>CM063293.1:2745738-5145738 GCA_032173965.1 Sitta carolinensis
GTGGGGCCAGGGATCCAGGCTGTCCCATGCAGGATTTGTGTGGGCAGGATCAGGCGTCCCAGGGCAGGGATTTGTGTGGCAGGATCCAGCTGCCAGGCAGGATGTGTGTGGTGTGGGCGGTCAGGCTGTCCTGGAGGGATGTGTGAGGGCAGGATCAGGCTGTCCCATGCAGGGATGTTGTGGCAGGATCCCGTTTCCATGGGAGGATGTGTTGGCAGGGATCCAGGCTGTCCCCATGCAGGGATGGTGTGTGTGGGGCAGGATCCGCTGTCCCATGGCAGGGATGTGTGTGGGGCAGGGATCCAGCTGTCCCTGGCAGGATGTGTGTGGAGGATCCAGGATGTCCATGCAGGGTATTTGTGTGGTGGGCAGGACCAGCTTCCCATGGCAGGATGTTTGTGGGAAGGATCAGCTGTCCACTTGCTGGGTGCTGTGCAGCCAGGTCCTTTGGCTGGCACAGCGGCTGCCTCAGGCTGCAGCAGAGCTCGGGGGGGCTTGGCTGTGGAGGTCTCTGAGCAGGCACGCTTGCAGGGATTTCAGGCACTGAATTTTCAGGGGTTCAGGTGAGTAGGGCACTGAGGTCAGTGTGCCCAGGCATGGATTTCTTTCAGTGATGAAATTGGCAGTATCACAATTAGTATTTTTCAGATGGCACATTAAACCAAGTTCTATAAAAGGTCTGTATTTCTTCTGTATCTCTTTCACTTTTTCTCACAATATTTTTCTTTTTTAGTTCATCTTACCTTCCTAAAGTTGCTCTTGAGTTTCCCTTGGGTCCTTTATTTTCTAAATTACCTTAGAAATTACCAAAAATCTGTCACTTAGGTCCCACCCAGTGGATATATCCTATTGCCTTATCCCAGTGATTTATCATTTTTGGCACCATGCTGGTGACACTGAGATCCAGGTGCCGTGAATGTGGTAATATCACAATTATTTGGTTACACAAAGGCAATTTTCCTCTAATTAAAACATTTGCTGTTGCATGTCTCTTGCGTGCATTTAGCCACTATTCGTGATTTTCCCTTGGGCAGTAGTTGGGTTGACTGAGCTGTAAATTCTGCCCTATCAACTCAGTCAAGTTTAGCAACACTACAAACTTAAGCCAGGCTTTTTTTAGCCCTGACTTGCAAGGGAGGGATGGAGCAGGTCACTGGTTCATGGCCAGCTTTGCCCTGTGCCTGCACAGATTCTGGTTTCATTTCAGCCAAGATGGGATCCGTTCATTTCTTTTCCTGTGGATGGTATTTGGAAATGTCATTAAGAGATTCAGAGAGATAAGTCCAAGACAGCAATCCCTAAAAGTCCTCTGGGAGCAGAGAATAACAAAATACCTGTGGATGTGACATACTGGAAGAGAATGGGACTCAAATGTCACTGGGGTGTCAGGAGGGGCTGACACTCAGGACATGGGGACGTGCAGCACAGCATGTTTCAGAGTGTGACCAAAGCACTGCTTTTTGATTATTCTGTTGCTTAATTGTAGGTGATTTCAGAAATCTTCCAAGCCAAGGTGTTCCATTCCAACTCTCACAGTTTGGAGTTTAATGCCATTAATTACTGGGCTTTTAAACACCGCTTGTTTAAAGAACTTTGTCCTCTCTGTAGCTGTCAGAGCCATGGGAGGGTGGATGGAGCAGAATCCCCAGGGCTGTGGGAGGGCAGGGAAAGGCCCAGAGCAGCTGGGTTGGTCCAGAGCAGACTCTGCAGAGCAAGGGCTTGGCAGAGCCAGCCCAACCTCAGTGGAGGCAGCTGGGCAAGAGAATAAATGGTGCAGGTCCTCGAGGTGGTGCAGCTCTGCCTCCCCTGCAGCACTGTTAATGCTTTCAGCTGGACTGGGACCACGGGCTGCAATTCATTGGCCTCAGTTCTTGGATGCCCAGCTTGGGATGCTCTTTGATGGTGTCTTGAACTGGGATTCAAAGTTCTGAAAGGAGTCTGATGTCAATGTAAAGACAAACTTACTCTAAGCATGTATTTTTGAAGGTTATGTGTGTAAAAGAGGATTAAATCAATCTGTTCTTAACTTTTAACTGCTCTCTGTTCCAGTCTGGCTCCTTCTTGAAGGTGTGTCCTGGGCAGTGTCCTGGATGGACACTGGGCTTTGTATAATCAGCTGAAATAGAGAGGAGTCACTGAAGAGCTGTGGTGTTCTTGTGGAGAACAAACAGGAAGGGAAATGTGATTGGGATGCTCTTTTTAGAAGGAGTTTCTGGGTTTGAGGCCCGTGGTGTTTGTTGCCCATCCCAGTGCCAGGAGCTTGGCTTTGTCTCACAGTCAGTGATCCCAAGGGGATTCAGATCCACACTCTGGAACTGGGGGAAAGGAGCTCAGCACCCCAGGCTGAGAGGGCAGGAAGTGTTGGCTGTGTCCTCCAGGCCTGCACTGACATTTCAAATTCTGTCCCCAGGAACCAAAGCTTTGCACTCAGTTCATGTGCCTTGACTTTGGTAATGGAACAGAATTAAGAAGCAAGGAAGGAAGAATTGAGCTTGGTTTTTTTGAAATGTTCTTAATTGACAAGCATTTCTTAATTCTGATCATATACTATAAATATACTCCAGAGGAGAGGAAAAAAGGGGGTTTTGTTCACTTCCTGAGTGAACTACAGAGCAGTGTTCATGAACTAAGTACAAAGTGCAAATAAGTTGCCATGACCTGTAATTTGTTGGACTCTACAGTGGTGTTAGTGATATTTCTGTGTTTTACAAACCTTTCCCAGTGTTGCCATTGGCTCTTTTCCCCAGTTAAACTTTTCACTAAAAAAAAAAAAAAAAAAAAAAAGTACAAAACTTCCATTATGAGAGAAGAGCAAATGAACTGAAAAATCCTTTGAAAGCCTCACCCACTGCCCCAAATCTCTGCTGTAGTGAAGCTCCAGCAATTCTTTTGTCCTTCCACGTTAATGTTTTCCTTCCCTGCCTTGTTCCAGCTCTAGATGGGAGATATGAAGGGCCAGAAGAAGAAGAGGAACCTGGGGGAGAGCCAGGACAAACAGCTGGGTGGAGGCTGGCTGGCCCAGGGCTGCCCCAGCCTGGGAGCTGTCCCAGCACAGGTATTGTCACTGCTCTGAGGAGCTCCAGTGCACCTCCCTGGCTGCTGATAGCCCTTGGCACCTCCCTTTTGCAACCCAGGGTTTGTCTCTGGGGAGTTCTCCGAGGCTCAGCAGCAATTTCTTTTTCTTTTTTTGGGGGGGTTTCAGATTTTTGTGGAGCTGTGGCTGTGGGGTTTCAAAGGGCACTGCAGATCACCCAGCCAGCTTTCACCTGCTCTGGGCAGAAATTAATGCTGTTCCTCTCCTGTCACCCAGCTCCTCTGGTGCTCTCAGGAAGGGCAGGAATGCTGTTCTGAATTTGTACCTACAGAGCAATTAAAGCTACAGATTTGCTTGAGCAGCCTCCCCACCCACAAGGTGAATAAATGAAGACAAATCTGGAGGGCTCACTGTGAGATGCTGTACCCCAGTGAGCAGCCCCTGTGCTCCATCCTGGGGGAACCTCTTGCAGTGTTTGGGTTTGAGGTTGGAGAGGAGCTGGTTCCCACTCTGAGCATGCAGAGCTCAGCAGTGGAGGTTTCCTGAGGGAAGAATCTTTGCTTTTCACCAGTCTGGGTAAATTGCAGCTTTCTCAACTCTCAAAATGTTGCTGCTCTCCCAGCACTGGGGTTTTGTTGTTTTGTGTTCCTGCAATTCCCAAGGATCTGTTTTCTTTTTTCTTTCATTTCAAAACGAACCCATCTGTTTTGTGGCCATGTCAAAAAGACTTGAAAATGTGAAGCTAAATGCCTCAAGAACAGAATGAACTCCAAATGTCATTTAGAATAACCTGATTTCAATTTCACTCCTGAAAAATTCCAGTGGAATATTTTCTGAGTGTTGGGAGTGCTTGACACAGCCATGAGATATCTTTTAAAATGGATCACATGAGTTATAACCCAAATAACTGATGGCAAGAAAGCTCTCAGGGCACTGCAGCACTTGCTGTAGTTGTGTTTGCTGTCCCTGGGTGTCTGTGCAGGGCACACAGCCACACAGCAGTGGAGATTTGTGCAAGTAATATAAAAGCAATGCTCTGTATCTGTTCTTTAGCATTAGAAAGGCAGAAAACCAATTTTGGGGTGGCTGGGGAGTTGTGTAAAGAAGGCTCAAAAGTCCAGAGTGATGTGTGAGCTAATTTAGCTGTGCTGGTAAAATGGACATTTCTCTTAGGGAAAATCCATGTAATTTGCTTTGGGGAGGTGTCTCAGGAGGAGAGAATGGAGAAGAGCTGGGACCTGTCATGGGGCAGTGCTAAAAGGAACAAACTTTTCATCTAAACAGAGAATATTTCCTGCCTTCACTGGTTTGTCTTTAATGATCTCTGATGGGTGGATGTGTATGGAGTTTGATGCTCAGCCTTTGCCTGGGCATTTTTCACATTTCCTGGGTGAATTGGTCGGACCAAAACTGCATCCAGAGCTCAGCTGCCACAGGGCAGAGCAGGAGGAGAAGCCCACACTCCTCTCCCCTGCATTTCCAGGCAGAAGTTGTTTATTTGTTGGATTAATCACTCAAAGGTACAGACATGTCAGCAAAGTCATGATTTGATTTACTGCTGCTGATTTTGCATCATCCTGAAAGGTCAGAGCTTGACTCACAGGCTGCATTTTGAGCCTGGCAGCAAGCAGAGCATTATTTTCTGTTGTGAGGAGATCTGGTGAAAATCTTTAAAACAAGCCCTGGGATTTGTGGCTTTGCAATTCTTGGGTTTTATTTCATTTTCCCCACCAGAAAACTTCACATTTGAGTTAATGACCTTAATTTCATTCCCCGGCCCAGGGAGCTGAATTCGCTGTCAGAGGAGGGGAGCCAAACAAAAACCTCTGAAAGAGGACAATTTCTGCAACATCTTTAAAAGCTGAAGTGCATTTTACCTTTATATGGTGGATGATTCTGGGCCCTGTTCTTAGCCTGTGTTCAGCCAGTCACATCTTTATCACAACAAAGAAAATGTCTGGAGGGCTTCTAGATGTCGTTTTCCTCTGGACACTTTCCTCATGTATCTCTGGGGCTTTCTCCCAGCAAAAGGTGAGTTATGGACCTGTGTGTGACTGAGTTCTAGGGGAAAAAATGAGAATATTGTTTACATTTAAGAGCTAGGTCTGCTGGTCTTTGCTGCTACTTTATTAATGGGACTTGCAGGTTAATAAATGACTTCTTTTACTCTTGATTGTCCAATTCCTGAGGGAGACATGAGAGCCACTGGGAAGGGGAGACTTACAAGTGATATAAGGTCGCTATTAAGGTGAGAACTTCCCAGCAGAGGGTGGCTTTGCTTTTAGCAGCTCTGATTTGGGGTGTGTTTCCTGAGCAGGTGTGTTTGTGTCAGGGCATGGAACAGGAGTCTCTGGAGCAGCCAGGACAGGGCCAGGAACTCCTCAGAGACTGTGAGGAGTGAAAATTGCATTGACTTCACTCCAGGTATGTCAGGGCAATCACGAGAAAAGCCTTTGTTCCCTGTGGTGCTGTTTGAATTCACACACACTCTCTTCTGGAGAAGTTGATAAGCTGAGATTTTTCTGTAGGATTTTCTTAGCAGGAGCCCAAGAGCTCGTCCCTTGGAAGGAAAAAGGAAAAGGAAAAGCCCTTGCTTTGATCCATGAGTATTGTTAGTTCTTTCCACTATTTTCATCTCTATTTCTCCCACAAAAAAAAAAAAAAAAAAAAAAAGTGAATATTGCAGTGTGGCAGGGAGAGAGCAAAGGTTAAAGGCTTAGCCTGAGAAATATTATTTTTTAAATGTGTTGAATCTTTTTTCCTCAGAAAGAAAAAAAAAAAAAAAGTCCTGTATTTTTTTAACTACCTAGAACTCCTCTAACCTCAGTGGTATGTTGTTTATATTTTAACACACAAGCCAGATGTCATTAACACAGCTCGACCCACAGTGTTTTACTATTTTCAGGAAGCAGGAGATCAGAGCTCTGTGTTTTCCTGCATTAGAAAAGGTAACCTTGCTTGCCCACGCTAGCAGAGGCTCTCAGAAGGGCTCTGTGTGCAGAGTATTTCCCCAAACTGAGTAAACAGGTTGAAGATAAGCAGCTTTTTGACTATTAAATGTAGCAGGCATTTGGCTGACACAGCCTCGTGTTGACAGATGCCTTTGTGTCTCTTTGTGATGGAGAGAAGACAGATGTTCTCCATGGCATTTAAGAAAGCTGCTGCTTAGCAAAATAAAATGTAAAATTAGACTGAGCAGTGCAGCAGCGAGCAGTGGAACTGGCTGGGCTGTGAGCAAGAGAAGATTGAAAGGCTCTCATGTGACTGCAGTGAAATGTGCTCTTGTGGAAGTCAGTAACTGCTTTGTCATTATGTGAAATTAGCCTGTGGAAAAAGAAATTCTGTTTTTTCCAGCTCTGCTGCAGTCTCAATGCATGCCAGTGTGCATACCCCTGTGTAACTAACCCCATGCCAACCATTCCCAGCAGAGAGGAATGTCCCTGGCCATGGGTGCCCAAGTGACACAGCAGTCAGCAGCTCAAACCCCTGAGCCTGCCCATTGTGGGCTGCTGGACTGGGCTCCTGATCCTTCACAGAGGCACAAAGGAGAATTTCCTACTTTGTGTTCCTCAGGGATGGGACAGAGCCTCCAGCAGGACAGTGTCCCCAGGGAAGGGGCAGCTCAGGGGCAGCCTGTGCTGGGAATGGGCTGCTGGGTGGCACTGGCCCTGTTGTCTGCAACTGCAGCTTAAAAAGAATGCAATTCAGTAATCTTGGCCATCTTATACCCAAGAAAGCACTCGAGGTGGCTGTTCCAGAGAGGGGCAGGATGTTTCCATCTAAGGAGAGGATAAAAAATTGTTAAATGGATTTAATTTCTGTCAAGAGCTCTTCAGGGATAAAATATGCTTTTTCCTACCTTGTAATCCAGCTGTGGAATCGCTGTCTGCTAAGGGAAGAGAGCTGGAGGCCTGGGAACAAACCAGGGGCTGTGTCCATGCCAGAGGACAGGGAGCAGGGAGCTGCAGAGGGGGTTCAGTCTCAGGAAGGATCTGAAGATAGTGTGAACACTGCCCTGGGCCAAGCCTAAGTGTGCCAGCCCTGGGAGTGCCCAAATGGCACTGGAAAGGCTCCTCTGGCTCTGGCTCGGGTGTGGGCTTAGGAACACGAGCTGGTGGCAGTGTTTGGACTCTGGAGAAGTCTCCATTCACAGGGATCATCACCAGCCTGAGCAGTGGCCCTGCCTGAGGTGCCCTCAGCCCAGCTGGAGCTCAGTGGTCACTGTGGTCACCCTGCCCAGTGAGGACAGAGCCCTGAGCCCCAGTACCCACACACACAGGTGCTCCCATCCTGCTCACACCCAGCTCTCTGTGACCCCTGCAGGCATCTGTCTGCCAGGGTGATCTTCCCAGCCAAGGCAGCCTGAAACGCAGCCAGCCTGCATCAGGAGAGAGCACTGCCCGAGCCCTGCAGCCCTGAGGATGTCTGTGAGGCCAGGTGTGCCTGCTGAAACTGAAATGGTGATGGGATTGAAACCAGCAGAAATAATGTGCCTGTGTAGGGGTGAGGGTGGGGGCACAGCTGGAAGGGGCCTCTCCTGCAGTGTGGGAAATGGATTCTTAGAAGGTTCTTAGGGTTTGGCTGAAAGCTCACATGATCTTGTGTACTGTATGCAGACTTTGAGGTAGGGTGTGCTGACTTAGAAAGGCCATGGAAAAGAGATTTTGAGAGAGAGATAGAGCTGGAAATGATGTTTGAACTTTCAAAGGATGGCTTTGCAAACAGACTAGATGTTTTTGAGAATTAGAACTGTGAAAGGTGCATTGTAGCAAGACCCACATGGGATGAAATAGTAGGTGATTGGTGTTAGAAGTACTGGCAGCATTGTGGGGCAAAAGCTAATAGGCTGAAAAACATTTATAAGCTATTGTAACCAGGAAATAGTCTGGCTTCTGATAGAATGGATTGAGTTTTACATCTATGTCTCACCCTTCTGCAAGATTGATAATGGAATCAAATCTTTTCAAAGGCCTCTTGGTTGCCCCATCTCTGTAGAGCTGGGTTTTCCCAACAATTCAGCTGGCAGAAAACGCCAGTACAATATGGGGGTTTAATGAGATGTGTGTCCGGGCTGCTTTCTGCAGGACAGTCCTTCAGCGAGCAGGAAATGCAGATTGCTGCAGGCCACTGACCTGAGGCAGCGAGGGGCCACGAGCCCCACATCCTCGGGGCAGCACTAATGTCCTGTACCTGCAGGGAGGGCAGCCAGGGGAGCCGGGCTGTGGGGAGGGGGGAGCTGCCCTGTGGGGTGAGCTGCCCTTGCCTATGGGGTGAGCTGCCCTGTGGGGTGAGCTGGTTTGTGGGGTGAGCTGCCCTGTGGGGTGAGCTGCCCGCTGTGGGGTGAGCTGCCCTGTGGGGTGAGTGGGTCTGTGGGGTGAGCTGCCTGTGGGGTGAGCTGCCCTGTGGGGTGAGCTGCCCTGTGGGGTGAGCTGGTTTGTGGGGTGAGCTGGTTGTGTGGGGTGAGCTGCCCTTGGGGTGAGCTGCCCTATGGGGTGAGCTGGTTTGTGGGGTGAGCTGCCCTGTGGGGTGAGCTGCCTCCTGTGGGGTGAGCTGGTTTGTGGGGTGAGCTGCCCTGTGGGGTGAGCTGTTGTGGGGTGAGCTGCCCTGTGGGGTGAGCTGCCCTGTGGGGTGAGCTGCCCTGGCCCCACACACGCTCCCACCATGGGCCGGGCTCTGCAGGGGATGTAGGGAGGGATGTGGGGCACATGTGTTAAACCCATCCTGGAAGTGTTCTCAGGGCATCTCCCTCACCCCGAGCCCAGCCATGCCAGGCTTGCTGTGTTTCCAAACCCTTTGGGCCCTGCTGACCAACAGGGACTTTGTCCTGTTCCTTTTAGAGGACTTTTTTCCCCATTTTGGAGCCCCCTTTCTTGCCTGGCTCAGCAGGCTTTCTCAAGCTCAGGTAATGACCAGCACTCTTTAAGGATTACCCATCTCCAGTGCTGCTGGAATGCTGCTCACCTGGAAGAGAGGACAGTGGATGTCAACATTTGAAACCCAGCTGTTTTCACCAGGGAGGGATTCCTTGAAGAAGTCGAGGGACAAACAAAATGCCACAAAATTGGTCTTTTCACGAACAGAAACGCAGGACCAGCTGGTGTTTTCCAAACCAGTCCCTGTCCAGGTGAGTTCCTCAAGGCCCAGCACAGCTGCTGGGGCAGCAACAAGGTTCTTACTGCTGTGAAGGATTTCCTGACAAACTCTTGTAGGGAAACCCCCAGAGCTGCAGAGAGAGGCTGTGGCAGCCCCACCACGGGGGTTATGGCCCCAGAAAAGGTCGGGATGCTTGGAAGGAAAGCAGGATGTGGCCAGAGTTTGTTTCTGCCTCACACACACCAATTCCCCTCTCACCAGGCAATACAGAGGCTTAGGAACACACCTGTGATTTAAGAGCACTTTATTGTTCTTTAAGGCTACTTTTAAGTACAAAAAAAAAAGATGGCCTGCCAAACCTTTTTTTTTTTTTTTTTTTTCCAGGTGAAACAAGGCCACAAAAGAACGGTATATTACAGATTTACAAACACAGAGAGAATCTTTCAAACTGAACTGTAGATAACCTGGCTCTGTGAAGAAACTTCACCACGTCTGGTGATGGTGAGTTCAGTTTAGTGTCCTTCCACCTCCCCCCAACCCTTTGGCTCTCGTGACATTGTTGTGTCCAGCATCTGCTTTACTGGACGTAGCACATTAAATCTTTATTGCCCTCAAATCCATTTACCTATCTCAGATAAGTAAATGTAACCTTGTAAAACAGCTATTATTGAAAATATTAGCTTTAAAAACATTATCTTATTTGTGTTTACAAAGAAACAGAGGAGTCACATTTTCCACAGAGTCCATCTACAGTATTAGTATTGACTGTTATACTGCTCAGTAGCCTGTAGCAATAACAAACGAGTGGCTATTAATGCTAATGCAGTGTCCTCATAGAATAACTGTGTTCCTGCACTTTTTACTGTATTACAGACAAATCTACAACAAAAAAAAAAAAAAAAAAAAAAAAAAAAAGATCAACTTTTTTCTCCAAACAAACAAACGAAACAAAAAAAAAAAGAATGATTACAATAAAGGAAAGGGAAAAATTAAATAGCTACATATCATTAACAAATTAATTGTTCCTCGAAAAATACCTACAAATTTCTCTGTACATTCTTTACGCACAGCGTAACGATGGTCTTAAAGTTACCTATATAAAAAAGTGTTCTTTTAACAATCTTCCTACAGAGAGTAGGGTACTGAATGCCAAAGCAAGGAAGCGTTGACTACCCAGTAAGATGGTAGTGAAATGTGTAAAACTGGGGGGCTTAGGTGTTGGGTTGGGGTTTTTTGTGGGTTTTTTTTTTCATTTTTTTAAAGAAAACTGAGCAGCCACCTTCTCACCAAGAGTAAGAGCCAATCTCCCGATCTCTTTCTACCCTGCACCTTTTCCAAATTAAATAGCTTAACTTTAAAAAAAAAGAAACACAAAAAGCATAAAATAAAAGCCACAATGGACCCAATACTGTAACATAGTCCAGAATACATCACGTGGAGTTCATCTTCCGACCTGTGCTCACTTCCTACACTGAGCCATCCTTTCAGGGAGCCCAGGATAAAAACCAAGCCCTGGCTGCAGCTGTCCTGGGAAGATGGAATGTACTGGGGAGAGTAGTTACACTTAACAAGAAGTAGAGAAGCTCTTAGCACTAGCACAGCTGTGGTTTTACGCCTGCCTCTACTGCCTAATTTCTAGTTAGTAGCTATTAATATAGCAAATGATAATAAATGCAGTAATACCTGTATAAAATCTACTGGAGGAATGTATGCTGCGACTTGGCATAGGCTGATGGATAGGCTTAAAAAACCCAAAATAAAATAAACAAACTGAAAGATCATCTTTCACAAACTGTAACAATCCGCTGTCCAGCCAAGGTCTGTAAGGGTAGCAGTTCCTGCAGCTAGTTCAGGGTGGATTACACAGACTGGGATGTGGGAAGCAGATCCCTGTGAAGCAGCAGTGCTGCACGAGGCCTGTCCTGAGCTGCCCTCCGTGCTGCTGCCACTAAAGTGAATAGCAAATACAAATATCATAGAGTACAACTGTACCAGCAGTAAGTATATCTAGGGTCGTTACTGACAAAAATAAACTAATTCTGAAGAGAAGCTAATAAGTATTATGATTCTTACTGTCTATACATTAATAGATACCAGCTATTTTTCATAAAACATGCATTGTAAGCACTATGGAACCCTCCAACCTCAGCTCTAGTCTAACAAACTGCAGTGTTTAGGAAAAAATGCCCGTGTTCTGTAAATTATGCAGTCCAGTTGCAAGCACTAAGCACCTGAAATCTAAAGAGAGAAAGACCTATAACCTGTATGAGACTTCCCCTTCCGAAGCTGTTTTGCTCTAAGAAAAATCAAACTGATAGAAATGTCATCCTTAAACCCTTTTTTCAGCAGTTTGCCCTCAAAATATTAGCCTCTTCCAGAAAGTTGCTGCGCAACTTCAGTCCTCCTCCAATAGTGCAAATCATACATGACAGTTCTTTTCAAGTATATACATACAAAATTACTTCACAGAGGGAAAAAAAAAAAAAAAAAAAAAAAAAAAAAAAAAAGCAATGTAAGCAAATCAGACAAATTCTAGTCTTGAGAAGCTAAGAAAAGCAAAAAAAGCACTTGGGTCAACCAACTAAGTGTAATGGCTTTTGTGGATTAGCGTGCATTATTCTTTCAAGGGGCAGCAGATTTGCATCAGAGGTTTCTTTGGTAATTGAGGCAGGAAAAAAAGGATGCTACATCGTGTGAACCTTTATGAAATAGTTCCTGCTATCGTCTTTAAGGGCACCCTTTTACAAAAATACAAAACAAAAAAACCGAAAACCAACCAAGCGAGTCGACGAATGGGTGTGTTGTTGAGAGCTCGGGTCCCCTCCCCAGCCCCGCTGCTGTCCCACGCCCGGGGGAGCCGTGCCCATCATCCCCGCGGGCACGGACCCTCAGGACACCACGGAGGGCGAGTGGTTGTGGCTGACCATGTGCGCCGAGGGGGACGCCTGGCCCCGCCGCGCCTCGGGGCTGCTGCCCACGCCGTCCTTGGCAGCCTTGATCTGCAGCCACGTGTCCCCCAGCGCCTTGGCGAAGTGGTCATCCACCGAGCCCGTGATGGACACCGAGTTGGCCACCGGCTCGGGCTCCTTGTAGTTCTTGCCGAGGCTCCTGCGGAAGTGCTCCTCCACCACCGGGTCGCACGCAGTGGCGGCTGTGGGGACAGAGGCAGAGAGAGGGGCGCTCAGAGCTCGGCACTCGCAGCCCGCCCCGCCTCGGCTCTCTCCCGAGGACTCTTGGAATGGCTGGCCTGGGGAGGACCTTACAGCTCATCCCATTCATTCCGACCCCTGTCCCGGGTGCATCCAGCCTGGCTTTGGGCACTGCCCCAAGCTGCTCTGGGAATTCCAGCCCGGGCCCTGCCCACCCTCCCAGCCAGGAATTCCTTCCCAAGATCCCAGCCCAAGCTCCCCTTTCCCAGTGGAAGCCATTCCCTGGCTCCTGTCCCTCCAGCCTGTGTCCCCAGTCCCCCTCCAGCTCTCCTGGAGCCCCTTTAGGGATTCTGAGGATTCCCTGGAATTTTCCCTTCTCCAGGGGAACATTCTCAGCTCTCCCAGAACAGAGGGGCTCCAGAATCCTGGAATAGGTGGGGTTGGAAGGAACCTTAAATCCCATCCCATTCCACCCCAGCCATGGCAGGGACCCCTCCCACTGTGCCAGGGGCTCCCAGCCCTGCCCAGCCTGGCCTGGGGCACTGCCAGGGATGCAGGGGCAGCCACAGCTTCTCTGGGCACCCTGGGCCAGGGCTGCCCACCCTCCCAGGGAAGAACTTCTTCCCCAAACCCCATCCAGCACTGCCCTCTGGGGCACAGGAAGCCATTGCCCTTATCCCATCACTCCAGGCCCTCGTTCCCAGTCCCTCTCCAGCTTTCTGGAGCCCTTTCAGGCACGGGCAGGGGCTCTGAGCTCTGCCCAGGCCTTCTCCTCTCCAGGCTGAGCAACCCCCATCTCTCCTAGCCTGTCTCCAGAGCAGAGGGCCTCCAGCCCCTAAAGCATCTCCCCTGTAGCTTAATGCCCTGTCACTACAAGTCCCTGCCACAAAGATGGCCTTTCTCACACCCTTACAGACCTGGGAGTGAAGGGTGGGCAAGAAGATGGGAAGGAAGGAGTTAAAGTGAAAAAAAACCCAACTGGAATTAAGTATTTTTGCAATTCTGTGACCTGGAACAGGTGAGCATTTATAGATAATTGTATTTCTCCCTCAGGCAACTAACAGCTCCAGCTCCAATTCTATGGAAACCTTCTCCCAAAAACAATTACATAGAGCTTATATTTAG
Source organism: Sitta carolinensis (assembly GCA_032173965.1). Lineage (NCBI taxonomy): Eukaryota > Metazoa > Chordata > Aves > Passeriformes > Sittidae > Sitta > Sitta carolinensis. The sequence goes on from CM063293.1 coordinate 2,759,140, forward strand.
GCTTAAATGGAATTAATGATGTAAAGCCTTGTTTAAAATCAGCTCCCAAGCCTGCTGATAGCAGTCAGGTGCGAGGAGACCTCATCCTAAATTGCAGCATGCCAAGAGCTGAGCTCAGGGTTTCATCTTACTCCACACACTCGTGCTGGGAGCAGTCAGGACTAAATGAATCATGAGCACTGTAGTAAGTGCTGTGAGATTATTACAAAAGCCTTAAGAGATGGGTTTTGAACAAGAACTGTAGTAATTCCTCAGACTAGATAGAAGGACACTGCAGTTTTACAATTTAGAATCAGTATTTGCGTGTCTTAATAAGAACTGTCTTTCCAAAAATACTTGGAAGTGTTGGGATGCATGGCACAGCCCCCCTGCTTGATTGATCCTAAAATAAACGTGAGTGTCATGCACAGACACCTCTTCACCTGACAGGAGACAAATCTTTTCTGGAAACATCCAGCCCTGTTCCCATGCCCACTGGAGCAGTTTTCCTGGGGCCAGTAGCACCAGTGAGAAATCTTGAAACGTCTGAGATCCCCAATAACTGATTTCTCCAAAAGTCTAAGAGTCTCCTTCAGCTCCCAATTCTAGTTATCAACAGTATACTGATCTTTATAAAAAAATAAAAAATACTATTAAAAATAAAACACTAATAATAAAGCTATGTGCTTTAGGTTGCTGCCTACATCACGCTGGTATTGCTCCTGGCTGCTGGAGCCCCACTGCCCTGAGCTTTTGGCAGTGCTGCAGGTTAGAGCTCTGCCCCAGCAGGGAAAGGACTTGCCAGGAAAGGGCTGAGCTTGCCCTGTGCCTTCTGTGCAGTGAGAGTGAACAGGAACAGCCCAGCTTTCCCAGCAAGCACTGCCTGAGCAGATTTCAGGAGCAGTGCTAATTGCACAGAAGGCAGAAAGCTGAAGCTCCCTGCTTGGGTTGCTGTAGCAACTGCCCTCCAAAGGGTTTTGTGTTATCCATGCAGAGCAGGGTGCAGGCTTTGGGAGGGCACTTGTGGCTGCAGCAAAGATTTCTGTGGCTGCAGCTGAATCCCGAGAGTCTCCTGGCTATTGAGAGAGCAGGGGAAACTACAGCTCCTAAACCAAGAGCATGGAGGGATCTGCTGGCCCTGGCTGCTGTTTATCAGCTGGACTAAAATAAACATAATGACTTATTTGTCTGTGTGGGGCGCTCATTATTTTCTTTTTTTTTGTTTTCAATAATCTTTTCAAAGCAAGCAGAAAGAACAGCTCTTCCCCCGCCGGTTCTGCAGCGGTGCCTCCTGCACAGGCACAGGAGGAGCCCCAGGGGTGTGCATGGCTTGCCCTCCTTTCCTCCCTGTCAGCCTGGCCCCGTGCAGAGCACGCTGGAGCCCCGAGGGTGGTTGGGGGGCACTCACAGCTCGAGGGTCTCCTGTAGGCAGCCCCGGAGCAGGCGCTGTGGGCGATGGGGCAGTGGGACAGGTTGCAGTTCCGGCTGCTGGCAGAAGCACAGGTGATCACAGAGGGACGGTTCTGAGGGGACACAAGCACAGGGGCACACTCAGCAGCAGCCAGTCAACCCCCTTCACACCAACCCCCCAACAGGCAGCTGGAGCTTGGAGTAAAAATCGAAATCCACGGCACCTTCTTTCCACAGAAAAAGGGCAACGTGAAAGCAAATCTTTAAAAGGTGTTGCAACTTCACAGCAATTAAACCCATAAACTATCCAATTGTTAAACCCCTAAATATTCAGCTACCTCTTTGATTAAAGATAGAAATCCACATTGCATTTGACAACGGTTTTTATGTAAGTGAACAGAAAAAGGGCAGTGTGAAAGCAATCTTTAAAGGGATTTTGCACTGATTGTTGCAACTTCACAGCCACAGCAATTAAACCCATAAACTATCCAATTGTTAAACCCCTAAATATTCAGCTATCTCTTTGGTTAAAAGTAAAAATCCACATTGCATTTCCATAGAGGTTCTTGTTTTTTCAGTGAACAGGAAAAGGGCAGTGTGAAAGCAAATCCTTGAAGTGATTTTACAGTGGTCAACTTCACTGAGTTCCATGTGCAGCACTAAATGCCAACACATTAAATGTTTGTTTCATTCTATGGCCACACACAGAAGGGGTTTGCAGATTTCCCAGGTATTTGTTGTCTTGGTGTTATAATTTTTATTCAGAAGTTGTTTTCCTAACCCTACCTCTGTATCCCACAGTGCATCCTAATCCCATGGGATGTACCATAAATATGGAGAACTCTGAGCCAGTCTAGACCACAAATCCCCTCCTGCTGGAATTCACCTGCCTTTCTAGCAGGTGGATTAATTTATACTTAATGAACATCACTGTCATTCTCAGCACATGCAAATTCCCCAAAATGTCTATTCACAGCTACATTGCATTACAACTCCACCATCTATACTTGAAGTATAACCATAAAAATACCCTTTTCATAATTGTTTACTGGGGAAATTCACACGAGGCCCTGGGCAAAGGAATGGCCCAGTTTCTCCAGGTGGCTGAAGGGAAAGAACACAGCTATTGGAATAAATGCCATATATTTGATGATGCAAGGAGTCCATTATTCTCAATGCAAATTAAGTATAAGTGTTCAAAAGATCAACAGAATTGATGTCATTTAATTTCTTGACTGTTTTACAAAATTTTACCCACAAAAAAATCACCTACATGGTCACTGAGGAAGGAGGGGATTTCCCTCCTTTGGTGGTACTTTAGGCTGAGTAAGAGCAAGGCCAGTAAAGTAAAAGAGCTGAGCTTTCCAGGGAAGTTTAACATGATTTTTGCCAGGACAAAACAGCAATGAGGTTATTTACATCTTACTGCACTGGCAGCAAAGTAAAAAAAGTCAATAAAGAAAAACAGAAGAATTATTTGATTTTTCTGTAAGCAGTTCACATGTGGGAGGAATTATTTTATATAGGAGCCAGGATTTTGTGCCTCTCTGAAGTGGTTTTTTTGAAATGCATGTATTAAATTCTCTTCAGAAGAGTGTTTTGGACATGCAGGAGGTGGGAAGTAGAGAGAGACAGGTAACAATAACTCAGAAATGCCTTAAAGAACCTAATAAGGCACCTTACAGAATCCTCTGCTGTGGTTGTGTGTGTACAGAATATAGAAACTTAAATAAAAATATTGAGATAAACTGAGAATTTAGTACCAGTCACTAACTACAACAGCTGAATAACTCTGTCCTGCTGCAAATAAGGTATTTTTCTCCTCCTGTTTTATTAGAAACAGAGTAAGATGAAATCTCATTCAACATGTTAAGGTTAAAAAAAACACAACCCCAAAACAAGTAATATCAACTAGGACTTCTTTTTTTTAATACATGTTTTATTTGTATGATTTTACTCTGTGCCTTAGCAAGGCCTTACTCAACATTCTCTTTTCTAAATAATTCTTAATCTGGTTCAAATATAGAGAACAGAAGGAGGATTCAGGGAGGAAGAGATTGGGTATATGAGCCAGTTAATTCTAGTGCTGCAGCTCATCACAGCTCAATTCTCTGCTTTGTCTCTGCACTTGTATAGAGGTTAAAAGTGAGTCTGAACATAAGAAATTGCTTTTGCCTACAGAAATGGATCGCTTCAGCATCGCAGCAAAACCAATGCCATGTGCAAGATGCAAACAAAGAACTACAAAATCCTTAACAACCACTCCAGCACGGGGAAGTTGGCACAAAATAATCAAAAATAATGACTTGGCTTTCGAAGTGAATAGTGATCAACATTGCTCGAACAGCGCAGCAAATCTGCTGGCTGCTAAGATCACTCCTGTCAAATTCTCCTTATGTGCTGTAGCCACTCTGGGTGGAGAGGAGCACACAGGACATCATCATCATCCAATCATCATCTTCATCATCCATCCATCCAACCATCCATCAATACACCACCACATCTCTCAATCATCCTAAATCCTCCATCTCCATCATACACACACAACATCCAATCCATCACATCATCACATCATCCATCATCCATCATCCATCATCAACCAATCCATCCATCACATCATCCATCCATCATCATCCATCACCCATCCATCCATCCATCACCATCATTCCACCATCCATCCATCATCCATCCCATCCATCCCATCCATCATCCATCCAATCCATCCACATCCATCATCCATCCATCACATCCATCCATCCATCCATCATCCATCATCCATCCATCCATCACATCCATCCACTCCATCCATCATCCATCCATCCATCATCCCATCTCATCCATCCATCCATCCATCCATCATCCCTCCATCCCCATCCATCCATCCATCCATCCATCCATCATCCATCCATCATCCATCCCATCACCATCCATCCATCCATCCATCATCCATCCATCCATCCATCCACCATCCATCCATCCATCATCCACCATCCATCCCATTCATCCATCCATCATCCACCCATCCATCCATTCATCCATCCATCATCCACCCATCCATCCATCATCCATCATCCATCCATCATCCACCCATCCATACATCCATCATCCATCCATCTCATCCATCCATCATCATCCACCATCCATCCATTCAATCCATCCATCATCCACCCATCCATCCATTCATCCATCATCCATCCATCATCCACACCATCCATCCATCCATCATCCATCCATCCATCCATCCATCCATCCATCCATCCATCCATCCATCCATCCATCCATCCATCCATCCATCATCCATCCATCCAATCCATCCATCCATCCATCCATCATCCATCCATCATCACCCATCCATCCCATCCATCCATCCATCCATCCATCCATCCATCCATCCATCCATCATCCATCCATCATCCATCCACATCCATCATTCCACCCATCCTCCATCCATCATCCATCCCATCCATCCATCCATCCATCAATCCATCATCCATCCATCCATCCATCCATCCATCCATCCATCCATCCATCATCCATCACATCCATCATCCATCATCCATCCATCCATTCCATCATCCATCCATCCCATCCATCCATCCATCCATCCATCCATCCATCCATCCATCCATCCATCCATCCATCCATCCATCATCCATCCATCCATCCATCATCCATCCATCCATCCATCCATCCATCCATCCATCCATCCATCATCCATCCATCCATCATCCATCCATCCATCCATACCATCCATCCATCCATCATCCATCCATCCATCATCCATCCATCCATCCATCCATCATCCATCCATCCCATCCATCCATCATCCATCCATCCATCCATCCATCCATCCATCATCCATCCATCCATCATCCATCCATCATCCATCCATCCCATCCATCCATCCATCCATCATCCATCCATCCATCCATCCATCATCCATCCATCCATCCATCATCCATCCAACCATCATCCATCCATCCATCCATCCATCCATCCATCCATCCATCCATCCATCCATCCATCCATCCATCCATCCATCCATCATCCATCATATCCATCCATCCATCCATCCCTCCATCCATCATCCATCCATCCATCATCCATCCATCCATCCATCCATCCATCCATCCATCCATCCATCCATCCATCCATCCATCCATCCATCCCCAGGAGGGGCACAGGGTGTGCCCAGCAGGAGATGGGGCCTCCCTGAGTAACACACTCTGATTTCCTGGTTAAAACACAGCTATTCCCATAGGAAAACACAGGTATTCCCAAAGAAAAACACACCTGTTCCCAAATAAAAACACATGCATTCCCAAATGCATGCATTTCCATATACAGTATATATATTCCCATATACAAGACATGCATTCCCATATACAAGACATGCATTGCCAAATAAAAACTCATGCATTCCGTAACGGAATGCATGTATTCCTGTATACAACACATGCATTCCCAATTACAACATATGCATTCCCAAATAAAAACTCATGCATTCCCAAATACAATGCATGCATTCCCATATACAAGACACGCATTCCCAAATAAAAACTCATGCATTCCCAAATACAACACATGCATTCCCAAATAAACCCCCATGCATTCCCACATACAATGGAACGCGTGCATTCCCAAACACAACACGTGTGTTCCCCAGCCCGGAGTGTCACGGTGACTATCCCAACTCCGAGTGCATTTGCGAATCCCGAGGAGCAGCCCCTGCTGTGGCTGTGGCTGCAGCCGGAGCACTCCGCGTGCCTGGGCGGGCCGACCCCGGCCCTGACCCTGACCCCGACCCCGATCCTGACCCTGATCCTGACCCTGATCCTGACCCCGACCCTGACCCCGATCCTGACCCCGACCCTGACCCCGACCCTGACCCGACCCTGACCCCGATCCTGATCCCGACCCTGACCCCAACCCTGACCCCGGTCCTGATCCCGATCCCGACCCTGACACCAATCCTGACCCTGATCCTGATCCCGACCCTGACCCCAACCCCGATCCTGATCCCGATCCCGATCTTGATCCCAACCCTGACCCCGACCCTGACCCTGATCTCGATCCTGACCCCGACCCTGACCCCAATCCTGATCCCGATCCTGACCCCGATCCTGACCCCGATTCTGATCCCGATCCTGACCCTGACCCCAACCCCGATCCTGATCTCGATCCCGATCTTGATCTCGAACCCTGATCCGGATCCCGATGCTGATCCTGATCCTGACCCTGACCCCGATCCTGATCCTGACCCTGACTCCAATCCTGATCCCGATCCTGACCCCGACCCTGGCCCCGATCCCGACCCTGATCCGGATTCTGATGCCGATCCCGACCCCGATGCCGATCCTGACCCCGATCCCAATCCCGACCCTGATCCTGACCCCAATGCTGATGCCAACCCCGATGTCGATCCCAACGTGATCCCGATCCTGACCCCGATGCCGATCCCGATCCTGACCCCGATCCTGACTCCGATGTCGATCCCGATCCTGACACCGCTCCCGACCCCGATGCCGATCCCAATCCTGACCCCGATACCGCTCCCGACCCCGATGCCGATGCTGTTGCCGACCCCGATGCCGATCCGTTGCCGATCTCGTTCCCGATCCCGACCCCGATGCCGATGCCGTACCTGCTGCCGCTCCACGCTGCTCAGGCTGGGCGAGATGCCGACGGTCCTGGCTGCATCCACGCTGTTTTTGGTCAGTGCTAGGGGCTGCTCCATGCTCAGGCTGGGGATGGAGGCGTACATGTGGTTGGCGTGGAGGCTCATGGTGGGGGCAGCCGCCCGCTCGATGGGGCTGCGGCTCCGCTCCCGGGGCTCCTTGCGGTAATCCCCGTTGGCTGTCTTGGTTCTGGCAGGGAGGAATCAGGGCAAAGGGGTTAGCAGTGTGCTTCCAGGCTCTCCGGAGACGTGCAGCCTTCCATCAGCCCTGCAGGAAGGCACTGTGAGATATCCCAGCAGGAGCCGACCCCCCACATCTGCCCGCTCTGCCAACCAGCATCTCTCCTCAGCCTAGAATTTCTTCAGATACTCATCTAGGTGCACCGAGAAACAACTTTGTAAAACATCAGACTCCTCCTCTGTACCATACTCTTAATCCCACTCCACCTAACACTGCAATAGTCTCTAAGCATTGCTGAAGCCCAAGGAAGGTTTGTTTTACTGAGAAGACAGGGCTGATGTCAGCAAAAATGCAGAGTCAAGGCAGGAAGCAAAATCTTCAGAGAAAATGAAGGAAAAGCAAACTACACTGCACTTGTCTCATACTTATTTTTTACAACTGCTCTTTCAAAAGAATAATTTCCAGCTACTCCTGAACAGTAATTCCCTGCAGATGTGCTCACATAACGAGCCCATCATTCACTGCCATGAAAAGGAAGTTGGGTTTGTATCTGTGGATGAGAGATTTCAGTTTCCATACTGCAACAGAATTGTCATTAAAGGCAAACCAGACTGAAGGGAAAAGCCTCATGGCCAGGTGAACGTGGGCATCCCCAGCAGCCTGGAGTCAGCAGGGCTGGAAAAGATCACACACTGCAGTGGGGAACAGCAAATTCCAGCTGCAAAAGCACCAGAGGAGACTCTGGCTCTGTGGAAAATAAAAATAACCACCTGTCTTTGGACCATTCTTGAGTACCACTGAAACGCCCTCTGTATCCTGTCTGTAAGTGTGTGAAATTCAAGGTAGTTTTTCCCCGTTTTTGAAAGCCTATCATAGCAAAATAATATTCAGGAACAATCTTTATAAATGCTCTGATGAAAGGCAGAGACAGAAAAGGAATTAAATTCAATACTGAAGTAAGTTACAAGTCCAAAAAGCTGTTTCAATATCTGAAGAGGTGTCCCACAAACAAGGCTGAGGGAAAAACATCCTGCCAATGGAGGGCAACAAGGAGCCCCTAAAACACCCACACGGGGTGTGGGGATGTCCCATGGTAATCCTGCCCAGCCCTAAATCCTTCAGCCTCAACAACATCCCGTGGTCATGGATTCCAGGCTTTGAACTACGTACTTTTTAAAGTATCTTTTCTTCACAGGCTCTTTTTGTTTCCTTTCAACCTAAAATCCAATGCTTTGGATTGTTCTAGCCCTGACTCTTGAATCAGGGGAGAGACAAAGCCATTGCTCCCCTCTCATCATCATCTTGCAGCCACTCCCAAGTTCATCTCTTCAACAACCTTTTATTCCAGTAATACTTGCTTCAAATAAAACCTGTCTCTTTGTCATCTTTGTGGCCCCTGTCAGGTGAGAGCTAAAAGTCACCTCCTTTCTGGAGATGAGGATCCAGATCCCTGCTGCATTCAGCAACAGCACCTTGGCTGAACTACTCACAATTCTTCTGTGCTACTCCTCAGCTTGCTCAAGAATCACTTGGCTGTAGAGAAATTATTGCTCCTGAATCAAATCCCAGCTCCTTTATCGTGGTACAAGTTGGGTTAACACGATGCCAGGCAACCAGTGACTTGGGAAGCTCAGGACACAGGGACTCTGCCAAATTCCCCTGGCAGCCTGGGGAGGGAAGAGCCAGCAGCACAACAATACAGTCTGTAACCCTTTGCATCCCCTTGGCCCTTTCCACTAATTACAAATTAGCAGCTGCAGATTAGGAGAATCCACCGTAAAATCCAACCCTGGAGGTTTCACAGCTGCTCCTGTGTCTTCCCCGAGCCCATTTTCCAGGCTGGATTTGCCCAGCAGCTCACAGTGCCCCAGGAATCCCTGTCCCAGCTCAGTTCCAGGAGAATCCAATGGCAGGAGCAGCCTGAGCAGGGAGGTGTGGAATTGCAGTGCCCTGAGTTAATGCCTGATGCCAGCGTGGGTTAATGGCAGCGCAAGGGGCTCTATATTTAACGTACAGTAGCTCCTCTTGGATTACAGCATGGAAACAGCTCCTGGACACGCGAATGATCCCACCCCAGCCCTGGGCAAGCAGGCAGGAACCTCACATACAGCCTGGACAAAGCCTGGGATACCCTGGGAAACAGCAACACCAAAAACCATGGCTAAAATCACTGTTCAGCAAACGCTCCTTGGTGCTGCAGTGCAGAACCTCAAGCCAAATTCTCACTTTTAACTAAATATTAACTGGGCTACTACAATTAAAATTATGATCTGGAAGCTGCAAAACCACCAAGAGCTCCAGGAGATTCCTACTTTCCACTGCCTCAAGGAAATATAGAACCCCTGCTCAATATTATTCTGTTTTGTTTTAGTAAGCACAAGCTGATTTTCAAAGCAAAAATTTTGTTTACTCCCCAAAAACTGCTTGTGAAATGAAACAAAACATGTACCTACACCAGTTGCTTGGGTTTTTTTGTCTCAGAACTTCCTTTTCAGCAACTTACTGTTGCATTTACTGGGGGTGTGGGCCATCAAGTGACCACTGGTGAACAAACTTACTGAAATTCCCAAGCAAAATAAACTTTCCATTTCACACACCAGCGCTTATTTCACTCATCCTCACTTTAAATGAAGAGCCACGGCCCTAAATATTGTTGAACTGGTAGTTTTTCTGCCAAAAGAAACACCAAACCAACAATAACAACAACAAAACCCAAACAAAAACCCAAGCCTAAGAAAAATTATAACACAGAAAAACCCACCAAAAATTTTCCCTGAAAACTTTTGGAAAAAGTGACCAAAAAAATGGGCAATGGGATCAACTTGTCTCCAGGAACAAACCCAGCAGGCAGACCTTCCCTGAAGACACCTAAAATTATTGAGTTATCTCAGCAGACCACACCCCAGGCCTTTCTGTGGGCAAATAATTCCCTCTTCCTAAATTAGAACAGCTCCTCTTCTGGGCAGGGAACTGGTTATAATACACTCCCTAAAAATCCACTCCTCAGTTCATCCACCTTCAACACATACAGTCTCACACAGGAAAAAGTGAAAACCCCCTGAAGCTTCACCTTCCACATCAGATAATGTTTCTTCTGGAAATGTTCCAGCACTGTGTGGCATATGCCATGAAAGCTCTGCCCTCGTGAAAATACAGCAGCATTTGTGAGTCCCTCCTGTCCACACATAAACAGCAAATCCTACAGATTTTTCAGACAATTGTAAGATTATTTATAGGGCATTCATCAACTTCATGTTATTAAGTAATTTAGTTTAGGGCATCGCTTAAAAGCTAATTTTCTATGGAAATGTTGCTGTTGTTATTATCACGATGATGATGATTTGTTGCTATTAAAGACTTTATCTGAAGGGGCAATCAGAAGGTAAGTGTGTGAGGATAATGACGTTTCACTGAAGTCCACGAGCTCAAACATCCCCCACACTCTGGACAAGTTCAGAGATGCATCTCTCACGTCAAACGTAAGGGCCCAAAATCACATAGCCGGATTTCTGATCAAGCTTGAAAAAGAACTTGAAAGTATATACTACAAACAAATCCAGTTGTCCAATCAGCTTTGCCATCCCTGGCCTCCAGTTTGTCTCCAAAATCAGCGTATTTTACCAACCCTGAGTCCATGAGCAGTCGGGGAGATGCCAGTGCAATTCCAGCGCTTAAACCCCGGCAATTCCCAGGGGTGAGCCCGGAGCAGACCCAGGGCTCCATGCCCACCACCCCCACTCCCTGCTAACACACCTATCCCAGCTACTTCCAGCTGGATTTTAGCAAAACTCCACACGATCCCAAGCTCCAGCGAATTTCCCCAACCCTTAAAAACCCGCCCTGGTTTTCCTGCTGCTCCCCAGCCAAGCGGAGCACTTACCAAGCATCGCATGCAGGGGTGGCTGTCCCTGCAGCCATGCCAGAGTGCCAGCCGTGCTCAGAGCAGCCCCGAGGGGGGGAACCCCTCTGCTCCCGGCGTTTGGGGCCACAGACCCTTCCCCAGGGGCTGCTCTGCTGCCTGGCACGGCGAGGAGGGGGAACTCACAGCAACAGGCAGCCTCTGCCAGCTGCTGCAGGAAAAGGGAAAAGAGAGGCCCCCGAAGGGGCCAGCGCTGCCTGCACTCACTTCCAGCCTGCAGAGCCTCCAGGAATGCTGCCAAAAGCATTACTGTACCTCCAAGGCAAGAAATCACAGCCGCTTCTCAGCGCCTTTGGCAGAGCCAGAGCGCTGGCTCGAAATGGAAGCTGCAGAGAGAGCTCCACTCGCACAAAGAACAGCCAGCCCCTTTTCTGCACACCAACACAATGCGCTGCTTAAGAGCAAAACTTTCATTTCTGCAACCTAATTCCGATACGATTTGAGTGTTTTCGGCGTCTTTGTATTTGTTTTCTGAACGTCTTTCACTGTCTTTACTCGGTAAGTCTGAAAGAGGGCAGCTGCTTTTGTTAAAGGCTGCTTCCTCAAGCAGTTAGTCTTTCTAACCCACTGATACAGAATATCTGCTCCATGTGAGGAACATAATCTCCTGCAAAAGTATCTATTTTCACACTTTAACTCTGTTACTGTGAGGTGGGGAACTAGAATTTAAAGTGGTGTTTCAAAATACAATTATACATCCAGGGAGAAAAATCCCAGGAGTTTCTTATTCAGAATTTTTAAGCAATACAAATTCACTAAAAAACCAAACAAACAAAAACCCCAACAAAACCTGAAAGCAGCAGCAATTTGCTCTGAGTGTCAGCTAATTATATGAAGTATTCAGAACATGAAAAAATGCTCCAAGCAGCCCAATGCCCTCTTGAATGACTGTCACCTAAATACATAACCCCATTCCATCCCACTTTATCAGCTTTGTGCTTCCCAGTTCCTTTGAGCAGCCTTTTCCTTTTCTGGCTCAGTGCTCCATCCCAAAACTTGCGGAGTTCCTTGGTTTTTTGCAAGAATCCCTCCTGCCACAGAACCAGGTATGGTTTCCTCGGAACAAAATGAATACCCTCCCTCAAAGGAAAGACCTTTAAGTCTAAACCATTGCAAAAACACTAAAAAGAAATGGCATAATCTCACATATAAACAAACACACGTCAGACTTTCTACATTTATCCTCACCAAAACAGGATTTTCAGAGATAAACCTTGGACCAGAGAGTTGCTTACAAACGGAATCAACCAGGAGAACAGATTTCACAGCAGAATAAAGAAATCATTAATAAGCTGTGAACTGTACAAAGGAGTGTCCCATTACAGCCTGCACCAAGCACAAATATTCAGATACAGATGAATTTCCCTTCCTGAAGCCTTAATACTCAGAAGTTTGAAAGAATGCGAGAGACCACATGATGTAAGGCCTCAGTCCAAAGCCAAACCCACAAAACTGAAATCTAAATCTAATGTACAGTAAAATCAATTAACACAATCTCAGATCCTGCTCGTTTTTCTCACAAGATTCTTTTTTAATGTTTGACCATCTTTGCTCCAACACTCACAGGATGGTTTTACAAGTCAGAACTGGTTGCTTTATAACAGCAAAACTCGGGGATTTATTAAATTAAAAGTTCTGTCACTGCTGGAACATGTGTACAAATACAATGCAGAAACAATGACAAAGTTACCTCACTGTAATAGGTACAGACAGCAGGTTGCCTGCAATTCAACTTTTTTAAAAATGGGGAAAATATGATTCACTAATCTGTTCTGCACTGATACTGCCTTGCTCAGCTCCGAACATATTCCAACTCCAAACCTACTCCAACTCCTATGTTTAGGTTCTCTTTTGCCTGGCACACTTGATGGCTCATTCTAAATTTCTATCATTTTTTGAAGAGCCTTTATGTGAGGCCATTCCTGAGACACAAACAACAAAAATTTAACTTATAATAAATACTCAGGAAACTTCTGAAATGGTAACTGATGTCATTAATTGTGCTGAGGTGGCTTTAACATAATTCAGCCAGTAAAAAAAATTTAAAAAACTATGAATGGCTCAAAAAGAGGAGCTAGAGCAAGAGAAAGCTCCAGATTTCAGTGTTACCACAACAACAAGTGTCTAAGTATAAATGAATATTGCAGCAATCATAAAAAGTTTCCTAAAAGGCACAGTGATTTCAGGAGAATAAACATAACCCTTTCCCACATCTTCAGATTTTGTGTAACTCTTACTAGGAGGGAATCAGCAGCTGAGCTCCCATCAGATCCAATTTACTTTTCAAGGATTGAGGACAAAAAGTTTTCAGCCTCCCACCAGTCCAAGAGGAGAAACTCTTTGATTGTCTAACCTGCACATGGGCACCTCTGGCTTCCCTGTCCCAGCTCCTGCCCAGGAGCAGAGCAGCTCTTGGAAAGGAGACAGGACACGTAACCAGCTCTTGGGGATTTATCTGATTCAGCCACCTCTCCATAACTCTCCCTTCAAAGAACAACAGGAGCTCCAGCTGCCTCTGGAAAATCCTGCCCCACATAGTAGAAAAATGCTGCATGGAACAATTAATTCTGCCAGCTGTGAAGAGCAAATGACAGAGGATGTGAGTGTTTGGGAAGCTGAGAAAGGCCCTGCAGAGGATGTGGTCTGTCCTTGGGAGATGCTGCTACTGCACTTTGGAGGGAATTTGTTTGGATGGCAGTTTCAGCAAAACTGCAAAGCTCAGACACATCCAAGGGTGCCAGAAACTCCATCCTACAGCTGCCAGTGCAGCCCAGAAGTCAGGTTTCCTTTCCAGCTCCAAGTGAACGCTGCAGAAGCCACCACAGTGCCTGGGTGCTCTGAGGCACCTGAGGCAGCCAAAGCTGCTGAAGCAGGGGCAGTGGAGGCACTGGGATGAACAGGATGGGATCCAGAACAGCAGAGCACGGCTGGAGAGGAAACTAAAACTATCCTTGCAGAACTCTGAGCTGCTTCAAGTGCTGAAGGCACTTTGGATGCTTGGAGGGGAGAATTCCAGGAGAGCACATGATAAAAACATGAGGTAAAAGAGACACTCCAAATTTCCAACAAGCAGGAAGGAAAACCTGAGTGTAGGGAAAGAGCAGGGAGGTTTTAATGGAAGCATCTCAGAGGGGTCAGAGGGACAGAGTCTGTGAAGGGATTCCTTTGTACCCCTGCAGTGCCCACCCAAACACCTCTGGCACACGTTTCCTCCTGCATCATCCCATCCATCAGAGGGTCATGTGCAGCTTTTTTAATTCCTTTTGAAGTCAAACTTGGCATATGCAACAGGCCTTTTATACCCAGTCACTGGAAAATACTGTAAAAACTATTTCTGATCCCCCAGAGCACACCCTGGGCCAGTGTCAGGGGAAAGGCTGCCATGCAGTGCAGTCCCAGGGTCCCAGCCACGGGCACGGGGCACTGCCAGGGCACCCCAGGCTGTCCTGCAGGCTCTGGGAAAAGCTGCTGCTGCTCCAGCTCAGGGGTGAAACCCGGCAGGAGTGCTAAAATAACACAAAATGCCAGTTGTGTTCTCTTAGAGGATTCACTGGGTTGTTCCTTACAGTATTTTTTTACTTTTTTGATTTAGAAAAAGTACTTTTGGTCATCACCCGATGCCTGTCATGGAACTGTTTGTGTAAAAGTGGCTTAAATCAAGCCACAACCGCCAAACTCCCACAAGGCTGTGGATTTTCCCTAGTTCCACTGCCTAAAAGACTGCATCAGGTTGAATTTTACAGCAGAGGAGCAGATGAATAATTGTCTTCAAATGGATGGTAGGGGAAGTAAAAGGCATCAACAGCATAAGCATGGCCAGTTTATTTGGTAAGAGCTTTAACAACACAAACCAGCCTCTGAAAATAAGGTCACAGCGCTGGAATTAACTGTGCCAAATCATCAGGAGAAAATGGGACTACACAGCCTTCCCTCCCAGCTTCACTGGGCCTAATGAGAAAGAGGGAAAAGGGCCTGGGATCCTTAAATCCTACAAATTATGGTCTCTCTCCATCAAATGCACACCCTAACATTAGCTGAGGTGAAGCAGGAACAGCTGAGAAACTACAATAATTCACTTCCAGACATTTCAAAAATTCTCAAACCCCCAGGCTCTTCAAGCCTTTAGACTAAGAGCAGTGTTTAAACAACTGGTTTTAAGAAATTAGACTTTTTTCACAGGCTGTTTTAAAGAAGAAATAAACATTTCATTAAAAGTTTATTGAAACTGTTTGTAATTGCTAATAAAATCTGAATTACCGAAAACTCTAGAAGCACTATAAAACAGTAACAGCTTCATTGTATATTGCACAACTATTCAGACCAATATAGTAAAATATTTCCTTGAAAAGCTGGTAACCAAATGGACCCCAGCAGCAGCAGCAGCAGTGTTTGGAGGGCATTTCTGCAGCCCAGGCACCCCACACTTTGCAATCAACAGTCTCCTCTCACAGCAGCTTCTGGTTTAGGGGAGACAATTAGAAAAGCAAATCACAAGCAAAAATGTTTGGGCATTGTCTCACTCCCTTTTGAAGGTACTGGTTTGTGAATTATGACAGTTACTGATTAGAAACGTGACAAAGGTTTATGGAGCATCATTTGGGCAGCAGAACCTCAGTCATGTGGTGTCTGTCACATCCACAAGGGACCCACCTCTGTAGGACCCAGCTCCATGGACCCATCTCCATGGACCCATCTCCATGGGACCATCTCTGTTAGATCCATCTCCATGGCCCCATCTCCATGGGACCCATCTCCATGGGCCCCATCTCCATGGGCCCCATCTCCATGGGACCCATCTCCATGGGACCATCTCCATGGCCCCATCTCCATGGGACCCATCTCCATGGGACCATCTCTGTTAGATCCATCTCCATGGCCCATCTCCATGGGACCCATCTCCATGGACCCATCTCCATGGGATCCATCTCCATGGGACCCATCTCCATGGGACCAACTCCATGGGACCAACTCCATGGACCCATCTCCATGGACCCATCTCCATGACCATCTCCATGCACCCATCTCCATGGCACCATCTCCATGGCACCACTCTCAGCACCCAACCCATGGCCCATCTCCATGCACCACTCCATGGCCCAACTCCATGGCCCATCTCCATGACCCATCTCCATGGACCCATCTCCATGCACCCATCTCCATGCACCCATCTCCATGGGCTCTGGACCATCCCCATGGAACCATCTCCATGGACTCATTTCCATGGAACCATCTCCATGGACCCATCTCCATGCACCCATCTCCATGCCCATCTCCATGGGAACCATCTCCATGGCCCCAACTCCATGGCCCATCTCCATGACCCATCTCCATGGACCCATCTCCATGACCCATCTCCATGGGACCCATCTCCATGGGAACCATCTCCATGGACCCATCTCCATGGCCCATCTCCATGCCCATCTCCATGGGACCACTCCATGCCACTCCATGGGACCAACTCCATGGACCCATCTCCATGGGCCCATTTCCATGGACCCATCTCCATGGGACCCATCACCATGGCCCATCTCCATGGACCCATCTCCATGGACTCATCTCCATGGGACCCATCACCATGGCACCATCTCCATGGACCCACTCCATGGACTCATCTCCATGGGACCCATCACCATGGGACCATCCATGCACCCATCTCCATGGGCCCCATCTCCATGGACCCATCTCCATGGGCCCATCTCCATGGACCCATCTCCATGGCCCATCTCCATGGGACCCATCACCATGGCCCATCTCCATGGACCCATCTCCATGGGACCCATCTCCATGGGACCCATCACCATGGCCCATCTCCATGGGCCCATCTCCATGGACTCATCTCCATGGGACCCATCACCATGGCACCATCTCCATGGGCCCATCTCCATGGACTCATCTCCATGGACCCATCCCATGGCACCATCTCCATGGCCCATCTCCATGGACCCATCTCCATGGGACCATCACCATGGCACCATCACCATGGCCCATCTCCATGGACCCATCTCCATGGGACCCATCATCCATGGCACCATCTCCATGGACCCATCTCCATGGGACCCACCTCCATGGCACCATCTCCATGGGACCCATCTCCATGGGACCATCTCCATGGGACCCATCTCCATGGACCATCTCCATGACCCATCTCTATGACCCATCTCCATGCACCCATTTCTGTTAGATCCATCTCCATGGACCCATCTCCATGGATCCATCTCCATGGGCCCATCCACACTGAGCACCCCACCACTGCCCAGTGTACGAGGGGCCATTCTCTGAAGAGCTGGCCTTGGTGACCTTTGGGGCCTTTTCAGCTTGGAATAGTCTGTGCTTCTGCAACCCACCCACAGTGGGACCAGCCCACTTGGGGATCCACCCACATGGGATCCACCTCTGCAGAATTCCCCCTGGGAAAGCCACCCAGCCCCTGGGATCAAACCCTCCAGACCCCGATGGCAGCAAAGCCCTTTTACTCCCCTCTCTCTTTGAGGATCAACCTCAAACCACGCAGCCCTGCACAGCCCAGCCTCGGGGCATCCCACAACCCCCAGCCCTGGAGCTCAAGGATTCCCTGGAGCCCTCAGCCTCCTCCCCCAGATTTGGGAATTCCAGCAGTCTGCCAGCACCTGCCAGGCTGTGCCTGCCATCCCACAGCATCAGCACCACCAGCCTGCAGAACAAAACTACTGATTCAACTAGAAATTACTGTAAGGTTTTATTCCAAACCTTACCCTCCCACAGTCATTGTCTATAGCAACCGTGTCCATAACATTCTCATTCTCTAGAGCACAACTTTCTAGTAAAAGGCACATCTGTCAAACTGCAGGAAACATCTGGGAAAATGGTTAAATAGAAAGAAGCGAGATTAAACCTTTGTTTCCATGGGATTGGATATACATCCAGAATATGTTTGCAAAGGTTACTGGTTCTTTTCTTGCTTCTTTCTAAGGTCTCAGGCTTTTGGATTGGTGCTGAATTCCACCCCACACAGATAGGTTGATTCACACAATGTAAAATTTTGCTTTTACCCTGGGGTAAAAATCCAACACCAGGGCTCGAGGGATTCCTCACTCACTGAAGAGTTGGACTCAATGATCTATGTGGATCCAGCTCAGAATACTCTGTGATTCTGTGGCTCCCAATCCATCCCTGAGTGCACAGGACCCTGGATGTCTTCCCTCAGTGGGTGATCAAACCCCTCTGTGCAACACTGACACGGCCTTTCCCCTCAAGAGGCAGCTTGGAGCCTTGCCACCCCATGGAAGGGTCATGCTCCTCCACAAGAGATGGAAAATGAAGGTGGAAAACATGATATCAGAGCAGAAATCAGGAGCTGGCTAACAAACCCCTTCTGTTTGCAAGTGGAGGAGACACCTGAGCTAACATTGCCTGGTTTTTCAAGTACCTCAACATCTACCCAAATTTTGACAGATAGGTCTTTTTGTGAAGTACTGATAAGCTATCAATCAAATTGCTTTTAGCCCTGAAACTGTTCTTAACAAACCTTTCACATGTGCTTCAACTGAAAGGGACTGGAGTGCTTTCTGAAATTCCCCCTTGGCTAAGAACTGCAGAACTCTGTGTTAAATATTAACTCTGATGCGGTGGCCCTTTCAAGTCTGTCTCTGAAGGTTCAATTTAACATGTATTTCTTGAAAACAATTTAATTTTGTGCAGAGTGTGATCTCCATTAATAAATGAGAAAATGTCTGATTCACTCCATCATTCAAGCAACGCAGACAAGAAAAGGGAAAAAAAAAATTAGGAAAAGCAGTTTGAAACCTGCTCTGTGATTCTTTGTCCAGTTAATCCACGAGAGCCACGTTGCCTCAGTTCCACTGAGGAGTTCAGCTCCACCAGGACTGCTTTGAGAGCCCTGGGTGAACCCCAAAATCCTTCAAGGGCACATTTGTGCCAAGGACTGGCTGAAGACACTTCACTCAGCAGATGAGACACTCTGGGCGTTCTCAACTCTGTGCTGGGGTTTTTTCCCAACTCCAATTTGTCACAATAAAATGACAGTGAAAACATATTTCTCAATACCACATGAAGTTTGGAACCCAAAGGGCAGCAGTTGCAGCAAAGAGCTTCTCTGAAAACTCCCACGCTACCTCTGAGAGCCAGTTCTGCATCTTTTCAAGCCTTGCTGGAGCCACCTTCCTCCACAACAGGGACCTGATTTTCTAGAACATTTCCACCCTGCATTCTCAGCCAAGCTAAGGAAGAAGGTGACGAGAATCTCTCTCTAATGAGGAACTTTATTTATTCAATATTTCAAATCTTACTCAAAATTTCTCCCTTTAAGCAACTCTAAACTCGCTGAAGATGCAGCTGAGCCTGCTCTGAGCAGGAGATTGGATGGAATGGTCTGTTCTAACCTGAATTATTTCATGGCCTTCAAATACAAGCGACTTTTAGCACACATTTTTTTAAAGGATGCCCCACTAATTTCTATCGCACTGTCATTAAAGTAAGCAAATGCCATTCATGGTAAAAAAATCTTGTGGTGTAAGGCACCTTTGAGGATTGTTTTGAATGGGATTCCCATCAATCTTCAGTGTAACAAAATTGAAGGCAGCCCAGAATTTGAAGAGTCTGAAACTACACATTATTTTACATGATACACACTAAAGTAACTTACGAATGTGCATACCTTTTATTACAAGAAAAGGCCAAATTATTTATTGCACAAACCAAGAGACAGTATTCCCTCAACTTCACGGCTGCAAACACTCATCTGCAGGAAGATTTTTGTACAGAAATTAACTGCCATCGCAACTCTAATGCCACCAAACCAGAAGGGAACGAGGGGGAAATTCTCCATGCACGAGCCCGCTCGTCCCAACCCCCAAACGCCAGCTTCCAGGCTGACTTCCTCCGCACAAGGGAACAGAAATACTGCTCCCCGGCTGAATTCCAGAGGTTTCTTTGGAAGGGGCAGCGCTGTGCCCGCTGGCCGGGCTGGGGACTCTTAGGGCGGAGGGGCGGCCGGGACAAGGCGGCCTTTGTGTGCCCGGGCTGCGGAACGGGGAGGGAGGAGACAGGGAGGGAACCGCGACAGCACCCGGGAGGAGAGAGGGAGAGGGAGCGAGGACAGAAAAAGGGAGAGAAGGGGAGAGCAGGAGGAAGGGACGGGAGGAGAGCGGGGGGAGCAGGGAGGAGAAAGGGAAGGAGAGCAGGGGGGACAGGGAGGAGAAAAGGAGAGAGGAGAGCAGGAGGGAGACAGGGAGGAAAGGAGAGGAGAGCAGGAGGGAGACAGGGAAGGAGAAAAGGAGAGAGGAGAGCAGGAGGGAGACAGGGAAGGAGAAAAGGAGAGAGGAGAGCAGGAGGGAGACAGGGAAGGAGAAAAGGAGAGAGGAGAGCAGGAGGGAGACAGGGAAGGAGAAAAGGAGAGAGGAGAGCAGGAGGGAGACAGGGAGGAGAAAAGGAGAGAGGAGAGCAGGAGGGAGACAGGGAAGGAGAAAAGGAGAGAGGAGAGCAGGAGGGAGACAGGGAAGGAGAAAAGGAGAGAGGAGAGCAGGAGGGAGACGGGAAGGAGAAAGAGAAGGAGAGCAGGAGGAGACAGGGAAGGAGAGGAAGGAGACAGAAAAGGAGACAAGGAGGGAGAAAGTGAGGGAGAAGAGCAGGAGGGAGGCAAGGAAGGAGGGGCACGGGAAGGAAAGGGGAAGGAGGGAGCCCTGGCAGGAGCCCCGTGCCCCCAGCGCTGCCCCGCTGGCCCGAGCGCTCCCCGGAGGGGTCAGGACGGAGCCGCCCGCCCCTGCACCGCACAGAGTTGTCAGGGAATCCTAGTTCCCAATCGCTCTGCTGTAAACCACGGTGGGTTTAGTGAACCCGCGGGAAAACAAAGCCGAGCCTCAAAACAAGATCCCTTCTCTTTCACAGAGCAGCAGGAAGCCAAAGCACCTTTTACTTCAGCGGGACTTAACTCCAGCGAGTGCATTTCAAGCAAAACACCTGAGGAACTCGCCAGAAAGTGTGAAATTTAAATAAGGGAATTCCGTATTACCTGTCACTATATTTTAATTTGGAAGTACTTGTTCTTCCCAGCCGAGGAGTTTATGGGTGTTCACGACTTCTATCACCACAAAATCACAGAAGCTACAAAAGTGTATTGAAAGGGAGGCAGTGTAACATGCTGGTTTTTAAAAATTAATCCACAAACTGTCAAGTATATTTTATTATCCTAACGCTGAGAATTCTCTCCTTTGAAAAAGCACCTTTGATAAATTTTTCTTTGCACATTTAATTCCATTACACATTTGAGGATCCTGCTAGGCTTGCCAGGGCATTTGATTCACTCTGCTCCAGAGACTGCAGTCCAATAGCTGTGTTTTTCCACAATAAAAGTAAACATACCCAAGTACAGCTCGCAAATGATCCTTCAGGGAATTACACCTGAGCAGGGAATGTCTCAAAGCACTCCGTTTCCAAACAAAAGGCTGACGTAACTGGATTTCTAACAACACGTCCAAAGCCTTTCAGTGGATTCATTCCCACTGCAGCACAGTGGGGTGCTGCTACCTCTGAGTTAAGATCAAACTGCTAACAAAAAGGTTCCACCATTTATAATGAACCAAACACACAATTCTTGGCCTATTTAATTACATTTCCAGCCACAAGATGCTGGTGTTAAGAGAATGAATACACAACTGCTTCCCAGTTCTACCAGCAGCATCACAAAGAGCCAAACACCTGCACAAGAGCTGCTGCTGGAGGTTATAAAGACTTCTGTCAGCTGTGCCCAGGTTTTGTATCACAAGCACATTCATCCTGTGCTTTCAGGACACTTGGCCCTGAAAAGCTCAAAATAAACAGCCTCAAACTTATCTTTACAGTCCCAGTCCCAGAAATGTCTTTGCTGTCACCACAGACACTGTGCCACCCGATCTCCACACTCCACTCCACCTCTCTTAAACATTTGGATTTCTAAACTGAACGCTGCCCACCTTACACTTCTAGAACCTCCCAGTCACTACAATGGCTGCCATTATCGTGCTCTATAAAATAATTCTTTCCCCAAATCTACTGTGTTTTCTTCAGTGTGAACTCTTCCCATGTCCCAACCAAAATTCTCAGGACAATCCACAGGGTTTGAGTAATCCAACTGTACTGTTAAACAAGAATGTCAGAATCCCAAAAAGATGGAAAATATGAAAAATAGTAAAAAAATAACTTCATTGGAGGCAGTGGCAGGGAAATGAGAATAAAATTCAGAGAATGTTTGTGAACTTTTCTGATATATCTGAAATACACAGAAATTCAGCTATTTCAGATGAATCATGAATGTTTGAGTTTTTGTAATATTCCATTGAAAGCATATTTTTGTATGGCCAGATCAAACTTACGAAATAAAGTAAAAAAAAGATGGCCTCATGGATGAGGCCATATTTTAGATTATAATTCATCTGCAGCAGATGGTTTAATTGAAACAGATTAAGTCACATGAACCCTGTGCAGAAAACCAGTGCTTTTTATTACAAGAAGAAAAAAATGCATGTTTCATATATGAAATCGCAGAAAGAATCTACTGAGAAAAACCATAAAAATGTACCACACTGGAAAATATTAGACAGCTCTGACATATAGCTAAAGGATCACATGAAATAACTGCCTGCATCTTTTAGTTTTGAACCTTGGTTGCACATGAGTCTGTTGGTTCAGACTTCATTATTTTTATGGCCTCCGCTATATAAAGTGTTATAATGTACGTAACTGCCAGCTGTGTTTTATTTCATCAGTAGAAAATGAGCCCTGAAAAAAAAAAAAAAAAAAAATCACACTTTTCCCCCATAAAGTTACATAACATTTCAAAAATGCCATAAACCTCAGTTGTGTCATGCATCCAGAAATGCAGCACACGGTTCTTTCCAAGCACTCCTGGCTCCAGAGAAAGGCTATAAATAGTTAATTTTTTCGGGGAGAGGAGGAGGTATGTTGTAAATGAGAAGCGAGCTTTTATTGTTTTGCATTACTTCAGCGCTGGATTCCCGATTTGTAACAAATTCCAAGGCTGCAGACTGCGGGCCCAGCCTGTGAGTAAGGCTGCGGTGATTTATGGGAGGATAAATCCCTCCGTCCACATCCCATGACTGTGGAATGCGCGGAATGCCGGGGCTGCAGGAGCTGAGGCAGCAGCCACAGGAGCTCCATCCATCGCTTCCTCCAGGCAGGAATGCCAGGAATCCTCCAGCAGTGCCAGCCAGGCTCGCATTCCCAGGAATGGCATCTGCTGATTGCCCAACACCCGCTCATCAAGGCCTTACCTGGCCGGCACATTCCACACCTGACTGTCAGGGCAGGAATGTTTAGCAACAACTGCCGCTTGCCCAGTTGTCAAGGCAGCCCAGGAAGCAGCTGGCTCCGAGCTCCTGGCCTCGGAAAAATGCAAAGCACTTGTGTTCCTGCTGCTGCTGCTGCTGCTGCTGCCTCCCCACCCCCAGCCGGAGCCTCAGGATGGGGGAAGTGAAAGGAGCGCGGTACAAAGAGCGAGGGAACAATGCTGCCGAAACGGCAAGGTGAATGCCTATGGCTTGCTATAAATAGTGAAGCTGAGCTAATTCCTGTTCCTTCACGCTGTACGAAAACAAAAGGAAACATGAAAACCCATCTAATCGCGGCGGCTCTTGCGCAGATCTCGCACACAAGCTGGAACAAAGGGGAAAAGCCGAGCGCAAAGTTTGAGCCAGGACAGGATTTTAGCGCGCAGCGCTCGGTTCCGTGCGGGGACAGACGCGAGGCACTTACAGATGCGGGTTGAACATGCGGCTCATTTTGGAGACGTGCTCGTTTTCACAGTCCAGCTCCTCGTCCCCTTGGTCCATGCTGAGCTTCCTCTTGCTGGGGCTGATGGGCGGCGGGCCCGTGCGGTGGTTGCTGAGCGCGGGGGATTGCAGCGGCTGCATTCGGGGCTCGCCTCTCAGCGCCGCTTCACCTGCCCGGGGAGACACGACAGGCAGTCACCACCACGGGCACCACAGAGACATCCACCCCGCTGGGAGCACGCAGCAACACCCCCGAAATGCCCCGGAGCGCCCCCGAAAGTGCCCGGTAACATCCCCGAGGTGATGCTGGGGCGGGCGGAGGGCAGCTCACCCCGGCCGAGCTCCAAGGCTGAACTAACCCATCTTTAAAGCAGAGGCTTTTCCACTCGGATTCCTCCCCTCGCAGGCTGCAATCCCAGCGCCGGGCTGTGATTACCTCACTCTGCAAACCGTGACTATTCACAGGGAAATAAAAGCTTTGTTCCTCTTCTTACGGTCGCGGTTATAAATTCCACGGCTACACTTCGCGTTAAATGCCAAATAGTCCAGATCTAAAACTGAATTAAACGTTCAGCTTCTCAGATGATTCCCTTTATAAAAAGCCGTCCAAAACAAGCTTGTCTGGTATACAACTATGCAAGGGAAAAATGAGGGGGGAAATTGGAACTTGCTGATTCAAGTTTTAAATATGCCCTGAAATGTCTTTCTCTATACTTTACGTTTGGACCCAGGAACAAAAGAGCACCATTCTCCAGCAGAGGAATCACAGAAATGCTAATTTCCAACTGGTGGCAGACTGAGTAGCTGATAAGTTTTTATATAATCTAACACTTCCCCGAAAAAGCCATTGCCAGCATATGGGAGCTGTGTATAAATAATTCCGGCGATGCTACAGTTGGCTGTGCACAAGCGCAGGACAGATCGTTGCTAAGCAGGCGTTAAAGCGTGACCGCAGCTTTTCCCAGTTCCATTCAATGTGTCGCTGCTCCCGCAGCCTGGAGCACAGCGCTGCGCTTCACCACCTATGGACTCCACTGGAACTCACAGCCTCAGGTCATATTTAGACCTCACAGGGACTTAAAGATGTTAAAAAAAGTGCTTTTGGGGCTCCAGCGGGGGCCTGGAGAGGAGCTAAATTAACCAGGGTTGCCTATTCTGGTAATAACCCTGAAATAGCCCCTTTTGCTGGAGTTTAAAATTTGTATTTTTCCTGCACTGCCAGAAGCATTTTGTTTTCTACACAGCCATAATTACCAGATCTAAAATTAGGCCTAAGTTAACTCCATCTAGAGCCCTGTGGTACCTGACAATGGAAATCTTTGTGTGCCACCACACATTTTCACATCATCACCGAGGCAGATGATTTATAAAATGCTGCCTTAATTCCACACACGACAAATAACATTTTGTTGGAAAAAAAAAGAGCGAGGAGAAAACCTCCTGAATGTTTACCAGTAAAAATAAGCATTCTGCCAATTTAGTCAGCATAATATAAACTAGCAAATATACGCTGACCTATAATACACCACAAGCCATGATTTCTATTAAAGACTCTGGCACCAAATCTAAATAGGAACTTTCCATCTCAGCTCTAAATAGCAAAAACTGTGCCCTGCTGCAAATGCTCTGGGACAGACACCCAGAGCTCTCCTGTTCCAACCAAACATTACGTGAGAAGCCCCCACAACCGCCCCAGGGCCACGAAAAAAAGCTTTTATCAACACAACATCTCTTGGGAATTGTTTTCAGATCAGTAAGTTTGTGCTTTTTTTTGTTTTGTATTTTGCCAATAGAAACCCCCACCTACAGAGCGTTCATGTTCTAAACTTTCAAAGCAAACCACATCACACCAGTTCCTCTCCATCAGGAATCTCCCTCCCTCCTGCCTTTGAGAAGGAATAATTTAAGAGCAATGTCAAAAGATAAAGCTTTCAGCACCTGAGGGTTGCGTCCTCCCACCTTCACTCTTCTCCCTGCAGTATCTCCCATCACTTCTGGGCACTCCAACACAAAATTCCACAGCAGCAATTACAAATTCCACGTGGACACCCAACTCCTACTGACTCCTGAGCAGCTCCTAACATACCTTGGGCAGTTTAAATACCCATGTAAAGCTAACTTGGGTGTTTGCAAAACCCGCCAAATCTCTAGACATTATTCAATTCAGTAAATCAGAAACTTGCCCTTTTTCCCCAAACAGGACCTGATACTATGCAATTACCAAAACAGGAATTTTTTATTTCAAAATTCAAAAACTAATTTCTTTTATGTATGGTAACAGCTGCATTTATATATTAACATTCAGGCTGAGTATAAAATCTGGTAAAAATGCTATTGTATACTGGAAGAAACCTATTTTTTTAAAGAAATTTAGCAAAGAAAGGAAGGACTTCTAATTAAAGTCCATCTAATTTGGTAATACATTCTCCTGATTATGCAGGGAACACCAAGACTTCAGCGAAACACACCAGGATCTGACCAGCATCCCTGGGCCAAAATTAATCAAATTAACCAAACTGTGAACAAGTGGGAAGAGTGAGTCTCTTACAGGACAGACAGAACATTTCAATTTGTACAGTCCCTCCTGCCCACACCAGGCAGGAGAACGATGCCAAAAAGAATCCAGATAACAGGGAAAATCAAGGAAATGAGGAAAAAGAATCTCTTTACATTGTTTAGAGGGATAAAATGCAAATTCCTGTACTGGTTTTCACAGCACCCTGAGTTCTCATGGGGCCTGCACATTTGATTAGGGCTAAAAGTGCTCTCCATTTAAATAAAATTCCTTCCCCACTACTTTCCTCCTTACCAAACATGAATTTAAAACAGAGAGAGAAACCACAGAGGAGACTCCGGCCCCAAATGCTGGTGTAGGGCCTAGATTTGTCTCCCCCAGCTGACCACACTCCATGGAAACCAGACTCCCATCACACAGCTGGCAAGGCAACACTCTGATAAAACAACTGTGTTTTATAAATTCCCCAAGTCCAAACTCCAGGCTTCAAAATTCATTACTGTGACGGCTTGTGTCTGCCCTGCAACTGAGAGCAGAGATAGCAAACACATTTATTGTGCCTCTCATAATGCTCCTCTTTGTTTCAGCCAGCAGCTGGTGGAAGGCACTCCAGATCTGCTGCTTTCAGATACTTCGACTTACAACTATTCATACTAGTCTTGGGGGTTTTTTTTGTTGTTGTTTTTTTTTTCTTCTCCTCCTCCTTCTCTTTTTTTTTTTTTTTTTTTTATGAAAACTGTTGGGCAACATGATAGAGCACAGACAAGCTAAACAAAGATAACACCGTGACGTAGTGTCTGCCTATAGAGCAGCTCTGCTCCCGCTTGACACCAGCCCATGCAGGCAGCAGGAATGAGCTCGATTTTAACTATTTCCAGCCTGACTCCCAGGGCTCCCATTCATCCCGTGGTTACCAGGCCAGCAGGGCTCTTCCCAGCTCGCTGTAAACAGAGGATGTCCAGCTCTCTGTGCCTTCCTTTGGCCCCACGCAACATCCGCAAGAGCAGCAGTGTTTTCACAAGTGTGCCTCGACAGAGAGACACCAGAGGGGTCTGAAATCTGTCTGGGAGCTCCAGGAGTCACCAAAGGCTGGGGGGAAAAAAAATATACACTCCTCTGGCAGCGAGCTTCCTTCCTGTGACTGGGGCTGTGCTGCTCGGCCACAGGGCTGCCATATCCTCCACCCCTCCCGATTTCCTCTCTGCTGCTGCTAATGCACAAAGGCTGAGCATTAATTACCACCCAGGAACGCCAGCCTTTGTCCTGCCAGCTGAAGGCTGACATGGGGCACACCTCAGGCAGGTTGGAATAAAACTCCTCGAAAGAAAATGCCAGCACTGCCCTCGCCCGTGTTTTGTTCTGCATCTGACAGATGGATTTATCCACAAGAGTGAATTCCTGACAAGTTTATTAACTTTTAGAAAAAAACAAAAACAAAAAAAAAAAAAAAAAACCTTAAATTTCTTCAGTTGTGGTGTTTGTCATCGAGGTCCTTACCTTTAAGGTCTTGGATTGAATTACTATCACCTCAGGCCACTCTATTAATTAAAATACTCATGGGCAAGAGCATTAAACAGACTTTAATTAACGGGCATTACACCTTTAATTACCTTTTCCAATACTTGCAGACAAACTCTCATTAGTAAAGGGAGTTGCCTCATGTTCTTAAGGCCAGATTCCCAGGAATGAATGGCACATGAAGTTCTTCAAGGGCAGTTTTTTCTGTTCATTCAGGATCAAAATTTACCTTCATGGCATATGCTGAAAAGCCAAGCTCTTCACAAAAGCAATACAGATGTGAAAAGGATACTATAAAATAAAATTTATTTTATTTTCTATGGCTATATTCTAAAAATCATTAGGAGACTAAATAGCAAATAGACTGGAACAAATTTCTAAACTACTGCATGTTTTATTCCACTATGGCAAACGCAGAAGTCAGTCTGTGCCAACATAAATTGGGATAAATGGCATAAAAATCCCAATTCATGCCCAAAATCAAAAGAATCCCATGATTTGAGATCTCTAATACCAAGCAGGGAAGTCCCCACAACTGACTCAATTCAGCCAGTGCTCACACCACGTTCTGGGCACAGAATTGCAGCGTGGCCCCAGAGCCCCGCGCAGATGTTGGCAGCTGCCTGCTCTGGGGGCTCTCTCTCCTCCCACTGCACAGTGTGGGCACTGCCAGCCTGGCCCTGGGAAATGTCCCCAGTCACACCTGGGTGCAGCAGGCTGCAGACAACCTCCAAAGTGGGCAGCTCCAGGCAGATCTGCTTCACCGGCTTGACCTAAGGCAACGAATTCATCCATTCTCAGGAGGGAATCTTTGGTCACCACGAGAGACATCCCAAGAATTACAAATGATATGATTTCTATCATTGCTGAGCACGTCTGCAACCCCCACTCAGAAAAGCAAACAAAATCCCTTCCCCCAAAACCCAGCATTCTGCACCACTACTTCATTTCTGGGTTGCTTCTACAGAAGATATGATTTAAGATGAGCTTAAATAAGACTTCATTCTGGGAAGCAGTAGATCAAACATTGTAAACAGAGTCACAGTAGTCTGTATTTCCTTTAGAGTACATTAAACAGGCCTATCTGGAGAACATAATAAAACAACAACAAAAAATTAAGTATTAATGACAACAGCCTGATTAAAACATGCTGCTAAGAAATCAGATCTTGGAAATCTTCTTTGTTATAATTGATAGATCTTTTTCAGCAGCAAGCTTACTGATTCCTTTATCTGCCACATATTTTACTGACTTTCTGCTATGATAACAAAAAGCTAATTTAGGAAACCAGAAAGTCACATACACATGTAGAGAAAAATTGGCAAAAGCCTCTTCTCCTCCGTTTACAAAACATATGAAAAGCACTTACTCCTGGAAGCGAGCTCTGGCTACCACTGTGCAGAGACTTGTATGCCAGAAAACCCAAGGCCAAAACCAAAATACAGTGATTAAAGGGACTGCTCTGGGCTGGCTCCTCCAGCTGCCCCTGCCTGCCAAGCAGGGACACGTTCTGCTCCACACAGCAGGCAGGGACATTAAATAGTGACCTCTGCATTCAGTCACCTCCACCCACTTTCCTCCTCTTTCCTTCAAAAGCCTCACAAAGGAGCCAGAGCTTGGTGCAGCAGCATCACTGGCAGTCTGCAGAAGGCTCGCTCGAGGATCCTTCCAAAAATACATTGTTAATCAAAATTTGAGATCATTTCTGCTTAACAGGTTTTGGAAACACTGTACTATGTACCAAAAGCTACAGTGCAACAGGCAGAAAATGGCAAATTTGCCTTCCCCGAGCCAACGTTACCCTATTTGCTCCTTCAAAGGTAGTGTGAAAAACTGACTACTCATGTGAAATTCTCTCTCCTCACACTGTAAAAGCACAGCTGTACAAAATACCATCAACTGCCTTGGCTGGGGAACTGCTTCAGATCCACAAACTAGTTCACAAATGCATAAGATTAATACAAAAATCTTTGCTGAACACTTCGACAATGGCTGGAAAACTCTCCTGAAGAAAGCAGGGACCTGGTATTTTCCCTGGTACCTGCAAATCCCAGGTACCAGCTGAGGGACTCCCCTTGGTAAGGAGGCAAGAACTGATGGCATGGGAAGAACCAGGGCAGCAGATTTGCCACAAAGAAAGCAGGGTGGAATAAATTTTAATGCTGTGGTCTGGCAGAGCTCCTTAATATTTCCTCTGTCAAACTGAAGCTTTCACACCTCAACAGTTGTGACTGTGAGGCTGTGTTATTTCCAGCCCAACAATGAACTCAGGCTTGGGTCTACCTTGAGACCATGAGATTACTTCATAAATTCACAGCTCTCACTTAAGATAATGTCCCATTTAGGTACCTCTTACTAAACGCTGAAAAAAGTTGGGTTTTCTACTTAGAGCACCTGTACTCATGCAAACTGTGGCTAAAACAAGATTTCAGTTATCTGGCAGGCAGGGTTTGGATGTAGTCAATGTTAACACTACACTGATCTCCAGAGAAATAACACCAGGGTTGTGAGAATCAATGTCAGCAAAGGATTTCTCTGCCAGAGGATGGGTCTGTGCTCAAGGAGCAGCCTTCCAGCCTTTCTGCCAGCACTCCCAGGAAAAGCCTGCACCAACCACCCAAAGCCAGGGAAGAGGGACTGAGAGTCAGCACAGTTGTTCATTTTGTGTTTGTTCAGAGAAGAACCAAGCTCAGGGCTGAGCCCAGCTCCTGAGTGCAGCCAAGGGCAGCAGCTGGGGCATCCCAGCACAGGAGGGGAGAAAGGAAGAAGAATCATCTACACTTCCTGCAGAAAACTGTAGATTCCATGTATTTAGTTAACTTGCCATTCCTCTTCACTGGGCAGCAAAAGACACATGTGATAATGGGATTTCATTGAAAATGTAAAAGCATTACTGATATTTTTTTTTTTTTTCTGTGAATGAAATATAATTAAGGCAACACGTTGAAGATGTTGTTTCCCAGACCAAAGGTGGTTTCAGATCCAGGTGTTCTTTTTTTTGGTCACCAAGACTGAGAGTCTTAAATGACTTTGTTACCTAAAAGATGGCAAAGCCAAACTAATCAAAGACCAGCTGAAACAATCAAAGCCAGAAGCCCTGGCATCTATTTCAAAAATAAATCCAAGTCACAGCAAGGTCACTACAAGAAAAAGAAATTGTAAGACTGGGGGCTTTCTTTCTTTCTTTCTTTCACAAGAAGTGGTGAGCCTGGGGGCTAAAGCAGTATTTCAATGCACTAAACCCTGCCTTATGGCTGTATTGTCATGTGATGGCAGGGAGAGACAAACTCAATTGGTGAAAGCTCAGATTTGAGTCATTCCCCCTAGAGAGAAAATATTTGTTACCCTCCCTGTGGCTGGCTGCTTCCTTGTTTTTTGGGGGTTTTTTTTTTGATATTTTTTCTCTTACTGGATACTCAGGTTTAATCCCCCCGCTCTGTTCCTTGGCTGATATTCCATGGATGTGATCCTGTAACACAAATTAAATTCTAGGTGTTCAGTGTCCCTTGTGGATATGAACACAGTCAGGATGTTTTACAGAAACCATGCTTCAAACATTAATTCTGAGATGTTCACTTGCAATGGGCTCATATTAAAAGTAAATCCAATAAACCGTGCACACGTTCTTTCATATGGATTTAAAGCCAAAGGTGCAACAGAAAGGTAAAAAAAAATATTCCACTTATTTCAATTGAGCCTATTTTTAGAAGTACTGTAGGCTTTTATTGCAGTTTAAAATACACATGCTCTGAACACCTTTTCTCACATTATTCTCCTCTGCTACATGTGGAAAAATTTGGACCATCAAGAAAATGAGCTCTCTAAAAGAGCTATGAAATCTGATATTGCACTTTCCAGCAATGTTTCTTATATTCCCATTTTATTTCTCCCCAAATTCCCTACCTGGAAGGTAAAACAGCCCTCAAGAGAGAATAGAAATGCTTTAAAACCTGAACAGAAAAGCAGATGTACTTTAAAATGTTAGGGAAAGACATGCACAGGTGGGTGCTGCCTTTGGGATGGATCTGGAATAAAGCAGGGCACTGTGCAAGATCCTGAGGGGATCCCTGGGACTTGCATCCAAGCAAACTAATTCTCTTCCTGAACTCCAGTGAAATGAGAAAAAAAAAAAAAAATCACATTTGGCCCCAGGAACACAGGAAAAAGTTGGATTTCCCCTTTGGTTTTGCTACCTTACATGAAGCCTCCTGGTGTCCCCTGTGAGGGACACTGAGCCCCTCCAGCCAAGCTGGGCACAATATCCACGATTTTAATGCACTGAGCAGCAGAACAACCCCAACCCACGTCCCACAAAGATCCATTGTGGAGAACAGAACCCCTTTGTCCTCCCAAAGGGGCTCCAAACTCCCTGGTGCTGAGAGCAGAGTGAGGCAGCAGTGACAAGTGCCCAGGGCAGGGGCACCCCAGGAACCCTGAGCAAAGCCCAGGAGCCCTCCCAGGGACCCAGCTCCTCCTGTGGCCAGGCAAAGGAGAGGATGTGCCAGCCTGCCCCTGCCTCGTGGGCAGGGCTGGGCTGAGCTCTGACAGCAGAATAAAGGCAATTCAGCCCCGCAGGAGCCCTGTGGGGAGCAGATCTGGGACCTCCAATCCCCTGGCTCTGGGTGATCCTGAGCTACAACCCTACACTCCCTCCCATGCTGCTCTCATGCAGTGTTTTAATATCCAAGAACCTGTGAAGGCTTCTACAAGAGCCCAGAGAACAGAGCAGCTCGTGAGATTCTGAGGAAAGGATTCCATATAATTTCTCCAGGGTTTTGGGTGCTGGTATAAAGAAACATATAAAAGCTAGAATAGCACCGTTGTTCCTGACAGGACTGTCTTCCAAAACAAACAGGCACACACCACCACGAAGGAAAAAAGATAAAACTAAATCTGTGCCTCTGACAGAGCAGTTTTTCATCTTGGGTTCATGACACACAACTACATTAATTCTCCTGGGGAAAAAGAAAATGGCTACGAAGTGATGTACAGAAAAATGTTACCCAAAGTTTTAAACCTGCTGCTCCACTCTGCAGTTTAGCTGTGCAAAAGCTGGTAGCAGAGAATGGCTTCCTGCCCAGAAGGACTGAAGGTGGTGGGTGGGAGCTCAAGCACTCCCACCCAGCCCAGCAGAGCACTGGGGGCTGTCCCATGGTGCCAGGGGATGGATGCAGCACTGTCCAGCCCAGAGCCAGGCTGGTTATTTCACAAGCAGGGGGTGCTCTGGGGCCAAGTTGCAGGGTTCCAATCAGTGTTCTCTCCAGGGGAGGCACAGCAGCACAGAGAGAGGGAGGGATCGTGCCTGCTTACGTGCTGCCCCAGCAGCCTTTCTCACAGTTTTCTGGGCACTGAGGACAGGTTTTCCAGAACTCTTGGAAAAACAAGAACAAGCAGAGGTTCTTGGTTTTGAACTTATCTTGACAGTCATGGGGTTGGAAGGGGTGAGCAGCACCAAAGTCACGCTCTGCTGCTCAAAGTCCTTAAACTAGGGCTGTGTCTTCCTGCCCTGTACCTACTGGTCCTTAGCTCAGTCTCCCTTTTGACAACTCCACGCTCCTTCTCTAGTTATTTCAGAGCTGCAGGAGCAACTCAAGCCTGACAGAACCCAGAAAAGACAGGGAAGTGCAGATGGGTGGTAAAACAAAAATGCATCACCTGTGTGTTTGGAACCCACCACTCACACCACCTATCCCCACAGGAGCCAGAAATCAAACCTCTCACTGCATTTACTGTGACATAATTCCCCAGTGAACCACCTGTTAAATCCTTCCCCATCTCACCTGAAAAAACTTCTGCAGATCTCTTACCCCTTATCACATGTTAAAGATGTTCCACCCCATAATTAAGCAGGCACTGTGAAGTTTTTAATGGAACCAAAGAGCAGTGCTGGGGGCAGTGAGACATTGCATTATTAATTAAAAGGTTTGGAAGCCCTGCTTCAGGTCATAAACGGGCTCAGGCTGGCTTGCACTGCAGGAGCACAGCTGGGCTGCTATTCCATTAAGTCTCTGATCCCAACCCATCCTGCAAAGAGAATATAAAAATTAACTGCTGGCATCTGTGGGCACATTCCTTTTATCCAACTCAGCAGGCTCTGATCGAAGGGGACAGACCTGGGGAGGTCCTGTGGCTCACACAGGGCACTTCAAATTCTCCCAGCATTGTCTGCAAGGCCTCATTCCTTTTATCAGCTAAAAAGACTCAACTACATCCACTGAAGGAGATTCCATCACCTCAGCTTGGGTGGGGGCCACTGCAGAGGGACCAAAGTCACAATATTTTGGTCCAAAAGCTCCTATTTCCCCTCCAGGACTGCTGATCAAGTCCACACAGCACCAGTCCAAGAATCATTGGTCTTACCTGCTGAGCTGATTAATGACATATTTTATTTGAATGTCTCAAACAGGTAAAAGATATTTTCTTAGCTAAGAGGTCACAGTAAGGTTTAGCAGCTGTGGCAAAATATTCCAATTGAGGCACTTGGAATGCTGCTGTCAGCTTTATCCCAGATTTCTGTGAGTTCAACCAGTTACAGCTCTTTATTCCCCACTGTAAATAAGGATAACCATGCATTGTTTATTTCACAGGGCTGGCTAAAAGTTGAATTAACTGGGCTTCTGTGAGAGCAAGGATTCTGCAGAGAGGATTCAAAATACAGGCAAATGTGAGCATTAAAATGTTTGTTGTCATACTTGTTGCTAAATGCACCAACTGAGAAACACTTGAACTCAAACAGGGTAGTGTTGAATTTACTGTACTGCAAAGAAAAACTCAGAATATCCATGGATTAGCTGTTAAGGCAAACAATGTACCTCAAAGCAGTCATAGTCTTCAATATTTGGACTTTTAAGAGGTTTTTAAAGAAAGATAACACGGTTTTTAAACTTTTTTTTGGTGATGATCTGAGTTAAATACAAGGATTATATAACATCAGTGAGAGAAGCCTTTTCAAAGGTAGAGAACCTGGCCAAGGCTCTGTAAACATCCTTGCTAATGCTGGAATCCCTATTTTTGCCACCTTTGGTAAAGAGCTCAGTGTGATGCCTGCAGCAGGACAAGAGCAGAGTGTTCACCTCTGGGTTTGGAGTGTTCAGCAGGCAGTGTGCACAGCAGCACTGCCCAGCTGGCCCCAGGAGAGTCAATTCAAGCCAACAGAGAGGCTGCCACAGCAGGAGAACTGCAGGGTGGGGGTGAAACGAGCACCACATGTCTGAGGAGGACATCAAGAGAAGATCCGGAGCATGAGGAAGATTATTAAAAAAAGAGGAAAAAAATCCCCTTCAATGCCATAAATATTTATACTAAATCCAAGGAACTGGCCCAGTTCAGACTTGTCCTGTGTGAATCATACAGCACTTCCCTCACCCTGTCTTCATTTCATTTCTGGATAAAAGCACCACAAAGGAGGTGCCACAGTTGTGTCAACTTCTTTTTCTCTCTCGTAAGAACACTTTTCACGGAGCTGCTTTAGAAGCTGTTGCTTTCCAAAGAATATAAACAGAACAATTAAATAGTCCTATTTCACTTGGCCAGCTCTTCTGTGGTATTTACTGATCTTCCTAGATCATTTAGATTCATAGAAATAATTTCCTTTTGTCTGGACAAGATGAATTTTCTTTACAGGGGCACTTAATGACAATCAGCAGAGCATCACAGAAAACAACTCCAATGTTGTAATCTGCAGCCAAGAAACCATGATTTCCTGAAAGGTTCTGCTCAGAAAGTGTCCAAACCTGCTACTGTCACAAATAGCATAATTTACTTCCAGAAGTGAGACCTACTAAATGTTAGCAATTAAATACTAACATTGGAAGTCTCAATACTATCTCTAGAGTGCAAGCAGAGCATGTTGACAATATTTGCAAAGGAAGTAAATCCCCACTCATTCCCCAAAGAACAACAGCTACTCAAAAAGATCCATTTGGCAGCTTTGGGTTTCACTCTTCTCTTGCAAAAGGTGGCTGGGCACTTTGTAGGCTGTAACTACAAAAGGTATTGCCAATCTCCTGTTCTGGGATTTTGAGTTAAAGCAAAACATAATAAATGTTCCAAATTGGTTTATATTCCCGTACAACAGTGCTGTTCCTACCCTGAGTGAAAAAAAAATTAAAATTGACTAAATCTCTCTCACATCTAACTACAACCCATACTTAAAGGCAAAAAAAAAAAAAAAACAATTTCTGCATGCTGAGAAATTAAACATTAAGTCTCACAAAGCAGAAAAGTGCAGTGCTGAGAGGTTTCCATGCCTCTCCTGTCAAATGGGGTTTCCAGGAAAAACTACTGCTTTTTAAACACAACTGGTTCCAAACTTTCCCTGGGAGAGCAAATATATTTCCTGGAACCTGCTAGCAACATTTGGAAGAATAGGAGGAAAGTTATACACTACAATGCCTGGTTCTCCCAGCTGACAGGGAACACTCCCGAGTGATGAGGAGTGAAAAGGAACATGGCTTTAAATAATCAGACTCTTGTAACAAGGGGAGTCAGGGAAGGACAGGAGCCCCAGGTTTGGGGAGGGAACTGAGCTGGCACCAGCCTGCTGAAGGCAACTCCCCTTCCTCCCCGGGTGCCTCCGAGGCTGCAACATTCCACTTTATCCCAAATATTATCTCCTTTTATCCACAAACACCACTCGGGGATGAGCTTTTGCTCCAAACGAGGCACAGAGCATCACAGTAATTTTGGGGGGAAAAGCTGGACGGAACCAAGAACTACTTAATGCTTGACAAGTTCTTTCTTTTAACACTAGCAACAAGCAAGAAAAGGGAAGAGAAGTGTTACTCTAAAAGATCTCACGAACAGTGACATGAAATTTAGGCAAGGCAACGTTGTAAACTCTTATTTAACAAAAAAAATCTGACACCAACCCGTGCTGTGAAACTTAGATAAGGAGTGATTTCAACCTCAGTTTGACTCTTCTGTCCCCACCACCCCGAGGTTTAAGGACTGCCCTTCCTATTAAAACAGGATCTCTGGAGAGCTCTGATGAAGTCCCATCACCTCACCAAGGTTTCTGGGTGACTTTTTTTTTTTTTGTCTTTTTTTGGCTGGAAGCAATGCTGTGGTGGTGCCAGGTATCTCAACTTCACCAAGGTTGCACGAGAAGCTGTACTGAGACATTTCTTAAGGAATGACCTTTTCTAAGGGAATGGCCTCAAGTTGCATGACGGGAGGGTCAGGGTGGATCTCAGGGCAAGGCTCTACCCCAGAGGGTGCTGCCCAGGCTCCCCAGGGAATGGTGCCATTCCCGAGGCTGCCAGAGCTCCAGGGGCTCCCAGGGGTGCCCCGGGGCTGGATCTGTGATCCCTGCGTGTCCCTCCCAGCTCAGGGCATTCGGTGATTCTGTGACCTGAAGTCCCCCAAGCTCACCTCACCCTACACTCAGTACCAGCTACTCCTGCTATTAAGACCAAACCTCTCCCAGCTCCATCCATCTGTGACAGGTTTACAAGTGGGCAGAGATAACCCTAATTAAGAACTCAACTGCCTGCTCAGTGCCCTGGAGGAGCCATCTCCCCCACCCCTCCCAGGACACAGCCCAGTGCTCCCCCCAGCCCCACATACCACTGAGCCCTCTTGCAGGGAGAGGCTGAGAATGAGAACAGCTGGAACAGCTGGGAGGTGCAGCACGAGGGGTGATCCTGTCCGGGAATTGCAGAGGGTCTGGAGGATATGGGGTGATCCTGTCCCAGGAATTGCAGAGGGTCTGGAGGAATGGGTGATCCTGTCCGGAAATGCAGAGGGGTCTGAGAGAATGGGGTGATCCTGTCCCGGGAAATGCAGAGGGGTCTGGAGGAATGGGGTGATCCTGTCCCGGAATTGCAGAGGGGTCTGGAGGAATGGGGTGATCCTGTCCCAGGAAATGCAGAGGGGTCTGGAGGAATGGGGTGATCCTGTCCCAGGAAATGCAGAGGGGTCTGGAGGAATGGGGTGATCCTGTCCCGGGAAATGCAGAGGGGTCTGGAGGAATGGGGTGATCCTGTCCCGGAAATGCAGAGGGGTCTGGAGGAATGGGGTGATCCTGTCCCGGGAAATGCAGAGGGGTCTGGAGGAATGGGGTGATCCTGTCCCAGGAAATGCAGAGGGGTCTGGAGGAATGGGGTGATCCTGTCCCAGGAAATGCAGAGGGGTCTGGAGGAATGGGGTGATCCTGTCCCGGAAATGCAGAGGGGTCTGGAGGAATGGGGTGATCCTGTCCCAGGAAATGCAGAGGGGTCTGGAGGAATGGGGTGATCCTGTCCCAGGAAATGCAGAGGGGTCTGGAGGAATGGGGTGATCCTGTCCCGGAAATGCAGAGGGGTCTGGAGGAATGGGGTGATCCTGTCCCGGAAATGCAGAGGGGTCTGGAGGAATGGGGTGATCCTGTCCCGGGAAATGCAGAGGGGTCTGGAGGAATGGGGTGATCCTGTCCCGGGAAATGCAGAGGGGTCTGGAGGAATGGGGTGATCCTGTCCCGGGAAATGCAGAGGGGTCTGGAGGAATGGGGTGATCCTGTCCCGGGAAATGCAGAGGGGTCTGGAGGAATGGGGTGATCCTGTCCCGGGAAATGCAGAGGGGTCTGGAGGAATGGGGTGCTCCTGCCCAGCCTCCTCCCTCGGGGCTCCCCAAAGGCAGGGACAGGCGCTGCCCGGTTGTGCTGCGATCTGGAGCCATTGCCCGGGGCAGAGGCAGGCTGCAGGAAAGCCGGCTGCCTTTACAGAGGGAATTCAACCCCAGAGCCCTGCCGGCTCTTTAACGCTGAGGAAAGATAAAGCCATTTCTGTAAACACTTCTTCAGGACCTTGTGTGCACCACTACCTCACGCTATTATCAGGGAGAAATTATAGGCTCTGTCCTGCTGGATTATTGTTAGTGTAAACAACTTTGCTAAATTGCTTGGCACTCTGTCTGCATGCAGCATGTTCAAAGTCTGTAGTCTATTCAGCCAAAATCAAATATAAAGGCCCATCTGTATTAAACCTCAAGAAGAAATTAATAGACAACTATTTTCATGCAAAGCAGATATTTAAAAAAGGCAAAGCCAATACATATGGATGAACTTTTTCATTCATAATTTTAGATGCCACACAATGAGGACTGTTGTTTAAGCTTTATTTTTTCTCTAACAGCTCTCCATACAATGCAGTGCATTGTTCAAACTCTGGAGCAATTTAAGCTTTTTCAATGTCTCCTAAAATCCCTGGATTTATATCCAAAGAGACCTGGCACTGTAACAAATTCGACTTGTGAGTAACAAGTTACAGCCTTTAAGCAAATTGCTCATTAACACAGAATTCAACTTACTGCTACAAACCTCACTACCTTTTATCTCAGGGAAAAAAATATGCCGCCTATCTTATCTACAGAAAGCTGTGGGATAACACTGTATTATATTTGGGGTTTTAATTTCCTTGTTTGAGTTCTCAGTACAAATGCTGAACTAGCATCCAGGGTGAGAACAACAGAACTCCAGGGGAAAAAAAAAAAAAAAAAGAAAAAAGTTAAAGTATGACCTAAATCTATCCTGCCTTTGATGAATGAGGAAGATAAACTGAATTTTGATGTCAGTGCTGAAGAGGATATTCCCAAATTCATGCTAGGAGGAAATGAGCAAGAAAAGCCCAACTGTGAAGCTGGTGCTCTTTGTTTTTATCCTGAAGATGAAAGAGAGTGAAAATGCAAAACCCACAGAATGTTCTATAAATGGGGAACCTTCTGTAGGTGCATCTTAATTTACATGGCTTTGAACAGAAATCTTACACTGCCTTACAAACAAGAACACTTAATTTGTCGTGAAGGAGATTCTTATCCAATTCTTAGCAGAGGAATAGTGCTTAAGTCATTTTACATATCTAGAAACTAACCCAAACTTTGCAGTTAATAGGAGAAGCTGATGGTGGAGAAAGAGAAAAACGCAAGGTCAGCGGAGAGAGCTGATGGAAACTCTTCTTTAGAACTTCAGAAAACACACTGCATTTCATTAAAAAGCAAATGAAGTTAGCAGGATCTGTGCCTCTGATAGCAAACATCTGAAGTGGCCTTTTGGGGAAGACAGACATATTTTCAGGATGCCTTGCAGTGCCCTGAGAGGACACCCAGCTCTGCAAGCCAAGGAACGCTCCAGCCTTACAGGAAGTCAGTGAAATAATTATGTAATATGCCACTAACTAAGGAAAGCTGTCCTGAAACCAAAAAGGGGTGTTTTGCTAGAAATCTGGATCCAATTTTTTTCCATTAAAAAAAAACAAAGAAAAAAAAAATCCCAGTCTTCTGGACTATCCGGAGAACTCTGCATAACTATTTGGAGTGCTCCAAATAACATGCCTGGGGGATTTCTTAGCATCTTATTGCATTTCTTTATACCTTCCCCAGCACAGCATTTCCAGCCCTGAGAATGCAGCAATAACCCAGAGCAGCTGAAACTGGGAGAGACAGAGAGGAAGGAAGGCAGAAATCTGCCTTCCAACACACCACCATCTGTGATAAACAACAGAATGAAACCAATCCGCCTGGAGACTGCATCTCCTCATGCATATTCCGTGGGAAAGCAGGAGCCAAAACGGGCTGGAGTGAAAGAGCAGCATCACCTGTGCTCTGCTTTAACTCCGAGCACTCCAGCACCTCCCACCCCGGGCCGAGAGGGAAGCTCGGGCCGGAGTTGAGGGAGTTTCCACCACAAAACCAGCTGCAGCTGCTGCAGCCCTGAATCCCTGCCCGCCTCAAGTGGCTGTCAGTGGCTGGGGAATACCAGCCTGGCCCAGCATGGTGCTGCTCCCGGCCCCTGCACTTAGCCAGGGCTCCCGGGAGCGTCCGGATGGCCCCCAGCTCATTAGGAGGAAAACAATGATCTGAGAGCACCACTCGTTAAACTGGCCATTGTTGATCGCTGGCAGCAAATATTTAGTAGGAGAATATCAGATGGATTCACGCTAAAGATGAGCATTCAGATGCCAAGGCAACAAGTCTCTAATTATTTCTTCTTTTCTTTCCTATTGCACCAAAACTATTACAATAAATTGCTTGAAATGGTTGAGCATCACTAATATAACTGTCCTTTTCCATTGGTAAGAAGCAAGCTTTCCCATTTGAATGATTTAAAAATTTTCTTTCACTGGAGAGGGAGACAAAACTCAAATGTCCTTTTTATGCAGCTTGTTAAAAAAACCCCACCAACTCATTAAAATTCAGATTTTCCTCAAAAAGCATCAGTTGGATTTGAGATTACCATGGGGCATCACAGGGCTCAAAGCTAGTAATGAAAAACCTCCAGAGGACACAAATAATCGGTGTAAAACAACCTTGAGGAAAGGAAATGGCTTCATCCTGCACTTCAGAGCTAGGGACCCCCTTCCTACAACTCTTTCCTCATTTCTGGTCATAATCCTTTTAATTACATGAGGGTGCAGAAGTTTCCAAGAGGCTACAAAGGCACCTTTAGAGGTCATTGAGAAACCTCCTGCTCAAAACCAGCCTCAGGCAGGGTGGGACGATGCTCAGGGCTCCAGGTGGGATTTGAGTATCTCCAAAGGTGGAGACTCTGCAGCCTGTCTGGAGAACCTGTGCCACTGGTTCACCAGCCTCGCAACAAAACACCAAAGGAATCATCCCAGGTTTGAGAAAACAGCCAAGCTCAGGTGAGGTTTTACCCAGAGAGCCAAACCTGCAGCACAGCCTCAGTTCTGAACAGCTAATGGGAGAATTTCCAGCTCTGCCATGCCCAGCCCAGCCCCAGCGCAAGGACACTCTGCTGCCCACAAGGCAGATCCCATCTAGGGATCAGTCCATATCCCATCACTTTCTCTCCCCTCAGAGGAGGCCAAAATCAGTGATGTGTTTAATGAGCTCCCAGCACCTGGACAGTATCTCCACGCTGGGAACTCCAGGGCTGGAGTGTGACCACGAATGGCACAGCTCAGGAGCAGACTGAGATGAAGGCACAGGGAGGTTCTTGGGAGGTTCCTGCCCCTCCCAGCCTCTCCAGGGCTGGCATTAGCTCAGCAGCCTGGAGCTCACAGATAACAAACTGCTATCTGTGATTCTTGCTGGGCAAGAAAAAGCAGGACTCCTCTCGGGATGCAAATCACACTCCTCTGCTCCCTGGCGAACTAAAGGGCTGCCAAATGCACACAGTGGAAGAACTTCTCCTCTTTCCTAGGTATCAACACATCTCTGATCCACAGGCTGCTGCAAATCCAACACTTCCACCACCAGAACAGCAAAGGCACCAGCAAACTTCATAAAACCCACAGACACATCTCACCAGCAGAGAAATCATCTCAAAACCAAAAGCAAATGCTTCCAGAGAGACTCTAAAGGAACAAGGAACCCATCTATTTCATGAGGCCTATAGGCCCATCAGTCTTTCCTCTGAAATTTCAAACCCGTTTTCCCACCACACCATGTATTTGTACCTTATCCTACATCTTCAAAAGTACTTTCCAGGAAGGCATCAATTTATAAGTAGTTCAAGTGTGGCCTTCAATAAATCCTAATTAATTGAGTTGTGAAGGACATTTTGTTGTCAGTATAGTTACTACTGCAACAGTGTCCCTGGAAAGACAAGATCCATCACTGCTGACACAACTCACTTATAAAATAAATACTGTGGCAGAGGCCTGGAAGATCTGTAGGCATCTCCAAAACACCCTTTAAGTTCAGAGCAGATGTTGCCAGTGTTTACACTTTTTAAACCATTGGGATATAAACACCTCACTATAAACACCACTGAAGTTTTGCTTTTCTTCTCTTCGTTTTGTGTGTGTTTATTTTAGTGTTAAAAATGTGAACTTCCAGAATAAGGAAAATAGCAACAGATGTTTAACCTAAACAAAAACTGCTCCAGTAGAGTGTATTCCTTAAGCTGTTCTTTGGCTTTTGAACTATTAAAGCTAAGATCTGGTTAAATAACAATTACTGGAGATGAGGGTGGGGAATAAAAAGGGGGCTGGAAAGAATCTTCCATAAATATTACGCATAATTACAATGGATTGAACTAATGAGACAAAACTACAGAGCAACAAAACTTCGTCAACAAAATGCTCAGAAAGATGTATTATGTAAATAAAGCTTTCCATAAAATTCTATGTCTTCATCAGAAGCTATCAGTTGCTTCCAAAGAAAACACTAATTACTGCAGAGAGCAGTGAAAAAGTTAAAGGATCCTGAAATGAAAAAGTTAAAGGATCCTGAAACTTTTTTTTTTTTTTTTTTTTCCTTTTAAATGAGTTTTCTTGCTCTAACAAAGAAAGCATGGGATAAGAAAGAAGTTGGGAATTCAACTCCGTGGAACCCCAGCTCTGTATTATTCAGCTCAATCTCCTGTAAAAGAGCTTTAGCCAAATGAATATACACACATTTGTGCAGGAAAGAATAAGCAAAATAAAAAAGAGGGGAAACAAAGATATTAACAGTACAAGAGGGAGCCCCTCCACTTCCTGAAGGGAAGAGATGTGGCCATGCTGGTTAAGGCATAGAAAAAGACTGTGATTTCCAAAGTAAAATTCAGCTGTCTGTGCCTTTTCCTGAGCAGCGTGAACAGATATCTCCCTGGCCTGTGTACACTCCTCATTGTTTCTTCCCTGACAGCTCCAGCAAGCTTATTTTCCGAACGAACATGGAAAACGTTCCTGCTGAATCAGAAGAAAAAAATAAAAAAGCTTTCCGCGGCGCTTGTGTGTGGCTACAGCAAAGCCAGCCCCGCTGCCAAGCCGAATTAGCTCAGCGGTGCCTTTCTCTCCAGGCAAAGCCAAGCCATAACCGCTTCTCGCAGCCGCACGTAGAGAAAACTCGACGGAGATGAACACACTGATTTTTGCCCGGTTACCTCAGGCGCCTTCCCAGCAGGGCTGCGAGGAGCGACCGTGCGAGGGCAGCGAGCCCCGGCCGGCGCTCGGAGCGGGCAATGCGCGACGGCCGGGGCGGCGCTGGGGCGGACAATGGCAGCGACAGACAGACAGAGAGACAGAGAGAGACAGCGACAGAGAGCGACAGGCCGCGAGAGAGAGCGACAGACCGCGACAGGCAGCGACAGAGAGCGACAGGCAGCGACAGGCAGCGAGAGAGAGCGACAGGCCGCGACAGGCCGCGACAGGCAGCGACAGACGCGACAGAGCGACAGGCAGCGACAGGCGCGACAGGCGCGACAGGCAGCGACAGGAGCGACAGCACGACAGGCAGCGACAGAGAGCGCAGGCAGCGACAGAGAGCGACAGACCGCGAACAGGCAGCGACAGGCAACGACAGCAGCGACAGACCGGCAGACCCAAATGGAGCACCCACACCGACAGACCCAATGGCCAAGCCCCAGGAGGACAAGCCCCCGCCCGCCCCCCGGCCCTTAGCGCCGCCGGCGAGGGAAGGAAAGTTGGCGCTGAAAACGCGGCTTGTGAAGAAAAAAAAAAAAAAAATTAAACACACGAAAAAAAAAAAAAAAAAAAAAAAAAAACCAAAAAAACCAAAAAAAACCACAAAAAAATCACATGTAAAGAAAGAAATCCCTGCCCTGAAACAAAGCTCTGACAAGAGCCCGCGGGGCGTCCCGCAGCGGCGATCTGCAAACGCATCCCCGCTGACAAATAACAGCGAGCAGAAGGATCCAGCCCTGGACGGGAAGGATCCAGCCCTGGACGGGATCCATCCCGCCCCGTGCGAGGGATCGAGCGATCCGTTCCCTCCCCGTGCGAGGGCACCACTGGTTTCCCGTGGCGAGGCACTATTACCTTCGTAGCACAGGATGCCGATATTGTTGTTCATCTTGTCCAAGTACTGGTAGTTCAACAGGTCCATCCTCATAAACAGCATTTATCGGGCTGGCGGAGAGGAGCGGCTCCGGGAGGGGGAGGCAGACGCTGCCGAGGCGCTCCCGGCTTCCAAAGCCCAGCAGAGG
The DNA here is from genome assembly GCA_032173965.1 of Sitta carolinensis. Taxonomy (NCBI): domain Eukaryota; kingdom Metazoa; phylum Chordata; class Aves; order Passeriformes; family Sittidae; genus Sitta; species Sitta carolinensis. The sequence continues at coordinate 2,803,967 of CM063293.1, forward strand.
CCCAGCCTGGAGCGGGTCGGGAAGGGGGAGCGGGCTCCGGCAGCCCGGGGAACGCAAGGGAACGCGCTGCGGGGCGGCTGGCGGCGAGCCGTGCGAGGGCTCTTCCAAGTTTTTTTTAAAAAAAAAAAATTTAAAATAATTAAAATTAAAACATAATAATTAAAAGATAAGAGCGCCAAAGCAAAGCGAACGCGGCGGGGCAGGGCGGGCAGGGCAGGCAGGCAGCGAGGAGGGCGCAGCCCGCTGCGAGCGCCGGCGCTGACAGCGGCAGTGCCCGGCACTGCCCGGCGCGGCCCGCTCAGCCCGCAGCGCCCGGCCCGCCCCGCGCACGCGCCGCCGCGGCCGGGGCCGCCCGGAGCGGCCGCGGGCGGGAGGAGGAGCGGGAGGAGGAGGAGGAGGCACGGCCGCGTCAGAGCCCTCGCACAGGAAACGGCGGCGGAGCAGGGCAGGAGGCGGCGGCGCTGAGGGGAGGAAGGGCGCTGAGGGGAGGCGGCGGCGCTGAGGGGAGGAAGGGCGCTGAGGGGAGGAAGGGCGCTGAGGGGAGGCGGCGGCGCTGAGGGGAGGAAGCGTGAGGGAGGCGGCGGCGCTGAGGGGAGGCGGCGGCGCTGAGGGAGGAAGGGCGCTGAGGGGTCTCCTCCGGGCGCGGAGCAGCGCGGCCGCTGATCCCCCCGGGGAGTGATCCCCCGGGTCTGATCCTCCGGGTCTGATCCTCCGGGGACTGATCCCCACGGGGCGCTGATCCCCACGGGTGACCCCGGCCTGATCCCACGGCGCTGATCCCCCTCCGGGCCTGATCCCCACGGCCGCTGATCCCACGAGTTCTGATCCCCCGGGCCTGATCCCACGGGCAATGATCCCCCGGGCCTGATCCCCACGGGCTCTGATCCCCACGGGTCTGATCCCCACGGGCAATGATCCCACGGGTCTGATCCCCACGGGTCTGATCCCCACGGGTCTGATCCCCACGGGCAATGATCCCATGGGTCTGATCCCCACGGGTCTGATCCCCACGGGCCTGATCCCCACGGGCAATGATCCCCCGGGCCTGATCCCCACGGGCAATGATCCCCACGGGCAATGATCCCCACGGGTCTGATCGCCACGGGCTCTGATCCCCACGGGCAATGAATTCCCCCGCTCGAAACCGATCCCGCCTCTCTTCGCTCCCCAGCGCCTTACACCAGGAGTGCTGCGGTCCTGCAGCAACAGCAGCCATGGGATCGCGGCATGGCATCGCAGGAATGAGCGATGGAATCGCAGGAATGAGAGGGACAATTACAATAAAAGGCGTGAGGCAGTGGCCATTTCCCCGTGTGTATAGTTTATATATAAATGGTTTTAAAAGGTTTCTCTCTCTGCCTATAAACAGGCACCGCACGCATTGCTGCGATTCCATCGGGACACAGCCAGATGGGGATTTTTAGGGGCTCTCAGCGGTTAAACATTCCGGGCTGTGAATGCCGAGGCTGACGGCAGAGGTGACGGGGCTCTGCAGCGCTCTCCTCTCGGGGTTCGAGCTGCCCTCGCACAGATGTGCAATCATCCCGACAGGGCAGCACAGCTGGCCTGAGGGACACCGGCTCGCATTCCCTGCAGCCGAGCAGCACCTGGAGCCTCATACGGAAAGGGAAAACAGCTAATGGAATCCCACTGTTCCCTCTGCCCTCTTCAGCTCGGAACACAGCTCATCCCTCCCCGTCTGGGATAGGGAATCTTCACGGTACACACAACGGCAGAACCAGGAAAACGCTTTCATTTCCACCTTGAGAACTTCTCCCCTCTGCTAGAGAAGGGACGGCGTGACAGAGGCAACTCCCAGAGAGACACTTCGTGATGGCATCTGGAGAGTTACTGCTTGAATGCTCTGGGTATTTCAGTAAGAACAGGCAGTTAAAATTTACTGCTGGTGTCTACTGAATATTCTAAGGAAGATTGCCTAGAACATAAAAATGTTTCTCCTCACTTCAGATACACAATGCTCAGGTAACAGCACATTACTTAAATGGTATCTAATAAAAAGCTGCAGTTGTTTTGCAAAAGTTGCAACCACACAGAACAAAGCAGCCCATGATATTTTCTAGAAAGAGAAATACCTTTAATAAAGACTAGTACATGGTGATTTTTAAGCAGGGTATGAGAAGTTTTGCATATTGTGCGTACTCAGAGATATTTACGAATCCATCAAATTAAAAGAGCCATCTAATAAAGATATCAGGAGAAAGCCCTCTAAGATATAAACAACAATAAAAATCTACACCTACAACATGAAAAAAGAGAGGCACCTTTCTTCAGCGTGAAATGCAAGTTCCTCACCAATGTTGAGGACAGTATTTTGATATGTACAGTTTTTAACACAGAGAGAGCATCCCTGAATTCACATGAATACAGCACATTTATTGGGTGCTTGGGAAGGACAAGAAGATAAGTATTCAATCTTTTCACTTTGAAATACTTCAATTGTTGTGGGAAGTGCAGGTGACAAGGAAGAAAACACTATTTAAACTCCTTTAGAGCACTGCTCTACAAGACAGGGGTGCACACGAGCATTACAATTCCAAGTCCAATCTGAATTCTCCTCTGTATTCAAAGTTACATATTTCTTCCAGATGTTTGGAAAAGCGCAGTTGGTGTTGTCCACAAACCACTGACTACTCAGGAGTGCTGTCCAGACACTAATAAGGGAGTTAATTCTTCTTTATTAGACCAGTAGTAACTGGTGTGCAGGCTTTTAGGCAGTAATGATCCCTGTTAGGTGAATGGCTTTCAGCGTTTCAGTACAAAGTCTGATTGGACTTGTCAAATGTTGCATAATGAACATGCTTCACAATAAATAATAAAGTGTACCAAACACCACGAGCTTTTTGAACTTCTAAATTAAAATATCTATGCTGAAAACGAGGCAGTGCCTAGTGAAAGGGTGGGGGGAATTACCAATGTAAACGTACCTCATATTGTATTTTAAACCCAAAATCCATTCTTAGGAAAGCTTTCTTTGAATGAAAATTTTATCAGCTCAACAAATCCAAGTCCAGCAGACATTAACCTCAAATATTCGACAGGGTCACTGTACAGAACTTGGCTCCTGTCAGCAAATTCTCAATTCGGATTGCTGCTCCTGGGTCTGAGAGACCTTCCCCTAACAGAAACCAATAACCAGAGCATCAGTGGGTCAGGAGAAAAGGATGGTTCTCATCAGTGCCTTCCCCAGCCCGAGCCTGCAAACACTGAGCCGTGCTGGCTCCTCTGCCTCTCCTGTCTGCAGAATTTCCTGCAGGACGGGGAGAACCCTGTGAACCCGCTGAACTTTATTAACACAACAGCAGCCTCTAGAGGTAAGGGGCGAGCCGCGGGCTCCGGTGGGATTCTCGGGATTTTATTGGCCTTATCCCACAGGGGATTTTACTGTCCTTATCCCCCAGGGCAGGGGAGAGCCTTCAGCCTCTCAGGGCTATCTGCTCCACTGCCACACAGACAGCAAATTCAGTCTGCACACAGGCTTGCCACCTCAGGAGGCCTGAAAAGTAAAGGGAGGAAAGCAAAAAGAGCAGCTAAATCACCACTGTCAATAACAGGACTTGATATAAAAAGAAATCCTTACGACTGTATTTTATTTGTTCACCTGGATTTTTGTAGGGAAAAAATTCTTAATATATCAAGCCTATCATACCAGATTTGACAGTGAGAGTTTATAAGGGTTTTAGAGATTGAACATGCACTGAGCTGCCTTAGAGCATTACAAACATGCAGGGAGATGCTTTTTTCTTTGCCTTCTCTCTGCCCTCCTCGTCCCCCTGCTCTCTCACATGTGCTCCTGCCTCGGGCAGTGCTGAAGAGCCTGAGAAAATAAAATGCCTTTGGTGCCTGCACTCCACAACATCTTCCAGGGGACAAGTGGACAGCACTGGCTAAGAATCAACCCCACGGGTGGGGGACAACTGAAATTCCACCCGTGAGGATGATCAGCAGAGAGCAACTATTGAAACACTGACCACTTGTGCAACTGAGAGAAAATTTTATCAGTCTTTACAGAGGAGAGCCCCACTCTGCTCAGTATAATCCCATTTCTGAGTAGTAATTATCAGCTGCAGCTCCTCAGGTCAGACAGGCACCTACTAAAACCTCAATGCACACCAAGGAGGAGGTGGAGGAATAAAGCAAGAACATTTAAAAACAGGTTTTACCTTTTTTGTTTCCCTAAGAAAAGAGCAAATTCGAGTCGAGGGTTGCTAGGTGGCGATGTGCCTGAAGGAAAGGGCTTTTCTTTTCCCACACACTCGGCTGCAGTGTGTGGGAAAAGCTGCTCTCACCACCCCTGTGCTGACATTTCTGTTCAAATGGATTTCACCAAAATTCTCCTTGAAGCAGGATGGGGTGTTTGCTTCAACAGCCATTCAGATGCGATGAGGAAATACAGTTAAAATGGACTGAACACGCAGCAAGCCCAGAAAAGCATGACAAAGAAAATGACATTTCAAGTTCCTCACAAGCAGTAATCTCCCAGCTGTGCCTCTGAGAGGCACAAACACAACTCTTCCCTCAATGAGTCAGACACCACAAAAAATAACTTTGCACACTTCTTACAAAGCATAAGCACTCACAACTGCTCCAGTGAACAGAAGATATCAAAACACACATTATTCCTGTGTGCATTCTGCCACATTTTTTGTTCACCATAAAGTTGCATTGCAAATAGATTTTAATCACACCAAACTACCTGTTCCCCTAAAATAAATCAATAATTAAAGAAAGCCCCACCAGGCAGAGCATCTCTGAGCTCAAGCTGGTGCCTTCCTGTTTTACCTGTCCCCTAGTTAAAGGTTTCAACAACGTGCCAGACATTATAGAACAGGAAAGATGCTTTTGTAATTATCACTGGAGCCTCTCGCCACTGAAAGCTTACACCCAATATCGACTTGTAACAAAATCATTTGTGTATTCTGTCATTCTTGCCATAACTTAACATAGGGAATGCTGCTTAAAAAACCCAAACACAGCATTCTCTCGTGAGGAAATCTGTTTGTGAGCCAGTGTCACAAACTGCTGGGTGACTCACGATATGAACAAAATGCCAGGGAACCCAAAAATACAGTGATGTTGCTGATGAATGTCTACAGTTGCAAGCCCAGGAATAGATGGTAATGGCTTGTCTGGACTGGCAGATGGATTTTTTTACATTTCTTTTCTTTTATTATTATTTTTTTTAAAAAGCCTTGCTGTACTGCCGTTCTTATTCTGTACTTCAGTTCTTCTTCTGTACCAGTCACTTCTTCAAAGACACACAGATTTTAAACAGCATCTCCCCACGATGGTAAATACAAATTTCAGATCACTCCTTTGTAAATACTGAGCGATTTACGTGCAGCTATTTCATACCAGATCAGAAAATTCCAAGGCATTCATCAACTCAAAAAGCTTTTGGTTAATTAAAACCCACCCTCATCAGCAAGAATCATTTTTCTCCCAGCCCTAACTCAACACACCTGCTGTCCTTCCAAGCCCTTTGCAGGTGGGAATTTGGGCCAGGAAAGGCAGAGTCCCAGGCAGGCCACAGACAGAGCTTCCCTTTTAGGGTCTGGGTTTGGTTTTTTTGTTTGTTTGTTTGTTTGTTTGTTTGTTTGTTTTTTGCAAAACCCACATTTAATCCTGGGTGAATATATAAAATAGGCACAGAGGTGCTGGGTGAGGCCTCTGGTTTATCAGGAATATTTTCCATTTCTCACTGGTATCCTGCAGCTCTCAATTTGCTGGTGTTTTTCTCTTTTTATTTTCTTAGGCTGGGCTGAGAACACTTCAAAAATGCAGCTAAAGCACACAACAGATAAATCTAGTTTATCTGGGGGGAAAAATTGTTCTGTGCTAATTAAAAACTTGATAATCTTTCCCGTTATTTGCATACTAATTTAAATTTCTGAAGGGTTGATGATAATCACAAACATAATTCAACTTGAACTACAAAGAGTCTCAAAAACCACCAGAGCCTCCAGATGCAAACAGCAAAGTGCAAACGTTGCCATGCCCTGACATTGTATTAGCAGGGAAAAAAAAATTACTTTATATGCTACCAATATGAGAAACGAGAGGATAAAAAAAAAAAAGAAAAAAAAAGAAAATTAAAAACAAATGAGAGATTACTAAAGAAAAAAAGCCAATTTTAAGTCAGCTTGATGCTCAGGCATCTAAATCACTTTTTTAACTTAGGGAAATTAGGAGCCAGACTGTGTTTAGAGGTTAGATTTCAAAATTACTGTGCGTATCCCTCAGCTTTGGGAAGAAGCAAATCCAGTTTCCAGAAGCCACTAATTACAGGGTTTAGAAATAAAGCAGAGCTCAAAAATTGCTAAAGTCTTTGAAAACATTTCCCCTTATAGCTCACTTGGCAAGACATGAAATGTACTTTTTTATACATAAATATATATATAAATATATAGGGCCTAATTGAGCTTAGATATCAACATATGTAAATCCGTAGAGCTGACCTTGCTTGCACACAGACTGAATATTCCAATAATTATAATCACCTTATAAATGAGATAAAACCGGGATTCCCAATGCTGTCCCATGCACCAAAATCAATCACAACTCTTCTCATGAAACGGAATAATTCTGGCTTCTACACCTCACAGCAATTACGTACACTAAACTTTAAGAATAAAATATTAATAAGTAGCATTGCAAAACCCAATTATGTAACTTGCAACCTACTCCATTAAATTAAAATGAAATTTCATCCAAGCTATAAGGCTATTCTTTTCCAATTGAGGGTCTTGCTCCCTAGTATTTCAAAAGTATTTGACCTTAATAATATTTTTGACCACACCAAAAAAATCCCACACCTTAAAGACACTCTCATCCCAAACTGTCGTGCTCACAAAAACCCAGCCACACAGAAAACCTTTGCTCAGGATGCTGTCCTCTGGAACAGCAGAAGAAAAAAAAGAGCAAAGAAAACAAGAAAAAGAACAACATCCTTGCACTATTTAAAGTTTTAATACTAGAAGAGCATATTTTGTTATTTAAATATAGAATATGTCATTTATTCACACACATGGATGTGTGCAGGGTGCTGTAGGACATAAGGAAATGTTATAAATTGTCTTAATTCCACTGACTCCTGCAGATGATGCCCTTGCTGTCCAGAAGTACAAATTCAGGTCTGAGAAATAGAGAAAAAATAGGGAAAAACCTCACAAAAGTACTCACAACCCCCATTTGTGTTCCAAACCACACCTGCCAACGTTGCTGCTGTGCAGCCAGGACAGGGACTGGCAGTGAGAGGGAGCTGAACCCTTTTCCCAGTGGATCCAAGTTCCCATTTCCAATGCTACAGGTACACATGGCATTTTTCCTTCCAAAAATGAAACCCAGAGAATGCTGAAAATTCCCCACCAATGCTATTCTTCAGTGGAATCAACACTAGCTTTTTCAATTGTGCTTTTGCTGTTTTCACTCCAACAGAAAAGGAAAAAAGAAGGGTTTTTCTTTTTCATGTTTTGGATTAAAAAAGACATTTATTTGTTATTAATGTCCAGCTTTCTGACAAAGCAGTAATGTCGATATTTACATTTCCCATCACTTTCCCTCTGCCAGCTCTACCCTGGTTTTCTTAGGGACCACAAAACCATCACTCACCACCTTTAAATGCAGAGACCATTCCTTAAACCTAAATTTTGGCTTTTAATTTACCAAAAAGTCATGCCAACCTCCCTCTGGGGAGCACTGCCCATGCCCCAGCTTGTCCTGGAGGCCACGAGGAATCCTGGCTGCTGCAGGAATTTGCAGTGACCACAACCTGAGCTTTGCCATGTTTGCTCCTTCTTAACCCAGAGAGGATCCCAGCTACTGAATTTCAGCCACAGGAAAAGCCTTGGGGTGCACATTTGTGGCTGCAGAGCAGTTTTCCCCCCAGGGCTCACATCCAGCAGCCTTTTGCTTCTTGAAATTTCCCAAAAGCGACAAATGCTCCACAACGTCCCCAAAATTTCCTCAGACTTTAAAAAAAAATATTTTCCACCTTCACATCCCCTTTCATCCACCTACAAGCTCCTCTGTGTCTCTCCTTCCAACAATCTCAACATCTCCCTCCAGCTGTGTTCTCCACCCACACTAATCCCCATCCCTCTCCTCCTGAACCAGAGATTTTCTCATCAATCCCACCCTACCCAGAGCCCCCACCCTGTCTCACCACAATTTCCCAATCAAAGATTAATTCTTCATGACCCAGGCTTCACATTCCCTGTTTCCAGGCTTTTAAATTCTGTTTCCAGGCTTTAGAAGTCTGTGTTTCCAGCTTTAAAATTCCCTTTCTCCAGGCTTGAAAATTTCCTGTTTCCTGGCTTTAGAATTCCATGTTTCCAGGCCTTTAAATCCCTGTTTCCCAGCTTTGAATTCCCTGTTTCCAGGCTTTCAAATTCTGTTTCCCAGCCTTTAAATCCCTGTTTCCAGGCATTCAAACTCCTTGTTTCCAGGCATTCAAATTCCTTGTTTCCAGGCATTCAAATTCCCTGTTTCCTGGCTTTAGAAATCTGTTTCCACCCTTTGAATTCCCTGTTTCCTGGCTTTCAAATTCTGTTTCCCAGCTTTCAAACTCCCTGTTTCCAGGCTTTTAAATTCTGTTTCCCAGCTTTCAAATTCCCTGTTTCCAGGCATTCAAATCCCCTGTTTCCTGGCTTAAGAATTCTGTGTTTCCAGCTTTCAAGTTTCCTATTTCCTGGCTTTAGAATTCCGTGTTTCCAGGCATTCAAATTCCATTTCCAGCTTTGAATTTCCTGTTTCCTGGCTTTAGAATTCCGTGTTTCCAGACATTCAAATTCCATTTCCAGCTTTGAATTCCCTGTTTCCTGGCTTTAGAAATCTGTCTTTCCAGCCTTTGAATTCCCTGTTTCCAGGCATTCAAATCCCCTGTTTCCTGGCTTAAGAATTCTGTGTTTCCAGCCTTTAAATTTCCTGTTTCTCAGCTTTGAATTCCCTGTTTCCTGGCTTTAGAATTCCGTGTTTCCAGGCATTCAGATTCCATTTCCAGCTCTGAATTCCCTGTTTCCCTCTGGAGCAGGCACCCCATGAGGGATCAGTCATGGCACAGTGAAACCCAAAAAGAACCAACAGCCTCCTGCTCTTTTATTTATTTCATTCTCTGCAGCTACAGGTGCTCCCAGATCTGTGCACTCCCTGTTTCTCTAACCCAGGGACATTCCACCTGCTTCGCCAAAAGCTGGAAAAGGAGATGTCCTGGGAATACTGGAGTTCAGTTCCAGAGGGAAGGGGAAAAAAAGGCAAAGGCATTATCTGGTCTCAGCACTGGGGGCTAAAGAGGAACAACTCAATGGAGCCAGCAGCTCTCCACTGAGATAAAACTCCCCTATAAATAAATCCCAACTCCCAAGCAAAGAAAAAATAAAATAAAATAATAAAAAAAACCACAACTAAATAATAAAATAAAAAACCCTAAATAATAAAAAATAAACTAAATAATAAAACACCTCCAAATAGGAAAGGGAAGGGAAAGGGAAGAGAAAGGGAAGGGAAAGGGGAAAAGGGAAAAGGGAAAGGACAGGAAAGGACAGGAAAGGACAGGAAAGGAAAGGACAGGACAGGACAGGAAAGGACAGGACAGGACAGGACAGGACAGGACAGGACAGGACAGGAAGACAGGACAGGAAAGGAAAGGAAAGGAAAGGAAAGGAAAGGAAAGGAAAGGAAAGGAAAGGAAAGGAAAGGAAAGGAAAGGGAAAGGAAAGGGAAAGGCCTAAAACTAAAATAAAAAATTAAAAAAAAACCCTAAAAATAATAATAAAAAAAAAATAAAGTAAAATAAATAAAAAATTTAAAAATAATAATAAAATAAAATAAATAATAAAAATAAATAAATAAATAAATAAATAATAAAAAATAAAATAAATTTTAAAACTTTAAAAATTAAAAATAAAATAAAATAAAAATAAAATAAAGTAAAATAAAATAAAAATAAAATAAAAATAAAATAAAATTAAAATAAAATAAAATCAGCCATAGGTGGTGAGCTGGGCTAATTACATCAATCAGATTATTGCCAAAAATTCTGGCTTGCTGCTTCCAGCAGCTGGCCTTGCTGTCAATGGCAGTGCCTGCTGGGCTGGGCAGGGCTGGTGCAGCACCAGGCAGAGCAGGGGCAGGCACAGGCGAGCTGCAGCAGGTGAGCACCTGCAAACGGCACTGCTGCAGCCTGGGCAGGGCTGGGAGCTTTACAAAATATCATCTGTTAGATTTAAACCTGCTGCAGCCCGGGCAGGGCTGGGAGCTTCTCAAATATCTTAGATTTAAACCCAGGTAACTGCCCCGAAATCCACACCCTGCACGGCCTCTGCCAAAGAAACAGCAGCAACAAGGGTACAAAGCAGTGAACTGAAGAAAGGATTTTTTAAAATATAGGAAATTAGAGAAATAATGAAATAAAAGTAATAATGATTTATATAATTAATGCATTTTAGGTGATAAATTTTAATTTATTAATATATTAAATTTAACAAAAAGCCCCCAAAATCCTGAGATTTATTAGTAAAATGAATTTAACAAAAAGTCCAAAATCCAGAGCTGCAGACAAACTGCTCTTTACCATTACATGTCTTAGAAATCAGTTTTTAAGGACAAATATTGTAATATATTAATTTTAAAGCAATGTTTAAAGAATATTGCTCCTTTTTTTTTCTTCAGGTTTATGTAATAAATTTTAATTTATTAATATATTAAATTTAACAAAAAGCCCAAAATCCAGAGCTGCAGACACACTGCTCTTTACACATTACACATCTTAGAAATCAGTTTTCCGGATAAATATTGTAATATACTATTTTTAAAGCACAGAAATGTTTAAAGAGTATTGCTCCTTTTTTTTTCCTCCAAGTTTATGTAATAAATTTTAATTTATTAATATATTAAATTTAACAAAAAGCCCAAAAATCCTGAGCTTTATTAGTAAACTGAATTTAACAAAAAGCCCAAACTCCAGAGCTGGAGACACACTGCTCTTTACCATTACCTGTCTTAGGAATCAGGTTTCAGGACAAATATTATTTTTAAAGCACAGAAATTTTTAAAGAGCTCCTTTTTTTCTCCAGATTCTTTATGTTGCAACTTCATAATATTGCAAAGTTTTGCAATGCTGATGCTTTTTTTTTAAAGCCCACTTCTCCCATGAGCACTTGAAGATATTGCACACAATCAGTTTTTTTTTTTTTTCAGCTTTTAAATCTAACAGATATTTTTTTAAAAAATCATGTAAATTAGGCCTCAAAGTGAATTTACAAGCTCAGAAGGGGAAATGAGTGAAAACCTTTGAACTGATCATTTTGGAAGGCTGACTGTAGAGTGCCAAAATGTTCGGCTTGGGCAGAACACACCAAGTTTTAAAAGCCTGGATGGATAAAGACTGTTAAAATACATTTCCTCCTTTGGTGTCTCCTTCTCCCCATCCCCTCAGCCATGCAGAAATCTCGTGTCTCAGAACAAATCCACACTCTGAGCTTCCTCTGCAGTCTTACCCACAGCACCATGTTAGAATGGAGTATATTTTTTATTATACACAAAGAGAAGAACGTGCCTGAAGCCAAGCCACGCGCTCAGTATTTTTACTTTTCAGAGGTGAATTTTCTGCTATTTATACAGACACTAGATCAGAAATACCAGGTGCCCAAATCCCCAGCCTTGCAAGCAGGAATACACCGATTTTCCATGCTGGGGTGGGGTCGGGGTTCCCAGGGTTTGGGACCCCGATTTGTTGTTTGAAGTCTTTACTTCTGCCCGTGCGTTCAAAGGATGAGACAACACTTCTCAGTATTTTGTCTCAAGGCTGTTTATTGTTTCTTATCTATAAAATTTTCTTCCTGCCCAGCCCAGGTCTGCTCAGCAGGACAGCCAGAGGCACTCTGCCTGCCCCCAGGGTGGTGTTAGCTTTATATACAGAAAACTACGTGTGACATATTTACAATTATTCCCCAATCCCCATCACCTAGGTTAGACAGTGAGCTTCTACTCTAAACCAATCCAAAAGTGCCAGCATCATCAGAGAAGATGGAGGTAGAGGAGAAGAAGAAGAAAGGCTGGACACGCCCAAATCCCTCCATCTTGTCCCCAAAAACCCCTCTACAAAAAATCCTAAAATCTCCATTTACCCCCTGTGATATACTAATCATTACACTATTCAAACTGCCGTGGCTTTCATCTCTTCGTGTAAAGGTGGCAATTTGCTCCAGGGCTCGTAATGGAACCCACTGGTGTTCTGGGCTGTGTGCCAGGGTCTCCAAGCCCCTGGCAGGGATCTCACAGCTCTGCACTCCCAGAGGGATGTCCTGGGCTCCGACAGGGCGGTGGAGAAAGGCAGGGACAGGAGATCTCCCTGCAGGCACAGGAGGCAGGCGGCTCCTCCTGCCCAGCCCCACACGTGGCTCCTCAGAGAGCAGAACCCGCTCTGGCTGCTGCTTTCAGGCAGAACCTGTCTGACCTGCCCATGCACTGGAGAGGCCACTGGGCACGGGAGAAGCTCTGGAGGAGCCCTGGTGGAACATCCTCCTGCTCCTGGGCTCAGCCTGCCAGCTCCTCTGTCCCTTGGGCCAGGGGGACTGGGGCAGCTCTTCCACTCCCACGTGTCTGCCACATTGTGCAAAAGTGCTTGCTAAGAAAGAAGGCAAACGGGTCTCTCGGTTGTTCTCATTCTCTAGGTTGGTTATGTTATAAATGCATATTTTGGTCTTGGCTTTCTGCCAATGTTGGAATGAATGTTATAAAATATGATGTTTATCCCTGTAGTTTTTAGTGTGTTTTAACTGCCTGAATAGATGTATAAAGTTTTTCTTTGCTGGAGTTTGGAATTCAGGTGTAGTGTGTTTCAACTACCTGAATAGATAACTTCTGAAAGAGGCCCAAGGGACTCTCAGCATTCACCACTTGTGAAAAAAAAGACCAAAGCCCAAATCAAAAGATGATAACTGAATAAAAATGAGATTGTGCTTGACAGACCCAGAGTGACCATGCAAAATAGTTCCTAGAAAAGTGAAGGTGCATAAGTCCCTGCATGAAGAACAGGATAAAAAGGGGGGGTTCCAGGACACCCGGCCGTATTTCTTCACTTTATCTGTCTCTTATTGTCTTTATTAAACATTTTTAAACTTTACCAAGAAAGTGAACTTCATTTTTCACATTTATTATTTCCTTATCAGCAATCTCAGCACACCAGGCTGCACACCAGCCTAGTGGGAGGGAGAAAAGGCACCAAAAGCCCCAAAGGGAATCAAGGTTCTCTTAAAGATAATTCACCCAATTATCACCAGGAATGTGCATTATTTCTGCTTTTCTACCAATAACCAACTCAATTTCTATTCATGTAACTCTACACTGCAGCAAGTTGTACCCAATGGTCCTCTGTCCCAAACACTGCACAACAGGGAGGGGATGGAGGAGGAAGAACTCTAAAAACCACAAGGATCCTTCATCTTGTGTCCATCTACTTCCCATACCAACAAACCCCAACATCTAAATTTCTCACCCTGTGATAAATCACATATTATGCTACTATCTAACTTACGTCCTTGAGAATTCTGCTTCATGCCAAAGCCTGGGCAGCCCTTTCCATGGACCAAGGTTAAAGGTGGTGTTTGTCAGCGGGGTTGGACCCTTCAAAACATGCAGGGAAATTTTCTCTGCACTCTGGTTCCAACAGGGGACATAAATTCGGGTTCCTGCAGGGCCCACCAGGAAGGTTTGACCCCAAAGCCAGTGAAGCATTTACCCTCCACCTGTGAGAGCAGCAGCCAGTTCCTGCCTGTGCATCCTGACCTGCAAGCCCAGCACTGCAGCAACCACAACGCTGCCAATCTGGGGAAAGCTGGCTGAGTTGCATCTCTTGGCCATTCACACGTCTCAGGGAGCTCAAGCTGCTCCTTAATTTCAGCTAAACCCCCCCCCAGCCTGACCTGGGTCCCAGGAAAATATCCTCACACAGTTTTTCTCTGATCAAATAGAAGAATGAGGATGGCACATCCACAAACCTCACCCTAATCAGAATTCATTTCTGTTCATGGAATAAGCCCTGGCAAGGCAGCAGCCTCAGTAAAAAATCTGCAGTGCAGATGATGCCAGGATCAAAGTTCACCTCCGAGTTAGCAGCAGCAGGATGCAGCTACAAAGGGAAACTCGGCAGTTACAGCAGCTATCCCAACAGATGTGAGCACACAGCACCTCCACAGGCAACACCAAAAGCACACAAACCTGTTGATTTTCCTAGACAAATAATCCTCCCAGCTCCAAGGCTGTAAGTCCTTTGTGTTTTGTCAGGCTGCAGCAGATTTGCCACGAGTAAATTCATGTCCCTAGTAGCATGGAGATCAGCTTTGCAGCCAGTGTGTGACAACTCACACATCGCCCCTGGCAAGACGAAGCTTCTGCCTGAATTTCTATTTTTATGGGATTTAATGCCACCAAGAAATTCCATCTCTGGTGAGCTGTATCCCATCTCAACAATCCTCCTTTTCTTCCCTCTCTGTACAAGTGGAACATGAATTTCTGAGGTTTAACCCAACCCCCACTGCAGTCGCTGTTCTCGATAATTCTCATTTACCCATGGGCAGTAACGGATTGATTTTTATACCCCACTTTCTCCTCAGGTTCTCCACATCCCAAACAAATCCTGAGCCCTCAGAGCTCTGTCAGCCTCACAAATGCTGGTAAAATATGCTGAAGCTTCTGTGCAGTCAGACCAGCTCCAGAGACAACCATCACACCACAGGATATTTCAACAACACCATTTCTGCTGAGCTACTTAGGCTTTACTTTATACTCCCAGACAGACCAACCAGCCCAGCTTAAAGCCTGCTTGATTTAGCTTTCCTTTGCTTGCTGGAAGATTGAATTTGTGTCAGAAATGTCTGTGCAGTGAAGACAATCCCAAAGAAACCAATTAGCTGTGTCAGGGTTCAGCATCAGGAGTGATATCTGAGCACTGCCAGAGGTTATCAAATACCCAACAGCTTGCAAAGTTTCAAAGGGAAAAAAAATACTATAAAAAAGGGATACAAGTGAGTTTTCTGTGTTGCATAACAAAAGTTGAAAATAAATCCTGCACCTTGGATGCCAGAATTGAGCAATGTTGTTTGGGGTAAGCTGATTGCACACAAACAGGTCCCGGTGCAGGCTGTCAGCAGATGACAGAGGAGCCTCCCAAATGCAGCCAGCACACAAATCCTCAGAGAAACACCAAGTTCTCCTCTTCACACACTCACGTGTCTCCTCCAATATCCCAGTTATAACGCTCAATCTTGGTCTGATCTGACTGAGCTGCAGTAGCAGCTCTGAAGATGCAATCAGTAAAAATGGTCAATATTGGCAGAGCCTGTGTCAGCCATGCAGTGGACTCACCAAACCCACCCACCGTGGCATGGGCACTGCCCAGAGCTGCCTTCCTGCCCTGCTTTCCAAGGAAAACTGATCATAGCCAGCCTCCAACTGAGCCCGGGCTGGGAGGGGATGCACTGCTGACACCAGCTGTGATTGCAGCCCTCCTCATTGGCACGGCACAAACTTTGCTGTCACTGATTTACATCACAACAGATTCAGAGATGCAGCCCCTCCTTGCCAGAGCAGTGACAAACCCAAACCCCACGGTCTGAAAAACCAGTTAAGGGCTCAAATGTGACGGTAGCAGACGCCAAGAGATGATGCTGCAGCTCTAAAGGAACTTTTGAGTTGCCAATTCCTCTCTCCCCGACCTCCAGCTTGATTCCCTACAGAATCCCGTGCTTCTCCAGTTTCCTTCAGCAGCACCTGGTTATTAAACCTTATAAAATACTTATATATCTGAACTCTTATGAATTATGGGCTAAAGCAACGATTCACACCATGGCAAAGAACCTGTGCTAAAAATGTCCTAGCACAGGACAGCCTTGTCCTTCCTTCACCCCCACTTTCACCATTTCTCACCTCTTCTTTCACTCACTGTTGGAATTTTCCACCTTTGGAAGAGCAGCTATCAAATTGTAGAGGTACATTTCAGTTAAAGCTGATGACACAAACGGAAACAAAAGTACCTTCCAATTTCTTCTTGCTATTTCAACAAAATGCAAAAGAAGTTCTCGTTTTGAAAATACGATTTAGCTACTGCTTAAAAGCATTAAATAATTTAAATGTTTCATTACATTAATAACTATTCATTTCTGAGCAATCAGGATAATCTCAGTTACTTCACAAATGGCATTATGTGGATTTCCTTATGGCCATATAAAATCAAGGACACCAATTCACATGGAACATTTAATTAAAAAGCTGGCCCATGGAATTTAATTCCAGCAATAAGTTGCACACTCACTTGCAGCCTCCAATCTATTACCCACACACCACTGCCTTCATAATGGCAGGTAGAAACAAAATTAAAAAGACCTCAGAGAACACAGAGTAAACGGAAAGAGACCTTAAAAAAAAAAAAAAATCTTCATTTACAGCTTCTGTTTCTCAAAGGAAACATCAGTTACTTTATAGCTACTGGAGAAATTATTTATCTTCTCTGTGTTTTAACAATCAAAAAAAGTCACAAGGTAGCATAAATATTTTCATAAATATGAAAATTTGCATACATATTTTCCCCTCACATCAATGAACATGCAATTTTGGCCAATTAGAAAGGAAAATAACGATCCCTTTCCAACTTAATAAAGAACAGGGATCCAAAGAGGAAAGGGAAACAAGGAGTTTGTAAAAATATATTTGGAATCAATCATGTCAAAAGGAAGAAACTCTGTCCTAGCCAAACCCAGGACAGAATCCAATTTGGAAACAAATAAAAATTCTTCCACAAAACTCTTTCTTTAGTACTTTATACCTGTTAATTGAAATTACTGGAGTGCCACCAGAACCTGCTGTTATCAATAATTGAAACTGTGAGGGGAGCACAAGGGCACAGGCTGGAACAGTAAAAACCCACATTTTTCTCCTGTCAGCCTTCCTCCCATTGCTAATTCATATTTGAGTGGGACAGAGCAGCCAATGGCATCAATGGGATTGCATTGGGGCAGTGGGACAGCTCACAATGCCTCTGTGCCCTATTTCTGAGAGGAGAAAATAAATAAATTGAGGGCAGAGCTGCCAGAGGGTCAGACAGACCCAAGGATGCAAGTGTGAACCGATGAGCAGGAGAAAGGTGCAGTGGGAGCACTCCAGAGTGCAGGCAGATATTCTACACAGCAATGGTCAGGTGTGATCACCTTGTTGGCTCTCAGGACTCCCTTTGGGAGTCTGGAGCTGCTGGGATCCCTGCCAGGGGCTCAGAGACCCTGGCACACAGCCCAGAGCACCAGGGGGCTCCATTACAAACCATGGAGCAAACTGCCACCTTTACATGAGGAAATAAAAGCCACAGCAGTTTGAATAGTGTCATAATAATGTTATCACAGGGTGTAAATGGAGATTTGAGGATTTTTTGTAGAGGGTTTTTTGGGGACAAGATGGAGGGATTTGGGCGTGTCCAGCCTTTCTTCTTCTTCTCCTCTACCTCCATCTTCTCTGATGGTGCTGGCACTTTTGGATTGGTTTAGAGCAGAAGCTCACTGTCTAACCTAGGTGATGGGGATTGGGGAATAATTGTAAACACATCACACGTGGTTTTCTGTATATAAAGCTAACACCACCCTGGGGGCAGGCAGAGTGCCTCTGGCTGCCCTGCTGAGCACACCTGGGCTGGGCAGGAAGAAAATTTTATAGATAAGAAATAATAAACAGCCTTGAGACCAAAAACTGAAGAACTTCATCTCATCCTTTGGACACATGGACTGAAGCAGAGATTTCTAACAACAAGTCAGAGCCCCAAACCCTGGGAACCCCACAGCCCCTGGCACTGCAGCCCTGGGGTGGGTGTGCCAGCTGCTGTGCCTACCTGGATAACTTGACCTGGCTGTGCTGCCAAAGCAGCCCTTGGCAGGGCAGAGGCTGAGCCTGAGACCCCAGGAACTCTGGGCTCTCAGAGCCTCTGCCCTGCCCTGGATGCCCCAAAGGACCCAGGGGGATCCAGGTGGATGCAAACGGATCCAGGTGGATCCGGGAGGATGCAGGAGGATGCAAATGGATCCAGGTGGATCCGGGAGGATGCAGGAGGATGCAAATGGATCCAGGTGGATCCGGGAGGATGCAGGAGGATGCAAATGGATCCAGGTGGATCCGGGAGGATGCAGGAGGATGCAAATGGATCCAGGTGGATCCGGGAGGATGCAGGAGGATGCAAATGGATCCAGGTGGATCCGGGAGGATGCAGGAGGATGCAAATGGATCCAGGTGGATCCGGGAGGATGCAGGAGGATGCAAATGGATCCAGGTGGATCCGGGAGGATGCAGGAGGATGCAAATGGATCCAGGTGGATCCGGGAGGATGCAAATGGATCCAGGTGGATCCGGGAGGATGCAAATGGATCCAGGTGGATCCAGGAGGATGCAAATGGATCCAGGTGGATCCAGGAGGATGCAAATGGATCCAGGTGGATCCAGGAGGATGCAAATGGATCCAGGGATCCGGAGATGCAGGAGGATGCAAATGGATCCATGGATCCAGGTGGATCCAGGAGGATGCAAAGGATCCAGGTGGATCCGGGAGGATGCAGGGGATGCAAATGGATCCAGGTGGATCCAGAGGATGCAGGAGGATGCAAATGGATCCAGGTAGATCCAGGTGGATCCAGGAGGATGCAGGAGGGGAGGGTGAGCGGAGTAAGCAATGCAGCACATCTCCCTCCCGAGGGAATTCCTGAGCCCCTGCAGCTCTGGGCAGGGAGCTGAGGGACCCTAAGGGCAAAGCTCTGCTGGGAACTACAGCCACAAAAACACAATCAGCAAAACTCCAAGTTGTTAGTTTGAATTTCACCAATTCCTCTTCCTTTCCATGGAAAACACCAGCACAAAGCCCATCATTTCCCTTCCTACTCCAACACTGACAAATGCTCACAGTCCTAATAAGCTGTGCACCTATTTTATGCAACATATGAATAAATTACTGATTTAATTCTGTTAAGGACTACTATCGGTGTTGATGTATGTAAAGCTAAGTAACTATTCAAACATACTTCTAAAATTGGAGTTCATCATTTTGGAATAAAGGAATAATTTGAGCAGGTAGAAATGTAGCAGAAGATGACATAAATATGGTAAGTACCAGCATTCTGCAATAAATATATCCTGAAAATAAATGTAACCTGAAAAAAAACTACATTCTGGGAAAAAATATACATCCTGAAAAAAAAAAAAAATATATATATATATATATATATCCTGAAATTCTCCCAAGGACAAATCCTTGCTACAGTAAGAGCACAGATTTCACCACTGCTCAACGTGACCATATTGGAATTCCAGAGCACTCCTGGCAAACCTTGTCGTGCTGAGGAGGAAAATGTGAGGATAAAACCAACTGAGAGATGTCCTACCAGATCTGCCATTCCGGGGGGGAGTTCCTAAGGGAAGGCAGAAGTTTTTCAGGTTTATTAAATCCCATCCCAAGCAGTGCATCAGGAGGCAGGAGCTGGGCAGAGGGAACGGGGGAAAACTGGAGGAAACTGGGGGGGAAGACTGGGGGGAAAACTGGGGGGAAAACTGGGCTCTCCTGCCCAGAGCCAGAGCCCACGGCCCCAGGGAAGTTCCAGCCCTGAAGTCCCAGCTGTGACACACAGATGTTTTCACACAGCCCAAACTGACAGCGTGGGCATCACCCAGAACATTAAAAAGCAATTTTATGAAGAGCTCTTGGCATGGTTCCAGAAAAACCCAGTGCTTGTGCTGGAATTGCTCCCTTTGAAACAAGAGGACGCACAGAGGGCCATTTCTGCCCAATTTGGTCAGAATTTCTCTGCCTTACAGAACAATGCATGTGTATCTAAAGCACATTTATTCCAATATTTTTTAATTTGCCCTAATGCAGGACACAGTGCTATGAAAGTATTCTCACCAACAACACGGTTGCAGGGGATACACAAAAATTATCTTGAAGTGTTTTGGGGCACCTTTCAATGAACGTGTCATTAAGCTTAAAGTCAGAACAGAAGGGGAAAAAAATCAGAGGAGAGCACTAAATCACTTTTCAATTTGCTAAATAAGAAGCGTTTTGCCTTTTAAGCTTATGGCTGACACAATGTTCTGTGGTGACATTGTTTATAGTTGCCCTGCAGATTTGTAGCCAGAATTCTGCTCTCACAGGGAATTGATTTTTGAGTCAGCAGCAAAAGAGGGGGAAGAAATAAAAGCAAGTCATATTGGTGATGGCTTCTTGGAGAAAAAAAAATAAGTTTCTTTTCAGGCTGAAGTAAAGCACTGCTGCTTTTTTTTTTTTTTCATCTTGAACAACAGAAAAAAAGGCAGAGGTTAGTAAAGCAGTGTGTTAATTGACTGTATCCTCTCCTCGTTTCACAAGCCATTCCATCAGGACACTCACCTTGGATTGGGAAATCCATGTTGAGATCCCTCCTCCTGCAGGTCAGAATTTGAATGGCATACCATAAATAAAGTCTGGGTTCCCAGCCAGGGAAAAAAGAAAATTCCAAACAGATGCTCATTAACTAAGAACGTGCATGTTGCTCTTTACAACAGCACTGTAAAATTGCTGTGATCATTTCACTAAAGACTGTGTGACCGAACAAGGAGTGAAGGTTGCATAGGACCACCTCAATTTTAACTTTTACCTTTTCATTTAAAGGCAATTTTCACTGCTGCTAGAAGAACTGGGTTTCCAGTGGTGAGCCTGGTTTAAGGCACGGTGTTAGGGGCAGCAAGGAAGCTGCAAAGTGCTCTGTCCCAACCCTTCCAACACCTGAGAAAGTGCTGAGATAAGTACCTACAGAAAGCAGCACAGTAAAAAAAGCAGAGAAAGGGGTAAATATGCCAAATCTAAAGTTCTGCTGAAATATCTGAGCTCCTTTCCTCCCAGCAGTTCTGCCTGTCCCTGCCATTCCCAGCAATGCCCTGTGTGCTCTCTGGGCACAGCCTGGAAAGCACCCTGTATTCTTCTACTCCAGCCTGCAGTACTTCCAATTAACAAACAACTTTTTCTTTTTTTTTTTTTTCTTTTTTTTTTTTTTTTTTTTTTTGCTTTCTGAAACCGAATTATCCACGTCAGATAATCTGTAGCCAGATTTCCACAGCAGTGCCCATCCCCACAGCTAATCAGGGGGTGATTTCCCTGCACTGCCAGCCTGTAACAGAGAGGAGTTCTGGTAAAGCAGACAAATGGCCAGGCCAGCATTTGAGAAATGACAATTCTGGGGCGTGTGTGCACTGAGCAGTTCCAGATGGGCTGTGCCACCCCCAGCAGCCTGCTCTGCAGCCAGCTGGGATTCTCAGAGCACTGCTTGGGAGCTGATGGCAAATCCCATCCCAGCTAGGAGAGTCCTCCCCCTCCACTCGCCAGACAGCGTTTAGAGAGAGGAAGTTCCAGCAAACGCCATTTATTGGGCTGGGGATGGCAGCATCCCCCAGATTTTATCCCAAATTAACCGAGGAGGGCTCAGCAGGAAAAGCCCCAGTTGTGGGGCTGCCCCTGCTCAGGAGCTCTGGACAGGAACATCTGGGCTCTCTGAAGGATGCTGGGATGAGTTTACCAACTGCAGGCAGCTGAACTTCTAAAAATTCATTCCACAGGAACACGCAGGCCCTTTGCTCCTGCAGGAATTTCCACCCCTCCACTGGCTCTGCTAATGGGGTTCCCCTGCTCCTAAAACACATCGAGGCCCAGGCAGACAATTGCCCCATTTTCCAGCCTATTTAACAAGTTGAAAACATCCTTTTATTTTCTTGCTACAATAAACTCAGAGGGAAAAAAAAAAAAAAAAAAAAAAAAAAAAAAGAAGGGTGAAACTTTCTGGGGTAAGAATAATTCATTATTTTTTTTAAACAAAACAAACCAAGCAAGCAGTTGTCCTATGTAACACTCCTACTTCCAAGAAAATCCTAAAATTAACGGGATGGCCCTGACAGCACTCACAGGAAGCTACTCTGAGAGATGCTGAGGGATACAAACAGCAAAGCATTTTGGAAAGACAAAAAGCAGCAGGTCAGGAGTTCAGCCATTCAGATATTTTACTGAAAAACAGCTTTACTGATAATTAAAACAGAGGAGATATTAGTGTTTTCTGTGGGGCTCATCAATTCAAAAGCAGAACGCTCTGCATGTCATTACTCAGAGTTTTATTATTTCAAGCTTTTGGTACTCGTACATCAGATGATTCATGTTGCATCTCCAGGATTGAACCACTTATGGTTTTCCATCACATTATTGCTAGGCTAAAACATCACATTTCCATACTTTCCTCTTCCATTAAAAAAAAAAAGATTTATGTCACAAATTCCACTCCCAAACCAACATGATCAAACATTACTTAAATGACAAACTTATAAATGTGCTTTTAACACCCCCATGGCTGTTAAGGAATTATAAATGCAGATTTCTGTGGACACTGCTCCTTAGACAGCAGAGCTTCTCTCCCAGGGAACTTCAGTTTCTCTTTTGCTGGACAGCACAGATAAGCTCTGACCACAAGTTGCTAAATCATGAAAACTATTCCAGTACTGAACTACACCTTAATTTCCACAATTCAAGATTCCAGGGTACTAAAGGGAGTTGCAGAACACCACCAGTCTAATCACACCTCTAATTTGTCAGACCAACTTCTGGTGTGTATCAAATATCTGCCTCTTCTCTGAACCAACCTGACAAAAAGACAGCCAAATCAATATTTTAAATAAAAATAATAAAAGCAGAAACAAACATCCATGTGGTGGATCCATCTATATTCATTTTAGAAATTATCCAGAACTCCTCACCTTCCCCTCAACCCAAGTCCTGCAGAAGTTGCCAAGCTCAAAATGAAAATTTTTGCTGGGTTGGTTAATAAGAGACACCCAAGAGCTGACAAACCCTGATTAAAACCCCCCAAACTCTGAAAGCACTCAGAAAAAACCACACACATACAAAATTCTGTTAAATTTATTTACAAAATGCAAAATAAAAATCTGAATTCCAGCAGCTGTGTTGCCCTCAACCCAGCAGGAGTGCAGCAAGTATTGTCCTCCAAACCAAAACCAATTAATTCCTGGGAGAGTCCTGGAAGTCACAGGAAGAAAGATTTTTAGTAGAAGCATCACATCCTTTACCTTTTTATTATCAGGTAAATTCTTATTTAGTCTAAATTGGAAAAAAACCAAGGCAGGGATTTCATAGTCTTTGTAATGACTCCCAGGTAAAAGAGGCAGAACCCAACACTCTCCAAAGCAGGGAATTTTGAAGGACACAAACTTATTTCAGATGTCAAAAGATCCCCAAACACGATGCCCTGATTAAACCAATTGCACTCCCTGCTACCCCTGAAGCACAAGTACCATGGAGGAGCAGCAATACTGAAATCTCTCTTAATTCAGAACCCAAGACCTTTCCCATTTATTTATTTCTTTATTTGTCACAGGATTTGCTTTTTGAACCTACATGTGGAAACACAAAGGGCAAGTCACATGTTAAGATTGTGCTCTCCTGGACATTTTTCATTGTTTTAATTAATATTTTGCTATAGAATATTTCGTGTCCTTACACAAAAATTCCTGCCAGTTCTGCTCAGAACGGGGTGAACTTGTGAAGAGAAAATAAACAAGGACTGTGACAGGAAACTGCTGTTCCACATCTGTGCAAAAATGCTGTCCTGCTCCCCATCCTTCTGAAACAGGTGAAACAACCAAACCAAGGCTGGGAAACCCTCACAGCGCTCCAAAACCCAAACTCCAAATGATCCTGGAGAATTTCTTTGTTCCACCTGCATTCATGGATCAAATTCCATCCAATCCCTGACTCTGAGCACTCAAAGCCCCTCCAGGACCCGGGGTGTTCTCAGTGCTGGTGTCACTGCTCCCACAGCAGGATGGAAGTTTTCAAGTTCTGCAAACACCGAGTTTGAATCCTGCCTCAGGCTCACTGCCCTAATTTGCCAAAAATTTACACAACAAACAGCAGCAGCGTGGGTGGAAAGTCCTGGAGATGCTGGAAATATTTCACCATTAATACCTTCAACACAAATAACAACACTCAAGCCTAATCTGCTATGAATACTGCTTGCTTTTTTATTTAAAACAAGAAGCTTACAGAGCCACTGTCTTCCTCCACAGTGCCAAAATATAATAAATTCTCCTCAACTCGGCCTTGAAGCTGGATCTTTTTATGGGATCAGCTCTCCAGAACAAATGATGATTATTTATTCATGAGGGGAAGGCAGCCAGCACAAAATTCATGCTCCTAATGAACTCCTGAGACCAGTGAGGAGCAGCAGAAACTGCTTGGTGGCTCTTGTCTACACGAGGGTTTTATTACACAGCAGATTAGGGCAGGGATTTTAAAGCACAATAATTCTTCTGTACTAGAAATATCAACTGTAAGGCCTGGCTTAATTATTTGAAGTGGATTAAACTAAACCACATAAAAGCAGCTGTTGCCAAACAATAACAGTGTTCACAGGCAAGGAGGGTGGAATTGCAGTTCCAGGCTTCCCTGCACACATGGGACTGATGGCACATGTGCAAGGAGCATGGATTCATCAAAGATAATTCTGGGGTTTTTTTGTAGTACTCTATTAGTTTTGCAAAATGTACATCAAGACTCAACAGGTATGGATTTGGTCCAAGACATTAAAATACAAAGTTTCACCCAGGATTTGGTGGTGCCATTTATGAGCTGTTCCCAAACCTTTCATTTCCTCCTGGAAGTACATTTTCTCCTGCTTGACTACAGCAGACTTTTCCCCTGTATCACCCTGAGAGAGTGAGAAAATACATGGTTTTTCTCATTCTTTCCCATATTTTCAAACCAGGCTTACATATTGGAGGGAAGCGTAAATGAAGTGCTCCTGTAAATCCACACGGAGTGAGGACAATAAAACCTGCAAGCACAAGTGCTGATCAGTGCTTTCCTTCACTGTTCTCTTTGAAAACTCTGTCTACAAGTGAGAGACCAGTTCCCAAAGCCCTCATCTCATCCCAGATAAACACAGAATGGTAATGCTCCTCACTGCCTGCAGACTTGCTTAAACCCCACCAGCTTATCCTGTGCTCCTCCAAGAGCAGGCAAACTGCAGCCTGAGCAGGTGAGGAATCCGAACGAGCCCAGCAGGGACAGTGCAGGGAAAGAAGAGTGTCACTGCGAAAATCCAGTTTACAACAACCCACCTTCTGCAGGGTTAAAGGCCAGGATAACAATAAAAATCCACCTTGGATGCACATCACAGACATGGTCACTTCTAAAGCCCATTTCTGAAGCCATGGAAAGATCCCAGGAAAACCTTCCAGGTGCCATGGACAGATGAAATAGTTGCACATTACTTATAGCTCCTCATCAGGGGAAACAGATTTTTTTTATGGCCTTTCCTCCACTATTGACAAGTCAGAAATTAGTGACCAGCCTTTAACATGCCTGGCTAATAACAACATCATTGCCTGTCTTTTGTTCAGCCTTCTTTTGATTTTTTTAAGCACAGATCCACTGTACAATAAACCTGAATAACTGCCTACATCTCCGTGGTGAGAGTTAAAATCCCCAAGTGCAGTAGCCATTCCTGCTCCATAATGAATTTTTCCAGAGACACAGTAGTCAAACAAATGTGGTTCATAAATTTTCATTGCTAACAAGTGCAGGATGATTTAAACTGGGAGCTGTTGAAATGCAGTTTATAGTTCCTGAGCTAAACCAGAGCTGAGACTGAAAGCAGCACCCAGGGTTAACTTATCACTGCCCAAGAGCATCCTGCCCAGTATGGGAACTGGGGGGACCAATGGGGAACACCCACTTTATTCCTTTTTTATTCCTTTTATTCCTCCCTCTTTTCCCTTTCTCTTTCCATTATCATAATTATAACATTTTATTTCAGTAACAAAGTTGTTCTTATCTCAACCCACAGGATTTACCCTTTTTTTCTGATTTTGGACATGCCAGTGAGGAGCTTGGTTGCTGGCTGAGGTTAAACTCATTTCTTTAAGTGCTGCTAAGTTGATAAGTTTTTGTTTTAGACAGTTCATGGTTTGTATGCACACTAAGACACTTCAGTATCACTTGGCTCTGCAGT
The DNA here is from genome assembly GCA_032173965.1 of Sitta carolinensis. NCBI lineage: Eukaryota > Metazoa > Chordata > Aves > Passeriformes > Sittidae > Sitta > Sitta carolinensis. The sequence continues at coordinate 2,830,051 of CM063293.1, forward strand.
GAGTGCCCATGGAGACAGGAGGATCCTTCACATTTCAAAGCATGAAATTCATAAATATTGGTAATACTGCTGCACTCCTGGTCATTACTGGAATATTGGAAACACTGCAGAATGCTGTTTTAGACAAAGTGAGTGGGGATAGAGAAATACAGACAGCACCACTGCCAGAACCTCACTGAAAGCTCAAGGACAACAGCTAAATTCAATATTAAAACTAACTTCCAAACTGACTTCTTTTTACCCAGACCAAGTTCAAGGACAACAGCTAAATTCAATATTAAAACTAAATTCCAAACTAGCTCCTTTTCACCCAGACCAAGTTCAAGGATAACTGTTAAATTCAATATTAAAACTAACTTCCAAAGTGACTTCTTTTTACCCAGAATGGTTCAAGGATAACAGTTAAATTCAGTATTAAAACTAGCTCCTTTTTGCCCAGACCAAGTTCAAGGACAACAGCTAAATTCAATATTAAAACTAACTTCCAAACCAGCTCCTTTTCACCCAGAATGAGTTCAAGGATAACAGCTAAATTCAAGATTAAACCTAATTTCCAAACTGACTTTTTTCCACCCGGAACGAGTTCCAAAAGCTGACACACAAAGGCACCAGGCTCAGGGACAGCTCTGCTCTCTCCTCTCCTCTCAGCAGCTCCTGCCACTGCACTCTGGGCTGTGACAGAACAGCAGGGCAAGCTGGAGACAGCACAAGTTGGAAGCTGCAGAGTGGCATAAATCTAATTAAGTCTAAATGGTAAGACTAAAGGAATGTAAATTAGAAGCAGATACACATCAGCTCCCTCACATGCAAGCTGCACTGAATCAGACTTCCTCTGGCTTCTCTAAATCCAGCATTCCCACCCCGTGGAGCTCAAAATCAAGATACAGTCTTAGGCAATTGGTAACCAAAAAGAATGCATTGAAGCTCAAGAAAACCGAGAATATAAATTCAAAATATACTTTTTTAAATGTAGCCAAAGGAAATCCCCCTCCTCCCCCAGGCCAAAATCAGGGCTGAAATGATTTCCTCAAGGAGCTCCACTGCTGCTCATTTCACCAGGAATAGTCCATAACTGGGATAAATCAGCCAAACCATCCCTCTACAGTGGCACCACTGAAAACTGGGCACTCACCCAGCAGCAAAGGGAACAGGCAAGAGCAGCAAAACCAACATCCATTGCAAAGCACATTGACAGCACTGAACCAGTTATTTTTTTCACTATTCAAGGCAAAAAATTTTCAAAATTATATACAGAACAAAGGAAAAAGAGCTGCATTCATCTCAAAAGGTGATCTTATGCACAGAAGCTACTTGCAAAAGCAGTTTGATATTCAAAAGACCATTTTTCTAGCCAGAAAGCAAAACCACCATTTTCTTCCCGAGGTTGATACCCAAAGGGCACACACTACCCAGAAATCACTAAGGACATTTATTACTGAGCATGCAGGTGACCATCTGATCTGTGAATGGCACAATTGAAAATACTATTCTAACATGAGTTAACCCATCTGAAATTCCTACCATGAACAGTAAAAGCAAAAAATATTACCCAAGTAAAGGGCAACACGAGCCTCTTGACTATTTCCAAATCCTGTAATTCCCTTTTGCTGGCAGAGAAAGGCAAATGAAGAGCTCATTACGAATGGTAACAAAAACCTGAGTTTTTGTCAACTGAAACACTGCTGCCCACCCAGTTATGTGCTCTTAAATGAGATCTAACCAAAATTATCTGGGAGTCTGAGTCCTCAATCTGGCCTTATCTTGACAGCAGCTCCACCACAGGATTTTGTCTGCTAACAGTGCAAAGGCAACTGAAAAAAGAGAGGCACCTTCACGTGAATAAGTTTTAAAATAAATTCTTATTTATAGCATTCATATTTAATATATGAATATACATATAATATATAATATATATACGACCCTGAAGACAGTTTCCTACACTCCTGGGCTCAGTGAAACTCCCAGGTGGCTGCAAGTGCACACACAGAGCAGCTGGATGCCAGCAGGCAGGGAACTCACGCTTCTCATCGTCAGCATGGACCAGAGATGCTGCTCGCGACAAAACGTCCAAGGGAGTCTCCATTCCTCTCTGGAGCCTGCAAAATTCAGGAGCAAAGGTTCAGAGAGCAAATCTGACACTCAGAGCACGACAAACCCCCCGGGTTTACAGGAGGAGGAAGGCACAGCAGGAGCGTGACAGCAAGAAGGACCAAAAATGCAATTTCTGCTGCTCTTTTCCTGTTACACAGGGCTTGTTGAAAGTGTTTCTGCTGAAAAGAGGGGAAAGCTGGGATTGCCCTTCCCAGGCAGGAAAGCAGAGCCCCAGCCTGCCAAGGGCTGGGAGCTGCTCAGCCACGCTGTGATGTGCAGTGCTGTGCCCAGGGAGAGCACACTGGCACAGCAGCAGAGCCTTCCCCTCCTTCACCCTCTGCCAGGCACACAGTACAGACCTCTGAATTTCATCATTTCATTAATTATTTTAAAATTTAATTTCATTAAAACATTTTTCATTTTATTTTTAAAATTTTATTTATAAAATTTTAATTTCATTAAAACTAGTAAGCAGTAAGTTTTTAACTATAAAGTTTTTTTAACTCAGAGTTGAACTCTGTGTGTGTGTGCACAATCACACAGAGCTGTATTCACACCTCAGGAGCTGCTTTTGCCCTGGATTTTGCCCCTTGCGACACAAAACTCTCATCCAGGAAAAATTCATTCCCACCACACTGAAAATGCCTATTCCAGCTCCACACCAAGCACCAGACTCCCATAAAACTGAGCTGCAGCTTCCCAAAGTTTCACACAAATGCCTTCAAAACTAAAACAATAATAAAAAAAAAAAGATGTTTCAGTATGAAATTCCAAAAATATGAAAGGGAAAGGAAGGAAGAAAATAACATGCTGTCAGGATGTTTTTACTACAAAGCCAGCAACTTCTAAGTGTTTTTAAATAAAAAGGCAACAGCACAGGCAGAACTGTTAAAAAAATGGAGAAAGAGAAAAAACCCAGAACAACCAAACTTCATTGAGGTTTTTCCACAAAAAAAATAACTTACTTAGCAAAAACTTCTCTCATAAGAACTGTTTACTGTAACTTACTTTACAGTATGATCTTGGAAAAAAAAAAAAAAAAAAAAAAAAAGTAGTGGCAACTGCAGAAATCTCAAACACATGTCCAGCATGTACACTGACTTAACAACAAGCACATGTTTGGGAAGCAATTTCCTTGACTTTGCACTAAAACAATAAACCTCACTATCCTCACTCCCTCCTTCGAAATAAGTCAGGCTTTAAACTAATCAATGATTTTAAAGCGTAAGAGAAAGGATTTCAAAGTGTTTGTAAGTTGAAAAAAATGTATTTTTAAGCTTAAAGCTGATATTTTCAAGTTTTAGTAATGAAAGCCAGTAAGATTTCCATAGAGCTAGAGCAAGGAGAGATGAATTTGTGTGCTGAGGACTAAAACATGTTTCTGCCTCCCTGCCAGAATCAGCTTTTGCTCAAGAATATTTTAACTGAACTTATAAAGTCAATTAACTCTTTAATTTAAAGACAATACCTGTGGGCAAGAGGTTTTAGAAAACAAGAATCTTAGCTGATTTCACTATTTTGTCTTCATGAAATATTTATTCCTTTCACACCTGGCCAGATCCTCCTCCAAACCAAAGCACAGATTTGGGAGAGGCTGTTCCCCAAAAAGCCTTCAGCACCATCCCACTTGCATCCCTCAGACCTTGAGGCTTCATTTCTTCCATATTTTTTTTGTTTTCTTGGAGTTACTGACACTCTCACAAAAATTCCTCTAACAGAGTTAAAAATTCAGTTGGGAAAATGGTTTTGATTTGTCTGATCTGATCAGGGGATGTAGCTACACCAGACTGAGATAACTCAGGATTCAGTGCTAACACTTCAAAGACAGTAAGACAATTATTTTTGGTCAAGCCTTTAGGAAAAAAAAAAAAATCAACTCTTGATAAACAACAATTTAAAGGCTAGAACAATGTCTTATTAAAACAAACTAACTAAATGAAGTTGTTTTTTTCTTTCAGCTTTCCAGTAATTTTCATATAATGGAAGCAGCAGACGCCCAATGCCTTCCCAGACGGTGCTCCCAGTAAGAGAATTAACTGGTGACAGACACCCACACTGGGAGAAGGAAACAGGAACAGGTCTTAATGCAGTTCAGGAAATTAGACACTTTAAAAACAACTTGACTCAAAGAGGCCTCGACAGAGGTGTGCAGCTCTGTGGATTGTTGAAGGGGAGAGCTGCTGAGGGGTTCCCCTCCCATGGAGCCCTTGGGTTCCATCAAAAACTGCAATTCCCAGGGTGAAATCCCAGGTATTCTCTCACTCCTTAAACAGAGAACAAAAATGACCTGCAAGGAGCTACACACTGCCAGATTATATTCCAAATAGTGTTAAATAGCTCCTTGCCTCTAAATCAGACTAACAAATCAGTGGTCACAGGTCAGGAAAGAAAGGAAAGGTTGCCCAGGAGAGAGAGAGAGGAGGGCTCCTCTCTCAGCTCCGAGTTTCAAACCCTGATTTGCTCAGGCAAGGTCAGAAAATGCTGCAGCTGGGCCAGGGCTGCTGGAGAGGACATCCTGGGAGAGCCCCCTCTCAGAAGGGAAAGGCCAAAAACACTTCCCAGGCTGCCAAGAAACAACTGAAAACTATAGAAATTAAAAACGGCCCCCAAAACCCCAACAAGAACCACGAAACAAAACCCCCAGCCTGTTCACAAGGAGACTCCTGAGCAAACGCAGCTCTTCCTCAGGGTGACACAAACCTGCGTGTGCAGCCTTGGATTTGTCTGTGACCCCACGAAAACACAACTCCCTGCACGTGCTGGGCCAGGGACAGCAAGCCAGGAGGGAAACACAAGATCCAGCTGGATTTCCCCTGGCTACAAGGGATTTAAACAGCCTGGACACAGTTTCCCAGTAAATCTCACTGGTTACAAAGTCTTAACTGTGGCATTCCGGAGACACGAGCCAAAGGCACTTTCACAAGCGTTCGAGATACTTTTATCTGCTGTTATTTCAAATATTAGTTTAATATCTTACAAAGTGCTCTTATTTATCAGTTACTCTTCCCACTCAAGGCTGCCCTATTCTGTCCTCTCACCTACACAGCAGCAAAGAAACATTCTGGAAAACAGGAAAGACATAAAATGGGAAATCAGAGATGTCTCAAACACTGACCTAAACACGGACCGGACCCACCGGTAATTTTTTTTTTTTTTTATGCAACACCTGAAGCATACAATACCCAGCAGTGTAAAGAAACAGCATTTTATTTTCCCTCCTCCACTTTATTTTGCCTCTCCTCCCATTTTTGCAAGATCCAGAAACACACAGAGCACTCTCAGCTTTGCAAATGCCTGCTAATGGCTTTTTTGAAGGCCACAGAGAAGGGAAATCTTTAGAAAATGAAGAGTTAAGTGTTTTCAGGGGTTTATGCAGCACCTTCCAAGCACCAGGAGGAGCACTAAGGGAAAAACCCCGAGGTGGCAGCGTTGGAAATTCAGTTACCAGGCAGCGAGCACCAGTGGCTCACCCAAACAGAGACAGTGATTTAACCCCACCAAAGGTCATATCCACAGCAGGGGATGTCAGGAAAGACGGGAGATAAAGAGAAGAACTTGGCAGTGGGGTTTTAAAAAGGGGGAATGGCAAAGGGAGAGGAAAGGAACAAATGTTTGGGCAGTGACCTCAGACAGAGTTAGGATGGGTCTAGGACAGACCTTGGCTCAAGTCAGGTGCCAAAAGCAAGCACAAAACTGGGTGAGGAGAACACGAGTGCAGGCAGGACAAAATGAGAAGAATTTTGCTGCAATTTGAATACGAAATCCCAAAGAGGAGTCCCAGGCAGGTCAATGGCTGGATTCCAGCAGGGCTGACAGAGCAGCACCGCAAAGCCCCGAGAAACCCCAGGGGCAGCCTGGAACCTGCTGAGACCCAGAAAAACCTGGCACCTGAATTCCCAGCCGAAGAAATCCCACCGGGAAGGCTGGAGGGAGAGGAGCAGGAATAATTAACAAAGCCCGTTAATTGCAACAGTGAGGAAGCAATTCATGGATAACGAGACACTTGAGAAAGCATCGAGACCAAAGTGTAGATAAACACAAGAACGGGGAGAACAAGATTAATTGAAAAGAGTGGTCAAAGAGGTCAAAAGCAGCTCCCACCGGGGGAGAGACAGACCCAAAATGCCCAAATTCACACCCAAAAGTGCCAAGAAAAAACAGACTTTGCTGATTTCAATGGAAGGGAGTGAAATGGAAGAGGAAATCCAACCACAATTGATCAGCACAAGCAGTAAACCCATGCAGGGAAGGGAGATAAAGCAATGGTTTGATGCAAAATAGGCAAATACAGTTTATTTTTTATGACAGGAGAGAGTAAGGCATATTTGCCCCATGAATAACAAGCACTTTGCAACCAATAGTTTTCTCAAGTAGCCACAATACATTTAAATTTCATCAGCTTTGCTTGGACCAGAGCTTCTACTTGTGGACAGAAAAATCCTGAGTTGAGATGCCTCAACATGTGAAATGTTAAAATGTGAAATGTGTAAGTGCTCACTTTAGGTCATGATTACCAAGTTACTGATTATCCCCTGCGTTTACAACTAAAAATCTTGAGAGTAGGTTCAGGCTACTTGGTTAAATAGCGCTTTTTAAAAAAAATGTATTTATCCCCTGCTTCGGAGTTTTTAAACCATGCTCCTTATGAATGTGAAAAATGAGTTTGAACAGGCAAGTCCTCAAACAGAAACAATGATTTAACTCATCACACAGAAAATTATTAGCTTGAAGTAGAGCTTTGGTATTTTACACCGTGCCTTTTGTTGTCTTGTTGCACAACTCCCCCCTTAACAAGGCAACATTTTAAGAAGCAAGCTATTAGTAATTTTTGAAAGCTAACAAAGCTAAGAAATTTAAGGTGGAGAAGTCCAAGCTGACCTTGTCTTGTACCTACAAGATCACTCAGAGCATCTGCACAATCTGCTGCCAACACTTTATGAAACATTTAACCACAGTAAAGAACTGAACCAAAGCTCCCTTTTCAACAGAAAACTTCCAGGTGTGTCTGGAAACAAACCACTGCAACACCGAGAGGCTGAGGAGGTTATCAAAGCTACTCGTATGTAAATAAGAAACCGACGGTTTGTGATGGGAGCGCTCTTAATCAGCCTGCCCCAAAGGGCTGAACAAATATTTTGCGTCCTATTTTAGTTACCAGGCTTATTTTCTAGCAGACTGGCAGATCTCAGCAGCACTCCTGCGTGTTCTGCACTTCAGCTCTGCTCGAGCTCCTGCTCTAGTGGGGGTGTGAGGGCTGACCCCATGGCCCAGAGGGGCTCCTGAGCAGAGCAGGATCCTGAACCCCAACATCCATCCCTGCTCCCCACAGCCTGCTGGGCATGCAGCAGCAACGGCTCCAGCCCAGGCATTTCATCACCAAAATGCAAATGTACAACAGGCAGGCCCAAATTCTGCCAAGAGTTAACGGGTCAGATCTGTATCTTACAGTGAATCAAAGCAGTTCTTGTAACTGAACCCAAAAAGCCTCATAGCCTGATGTCAAATAACCAGATTATAACTGTGTATCAATAAGAAGAGATGAAGAGAATTCATGCAAAACACATTCCACATTAGAAATCTCACAAGTTCACAGACAGGGAAATACAAATAAAGGGCCTTCAAGTCTAGAGAAGAGCCTTAAAAAAGTTTATTGTTAAGGCAGGAGAGGGATATTGCTGCCCAATTTTGGATCCAAGGGTTCTCAGCATCACTGCCTGCAAAGAGTTTCACTCAGCTTTCCCAAGCTGCAGTTTGTTTCTCTGTGAGAAACACTCTTTAAACAACTCTCTTTTCTAAAGCCAGGGAAAAACTAATCAGAGAAATTACCCTGCAGGAGAAATCCTGGAACTCTTGATCGGCCAAGTCCTCTCCGGTGTAATTAAAAAAAATGGCCATTATTTCTTGTTCCTGATAATCCTGAAGCACCAACACAGCAGAAAGGAAGCGAGCTGGCTCTGTGGATTCTCCAAAGCCAGTGGAAACGGGTGTCAAATTCCCCTTCATCAGAAAAGGGCTGCACTGGCACCAGCGTGGACAGCTTAACTCAGGGAATTAATTACTGCAGATCCCAGCTGGGGAACACGCAGCCAGCGTGACACCACGCTGCTAAAGGCTCAATAAAAACTCTCTGCCAAGGGAGTATAAAAGATGCAGCGCCAAAAGCCTTCCCAGCGCCCCTGGGACGCGTTCTAGAAGGTTTCACCTCTGCTACCGGTGCGGTGCCGGGGATTTTCCCTGCGGGAAGAACACGATGGGCGGGAGCCAAGCTGCGAGCGGCAGGAGCGTCCCGGGGCGGTGGAGAGCCCAGGGCACGCTCCGGGCCGGGGCAGCTCCTGCGGCTCGGGCCGGCCGGGACCCCGCGGCTGCAGGGGAACCGCCTCCGGACCGGGGAACCGCCTCCGGACCGGGGAGGGGAACGGAACCACCATCCGGACCGGGGAACCGCCTCCGGACCGGGGAGGGGAACGGAACCACCATCCGGACCGGGGAACCGCCTCCGGACCGGGGAGGGGAACGGAACCACCATCCGGGCCGGGGAACCGCCTCCGGACCGGGGAGGGGAACGGAACCACCATCCGGACCGGGGAACCGCCTCCGGACCGGGGAACCGCCTCCGGACCGGGGATGGGAACCTCCTCCGGACCGGGCCGGGAACGGCACCGCCTCCGGGCCGGGGGAACGGAACCTGCCTCCGGGCCGGGCAGGGGAATCTCCTCCGGGCCGGGCAGGGGAACCTCCTCCGGACCGGGGAACCTCCTCCGGGCCGGGCAGGGGAACCTCCCAGACACGGGCGGAGCGGGTCCCTACCCGGGCCGGGCAGCGGGTCCCTCCCGCCCGGATCCCGACACGGCCGCGAGGGCTCGGGCGGTTCCCGGGCCGCCGGCAGCGGCTCCCGCGGGGAAAGCCCCGCGGCCAGGAGAGGTCGGCCCGGGGCAGCCCCGGCCCTGTCCCGTCCCGTCCCGTCCCCGGCCCGCCCGCCAGCGCCGCTCCCTCCGCCCCCGCGGCCACCTGTGCCCGCCCGTGCCCGTGCCCGTGCCCGTGCCCGTGCCCGTGCCCGCGCTCTCACCGGCGCTCCGGGCGGTGCCGCTGGCGGCCGCGGGCCGGGCCGGGCGGAGCTGGCGGTGCGGGCCCGGAGCCGGAGCCGGAGCCGGAGCCGGAGCAGGCGCGGCTCGGCGGCCCCGCTGGCCCCGCTGGCTGCGCGGGCCCGCCGAGGAATCCCAGGAATGATGGAATTCCGCGGCGAGCAGGTGGGGAGCGCCGCCCGCCCCCATTGGCCGGCCGGCCGTGACGTCAGCGCAATTAGGGTAATGAGGCGGTGACGTCACATCCTCGCAGGTAGGGCGCGCGCCGCCCCGCCCCCGGCGGAGGAGGGGCTCGGGGCTCAGGGTCGCGGGTTCGAGCCCCGCCGCGGGCGGGTCCGCGCTGCTGCTCGGGCCCCCTGCTCTAGCCCGAAACCTTTTCCTCCCGCCGCCGTAAAAACTACAGGGAAACAACAAAACTATAGTGTGTCTCAAGAACAAAGCTCGTTTTAAAAGCGGAAATGCGCGTTTCGAGTTAAAGCTCGGGATCCCCGGCCGCACTGAGAGACGCACGAGCGGGAGTTTCAGAGCGCGCCGCCCCTCCCGCAGCCCGCCTGGAGGACGGGGTCCCGTGCAGGAGCTCCGCACCGTGTGAGGGGAATGGGCGCCAGCAGCTGCGGCACTCCCTGCTGCCCAGGGTCCCCTGCGCCGCGGGCACCCCTCGGGCTGCGGGAGCTGCCGGCGGCCAGCTCGGAGTGCGAGGAAAGCCGAGCCCTGCCGGGCCCGCGGGCACTGCCCAGGATGGGAACATTCCGCTTTCCAGCGGCCGGAGCCTCCTGGGCACGGCGGTGCCGGGAGCGATGGCAGCCGCTCCCACCAGCCCAGCACAGCCTCGGGCATTCCCACGGCAGCGCTCCTGCCAAGGGTGCCATTCCCAGAAATCCAGCAGCAGGTCTTGCTAACGCTGCCCGGTTTTAGCAATGCTGTCAAATCGAGCTGGCGGGAGGCTTGTGCATCTGGAGGAGCCGCTTCCCCAAGCCAGGGTTTCTCCAAGGCACTCTGAAGAGCCTGGGCATGCTCTTCCCAAGCTTGAAGAAATGAATTCCAGAGCAGGAGAGGGTATGGAAAAATGCTGCGCTGCTCTGGTTCCACACTGAGCATCGCTCCTCACCAAAGAGATCCCAGAATGGGGCATTTTATCCTCACAGGGGCTGAGGTGGCCTCGGGCGGCTCTTGAAGCGCAATGCAGAGGGAAGGAAAGGGACAATTAATCACCCTGAGCCCCATGAGGAGCCTTAGGGATGCTGCTTTGTGGTGGAACCCATAAAGAGCACAGGGCACCAGAAACAGAGAGTGTCTCCGTGGAATTCTGCTCGGGGCATTCCTCCCGGGCAGCTCCTGCTGCCTCGCTGCGACAATGAAGGCACAAGCACGGAGAAGGCGCCAGCACTGTGTCTGCTCCGGCAGCAGCAGCACCGAGGCACAGCAAGGTTTATTTGAGACGCAGAACCCGGGAGCTCTGCCCGAAATCTGCCCGGCTCCCACACGCAGCCAGAGGAGCAGCCAGAGGAGCAGCAGAGGTGCAGCCAGAGGTGCAGCCAGAGGTGCAGCCAGAGGAGCAGCAGAGGTGCAGCCAGAGGAGCAGCAGAGGTGCAGCCAGAGGAGCAGCCAGAGGTGCAGCCAGAGGTGCAGCAGAGGAGCAGCCAGAGGAGCAGCAGAGGAGCAGCAGAGGAGCAGCAGAGGTGCAGCCAGAGGTGCAGCAGAGGAGCAGCAGAGGTGCAGCAGAGGTGCAGCCAGAGGTGCAGCAGAGGAGCAGCCAGAGGAGCAGCCAGAGATGCAGCAGAGGTGCAGCAGAGGTGCAGCCAGAGGAGCAGCCAGAGGAGCAGCAGAGGTGCAGGCAGAGGAGCAGCAGAGGTGCAGCCAGAGGTGCAGCCAGAGGTGCAGCAGAGGTGCAGCCAGAGGAGCAGCAGAGGTGCAGCCAGAGGTGCAGCCAGAGGTGCAGCCAGAGGAGCAGCAGAGGTGCAGCCAGAGGAGCAGCAGAGGTGCAGCCAGAGGAGCAGCAGAGGTGCAGCCAGAGGAGCAGCAGAGGTGCAGCCAGAGGAGCAGCAGAGGTGCAGCAGAGGTGCAGCCAGAGGAGCAGCAGAGGTGCAGCAGAGGTGCAGCCAGAGGTGCAGCAGAGGTGCAGCCAGAGGAGCAGCAGAGGTGCAGCCAGAGGTGCAAGCCAGAGGCAGCAGAGGAGAGCAGAGGTGCAGCCAGAGGAGCAGCAGAGGTGCAGCAGAGGTGCAGCCAGAGGTGCAGCCCAGCCAGGGCTGTGGGAGGGGCAGGGCAGGGCCGGGGTTGAACCCACACTCCCTGCACTTGCATTCCCTGGAAGATGCAGAGCCCATGAAGGCTCTCTGCTGTCCAGTTCCCATTTAAAAGTCCATCAAAATCCTGCTGACACTGAAGTATTTTCATATCCTTGCAAGGACAGGTCATGAGATCTCTGGGCCACCAAAAGCTAGCCAAAAGCACATTCCAAACCTAAATTAAATCCAGATTTAGACACCACACACTCAGGATATCTAATAGGAACACTTCAGTTGATTTAAAAAAATGAAATGTGTCACAACAACCATGAACATAATTGTATACATGTTACAAAACCTTCATCTGTGACATCTATAACAATTTAATTTAAAAATTGATCTTGTATTAATAGAGTACTGGAGATTATTTTCATTACCAGCAAGCAAGAAGAGGAGTTTGATGATCTAATATTTGGGAAAAAAAGTAGTCAAAACAGTAATGTAAAACTTGTTTGAGAAAACAAGATACAAGACAAGAAAAATACCATGAACTATTGAAAACAAAACCACAGGCACTGAGAAAATATCTGAAGCAGACATGGGTACATATCACAAGAATTAATTGCTGCAGACTAATTACAAGACTCTTTAATATGTATCTCTGAGAAAAAAAGTCTGCCACTCCTGTTTCTAACTGCTGGAGGGAAGAGGTGGGAAGGGTTTCTTTGTTTAACCAGACAGAGCTCCTGGGATGAGGAGGAGCTTGAGAAAGCAGAGGTCAAAACAGCTTTTGATCCTCTGGAGCTGCTGTTACAGCTCCCAGCAGAAGTTTTAGAGCAGGATATTTATGAAACCACCAAGGAGCCTGAGGAGCATCAGCTGGCTGGGAACAGCGACCCCGTGCATCCCCCCAGCCAGACTCGCACTGCAGTGAGGTGTCAACATCTGTAAAAACCAGGAAAAATGAAGTGCGAGTTGTCAACCGTTGGGAATCTTGGAAAACAGATCTTAGAACAAGAAAACCTTGTTGGAGCTGCTGAACTCAACACAAGCTGCTCACCAGGCAAATTCACAGATCAGGAAAGCAAAGCCAGCCCTGGGTGATGAGCTGTATTTTGTTTTGCTTAGGTGTTAAAATTTGGGTTTCATTTAGCAGGATCTTTCTAACCCAGTGCTATCAAAGGCTTTCTGCTGACACAGATACCAGCAAAAATTTACTGCTGAAACCCAAAAACTCACCAAGATAGCTGAGGGCTTGTCGCTGAAATAAAATAAAAACATACTTCAGCACCCAGGTAAGGCACCCAGGGTATGATGCAAATCCTGGGATGCCACTCCTGTTCCAAATGTTCATTAATCACCATAAAATTATTCCTGTTCTTCACAGAGTACAGCCTGGTTAAACCAAAGGTTTAACCCCTGCGTGAGGGATTGTGGCTGGCTGTGGATCTCAGCTGCCTCAGGACCATGGTTTAAGACTTTTTGGGTTGTTTGGTTTGGTTTTTTTTTTTTTCAGTATAGAGGCAGGAAACCAGAGGCAAACCCCCATATCTGAGCAAATTGCAGTCTGCAGGGAGACCCCATGGCCTAGTCCTACAGACCCTACTCAGCCATTAATCCTGCAATTTTTATTGAAATTATCTGACGGTGGTTCCATGACCAACCAAGGAAATAAAGCATTGCCACCATCCTAAGAGTTGGTTAAAAATGCCCTGGGCACGTTTCTCCCTCCACATGGCCCCAGCAGTAGCACACCTCATTTTTGGCACAGACTTTGGACCCAAGGGGACCCTGCTGAATTTCCGAGGGGTTTCAGGGATTTCTAAGAGCAGCAGCAGGGGCCAAGTGGCTTCAATCAACACTGCAAGTGAACGTTAAAAATAAAAAGGAATTTATGGAAGTTCTTCCAGTTTCTTACTGCCATGCCATTTCTTTTCCATCAGCCAGGAATGCCTGAAGTTCCCTGGAGTCTGCAGAGAAGCTCATTGTGTACCAAACTCTGCACAAAGAGGATGCAGTTGGTGCCAAAAGCCAACATTTTCTCCAAGCCTCACAAACCTCCATTATTTGTCACAGGTTTAATGAGGCATGGCAGTGCCTGGCCATCCCTGTCAGTCCAATTAGAGTGCAATGCTTCCATCTATCCACACCTTCTTTAATAAAAGAGGTTAATTTTACACCAAGTGACAGCAGCTTTTAAAATCAATCTCAAAGCACTTTTTGTCACACACAAATTACGTGGCCCCAGAAGCAAACATCTTTTCAGCAGTGTTAACACTCCTGAACTCTGAATCTAGAACTCTCCCTTGCAAAAATCCACATTCAGCTGCCTTATATAAAAACACACCCAAAATTCAAAACACATCAGGTTTAATTTTTTTTTTTTTGAAGATAGTTTATTATTCATTACACCACAATGTGTTAAATTGCAGTAATTCCAGCCAGACAAGTTGATCCAAACTGTAGGTTGATGGAGATGGTTATTTATTACCTGCTTCAAGACAAAGCTTGCCCTCTTCATAATTGTCTGCCCCATCATCCAAGGGAAGATGAAAAGAGACAGAATAATTTCAGTTGGAGCAGGGTCAGAACAGCAGCATCATCTTCAAGCAAACAATGAGATACTTTCAGACTCAAACAGAACCATGAACACCACTAACTCTGCTCTTTCAGAACATTTAATCACAGGTACTTTGTGCTTGCTTTGTTCTAGAAAAGATTTCACCCCATGGAGGTTCCCATAAGATGAAGACAGACAGGATAGCTGAAAAGAATTAAAGACAAAAGGAGTGTCAGATTAACAAATTAAAAGCAACCTATGGCCACAACCCACTGGTTTTAATTTGTTTAAGTTTTGTTCAACACCGATAAAAAGACCACAAATGGTTCACAGCAGAGGTCCAAATGGCAAATTTAGTGTTAAGGAAAGGTCAGTAGAGTCAGTAACCCATAGCTGAAGGTAAATATCCAGAGTAACCTCTTTATTTGCACTTTTCTCTTATGCAGTAAACATCCCCATAATGCACTGAACTCCCTATTTGATTTGAATCCTGTCTCCCACACAGGACAATGAACTTCATTCCAAGTGGGATCATTAAAATCACAAACAGGTTGCAGCTCAAGATGAGATGCAAAATTATCTTCAGTTTCCCCATTAATTCATGGTAAGCTACACCATTTACATTCATTTGCAGACAGCAAGGAAAGGTTCTTCAGCCACCAGGATTTCTTCTAAAGCAGAGCTCACTGGACAGAAGGAGCTGGGCACCAAAAGCCCTTTGGAATGTCCCTCTGCAGCTGGGGCTGTGCACTGTCACTGGGACACACAGAGGGAACACAGCAACACACACCACAGGGGTTCAGGCAGAGAAGAAGAAAAGTTTATTGTGGACCTCGTATCTGTAAGTTTCTGGACAGTGACCAGAGATTGGACAGAGCAGTTCCCACCTCTCCATCTCCACTGCTCACTGGAGAAGTCCATCAGGTGAGATCTTTTACAAAGGAATGCAAACATGATTCTTGTTTATCTTACAATTCATGAGTACTGACTCCATTATACCAAAAGAAATCAGAAGGCTGATTTTCAGGGAGAGCAGCCTGGGGCAGGAGGGAGCTGAGCCGCCTGTGCTGGGTGCAGCCAGCCCCGAGGGCAGCCCTGCTGCTGGGGCAGCTCTGCAGCTCTCACAGCCTCTCCTTGCTACTACAGAGCACTCGGGGCTCCTCCTCTCGGGGGGCGCTGGGCTAAGGTCAGGTACTGCCTCAGCACCACCGGGCTCTCTCTCTCCCTCTCCTCAGCTTCCCAGGTGTGCCCTTGCCAGGGCTTTTTTCCCAAATGGCTCACGGGGGTGTGGGGGTCGGGCTCTGCTCCCAGGAACGGGGACAGGACAAGAGGAAAAGGGGCTGGGCCAGGGCAGGCTCAGGGGGGTCACCAGCAGGAATTTCTCCATGGAAAGGGGGGGCCAGGCCTTGGCAGGGGCTGCCCAGGCAGGGTTGGAGTGCCCATCCCTGGAGGTGTCCAAGGAATTCCTGGATGTGGCACTCAGAGCTCTGGGCATCAGGCACAGCCTGGACTCAGTGCTCTGGGAGGGCTTTTCCAACCCCAACTGTCCTATGAGTCTCCAACACAAATAACACACCAAATTTCAATTCTATACTGGAAAGGGAATCCTGCTAAAATTAGTCACTGATAAACTAGACGAACAGCAGAGGAGACATCCTTGAAACAACAAACACATAAAGCAAAATGAACCAATCCTTGCTTTAAAAGCAGCTGAGTGAGTACGACCCTTAAATCTAATCCACTTGGAAAGGCTGTAAGAATTGAAACGCACTGATGGATTTCATCACCTTCTGCTGCCTGCAGGAACTCACCTTCAAACTGCCCAAGTGCTGCTGACTCAGCCTCCTGCTGGGCAAGGATCTAAGGCAGGGCTGCAGGGACAGAGCTAACGGGGTGTGCAGAACGAGCACAACCTCACCCAACCCCACACTTGGGAGAAAACGAGGGGAAAGAAGCAGAGACAAAATAAAATTGTCAAGAATTTCTTGTGCAAATAATTTGGTTTTAAAGAGCTTTGCCCCAGGCTGTAAAGCCAAAGCAGTGAGACAGCATCGAGGCAGGCATTGGGAGCTGCTCTGTGTCAGCCCTCCTTGAGGCACCCAGGAAGGGAAAAACCTCTTGGCTCTCACTGTTGTACAGAGAGTGAGCCAGACACTTCACCTCTGCTGAGAGCAAGACGACTTGGGGATGGCAATATTAAAAAAAACCCAACAAAATAAACCACAAACAAGACCAAAAAAACCCCACTGAATGCTCCCCTCTCATGCTTCACTATGAATTTTAAATCAGGAGGTTTGGAGAAGCTTTGGCAGGAGGGAGATTAAACAAATAATCACTGCATGGGAACATGAGCTTTCAAATTTACCAAGTGCACCATGGAGCTAAAGAGATCCCATGTAGAGAAGTAATACAAATTAATTCAATAATGAGATGTTTTACTATTTACTTGGCTTATTTAATTGGGTAGGGGAGGCATCTTAAATATCAGGTTCAAGGCTTTTAAAGGTTTCAGTACAACAAAGGGAAGTGAAAGAACCAAAACACAGAGTGTTTGTTTTTGGTCAGTTTTTGCTTTGTTTTCCTTTTAAAGACAGCTCCTTGTGGCTGCAAACTCCTCGAGATCAAATTTAGTCAAATTTAAAATGAGTAAGAATGCTTTATACCCACTACACTTGCACAGATTTTCAGTCTATCTTTGCAGCTGCAAGACCTTCTATTTCTCAGAAAAAAATTGTGTATAACCATCCAAACAGTCCCCACCACAACTGGAAAGGATTTGGCAGAATGCTGGATTATGAGGGCAAAAATTACATGGAAGTTCTTAGAGTAAGATGTAAATCAAGTATTTGGAGTTTGCATGAAAAATTCCAGAATATATAGTCCAAAGCTTCCTCTTCATGTAGCAAAACTTAATCCATTCCTAAACATTTCTGATTGGAGCAGGCTGAGTAAGAGGTTAAAACATGCAGGAGTAAAGTGATTACTGCCTCTCCCTAAGGCAGTCATTAAGCTCAGGATCAGTTAGCAGCTGTGGTGAAGATTTTTATCTAGAAAAAACAGGTAAATAAGGTCACTGCAAAACTTTGTGAAAGCACAGTACCAAATGTGACAGAGCAACTGTCGACTCTAACTAAAAGCAGACCAGAAAATAGCTATGTGGAGGTAGTGTCTCTTTTTCCTGCAGTAGGGAATACAAAGAAAATTCATTTTTTTACATGGACTACATGACCAGCAGGCTGACTTTGAAAATGAAGAATACCTTGTCCTCTCTTAACACCTTCCCCAGGAAAACCCATCAGACACACACTGACCTGATCTTCTGACCTTCAAAGAATATTTCAGCTTCCATTCTATTTTTAAATGAATGGCTGGGCAAAGGCCTGAGTCACAGCCCTGCTGGGACCCCCCTGCCCTGGACACTCCCCAAGGCTGAGCTTGCTCTGAGCTCTCCCAAGCCACAGGGGGCTCCTGCCTCCCCACCTCACTGGGAAGAACACGGTTCAGCTCCCTCAGCCACCCAGGAATCCTGGCCTCTGCAGCCATCTTGCTCTTCCCAATTTTGGCACAGATGTTTGTTGCAAACCACAGGAAGCTCTGGGATACTGGGAAGTATTTCTGCCAGGAAGGGATCCCAGCTCAGCTGGGTCTGCTGCACTGTCCCTGTGCTCAGGCTGCAGCGCTGACCCCGAGCTGCTGACAGTGCAGGGCAACAAAACCTGGAGAGAGGCACAGGAGAGGGATACAGGCTCTGCACCTACAGAGCCAGCTGGGATTTGGAGGGTCCCACAGTTGGGCCCCTGGAGAAACTCCCTGCTCCAACACTTGGAAAAAGGAGGGGTGTGCAAGCAGTGAAGAACAGGCCAGACGTGTGCTGATGGGGTTCAGGAGCAGCCACGTGACTGTGCATGCAGTGAAATTTGTGATGTTTTGATCTCCCCTTCTTCCTCTGTCATCCAGTTCGCTCCCTCTGGAGCAGGAGGCTGTTCCACACTGCCCTGGCACTGTGGATGTCAGAGGC
The DNA here is from genome assembly GCA_032173965.1 of Sitta carolinensis. Classification (NCBI taxonomy): domain Eukaryota; kingdom Metazoa; phylum Chordata; class Aves; order Passeriformes; family Sittidae; genus Sitta; species Sitta carolinensis. The sequence continues at coordinate 2,848,027 of CM063293.1, forward strand.
AGTGAGGCCCATGCTGCTGACTCACCTACACAAACCCTCAAGAGTTTGATTGGGTCCAGGCTCTTCATTACAAAGAAGCCTTTTAAGACATTAGACATAAATCATCTGCCTGGTTGCCTTTAATGAAAGCTCTGTTACACAGGAAAAAGGGGGAGGGAGCATGAAACAATATCCATGGTGGAACAGCCAAGCCAGAAAAGAGGGATGTTTGAAGAACAGAATGAAAGACTTGAGAATTAAGTCAAGAAGACAAACAATAAAGTATGGCAATGGAGCAGGAAGGTATAAACAGGAAAGTTACAAATGCAATGAAAGGCTGAAGTGCCTTTTTTTCTGGTGAAAGAACAACCACACCTCATTAGGACAAAGGGGCAGTAACATATTCCCATGTCCCAACTTCCCGTGCAACAATCCCCGGTTATTTTAGTGGATTACAGCTGTACGAGCAGAAGAAATCATTTCCACACAACTGGTGGGGAACTTCAAAAGCAGCTAACAAGGCTGAAATCAATCTCTCTTCTCTTAAAAGTTTTACATAGCAAAGCTCTGTAACAACTGCCCCAAGTATTCTCTTAACAATGGCGAGGAGTTCACAGCGAGCTGCTCAGGGCTATGATTCATTCGTGGCTCTCTGCCAGAAAAATAAATACATTCAAGAGCAGTGGCCCCAAGGGGAAAGGTAGGCCACTCTTTAAAAAGCACTAGATGAATGATTTACAGAGCAGAATCCAGTTTTCAGCCTATGTGGATGAGGAGGAAGGACTTTTTTTTACGTCTCCCAAAGATTTAGTGCACAGACTTGTATGCTGGCAGCGCACCAACAGATGGAGGGAACCGGGAACCATCGAGCTGGGATTTGCAAAACTCCCTCCGAAGAGCAAGAAATGACCTCTTACATCGCTGTACCCAGAGCTCACGGAGGCAAAGGAAGCAGTGGGTATCCAGCACCAGGAGACAAACGCGGGCGGCCCGGGTTGCAGGCGGCGCGGCAGAGGGACCGATGCTCGGGCACAGACAGTGCCGAAGGGCTCGCCGCTGGCCGGGGCCCGGCCCGCACAGCATCTGCGGCAAGCGCACCGCCTCGGCAGCGGCTACACGGCAAGCAGCGCTTCGCCTTCTTTCTTTGGCCCGCCGAGAGCTTCATTCCTGGGCTAAAAGCTCAGGCAGCAAGGTGCAGGCTGGAGGCTGGGGTCTCACTGCGGGAGCCAGCTCATCTCACTGATGATCTGCCACTGCCCTCTCATGTCCTGAGCCACCACTTCAGAAACACCAAACCCCACTTTTAAGTGTGTCTTTAATAGCCAGAACATTCTCTTTAATTGTAGTGCTAAGGGCTTTTAAAAGAAAGCTGCTTTGAAATGCTAGCAACTGCATTTCATCATTAAGAAAATTCCAGATTTATACCTGGAAGGGGCTTAAATCCCCTTGCTCCACTTTTTAGAATATCAACTTTTCAAACTGGGGACTTTGGCCTCTTTCTAATAGGGCCAGAGAATGCCAGGGCCATACAGACTTTCTCTGCCCCCACAAAAAGGTTGTGCCATCAGCAAAGGGACATTAGAGGAGCTTTGTTTTGCACGTTCTATCACCAATGGATAATGCAAAGTGTGAGGAACCTGCCTCTGACCTTAGAAAGTTTCCTAGTTATTTACTTCTTATTTCACAGGAATTATTTCCTGAGCCTGGATTAAAATTTCAAACTCAAATATCTAAAAATAAGCAATATCTAAAAGCTTCCCTGGGATTAAAGCAAGCCTGTATGAGTCCTGACATACAACAATGTATTTTCTATTGTCTTTCTTAAATTTATGCCATGAACTGCTCTCTGGAAACAATAACCAGGCAACTTCACTGCAACAGTTTATTTTTTAAAGTGAGATTACTAAATCCAATGTAGCTTGAGAGATAGCCCTAATGATCACATAATACACAAGAAAAGAACCAAACGTGCTGCTCAGGAAAGATACATTTTATTTTCTTTCTTTACCATTATTTTTATCATTGACATTCTCACAAGGAAAATGAAATCTTGGCTGAATTTATTTCTATTAAGGAAAATTTCCCAAATTAGCAAACCCACCCGAGTCAGTGTGAAAAATATTCTATTTACAAAAGATCTTCCCAATTTATTGCATGGGTACTGCCAGCAATGCCCATTCTCTCCTGGCATGATTCATGTAATAAATTATGTAAAATTCCAGCTTTCTTTGGTTTGGCTAATTTGAAGGGAGTTCAAGTTTCATCTTTGAGGGCAGTATTTTAAGGGAAAAAAAGATAACTGAAGAATCAAACAATCAGTGCTTTTGTTCAGAACATTCCCAATTTTCAAGTGTTTTGATGGAATCCTCTGCCAAACAACAAATACTGCCTAAGTCTGCCCAAACAGATCCAAGGAATTCTGATTTTCCTTCTGACTCTGGCCCTTGTGACAATGCCCACGAGTTGGGCAATTTCCCCCCCAGCCTCATGAGAGGAACACCCAATTTCATTATTATTAAACACCCTTATTTATGAACATGATTAAATGTCCTTATCAAAGGATGGGACACCTGCCCAGCTGCTCTTTTCCCTCTCCCCCACTGCAAGTCACTGTGGCAGTTTCTGGGATTCCACATGTCACAGGGAGCATCCTCAGAGCAATTCCAGGGATGAACTTGTCAGGGCAGGAATGTCAGGACAGTTGGATATCTACTGCAAACCCAGTGGATTCTCCAGTTCTGTAGATCCCTGGAAGAACTAAAGCTGGGATAGTGATTATTTTGAAAGAGACTCCAAGGGTATTTTGGGAAGTAAAGCTGCCAACACATAGAAAATGAGTGACTTTGGGTTTTAATCCATCTGTACAATCAATCTTTTTTTACTTAGGGTTCTTCAAAATATACAGAAAAATTCATTTCAGTATTTACAGAGTATAATTCCTTTGCCCTATTGCCAACAAAACTCCTATTAAAAGAGTTCCTATTTCATTAGGAAAATTTGGCATGTAAATCATCAGAACAGACTTCTTAAATAGACTCTAATCTTCCCAAGTATGCAAAGTCACATCTGCAAAACATTTAGAGAAAAAGTACCATTTATTTACCCATACACAGTATGTAAAGACTCAAGATGTCTTCTTTAACCCTCCCTTTGTCATCTTATATAACTTCTTCAAACTGTAAGTTACAGATTTCTTTGCCCCTAAAAAAAAAAAAAAAAAAGAAAAAAAGAGAAAAAAATATCAACATTTAGGCAGGCTGACTCAGCCAGAAGGTGCTTAGTGCATCAAATGAAGATTTCTCTGGGGGAATGGCAGCCTAATCCAGCAGGCAGACATGCAAATAACCTGCCTGCCACAGACATACATGGTAAATAATGCCACCAAAACCACTCTGAATGCTACCAAAGTAGAGCAAATAGAGCAGAATTCTGGTAAATACCGTGCCATGGCATACAATAAAGGCAGGCATCTCAATTTTCAGAGATCCAGCAGCAGTGGTTGCCTCCAGGCATTTCTGAGTTTTAGATATGATGGGAGTCACTGAGGGTGACTCTCACAAAATCTGTACAATCTATCCTCAGAGCTAAACCATTTCTGAGACCCCAGCAGAGATGAGCCTTTTCTTAAAGACCTGGAGTAAAAAACCCACAGCCTTTTGCTGGGTTTAGTGATGGAGGATTTGTAAATTTAAAAACAAAACAATGTTAGTCTTGGCATTTCAGGGGGGTCTGAGATGCCAGCCAGTGCAGCCACTTGCTTTTCCCTTTTTGTTTAAAAAAATCACCCCAAACCAAACAAATAAAGAACCCAACATAAGACACAGAGTGGCTGCTCAGATTGCAGCACAGTCTAATCACACCCTTACAAATTCAGAACTGAAAAGGGAACTTTTTAGTGCTGCACAAAAAGCTCTGATTTTGACACATGCACAGATTAAAGGTGTAGTAGATTATGTTTACTATAACCTTTCCTATGTTTATTTAATTGAACAGCTGACAAGACTGACTAAAAATACACAAGGAATTTAGCCAAAAATCACATAATATCACAGCCCAGAACACAAGGAAAGATTTTCAACAAGTAAGAAACCTCAACCCAAGTTTAGCCATGTGCTGCACTGGATTTATTTTTATTTTTTTTTTGGGGGGGGGGGAGTTGGATGGGAATGATAATATTTGATTTGGAAAGACCTCAAAAAATGAAGGAAAGTAAAACACAGAAAATAATTAAAGATTTAATATTTTAAGTGATAGGTGCATTCAAAGTGGAGTTACAAGAAGTCAAATGAGTTGGAAAAATGCAGTGTCTTATTTCTGAGAGAATGTGGCAGAGTGAGGAGCCTCTGATAACAAATAGATTGCAGAGAATCAGTTCTGCACTTCTCATGTCTCCAACTGCAATTTAAAGAAACTCCACCTTTTGCAGGAGAACATCCATACATGTATTTGGAACTGACAAGCCCATGTGTCTGCCATCTGTAGCTCCAACCTTCCCATATTTACTAGGTTTCTGCAAAAGCAAGCACACTAATGGAGTCATGACAGGCTTTTCTTTGCAGCATCTCAAATAAGGAGTAAAGAACCATGAAAATCCTGCAGTGCCAGACAAACCTGCATGGACATTGCACACGGAGCAGCACAAAGCCAGGCTGAGCTCTGGCACAGCTCAGTGAGAGAAGTATAAACTGTGTAAGTGTGGTTGTGAAAATGCCCAAGCTGCAGGGTGCAGCCCCTCTAGAGGAATCATGCTGCAGGATGCAGCCCTCTGAGGAGGAACACTGCCCTGCAGATGCAGCCCTCTGAGGGAGGAATCACTGCCCTGCAGGATGCAGCCCCTCTGATACAGGAATCACTGCCCTGCAGGATGCAGCCCCTCTGAGGGAGGAATCACTGCCCTGCAGGATGCAGCCCCTCTGATACAGGAATCACTGCCCTGCAGGATGCAGCCCCTCTGATACAGGAATCACTGCCCTGCAGGATGCAGCCCTCTGATACAGGAATCACTGCCCTGCAGGATGCAGCCCCTCTGATACAGGAATCACTGCCCTGCAGGATGCAGCCCCTCTGATACAGGAATCACTGCCCTGCAGGATGCAGCCCTCTGATACAGGAATCACTGCCCTGCAGGATGCAGCCCCTCTGATACAGGAACCACTGCCCTGCAGGATGCAGCCCCTCTGATAAGGACACGCCTGCAGGATGCAGCCCCTGATACGGAACCACTGCCTGCAGGATGCAGCCCCTCTGAGGGAGGAATCGCTGCCCTGCAGGGTGCAGCCCCTCTGAGGGAGGAATCACTGCCTGCAGATGCAGCCTTGATACAGAACATGCCTGCAGAGCGCCCTCTGAGGGAGGAATCGCAGCCCTGCGAGGTGCAGCCCTCTGAGGGAGGAATCACTGCTCTGCATTCCAGGAGCTGCTGGCAGCGCGGTGCGGGCAATGCGCTGCAGCACACTGCTGCAGGTCTGCATGGCCCGCTGCAGGGCTGCAGGAGCCGCTGCAGGGCTGCATGGCCCGTTGCATGGCCCGCTGCAGGGCTGCAGGAGCCGCTGCAGGGCGCATGGCCTTGCATGGCCCGCGCAGGCTGCAGGAGCCGCTGCAGGCCCGCTCCTCTGCGGCCGCAGAGCCCTGCCGTGCTCCCCGCACGCTCCGGCGCGCTGCCGCTCCCGCAGAGCTGAGCAAGCCCAGCTGCAGGAACACCTCCCGGCTGTGAGTACGGCTCGCTCGCAGAATCCCAAGCAGTTGGACCACGTGAAAATGTCTTTCTGCTTCAGCTCCGAGTGTGGGACCCTTTAGAGAGTCGCCCTGCAGGAGGCGGAACAAAGGGCGATGCACACGGGAGCGAGCCCGCGGCGGTTCGGGCTGGGCACAGCGCGGGTCCGGCTGCGCTCACCCATCCCCGGGCAGAGTTTTGCAAGCGGTGCTGCTGGAAGGCAGCGATTTGGCTGTGAGCCCCCCAAAGGTTCCTGCGGGGTTTGCCTGGCTGCAGTGTCCTGAATGTCCTTTTGATGCACGCACTGCTGGACAGCTGTCATGTGGAGCAAATAATTACATATTCGTGTGTGGCATGCACAGACACATGCATATTTACAGATATTTACAGCTCACGCAGCTGATGAAGAGAGTAGTTATCACAAACCTAGGGTATTTTATATGTAAACCTGCTCCTTAAAAAACCAAAACATCCTCGGAAACAAATACTATTCAGAACATTCATCCTAACTTAAAAGTATCTCAAACAGATGAAACCCGGTCCTTCAAAAAAATCCTTGAAAACAAATGCTACCCAGAACATTTGTGCTAACTTAAAAGTATCTTGGAACAATGTTTCAGCTGATGATTTAATCTGTAAATTGTATTTATAGAAAAGTTTTCAAGGCTTGTGGCATTCCTTCAGTAGAACAGAAGGAAGAAAGAAGCTAAAGAAGTATCAACATCTCCTTCAATGAGCTAAACATAAGAGTGGCAGAGTGAGTTCCCAAAGGCCAGGCAGGCTCTGGCTATGTGGGAAAACAAATCAAACCCTGGTGCCATCCCTAATGGGAAACAGAGAGGCAACCTCACCACAGCCTCGCAGAAATACACAGGCACATTTTCAAAAACTAAATAGGGCATTTAACAACAAACAAAAACACAGAGCTGGAGCGCCACTTGCAAACCACACAGGCAGAGAAAGATGAGAAAAGTTCTCTTCAATGGGGTGGAATTCCTTCTTGTGCTCCTCGCCAGTAATGCTCATCCCCAGCATGGCAGCCCAGCACAGCTATTGCTGCTTTAGCACTCAATTAGGAATGCTGCACACTGCAGTGGACCAGAGCAGGCATTCCACCTTTGCTGGTGTTTTAAGATCAAATCATCAGCTAAAGAAAACACACTGTGTCCCCAGAACACTTCAAAGGGAGTGATGGCCAGCTAATGAAAACTTTCTTTTGCAAGCAAAGTATTTGTACAGTTATTAGGAACAGCAATAAAAAGTCAGAGCTCAGTGGAGCCACATATTTCATGATTCTCTTTCATAATTCTTTTATTTTAAGCTACTATTCTGGACATAAACACTGCAGAAGGCCAGAGCCTTATATTTTTCCTAAAGTCTCTACTAGAAAGTGTGAAAATAGGTCTTAGGGGAACAGAATATTAGACAAGATTTGGAAAAAGAATAAAGAAAGAAATGCAGCCTCCTTAGGGACTGAATTTAAAGCTCCAAACTTTCCTGTAAAACACATTCCTTGCCTAAGTCAAGCAAATACTTCCAGGTAGGAGCCACATTCCTGTTTTCTCTGTGTAAATTCTGTATCCTATGAACACAGAGAGCCCCAAGAGTCAGGAATGCTGCCCCAGTGATGCATTTTAAATTAAGAAACCATGACTGGGAGAAGATCTTCATTCAAAGATACAGACAGATTTAATATAACCTCGATCATAAGTGCTTGGAGACAAATATTTAAAAAAATTAAAAAGGGCAAAAGGTTTTTGCTAATTAACTCTAAAGCCATGGACACCTCTCTCTCCTCAATTCCAGGGCAGATCACATAAACATCACACCTCAAAAATACTGAAGTGACATCCCATAGCAGTTAAATTTCACTCCTGAATTCTGTCACTAATGGTTTTGACCAGATTCTGGCAGAAGAGTGTAAATACATTAAAAAAAACAACCAAAAAAAAAATACCAAAAAACCCCTAAATCATACAAAAAGTAAGAAAAATCCACTCCCCCAAGCCTCCTTGCTCAAATTGGGCTTGTACTGGAGGCAAAGGACCTAAACTGCTTTGCTCTACCTAAATCAAATCACAAAAATATATTTTCACCACTAAAACCACTAGTTGAAAATAGTTTTTAAATACAACTCTACATAACTGATTAGAAGGAAACTACAGCTTGCTTTAAAGGGAAAAAAACCCACTGTATATAAAGCAAAAAGCAGTTAAGACAGGGGAAACAGAGACATTTCACAAACAACTGCTCTCAGGTGCAGGCAGCAGAACCCATGATAAAAAGTCCAAGTGTTACTGCCAGATTCATCAGGACCCCCAAAGGCCCAGTGCAAGGGGAGGCTGTCAGTGAGTTCCTGCCTGCCCCACAGGAGGAGCTAAGGAGCCCCAGGGGGGATTTTCTGTCCTTCAGAACAGGGAGAAAGAGCACAAGGAATCTCCAGAGCTTAACTCTCTCTGTTCCCCTGCTGCACTTAGCCAGCTCTGCCCCATGGGGCACCTGGCATCACCTGAACTCAACAGCAGCAACACTGCCTGCCTTTGACCCCTCCCTTCCAATTATTTTGCTCCACAAAATCTCCTCTGCACAGATCCAGAAACAGAGAAAAGGAAAGCTCCTGTTGTTGTTTGGTTTGGTTGTTTAAGAGTCACACAGACTCCAGTCCCTTTCAGCATTTTACAATTTTGCAATAAAGCAAAATGTAGCTTTTATTTTCCAGGGACTTTTAAAGAAACACATTAAAAATTTACTTTTTAAGCTCCTGTAACAAGACAGTCTTGGGGCCCTGTCATTTTTCCTGTGTGAAATCAGAAGGCCCACGTTGACAGAAATCACACACATTCTTACCAGCTGTCAGGATGGTTTTAGCACTCTGCACCAGACTGGAGGATCTCACAATTCCTGAAATGCCTGCAGAGGGAAAAGCACACAGATGTTACCCAGCTCAGCATTTGTGTGGGGATCTTTTTCCCCCTCCACCATGCACAAGTCAAATATTGTTCCAGTTATACAATCAAGCTAAAACATACACTGAGAAAATTAGGGTTTGTTCTGCTTTTTCATACTAATTAAAAGTATTCTCTAAACTATTCCAATTTATTTTATGTGCAACATACAGAAAAACCCCAAATCAGTACTAAAACACACAACAAGCAGTAGGAATTGATCAAATCCATTTATTTAGTGTTCCCATTAGTTCACTACCAAGATGATTAATCACAAAGGATTCAGAGTTGTTTCATCTAAGTGCTGGTAAATTAACAGTCTAGTGCAGAACAAATGATACTCCCTGTTTACTTCAACATGAAATTGGGATTTGGCACTTCTCTGATCAATATCTCTATTGTGCAGTTCTTCCCTGGCTTTTCTAAATTACAGTTTTTGGAGGTAAGGCTTGTTTACCACTTTGCACTGTGGCACATTCAGTTCTCATTGTCCAGCGGTCCTTAAGAGAAAAGCCCAAAAAATGTGAACATTTTTTTCAGAACTATTAAGTTATCTTCATTCTAACACATATAAAAGCATACTGATATGTACAAAACCACTCACATCACTGAATACTTGAAAAAAATGTAGAACTGCAGCAGTCTCAGAGCTAATCTTCCAAGCTGCACATTCTGCATTGACCCATGGAATGCAATTTCAAGTATTTTTAAATCCCGCTTCCATATTGAAGAATAGTTTAGCATAATCCATGTATAAGTAAGGATACAATATTCCACTGGAAAATCATACGAGGGGTAGGAATATGGAAGGGAAAGGAACAAATTGTGTTGAGGTAGCAAAATATCTTGGGACAATGCAATTCAACTTGAGTAATCAGCCTTGGAGGATTCCCAAATGGCTTGGCCTGGCCTTCACCCAGACTGATGAATTAGGAAAATGCTTTGGCCACAAAAGTGAAAGAATATCTTGATTTGTTCTCTTAAGAGTTTAAGCTGGAGGCCTGAGAAGATGTGTCCCGTTTGCTGCTGCACTGCTGCTCCCTGTGCAGCCACAGCTGTGTTTGCCAGAGCTACAGAAGGACCAGCACAGCAGGAGCAGCTCTGGGGGACTCAGGGCTCTGTGTGCAGCCCCTGCCCCCAGATCCAGCTCTGAGCCCTCCACTGCTCCAGCCCAGCCCAGGGAAGCAGCTGAACACCTCCATGTCCAGGTGCAGCTCATCCCATGCTGCCCGTGGAGAAGTGCAGCACCCAGGAGCTTTATTTCCCCCACAGCAATCAGGCTGAGATCTCCCTCAGCTCCCTGCTTAGTGTTTAGTGGCTCCCAGGCTTCTTGGGAATTCTTGCTGCGCTCAGGGATCCTGCAAAATTTTGCTACCTGGAACAGAAAGTGTGTCAGGTTCTTAAAATGCATAGAGGAGTCCAAGTACTACAGTTCTTGATTTTCCTGCCCTATTCCAGAACGCTGGTGTCTGCAGCATCAGCTCCAACTTGCTCCTATGACATAATCTTGCCTCAGAGCAGTTGTGCTGATGAGAAGCACCTCAGCCTTTTTCCCCACCTGCAGCTCCCTGCCAGGGCTCACATGTCTGGGCTAACCACGATGAGTGTGAAGGGAAATGTCAGCAAGGCAGAAAATGACCTCAGCCTTGCAGTCTATGACTGGGAGGATATCAGGCTCAGGTTGTTCAGGAAGTTCTGCCTGAAGATGGAAGCACCAGAGTTAGGTGATCTAAGCAGGGCACACTATTATTCCTTAAATTCTGCCTCTTTCAGGACCCAAACCAAAACACATCTTCCTGTATCACTAGGACTGCTACTGGTAATATTTCAGATAACCTGTCTGCAATCAATTCCAAACCCAGGCTTTTAGGAATGTATTTCATGGTCAATCTCCTGGATTTTTTCATCCTTCTCTTTGACCCACCCTTCTGAAATAGGAGAACATATATACAACAGATTTGTATACCTATCATGTCTTAAAGGAGATTACAGACATTGGTCCAGACCTACCCTGATGTACCACAAATCCACAGTCAGGGTCATGGGCAACTTGCAGTAAAATTTCTTCCACGTCTCTGTTCTTTCCAGGAGGGTTTACCAGAGCAGTTATCTTTTGTTGCAGAGTCTTTGGCAAAGCCATAAGTTGTGTAAATTGACCTTCTGGACTTTTATCAATCTGAATGTTATAAAAATAAGACATTAAAAACATTCAGTTCCCTTTTTTTTTTTTTTAACAAGTCAGAAAATTGACCTCTGATAAATATCCCACAGAACCCAATCCATTTCACTAGAAAAGGTCCTTGACAATGCTAATAAAAACTTCCCAAGCACAGGGAAATGTCTCAGTTCTCAACTTGAAGAATGACTCAGCACAAGGGTTTTTGTTCAAGGGAAGACACACATGATCTTGCTGTGTCTGCAAGTAAGTTTGCATTGAAACTCTATAATTCCAGTTGTATCTCATTTCCTTTGGAAACATAAATACAGGACAATAAAATTAAGTTCCCCAAAGACCCCTCAGCTGAATTTCTTCTGCCTGAACATAATCAAACTGCAGACACAGACACATTTCAAGTTTAGTTCAAAAACCATTTTCTCTGCTTTAAACTCCAAACCACATCTGGTTTACATAATTTGAAGAAAACATTCATCCCCCATTTTCCAATCTAAATCAGAAATCCAACAAGCCTTTTTTGAATACAATGATACCAACAAGCTGGCCTGGACAGATTTCTCCAAAATGTAATGCACCATGGGGCAGAGCTCTCCATGTGGAGAGTGGAGGAAAATCTGAAGAGCTCCATTCCTCCCACACAAGGTTTTAGCCACTTCATGGAGACATCAGACAGGAGTCTGGTCGCCCTCTCCACTCCCTTTTGTCAGTGTGGAGAAAATGATCTCCAGATGAGTCAGCCCCAACTCCAGAGGCACTGAGAGTGAGCAGCTCTGAGCACTGTGTGGGAGGAATCCGGGCCTGAACCACAACTCAGAGCTGGGCTCTGCCTTGCCTTGCTTCTGAGGGACCTTGGAAGAAGGAATTTTCTCTGTACTTCTGCATATCCTGGAGAAGGGGGTTCTATTCTGTGTTAACTGCACCCCCAACAGCACTCGGCCACCTCGGGCTGGGCAGTAACTGCCAATAACCACAGGAAGGTGTGAGCAATAAAATATTCAAGTGCTTTGTTGATTAAATGCCCTCATTTTGTTGTTGATTTGAAGCAGTCTTGATGACTGTTATGGGACTGTGGAGTGATTTATTACCCAGCAATAAATTTGCAGTATGCTACCAGGATTTGTTTAAAGGAATGTTTTCTTGAAGGGAGTGTTACTAATTCTTTTCCAAATTCATTTAAATATTGCTTCCACCAAACTGCTCACAAGCAATAGGAAAACATGGAGACAGCTGCAGGGTAATAGAGATTTGCCTGTGTTTTATCCCAAAGCATTGCAGTAAAACTGTTTGCTGTACTCAAGCCTGCAGTTAAATCACTTTCTAACAAAGACATATCCTAAAAGGTGGCATTTGGGAGAGAATTACCAAGGCTTGAGGATAAAGAGAAGCCCATGTCCACGAGACAAGTGGTGCTATGTGTGACTTCCCCATGAAGTTTATATCCCACTGGAATATTCACACAGGGACATGCAGTTTACAAAAGGAAAAATTGCTACTGACTGTGACAGCTCTCCCCTAGCTGCAATGTAGCACCAGAAAGATGGAATTCAGGATATTGGTCACTCTGGATTTCCCAAAAAACTATGGAAAAATGGGTTTGTATGGGTAGTAATGCCAGAGTTTCACTTGGGTTTAGTCAGCTGATCTTTGTAGCCAGACCTTGAGGAGGTTTTTCGTGAGATGCAGTTTTTGATTGCAGAAAGTTGCACCTCTGAGTTACAGCCTCATCTCTCTAACACAAACCATCTGCTTATTCCTCACTTCCTAGCCTGTTATTTCCACATGGAAGCCATTAGAACACACGTTTTACAACGATCTGCTCTGCTTCCCTCGCTGGGGTCTATTCTGTGCCCATACTCAGAGAAAATGAGCAGCCAGTTCCTCCATATGAAAAAACTGGTGTTTGAGGCAAGTCTGCTGGTTGCAGAATTAACTGAACAACAGAAACTTAACAAACAGCAAGCACAGAGACTACAACTGCTCTGCTGGTACATGGCATAATTCCTGCCTTCTGTCAGTGATGAAGCACTTGCACTTGCTTGTCTCAAACACTTGCCTCGAGCCTTCCCAGCTGGTGCTTGTACACCACTTGAGGGCAGTCCTGCAGTATGGTACTGTACAGCTTCTGGAAATGGGCAATGTTGGGTTTCACTATGTTCTGCACTTTGCATTTGTCCTCTCCTATTATCATTCTGAAATCACCTAGGCAGGAAAAGAGAGAGTTAAGCCATTAGGAAAACCCCAAAAACATGGAGAAGGAGAATGTAAAAGAAATCAACACGGTAGAGCTGTCATCTAAAACTCTATTCTCCAATATTATATATGCCAATATAATCCACAATAATCATCTTCTAAGAGTCAAAAAAACTATTCAAACACCTTCAAGCACAGGAAAAATGTCCTTGAAGGCACATATTGTTACGTGGCCTCTGATAAAATGTCATCAGCCCAGGTGTCCACATCTTGGACAACAAAATAATTCCAGCTGTCAAGGAACAGTAACACTTACAGTCTCTTTGCATACCTCCACACCTCAGTCTCACCAATTACTAAACAAATTGCCCAGTCCTCATACTTTGTATCCACAAGCAAATGAGCTAAAATTTTCCAATTTGAGAGGGAATAATTTGCATTGTCTCTGCACTCCAATGGCGGCACCTGGAGTTCAGCTAATGGCAGTCATGGTAAGATCACTGGATCAATTTTCCTCTTAACAATGCATTGTCAGTAGTTTCAAAACTACTTTTAACACCACTGTTACATTACTGGCCTTTACACTTTCTTTTCAGATACATGACTGAAAAGTTTCAAAGAGAATAAATGAAAAGCCAGTCAGTCTGTCTGAAAGCATTCCACTACCTCAGTTACGTACCAGCCCGGCTGCTTGCTGGGTTTCCAGCCAGGAGTTAGATGCTCAGAGTAGCTTGTACCAACACCCAAAATTCTGAATCAATTCCTTTTCCCACTTCCCACATTCAGGAGATAAATGTTGTTGAAAGGTGCCAACTTGCTAGCCTTACTTAGTTTATTTCAGTTTATGGCAAGCCACAAAACAAACACTTCGCATATAAATGGTACTGACTCATTGCTCTCAAAAAATGCAGGTAAAAATAAAGGATAAACATTTTCTAAATTAAAACATGAACAACTCTTTTCAGCAGTCTCCAAGGAGACTGATTAGAGTAACACATAAAATCAATTTTGTCTACTAGTACAGCCTCTGAAAGATTTAATGAAATGGCAGCAAAATAAATATCCACAAGCAGCCTTTCCTTGTACATTCCCAACTGGGAGCTCTGCTGCTTCAGTTTTGTTCACACAGCACAGACAGGCTCAGCTCAAAAACTGATTTGTGTTTAATTGCACTGTTTCAAAGAGTATAGAAAATGTATCTTGGGCACGAGTGCCCAGCAATAATGCAATTCCAGTGCTGGGCAGGTTTCAGGTGGGCAGATAAGCAGAAAACCCCTCTGGCTGGCAATCCCCCTGTCAGCACCCTCTCCCTGGTGCTTTAAAACAGGCAACAATTCAGGAAAGAACTGCTCTGGAAAAGCCAGCTGCAAGCTGAACTGCCCTGAGCAGTGTTACATAAAACAGTGACTCTCCTCAGTACAGCCAAGCTGCAACTTAGACCCCCCTGTGCTTCCTTTAAAAGCCAAAATAGCATTTCTGTATGAGCAAAGGAAGTGCTGTGTAAAGTACAACTCCAATCAAACTCCTCCATAGTAATTTCAGTAATGTCAACATTTAAAAAGCAATGCTGAGTTAAATTGTAACAATTACATCTTACGTTGAAGAACCACTTGCAGTAGTTTCTTCAATATTTTTTCTTACCAATTTCTTAAAGAAACTCAACAAATATCAGCTAGGAGTGTTAAATGTAAATCAAAGAATCATAATCTGGATATTAAAGTTCACCAAATAAGAACCTTAAAGACAGACAGCATGCTCAAAAAGAGATGACATGGTATGAGTCAGACTGTCAGATGACTCAACATTGCACGGAGCTGAGAGAAAAAAATTTTTTCCCAAGGTTTTGAAACATTCCAGCAAAATACAATCCATGCAAACAGAAGAGAAGCCCCATTATTTCATCATATGCACCAGCCTTAGCTGTTCCTAAATCAAGCAGGTATAGGCAGCCCTGCTGATGCAGCTACACCTATTTCCTGTGAATAAGCCCACTTACTGGGGCTGTTATGTAACCACCATTCCAGAGAATTCGTGGTGCATGCAGCAGTGCAGCCCAGAGCAAGAAGGGAGATGATTTATCACATGTGAGACTCCAACTGTGCTCCAACAGCTCCAACTACAGCTGTGCTCAGCCCCTTCAGAGCCCACACTCACCAGAGTAGGAGAGTCCTGCAATCTGCATGTACAGGTCCTCTTCAGAGAAGCTCTCTGGCAGCATGAGGAAGGCTGCAGTCACTGCACTCTTCAGGTTGCTGACAAGGGCAGCTTGCAGCCTGCTGTTGTCATTCTGGGCCAGGATTTTCACCTGGAAAAGCAGAGCCAGTAGAAGCAAGACTTCAGGAAAGTGCTACTGAAGCTGGGAGCTAGAAATGTTATTTATTTTTAATGCCAGATTGAGTAAGAAATTAATTTAAGATTAGATCTTATTAGTGTGGTACAACAAGTACTAGAGTATCCCCACCACAGGAGAGAAAGGAACATGTTCCTTTCTTAAAAAACATGTTTTTAAGAATTAACACTCGGCTAGAAAAAGCTGTTTTCACACACAGGTTTGGAAGTGCTATATGCACCAGACATTAGCTAATCTCTGAAGAGCTAGTCACCTTTTCATACCCATAAATTTAAGATTCATCAGAACAGGAAATATGAATGCATCAAAAGGAATACTTCACATGTGATTGTGCAATGGGAAAAAAGACTATACTAAAAGAGAACAGAACACCAGACAGAGGTAAGTTTCTGTATTTATCTTCCCTCTTTATTTTTTATAATAGAGGACTCCCCTATCAGAAGCCTCAAGCTGTTTTTCAGACAGGGATTGTCCTAGAAGAAGCAGGGCTTTAGTTCTGCACTTTGCACGAGCAGAATGTGAACTCAAGGGGATCTACACTTGTCCATGAGGAACAGATTACTTGCATGCCTCTACCTGCCACCAGAAGTGTTTACTTTCAGGAAACATTGGAACTGTTCAAGACTGACCAGAGAATCCAATCCCCTAGCACATGGAAATAAACTGGAATCAAAAGCAGATTTTTGGTAAAGACTGAAGATAGAAACACACTGGCAGATGAAGGGAAGCTGCTTTAGGAGATGGATAACTGCACTTCCAGAAACAACTGCCCTAGGAATCCCAGCCTGGTGAGAGTTTGTCTTTTTCAAGTGTTCTGGTTCAGCAATACTGCCTTGTTTATAAAAGGCAGCTTTTTAATATTTGTCTACTGTACAACGCCTTAAAATTCAAACCCACTGGCCGTTGTGAACAAAGGCACCCCCTTGATTGTTCTCAAATCTCATCAAGCAATTCACTCAGATGTACATCCCTACCTTGTCACTACAGGGAAGAACAGAAAAATCTGTGGTGCCCCAAGCAGTCACACAGGTGATACCTTACGATTGCCATAGAAACATCAGCAAGTTTTGGACAGTTAGAGCCTTTTAAAACATGAAACTCAGCAGAGATGCTATTCCTCCTCATGGAAGACACCAGCCTTGCCTTAGAGAAGCAAAAGGAGTAACCTCCTCCTTTTCTAAAAACACACCCTAATACAAAGCAGGATTTTTTCCAAATAAATAATACACCAGGCTTCCAAATCTGAATGCCTGAGACACTGAGAGCATTTATGAACAAATTTTCAACAGTTCAGGGAGCTACAAATCTCCCAGGAAGCCATTGTGGAATGGTTACCACCCTGGTAAAACATGGATGTTGATTCTTGGGGTAGATCTGACAGAGCACCACAGCTAAGGAAGGCTTTCTCACAGTACAGAGAATTTATCTTCACTGTACCATGTCACAAATGAAAGCAGCAGCCAATGCAATTACACTGAAAACAGTTATTCACTAGTCACTGTTGAGGTGACATCCAGAATTCTCCCTTCAGTTATCTTTCTCAATGGATTCAGTTTCACTCTTCACAAAGATAACAGCTGCTCTAACCTGGATCATGCTGTAATACATCCCTGGAGATAAAGCCAGTAGTCAGAGACAATCTATTCAAACTTTCACCCCAAGTTTTTCAGCTAAAAGCATAATTAACTTCTGTTCCAAGGCCTGAAGAGATTTCTCCTCTAATTCTCCCCCTCCCCTTGTAACAAATTTTCCCTTAGCACTGCTGCCATCTGCTGAAAGCACATCGAGGCAGGCACAAGGGGGAAAGCAAAGATTATTTTTTTATGATCCAAATATGGAGGAGAAAAACCAACATGCTGCAGAACACATGGTTCATTCAATTATGAACCAGACAGTAACTGCACAGCAAAGCTGCTTTCATCTTTATCTAAAGACTTTCATTCTTTACCTGTGTTAAATTTTGGCCACCCATACTATCTGTTATAAAAGGCAAATAATACATTTAACATTAAAGGGACTTGGCATTAATAGAGTCCAGTTATTCAAGAGAAGTGTTATTAATATACTCACTTTTAGGGGTTCTTTTCCCACAGAACATCATTAAGAACTACGTTTCACCTTCTCTCTGAGAGATTATCCCTCTGGGGCTACACCCCTAACTCAGGGCAGATTATTTGTGCACAGACCCCTAACAGATCAAGCTCAAACTCCAAGTGATTATTTTCCAGCCCTGCAATTCCCTGCCTTTCCAGAGAGAAAACTGAGCAGTTACCGGCTTCTGTAGGCGCCCAGCCACATAGAGAGTCTTCCAGTGAAACAAATCCTCAATCAGGGCATCAGTGCTAATCACTCCATATTTTATAACCTGGGAAAAACAAGGCAAAGTAAAGGCTTTTGAAAAAATTCTATACCTGCACCGTTTCCCCTCCATGGAACCTACTGCTTACCATAACTGTCCTTAATTCTAAGGCACACATACCTCCAATAAAAAACTGAAAGAACATTTTTATGTTTTAAGTAACACATGAGGTGAAAGAAAAACCTCCTATTAACATTCAAACCTGCAGGGAGAAAATGGAACGCATGAAAGTAAGATCCTTTCTAGAATCAAAGTGGAAATAAAGTCAGCAGCCAAATATTACAAAAGCTGGAATAATCCACATTATCCTTTATGATATTAAAAATAATCAAGCAATAGTTTGTCAGAGACCTAAATTAAAACCTTCAGACATTTATGTATCCTTTTATTGGGAGGTGGGGTGTGTAACAGGGAGTGCTTTCTTTTGCTCTTTGATGTTAGGAAAAAAAAATGTGATTTTGCAGCTTATTTTACATAACTGAAAAAACATGTGACTTTCCACAGTGTTTTACCAATGTGCACTACCTGAATTTCCAAAGATTATCACCACAGCAAGGCAGCCAGCTCCAGAGTTGGGGAAGCAAAGGGTCACAGCCCGGGGTATGACTGAGCCATTAGAACATAAGACCAGGGCATAAAGAGCCAAGAACACGCTGTGATGGCAAACACCACTGGTGTTTGAAATCCCAAATCCCTTTTTACATCAAACAAGTAAGGTTTAAACTCCAAAATCTCGTACAGGGGCAAGAACAGCAAGACTGACAGTGTTTCCCTCAACCACAGAGGTGCAGGAACAGGACCTGCTGGACAAGAACCACTCACCAGAATTATTAACTACATCCCAGCCTCACAGGTCAGGATAGAGACACTAAGCAACACAAATGTCAATTCCAACTTGCCGTTGTAACTTGCATTTTATATCAAACAGTCCACTTTGCTGTTCCATGGTCAACTGCTGAAATGAAGCACCACCCCAACTTTACCACCGCCAATTGAGAAAGCAATAAGGAATATAAACCCAATTCCTGAAATGCTTTAGCTGTAAGTTCCAAACACTGCTCACACTTTGAAGGTGCCAGACCAGCTGCTCTGTTTGCTCTTTCATTAAAATGCTGTTAGTGAAGCAGTTTGAGACATAAACATTGAAGATACCACGAGTTAACCTACAATTACAATCTACAATATTTGCTTCCTGAAATCTGCTTTAAGCTAATCATTTTAATACTTCCCACACATAAATATTTGACTTAATACACTCAGAATACTTGTACTTACCCTGCCATTGCATGGCACTAAGGTGTTGTAGTAAATTCCTGCTCCGTATCTCTGTATGGTACTTATCTTTTTGGGCCCAAAAAATTTGAGGAAGGAATAATGACTCCTGTTCTTTAACAAGTTCATCATATGCCAGGCCACAGCATCATCAACAGCAAACACAAAGTCCAGCATATTTGTCTGAGGATAACAAGAGGAGCGGTGGGGTTTAAATGTCAAGAAGAGACGACGTTATCATAACAACTGAAGATATACACAGTACCAAACTTCCAGCTAAATATTTTTCATGAGTTAAAAAATAAAACCCAAACCACAAGCATTAACGACAGTTTAAAGGTTCCAGTGAAGTTGTTATGTTTATTGTCAAATATACCAGACGGTCCAAAATTGTCCTGTGGTGGCCATGCCCAAACTTCACCCCTCCAAAGCAGGGGAGCAGATGTGAGCTCTTCACCACCCTCATCCACAGCCCGGTGGAGCAGCTTACAGGGCTAATGAACAGCGATTTCTGGCCACGAATGCAGGAATGTGGGCACATAAAGGTACCACCTGAGAGCTGGCAGTAAAGAACTGAATTTCTAGGCTATTCCTCTGTAGTGCATTCCTTCGCTTCTGTCAACAAAACCCAAAAAATAAACCCAAGCATGATTTCCAAGCTGTTGGCCCTCAGAGGATGCGGAAGGCCCCCGCACTGCCATTTCACAGCGGCAATGAATTTTGAATTGCCCTCATCCGGTGCACAGCAGCTAGAGAAGCTGCAAGACCTCTCCTTAAAGGCAGTGGTAGATAGGCTGACAGAGGGTCCGGACACACGGGCAGAGGCACCCCGATCCCCGCAGAGACAAGCCGGGCCCGCCCCGCCGCCATCCCGGGCACTCGGCCCCGCCTCCCCCGCCGCGAGGCCCTCGCGCTCACCTCGCCCTGCTCGGCCGAGGCCCCCGCCTGCCGGAACACCCCGGAGCCGTAGGCGAAGGCCAGGCTCAGCTCCTGCGGGAAGTGCGCCAGCACCCGGCGGAACTTCACGGCCGAGCTAGAGAGCACGGGCAGCGCCATGGCCCCGGTCCCGGGCCCGCCCGGTCCGGCCCGGCCCGGCCCGGTCCGACCCGGCTCGGCACGGCCTGGCCCCGGCCCGGCGCTCCCGCCCAGCGGCGGCGCAGGAGAGGCCGCGGCGGAGGAGAGGCCGCGCCCGCCGCGCCTCCTGCAGCCCGGCGGGAGCATGGCGGGCTGGCCGCCGGCCAGGGGCTGCGCTGGCAGGGACCCGCTCAGGGCCGCTCCGTGCTCCGCTCAGGATCCCCTCAGTGCTCGCTCGATCCTCCGGCTCGCTCAGGATCCCCTCAGCTCCGCTCAGGATCCCAGCCGCTCAGTCCTCGCCGCTCAGGATCCCCTCAGCTCCGCTCAGGGCCCCTCCGTGCTCCGCTCAGGATCCTTCAGTGCTCCACTCAGGATCCCCTCAGCTCCGCTCAGGATCCCCTCAGCTCCGCTCAGGATCCCCTCAGCTCCGCTCAGGATCCCCTCGCTCCTCAGGATCCCCTCAGTTCCGTCAGGACCCCTCAGCTCCGCTCAGGGCCGCTCCGTGCTCCGCTCAGGATCCCCTCAGCTCCGCTCAGGATCCCTCACTCCGCTCAGGATCCCCTCAGCTCCGCTCAGGCCCCTCCGTGCTCCGCTCAGGATCCTCAGTGCTCCACTCAGGATCCCCTCAGCTCCGCTCAGGATCCCCTCAGCTCCGCTCAGGATCCCTCAGCTCCGCTCAGGATCCCCTCAGCTCCGCTCAGGATCCCCTCAGCTCCGTCAGGATCCCCTCAGCTCCGCTCAGGGCCGCTCCGTGCTCCGTCAGGATCCCCTCAGCTCCGCTCAGGATCCCCTCCGGCTCCGCTCAGGATCCCCTCAGCTCCGCTCAGGATCCCCTCAGCTCCGCTCAGGATCCCCTCAGCTCCGTTCAGGATCCCCTCAGCTCCGCTCAGGATCCCCTCAGCTCCGCTCAGGATCCCCTCAGCTCCGCTCAGGCCGCTCCGTGCTCCGCTCAGGATCCCCTCAGCTCCGCTCAGGCCCCTCTGCTCCGCTCAGGATCCCCTCAGCTCCACTCAGGATCCCCTCAGTTCCGTTCAGGCTCCTCGCTCCGTCAGGATCCCTCAGCTCCGCTCAGGATCCCTCACTCCTCAGGATCCCCTGCTCCGTCAGGATCCCTCCGTCTCGTTTAGGCCCCTCAGCTCCGCTCAGGGCCCTCGGCTCCGCTCAGGATCCCCTCAGCTCCCCTCAGGATCCCTCGTCTCCGTTCAGGATCCCCTCAGCTCCGTTCAGGATCCCCTCAGCTCCGCTCAGGATCCCCTCCTGCCCGTTCAGGATCCCTCGTGCTCGCTCAGGATCCCCTCAGCTCCCCTCAGGATCCCTCCGTGCTCCTTCAGGATCCCCTCAGCTCCCCTCAGGATCCCCTTAGCTCCCTCAGGGTCCCTCTGCTCTGCTCACGGTCCCTTCATGGTCCCTTTAGCTTCCCTGAGGTCTCCTCAGCACTGCCCTCAGGTCCCACCCTGTCCCCTCACTGTCCCCTGTCCCCTCATGTCCTCTCACTGTCCCCTTTCTAGTCCCTCTGTCCCTCTGTCCCTCTCTGTCCCTGTCTCCTTCTTCCCCTCTGTCCCTCTCTATCCCCTCCTGTCCCCTCTCTATCCCCTCCCTGTCCCCTCTCTATCCCCTCACTGTCCCTCTCTGTCCCCTCCCTGTCCCCTCTCTATCCCCTCCCTGTCCCCTCTCTATCCCCTCCCTGTCCCCTCCTGTCCCCTCCCTGTCCCCTCTCTATCCCCTCCCTGTCCCCTCTCTATCCCCTCCGTCCCTCCCTGTCCCCTCTCTATCCCCTCCCTGTCTCCTCTCTATCCCCTCACTGTCTCCTCTCTGTCCCCTCTCTATCCCCTCCCTGTCCCCTCCTGTCCCTCACTGTCTCCTCTCTGTCCCCACCCTGTCCCCTCTCTATCCCCTCCCTGTCCCCTCCTATCACTCCGTCCCCTGCTATCCCTTCCTGTCCCCTCTCTGTCCCCTGAGCTGTGCTGTCCCAAACCAAGCACAGCCAGGTGATGTTCAGCGTGTGAGCCTAGCATTTAGTCTTCCTCCCCAACGCTGCTCCATCTTAAATTTTTTAGGTCATCACAATTCTGAACCCCTTCTTCAATGGCTTTCCCTCCTCTTTCTTTTTCATTTTTTTTTTTTTTAATTCATGTTTTGTCCTGTTCCGAGGCTTGTCCTCAGGACTCGCTGCTGGCGTTACAGTTCTTCACACATCCCCTGGGAGCACAAACACAAACCCACAGTGTTTCATCATCGTGGCTGCGCTCAGGGCTGTCTCACGCTCTCCTCGTGCTGAGCCTTGGTTTGAATGTTCAAGTCCTACATAATAAACCTGTCTGAGCTCTGTGTGAGCACTAAATGCATAAATGTGCCTCGTGAAATTGAAGCGTGCCTTGTTCCCTCATGATTTTACACTGGCCTGCATCTGGTACCCAAAAATCACGTTTTATCTTCCCGTGGTTTATGGCTCTCAAAATTCCCTACCTGAGGTCTGAGGAAAGGCCAGCAGTTGGAGATAAATTTATGCTCTCACTAAATTCCAAACACAAGATTAATTTATGCTCTCGCTAAATTCCAAATGCAATAAGATCTTTAGACATTGCTGGGCTCACAATATCTGCTGAAAGCAAAAATGAAATGATTTGGACTTTGTTACACCCAATAAAGTTTGATATACGCAGCTAAGTCACCATCTATGCAATTATCATTCTGAAGACTGATAAACAGATGATAAATGGGTATTGGGAATTTGGAGAGAGAGCACCTGAAGCAAGAGAACAATCTTGCATTGGCAAAAAATGTAAAACTGAAATGATGTGAGGCAGGTTCCACCATAAAACTGCACCAGACCCGTACTTTTCTGAGCTTTCCTACATCAAATGATGCAGCCAGAGAGACCCTTCTGAGTATTCACTTTCAGAGGAGAAACCATAGCATGCTAAGAGGAATATGTTTATATTAGAAACTATCACATTATAACTAATGAATTTTTATTACTCCAAATAATAAGGTCCCAAAGGTCCAATTAAAGCTGGGGTTTGGAGACTTTTGTTTTCCCCTAGGATTGTGATTCAGTGCCCAGTAATGTCTCTCAACAGATTTAACTACTCATAAGTCAGATCGTGGACCTTGTTCTTTCCTTAGTGAAAGTATTTTAGTTATTAAAGGTATTAATAACACATTGATATTAAGTGCTACGCCAGTATATATTAACTATAATTAATCATTATTATTTAAATACTTCATGGCACACAATAGAAAGAACAGCAGATTTGTTGAGCTTACATCTTAAGTTTTTTCCTGCTGCTTATGTTAGCCAAAGATTTTTGCATTCGAGAGAATGATTTAACTCTACAGAAAAATTTATGGAAGTACATAAAGAAACATTTTGGTGATACAAGTAACTGTTATTGCTTGGCTGGTTCTTTTTGTCATTATTTAGAAAACTTAATGCAAGAGTTTTCAAATACCTATACTGACTTACTGGTCAAGTTGGTTTTCTAAATTCTATTCACCTTCTTTGCTGCTATAAAGAAGTCTAATTTTATTAAATCAAAATAGAAGCTGAAGGCCTTTATATATATTGTTTGGGATGGGATGGAACTAGAATACACTTATTCTAATAAATCAGTAAAAGCGGGGGAAATTTCTTTGAAGATTAACAGGCAGGTAACCTTTCAGAAGTAAGTTAAATTCTTGGCTGACATTAAAATTTAAGGTAACAAAGCAAACTTTTGAAGAGGGTACGATATCTGCGGTATTTTTCCTTGGAGAAAGTTAGAGATTAGACAAAATCTGGGGAAGAGGTTGCTCAAATATCACAGAATAGTTCATCTCCACCTCTACCTTGCCAGCTCAAATTCTCTCCTTGAAGCTCCCAAGGTGGAGTTTGTTCAAAAAACTTAAAGGCCCCGTTTTTCAACTTCCCTACCACTTGTTCTTTGCTACCCTTCCTTAACTGACTTTTATGTATTTTAAGCTAAATCTAAAGTTTGTCTCTTGCGTCTACTGCTGACTTTTAAATTGATTTTATTTCCAGCAGCACAGTCAGTGTCGAGACTCATTGTCATCTGGGATAAAACTCGGCGCTCGTCTGGAAGTTTATGTAAAGCTATATTACGTCTCATACTGATTCTGAACTTGGCCTCTCATCTGTTTTTCAGTGAAGTTTTGCTTTGCTAACTTTGGTAAGAAAGCCTGCAAACACCAGAAGGTCCTCGGTTTGATTTTCACTCTCAGCCAGCACTGCTGATGAAGGGAGCAGTTTTCTTCTCCCCGCTGGTATCAGTGTAGGTGTTTGCGTGGCTGCAGATCAGAACAGACTGGGAATTGATGTGGGTTATAACCAACTGTTTGGGGTTGTTGGGGCTTTTTAAACCAGTCTGCTTTTAACCAGGTCACCGGTTTGCTTCACCACATGTTTGTGTTGGTATAAGCAGGAGAGATGAGAACTCTTCTTCTGCTGACACTGCTGATTCAAAAGAGAAAAGTATTTGTTTGGGGTTTTTTAACAGAATTTTCACACTTAAAATCTTGGCTGTGATTGAGTCCGTGCATTAAAGTTGTGTAAGGAAGGGAACAGCATTCTGCATGTTGCACAGTCTTTTGCATTTATTCATTTCAGCCAATAAAGTTCTAACACTTACTACAGAGAGCATGACAGGAGTGTGACCTTGAGCCTTTATTTAATTTTTTGGTGATAAACTGCACACTTTGAATAGCCCCCACATAAATGCATGTGGAGTTTTCTTCCTGCCTTGCCTCCCCTGTATTCTCCTGCTCCTTAGAGGGAAGGAGTCTCACAGAGAATTTCAAGAGACATTTGCAGCTCACTGTATCTATCGCACGATAGAAAATTCCAGCTGGGTCTTCCCAGAGTTATCTTAATAACAGCATCTTCAATTAAAATAATAGTTTAACTTAATCTAGGAATCTGGATACTCACAGTCTGTCAGCTGCTGAGTTGGTGGCAGTCTGGAGCTGGGCTCAGCTCTCCTGTGTGGCTCCTCTCTGCAGCTTGGGAAGGCTGTGGGTTGGGAGTGCTGAGTACCTCGCTTACGATGGTTTGGCTGCCCCAGAGTCTGCTCAATTGGATCTTCCTCTGCTCTTGCTTCTGTGGATCTTTCTCCAACAACACTAACAACTTTGTGCCCTTCAGTTTTGCAGTAGTGGGGAATCTGTCCTACTTTTCCATACCATGTGTCTGTTTGGTGGAGGTGGCAGACTCCTATGAGTGTAGAGTGGCTGCTTCTTGCCTGTAAAAAATTCATTTTCATAAAGTAGTGGCAGCATCTGGAATCAGCAACTCATGTTGTTTGTTTGAAATTTCTATGTGTTTCTGTGATTACACTATTTGAAATTCTCCATCACTCCATCTTTTATTTATTTAAGCATGGGTTCTGTTAATTGTTGCTGGCGCAGCTGCACACACATCTGACTTGGATTGCTGTTTTTATATGCTAACAACTAAACACCACCAGGTGTCCTCTGTTTCTGTACCAGATCTGAATTACCTCCTGGAGATCCTCTTCTGGACTGGAAAATATTCATTTTAAACAAACCCCAGGAGTGAGGAGTGGCACACACCCCTTTTCCTCAGCTTTGAAGAGGTTGTGGTGTGCAGCCACTTGGGAGCGTTAGGGGATTTGCACTCCATGTCACATTTTGGTAGCACAGCTTTCCCCCTCACCCCCACAAGCTTATTTGTGACCCTGTGACTCATCAGTGTCCAAGGGGTCATCTTCCAGCAAGGACAGAGGAGCTGGATATTTCCAGTTGTCTCTTCCAGACCTGTTGCTGACAGCAGCTCAGCCATCACCACACACAGGCTCATCCTTCTCTTACAGAGAGTTTTTTACCACAAGCAATTAGTATCAATTAACAAATGGATTTTTGCTAGAAAAGTAGTCAAGAAAATTGAAATAAAAATGAGCATAAAAGTTGATTAAATACTGAAATTTGTGTGTTTCCTTCTTGCCTTGGTCCTGTCTGCTTGCTGGTTCTAGTCAGGAAGGGATTTCTGTGACACACTGGCAATATGTGAGAGAACATGTTACACAGCAATAGATCCCTCTGTGGGATGCAGTGAAGCACTGGGAGATGAAAATCGTGCTGTATCCTTGTAGGTGATGCACTGCAGGCTGCTCCATCCCAGGCCAGGGAGATTTATTTTGTCTGCAGCACCTTCTGAGCTCAGGAAAGCTGACCTCTCTCTGTGGGAGCAGCTGAAATCCCTTGGGAGCTCTTGTTTTGCAGAAGTGATCAATAGCACTCCTATTTCTTCCTCAATGCTTTAAACTAGTATCCCACCTCCCAGCTTTTAGGGAAGTTACAGCTTATTTTGGATAGGAGATAAGAAAAAAACCCATTTTATGCTTTTTTCCTTCTCTATGGAGACCTCAAACAGCAACAAATGAGGGTGTTCCCTTGTACCGTTATTAGACAGAACAAACAGACGCCGTAGGTGATCCCCAGTTCAAAACTTCCTATTTCAGCTCTGTGCTCCTGAATTATTCACAGCCCTGGCTCTGGAATGGTAGCAGAACTCCAGCTGCATTCCCAGCAGCATTAACCCCGAGCCACAGCAGATGGTGGCTCCTCAATGGCTCTGTGAGGCCAGGGATGAAAGTGTCTGAAGGTGACTTCAGGAAGAGATCATTTCAGTGATGGTAATGCCTTCAAGGGCACTGGCTGTGACAGGGTGCTTCCTTGCCACCCTTTATTTAAAATTTCCTAGAAATTCCTACATTTTTTAGAATTTGCTAGTATTTCTAAACGCGACTGGGTGATTTGCCATGATGATTGTTTGTTCCTGTAAGACATGCAGATGGTGAGAGGTCATGTCAAGGGTGTGATGGTCTGAGTTGCTGAATGATCCCCATGGATGCTGCAGTGGTATTCCTGTGTCTTTTTAATTGATCAGATGTTAATTATAGCTTAGCCACATTTGATTGCATGCTAATTCATGAAATCTCGTGATTAGCTTGTACTATATGAGTGTTGGAGGAATTTTATTGGACAACAGCTTGAATTCAAGTGTCTGAATTAAAGTGGATTTAACTGCCTATGCTATTACTAATATGCTAATATATTTAAATCCTAAGGAAGGCAGTTATAGAGCTTCAATACAGGACATTATTTATTAGCCTAATAATTGTAGCCACTAAACTGCATACTCTCACCGTGAATTACCAAAGCAGGATTGAAATTCTGCGCACACACAAGAAAGAATAAAAAGGATCATTAAGCAGAATAAACAGCAAGTGACACTGAAAAATACATTACAGTGATATTTTAAGCTAATGCTTGTGTGGGCTGTGCGAAAGCACAAAGAGTTTATCTCCTCCAATCATTCCTGCAGTTGTGCTGCTAAACAAGGGGTTTGTTCTGTTAATTCCCTTTACCTGGCCAGGCTGGGCAAGGTGTCCTGGAGCAAGACAGGGAGGGCAAGAAGGTGACAGGGCTGCAGAAAGGGATAAAGATGAGGGAGGGTGTTGATCTGAAAAATGGCTGACACACAGTTGGTGACCATTTCCTCAAAATGTCATTTTAAAAACTTTCATTTTCATAAAGGGGTTGGTCTGAATCAGGAAGAATTTTTGGTCCTTCAAAACGTGTTAATTTATGTTCTTTATCCTTTCTAGGTTCTAGTCCAACTGGAGGTTCTGTGTTGGTATAAACAGCCTCATTCCATAGATGAAAGGAAAAAATGTCATTCTAGTTCCTCATTTATGAAAATATTCACTTGTAATATACTATCAGTGGAATCCTAGCTGCTCTTCCATTACTTAAACTGATTTATTTGAAATTGTTGTAGTGGGAAATTCAATCAATGGAATTCATATTCTGTGAAAATTGGAGCTTTTAATAGTGAATGCAGTTTATAATGTCACAGCAATAATGCATCCTGATCATGAAAAATGAGAATATGCATATTTTGACATTTTGTAATAATTTAGAAATGACCACGCTTATCTGCATTTCACGTGAACTTTGTTATCTGTGGAATATGAAGAATATTTAAAAGGCCATTTTCACGTAGCTGATCAGTCCTGTAGGGTTTATGTTTCTTTTTTTTCCTTCTTTTCAGGCTCCTGGAAGTGCCTGTGTAGTTCTGTTTGAAATGCCTGCAGTCCACACGTGCGCTTCACCTGAGCTATAGTTTTATTTACTTTCTTTTTCTGCATTTAATTCCACAAGGCTTTGTTTTCCCTATTTAGGAGGATCTCAGAGGGTTTGAACTACACTGCAGAGCAGCAGTTACACACTAAATATTTTTTGTGATGAATATTTTTATTTTGATCTCCCTTGCAGTTCCGAAATCTTCAAGCTGCTGTATTCAGCAAACATCTCCAAACTTCAGGGCGCTCATAATCGCGCAAACACAAAAGGGAGATTGTTGAATTTTAACATCTGTTGCAAGGTTTCTCTTTCCTTTTGTGCAGAGGTTCAAAACTGTTGCAAAAATCCCAGTGCTGAGCTTATTTTGGCATATCTTGTGTGATCCATAGATAATACGTAAGAAGACTATAGCTTAACTTTTGTTAAACTTCTGTAAGAATATAATTTAACTTTTGCTTGGGGTGGTGCAGCTACCTGACTCTTAAGTGTTACCAATTACATTAATCTCATAGTTAATTAGACCTACAAAAAGCACAATAGAGATTGAACATAATTAGTCTTTCATAAAGAGATCCTGTAAGGCACACAAACAAGGCAGCCTGCACAGCTGCACCAAAACAACCTCGTCCCTGGGATTTCTGCAAGTTTTGAACCTCTAAATGAAAGAACAACCTTTTCAACTGATGTTGAAATTCAACAATCTCCCTTTGGTGTTTATGGGGTTATGAGCACCTGGAGTCTGGAGATGTTTGCTGAACACAACATCTTGAAGATTTCATAACTGCAAGGGGGGCTGAAATAAAAATACTCATCCCAAAAACGATTTAGTGTGTAACTTCTGCTCTGCAGTGCAGTTCAAACCCTCTGAGAGGCCTGGCTTTGCTCATTCCATCAGTCCAGGTTAATTAGCTGCAAGTAGGTGACACTTCAGGGCTGAAAAAAATTTCCCCATATCAGTTATCAAAATTCAGACTAATGTTATTTTTCTAAAATTCTCACACTTCTATTCATTATTGGAAGTTATTTGCCTTCTAAATGTATTTGAAATGGAAACAGTAGCTTCTACATGAAGACTGTGAACATCCCAGCGTGGCCAATAAAGCAGTCTGGGGTTTAGAGCTGTGTAAGGTTTGTCGTTGCCAGAGGGGAAATTATTAGATGTTCTTGGCCTTGTTAATACTCTTAAATTCTCAAAACCCACTTTGCTGTCTGTGTCTGTTTGTACATATGTTTTTGTAAAATATTCTCTGGATTTCAAGCCTGCTTTAGAATGTAAAAACCCAGGACATTACTGTTGAGTTTCGTGGAAGGATTTGTGATGAGCTGATGAAAGCAGTCTTGTCCATAGGTGCTGAAGCAAGAAATTAATAGTATAGATCTGTAAAATTCATCTTAATTGTGCCATGTCCAAAGTAACACTAATCAAAGATAGTTAAATCTGGAGAAACCTTTTTGTTACAGGGAAAAAGAGAATCCCCTAGGAATCTTAACTTTGAGGATTGATCCCGAATCTTTGAGATGCTCTAGGTGGAAGCATTGAATTATCTGGCACGATGTTTTAAAATGGGATGTTTCACACAAACCTCATTAGTGTTTCGTGGTGGAAACGGTATCAAACGGTCTGGAGAGATAGAATTTTAATTCAGGTAGGTGGTTGGGGGATTTAGCATTGCCGAAGTGAAATTAAAAAAGGAGGAGAGATGAATGCATTTCAGGATAAATGATTTATTACAGGCCTACCAGCTTCCCCAAGGAAACAGTAAAAAGAATATTGTTCCACAGATTTAGAATTCTGTCAGACGAGGTAGGAGAGGAGCAGGAGGAAGCAAGAATTTCTGGGGAGAGAAATAGAAAAATCTGAAATTTGGCCTGATATCACTTGTGTGTAACTAGGGAGGGTAAATCACTGCCCACTTTTCTTCAGGTTAACCTGTTTGAATGCAAAATGCAGCCATGGAGAAAGCAACAAGAAATATATTATTTTTTTAATACTAAACCAGAGAAAAGTGATTTCTGATTGTTGGATTTTCTCTGAATTGAAGGGCTCATATTCAGTGCAAACTGCACTGAGCTGCTGCAGAGATGGAGGCACATAAAGGGGAATTTCGGAGAAGTTTTGCTTACTTCAAGTTCTTAAATTTTTATTTATTTTGCAAAAATTCTGTGTTCCAAAGGCTGAGAACTAGCTAATGCATCCAGTTAAAAAAAAAAAAAAAAAACCAAAAAACAAAAAACAACAAAAAAAAAAACAAAAAAACAAAAAAAAACCAACAACAACACAAGCTGCAGATAAGCAATTAATTTCAAACCAAAATAAACTATTATTATAGGAAGTGATTTTAAATTTTTTTTCTGAGCTCCAAGCCAACTTTTGAATAGGATAACTTGAATTTGGGCACCACTTGTGTGATGCTCTACTGTCCTCATGTTTAGGGTTAGTGGGAAACTCTATTTCTACTTGTCATCAGAGAATCTGGACTTTTGACAGCTGTGAAGGATGAAGATGCAAATCACCTTGGTCTGTTCAGATGCACATAAAATGCTCTTTCTGACATTTTCTGTAACAGAAATCATATTTACGTAAGTACAAGGTTGTTAAGTAGACAAATATAGACTGTATTACCATCATGTGCTACAAATAGTTTACATTACCTATCTCTGTTTGGACTGCTTTTAAAACTATTATTAGATTTAATTTATAATAAATTAATAGATTTAATTATAGGTTTAAAAGTAAATTTTGGACAGGAAAATTAGGCACCTTTCTTCTGCTGGAGTGGGACCTTGTTTTAATTAATTTTGCCCAGTAACTTGTAATTAATTCTTTTTCTAAATGTATCTCTTTATTCTACCTATATGTTTCAGTGCCTGAATTTTGATCAGTAATTTGGGATGTTCTTCTGATTCCCTTCTTTGGTGTGTCTTTGTGTAACTGGTGTCCTCCCATTATAATCAATCTAAAACCTTAGAAATCTTGAGATCATATTTCAGTTTAATTGGAGGCCACAGTAATATTGAGGGGTTTTATGATATAAACAACAAAAAGTTCCACGGTTTCTGACCTGGTAGTGTTAATGACATTATCTGGGGTTTATTTATTTGTTTGCTCCTTGGATTATTGTTTCCTTCATTTGCTGTTTTGTCAGAGCAAAACCACAGACTTTTACCAGAAGTCTGGGAAACACTAAAAAGCTTTCGCTTAAAATATCATTTACAGTTGATGGACTTAGAATACAGATCAGGAGTTGTTTTTCCCAGCAACTTGAATCTACTTCTTTCAAAATATATTAAATTTTGGCTGTTTGCTCTGTTCACTGAATTCCTGAATAACTTAATAATTACGTGTTTTCTGCAGGAAAAAAAAAAAAAAAGCTCTTCTGACCCAAGTTATCCATCTTATTCAGGCAAAAGTGAGTGCCAGTGTTGAATGCAGAGCACACACTGGAGCAGTTGTGTTAGTCACTGCTCTAGCTAGCACAGAAGGTTCTCACGTTGAATCAGGGAGATGTCAGCTGCATCTCTGGGTATTTTTAGTCCTTAGGTTCTAATTAGCAGCGTCTTAAAACACAGTGAAAATTCAGATGAATCCTGGACTGGCTGTTTGTCTCCGTAGTAAATGAGAATAACAACTGTTTCTTAGTCAAAATGCTGTGTTCGAGTGCCCTGCTAGGAGCAGTGTGGTCTAATGATGCAGGTCAGCTGCTGGGAAGAGAGACAGGTTTCCAACAGCTCTTCTTGGAGGGGGCACTCCCTGCTCCAACGATGTCAGCCTTTGATGTGTGTTTGAGCTGCTCCTGTAGCCTTTGGCAAAGGGTGGGCTGCTCTACTAGCCCTTCACCCCGGAATTCAGGGGAATCTGCCTTCATTAACATCAGTGACCTAATTACTGGATGCACACCTGGGCTGGAAACCTTGGATACATAGCCCAGCCTATGGGATGTTACTGTTAGCCCTTTCTTCAGTGTAAGTGATTATATATGCCCTATATTAAATTCTGATCTTCTTGAATTTTGCACAGCAGTTTTTAGAGATTTGGTCAGTGCTAGATTCCTTTCTCCACACTTATTTTAAATTGCACAAGGGTAAGTGTTTTAATGTTTTTATTTCAATAGGTGGCTAACAATTTTATAGGTCTGTTTGGCAGACTTAATTACATATTACTGAAGAGAAAACTATTTCTGTGTTAGTTCAATAAAAGATATCCTCGTCCTTACAGGTACCCTGAATTTAAGGAGTAGAACATAAACTGGGTTGATGAAGGGAGCTGCCAGTGTTACATTTTGGGCAGTGCCTGGAACACATTTCACGTGGCAGGTGAGCAGCTTTGGCCAGGTGGAACCCACCCAGCTCAGCACTAGCTCCTGCTATTTGTGTGTGCCCAAAGCAGGAATATCCCTATAAAACGTGTAGGTTATTGCTGTAATTCTGAATAATTCCCCAGCAGCACGGGAGGCATTTCTCAAGGTGAACTCTGCAGTTTGTTGGCAGCAGCACAGGAGAAGTTGGAGCAGCCACTTCGTGCTTTCTGTTGCTGGTCTCTGGCCATGTAGGAGGTTTAATTCTCAGATCTATTTTTCTGCTGTCTTCCAAGAGAATTGAAATGTCACCGCTTCAAACTCATGTTTTCAGAATAAAATGCACAGCCTCCCAAAATACTCTATTGACTGAGTAGTTCACCCACTTTAAGCCAGATTTGTAAAGGATCCAAGCCAATTAAGCTGGCTCAGATCTCACTTCTTTAAGACTCCTCCATTCCAGAGCAAGAATCAATGTCAAGTGTTTCTGTTGACATTCTGGGCATTATTAAAAAAACCCCAACTCTATTTCCTTTGCTAATAAGAACAGACTGATCCTTCTGACAATCTTAGGGTTGGATTTCAAAGCAAAGATTTCATTTTTGATTTTAGAAAACCAATACATCTCAAGTAACCAAATAATAAAGGCACACTGGCAATGCAGGATACTTCACAGCTTGGCACTGAGTGCTTTCTTTTACATGGTGACATGTGCAGAGCTTCTCAGACAAAAATGAATCATGAGCAAATGATTTTTTTTTCTCTTACAGAGAGCATTGGAGAAAAATAGAACTGCAAAATACCAGAAGATTCTTTCCCCACAGGACAACTAGAGGGAAGTATATTAGGGTCCTGTTCAGCAGAAGACTCTTAAGGGATTGTGGAAATTTCTGCTGGCTCACAGTGTGGCTGTTCTCGAGCTCTGAGCTGGCAGATGCAGCACATCAGCTCCACAGAGCCAAGAGCTCGTCCTGCCTGCACAAATGAGACCTGCTGGGGAGCAGAGTCTGAGAATTCAAGTGCCTGCCCTGCCTCTGGGTGTGCAAAGCAAACCTTTCCTGCCTGAGACATGTCCTGTGGACACGCAGTTAAAATCCAGCCTGCTAGAAAAGAACTAAAATGTGAGAAACCGCTCATTATTTAGTGAGTCATATCCTTAATACAGCTGTAGGATGAAGAATAACAAAGTAATGTGTAACAAAGAACTTGTGTTATTCTGAAGGGAAGGTGAATTAGTCAAAGGGTTGCAGAAGAACTTGAGCATATGCTGCACAACCAGAATTTTAAATGCAGATTTATTTTTTAGTTTGGCATCAAAAATTCAAGTCTAGTGCATTCTGCAGGTAAGAAATCCTGGTTAAAGATTCAGACAGACATAAAAAATATTCCTGTCAAAATTACTCAGGGAAAAATGTCCATCTTTAATTCAGTGAAATGTCCGAGGTTGTTCATGTACAGATTCTTCTTGGGGCACTTCTCCTTACATCAGGTTCCCAAAGTTTGATTTCAGAACTTTCCTTTAAATTTTCTTCCCCCCTCTTCCCTCAATGTACCATCACCTTCATCTCCAGAGTTTATCACAAATTCCCTTTCCCCTTCAGCAGGTTACACTCAGTATTTTTGCCTTTTCCCCTCTCTGATAAGCCCAGCCTGGGCTCCCTCTCTCAGGCTTTCGCAGCGTTCACCTGGAGCTGTTCCATGGGCCTTGAGAGCCTCCTGCTCTGCCCAAGGACACCCTGATGGTTGCCTAAAACCAGAGGCCAGGCAAAGTCAAGGGAATAAAAGCAGATTATTTATATGTATTGAAGGTAGATGGGCAGATGAAGCCCCCAGGGGCTGCAGCCAGAATGGCCCCCGGGTCAGGGGTGTTCCCACTCTGCTCAGTTTGGTCCATTTGCACCCTGGGGGTCAATGCTCCAATTCCAGCTGCAGGTAATGCAGTCATTCCCCCAGTGTGCTCCCCAGGTCACTGCTGTTCCCAGCTCTGCCCTGAGGCACTGAGGGCTCCTTGATTGCCAGGGCTGCAGAGGAATTGTTGTGTCTGCCCCGGGGGGGGGCAGCAGCAGCTGGCACTGAATGTGGAGTTTGGAGGGAGGCGCTGAAGGGCTGCAGGAGCACAAATACATGGGAAATACAGCAGCTACAATCCTAAGGCATCAACCCAGGGACTCCCTGCAGGGTGGAGAGTCTGGCTTTCCCTGGGATGCAGCCTCACCATCTGCTGGCCCCATCCCCTCTGGACAGTTTGCTAACGCACAGGGTGAGGCAGAAGAAATGGTCAGAGCTGCTCTGTTGTCCCTGAAAATCAGCATTCTGACTTGTTTTAGTATAATGGAGTCAGTTCTCATGAATTGTAAGATAAACAAGAATCATGTTTGCATTCCTTTATAAAAGATCTCACCTGATGGACTTCTCAAGTGCCCAGTGGAGATGGAGAGGTGGGAACTTCTCTGTCCAATCTCTGATCACTGTCCAGAAACTGAGAGATACGAGGTCAACAATGAACTGGAGAGTTCTTTTCTTCTTCTCTGCCTGAACACCTGTGGTGTGTGCTGCTGTGTGTTCCTATCTGCATCACAGTAACACTGCCCTGTGCATGAAAACAATCCTTTGGTGTTCTCCACCTGCTCTGGCTCTGAAGGAGTTATTGCACTCTTCTTTCCAAGAAGAAAGGGGAGATATGAAGGCCAAATGGAATATTCCTGAGGTTTCCCATTCCTTCGCTCAGGATGGTTTCAGCAATCTGGCTCTAAAATGACAATTGAAATCCATTTAATATATGAACAAGTCTTGTACAATGAAAAAATACTCAGAGGTCCAAAATTCTTTTAGAAAAAAAATGTACCACACTATTATGCAGATGTACCACAGATAGCATAAAGCAGTTGCAATGCATGAGGACAGTCAAGGTGATTAATGTCTGTGTGTTATAGAAACACATCCTTTCCTTATGTTTTTTTTTGTTTGTTTGTTTGTTTGTTTTAATCCCATATTTATGGATCCTATCCATTAAAAAAAGCCTCTATAACCTTTACCATTGCAAAAAGCCAAATGTTGATTTGCTTGCGAATGAAGTTTTCTGTGGAATTCCAGATTGCTTTAACATTTTGGCCATGGAGTAATAACCAGAATCTTTTCTCCTCTCCTCCTTGATGTTAGTGTCAATGCTCTGTTTACTATATATGAACAATATCACAAATGATGACTATATGACCTTGTTTTGTTCACTACAACAGAATTATCATTTGGGCCTTGTGGTCAGCCCATATAATCCTTATTACAGCATGATTTAATAATTAAAATGCTTCTTCTCCTAAAGTTTCCTTTCCTTGCTGAATTTTAACAGGAAATTGGGGTGATCAAACATATTGAGCATTAAGAAGGGGTGGGAAATATCTGTTCTTTCAGTCTAGATTTATAAAAACAGTCCAGAATTGATAATATAGTGTGTAGCAAGCAGATGTCAAGGGAAATGAAAGAGAAATTAATTTTCATTTAAGAGAATATGTTATATAGTTTATTTAAAGATATTTTTAAGATACCCATTAAAGTCATCTTCAGATCAAATTTTGCTTTCAGTTGCCAAATGTCTTGCTGATTCATTTTTCTTAAAATTTGGTATGCTCAGAAGGAACTTGAAAAGAGTAATCAGTTCAGTTTTGCAGCTGATGATTTGTGCATTTACCCAATTTGACCATTTAAAAGAGCAGCGTAAGTGAAATAATCTGTTCCTATAGCAACACAGAGAGCCTGGAGGAGCTTCCATGGTGTGGAGATGGTACTGAAGCCTTAGCAAACGCCCCAGGATAGAGCCAGGGGGCATGGACTGTGAGCCAGCCCATCTCTGGTGAGCTATAGGAGGACAGGGCTGTGTTGGGCAGCGAGTGCCCTTGGCTAAGGTGCCTTTGGCAGCATTGCAGGGATTGCAGTGCCCGCCTGCCCTGCCTGCTGGCTTTGCCAGGCTCTGATGGGGCAGTGGCAGCGTGCCTGCCCTGGGCTTGCAGCCTGAGCCGGCTGTGCAAGCACCGAGGGGGATCCTTCTGCAGGATTACAAAATGCTGCCTTGCTTTCCTTCATTGCCTGCTTCGTGCCTTGAGTCAGACTCACCTCTGTGCCCGTTTGTTTGTGGGATCCTTGAATTCCGAGTCAGGAGGTCTCTTCCCTTGTTTCTTTGGCTCATGTTTTTGTAGCTGGGAGGGGAAATTACTCCTTGTTGAAAGACTAGCTCAAGGTGCTTGTGAGTGGTCAGCTGTCCTGGTGAACGGTGCTTTGTCTGCCAGTCCGGTACAATACATCACACAAGGAAAAACTCTCTTTTCTCACGGGCATCATTGTAGAACATCAGTGGAGAATGAACCTGCTGAAGCCAAAAGCATTGGAAGGGCTCTCACTCGGACAGAGCACAAAGTCAGAACTGCAAATAGAAATAAGTGGAAACACAAAGGTCTGAAAAATGAATAATGTTTTTTTCTCAGGAACATTTCTGAAGTCTAATATAAAAGCTGCAGTACAATTCACAGCTGCCAAATTACAGTTTGTATTGGAAGTCTGTATTAACAACTTCATCAGTACAATATGTCTAAGAAGAGAAAGAAAAGGTATGAAACTGAGAGAAGGCAAGGTTTCTAGCAGTCGAAAACCTTCAGTCTGATACACACGGGATTAAATTATATATAATAGGATCCAAATTTCAGGGTGGGGAAGCTGAAGTTGAATACTAAAAGGGGGCTGTAATTTACTGATGGAGGTGCTTATTGAAGGAAAAAATCTTGTGATTTCTTCATCCTCGTTTTCGCAAAACCACAGACTTCACTACCAAAACAAAAAAAAAAAACTCATGTTAGATATTAGGAATATGTTACGGTGAGGATAGTGAAACATTGTAATGGATGAGGTGATTCCACAGTTTCCATAGGCAGTGCTGAAGGTTATTATGCATCTCTGTTAAGAAGGCATTTGTGCATACTCATAACTAGTGACCCTCTGAGTTATTTATTGACTTTGCTTCCCACACTTTGTATATACAGCTAGTTCAGGGTTACATAGGCTGTTTGAAGCCACAGATTTCAGATCATTTCCACTTTTGTAGAAATTCAGCTGAGGCCTGGATCATGAGCTGTTTATGCTGCAGCTCTCGTGATTTGTAGATGACCATGGATGAGATTAGACCCCCTAAACCCTGGGTTTAGTACCATAATATGTGATTTATCACAGGGTGAGAAATTTAGATTTTTGGGTTTGTTAGGATGGTAAGTAGATGAAGACAAGGTGGAGGATCCTTGTGGTTTTCAAGCTTCCTTCTCCTCCATCTCCTCCCTGTTCTGCAGTGTTTGGGACACGGGACCATTGGGCACAACTTGCCACAGTGCAGAGCCATGTGAATAGAAATTGAGTTGGCTATTGGTAGAAAAATAGAAATAATGCACGCTCTAGGTGAGAATTGGGTGAATTATCTCTAAAAGAGCCTTGATTCCACGTGTTCAGCCTATTTTGTGCCTCTTCTCCCTCTTGCTAAGCTGGTGTAAAGCCTGGTGTGCTGAGAACTCTCACACCCTCTAAGGTCAGCAACCAGGATTTCTTGCTTAATCCAGAAGGGAAACCTGAATTCACCTAGAGTTTCATTTTATGTCTCTAACTGTCTTGTTCTTATAAAGATTCCAATGTTTACTAGTAAATGTAGAGATAATTTCGTATTTATTTTTAGAAGGAAATTTATATATCTGCACAACTCCATAAAAATCCACTGTTTTTTTTTTTTTTTTTCTGATTTCTTGCACAGCTCTTTAAGAGTTGCACAGAAAAGTTCTTATTGTTTGAAATGTGTACTTGACTGCTTTTACTGTGGGCCTGGCAGTTAAATTATTTGCTTGTGTACAGTGTTTATAAGGACCATAATGGATGACCATCCACAGTAGCTGAAAAACATGTGTTAATGTTAAAATAGACTGAATTTTGAGTTTTCATACTATTTATGAGTGGTGAGGGTAAAGAACTTGGGAGAATGGAAGTATGAAATCTATAAGGATAAAATTTATAAGAATGAGATCTGTTAATATTTGTTACAGTGAAGTCTTTTCTTCTGTGTCCTTTTTACTTCCCTTACCTTTCCCTAACTGGACAATGAACTGCATTTTAATGAAATTTGTGATTGAGCTAATTCAATACTTTGACAATAAAATTAGAGTTGCCTGTCTTAAAACAATTAGTTCAAACTTGCATGTTAACATTTAAGAAATGCAGTGCAACTTTTACATTGTGTATTCAAGTCAGAAGGAAATTTTCTGTCTCTTGTTGGTTAAACCAGAAGTTCTGTCTTTCTCTCTTTTTTCTCCTTAGAATGTGACAATGAAGTCAGATTTTCTAAAAAAAATTTTTAAATTATATTTATTAGTCCTTTAATATTATTATATTATTGACAGTTAGACTCAATAATTTATTTTTAAACATATTTGGAGAGCACTTTCTGGTTATTCATCCTGGTATTATATGCAGCTTATGTAAATATAAAATGTTCTCTGTCCCTGCTAGAACTTTCCAGGAAAGGAAAGCCTAAACAGAAACCCAAACTTTAAAGCCCACAATCCATTTTTTTTTTAACTACTAGGAACACACATCCATTACAGGCTTAAGTTAGAAAATAACTTGGGTGAGGAAGTTTGGAATTTATTTAAAATAATTAATTTCTAATATTAATTTAAATTGTAAGTATTCTGTGACAGGAGAGGACATTAAGGCAAAAGAGAGAAAAGAACATTCCTTTGAAATGTTTCAAGTCACTTGAACTTCTCTTTTCTGCAGGAATTTTATTTTGTGTGTTCCTGTACAGGTTTGTGAATTGAGATAAAACAGGTTGCACACCTGTATGCCAGGCTTGCACCAGCAGGCTAGAGTAAACATTCGGGTCTGCAGGTGACATTCAACTGCTAAATACTGGGAAACAAAAGCCAGTGCTGTAGAAATTCAATCAGAGCTCTGGGCCCTCTAGAAAACCCAGGGAATAAGACCATGAAGCTGTCCCTGGTAAATGTGGAACACAGTTAGAGACACTAAAACTGATGGATATGGATGTAAAGAGCATATAAAGATATGTGTGTGAAGAGCAGCACACTGCACTGTCCTCTTAAACAGCCAATTGATTTTTGCATACTTGCTGCCAGCTCTGGGTAGATACTGGAGTTTCTTTGGGGAACACAAGGAATAGAACAAACTCCTGCAAGACAAAGAGCAAAATGAAATCCTGTTTGCCTTTGCTTTTCCTGAGTGAAGCAAGAATTGGATAACTGTCAGCTCAAAGTGCATCCAACCTGGCTGAAATTTCTGTGGGAAAGAACTTGGATTTGATCCAAAGGTTTTGAGGCATTGCAGTTGAAGAAAATGAATTCGTATAAAATGATGAGTTTTGTTTAGCTAAGTTTAGGAGTATCTTTCATTTTTATTTAACACTGTCTGTAGCCTTTAGCACTTGTAATATTCTGATTACCACATATGAGTGGTGAGCCAACAAAAGACTCTTGCAAGTGCAGAACCACAAATGGACAATATATTAAAAGTTGCTCACAGAAACATTCTTTCATTCTACAAAACCTTAGGAAAATATATACCCCTGTTCTTCATTGGGATGATCATAAGATTTTCAAAAGCATTTCTGAGAACAGTAAGAAGATATGAATAAATAACCTGAAATATGAACATATTTCCTCTCTCCAGAAACAGTGGTCTCCCACTACACTGAGTGGCTTCGTGGCTGACACATTGTCCAATTTTCCCAGGTGTCCTTTTTGGAGCTGTATAACTGTGTGTAACTATTAATATTGCCAAGATTTTAAGTACCTGAAATCCGCACTGGGAAAACCTCTATCTGAATTGTGAATATTTACAGAAGATTAAATATGTACATTAAGAAAGAGCTGGCCACAGAGAAGCTGCTGGCCAGGGAATTACCTGGGAGCGTGGGAGAAGGACAGACCAAGGACTTAAAGCAATGATTTTCACACTGTAGCCAATTGTCACAGTAACCAGCCTAATGAGTTTCTTTTGGCAAACTCCCCACCATCTGATTAAAACTTTCCCTGAGCGAGGATGGTCAGTACAAATTAAACAGGGTGAGAGGTTTCCTCCCTGCACTTCCAAGTGACTGACTGGGCTCTTCTTGTTTCAGGCCTTGCATGCAGCATCTGCTCCAAGAGGGAGAGCACTGGATTTCCTTTTCCATCCGGCTGCTCAGAGCTCCTGCTCTTCCTGAGGGAGCTCTGTGCCTGCCCCTGCCCCCCTTTTGCCCTCCCCAGCACAGGCTTCTTCATCCTGTACACTCTGTACACATAATTTCCAGCAATAGTGAATATACCCATTTGGAGACACTGAATATTTTTGTCTCTGTGTGAAAGAGCTGAAACTTTGTTATTTCACTGTTTAATCAAGGTGAAGCGCAGAGCTCCTGAGGAAATTCTGTAAATAAACACACAGAGTGCTGGGCATAGTAATTAGCAGTCATTATTTCTGTATGGCTAAAAATATCAGACAAAACCTGGGTTTGGATTGCTTCTTCATATTGATCCAGAGAACCGAAGTATTGTCTTTTGCTTGGATGTCAAATCTGTGCTAGGGGCAGGCTTGGCAGCACTTGCAATCCTGCAGCACTTTCCTGGTTTGTTCTTTCCCGAGTGACAGCCATCATCACCTCAGAAAGCAGAAGTGGCAGTAAAAGTAGTGGTGCCTCATTTTGTCTCTAAATACTTGTGCTTTTTAGCTATGCCTTCCGAGGAAAATTAGGTGAGAGGAAAGCTAAGAGTTGGTTGGCTGAGGTATGAGAGGCAGCAAATAGCAAAGAAATAAACCTCAGTTTAGATTTTGAAGATCAGTTTATGAGAAGCCTGCTGCTGGAGGTGTGGGTGGCATTGCCTGAGCAGCGCATTCTGCAGGGTGGTACCCAAACCTCGCCCCTTCTCCTCATACATGTTCCTTTTCCCACCTAATGGACAGCAAACAGGAGTTCCTTTGGCCCTTCCCAGAACTCCTTCTGTTCAAACTCCTCTCCCTTACTGGATTAACCAGAGCCCCCTCCCATGGAGCCACTGAGATGCCTCTGATTCAGCAGCCATGTGAACCAGACATCCCAGTATTTTTAGAGCCAGCCCTAATGCCTCCCATTTTGTGCTTCAGGGCATAAATTGATTACTGCTGAAACCAGAAAAGAAGGCTCTCTGTGAATCCCTGCCTGGTGCTCCAGGGAAACGGGCTGGACCCATGCAGCCTCTACTCCTCTACTGCTGGCTTCTAATTCTGCTGTTAACGTGAGGCTTGTTCTGAATGTAATTACAAACTGACAGGTACATATTTATTCTAATTGCAGTTCATAAGATTACTTAATCTTCATGAAGACACCAAGTCTGCACAGTGTCTCCGTGTCACAAGCAGTGACTCATCAAAAGGGGAGGGAAATACAGAACTTTACATCTTTATGGTGCTCTGTGCAAATCTAAGTGGGTCTAAGCAGATATTGGATCTCTAATTTCAGAATCAGTCTCCTCTGCAGGACTCTTTCAGAACCTGCTACTTCATTCTGCCATTAGATGTGGAGATAAGTTATAATATGTACTTATAAAAATACCTGGAAACCTTCTGTTGGGGATTTGACAGCTGAACACCAGGGGTTTTCTCAGCAGTCCTACAGTGCTTTGTCCTACAACTAAATCACTCTGGGGAGGAGAGGATCCGTGCATGAGGGGAAGGAATAAAGGAGGGAGTGCAGTTAATAAAACAGGATTTGTAACAAATCAGTTTGGCAATTTCATTATGTTTCCACTCACTGAGGTGATGTAACAGAGCAACGTCAGGCAGATTAAACGAGCTTCCTACAGCCGTTGATCACTCATGTACTTATGGATTGCTTAGCTCTAATAGGAGTGTTTTGGGGAACATTTGCAGATCCTTGGAGAGGCAATGGAGCTTTTGTCAGCGTGCTGAGGGTAAGGATGGTTCTGGCAGAGGAGGGTGCACGGCTAAGGAGCACTCCCTCAGTCTCTTCACTGAAATTCCAATGTCCTTCCAGGGTCTGGGATCCTCTCTGGGGCTGTCTCTCAGCTCAGGTAGAGGGAGAGTGAACAGCGTGATTAATAATAATTAATTACAGTAATGAAAGCTTAGAGAAGTGTCAAACAGTGGTTCCAAACAAGCTGGAACCTGATTTTTTTTTTTTTTTTTGACTAGGTTCTTACTTTTGCCGGTTGCACCTGTTGTTTCTATTTTTCTTGAAGTGATATATAAGAATATTCATATATATACACTGCTAGCCCCTTGGGCAGGCACTGGGAAGGTTCCACACCATGGGGAGTCAGAGCTCATATGCTCCTTTGAGCAGAATTATGGGCACCTTGGGTGGTGAGCAAAGAAAATCACTTCAGAATGAATTACTTGGCAGGCTTGCCAACACCTTAACCCACAAAGGGATTTTTCCCCCCAACTAGAACGACGAAAACAAATCTGCATTTGGAGAGGGGCTCTCCTCAAAACAGGCTGATTATGCCCTGGAGAGAGTGGGTGTCTCTTACAAGGACTGAAGGGCAAAGCTGCCTGCCCAAAATGTGAGAGGAGGCTTTAAATAAAATATGTTGTTTGGGCTGAGTGGCACTGGTATTTCCCACAGAAAGCCCAGGAGGCATTGCCCTGGGCTGCTCCCCCTGCACTGGCAGGAGACAAGACCCACTTCTGGAGAATTTATTCTCACAGAATCCTTGGGGCTTGGCACTGTAAAAACTCAAATTCAGAGCTTGCAGCAGTCTGGGTACAGGCAGAGATCACCATTTAGCCATAATACAATGATGTCAAGGCAGAAGATGAAACTGGGGCCAGAAATACAGCCTCGGCTACTTCATAGTCCCAGGAATAGGACTGGCACAGCAATTACAGTGTGGTGTCAAATTACAGCATTTCTTAAATCTGTAAGAGTGAAAAGTATTCCTGTAGAGTGTTTTTGATAAATACAGTAAATACAGCCTGAATGGCCCTTTCCAGAAATTCCTATCACAGCAGTTAATGATTAGAGCGTTATTTAATTGAGTTGCTAATATTAATTCATTAGCCAGAATTTGTTTGTGGCTCAAAGTTAGCATCCTGCTGTAAAAAAACGTTAGATGGGATTTTTAAATTGAAATCCTATTTAATGAGCTCGTGTTTCAGAAACTGGGACTATTTTTACTTGGAACCTGGGCTGCTCACCTGGCTCCATAGGTTAGTGATTGCTCTGAAATGAAATACAGAAGTTTTTCTTCCTAGTGTACATTCAGCACTCATCTTTTCTGTGATCCAAATAATCTTCTACCCATCCATCCATCCATCACCCACAGCCCTGAAAGGAAAGCTAAACAGCAGCCTTTAGCAATGAACTGGATGAGATGGGATAGAAATGATATTCTCACTTCCATCTGACAAGCCATGTGATTGACAGTGAAGAATTCCTGCTGAACCTGAGCCAGCGCTGCATGCAGGAGTTTCACATTATTCCTCGTGTCAGTCAAACCTCAGGAGACAAATCCCTGGGAGCTTCTGCAGGGGAGCAGCCTTCAGAAAGAGAACACAAACCCCTCCTAGCCCAGATCCTTGCAGAAGTTCTGACTCCTGTGAGGGATGTGGGTATGGAGGAAAGCATGGAGTGGGATTTAAGGGTGTTTGGGCAAGAGAGCCGAGCACACACTCACATTTTTCTCTGCTAGACAGAAATAAATTCTATCGAAATTTCAAGCAAAACCAAAGCGAGTGTGGTAGGAATTTTGTGATGGGTAGCTGGGGTTTTTCAGTGCCATACTTTGAAACATGAATGTGCTGCTTGGAGGCAGGCCTGGAAAGAGGCAGGAGGAGCACTCCACTCCTGTGCAA
Source organism: Sitta carolinensis (assembly GCA_032173965.1). Lineage (NCBI taxonomy): Eukaryota > Metazoa > Chordata > Aves > Passeriformes > Sittidae > Sitta > Sitta carolinensis. The sequence goes on from CM063293.1 coordinate 2,892,354, forward strand.
GTGATGCTGTTTGCCTTTGCATGCTTCCCTCAGAAAGCACCAGTGAGAATGTCAGCACATGCTTTGCTCCCTGAAAAAGACAGATATAACACTTAGCACAGGGGATTCAAGATCTTAATTCAGCTCCCTCTTGTCTATAATTTAGAATGCAGTCTCTAATGACACGATCAGATTTGTTTTCTCTTGCTCTCTTGCACACTCTGTTTTATTTCTGTTTTTCTTCTCCCTCCCTCCACCTCACTGAGAGCACTGACAGCTTGGACAAGATGAGTCAGAGCTGTTCAGTAAACAGAGAGTATTAAATTTCCCCTTCCTATCCTAAAAGAAATTGTATCACCTATGTTTAAATAGCCACCTCTTTGAAATTGTAGAAGTGGTTTTCAAGAGGATTTTAACCTTGCTGTAATTGACCAGTTGCTTGAAAATATTGAGAGCATAAAAAAAGGAGCCTGCCAGGACAGACTGATAAAAACAGTGGAAAATGTTGAGTCATGCAGGCCATTAATTACAAAAACAAAAAAAAGAGAAAACATCAAGGGACTATTGTTAAGACACAACCGCCTGTTTATGGGTAGAAAAGATCAGGCTAAAATTACTTTAAAGCACAGTAGTCAGAGTAAGTGATGGTGAAAAGAGATGGAGGAAAACACCTTTCTAGGCTCATAGGTGTTTTGATTTAAAACGGATGAAAATATTTGTTTAGCTCAGTCTAAACACTTATATGACACATTTAGCTTTTAAAATGCTCAAATCTCTTTGGCATTCTTTTATACTGGCATATGGAGTGATAAATGTGCCACAGTTTCTCAATTCTGCCCTTTACATTCTAATTAAAGGAGAAACAACCCACTTTTCTGACTGTTTTCCAGAAGGAGGAATGATGAGATTTAGGCTGGTTTGTGAGTTAGAGCCTTCTCCCACTTTCCCTTCACAGGCCCTGAGAGAACAGAATCTATTTCATAACTGTTGGAGGTAGGAATCTTTTAATGAGAGAATCTTGACACAAAAATATCACAGTTTATTTCTTATCCTGAGAGAGGGTAAACAATGAAAGATTTCTTATGTTCTCTAGTAATGGTGGTGTTTTGCATGAGCAAAAACCAGACTCTTTCTCTCAAGGGCTGATTTGGCACGTGGCTAGTCATTCTGTATGAAACAAATTAATGTTCTGGTGTTGTCCTAGGTTTTTATGTGGAAAAAACCCCAATTTACTATTCTCCAAGGAAGTTTCTTTACACGTCACTCCAGTTTATCATTCCCTCACAGAATCAGAGAGTGGAAAGCACCCCTGAGTGTTCCTGTTGCAACACTTTTGCTGCCTGGTAATTGTAATTAATGAGACTAAATGCCCAGAGTCTGTCCTCTGGGTGTTCTTCTATTTGTAAGCTTTATCTTGTCCAGATCCAGCAGAATGTGCAGAAGCCAAGAGCAGGGCTGAGCAAAGTGCCAGAGCCACGAGCAGCTCCAGCAAGGTCCAGGAAACCCTGCCTGGTGGAAACTGGCATTTTCACCAGAGAAAGGCATGGGGGATTTCAAACCAAACTGATCTGAGGCATTTTCCACAACTGGAAGACAACATCCATGTGAGTCAATACTATCAGCAACATAATTGCTGTAGTAGCCATGGAGCAAAAGCCAGAAGGAGCAGAGTGTTGCAGAGTGAGCCACCAGAGGAGCAGCAGAGGCTGGGAGGGTTCTCTGAACTCACCTGGTCTAAGACCCCAAGCAGAGCAGGGCTTTCCCTGCTCCTGGGTGAGCCAGCCATGGGGGTGAGCAGCTGGTCCAGGACAGAACTCCGTCCCTCTGGCTGATGCCTTAGGATTTAGCTTTTATATTTTGCAGATCCTGTACTGAATTTAGTGTATAACTCTGAAACTCCACAGCCTGGCAGCTGCTCTTCCATTTTATTCAGACACAACAGTTCCTCTCCAAGCCTGGAACTCAAGAACACCTCTCTGCCTCAGGCCCCAAAAAGTATAACCAAAAGTGAATTGGGGGGAGCAAACTGGGGGTAAATGACTTCACTGCCTGCAGCTGTAATTGCAGGATTAACCCCTGATGTGGAAATGGCCCAGACTCATAACTGTGTGAAAATCTGGTGCCCATTGTCCACGCTGGCTGCAGCCCTGGGAGGCTCTGGCTGCCCAAGGTGTGCCTGGGGAAGGTCTCTCCTAAATCCCACTTTGTTCCCTGAGCCTTGCCCAGCCTCTGTCCTGGGGAGCCCCCAAGGCACCCCATCCTGCACACAAATCCTCGCTTCCCAAAACTCCAACCCTGCCTGAGCTCAGGGCTCCAAGGCAGGCAGTGAACCCAAAGCCCAGCCCAAAGTCTGGGCAGTTCCTGTCCTTGTCCACATCCCTCTCCTCTGCCCTGCCTCCCTCCCAAACATCTGTTTGGCCTCCTCCTAAATCCTTAAATTGTACCAAAGTTCCAGGTAAGAAATCAACACCTCAAATTTCCCATCTCCCACCTTTGCTATTCCTGCTTGAGGAATCCCTGCTTTCTCAGCCCTTCCCACAACAGAATTTCCCTGCACTCCTTACTGGATTTTTTTCCCCCTTCTGTTTATCATTTTCAGTCCATCTGTGTTTTTTGAGGTGGGATAGAAGTCACAGTTCCCCCAGGTATTCATTATAAGTGTTATAAAGTAGCAGAACACCTTCTAATCTTCCAATTTCTACTTAATCCTCTTCCTATTGCTCTCTTACATTTTCAGTGTCTTGTCTTGTTAATCCTGTGTTCTTAGAGAGCCATCAGAATATCTTCCATATATTTTCTGAGAGCTAACAGCTAATTTTAAAGCTGTAATTGAGTAAGAAAAGTAGTTTTTCCTGACCGTGCATTGCTTTGCACTTCTGAATGTTGTGCGTTTAATTTTCACCTTACTCAATGAGATCCTTAAAGCCTGCTGTAGATTTTAGTACACTGGAAAACTCAGTGGCTTTCACCTTTTCAAAACTCAGTGGTTTTCACCCTTTCTTGCAGAACATTCCTGCAAATGTTTCAGTACCAGTCCCAAAAATTTGGCTTGGCGACCTCAATATTAACATCACTTCTTTGTGAAAACTCTCCACTTATTCCTAACTTTTTTGGTTTATTAAAAGATTAGTCCATGAAGAGGCTTTTGTTTCTGTCCTGAGGGAATTTATTTTCCTGAAGAGCCTTTGGTGAGATGTCAGAGGTTTGACATCTCCCATTACAGTGGACTTATGTAATTTTAGCTGATACACTGACTGATTTCTTTTAAGAGCTCCACAAGATTTCACTTAGCCTTTCTCTGATGGCTGCATCTTCCCTTCCTGCTATAACTTACATTTATCCAGAGAATTTTCTGTTCTCCCCAAGTTCGTGTCCTCATCTGGTCTTAGTGTTTGTTTGTTTATTTGTTTGGTTGTCTCCCACTAGCTATTATGCCTAATAACATGGCTTAGATCATTTAAGCAAATATGGGATGCACAGAATGAGCTAAATTGTGGAAATAGGAGAGCTGTCATTGTCGTTTTTAAAGAGAAGCCAATTAATCAACACAGCTTTCAAAACAAGGTCTGAAAATGTTAGAGAAGCTGACTGGACTGAAAGCAGCAGAACATGGTTTAAGTCTGGCTGATTAAACAGAGACATTAAATTCTCTGGGTATGTCTGTGCACAATCTTGCAGATGAGCTGGTGATTTTTCAGAGTTGCCTTTATTCCATTTGGTGTAGCTGCTCCCTGCTCCTCAGTGTACAGCTGGAGCAGATATTGTCCACAGCTGAGCTGGTCGCTGTCTGTGGATGGGATTTTCACCCAGGAGATTTCCTGAACTTCTTTCACGAGAATTCCATTCCTGAGCCACACAACCCCAGGGTATGGGCTGGCCATTTGCTGGAGTGATGCTTGTGGCAGTGACTGACTGCTGCTGGGAATGTGGCAGTGAAAATACTCGTGCTTGGCTGGCTGGAGACATGACCCAACCCCTGACCTTGTGGTGACACAAATTCCCAGGTGAAGAGGGAAACAGGAGCAGCAAGAAGAAGGACATTACTTCTATTTTTAACCTCTCTATTTTCCTTCTAAAGCCTGAGTGATAAGGGCCACATTTCCCATGGCAAATGCAGATTTGCCTCAGTCACAGCCCTGCAGGGAGAGCAGTTTTTGCAAAGCACTGACCTCTATTTATGATCAATTGCAATTGTAAAAGCACTGCTGACCAATATGGAAAAATCCTACCAGAGTGTTCAATTTCCTGCATAATCCCCAATTCTATTTTTCTCTGGATGCATTAGATACTGTGCAGTAGAAACACCTGCTCCAACAAAGGGATCATGAGCATGTTTAGAAGATGTGAAAGGCAAGAAAGAACTCACACATTGGTAACCTACACATGAAGGGATTCTGCTGTTCTGGGCAGCAGACACCTCCAACAAACCTGATTTACAGACACCTCTGTAAATCAGAACTGCACATTCCAACCCAAAAAAAAACCCCTCTCCTCTGAGTGTGGTGGTTATGCACACTTACAGCATCTATACACCTTTGATTTTAAGTGTGGGGGTTTTTTTACTAAAAGGCAGACTAATATCAATGGCCTCTAACTTAGCCTGATGGGTTTTTGGCCATATTATGGAAACACAGGATGGTTTGGGTTTGGAGAGTCCCAAAAAACAGATCCAGTGCCACCCCTGCCATGGCAGAAACAACTTCCACTGTGCCAGGGGCTCCCAGCCCTGCCCAGCCTGGCCTGGGGCACTGCCAGGGATGCAGGGGCAGCCCCAGCTGCTCTGGGCACCCTGGGCCAGGGCTGCCCACCCTCCCAGGGAAGGGATTTTTTCCTGATTCCCAGTCTGAACCCATTCAGATTGATGTCTGAAGCCCAGTTTGAAGCCATTCCCCCTTGCCCCACCACACAAATTCCCTCTCCATCTTTCCTGCAGCCCCTTCAGCTGGAGAGGGAATTTGGGTCAGTGACCCCACACTCCTCCTCTCCAGCTGCACAACCCCAGCTGTGCAGCCTCTCCTGCCAGCAGAGCTGCTCCAGCCCTGGGATCATCCTGGAGCCTCCCTGGGCTCTGCAGCAGCTCCAGCTCCTCCCTGGGCTGCCTGGGGCTGGAGGAGCAGCTGGGGGCTCAGCTGAGGGGCAGAGGGGCAGAATCCCAACCCTTTGCTGCTGCCCCTGCAGGGGATGGGGATTTCTGGGTTGGGGCAGGTGCAGCTCTCCCCCACATCTCCCCCAGGGCTGCTCTGGAGCTGGTCATCCCCAGCCTGGATTGATCCAGCAGAGAGAGCAGCAGAAGCCTGATTCATGAGCAGGTGGTGTTTGTAATGCACAGGCTCTGCAAATGCAAGGGCCCTAAATATTGTTTTCCCCAGGCTTTGTTCTTACAGCTCGCTGTCTCCTCAAGTGGCACGCAGTGTGGGAAGGCAGCAATATCATGTGAATCAGAATGTGACTGCTGGCAAAATATTCCAGAAACAGTGAGTGTCACTGGAGCCCTAGAGATGGGGGATTTCATCTGGGAAATGAAATTTTTCATGAGAGCTGGGCTCCAGTCTTAAAGCTATTTAAAAAAAAAAAAAAAAAAGAAAAAAAGAAAAAAAAAAGAGGGGAGTATTCATCTGTGTTAAGAAAAGCTTCCACATGAAAACACAGTTATCTGAGGCTGTCTTCCTGGCAAAGGGACACCTTTGAAAAAGAGGCAGGAAGCATAAAGCAATGACTGGGTGCCTTATATTGCAATGGGGCGTGCTTTCAATTACAAGATGCAGCAAAATCTCTGGATAACCTGCTTTTCCCAAGGTTCAGGGGAGCATCTCCGTGTCCCTCATGCCAGTCCTCCCCCAGACAATCTGGCAGCCCAGACCCTTTGCATTGCTGCCCTTCATCTTTCAATTTTCTTATCTAAATATCAGAAATGTCATTACAGGATTTGTTTCCAGCTCCCCGTGAAGGCACGGGGCTCATTCCTGTTTTATCTATCAATGGCCAATCTAAAAGTTCAACTACAAACTTGGCTATCTCCCACTAATGCTGTTAGGTAGGTGCAATTTGCTCTTTCCAACAGATAACTTGAATAAAAAGCTTCTTTTGGTGCCAGCTTCAAGGGAGGACAGCAGCATGAAATAAAAATTCGAGGTTTGTCATAGGTGTAGTCTCTGCCCCCTTCCACATGTGGTGGCTGCTTTGGAGAAACACAAAGCTTAAAAAAATTCCAAAGTGACTGCAGAGGTGTGTTGTGGAGAATGCTCTCTGTTCAGCTGCAATATATCAATTTTTGTCCCCTCAGAGGAGCAGAGAGGCAGGGCAGGTGGGTGGAGAGGTGGGAGCAGCGTGTCCTGCCCCCAGGGACACTCTGGGCAGAGCATCCTCCTGCTGCTGTGAGAGCAGCCTGTCCTGGCCCTGCAGCCACCCTGCCCCAGCAATGCCCTGCTGCCTGCTTTGCTCCAGCAGCCCCACATCACTGGGACACAGGACTGGAGCTGGGCTCTTCCTGAGCCCTGATTGTGCTGGGAGGTGGGGAGCCAGGGAATTCTTCTGCTCTCGCGTGTGGAACAGAATCAGCAGTTTGTATGTTTGGCTTGCATTGCTTTTTAAAAAGTTCTTTTGCTTGTAACTGGTGTTGAATCATTTCCATTCAAAAAGGTAAACAATGGAATTGAGTTTTCTCTTCATGCATATTTATCTTCAGAAAATCATTTATACGTTCTCTAATGTGTGTTAATAGCAAAATTCCTCAGATGTGTTCTATCAATCTCTTTGAAGGCCAGCACATAATTTCCATTAGGAAAGTCTAAGAGGAATATAAAGTAGGCCTTTCTGAATACTTTTTTTTTTTTAACTAAATGAATAAAGACGTAGATATAGATGTGGCTGTGCAAGATTCAGAACTTGTCACTGAAGAAAATCAAAGCTAATACAAAAGTGTATTGATTTGGCTTGAATGCCAATTTTGCTCAGAACAAAATCCCTTGTCGTTAAAGTGGTTCTTCTGAAATGAAAGCAACATAAATGTTGTGTATTTTTACCCCTCTGTCCACCTGCCCTGTGGTTCTCCTCCCCACTTTTCTCCTCAAGGGGAGGCCACATGGCTGTGCCACCTGAACCCAGGGCTTTTATTCTTCATTTAACACAGCAGGGTGGGTGGTGGATCACTCTGGGTCTGGATAGATCTCCTCAGGAAATCCCAGAGATGGAACAGCTCTTGTCCTGTGAGCTGGCCCTCATTATGGACCTGCAAACTGATAAATATTATCTCTCTGATCTCGTGCCATGATTTTTTCTTCTTTCAGGAACTGAATCGAGGTGAATAAAACTTGTTAAACCAAGCTTATTGAAAGGCACACTGAGTGAACACAGGTTGCCTTCCCCTCTCCAACCATTTATTCTGCAGTTAAATCAGAATCATGAATTAAATCATTAAAACCCTGCTCAGTCAGGACACTTGAAGACTGTTTCTGTTTTGTAACCAAAGATTCAGACCAAATTCCAAGATTCCCACGGAGATTCCCAGCAGTGCTGGTTCCAAGAGGCTTTCTGCAATAAGAACTGGATCTGTCTCTGGGTTTTGTTTCTCCTGCTCTGTGACAGTGTTATCAGGACTTATTTGTCCTTTAAAAAAATCAGCACCTGTTCCAAACTGGGTTTGCTTAAAAGTGTCTCAGCTATTGAGATTTTTTCCCTACATGTTTTTATTTACATCATGTTTTTTAACCAGCTACGTGTGGGTTTGCATTGTAACTAAAAACATATGTCCTGAAAGGATAACCTGAGTTATGAAATTTAAATAATTACTAAAAACAAAGAAACCACACATGTTTTCTCTCTCTAAGAGGAAAATTTGGAGAGGGAGAAGAAAGCTTGTGTTGGATATTGATCTCGCTTGTGTGAATGGAGTGACACTGAAGAAATAAGAAGGATGGGAAACGGAATTGTACAATCCAATTTTTATAAAGAGGTCATTGAATATTCCTGGTATGATAAATCTAATTAATGCTAATTCTTTAAGGCTTTTGGATGCAAAGAGCCATGGGCAAGCCACTGGGTAGTACGTAAATATTGAGAAGGAAAGACAGGAAAGATATGGGTTTATCTCACTCATTCCTGAAAGCTTATTGAGGATATGGAAATGTTGTCAGCTACTTGTTAAGCACTTAAACATTATCTGAGTATGGAATCCTCAGGCAAACAGGCAAAATGCTCTCTCTCCCTCCCTCCCTCTTTGAGATTTTCAGTATTTCTTACGCTGACCTCTGCAGAAATTCAGGGGAAGAGAAGTAAAAATCAAATTTTCTTTCCCTTTCTAACTTCTTGACATCCATTGAGACATATTTTGAAACCATGAAAGGAAATGAAAATACCTTTTATTTCTGTAAATCCTTTCCTGAGCACTGCTGGTCTGCAGTGACATTGTGCCAGAGCAGGTGGAGAGGAGAGCAGAAGGATTTCCTACAACTAGATTTCTGTGTAGAAAATTTAGAAACAGTTCTGAAAGCTCCTTCTGTAGCATTTGATTTTAAAAACCTTTATTTATAATTGTTTTATGGTGACTCATTAGGAGAGGTCCACAATTAAGGCATTTGTGGCCCTGGATTGATTCGTCAGAATGTTCCCAGTCAGTCCAGAAAAATGGAAATGCAGTCTTTGGTAATTTCGTAGAGAGGAAAGGAAACCTGGGGAAAGGAGGACTGGGACGCTCCGTGTTCACTGAATAATGCCCTTGGGAAATTCACTCGTGTCTTATCCTTTGGCTTTCCATTTCTAAAGGGAAGTACTGACTCCGTTGTCATCAGATTGCAAGCCAGGTGCTAATTTTGTATTTTTGGGCCACACCCAGTGTGGAAACCCAGGAAGAGCTGCAGCCCCTCTGTTCAGCACAAACAGACCCTCTAAAAGACCCTCATTCCCTCATTCCCTGCTCCCTGCCTGGGCACTTCTGGAGCCCTCTTCAGGAGCAGACACATAATCCTGAGCTGGACAGTCCCTGCTGGGTTTGAGCAGGGGATTCAGGCTGTAAATGCCCTGTGGCTGGCAGGGGCAGGGTGAATGTTCCCACCCTGCATCCCCCTGGGGCTCAGGGCTGCTCAGGCACACTCTGAATGCAGGAACATTCCGGAGGAGTTTGCTGTTTGTCTCACAGACATCTGGTGAGAGATCATCGAAATCTGCTCATCTGATCCATGTGGGTTCACTTCTGACAGATCTTATTAAAATTAAATAAACCCCAAAGTATTCCTGCAGGCCATTTCTTGCTTCTGCTGTGTTTTCAGGTTTTTCCAGAAGTCTGACTTTGCCCTGTGCTGCACAGGAGATGTTCTGAGATTGCCCACATTGAGCTGTTTTAAATCCTGGAATTACCAAGTTTTTCACAAATTCTTATCATGCAAAACATTTCTATCAAACTATTTATCTTTTGCTTCTTAGGTATTTGAGGTTTTTACTGAATGATGAGGAAATATTTATGTTTCACAGACACACTGAAATTACCTGGGAGAACGAAAGGAGCAGCTTTAATGTACTTGGTCAAATATGTATTTGTCTCTAGGATTGTCAGTGATGCGCATGAGGAACTGCCAGAAACAGAAAGAGTGGAATCCTTCAGATAACCACTCTGAAATATTTAGCCTGTATTTTATTTTAGGAGCTTGGACAACTAGCAGGATCAATCTACAGCTAACAAAACTTATTAGAGACAATTTCCTTACAATTCACTTGTGTTTTTTATTTACTATTTTAATCTCTCACTTCGAGAGCAGAAAGAATCCCACTTAAAAGGATAATTACAAACCCCTGATTATCTTCTACTCTGATTATGAAATGCAACACTTCCACATCTGCTCCCCCAGCCCCGGGTGTGCTGGGAGTGGTGGGAGTGGGGCAGGGCAGGATCCAGCAAATCCCTGGAGTGTGCCAGAGGTGAGCCAGGCTGTGCACCCAGCAGAGAAACAGAAAGAGTGGAATCCTTCAGATAACCACTCTGAAATACTTAGCCTGTATTTTATTTTAGGAGTTTGGACAACTGGCAGGATCAATCTACAGCTAATGAAACTTAACTCTCCCAGCACTGATAAGCTGGCAAACCCTTCCTCTTTTTAGAGACTTCTTAGAGACCCTTCCTCTTCTTTAGACTTCTTAGAGCAGTATAATCTGCCCTGGGCAAGAGCCCCAAGGTGAAGGGGTGATAACCTCTGAAAAACTGAATGTGGCAGCACCCAACAGAAACAGTTTCACACCTGATTATTGCAATCAAATACCCAAATAACATCACTTATTCTTGTTTCACCTTGCCAGCTGCCAGGGTGCCAACATTTTTCGTAGTTATCCTTCTTTATTTCACTGGCTGAACTCCAGATGTTTGTGTTTTCCCTGAGCAAAAAGGCCCCTGGACAACACACTCCGTGCTGGTGGGGGCTGTTATCCATCAGCATCCTGTCATGACTCAGCCTCTGTGCCTCCATTCAAAGCAATATTCTGCCAGGTCATCTTTTACTGATGAATGTGAGAAGTGTTCGAAAATGACAAATGGCAACTGATTCTTAAAGTGCAGGGCTAGACCGACTGGGGCCCAGAGTGAATGGCAATGAGCAGTGTCCCGGGATGGCCCTCCCAGGATGGCCCTCCAAGGAAAAGCAGAGCAGCAGCAGTGGGCTTTCACTGCCACCCTTGCTAGAGTCAAACTGCCTGTGGCTCAGAGACAGTGGCTGTGCCATTCCAGGCCTTCAGGACAATGCTGGCACAGTTTGTGTGCTGTTCCTTCTGAGAGTATCTGCTTCCCATCAGACACACACGTTAAGGTCTAAGAGGAAATACTCAGGTACCTTAATCGTGTGCCTGCCTTTATTATGCTGTGCTGGGGTTTCATCCTGGAAGTCACACATGAAAGGATATACTTGCAGGATCAGCCAGACAGAAAGCCTGGTTTGCTTTCCTAGAAACAAAATGGAAATCACTCCAAAAGCACAGGTCAGCCCAAAGTGGGATTCTGGTGTGGAAGCCTTTGATAATACTGATATTGTGCAGCATCAATTCATAGTGCAGGCAGCTTTTATTCATAGTTAGCAAATAATGCACCCTTGAGCTTCATCTATCCTTTCAAGAATAAGTTAAAATTAGAAGAGGTAGAGGGCTCCTCTGCTAAAAATCAAAGAGCTGAAGTGCTTTTGGGGCTGCCTCCCTTTGTCTGCAGGCAGGGAATGCTGGCTTCTTATGTGAGAAACACAAATCCCAGTTGCATTAATGATGCCACAGTTGATGCAGTGAAGAAAAAGATGTGATTAAATTTCCCTCAATAGACACAGTTCAGGTTGTAAAGTGTTAAAAATTAAATCTGGCAAATGAAGTGCCCAGATTAGCAAACTCAGAGCTGACATAGACAGGGGATCCCTGGGAAAATCAGGTTTCACTTGGGATAATTCAGTGCCTGATTTAGGAGATCTTTTCTGTAGAAGAGTAGGCAAAAGGATTTCATCATGCATTTAATCCCATCTGATGTGAGTTGTCTGAGAATTGTCCTACATAGGTAACAAGAAAGACAATATTGAAACGAGGGTTTACTAACAATCTTTCCTTAGCAGCTCCTAAATTATTTCTGATGCTCTGAGCCTTCCTCCATCTAGACTTGCACTTCAGCTGATGTCACAGAACCTTTCAAGACAAAAAAACCCTCCAAAGCAACACCCCCTCCTCTTATCTAGAAAGGATGGGCTTTGCCTAATTAACAATAAACTGGTTTTTAATCAGCATAGTTGAAAAAATTGTAACAAAATTTTAATGTGAACTAATTACTGCACTAAATGTGCTGGTCTTTGACTCTCAGTGATAAAAGACTGCCATGGCATTTCATTGATATTTGGAAGATTTAATTAATGATCTCAGAAGTCATTAAGAAAACTTTAAAGGAGAATAGACTAGACTAGACTAGACTAGAAAATATGGTGTTTGTGTTTTGCAGCTTTCACTTGCTAGCATTCCTAAAATTAGTCAGGGCATTTTAATTCATTTTTATGTTACTTTAGCTTATTTTACATGTAGCTAAATTGAGAAAAAATGTGTCTTATACAGGAAATTAACTGTCCAAAAAAGAACTGTTGGAGAAAACTGAAGAGCTGTATCTATTGATATCTGATCCCCTCCCCCCGCGTTTTATGCCACTATTCAGGCTGGATGTAGATCTGAGTTTGAATATGCAAAGTCTCCAAAGTTAGGATTGTAACACATCTCCAGTGGTCCCATGGTACAGCAGAACTCCATCCTTTTCGTGTGTCAAAATCCAAAGATATTACCTAACCAAAAAAATATTTTCCTTTAAGTATTTCAGATACTCCTTCATCTGTTGGACATAGCAGCACAACCTTCCTTGGTTTTGCTTGACTTTCTGTCTCCTCTTCAAAGCCAGGGAGTTTGCAGAGGTGATGCTGGAGCTGAAAGTGAGCTGGGAAGGGAACAGGAATATTCTGCAAGAGCACTGAAAAATCCAACTTTTTCTTCATCTAGAGCCATCCCAACCCTGACAGGAGAATACCACAACCCTCTGCATGGCTCCTTGCTCCTCTCTTCCCTCAAAGCTGCCTTGAATTCCTGCATTTAAAGACATAACCCAAGATTTACGTTTTGTTCAGTGTACAGAACTTGGAAACTGGCAATTAAGCAGTCATTTAATTTGCAATGAGTGGTTTGTCTCCCAGAAAAGGCAAAGAAAGGAAGGCTGGTTTGTTAATGGCATTGTTCACTGCCGCTGTTTTGTCCTCTCATTCTTCTTAACAGGCAGCAAGGGAACTGAGCCTCAGCTGTTCCTGGTGTGCAGGGAGTATTTGGCATGGGATCCACCAAAGGCTTTGCATTTCCATCCATGTTATGTTTGCAGAGGGCCCAAAGAATTTTCTGAGGCTCCACAATCTCCTCCTTCACTGCATTTTTTGCAGTACCATTTACATCCAGAGCCTTTTCAGACCATCTGGAGCGGAGCTGAGCGCAAAAGCAAAATGGGAAAAAACTCCCTGTTCCTGATGGAAATCTGTTTGGTGAGGAGCCCCTCCTCTCAGGCAGGCAGGTTTTGGTCGTGTTTTTCTCAGGATGGATGGAACACTGCTGCTTATGTAACAAAGCCATGGGTTTGCCTTTTACAATAAATAGGGTAACTAAGCAACAAGGCTCGTCCTGGCCCTGAGCACAAACTGCTGTCTGGTCGTTAGGATGTTAGCACCAATACTTTCAGGAATTAAACACTCAGGGTTTTGATGTGAGCAAGCAGCTTTCAGCCTTCTCGTTCTCATGACATGGTTTTAGAAATGCTCAAATGTTTGAAAGCCTTTTTGAGGCTTTAGAAGGAAGGGATAGGACTTTTTGGTCAAGGATTTTTTTTTTTCTAAAATTAATTTTCCCATGCAAAGCGAAGCTATGGTCCAGCTCTTTAGTCTGGGCCACATGAATTCCAGCTAAATGCTGTTGTCTTCCCCAGGATCCTATCTTGGTGTGTTTTTCTGCATGGATAAATCGGGAAACAGACAGAAGGTACTTTGACAGAATAGAATTTTATTCCATTAATTCAGATTTGTTGATATCGTCCCAATGCTAGCCTTTAAAAACTCCAGGTGAATTTCTGAGCCAGGGTGTGTTGATGCCTCAGCTGAGTGCCAGCTGCTGCTTGGCCATCTCCAGTCAGGGCCTTTTAATAAGCCAAGAGCTCTCATAAAACTCAAAGTGATTATCCACACACAGAACACAGGACAGGGCAAGCCTGGGCTGGAAATACCACCCTGGGAGACACGAGCATTATGGCACTGTCTGACAATGTATGCAGTGCATGGGGAAGGAATTCAGTTTAAAGACACCATTAAAAAAAAAAATAAAAGAGAGAAATTTGAATTTTGCAGGCAAATTTTGAACCGCAGACTTTTGAGGGACTACAAATGGTAAAATGAACTTTATCAGCTGTGGAGGATGAAAATTTCCAGACTTGCTTCAATGCAGACTTTTCCATTCTTAAGTTGTTTTTGTTTCTGTTCATGCAAATAATTACAAAGGCTTAAATAAGAAAGAGGACTGGTGTGGCCACAGAAGGCAATGGGGAATGACCAAGGCTGTGGGGAATTTTGAGATGGTCCTTGTTTCCCCTGGGGAGCAGGAACGTGGATGCAAAGTTTGGCAATGCCTCCTTTCCTTCCCTTCAGGAGACTCTGCCAGGTGGGGGCTGCCTGCCTGTGCCACAGACAGAAATTTGGTGATATAAATGCACTTTACGCTGATTTCGAGAGCTTTGGGTAAGGAAAGTGCATTTTGATACAGAGGGAAGGTTGTCAAGTAAGTCTACAGTGAAAAATCAGCACTGAAGTAATGAACAAAAACAGGAATTAAGGAGAGGATGACCAAAACAAAACTCTAAACAAAATAGGAGGGCGTGCTTAGCAAAGAATAGTCTGGCAAGGAGACAAGAGGAAAAATATCTGAAATAAAACACTTCATAGAGCAGCTGGAGGCAGAGAACCAGAGTTATCCACAATTCCCAGTGTCTGGGGACGGGGGCAGAGAAGCTGAGGGATAAATGCCAGGTGTGGAAAATCCTAAATACAAGGAATACAAGGTCTAGTACAGTAACACAACTGAGAGGGGAGCTGAGCCTGCAGACCCAAGGCAGGGAGAGTGTTTTGGGGATTTTTATCCGTGCAAGCTTGGGCAGGACTAAAATCACAGCAAAGCTGGAGTAAAGCCAGAGGGTTTGCAGAAGTTATCCAGAGGCAGAGACCCTGAGCAAACTGTGCTGTTTGCTGGGTTGCACTGACATGCAAGGGAGGAGTGAGGGTGAGTTCAGAGCAGCAAAATCCCCCTTGGGATGGTGGGAGCAGGGCTGGGAGCAGATGGGAGAAGGGTGATGGACAATGGAAGGTGAGCTGAGGACAGAGATTATCTGTCTCACTGGATCCAACAGTTTTGGGTTTAGAACTCCCTTTCCATTTGTGCTTTTTATGTCACATGGCACGTGGGGGTCTGCTCCTAAGCTAAGCACTTTCACTGTACCCTTCTGTCTGATAAGAACTGCAGAACCTCCCTGGGCAATGGCAATTCAGGATCTTGGGAGAAATATCAAGAAATGGGTTTGGATTTATTAGGATGGAAGCAAATAGTTACATTTAACTGCATTACTATGTCACTACTCTGCTTAATTTTCAGTACACAGAGCTTTAAAATTGACATCTTTATCAGTTTTGAATGAGTCCATGCAAAGCCATTAGAGGTTATTAAAGTACAATTTCCCAAACTACCAGGAAGATGACAATATAAAAATCCAGGGCATGATCATGCTCCAGCCTCTTGGTGCCTCAGTGGGTGCCAGTTTCTCCTCCCAGGGATCCTGAGTACTTCCAGTGCTGAGTGATTTGGGGGGCTTATTATGCAACTAAAAAATGAATGAATTTAGCAGGAATGTTGCCCCTGGATCTTTACTGTTTTTCCTAGGTTTTTCTTACCATCCTTTCTCTGTGCTCTGGCTCACTGCACTGATTTCCCCAGTTCAGCTCAGTTTCCTGTGTTGTGCTCCTGGAGAACAACTCAAGATCTGTTGCTTTGCTTTTCATTAAGAAATTGATTGCATTACTGAGACTAACAGAAGAACATTCTTTTAGTAGCTTCAGATAAACCCACAATACTCAAGTTGAAGTAAAAGGCATTTTCATTCGTTGTTTCCTTATGGCAAAGCCTCTGTAATTCTTTCCCATTTCATGAATTCATTGTGGAGAGATGTGAGGGAAGGACAGATGAGAACCTTTAGCACAGCCCTCAAGAATTTTCCCTTTCCCTCTCAGGAATGAGTATTTCTGAGAGGTTTCACTTGCAGAGAGTGCTTATTTTTCATTCATACAGTGAATATTTTCAAGAGTAAACTGAATTACTTTCAGAGGCAGCATGGGATGGGGACACTGGAAGCTTTTGTGGTTGTGTTTCACAGGCTCTGCAGAGAGCAGGATTTTTGTGGAGAACAGCTCCTCTGGGCTGTGTGGGATGGGAGTACCCAGGAAAATAAAAGGGAAAGATGAGATTTCTCCTTGCTGTGCAGTCACCCTGTGCTCCTCTCACTGTCTCTGAAGAAGGCAGGGATAGGACTGTGGTGATTCGTCAAGGATTTTTTGGTTTTTATTAATTTTCCCTGTGCAGCCTCTCCTTGTGCTCTGCCAGGTGCTGCTGTTTGCAGTTCTGGGGCTCCCACCTTCACTGAGCTACACCAGCACATGGATTTTGAGAGGATTTCCTCTTCCATTCACTTCTGCCAAATAAACTTCACTGGCTGGACACTTCCTGACAGGAAAACTGCCACGAAACAGACTGGGAGTGAAAACGTGGGTACTGGCCAGGATTGAATGGAAATGAAATATTCACAGGGAGCTGGTAGCTGCACGGGTTTCTCTGCCCAGAAATCCCCTCCTGGCTGGGCTGGCCCCAGCAGAGTGCTCAGGGCTCAGCAGGAGCTCCCGAGGTACATGAGAATATGGATGTGTGTGTTTGAGTGCTCTGCTGGACTTCAGCCCTGCACACACTCTGCTTTCACTCCAGGCCCTTTTTGAGGGCTTATTTTTAGGCAAGGAGATGAATCTTCACGGGTTCATTGTGACACCAGCCAGAGACAATATCAATCTGTAAGCACCAATCAATACCGACAAATTCAAAGGAAGGCTGAGGTGTTTTTTTTTTTTTTTTTTTTAATTTGATAAATATTTAATAACTGCCTTTAAGAGCCACTAAACCTCTTCCATTTGTAATAAATTACCTCCATAAGCAAATTTACTTTGGGGCTAATGGGCACCAGTGTGTTCTCCTCTGTGGTCAGTTTGATGAAGAAAATAAAATAATTTGGAAAGCTTACCTGAGTCCCTTTCAGCCACCCGAGTCTGTGGATCTGCTCCAAGGGGAAGTCAGTGCTGGGATGAGCTGTTTTGTTTAAATAAGTCCTTCTGAGACAAAAGGTGTGAGATGTGAGGAAAGTCCCTGTCCATGCTTGGATGCCACTGCAAAACAGTTTCTTTGCTTAGCCCCTTTGGTGAAGACAGTAAATCACAATCCTGATAAATACTAAGTCATGTTCTATCAAAGCCTAAGTGGATCAAAATAATTACTTTTAGGGAAACCATCATTAAATCAATAATTTATTTCAAGCAATGACAAAAATATGAATTATTAATTTACGCAATTAATTGAAAAGCCAAAAATGTTAATTTTATTCTTAAAAAGCAGCAACGCCACCAACAAACATCCAACCAGGAGTATGAAGACCAGTGTGTTACCAAAAAAATCAGATATTTAAATAGTGTAAGGTCATGAGACAGATCATGGGACCACATTTACAGTTACAAAACCTCGATGATGAAGATAAATAACTTATTATCAAATCCATGTAGTGATCTGCAGGACCTGAGAAAGGAAACACTGGGAGATTTTTTGGGTTGGGTAGTTCAGGGTTTTGGTTTTTTGTTTTGTGGGGTTTCAGAGGGAGCTGGAAATTTAAAGAACCTTTTTTTTCAATGCTTAAACATGTTTTAATATAATTTTTTTCCCTTTAAATACTGGGTCCTTCCCTTCCCATGTCACTGGGTCCTAATTTTGCTTATTCATAATTTTGAACAGTCTGACTGTCAATAACTCCCCTGGGTTTTCCTTCCCTGGAAGTAATTGGCAAAACTTTCAAACTGTTTTAAGCCTAAACTTAATTCCACAAGTTTTCAGTGGAGCAAAACCTTCTTTAATCACTCAGGCCCTGGGTAAATACTTTATACTTGCTCTGGACCACCTATGTTAAAATGAGTTTATTTAATGAAGCAGCCACATTAGAGCTCCAACAGGGGAGCCACAAAAAGGGGGTGAAATAACGATGCAATTTGGACTAGAATATCTGCCAGGGGAGTTCTGAGAAGCTGTGAAAAGAGAGAATTAATCCCTCTGAGGGAAAACTGATGGATGGAGGGCAGAGTGACTGCAGAGGTCACAATGTTTTATGTTTTGATGGACAGAATGATGATAAATAACGCAGGTGTATCGAAAAGGAGGCAGAAGTTAGATGTGTTATATTAGGGACCAGAGATCTTTGATGGGTGATGATTTATTTATTTATTGTACCCATTTCTGACTATCCTGAGCTGAAGGATTCTCTCAGAGAAGCATCAGCATTGAAGCTCACTTTGAATCAAAGCTCAAATATGAAACAAAAAAGCTGTGAGAACACAAGAACTCAGTGTCAGCCCGGATGGTTTCTCGTGTCTAAAATGAAGCTGTTGCCTGATTTGCTAAATCCAGTCTGCATTTGCCACACTTGCCTGTTTCAGCAGCAGAGATGAAAAATAATGCTAAAATTTTGAAAGATGTGTGACCTTGCCTCCTTTGTTTTGACAGCAGTGAAAAGATGTGACTGCAGAGATTGTGCAGGTCTACTCAGCTGTGATTGCAAAACTTCCAATTTGTATTCCTAAAGCTTAAAATAACTCGGTTTAAATCATCCTCAGGTAAGTGAATAAAGCAAAATACCTGTAGGACAGCACTGAATTTAAGCCTTGAGCCTAGAGAGCTTTCATTACAAATGCAATTAAAAATTATCAGCACTATTCTTTTGATTGGGGAGGATCATTTCTACAGCCAGAAAATACTGACAATAGAGAGAGGTAGAAGTTAACAGGATAGCAAAGGTGGTTTTTAATGTTTCAACATTTGTTTACTTATTTTTTTATGAAAAGAAAAATTGAAATAAAAAGCTCCAAAATGCTAAAATCAGCCTGGCATGAAAGAACACAGGAACTTAGTTAAAACAATGCTTCCTGAAAGATCAAAGGATAAAACGCAAATGAACTGCCAAGTGTTTGGCGATATTAAAATCTCCTTTTATTTGAAGACCATGTCTGTGACCTTTCCCCCAGGAGGACTGCAGCCCAAAAGTGAATTCTGCTTTACAAGACCTAGCTGAAGTCACAGTGCCTCATTTTCGGGGCCGTTTTGTTTGGCATGAGACACATGCAACAGAAATAGCAAGAGCATTTTGTTATTTTGAACCTGTTGTGGAGGACAGTGAGGGGAATGAGTGACTGAACAAAGTTTTTAAGGAAGATTTTTTTTTTTAAGGCTGCAGCTCCTGGCCTGCTGGGGAGGTTGGTGGGGAGAGGTTTCCCCTTTTCATCCACCTTGAGACTGTGGTTGCCTGAGATGTCTGCAACAGTAATTGCAAAAAATAGTTTTTATCAAATATCCACAGCTTTTAATCAAATTAATGGGCTTGGAAACCGTCTGATTGCTGCGTTTTCAGTACAGCTCCTTTCCACAGGGCGCCCCGTTCCTGCTGGGCAATGCACTTGGAGCCTCCCTCCTATCTCACCATCCTCTACTTGTGCCTGTGTTTATTTACACCTATCTGTGCAAAACCACTGTTTCCTAAAGGACTTCCAACATGAAATTCCACAAACCTGCCTGACAATGAAAGACAAAGGCGTGGCATATAGATTTTATGGCATTTTCAGTGCGCAGCTCCTCTGGCTTTCAGACGCTGAGCAGGGGGCAGGTGTCCCTGTCCCTGCACAGGAGCAGGCACACCCTGAGTGTGTCACAGCTTTCAGCTCCTCTGCTCCTTTATCTCAGCCAGTGACTCATCCTGCAGAGCAACCAGCACCAGCCCATTTGCATCACCTATCAGCTCATTATTTAGGGCAAAGGAATTGTTGTTGGCATCTTAAAACACCCCACCGGGTCCTTCAGACTTGGGGTAGGAAATATCAGGATTTGCCTCCCGACCAAATCTCTTGGGTTTAAATCAGCTTAATACGTCCATGAAATCCCCCTGGCTCTCTTATTAGTTTTATTTCTAATAATAGACGCTGTTTTTTGTTCTGCTGGTTTTGTAACAGCTGGCGGGGGGTGCCTTTGCAAACCCAAACCTTGTCTCAAGGAACGCGTCTGCAATATCAGAGGGGGAAGCTAAAGAGCACTGGAACCTTGCAGAACTCTCCAGCCTGCCTTCACACCGAGATTTGCTAATGGAATTTATTGCCAGAAGTAGGAAAAGGTTTTCAGGAATGGTAGGCTGAGAGCAGACATTGGGGCACTTGGGCCAAGTGTAGCAGTGAGTTTCCTACAGAAACTGCAAAGTGCCCCTTCTCCCCCTCTTAATTTCTACATAAAAAATGGTGCTTTGAACTTCAGTTGAACTTTATTTCTATTTTTCCTGGTCGTCGAGTGTATGAAAAGTGATTTTCTTATAAAATATATCTTTTCAAAGTGATTTATCCTTGGCTTTGACGAGGTTTTACGCAGTCTGCTGAGTTTGCTATGCTGGTATCTGCAGGCTGTAATTCAGGGGGGCTCAGAACTAATCACTCCTCCAGGTATTTGGCTTTCTTGATGCTAACACACACAGGAGAGCAGAGCCAGCACAGGAGGGGCAGAGCAGGCAGCAGCAGACCTGTGATGTGTTCACACGACTCAGTTTGTGCAGCACATTCCTACAGCCCTTCAGAAATGCTCTGCTTTCGGATCGATTCATCAATATATTGGATTAAATCCCATCAATAAAGGGCGGGCTGCCTCTGGCAGGGATTGGCTTTCAGGATGTGCAGCTGCTTTTCAGCAGGGTTCTGCTGCACCACTGAGGCTTTTTTTCGGCTCTTTACCTAAATCCACATGTTTCCACCAAGGATGTTTTATTTCTTGATCTCTTCAATTCTCTTTTGGAACCGTTGCCACAGGACCCACTCCTGCTTTCTTATTAATAAAGAAAATTGGAGCAGGTTTTGATGTGTTTCTTCCCTAAGATATGCTCTGTGGTTGGAGCAACCTGTGAAGATTCAGTTAAAATCCACTAAATTAGCTTGTTAAACGTTCCAGTGACAATTAAATAGTCAGGAAAAAAAATGAGGCATAAACTTCTAAGAAAATATCTGCTTTTTTTTTTTTTTTTTTTTTTTTTTTTTTTTAATGGCCTGGCCTGTGAATGAAGGGCAGAAAGGGATGTTTTATAAAACTGCAGGGTTTTTTCTATGTATTGCCTCCCCGCAACCATTTAATTTAATAAATTAACTTTAAGCAATGTAAAATGCTGATTTAAATGGAAGTTTCCTTTAAATCCTATCAATTTTTCTCCTGTTTTAGGCAGCAAACAGCTGTGAAAGGAGAGTGAAACTGAGGCAGGGTTTCTCAGAGTCATTCTGTTTTCAATGATCAATTTTTTTTTTTTTTTGCTATTTCACTTGGTTTAGCTGGTGTAATTTAAAAAAATATAGTTAATTAGTTTTACAATTTAAAAAATTCTATCATTTTATACTTTATAACTTAAATGTTCTCCATTCTTCTGCTCATACCATTGTATGTCTATAGAAAATAAACTAGAATAACAATAAACTAGAAACTGCAGTAGTAGAATAGAGGGTTAAAGTACAGACTCTGCTGGTTTTTATCCAATCTGTCATTAATTCTCTCATTTGGAGGATTATTTTTATCTTTCAATGTGCACTTTGGATGTTGTTTTTATTGTAAATTCACTGAAAGTAAAGGTAGTTTTAAGTAAATCAGTTTTTCCTTAACAGCCAGCAAGCTTGAAAAGCTTTGTATTTTGTTTTTGAGGATTTGTTTTTCCCTCGGGCCCTTGTGTGAACAGGTGTCCTGGGGAAATCAGTTATGAGGGCCCCTTGGAGACCTTGCAGAATTGTAAAGTCAACTACAAGAATTATTTTTAATTACCTTAATGTACTTGTGAACGTGTTCATTTGAATACCCTTCTTTTTTTTAATTTTTTTTTTTTTTTTTTTTAATGGAGACTTTGGTCATCAGTTTGATGTCACCTTTTAGCTGCACTCCCAGTTTATTATCACACCTCAGCCAAGAACCATTTTTTTGGATGCTGTTTTGGCTTTCTGTGCCATTCTCCTTCCCTCTGTGCCAGGAATACAAAAGCTGTGATCAGACAAATAAGGATGGTTGTAAGTGAGTGGCACCTGGTGAAGGCAGTCTGGAAAACAAATCCACGAGGAATAACCCACAACTGGAGCTAGGCATTTAACTGACTGCTAATTAACTCCTTCCCTCGTTCGTGAATTGTAATGAAGGGACTGATGTTTGTTTTTCTGTTCCTGAAACATGAGTATGTGGACCAAAAATTCGGTATGATCCTCCTGCTTCCATGTTTGGGAAAACCAAACCGAAGAAATGCCATTTCCATAACAGTGGTGAGAACAAACCCATCCTTTTAGCAGGCAGCAGCACAAGCACTGAGCCATCTGCTTGGTAAGAATTTCCATTTCTGACCTAGGCTTGAAATGGTTTCACGCAATTAATATCACATTACAAATGATGGTCCACTAATGTTTTTGTGGATCTGCTGGAATTTTCACCTACTTTGCCTGTGACACATCAGCTGCTCAGTAAAACAGAGCTGCAGTCTCAAGGTTGCTGCAAAAGAGATGCCTGAAAATCCAGGCATTAATGCTGCTACATTGAAGGCAGCATTTAATAGCTGTGCAAAGCTCAGCCCAATTAGCTGTATTAACCTGGAAAAGCTGTGTCCATAAATCCCTTACCCTCCTGATATGGGCCTCATCCTCAGGATCCCAAAAATCGTTAGCAGGGTTGGTCGGATGTTCTCTGAATCTGCATGTTTTCACCAAGGATGTTTTATTTCTTGATCTCTTCAATTCTCTTTTGGAACTGTTGCCACAGGACCCACTCCTGCTTTCTTATTAATAAAGAAAACTGGAGCAGGTTTTGATGTGTTTCTTCCCTGAGTTATGCACCATCTCTTGAAACGAGCTAATATTTCCCTTTTTAATCAGCTGATTCAGATTTGCTGAAAACCCCAGCCCAGGTATTGGCATTTTTTGGTTGTGTGCCTGTCTTGCAGGGCTCTCCCCAGCTGGCAGCATTCCCTTGGGATGCAGCAGGATTTCTTGGGACACAGGGCAGACTCACCTGTGTTCTGTCTCCTGCCCCAACCAACACCAACCTGCCCGGGCTCTTCTCCCCAGATCTGTGGATGAAATGGGTGCCCCCCAACTCTGGTTTGTCCCAAAGGTGAAAATCACTCCTCTGACATAAAGAATGGTGGTTTAGGAGAAGTTTCAGTATTTTATGTGGTAATTGTGGATTGACTGCCCAACTCACAGGCTTTAATGTGTTCATACCTCATGCTGTGATGCTTCTGTACCTCCAGGACATTATGAATTTTCATTTAGGCTGCCACTGCAGTGCAGGTGCCTCTCAAAGTGTTGGATTCATCCTGTCACCCAGGAAACCTTGTCTTCCCTTTTGCAACAAAACTTTCCTTCTCACGGGAATTCAAAAATATTGATAAAAATTTGTTGTTTGACTCCATAAAGATTCGCCAAATGACAAAACATGACTTTACACAGGAAGGCAGGGCTATTTTTAAATCTTGTTTTTTTCTTTTTCTTCCCCCAAAGGGACTGGGTTGTACTGCAAGAAATAGTGAGCAGTCGTATTCACATTTTAAGCGGGTGGATATAAAACCAAATGATGCCCAGGGGAGCAGTGGCAGTGGGCAATGCTCACTCTGCTCCACTGCATTTCCTTTGCAAGTAAGATTATAATTCTACGTTTTAAAATTAATATTGCTTTTCAGTCCTGTTGTCATTCTCTCCTGCCCCAAAAAATACAAAAAAATCTTTGCGAAGCTGAGGTTCAAATCCAGTTTAAAACTTGCAGGTACAGCAGCAGGCACGGTGGTGCTGCCCCAGCCTGGAGCTGCACTCTGTGTCTGCCTGTCTGTCAGTCAGTCAGTCTGTCAGTCAGTCTGTCAGTCAGTCAGTCTGTCAGTCAGTCTGGTCAGTCAGTCAGTCAGTCTTCAGTCAGTCTCTCAGTCATCAGTCAGTCTCTCAGTCAGTCAGTCAGTCAGTCAGTCAGTTTCAGTCATCAGTCTCTCGTCAGTCAGTCAGTCAGTCAGTCAGTTCTCTCAGTCCAGTCAGTCGTCAGTCAGTCTCAGTTCAGTCAGTCTAGTCAGTCAGTCAGTCAGTCTCAGTCAGTCAGTCAGTCTCAGTCGTCAGTCAGTCCTCAGCTCAGTCTCAGTCAGTTCAGTCAGTCAGTCAGTCAGTCAGTCAGTCAGTCTCTCAGTCAGTCCTCAGTCAGTGTCGTCAGTCAGTCAGTCAGTATCAGTCTGTCAGTCCAGTCAGTCCTGTCTCAGTCAGTCGTCAGTCTCTCAGTCAGTCAGGTCAGTCAGTCAGTTCAGTCAGTCAGTCAGTCTCATGTCAGTCAGTCAGTCTCTCAGTCAGTCAGTCTCAGTCAGTCAGTCAGTCAGTCAGTCAGTCATCAGTCAGTCTCTCGTCAGTCTCTCAGTCAGTTCAGTCAGTCAGTCAGTCAGTCAGTCAGTCAGTCTCTCAGTCAGTCAGTCAGTCAGTCAGTCAGTCAGTCAGTCAGTCAGTCTCTCAGTCAGTCAGTCAGTCAGTCAGTCAGTCAGTCAGTCAGTCAGTTCTCAGTCAGTCAGTCAGTCAGTCAGTCAGTCAGTCAGTCAGTCAGTCAGTCAGTCAGTCATCCAGTCTCAGTCAGTCAGTTCAGTCAGTCAAGTCAGTCAGTCTCTCAGTCAGTCTCTCAGTCAGTCATCAGTCAGTCTCTCAAGTCAGTCAGTCAGTCAGTCTCAGTCAGTCAGTCTCTCAGTCAGTCAGTCAGTCAGTCAGTCAGTCTCTCAGTCAGTCAGTCTGTCAGTCAGTCTCTCAGTCAGTCAGTCAGTCAGTCAGTCAGTCAGTCAGTCTGTCTGTCAGTCTCTCAGTCAGTCTCTCAGTCAGTCAGTCAGTCTGTCAGTCAGTCAGTCAGTCAGTCAGTCAGTCAGTCAGTCAGTCTCTCTGCCTGTCTGTCTGTCAGTCAGTCAGTCAGTCAGTCAGTCAGTCAGTCTCTCTGCCTGTCTGTCTGTCAGTCAGTCAGTCAGTCAGTCAGTCAGTCTCTCTGCCTGTCTGTCTGTCAGTCAGTCCCTCTGCCTGTCTCCCTGTCTGTGTGTTTGTCTCTCAGCAGGGCACACAGCACTGAACAGACCGAACCAGGGGATTTGCACTCGCACATCTCTCTGGTCCCTTGTTCCCCAGAGACCCAGCGCTCCCCCCTCCTCCCCCTGCGGTGCTCTTTGGGCTTTTCCCAGTTTCCCCGGGTTTGCTGGCTGGCCCTGGGAAGGGCAGGGGAATTTCCAGGGTGCAGCTTTCGCTGGCCTCGCAGGGCAAAGCAGAAGCACAGAGAGCTCTCTTCCTCCCGGCTGTTTGCTTCTAGCAGGGCTGGATTGTTCCACATCACACAACTCTGAGCGCTGTTTGCAGAGCCCCTTGGAGAATTTGCCGCCCCTCTGGCATGGGAGCTCCTTAGCTGGGAGGCATTGCAGGTTTTGTGTGTTTAAAATACCCAAAGTGCTCCAGACGTGTCACGGCTGCCACAGGAGCTCGTTTCAGTGCTCAAAATGATGCAACGACCTGAAATATAAATAACAATCCACTCTCAGAGATCCAGAGGTCTCACAAAATGGGAAGGAAGCAGAAAAACAGCTGTTAAAAACACAGATATTGGTTACTACCCCTAGTAAATGAATTCCCCACACTATAATAATGCAGTAACAATCATCTATCAAATCTGTGCTGCAGGGTGCTACCACTCCAGCCAGGTGACTCAGATGACCAAATTCATCATCCTATTTTTTTTTTTTTTTTTTTGCTTTTCCCCACGGGCTATAATCTGAGCTATTTGTGAGCCTTCAGACTCATTACTGGAGAAAACACAAGGCTCTGCTGCCTCACTAATGAACTGAGGGTGAGGTCAGCCAGTAAAGGATCCCTGGAGACAGAGATTGAAGGGTTAATTCACTGCACAAACCCAGCACCGACTGAGAACTCTGACAGGGTGCAGCAAACTGCTCTATTTTTATAATTTAACCTTTCCTGCTCTGCATCTGTTCATCAGCTCTATTTTATGCACACGTTAGGAATGTTTATAGAGATATTCATGAGTGACCTTGGTGCTCACAATGCAAGTGTTTTGGAGGCTGTTTTTAGTCCTGTTCCCTGCTGGTGATGTCTTCAGCTCCTGGGTGAGGCTCACTGATCCCTTTTTTCCCCTCTGAGATGGGACTGTTGCTCCAACAGAATGACTCAGCTAAGCTGAATTATTGACTTTTCTGCCTGAATTTGAATATTTTGCCTTTATACAGAACCAGTACACAGGATATTCTGTAAAAATATACAGACTGGCCCGGAAACCCCTGTCAATGGCACATAAAGTTAGCTAATCACTTTCAAGTACTTTGCCAAACTCTGTCATAAATCAGGTTTCTTGCAAAGTGTAAGCCCCTGCCTTTTCCTCTCAGTCTCATTGCCTTATGTTTAGTATTAATATTTATCCATGGATTTGGGTATGGGAAGAAGCATCTTATGGAAAGCACTCTGAGCCCTCAACAGAAAGTTAAACTTGCTGTGCATATTGGACAAACAGTTTTATTCTAGAAATAAAAATTTTAGGCATTGAAATAAAAGATCTCCCTCAAAGCTTGCCTAGCTGGTAAAACTGATGTTCTCTCACAGCTAATTATCCTTTAGGGTTCCTGCTGTGGAAGAGCCCCTGTGCTTACACATCCAGTGCCTGTTTGGTGCTTTTGGAGGAGACACCTCTCTTTTCCCAGGGTTCTCCTGGAAGAGCTCCTGCCAGCTGTCAGAATCATTTCTTTCCCTGTTTGCTGGGGCAGGGAAATGAGCACAGCCTGGGCCTCTCTCTCTCCCCTGGTCCTGGCAGATGGCAGAGAGAGCAGCTCACCTTTGGAGCTGTGCCCGTGTTCCTAGAACAGACAAAACACCAGTGGAATCAAATAAATGCATTTTGCGTGAGTGCTACGACCCTGTTTGAGGACGAAATCTTCTTCAAGTGTTCTTCTTAGCTCGGATTTCCCATCCCGTGGCATTCCACATTTTCCCTCCACTCTGGTTTGACTTTCACTCCCAAACTGTAACTTACTCTGTGAAGGGGCAGGTGGAAATTAAGGGGTTTTCATCCCAGGCCACTGCAAATTGCTTTGTGTTCAGATCTAAAGGTGTGAAATGGAAGAGCTGAGAAGAAACAACAGCCAAGCAAAGGTCAGTGACTGAGTGTGGAAACCCCACAGAGATGAGGTTTGGGGAGGTCCATAACCTATTTTATTATTTTAAAAAAAGCTTTATTATTAATCCTTGTAAGCAGGAACAACATAACTTAGTTTATGTACTTTACACAGTAGTTTTATTTGATTTCATGCTGGAAATAATGGGAATAGCACTTTTGTAAAGGATGAGAGTGGTGATTGTTGCAGCAGTTTTAAAAAGTCTTGTAGCATTATGAGTGCTAGATGCCTGAGGTTCCCTCTTGTTCTCTTTCAGGTCTGTGAAAGAACCAGGATTAAACTCCAGACTCTAAAATGGCTCAGAGGAATCAAGTGCTTAGAGCACAATCACCCTTGGAGTCATTTGAACATATGACAGAGTCACCATAACGCATCAAAACTTTGAAATCTTCCTGACTTTCTGAGACATTTAAATCTTCCTTAGGACCTGTTCTGTCCTGCACCTGCATTTCTCACCCTATTGATCTCCAAGAGCACACTGGAAAGGAGATTTCTTTCAATTTTCCTTCATTCATGGTCTCTGAGTGTCACACTTAATGAGACAGGTAACATTTAAAAACTGATGTGACACTTTTAAGAGTAATTACAGCACATTAGCAACAACTGCTTTATGATTTCAGCTCCCAGCCTCATCCAAACCTGTCACTGTGATGCACCAGTCTTCATGAAAACACCCAAATACCCTGGGGGGGCTGGTGTCCATAGTTTACATGGCTGTTTCCAGATATTTTTAACTGGGAGCATGGGGAAGATCATCTTTCAGGGAGCACTCAGCCACATCTTTTATGTCCAGCTGATTATTGGTTGGGTTCTACACTCGAGAGCAGAATGGAACACGTGCTTGAGGCTGTGCTGGGAGATTGCTTAGGCTGTGATTAGTGCAGCAAGGCTGGGCTGGAACAGAGGCCTCTCTCAATTGTCTGGGGAAATTAGGACCCTCTGAAATTGTTCTCTGATCAGGGGGCAGCTGCACTGCTTCAGATGGGCACGGATTGATGGTGGGGTGGCCACAGGAGTGCTCCAGGGCGTGAGTGAGGACAGAGGGCTTCCCTCCAGCCAGAATTTACCACAGAGCAGTCCCTACAAGGCTAAATTTCCTCAGCTGGTGCTGGAGTTATTCTGGTTAAACACAAAATGGAAATCACCTGGTAACAGCAAATAAGTTACCATTTACTGTGCACTTCCTTGCACTGATTAAATCAAGGATTTAGCCCGAAGTTATCAGCTCCAAGGCAAGGAGAGTGTCCCTCCTCTTCATGCCTTAAGTTTCAGCTTTTAAATCTTTTAGATTCTGGTTTAGGGTGCAGTTCTGGGTTTCATACTCAGTGCTGCTAAGCTCTTCACGGAGTAGGGAGACAAAACAATTCCTTCTCCAGCTTGGGACCAAGGACAAAACCAATGGTGAAGTGAGAAGGGAAACCAGGGAGGCTGGAGCTTCCTAACCTGAAGCTGTAATTGCACAATTAACTCCCATGTGCCAATGGCCCAGAACTGCTCACAGTGTGAGCCCTGGTGACCGAGTGTCCATTCTGTGCCCAGTTTGGGTTCCCCTTGGGTGCTGCCCAGCCGGGCTCTGGTGCTGCCCAGCTGTGCCCAGGGAGGCCTTGGAATAAATCCCTGCTTGATCCTTTGGCTCTGCCTGCTCTCTGTGCCAGGGCAGCCTCCTGAAGGCATCAGCTCTGGCACCCCCAGAGGGGATGGTGAGGAATCTGGAATCCCCCTGGTGCAGAGGAACACCCAGCTCGTGCCCCCAGCTCAGTCCAGAAGGTACCAGAGCCCAGGAACCCCCAGGCCTGGCACAGAGACATGGCAGGAATTGGATAAAAGGCTTTACTCTGAGGACATGTGAGGACATGCAAGGACATGCAAGCTTTAAGTCCCTGTGAAGGAGAATCTGTGCTAGTTCTGTGTATTTGTAGAAAGAGAAGAGGACATTTTTGGCTACTCATTGAAAAACAACTTATCCAATTCACATGATATTCACAGAATCCCTGCATCCCCGGTTGGCAGAGCCCTCCAGGATCATGGAGTCCAGCCCAGCCCCTGGCACCCAGTGCCACAGCCAGGCTGTTTGAAACACTCCAGGGATGGGCACTCCCCGGGCACAACATTCCAGTATCGATCACTCTTTCTGTGAAATTCTTTTCCCTGATACCCAGCCTGTATTTCCCTGGTGCAGCTCCAGGCTGAGCCCTCTGGTTCTGTCAGTGGTGCCTGGGGCCAGAGCCCACCCCGCTGGACACAGCCCCCTGCCCGGAGCTGCAGGGAGTGAGGAGGGCACCCCTGAGTCTGCTCTGCTCCAGCTGAGCCCCCCAGCTCCCCCAGCCATCCCTCACAGGGTTTGTGTCCCAGCCCCTCTCCAGCCTCATTCCCTCCTCTGGATGTGCTCCAGCCCCTCCACGTCCTTCCTGAACTGAGGGGCCCAACAAGGCAAACCCTTTCCCATCTTGCCTTGCTGCCCATTAAAATCACGTGAATTACACAATGTTAAACTTTGGAAATGTCATTGTTCAGCTCTGAGCTTTCATCCCTTCAATCCCCTGCTCATTTTGCGCGTTACACTTACCAGGTTTTCACATGTGCAATTTAAAATTAATTTGTGGTAACTAAAGCAGGCAATTAATTAGGTAAATGTGCATTCATCTTAATCATTTGATTAGTCCTTTTAAAAGAAAATTACAGTTCCATTGTGATGACCAAACTGGATTTAAATGTCATATTTGTTTGCTTCATTTCAGCTTGAATTGTGGTTGGCAGTGCTTTATTCTTTTTTATGAGGAGTCAGTGCTGGGTTTATTTTGCAGTACAGAACTGTGCTGCAGTTGGTCTCACATTTACCCATTCAATCAGTTAGAATATGATTCAGAATGTTTGGACACTTTCACTCTGAATTTCATAACGTAAATCAAACATTTGCGAAAGAAATTGTTAAAAACCCAGACAAAACCACTTTTGCGCTGATTAAATTGATTATCTGTGATTTACCTGGCAGACTTCTTCATCATCAGGGGATGCTTATAGCCTGTTTAACCTCCTACTTGGAGGATGAGATTGTGATTTTGTTGTGGGGTTTTCTCAGATGAGGAGAATCTTCAGGTCTGCCGGGCCGAGAAGCCCAGGCTGTGTGAGCACAGAAGTGCAGCTGGTGTAACTCAAGCCCCAGCTCTGCTCTTTTTTGTCTCCCATCCCTTATTTCTAGCATTTTCATAGCATTCCTTGTTATTTTTATTCTTTAGCTATCCAAGTGAAACCCTAAATGATACAACCAGCAGCAATCCATTAACTAGAGCCTATGAGGAATCAATATTTTCCTGCTTGTTAGAAATCTGCTTATTGTGCTGCCTTCGTCACATCCCAGTGTTGCATTCAAATACAGTTTATTTTTGTGGCTCAGAACATCTGCTCTTTGTTGCTTTGCTCGATGGTGCCTCTCCTCCAGGCTGAGAAACGGCCAAGTTTTGTTGGTGGGATTCTCCCTCTGTGGTACCTGCAGTTTGCAAACAGTTTGCTCAAAAAGATGAATATTTACTGCTCTGCAAGATGCTGAGTGTGTCTCACTGGTTGGGGTTTCTGCACCAGCTCATTTCTCTGTAATGCAGAACATGGAGGAAGAACAGCTCAGTGAGAGGAAAAGAAATAAATCAGCTGTTTCTAAGAGTAAAATAAAGTTTTTCAAACCCCAAAAGGGTGGAAAACCAAGAAAAACAGCAGGTGATAGAGGCAGAGCAGATGTATTACTGCCTTCCTCCAGATGTGCAATGCCAGTAAACACTGTTTATACATATTTTAATATATGTATATTGTCACACAAATTTCTGTGTCACACACACCTCTGCTTTATCTATCCAATTTGTCAGTCCATTCATATAATGGTTGTAATTTTTAAAAGAAATTGTATTTAAAATTAATCACTTAAGCTTCTGTGGCTTGAGTTCTGAAATGCTTGCAAGATTGCCTTCAGCCTTTACAGATTAGTTTGAGTAAGGGCAGCATCATTTGAGCTTTAAATACATGCTAAAAAGTGCCTGAAGTTCTTTTGTATTTGCATTAAGGTATATAAAAAATAAAATATAGAAAATGTTAACCATGATTAAAGTACAGAAAATAATGAGCCAAAAAAACCCAGATAACTTCTTAACAGGAAATAGGAAGATAACTGTTAATGCTATCATAACTTCAGAATTGTATCACCTGTGATTATTTACCTGACCTGCCACTCCTGTGGGTTCTCACCTGCCTGTTTCTGATGCAGGCTGTTCTCATGTCACACACAGAATTTGTTTTGAACTCCCTCTCGCATCTCAGCAAGAATAATTCATGAGAGTACAAAACCCTCTCCTGCAGCAGGAACTCATCCCTGTTCAAAGCTTGCAGAGGTAAAAGTCTCCTCACTAATGACTGATGATTTATGAAATAAATTGTCCTGGGCCTTCCAGATAAGGTTTAATGGAGTGCTGAGCACAGGGGATGTCTAAGGCAGCACAGGTTTGGTTGCTGTCCCTTCAGGAACACGCCCATCATTCAGGAGAAGCCCAATTTTGGCTGACTGTGTTCCCTGACAATGCTGATCGACCAAGGAGTGCGAGCTGGGCTGGGCTGGGAGTTTGGGGCTGTCCTGGGGAGCTTTGGAAGCAGTGAGGGAGGCAGTCCCTCACTCTGAGCCTCTTTCTCTCTCACCTCCAGCTGGTTCAGCTGCACTGCTGCCACCTTGGCCCAGCAAGGGCCAGGGAGAGCAGGAGCAGAAAGCTGATGTGGTTTTGCCTCAGGGCCACTATATCAGCAGGCTAGTTCACTGAAGTGTCTGGTGGGACTCACTGGTAGGATGCTTCATCCTTTCCTTTTCTCCTCTTCTGTTTGTCAACACAACTAATTGCAAATAATTTGATCTCTTTCAGCATTTTGGTTTCAGTGGTAGGGAACAAAACTGGATTTCAGAGTGCTGTTGTGTTCTCTCCTTTGATATTGAGCCCTCCTGTCGTTTAGCATGCCAGCAATCCAGTATTCTCACTTCCTATTAGACACACTTGTGTTGAGTTGCCTCCCAAATGCGCTGTGAGGGGTTCAACCATCACAAACAGTAGTTTGGACAAAAAAAAAAAAAATGCCATTTGTTCTTTTTGTGGCGCAGGTTTATATGCTGTCAAATCCATCAAGCTCCCTGTAGTATCTACTGATACTCTTTCAACAAAGTTTTTCCTCACAGTAACAACAGTGCTACACAGAGAGCTCTGCATTTTGGGTTGTTCTGCATTGAACCCCAAGTTTTTGACACTTCCACCAATTTCAGTCACCATTTGCCTTGGTGCAGATTTGGATTTGAGGTTGCTGCAATGCCCTATAAGATGTTTTAAAACTCCTCTGACTCTGGCATTTGGGAATGATGGATATTTTAAAAGATTTTTGTCAGCACAATGGCGACAGTGTAAAGAGGGAAATTAAAAATCAACCGACAATCAAACTCCACAAAAAAAAGCCCTGATAAGTTGCTCATAGGGAAGGGCCAGTAGACTCAAAGTGAATAAAGTGTGTAAAGTGGGAAATACCATTTATTTTATACAACCATGACATCCTCAGAGTGCACGGGGTGGGTGAACAAGGCTCCTGTTACTCACCCAAACATTTAAGAGTGAGAGAAACCAGAGTGGGCAACTGTTTTGAAGAGCCTGATAACCATGGTTACAACCAGAATCAGTCCTTAAAACCTGCAAGTAAATGTTGAGACTGCACAAGGAAATACCTTGAGGAAAAATCAGATTTAATCAATAAGAAAACAAGTTTTCCACAGAAATATGTAAGCAGGGCCAGATCTTTTATTATCTAAGCAGGAAAACCACTTTGTTTAATCTTCTGGATATGGTTTTATATCAATGGGACCTGACACTCAGACTCTCCCATCATTTCTGGTTGCCGTGTGCATCCTGTGGCAACACGAAGAGCGCAGCTGACACTGGAGGTGGCGTTCAGCCCTGCAGAAGGAACCTGGCAGATCTGTAAATGTGCCAGGAGAATGGAACACAGCTCATCCTGCCCTGGGGGAATTTGGCTCTGAGCGAGCCAAGTCACCCAGGAATGCTGTCAGGACAATAAGCAGTTCCTGTCCTGAGGCAGGAAGCAGTGTGCTTTTATGTAACCACCCCTCGATCTAGGGCAGGAATTTAGCAAATATTAAAATACGATTTAGCTGTATATATAATTTATCCCCCGTGTGTCCATGGTGTTTAAATTGCAACTGCTGCCTATTAGCCCTGGCATTTTATTTGATTTTGTCATTCTACGGTATATAAATATTTCTAAATTCAGCCCTTCATTAAAAAATCCACTTTCCAACGTGTGGCCTTCAAACTGTGGAAGTGCTAGTACCTGGGATTTTATTAAAACTCTAACTTTAAAAGAAGTTGTTTCATGGATTTACTGTGTTTATTATTATAGCACCTGTTACCCTCAATATGGCCTGTAAAAATCAGCAGCAAAATGAGTTGTGATTGTGTGTATCTTGGATAAAAGGATAAGGGCTGAGTTATGTGTTTTATTTTACACACAGTGATTATCCCAAAACTCGGGGGAAAGAGGATTCAAATTACTATTAAAGAAAGCCTAGTGGAAAAAACACCCATAATTCTTGTGGAAATGTAAAATTGCTTGAAGATTCACAGATTCACAGCACACACACACACACTCCCTTCCTGAGAGGGATTTCTGACATGGACCAGTGTGGGGGTCTCTAATAACAGAGGGTTTATTCATATTTCGGGGGAGGTGAGTGCGGCAGTGCCTGCTCCTGCTCGCAGCCACCGCTCCGGGACAGAGGGATGCTCTGGATGGAGCTGTCCGGGATGCTCTGGATGGAGCTGTCCCGGGATTCTCAGCATGGAGCTGTCCGGGATGCTCTGGATGGAGCTGTCCGGGATGCTCGGGCTGGAGCTGTCCGGGATGCTCTGAATGGATCTGTCCGGAATTCTCAGCATGGAGCTGTCCGGGATGCTCGGGCTGGAGCTGTCCGGGATGCTCGGGCTGGAGCTGTCCGGGATGCTCTGGATGGAGCTGTCCCGGGGATTCTCAGCCTGGAGCTGTCCCGGGATGTTCAGCTGGAGCTGTCCGGGGACACGCTGCAGGCGCAGTGCCCTGAGCCAGCGCGGAGCTGTCCCCAGCACCGCTCCCCTCCCCGTCCTCCCCCCGCGCCACAGCGCTGAGCACTGCGGGCTGCTGTCCCCGGGGGTGGGGAATCGTGGCCCCTGTATTGCCAGCTGCACACACAGCTCCGCTCCCGCACTGCCTATGGCCTGTCCCCATCGCTGTCCCCATCCCTGTCGCCGTTCCTGCCCCTTCGCTGACTCTTTTCCCATCCCCATCACTGTCCCTTCCCCATTCCCGTACCCATCCCTGTCCCCGTGCCCACCCCTTTTCCCGTGCTCATCCTTGTCCCCATCGCCATCCCCGTCCTATTCCTGTCCCAGTCCCCATCCCCATCCCATCCCATTATCCCATTATCACATTATCCCATTATCCCATTATCCCATTATCCCATATCCCATTATCCCATCCCATCATCCCATCCTATTATCCCATCCCATCCCATCCCATCCCATTATCCCATCTTATCCCATTCCACCGTTATCCCATCATCCCATCCGTTATCCCATCCTATTATCCCGTTATCCCGCTGTCACATCCCGTTATCCCATCATCCCATCCCATTATCCCATCCCATCAACCCATCCCATCCCATTCCATCATCCCATCATCCCATCCCGCTATCCCATATCCCATCCCTCTATCCCGCTGCCCCATCCCGTTTATTCCCATCATCCCATCCCGTTATCCCATATCCCATCCCGCTATCCCGCTGCCCATCCCGTTATCCCATATCCCATCCCGCTATCCCGCTGCCCATCCCGTTATCCCATATCCCATCCCGCTATCCCGCTGCCCCATCCCGTTATCCCATATCCCATCCCGCTATCCCGCTGTCCCATCCCGTTATCCCATCATCCCATCCCGTTATCCCACATCCCATCCCGCTGTCCCATCCCGTTTATCCCACCATCCCATCCCGTTTATCCCATCATCCCATCCCGCTATCCCATATCCCATCCCGCTATCCCGCTGCCCCATCCCGTTATCCCATCATCCCATCCATTCCATCATCCCATCATCCCATCCGCTATCCCATATCCATCCCGCATCCGCTGTCTATCCCATATCCCATCCCGCTATCCCGCTGTCCCATCCCGTTATCCCATCATCCCATCCCGTTATCCCATATCCCATCCCGCTATCCACATCCCATCCCGTTTATCCCACCATCCCATCCCGCTATCCCACATCCCATCCCGCTGTCCCCTCCCCGCGCCGCCCCCGCCCCGCCCGCCCCTCTGCCGCCCCCTGCCGCCGGGCGGTCTGCGAGCGCGGCGCTCAGAGCGCGGAGCGCGGCGCACAGAGCGCGGCCGCCGGCGCATCGCACAGCCCGCTCCCGGCCCCGCCGCAGCCCCCCGCCCGGCCAGATGATGAACTTTCTGCGGCGCAGGCTCTCGGACAGCAGCTTCATCGCCAACCTGCCCAATGGCTACATGACCGACCTGCAGCGGCCGGAGCCGCAGCAGCCGCCGCCGCCGCCGCCTTCCGCGGGCTCCTCCGCGCCCGCCGCGGGCTCGCCGGCCGCGGAGCGCCGGCAGCCGCCGCAGCCCGCGCCCCCCCAGCAGCAGCAGCCGCCGCCGCCGCAGCAGTCGGCGGGCAGCAGCTTCTTCAGCTCGCTCTCCAACGCCGTGAAGCAGACGGCGGCCTCGGCAGGGCTGGTGGACGCGACCGCCGCCGTCTCCGCGGCTGTGGGCAGAAAGTTCAAGCTGCTCCTGGTCATCGACGAGCCGCACACGGACTGGTAGGTGCCCCCCAGCATGGCCCTCCGCGCCCTCATCATCATCACCGCCATCCTCATCCTCCTCCGCCTTGCCCCCGTCCTCTCCCCGCGGTCCCTCCCCGGCAGGTGCGGGCTCACCTGGGGCAGAGCCCCGCGCCCGGCCGCGCTGAGGGGCTGGAGCGCAGCATCACCGACTGGATGGAGCAAAAATACCCCAAAAACCCAAACCCCAGCGAGCCCTGGAGCGCCTGACTAGCCGTGAAATCC
Source organism: Sitta carolinensis (assembly GCA_032173965.1). Lineage (NCBI taxonomy): Eukaryota > Metazoa > Chordata > Aves > Passeriformes > Sittidae > Sitta > Sitta carolinensis. The sequence goes on from CM063293.1 coordinate 2,928,533, forward strand.
GTTTCCCATCACAACGCTAAAGAAAACATATATAGAGCCCTGACCAAGCATATCCTGTGTTGTCCGGCGAAATAAAGAACCCGTGTGCAGGGGCAGCTTGGATTTAGGTGCCCTGGGCAGGGATTTCTGTGCGGGCTGCGTGTGGCTGTGGCGTTGCGTGTGGCAAGCCGTGTTTACGAGCCCGTTTGTTTTCCCGCAGCTCCCGCGGCTCCTGTGCCGTTCGGGTGAAGGTCCTTCAGGATGCCGAGCACCAGCCCTCGCTTCTGCCCCAGCGCCGGCAGCTCCTGCCCTGGCGCTCATTAGCTCGCTTTTATTTGGGCTGCGTGCTTGGTTTCCTCTGATAGCATGAAAAATGTGTGATTTTGTGGCGCGGGACTTGGCTGGTGCCGGCGGGAGAGGTTATGGCTGTTGCAGACCTGCTCGTCGCTGCTGGTGCTGTGCTCTAGAGGAAGGACATGTTCCTAGCCATCCCTGGCTAACTTGTGTGTTTCCACACCGAGCTGACGAGCGTCTCGTTCGCTGTTGCTAATTACAGTGCAGAAGGTCTTAGCAGCGCCTTAAAATAATACAGAGTAAAACAAGTCTGTTTTTGTAATGCTGAGATCATCCGGTAGTGGATTGTGGGTTTAGGGTTTTATTCTCAGCGTCTCGAATTTACAGCCTTGCTATCTGCATGGGCTCGTGCAGTGCTGTGATCTGAGCCAATTTGCTGAAATGGTACTTTAATAAAACACTTGAAAAGAAAATATAAGCCTTTAACTGTAGCAGATATGTTATTTATGTTAAGATAACATTACCTGTTACATTTCCCAAGCTTTTTCTTCTGTCTGGTTTTGTAGTCGGGGGGTGGGGGGGGGGATATTTTTTTTTCCCTTTTTTTTTTTTTTTTTTCTTTTTTTTTCTTTTTTTTTTTCTTTTCAAAAAAACAAGGTGGTTGTATCAGCCAGCCTGAGGCAGCCTCTGTAGCTACGTCATGGAGATGGATCCATGGACACTGCTCCCTGCCTTGCAGAAACATCTATTTATTTAATATTCTATAGAGCACAGCTCTCTGCCTGATACATTCAATAACTCTATTTGTTCAGAAGGTTTCTTTCTGGGAGATTTTTCAGTGCTTACTGGAGCCAGTCTGAGTGTTTTGAACGTGGTTTTGCATACGTGGTTTGCACACCTGATAAATGCACCCCACATTAACCCAGTCTGTTGATAGGGGCAAAGCTTTGAAAGCCCTGCATGGGGAGTTCCCCAGGAGCACTCCAGGTAGGAGCCTCACAAATCTACACAAGGTTACTCATGCCTGCTTGCTTTTGCCTTTTTTTCCTCCTCCTCAGAGTATGTGACATGGATACGTAGTAGTTCTGGAAAAAAACAGTTTGTTGTCACGCTGGCTCTTTCCTCTCTGGGAAATCAGTCATTTTGTAGCAGAAGTTTTCAAATATATTCTGAAAAATGATACATCTGACCCTTGTGAGTCCCTCCCAACTCCACATCTGTGTGAATTCTGGTGACTCATGCAGAAGAGTTTGTTCCATACCTTGGGAAGCACGGATCCCCATGTGGGCATGCATTGATCTGCTGGGCAAAAATGGAACGTGGATTGGAATTTGGGCAAGGAAAAGAAAGGCTGGGAGGCTAAAATGGAATATGGATTGGAATCTGGGCAAGGAAAAGAAAGGCTGGGAGGGGCAGCAGGTGAGTGCTGGAGGCTGCTGGGCACCCCCAGCTGCCAGGGGAGGCTGGCAGAGCTCTGCCGTGTGATGCTCTGAGCAAACCCTGCCAGGAACAGCCAAACCAGCACCACAGCATCCCTGAGGGCCCCCAGGAACCCTCCCAGCTGCTGGGCTCTCATCCTGACAGGAGGAGCAGTGGCTTGGCCTTTGTTTTTGTGGTGCTTGGAGCTGCACCGTGTTCATTTGCCTTAAACTGAAAACGTGTGTATTGCTGGTGGATTGCAGTCTCAGTAGAAATCGAAGGATTTGGGGCTGGATCACACTGAAGCCTTACAGGTTCAGTGTCCTCTCTTCAGCAAGGAAGCACGATCCTGTTTCTGCCAGCAAAGGATATTCCCTCTTACCCCTGGCATAAGGGGATGTTTTGTTTCCAATATATTTTATTCCTGTGGAAGGTTGGCCCGTACTTCAAGTCTAAGATTTAATAACCCAACACTGTGGTTGTTGCTCATGGAATCACTTGGGATATTCTACCTAGAACCAAATCCCATTGCATTTTATAATCTTGACCTCAGTGACATCTTTCCTCCTTTCTTGCCCTAAGAGGTTTGTCCTATTGCAAGTTTTGAAATCCTCCATTTCAATTACTTTACTTTTATAGCATGGGACAGGGATAAAAATGGGAGAATTCACTTATCTATACTAATTTGCATATTTTTTTTTCCATTTTCCTGACTTCTTAAGGGAAGAGTAAATGCAGTTGTGTCAAAGCACCCTCCTTTCTCAGCCCAGGGTGTGTCAGAGCTGTACAGGATAATTCTTTTCCTACAGGTTCTTTGGAGTCTTCCAACCACATTTAGTGGTCGTGCTTCTCCTGAAGGTAGGGCTGTAAAAAACACTGAATCCAAGATTTCCCACCAGCTTTGGTGGCAAGTGAAGGGACAGATTGAAAATAGGCTAAAGGTTGTCGTCAATAAATCCGTGGCGAGTGGTCTTGGTCAGTCCTGGAGCTCATGGAAGCCTTTCTGCTGGTCACTCTGTACAATAAATGAGCCTCTGGCCCACAGGTGGAAGCAAACAGCCAGCAGCCCCCATTTCCCACAGTTTGCTTAGAGATTTCCTCTCATTCCAGAACAGCCCCACGAGGAAGAGGCAGCCTGGAGTGCAAACCCTTGCAGTGGAGCAGCTGTTAATTTATATAAATGTACATAAAGGCTTTGGGAAAGCCAATTTTATTTCCAGGCCTGTTCTTCGTGCATTTGGATGTGACATCCCTTCTGTCTGCAGCTGCATTTGGAGCAGACAATTCCAATATCTCAGCCTGCAGAGCGCTCTGCTGGGTTCCCTCCTCTGCTGGATGGGGTCTGAGAGGCACTGGGACGGTGTCTGGTGCACAGCTGCTCCAGGATCTGCAGGGCAGGGCAGAGCCTCCAGAACCACTTGTGAGCTTTAGTGGTGATTGCATGTGACAGATTCCCATGGTTGTTCTACAGCTTTGAGGACCTTTGTTGATATTTTACAAAGGGAGGAAAGTAGGGGGTGAAATAATTTGTTCAAGGTCATCCAAGCGACTGCTGGCAGAGCTAAATTAAACTTAGACAGCTTGCTTCGACTTCTCCTTTAATTCTGCACTAAGTGTCCCAAATTTCCAGTTAGATAGGTTCATTTTAAAATGTGTTTAATTTCCCCTGGAAATAACCATTTTGTTCTGTACACAAAAAGTCCTGAATATTCAGTGCTGAACAAGCAGTTGATGAGAGGCTGTACATCAGTGGCAAGGGGCCAAGGTGCTGTGTATACATTATTATCTTTATTAAAAACTTATGTATAAGATTCAGAAAGCTGTTTCAATATTGAAAATTAATCATCACTTAGTGTGTCATGTCCTTTAAAGCTTGAATGTAAGACTTGTTGGCAGCAGCAATGAAATTATAAAAAGACCAAAGCTAGGAAATTTTGTTCTTGTATTTTTTTAAGCACGAAGCTGGTTGTAAGTATCAGTATTTTATTTTTTTTTTTTTTCACAGACCATTACGCATTTCACTTCATGTTTACTGCCTGAGTAGTTACTCAGCTCGTGACAGGCTCCAAAGATAAACCCCAAATGGCTGGGACAAATGCTAAATGAAGAGCAAACTTTCTGCTTTAAAATTACCCAGTCATTTATGGGCCAGCATTGCTCATCAGAAATGTTTTTAATATGAGCACCATTGTTGTAGTGTAGAAAAGCACTGCTTGATGACACCAAACTTTCACAAAGCGAGCAGCATGAGTTTCCTAGGGTTTGATTTTTGGTTTGGGGTTAAATTTTGTCCACTAGAAGGTGGAAACCAGTTTCAACTAAAAATGTGTGCTGTTGTTTTTGGTGACTACCAGACATGCACAGCACACTGCAATGACAATTTCACTGCAGTTTCTCTGTTCATTAGGGATGGCTCAATTGTGCATAACAAATTAGCAGCTCCTAACTCCAACTGGCTTAGAATTCTCATGTATTTAGCTGAAACATGTTGATTTAGTAGCTGCAGCTTTCATTCAGTGTAAGCCTTCAGTGAGCAAGTTTTCCAAATTTAGAAGGCGTCGCTTGATTTTAATCATGCATAAATGAGGGCAAGTGCTGTGCCAGAGCCCTCTGCAGTCCTTTGGGATGGCTCTGGAGGAGGACAATGACCCTGAGCCTCCTGGCAGGCACAGCTCACTGCTACCAGCAGAAAATCCAGAGCCAGGTGGGAAATGGGGAGGGAAGCCCAGTTTGGGACAGAAGTGGAGCTGGGTGGGGATGGAAGGGATTCCTTGGCACTGGGACGGAGGGTGGGATGTGTTTGGAGGCAAATCCAGCAGTGAGGGAGAAGGTTTTGAAAGGGTCTCTGCTCTCAAGGCTTGGACCAAATCACCAAATGTGGAGGGTAAGGAAAAGATAATCTTATCAATATGTATATTTTATACCCGAAGAAAAGGCCTATACTGAATCGCCTTTATTAATTTAAAATGCCTTTTGCAACTCTTAATTTTCCTTTAATTTCAAAAAAACTCTTGATATTAAAGGAAAACAACCTTGCCTTTCTTATAACATTGTCATATTTCAAGGAGGCAATAGGTTCCTTAGAACCTCTGAAACTGAGCAAGAGTGATGAAGGTTTTACTTTGGTTGCTCTCTAATTTTCACTTCATATGAACATTTCACATTTCAAAATTATCTTTGTGAGACATTTCAGTCTCCCTCAAGTTGTGGCCTTTGGAATGGCTTCCCAGCCCTCCAAAAAGGAGCTGGCAAGCAGCTTTTGCATGAGGCCAGTGTGTGCTTCTTCCAAGCAGGTAATTGGTAATTGGTAATTAGATCAGCCCTGCTTCCCAGCCTGCAGCTCCAGCTCTGCACTAAGGGCTCTCTGCCTCTGCAATCCAAACACAAACACAATTAAAGGAGGGATGCAGGCACGAGCAGCTCTGCAGGCTGGGAGGGCTCATGCAGGAAACCACGAGGGTTTCTGCACTTTCATCCTGAGCTGTCTCCTCAGCCACTGCATGAGCTGTTCCAGGGGTGAAGTACAGCTCATGGGGCCTTGGCACTGCTGCTCTGTCCAGTTTCGAAAAATGATTTGTGAAAAATGCCCCACACTGGGCAAGGGCTGGAGGAGCAGAGTGTGCAGCTGAGCTAACTGAAGTATGGAAGGTGCTAAATCTGAATTAAATCTGAAAACCTCGCCCAAGTTGTGTTCCATGTGTTTCATTTCAAAGTATGGAGCATGTTAAATCTGAATTTGTGTGTGCAGCAGCCTCACCCAAGTCGTGTTCTGTGTCTGCTCTCCCCACAGCCAGCTGGTGCAGCACCAGACAATGTCTGTGCTGGTATTTTAAGATGATCTAAGAAAGAAAATTGCTGATTTTTTTTCTGTTTATCTACAGTTCTGTCGTGTGTAATGCTTGGCCATGTTGGTATAAATAGCCAGACTCAGTGTGTGACAGAGATTACCTTTTTGACAAGATAGAAAATGAGAACCAAAGCTCTCAGTGGAAAACACTTTCTCTTCCCTGCTCTGAGTGTTGATCTCTCTAAACAAGCTCTTGCAGGCTCTAATGTTATTTTAGGCAGCTGAGTGCAAATGAGATGTTGGCCACAAATTTGGACAGATTCTGGTGTCACCTCCATGCCACCCACCCTTGTTCCCCTGTGCTAAGGATCTAAGTGATATTTTTCTTTTTTCCCCTATCTTTAAGAGACAATAGAAATGCCTCTGAAGCCTAATGAAAACTATAGTCACACATTTAGCTGAATTGGGTAATATTAGAGAAAAAAGTTTGCCAACGTTTTCTTCTAAAGCTTGCCTTCAGAGAAAGGCAATCGAAAAATTGGCAAGGAAATAATGAATTTCAGGGAGGTGCATTTCAAAGCAATGAGACTGAAGTGAGAGATAAAATTAATAACAAACTGCTTGGTAGACTATGGAACCATGTAAAATATGAAATTCTACTTGCAACCTATTCAGAATTTGATAATGGCTTGCCAGTAGCAAATTGTAACCTGTTGAAATAGGAAAGGCATAGAACAAAAGGGTATTAAAAACTATAACATGAGATGTTTTATTCTTCATCTTGCAAAAGTGTGTGAACAGGACTCCCTGTTTTATATGGATGGGGTTTGCCATTGGGAAACCCTGCACTGGACACTGGAAAAGCCATTTTTGCTGGAAGCAAGTTTCCCCAAAAGATTGGTGCTAAATATTCCCACAGGATTTTCTAAAAGTAGTCACTTGATTTTAGGCAGCTTTAGTACCCAGTTCTTAATAGCACTGTGTGAGTGACCCACAGAAATATCATATCAAATATCACATAATTATGTCCCATTAGGAATGCTTTAAACTACAGAAATCGGTTTTAATACCACTGAAATTATTGATGTTTGAAGGCTTTATACATTTATAAATGAGGTACACTGCAATCTGCATTTAAAAATGTGCTAAGACTTCAGTGACAATCCGTGTTTGAGTTTAAACTTTTTGTGTTTGGGGAAGGGAATAACAAATGCAGGCAGCCAGGTTTGGATACAGAACCTCCACAGAAGGAATTTGGACCTGCTTGGCTGAACACAGCAGCACAGGGTAACTACAGACAGGTGGAAAAATTGCCAAGAATGGAAAAGAGTAAATTGACAGAGAAAGCAATGCTGTAGACGACAAAAAATGAAGCCATAAATGATGAAGTCAAATGTTACCTGCAGTAATGACATTGCTTCCAAAGAGGAGTCAGCTTACCTTGTGGAGTGACAAAAATGTGCAGCGAGGTGATAAAACTTCACAGCCACCGTGGGTGGGAGGGCAGCCTCTGCCCTGGGCCTGCAATGAAAGCTCCCTGCTTGGTTGCACTGCTGCTTCTGCTAATTACACAGCTTTATCTGTGCCCAGTCACACTCAGAGAGAGCTCCCTGCTCGGGCTGCCAAGGACAGCTGCAGGCTGCTTCAGGTTTGGGCAAGAAGTGCAAGGATCGTGTCCTTTCTTCACCCTCACTGTCCCCACGGGTTGTCTCTCCCTGGCTGGCACGCAAATATGAATAAACAAATTCCTAACAAACAGCTGGTGTGATGCCTTTTGGGGCTACCTAAAAACGGAGGCCAGACAAAATTAAGGGAATAAAAAGCAGTTTATTTATGTTTATTGCAGGGCCCTCAGGTGCATTTAGGGCAGATGAAGCCCCCAGGGGCTGCAGCCAGAATGGCCCCCGGGTCAGGGGTGTTCCCACTCTGCTCAGTTTGGTCCATTTGCACCCTGGGGGTCAATGCTCCAATTCCAGCTGCAGGTAATGCAGTCATTCCCCCCAGTGTGCTCCCCAGGTCACTGCTGTTCCCAGCTCTGCCCTGAGGCACTGAGGGCTCCTTGATTGCCAGGGCTGCAGAGGAATTGTTGTGTCTGCCCCGGGGGGGGGCAGCAGCAGCTGGCACTGAATGTGGAGTTTGGAGGGAGGCGCTGAAGGGCTGCAGGAGCACAAACACATGGGAAATACAGCAGCTACACTCCTAAGGCTGAGCTGGAATCCTCCTCTCTGTTTCCAGGCTGCTGTGATGGAGTTTAACCCAGAGGCCCCTGTTGCTGTGATGCAGATAGGAACACACAGCACACACACCACAAGGGTTCAGGCAGAGAAGAAGAAAAGAACTCTCTCTTTTATTGTTGACTTCGTATCTCTCAGTTTCTGGACAGTGATCAGAGATTGGACAGAGAAGTTCCCACCTCTCCATCTCCACTGGTCACTTGAGAAGTCCATCAGGTGATATCTTTTATAAAGGAATGCAAACATGATCCTTTTTTATCTTACAAATCACGAGAACTGACTCCACTATACTAAAACAAATCAGAAAGCTGATTTTCAGGGACAGCAGGCCCCTGAATGAGCCGTGCTGGTGAAGCCCTGCAGAGCCTGGGTGGGCAGTGCCCGCCCAGCCCCAGCTCAGCCCGGCTGTGCCCGGGCTCAGGAATGCTGGGCTGGGCTCCCCCGGGCTCCCCTGGGCTCCCCTGGGCTCCCATCCCTGCTGCCAGGCTCAGCTGCACTTCACAGGGACCTGGGATTCCTCCAGTTCTTGGGTTGCTCCAGCTCTGGGTACACAGCTCCGTGCCTGACCTCATGTTTGTTCATTTGACCTCATTTCTTCTTTATTCCTTCTGATTTCTTACTAATAAAACTGATTATGATTCCACTGAAACAGCCCAGATTTAGGGGATTAAACTCCAATATGAGATCAGTCACAGTCTCTTAAGTCTCACATTTGCTCAGGGAAATCAGGATGGCTCCAGAGAGGAAGATTCAGCATTATTTCACTACCTCTCAGTTTGTTTCAGTGGTTTCTTTTGCACTGAAGATCATTTCCAATGAAAGCTTTCTATGTTTACACACACTTCAGCATAGAGAAAGTCTTAAAAGATGTTAAAGGTTTCTAAATTAATATTAGAAAAGCCATCACATCAAATTTGTCATTCTGAAAGTGTGATAAAAAGGTTTAATCATAAAATATGACAAATACATCCAATTCCACTGAGTGGCAATATGGTTTCATAGTGTGCTGAGGGTGCAGAACGTGTTTTACACAAGAGTTGTTGTCTCAGTCATCGAGGTAAATAAAAATCCTAGGCATACTTTTGATGAGCAAAAATTATTTATGAAGCCTTTGTCTTTGAACAGATAACCAAAAGTAATTTTCCTGAGTCTTGTGTGGCTGTTCCATAAAATACATATCAATAAATGACAAGAGTGTTTGTGAAAGGCCTTTAAAATGCGTTTGTGTGTTTGCAGTCATGTATATCTGAATGCAGAAGGGTTTTTTTGGAGAAGAATTTGTAGGAATTTTCACTGGTGGATGTTGTCCAGATAGAAAGTAGTCCATGGCTGTAGTTTTCTTGCTCTGGAAAAAAAGGAAGCTCTTCCATGGTGCCAGTGAAAAGTCCCTCAGCTGTTCTGAAGACAGGTCTCTTGAGCATCTATTGTGTGGGTTACAAGGCAGAAATTATGGGATTTAGAGAGTCAGGATTTGTGTCAGGCTGTTCTCTGCTGAAATTCTTTTAGTTGGACCCATGTTCTGGGATTTTTTTGTGCTGACTAATTTTCTTACTAAGACAGAAATGTCTGATGTGAACCAGCAGCAATTCAATGTACACGAAGGTGAGATTAACTCCCTTGGCAAGAGTAACACTGGGAAGGAGTCAAGAGAGACACTAATATAAAGTATAATTAGTGTGCATGGAAGTTTACATTATTTCTACTCAAATCACTTCCACTGGCTCAGTGAGGGTCTTGCAGCAGTGCTTTTCTGTTAAGCCTTGCAGTTGTTTTATTCTTTTACTTGCTAGAAGGCCTTTCCAAAAGCTCAGGCAGCTAACGAAGCTTTGGGGTCATTGCTTGGTGGGTTTCTTTCTGTTTTTTTTTTTTTTTTTTTTCTCCCCTGAATATTGTGACCCATTATAAGCATCCTTTTCAGCTCCCAGATCTTGGCTTCTGGGCTGTGCACTGATGACAAATCATCTCCTAAGTGGCCTTTAGAGTAAAATACACCTGCACAGTAGCAGGAGATGGCAGAGTGTGACTGTTATTGTCCAAATCCCTCGGTGGTTAAGTCCCTGTACTTCAGGAACAGCTCTCTGGAAGGCTCTCCATGGAGAATAAACACACCAGGTGCTGCTATCCTGGAATCCAGCCTCTGTGTGACTTTATGTGGTAACAACAGAATTAAATCTCGATTTTCTGATTTGCTGGGCTGGTGGAGGCTTTCCCTGAGTGTTTGTCAGACACTTCTCAGCTGGGTGATCTAGACCAGTGAATTTGTGATGCTTTCTGTGGAGCAGAGTGCCAGTCGTGGTTTCAGCCTTCTGAAAAACTGCTCTGCCTGTCTGTGTGTCTGTCTGTGTGTCAGTCAAGATGGGGTGAAGACTTTGTGCCTGTAGCTCTTTAACCAACGCTAACGAAAGGTTTAGAGCACATTACTGCATCTCAGGGCTTCTTTCAGTTGGGGAATTTTCAACTGAGTGTTTGAAAGGAAGCAAGCCTAATTGGTGTCAAGAAAACGTTTATTTTTGAGGGTTGAATGATACTTCTAAAAGTCACTTTTGTATTTCTTTAATTAGACTGTGTTTTAGGGTAGTTTTTTTGGTAGATCACTGAAATTCTTTAGATCTAGACAATTGAAAGATGATTGAAATTCTTTAGATCCGGACACTGGACTCCTCAAGATGAGAAAAGAGTATTTTCACTTTGAGGACTTCAGCAAATAACTTTCATGTTGGAAAATAGGATTATGTGTAACACATAAATCAGAACTAATGATGTTAATCAGCAAAAGCAGCTTGTTGCAAAGTATCAAAGTCCCCATCTCTGCTGCAGCAGGGCTGGAGTGCTGTGCTGCTAATCTCGTTAACACACACAACTAATTTCATTTGGGGCAAGAAGCAGCTTAATCTGCACATGTTTCAAAAGTGTGTGCTCATCTCTGTCTGTCTGCAGTAATCCAGGAGCATTTTCCTGACAGAGCTGTGCAAGGCATAAAATTATTCTGCATAATGAGGACAAATTCTTCCGTTTTGTCTGAAACATTGTCTGAAAACTCAGGGTAAAAACCTGTGACTGTAGGACCGGCAAAAGTTCTGTATGTCTGTAAATGGAAAATAAATTGATTTGAGACAGCTCTGATCAGATAGTTAAAATTGTAAATATTCGCTCATCCTTAATACCCTCTCAAAAATATTTCTGTTTAGATTCCAGTGTACAGGACCTGCCTGTGCAGATTCTTTTGTTGTATTGAGATGGAATAAGTTTTTTCTGTCCAAACTCAAATTAAAATGATGCACGGTTACTGCCTTTTACAATTCTGTTTGTCAGCTGTCCCACTAATACTGCTGCACAATTTGAGGTCAGTGTGCAGTCACTTAACCATGTTAAAACAAAATAGAGCTGACTTCAAGAACTACTTAAAAGTTGAAATTTTTATTTAAGAAGATTATTTCAGAACTTGTTTTTGCTTGAATCAGCCATTACTGAAACCTTTTGGAAAGGGCGAAGAAGAAAAATCCAAGTGTATGAAGTTTTCATGTCATTGTCTTCTTTAATTAAAAACTTCTAATCTGGCCCTTTGTGTTGAAACCAAAATAGAACATTCAGGGTGAAATTACTGTGGAGGCTTGGAAGTGGCAGTAAAAGGCATTAAACAGTGATTAGGCATGTTCTGTTCAAAATTCCTGTTTATTTACTCTTGTATTGTTTCCACATGAGCAGTGAAGTATCTGCATGTGAGAGCAATGATGTTTTGGGGAAATAATGTGCTGTAGTTAGTCGTGACATTTTTACTTGCTGTTCCTTTTTACAGGAGCTGTTTCAAGCTGCTTGTTGATTTTTCTGAGGAATTGGTTCCTGACTTTCATCTGCCACCCTTCATTTCAAATAGACAAAAGTTATGACATTAAATTAATATGACAAAAATGGTGATACCCTGCTGACAGATTTCTAGCTTCAGCTGTAAACTGGTGTAAATACCTCCTCAAAATCAGGAATTCTGAGGCTTTTCCAAGCAAATGAAAGTGTTCAGTGGAGTGCAGCTCCAGCACAGCTGTGTGACCAGCAGAGCTGCACTCCAGGACCATTGTGACATTCTCCAGTTGCCTTTCCCACGAGCCATTAACAGCCACCCTTCCAAACTCCCAGAGGGTGGGAGAGCCACAGTCCCCAGGAACTGTCCCCTGGGAAATCCTCTGCCTGTTCACCTTCTGTTTTACTAGAGCCCTCTTAGAGAAAAGGTTGGTACATAATGGAAAATTTAGACTTTTGCATCAAGAATTCATCACAGAACAAAGAGTGACATAATTCTTATTGTGCAGCTCAAGAGGTTGCCAAAAAGTAAATACTTGACGTTATTCAAACACATTTTCTCAAAGGTACCTGTCTGATTTCTGCATAAAGTATCCTTGTAGCTAATGCAGGCATTGTTAAAAAATCCCCTCTCCAGTATTTTGGTGGGTTAAATATGTGTTTAGTTAATGCCTTTTTCACTTGGAGATATTTTCCTTCCATTTATGGCATCTCTTTGTAGAAAAAAAGAAAAATCAGATGATTGGGACTTGCAATTCTCTTGTGACTCAGCCCTTGAGAGATCACCTTGTCGGAGTTTCTTTGTGTTAGGATAATGGGATTGCTTTCTCCTGTTTTTCTGTAGCCTTCCAAGAGCCTTTTATGAGCAGCACAATTAAATGCAAATGATGGTTCCACCAAAGAGGCACAGGACACTGGAAATTGGTGCTGGAAATGTGCTGTTTGCCCTGCTCACCCTCACTTCTGGTGGATGTGTGAGTTTGTAGCAGAGCCAAGTGTTCCCTAATTCATGATTCCAGAAGTTTTGGTTTTGCTCTCCTCTCCTCATCCCTTCCCTTCTCCCATTCTTGTTTATTCCTTTGGTCATTCAGCTCTCACTGATTAGAAATACTCAGCTTGTAAAGGGCACATGGGCTGGAAGAAGCTGTCCTTGCTCAAGCTGTAATAATGGATTTGAAAATTCTCATGACTGCTTATTAAAATACTCAATTCATCACCGATTCATTGAATTACATTCAGTACCTGAACAGATTATTGGTTTGCCATACATTCAAATTAACAGCATCAAATGCATTTAGGTTGACATAATTCAAAGTTCTTTCCTTGTGCTCTTGCTGAACTTTTCCTCTTGCTGTTCCTCTTTAACAGAATTTATCAAAGATAAAATACCCACACTCCTGAGTCATTAGAATATTTATTTGTAAGAATTTATTATTACCACGCATTCATGTTGCTCTTTGTCTCAGTATCTCTTCCTTCCTTAAAGCCCTTTGACTTTCCAGATTCCCTGTGATGACCTTGGGAAATAAGGATTTTTAAACCTTTATGTGTTTAAAAATAATCAGACTAAGGCAAGACATGTAGAGTGCTTAAATTTAAATATTGGTTCACGTGCATTAACAACATCTTGTAGTTCCAGTAGCAAAGCAGACTTTGGTAGTAATTTGGTTCCCATAATTGGATAGCACAATTCAGAAAGAAATTATTGTAATGTCCTACATTCCAAAATTCCAGTGTTCTTTTTTGGTGAGTTAGAGGTACTCTGGAGGAATATTGAAAGCACGTTTTCATAGGGAAGCATTTGAAACGTGCATCAACTTCTTCCAATTTTTCGTGCCCTTTTCTCGTACACATTTTTAGCATTGCAGCATTTCAGCTTTTGAGAAGACAGATTGAGCAAGTCCTAAATTTTTCGAGTATATTGCAGGATGCCCCTGGAGAAGGGACATCCATTAATAATCTGAAATTTTTCATCTGACTCCAGATTGTGATTAAAGACAGAATCATATGGAAGAAGTAACAACGCTCACAAGGAACTGCTTATATTTTGCTGTTAAGGCCAAGAATTACTGGAGAAGCAAATCCTCATAGCAGACTGGGGAATGCAGAGAAAATCTCATTCACCTTGTCAAGAGTGGCAGGGCTTCCCTGAACCTGTGATTTGTTTGCTTGAATCATGGGGCACAGAGTTACAAATTGCAAAATAAATCAAGAGGAGGATGAAATTGAGAGCTGGACAGCTTTGAGCTAAGGCTCTGGTTCTGCAAGGATGGGCAGAGTTGGGATAGAAAGTAATTTGTCTCTTGGTCAGGTATTGATCCATAAAATTACTTAAAAATGCTACAACTTATTTGTAATCAGTACAGGAATTGCAGGTAAGCCCATATTTGCCTTTTTGGTTTTCTTACAAGTCAGGAGAGCTCTTGGTGATGACATGTAGGGAACTCCCTAAATTTTAGATTAAAAAAAAAAAAAAAATTAGCAGTAAAGAATTATCATATGAGTGAGAAATTCCATCAAATGAAGCAAGTGGATCTAAATCCAAGCTGGCCCAAGCCATGCCTGTTCCCCACCTCGTCACCAACCCAGAGCTCTGACACATTCATCCTTCCTTGGACACCTCCAGGATGCACCAAGGTCAACTTTTGTAGCCTGTTTTTGGCAGATTAAGTATTTGTGGAACATAGTGACATTGTACAAGGCAGTGGGATTTAAAATAAACAAAAAGAACGTTTTTTTCTGCATTGAATTATTATTTGTCACTATTTCTTTGCTGCTTTTTAGACATATCCAGAACAAGTAGCAAAACATATTTATCCCCACGGGCATCTAGTAAATGTAGAATTAAACACATAAATACTGACAGAGAATTTTCAGTGAGGTAATTATAAACTGGCTTCAGTCTCGTGTTCCATATGTTAACCAGCTTGGAATACTAAAGGTTTTGGGTGGCAAAGAGCATCTTCTGTTCACTGGACAGTTAAAAATTACAAGTAATTTTTTTAAATGATTATGATACAATTCCTGCAGTTCTGACCCTTGCCTTTGGAATTTTTTTTTCTTTCACTTGGCTTATCTTTTGGAAAACATTTCAGGGAAAGGAGGCTTTGACCTCCTGACAGTGAGGGACAGTGAAGACTAAACCTTGTCCATTGTAGCAAACCACTGGAACAGATTTGCCACGTTTCTGAAGCAGAGGCTTTATCCAACGGAATTGTAAGTTCAGAATTTGGATCTGTCTCCTGAATTTCCAGGGCTGGTAAGGATTTTGTGATAAATGCAAAATTGTGTGTATTTGGATTGTATTAAGAAACAACTTGAGTCCAAGGCAAATATTTCGTAGTTTAAATAAATATTACCATTTGAATAAGTTAATGTACAATTTACAATAGTTATACAATAGTTAATAGTGCAAATTCACACTCAATTTTTATGGCAATGGATTTTATTTCATCCTTGGATTCCAGCAAAAGCCTGAGCAGAGACACTGGGGGGAAGGGGAGGGCGGTGGCGTTACCACGGAGCAGGGACAAGGATGCGCTTCTACAAATTCCTAATGCAGACGTCAAAACGCTGGAGGTTCAGCCCTGAAAGGAAGAATCCCTCGTCACAGAGATGTCTGGGAGCTCGGAGAGAAAATCCCTGGCGGGGGGAGAGGCAGCGCCGTGACTCAGCTGCGGCTCCTGCCCCGCGGGGCCGGAGGCGGCCGATGCTGCTTCTTCTCCTTTCCCTTCTCCTTCTCCTTCTCCTTCTCCTTCTCCTTCTCCTTCTCCTTCTCCTTCTCCTTCTCCTTCTCCTTCTCCTTCTCCTTCTCCTTCTCCTTCTCCTTCTCCTTCTCCTTCTCCTTCTCCTTCTCCTTCTCCTTCTCCTTCTCCTTCTCCTTGATTCTTTCTGCTGCTGCTGCTGTGCTCACCCACGCCCTGTCCCCGGTCCCCACAGCTCTCTGGGAGCTCACACACGGGAGATGCTTCACCCTGGGGGTGAAAACCAAAACTCTTCTGTTACAGACAGCACATTCCTAGAGTGAAGCAGGCAGGCAGGAATGTGGAAAAATGTAGGGAACAGCAAAACCTTTATGTGAGCACTGGGACATCTCCATCCTCAGGGACACCTCCACCCTCTGCAAACGCTGGGTGTTCATCACATTACCAGTGTGAAGTGTGGCTGTGTTTTTTCAGCAGGGGATTATATTTTTTTTTGTAATTCAGAAGAAACCAGTCGAATAGAGACATGTCTTTATGCTAAGATAGCTTATGTTACCATAAAAGCTGTCAGAGGCTTTACTGAAACTGGTTTTCATTAAAAGGCCAAAGATGATGGGCAGCTGTCAGAATCCACAGGAGGTGGACAGTGGAGAGTGGAGGGAGGTCAGGGATGCTCGTGTTTGTGGGAGGACACAGCAGAGGTTCCACTGGCCAGGCTCTGCATTGCTGTGTCATTGGGAATGAAAGGAAGAGGGAAACCAATTATTTCCTGTTTCCCGCAGTGTGGCAGCTGTTAGCTCTTTCACTGAATCCTGGCTCTCTGTTCTTATGTGTGTTTGCTGTCAAGTTTGGAGCTAAGTTATACACAAATCCCTGCTCAGATAGAATGACAAAAATTGAAATTCTTTCCTGACCTGTCGCACTGTTTGGAAGTCCTTGAGGGTTTGTGTGTGTGCACTCCTTCTTCTCCTTTTGGAGTCCCCAGGGCACCTGTGTTACACCACAGACATCCCACCTTGCAAATCCTGCTCTTCCTCACCAGTGTCAGCATCTTCTCAGGTGCACTTCACCATGTGGACATCAAGTGCTGAAGTCAACTGTCTCTGACCAAACATAGTCAAGCTCAAAACCAACTCAGAGCCCAGCCCAAGTCCCAGATTCCTGCATCCCACCCATGCAATGTGTCTGGTGGCTGCTGAGCAGCTTTTCTTCCTGCTCCTGTTTGAAGCTGCACCCAGGCTCAGGAGATAAACTGAGATTACCTTTTCCAATTTGCAGATTGGCTAAAACCTGGTGAGCAGTTACTTTAATAAAATTCCCCTTCTCTCCACTCACTGAAAGCTTTTTTAACTCTTGAAAGGTTTTTCTGCATTGAATACTTGTAAATTATGAAGCTATTTATACTGGCTTGAACATACCTTGGTGGTGTTGGCATTTTAAACTGTTTTGTAGAGATTAAGCATGAAGCAAAGACCTGAGGTTTCAAGATGAAGTTAATCTGACAGGCTTTATAGTTATTTTAAAGGTGCCAGTTGGGAAGACATTTTGGGAAGTTTAGAATGCAATCCTGAAAGACTGAGGGGATTACAGCCTCAGTTTATTTTCTGTACAAGTGTTTAAATGTTATCTAACCAATTATTCTCGCTCTTTTTTTTTTCCCTAAGCCCCTTTGGCAAACCAGCAGAACATTCCCCATGCTTCCTACCCTTTTCTATGCACACAATTCATCAGCAGCCTCTGAGCTGAGTGTGGAACCCTTTTCCCCAGCCAGTGGGGAGTTTCAGGAGCTCTGTGCTGCAGTGGATGTTTAACGATGAAAGAATCAGCCAGGCGGTTTATGAGCAATGTATTTTATGATCAATTTTTGATAGGATATTTATGATCAATTTTCAGTGGGAAATTATTTGGACAGGTTCTGCTGCTGGTGAGATGAAGCTTTTGATTTCTGGGTCCATTTTAGATAAACAAGGGGCAGCAGAGGGCTGGTTTGAGTGAATGTTTTATTGCAGCCAGGGAGATCAGGATTTTAGATTTAGTTCTTGTCAGCAACAGTGACAATATTAAAGTACAAGTTGCAGAAAGTTATTTTGGACTGATTTGTTTCGTTTCAGATCAGAAAGGCAGGCATTAAGAATTTCCCTGTTGTTTACTGATTGAAAATCTTGAGAACTTCTACTTTTTCAATTGTATTTTCTTTGTGTTGTCTTTAGATTGGCAATTTGATGGATTTTTTTTCTCACTTTTTCAAGTGCCATCCATGTTTTCACTTCAGCAAGATTGTCTTGCCGAGTAAACCAAGTTTTCTGCTCAATTTTTCATAGTCATTTTAAGTTCTCATATTTACAATTTCAGGGTTTGGTTCTAGTCTTTCCAAACTCTGCAGTAAGAGAAGTTTTGCTTGATGTGTCATCTACTGTGCTGCACCTGCTCACAGTGTTCCAAAGCTTATTCTTGCATGTTTGAGGTAATGCCATTAATGGAAAGCAGTTTGAAAAGAGGATTTTAAATGCATATAAATGTTTCCTGTCTGCAAAATAAAGATTCTGTACCACAAGGCAGAATAACAGGCTCCTTATATCTGACTCAGAGTGGCTTTTTATAAGGTAATTTCTTTATCTAAATTGATTTACCAGAAGAAGGGAACAATAATTTAGTAACAAAAATATGAAATATTTAATCTTTAGTTTACTTTGCTCACAAATCTTGAAAAAATATTTGGAAATTTCTGCAGGTGGAATGTGCAAACTTAACATCTTGATATTTTGGGTTTTGTTTTATTTTGTAATAAGGTTCTGTGAGTTAAGGCCTTCAGGTAGTTCTGGAATGCATTCATAGTGCCAGAGAGTGACCTCAGAGGCATCCTCAAAGTGTCTGGGATGAACCACTCATCCATAAATTAGACAAAATCTAATTTAGTGTGGAAATCACTTCAAACCCTGTGAGTAATGAAGAAAACTTGCTGAATGTTCTGCTGTGATTAATTCCTCAGTGTTCCTCTGAAGAATGCCCTCCACCTGAGCTGGGCCCTGGCCTCCAGCAGCCCAGCTCGTGTGGGATGGAGGGCAACCCGAGCCCAGGAGCCTCAGGAAAGGGCACCCAGCAGGGGCAGGGAGGGGCTGGCTGGGCTGGCACCATTGAAAAGAGATTTATCTGCAGCTGAATGGTAATGTAATGTACTGTAATGGAATGTGGAATATACTGTCATATAGAATAGAGAGAACGATAGAATAGAATAGAATAGAATAGAATAGAATAGAATAGAATAGAATAGAATAGAATAGAATAGAATAGAATAGAATAGAATAGAATAGAATAGAATAGAACAGAACAGAACAGAATGAATAGAATAGAATAGAATAGAATAGAATAGATAGAATAGAATAGAATAGAATATAGAATAGAATATATATAGCATAGAATAAAATATAATACAATATGACATAATACAATATGATATGACATGACATGACATATGACACAATACAATACAATACTATACTATACTATACTATAATATAATGTAATATAATATAATATAATATAATATAATACAACATAATACAACATAATGCTACATAATACAACATAATACAACATAATACAACATAACACAACATAACACAACATAACACAACATAACACAACATAACACAACATAACATAACATAACATAACATAACATAACATAACAAAACATAACATAACATAACATAACATGCACTCCTGGGCCACACATGCACGATGAGATGGGGATGGGCACGGGCAGGGCAGTCTTCCCCCAGTCTGGAGCTTTTCCCTCCCAGTTCCCCCAGTGCCTCCCCAGCTGGGTAATTTCAACCCACATCTGCCAGAGCCAGGGAGCCAGCAAGGGCTGCCAAAGCCAAGAGCACGAGGCTGGGCTTGACCAGCTGCGCTGCTGGGGAGTGCACAGAATGATTCTGCAAATTATTTAATGGAGAGTAGAGGTGTGGAAGAGATGGCAGCAAGGCCATTTTCAGCTGTGCGTTCTGTGGTGTGGTTTAGCTCCTCTGGGAAATCTGCCTTAGCAAGGACTGAGTGGCCACTGGAGCTTGTGACTGCACCAGCCTGGCAGTGCAGTCAGGTGGGATGCAGAATCCAGTTTTATCTGCAGGTAAGGCTAACAGCTCGGTTTTTCTCTCTGAAGTATCAAACCCTGCATTTTTAGTGGGATTTCTGTCAAAGGCATAGCTTCAAGCAGCAGGTGACTGTTAAATCCTGCTTGTAGTCCATGCAAGTTTTCCAATAATTCCCTTTTGTTACAGAATAGCAGTAAAAAAAGGCCAAAATGAATGTGGATTTATTTTTTTTTCTGGAGGTACACTATAATTTTGGCTTTGTTTGTTTTAGCCTTTAAGGAATAGTAGCTCGACCAAGGCCAGGCTGTTTATTTGTGTGTGCTTAGGGAATCACAGCTGATCTGTGGAGGTTGCCTCAGGAAGAGACTGAAACTGAGTTTTCTGAGGGAGTTCATAGTTCCTCTGTGAGAAACTCTGTCTCCAGAAGCTGTTGGCTCGGGAGGAGCACATGTCATTTTTTCAGTACTTTAAATAAGTCCGAACCGAGTTATTTCCAGCCTCTCCCAGCAAGCTACTACTACATGGCCACAGGCTAAAAACTGAATTCTGAATTCCCATTCCAGCTCCTTCCCACTGCTCACAGTCACAAAATGGTTCACCAAGTGACACCTGCCAGGTTGTACCTTGGGAGTGAAGGCTGCCCTGACCTTTGTGTTCAGTGGATTCCCTGGGCACTCTGAGATTTCCCCAGGCCATTTCCCAGCACCATTCCTGACAGGGGCAGTTGTCCAAAGCTGGGAGAGGGAAATGCTAGTCACCGTCGGGAGGGACCGAAACACTGTTAAAATGGATTAAAAAACCTCTTTTCCTCCACTGTTTGGAAGTTGGGCAGTGCAGGAGTGTTGTTTGACTCTCTAAAAGCATTTATCTTCGTGCTGTATGTAGCTCTCCCATTCTGATTAAGTCTCAGTAGCTCACATTCCCTTTGGGGAATAAAATGTTATCTAAAAGAAGCAATTCCATGCACTGCCCTATATAACACATGCACGACTCTCACCAGCCTTGCAGGCAGTTTGCTGGGGAGTTTCAGCCTGGATCAAACCTCAGGTTGTTTGCTTTTACTGGCATCTTTAATTTTAATTGCTTCCTACGCTGTTGGAATGTGTGAAGGTGTGTGGAGGAGAGGATTATGTAAAGGACAGTGGTAGGAGAACAAACATCAACAAATACCTTTGGTTTTATACCCAAAAATCAGGCAGCAGTTTCCCCTGATATGGGAAAATTGTAATGTTCTTCCAGAATAGGTTTGCAAAGAAAGCAAAGAGGCAAAAATTATATTTACACTTGACACAATTTAGGATGGAGTCCTCTATGGAAATATTTCCTTTAATCCAGTATTTTTCCTTCTGTAAACAGTGTAAGTGTGTGCTTCAAATGCTACTGCAGAGTGTCACAAAGACTCTAAATGCATGGAGAAAGGACTGGCTAAGAAAAAAACCCAGAATCTTGGTTTCCTTTACTGATGCAATGAACCATTCCATTGAAGGAGAGACTTTGTGTGGGTACAACCTCAGGGACTACACATGGCCCATTCAGTACATCCTGTGAAAACATTTTGGTCCTAAACCTAAAGAAAGTGTGGGATCTTTTTGACAACAAGTACCTTGGGGTTTGTATCTAGAAATCAGACAGCAGTTTCTCCTGATAAAATTGTAATGATCTTCCAGAATAGGTTTGTAAAGAAAGCAAAGAGGCAAAATTACATCAGCTTTTGACACAATCTTGGATGGAGTTTCCTCTGTGGAAATATTTCTTTTAATCCAGTATTTTTCCTTTTCTAAAAGTTTTTTTTTTGTGTGTGTGTGTGGTTTAAATGCTACTGCAGAGTGTCACAAAGGTTCTAAATGCACGGAGAAATGACTGGCTGAGAAAAACCCCAACATCTTGATTTCCTTTATTGATGCAATGAACCGTTCATTGAAGGAGAGACTCTGTGGGTACAGAAGTCATCCTGAAGCTCTGATTGTGCATTGTTATCTCACAGAGCTCCTGGGGTGGCTTGGAGGGCTGGAATCCCCTGAGGAGCTGTTTGCTTGTTTATTCAGAGGTTCTGGTGACAAACCTGCTGCAGGTCACACCTCCCCAAAGCCCCAGCAGCCCTGGAGCCATCATCAGCTGATGCTTCCTGAAATCTGGGCACGCAGGAAAGTAAACCCAGCAATTCGTGAGACTTAAACAGATATTAGCAGGGATTTCTGATGTTTTATTTCTCAGGTTCTACTGCTCTTACCTTGTGTGTGCACTAGCCAAGATACAGTGACAATAA
This sequence comes from Sitta carolinensis, assembly GCA_032173965.1. NCBI lineage: Eukaryota > Metazoa > Chordata > Aves > Passeriformes > Sittidae > Sitta > Sitta carolinensis. The sequence goes on from CM063293.1 coordinate 2,950,108, forward strand.
TTATTTTTTCACAAGACCAATTTTGACAGCAAAATTTACTCACAGTGCCAAAAGGCTGGTCCTGCCTTTCTTTACTGCTTGTTCTGCTAATTAACATCAGCATGTGATTGATAATGCATTTAATAATGTCCAGGTTGTTTGTTTGTTTGAACTCTCAACTTCTCTAAGCAAATGGGAACTCTGCTGTCCTGTGCTATCCTTGAATTATGTTTCTTGCAGTGCCTAGCAAAACAATCCCACATTTTCTTTAGGTTTGATGCTTTTTGGGGCTACCTAAAAATGGAGGCCACACAGAATTAAGGGAATAAAAAGCAGTTTATTTATATTTATTGAAGGTAGATGGGCAGATGAAGCCCCCAGGGGCTGCAGCCAGAATGGCCCCTGGGTCAGGGGTGTTCCCACTCTGCTCAGTTTGGTCCATTTGCACCCTGGGGGTCAATGCTCCAATTCCAGCTGCAGGTAATGCAGTCATTCCCCCCAGTGTGCTCCCCAGGTCACTGCTGTTCCCAGCTCTGCCCTGAGGCACTGAGGGCTCCTTGATTGCCAGGGCTGCAGAGGAATTGTTGTGTCTGCCCCGGGGGGGGGCAGCAGCAGCTGGCACTGAATGTGGAGTTTGGAGGGAGGCACTGAAGGGCTGCAGGAGCACAAACACATGGGAAATACAACAGCTACAATCCTAAGGCATCAGCTTCAGGATGAAAAAGGCTTCACAGAGGTGCTGAACGGGGCCATCTGGAGCCCCTGAAGTTGTTCCCTCCAGTAAAACCCTGAGGATTCTCAGGGTTGGCCACTGAGAATTTTGATGCTGTTGGTGGTTTCTCTCTGGCATTCTGCTGCCCAGCTGAATGAGCTGAGCACGTTTTGGGCAGGGCATGCCTGTGGTCCACAAGGTGCCCCATCCTTGTGCTCCCAGTGCCTCTGGCACTGCCACCCCACTGTCCCTGCTGTCACCTCTGTGCCTCCCCTCCTGTGCCAGGAGCCTCACCTGCCCAGGCAGATACCCTGCCTGACTCCCCACTGTTGTCCCTGAAAATCAGCATTCTGATTTGTTTTAGTATAGTGGAGTCAGTTCTCATGAATTGTAAGATAAACAAGAATCATGTTTGCATTCCTTTATAAAAGATATCACCTGATGGACTTCTCAAGTGACAGTGGAGATGGAGAGGTGGGAACTTCTCTGTCCAATCTCTGATCACTGTCCAGAAACTGAGAGATACGAGGTCAACGATAAACTGGAGAGTTCCTTTCTTCTTCTCTGCCTGAACCCCTGTGGTGTGTGTTGCTGTGTGTTTCTATCTACGTCACAGTAACACCCCACCATTCAGAAATGTGTGAGGTTTTACACATTTCTATTGCTGTGATGCAGATAGGAACACACAGCAGCACACACCACAGGGGTTCAGGCAGAGAAGAAGAAAGGAACTCTCCAGTTTATCGTTGACCTGGTATCTCTCAGTTTCTGGACAGTGATCAGAGATTGGACAGAGAAGTTCCCACCTCTCCATCTCCACTGGGCACTTGAGAAGTCCATCAGGTGATATCTTTTATAAAGGAATGCAAACATGATCCTTGTTTATCTTACAATTCATGAGAACTGACTCCACTATACTAAAACAAATCAGAAGGCTGATTTTCAGGGACAACACATCTCCACCAAAGGGAAGGAGGGGCCTCAGCAGAACAGCCTGGCTTCTGATCAATCCTTTCCCCCTGCTATTTAATTTAATTAACGGCCGTGGCGTTGGCAGAGTAATTTCAATAATGTGTGCCATAGGTGGAATTTAGGTGCCCTGGCATTGATTGCCGTTGATAACAGGGTTGGACACACCAAAAATGGATCTCCAGCTAGGATAATTGTGTCACTGTTGATAGGTCCTGTTTCTTTCCTGCCAACGCCACGCTTTGCTTTATTGCAGCAGAGCCACCCCTCTGCAGTTTCTGGAGTATTATTTCGATTTATTAGTTTGGATTTACTCTGGTGTGAATAAAACTGTTTTCCATCTGCTGCAGTAGGGTTATGATGCTCACTTGATTTATCAACAGGACAGTGTTTACAAATGAGACCAGTTCTGTGGGGTAAAAATGGAATTTAGGAAATTACCAACTATGCAGGTACTTTTAGTTCAGTGCTTCATTACAGGAATTATTCACCTCTGAGCTGTGTGTTGGATTGTCCCGAGTCTGTGAGAGCATTCCTTTTTGATTTCTTGCAGAGGGGGTGATGCTGGCACCAAATCCCTGTGCCATCCCCTCCTGCCCTGCTGCTTTCCCTATGACTCAGATCAGGGAACAGGAAAATAGGACTTAAAAATAGCCTACTTCAAATATATTCCAGTAAATATACAAGGGGAAGAATAGTGAGCCCTAAATGATTGCTAAATACCCATTTAGCAGTGACAATATTGAAATCAGGCCGTGCAGATCTCGGGAGGAGATTTGCATGGGCTCTTTGAAGTTTCGTTCAGGAGATGGCTCCAAGCAATCAAGGCTTTGTGTTTTTGGGAGGGAAAGCACCTCCCGTGATGATGCTAAACCCACAGGCAGGGCTTCTCTTTTGGGGCTGGCACACAATAATTATTGCAGGTTTTTTCTAGGGGTTGTAACAGACCTGCTCTCTTAGGTACATACAGAGAAAAGGGTACAAAATGTGAGTTTTGAGCTGTTTTAGCTGACCCAGATGGCTCCTCATTGTTTATCCAGAGCTAAGGATGTTACAGACCCAATATTTCAAGTTATTTTCTCCTATAAAATATTTATATTTATTTTAAAGGCGAAATATCAGGTCCTCGTATGCTAAATGCTTTTCTATGAGAACAGCATTTTCCACTTATAAAATACAGGGGTTTTTTTATAAGATTTAAATATATTTACATGTTAATGACTTCACTGCTAGCCTGTGAAACAGCCTGAAAATTGCATAAATGTTCTGTGTGCATAGCCATGGCCATGAACACTTGGCATTACGCATTATTTGTGCCCTGGGATGCTTTGCTCTGGCTCTCACAGCTTCAGAAAAGCACCGAGGCCGCCTGAAATCCCAGCCTTGCTCTCAGAATGGGCTGATATCGATTTTAGGCTCCACTGAGTCAGCTCCTGAAATTCCTGGAAGCCTCGGGGTGGGACCCTGGCGTTCAGCATCCTCGGCTGCAGGCTGGCTTCTGTCAGAGCAGCCTCGGGGCTGCTCAGGTTGCAGAGTTCGGAGTCAAACCCCCAACTCTGCTGCTCAAACGTCCCATGTTTGTGGGTGAAAATGCATTTAGAGATGAGGATTTGGATCCTGAAGTTCAAAGATTTGTAGAATGTGTTATGAAAGGAAAATGTGTAGGATTTTTGGTTTCTGCATTTTGGGTTCTTTTGGGTTTTCTCTCTTTTTTTTGTTTAGTTTTGTTTTGTTTGGTTTGGTTTTTTGTTTGTTTGTTTTTATGTTTTGAGTGGACTTTTTTATTTGTTTTGGAGTTTATTGTGTTGTTTTCTGCTTCTTGGTTGGTTTTCTCTTTTCCTCTGGTATTTCTTTCTGAGGCATTTCTCTGCAGCACAGCCATTATTTTCTTTGCAGTAGGAGCACCCAGAAAGGGGCAAGCAGGAGGGGAAATAAACAGTTTGTAAAATTTGGTGCCAGTGGTGGGGAAGGAAAGGAGGAAAGGATCTTTAGGGCTGCAGAAAACACAGGTAGGAACAGGAGCTGCTGTGGCCCTGAAGCTGAGGAATGGGTTTATTGGGGTTTATTTTGGTTATTAGGAAAAAGCCCTCAATCCAAATTCAGTTGGTTTTGTTAGTTTTTTCCTTCCAATCCTATACATTATATATATATATATATATATAAAAATTTCTCAAGATCCATTCTGGTTGTGGTGGACAGATCAAAATAAATGATTGGGTTTGGTATGTGCCATTCTCCAGTTCAGGAAGAAAATGAGAGAAGAGCAGATCTGTAAAGAAACTTGGATGGCTGCAGCATGAGCTGTCTGTGTGAATAAGCAGAAATGTAGGAAAGTGGTTTGGGAATAAGCATTTCAAGGTGTCTAAGCCTTGTCTAAGCAGAGTTTAAAACACTGAAGGTCACCTCTGCCATTGGAAAATCTAAAAGAAATATCAGTCCAGCTAGTGCAAGGCTGAGCCACTGAAGGGAGAAAATTTTGTTGTTAAAATCTGGAACAGGGACACAGGAGAGAAATGAAAATTATTTTCTTATTCTTATAAAAGGGCAGGTTATGGTTCCCAAAGCACCCGTGGAAAAAAATGAAAGATATTTTCTGTATTTTCTGTTTACAGTTCTGCTGATTAGAACAGAGGTCAGGGAGGGAAACAAATCCTCCGTAACACTAAATGTCCACCCACTTAAATGATTTTTAAAAAATTTATTTCCCCCATATAAAAGTTGCTTACTCAGTGGCAGCTGTTTGAAAAGAATGGGGACAGCTTTCTCTGACATCCAGGGGATTTTATTTCGAGTTGTGCTGAGTGGATGCTCAGTATATTTCCACTTCTCCTGGCTGAAAAATGGGTTCATGGCCAGAAGCATGAGAGCTGTGCTCTCAAGCAGCTTATTTCTTGGAATAACTATATTTAAAGGAAGAAATTTTAAGGCATGTTATTGAAAAAACTCTTTAAAAAGAGGAAAATCTTCATTTTCTGCCTCTATTTGCGTGAATCGTTGACAGACTTGACTCCTGCTGTGACAGAGCTCAGCATTTCAGCTTTGCCCTATCTGCATGAGTTACTCGGCCCAGTTAATGAGAAATTATTAAAATGCCAAGCCTGTGTCAGAATTATCTGATAATGAGGGGAAATTTTGGGCTGGCTGGGGCTGTGGAAGGGGCTCTGCCCACACTCACCCCTCTCATGACAGGACTGCTGCCGGGGCTGGTTTGTGTCACAGAGTTTGGGACCAGAACCCCCAGCATGTGCTGGGTGCTGCAAAAGCACAGACACAGCCCTGCCACCCTTCACAGGAAATGCATTTCAAAATATAGCATACTTGGGACTAATGGAGAGCCAGATAATCGTTGCAGCTGGTGGAAAGCAGCATCCCTGCAGCTATAAACAAATCCTGGTTCCAGGTTACATGCTCCAGGGAGCAGTTCTCAGGGAGCACGAGCCTGGAAATAGCCTGGGAGTTCTCCTGGAGGAAAGGGGTTGTGTTTTTACCCAGCTCGTTGTCTTGGTGATCACAGAACTCCCTTCAGCAGGAAGGGATGGGAGTGTCCACGATGCCCAGAGAGTCCTGCAATAAAAGGGTTAAATCATCCCTCAGTCAGCATCCTCTTCAATAACAACAAGGGAATTCTGTTACAAAATAAGCCTGGACAAAATCTACAAAATATTATTTACAAAATAAGCCTCTCTGATAGAGAGGGGAGAGGCTGCTGCGAACTCTCAGGTTTATTTATTATCCTTTTCTGAAGGTAATACCTGGTGATAGTGCTGGTAAGAGAGAATAAACTCTTTCTGGTACCATTCCCTTTGCTTCTGTGAAGGGTGATTTCACTGTAGCTCAGGTCACAAAGGTTAAAAATCAGGCTTCGGGTTTGGAGTTCTTTTGTTTACGTTTTTCCCTTTTTCTTTACTTTATTAAGGACCAGTTTAACAAAATTCACCGGTGTTATCTGGATGCTGATGCCTGAGAGGCACATAGGCAGGCAATTGTTTTGTTTACATTCCACAGGGCTTCCAAACGTCTGTTAATGCCCGTGTTCCCTGGGCTGTGGCATTAATTCCAAGGGCTGGAACACTGAATTCAGGATCGAGCCATTGAGTGCTTCAGACACCTTCCAGCAGGATAATTCAACATTTGTTTTCCTGCAGCTCACAGCTTTCCTTGGAGCAGGGTTTTGCTCCCACTAACTAACCCAATAAAACTCTATTTCTTTATTTCTGAGCTGAGGATGTGTAATTAGGCCAGCTGTAATTTCCCAAGGGAACTTGTCAGACATTTTTCCACCCACTGTGTGGAAGCTCAGGTTCTGCACTCCCAAAGTACTGAAACCACAGGGGTGCAGGGCTTGGCATCAATATTTAGTGGGCAGGGGATTAGAAGGTTCCCCTTTCCAGAAATTTGGAGCTTCGTTGAGTTCCTCAAGCACAGAAAACCTGAATAAACCAGAAAAAACACAATAGAACATAAAAGTACCTAAGAGTGCCACCTAAACCTGGTGGCTTGGAGAGACAGATCTGCAATCCAGTGAATATTAAGCACTGGCTTTGCTGGCATTGCCATGGAAAGGAAAAAGAGAAAGCCCAAAGCCAGACGAGTTTATGGCAGGATCTACTTATGCTGCATGCAGAATATTTGCATATATTTTCCACACACGCCATATGGCAATTATTCAGATTGCAACAGCCCAGCGTTAGGAACTTATGTTGTTTATTTCTGAGTATAGGTCAAATATAGATTGATGTGCTGATCAGTTTGGTGCAAGTTTCATTTGTTTCATGCCTCACCTTTCAGTAATCAAACTTTTGCCCTTTTCAGTTTTGAAGAGTTGAGTCATTTGCCTTTGAACATTTTGCCTCCAGTCAGAAGCCAAGTATTTTATAAAAAGCAGGATCAAAATGGAAGGAAAATGCATTGTGTCTCTTACAGCTGAACTACAAAGATGCAGAGGTTGGACATTTGTTTGAACCAACAGAATTTTGTATTTTTAACAGTGCCTTTATTTGCAAACTCGAGTTTTTGATGTGCCATCCTTCATTTGACGGCTGCCTCAGAACATGAAGTAATTTCTGATTCTTCTGTCGAATTCCCAGAAGTGGGGTAGCCTACAAAAATAAAATTTCACAGTCATGTTAATCAAATCTTCTATTAATTTGCATGGCAGTCTATGGATTTGAAAAGGTCTGAGTCAGCATTCAGCTACCAACTTCAAAGCAGGAATATCCAGATTAAAGTAGAGTGGATGAGTCAACTCACCAGCTTCTGGAATGTGCTTTTTATCAGGGCAAAGCAATGCTGAAGCTCGGGCTGTTTGGGAAAAGAGAGATGCTCTGAATAAGTTAGCTTGGAGCAAATACAAGGGGACGCAGATTTCCAGCTGCCCGTGGGTGAGGCATTATTGGAATCTTCTTAGGCTTATCCAGCCCTAGAAACTCTTGTCCAGTTTGCAGAAACCAATTAACTAAACAGGCACCACCATGTGCAGAAAGTGCCAGAAAATGAGATATTCCATGGCCATGAACTCAATTTAGCTTTGTGTGCTATGGGAGCAGTAAATAGACACACACGTTGTGGATTCTTCCTTGGGTTCTCCCTTCATTTCTCTGTGATTTAAATTTCTGCTCCTGTTTTCCATCATGGTATTCCTCATGGATTTTGAGTTCAGGAGTTTTACTCCTTCCCTGATTTTTGCCAGTTAGATATTTTATTTTATTTTATATTTTATTTTATTTTATTTTATTTTATTTTATTTTATTTTATTTTATTTTATTTTATTTTATTTTTTATTTTATTTTATTTTATTTTTTTTAATAATGTTTATTTGCCAGTCCAGTTATTTTAGTACGAGCTGGAATTTATTCAGGCAAGATTTTGAGGTTCCTGTGAAAATGGGGATGAACCTGGCTAATATCTCTATTTTCCATTGATTATGTTTTCCACAACATGGCACAAACACAGGAATTAATGAGAAATTTCTAAATTAACATGTTAATTCTGCAACTTCTTGAGGAAACATGGAATTCTTTTAGGACTAGAGCTGTGCACGGAACACACTAAAGCAAAATTATGTGTAGTGTAAGTGACAAAACTTTGGGATAATTTTGTTTGTCAGCAGCAAGTCACACCTAAGTTATATTAAAAATTTACTATCAAATGACATTTTGACACCTGAGGATAGTGATAAGAGCATTCCCAGAATAGTGGGCCTGAAAGAACTTCAGGTATCTGATGCTTATCTTCTTTGCACTTCTTGTTCCTTCAGGATTAATTTTTACTTTAAAAAAAAAAAAAAAAAAAAAAAAAAAAAAGTTAGACGCAAGTTCTTTTGTAGAGCTGTTGTAAATGTGCTGCACTTCAAGTAAAATTTTGGCAGCAGAGGTGGCTCAAATTTTGTTGTAGTTCATCTGTTCCTGTGTGATAAAGGCCCAGACAAGCTCCAGGACATTAGTCACTGCTTTCTGCAGATTGCTGATTTCCCTTTCTTCCCTCTTTTTTAAACTGTTCAAGCATTACTGATGTTAATTTGTGCGCACGGCCTCAAAGATAAGCTGTGAAATGAGAAATGGAATTTGGTTTGCACAGCTCCAGAGCTGAAAGGATGAAAAACATTGCTCAGAATTGATGGCTTTGGAGAGATGTGGAGGTCAGGCCAGAGTGTCAGAATTTGATATCACAGCTGGCTGTTGGAAATCTGTTTTTTCTCAGAGGACTTAGAACTGTAAAAATGAGAATAATCTGGGTTTTTTTCAGAGGAGTTAGAACTGTAAAAATGAGAATAATTCCACACCTTCTTTTTTTCTCCTTGTCCTGGTTTTCCAGCCCTTGTTCTGTAGAATACCTGTGTCTGCTCTCTCCTTCTGGTGGGTTCTTCTTCAATATTGATATTTTGGGGTGGCTCCTGCAGAACTGGTGGCATCTTGAGCTGCTAATTTATTTCCAGCTGGAAATTCCAGAGTTTATTTCCATCAGGAAATTCCAAACCTGCTGAAAGTTTGTTGTCCTCCTCAGCCTTGGGGGGATTTTTTTTTTTTTCCTTGAGGGATTTTTTATTTTTCATTTTTTTTTAATGGAAATTTGCAAATCTAGGTGTGTGCTCCCAGCAGGACAGGGTGTCAGCTGCAGCAATTCCTCTGTGAGTTCCCATCTGTCAGTCTGTGCACTGAAACCCTCCCATGCCCCAAAGCCAGGGCTCAGGAGCTGCAGGGATTGTGCATGCCAGAACCAAAGCTCTGCTGGCCACTCGTGTCTGGCACTCTGCAGATAACTTGGAATTCCAGCATTTCTCAGTGAAAACAATTCCAAAGTGCTGTTGGTGTTAATGCCTGGGTTTGTTTTTTTTTTTTTTTTTTTTTCCATCATCTCCTCAGAAAGTTGTATTTTCTGCTAAAATATGGGCAACCTGCTTTCTAGAAAATAGTTTGTAAATATAGAAATAGTTCTATAAATATTTCTAGAGAAATACTATAAAATAATTCTTTGTATTTTATAAAGTATTTAAAAATCCTATAATTTATAGTATTTCTATAAAATATACATTTTATAAAAATATAAAATTTTTATTTTTCTATAAAGTAGTTATAGATTTCTGTAAAATAAAAATCCAGTTCTCAGACCTGAGAGACAGTGAAATCTGGTTTTAAGAGGCAGGGTGGGCCACAGCTGTGTGAAAGGGGTTTTGATCCAGGTTTTGGGGGCTGAAGGTGGTCAGTTGCCTCCAGGTACCATTTTGGATTAGTGGATTATTTAATTTGGATTATTCCCTGACAATTAATGATGGTTCTGTTCTTCTTTCAAAGTTGTACATGACAGCACTGACTTTTATCTGCTAGAATCAAATCAGGCAGATTTAGGACTTCTGCCACAATACAGACATTTTATTTTTTTTCTTAAATAAATTTTTTGCAGAATAATTGTCCAGTTTTATTCAAAAGTGGTTTCCCAACAACAATACACTTTCACTGATAAAAAAATATTGGATTTTGGAAATAATACAACAGCAGGTTTTTACAGGTTTGGTTACCAATTTCTTTCTGCTGGTGAGAAAAATGGAGTTGAAGCATTAAAAAAACAAACTGCAGGGCACAGCCAGATTTCAGATCTATTCAGAATGTTCTGTTACAAATGATGCAACTTGCTAATTGCTTTTAAATTAGGGTATTTGTGCCCATGGTGATTATTGCAAAGCATCATTTAGAGTCAAAAAGCTGGAGTAGTGTCCTAATTGGGGTTTGATATGCAAGAAGTACTTGAAAAACTTGGTGCCTGGACTTGCAGTGGTATTTTAAATTTTCAAGGGCTCTCAGGATGCTCTCCTTCCAAAAATGCTGTCATTCTGCAGAAAAAAAAGTAAGGTCTGCGTTGGGCAGAATGGTTGGTTCAGGAGTACAAATAATTTCATGGCTTTAGGATTTTTTTTTAAAGGGTTTGTATTGGTTTAAAAATTTGGGCCTGGTTCAGCAGTAGCAATATTAAACTTCAAAAGACAAAGTAACAGCACAAAGAAAGAAAAAGTTGTTGATTGACAAGAAGGCCCCTGGTGCAATGTACCCAACAAGGAAGGGGAGCTGAAGAGGAGGATGGAAGAGGAAGTATTGCATTTCATTATCTGAGAAGATAAATATGCCTCAAAAATATTGTTTCATCATTAAAAAGTCAGAACTAAAAAAAAAACTGCAAGGTTTTAAATAATCTGTAGGTCAGAGCCTGTAGCACAACCCAACGATTGCATTTTTCTTGAAGAAATCTTGCTGCTGTAATCACAGACCTTCAAACATTAGAACAGTTTCTTTTTAGCATTTTTTTTTGAGAAATTCTTTCTCTTTTTTGTGTCACAAATTCACTCTAATTTCACTTGCACATCAGGACTTATGAAATGCAATCCTTGGTATTTCAATAATCAGTACTGAGTGATGCTATTAAAGGCTTTATTTATTTACACATCTTTTTTTTAATGGCCAGAAGCTAAATCCAGGAAGGGCAGAGACTCTCTTTATGGACTTAATTTTTCTTTAAGGTCAGTTCAGTTTGAAATTTTCTCCTGTGTTTTGATCTAAATGAAGACACTCCCTGCCAAATTAGCTATGAATATTTAAGAACTATGCAGGTAATATTGCCCAAAAAACATTTTCCTCTATGTCTTCAGCAGTGTCTTCATTATAGCCAGGATGTTTACAAAGGGAAAAGATGATTTCTACCCTCTTTGTTTAATTTTTGGATTTGTGGCTTCAAATTCTAGGAATGCCTCTCTCATACCACAATCAGAGTGGGGTCAAAGTGAAGAAAGGATATTAAAATCTCATTTCTGTGTTTTTTACCAAATTCATACTTTCTCATCATGTAGTCTTGGTTACTGCTCTGTTGTGCTTTTCCATCTTCCCCTTTTAGCCTTGGCTTGTCACAGGCTTTTGGTGACCATGAAGGGCACATCCCCCCAGCTGGTGAGTGCAAACCAAAATAAAATCATCAATACAATTTCTGGGAAGTGCAGAGAACATTTCTAATTCACACATAATTTAACTGGAGTGAAGGGGAAGTTATTTCCTGTACTGGCTTTTTTTTTTTTTTTTTTTAACCTGGAAACAAAAAAAATTCTAGACAGGGAGCTGTGAAATCTGTTAAGTGGAGCAGCTAAATGCTCAGGAACACCCGTGGCTGGTGGGTGAGGTTGTTTTTAATTTCTGTTGTGTGTTCCATTATCTGTTGATGGCATGAACAGTTGCTTTCCCCGGGGTGTGGAACTGTTTTGAATTTGAACAAGGTGGCTTTGCAGAATTTTATGAGCTGTTACAGAAATTCAGCAAGTCAACACCAGGTACTCAATTGCTTGGCATCTGTTGGTGGCTCTGTGTTCTTGTTTTGGGCATAACGCTGCTGTTATCTTGGAGAAAATATCCTTTTTAACTTTCCACACCAGATCACACCACTTAGCCCAGTAATTTCAGCACCAAAGAAGGAACCTTGGACAATGAAAGATTCTTGATCTGGCTGTAATTTTAGTCAGTCATTGTTTTACATACTGATACCAGTTAACCTTGTGAGCAGCGTTGCTCTCCTACCTCCATTAAGTATTTCCAGGATAGGAGATATAAATCAAAGACTCTGATGTTCATAAACACAGTTTCTGTGGTTAAATATCCACAGAATGCTCATCTTCCACCTTCCTCTCCCACCTCTTTTGCTGCAGTGCTCTGTCCTTTCTCCAGACTCCAAGGAAATAAGGAGCTGGAATCTGGGAAAAGCCTGGGGAATCTGTCCTGACTGCCAGAGCTCCAGAAGCATTTGGACAACACTCCCAGGGAGGCACAGGGTGGGATTTTTTGGTTGTCTGGACTTTACTGATCCTTGCAGGTCCTTTCCCACTCTGTGATTCCATGATTTTGTTTGCCAGACCTGGGGCATCTTTTACCCAAGTCCTGTCCAGCACATTCTGTGAGATACCAGCTGGAATGTAGTGCATGAGAGTAAAGTAATTTGAATATCACAAAGAGAACAAATGGTTCAAGGCTCCTAGCAGAGATGCCCTTGTTCCAGGCTCTGCCTCTGGCTTCGTAGCACGGGGATTATTCTAAAGGAGCCTGTGGAAGGTGACTCACACACCAAATTCATTAAAGTTGCATTGCTGTCCACATGGGTGAATTCCTAAATAGATGGAGAATTCAGAAATAATTCCAAGGGGGTGGAGAACAGCCTTCCTAGAGGGATTCACCACATCCAGCCTTTCCTCACGCCCTCACTGCTGCGTGTTCCTCTGGACCTGGCTGCCCCTGACCCAGCTGGGAAACTTCAGCGTGTGTGTGGAGCCCTGAGCTGTGCTGGGGCCGTGTCCCAGTGCCAGCAGCAGGTGCTGAGCCTTGGGTGGGGTTGGGAACAGCTCAGCATGGAGCTGGCAGCAGGGCTGGAGGCACCATGTGTGGGTACAGACACTCAGCAGGCAGCACAGGGCAAATGTCCACTGAAACCAAAGGCTCTGCTTCACTCCCCTCTTTCACAGAGGAAATATCCACTGAAACCCCACCAAAGGCTCTGCCTGGCTCCCCTCTTTCACAGGGCAAATATCCATTTAAACCCCACCAAAGGCTCTGCCTGTCTCCCCTCTTTCACAGGGCAAATATCCATTTAAACCTCACCAAAGGCTCTGCCTGGCTCCCCTCTTTCACAGGGCAAATATCCATTTAAACCTCACCAAAGGCTCTGCTTCACTCCCCTCTCTCTCACTCCTGCTCGTGGCTCTGGGAGAAGGCAGGAGCCAGCTGGGAATGTCCCCATCACAGCACAGCCTGGTTCATTGTGAAGAGATCTCCTCATGCTTCTGTAGAGAATGACTGCAAGAGAAACCCAGGAGAAAGGATTTAGGGTGGTGTCCAAAATCACTTAGAGGTGCTTGGCTTGTTTGGGTGAAATCCTTCAAGTGTTGTAGGGAATGATTTTAAGATAGGCAGAGGAGAAAGGAAGGATTTACAGAGGTATCCAAAATCACATAGAGGCACTTGGCTTGTTTGGATAAAATCCTTCAAGTGTTGTCCAGCTATTGATCTGTGAAGAGATGCTGGTGTAAGTATTTTTACTATTTTTTTGTATTATTTTCACAGAGTTAAATGGATTGTAAGGTTCCATCTCTCCAAATTTAGCTGGAAGTGTCCAGAACGTTACCAGGGCTACAGGATAGTCACAAAAGCTTGGCTTTTATGGGAAGCTGGGCTAACTTCTTCAGTAAAATTGTGTGTGTTTGTGCATAAAATTCACACATTTTCTATGTGATTTTCTTTCTTATATCAGTGAGAAAAGCATATGACTGGTAATTGATTTTTGGAGGTATTTATCAGGATATCAAATACAATGTAGCTGTTATATCTTAGGTGCAGGATGCAATTAATAATACTGGGAAATTATCACCTTAAGAACTATAATTAGTTTTAGTCTGAAGATACATGGCAAGACATGACATAAAATTAGTTTTGTTACCTGACTCAGACCTGCAATACAAGAATTTTAGTTCTTGAACTACACGAGTAAGGCCTTAGCCTTACCAAAAAAGAGAAAAGCATCTCTACAGTTTCTCCACACTTTTCTCAGTATAAGCCTATAAAAAAGATTTTTTTTATAATTTATGTGCAGGTGTTCTGTACACAGCCCATCAGTGGGGCTGACTTTGGATGTGGAAATCTGTTGTCTGAAGCACCCCACAACATGTCCAAAAGCATCAAGATTAGTTCTGGATATTCCATCCAGCACAGTGAGCAATGGAGGAGCAGAATCCTACCAGTTACAATCCACAAGGTTGTCTTCTCCCAACTGGAATAGTTGTAAATAATTTGATGATTTCTCCTTTTCTTTCTTTTTTTTTTGTGTGTGTGTGTTGAGTTTGTTTTCATCAGCTGCTTCAGCTTTTACAATTTCATGACTTTACAATAATTAAATTCACCATTACCTATTCGTACCCAAAACATTCCCTCTCCTTGCCTCTGAGAGGAAGACACAAGTGAGGTGAGTAAAGCTGGTGCTCAGCAGGTAGAAAGATCTGACTCTGCTCTGCTAAGCAAAATTTACATGTGAAGCTTGATTTTTCCCAGCTGCCAAGTGCTGCTGCTAATGGAAGCACTTGTTTTATTTTTGGGCACTTCTGTGCCTGAGTGCCTAAATGGTGAAAATTGAGGCACGACTGCAGGGGAAGTCGTGCTGCAGGACTGAAGCACAGCTCAGGGGAGAGAACAAAAACCCCACAGCTCTTTGCTAAATATATGTTACACGGGAGGAAGTGTATGTAAATAAGTGATGCCAGATTTTTGCCTTTTTTTCCTTTAATTTGTTCTCTATATTCTTCACATAGAGATTGGTAGCTCTGTAGCCTATTGTTGTATCTGGAGCTGGTTTTCCCAGTAATTTTCCCTAGGCAGAAAGACAAAATGCATTCCAAAGCCTCTGTCCTATCTTGGTTCTTTCTGGGAACCAAGGCTGAAAAACAGCTCTTGGTGACTTTTATCAATTATGCTAATTTGTGAAACCTTTGAGATAGTGTTAGTATAGGAAGTAATGTTGGTCTTTATTGGAGGTCTCCAGGGGCAGATATGGAAAATATCCACAAAGACACCCTGCAATGGAGTGAATACAGATTTATAAATTTGAGGAATTAGCATAATTGACCAAGATCAGCAATTAGGAGCACAAGCAGTGATGTGATTCCTGCCCACCAGTTCAAGCCCTTTACTAAATCCTTCCCCCTCAGGTAGGACTGAACTTTGTTGATGAAAATGTGTCTCGAGGAGCTGGATTTTGGGTGAGGGACATTCAGCACTGCAGCCTCCTCCTCCTCCTGCACCATTCCGGGCTGGAGATTTCGATGCCTTGGGGGCTTCCCAGGACAGAGGCTGGGCAAGGCTCAGGGAACAAAGTGGGGATTTAGGAGAGACCTTCCCCAGGCACACCTTGGGCAGCCAGAGCCTCCCAGGGCTGCAGCCAGCGTGGACAATGGGCACCAGATTTTCACACAGTTATGAGTCTGGGCCATTTCCACATCAGGGGTTAATCCTGCAATTACAGCTGCAGGCAGTGAAGTCATTTACCCCCAGTTTGCTCCCCCAATTCACTTTTGGTTATACTTTTTGGGGCCTGAGGCAGAGAGGTGTTCTTGAGTTCCAGGCCTGAAGGAATTGTTGTGTCTGAATAAAATGGAAAAATAACAGCTGCCAGGTGTTGTGGTTTCAGTTCCAAACCAGGCAGAAACACCAATTCATGCATTGGTTTCAGTTCACCAATTTAAAATTTCCCAATCAAGAGCAAAGCAGGCTTAAACTTGAAAGTACTAAACCTTTATTCGCTAACACTAAAAGAGAAAAAAAACAGAATGAATTTTCGAACTGAAACCGTGACAACAATCTATGGAGTTTCAGAGTTCTACACTAAATTCAGCAAACAGAATCTGCAAAATATAAAAGCTGAATCCTAAGGTGAGGTGGTCCACCAGAACCCAGGCCAGTTCAAGCACACCAGCACCATGCCAGGGGTGGGGAGCTGCTGTGGTGTGGGGCTCTGCTCCTGGGTGGAGGATCTCTCACCACGCCTTGAGTTTGGCAGAAGGAGAAAGAGGGAGGCTCTCCAGCTCTGAGGTTGTTATAGGTAATAAAATGATAAAGCCAAATTAATAATAAAGAAAATAGGTTTTTATTTCAAAACTGAAATTCAGTCGTTGATAGCCACAATCAAAGGAACAGCCTCGAGCCTGGGGTTGATGCCGGGTGAGCTGTGATCCGAACTCCATCGCCTCGAATCCCCTCTGTTCACCAGTGTCCTCTCTGCTGGGGTAGTTTTTATACAGTTTTTTTTCGCCTGGGCAGAGTTTCTCCTATTCTTTCGTGATTTCACATAGCCATGTAGTCTCCTTTTCTCTGTGCTGGGCTGGACAAACGTTTCTGGGAAGCGATGAATGCTGTTATGGGAACCTGGTATTGGAATGCACGTTCCTCTCGACTCTGGCTGATACTGATCGAGTATTCATCGCTTGGGTGTTTCCTGGACTGCCCTGGGAGGACCCATCTCCATAGGAGCCAGGTCTTTTCCCTTGTTAATTAGGTCTTTCTTTCAGCTGGCCTCTGTTTGACAATCCATTTCCCTGGTTCGGGCTGGTGATGTTTTTAAACCTTAAGAATTTCTCTCACAGGTACAAATTTTATTTCACGTATATTTTACATAAGCACAAATTATTCCATAACATATATAACAAGGTTTATTGGGGTTGAAGAGTAGAGGTGAAGAGAGCCCCAAGTGCTGCTGTGCATGGTTTTATACAGGTGCAAATCAGGGATTGGATACAAAACACAAACCAGTGAGGAACATTCGGGGGTGGAGTAGGGGGATCAGGCCACTTGCCTGGGGCCAGTTACAGGAGATGGGAGGAGAGGGAAGGTCACATTCCCCAATGGGGCACCGAGCTTTGGGAGACACCCAGGAATGCCCAGGGGGAGGGACAGCAGAGGGATTGGTTCTGGGAAGGACTGACAGGGAAGGGACTGGAACAAGGGGCAGGGTAACCATGACTGACAGAGAAAGGACTGGAACAACAGGCGGGGAAACACCATAAAGGGAAGCTTATGTGTGGACACAACTTTGGGAACAAACCAGCTCGGGAGCAAACATGTGGGAATGTTGCTGTAGAGATCACACACAACACAGACTCCTGTGAATTTTTCTCAAGGCTGCATGAAGAAAGAATGACTTTGTTTTAGGGATCGCTCCCTTATATACAATTTTCCACAGGCCACTGTGACTGGTGAACAAAAGACAAATCTCTTCACCCACATTGGTCAGACCAGAGGGACATCTAGAGAGATCCCTCCTCCCTGAAGAATTCACAGATACCGTTACAAAAACAATGCCCTGTTGTTTATGTTCTTTTGTGGGAACAAGTTTCAACAAACCAAAACATCAGAAAAACAGAGCTTTAGAAACTCAGAAACTTCAGGCCTGAAAACCAGACTACAGGGGAACATGGGAGCAAACCATTAACATTAAATCTTAACAATAATCAAATGAGATTAACATGGGCCGCAACACGAAGGCAGCAATTTCCCTGCATGGTGTGGAGAGGGGCACCATGAGCAGGGACAGAGGGACAGTGTTACTGTGACGCAGATAGAAACACACAGCACACACACCACAGGGGTTCAGGCAGAGAAGAAGAAAGGAAGGAGTCTCTTGTTTATCGTTGACCTCGTATCTCTCAGTTTCTGGACAGTGATCAGAGATTGGACAGAGAAGTTCCCACCTCTCCATCTCCACTGGGCACTTGAGAAGTCCATCAGGTGAGATCTTTTACAAAGGAATGCAAACATGATTCTTGTTTATCTTACAATTCATGAGAACTGACTCCACTATACTAAAACAAATTGGAAGGCTGATTTTCAGGGACAACAGGACAGTGCTCCTGGGCTGGCCCTGCCCACTGCCCTGGCACCACCACTGTGAGCAGCCAGGCTGTGCCAGGCGTGAGCAGCACAGAAATGTGGCTGGTGCCCAGCCCTGGGCACAGCCCATGGATCCTCCCAGCTCTGCCTCAGACAGGAATCGTCTGCAGCAAGGGTGGTGTCACGTTTTAGTTTGCTGGGTGGCCTTTGGGCAGGGTGATTTCTGCTCAGGTAGCAGAGTCTGAGCGAGCTGGACACAGGGCAGGATCTGTCTGGGAGCTGCTGCCACTTCCTCACCTCCCATCTGTCAGAAAATTCATCTCTGTGAGCAAGATAAATAAGCCCTGTTTCACATCGAATTCAGCTCAGAGTGCCTTGTGATGACAATTCCAGGGGGATATTTTGAATATGAGTCCGTGATTCATGTCTGAATGCATTTTTTATTTTATTTTTCACGTGTGGCCCTTCTTTTCCATGTCATAATGCACAGTTATGACTGTTCCTTCAGGGAGGATTTAATTTCCTCCTCACTCAGGAGTCAATCTGTGCACAGCTCACTGACAGAAGATGTCCCTGTCTTTACCACACAGGAGCTTTTGGAGAAGTGGAATAAAGTGATTTGCATCTCTATATATACAGGGTATGTGTGTGAGCAGGCTGTGGAAGCATGGATGTGAAATTAGGATTTCAGCTGAGTTTGTGACTTGCAGAACTGAGGCTCAATCCCTTCCAGTTGACTCAGTGTGTAGAGTGAATTCATCTCTTCTTGGAAAGGCCATCTATTTCTAGAACCTTTCTGTGCAATTAGACTGATTGCTGAAATAAAGCACTTCTTAAAGGACAAGAAAGCAACGTGATTTTATTCATCAGATGGATGATTTTAACATGTTTGAAGTAATAGATAATAAAGATAATAGGAAACAGCCTGTCCTCTCTGTGAAGTCATTGCAGAAGGACATGTTTGGATTGCATTTGGGTTTTTTTAAGTCCACATTTGCTGGATTTGGGGATATAAAAAAAGTGTGGCTTTTTCTTCTGAACAGCACCCATTCGATTTTCCCCTGTTTTTATTCATTCTGCTTCTAAAAAGTAGCAATTATTTAACATTGATGGAACAATGCTCTTGAAGGAATTGCAACTCTTTCTTTAAATGGGAGATTTCTAAATTGCAATGTAGCTGCAGTTGTAATATTTGTAAGCATTCGGTGTAATTACAGATTCATAAAGCTGGCTGCACAAAAAAATGACTCGGTGTTACTGCAAAATAATTAAGTCAGGAATGCAAAAAGCAACAAAACAGTATTTTGGAAAATGTCACCCTGGAAATTAAACATTGTTCTTTTCAAAATCGTCAAGAAAAATCCCACAGGAGATGTACTGGGAAAGGAAGGGAAGATGAAGCATACAGAATATACACACAAAATTCCCTTCTGTAATGCAGTGATGTAATAATAATCCCTGCAATAATGCATCATTTGTTATGACCTATTATTTCAGCTGTCGATGAATTCAAGATAAAATACTATTTTAAGCCTATGTATCAGCAGATATTTGTGTATTTCATCAGTTGTTTGCAGTTTAATTTTTTGTGTCACTATCTCTGAAATGGATCCTCTTGTTACACAGGTACTGGTAGTGCTGGATTCTGGATCTCTGTGGGGCTTTTTATTAACATTTTTGAGGAAATTCTTATGCCATGTGATGCCTGGAAATAAAAAATTAATTCCTTCAGCTGCTCTCCACTGTAGACACAGGTGGGGGAAAGGGCTTGGAGTGAAAAGAATTTTAGTGTGATTCATAAATGCAGGCATTTCAGGATTTGAACTTCTACCCATTTTGGTTAAATTCTGAGTACTCTGCTTTTTAATTCCCACTTCTGAAACCTCTCCAAGCATCCACAGAGCTCTGCAGCACCTTGGCTTGGCAGGAAATGCCCTGCCCTGTGTGTCAGGCAGTGTCAGCCCTTTGCCTTGGCCATTCTCTGGGACACAGCTCGTCTGTAATGAATAAATTAAAATATGGCAGCTGTCAGAACGTACAAATCCACATCCCCTTCCAAATCTGGAAGGCCATCATTTAGCAAATGATAGTCTTAAATCCCTTTAAAACCTTTTTGCGTTATGGGAAATAATTCTTTAGATGATAAATTTGATTCTCTTAGAAGAGTTTAGGGTGTTTGAAAGATTACTTGGTATGAATTTAGTTTTCTGGAGGGTGGGGTTGTTGGTTTTTTTACCTGATAATTCCATGGTGATATTTCAGACTGTGTGGCTGTTAAAGAAAGGAAATTGGTGTGAAACTCACTTGAATCCATTCACATCCTCAGGGGAAGAAAACCAGTTGTCCTCTCTTAAGCTGGCACAGATGATGAGGATGATTTAACACGTGAAACAGCCCTGGCAGTGCCGGTGCTGCCGTGCCCAGGTGAGCAGGGCAGAGCTCCCAGTGCCTGGAATTTCTCAGGTGCCTCCATCAGCCCATCCTGACGGTGCTGACCCTGCCCCAGCCAGCCCCGGGCCAGGAGGGGCTGCCCAGGGAGCCCCCCAGCCCTGGTGCAGCCCACTGCAGGGCTCCTGCTCGGTTGGGTTTTTTAAAATATAAAAATATATGGCTTTTTTTCTGCTGTTTTGTTTTTCTTGTCTGGGCCTTCCTGGGGTTTCTGAGAGCTCTGTAAGCTTGGCTTTCACCTAACTTAACTTGTCTCTGTGTCTCTGTGAAGGATTTTCTGTTTTCCCCCAGCCCTGCGTCTCAAGAAGAGCTCGAGTCGTCTGTTTTCTCGTGTTCAGGAATTTGTTTCTTCTTTGCTTATCTCACATTCGTTCCCTGGCCCACCACGGTCTTCTCTGCAGGCCAGGCTGTGCTGAACTCCTCACTGTGCTCTCTCCTCAGGCTAGGTTGTGGTGTTCTCTCCTTGGGCTGTGCTCTCTCTCCCCTCTGTCCGCCCTTGGCACGGCACTATCTTTTATACTGAGCATTACCTATGCTTTATTTATAACAATTCTCCAAGATCTATCCACCATGTTTTACAGTGTACTTTTGTTCTAGACCAACTAAAACGTGCCACACCACCACAGAAGATGGAGAACAAGAGGACAAAGAAGAAGCTCAGGGACACACCCCATTGCCTCCATCATTGCCCCCGATCTCACATTCTAAAATCCCCAAATTCAATTTTTTCACCCTGTGACATGCTAATTATCGTCCTATCTAAATTCTTGTGACTTATAAATCTTCCCAGGACAGTCAGAAGGATGTCCTGGTTCCCACACTGCTCCACGGCTCCAGATGGTCTGTGTTGAGGTTTGGGACAGGAACAGGGTGTGGTTCCCAGGGAGGTTTATTCCATGGAGATTTGGGAATGAGAGCCCAGAACAGCCTCCTGCACAAACTTTTAACCAGGGGAGGTACAAGGGGAGGTGCAATTCTTCAGCCAACAGGGTAAGGGGAGGGGAGGGTACCAGGCAGGGTCTTTACAGTGACCAATGAGGGGCTGATGGGAGGAGAACAGGGCACAGGGGCCAAGGAGGCATGGAGGGATTGGGGACTGACAGGGAACATTCCAGAACAAGGGGTGGAGACAACATGGGATTGACAACACGAGGAGGGGAAAGAACGTTCTGGATCAAGGGGCAGGGTTGGGGTAAGATGGACAACAGGAAAAGGGAGGAGAAAACTTGGACCAAACCAACCAGCATGGGGAAACCAGTAAGGATCCATTTGAGAAGTTACAGTACAAAACCCATATTAAAGAAAAACACACCACCTCGTGTACCACATCCACGGCCAGAGCCCGGGATGCAAAGGAGGAGAGGAGGAATGAAAACCCCTCAGAGCACAGAGGAGAGGGAGAAGGGATGAGTCACCAGCTTTTCCACAATCCCTGCACTCCCTCCCTCCTGCTCACATTCCCATGGATTGCCACTGCTGTGGCTCCTTTTGTCCCCCTCCCTGTCAGCTCCCCACTCAGCACAATGAGCTTTGTCAAGCCACACTTTGCTTGCTATTTTTTATTGCCTTTCAGCTTTTTTTTTTTTTTTCTTCTGCAGGCTTTTCTACAGTGGCACCTGTGCTGACGTTTTTTTTTGATTAAAGCAAATTTAGCTCTGGCCATAATTGTGAAATCACACGCAAAAGGGTTTCTCCCAAAGCAAGGAGACCCTCCCAGCTGGGCTTAGGCAAGACTTTACATCCTTAGGAGTGCCTTGCTGTGGAAATTCTGTAGGCCAGAGCAGGGTTTCGGGCTGATAATTTTCATGTCAAGCAGATTCAAGGGCTTTCTTTATATTTTCTAGCTCAATAAAGACATATATGTATGAAATAACCATGCTTTTAGATTTCAGGTTGAGGCAGAGGATGATGATGACATTTTGGAAGGTGATGCTGGCATTATAAGAGCAGTAAATAATAGCTAAATACTCATCTAATATTCTGGTTTCGACTGGGAGCTGAAGGATGCTTGGGGTTTGCAGGGAATACATTTTGGTGACATTTTGCTTTGTAGTGAGGGGAGCTCTGAGCCCACCTTTTCCCACAGAAGATGAATAATATAAACTTTACAATATAAAGTTTATAAATATAAACTCTGGGCAAGAGAGAGAGGTGAGAAACAGCACCTGTAGCTGGGCTATAGTTAGGGGCTGGAGCAGGAATAAATGGGAATAAATAGGAATAAATAGGAATAAATAGCTTCTACCTGCTCTGCTTTTAGGGCTGTGAGTTTCTTGGGACAGGGATCCCACTGAAAGAGGCTGGGAAATTTGGGCAGGGAGGGAGGAACCAGCCCATGTTGTGTAGGGAGGGACAGATAATTCCTTGAGCTGTGGAATCTCCAATCTCGAGCCTGGCACTGAAGCCATGGCAGAAATTGTGTTTGAGGGGAGCCCAGGGTGAGAAATGGCCTCTCTGCTGTGGTAATTCTTTCTTTTTCATCCCAGGAAGACAAACCAGCCTCCCCAGAGTCTTGGGAGGAATGAAAAATGGAGGTGATCCTTTTTGTCTGGATCATTTATGCCCACCAGAATGCTGACAGTTTTGCCAACCCTCAGCATGCAGAAATAATAAAGTCCCTGAGAAACTGCAATTTTCCTGGGACATGAGGCTTTAAAGTACATGAGTTATGAGAATGAAGGCACATGAAGCCAAATGCTGCTCTATTTTCTTATTTTATTTCAAAAATGGTGTTTCCCCCAGTGCTATCGTGTAGAATCCTTCCTCTGTTCCCCATTCTTGTCTGCTGTAAATTAAAGTCTCATCAAATTACGGTGTTAATACTAAATATACCACTGAGATTTACTATTTTCAGTGCCCAGGTCAGCAATGGGGAGGTCTGTTAAAAGCATTTATGGGTCCATAAATTAACTACCTGCATCCAGATTTTCATTCATCATTCTACCCAAATGACCTTGAGCAATCAGGAATATTTTCCTTGTGGAATACATATCCGTGGTGCTAATGATTGGGAATTTCATGGAATGTTTCAAGGAGTGCTCTTTGTGCTGGGCAAACTTGGTTTTCTGTTCTGAGAGTCTCTCAGGCCCATGGTAACTTCTGCCCTGTGTTGATAAAGGAACAGAATCATTCTGGATTTTGTATTCCCTAATCAAAACTTTGGGTTGATTTTTTTTTCCCCCAGCTGAGAAATCCTTTTTTTTGAAGTAATGCTGTTCTTTCTTAATTGAGAGAGGAATTTGTGTGGAGGGAAATAAATTGTTTTACCTAAGAGTCAGTTTTCCTATAGGCATTTTCTTCTTCCCCTGTGCTTCTAAAACTGCAATTTTAGGGTGTGTTTTTTGTGTTCTTTGAAGTGACCTGTGTTTTTTCAATGATTTTCCTGCCCTATCTAGTTTTAATTTACAAATTTATGATTAGACAAAATGTTAAAAATTAAATAAGGAAACATTAATGTATTCCCTTTTTAGTCTGGTCCTTATCAGAGTGAGGTACATTTATATCATGGTGAACTAAGTTATGGAAATTGTGTTTTATTGAACTGAAATTCATAAATATAAAAGGGGTTTAAATACATACAATATATAAATATATCTTACATTGATCTAAAGATACAAAAACATATGAAGATTCTTTATATATATGTATCTATTTAAAAAACTGAAAGGAATTACTAACAAGATGTAGAACGGCGTTAAGTTATTTATGGAGAATTACAAATTGCACCACCGTGGATTTTGTGGATCCATTTCTGTGCTTCTTTAAGGTCACCCACTACTGCTGCCATTTGAAGTTTGAGGCTGTCCTTACCTGCCCCTGCCTTCCTGCTGCTCCACTGACAGCACAAATGTTCTTGGGGCAGCAAGAAAAATCACTTTTCAGTCTCTTTTGTTCTGCTGGTCCTTTCCTTCCAAACTCCTTCCTCCTCCTGCATCCCTCTCTTCATCCTGTCACTGTCATGCTGTGGAGAATTGCACACATTTTCCACCTGCCCTGTGCATTCTGGGATGAATTTCATTGGGAATGAGAAGCCCAGGTGAAGTCCAATTAAGCTTGGTGCAGAAAACTTTGAATACTTCAAATGGCAGGTTTGAAAGAAAGGAATCTTCATCACTCTGGATATTTTTTCTGTGGCTTTGCTGGGAGGTTGAGCAGCAGACCATGGAGTGTTTGTTGAGGGAGGCTTCACTGTGCCCACTGACCTCTCTTTTTGTTGTTGTTTTTAATTAGGATTAAAGCTTTTGTAAACAAATAATGACCCCAGTTCTCCTTTCAAAGAAATCAGGGTACCCTTCCTTTGAGGGGATTCAAAAGCACACAACAAAAATCAAGAATGGTGTGTGTCGTTTTCTTTAAAATACACATTTCCTCTTAAAATTTAGGGATCTCTGATGCCAATCTTGTGATTCTTATCAGGCCTGTGAGTCAGATTTTTTTAATTATTTTTTTTTTTGTATTCTAAGTTTTTGCTCTAACAGATTTTGCCTGCCCACAGACTACCTCCCATCTGTTCAGGTTAATGGGTTTTCTGCCTGTGCTCAGAAAGGAGCATATTGCAGGGTTTGAGGGAGGAATTTCATCTCAAGACACCACTAGTCCTTGGAGTCTGCTTAAACTTGGTTGCCAGGACTACTCCATCCAAGGCAAATAAGATAAATAATTTGAGATTGTCTTGCTGGAAAATGAGAACTGTAGCTTGCCTACAGAATGAGAAAAAAAAAAAAAAGAGATGTGTCATAATGAAATGGAAACCTTGGATAAACTTTGGGGTTGAGGAGGGTTCAAGCTCTCAACTCTTAAAGATGTGAGAGGGAAAAAGGGAAAAGGAGTAAGCAACAGTGAATGCAGGGATGAGACAGAACGCTGTGATACCTTTCATTGGGGGATAGCCCCAAAACCAGCCCTCAGGAAAGTCTGAACCAAGTGATGTCTCACATTGGAACTGCAGATTAATCAAAATATCACAATATTGTGGGTTGGAATGAAGCCCTTTAAAAACTGCTTGCCTCAAGCTGTCGACCCAGGGAAGAGGCTCAAAATATGGGGATTCACACAAGCATGGAGAGGATGAAATGTCGAAGCCTTGCCCCGCTGCCGTTGGAGATTGTTATTAAAAAGCTGCAATTTAGAAAGATCCCTAAATCCTTCCCTTCCTTGGCTGTGAAGCTGTGCCTCTCACTCCCAGCTCAGCCCTTGGGAGGCAGAGGTTGGGCTGTTCCCAATCCTGCTGGGCTGGCTGGGATGGGGTTGCTGTTCTGCTTATTTGAACACAATAATTCCCATTCCTGCAGCTGCTCTGCACTCCTGGGTGTGCTGGGGCTGAAGTCAGGTGTCATTGAAGGCTTCTTTGAGGGAAAGGTCAACATCAAACCCTCCCAATTACCTTCTTCTCCAGCAGCAAAGTGGAGAAAACAGCCCAACTTGTGGCTGTGGAACTGTTTCCGAGGTGTTTTTCCAGCTGGGAATTGTGTCTGAATGTGCAGCAATGCTCCTCTGGTTTCTGTCAGCCCCACCAAGGAATTAACACAGCTTTGGGCAGGGCTGCTGACCTTATTCTGTTCCCTTCTGAGCACAAGTGTTGGAAATGGGGGCTCTCAATTGTTTTAGGCACGTTGTCCTGTCACAAGGCATGTGTGCTGGGGATAATGTGAGGGAAAACTGGGAAGGGGAGCTGGAGAGGAACAGCTGTCCTGGCTGTCACTGAGGGCTGCTGGCAAGGTGAGCACACTTAAAATTAAGATTTAGTCTCTTAGAAAGGATGAAAACTGGGTAATTTTGCTGAATTCTTAGTTGCCTGTGTAGATACCTAACGATAAACTGCACTAAAAGTGACCGTGTTTCCTCTGCTTCCTTTTGGATGAGTGATGCAAAAAAACAATCGTCATAAACTGGTGCTGAGAATTTCCCCATTTTCTTTGTCTCAGTTTCTGGCATTTGGAACCTGTCTTGTGTTCATTTCTGAGCACGAGGCTCCACTTGGCTTTGCCTCCACCCTACCCTGTCCAAGGTGGAGTTTTTCCAGGAGCTGTGTCCCAGCCAGAGCAGGCCCAGGTGTCACTTCAGTAATGGGGGACCACACTCTCCACGCCTGATATGACTTAAAAAGTGAGATTTATTCTGATGAAAAAAAAAGAAAACTTTAGAGAATCTAATCTAGTTAATACTTTTTTATTAAATAATTGTTCATGAATGGGGTTTTTTTATATATATTTTTGAATTTTTCAGCCTCTCAAGCTGAGGTAAAATGTCAAAGCAAAAGGCAGAGATGGATTTTGGTCAGTGCCAGCTCTGTACCCGTGTGTCTTGTGGTAGCCTCACTGCAGCTTGGATTGTGATACGTTAATTTGCTAAATTTTGATTTAATATCCAGCTGATAAAATACCCAGCTCCTCCCTTTCCCTCTGAAATCTTGCAGAAGCAGAGTTAGAGCTCAATAGGTAGCAATGGTGACTAGATGGAAATTACTGCTCAAATGACCTTTGGTTGCTCTGATTTTATTGACAGCGATTAATATTTTGGTTTAAAATTAAACCGCCATTACTTTTTAATTAGTAATTAGATTGACAAATTGGTGAGAGCCCTCTGAGCTTGGGTGGTTTTGCCAGTGATTTTCCAGAGCTGCAGCCCCGGCAGATGGCAGTGCTGGACTGGCTGTAGGGCAGGACCTGCTCTCCTCCAGCCTGGAAAGGGGGCAAAGCTCGAATTCACTCCAGGGGTTCGTTATTCCCAAAAACACACATGGCACAAAGGGATCTTGGTTTGCTTTGCTTCCCTTCCCTGGAAGAGAGGCGGCCTCGGCACCCCAGTGAAGTCTGAAATGGCTGGAGATGCAAACCCAAGGAAAGAAATGTAGGATTTTTGTCTTGAGTAATCCTGGTTGAGCTGATAGAATATGAAATGTGTTTAGAAGAAATGCCCGTAAACACAAAAACCTTTATTAAAAGTCTCTAAGATTGGCTTTGGTTGCCCTTAAATCATCATAAAGGAATCTGCCCTTTTTTGCTTCACACTGTTACTGCATGTTATGGCTGGATTATCCAAAAAAATGAGATCCACTAGTAAGAAATCTTAAAAATAGCCTCAAAACAAAACATAATAATACTTCAGATTCTGTCTGTAACTCAAGAGTGCAATTTTTTATTTTTTTTTAATTAGCTGCTGGGCAATGGAGCAGGATAAGTAATTAATGAGAATGGAGAAACTGGGACTGCAGGAGCTTGCAATGAAGTTAATGAATACAATGCTCACCAGGTGTGTTCTGGTTGCTATGGAAAATAGGGGTTGGTTCAGAAAGTCATAAAAAACTACTGGGGGTAAGAAAGAACCTCTAAAGTGAAAGAGGAGAAGAGGAGAAAAGGTAGAAAATCTTGTCTTCAGAAATAGTCAGAAAGATTCACAGACTTGCTTTCAAAAAAAAAATTCATGGCTCTGCCTGCGAATCCTGGTGAGTTTTCTTTTGACTGTGCTGTTAGGATCTTAGGCATTACTTGCTCATTTTGTCTGCTCCAGTTTCTTCCCTGCTCACAAATGAAAAAGAGAAGGATTTGAGAAGGAACTGGCAGAGTGCCATTGTGTGGGATTTGATAGGAGAGCTGCCTGGGAGCCATCTCTGATAGAACTACAGACTAATTTGTGTGGATGCAGTAGCAGAGCAGACTGCGTGGAGCTGCCTTCCTTTCCTAAACCTGCAGGATGGACACCCTGGGTCTCCAGCTCCAAGGGCTTTTCAACACATCCTGGGTTTGTGTCCCAACAGGATTATTGGGGAATAATCATGAGCACAGTCTGCCTCTGGGTGCTGTTATTGTTTACTCACTGGGACGATCATCCTTGCCCGGAGTCGTAAATTCACAAGTGAAAATATTTGCCAGTAACCAACTGCAGACTGGGCTCTTACATAACCAGGGCTGCTCTGGGGGGCTCTGCCAAATGGCAGCTTCTCCATGGGAAAAGCATTCCCATCCCCTTCTCCAGATGAAGCAGTGCCAGGAGCTGCAGCCTTGGGGTGACCAAGGGCCCATCAGCAGGGAGGTGACCACAGCCTCATGGAGCCTCCAGAGGGACCACGGGTGAATCCCACAGGATGAGCTGGGTGCAGTTCAGCTCCTGGGCACCCTGGGTGAATCCCACAGGATGGGTGCAGTTCAGCTCCTGGGCACCCTGGGTGAATCCCACAGGATGAGCTGGGTGCAGTTCAGCTCCTGGGCACCCTGGGTGAATCCCACAGGATGAGCTGGGTGCAGTTCAGCTCCTGGGCACCCTGGGTGAATCCCACAGGATGAGCTGGGTGCAGTTCAGCTCCTGGGCACCCTGGGTGAATCCCACAGGATGGGTGCAGTTCAGCTCCTGGGCACCCTGGGTGAATCCCACAGGATGAGCTGGGTGCAGTTCAGCTCCTGGGCACCCTGGGTGAATCCCACAGGATGAGCTGGGTGCAGTTCAGCTCCTGGGCACCCTGGGTGAATCCCACAGGATGAGCTGGGTGCAGTTCAGCTCCTGGGCACCCTTGTCTCAGGGCTGTGTAAAATTCCCCCAGGGAATGAGCAGGCAGAGATCAGCCGAACTCAAACCTCTGAGATTTTGGAACAGGCTTTGCTGTTGTGTACAAAAAAGAGCACAGAGAGGTTCTGTTCTTGCCCCTCTAGGCATGGGGGGAATTAATCCTATGGATCTGAATCCTTCAATTATGTAATTATTGCAACTATTGCTTCATGGGGCTGTGTGTCAGAAGAGAATGTTTGTTTGAATCTCAGTTGCTTCACGTGTGTTACAGTGCCATGGTTTAGCAGTAAATCTCAGACCTGACAGCACTTAGCTGTGCAAAAAAAAAAAAAAAAAAAAACAAAATAGAGGGAAGGGGAAGGGCAGAATTTGTTGGAATCCCACCCTGTGTTCAGCACAGCCTCTGCTCCTGGCATGCTGGGGGTCTGCAGCACAGCCTCTGGGACACTGCTGCATCCCCAAATCCCAAACCTGTGGTGCTCCAGGCTCCTCCACCACAGAGCTGGACATGACCTGAGTGGTGCAGAGCTTGGCTGGAGCAGTTCTGCACCAAACCCCTGGGAGGGTGTGGGGCTTGTCTGGTTCCAGTGCTCCTTAGGCAATGAAAACTCGGCTCTCTTCTGTTTCACAGCTGATGAGAAGGGTGTGAGCCATGCTGGGATTTTGTATTATTTTATTGCATAGTTGCACCAAAATGAGTGTCTCTCTCTGACAGAGATTTTTAGGGTATAATTCAGCTCCTAATTAGATGCACCATGAGCAGATGAAATGTTTGCACGGCTGCCTGTCAGATCCCATGGTCAGCAAAGTCCCTTCTCATCTCTGGTGGCTTCCCCTTTGTCACATCCTCAGCTTGGGCTCTGGGTTGTGTTACAGATCCCAACAGCTTTACCTGGCTTTGAGCTTTATGGCCTGTTTCTGTGGAGGAATTTTTAAAGTCCAAATCCCCAGGGTCAGGCTCACCTGGGAAGGGAGGTAATGTCCATGTCTGGAGCATTACCTGCTGTGCCAGTTTATTGTTGTGAAAATAACACAGTTCACTAACGAGCAGGACTGGAAAATTCTGTTGTTCCCTAATCTGTAGTGAGAAGCTGAAAAACCTCAAAACACAGGCGCTTGGTTATTTGGCTTTTTAGAGAATATTGAAATCAATAAACCAAGCATGAGTATTTGAAGTACAGACAAAATTAAGTGATTGTATTTCAAGGTGTAATATTAAACTACAAGGTGGTGAGTTTGCTTTTCTAACACACTTGGGAAGCGTAAAAACCCTGAAAAGGTAATACTGGCAAAAATATTTTCTACTTTCTTGGTATCCATTTGCACAGAATTCTCTGTACAATGTAATGTTCCATGGCTATTGGAACTCAAATATCTTGGAGTAATTGAGTTTTGTGGCAGCATTCTAGACATTCCTCTGAAAATGCATGTTTCTGAAGCTCATTCTTCTGTAATAACTGATAAATTCCTTTTTTTTTTTTTTTTTTCTGCTGAGCACTGCGCATGAAATTCTTCTTCCCTTGAGGAGGGGAAATTGTTCTAGAAGTGCACCCAGCTTTCAGATCCACATTTAGAGTCAGAGGAGACTGTCATGAAACCAGTGGAAACTGTGCATGTGAGAAAAAAACCCACCTTGAAAATAAGCATTAATTCACCTGCAAACAGCAGAGGATCATAGAAAGCATCAGCAATTAGCAGTAATTTGATCCACAGGATGTCAGTGATGAATTTCCTTGTGAGCTGTCGCTAATGCTGCATGAAACTCACCGAGAGTGTTCTGACTGTTCTGTTAATGTGCTTTTCTGGTAGATTTAAGCAATTTACAAGTTGGGTTCATGCCTTTGGTGCCTATCACCCAGCCCTGAGCACAGGCAGGCACCGAAATATTCCCAATATTTCCGTCCATCCCCTCCCTGTGACTCCTGCCCACGAGGGGCTGACGCCCTGGCAGGTGCCTTAAAGCCAGGAAATGCAGGGGGTTGCTCATGGATCTGTTTATCAGTGATTGGGAACCAGTCCTCAGCCAGTCTCTCTGCTTTCCTTCCTACAGGAGAGGGCAGCAAAAGCCATGAACTCCTTCCCTTCCTGCAGCAGTGCAGGTGCTAAACCAAGGTGAGGTTCTCTGATGGATCCACTCAAAACAAACCAGGGCAGCACCTGGTTGTCTTGAGTATAAACATAAAAACATTAGTTTCGTCTGCATTAAAAAAAAAAAAAATACTTGAACCATCAAATGCTATTTTATACATATTCTTTGGGTTTCATGCTGGAATGGGGCCTCAAGCAGTCCTGCAATGTGGGAGTGCATACCCTGCGTCTTCCCCTCTTTCCTTCCTCCCTTTGAGCAGTTCATTCAGAACCTCAGAGAGGTTTTCAAGGTACAGTTTCTCTATTAAATTCAGGATTCTCAGAGGTGAAAATTCAAACAATGTCAGAGACCAACACATTATATATGAAGTAACGCTGTAGTGTCTCCAGGCATAAATGATGCAAATTTACCTCACAGAGTCACACATCTTCCTCAGAGACGTCTGAAGCACCTTAGAGAACTCGCTATAAATAGAAAAATTAAAAGGCAGATGCACTTCTGATGAAAAAATGGATTGGATCCAGTCTTAGAGGCTCTTTCACCCGTGCTGGCTTCTCTGGCTTTTCAGATGTTGCCAGAAATGACCTCGTGGCAGTGGAAAGTTCTTAGGTTCACTTTATTTTCTTGACCTCAATAAGCAAAAGTAAACTAACATACCTCTAGATTATCCTTCTAGCTGGTTTGGGTTTCTTCTGTCACAAACTATTCGCCAGGGGCTGCACTGTGGGACATTCCTGCCACTTATTCGAGATGATGTGCCTTCCTTTCCAGACAGGATTGCTCAATAACTGTTTGTACTCCTTTATCTTGGTTATCAGCAGATGAAATGGAAAGAATGGACTACTTAGCCAGTAGGGAAATGCCAAAATTTGTTACTTTATCTTGGATTATTGTCACATTTGCTCTAGGAGATAAGGAATTCAGGGCAGCTGGTGCAGAAGATGCAGCTGGAGGCTTGAGCACCAAGTACCAATAAAAGCTGGATTGAGGGCAGTAATGTTTCGTAATTTGGCTGGCCATGTTTTCCTGTAGAAAAGTTGGAACTTTCTGTTCATCTCATGAGTACAAAATATTTTTATGACCCTAACCCTGGGAAAGTGTAGTAGTTGTCCTAATGAGTCTAACAGCTTTGGGAAAGGTTAGAATTATGTTGCATCACGTATTGGGTCTTCTGCTGATGAGGGAATGAACATTTAAAAATACTCCCGTTTGTCATGCAATTTGCAACAAAAAAGGAGCTCACAGAAGTTACATCGTGACCATAAATCTTGCAGAGAAGTAATGGGCTAATGGTAAATATTACATAATGGGAGGTGGGGGATTTTGAGACATTACCAGCAAGGCAGACTGGTGTTTGGGCATGAAAGGGGACTTGTTTCACCTCAAGTGGGCAGAAAATGAGGCATTTTCAGTTGAGCATGCTGTTTAAAAGACCCAGAAAATCTGAGTTCAGCAGAGACATGCAGGAGTAGGAGGCACTTCCTTGTGCATTACATCTCCAGTGAAAACACTGCTCAGGCACAGAGCAGAGGGATGAAAGGAAACCCTCCAGATTAATGCAGCAACGATGCTTCTTGGGCTGGAAAGAATAAAATGGCCCTGTTTAGTTTAGATGATCAGACTAGAGGGGATCTGATACATGCCAAGAGATGGGAGAGCTTGTTAAAAAGAAAGGGCTGGCAATAAATTAGGAGAATAAAAAAAGGGATTGAGTTGGGGGTTATGGAAGCCTCTGAAAGTGCCACGTATAAAGCTGTTGTGAAAAAAACCCCATCACCTTTCTAACAAGAGCTGTGTGCAGCCCAGATAGGGAAATGGAATAATTGCTGCTTAATAAAATTGTGTTCTTTATTTCTAGCTGGGCTATGGGTTATTTTTATTTAAATTAAGTTAAAATAAGTTTTAACAGCTGAATCTCTTTGGGCAGGGAAGTCCTCCACTGAGAAGTGTTTACTGTGGACTTTCAGGACTTTGGCCATTCCTGGGGAAGGGGATGAGGCTGCATGCTGGAGGTTTGGGTTCTAAGCAGGTTTTTATCAAAGTTCTTTGCTCCAGGCTGCAGAAGTGAGGGCAGGAAATCCTTGCAGCAGAGGAGCAGTGATTCCTGCAGTGCTGTCCTGCCCTGCTCAGTTTGAGCTGGGGGTGGCTGTGCCTTTGTGTCCTCTACAAAAGGGGATAAAAAATGCTGCAGCCTGACAGTTACCTGAGGTAGTGCCAGGGTCAGGCCAGCTGGGAGGACTGTGCTGGGATGCACCAGGACAGGAATTCTTGCCTTTGTTCCCAGTTATTTTCTCTTCATCTGTTATGATTGACAACTCTGGTATAGAAATACTTGATGCAGTGATTTCAGGTACAGAGACACCGTGAAGCCTCAGACATATTGGCAGAAGCACTTCATTTTTTTTTATTTTTTTTTTCCTTCAATGAGCAATTTATTTTCCCCTTCAGAATGATGGACTGGGAGTGAAAAAGTGCATCAGTCATGTCCTACCTGGCATGTTGGGGAAAAAAAATGTTTGTATGAAATAAATCAAATTTCAGTTGGGGTTTCTGTGAATTGTCACCTCCCAGAGTGGATGACTTTGAAGGCAATCCTGTGTCCTTGCCATGGCTGTGCTTCCATTGGAGAGGGCATTTCACCCAGCTGAGTGATGAACAGCAAAACAGAACTGCTGGAAGCGTGAGCCATGGAACCTGCTGGAATAACCTGTGCTGTCCCAGAGCCAGGGAAAGGCACTGCTGTGCAGATTTACAGCTCCTGCTAATGGAGATTGTCGTTAATCTAATGAAACCAGCTCAGCAGGCAGCACTCCTAAGCTGAAAGTCACTCCAAGTCCCACGTCTGGTGTGCTCTGTTATTTATTTTGTGGTGGTGGGCTGCTCCTCCCGAGGCAATTCCTGTGTGGAGTAAGACCTTGAGAAAACATCCCTGTTTTATGTGAGAGTGAAATAGTGGCTGGGTCAGGTGCCAGGGGTGGAATTGCACGGTGCAGGAACAGAGAGGACGTGTTTGAAACCCAGACAAACCTCTGCAGAGTCTGAGTAACATTCAGGAACATCAAGGTCTATCAGAGGCAGGTTTTAAGTAGGATATTTTTTGTTTCTTTTCAGTCTCCTTTTTTCAGAAATGTGTAACAAGTAAATAAACAAGAGTCTTAAATCACTGTGTTTACAGTATTCTGGATAATTTCTATTTAAGCATGATAAGCTCATCAGAGGTGAGTTATCCAAAGGATGGGTTGTGTTAGCTTAGCTGATGGGGAGAGCAGCCCAGCAACTGTTGGTACTGTCAGCTGCAGAGCACATGGATGTTGACAGAGAAATCCCCCCTGGTTTCAGTAGGTTGTGGTTTAATCCCCATAAAATGAAAATGCTGTGCAGGTCTCATCATACGCTTGTTTTTGTTAACAGCATCTTCTGGTCTTCCTGTATTTACAAAAGCCTTTTTTAATTGAACTAAAGAACAAAATATTTCCAATCCCATTTGAGCTTGAAGACTGGGCTCAACTTGAAATCTTAACTTGTAGACAAGACTTGGTTTCTCTTCAGCTTTTCCTGGTCTGACACTGAGACATTTTTCAAGCCCATGGAATTCTGTCTGGCTCTGTCATTTGTCTGTCAGTGTCTTTACATGCAGCTCACTGAGATTTCCAGTGAACCAGTGATTTGGGAATATTCTGTGTGTACGCACACACACATTAAAAATGAAACACTATCATGGCATAGTAAGATACTGTGCAACTGTAGGTAGGTGCTGTGCAGCTGAATAGGGAAATAAATCAGATTTTTATGTATATTTGAAGCACCTCTAATGATTCTGCTTCATTCCTTGTCCTTGCCAAAGTTCAGTGAGTGGAGTGAGTTCATGTCAGGCTGCCTCTATGGCAACTGCGTATTCTCTGGTGGTTTAATTTTAAATATGAATTGTGAAGCAAGAAATGCATTAACATTTCAGGTATTTAGAGCAGGCTCTGCCTGTAAGAGGCCATGGCAGTGACTTCAGCGTGCAGCATCCCTTCCACAGCTCTCTGCTCTCACTGTTGGGATTTGGAAAGCAGTGCTGGAGTTTCAGGGGGATGTTGGTGCCCCTTTCTTTCCTTTTTTCTCTACCTAGAATGCAAAAAATCATCACTAATGAAGACAAACGTTACCTGATCTGGGGCATGTTTGTTTTTTAATTTCAGCTCACCTCACCCTCCTCAGAGCCCCTGTCCTGGAAAGCTCTGGGGCTGGTTACAGCCATTCCACACTCGGTGCCAAGAGTAATAAGGCTTAAAAGGAATTTTAAACTACAATTGAGTGGGACCAAATTATTTCATTCCCCTTCTCGCCTCTCTAAAAAAAAATATAAAAATTACCATAAGTATGTAATGAATGCCTTTATGATAGGGTTGCCTCTTTCTTTTATCAAAAATGGGGAATAATTCAAGCAGGGCATGGCTGAATTTCCTAGGTAGAGTAAATCAAATGAAAACTGGGTTCTGTTTCATAACACATGCTAAGTAATTCTTAGGCTTTGTTCTGAAATGCTCATGTCATGAAACTTTCAGTTATTTTTTTTAGAGATACCAAGATAAATTCTTGCAGTTTGTGGCTCAACATTTGGAGAATATTGTGGAATATTATACATTTTAATAAAAGTTGTTGGCTAAAGCTGCTATGAAATTGGTTCTCTTTAAATGATTGAATGTCAGGTTGGTTTTCAAGCCTCAGATTGCTTAACTCCAGTCCTTACTACTCCTGTTTATTTTCAAAGCTGAAGTCATTTGTTGAAATGTGAATCATGCCAGAGTTTAGTTCTTTGGGGATTGCCTCATGTTTAAGTAGAGAGACTGAATTCAGAGTAACAGCATCTCACTAATTAACAGTTAATGAGTGTTTTGGTTATCTCACTGGCACGTTCATGCAGTGGACTCAGAGTAAAGAGGAGAAGGATCTGTCCCGGGCTCTCTGTGGTTTCCCAGTTCCATTTCTTCCCTCAAAGAAGTACCAGTTGCTGATATTTGTTAGGGCAGCTTTTGGGAGAGGTTTAATCTCTGGATGGCCAAGTTACCATTTAAATTTGAAGAAACTGCGTATTTAAACTTATTTTCCAGTGTCCAAGAGGCAGCTTCACTATAATGTAGCCAAGATATTTGTATTTAAATGAAATGTGTCTTGTGCTGTCCAACAATGCATTTACCTCACCTGTTACTGCATCAGAGAGAAAACCCAGGAGCTCATCCTGGTCTCAACAGAATCCCACCAGGACAATGCTGTTAAATTCCTGGGGAGCAGAATTGGAGTTCGAAGTACTTTTTGCAGTGGGGAATCTTTAATTTCTCAGAGAGGCATTAAAGCTGTGTGCTGTGGTGGGCTGGGTGCTTTCCTCCTCAGGCAGATCCCTGACTGTGAGACCTCCCTCCCTGCTCTGGCACAAATCTCCTGGGTTTCCCCATAAAACCTGTCCAGAACCTCCAAAGCTTTCAAGAGGCAATGCTCACATTCCTCATATGGGATCCCAAAACAAAATTGGAAAGATAAACAAGTGATTAATGATATTTCTGTAAATTTGGTTTATATTTAACTTCTACTTTTACTACTGGCAAAAATATTTGGTAACACTAAGCTGAGCATGCACCTCCTAGAACAGAACAATGGATTTCAAACTTCATCTTTCCTGTGTACTGGCTGCAATACAGTTAAAAAATAATAATAATATGAATGCTTTTGTCCTTGTTTTCTTCTTCCCAGTTGCGTGTTTATACAGAATTAATGGCTGGGCAGTATTTTAGAGTGTGTTCTCAGGATGAACACTTCTACCATACAAAATCCATATCCTCAAGAAACATCCTTAAGGGATATCCTTATTCCTTATGAAATGCTGCCCAAGGCAGTGTTTTCATTTGATTATTAAGAAATTTTGTTCATCCACTATTGAAACCAGTGGTGAAATTCTTCTGGAGCACAGTGGAAATAAATTATTAAAGTATGCATTGCTGTTGCCTTCATTGGTGGGGTAGGTTTCATGTAATGCAGCAGCATTTTGTTAGACATTGGAAAAGGACAAAGCTGCTCTCCTTTAACACTCGAGGTGATGCTCTGTGGTGTTCAGGTTTTGAATTGTGCAAGAATTTTTTCCTTGTACAGGAAAAAAACAAGGAACATCCTGTAAGCTTTGGCTTGAGCAAAGAAAATGCAGAGAGGCTGATCCCATATTCCTTCAACAATGTCAGAATGTTAGAATAATTCCTTTTCATCAACAGATGTATCTTTTTTGTTGAAATTCTCTTTTAGTCCAAAGCAGATACATTCAGCCTGAGGGATACAAGGGATGGGTTCCTAGAGGAATATCTGTTTGTAAGGCCTGGATCAGTGAACACAGTTCTGTTTTATCACAGCAATCCTGGTGCATAATAATTGCTCCTAAACTCTCCTTCACATTAATTAATTCATATCAAGTTAGTCTAGAGAAAGGAAAACTGATTAGGAAACCAACCAGACACTCAAATATCTGACAACAGCTCTGATACTTTAAAAAACAGTGTCAAGTTTCTAAGCACAGTGTTCCAAATAAACCAGTTTTTCTAAACTAACTGCATGGATAAAGATAGACGTGAGTGGTTGTTAGGAAGTTGTTCACATGGAAATGGATTTCCACTGGCATTGTTGACTTTGGGAACAAGGTTGTACCTGTTTAACAGGACTCCTTTTATATTATTTAATAACTGTGACATGTCTACTTCAGAATGTTTTATCATTTCAGTGCATTTTCACCTCAGTGTTGGAAATCACCTTGTGCTTTTTATGACAAGATATTGTGGGATGGGATGAAGAATACAAGGATGGCAAAGAAGGGGAATTGTGCATGTGCAGTCCCCTAAATTTAATTAGTATATTTGTGTGTTTTCAAGACACTGAAGGCAACACAGGAAATTTTCTGATTACAGATACACTTATCCTTGATTTTTCTCTCCTTTTTTTTCCTGCAGGGCCAAGGCTTTTCGTGGAAAAAAAGTCCATGGAGAGTATGACATAAAGGTGGAACAGGTAACTGACTTAACCTGAATGTTATTTTTGTATCTGTGTCTATGTATTTGTATCTATGCATTTATAGAAACACATTTAATTTAATTTAATGTATTTATAGAAATACATTTAATACATGTGTATGATACCTCCCTGGAGGGATTTAAAAGCTGTGTGGATGCAGCACTTGGGGACATGGTTTGGTGGTGGCCTTGGATTAATGATAGATTATCTGAGAGGGCTTTTGCAGCCTAAAGGATTCCATGATTCCCTGTGAATACAAGTACAGATAAATTCCCAACCTCTGTACCCCAAACCCCTCACAATTAAGGAAATGTGAGGGTTTGGGCTGGGGCAGAGTTAATTTTCCCCCCTTGTAGCTCCTGTGGGGTTTGGATTCCTCTGTTCCCACTCACAGCTTTGGTTTTGTCTCTTGAATTCTGTTTATCCCAACCCAGAGTTTTCCCACTTTTACCCTTTTGGTTCCCTCCCCATCCTCCTGTGTGGGAATAAATGTGGGGCTGAGCTGCCAGCTGGGATTAAACCACTACAGCCCTTTCTTGGCACCCAGAGTGGGCTCTTCTTAGGGGATTTTTGACCATAATTTTCACAGCATGAAAAACATCTTGTATTCAGAAGTTGTTGCTTAGAGACTGTGGAGTTCCCAGACAGTCCATGAATTACGTGTGGCAGTTCTGTATCATTAATTCCCCACTCAGGAATATAAATGTGCTCTGGGTGCAGTGCGAGCATGTAGGGGTTTAAAACAATCCCATAATAAATAGGAATAAATATGGAGATATAATTTAGGGTGAACTAGAATTATGGCTATTTTATTTAAGCTGAAACTAGGAATTTAAAGAAGTCTTCTCACTGCTTTTGAATCTTGAATTCCTCAAATAGATGCTGCCATATGAAGCATCAGCCCTTGAGTTGTTTTGTCATTGGATTTTCAAGGAGTGAGGGAAATTATCATTAACTGTGTGGCTCCAGCTGCTGTGAATTCACTGTAATGGTCCAGCATCCACTCTTTAGAGCACTGAGTGTCTGCTGCCTTGGGCACATGGAAAGCTTTGCCAGGGGCCTTCAGGAGTACTGAGGGAGAGGCAGGAAAGTGAAGACAACTGATTTGTGCACTCACACCTCGGTCAGAGCAGGCAGCTGACAGCAACCCCATCCTTCAACAGGAGCAAAAACTCCGGGTAAACCTGGAATTCCCTTCCTGTGCTGCCTCGTGGGACCAGAACTTCAATCAGAGAGAGCCTGGAAGCGTCTGAGCCACCCAAATCCCTTTGTTACACATAACATACAAATAACAACTCCTGCAGTGTCCTGCTGCTAATGCCAGTCATTATCGCAGCAATTATTTCATTTTTACACCGCCTTTCTCAGCAGACAATGCCTGCCATCACACCCTAAGCTTTTAAAAGGATTTATTAATGGGAGACACCCGTTCCCAGTCTCGGAGCCGATGGAGTGTGATGGTTTTGGTGCCTGTACAAATATTCCATCCTCCCCGTGTTGCAGGGGGTTTGCAAGGGGCTGGGAGCGCTGTCCCAGGGATGCAGGAGCCCTGGGGTGGCCGAAGAGAGCTCGGTGCTGGGGATGCGGTGGGAGCAGCAGCTCAGCATCCCCTGTGCTGGGCAGCAGGCTGTGCAATCCCCCGGGATTCCTCGCAGTGCTTCCATTTTTCAGGAGCAGACTAATGAGGATGGTGACTCTCTCTATTCTATCGCAGCAAAGACACTTTTATTTACCCACCAGGAGACAGCTGGCTGCATTTCAATTCTTCTGCTGGGTGATGTTATTGTGAAGAGCCTTGAGAGTCTAAGCTGGTGAAAGGCTGGGGGTAAATGAAAAACATCCTGTCCCTTCCTTTCACATAACTGCCGAGTATGGGAGCGGCTCTGTTTAAATTCCACATTTCCAGTGTGAGAAGACTTTTGAAAAAGTGCTTTAATTGAGAATTTTGTGAGGCAATTGCTCATTAGCACCAGATCTTTTAAAAAGAAGAGTAAATGCACATAAAGAAAACTGAAAGGGGTGAGCAGTATGAGGAGACACTGAATTCTGTAAGAAAATGTTATTTTAATTCTGCTTTTGTACTGTTTTCTTCACAACTTTATGTCAATGTTGAGCCTGTATTAATCTCTTTGATAACATTGTGCAAAGCAAAAATATAATCCCTACATTTCCAAGCAGACGTGGATGAGTAAATCCACTTGCTTCTGCCCCACAATCCATTTTCACAGCATTTATTTTTACCTTTTGCTCTCCTTGGATTAAAACCTTTTGAAATGTGGCGTCTCATACTTGACAAATACCACTGGATCAATGCTCTCTTGGTGCTCATTTTATTCCAAATGGATACTGTCAGCACTTCAGGCCCTGATGCTGAAAATAAGGGAGTTAGGAAAATAAAGGTAAAATAAACCAGACTGACTAATGGGAGTCTTCTTTTTCATAGGCAGAATTTTCAGAAATCAACTTAATAGCCCATGCTGATGGCAATTATGCAGTTGATATCCAAGTAATCCGAAATGGCACGAAAGTTGTCAGGTAAGAAAAACCAAATGGAGATAACAGCACAAAGCAATAAATGGCCTCGTGTGGATGGGAGAGGTGCTGAGTGCCTTGCTTGTGTTTGTGGATTTGGAGTGAGGCCCTCAGGGAGAGTCAAAAAAAAAAAAAAAAAATCTGATTTGTGACAGGGAGGACGCCTCTTGACATTTTAATCAAAATGTGGGGAAAATGGATTTATTAAGGGAGTGAAGTCCAGAATAAAGAATGCATGGTTGGGAGTTGGGGTTGTTGATTTGGGTTTTATGTTTGCTCAGAAGAGCCCAGATTTGGTGATTTTGTACCTGCCAGACTTTCCCAGAACAGCTGAATTTACTTCCAAGGTGGAATATTTTCTCTTGAAACAGACCAAGTCATAACACCCCTCTCAGGGCAGTTCCTGGAATATTTCAGCCTGTTTGAAACATTTCAGATTAAACACCTCAGCTTTCCCAACAGCTGTTTTGTCTAAAAAGGATGATGCCAATGAGAGGAGGGTAAATTTAACTTTTTTTTCATTGAGGACATCAACAGCCTCAACAATGTGAAGGGAGAAAACAGGGCAAATTAAAAACTTAAGGAAGTATTAGAAAAGTTGTATCAGCAAAATTATTATATTGGCAAAATGATTAGCAAAATTATATCCTAGAATTTATTTACATTGTGAGAATTGCTCCTATTTTGGCTGGTGCAGTTATGTGTGAATGAAGTGTAGCAGTTCTTTGGCTGAAAAATTGAATTTAAAGGCAGACCCTTTAAAAATTGAATTTAAAGGACACAAGCATGTCCTGCATCTTCATGACTTGTAGAACATCTCTCCAAATAAAATATTTCAAAATGTCTACTCATTCATGTAAAAAACAAAACAAATCAAATCAAACAAAACAAACAAACAAAAGCACAAAAAAAAAAACTACAGGAAAAAATATTCAAAATATGTTTATGCTTCAAAATTCCAACGTTTTAATCTCTGGCATGTTTTAAAAATATTGCAGTTTAATACAAAAACAATGATCTCATGCCAAATCCACAAGATTATTTCCTTAGGAGAGTGAGAGATTTGATTTTCTTAGGGTTGGTGGAATTTTTTACCCAATGCTGGGAGTTTTGCAGCCAAGAAATCTTGATGGCTGCTCCCCAGTGGCTTTTCTGTAGTATTCCAAAAAGTCTTTTAAAAAGTATCAAGGCCAAGTTACCATCAAAACATGCCAGGAGAAAATGAGGGCTGGGAACCTCCAGAAAATAACATCTCCAAAGACTTGCAGCTCATGAGAAAACTTGGTAAAAGTGCTGCTTTTGTCAGGAAACAAAGGAGCTGTGTGCCATCAGATAACTCTGGGGGAGATAACAAGGGATTTTATAATATTGCACTTTCCTGGGTAATTTATTTGCCCAAATAGAACTACCTGAAGCTGATCATTTCCCCCCAAGTCTGGTGTGAGATGCCTGGGGGAGTGGTTTGTGGTGGGAGAGTGAGGTGCAGACCTGATGGGAGAGCAATTTTCTGTTTCTGTGAGAATTAGAGATATTTGTTACCAATTTGAGGCCCAGAATGACCTTGTGTCTTAGATTTATGAGCAAATTATTAGTTAGCAAAATCATAGAAATTTCAATGACCAAATTTTGCTGGTTTAGTTTAGGAGGAAAAAGGAACATTAACATGCATCGACTTGTTTGGGTTTTGTGAATGAAAATCATACCATGAAAAAATACATTTTTGTAACATAATGCTGAGATTTTTGGATCTTGATGCTTGAGCCACAATTAAAATTTTTCTCCTGACCTCCTTCTGTATGCAGTCACTCACTTCATCCAGCATTAATTACAGAACTGGAGCAATTATGTGAATGTCTCATAATCCTTGGAGGAGCTTTTGCAAAGCAAACCATATTTCTTTATTTTTGATGTTTAAAAAGTACATTCCCTCCATTCCCCGATTGTTGCATTAAATTGGTCTTTGAGAGGACACTTTCTGCTCTTTTATTTGAAACTCCAGTGCTGTCTGGGATGTGTTATCCCCCTTATTTCAATCAATAACAGTTGCCTCGTTCTTTCACTGAGCAATCTGCAATTTTGACGAAGGCATCCTTAATCCTCTAAGTATTATATTCATGCTGGGCCAGTAAATTGGATTTCCATGTTCCAAACTCTTGGCACCCCCATGGAACCTGGATCTCAACATCTCAGAGTTGTGCTGCAGGTATTTTTAAATCCTGTTTAAAGGCAGGGGATTCTTTAGAGGTTTTGCTCTTTGAGCTTCAGGGCCATTTCAATGACTCCTGACAGCAAATCTTTAATGCTGTTTTTGCCAAATCATGCAGGCTTGTGGGTTTTTTAAAATTATTTTTACAGTGGCAGTGGTAAAACACTGACACAAGATGCTCAGAGAAGCTGTGGATGCCCATCCCTGGAAGGGTCCAAGGCCAGGTTGGATGGGGTTTGGAGCAACCTGCCTTCCACTAGAAAAGAAAATGAGCTTTAAAAGCTCCCTTCCAACCCAAACACTTCTATGATTCTTGAAATTTAAGAATCCAGCTAATCTATTTTGACTGCTGCATCCAAGCTGGGATCTCAGAACTGCTAAAGCAATTTTAACATGGATTTTAATTGTTTTGTTGGTTTTGTTCTACCAGACTGAGACTTCTAAACCATTTTGTAATCTTCAGAGTGTCTCGCTCCAGTAAACAGCTTGTATTTATTCAAGGCATGTAAATAATTTCACCAATTTACTATGCTAATTTAATTCACCCTGCAGTTATACCTCTTTTAGGAGGTTGAAATCTTCAAGCTAGTCAGCATATTTTCCCCCCTCTAAAATTAGAATGCAGAAAAGACTCTTTCAATGGTCAAATTTAGGAGTGATTTGCCCCTGTTCTGGAGGCTCTGTCCTGTTGGTTTGTGTTTTCTATTTTCCATAACCTTCTCCAGTAGCAAAATGTCAGGGTTGGAGTAAGGTGAAGATGGTGTCAGATGGTTGGCAAAGGTGCAGGGTGATAGGCGGGAAACCATGGGGGAGCAGCAGGGGAAATGCTGGTCAGATACCAGAGAGAAAAGGGGGAAATAGAGTTGTAAGTCTAAAAGTTCATTTTGACAAGTTCTCTTGATCAAAAGTTCAGTTGTGATTCTCTCCATAATGGTCTGGTTCTTTTTGCCAGCAATGTGGTTGTGGTTGCTTCATCCCTTAGTGTCCTTAAAACAGCCTGACAGTAATTGTGAAAAAAAAAATTTTAAAAATTGTTCCCCAAAAGCTCAAGTCTGTGGCACAGCCCTTTGCCTGCTGTAGTTTTGCTTGTGAAACT
This sequence comes from Sitta carolinensis, assembly GCA_032173965.1. Classification (NCBI taxonomy): domain Eukaryota; kingdom Metazoa; phylum Chordata; class Aves; order Passeriformes; family Sittidae; genus Sitta; species Sitta carolinensis. The sequence goes on from CM063293.1 coordinate 2,993,563, forward strand.
GGAGAACACAAACTTAAGGACAAACCTAGAGGTTATAAATGTGATTTATCTATCAGCAAGAAAACAACTTGAAATCCATGGTAATTTCTCTCTCCACTTAGTGGAACCCCGTTATTGAGGGGATGCTGAACAGATTAAGGATGTTGCAGATTTTCATGAAGCCATCCTGGCTCTTTCCATCTTTTAGCATTTTCCTTTGGTTTGAGTGTTTGTTCATGAAGCCATCCTGGTCCTTTCCATCCTTTATCATTTCCCTTTGGTTCAGGGGTTTCCCATGAAGCCATCCTGGCTCTTTCCACCTTTTATCATTTCCCTTTGGTCTGAGTATGTTTTATAAAGCCATCTTGGCTCTTTCCATCTTTTATAATTTCCCTTTGGTTCAGGTGTTTCCCATGAAGCCATGCTGGCTCTTTCCACCTTTTATCATTTCCCTTTGGTTTAACTGTTTTTTCATGAAGCCATCCTGGCTCTTTCCATTGTTTATCATTTCCCTTTGGTTCAGGTGATTCCCATGAAGCCATCCTGGCTCTTTCCATCTTTTATCATTTCCCTTTGGTCTGAGTATTTTTTATGAAGCCATCTTGGCTCTTTCCATCCTTTAGCATTTCCCTTTGGTTCAGGTGTTTTCCATGAAGCCATCCTGGCTCTTTCCATCTTTCATCATTTCCCTTTGCCTTGTGTGTTCTTCCAGCCCTTCCCTACTCACCCACCAGCCATTTTTCCCCCTCTGCCCATTTTGCTGTTGAAGGGAAAGCAGTTTGCCCGTGGATTGCCACCCCTGTCCCTGTCTCCTGGCAGGTCATTCCGGCCTGACTTCGTGCTGGTGCGGCAGCATTCCTACAGCATGGCGGAGAACGAGGATTTCCGCAACCTGATCATCGGCATGCAGTACGCCGGCATCCCCAGCGTCAACTCCCTCGAGTCCATCTACAACTTCTGTGACAAGCCCTGGGTGGTGAGTGCTGCTGAGCCCTTGGGGGCTCCCCAGGACAGAGGCTGGGCAAGGCTCAGGGAACAAAGTGGGGATTTAGGAGAGACCTTCCCCAGGCACACCTTGGGCAGCCAGAGCCTCCCAGGGCTGCAGCCAGCGTGGACAGTGGCCAGGAGTTTTCCCCGGTGATGCAGTGCTGGAGTTTGCCCTCCAGCTCTCAGCACCACGCCAGGGTGGTGCTCTCTGGCCTAGGGATGACTTGAGCAGTGGCAGCAGCACTCTGCTCTCTACAGCACTCTGGTCTAGTCAAGGATGAAGACGAGAACGAAGGAGGGGTCACTTGTGTGGATTCCCAAGGAGCTGATTCCTCAAAAGGTCCAGAGACAGAAGATTCTGAGCAGGGCTGTACAGGGGTTTTTACACAGGGGAGGCTCGATGGGCAGGCACAAATGGTGGGCCAATAGAGTGGGAGGTGGAGTGGAGCATAAGGCAGGGTCACACTCAACCTTACCAATGAGGGAATAGAGGGGAGGGGAGCAGGACACACGGCCAATGGGGCAACCAGGACTGGGGGATCTCCAAAGGGGACGTACCAGCACGGGGATGGCACTGGGGAAGGATTGACACCTAGGTAGGGAACGTTCTGGAACAAGGGGAGGGTATAACAAAGATTGGCAACCTAACACGAGGAGGAGAAAGGAGCAATCTGGATTGAGGGGCAGGATTGGGGCAGGATGGACAGCTGAGGGGGAGGATTAGGTTGAACCAACAATATAGGGGGAAACAGGAACTAACAATTACAGAGGAAATACAAACTTTTGAAGGAAAAACAGAATTATGAGTCTGGTCCTTTTACGCATCAGGGGTTAATCTCCCAATTACAGCCGAAGGTAGTTAAGTCATTTACCCCCAGTTTGCTCCCCCCAAATTCACTTTTGGTTCTAATTCCCAGGGCCTGAGGCTGGAGGGTGCCCTTGAGTTCCAGGCCTAGAGGAATTGTTTTGTCTGAATAAAATGTGAAGACAGTTAACTAACACTTTATATGGAGTTTAGAGCTATGCACTAATGCAGCACAGGTATTGAAAAATATAAAAGCTAAAATCCTAAGGCATCACTGCACCTAGAAATTTCCTGGGCCTGGCAATTCAGCTGCTGCAAAGACTTTCTGTAATTGCGTGTTTCATTCCCATTCATGAACATGGATTATCAATCTTCCCTCGCTCAGCAGTGGAATACTAAAAACAAACGAAAATATTTAAATAATTTTTTTTTTTTTTCAAAGAGCCAGTGTGGAGACAGAGAGGAAAAATCTTTGTAGTACAAATAGAGAAATAAGTGAGGCATCCAACGGAAAGCCTCCCCACAGCTAACACGCTTCCTCAAGTGAGGAAAGAGTGTTTATTCACAATTTGTCTGGGAAAAGCAAGCTGAGAATATTTCTCATATTTGTGGTTTTGAACATAATTTGAACAGGCTCTAGCCAGTGTTTTCCTCATTCCTGTGACATTTTTGGGGCTATGCTTTAGCAAGGAAATCTGAAGCGCCTCGTTTCCTCATTTGAAAGCCCTTTTCATAATCCTGTGCCTCTGCGGTAGGAGTTGGTCCTTCCAGTTACCCTGGAGCCCTGGACAGCCCTGGACAGCCACTGGTCTTTGCCAGCTTTAGTGGGGAAGCCAATGCCGTTTTTCTTGACAAGTTTTGTAGAAATGGAAGTAGAATTTGGTGGTTCTTTTGGTTCATAAAGAACTGAACTTTAGCAGCAACAAGTTAAAATGTAGCGTTCTAAAAGGTGCTGCTCCACAGTGCAGTCACTGCTCCTAGAATTCCACTGTCCAACAGCTAACACAGCTTTTAAAAATCCCTCTTCTTGTAAATAGCCAACACTTAATTTTTCCCTCTGGTATCTAAGGAAAGAACAGTTGTCAATATTTTTCCACTGTGGGGAAGTTTTACTACAATATTTTTCATTGCCTTGAAGATGTTAATTTTTTAATGCTTACAATGAAAGTCCCTCCAAACAATTGTCAGCAGTTTTTAACATATACCTCTTGCAGCTCATTTTATTATCCTTTTATGCTGCAGTAAACTGCTGCAGGGGAGGGAATAAATAATTGATAGAGCATTTACTACTTCTCAGTACACACTGTACATTGCTGAATTCATTATTTTAGTGCATCACATTTTCCAGCTGTGTGGCATTTCCCAGTGCTCTGATTCACTGGGTGCAATAAAGCTGGGTGGGGAGGCAAAGCCAGTAGCATTTATATGCAATAAAAAGTAAAGGCATAATTTTTCCTTACGGACTGCCATATCTGTGTCTTTATCACTTTATCATTGCCCTTCAGGTGGGTCCTAGTGAGGAGTGTGGGCTTTGGGTGTGAGCACAGAAATAATTTCTGTACACACACCAGGGGCTTTGTTTGGCTTTTTAACTTGAATATCCTGCCTTTGGTTGTTGCTGATGCTGGGAGATCTAGAGAGCACTTTGTGTATCCCAGAGCAGCATGAAATCCTCAGCAGATTTAGGAAAGGAAAACAGTGGAAGAACTTATGGCCCATGGAGGGATTTTTGGGATGTCTTGTGCAGAACCAGGAGCTGGACTTCAATGTCCATTGAAGGTCCTTTCCAACTCAGGATATTCTTTGCTTCTCTAAAGCCATTCCAGAATAGATAGCCTGAGGGGTAAAAATCCATTCACTCAGCCAACACCATGGGTGCTCAGGTACTGCAGCAAAAGGCAGGCACTGTTGGGTTTGCCAATATCATTGTCTGCCTTGCTTGGTTGGACCAATTTTGTGCTCCCTGCCTGGGTGAAATCCCTGCTGAGAATTGTTGTGGATGCCTGGGAATGCTCTCCTCAGTCTGCTGCTGCCTGCTGAAATTCAGGGTGAAACCCACTGTGCTCCTACATGGCCATGGCCATGGATTCACCATCAATTAATCCCCTCTTCAGAGCATGGCAGGGATTTCTTCCTACACAATCCCTTTGTCATCAGCAGTGCCCTGATGTTTGTGTGAAAGTTCTCTCCACAAACATTTCAAGTACAAGGGCTCCATGGAAAATGGGGAAGCAGAATGCTGCATAAGGCCATAAGTAACAATCTTTATTAATTCATGAGAAATAGGTTGACTTTCCTGCAGGTAAAATGTGGAGTGGCAGAATGGAATTATAACTTTTATAACAGCATGGGATGAAAAGGGGCTGTGCACTAGAATGGGCCTTAAAAGGATGGGGAATTATTGAGTTCTTGATGGGCAATGAATCTTCCTTATATCAGAGCAAAATTAGGAGTAGTACAGGACTGCTAGGAGGGGAAGTTGGGGAAGTGAGACTGGTTATAAAAGGACTCTCAAATAAAATGAGGATTAGAACTCAATCTACCAAAAGGTCTTTGGGTTTTAAGTGAACGCTCTTCACCGTGTCAGGTGTTTGGTGGGTTTGGAACACACAGCTCCAGATGTACAACACCTTTTCAGCTCCGAGGGCAGATTCACACTCTGTGCCAAGAACTGCAGCACCTGCCCTTAATTTGCCAGGCAAGCTCTTTTTGTACTCTGGCTTTCTGTGTGTTTGCCAATAGACAGTGAGCAAATTTGTGTTTGATCTGGGGTGGATCATCGAAAGGTGGGGTGTGGTGGGAAGACTGCCAGGCATGTACTGAGAACAGCCCTTAAAGCTTGTGTTCCCTGGAGTCAGGGCATGCACAGCCCCTCCAAGGGCACAGCAGAAGTTCAGAGCACTGTACAGCTCTGAGAGAAGCTGGGCTCTGAGCAACCAGGTGGAAGGAAATGTTGGAATGAGCGTGTGTGGGGAGATGTTTGTGTTCTGAGACATGCTCGTGGTGTGGGGCTGTCAGAGCGCCCGGGTTATTTCACTCCTGTGATAACACTTAGCACTTAGCTCATGGAAAATTCATGGCCCTGGCTCGAGATGGATTTCACTTAAATGCTGGTAAGGATGTTGGAAACTGGGGGGAAAGCATGGGTTTTATAAATAAAGACTAAGTTCTTTATTGCTGAGCTCACACAGAGCTGTGGAGGAGACATTTTAAGGTTCATGCCCTGGTTGAAGAATTATTTAAAAACATTAGAATGTTTCAGTGCAGGGTCATGTAGCAAAGGAATAGTCTTTGGCATGAAATAACCCATCAAACAAGGCTAGAATTTTACCTGGTTCAATTTACAGCTACTAAGCTACAGCTAATTTACTGAGTTAGGGTGAGGCAAAAACATCCACTGTCCTTGTAGGATTCCCAATTCACCTCACAGTTTTACTCATGTTTAATGGGGTGCAGATTCTGCTGTCAAGCATTTATGAGAAGAAAAAGTAAAGAGGGGGAAAAAAGAGCATCATTAATTATCCAAAGTTAATATTTGATATAATTTAAATTATCTGTTTTCCTTTAGAGAATGTAATTCAGGAAATAAGGGAGGCTGCCCTTAACTGAGGCTTAGCAGCTTGTTTGCAAACTTTCCCACAGTCCATGGTGTCAGTGTCCCTGAGGCATTTAGGATTTAAGTTCCACGTAGATGTGGAACTTAAGGACAAGGGTGAGTGGTGGACTTAGAAGTTTATGGTTAGTGCCTGGTCTTGGTGATCCTAAAGGGCTTTTCCAACCTAAATGATTCTGTGGTTCTATGGAGTTACTGTGGAGGCCAGAAGGAACTGCAAAATCTAAAGGTGATATCAGAGCATGCAGCATTAGGTAAAATCTCATTATTTAGACTGGGGAAACAATATTTTAAAAACCCAACAAAACAGCATATATTGAAAAAACACAAAATGTGATTTTTCCAATGTCTTGTGTTGAATTTAAAAAAAAAAAAAATCCTGCATGCATCCATTTGCATGATTCTTGTAATGATTGATGTGAAACTTGCAGGCTGAAGGGTTTCCTTCAATTGAACCCTGCTGGATTTTAGCTTCAGTTGCAAATATTGGTGGGGGGGGTGCAGTATTTTTGGAGCACCCCAGTTTATTCTCTGCCCACCCCACTGTGTGGAGCAGCTTGCTCATAAGTGGAGTCAGGCAGGGAGGGGGAGTTGAGTGACACCAAACAGACAAACTCGGATTTAATTGGCATGGTCCAATGTCCAAGGCTGCTGTAGATAGAATAAAGGATTGGGTTTTATTTCAGTTCAGCCTGTGATGTGATAATCACAGGCATTGCAGGGGCTGGGTTGGTAGTCACAGGCTCTTTCTGACAGAGATGAACCTTCCAGCCCTGCAGAGACTCTGGAATTGCTGCACTTGTGTGGAGCAGCTGTACAAAAGTGAAGAGGAGAAAACCCTCCCAGAATCAGCCCAGTTCCATGAGTGCAGTTCTGGTTCCTTTAGTGCAGAGGGGAAGCATCCAGTGCCTGCAGCTGCTGCACCTCTGTTCTGCTGGGAGGCTGCAGGGATCTGCTGATGCTTCAGCCACACATTCACCCTGCTGGAGTGTCACTGTGATGTACAGAGGGAACACAGCAACAACACAACAGGGGTTCAGGCAGAGAAGAAGAAAAGAACTCTCTCTTTTATTGTTGACCTCGTATCTCTCAGTTTCTGGACAGTGATCAGAGATTGGACAGAGAAGTTCCCACCTCTCCATCTCCACTGGTCACTTGAGAAGTCCATCAGGTGAGATCTTTTCATAAAAGAATACAAACATGATCCTTGTTTATCTTATAATTCCTGAGAACTGACTCCACTATACTAAAACAAATCAGAAGGCTGATTTTCAGGGACAATGCTGGAGGAGGGGGCACAACCCTCCTTTGTGAGCACTGTGCCCCTGTTGGCTGTTGCCAGGGTGGTGGAAGGGTCTGTCCTTAGAGAATAGGGAGTGGAGAGAAGCCCAGGTGTGCTGTGCCTGTGAGAGGCAGCTGGCTCTGCAGGGATGGGAGCTGGGGCTGGGCAGCTTGGCCCATCAAAGTGCCCTCCTGGCACTGTGCTCCATCACCCCAGGGATGTGGGAACCAGGCAGGAAGGGTTTTCTGGGCCAGAGCTGGCACAGAGGGAGGCAGAGATACCTGAGAGTGTGTGAAGAGAGCTGGAAGGTCCTGGTGCTCTTCACACAGAACTCCAGATGGGAACCCCTCTTGTGCTGAAACATCTCCAGGTGTCACACTTGGACATTGTAGGAATTTATTGTTACCAGGGCTCTAAAAGGTTAGAGAAGTGTCACTTGATTATGCCAAAATTTGTCTCCTTGCTCACCCACAGCCATTCCAAGGGAAGGCTGGGTATGGCTGCTTTTGTCAAACCTGGAGGTATTGTAAATCTCACAGTTGTTGTTTGTCTCCTTTCCTTCAGTTTGGGAGCAGACAGCCAAACGCTCTTTTGCAAGTTTGTTGATATTTTCCTTATTTTGCTCCTCTTGCCAAGCTTACGCAATTCTGTGACTTCATGTGCCGTGTTCTGCTTTGCATTTCTTTTGCAGATGCTTTTCTACTTATCTGTCTTCATCTTTCTGCTCTAACTGGACATCTAACTTCTCTATTTTTACCTTGCTTTCTTGGAAGGTCTGTTTTAATGTCCATTCCTTGCTATTTGATGGTTTCTAGTGCTCTTCCCCACCTTGTTTTCTCCTCTGTGTTGCTGCTCCAAGTTGGTCTCTTGTGCTTTTTCCACTCCCAGTTATACTTTAAAAATCTTGAGCAACAGATTGGGGCACTGGCAGGACATTTGTCAGGACTCTGCAGGGAGCAGCAGAAAAAAAGGGATGAGCTCTGTTCCTTCCAGCTTCCTGTTGACACAAATTATTGAGGCTATGCTAATGGGAGACACAACCACGCAGAGGAGATTCAATTTTGTGTCAAAGCATCTTCTGGAGAGAAAACAACACACAAAATGAATGAGTGAAAGAAGAGAAGCTTTTTGAAAACCTATTTGCTGTAAATCTGGGAGGTTTTCAGTGATATTCCATGTAGGATTTGAAGAAAGAAATTCTAAATGTTTATTTCACTGTAGGAAAATCCCATGCTCGTTAGCAAAAGTCAGATTTGTGCAGTAATGCTGAGCAATGGGGTAGAATTTGGCTGGTTATTGCTCTCCTTTATATGCCAGAGGGGAGCTTCTTAAAGGTCAAGGCTGGAGAATGCTCACCTGCAATCTGGCTGCAGCTCAGATTGGGCAGGCATTTAGGGATGCTCAAATTGACTGTCTGCCATCACATGAGAAACGTTAGAAACGTTGAGATGTGTTTCAGTCAGTTTTATGTACTTCATCAGATCAAACCTGGAGCCAGCACTGAACTTTCTTGTTTCAACCACTCTGGCAAGACAGGTCTCACTGCCAGGTGAGGGGCAGGCCAGCCAGAGGAGGGCAGGGACCTTTTCCTGCTGAATTTCCTTTCTGAGCCCCAGGCCTGGGGCAGGAGCTGCTTCCTGAGGCACCAGGACAGGCTGGCAGGGCTTGAACAGCCCTGTGTGATGACGTGTGCCAGTGCCTGTACCAAATCCCATGTGCCTCACAGCAAATGTTTGCATCAGTGGCCAGTTTTGTGGCCTTTATTCCTAGGAATTTTGGATTTACAGAAGGGGGTTGGGTTTACAGATTTCAAGTGAAGCCAGAGGTCTGTGCATCCCCAGGGCAGCCAGAGATCAAACAAACAGGTGCTTTTCCTCCAAGCAGATCTTTCTTAAGGAATAAAAAACCTGCATAAAAAACCTGAATAAAACCTGTTTTAATTCTCTGTCAGCCAGTGAAGATTTTGGACTCTTTGCCCAGTCTGCCACTTAAAACAAAACATGTTGATAGATTTGTCATGCGAGAGCTGAAAGTAAATTCACAAAACTGTGTCAGAAGGAAGGTGAAAACCTTGTAAGCTTTTTGGTCAAGGGACAATTTAATGCCCGGTTTGAACATTGAATTGGAGCAAAATTCCTAAGTTTAAATGCATAACTAGAAATCTTAATACATTAAACCCAGTAGTGTGTTTGTTCTTTGCACCCCTTTATAGAGCTGGTTTGGTTTAGTTTAATCTAGTCTTGGAATAGGAATGGAATATTCCAGCCTTCCTTACTGAATTTGCTTTCCTAGAATAAGTAAGGTCATTTGAAATTCCTGTTAAAAAACCCCCAGAGATCCTCAAATAATAAATAAATCTTAGTGTAGTGATGATTTTTTTGTTCCATACAGCCAGTAATTCTCTCAGCTCTGTATTTATCAATCCTTGCTTGCACTCCCAAGTGCTTTATACATAAACTGAGTATGGGAGTATTTTGCTTTGACCAGCATTTACATCAGCATAGTTTAGTGCAAAATGAGACTCAGATTTTTGGACTGCATTCCTGAATTTTGTAGTATGTTGTTGCCACTTTGCCCTGTTCTCCTCTGCACTAAAAAGCAGCAGTGGGAACTCTTGACATCCATTACAGACTTTCATTGCATTGGACATTTCCAGGGGCAGAAAATTCAAATGGACTTTTTAACTGTTTCTTACCTTCTAGTGAAAGAAGCTGTATTCAAACAGAGGCTGTAAAGTTAATATTCAAAACAGGACTGTAAATCTCTGGTTCATGTCCTTTGTATTGTCTGCTGGTCCTGCTACAGTAGAGACTCAGAAACTCTTTTTGTGCTTGATTAAGGCAAATATCCACACCTGAAGGCCAAATTGTGGAAATTAAGTTTGATATCATATGCAATCTTAATATATAATTACAAAGGAAACCTGTGTGCTACATATTCCCTATTAAATTATTGTAGAAGATCATTTTTTCACTTAAAATCTAGGTTATATCTGCTTCTTTTAATGTGTGACTGTGGTGACTCAGAGGTGAAGAGAATCAGGGGGGTGAGGCTCCCCTTCCTGACACAGGAATTTATCACTCATCCAGGGAAACCCCTCCTGTGTGATGGGTCCACCAGGGCAATCCCCATTCCATCCTCTCCCTCTCCCCCCGGGCACTTCTCCCACCTCATCTCCACAGCTCCCACCAGCACTGCCATGCCCCTCCAACATTCCTGCATATTCCACTGCTATCCTTAGCTCCAGCTCCCTCTGAGATGGGTGCAAAGTGTCCTGGTTTCCTTTTGGGGTGTGTGAGCACCACCCCTGCTCTCTGAGGTGTTTTCAGTGGGAGGTTCAGTTTAAAACACTGTGAAATCCCTGTTTGAGTATCAGCTGCCCCAAGGAGTCCTCTGGCTTTCCCTGCTGGACCTAGCACAGGTTGGCTGGTGGTGTCTGAGGAATGGCACTGCACCCTGGAAACCCACCCTGGCAATCCACACTGGAAATCTCCACCCTGGAAACCCACCCTGGCAATCCACACTGGAAATCTCCATCCTGGAAATCCTCCCTGGAAATCCAATATGGAAGTCCACCCTGGAAACACATCCTGGAAATGCGACCTGGAAAACCACCCTGGAAATCTCCACCCTGGAAATCTCTACTCTGGAAACCCACCCTGAAAATCCACCCTGGAAATCCGCCCTGGAAACCCACCCTGGAAATCTCCACTCTAGAGGTTTCCACCCTGGAAATTTCCATCCTGGAAACCCACCCTCAAATCTCCACCCTGGAAACCCACCCTGGAAATCTCTACCCTAGAAACCCACCCTGGAAACCCATCTTGGAAATCTCCATCTTGGAAATCTCCATCTTGGAAATCTCCATCTTGGAAATCTCCACCCTGGAAATCTCCACCCTGTCAATCCACACTGGAAATCTCCACCTGGAAAGCCACCCCAGTAGCCCTTCCTGGAATCCACCCTGGAAATCTACCTGGGAAACCCATCCTGGTGGAAATCTCCACCCTGGCAATCCACCCTGGAAAACCACTCTGGAATCCACAACTGATTTCTTCCTCTACAAGTTTCATCGAACTCAATATTTTTATGGAAGCCTCCTATTTGAACTGGACCTCATCTGTAAAAAGCCCCACAAACCAGAAAATCTCCTTCTGTTGCAGGGAGCCCCAAGCCCTTCTGAGAAGTGCTTAAGTACAAGGCAAAGTCCCATCAAAATAAACAACAGCACAAATGTTTCCCTGGTCAGAACACTGAACTCCCTGCTCCCATAACAGTGGAATAAAATGTATTTTCTTACTGCTGGAAGGGCACCCAGGAAGGAGTCCCCAGAGCCTCTCACTTCCATAAACTTTTTCCTTCTCTAAATTTTCATTCCAAAATAAAGGGCTCCAGAAGGCCTCTCAGTCTAGGCCTCGTGGTATTATCTTTGCTAATCCTTTTATGCCAGGCATGTCTTGATCTGTGTCCTACCCTGTTATGCTCATAGGCTGTTTTCCTTCATTTTAATCCTCATGTCTTCCTTAAATCTCGCTTTCCTCACTGTTTACACATTTTGTCAGTGCCTCTTCCATCAGCCAAGGTGTCTCCCCTTGCCAGATGCCTTCTTGCCCAACCCTGCAAGCCAGGAGATGTTTTTGTGTCTCTGACTGTGACCCTTTTCAGGTTCTTTGGGATTTTTTTTAATCCTGTTTTTCCAACTGTTGTAGAAAACTTTTTATTTTTCTTTTCTCTCATGGATGCACTCTGGTAATTTGTAAGCCAGTTCATGCAGTTCTTCCAAGGGCATGAGGTTTTTATTTAAGGCTTTTTTTTCTTTTTTCCTCATCCTGTAGAAGCTCTTAATGGTTTGCATCTCATCAGCTGTAATTCTAATGTGAAAATATTCCAGCAGTTAATTACAGTGGTGATTAGCAGTGGGAGAGCTTTGCCTGTTGGATTGCAGCTCTTGTGCTGCAGGGGAGGTGCAGGAGCCCAGAAAATGCCCTTGGAAATTCTGGATGGCTGGAGCAGACCGTCCAAATCCCTCTGGGAAGGGCCAGCACTCTCACAGGGGCTGAGCAGGAGGTGCTGCAAGAGCCCCAGAGGGCCAGGAGAGAGCAAAAAAACTAGAGAGGGTGAGGAAATATCAGCTGCAATGACAAGGAGGAGATGCTGCTGATCCCAGGGCAGGGCTTGGGGGAAAAATGCCTCAGGGACAGATCTCATCTCAGAGAGGCAGAGATCACCTTGCTCTTGTGCAGGCTGGGCTGCAAAAGCCCCAGGGAACCTCTCACCCATAGTACAAAACCCACCATGGTACAAAACTCACCATGTAGGGTGCATGGAAGCAATCCTGGTAGAAAACTCACCATGCAGGGTCCTGGTAACCAATCCTTGCATTCCTGGTCCAGCTGTGGTGTAAAACTCACCATGCAAGGTCCATGGGAGCAATCCTGGTGTCAAACTCACCATGCAGGGTCTGTAGAAGCAATCCTGGTATAAAACTCACCATGCAGGGTCCTGGTAACCAATCCTTGCATTCCTGGTCCAGCTGTGGTGTAAAACTCACCATGCAAGGTCCATGGGAGCAATCCTGGTGTCAAACTCACCATGCAGGGTCTGTAGAAGCAATCCTGGTATAAAACTCACCATGCGGGTCCTGGTAACCAATCCTTGCATTCCTGGTCCAGCTGTGATATAAAACTCATCATGCAGGGTCCATGGAAGCAATCCTGATAGAAAACTCACTTTGCAGGTCCATGGAAGCTGTCCTTGCTTTCCCAGTCCACCTGTGATATAAAACTCATCATGCAGGGTACATGGAAGCAATCCTGATATAAAACTCACTGTGCAGGGTCTATAGAAGCAATCCTTCCATCCCAGTCCAACTGTGGTATAAAACTGACCATGCAGGCTCCATGGAGGCAATCCTGGTGTCAAACTCATCATGCAGGGTCTGTAGAAGCAATCCTGGTATAAAACTCATCATGCAGGATCCATGGAAGCAATCCTTGCCTTCCCAGTCCAGCTGTGCTGTCTTTGGCTTTGAGTCCTGCTGGAAAGCCTCTGGAGGAGCACCAAGTTCTGCTGCCAGTTCCCATCTTCTCTGCAGTCTGCTCGTGTGCCCAGGCTGATTTGTGGGGGCTGTTTCACCTTTCAGTGGCCGTGTCCAGGCCTGGGTTGAATTTGGGAGTTGGAATACTTGCCTGGAGCTGTCTGTCAGCTCCTGCTGGCAGGGCTGGGTGCCAGCTGCAGTCAGAGGTCTGCTCCCCTCCATTCTCCTCTGAGGTATCAAGTAGTGCATCAAACGTGTGTGAACTCAGACTTCTGGGAAAGTGTTCAGTGTCTACTAAAGTGTAAGTGAAGAAATGTTGACCAATCTCAACAAAGAAGCACATGGAGGGCACAAGAAGGTAACACAGATGCTTCTCAGGTAATACTATTAAAAATACAGTAATATAATATTAAAATACAAGTACAGACACCATGTGTAAAATGCAGGTATAGTGAAAAATCCTGGCCAGAGCTGATTGACTCCCTGAGAGAACGTGCATCAGGTGTATCCTTCCAGCCCTTTCCACACAACTGCTTCATTCCTCCCTCCTCAGTGGATCTCAAATATTTGTGTCTCACTTTGTTGGCCTCCAAGGATCCCTGTTTGTGCCTTTGTACCTTTGAATATCTCTCACTCTCACAAGATAGTCCAGCCTTTATAGAATGACCAGCCACATTTCTGAGCCTCGGCCTGAAAATTGATATTTCAGCCTGAAAAGGGATATTTCAGCCTGAAAATGGACTCTGGGTCATTGTTCCTGGTGCCATCTGGAGGGATAAAGAAGTCAGTGTCTCATTTTCTTTGTTAAATCCCTAAAATTGTGACATAACCAGCCCATAATGCAAACCATCCCCTTTTTCAGTTTTCCAAACCTGCAGCCCCTGCAGGGCCCTGTGCAGGTCACAGTGGGGCAAAGGGACCTTCCCTTTGTGCATTGAAAGGGAAAATCCCATTGCAGAGGCCTCCATCCATGGGGAACACTGAGGAAATTAGAAAACTTGACTTCAGGAACGTCAGCCACAAATTCTGATCCTCATGAATGCTTTTGGAAGAAGGCAAATAGTTTATAGCTGAACATGCAGAGGTAGACTGGAATTTCATGGAATTTCTTCAATCTTAAGAGCATCCCACACCTTAGAGCAGCCAGAGATGAGTTAAGTCTCAGCCGAAAGTGATTTATTTTTTTAATGACGGACAGATTGAAGAAGTGTTCACCCATCCAAGTTTTCCCATTTCTCTGCTCCTAGAGAATGCCAGCTGCTCTGGGTGGGTGTAACAGACTAGCCAGAGAATCTGGATGTTGTTTTAGATCCCGTGAAGCACTAGATGGCCAGTTGAAGCTCCCAACTTGCAAAGAGAACTGGTCATGAACCCTCAAAGAAAGGAAATCTCTGACAGGAAGGGTTCAGTCAAGCCCAGAGCCCAGGGCTCCTGCCTGAGCAGGGAACAGGTGGAGGAGATGCAATTCCTTGAGTTAAAATCCTCCTCCACAGCCCAGGAAATTCCCCACTGGAATGGGCAGTTCTGTAAATCCTGCAGCCTGGCAAGAGGGGTTAGCAGCTTTCTGGAATGAAAGGTAATCTGCAGTAATTAGTTTTAAATGTCATATCTGCTGATCTTCGAGGGAGAGCTGGGTGTGGTTTGCTCAGGAGCAAACTGAGCCTCTCAGGGATGGCATCCAGGGAATTAAACACGTGGTGACTCCTTGGATTGATAAGCAAAGAAATTATCCAACTCTGTATGGAGATAGCAAAGGGATTTTTGGTAACTCCTGCTTGGCTACAGCATGATCTGTGCAGTCCAATTTAGAGTTCCAGTCTTGGGGTGGGGAAACCCCAGAGAGATTTGATTTGAAATGAAAGGAGATAAGTGGGTTTTGACTAAATATTTCTGCTCTGTCACACCTTGTTGGAGTGGAGAAAAGCACAGCTGTCACTGTCCTGTTCTGTTAGGAAGGAACAATCCTGGCCTGGGTGTGGAAGCATTTATATCCTGACTAGAAAAAGGCTGACGTTACAACAAATCTACAAAACCCAACCATTTTCATTTTAAAATAATAACCTGCAAACTGTAAACACGTGTACCCGAGGGTGTCCCTTTTTGACTGAAAGTAAGATGCAAAATTGGAAAATGAGAAGTGAATCCAGCTTGCTAAACTGAGAACTTTTTTCCACTTTCTTCATTTTTCCTTAAGAGGTAAAAATGACTTCTGCTGAAATGCTAAGCTCTAGGAGTTGGGGGTTTTTAGCTGATTATGGGGTTTGATATCCATATAAAATACGTCAGTGTCTCTGTTACTATTCTCTACTTCATGAACATCCCATGTCTGTAGCATTTGACATTGGGTTAGACAATTCAGCAATTTATCATCAAAAAAGAAGATGCTCCTGCACCAGGCCTGGAGTTCATTTGCTTTAGCTGCTGAAAAGGAAAATATAAAAATATATAGTCCAGATCCCACTTTAAAAAAAAATCATAGAAGGTCATCAAAACTTAAATTAAATTCTTCTTTAGCATCCAGAAGCAATCAGGGAGAGTTACAAATATTTATGGCAGTTTGTGGGTGTACAATTAGAAGGCTGAAATTTTATGTACATTGGGGCTGAATTTATCAGGTTGCATTTTGGGGGAGAAATGATTGACAAGAGATTCTCAGATTTGTAGGCACAGAGGTGAAGCAGCATCTCAGCAGGGTAAAGGATAAATCATTCCCCCAGCTGTGGCAATTTGAGGGATTTCTCTCCTTTGCCTCAAAAACAGAAACCTACTTTTCCTACCTGCTATTTCCTACCTGAATTACTGGATTAGAGGATACTCTGGAGTGATCCCTGTCTGTTATCTGTGGTTGATACTATTTTATTATAAGTAAACATGCATTTGCTAGCAACAAATCTTAATTACAGCTTTCTTACCTCTTGCATGAATGCCACAACCCCTACAAAAATGCCATTTTCTCACTGTCTTTTCCTCTTTTCCAGTGAAAATGGAAAAGAAAGTAAGGAAAGAATCACAGGAAATACAATCATAAGAGTTTACTTTTTCTTTGGAGGTTTTTACTTAAAGATAGGTAAATAGATTTATTTTAACCAAACAATTGCTTGGAAAAAAAAAATCACGTATTTAATAGTAAGTATTTTCTTGTGGAATTTGGAATTTGGTTCTTGCATCAGAACTGAAATATTGAGTAAGTTGTCAGGAATCCTATTCACAAACCACCTTATTTTGGTAGCTGGGATAATATTTCCTTTCCTTGAGGCCTGATTTGCACAGCACACAACCCAACTCCAATTTCTTAGGCTTTTGGTGAAGACTTCTCATCATTAAGGTATTTTCCACTGGCCTTCCAAATTTAAAGATGTATTTTACCAAACCTAAGTAAACACCACTAAATTAAACAAGTCCTCTCTGCCAGCTGGAAATGCAAGCAAAGCTTTCATGGGTATTTTTTTCCCCCTTTAAACAGTTTTTTGCTCTCCCTGCCCCCCGAGCCTCTCCTCAGATTATTTTATCTGCATCATGGACAGAGTTCTGTTGTGCTGTGCTTTTTGTGCTGTTTGCACCCAGCAAATCCCAGCATTCAGAGTGCTGTGCTGAGTTTTCTGGCCCATGCTGGCACTGGGACAATCAGACACATCACAGAGCCTTGGAGCCCTGGAACAGAGCCCTGCTCCCTGGAAACCCCAGCCCGGGCTCAGGGCTCATCCAGCCTCCCAACTGCTGCCAGGGCAGAGCTCATCTGCTCAAGAAAGAGCAAGAACAGCCCCAACTCCTCCCCTATTTAACAGAGAATTCTCTTGTTTTACCTGTAAATGTTCTGTGTGAAGCTGCTGCAAGTACAGGTAGGCAGGATGTGTCATGGGAGCATTGACATAATATTGTATCAGAATATTCTATAACATGAGTAGGATTGGGATAACATGGAGCAGTTTAAATCATCCCCATCTTTGGTGGTGGGGCAAGGCTTGTATCAGAATATTCTATAAAAAACATGAGTAGGAATGGGATAACATGGAACAGTTTATATCATCCCCATCTTTGGTGGTGGGGCAAGGCTTGTATCAGAATATTCTATAAAAAACATGAGTAGGAATGGGATGACATGGAGCAGTTTAAATCTTTGATGGTGGGGCAAGGGTGGCCACAGGTTATATCAGAATACTCTATTAAAAACATGAATAGGAATGGGATAAAATGGAGCAGTTTAAATCATCCCCATCCGGGGATGGCTCTTGGCTGCAGCCTGGGAGATAAAACTTCTCCTGTTTGTTCCTCACCTGACCTGTCAGAATGACACAGCTGCTTTTATCTCTTTGCCAACACTGCCAAATCAATGTCAGGGAAGTGCCAGCCTCTAAAGGAATGGTAAATATGCCTGGGCTTTAGGTTTAAGATGACAGAAAAGGCCAAATTACAATCATTTTATCATCACAGAATCGTCTCCAAACACACAGACAATGAGATACCTGAAATCCAGTATTGCCATGTATTTAATTTTCTGTACCTGTGGGGGCTTAACTTTCCAGGTGTTTTTCTGGGTTGATCTGTACATGAAGGCACAGCTTGGGTGGATTAAGAGGTGTGTGAGGAGGATGAGAGGCTGTGTGGGCTGTGCCCCTGGGTCTGCCGAGTTTACAAAACACCAAGGCAAGAGGCAAAATGTCAGTATGAGCTCATTTGGGCACAGTGGGGTTTCTCTGCTGAGCTTTCTGTTTTGTTCTGCTTTGTTTTGCAGTTTGCCCAGCTGGTGTCTGTCTACAAAACTTTGGGCCAGAGAAGTTCCCTCTAATCGAGCAGACGTTCTACCCAAACCACAAGGAGATGGTAGGTGCAAACAGCAGGGCTGAATCTGCTTTCTGGGCTGTAAAACAGGGACTGGGACACACAACTCCCCTTTCCCATTTACTGTCTATGCCAAAAGCCATTTCGGCAGCTTTCAGGGGGTGTGGGACAAGGCGACCCCTTGAAATCACTGTGATGGTGAGCTGGAGGGTGCTCAGATGGGAAGTGGTCGTTTTTCAGCTGCCCAAGTGCAGATCTTGGAGAGATTAAATGCTCACAAAGATACTGAACAACTCTGAAAGTGCAGGAGTCACTTTCACGGTTTGTTTTCCCTCCAGTCCTTTCTGGTGTGTTCGGTGTTTGTTGTCTTTGGGGATGATGCACTGGGCACTGCAGAGCTTTGAACTCAGCCAAAATCAGGGTGGCTGTGACTCGTGCTCTCCAGGTGCCTGAGCACTGATTCCCAGAGCTTTACAGACAGGAAAACAACACACATGAGCCTGTCAGAGTCCAAGGAGCACCTGGATGATGGTTTTAGGGTGTGCTTTAGTTTTAGGCAGCAGTGAGGAGCAGGGAGTGGGACACCATGACCCTTAGAGGATCCTTCAAACTTGAGATTGGCTATAATTTTATTGAAACAAGCAGGACTTTTGGGTGCATTGCTAAACTGCAGTCCATAGAAGCAAAGAACAATTCATTCTGGGGCAAGAACAAATGTGTCAGACTTACAAGTTTATGTGGCATATTTTTCTGAGTGTAGCAACCCAGTGAGTAGTTTTCCCTGTCTTCATTCCTCTACGTTGCTCATTAAAGTCAGAACTTGTAAGTTATTTCTCTTTTGTTTGAACTTTTGAATGTTGTTCTCCACAGCCAAATAATTTTTTACATATTTCTATGGTAATGAATGTTAATCTAGGGAAAATGAGCCCATCTGGGTATTGCATTGCCACTCAGCACTGCTGCAGTGGCTGCCTGTGGTGACACTCATTTGTTTGGTTTTATTCCTCTTGAAGAAAAAATCTGGAACTTTTTGGCTTGGGAAATAATCAGGCAGTGTGGTACAAGACAACATTTTGTTTGGATTGCTGGAGTGGGTTGTAAGATGATCTGGAAATCAGAGTCTTCTGCTGCTGCACTGAAATCAGACCATGTTATTCTGTTTGGGGTTTTCAGCACTTTGTCAACAGCTGGCCTTGTTTGCATTTGTTGATGCAGAATTTGGCAGTTACGGTTCAAAACATTTTTTTGGTGTTCCTCTTGCTTCTTCTCCTTCCCTTTTAATTCTCCAAACGGGAACCTGGAGGTGTCCCCCCCTCTAGTGCAAACCAGTCCGGGGGATGTGGGGAGAGGGAAAAGGCCCCAAATCTCTGGGAACTGAGGCTCAGCTGAGTGAACCAGAGGTGCTCCCTTCATCCTCTGCTGATCATTCCTGCTGAGGCTTTAGGCAATGAAAAGTAAATAAACAAAGATGCCATTTTTTTGTTTGTTTAAAAATGGAGCTGCTTTAATGAAACACTTTTTGAAACAGAAACATTCATCCCAGACTGATTACAAAAAATGCTGTGAGGCTTTTGAACTCATTGCTGGTTGAGTCATATCTACAGCCTTTCCCTCAGTAATTAGTTCCCTTTATTTCACTGCATTCCCACCTCTTCTGTTCTCTGCCATGGCAAAAACAACCTGGCTTTTTCAACGTAATTGCTGAAGAATTTAATTAAAACTTAACTGGAACGTTGAGGAAACGCCAGCAATATTCCAGGTGGTGGTTTCTTTCCCTGTTCACCTATACAGTCTCCCTTCCCTCTCCTTTTCCCTTCTCTTATCAAAAGTCACGTGAGCCATTTCCAAATCACAGTCAAATGTTGTGTGCCAGGCTGTATTTCTGCTCTACCTTCTCATGTAATGCAAATGCAGTTTCAAGAAGTTGTAAAAAGAATCTGCTGTTGATAAGGTAGCAATGCCACTATAGTAAAAATCCTGGTATTAAGATAACATATTCAGAATGCCATGTTGCAGTCAAGCCTTTTGAGAATCTTCCTCAGGGAAAATAAAATCTCATTCTGAGCTGGGTTTTTGTAAAGCTTTTCTTGCCACATTTATTGATACGAGAGAAAAAAAAAAATAAATCTTTGTACCATCCATTTGGAGAAATCTGGGCAGATTTCTGCTCAGCCAGAAATCAAAGTAGACAGACATTAATGGTGAAGCACCTCATGTGGGATATTTTATAGCAGGACAAAAAGAGAAAATGTTTTGAAAACTAATTGTGGCACACAATTTGTATTGCAGTCTGTCCATAAACATCAGAGAAAGCATTTTCTTTGTGCAAGGTGCACAGAGAAGGCGATCTGGGCTGGGTGAGTCGAGTTTAAGGTCTAATTACTGTAAAACTGAGATAGGAAGAGAGCTATGGTGAATTAAAAAGCAGAAAACATCTGTTTACTGCAGAGAGTCCAAAAGGCACCATCCCATCAAACTGGATTTGGAGCCAAATGCTACAGGACTGGAATTGAATATTAACCACTGAATATTTACTGAATATTAACCTTTGTGGTTATTAGGATCTGTGGGCTTCTCTAGGAATTGGTTTAATGTGACAGGAGGAAATAATGCCTGGCTTTGAATCTTTCTGAAAATCAGTAATATAATTGCACAGCACTGTCAGTAAAGAGCTCTGCCAAATCTGTCACTGCAATATCAATTTTTATTTGGAAGAAATATAGCTTTTCATTCTTTTTGCTTCGTTTATGTAAGTCTATGGTCCAAATTGTTAGTGTTAGGAAATTTTTGGTTTGTCTTGAGTAAAGCAGAAAATCAAACTGGGCTTTACATTTGGCAGCACATAGATATGGTTTTAATTTAGGGTTGTAAATGAAAAGAGCCAGCCTGATTTATAGTAAACCAAAAGCAAAGCATTGGCTTTTATATGTTATGGGACACGTATTCCTCAAAGAATAATGATGTTTTCCTGTTGCCTTGCACCATTTGCATTTCACTGGAAATGTACAAACTTAATCACAGTAAAAGTAAGTCATTTCTTAGAAGAGTGTTTTCAAAGCTGTCCTTTAGATAGTAGAATTTGTCAGAAAAGGCAACTCCTGGAGATTTCCATCCTGCCTGAGGGCTCTCCCCCTTTTTTCTGGGGCACAAACAGGCTGAACTTCGGCATTTACACTTCCCAAAGGTTCACCACTGTGAATTGAATTACTTTTATAAACTTAGATATGTGTGTGAGGGATTAGTTACTAACTCCAGTCATCAATTCAGGAAAGTTTAGACACTCATTAAGTTACGGGCAAAATGTGTTGTAACCCTTCTCTAGTTTGAGTTCACAAGTAGCCAAATTCACTGACAGAGTATGGTGGGTGTTCAGGAATGAAAAACAATTAAATCCTATTAAATAGGGTCAAATAGCTGAGAGCTTCAGAAATCATTGTGGTGTAAGCTGTGCAATATTTATTACATGTATTTACACACGAGTTTCTATATTTTTAACAGTGCTGGGGTGCAAACAGCTGGTCCTTTCTTTAGGGAGGTGTTAAGGGCAGCAGCTGCCCTGAGGATGGACAAGTTTTTGGTAATTCCGAGCAGTTCAAGCCTGTCATTACTTGGGCTTGGAATTTGTTCCAAGGAATGCTTAAATCCATGGATTAATTCTTTAATCCATGGATTAAAAATCTGGCTTTTCCTTCAGCCAGGTGTGGTTAGTCCATAGGAATGCTGACTTGGGAAGGTGGTTTTGATTATTGAGGCTGTTTCTTAATTTAGTTATCAATGGAAGTTACAACTCACTCTGTGGATAAAGGAAGCTGTGACATAAGGAACGTACAAAACATGGAGCACAGATTGTTTTAATCACACAAGTGTTCAGCCCGTTTCAACAGATAAGGAAATATTTGTGAATCTTTTTTGTTTTTTAATAGCACATTGTTATAATATTTTACATATACACTGTACAATAATTCTTTCATATCCAAGACTTTCATACATAAAAAAAAAAAAAAAAAAAAAAAAAAAAAAATAGTTCTATAAAACATTCCGTAGTTCACCGGAAAGATTCGGAATAAAACACGGGGGAGCTCTTTAATCTGCAGGTTATCAAAGAAGGGGGGCAAAATTCTGGCAACTCTTTTGCTGTCGTGCGTTCCTACCGGCAGGAGGGGAGCTGGCTGTGCCCTGGAGCGCGGCGCGCCCCGCGTGTCGGGGCCGTACCTGCGGCAGGTGAGTCCCTCGCCCTGCCGGCCCCGCGGGCTCCCGGGCACGGGGGGATGGCGGAGCAGCCTCCCGGGGGGCTCAGGGCTCGCTGATGTCGATGAACTCCTTCTCGGGGGGCGGCCCGCCCCGGTACCAGCTGCAGGTGCCGTCGCTGCGCTGGATGCAGGCGTAGTGCCGCGCCTGGTGCCCGTAGAGGCGCCGCTCGATCAGCCAGTCCGTCCACAGGCACTCGTTGGGCGCCGTGATGGAGCAGGGCACCGTGTAGCACGTGGTGATCTGCGGAGAGAGCGCCTTCAGCACCTCGGGGCGCTGCGGATCGGCCTCTCGAGCGAGAGCGAACCGTGCCCACGGTTATCTGCCCGGCACCCACCCCTCAGCATCCCTCGTGCTGGGGCTCACGAGCGAGAGCGAACCGTGCCCACGGTTATCTGCCCGGCACCCACCCAGCATCTCGTGCTGGTCAGGCGAGAGCGACGTGCCACGTTATTGCCCACCGCATCCTGCGCTGGGGCTCACGAAGAGAAGGAACCGTGCCCACGGTTATCTGCCCTGCACTCAACTCTCAGCATCCTTTGCGCTGGGGCTCACTCGCAAAAATCTGAATAAACTGCGTTCACATGTATCTGCTCTGCACTCACCCCTCAGCATCCGGTGCGCTGGGGCTCACTCGCAAAAATGAGAATGAACCGTGCCCACGGTTATCTGCCCTGCACTCACCTCGCAGCATCCTTTGTGCTGGGGCTCGCTCACAAAAATGCGAATAAACCACGTTTATTCACACTGCTCTGCTCTGCACTCACCTCGCAGCCTCCGGTGCACTGCAGCTCACTCACAAAAATGTGAATAAACCGTATTTACATGTATCTGTTCTGCACTCACCTCACAGCCTCCTGTGCGCTGGGGTGTATTCTCAAAAATGTGAATTAACAGTGTTTATTCACATTTATCTGCTCTGAACTCACCTCACAGCCTCCTTTGGATTAGGGTTTATTCTCAAAAATACAAGTAAACTGTGTGCAAGACTATAGGCATTGCTCTGCTCTGCATTCACCTCGCAGCTTCCTTTGGACTGGGCTTTATTCTTAAAAATACAAATGAATTCTGTTTATTTACATGTATCTGCTCTGCACTCGCCTTGCAGCCTCCTTTGCACTGGGGCTAAGGCTCAAAAATGTGAATAAACATGTTTATTCACATGTATCTGCTCTGCACTCACCTTTCAGCT
Source organism: Sitta carolinensis (assembly GCA_032173965.1). Taxonomy (NCBI): domain Eukaryota; kingdom Metazoa; phylum Chordata; class Aves; order Passeriformes; family Sittidae; genus Sitta; species Sitta carolinensis. Next base: position 3,016,485 of record CM063293.1, read on the forward strand.
TCCTCTGAACCAGGGTTTATTCTCAAAAATACAAATAAATGGTGTTTATTCACATTGATCTGCTCTGCACTCACCTTGCAGCCACAGCCCATCTGGTACCTCTGGTTCAGGCTCTTCTTCTGAGACAAGGATAAATCATCCCAAGGCTCAATGTAGTTGCACAAGTGGATCAGCACTTTGCCATCACTTAAAATTTGGCCTGCAGCATGGAAAACACACACAAAAAAAATCAAAGCAATAAAAGTGTTTTGTAAATATTGGAAGTGTAAGAATACCTTGAGGTTTTTTTTAACTAATTGCAGCAAATTAGTCATACTTTAATTTTTTAAAAAATTAATTTAATTACAACAGAGAGAATATTCTCCTAATTGCATGCTGTATGGATGTAAAAGATTGCAGAAGGATGTTTTTTTTCCAAAGATGTTGGTAATCTGCCAGCAAACACAATTAAACTGGATTTGAGGGCTGTCTAGAAAAGTCTGTAGTTACTGGGAACCCCAGACCTGCAGGCACACAGGCAACGTGTTTTCTCATTAGGCACCTTTGAATTCCTGGGAAAATCAGTACTGTTGGTTTTAATTAAATAACAATGGCAAATACTGAATCAAAATTCCTTCTATTTACTGATTATATCATTATTGACCTTCACTTCCTTTGGAACTGCTCTAAGAGTGCAGGAGGAAGGGTGGAAAACATGCAAGAGCACACTACGATCACAGCTGAACACAATTTTTACGTCCCATCGTGTCTGCATTTAGTACATAAATGCATTCCTTTTTAGCATATTTTAGCAAATTCACTCAAAGCAGCTACTTCTGAATTTCCAGGAACACTAATTTTGCTCCATTTTACCTGTTAGAAGATACTGTTTTTTGTTATTGGCTTCTAGCTTCACTCCACAGAGTGATGAATCAAAAGGGGTGTAGACATACTGGACATCCTTGAGCTTTTCAAATCCTTTAAACATCTGAAAATGATCAGAAACAGAGTCAGTAGAGGAAAACAAGCATGAAAAAACAGTTGCAAACAAGAGCTGGAGGAGTTACAGGGTGAGTCTCTTTAAGGGAGGCTCCCAAGTTTGAATTAATGTGTAAAAACACCAAAAATGACTTTTTCTCTATACTTAATGAAATTCATCCAAGAGTTTTAGGAGGAAATTAAGTAGGTCTTAGTTTTTTAAATTATAGCTTTCAAAATGCGATTTTTCAGTGTATTTAATGGATTGTTTAAACTTTCTCTGCAATTTATATTCTACTGGCACTTTCCATTCAAGAAGCAATGCAGAGACACCATTCACCTCGACCAAAATGCAAATATTTCCCAGTGTATTCCTATGGGGAATTTTCTCTTGATCACTGTGGTTGTTGGGATCTCCTGGGATGCTGAGGAGCAGCATCTCCTGAGCACTGTTATCATATTTGGTCACTAAAACAAAGTGGTTTTCTGTTACTGTGACGCAGATAGAAACACACAGTAACACACACCACAGGTGTTCAGGCAGAGAAGAAGAAAGGAAGTCTCCAGTTTATTGTTGACCTCGTATCTCTCAGTTTCTGGACAGTGCCCAGAGATTGGACAGAGAAGTTCCCACCTCTCCATCTCCACTGGTCACTTGAGAAGTCCATCAGGTGAGATCTTTTATAAAGGAATGCAAACATGATTCTTGTTTATCTTACAATTCATGAGAACTGACTCTTTTATACCAAAACAAATCAGAAAACTTATTTTCAGAGACAACAGTTTTCCATGTCCAAAATTCTTTCTCAATATCCATATCCCCACACCCTTCAATCCCCTCTCAGATAACTGTTGGGAAAACGTGACCCAGCCCTTAGGATCTGCACCCTGCATGCCCCAAAACGGAGAGATTTGGCATCAAAGCACTTTCCAGGCTGGCTGCCCCTCGAGCAGCAGTTTGGACCCTGAGAAGGAATGCCAACTGAGGCCTCAGGAGATGAGAACAAGCGCGGCTGTGTCCCAGGGGTGAGGAGGGAGCAGAGGTGGTGCTGAGTGCTGTCATCCTCTCGCACGCTGACATCATGCCACGTGCTGACAGCTGGGCACAATGGCCAGTCCCAGCTGCTGTCACTGGGAAATGTGTTTGTGTTCCTCCAGCCCTCCCAGGGGATCTGAACAGCACAGGCCACTAGAAAATACTCTGTAATAAGTTGGTTTTTCTGAGGCCTTATTTATGGAGGCGGGGCAAAAAGCCAACGGTGCTGTCAGCGCGCGGCCGATCCCAAAATATTGGCTGGGGTTTGAGATACTGCGGAGGGAAAAAAGCAAACAGAGCAAAACACAAAACAAACTGGCAGCCTGTGCAGAGCAGCAGTGGGAATCACAGGAGGTCCCCAAAATGAGAGGGAAATGTGTCTGGCCCAGGGCCACCACGTGAGCCCTGCAAGTGTCCCTCGCCTGAAGCTCTCTCCACGCTCACAAACCCGCAGGGCCTTGTAGGGAGCAGCTTTGCCGTGGAGATCTCAGCCTCTGAGCTCACCTTTGGAGGCTTTGAGCAGATAACACACCTTGATTTGGCTATTAAACCCGTAAATATCCATAGCAATGCATAATGAAGATTTAGTTAATATTTAAATGAGTTTAGAGTTTGCTGTGTTGCTGGGTTTTTTGGTTGCTTTGTAGGGTTTGTTTTTTTTTTTTTAATTACTGTCAGACATATCTGGTTTTGACCTATATAATTGTTACAGCATTTCTAAAGATTATAATCTTGTGTTTAACTCGATAAATCATATTTAATCTTCTCAATCCTATTCTCCCTTCTCCTAAAAGCGTGGCTATTTCTCTGTAGAGGGGTCAGGTGGTTGGATTTGGTTCTGCATTGATGCGTGGTCTGTGTTCACCTGAGCTTTACTGGGACTTGACTGAAATAGGAAAACAGGGTGAGGATTTGGGGGCCAGAGAGATGTGAACCTGCAGCTGAAGTCTGTATGGACCCTGTGTCTGTCCTCCTGAGGGGTGGAACCAGCACCACGAGCCATGTGCTCATGGCTTTGCTTTAGGATTTTAGAATGAGTGTGATGACCAAGCCAGTCACAAAAATATTATGAAGAAATATTCAAACACATATAAATCATGTATTATCTTCTCTCTTGAATATAATGCTGTAAATATTGCAAGAAAAGAGCAGTAATTGAAAATATTTATGGCTTCTTGACATGCCAACCCATGCCTATAAAATGAATAGTCCCACTGTTAGTTTTTTCTTATTTCTGAAAATGAGTATCAAAATGATATCTAATATTTCTGTCTAGAATAGCAACATTTTAATGCTAAGCCTAATGCACTGGATTTAAAATGAGAGAAGCAGAATTTAAGCCATCACATTAATGGAACATCTCAACAACCCTGAGAGCAATAGAGCAGAGAAACAGCAGCCCTGTGCTGAATGTTAGTCAAATATAACCTCCAAGGTTTCTGTGTTCCCTTGCCAAGAGGGGGGAATCGATGAGGAAAATGTGAATATCTGAGTGGTCTAAAACCCTTCCCCCAAACTCACGCTGAGGTGATCATTTGTGTGAGTTTTCAGTGATCACTTTTGATGCATTTTATAGCTCAAAAGAGATGAGTGCTGTTCTGTTCTTCCTTGCTGTGTTCTATAAAGCAAATTCTTGGCGTTGCCCCTGCCTGCCCCTGCACTGGGTTAAACTCTGGGTTACCTGCAGGAGTGTGGGGCTGGGCAAAGCAGCAGCAGCACTGGGAAAAAGGTCAGCACAGTGAGCAGGGATATTCTCGCCTTCCACACGCACTGAGCAGTTAAATTCTTTAAAATGCTTCAAATTCAAGCTATTGCTCTGCCCTCAGCTGCTCAGCAATCTGAATAATTGGCCAGCATGCTGGATTTTTACCTGTTCCCCTCTTTGGGTGTTGCAGGTCACCTCTCTCTGTCACTCCTGTGGGGTTTCTCAGGCACAGGTTTTTGCTGGGTTTATTTTGGTGCCATGCTGGGTGCACAGGTGACCCCAGAGAGGGAGGGCAGGTCACAGAGCTCCAAAATTCCCCCTCCCTGGGGCAGGGGAAGCTTTGGTCCCGAGCTCTCTCTGGTCAGAAGGATTTGAGGGGTGGGGTTATCACAACCCTTCTCTTGCTAGTCTAAGCTTCTGTGTGATGATGGAGAGCATATTTTATTAAAAAACATATCTCTGCTTTATCCAGGCCTGGCTGACCTGCCCTCTGAACCCCAGTGGAATTAAATAAACACCTCTTCCCCCTGCCTGAGTTTTGAACAGGCCTCCACTGGTGAAAATTAGGGAGAAACTCCAAAGCAGCTTCAATACACAAATATATTTCTGAGGTTTCAGTGTGCTAAAGAATGGGATTATAGGCAGAAAATAATCACTCAGATTAGACTTCTCATTCTTGCTGTTTGTGCTGAGGTATAAGAAGAAGTGTTTTGCCTTTCTATCAAGTTCCTGCAAGCAGCAGAACATTAAAGTGCCAGTGGGAGGAATGGGAATTCTCTGGCATTGATGTACTTGTTCCTGTAAAGAAACATTTGAAGCCATCCTTAATATTTAAGAGGATGGAAAGTGGCAGATGGGGACGGGCTTTGGGGTTTGTTTCAGCAAGGCAGAGACTGGTTTGTTGAAATTGCTATAAAACCTTAAAAGGAGTCCTGTGTGATAACCAGCCTTGTGGATACTTTGAGATATTCTTGATTACTAAGGATTCTTCCTACTTCCACTCCTGGGAGGGGATTGTATCAGCAGAGACAACTTGAATGACTGAACTTTTTTTGAAAGCTTGTAGCCACACATAATGATTTTCTTAAGTGTTCCCAGTAAAAGTGCAAAAATTATATAATAATATCCAGTGAAAAATGAGAGCTCAAACTGCCTTGAACACTGACCTACCAACCAACCCACCTCACCTGTGCACACACACACATTTTAATTTAAAGAGATCACCTATTTCTCGTGTATTCCAGGAAAAGGTAAATCATGATCATTTTAACACCAGTGACAATTTGATGGTGACTTCAATGGGCTCAAGACATGTCTTAAATTGTATTAATGAATATATCTCCTTATTGGAGCTGAACAGAGAGAGGGCAAATCCTGTGAGATTCTGAATCTGTGCCTTTGGGTGTTTGCTTTGCCAGCAACATTCACACAAATGGATTCGTGTTCATGTGAATGTGAGGGGAGGACTCCTGGCCCTGCAGATATCCCTGAAATTCACAGGGAGCAAAGGCTTTGCTCTCGCAGCTGGAAATGCTCCCCTCTCGTTGGAAAGTTTGGATCCTGCAGAGCTGCCACACCATCAGAGCACAGGTGATCAGGAATCCTCCAGAACCAGGTGTGCTGACACCACTCACAGAATTAGCACATTTTTTTTGATGCCTTCAAAATTATGAATAACAGAAGTCTTCATCAAAATATCATTATTTAGCAAAAACGTCCTGAATGTCAGGACAGCTTTCTTTCCTTCTTTTTTTTCTTCCCCTTTTTTTAATCCCTCCTGTGATTTATCCTGTGTAGTTCACCTGGGTCTAACTGCAGGGGCAGCTGGAGCCTTTTCCAGCTTTCCCAACATTTCGGGCTAAATTATTTTGGGCTGAAATATGCAGAGGTTATCAGCATTGAACTTCAAAAAAGCTGAGTGATTCCATGTACCTTTATTTGTTTGATTTCATACCGGATCATTTTGTGGGTGTCGAGGGGATCGTCACTGGCAGGAACCACCTTCTCACTGGATATTTTTGCTCGGATCACTGGAAGAGAGAGAGAGAGATTTAAATGCAAATGAGCAGGCGCCCAATTTTACAAGCAAAAATGAAAATTATGTTGATATATTTTAGCATTGTTTTGACACTTTAGCTACAAGTAGATTTTAAAGATTTTACCGTAAGAACACCAGCTGAGCTCCTGAAAACAAAAGTTAAGTGGGCTGTCTGTGATGTAAATCTGAATTCCCAAGAATCTGGAAACCTGATTGATGTTACCACTCAGTTTTGACAAAAAATGTCCATCAAAATCTCTGGAAGACTCGAATCCCATAAAATTTGACAAAATACCCATCATTATAATCAGTGAACAGAGGAAAGGGACACTTCTGTTGATGACAGAATTGTTGATCAAATAAATAGACTTGAAGTAAGCCCTGAAAGCCTGTCCCAGGCAAGATGAAAGCACTGCTTTCATGCATGAAATTAGAAGAATAATCTTTTATTCACTTTTCTGAGGCTTGATAGAGCACGCCATTAGTTGTGTTCACCTGTAGAGATCAATTACTTCCTGTTTGGCTGTACTTAATTTATTTCCTTGATTTTATTTAATCAAGGAGAGGAGGAGATTTTATGAAAGAAGAAATGGATTCTTTTCCCCTCTGTTTCTTTGAGGCATCTCTCTTGTGTGTGATGTTTAAAGTACACCAGGACTCTGGCTCAGTGGTTCTAAGCATATGGTGCACGGCCAAAATTCCTCTGGGGATTTTATCCCCCCAAATTAATGAGAGGCCCCTTTTTGCTCCATTCTGCATGACCACTGCTGCAGCTCCTGGGTTGGAGCAGTCTGTGCAAAGCCAGAGCAGAGGAAAGTTTTGTGACAGCAAACTCATGTGTTCCCCCCCAAATACCCCATTTTTCACTAGATTAACCTCGGGTTTATCATAACTAACAGGGTTGCTAAAGAAAAGGAGTAGGAAGCCCAGCCTGGGAGGCAGCCAGGGAGAGGTGAGTCCCACCTAACCCTGAGCAATTCCCATTTCCTCACTAATCAGCGAGCAAACTGGATGGAATAATCAACGTGCTGCAGCTGCCCCAGCAGCTCCCAAGCTCCAGCAGGATGCTCCCTCCTCCTGAACATTAAACCTTGCTGGAGGAGCATTCTGGACTTCTCAGGAGGAGACAGTTCTCTAAAGCAGGAGCAGCAAATGCCTCATTTCACAGGGAAAACGTCTCTGTAATCATCTGCAGATGGGAGCAATCCCACAAATTAACTGTGTGTCTGCAGGGCTCTCATCTCCTTCCAGGGGAAAAGTGGTGTGCATTGGGTGTGCTCTGCCCTGCTGGCAGGGACAAATTAGGATGGTGTTGCTTTGTTGCTTTGTTTTGCTCATCATTACTCCCCTAAAAAAAAAAAAAAAAAAAAAAAAAAAAAAATATTCATTAAAGACTCTGTTTAAGGAAAGGGCTGAGAAAACATTATTTGCCCAAAACCTTAACATGGTTTATGTGCAGGAACTCTATTCCTGCCTACTCAGTTTCTCAGTTTGGGATAATCAAAACTACTTTCCTCCCATGTTTAATGTTGAAACATTGTGCATTTCCATATTTTTATGAAATTCTACTTGTTAGCACATGAGAGGAAGGTTACAGATAATCCCTGCTAGCTCCAGGGGTCCCCGTGGAGTTGTGCAAGGCTGAAAGTGTAACGTCCTGGGCTCTGGCATGAAGAGCTCTTTTAGTGGGGGTGCCGATGAAAATGAGAAGTATTTTTGTGTTGTGTGTGCTTCATTCACTTGTTTGTTTAAGAGAAAGCTTCCAGATGGCAAAGGAGGCCAAACTGAGATTTATTTTTTTTAACAGTAAGGGAGTTTAATTGTCTAAACTTTAAGCTGTTTGGGTTTTACCCTTCTATTCTCCTGAACCCAGACTCAAACGCGCAGAGATCTTTTGGCGCCTCTTAATTCTTCTTGGGTTTCTTTTTATTTCTATTTTCTGTGCATTAATATTTTTTTGCGATCAGTGTCGTCTAGCTGTCTCCTCAAGCCTCTGATTCATGTGGTTGCTCCTGTTTTTTACCACAAGCACTTCCTGCTGGAGCATTCCTGGGCATCTCCCTCTCCTCCCTCGTGGTTCGGGGGCTCAGGATTCCTCCGACTCTGCACTTCTTTCCAGGCCATGGTTTCCAGTACTGCACGGCTGGCTTGGCCTCTCTGTCAGTGAGAACAGCCTCTGGTTGTTCAGTAATAATGTCATTTTAGCTGTTATTGCTTCCTTATGAGGAATTTGCATGTATGGAACACATAGGCACAGATTTCGTATTTCAGTGCCAGTAATTCCGAATGCCTCGGGTTCGTTCTGCACTAAAAATTCAGACTTTAATATTTTGGTCAGAGGTTGTAGCTTTTCTGTGGACTCGACTTTGATAAAATGTCAATTTTTATCCTCACTTTGCAGCTGGAGGTTGTCTCAGGTGACTGAACTGAACTGAATTCGAGGTATAGGAGGACAGTGCTCAGCCCTTGAGCACTCAGGATTAGCAATGGGTTAAGAACATATTTGCTCCTTCTTTCCTGAATAATAATGAACGCCTCCTACCATTTGTAAATCAGTGGAAGATCATTTTAACTGGGGAAAACACAGAACTTACTTAGTTTAACATTTGGTATATTAGTGTTTACACAGTCAGGAGAGAAGTGTCAGGGTTTGTACAATACAGAAGTGTTTATATGAAATAAGGGTAGAAAGCTAGGCACTAAGAGTATCTTTCCCAAACCTGGGTGATTTCCTTCTGGAATTAGCTACACTAATTAATACCTGTACCATCACCTTGTGTGTTAGAGATTTTTGTGATCATGAGGAACTGCTTCTATTACGCGTACATTTCCTTACTCTGAGGAAATTCCCTGCCAAGAGATGGATTTCACTGCACCACAGTGACAAAACCAATGAAATATGAAGGGAGAGGAGACACAAAGAACTGAGCAGTCACTGCAGGGCCCATTCCAAGGGGCCTATGGATGGAATTGGGAAAAACCAAATCCTTGCACTTTGTCCACTGAAATTCATATAATCCCTAAAAGTAGTGTCCTTTGTAGACTGAGTTATTTCTAAGGCAATAACGGAGGGAAAACTGTTGAGTGAAGAATTACTCTCATTGTTACAAGTTGGTATTATTAAATAATGCATTCTGTATTACAGCATTTAATGTTTTATATAATATTACTGTACTTAAACAAGTGGTGAGATTATCCTCAAGCTACTTTTCACAGTCCAAGTGTTGGAAGACAGGCAACTTTACTCAGCTAGAATAATCAATTTTACTACTCCTTCAAAAAGGAAAGCAAGTTGGAGTTTACTGCCCAGATAAACTTCATATTCCTAAGAAGCAGGAGGTGAAGGAGAAGGTAAAAAACTGATGAACAAATGAGGTATTTTCCTCCACTATCTGTTAAGTACCAGCATAGTGAAAAATAATTATCTAGGAAGACTTTTAAGATACTGCCTGGACATAAGAACAAGGATAGATATATAATATATATAAATCTTTATATGCATTCTTGTTTTAAATAGATAAATAAATAGATAAATAGATATAGGCATATTAAGGAAGAATCTGTATTTCAGTTTTGCCTTCAGTTCAGTTCTGGTTTTTACTTGCTACACCCCAGCTCTGTGAATAGAAATGTCATCTCCACCTTTTCTAAGCAGTCTTCCTCTCAAGAAATCAGGAAAGTTTAGTTCCTATCTCACAAGTTTATAATCACAATCAGCTTTGCTACAAAATCCTTGAAATGAGACTTCAAAAACTACATTGGCAGGAAAATATGTAAGCTATTAAAAAGTTACCATCAAGACTCATGAAGCTCTTTTTTTTTTTTTTTTTCTCTTATATTTTAAAGCCTCAATTTAGCCCTTTCATTTAATTACCTGAAATATAAAGAGTAATTTTGGAGCACTCCTTTCCACCTGTCTCTTTAATGTCTGACACTTCAGTCAAGCTGTTCTTAGATGTTCTTGCTCTTGGAGTGACAAGGAATAAAAGGCACAAGGAGAGGGACCTAAAGGAAAATATGTGGCTGTTCCATGGTTGGATTGAGGATGGCATCCTAAATATAGATAAAAAGCATCCAAAAAGAGTTTTTCTGAAATGGCATGGCAGTCAGAGTGTGCAGTATGAAATGTAGCAGAGCTATGGACACAGAATATGGATGTGCATCCTTCAGAAGGCCCTTATATTCAAATTAACTTCTCTCTATAAAAATCTGTTCCTTCACCAAAAATGGAAGCACTTTCATAGACAATATGCAGCTGTTTCTGCTGACTCTTCAGCTGTAAGAGTAACTCCAACTTCTTTCTATCTATCTATCTATCTATCTATCTATCTATCTATCTATCTATCTATCTATCTATCTATCTATCTATCTATCTATCTATCTATCTAATCCATCTAAACTTTTTCCCTCTTTGGGGTGCAGGAGCTTAAAACTTGTTCCATAAATGTCTCAAATTCCTCGAAGATCCAACCCAGAATTTTGGTAAAAGGAAAATCCTGTAAGTACAGCTGCTGGAGCCTCAATCACAGAGACCTTGAGTTTATGCAAACTCAGTTCAAAAACTCTTCTTGCCCAAAAGTGATGGGGTTTGGGGGGTGGGGGAGAAGAGGACTTTTATTTCCTCAAAAGTGTATACATAGACTCTTTTTTTCTCTCAAAACAAGTTATTGAAAGAGGATTTTGCCTCATTGCAACACTTTTGTGAGATCCAGCAGTGTCTCACACATCCAAAGGAATCCCAGTGATTCTCGTTCCATTTTCCCTTTCCTGCACTGCAGCAGTTCTGATCCCAGGCTACTCAAATGTGGTTGGAACATGACATTGGCTCTGAGGTGTCTTTGCTTTATACACTGGAAGATTTTGTCAAAAGAACGTGCAGAGAGTCCACCTGCAGGGTTTGGAGCTGCAAAGGTCAAGTTTTCAGATCCAGTGATTTTGGATAATAAAATAGAATTTAGAACAATAGAAGAATAGAATAGAATTTTGAATATTAGGATCCTCTTAGACTGAAGCAGGGAAGAGCTGAACTGGCTCTGGGCTCTGGTGGCAATGGCTGTCCCTGTCCCTGACAGGCTGGGGGCACTTCCAGGTGTCTTGGTTTTCCTTTATTCTGCTCCCTTAGCTGCCTGCAGCAAAATAGAAATCCATTCTCAGTTCACCTGTGGCAATTCTTGCACTTTACATCACCTGACAAGGATGTGCCTGTCTCCTTTTAAGAACTCCTCATTTAAATAACTGTATCACTTTCTACATTTCCTGCTTTATAGATCCTAATTTATTTTGCAGTCACGCAATGGAAGCTTCCAGAACTGCTTCATTTACTAATCAATGGTGCAATACTGATAATTTGCATTTGAGTACTGGGATAAACCACTTAGAAATACCCCAGTGCAGTGTTGGTGGTGCCACAGGTTTTGCTCCAGCCAGAACAAAACTTTTCTGGCCAAGAGTTTTCCATCAACAAATTTTCTCAACCAAAGCAGTGGTGGTTTCCTTCAGGGGGTTGCTGTGGGAATAAGAAAGAAGGGGTTTTATTAACACCCTGCCACCACAAGTGCTAAAATTTGTATTCTGTAAGGGAACCCTGGGGATGAGTGTGATAATGAGCTTTTCAGCAGTGCCCATCTCCAGCCTGGTGAATGAATTCCGAGGGCTCCGTGTGGGAGCAGAGAGGGAGCTGGGAAGCTCAGAAGGGGCCTGGGATTCCTGGGGAGAGCTGCTCCAGGGGGAATGGCTGTGTGCAGCCAGCCCAGCAAACACCACTGCAGCTCACATCTGCCTCCACTTGAATCAGGCATCTGGAACTGGCCAAGAATCTAAACGTGAGCAACCAGAAAACAAAATAACTTACAGTTTGTGAGCAGAACCGCATCTACTGCAGTTGCCTAAAGTCGAGTTATGGTAAAATAATGCAAGGAGTCCAAGAAAATCTCTGGGAAGAGGGTGTGACCACCTTATTTCACTGACCTTCTTTGTGTCTGGAGGGCACAGAAGCTGAACCCAATATGTTATGGTCTACTCTTTGTATTTTGGAGGAGAATAATGGCAAGAAATTTTATCAGGGCTGCCAAGGAACCCAAGAACAGTGTGGAACACTTTGGTTTCAGGAGTTAGCAGATATGACAAAAAATATTCTTTAGACAGGGAACTAGACAGCTGAGACACTTTCTTGCAGAGAGGGAACAGAGTCAGCAGGCAAGGAGAATGAATAATCAACCTCCAAAAAGAAGGGGAATCTGCACAGAATGCATCACAACAGACCAAAATTAATGAACTCCCCCTAAAGTAATCCCAAAATGAACCCAAAATTAATCACCCCTAAAGCAACACTGCACAGGATGGGGAAGGTAGAATAGATACCTTGGAGAAAATTCAAAATTTAATGTGGTCTATTGGCTGCTGATTTATATTGCTCACAAAACCTCTAATGCGTACAAGAGGTTGTAAAATCTCCCTCCATAATTTAGAGCAACTCTCCCATCTGTCCAGCATTGCCACTCTCCCTTTCCCTGCCTTTTTTTAACTAATCCTGCTGGATTGCTCAGTGGTGTCAGATTTACCTGCCTTATTTTCTTATGGTAAAGCCTTGATTCTCACCAATGAAGAGACCAAATTGACTTGCTTAAATATTCATGTACACAGAAAATACTGTAATTTCTCAGAATACATATGAGAGGAAGAAAGAAGCATTGATAGCACAGATTGTAACTGATTGAAGCTCACAGGTATCACTGATGCTACCAAAAAGAGGCAAAAGTGATTGAATGATTGACATAAAATAATGTTTGGAAAGAAAAAATTTAATGTACCTTTACATACACACTGATATTTTTAAAGCAGATTATTTTAGAGGTAATTCTGGGCAGAATGAAGGTTTGGTTTGTTAGTGTTTCAATATTTGATTTGCACATGTTGGCTTCCAGCAGGAGCGGCAGTGGTGCTGTGTCAGCCATTTGAAATCTCTGGGAATGTCTGCCTGTATTCCATACTTCCCTGGGAGCAGGGACCATTCCTGCCATGAGAAACCCTCTATCCCTGCCTCTGCCACCAGGGTGATTTTATGGCTCAGTAAATTGCCTTTGACCTGAACTGTTTGAGACCTTTCCAAAGCAAGTCCCTGACCAGCAAATATTCTGGGTTTATCTGCTTATGCTGGACTGCATTCTCATGGAGTTCATACATTTGCCAACTACACTCTCATGAAAATGCCAGGGTTTTTTGTCCTTTTCCCACTTATAATTGCCATCCTTTTTCTCTAGTCTGAATCCAAGAAAAGAGCATCTGCTAGTGCTGTAACTCACATATTTTGAGGTGGTGTGTATTGCATGGAAAAGGTTTGTATTTCGAATTTGCAGAAGTTCTCCTGCTTTTTACTGCTTCAGGTATTTGCTTTGCAACTTGGTGGCATGTGTACCCTTATCTTTATTTGCAATAAGTAGCCTCTCTTAAGTAAGGCAACTCTCACTTTTTCAAATCAATCCCTATTTAATTGGATCTTTCAGAATCTGGTTGTTAAGAATTTACTGACACTTCCAGTCAGTTCCAGACTCTGCCATGTGTGTCCAAGTCTTTTCCCTCCAACTGGCTTTGCTGGGGGCTTTTTCAGCAAAACTTGCTGGCCACCATCACCACCTCTGGCAATAGTTCAAAATATCCATTTTTAAAATTCTTACACAGCAGATTCCCAGTGCTGGGGCAGGGGTGGGCTGGAGGAGGAGTCTGAGTGTGCCAGAATGGTTCAGGCAGTGTTTGTGGGAGGTAAAAATGACTCCTAAATTCCCACAGGAGTGCTGCCAAATTATTGATGGCACTGCCAGGTTGGGGATGAGATGGATACAACACACTGCCATGAGAAAAAATCTGGGAAAATCTTCCAATGGCTCCTGTCACAGCCTTGGAGTGCAGGTGTCCCACACAGCCTGTGATGCTTTCAACACCTGCTTTTGCAGTGTTGATTTCAGAATCACTGCACAGCTTTGAATTGTTTCAGGCTTCAGGAGAGAGGGAGATGTTCCCTTCAGGATCTGCTGAGGTGCTCCTTCATCCTGATTCTTCCAGGAGTGGAAACCCTACATTTTAATTTCTCTTTTGAGAACAAGTCAGTGTTGAATGCTCTTTGAATGATCTTTAAACAGCTGGAAAAGAACAAATGCATTTAGCAAATGGCTCATCTCTCAATTAATCTTTCAGCAGGACAGAGCAGCTCCCAGTAGCTTCATTTCCAAACTGTAACTCAACTCAGATGCCTGGGGCTGTGGGATGAGCTCAGTTCTAGATGCAAACAGAATGAGCAGCAGCAAAGCTGGCCCAAAACTGAGTGAGGGTGAGAAAATCTTCTCCTCTGGGTTTGCAGGATGGATTTCTTATCTGCAAGTCCACCTTGCCACTCTTGCTCCAAAACCCCCAGACCCAAAGTCGAGGAATCTTTAGTTCAAAAGGTGTTTCTGCTAGTTGGGATATAAAGGCAGTTTGATTTTTCCTGCTGTGTGTTTTTGTTTCCTGACATTCCATCAATAAATGCTTACAGCCAGATGATAAATAATGAAATCATCAGCACAGTAATCAGTTGAAGCACAGTTTCTGAAATCATGAGAAAGAAAAATTGTGGAGCATTCTGGACTATTTGAACAAAAGTGGTTTGGATCTGTAAGCACAGAGCTTGTTGAAGAACTTAACTGTAACTGTAGCAGGATTTTCCCTTTATTCTATGGAAAGCAATGTATGGAAGAGCATTTCTTAGTCTTGGTGGTGTTTCCAGCTGCATGAGCAGATAAGGGTGGTGAGATAACCATCCTATCTGTAACTGAGAAATCAAAGCTGTGCAGTGATGTTCGTGACTTGGACTAAAACTCCACAGAAACTTTTGAAGACTGCAAACCCCATGGGTACTCTAAAAGTTGAGAAAGGAGATACTGAGGGTTTCCTAAATACTACTTGATATGGATATTAATTTGCCCTGCATTATTTCTCAGTGTAGATGCTTTGCAGAATTTGGTTGTAGGGTTTTATTAACACAGAACTGTTCTATAACACAGAACCGCATTTCCAGTTCAGCTTTTGGGGTGTGGAAGGACAATATTTAAGCTCACTAGGACTCTCAGGTAGGTCAGGATTTTGTGCATCTCTGTGTTTTTGGCTCAGGATGCAAAAATTCCTCGGGTTGAAGGCAGGAGTTGATCAGGTTTGCTTCCTTGTTAAACCAGAAGATTACATGGATTTGTTTTTTTGGGTTTTTTGATAAGAATGCATTCAATTTAGGAGAGTGAGGTTTTAGAATCTCATTTTTATAAACTTTCAAATAGAAGAGACACGTGTATTTTTAACAGAAGTGTGGGATTCTTTTAGCTTAAATATCACCTCAAACCTACCCTGATTTCCTAATGTTGTTCAAGGTCAGCTTTATTTTCACAGCTGCTCCTTGTGTTACCAGAAACATTTCTCTCTGCTTCACAAGCCTCAGATACCACATCACTTGAGTGGTAATCAACATCTGCCTAATTTCAGCTGGAGAATAACACTCCCTTTATGCTCCAGAGCCTACAGAACAACATCCACAATGTTATTGTGGATTTCCATTCCTGGGGACACAGCCCTTCCTCGGGGTGGAGGGAACCCCACACTGCCGAGATGGTTTTTAATGAGAAAGTTTGGGATTAAAGTTGGCACATTAATAGGATTAAGAGTTTGGCTGCCTTTCACAGTCTCTGTTTTACATTATTTAATCTTTCTTGCTAAGCTTGAGTTTTGTTTCTCCCCTCAGCGTGTGCAGAATATTGTTTTTGAAATGATGGGGTTCAGTTTCCCAGAATTACAACAAATGGTTTTAAAATAAAACTAACTCAATTTTTTAGTTTTCTTCTCTGGATTTAGAGCACCCTCAGCAACAAGTTGGTGTGACTGAGTTACTTCTAAGTCAGGCAACCAGCACAATTCTTCTGAAATGTCATTTTACTACCCAACAGCCAGCTCTGGGGGTTGTTTTTTTGGTTTTTTTTCACTAAAGCTAAATTATGTTACAGTTTTCAGCTTTGTCCTAACTGACAGGAATGTCGTGCTCATTCCTGTGTAGGTTTGGCTCCTTCCAATCCCATCCTGTTGTTCAGTTTTGTGATGCCACCTCATTTGAGAGCAGAGCTCTGAGGAGCTGGGAGCGCTGCCATGGCAATGCAGGGAGCAGAGGGGAGGAGAATGCCTGGCTTTTCCCAGGCTGAGCCCATTTTCCTGCTGAACTGGCAGAGTTCTGCAGAGCACTCGTCCACACAGCACTGGGAATCATTCCTTAGAGTTGCAGGAGATTGGCACTGTGATTCAAGCCCTGAATTCAGCACTGAAAAGTGAGTTAGGGAACTAACTTTCCATGGATTTTTTAAGTTCTCAAAGTGTTTGCTCCTGTCCTAAGCCCTCAAGTGGATGTAGGGTTATTTGTAGGTTTTATTCAGGTCTTATTCTTCCTACTCCCAAACAGGAAATTCAGGCTCAATCCTAGCAAGCTGTTTCACTAATATTTTGGTGAACTTTATTTTCACTATTTAGCTGCAAAAGGAAGGACTCGGTGCCATTCCACAGCAGCATTCCTGGAATTCATTGAATGGGAATATTGAGGTTTTTCACTGGATA
The DNA here is from genome assembly GCA_032173965.1 of Sitta carolinensis. Taxonomy (NCBI): domain Eukaryota; kingdom Metazoa; phylum Chordata; class Aves; order Passeriformes; family Sittidae; genus Sitta; species Sitta carolinensis. Next base: position 3,032,838 of record CM063293.1, read on the forward strand.
TTCAGGTACAAATACACAGAATTGTAATCAGGGATTGACACCACAGCATTCCTGCAGCCACAGCAGCCAGGTTTTTTAGGAGTTTTTGCATTTTTTTACAGCATTTAGAAGTTTCAGGCTGTGATACCAAGCAATTTATGCGTACTGCAATTATTCCTAAATTGCCATCCATGGCCATTTTTACAAGTGATGGGCCTTTGCAGGGTGCCAGGTAATTTTTCTTCTCCCTAAATGCCTCAGCAGCTCCTTTTAAACTAAACAGCTTCTTGGAATTCATGTTGTCCAGTTTTTTTAAACTTCTATTTGAAAGTGCTATTAATATGTATAAAAGTATGCATAAAAGACAGTAAGAAAAATTAATTTCCATTTCTTTTGTACTTAGAGAAGTAAAGAAACCTGGTCCTCTTTTCTCTAACTGAGTTTGTCAGGGCACTGTATAGCCAAAAGAGATGAATGATAGGTTAATTTCTCAATATTTGTTTGTTGATGAACCTAAAATTTGTCATATAAGAAAATGTGGATACAGGGAAGAAGGATTGCCACTGATTCCTACCTGCCAACACTGGTTTCCTGAGCACTGGTGGGACACACAAGACTGGAATTCCTTTTTCCTCAGCCCCTTGCTGAAGAAAAGTTTGAGATTTGCCTCATTTCCAGCCCCCCCTGCACAAACCTATCAACATTAGTTTTGAAATTAATATGATTTTAGCTTGTTTTGAGAGGATTCATTGGTTCTGGAGATGTAACTGGCAGCACTCCCCTCCAGTGGCACCAGTGCCTCCCCACAAAAATCCTTGCAAGAACCACATTCTGGTGGGTTTTTTGCCAGTTCTTTGGGACAGAACTGGAACAGCACGAGCCCAGTACAGCACTTCTGCCACCCAACTCCCAACCCTTGGAGCAGAATTTCAGCTTCCACTCCTGTGTGAGCCCTGAGGAATGGCAGCTGCGACCTTCCTGGGCTCTGGAAACGTGCATTCCTGGCGCTGACCTGCACTCTAGGGGAAGGAGGAGGTGTGAAGCACTGGGGTCTGCCTCTGCTTGGCAGGGCAGGAAGAGAAATGAGTTTTCTGAGCTATGGAGAAGTCCAAAAAGCTGTAGGAATTCCAGGATTCCATGAGCCCAGGTCAGGGGGTGCCTTGCCGTGACCCAGGATCCTGCCAGGAGCTGTCTTGCCCAAGCAACAGCAGCAAGAGCCCAGACTTTTGATAGGATTCACAAAATCCTTCACAGAAAGCCAAGGTTTGTCACCCCACTGTTACTGTGACATAGATAGAAACACACAGTAACACACACCACAGGGGTTCAGGCAGAGAAGAAGAAAGGAAGTCTCTAGTTTATTGTTGGCCTCGTATCTCTCAGTTTCTGGACAGTGATCAGAGATTGGACAGAGAAGTTCCCACCTCTCCATCTCCACTGGTCACTTGAGAAGTCCATCAGGTGATACCTTTTCACAGAGGAACGCAAACATGATCCTTGTTTATCTTACAATTCACGAGAACTGACTCCACTATACTAAAACAAATCAGAATGCTGATTTTCAGGGACAACACCCCACTGTCCTTGGGGGGGCTGTCCCTGCTGGGAGGACACTGTGCCCCAAAGACACGAGGGGCAATGGCACCGCTGCCAAATCTGGAGGGGGCAGAGCTGCCCAGTGCCCACTGCCAGGAGAGAGCACAGCCAAAGAGCAATCAAACATCCCAGTGCACTGCCCACCGTTCCCCTCCTGGCTTGGAAGAATCCCTGTCCCCATTTCCAACACACTCCCCAAAGCTGGTTTTCCCCAGCAGGCAAAAATTACTTGTAATAACGTACAAATTAATCCATTCCAGCACAAGAGTGGATATTATATGGCAGAGAGGCAAAATCCTGGGACACTGAGCCATGAAAGTTTTCATTTGAAACTCAGTAGTAGAGAAACAGCATATTGTGATTATCTCCCAGAAGAGCTGACTCTGAAAACTTAATTCTGGCTTATTTAAAGAAACTTTTTACTGTTATGTTTAAATGTGATTAAAATTTAATATATCATCTGGCACATCTTTACAATGCTTGATCTCGGTGGTCTTGGGAGATTTTAATGGGCTGAAAATGCTGCCAAGCTCCAGCTGTAAAGTTTCCATCCTATTTTGAAATATGCCACTCTTCTCCAAAGCTACAGAACTGTTTTCTGAATCTATATTATATATATATATATATATATATATATATATAAATATTCAAGACCCATTATTCTTTGCTGTTCAGTAAAAATATAATTTTCAATATATTTTTAAGAAAAAACAAAAATAAGACAGTTTAAATCAGAAAGAATACAACCAACTTTGAAGGGAAAACTGGTGTTACACAGCTAAGAAATGAGAAATATTTACATATTTCTCCTACTGTCCAAAAAATAGCCCAAGGGGAAAAACTAGCATGAGTTTAAAGTGCCAGACTTCAGAAAGGAGTCGGTGCTGTCCATGCCCCATTTCTGTCTCCAGATTGCCTGATTCGAAGCTCACATTGGTCCGGAATTGAGGCCAGGAGGACAAATTCAGTGGCAAAAGGGAAATCTGTTACCTTGGCACTATCTGGTAAACTCAATTGCATCCACATTTCTCTCCAAAGAAAGGCAATTTTCCAGAGAGTTTTCTTGTATTGGCTTGGCACTGCAGGGCCTCTCTACTGAATTTGTTATCCAGCCCCTCCTCCCACATTTTTATGGGGACAAAACCTGGGCATTGTGGTCAGCACTGATCATTAACATGGACATCCTGTTTAATTAAACCTCTGTATTCCCAGGGAAAGTCCTCTGGGAAAGCAGAGGTGTTTGCTGGGGGCTGAAGGAATTCAGCACATTTTAGGAGGGCCTCAGCACCATTTGGAAGAGCACAAGAAGGATGTATCTCTATTCTTGGATAAAAGGCATGTGTCTCCGGGTGCCAGGCACTTCCTACAAAAGAGGAGTTCCCTCACTCTGGAGTGAAATTCAGAACTACTGAGAAGCTGATGAAAATGTCTCCAAGCTGTACAAAATCACGTGCCCTGAAGGCTCTGGGGGAGGATGAACAGAGCCAGGTCAGTGCAGAGCACTCCTGATTTACCCTGGCAAATGCCAGTCCTGCCCCCGTAACGCCCACAGCCTCTCAACCCGTCCCTGATTTAGGGCAGGAGCAGGAGCTGCAGCTCTCCCAGACTCCAGCTCTCCCAGACATGCCCTGATCCCTCTCAGGCCACTCTAATGCCTCTGGGCTTTCAGAGCCACAAAAACTTCCCAGGAGTGAAGGACAAAGTGTCACAGCACCAAGCATCTTAAGGAAAGGCACAGCAAAAGAGCTTGGCCAGACTGAATTCATTTCTGTGCCTGTTTTCCCTCGGATCTCTCAGGAATGCTGCTGCTGAGTGGCCTCACACATTCAGTTAGAGGCTCAGGTAATGTCAATCCAATCCCTCCACCTCCATCAAAGTCCTGCTGGAGGACATTAAAAATATCTTCTTTACCCAGCGGCTGAAGGCCATGTGATGGTTAGTAGCTCCAAGAGCAAGCTGGAGACTTTATCTCTGGGTTTACTGCGGAGTTTTGGGTCAGGGCAGCTTTATTTTAGGAAGATGTGCCAGGAGATCCTGCAAGGAAACCCTTGGCTCTGCAGGTGGCTACAGAGGATGAACTTATTAATGAATTTAACAACGGAAGAACTGGCACAGTCTGAGCACAGGGCTGGGAGCGGGGTGGCCCTGAGGTCCCTGGGGTCACAGGTGTGTCCCCAAGGTCACAGATGTGTTCCGGGGTCACAGGTGTGTCCCCATGGTCACAGGTGTGTCCCAAGATCACAGGTGTGTCCCAAGATCACAGGTGTGTCCCCAGGTGTGTCCCAAGATCACAGGTGTGTCCCATGGTTACAGGTGTGTCCCCAGGTCTGTCCCACGATCACAGGTGTGTCCCATGGTCACAGGTCTGTCCCATGGTTACAGGTCTGTCCCCAGGTCTGTCCCATGGTCACAGGTGTGTCCCCAGATGTGTCCCAGGGTCACAGGTGTGTCCCCAGGGTCACAGGTGTGTCCCCAGGTCTGTCCCACAATCACAGGTGTGTCCCAGGGTCACAGGTGTGTCCCCAGGTGTGTCCCACGGTCACAGGTGTGTCCCCAGGGTCACAGGTGTGTCCCCAGATCTGTCCCATGATCACAGGTCTGTCCCCAGGTGTGTCCCACAGTCACAGGTGTGTCCCCTGGGTCACAGGTGTGTCCTACAGTCCCAGGTGTGTCCCAGGGTCACAGGTGTGTGCCAGCCCCCGTTCCAGTGCCGGGGCTGGGCTGCAGCCCGGGTGCCCCTTCCTGCGGGCACAGCTCCCTCCTCTGCCGGCACAAAGGCTGCTGGCTCCGGCCCGGGGCCACTGCCCTGCCAAGCTGCTCCCGAGCCTCCCCCGCCCAGGAGGGGCAGAGCTCCCTTTGTGCCAGTGCCGTGGGCAGAGCACAGCCGGTAATTCAGCCCTGAACGCTCCCAGCAGGGTCCGTGCGGGCGAATGTGTACTCAGAAATACCTGTGCACTTACTGGTATGAAGAATTCCCCTCACCTCCCATTTTATAGCGTACAGAAATTGGTATTGGTGTACCAATGGGTATTTTAGAAGTAGAAATAGTGAACAAAGGGGTCCTTGACATAAACATTCCTCGGCCAAAAGAGGAAGTTTACTTAGATAGGAATATTTATAGGAGTGAGAGCTTGAGCATCAAGTCCAAACATTGTAACGTAAAACTATCTTCAGTATTAAATAAAAAGTAGCATGATATAGTTCTTATTCGCAAAATCCATCTAAGAAATGAGTAAATATTCATCTATATCATCAGAATGGCTTCCCTGTGAATGAAAATATTCATTAAGGTGGCCCATAATGAACATTTTGAGTTTCCCCTATACTGCAAAATTTTAATTTTGGAAAACTTTCACATTAAGTCTGTTGGAAAACCGTCACTTTCTCATGCACAGTTAAATGCACACATACTTAGTTGTAGCACGACTTTTATCTCCTTTCACTGCTAAAACACCCCCAAGTGTGCAATGCCTGGTGGAGGTACCTCCACGAAAGAGACAGCTGAACACGGGCAGATTAAAAACCAATTTAACTGATGGCCACAAACAGAGCTCAGACTTTGTCATGGCCACAAAGATTTTCTGTCAAGGCATGAAAGCGATGAATCAGTATGCAGAAGGTATTGCCTGCCCATAGAGATGCTAATTCCGTGGCACTTTGGAAACTCATGTTCTACATTTACTCTTCACACCCCGTGGAAGTTAACCAGCCTTAGCCTGAGCTAATGAAATCAAAAGGCTGCAAAATGTCACATTTTCGCAAAACATCCCGTTTTCTCATCCCCCTGCAGCCTCATTTGGGGTCTTTGGGCTCTTTCTCCGAGTTGTTTGACAAGCTCGGTGCTGCCCGGCTGTCCTGAGGCACAGTTGTCCCCAGACTGGAGAGCTGTGTTCACACAGAGCTGCTGTAACTGGTTCATCTGCACAATGTAAAGGGCCCATCACTTTCCTGCTCCTGAAAATGACAGGAACCCTCAAGAAAAAATTAAAGGAAGTCTAGGATAGCAGAACAAAACTCAGAAGTTTCAGCAAGTTAGCACTGAGGACTTACATTCTGTGTTTTGGTTTGGGTTTTTTTTTTTCCCTGAAGTGCTACAAAGATACCTATATGAGAAGTTTGCACATTGCAGGCATGTTTAGATAGAATATTTTATATATGCAGATAGAGAATTTTATATATAGCAAATACTGCTATATTCAGCAGTAGATATTTAAAAGCTCAGAAGTATTCTCGAAGTTAGCGCCTAATATACAAGTACACAAAACATATAAAATTTAGAAACATATTCTGTATATTTAAATATAGAATATTCTATGGAATGTATAGAATATAGAATGTCTATAAAATAATACCTATAATATATATATAATATATAATATATACTCTAGACTATAGACTATATACTATATAATATAATATATAATAAATAATATATAATATATAATATAGAGAAAATAAAATTATAGAAAGTATGTATAATATAGAAAATATAGAAAAATTAATGTCTAATCTATAAACTATATACAACAAAAAATAATAAAAATAAATATATTTTATATATTATTTAAAAATAATATGTAATATATAAAATATATTAAAAAGGTAATATATATATATTATATATAAAATATATAAAAAAGGTTGAATATATAAGAAAGGTAAAATGTAGAAAAATGGTAAAATGTAGAAAAAGGTAAAATGTAGAAAAATGGCAAAATGTAGAAAAATGGCAAAATGTAGAAAAATGGCAAAATGTAGAAAAATGGCAAAATGTAGAAAAATGGCAAAATGTAGAAAAATGGCAAAATGTAGAAAGTATAAAAATAGGTAAAACAGGAAAAGTAGTAGGTAAAATAACAGGCAAAATAAACATATAAAGCACATTTTTATATAAAATATAACCAACATATTTCATATCAAATATATACCATATCTTTTTTTGTATACATAAACCACCTAAACCCCATAAACCAGGTGCTAAATAATAACTAACTAACTAGGAAGCCACCGTCCGAGCCCAGCAACCGCTCATCAGCCCGAGCCCTCCCGGCTGCGCTCCATCACTCACCGAGCGCGGCATCGCACAGCAGCTGCTGCGGGTGCGCGGGCGCGCAGCTGCAGCCGGACACGGCCGCGGGCAGCGCCGCCAGCGCCAGCAACAGCACCAGCGCTGCGCCCCGGGCCCCGGCGCTCCCGGGCCGCCCGCCGCCCGCTCGGCTCATGCTCGGCACGGGGGGAAGGCTCCTGCCGAGCCGCGAGGCGCCGCCCGCGCAGGGATGCTCGGGGCCCGGGGACCGGGACGCTCGCTGCTCGGAGCGGGATGCTCGGCGCTGCGGTGTCCGGGATGCTCGCTGCTCTGCTCGGCGCCGCGGTGCCGGGATGCTCGCTGCTCTGCTCGGCGCCGCGGTGCCGGGATGCTCGCTGCTCTGCTCGGCGCCGCGGTGCCGGGATGCTCGGTGCCGCTCTGCTCGGTGCCGCGCTGCTCGCCGAGCCCGCCCCGAGCGCCGCCGCTGCTCGCTGGCTCCGGCTCGCCCTGCCCCGGGACCCTCTTATCCGCGGCCCCAGCTCCGCCCTCCCGCCGCCCGGAGCTCCGTTATTGGTGACAGCGGCCCCGAGAAGCGGCGCGGGAGCGGAGGTGGCAATCGCCGAGCGCTTCCACAAAAGCGGCTTTTACGCGGCTCTGAAGGTGGCTTTCGGAGCGTTTTTGTCTCGTCCGAGTAAGTTTGCTTGCAGTTGGGATTTAAGAGCCAGCCCTGCGATCTTATTTTGGGCGAGTAAACAAAGCTGCGCTGTTTTAAGCTGCGCTCGCGTTCGCAGCCCCCGATCTTCCCTGCGCTTCTGGGCATTTTCCTGAACTGCCGTCCCTGTTCGCAGGCTGCACAGAACTTCATTCATGAAAAGGAAAGCTCTCAATGCTCTGCTTGTGAGCCTCCAACAATCGCCGGTTACAGGGAATAACGAATTACAAATAAAAGCCGCAATAAAAGGCATTTTAAACGAAATTGTTTCACCGCTGATTTAATATAGAATAGCAAAGAAAAATATCCCAGTGGTGTGTTTTGGAGGCACAGCTCTTCCCCTGCATTTCTTATTAATGCAAATCCCACTCAGCACACATCTGTGCCTGTGTTTCCTGGCTGATGTTGGAAGTGGAATACAGACATAAATGCAGAGTTCAGAAATCCTTTTCGCCTTCAGAGCTTTGGTTGCTGTGGCAATCTGGATGTGTGTAGCCTGTGGGCACCCTCTCTTTAGAAAGGAAAATGTTTCATGAGGAAGCAACCCGAGGTTTGATTAGAGAGTAATAAAGAACATCTCTGGATTGACAGGATGCAGGACTGGCTGCTTAAACAACTCTGTGTTTTTGTCACAACCCAAATCAAGCCTAGGAATTGAAAATTCATTAACACAACCTGAACCATTCCAACAGGCTCATGAAAATGCATTTTGTTGAGGCTGAGGTTTAGGTGTGCCCAAAGCAGCTTCTTACCTTTAGAGAGAAGTGTATGTGTTTTACAGCAGCAGATTTATTTCATTTCTGAACAGTTATACAAAAAAATAATAGTGCTCTGATTCTTTTTCTTTTTAATTCACATCCCCCTCAAGATACGCTCTGTCTGTTAGAAAAAAAACCACAAATATTCAGAATTATTAGAATTGGGTCTAGTTCTTATCCTTTAGATCCACACCAAACACTGAAGGCAGGAAACCTGTACAAAATATCCTGATTTCACACAACCACACTTGGATTTTTTTACTTTTTCCAGTCTAAAGTTTTGGCTTCAAATCATAAGGTTGGATCCAAGCCCAGGACTAACACCAGAAAATAATTTAGACCTGTTAACATCTCTGTTCTTACCTAGAATGGGGGAAAGGATGGCAGGGGCTGGAGGCTGGCACGGGAGCTGGAGCTGCAGGGGGACAGCCACAGCCTCAGGCAGGGGTGCCATGGCTCCAGGTCTGTCCCTTCTCCAGCAGGACTGGGGAGAGGAAGGAACTAACAGGGAGCCATCCACTGGTTCCCATAGCACATCACAGGGCTGCTGGTACAGATGATCTAAACAGATCCATTTGATCAAATTCAATATCAAATTCAATTTACAAATTTAAATTATCAAGAAATATGTAGGGCAAACACTCTTCTCTGCTGGTCCCTAAGGCACATTTAGTCCAGGATTCTCCAGAACAACACGTCCAGCTATGTTCTGGGTGTCCTAAAGACTTTTCTATCTAGTACAATCAAATTAATTATATAATCAATAGAAGAATATAATGCTCAGAACAAAATTCAAAGATTATTTTATGACAAGTTACAAATTAGTTGTCCACTATCTTCTAGATATAGAAGAGAATTAAATACTTTCAACTGACGGTGTAGAGCACAAAAATGCTAACACTAAACCTCATATTTGTCAGGGGCCTTGTTATTTTTTCCAGTGATTAGTATCCACTTAGAGCAGTGTGGGCATTAATTAGCATGACTGATTGTCTTCTGACAGCCCCCAGAATCCTGCACTAAATCCACTGGCCCCTGCTGTTGGAGGATTCCCCTGCAGCCCAGACTTTGGGACACCCGCACCTCTGGAGGTGACAGGGATGGAGGAGTGAGGGACATCCCCCCGGGAGCTGGGGTGAGGAGGGGCAGCTCTGCTCCCTGCTGCTCTCTGCCCTGCCCCACCCTGCCCACCCCTCCTCTCACCCTGGAACTGGGGATAAACTGGAGCTGGGATAACCCAGAACTGTACTGGGGATAAACTGGAGCTGGGATAACCCAGAACTGAACTGGGGATAAACTGGAGCTGGGATAACCAGAACTGAACTGGGGATAAACTGGAGCTGGGGATAAACCAGAACTGTACTGGGGATAAACTGGAGCTGGGATAACCAGAACTGTACTGGGGATAAACTGGAGCTGGGGATAAACCAGAACTGTACTGGGGATAAACTGGAGCTGGGATAAACCAGAACTGTACTGGGGATAAACTGGAGCTGGGATAAACCAGAACTGTACTGGGGATAAACTGGAGCTGGGGATAAACCAGAACTGTACTGGGGATAAACTGGAGCTGGGGATAAACCAGAACTGTACTGGGGATAAACTGGAGCTGGGATAAACCAGAACTGAACTGGGGATAAACTGGAGCTGGGGATAAACCAGAACTGTACTGGGGATAAACTGGAGCTGGGATAACCAGAACTGAAGATAAACTGGAGCTGGAAAACCCAGAACTGAACTGGGGTAAAACTGGAGCTGGGGATAAACCAAACTGTATTGGGGATAAACAGAACTGAACTGGGGATAAACGTGAGCTGGGATAAACCAGAACTGAAGATAAACTGGAGCTGGAACAACCAGAACTGAAGATAAACTGGAGCTGGGATAACCCAGAACTGAACGGATAAACTGGAGCTGGGATAAACCCAGAACTGTAACTGGGGATAAACTGGAGCTGGGATAAACCAGAACTGAACTGGGGATAAACTGGAGCTGGGATAAACCAGAACTGAACTGGGGATAAACTGGAGCTGGGATAACCAGAACTGTACTGGGGATAAACTGGAGCTGGGATAAACCAGAACTGAAGATAAACTGGAGCTGGGATAAACCAGAACTGTACTGGGGATAAACTGGAGCTGGGATAACCCAGAACTGTATGGATAAACTGGAGCTGGATAAACCAGAACTGTACTGGGATAAACTGGAGCTGGGGATAACCCAGAACTGTACTGGGGATAAACTGGAGCTGGGGATAACCCAGAACTGTACTGGGGATAAACTGGAGCTGGGATAACCCAGAACTGTACTGGGGATAAACTGGGGCTGGGGATAATCCAGGGCTGGGGATAAACCGGGATTTCAGGATAACCCAGGATTTCAAGATAACCCAGGACTGAGGATAACCCCGGATTCTGGGATAACCCAGGATTCCAGGATAACCCAGGACTGGGGTTTAACCCAGGATTCCAGGATAACCCAGGACCGAGGATAACCCAGGATTTGGGGATAACCCAGGATTCCAGGATAACTCAGGATCCAGGATAACCCAGGGCTGGGATAACCCCTGTGCCTGGCAGTGCCGGGATTGTCTCCTGCCACTGCTGTCTGCCCTCCCCAGCCCGTTTTCCAAGGAGGCAGCTCTGCCCAGGCAGTCTCTACATCCCTGCCACTGCTCTCCAGCATTTCTCTGGTGGGTTTGGGTTCACCCAGGCTGGGAGCTGTGTCAAGGAGCACTGAACTCTGCTGCACAGGGCTTGTCCATACATCTTTTTCCAAAGGTTTTTCATTGTCGTGGGACATGCCACAGCCACCTCATTGTCCCTTCCAGCTGTCAGGCAGTTTGGGTGTACTCAGAGTCTTCTGCTTGGGCTGCCTGCTCTGTGCTTTAGCTGCTGGCAGTGCACAGAGTACAATTTTTTATCCATATCAATCTGATTTTCTCTTCATTGTAGCAAATGAACCTTATTTGAGAATGGAAGTGGGCAGGATTTTCCAGACCAGTAATTTATCTCTTGCCTACTCAGTGCTTTGGCTGGACTCTTTCCTCCCTAGTTCTCATTTGGCTTTGCAATTACCTCTAAATTCTACTTTCATTTTACCTGATGAAGTCACACTACACATCCTGTACCAAAGCTGTACAATCATGTTGAAAATTCAGAGTTAGAATAGCATTTCACAAAACTGGTGAGTTTTCATGGATTCTAAATTCCAGTGCCTCTGCATGAACTGCAGCCTGCCTCAAACAGGAGGGTATTTATAGCTGTCACCTCTGAAACACTACAGTAAAAAATCCTTACAGTTTATAGTCTCAGCAGTTTGGGTGATTGTTTTATAAGGTGGCAAAGTGTTACTTGACTTTTGAGGCGGCAGTTTTCCAAGCAGTCGGTGGAAGGATGAATTAAACACTGACACACCACAATCAAAATACAATTTGTTTCTGCAGAGCTTTTGTCTCCAGAGTTTCTTCCAGAGATCTGTGGGAGCTGCTCTCATTGATTCACTGCAATTACGCTTCGTGTTTTCCTTCTTAATGACAATTTCTGTTTTCATGCTGTGCAGGTTTGAAAACAGCAGACTTTCTGCCATCAGATCGCTTTGTGTTGATTTAGATCACTGGGATTTTTTACTACACAAACCAGTTGTGGGGACAAAGGCATGCCAGGTGGATCTCCTGGTGATCTGCTGGAGTGCCTCCATAAGCCAAGCTCATCCCCAGCCCTGGCTGATTTCAGGGGGCACACGCAGCTGCTTTGTGCAGCTCCAGCCTCCCCAGCTGCTGGTGGCAGTCACAGGTGCCTCAAAGGGAGCTCAGAACTTCCAATTCTGCACCAACTCCCACTGACACCCCTGGGAACTGAGGTGGCCCTGGGATGATCTGTGTTGCCCTTACTTCACAAACCACTTAAACCTTCAATGCTGGGTCAGGGGCTCACAGATCAGGCACATTTTCCTCTCCCACTGGTCAATTAACGCTCTACTTTTATCCTCTTAAACTTTTCGTTTCTTCACTGCCCTGGCCAAAAAGACAGCACGAATCACCTCGGCTTGCCCCTTGGCTTGGGCACTGAACCTTGCTCCCTGCAGAGAGAGTTGCACACCTCCTTTTAGCTGCCAAGTGCACAACGTGGCTCCACACCCCCGAAATGGTGCCTGAGTTTGTTGAGGCCAGCAGCTGGGGGGGTGTGAGGGTTTCTGCTGAGAGGCCAGGGCTGGGCTGGCCCTGCTGGTGACGGAGCTCCTGCCTGGCTGAGCCCCCACTTTATCTGGAAATTGTGTTTTCTGCAAACCAAACAGACCAGAGAAAGTACATCTGCTGCTTGTTTATTGATTTAGGGCTCTTCCTGCCTGTTTCTGGGAAAGAAAAAAAAAAAAAAAGAAAAAAAAAAAAAGAATGAATAAAAGGCCACCTTCATTATTTCACTTTTAATTTCCTTTCTCCAAAGTAAGCAGAGCAAAATTAGATTTAGGCTGATGCATATTCCACAAATAAATTACATGGAACTAGAGTGGTTAAATGAACTTTGCTTGGGGATTATTGGAAAGATAAATATTTAAACACTGAACTTGAGGTAAGTCGTGTTTATGCAACATCTGGGGTTTTTTTGTCACTGCTTCTCCGCCCCCTCTTTTTTTTCCTATTGTGGCTTTTTTAGTCAGCTCAACCCCGAGGACATGAAAGCAGGGTGAACACCACCTTCAGAAAACTCTGTTGTCTGTATTGTTGCCAGCAGATAGTTTTTTGTTTTGTTTTTTTTTCTAAGCAGATGAGTTTTGCCTGGTTCCATATTTATAGAAGTCTTTGATTATATTTCACACTATGTCTCACTTAAAAGAATTCAAAGTGCATTTAGAAGAATTCAAATTATATCTCTTGGGGAAAAAAACGCTTGTATTGAAATTGTTCAAAAACTATTTAAATTGCAGTAGAACTTATAAACCATTGAGCACCATAGTGCATGAAGCTTAAATTTGGAGGCTTTCTTTTAAGTGAATAGACTTTTAACTGCAGGATAACACTCTGTTTACCAGACTTAGAAACTCCAGAAAATTTCTGCAGTAGGGAAGGATAGGGATTTCCATTCCATATGGAAAAATGCAAACAACAGTCCAGGTGGGGACTGTGCTGGTCAATTCTGTAGCCACCAACTGGGTCACTGAATTACCTGCACCACAGATTAGCCAGGGTGATATTGGAGCTATGGTGGAATTTTATCAAACTAGAATATTCCTTTCTACAGTGAAAAAACAAGCACAGTTACAAAATCCTTAGGTGGCCAGATACTGAAGATTGTTACAGTAAAGTGTTTGCCTTTTAAGCTCAAAGTACAAAAAAAATTCTTCAATTTTAAAAGTTTCATGCAGGTGAAATGCTAAGAAACCATAATTAACCATAATTATCCTTGCTATTGTGACATCAATGAGGGAATAATGAAATGAACTGGCTTTTTAGATTTTCATGCTCATCTAGAAGGGAAATTCATCCTCCCTGGATAAAATCTGAATATTCACTGTTTGATTAATGGCATTGGATTAACAAATGTCAGTGTGTTCCTCAGCTGTTTGCATATGTGTTCCCACAATGAGCCAGGAGCTTTTCCAGTTGCTACCAATATTTATTACCAATCCAGTCATATTCATATGTGACTATAAATTTTGAAAATTTTATTCCACATTTGCCAAATATTCTGGTTTCTGTCTAATTAATAATGGTAGTTTATTGCATTGCTCTTTATGTTAGAAGTCCTGGTAATTTTTTTGCTCTGCTGTATCTTGTGTATATTATATGTATGTGGAAGGGCTCATGTAGTGCAGACACTTCCATCTCTCACATTTATGAACTTGGCAGATTTCTCAGTTTCTCAGTTGCTCTTGGGGTTTTCCCCCTCAGTTTTTAATTGCCAGAGTAGAATTTTTATTTTCCTCAATTTAAGAACACTTTCAAAAAATTTGCAATAATTTTGTAAGATGGCCTTTTCCCCTCAGTGACACCTTTTAAAGCCAACAGCTTCTATAGCACTAATTATAAAATACACGATAATTATCAGCAATTATAATGCAAATTTAAGGGAAATCCATGGAGCTGGTAAATTTTCACTGTCACTATCACACTTGTTTCATATATAATGTTCACCAAATGTGGGAATAGTCTGGGGAGTGCCAAAATGACCAGAAAAGTGCCAAAAATGACTGGGAAATGGCATGGGGGGATTCAGGTCAAGTTTTCTTTAATTTCCATGGGACATTTCAGGTTTTGTTGGCAGAACAATCCCCTGCCCACGGGTTGGTGACAGAGAGGTGCTGCAGAGGGAAAACTGGGATCATTGAAATCAGAGCAGGAATAAAGGAAAAGCTGCCCAAACCCCAGAATAATTACTGCTGAATTTCATGGGCCTGTCCCAGGGAGGGCTCTGAGCAAGAGAAATGCTGGGATTATTGAATTCTGCCAGCTTGGCTTTTTCCTCTCTGAAGTTTGAACTGCAGCATCCGGAGTCTCTTCCCTCAGTCTGTGCTGGATGTGGTGGAGCACGTGGAATCTCAGGATCAGGGCCCAGAGAAAATGATGTTACTGCATTTTTCTGAGGGAGAAAACACTTTTTTTTTTCCTTTTCCTTTTCCTTTTCCTTTTCCTTTTCCTTTTCCTTTTCCTTTTCCTTTTCCTTTTCCTTTTCTTTTTATTTTCCTTTTCCTTTTCCTTTTTTTTCTTTTTCTTTTTTTCTTTTCCTTTTTCTTTTTTTTTCTTTTTCTTTTTTTCTTTTCCTTTTCCTTTTTCTTTTTTTTTCTTTTTCTTTTTTTCTTTCTCTTTTTCTTTTCTTTTTCTTTTTCTTTTTCTTTTTCTTTTTCTTTTTCTCTTTTCTTTTTCTTTTTCATTTTCTTTTTCTTTTTCTTTTTTTTTTTCTTTTTCTTTTTCTTTTTCTTTTTCTTTTTCTTTGGTGTGAGTTGTGTTGGTTCCTGTGGTGCACAGAGGATTCCACAGCCTTGGGATCACAGGAAGAGCCGTGGTCCTGTTAATTACAGGAGTGCCATCTGCACTGCCGTGCTCAGAGGTCTGCCAGCATTTCCATTACAAACCCCACTGCAGAGGTTTGCAGCTCAGGCACAGAAATGTGGTGCTGCCCTGATGAATCTTGGGTCTGGCAATGATTTATTCCCCTCCTACCCCCAAAAACTTTAAAAAAGAACTTGGGTTAAAATCTGAAAGTGATCCACCAGTGACTGGATGTTGACTAAGCAGGAACTTTGGTGGCTGCAGTTTAGCAAGAACGTCATTCCTAAATTCCTGTAGAGGTGACTTTTACTGTGTAATGCAAGTGCTTTTAGTCTTTCTGAAATGAATCCGTTTACTCACAATTTACTCACAATTTGTTCACAATTCTTAGTTTATGTTCTGGAGCGTCTGTGATTGTATTCATTGTGCTGGAATGTGGCACTCAAGGAAGGGTTTGGAGCCTCTAACACTGTCCTGCTGCTGCCCAGCTTAATTACATGTTGAAGGTGTTCAGCTTTTTATTTCTAGTTATAAACCTCTTCTGTGAATGAGGTTTGTGCTTGGTTGATACAGATTCGAGACATGCAAATTTTAAGTGGGGAAAAAAAGCAGTGCCAACCATGGCCATGACTGGGAGGTCCTAAACTTTTTCAAGTGAATGATGGAAGTAAAAGTGGTCGTTCACAGCATTTTTTGAGAGACAGGAGCATTGTCTTTATTTATTGGATAAAGTGTTTTCAAATGCTTCTGTATATTTGATTTCCTATTCAGTGGTTGGATTATTCTGAATTATTCCCTGCATTCTGGGAAGAAGCTGGAGCCTTCCCTAGAAAACTCAGATGTTCTGTATGGCAAGCTGGGACCTGCCTTTAAAGCAAGTTTTTGTGAATTGTACATCACTGCTTTCATAAGTGGTCAGAAAATGCATTTACAGCCCTGCTAAATAGTGGAGATGAAGGGGAAAAGGTCCTTAATTTGGCAGCATTAATGATTATAGCCTGGGAGAGTGTGAGTTTGTGGGTCAGAAAGCACAGAAGCGAAACTTAAAATCGGAACAGCAGAAACTCAGTTTAAAAAGTGAAAAGACATACAAAAATTGTGGAGATTAAGAAAAGTTAGGAACACCAATTGTCTGTATTGGGAATGACACTGTGCTCAGAAAATGCACGCAGCAAGTGACCAGAGCACAGAGGATGGACAGCCTGGGGCACCGTGTGGCCAGAGCAGCTTGGGCCACATTAGGATCGTGCTTAAACAATTTCCCTCGACGATGCTGTTTAACCACTGTGCCGGGGTGGCTCTCTTCTCTAATGTGCCTGTTTTGCTCCCCCAGCTCACAATGCCAACCTTTCCTGTGGTGGTGAAGATTGGACACGCTCACTCAGGCATGGGCAAGGTGCAGATGCTGCTGGTTGCATGTCGGGAGCCTGGGGGTCGCCCCTCACCTCTGCATGCTCATTCCTCCCCTGCTATTTTACCTTTTATCTCCCCAGGCTCTGTCTCGGAGCCCCAACCCCCCCCGCCCCTTGCAAATCTCTGCCTGTCCACGCTAAGAAAGCATCTCTCTTTAGGAAAATAAAAACGTGCCCCAAGTATTTTTACCACGAGGCCTTTGCAGTTTGAGAGTTGCCCTGTGTGGGGTGTGCTTTGGACTGTGCTGAGCTGCTTTCTCGAAGCAAAACCTTGTTTACTAATTTATTGTCTGCACTGAAACCCTCCAAGAGTCGAGGTCTGCTGCACAATCCAACCGTTTGGAGCTGGGAGTGTGGGAAGGTTTTGCCTTGGTTCCTTTTTGGTTTCAGCTTGATACTGAACTTTGATTTCCTATCTTGATGTGTTGTTGTCTGTGATTGTTTCATACCTCTGTATAACTGCTGCTTTCTTTCTCCAAAGTAATTGCATTTCAGTGGTGAGTACAGATGTTTTGGTGTCACTTATCTCACAGTGCAGGGCCAATGGGAATCTCATTTTCACTGCTAGCAGTGACAATTTCTAGTCCCTCCAGAAACACTGAAAACACTTCATGCTAGAACTGGTTTAGATTTTAAAACAATTAATCAGAGAGTAGTTCCATTTATCATCCTGAATCTCCAAAGCTCCATGAACATAATATTTGCCACTATTTTCAGATAGAAAACTGATTTAATTGCAACTTGTACTGTATGCTTATTTTTTGTCTATGACTGTTTTGCTTTGTTTCATGTTTAGTAAATCATTGGAAGTCCAGCAGCCAATTTAACTGAGAGCAGACCTAGCCACTAATTAAACTGCACTTTCTGTGGATTGCATATGTGAAGTGTTAGAATGTTTATGCTGTACTTTGGATATTCACCTCTCATTTACAGAAAAGGAGAAATAATGCACAGAAATATTCCTCGTACCAATTGCCTAGAAATTACTTTTTCTTTTAGCTATGAAATATTTTAAACCCTCCAAGATTAAATGCAATCGGGGAGCAAAGGAAGGTTCCCCTGGAAGCCCAGCCCTCCCCCAGGGCACTGCTGGCAGCAGCATTTCCAGAGGTCACACTTACACCCACACAGGCCAGTCAGTCTTCAGAAAATGAAGTTGAAACCAGGCCTCGTGTCTGGTTTGTGGCTCTCAAATGGCAAATTACTCTATATCTTTCTCCATCTGAGAGCTGGGGGCAAATACTTAGACTTTAGGCTTTTATCTCCACCAATTTCCATTTACTGGGCCATGTCCCACCTGCCAGCTGTGGCCTCAGGTTCCCTTCTCAGCCCAGGAGGGGAGAAGCAAGCAGGATGCTGGGCTTGCAAGGAGCTGCAAACTCCTGATATTGGAGATACTGCCCCTGCCTGCTTCCTCCTCCCTGTCCTGAAATTCCCTCTGGGTCAGGGTGGGGCAGTCCCACGCTCCTGCTCCCCACCTGCCCCAAGGCTGCTCTCCTGAGCCCATTCATCCCTCACAGTCCCCCCCAGAGACTGCCCTCCCTCTCCAGAGGTGACATCTCTGTCCCCCCTCTGCCCTCCAAAATCTCCTCCTCCCTCTCCCCTGGATCAGCATCCCCCAGTTTTCTATCCCCCTCTTCCTTCAAGGTGTAAAAGCTGATGGTTTGGTGGTGCTCCCCACCTCAGCAGAGCGTTCCACCCCTGGGAAATCCCAGCCCTGGAAAGCCCAGCTCCTTCAGAGCAGAGGGAAAAATGAGAATAATGGTTCTGCTGCCTGGAGCCAGCCCCCTGTGCTCCCTGAGAGAGCCCTCACCAGGACACCACCACCCTTCAGCTCCTCCCTCGTGGGAGAAGCTGATGGCAGGATGTGAAAATTCCTTGTGGGCTCCTCATGTATTCAGTTACCTGAGCAATTTACAGACCCAGCAAGAATCTACATCCATTGGAATTATTGTGTGTCACACCTAAAAAAAAAATCTGAGGCCTGCAGATCTATAATTAACTAACATCACATAAAAAAAAAAAAAAAAAAAAAAAAAAAAAAAAAAAAAAAAAAAGCAAAATTAAATTCCAGTGTTCCAGTGTCTGCAAATGCAAATTGCTTTCTCCAGATGAGCAAGTAATATTTTGCCTAGAAAAATTTAAAGCAAGACTATTATAGAACCTAGGAATCAGATACAGTATCAGATTTTTTTTTAATGTTGTCAAAACCATGTTTCTCATGAATTCCGTTTGCAGCTGAATGCTACATTTTATTCCTAATTACTCTTTTTTTCTTTTGTCTGTGCTGTGTTCTTGTGGCTTGATGGCTCCAGATCAAGGTAGACAACCACTACGATTTTCAGGACATAGCCAGCGTGGTAGCACTCACTCAGACCTACGCCACCACTGAGCCCTTCATAGACTCCAAATATGACATCAGGATCCAAAAAATAGGCAGTAACTACAAGGCATACATGTGAGCCAAATCCTTATGTTCTTTCCTGCTTTTTTGTTTCAAATTTGACAAGCACCAGTGAGATTAAAGAGAGTTGGATGAGTCTCTGAGGTGATGCCTCCCTTGTCACACTCTCTGGGAAGTGTATTTTAAACTTTCTGGATTTGCCAAAATTCTTTTTCTCAGTTGATTGTGGCTGAGAGGAGGAGAATGAGACACCAGGTGAGCCTGCCAGAGGGGATTGTCTGCTAACTGGTGTTCATTATTTTCATTTAAAGAAAGGAGCAGTTGGAAGAGGGTTTGGTTTCACGGAGGACTTGTTAATTCAGATTTCTTTGTACCTTTTCATCAATTTAAGGACAAATTTTCTTCAAATTTTTCTTCTCCCATCTGAGGATAATTTGGATGGCATTCATCCACACAAACAAACCTGAGCTGTCACACTTTAGTGGAACAAAGTCCTCTCCTTTCAACATAACACATCAAAGAAACAATCCAAGCTTGCAGTGACCTTCAGAGAGATGCATGAAAACCCCTTCTCCTTTTGGAGCCCAGGTGTTTGCTTAAAGGCCATGGCTAAAGGAGAGGCACAGAGGATGCTTCAGCCTCACACCCAGCCCTGAGCTGGAGCAGCACACTGAGTGGTGATGCAGCAGCTGAGCTCTGCTACCTGTGTTGATGCAGATTTTTACTCTCTCTCAATTATCAGGCAGTGTAATCTGACAAACACTCGTTTCATTTCTCATTTTGTGACAACTTAGAATATCTCATGCCTTTGTTCCCTCACACTTACAATCCTGAGGCAGGGAAAATATAACAGAACATAGATAAAAATACATATTTACATCTCCATACCTGCATCCAGACACGGGGATATTTCCCAAGGAACTCCGGAACATTGGAGGGATCAGTGAATCCCTGTAAATCATTTGTAAGGTACAGTCAGGTTCTTTATCAGGAAAGAATTGCAAGCCAACCATAAATATTGAGAGAACCCGAAGCTTTTTAAAGCAAATCCATACAATGTTTTATAATTTAAAAGACAGGGTTGATGTTAAAACCAAACCATTTACAACAGCCATGAGGAAAGAGAAACTTGGGTCCAGAGTGGGAGAAGGGGAAACATTCACCTGGTTAGGTTGATATTGGAAGGCCACACACTCTTGGCTTAGTCCCTGCAACACTGCTGCCCCTGGAGCTGGCACTGAGGGGGCACCTGGGAAAGAACTCAGCCCTTGGGAAGTTCCAAGCTCTGTCCTCCCCAAACCAGCCCAGCCATCCCCCAGTGCTGCCCCACATGTGAGAGGCTCAGGGCAGCCTGAGCTGGGGGCAGCCCTGTGCCATGGCAGAGCAGTGTGGGCACTGAGCATCACTGAGTGAGGGGCTCAGGGCAGAGCAGTGTGGGCACTGAGCATCACTGAGTGAGGGCTCAGCAGAGCAGTGTGGCCTGAGCTCACGGTGAGGGCTCAGGCAGAGCAGTGTGGGCACTGAGCATCACTGAGTGAGGTCAGGGCGAGCATGTGGCACTGGCATCACTGAGTGAGGCTCAGGCAAGCAGTGGCACTGACATCACTGAGTGAGGGCTCAGGGCGAGCAGTGTGGGCACTGCATCACTGAGTGAGGGGCTCAGGGCAGAGCAGTGTGGCATGGCATCACTGAGTAGGGCTCAGGGCAGAGCAGTGGGGCACTGAGCATCATGAGTGGGGGCTCAGGCAGAGCAGGTGGGCATGACACACTGAGTGAGGGCTCAGGGCAGAGCATGTGGCAGAGCATCACTGAGTGAGGGGCTCAGGGCAGAGCAGTGTGGGCACTGAGCATCACTGCCCCACACATGGGGGGCTCAGGGCCTGTGCCATGGCAGTGCACCCTGCAGCGTGGGCACTCAGCCCCTGCCCTGCTGCACCCAGAGGGGGCTGAGCATGCTGGAAATGGTGTGCTGGAAGCAGGAGCTGTGCCCTCACCAAGGCAGCACCCTCAGAAAGCTCTCAGGGAGGCCGAGGATTCTGGAATATTCTGTTATCCGGTGTTTTCAGTGGTAAGGACCGGGATTTAGGCTCCCTGTGGAGTTCAGGTGTGTCAGGTCTTCCTCACCTCTCCCTACAGGCTCAACAGTCTTAAGCAGGTGATGCAGCTTTTATCCCCTGGCTTCTCCAGGAGAGCCAACTCCAGTTCTGCTTGTTTGTCTGACACTGGTGCTCCAGACTGGACTTTCCCTGGCCGTCCCCCCTCTCTGAGGACACCCATCCTCCTTTGTCTGGCAGCACCGGGTCCCTCCACCCCAGTGTCCCCTCTCCCCACCTGTCTGGGCTGTGCCTCCTGCTATTGCCCACACTGCCTGACCCTCCCTGTCCCTCAGCCCTTACCCCTCGTGCCAGAGCTGTTCCAGTCCTCAGGATGTCCCTCAGCCCTTGGACTCTGCTCGGGGCCATTCCCCAGCTTTGCTCTGCCCCTGCTCCCAGCCCCAGTCTCCTCCCCAGGGCTCTTCTCGTGCCCCTCTGCAGGGCTGCATGGGGCTTGTCTCTCTTTTTCTCTCATTTTCTCACCCGTCAGTGCTTTGGCAGGCAGGTTCCTGGTGTTGTGCTGCCCATCCTTCTCCTTCTCGAATAAACAGAGCTGATTTTCCCCCTTTTACAGCTCCCAAGGTCAGAGTTTTAGGATGAGGCCGGGCTCCTGAAGGCTCCAATACGTGGCCAGGTTACCAGATGCAATATTGGGCTCATCCCCTGTGATAGAAATTGGACCACAACATTTTGTAGGAGAGAGCCCCACCTTTTATTCCCCTTTAACTTGAAATATAAATGCTGTTCAGCATCAGGAATAATTTTGGAAGAGTCAGCCATGGTAAATTTATCATTCTGAAACATAAATGTTTCTTCTTTGCAGAAGAAGCAGTTGGCCTAAGGGACAGCAAAAATAAGTTAAAATGACAGCCTGTTCCTCCTACCTTTTATTTATTTTTAAGTTTCTACTCAGAAGCTCTGGGTTCATCCAAATGCTAAAAGCCTAGTGTTCATTTTTTTCTCTAGATTCTTTCATACACTTAAATCACACACCAAAATGAAATACTGATTCGTTATTACAAAGCAGCGTGGAAAGGAGAAGATTTACCAAATGTCTGAAGAATTCTTCATGCACATACATATACATGATGTCAGTAGAATATTGTTCTACAGCTGGTTCTCATTTTGCTCTGTGACACAGGAACAGAGCACCTAGAGAGCCACCACAAAAAATGCCAGCTGAACATTTGTTTTTGTAGTTTAAAGAGAGTTATTAAGAGCCTCAGTTTTATAATTCTGTGGGAAATTGTGGTTTAAGTGGATCCATGAGTCACCAAACACTGGTGCTTATCGTCTGTCAGTAGAGATTATGGTCAAAAAAGCAGGATTGGATCCCTGTAAATACCACAGCCCCTCCAGAGTGACACACACTTAACTGCCCTGGGCACCCGGGCAGCCCTCAGCTGACTTCAAGGAAATCCAGTTTAAAAGGGTCACACACAATGTAGAAAAACAGAAATACAAAAGCCCTGTACCTAAATCTCCCCTCCAAAAGCAGGACCGCGAGTCCAGGGCTTAGAGTTCTTTGATCAAAAGGTCAATAAACCAAAAGTAAAGCACATCAAGCAAAGGAATAGTGCTGGAAGATCAAACCACAGAGCAGGCTGCCTACCCAAGAATAGTAGGCAGACATTTCTACATATTTTTCTGATGATGAGTCCCTGTCCCAGCAATTTGGATTGGATACTGCAAATGCTACTAAATAAAGCAGGTGTTGGAAAAGGGGAAGCTCAAGTTACTATGAATTGTTTAGCAATTCTAAAACAGTTCTTCCTTCTTGCAAAGACCAAATCGAGTACAAACATGTTAAGCCTAAGTGTAAAGCACTTAAAGGTGTAGGAGTTGTTTTATTTATTGTTCAGTGTTTGCTTAAAGAGGAGGAAATAATGATGTGAAAGACTCTTGGCAATTATCAGAAGTGAAGAAGGGTGGGAAACCTACATGTTTCATATATATAATTACAGAAATCATCTCTAGGGCTTAGGGTATCTGGTTGAGTGGTTTTGGATCAGTTCACCATGATCTCTCGTTCTGGAGTTCATCTGTGTCAAACCCACAATCTCCTGAGATTCCACCAGTTAATTCTGTGTCCACAGCATTCCCCAGCCCTCCTCTGACCCCTGCAGCATCCTCACAGCCAGCCAAGCATCCATTCAGGGACTTCTGCAGGAGCTTTGCCCAGAGTGGAGGGAAAATGGGGCTTAAATCAAACCATGTGCCTCTCTGGTCAGTGGTGTTGGGATTCCATCACTGCAGCTGAGCATCTTGAACTAAATACATGCTAAAAGCCTTCAGCATAACTTTTTCCCCTGATTTGGTCACATCTTCCTTCCTAAAAGACACCTACAAGAGTCCATTCTAATGATTTCCTGTGAGAAGTCAGCAAGAGGATTAAACTGTGACTTGTGGAATTTTCTCTTTGATGCAGAATGTCTGTGTAGACTAGTAATGAACCTAAAATTATTCATTTTTAAGCAGGCACAAGTATATAAACACAACCTTGAAAAATTGAGTAGGAATCACAACATAACCTCTTTGCTGGGCAAGGTTTCCTTACACACAGCACTCAAAAAGCACCTCTTCTCTTCTCTTCTCTCTTCTCTTCTCTTCTTTCTCTTCTCTTCTCTTCCTTCTCTTCTCTTCTTCTCTTCTCTTCTCTTCTCTTCTCTCTTCTCTTCTCTTCTCTTCTTCTCTTCTCTTCTCTTCTCTTCTCTTCTCTTCTCTTCTCTTCTCTTCTCTTCTCTTCTCTTCTCTTCTCTTCTCTTCTCTTCTCTTCTCTTCTTCTTCCTTCCCTTCCCCTTTCCCTTCCCTTCCCTTCCCTTCCCTTCCCTTCCCTTCCCTTCCCTTCCCTTCCCTTCCCTTCCCTTCCCTCCCTTCCCTTCCCTTCCCTTCCCTTCCCTTCCCTTCCCTTCCCTTCCCTTCCCTTCCCTTCCCTTCCCTTCCCTTTCCCTTCCCTTCCCTTCTCTCTTCTCTTCTCTCCACTTTCTCCCACAGCAACAAAGGACATGGCATCACAGAAGAACTTTATGCTTTAAAGCCCAGCAAACTTAATGAGGGTCCCAGAGAAAAACCAACATTCCCCCACAATTGCTACTGACCCTCATAATTAACTTAATGGAAAAATGGAGAGAAAGCTCTGGCTGCTGCCTGATATACTTTTAATACGTTGCAGATGTTCCCTTGATTTTACTAACTGGAAACACTTCGTAACTTGTGCTCATAGCCTATTCCCAGTACAGCATTTCACTTCCACAAAGCAGTAATCTTCTCAGCCCTGGGAGCAGTCATAAGATCTAAAGAAGAAAAAAATCTTTACATGGATTTTTTTCCTTTCTTAGAGGTTAAATAGAGGAAGGCGAACTGACACAGATTGTTCAGGTTATATTAGTAAATAGCAGAGTGAACACTGGAGGAGAAACCAAAATCCAAAACACATCTGAAGTCACTTCAGAGGTGTTAGAAACATAAATATGTTGCTTTTCAAGTGTTGGGACAAAGTGGGGTGGATTTGAAAGGAGAAGCTGAAGCTTCTTGACATTTACCTTTGCAGTACCAGTGTGTACAGATAATTCAGTGCCTTTGTAGCTGGCACCAGCTCATTTCTAACACTGCCCCTTCATCAAAGCAGGCTGGGGTTTTAAAAAAAAATCTTAAATAAATACACAGGAAACAGAAGTTTCACAGCCAGTCTTTGTACCTCCAGTACAAAGTATTCCTGACAATGCCCTTACAACCCTTCATGGTTCAGATGTTCTGTGCCAAGCTGGCAGCCAGGAAAAAGGTGTCAATGCTGCACTCATGTGAAAAGCAGAGTCATTTGATAATGAGAATGTGAAACCACTGGCTGCCTTTGTAATGTTTTCCCCCTTTCAGGAGAACCTCCATATCTGGGAACTGGAAGACAAACACGGGCTCAGCCATGCTGGAACAAATTGCTATGTCAGATAAGTAAGTGGAGTCTCGTGTGAAAGGTAATTTAAAAAATTAACGGCGTTTTATTTTAAGTGAATTTTTAAAGAATGCCACTGTTGGTACACGGTTCACAGTAAGTGCATGCATTATGTTCATTTGGGGCAAAAGGGATCTCTCAGTTAGGTGAAAGAGCAGAGCCAAGAATTCCACGTGGCTTCAGAGTTACCTGCCCACACTCACCACCACCCTTGGGTGTTACGCGAGCCCTTGGCTTCCTATATCCACATTTGCTCCTGGAAAATGGCTGGAATTCCCTTCAGAAAATTGAATTTCACACATTCAACCTGTCAGTCATTTCTCCTGGTTCATTTGGCCTCTCTTACCCACCAGTCTCACACCACGCACACTCTTCTAAACTGTCCTCCTTCTACATCCTACCATCCTTCTGCATAACCAAGCAATCCAGTCCTCACTTTGCCTATTTAAATCCCATTTCTCTTTTCTACTTTCAATCCCAAATTCCTTACTTTTCATTTTATAAATTTCCACTGAACTGCACTGTGAGGCTTTTTCCCCTGTTGCTGGGATACACTGAAGCTTTATTTCCCCTGTGCCATCATTCCAGCCCTGTACTTTGGTTTACTGTGCTTTTCCTTTTCTTTCCCATTCTTATCCTGGATAATTCCTGCAGTCCCAGTTGAAAACATTCATGCAGCACCACTTTGAAGCTCAGAACTCTTTTCTCAATTCTCCTAATTTGCTCCACAACACATAAACCTCTTTCCCCTGCAAAACAAAATCTCAGAGGTTTTTGGATGGCTATGAATTTTCTGTTGTTCAGCTTTCTCCAAAGGCTGCCACCAGTGGAAGCTGAAATAAAGTCTGTACAGTGAAAGTGTAATTTAAAAGGTGTTTTAAAGTTCAACAGTAGTCCTGGTTTGGGAGGTTGTTGGTTTGGGGTATTTTTTTAAAGCCTGGAAACTACAACTTGGTGCCTGTTACGAGCTGAGGGAGACACAGGAACTGAACCATTGCCTGCCCTGGGAAGGTGAAAACAAGAAAGACGGGAATTCCAGCTCCCTGCTGTCCAACCCCTGTCTAGACTGTGTCCTCACTGATCTCCCCTCTGGGGATGGACTGGAGCCACATTATTTTCTCTTTCTCATTCCCTCCCACCTCCCTCTAGAAAGTGAGGTTATGTCTTCCCTGGGAGGGGGAGGCAGGAGTGAGCTCTGGGGTGTGTAATTACAGCCCACGGGCTGTGTGGAAACACAGGAACTCCAGTTGTGCCCGAGGAAAGCAGTGCCTGAGGAGTGGGAAATGCTCCCCTCGCCCTTCTCCTGCTGGAAATGCTCCCTGAGCTCTGCTCCCACTCCCGGTTTGCAGGAGAAGTTAATTAGAGCAGAATAGGGGCATTCCCATTAACACACCGGCCAGCAAAACAAAACTCCCTGGATGCTGAGGAGGCCAAAAGCATGGAAAAGGTGGAGGTGTTCCCCTAAGAGGAAGGGGCATGTGTGCCACAGCCCTGCCTTTGTGGGATTGCCCACGCAGTGCTCACAGCAGAGCAGGACACACGAGGGGAAAGCGGCTTTTCTGAAGAGCTGCAGCGGTTTCACAAGGCAGCAAACCCCACCAGATCTGCTGCATTTTGCTTTTAGCACACGCCACAAATGAGGAGGAAGTGCCCTGAAAGCACTGCCTGATGGGCATTGTTGGCTGAATACAAATCTCAGCGTCGGAATTCGGGAAAGAAGAGTGGCAGGAAGGGAGGGACAGTGAGAGGCAGAGGAGCAGCACATTTCAGGGTCACAGTTCCTCTTTTATCCCCCATCCCAGAGCTCCTGCTGCCCAGAGAGCTGTGCCAGTTGTGCCCACCTGATATTGTCCCCTGGGAGCAATCCTTTACCCTTTACCTTCACCCTTTACCCTCTACCCTTTATCCTTAACTCCTCACCCTTAACCTTTTATCCTTTACTCTTCATCATTTGCCTTTTACCTTTTATCCTTTATCCTTTGCCCTTTACCTTTTATCCTTTACCTTTTTACCCTTTATCCTTTATCCTTTACCCTTTACCCTTTTACCCTTTACCTTTACCCTTTATCCTTTACCCTTTAGACTTTTACCCTTTAGCCTTCACCCTTTACCCTTTATGCCTTACCTTTACCCTCTACCCTTTACTCTTTACCTTTCACCCTTTATCCTTTATTCTTTTCCCTTTACCCTTTATTCTTTACTCTTTACCTTTACCATTTACCTTCACCCTTTTCCCTTTACTCTTCACCCTTTACCATTTACCCTTTACCCTTTAGCCTTCACCTTTTACCCTTTATCCTTTACCCTTTACCATTTACCCTTTACCCTTTTCCCTTCCCCTTTCCCTTTACCATTTACCCTTTACCATTTACCCTTTTCCCTTTACCATTTACCCTTTTCCCTTTACCCTTTTTGCTGCTGCTCACAGTGGAAAAAAGCAGAACTGTGACCTTTTGTCAGACCTCTCGTGCAAGCCTTGGGTTTCAAACCCTCCAGACTGCTCCATCCCAAACCTCTCTCTCCAAAATGCATTTTTCCAGCTCTGTGTTTGTTGGCAGAAGATGGGCTATTAAATATACTTTCATAAATCTGATTGATGTCGCAGTGTTTTAGAGAAAATTTCCCCATTTTTGTTTGCGTTTCAAGTCCAGATATTTACTGTTCAAGGCAAGTTTTGTTGTCCTCGTGACTTCCTAAGATACACAATATTTTACAGTAAAAAAAAAAAAAAAAAAAAAAGGTTATTTATAAGCAAGTGCATGCAAAAAGTCCAGTCAGTCAGTGCATCTACAGATGTTGAAATTGTCAGGCATCCAAGAAACCCTCTTATATTGGACAAAATCCATGTTTCTCACAGGAAAAACAATTATTTTCATTGCTAAGATATTACCATCAGGATCTTTTCAAATCAATTTCTTTGTATTCTGCTTAAAAGAAAAACTTTTCCACTGGAACAGATTTGATATAAGAAAATATAAAGAATGTGACTTAATAAGTTTACTTGGAAAGGATGCTGTTACTGAAGATATTTATACATGAATCAGACTCTCAGGCCAACAATGAATTTCCTTTGATCCCACAATGAAATCATATGCTTTGTTTATTACAGCAGGGGTTTTTTTCAGTGGAAAATACTATGAGGTGGCAAATCCATCATCAGGACTCCAGGGCTGGAGCAGGAGAGGGGCTGGAAGAGGAAATAACTCTGCTTTAGACCCGAGTGTGAGCCAAGGAAGGGGGAAATTCATGATAAATGAATGCTTTAAAAACGGGGTTTTTTAGCATATCATGCCCTTCAGTCAGTGACATCACCCTGCATCATTCCAGGATCATTTCCTCCCTGCCCAGCCCTGCTGGGAGTCACTGAACATTCCCAAAGCTTTTGGTGTCCTGGGATTCCACCTCTGCCTTTGGGCTCTCAGAGCTCTGTGCTTGGTTACAGGAATCACAGAATTGCCTCAGCCTTCTTCGAAATAAACCCCTCCTCACCCCCTCGTGGGTCACACAAAAAGGAAAATGAATCATATTGCTGCTTGTAGAATGGGTAAAGAGCCCATCCTCAGCCTCTTACCATGACATTACAAAATCAACTGAAGAATTTTTGTGCTCAACTCTGTATGAAATAGCCTTTTTAGGAGTTGTAGAATTCCTTGGAATTATTTAAATTCCAGCTGGGTTTTGCTGCACTTGTCCGTAACCCTACATGAAGAACATAATCCTTGTCTGCGTGCTTCACAACCCACATGATGTCATATTTTTGGTCCTTCTGCATCACCTGAAGGGTTTTCCTGCCTGGATTTCTCCTTTTGCTCAGTGCTGGAGGAATAAAAGCAGCCTGGCTCCTTTGGAGCACATTTGGAGCCATGATTTAGGATGGAGCCTCTCACTCATTTTCCTGATACAGGAACCAAACTCATTCAATGTAGTGAAAATTCTGAATTTAGGGTGAATGTAATGTTAAATACATTATTAGGTGAGCCTCTAGAAAATCAAGAGCCTGATGAGATACTCACAGAGCAAATTATTTTTGTGAAACAGGTACAAGCTTTGGGTTGACACCTGTTCTGAAATATTTGGTGGTTTGGACATCTGTGCTGTTAAAGCTGTACATGGGAAGGATGGAAAAGATTATATTTTTGAGGTAAGAAATTCCGCTTTTTTTCTCAATATCTGCCTTTGCATATAACAAACAGGCAAGGAAAGAACTTTCCTGATAGTTGGGCCTTGGCTTATTTGTGTTTCAGGCAAGGCTGTGTATTTTTGAGCACTGTTGAAATCATGATACAAAGCCACAGGTCCAAATTAGTGGCAAAACTTGCTGGAAAATGTAACCCTATGGATGGGAATGTCTTTTGGTGTTGGAGGAAATGTACACAAACTGCAAAACAAAGCCAAATGTGGAAGCCCTGATGATTTCTTTCCTGAGCAGGCTTACCAGCTTTTCCTGGAAGGTTTATAGATAGCACCATCCCAAGGGAACCCCAACAAAATTATACCTTGCTGTGGCAAGGGAGATTAAGGATGAAGTGGAAACAACTTTACTTTTTTCCTAGCCTACATATTGCCCTGAAGATCTGAATCCTCATGAATCAGAAGTTTCTGCTGTAGGTAATTTTGAAAAATTGAAGTTTTTCATTTCCTGTGAGTTTTTTATGGAGGAATATCGCTTTGTGTAGCCATAAAACAAGTTATCATCACTTTCCTAGCACACAATTTCTTCAGCATCATTCTAGCGTTGCTAGAATTCTCTTCAGGAGGTGGACAAGGATCTCCAGAATCTCCCCATTGTGAAGGAAGTTGATAAAGCAAGAGGGAAAGTTTTTTTTAAAGATGAAATAACCACTGCAAATTCTGTAATGGACCGAGACTGCCTCACTTCCTACTTCTCAACAAATCCCCTGATTTTCCATGCCACAGACAGTGATAATTTCTAAACCCCAGAATTCTAAGAACTGCAGGATCCATCAGGGGCAGGGTTTACAGAGCACTTTAATCAGGGTTGCAATTGGAAAAAAAAGGAGTGGATGGAAACGTGGTAATTCCTGCTGTTGTCTGGAATCAGCTGAATTGTCTGGGAGATGGGAATGCTCGTCAGCAGGGATATTTAGAATCTGTAAAGGACATTGAAATGTGGGGCTGTTTGCAAAGTTCACATCCATCAGGACATCTGGAAATATTATGATAGCAACAGTTATCACACTGCAATTTTAACAGAATTCCGGGCCACAATGAGGAGTGGAAAACTGCCTGCACCAAGATAGGGAGAATTTTCTCCTTTCGTGTCCTTTCAGCACGGGAAAATTAATGTTATTAAGTCTGGCAGGTGCATGCTGCACTCGAGGGAGCTGAGTCAGGCCAGAAATCCGGGGCTGCAGCTCCATCCTGGGAGCTGTGGCCCCCTGTTTCCACGGGGATGCCTCACCTAAGGAAAAAATGAGGGTTTGGGTACCACTGACACCTCAGTCCTGCAGAGATCACCTGACAAGGAGCACACAGACTCCCCATGGGTGAAATCACCTTTGCAGATTTGTTCCTCCTGATTTTTGGAACATTCAGCCAGTGTAAGAGGAGAACAAGGGGTGTGTCACCCACCCTGGCAGGGAATAGGAATTAGGAGAGAATCCGACCCAAGTATTCTTCAGATATCCAGACCAGTTTTGCTGAAGAGTACAAAATACTGAAATGATATTAATATTCAAGCACAAACCCACCTGTGTTTTTCTGTGAAGCATTGGGCTCTTTGCAGATTTTTAGGAGGGGGATGTAAGGGCTGATTTTGCCTTTCAACAGAACAGGTTTTCTAAGTGTGGTTCCCTGGAAAACACTGCCTCCTGCAGCGGAGCACCGTGGTTCTTCCTGCCTGCCACTGCCCTGCTCCAAGGAACCGGCTCCAAACTCCTCTGAGGGAGGAATGAACTCATCAAAGGATGGCTCAGCTAAGCAGAGGGGCTGTCAGGTTGATCAGGATGAGGGCCAAGTTATGATTCTGTGTAACAGCCTCATCTCTTCATCTCGTGTCTGTTCTTTCCCCCTCACTGGGAATTCTCAGCTGCCAAGCATCAGACAAGCTGTAGAAACAGGATTTTTATTAACACATCACTGCAACATGCAGCTATTTAACTGCCTCCCCTCTTCTTCCTAATGACACAGCAACTCAAGGTTCATTAAACTTTTAACTTCTTAAATATAAGGGCTTTTGTCCTTTTTAAATTAACACTTCTGAGGTTCCAATACTAGAAGGAGCAGAGCGTTGTTTATATTTCTGATCCACTGAATATTGTCTTTCCTGTTTCATTCTTGGAAAACCAAAGCTCTGGGAAACTAAATAAAAGCTCAGAGTGTGGTGATGAGAGCAGTAAAAGAGAACAAATCTAAGGGAATCCTTTAGAGTGGCCTCCCAGAAGTCTCCCAAATTTTGTTTTAGTTTAAATGGGCTGCTGCAGGTGCCTTATTCCCACTTGCTTCATTTTGCCCTGAGCTAAGTTAAAACTAGCTCCCAAGTGGTGTTTTTGACTTAGAAAGATGAAAACTGGATTTCAAGAAGAAAACTTTCAGCCACTGAAAACCAGCATGTGAAATGAAGAAACAGCCTTGAATCGTTCAGAAGCTCAGCTACCTCTCCTGTCTCCCCATCCAGGATAGAATATCCTCTGCTCAGGTCAGGGAGGGAGTTAATCCAGCTGGAATAGCTGATAAACTCAGAAGTCTCTCGTAATTTCTGCTCTGGAACGTTGCTGTACTCACAGACCAAAGGGAATGGTTTTGCCCAGTTCTCACCCTCCCAAGCACGGACCTTCAAAATCACCCTGATTTAATTCCCCCTTCCTCTGTACTTACCACTTATCCTATTTTCTCCTGGAATTCCTGGAGCTTTTGCTCAGGAGATCCATCTCTCCTGGCAGACTCCCTGGGCACTGACATTCCCCTGGCTGCTCCTCGTGTTCCTCTTGCATTTCAGCATCCTGGGAAACGCCTCTTTTCCCCACTTCACCCACGGCATTCTGCACCCCTGCCCTTCCTTTAACCTCCCCAGCTCTGCCTTTCCCAGCCCTTCCCAAACCTCTGCCCAGGACACCCCAATCCTTGGGGGGGGAACTGAGGATGCAGCAGAGCTGCATGTGGGCAGGGGCACTGGGAATTTCTCCCTCAAACACGATGATCCCTTTGCAATTACTGATATCTTATAATTGTTCTGGCTCCTTTATTAATCCCATCCCATTTCCTTTCCTAATTACAGAGCTGCTCTTCTTTTTCTTTCCAGTCTCAGTCTTGTATCCCAAATTTAGCTATTCACCTTTCCCACTAATGTACACAGTCAGCCCCTGGGTGATAAGAGAAATTCATCCTGAAGAACTGGCTACTGAAATGAAAATACATTCATATATAAATGCAAGTTCACAGTGATATGAATTAAGTGACTGTAATTCATAGTGACCCATGTTTTTACTGGCAAATGCAAAAGGAACGTATTTGATTTTATAAATTACAGATGTCCTTTTTTTTTTTCTGTGAAATCCTCTTAGTGGGAAACTCCAATATTTTAAATAGCTGAGCTATATGATGAACTAAAAGCTGGCTGGGTTTAAATGGGATTTTAAATCTAGCACAGGCTGTAAATAGACTATTTATAAACAGGAGATTTGTGTATGTTTAAACTTTGTCAAGTCTTCTGAAGGGGGGAAATGCCAGCCTGACATTCCTGTAGTCACTCACAGGATTTAAAAGCTGTTGGTGTTGCCCAAAATATTCTTAAGATACATTTATATCAAATAAAAATATGAAATAGTTGTCATTAACCCTTGTGCTAGGAACAAAAATAGACTGTATTCTCTGAAAGGAAAAGAAAATACACCAAAAAGAAAATACACCATGTAAAGAATCACCAGAATCTCAGCTGCTTTGCCAGGGAGTGGCAGAGGTGCTCTCTTGCCACGTCTTTGGGAAACAATATTCGTGCCCCTGTGGCAACAAACCTGAGAATTTCAGCAAGGTCAGAGCCTGTCCAAGTGATAAGAGATTGATAAGGGCAAATGGCTCTGGTTTTAATGCCAAATCTATTTGAATCTGCCTCAGTTTGTGACTGTGCCTGAAAATTCTTCATTTGAGGAGTGTGACAACTTCTCTACTGGAGTGGACACGAAGATTTGGCACCTCAAAGCTTCTTATTTTCACTTTTCCCACAAGTTCTGCTAAACCCCATGGCAGTATCTCCCAAAGGAAGCTGATGTGTGGACTTGCAGTTGTAGAAGTACTTCAAAGCAGAAATTCAGTCCAAACTCAATCCTCTAGATCTTAATCCTGTCTAATCCTTTGGCAGGCCCTTATTGGAGGCAATTTATTTCACAGTCATTCCAAGTAATTGTTCTAATGCAAGTGGATGGTAAACAAAGGGAGGGGGTTTTTTGCTTGCTTGTGAAACTTTTAACTGATGTTGGGTAAGAGGGGAGTTCATCTACACCCTATAGTGCATATTTTTTAAAACAGCACTCATTAAACTGGGTTTTTAGAGCCCAAACATCCCTCCTGCTCTGAAGATCAGATGGTTTGCAGTGAAGAATACAACACCCAATGCCCCTCACAGCAAAACCTTCTATATTCAGCCATTATTAACACTTCACAGTCCTGGCCCTTTGGGTCCCTCCAGACACGATGCAAATCCCTCTTGCAAGAAACAGCTCAGGATACAAGGAAGTGGATCTTTAAAGTGTTTATGCAATTTAAAAAAAATAGCAGTAAGTGAGCAGAAATTAGTATTAAAGAGCCACACAACCTGCAAGGCTACTTTTCACCACTTCAGGAATATCGACTCTTACTGGCTGATCAACCCTTCTCTTGATTAATGGAAAACATTGGGATGTTCCACTTACAATCATGATTGTTAAAAAATATGGTAAACTTTAAAGAACCTTTCAGTGTACTTATTAAACATCTCTTCACAGCTGTTGATGTGGCCCTAGAGTGGAAAACCATTCATTCATTTCTAAGGAAACATTTGTTCTGGAGTCCAATTATTATTGCATTGTTGACTCTGGGGTTATTTTAAAGCCTCCTAGCTGTGAGGAAGCTCAGAGACCTTCTAGATCTGAAAATCCCAGCACCAGCATTGCCAGCATTTTGGTTGCTAGCACATAATGCCAGTGAATCTTGTAAAGGAACAAACAGAGGAATCTTGGAAATTATTTGGGACTTCAAACTAATCCCATTATTGGGACAAAGTCTTTGTCACTCAGGAAGAATTTCTCTAGCTCTGGCCATAGTTTGAAAAGCTCAAGGTTTATATTATTTATAACAGCCCCTTCCCAACTACAGCAAGGTGCAACGCTCTTTAAATCCAAATATCTCTTTAAACACCCAACTTCTGTGTCTAATTCCTAGAAAACCTTGAATACCTAAAGCAAGGAAGGCAAAGCCCTGTTCTCTGTTACTAAAGGAGGTGTTCTGTGGAGGCTGGGGGTTGAGAAGAGTTTTGCTGCCACTAAATCCCTTCCTCTTCAGGAGGGATCCACACAATGTGGGTGTGTTCTTGCTCTTGGGACAGATCCCTGTGCTCCCCTCAGATAACAAAATTCTTCCACCCAGACCTGTGAGAAACACCAGAGTGCAGCACTGCAGCTGACATGGACATGCCCTGACACACGTGGAGAAAGGACTGCAGTTTCTCAAAAGTGAATTAAAGCCAATCATTTTTCTAAGCAGGAATGCCCAGTGCCCTTGTGAATAATAGTTGGGGTTAAGTTATGCTTTTATTTCCCCTGGAACAAATGCAGATGTGGCAGAAGTGGATACACTGGAGAAATAACAAATATTCTGGGGAAATAACAAATATTCTGGAGAAATAACAAATGCTTGGGACCCACTGAAGTGGCAGAAATCAATGTCAGTTTTATTCATCAGAATGGCTGTGATAAATAACTGCTGAACACTATTAACCTGTCATGTTTACAACAGAAATTTACCCACTTTTATCTGCCTCTCTGCCCTCCTGCTTTCTCTGCAGAAATTCTTACTTACTCTTTGTAGCCACACTACCTTTTACAAAAGGTTCTCGAGAGTAACAAGGTGTTATTTAAAGTTTTTCATGAATCAGTAAGGATCCAGATCTCCCTAGCAAAACTCCACGAATTGCCAGAAGCTGAAGTTTTACTCTGCATTTCCACACTGTAATTCAGCTTGTGAACGTGGTGTGAGCCCCAAAAGCAGGGGAGGGAGGAAACCCTCAGCTGAGCCAGGAGAACAATTCCTTCAGATCACTGCACAGCCTGAGAAATCTCATTTTCCTTACCAGCCCTGTGCTTCCTCTTCCTGTTCCCAAAGTGTGTGCCCAGGTGTGAAGTGAGCCTATTTTTTGGAAGGTTCCTTCTCTTTCCATTTTGTGGGAGATTGGGAGGGGAAGGCATTGCAAAGTTGTTTATTTTCTGATGGAACACGTGTAATTCCTGTCCTTCTCGAGTACCTCTGCTAAGACCCATCCCGTAAACACACACCCTGCCCTCCTGCAGGGAGGAGGAGGAGGAATTTCCTTGCCAGCACTGATGTCCTGTTGCATTTTGCAGGTGATGGACTGTGCCATGCCCCTGATTGGGGAGCACCAGGCTGAAGACAGGCAGCACATCACCGAGTTAGTCGTAAGCAAAATGAACCAAATGTTGTCCAAAACTCCTATTCCATCTCCTCAGAGACCCACTGCCACTCAGCAGCCTCAGGTAGGATAAAATTAAATTTAAATTAAATTTAAAAAGAGCATCTTGGTCTATCATTTTAAGGTTTCCCTCCGAGAATTCGGATGCCTGTGGAATCACACAGGATTCGAGGACTTGCCAACACATTTTATCAGTTTGTTATATTTCAATGAGATTGTCTCCAGATATAATCAACATGTGTTGCTTTTTTTCTTCCTGTGGGTTCAGGGAATTACCAGGCTTTGTATTGTTTCCTTTCAGTCCCATACATAAAATAGCATGGAAATACTAAGAAGCACTGTCACAGAAAACCCTTGTCCTGAGGATGTCAAAAATAATACTGAATAATTCTTTTTCTTGTGATAAATTAATTATGTTGTAATCTTTTTTTAATGTGCTGCAATTCTCAAAAACAGCTTAGAAATCTAGAAAACTCCTGAAATATGGTCAGCATAGCAGAAGACACGGGCCAAAAGTTGCAAATAGATGCATTTCACTTATTTCACCTTGCATGGCCTGACAGTTAAAGTGCAGGGATGAAGAATTCTGCCCCTGGCCTTGCTACCAGCTGGCTTCCAGGAATCACCTTTATGTTTCCAATTCCATGCTCAAAAAAATGTGGGGTTTATTATCCTGATCCTTCCAATAACCTCAGGAGTGTGGTGTTTTTGTAAAAGCAGAAAAGCTGGGAGAGGTGTGGATTTGCTGGGTGGCATCTGATGGGTGAGGAATTGGGTGGGTGTTGAAATAGAAACCAGTAACAAGTGGTGACCTGTGCTTAAAAGGGGCTCATAAACCCCTTTTTTTAGCAGGACTGAGTGGCAGGGGGATGGTTTCAAACTGAAGGATATTTAGATTAGACATCAGTTCTTTGCAATGAGGGTGGTAAGGAACTAGAACAGTTTGTGCAGAGAAGCTGTGGGTGAAATACAATCAAATCCACCCTGCCCACGACCTGTTAAGGGTTTTGGTGCTGCCCTGGATCTCTGCACCCCATGGGCATCAGCTGAACACCAGGATCAGCCAAACTGGAAGCCAGGAATTACCAAGCGTAAGTAGCTAAATACCAAGCCTAAATCCAGGATCTATTTTTGCTCCCAGCAGGCTCCACACCAGGTAAACAATTTGAGAACAATTTTGTGGCCTGCCTCAGACAGACCAGTTCTTGAGGCAGAGTGACTAATTTGTTCTTCAAATATCACATCATGCTTTAAGATATAAAAATACCCCATCCCACATGAAAAAAATAAGTGGTGTGGCTTCTATTTATGTTGCAGCCACTTGAAACTAAGCACAAAATTGTTTCAGCCACACAACCACATACAATGGAGAAGTTTCCATCCAACATGACTCAAGTCCATTGTAAAGGGCACTGAGAGAGAAAGAAAAAGGGGGAAAAATAAATCACCTTTTGCCAAAATAGTTCCTTTTAGGAGCAACAGATTACCCGGATATTAAAATGAAGCAAAGAGACAAATTTAGAGTTATCCAGTCAATACCAGTCAACATGAATCAAAATTTAAAGTAGCAATGGACATCGCTGCCGTGTGAATAGATCCAGATTGGATACTTTGCATTTTGGGGGAAAAAATGTACAGTCTTGGGTGGGCTGTCCTGGATTTCAGAGAAGCCAGGGGGAGGAGGAGCATTTACTGTCACTGCTGTCAGCCAAAGGAACTGGCTGTTTGTTGGATGTCAATAAAGTTTCCAAACATTCCCAAAGAAAAGCTGCCCACCTGAGTCCAGAATGAAAACAGGATCCAAGGAGCATTTTTAGAAGGTTCTGAATTTCCTTGGTCATTGCTCAGCATGTCCATGGAAAGGGGTTTTTGCTCTTAGACCAGGGTTTGGGATGGATGCAGGGATAATATTCCGGGGTGGTGGACTTCTGGTAGGTTCCTGTTTAGTTTAGGTTATTCCTGAAGGATTCAGCCCTTGCTGATGGCAACAAGATGTTATTCCACATTAATCTTCCTTTCCTCAGCCTATCCTTACATTATGGATTGCACTGGCGCAAAACAATGCTGTGAAAACCAGGGATGTTCCCTCAGAACATTTGCAATATCTGTTAGTTTTCCTCTCAGTGAATCAGACTCTTAAAATTTGCCTTGTTAAACCAGTTTAGGGATGGTAAAGGGGACCTCATTTTCTGCTGAAGATTCCATTTGCAAATACCCATTAATCTTCCAGCTTTAAGGGGAAATCACGAAACACATTTGCAGAATTTAAAGCAGAGTTCCTCATGTGTAGTAAATTTTTAGTTGGGTTTTGCTAAGAGTAAAATCAGTCTGTGAAAACAAAGCTGCCCCTCTCACTTTTGAAGTCTTCTCCTTTCCTAATGTAAGAAATTATTTCCTATTCTTGAGAAACACTCAGTTCATCTGCAGGGCAGGGGGACACTGCCCATTTCTACAGGTGACACAAAATGCAGAGGCAGTAATTAATTTATCCCAAATAAATTGTGTGTATGTGTAGAAACCAAAATACCAGAGATATCAAAGAGTAATTGCTGAATTTTGCTACCTCTGCTTTTAAATAATGGTCAATAATGCAGCTCCAGATGTGCCATGCCCTGAATTTCTTTATTATCTGGAGGTTTTAAAAGTGTTTCTATTTTAGTCCAGACTGTAGCACTGGGTTGGACTGTACATAAAAACATGCCTCAATTTATAAATGCCCACAGTGGTCAGCCCCACTCCAATTAAGCATCCATCAGAAAACAAATCAATGATTGGGAAAATCAGCCTCTGTTTAGCACTGGGCAGCCAAGTGCTGGTGGGGATGGATGGTTGGCCCTGCAGTGCTCAGAGGGCTGGCAAAGCTCTCCCTGTCACAGTGCCAGGGGGAGCAAATTCCAAACCTCCCAGGGCAGGTCCTGGGACTGTTAAACCCATTAAATCTGAGATACCTGAATGGGGAGACTTTTAAATACATGTTTTGTACCTTACCTGTTTGGTTATCTGCAAACTCTTGCCCAGGCTCTGCAGCAAGTTCTGCTGGGGCACAGAGGTTGTGCAGGAGGAGACTTAGACTCATAGAAATTCCACCTGTTAGGGTAAAAAAAAGCCTTCAAAAGTGAAGGTGTTTCTATTGTTTAAATCGTGATAATTTTTTTACCGCAAACCATGCTGAAAATAGAACTTCATCTAGGAATATGGTTATAAAAGTTTTCCATAAACAAACCTGCTTGTTTTATTTTTAACTTTTATTGCAGGCAATAAAACTGTGGAAATCTAAATTTCCATATTTTCTGACCTCTTTGACTACTTTTGACAGATCTTTAGAGAAACCTTTTTCAAATTTTTCTTAAAAATTCAGAAAAAGAGGTTAAACTACCCAGTGAATCTGCTGTGGATTTGCAGAGCTCTGCAGGAGCTGGCTCGTTCCTTGGCCATTACATTCATGTATAAAACAATAGAAAGGGTCAAACACCCACTCAGAGCTGCCTGTCAGGTCCTGAGGTGGATTGTGCTGGAGGAAATTCTGCAGAGAAAAGGACATTGTCCATGAGAATCACCATAAAATGCAAATGTTTGTAGGTGTGTGAGCAGCTGAAGCTGAGGAAAATCCTGTTAGGAAAATGTTCGTTCAGTCCTGTTGCATTATCCACAAAAGAATAAGGGATTTATTTCCTTAAGGGAAGGAAAGAAGGCAGGAATTTGTGCTCCAGAGGCACAAGATCCAGGACATGGTGACATCACAGAGAGCAGAGCATTCCCAGCTACATCCTGCTTCTGTTTGCTGTCAAAGAAAGGAGTGGCACAATGCTAATAAATCAATCCTCAAATCAATGTCTTCTCCACTCCCTGACCCTTTACATGATGTAGTTTATGCAGTTTTATTGTTCCATGTGCAGAGTGAAAATTGAGCCACACGTGCGCATAGTGTAAGTAACAAAAAGTGTGAATTCTGGAGAGGAAATCAAACCATCAGTGAGCTCCCCATCCCTGGATTTCCATAGGATTAACCACAGTTCTGGTGCCTTTCATCTCTTGGATTAATGGGGTTTTTTAAAGGAAACTACTTATGATGAGCAGCAATTTACTTCCAATCACTGAAATTTCTATGATGGCCAGAAAATGCAGTTACCTGGTTTGATCTTAGCTGAAGAGAACACAATTAATTGGGAGGGATCCCCTCATGGATTTACGTGGAAATGGAGAATTCAACATTAGTCCACTGTCCATAAAAGTCCTTTTAAACCATAGTCCATGGTAAGATACATTACATTTCTTATTAAAATACTTACAGGGTTCTTGGAGATGCCTTCCTAAATATATTGGTGTGGAATCTAAACCATTGGCATCAAAACTCAGAAAGAGCAAGGACAAATATTGCTGGGGCACAGAAATCACACAGCCTGAAATGCAACACGTCACAAAGGTTATTTAAGTCAAAAGCCATTCTGAAAACTGTCATTTTTGCTGGAGGTGATGCCCCTTTACTGCAGTATTTTGGTTATTTGCATCCCAGCGACACCTTGTGGCTTCCCTTCTGGAAGAAATGACTTGGGCATTTACCTGTTATTTATTATTACAAGGCGATACATCCTATTCCATAAGTTTTATCACACTAAAAATCTGTTTTTCTATATATTTTACAAATAAGAACTGCTCCATTCTCAAAAAAAAAAAAAAAAAAAAATCATTATATTATTGTAATGTATTTCTTTCTCTTTTTTATTTTTGTTTCAATATGGAATATATTTTGATAGGCTCCCTCAATGTGCACATATATAACTCTCTCTCTCTCTCTATATAATATATATATATAACACACACACAATGTTTATGTGTGTATGCTTATTTTAATCAAAAGGGGGTTTTAAACTCTCAGTTTTTATGTTAGTGAAAATATAAGAACAGCTGTTACTCTTTTAGATTCCAGTATAAACATAGAGAATTAAGAAAAGCAGCAGAAAATAAACAAGCAGGGCCCTGAGCTCACCACATCCTCGTAAAAGGCTCCATTTGGGGCACAGTTCATCCAGTAACATTTTTTTATCACAACTATAAAGTGATGGTTTGGGGTTTTTTTCCTACACTGAGGTTGTTTTGTCCACCTTTGAACACGACCCCTGCTTGGGGCAGGTTCTGCACGGGAGGGACAGAGGCCACAGCAGAGGCAGGACTCAGCTGGAACTGCTGGATGAGGGATGTTCTTGTATTTAAAACAGCTCCCATTTCATTAACAAAGTTTGATTATTTTAAACATTGAAACCGTAAAGATTGATTTATTTTAAATGTTTGAACTCCACGTGTGGGTACTGCAATATATCGAAAATACAAAGTTCATGCTAGAAAATAAACCCTAAAGCCTTTTATATCGATAAGGAAACAGTTTATAAATCACTGAGGAGGAATTTTACTGACAAAGTGGTGGCAAAAGAAAATAGTTGTTTTAAAATCCTTCCTGAGCTCCTGCACCAGCAGATGGAGTGAGAGCCAAGGGAAGCACAGGAGCTGCTCAGAGCTGGTTTTGAGCCTCCCCCTGAACAGAGGTCCCAGGTAAATAATTTGGGATAAATGTGTACAAACACTCTGGGATTTTAGAGTGAGCGCATCCACAAAGGGAGGGTGATTTAATCGAAGCACTGATAATGATTATCCTGCTCAGCTTGGTGCAGTGTGCCAAGAAATAACCAAGGGTGCCTTTCTGAGGGGATCTGATGGCCTTGAGATTATAGAAGAATACACTAAAGGTCAGATAGTAAAGGTTTAGGGTTATGTGGTCAAAATTTCTACTGACATCAACAGAAATTTGTCCAAATGACATAAAGTTTTCTGGGCTACCCTGATTTTTATTTTCTTTTAAATTTCTGTGTACTCTATACTGAATGTGTATCACCAGCAGTGTGCCTGAGAAAATAAAATGGTTTCTGCAGACAAGCCAACAAAAGCTTGGTAAGATAAAAATTTGCTCACAAAGTACTCACTGGAAGAGAATCCCAAAGGAAAAAGCCCCTGACAGGGTCAGGCTCCAGGCCCAGGAGGGTTTGGATGATCTCAATTGTTGTAGGATCCAGGGTTTTAGTGCTGATTTTTTTTAATTCAGAAAGCCACAAAACACTGGTTTTCAGGTAAAACTGAAGAAGAACCCCAA
Organism: Sitta carolinensis; assembly: GCA_032173965.1. Taxonomy (NCBI): domain Eukaryota; kingdom Metazoa; phylum Chordata; class Aves; order Passeriformes; family Sittidae; genus Sitta; species Sitta carolinensis. The sequence continues at coordinate 3,074,536 of CM063293.1, forward strand.
GTATTACAGTTAATAGATACTTTTCCACATTTCTCTTAAACATAACAATATTAATATTCTCTTTTTGTCTTCATTCACACAACAAAATGATGCTTTTCCTAACTTTTCATTATCTCCTGCCGGATGATCTCCTGATCATCTCATAATCCACCAGTGGTATTGTGAGTTCTGACACTCCATGGTCCCTCCCCTCGAGAAGAAAGAAAATATTTGGGGTTTAAATTAATCCTGAGCCCACCACGGCGGAGTGGCCTGTCTGTTCTTGGTAGACTTCTGTGAGAAGCAGCTTCTTGGTCCCACAGGAATATTTTGGAAACTGCAAAAATTCTCCTCATTCTGTTGTAGAGCAAACCCAGATCTCTTCCAGATCAGAGGGAGGGAAGCAGTGATCCTGTGTTACAGACCAAGGGAAAGCGGCCACAGACACGAACAGGACAGGAGAGCCCAGGCTGGACCCCTCTGTTTTGTCTTAGTGCTCTAATTACTATCATATATAACATCCTTTGATTTTTTTTATTTATTTTTCATCTATTTTTACTCTCTGAGCTTGTTTATTTAAGCCGAACCTAACAGAAATTTATTTTTTTTTTGAGGCTTTTCCTTGGTCTCCCTTCCTTTCCCCACCATGGTGGGTGTTTCCTCTGTACTTTTTCTTGGTTATTATTCCCTGTCTCCACTTGACTTTTCTGTTTGATTTCTCTGACCTTTAAATCATACCCTGTTAAGCAGAGGGGTTGGATTTTCTCCATGTTTAACTTGCAGGAATTCTGCCCCTCTCCCTAGAAATCCCTGCCACAGTTTATTTTCAATGTGCTAAATGTGTGTCAAAATCTTTAAACAAGGAGAAGTACCAAGAGAAATTATGGAAGGATCCAAACCCAGAGCAGCTCATTTTCAACTATTCTTGATTTGACCATAGGAAAAAAAAAAAAAAAATAAGCAACCCTCACATGCAGACACACTTCCAACTCTGGAATGTGGGGATGAACTTCTGGAGCTGCCAGCAGAGAAAACTTGTCTTCAGCTGCCTCCAAATGCCCCTCCAGGGTCTTTCAGCTTCCAAGAGAGCCTTTTGCAGGGCTCAGAGCAGCCCCAAGGCTCCTGGGGTGGCTGAGGGCAGCAGCAGCACGAGGGGCAAGAGGAGAAGCTGTGAATGGTCACTGTGTTTGGATCTTACCAGAGCCCCGAAATTCCCTTTTATCTGGGGAGAGCTCAGGTGTCTGCCAGTGCCTCTTTTCTGTGCCCACTGCCACTCCACGGCTCTGTGACCCTAAAAACACAACACAGGGGTTCTCACACTGGGCTCGAGGCTGCTCCACCATCTCTTTTCCAGACTCTCTCTTTTCCAAGGATAAACTTCTGCCCTGAATGGATCCAGTAACAATGGGTCTCTGTGGCCCAAGGGGAAGTTCTGCAGACTTTAAGCTCCTCCTGTTCATGAAAGGCTCACTTGCCATCCCATATTTTAGTCATAAAAACAACTTTCTTTTTGTTAAAACTGGAGGAGCAGACACAGCACAGCATCACCCAAAATCCCTGGGCTCTGGGGTCAAAACCTTCCCCACAACCTCAACCCTCAGCACAGGATTTGGGCACTGCCCAGCCCTGCCTCAGCCACTGCCAACGTGCAGGTTCCTCTGTGCTCTGGGAAAGGTGAGGAGGTTCCCCTTGCCAGGCACAGGGTGTTCTCCTGGATGTCCTGAACCCTTTTCCCTGCTGGTCCATGCCTTTGAGCTCTTGCCCTGCCCCAAACTCCCCTCACACTCAGTGTCAGCACACGGGGGAGCTCAGGCTCTGCATCCCCCTCCTGCCTGTGGGGAAACGAGCCTTTCCCTGGCAAGGGCTGCCTGAAGGCTGCTGTGCCGCTGCAAGGTTCCCTGCTCCGAAAGCAAAAGTGGAAATCTGATTTCTTCAAGCAGTGAAAAGAGCTGAAGAAGAAATAAACCAAGCATCCTTGTCCATTGCAATTGTTGCCTGGCCGTGGAGGGAAGCAGCAGGCTTCAATAACTGATGGTACTTCAGAAATTCATTTTCCCTGATAAGATGACATCCTGCTTCTCTAGAAAACCTCACCAGACTGAGAGGTGGCATTCTTTCTTGTTCAGCAGAATAACAGAAAATAGGGCTGGAACTGACAGTGGCATTTCAGCTGTCCCAGTATCTCAGGGAAAACTCTGGAGTGTCCATGAGAGCCGCACTGAGCTCCTGCTGGGGTGCTCACCTTCCCTGAGCCACCTGCTCTGCTGGGGACATCCCTGCCCCGGAGGAATTGGGAAAAAAATGATCTTTAAAGTCCCAAGCCAGAGCATTCTATGATTGTCTGATTTTTAAGACCATGTGTAAAAATATTCAAGAAGGAAACTGTTGTCTGGGAAGTAATTAGCTATCTAGCAATGGAAAACAGTCTGTACAATCGAAGTTAGAATACTCTTTAATGTTTAATAAAAGACCTTTCCAGTGCATTTTAAAAATACTATTCCAAGTAAAAATCTCACTGTTTAGCTTGTTTTCTGCTCTGAGCAGTCATTTCCTACCCATCAGGGAAAGACTCTAACAGGTTTTGCAGAGGTTCTTTGGCAAGTTGGTTGGGCAGCAGCAAAAGCTGCTCTGAGTTTTTAAATTCTTTATCACAACTTCAACTTGAAGAAACCCCAGGCTGGCCCCATTCTTGCTGAGAGTGTTTTCCACACAGATTCCCTCAGTGCAGAAGGGCAAGGCTGGACAGTGGCACCCCAAAAATGTGTAAAAATCAGGGAGAACTCTCCTCTTGCTTCCCCCTTTGCACAGGCAACAGGCAGGTGGATTTTTTATACTCCTCTCTCCGTTGTAGCTGTCGCTGCTTCTCCCAGTCCCCGGGGAATACAAAAAACAAAAACAACAAAGTATTTTCAGTCCTGTCCAGTGCCACACAATGGGGCAGCTGCATCACCTGAGCCAGAGTCACCTGGACAGCCAGGAAAAGCCCCAGCCACGCTCACTGCATGCTGAAGGGATAAAGCAGGAAGCAGCAATCCCTGAAAAGTTTTGTGGCTTTGGATGCTCCACTTCAGGATTTCACTGCTTTGCTAAATTATGCAGTATGTGTATATTAGGAGCCCAGTTTTATTCAGTTTATACACATTTCTTCTTGGTTTGCATTGTCCTTTGGCTCGGTTTCTGCCCCCAATTTCTGTTTATAAAACCCCTTTCTTTTACTGAACTAAGCAGATGGGTTCTTCCAAAGGCTGCACTGAGTTGTGATGAGATTCTGGGGTTTTCACTGCACAAATCTTTCCCATTAGATTTCAGTTAGCGAGTGAGCTCTGCCTTTGTGACAGATTTATGTCATTAGCCCAAAATTTCTTATTTTATTTTTTTTTAACTTCGCTGATCAATTTCATTCTTTCTCTAGGATATTTTGGCCCTAGACTTCCAGCTCTGTGTCATCTACAGGTTTTATTAGCACACACCTACTTTTTTTGTGCAAATTAATTAATTAATAATCTACTTGAGTTCTGCATCCCACCAATGTCTTTCCCAGTATTACTTGTTCAATAACTGCTTTTTTCTCAGCAGCCACTTCCTTACCCTCAATGCAGTATTAGTGCTTTAGCTTCTCCAGTGTAACTTGGTCATTCCCAATTTTTAAAGAGACCTGATGTGGAGTTCTGTATTGCATGAGTCAGCTGGGTTTCATTTCTGAGATAAAGAATGTTTCATTTTTACCTGCATCCCATTTTTAGCTTTTATCCCACCTGCCATCTTGCCCTTGCTCCTGTGTTTTTCATAATCTCTAACACTTCAAACACTCATTTACTATTTACTCTCCACTTAAACTCTCTCAGTGCCCTCTTCTTTAGCAATCACATTTTTTCTTAGTTCTCCTGTTACTTAAGTATTTTACTATTTATTCCTCTTCCTTTATGAGCTCTAACTCAGCTCGTATTTTGGCAACTCTCAGTTGATCCTTCTCCTTCTTGACCTGAAAAACATGGCTTTCCCCTCAAATATTGAAATACCTATGAAAAGCTCCTGTCCTTGCATTACAAAGAAAACCAAACGAGACCCAAAAACAACTCTACGTGCTCCAACTACAGTTCACAAAGTCTTCCACCTCAGCCAAATCAAAATCAATTTTTGCTGGGACTCTGTTTAGCATCTCTTTAGCCCAAGGGCTATTTCCCTGCCAAGTTGCTGCTTTTGCTCCCACCCATTTCAACATTCTTCAGACTGTTCAAAATTCAAGTGTCTATGAATCCAATCTGCATTTATATAAAGGTAGAAAAAGAAGTAATGCCCTGATCAAATTCTAATACAACTTATTTGAAGAATAAATAGCTTTTTTCTGCCAGTTCTATCCCTAAAACTCTAGAGGGAGAGGTAAGTGAGAGTAAGGAAGTGCCACAAGGACATCTAGAGACATTTATATTCTAGATAAGTAGTGGGGTTTGTGCTCTGGCAGTAATTAGCCAATACTCCTAAAGGTCATTATGCAGCCCAATCCTCACTTGTTCTGCCCAGAGCTGAGAAATCCCTGGAGTGGGTTTGCAGCATTCATGTGGCTTGGAGGCTTCTCCAAGTAAAGCTGTATTTTTGGGGGCAGTTATATAAACAGCAAACCCCTCTGAGCAGGAGAGCTCCTTCAGGCAGCCCTACAGAACATTCCTGGCAACATCAGCAACCCCTTCTCCTTGGGAGTTTGGGTGAAAATCGTGTTCCACAAAATGAAAACCAGAGAGGCTCCTCCTGCCATCAGCCACCACATCTCACCCATACCATGCCAGACACACTCCTGTATCCCTGACCCTGCCCTAAACCATCCCAGACACACTCCTGTGCCCCTGATCCTGCCCTAAACCATCCTGAACACACTCCTGTATCCCTGATCCTGCCCTAAACCATCCTGAACACACTCCTGTACCCCTGATCCTGCCCTAAACCATCCTGAACACACTCCTGTACCCCTGATCCTGCCCTAAACCATCCTGAACACACTCCTGTACCCCTGATCCTGCCTAAACCATCCTGAACACACTCCTGTACCCCTGATCCTGCCCTAAACCATCCCAGACACACTCCTGTGCCCCTGATCCTGCCCTAAACCATCCCAGACACACTCCTGTGCCCCTGACCCTGCCCTAAACCATCCCAGACACACTCCTGTGCCCCTGACCCTGCCCTAAACCATCCCAGACACACTCCTGTGCCCCTGACCCTGCCCTAAACCATCCCAGACACACTCCTGTGCCCCTGACCCTGCCCTAAACCATCCCAGACACACTCCTGTGCCCCTGACCCTGCCTAAACCATCCCAGACACACTCCTGTGCCCCTGACCCTGCCCTAAACCATCCCAAGCACACTCCTGCACCACGAATTCTACTCTTTAGCCTTGAGCATCCAAATGAGCAGGGCCATTTTCCAGGATAAAATCCTGCATTTAACCCTCGATCCCTGCAGTGTGTGAAGCCAGCACATTTGCAGATCAGAGCTGCAGCACAGGAAAATGTTTGTGCTACAAGGAGGTGGCAGGAGGGTGAACTTCTAGGCTGGGCAAGAAAGGAGAACAGATAATCAGTGAGAGGGGTGAATGCATCTGCAGGAGAGGGCTGGTCCAGCACCTCTGCTCAGAGAGGAGCTCCCACAACTGCTCTGGCACCACCTTGAGAGGTGAGAAGAACAGGCTGCAGTTCATCTGCCAGCAACTGGTGTTCTAGAAGGAGCCTGGGTTTTATTAAAGCTGGCTCAGGGCAGCAAACAAGGCTGGTTCAAAGCCTGCCTTTAATATCAAGTACCAAAGTTTCTGACTGTCTGAAAGAAAGACTCTTGAAAGGGGCTGGATTACTACAGACCATTGAAAAACCATGAGTAAGATTTCTCAATTAGGAATGTAATGCTAATTAGACTTTTTGGGTCAGCTTGGGTGGGTTGGCTAATTAGCCAAAGTAATATACCCATGTGATTGGCCTGGAGTGTGGGTGAGGTTCCTGGAAGCCGACTGCTGAAAAAAAAAAAAAAAAAATTAAAAAAAAAAAAGGATGTGTGGGTGGTTAAAATCAGGACAGCTGCAGTCAGTGACTGGAGAGGGGGAAATACACCTTTAATAGAAAATGCACAAGGCTCTCAGCAGAGCTGAGGGAAGGGTTAGCAAGCTCCTCTAATATTTATTGAAAGCCTGGTTTAGGATAAAATCATTTCTTTGTGAGATGAGAGATATGCAGATTGCGTAAGGGCTGCTGTTGTCAGTGCAGTTGTGTGATAAAACCTGAGACATTTCAGTGCAAGAACAAATGGCAGATTTGCTCCAGCCTCGGGGCACGGGGCAGAGAGAGGCCCTGCAGTTGTCCTAACATTAAAGTGGATTTAAACTGCCAGCCCGTGTTTCTAAATAAAACACGAGTGAGTTTTACCTACGTGGTCCTTTGTTTTAGTGGAGGAAGGATAACACTCATGTCCTCCCTGGCCACGCTGTGCCACTGAGAGAGCCCAGGCTGGGCTGTGGCCCTTGGGACGGGTAAGGAGCCCATCACGTGCTAATCATGATAATTGCAATTATAAAATACGGGGTGTGCTTTCTAACAAGGTCACATGGCCCGTTTGGGCCTCCAGAAAGAAACTCTTGGGGTTCCTGAAGCCCCAGTCTGGGTGCCCTCCCTCCCGGGGCTCTGAGCATCTCCCGCTGCCCCCGGGGCAGAGCAAGGGGCGCCAGGAGCATCCCAGCTCTGGGCAGGGCAGGAGCTGCTCCTCCGGGGCTGCTCCCCCTCCTCCCTCTCGGGGGTCACTGCCCTGGTCCCAGCGAGCTCCTGGTGCCCGTGCAGATGCTGTGGGGAGCACCCAGTGGGTGCCACAAACACTCCGGGGGCTGACCCTGCCCGGGCAGCCCGGCAGCTCAAGGCTCTGAGAATCAGAGCAAGGAGGGAAACCAGAAGAGAGGGCCCCAAGCCACTGGGACATTTTCTGGCAGCTTTGTCTTTTCTTATAAAATTTTCTTATTTTCTACATATCCTCACCCCTTTAGGGGTGCTCCCCAGGAGCTGTGTAACTGGGTCAGGTAAATCAAGGAGCAGAGTTTGTGTGGATCGTTTTTCCCCCTCGTTTGGTCTCCTGCAGGTTGGTAATGCTGAATAATGAGAGGTTTAGAGCTGCCCTGTGTCCTGTTGTTTATGCAGCTAAGGCAGACACAGCAACTTGCAGCAGCTGCATGCACTGGAGAGTTTTGTGCATTTAGAACTCCACAGCTGCATTGCTGGGCAGGAATTCAGAGCACTAGGAGCAAGATTTATTCTGTAAATAAAGCACTAGGAGCGAGATCAAATACAAATCTATCAGAAAAAAAAAAACAAAACAGTAAGCTCTGCAAGAAACATGTTTAATGGATTCTGCATTTGCTCTTTAATAAATCCTGCATTTTTTTCCTCTTGACAGATGGCAATTTGATTTCTGGATCCTTAAAAAAATATCATAGGCTATTATGTCCAATAATTTAACGTCTTTCACATTTCAAAATATTAGAGATGGGCCTAAGACAAAGTTTAGATTCCAATAGTCCTGTTCCCAGAGAGTGTTCTGCTGTTCTGCTCCAAGGTTTTGGTTCAGGCCCATCTTTTCCTTTCACAAGTATCCATGTGAAAAGGATGCTGCCAAATAAACCTCTGTTTTGAAAAGTGAAGTATTACATGTGTTTCTAATAACATGTCAGATGGAGAGGCATGAAGTCATTTCAATTATTTTTATTATTTGTCTGTGGTTTTTGCTTTCTTCTTTCATTTTGCTTAGCAAAACAGTGAAGCTGGAGCAGCCCACCTCCCTCCCCACTTACAGCCAGCAAATCAAAGTGAAACTATCACTGGCAAAACTCCTGCTGTGCAAACGCTTCTGGATACAAGGGAACATAGTTAAAAATAAATTATTTCTTAAATTACACAAAGGTATCTGTTGAAATCCATTTCCTATTCAGTCTGTCCTATAAAAAAAAAAAAAAAAAAAAAAAAAAGGGAGAGAAGAGCAGGAGCATTGAGACAGATACAAAAAAATGGTTCCTGGGCTGGGAACTGAGGATAAAGTCCTTCCCCAAATGGAGGTAAGGTTGGGAAGGCACTCCCCACATCCCAGTCACATGCTGCAAAGGGAAAACAGTTTTTATAAGAGCTCAGCCTTGGACTAGTCCAGGATTCATATATCATGTCAGGCAGCAAGTAAATTAAAAAATGGTATCTGGAATAAATTTAAAGTATATGTTCAGCCCCACCAATAAAGAGTTTTCTAATGAAAATAAAGACAAATTAGAGGAAAATTGGAGCCGAGCTATTCTAATTTTTTTTTTTTTTCTCTTCTGTTTTCAAATGTATTTTCCAGAGTGGATCACTAAAGGAGCCAGAGCCAAACAAAATCCCACCTCAGCGACCACCACCTCAAGGTTGTTTACAGTACATTCTCGACTGTAATGGCGTTGCAGTAGGACCAAAACAAGTCCAGGCTACTTAGATAATTGAGACCAAAAGCAAGGGTTAAAGCAAAAAAAACAAAAAGTGAAAAAAAAATAAACAAACAAACAAATTGAAAGCAAAGAAGCAAACACTCTTAATGCAAGCATCCCAGTTTAGTTCAATTTGCCATTGTTTCAGTGCTGCCCTGGACTGTGTTTTTTCTATGCAGTGTCAACTCTCCCGTCTGGTTGTTTCCTTGTTCCTGTCTGTGCGTGTAATGCTTTCCAACCTTCCTCTGTAAAACTTGTGATTGCAGGGCTGCTGTCAACAGTGTACAAAGAATGTGCCTCTCTAGAGCCCAGTGCCACTGTACATGCTGGATGGTTAGCCAGTATTTTTGGAGTATTTGGTATCGTTCAGTACAACCCCCCCGAGGGGCGAGCCCCCGTCCCTTTGCTTACTCTGTGAGTGTGTGCACACTGTACCCATAGCCTTTATTTTTCTGTGCGTGTGCATGACCAATAGGTAGGTGATCCAGATATATTTTTAAAAGTCTAGATTAGGATTTGCTAGTGAGGCTTTTTATTTATAATTTTATAAAGTTTATGAACCTTTGAGTTTTACTTATACGCGAGTGGAAGTCTGCTATTTCGGTGACTCCATAAAATACAGTTCTTCCCAAGGAATATTTAAAATATCTTCTATTTTACATACTGGTATTCATATTTTTAGTAATTCTGCATTAAATTATTAGCTACAAAGCTATGTAAATGGGCCACCTATGTGCAATATCTTAGTGAAAGTGTGAGTATTTAATGTATCCTATTTCAATTAAGTAGTACCTTTTGTTGTCATTCTGAATTAGTAATCTATGGAGATTTTTAATGAAAACTAATGCAAATACTTTCAGAAAATCTTATTCTTACCTAAGATTTAAATCCCAGGTTATTTGGTGAGAAGTACCTCAAGGACTGTTAAACTTCCTGTAAGAGCTCATTTCATTGCAAATACTGAGAAGTGAGGGGATGGCAGCCCAAGGTACCTTTAACCAGCTGAGGATCCTGGGTTAGAAAATGCAAGACCAAAAATGTCAGTGGTTTTCTTTGCCAACTCAGGTCTCCTATTTTACACCTACAAGTATCCAGAGAGCTGTAAAGAAAATCCAGTCCCGACGTTATCCACATAAATAGGGTTTCTAAGAACTGCTTGACATCAAACATGCAAAAGGACTTGAGGTGCCTGATAACTGCTAGATTTTCCATAGGTAAATTCTTTGTGACTTTTACATGAGTGATTTCTACTGCAACACTATGAGAGCCCCACAGGCAGGCAGTTGATCTGTTGTCAGAAATCTAGCCTAGAATCACAAGCTGCACACTGCTGGCATACCAGAAAGCTGAGTTGCAAGCGAGCCACAAAACTATAATTTTCATCTTGAATATGTACAAAGATGAGTAGTGGCCATTAGTTTAGCGCAAACAATTATGTTTAAAGGGAAAACAGCCCGATGTTCTATGTCTGTTTTCCCTACAAACACTGGAAAAAGTTATCAGTGAGTCTCATCATTCTTAGTGTTTCTTTTATTTGTGTGAGCTGGCTGGTGAGATGAGAATTAAGGTATGCATTATTAGCTATTTAAATGTTTGTGGTAAGTGCTACTGTTTACTACCTATCAGTAAATTACATGAATATTTTGCTTTAGTGATCAGCATTTGTCTGGGTCAGTGATCGTTCCGACAATGGCATTGGCTATTTTGTTCTATATCAAGGAAATTCCACCTAGAAATCAGGTTCACAAATCCTTTCCTCCAGACACCCTAAAAGAGAACCAACCGTACTGCCCTGGGGTGGAGAACTGAATCTGATGGCTGATTTTCCTTCCAAGCAGTTGGTATTTTTGCATGGAGTAGTGCCAGTATTCACAAGTGCTTCTCACACGACATTTGTGCGTTGTGTGTGTGTGTGTGTGTGTGGAAGCCCTGGGTGTCTCAGACAGGATTCCAGCCTGTTCCCTGGGAAGGATTCGCAGGGGCACACACAATTCCTACATCCCACAGCCAAGAAACAAGCCAAGATGTCTCTCTGCATGTCAGCATGCTTAGGTGCAATATTGTGGGTAACAGGGAACAGATGTTTTACAGTGTAGGCTTAATGTTCAGTTCTGTTGAGTTATTTTTGGTAAAAGTTTCTTTCATGATTGTTGCCTTTTGTACAACCCAGCTGCAAGAAAGTGAGCAAACGCTGGAAATGTGACAGCAGTATATCTTTTATGTGAAATCTCTTGTACAGCTTAATGTGCAATAAAAGAAAGTTATATCTGTCTTCAGTGTAAAGTTTCTGGCATTCAAGCCTGTACATACAAGTGGGGGAAAGAAACCTTTCTGGTTTTCAATATTGAGTGAAAGGAGACTAATAAGAAAAGGCTCCTTATTAAGATGTTGCAAGACCATGTTATCACCTTCAAATATTTCCTACAAAAGTGGTTCAAATTAATAAACAATGAAGGCACATTCCTAAACATTCAGTACGTGCTATTTATCTTTCTACACCACAACACACTGCTACAACTGTGTAAAAACTCACTGAGGCAGTAGCACGTGCTGTCCTCACACACACACACACACACACACACACACACACACACACACACACACACACTGGAATTCATGTAGTAAGGGGAAAGTTAACTATTAAAGCAACTTAAAAACATACAAAGGATAATGTATTGCAGCAGTACATCTAGATCTGCTTTTAGAGACCTGGGCAGATTAAGTGTTTTACTTGCACTAAATATCTGTGCAAGGCTAAAAGTTCCCAGATATCCAGAAGGTCTAGCTCAGTCGTGTTCTGTGATATTTACAGCAGCTCTTATCCTGAGGGAAGCATCATACAAACAAATACTCAGAAATGTCATCCCATCCTTTCTCCCCTAAAGTCAGATGCCCTGAGTGCATTTTCGTACTCAAGGGTTAAAATTCTGTTCTAGCAACCATCAGTCCAGAAAACCCCAGTCAGGCCTGGGAGCTGAGATAAAAGCAGCAAGCCCTGATGTCTGACACAGCACTCCTTCAGTCAGAAAGCAGAAAAAACCCCACTGGATGATGCTGTAGCATCTTTCAGCCGTGGATTTCACAGCCTGAGTCTCTCCTGCACTTTGTAGTTTCCCACTTCACGCAGTAATTTGCCAGTAAAGTGCTTTCCTGGTAAAGAATTAGTAGTGACTTTTCTTGTGTTTCCTGTAATGTTCTTGACATATCTCACTAAGGGGTTCAGTAAGTTACAAAAATACTTTCAACCAGCCAGAAAATTTCAGCATGAGATTTGAGATTATTTTACTGCTGTAAGAGTCAATCTAAGAGGAATATTACAGATATGATTTTAAGACTTTGGAGGAAGACAATATCTGCAATAACTACACAGAAAATAGTGAATGTCTTGCTGAATTAGATATGACTACTGTGTTCAGTTACCTCACAGCCTCTCCTATTGACTTAGACCAAAACTATTCTGGGTGGAACACCATTGATTTGGTACCTGGGCTAAATTGGGTGCTATTTAGCAATTTGAAAGCTGACTCATGGGGGCTCCAAGCAAGTTCCTAATGAGTGTGAACAGTGCTATTGCCTCCATGCCAGCACATGCGAGTAGACTTTTTGCCTCGAAAGTAGAGTTAATCACATTGGAGAGGATGATTTTAAAGTGTTGGATATGAAGTCTAAATAAGGCCTCTTTGCAACGATAACATTATGAAGTTTTTCTTGTACTGAACCTAGGGGGCCCAGTGCAACCCCAAGGAATGCAATCCCAAAGCCAGGAGCCATTGCAGCCCCAGCGCGTGTTCCCCGCGGGGCAGGCAGCAAAGCCCGCAGCCTCGCAGCCCCAGCGCCCGCCCGGACCCACCACCCAGCAGCCACGGCCCCAGGCCCAAGGTCCTCCCAGCTCCAGGTTATCAAAGGAAGCAGAGCCACAGCCACAGCCCCAGCCAGAGCCACAGCCTGCGCCACAGCAGAAGCCTCAGTCGCATCCGCAGCTTAAGTAAGAGTCGCTTTATCCCTTCTTCTTCTCTCCTCGTGGCACAGGTTTTGGGTAATTGGGATTTGGGGGTCACTCTGACAGTCAGGGGGAAAATGAACGTGTTGTTCCCAGGCTGGAAATGAGGTTAAGTGGTTCAACAAGCTCAGTCCCTGGTAACGGAGCGAAGTGAGCCGCTAGCCTTAGTTGTGTCCTAAGCGCCGCACAAAATTCCATCTGCCCGTTGTGCAATTCCTGCCCAGCCAGGTCTGAAAAAGCTTCGTCTTTCTTGTCTTTGTTTCCTCCTCTTGGTGCCACTGACTCACAGCTGGGTGTGCTGTCAGCCTGGCCTCCAAGAGGAAGTCTTATCTCCTTCAACTTTTAACCTTGCAGTCACTGAGACAACAGATTCCGTTTCCAAAGGCACAGTCCAGGCTGGATAATGTTGGACAGTGGCTGCCAGATTGGTTCTTTATGCTGCCCTTGGCTGTGCAGCAGCACTGCCTGAGTGCTCAAGCCCTGCCCAGAGAAGGCTGCACAAAACTCAAAAAAAAAAAAGTGGTTTTCCCACTTCTGGAAGATTCCTTACTGATTTACCTGCACCCAGTAAGGAATATGGAAAAATCCCCGCTCAGAGCTCAAACCCAGCCAAGAGAAACCTCAGGGAAGCATCAGCAGAGGTTTGCAGTTTTCCAGCGCAGCAGCCCTGACACAACCATTGCCAGGAGAATCTCAGACACATCTCCTTAGTCTGGTATGTACAAAGACCTGCACGGAGTCTTTGTTTCCTCCAAGGAACACAGATCCCCTTGTTCCACCCACTCCTGTGCTAACACCGGTGGGAAACAACCCTGGGTCCTGCCCTGGGCCCAGCTCAGTGCCAAAGATGTGCTGGATGACAGTATTGTGCAAAGAGGACAGTATTTCTTTCCCTTGCCTCCCTGGGACAATGTATTTCTTTATTCTGTTTTATCAATCATAAACATCAAATTGATTCATCCATCACTTTAAGATGATAGAGAATGGAGAGGTGGATGTTTTAAAGCAAGATGGAAATCAGTTTATAGTTTGAAACTTAACTTCTGATGTTGAAGAAAAGCAGCTAAGAACAGTTACAGGAGGACTCTGCCTCATGCTGCTTCCCAGCTTTCTCCTCTAAGGCTTTTGTTCACATCTAGATTCATTTTTCTCTTCTTCAAATGGAAGACTCTCTCTTTAAAATAAAATAACAAAGGAGAAATGAAAGTTTTTAAGATGCAAGTCATAATAAGAGCAGCTTTCTAACTTTAAGAAGCAGCTTTAGGTCCACACCAAGGCTCAGATCTCCTGTAGGATTAACTCTATTTGCATGTGTGTGCTTTGTATTCACCCACATGCTGTTGCCTAACCTGTATGTACATGTTATTAATCTGTGAATAAATATTTAATTAGGCTACTTATTGTGTTACTAATCAAGTCAAGTGCTGCTTCCCACCCTCCCTCTTTCAGTGAGTACAAACAAACATTTATCAGTCTATTCTCATTAGCACAACTATAATTTATGAAAAACCTAAAATGCCTGCAGCACTGTTTGCTGTACGTTATTAGTTTAGAAGGAGAGAAGCTGCAAACCATGAGGAGTCTGAGACAATCTGAGTAAGGAAAGTGCTTCAGTTCTACTAGAGCCAAAACTGAAGTCTACTGTACTAAAAATGAAGTCTGGTAACTCATATTACCAGTGCAGGGATGGCTGTAAAAAGCTGATAACTCATGAATGTGTTCTATTTCAGTTCAAGCCTATTTTTTAGGTGTTATTTTATCTGACAAGTCACGAGTTAAAGTTTTAAACTTTAGCTGTTTTCCTTCTTGTTTTCCTTGTACTTCTTTTCATGCTTATGGGAACTTACAGGAGTTACATGATTGCACTAAGAATGGAGTAGCATTGCCAGGCACTGCCTATAGAAAGGACAAACTATATCTGATTTGAGGTTTGTTTTTTTTAAGATATAAACTGTCTTTACGCCTCTACTAAGGATCTAATGTTCAATACATCTAGACAGAGGGAGAGCACATTAAAATTTAGGATTCAAACTCTTGTAAAATACCTGTTTTTTCTCTGTGCACAACTATTTGCAGCCTCACCAAAACACAATTACTAATCATCCCTATCGGGTTGTGATTTGGATTTAGTAGCCAGGCCCACATTTTCCTCAAGGCTCTAATTTACATCATCCAATTCAGATCTGTAGAAAGAAAACAAAACACCAGTGTGTTCCTTGAAGGAAATATTACCCTCAAGTCTTACTCTGGAGTCAGGGGTACATAATTGTGTGGGACATAGCCACTGCTGGGGGCCAAAGCCCATTTTTGTCCAGTCTCAGGGACAACCTCCCCTCTTCTCACCGTGATCCGAGTTCCCCGGGGGTGGAGGCTGGGGGACAGGGTGGCCATGCAGAACTTGTTGTGCTTGTGTCTTGCAGCAAGTCGCAGTCCTTGACCAACGCCTTCAGCTTCACAGAGTCCTCCTTCTTCAGGTCGTCCGTGAACGAGGACGAGGCCAAGGCTGAGACCATCCGGAACCTGCGGAAATCCTTTGCCAGCCTGTTCTCGGATTAGCCAGCTTCGTGTCCGCCCGGCACAGCCCGACACCGCCCTCAGTGTCCCATAGGTTTTGTTCTCCCTGTGCCAGTAGCCTTCTCTCCTGTGCTCACTGTTGTACCAAGCAATATGTCCAACCTACAGAAACACAAACCGACAGCAGGAGGACTTTGGTGAGGGAGATCCCATGCAGGAACACAAGAAAACCTCTGGAAAGAAGGAAGGGTTCCATTGCTCCCACAGAATGTCCGATTCCAAGGTCCTTATCCATTGTAATTTTGTGGCCTTACTGTGACTGAAGTATATAATCCTATTTGAGACTCCTTTGTAGAATTGTGTTACTAAAGCATTGAGGAATGGGTTTCTCCTGGCTGTGCCCATTTCCAATGCGCTGCAATGCATGTGTATTTCATGTGTAAATGTTTTGTACTGCAGGAGTATAGTCTTGACTTGTTCTTGCCTCCCAGATTCAGGAGGCCATCCACACTGACATTCTTGTCAAGCCACATAAATAATGTGAGAAATTGAAGCAGTTTCTTCCTCCTTATCCAATCCTTCCATCAGCTGGTTGTGGACTTCTGATGTATTGCTGGGAGTTATCAGTACACTAAATGTCATAAATAGAGTGTATATGTACTACTGTATCTCCACATGTCTATTTAAAGAATTTATTTCCAAACTGTAACCATAACTGGGTTTAGTTGCAAAGGATATGCATGATGTTACCCTTATTTTTGTGAACACCTTCTAATATGTAAAGTCCCATGCCTGATTTAAAAAAAATGTCTTCTACAGAGCTTGTTTCGACATCAATATATATTGTCTATTTTGACTGATATCAAGAGGGTAGCTTTATGATTATAAAATATTTGGACACAAACTACAGCTGTAAGAAAATAAACTATCACAATGAATTCCTTTGTTGAATCGGCATTATAAAAATAACCCCTATAAATTGTAGGAATCACATTTACATTTTCTCCTGAGTTGTGTGTTTTAAAAATCTTTCTCTGACTTGTGCAAACAGAATTGATCCTAGACTTCGAGGAATAGCAGCAGTTTTTAACAAAAGTTATCTGAATCAAACTGAAGCTTGTTAGCCATCTCTAGACTGCCCATCTCCAAATGATTTTCATGTCATTCCGAATCTCTTATCATGAATTACATGCAATCCTTGCCAGGAAATAGTGCTAACAGAGGAAACAAGAAAAAAAAAATCACTTAATAATATTAACATATCTGAGGGAGAGAAAGAGCAACACCGTGGTCACTTAAAAACCCACTTGGATTTGTAGTGGGTCTGTAGAGACACCTGTGCTTGCCTCAGAAATGCTAGCTCTTGGAGGTGTGGGCTAATCAGAGTCACCCTCTGATGGCTCCAGTGCTCTCAGCAGGCTCGGGGAGCAGAGCCCAGAGCTTGGCACAGGGGCTGGAAGCTTTAACCTGCAGGGTGCCCGAGCTGAGCTCACACTGCAGCACCCAGGGGCTCTGCCTGGCAGCGGGCCCAGGCAGGGAGCCCAGCACACGTTTTTCCTGGAAAGTGGGCAGCCCTGGGTCCCCAGGAATCACAGCTGGCCCTTGTGGGGCTGACCACAAGGCCAGGGAGCAGAGCTGAGCCCCCTGCCTAGAACAGGGTTAAGAACAAAGTGAATTTCTGGGTGGGTTTGCAGGGCAGCGATAGAAGCGTTGACTCACTGGGCTTGGGTGAGATGGAATATCAGCCCCTCATCACTGGAACAGCCCTTGGAGGAGCTCTCTGACTGACAATTCTCTTTCCTTCCAGCAGGAATGCACTGTGGACAGAAGCCTGTAGCTTAGCTGATGAATTTCATGGCCAAACAGAACGCTGTAACTCTTTTAATTAGTTATTAGTTCATAAATATCAGCTAGGCTTGGATTTTTTTAAGCTTTGTCCCCTTCCTGCCCCTCACTGGATTGAAACACCCTCCACGAGGCTGCAACAACAACCTAGAGTGCTTGGAGAGCCTTTCATGTCTGAGAAGCACTTTACTTTTAGATTAGAAAGATTAATCAGAGTTGCTAACGCAAATTAATTACTGCTACAGAGAAAGCATAGTAATTATGCATAGTTTGGCACAGTTCATGATTAGTACATGCCTGGTTTCAGCAATATTTAGTACAATATGAATTACAGGTACTTCATTAGTCCAGGCCCCAGATTTCGACTCGAGGCAAAGTTTCTTGCTCATATAAAAATTCCCTCCCACCTCTTCCTGGGAGAAAACGGGTTTCACTACAGCCTTTGTTTTACCATCTGGAAGACAAAAAAGAAAGAAAGGGGAGGAAAAAAAAAGCCGGGGGGATGATGCAATCGAAGGTGCCTGGTGTTTCCTCCCACACAGTGTGCGGAACACACTGCCTCCCCGCAGAGCCAGCGTGCCAAGGGGTGGCACACACAAGCTGCTGCACGCTCCTCTCCCCGGGCTCTGCCTCTTGGCTAAGGCATTTCAGTCTGCAGCACACCTCCGGAACAGAATCAGGGAGAAAAGGAGATTTCCATGGAGGGCTGTTCGAGCGTGGATTGTCTGTTGTCCCGCTGCTCGAAAGGGGATGTGGTTGGACCCGGTGTGCGGGGTCTGAGCGCCCAGTTATCCCCTGGGATGCTGTGGAGGGAATTCCAGGGGAATTCATCTCTGTGAGCCCCAGCCTGGGAGCACTGTGCTGTTCTTCACTTGCACCTTTCCATGCACAGGCAGCTCACAGTGCCACAGGGTTCTGTGCTCAGCGCTCCGTCTTAATTCATCTTTCACTTAAAAATCAGGACAAAGCTGTGAGAAAGCTACATGATAAATAAAGCTTCAATAAAAGCTATAAGAGTTACTAATAAGTTAATCTTGAGATTGAGATGGAGCTGTTTTCTGACCATTAAGCCTGAAGCCAATCCAAAATGCTGAAGAAGATTTCAAGTGATTGTAATTATGGTCGAAGTGACTAATCCAGCTTTGAAACAACCACTAACTCTCCAGTAAAAATTAGTCAAAATAGTACTGAGGCACTTTGTAAACATTGTGTGTACTTTGCATACTTCCTACCTGACAAAAACAAAGCCCCTTCTGGGAGCCAGCGCTGGCTCCAGGAGTGGCTCACAGACAGGGAAGCTCCTCTGTATGGAATTGGGAAAGGCACTGCCCTTGTCTGGGCACTGACAGGGCTCTTGCACTCTTGGGCTGAATGCTGCTAACAAATTCCCTCTTGCCCATCAACAGCAGCTTCCAGCAGGGATGCAGGGGGCTGGACGTGTCAGCAACCAGGATCCAGGGGGCTGAGGTGGGGTCTGTGGGGGGCCTGGGCTGGAGGGACAGGGGCATCCAAAAGGACACAGCTTGCCAAAGGTTGGGACAGAGTTTGTTCTTCTGTCTGGACACTCAGCTGTCTCATCCTATGTGCACAGAATCTCAGAACATCTGAGCTGGAAGGGACCCACAGGACCACCCTGGCCCTGCCCAGACCCCCCAACCATCCCACCCTGGGCATCCCTGGCACTGCTGCTCCTGGGCAGCCTCGGGGCTGTGCCCGTTCCCTGGGGAGTCTGGGCAGTGCCAGCACCCTCTGGGAAAGAATTATTTCCTAATATCCAACCCAAACCTCTCCAGCCACTCCCTGGGTCCTGTCCCTGGTCACTACTCCAGCAGGGACTCAAAAGCAATTTAATTGTGCTCTCCTTTCTGCTCCCCTGGGGAAGCAAAGCTGTTCAGCAAGGCAGCGCTGCAAAGAACTGTTTGCAGGTTTTGGTCCTTAGCAGAGTTCATTTTTCCATACCAAAAGTGGCTAGAAGTGGGTTTGGACTCAGAGCAATTTAAGAGAGTTCACCTAAACTGTCACACCTGTCACCACAATTGGATTGAAGTTCTGAATGACAATACCTGTCTCCAACGAGGAAATGCTTTTTCTTAGACATGCACCTCTAAACAAGCAAAAGTTTTAAAGATTTTTTTTTTTTTTTTAAATCTCCTATCAAAAGATTCAAAATAGGTACCTAAAATTAGTGATTAGTTTTCCAAGTTCATATTCAGTTATTCAAATTAGGAGCCAAATTTGCAAAATCCCATCAGTTTCTCTAATTCTGCTTCTTTTTGAGGAAGAGCATTCCACCTTGAGATGATACTTTACATCAAGTTTCATGACACAGTGATTTACTCCTCTGTAGCTAAATTACTGCAGCTCAAAAATTAACTCAAGATTAAGAAAGACAAAAAAATTAAACTTTTTTATTTTTAAAAGAAAGAACTCAAATAATATTTTTAAGTACCAAGTCAGTTCTTTAGATTTAAAATAAGCCAAGAAGAACAGAAAAAAACATTCCCCTGTTTCACATTAAGAAAGCCCAGGAAAGACATGTTTGGAAGCTTTTTAACCACAGATTACAACACAAAAAAAAAAATTAGAAAGAGGAACAATTTAAACAAAACAAAATAAAATGAACAGAATTTAGGTTTTTTACGGGCCTGAAGTTTTAACTTCTTTTAGCAGTGGCATTGCTCAGCATTTCCAAGGGTGGATGTGGAGTTTAAAGACTGATCCACATCACATTACCTGACACTTGAGTTTCCCAGGACAAATTCTCCTTCAAGGCTTTATAACCTATGAGGAATAATCTTTTTTTTTACCTGAAGACTAGATTTGGAGTTGTTATTAATGCCTTGCATTGACCTGTACCTCCCAGCACCACGAAGATAATTACAGTAGGTAGTAAAAAATTAAAGCTGCTCTTGAGTGTTCTTCTCTTGCTTTTATCACTAGGAATGAATTTTCGGTAAAAAATCATGGAGATTTATAAAGCACCTGCACTGGCAATACAAAAGAACTGTTGTCTCTCCAGATGAGAAAGAAAAGAAACAATTAGAGCATGTGGGCTGGTATTTAACTATTTTTTCTTTTGGGAGCTACCTCTCAAAGTCTCTTACAAGTGTTTGAGTGACAGGCACTTTTCAGAGGTAATGTAGTCAAAGGACTTAAAATTACCCAGCTGGATCTGCTCCATCACTCACAGAATGTCTGCAGTGCTGAAGAAACTCTGGATAGTACTGAAATTAAAATTAACAAGAGCTGGGCTTCACTAGTGTGCCCCCCTAAAGAGGGGGTTTCATTTTCCTGTCACTCAGATCAGCCAAGGTGTGCCCCAAAGAATTTCTGTGGAATAGCAATTCTGTTTTAAGGAAAAGCAAGATGCTGGTGCTTCCTTTTCCCTGCCCCTCAGGTATTTCACATCGAATTCTGTCACTGAAGGCTCCTTTTGTGGGGACTGGAGATATTGGGCAAAACTTTTAATAATGGGTAATAAAGCGTCTGAGGAGACATTTCTTTAATTCACGCCTGCTGTGATAAAATTAATATCTCACAGTCTCTCTCTTAAAATGCCTCCTGCCCTGAAAGCGGGAGTGATTTGAACACACAAAGAAAGCAGAGGGGGAAAAGGAGGGCAGGAGCTGTGAGCCTCTGCCAGGGCTGAGATCTCTGCAGCTGGGGATTATGGAAATCCTCCAGGTGGGCCCTTCAAACAGGAGATTTCTGTCCTGACTCTGTCTGTCACCACTGAACCCTTCAGATTTTGGGCTCTTCTAGCCCAGCTCTCACTTTTTTCCCCACTCTCCTTGCTTTGCACCCCAAGTGCCACCAGCACGGGGAATCTTTAGTCAGGTTTTCCCCACGTTAAATGATTTTTTACCCTCGGTCCCAAGCTCCAGTGGCCTCATGCAGTGAGGAACAGGACGTGCCACACAAGCACTGCCACTGGAACTCAGCGTGCAAACACAGGGCGCTGCCAGGGTGACACGTCAGCTCCGTCCACGGGAGATTTGCCTCACACAATAGACCCACCAAACAGCTCCCAGGGCCAGATTTTTAGCTCAAGAGAAAGGAAATGCTCCTTTCCTCCCCTCTCCTCGTGGGGAAATGGAAATTAGTCACTCCCTACCCACCAGGGCTAATTGCTACCCAGCAGGGATGGTAATTTGCAGCTGGGCTGAGCTGCTGCAGTCTGTTTGTCCTGGTGACAATTTCAATAAATGAACAGGCAGTGAGGGCTGGAGGCTTCACCTCCCAGCTCCTGGGGAACTGGGGGGGTGTTTCCACACGGAATGGATTCCACCTCTGTTGTTGTTTCCACACAAGCCCAGCCAATCCTGCATCCTTGAGCCCCTGGAAGCGGGAGCTGCTGTGGAGCGGGGTGTGCTCCTCACCTGACGGAGCTGCAGCAAACTCGGGTGGACGCAGGAGACCTGTAATTTAAAGGCCTCTGCCCCACCTGCTGTGGGAATGTCTCTGAACTAGGATCAAGGAAGCATTCTTTTTCTTATTTAGATGGGTTTTGTCTGTTTGCAAGTCATGACTGAATCTATTAGGAGAGCTGAAACGGTCCTTTCAAAGGCACAATGTCTCAATCCCTTCTCCTTCCAACAGAGGTTCACTTCCAGGTGAGCGCCACACTCCAATAAATATTCCTTTCCTCACCTTTGTTCCAGGGTACATTTCTGAAGACATTAGCATTTTTCACACCTTTTTTACTAGAAAGGGAAAGTATTTGTGTTGACTCTGGGCCACAGGAGCTGATGTAATTTCATGGCAAGAAGACTCCTGCTGCCCTTAAGAATGTCAGTACAAGTTCTGAACTGACTTACCCTCCTCTGGAATAATTATGCATTCCACTCTGGCACATTTGATCATGCAATTCTCCTGCTTTGTAGATTACATGTCTTGAGGAGGTACAAAAGGGAAGAGCAAAGACTGGTTTATTTCTATCCCTGCACCTAGCAAAATTATATACACACACACACACACACACACACACACCCCTCAAGTGGGACTTTTAAATGTAAAATTATGTGAGAATGTACAGACTTTATTATATGTACATTAAATCCAGGCATCCTTTCATGCAGCAAGGAGGTGCAAGCATCTCTTGGGAGGAACACAGCGAGCAGGGGGAAAATACATTGTTAAATTACAATTGAACAAGCTGAAACTTGCTCAGGTAAAACAGCCCACCCTCAAACTGCAAAAAGCCAAATTTTGCCCTCAGCAACTTCTGAAAAGCAAGCTGCCTTCAGTGGATTTGGGTGAATTTAACTGTCTAGAGTCTCCAGCCACATCAGAATCTGTCTCCCTGATCTGGGAGATAGCAGAGCCCAGCCTAGGAAGTCTTTGGAGAGAGACCACTTGGCAACCCCACACAGCACTAAATGTGAGCACAGGATGCAGCTGGGCTCAGAGCTGGGATGGCATGGGAGGGCTGTTCACAGCACAGCTACAGCCAATGTCCCCACCAAGGAGGTTTTAGGATGCATTTCTCAGCCTACCCCGCTCTGGCTAAAGCAAAAGCCTAAAACTAGTTTAAAAATAGCCCAAACAACCAAAAAATAAAAACCCCAAACCAAACCAAAAAAGTCAACCCCTCAAAAAAGGCATCCTGCCAGCCAAAAAAAAGAAAAAAAGCCTTAACCAAAACAAACAAACAAACAAACAAAACCTAAAATGAAAAGAAAACCCAACAAACTGGAGGCTTAATTGGCCTCAGTTCTCTTTACGAATAGCAGAAAATATAGGATGACTGAATAAAAGCTGAATTCAATTTGACTTCAGTTCTGACAAGCAGGAACTGAAATATAATTCTGTCCAAGGGCACAGAGCAGGTCAGACTGAAGACCCAAAAGTGGTGTTGGTAGAGCCAGCAGCAGCACCCTGGGGAAAGGTTAGAGTCGTTGGACACTTGTTCCTCAGGCCAAAGCCAGGAAAAGGATTTTTGCTCCCCTCTTTCAGAGGTATTTTGCTACATCCTCTTGAGGTGGAGATATTTCAAATCTTTTTTTTTTTTTTCCAGACCTTCAGCACATCATGCAAAAAACTCGGCAGCAAGGGTGCTCAACTCAACCTAGTGGCACACGAAGGACTTCAATGTTTAATTTTTAACTCTCCTGGAGCATGAATTCCACTATTAAAAAGTTCTACCTTACCCTACCAAACACAAAGCTTTTCTTTTTTCCAAAAAAAAATCCTATAGACTGGTCAGTGATGCTGAGGTGCAAAGTCCCTGTGTGTTCCTGTGGCATGGGGGGTGGAACATGGGTGATGTGCAGGGAAAATCTGTACCTAAAAATGTTACAAAAAGTTGCACAAATGTCTTCAATTCTTATCTAATTCTGTGGTTCAGGTAAACCAACAAGTCCATGGTAGGAGAGGGAGTAACTGGGGCTCCCGTACTTTTATTTGTATCTGAATTTTCCTGTTTAAAACTTACAGATCAACACAAAAGTCAGATTTCTTACGAGTGGCTCAGATTTATGACGGGGGCAGCACAAAGTTTTTATTCCCAAAATACAGCTCTTTCTTATTTTTAAGCTTATTCTCCCAATAATCACACTAAAGACCTCATTAATGAACATTAAAAAAAGGCCAAAATTTCCATTTAGCTGAAAAACGGAGTGTCGAGCTGTTAGCAGTGATGGGGTTTGTGCTCCCTCACACAAATGGCTAACTTAGAATGCATGGCAAGTTCAAGCTTGAAATGAATTTTTTTTTTTAAGCCACCAGTACATAACACTGATTTAATAATGGAAAGACTGGCACAACCTTAAAGGAATATCATCAAGTAGGCAAGGTATGCTTGTGACTTATTACAAAACAGTTAAATCGAGTCGGGACCATAATCCAGATTCTTTACATAATTATGGCAGGAAGATCTGGAAGAAGGAATATCAATTATTTTTTAAACTGGAGAGTCTATAAAGTAAAACAAGAAATATGCTGATCTCCCATTTCCCTCAGCTCTCTTGAAAATGCAATTTTTCATTTACAATAATGCTACAGCCAATTTAAAATCCAGCTTAACATCTTGCTAGCACTGAGGGGTTTTTGGGTTTGTTTTTTTTTTTTTGATGCAGAAATTACAACAATTTTTTTCGCAATTCTCAACAGATCAAACAGGTCAAACAGCTAGTGAGGAAGGACATTAAACAATAAGCAGTGTCTTCAATCCAGATCATGCAAACTTTAGGACAGCAGAAAAATATATCTGTCAAGATATAGAAAGTTTTAGGTTAATAATGAAGCACTGTGCATTGTATTTTCAGGCTAACAAGCAAGCATTGTTTTAAGCAAGTTTACATGTACTTGTAGGGGTTGGCTAAAGCTGCTGTCAGTGAGCTTTTGCTTTTTGCTATCAGCTATAAAACTTTCAAAGTATATTGTAACACAGAACTCAGTGTCTGCTGTCATCTACCTATGGTCTCAGTCGTGTAATGTGACTTTTGAAAAATAAATACAGCTCGAGAGGGGTCCCTCAGCAGCCCAGCCCAGCCCAGCTCGGCAGCAGCAGCAATTGCTGTGCAGGGCTCCCTGAGTCCCAGGCTCACTGCTGCAAGTCAGAGCAGCACAGCACAGGAAACCCGAATTGGGAGAGCAAACATCCCTGGTAATTCGGGTGATTCATTAGTCTTTTTTTTTTTTTTTTTTTTTTTTCCCTCCCCTCTGTGATTGTTTTGTCCATTCTGTAGAAGTCTGAAGTGAAAAGTAGAACACCTCTTAAAATCCTCATTGATCAGCAGTCTGTGTTTTGGGTACTACACTAAAGCACCATGATTAACAAAATTAACTATGTCAATATTTAATTAAAATAGTAAAATACCTTTTTTTCTCTTATTATCCTCTCCTACTGCCATTAGAGATGGAACAATGAATTATATTGGGTGGACCCAGCAGGAGAATTCTGGGAGTTTTCTCTTCCTCCCTCTAAGCAATGAGTTTGCACCATCACTTTTAGCCAGCCCAAGTTAAATTTGCCGTGGCTGGGTTGCCAAAATTTCTTCTGAGACAGGACTGCAGTTGCATGAGTAGTGGAAAATGAATGCTTCTGTTCCTTTCCCCATGAGAAAGACTTGTGAAAAGGGAGTACTTGTGGGTATCTGGGTTTGGTCTTCACAGAACTGGTCAGTCTGTGTCAGAAATAGTAGATGCAGGAGAATCTCCCCCTGTTCCTGGCCTGCCATTGAGCACAGGTGACGAGACCAAACTTCAGGCAGTTTGGACTGCCTGGACTTTGCCCCCATTTCTGCCTCTCCTCTGAGTGCAGCTCGGGCTGGCACCTCTGCTCCCAGATTTACAGCCCCCTCTGACTAAAACCGAGCCCTGCTTGCCACACCATCCCTGCTTTCTAATATTCCAGTCGCTCCCTGCAGCCCTGACAGGAGGCAATCCCAGGCACTGCATAATTCAGCAATGTGTCACAGGCTCGAATTTCGTCACCAGACTGTGACAGAGCACATTCCCTTTGGCCTCTGTGATGTTCAAGCAGTGGCCTCCAAATGGAAAAATCTCAAAATTACATTTCCAGTTAGCCTCATTCTTAGAACAGGACTCTGAAAAATCCCGGGTGATTACAAACACACGGGAATTAAACTGACATGGACAAGAATAAAATCAGTCATTTAAACCAATCGGCCTTTGTCCCTTATTATACAGAGTTCCAGAAAGTCTGCTCCTTCCCTTGAAATAGGAACTGCTTTTCCTAGGTTCTAGTCATGGTTTAGGAGGGACTTTAAAAGCAGGTTTGAAGTCTGCCCATTTCCTTTGCATTGAGATCAGTAAGTCTGGGAAAGGTGATGAAATGATGATGAAGTCAAGAGCAACTCTTGTGCCCAGTTTGCACAATGCAGCTCCAAAATCCAATCCATCACCTAATCTAGAAAGTATCTTCGTGCCAGCTGTGGTTTTCAGCACCATGCCCTTTTGAATCAGCATCCAAAATGATTTAACAGCACAGTTGATCAAAACCTCGTTTTCACTGAGCTCCTGACATGTTCACAAAAGGCCAAGTGATTTTCTGCTTATTTAGCTGATCTCGCTGCAATGGCGTTGAAAGTGGTTTTGCAATAATTAAACTAATTTATGTCAATTTTGGAGGAGTTGGTCACTTTTTTGGAGCAGAGTGGGCTTTGAGGAGAGCGTTTTACACTGTGAAATATTGGCTCCCAATCTGCTGCTTTTTTCTATTCATAAAACCTAAACCAGAAGGAGTCCACTGCATTCACAAGCCAATCGCACGTAAATATCAATGAAGGCTAAAAATCCTGAGTGTGCAGTACGGAGGATTTGAGCCAGAAAAGGCCAAAATGTTGCTGAATGGATTGCTGTCCAGCAGAGGGACAATTTACATTTTGAACAAGTGGGAGTGTGGGATACTTTGTACATTAATATTTCTCAAGGTATACTCATAATGCAGGGATTACCCATTTCCCAAATGCAAATGCTGTGTTCCGTAATCTTCAAGAGCCAGTGAGAATTTCAGGACTAAAGAAGACCCAAAGGACAGAAGCCTCCTTTGTGATCAGCTCTCTTCTCCAGCTGTTTTTCCAAAAACTCCTGAAAAGCAGCTGACTCCGAGCAGTTCTGTGCAGGAAAAGTGGCACTGACCTGAGCAGCACACCAGGACCCTCATGGATTTGTTCTGCTGTGACAGACACAAACCTCAGGGACCAAACATTGGTCAACAGAGATCAAGAGGCTCTGGACCCTTCCAAGACAAGCCCTGGAGAGCAGCAGGTGAGCCCTGAGGGGACCTGGGGACACCTAAACTGGGTCCCTTTGGGGCATCCCCACCCAGGAGAACAGCACGGGGCCCCAGGTTTAAGCAAGCCCCTCCTGGAGAGGAAGAGGATTTGCCTAAAATAGATTCAAAAATACATAAAAATCATTATGAGGTGCTGTCTGAGGATTGAAGTATTTTTCAGCCTTATCTCTATATGTCTACCAGTTCTGTGCACCTTGGTCCCAAACTGCTTTTTGATCTCCAAGAGCACGGACAGCTCACATCAGCCTCTTGCCTCCCAATATTGCACACAATATTTCTAACCCATCTGTCACTGCACTTGGTGGCCTGTGCTATTTCTTACTCCAGCACATCAGCTTTTGTAACAGTGTACAGAAAATACGTGACAAAAACTCCCTTCAGCAGAAAAGGCCCACCCTGTGCCTTCCCCAGAGGAAACTGGGTCAGGATGGATTTGCCAAGACTGTTGCCATTTCTCACTGGAGATGCTCTGGGATTCTCCTTTGGCTGCTGGCTTCCTGATATTCATATAATCACCATGGATTTGGAAAGGAAAACTCACCGTGAAAATTTCTGTAAAAACACTGGATCAAGATATTATATTTTTTTTTTTAGAAAATCAAAACAAAGAGAAGGGAAATTAGTAGGCTGTATTAATTAACTAGTCTGCTGCTCATCCCTCCTGCAGTGCTCAGAGCTCCTGGCAGTGGTGCTGCT
Source organism: Sitta carolinensis (assembly GCA_032173965.1). Taxonomy (NCBI): domain Eukaryota; kingdom Metazoa; phylum Chordata; class Aves; order Passeriformes; family Sittidae; genus Sitta; species Sitta carolinensis. Next base: position 3,101,805 of record CM063293.1, read on the forward strand.
GGGGTAGAATGAATGATTTGTCACTGCCCAGCTGTTGCAGCCGTCCTGCTGTTGGCTGGGCTGTGGGGAATGCATCCCTGCCGTGTCCCGAGTTCTGGCACTGCCATTAATCACCAACTGCCAGGCACCACACCAGTCCAACAACTGCCACCACGCCCAGCCCCACCAACGTCAGGCAAACACCTCTTACAACCTGTGTGATGCAAGCAGCAGGCAGATCGATTTTATTGATTTTGAGATGGCTGCTCACTAATTCATTTGTAATTATTGTAAGCGTTTCCCACCCAGGGTTTGGATTTTAAATGGTGTTATCTGTTAGAGCAACTGCTTATTATTGTGCTAAAAGAGTAAAATAGTACAGAAAAAGTGAAACAGTTGCTTTTTAGATCAAAACTGTGCATACGTGGAGCAAACCTTGACAAGGCAGCTTTCAGTTCTCCTTTAGTTTTAAAACAAAGCTTCCTCTGAGTTAATACCACAGCAGCTGCTGCTGTTAAATTTATTTCCTGAGCTTGGTTTCAGTGCTGAAAAGCGAGGAGGCTCTCAGTTTGGGAGGAGGGATCGTCTGGATCTGTCTGGGATCTGTCTGGGATCTGTTGGGGTCTGTCTGGGATCTGTCGGTTTGGGATCTGTTTGGGATCTGTCTGTTCTGGATCTGTTTGGGATCTCTCAATTTGGGATCTGTCTGTTTGAGAGGAGGGCTCTGTCTGTTTGGGATCTGTCAGTTTGGGATCTGTTTGGGATCTTCAGTTTGGGATCTGTCTGTTTTGTATCTGTTTGGGCTCTGTCTGTCTGGGATCAGTCTGGGCTCTGTTTGGGCTCTGTTTGGGCTCTGTTTGGGTCTGTCTGGGATCTGTCTGGGATCTGTCTGGGATCTGTTGGGATCTGTCTGGGATCTGTCTGGCCTGTCTGGGATCTGTTTGGGATCTGTCTGGATCTATCTGGGATCTGTTTGTCTTCTGGGATCTGTCTGGCTCGTCTGGATCTGTTTGGGATCTGTCTGGATCTGTCTGGATCTGTCTGTCTGGATCTGTCTGGGATCTGTCTGTGGCTCTGTCTGGGATCTGTTTGTCTGGGCTCTGTCTGGGCTCTGTCTGGGATCTGTTTGGGTCTGTCTGCTCTGTCTGGGTCTGTTGGGGTCTGTCTGGGTCTGTCTGGGATCTGTTTGGGTCTGTCTGGGCTCTGTCGGATCTGTTGTCGGGATCGTATGGCTCTTTGGCTCTGTCTGGATCGTCTGGATCTGTTGGGCCTGGATCGTTGGATCTGTTGGATCTTGGGATCTGTTTGGATCCGTTCCAGTTCCCGCGGCTCGGCTGACGGCGCTGTGCTCCCGGCCGTGACCAGCAGCGGCGCTGGCGCCCGCCCCGCGCGGCAGACCGGGGCCGGTCCGGAGCCACCGGGAGAGCCCGGCACCGAACCGGCCCGAACCGGCCCGAACCGGCCCGAACCGCGCCGAACCGCGCCCGAACCGCGCCCGAACCGCGCCGAAAGGCCCCGCCGAACCGCGCCGAACCCGCCGAACCGCGCCCGAACCGCGCCCGAACCGCGCCGAACCGCGCCCAAACCGGCCCGAACCGCGCCCGAACCGCGCCCGAACCGCGCCGAACCGCGCCCGAACCGCGCCGAACCGCGCCCGAACCGCGCCCGAACCGCGCCCGAACCGCGCCCGAACCGCGCCCGAACCGGCCCGAACCGCGCCGAACCGCGCCGAACCGCGCCCGAACCGCGCCGAACCGCGCCCGAACCGGCCGAACCGCGCCCGAACCGCCCGAACCGCGCCGAACCGCGCCCGAACCGCGCCCGAACGCCCGACGCCCGAACCGCGCCCGAACCCGCGCCCGAACCGCGCCCGAACCGCGCCGAACCGCGCCCGAACCGCGCCCGAACCGCGCCGAACCGCGCCCGAACCGCGCCCGAACCGCGCCCGAACCGCGCCCGAACCGCGCCCGAACCGCGCCCGAACCGCGCCGAACCGCGCCGAACCGCGCCCGAACCGCGCCCGAACCGCCCGAACCGCGCCCGAACCGCCCCGAACTCCATCCCAACGGCGGCCGAACTCCATCCAAACCGCAGCCGGAACTGCAGCCAGGGCCGCAGCAAGAACTGCGTCCCGAACTCCATGAGAACCGCGTCCCGAACTTCATCCCAAGCTCCATCCTGAACTTCATCCCAAACTTCATCCCGAACTCCATCCTGAACTCCATCGGGAACCGCATCCCGAACTCCATCTCGAACTTCATCCCGAACCGCGTCCCGCATCCCACATCCCGCATCCCTCACTGCAAGCTGCATCCCGCATCCCGCCCCGCGGAACCGCTGCCAAGGCCGGTCCTGGCAGCGACCAGGGAGTCACCGCATTCCGCATTCCCCCTGTATCCCGCACCTCCCTGTCCAGCTCCGGATTCCGCCCGCAACCAGCCTCATGTCCCACCCCCCATCCTGCCCTGCATCCAGGACTGCATCTCGCACCTGCATCCAGCTCCTCATCCTGCCCTGCATCCACTCCTCATCTGCCCTGCATCAGCTCCTCCCTGCCCCACATCCATCTCTTCAGCCCACCCCCCCATCCGCACCAGCATCCAGCTTCACATCCCATCCTGCGGCCAGCCCAGCATCCCACCCCACATCCAGCTCCTCATCCCACCCCTCATCCAGCGCCTCATCCCACCCCTCATCCATCTCCTCATCCTCCCTCATTCAGCTCCTCATCCTCCCTCATCCAGCTCCTCGTCCACCCCACATCCAGCTCCTCGTCCACCCCACATCCAGCTTCTCATTCACCCCACACCCAGCTAATCATCCACCCACACCCAGCTCCTCATCCAGCTCCTCATCCTCCCTCATCCAGCTCCTCATCCTCCCATATCCACCCCACATCCAGCTTCTCATCCACCCCACATCCAGCTTCTCATTCACCCCACACCCAGCTCCTCATCCAGCTCCTCATCCACCCCACATCCAGCTACTCATCCTTCCCACACCCACACCCTCATCCAGCTCCTCATCCACCCTACATCCAGCTCCTCATCCACCCTACATCCAGCTTCTCATTCACCCCACACCCAGCTCCTCATCCAGCTCCTCATCTCCTCATCCAGTCCTCGTCCACCAATCCAGCTCCTCATCCAGTCCTCATCCCCCACTCCAGCTACTCATCCTTCCCACATCCACCCCACATCCAGCTCCTCGTCCACCCCACACCCAGCTCCTCATCCCTCCCTCATCCAGCTCCTCATCCACCCCACATCCAGCTCCTCATCCCGCCTCCATCCCTCCTGCCCTGGGCCCCCCATCCCACCCCCGGATCTCTCCAATCCCCGTGCCCAGAGCCACAGGGACACCTCAGGTTATCCCAGTGTAACACAGCAACAAACTCCTCTTAGTGTTGCTTCCAAACTCACTAGTGTTAGCAGCCCCAGTGCTATCAAAACTGAAAGAATGATCAAATACAAGCACAATTAATCATTTCCTCATTTTTCCTCATTTCTTAGACTCAGATTGGGCAGCCTTAGCTTGGAAACTTCCATGTGCACGTAATAAGAAATCATATGAAAAGGGTTTTGCAAAAAGAGGAAATAATAAGTAACAGAGAGAGACAGGGCTACAAATAACTGAGTGACCTACAAAAATATTGCCAAATCAAGCACTGTGTCTTACCTTTGATAACAAGTTCCTATTGAAAATTATTGCATTATTTTAAAAGCCTGCCATGAAGGGAAAACTTTAGGTAGGACTCTGAATTAAAAAAAAAAAAAAAAAAAAAAAAAAAAAAAAAAGACTACAAAAAACACACTCATCCAATTAAAAATTCCACATTCAGTTCTTTGGCTGAGTACAGGCATACAGCACATTTCACTTTCTTTATTGCAGCTGCAGGAAGGAGATTTTTGGGGCTGTTCCTCCGGCCCTGACCCAAGTGCACCTCAGTGCCAATTTCCCCTGTTCACAACAGGGAGATGGAAGGGAAACGAGGGAACAGAAAAAAAGAAACAGGGATTGGGGTTTTTCCACCCATGGGCTCTGAAACACATCTTGGCCACGCTACCTCCAGGAAAGTTACAACTGCAGTCAAACTCAGGACTCTGGAGCATCCCAGCAAAAAAGAAAAAACCTCAATTTTTATAACTTTTCCCATGCAGTTTTGTCTGGAGATTCTGTAATCCCTGCTTTAAAAGGATAAACACCTTCATCACCGAGCCCTGTGTTAAGGGAATAACTCACCCCTGGACAGCTCAGAGCACATGTGGCAGAGCAGGCCTGGGATCATCCCCTGCACACAGAAATATCCTGCCAACAGTGACTCGCTGCCCTGAGTTATTCTCTGTGTGTTTTCAGATGCCACTGCAGCACAGCTCGACAGGGACTGGGCTTAAACTGGGACTGCCTCAGCAATGCACATTTTGTGTTTTAACAGAACAGCCACGTTTGGATTCTTTTGGGCATAAAGAGCTTAAGCACCATCATGTGTTTTCCTTTCCTTTCTAAAACTAAACCACAATAAAATAATTTTGTCTTCTATGTCTCTTAAAAAGAGCATAATCCACCAATCCCATCACTAATGTAGGAAGTGTTGAGGGAAAATTGGTTTGCTCTGTCCTGAAGAGCCCAAGTGCCTGTCTTTTGTGTTTCAATACACACCAGGGTGTCAGAAAACTCACAAGGAATTTGCAGCTCTAACCAGCGACCGTGCTTAAAAAGAATAAAAAAGTAGGAACCATTTCGAGTATTTCCCCCCAAGACGTTCATACAAAAAATGAAGATACAAATATTTGATTTGGAGCTCTGGCATTCCTTGCCCTCCTCCCTCCATCAGGAGTTAAAGCGACCAGCAGGAGCTGAAAGGCAGTTTGATCTTTGTTACATTGGGACTAGGGAATCCAAGCAACTCTTTTACAAGGCATCGTAATTGTTTGTACTTGCAAAACCGGATTAAGAAATCACTGCTATTCTTAAAACACATTTATCACATACATACAAAAGTCAGCATATTTCCACTGCGAGCACAGCCCCAGCCAACCAGAGAGAGTTCCCGTGTTCCGCCCACGCTCCTGCTCTCATCCTCCCCTTCCCCAGAGCAATCCTGCATCTGGCCACTGCAGCCTGGAAAAGCCCCCGAGCGCAGCAGGGCACACCTGCCCCGGGCTGCTCCTCACCCCTCCGCTGGGCTCTGCCGGTGCTGCCACCATCCCCAGCTGCCCCAGACACCAGAGCTGGGAGTTCTGCCTCGAGAAGGGGAAGCTACAGAAGGATTCCCAGCTGTGGGAGGCACAAGCCCTCTCCTGTCCCAAATTTCACCTGCACAGGGTAACTGAGATGAAGGGAAAAAAAATGAGGTTATGTAGGGGGTGTCAGTGGACTTCTAGAATTGTTGAGTTTGGGGCTTTATGGAACTTTTCAAAGTTTCACCAAACACGTCTTCCTGTTATTTAAATCCATTTGTTCTTCGACGTAAGCTTAATTTAAAAAACATGTTTTTTGAGCTGAGTGCAAGTCTCACTAATTCTGTTGTAAATGCTGCTGAAGATGAACAAAACTAACACTATGACTGAAAAAAAAAAAAAAAACCAAAACAGAGAAAGCCTCATGCCTGCAGAAGAGCCACACTCAGGCTACTGCCTGAGCTGTGAGAGCACAGCTCTTGTTTGGTTAACTGACTCAAAGTCAGTGCCCATCCTGCTAAAATCTGTACCAGATGTAGGGAAACCCTAATGACAGAATCCACAAGATGGAGTTCCTCTACTCATCTGTCTTCTCTTTCTGTTTTTCTCTTGTATGTTTGGCTCCTCTGTTTCCCCGTCCCAGTGAAGTGTCCTTGTTTGGATTTTATCCTTCCAGCCCTTTCCTGATTCACTCTCCCTTTCAAACCAAGTCCTTTTATCTCTCTCTCTCTCACAGGAGTTGTTGCTCTCCAGGCCCAGCCTCAGTGGTAGCTGTGCCATTCTTTCCCCACTCTCCAGGGAAAAGGAAGAAAAATACCATGGATATCATCCTCACTTCTCACCTCAACTCCTGTGTCCTTCTCCCTTGCAAGAAAAGCATTTTTGGGAAGCAGAAGAACCAGCAGAGCCCTGGAGAAGCAGTCCTGTACATTCTGGTTAATTCTCTTGACTGCTTCACACTTCCAGAAATTTCTCATGGGTATTCCCAGTCTGTTTCTCATGTTAGAATTTCTGTTTTAATAAATGATATTTAAAATAAGCAGTATTATAACTTGGGAACCAAAAATGTTGCAGAAAATAAAATTTTACTTGTTATTTTCAGTTCAGGAATGCCTGTTTTCCAGACATCCTCTGCCTATGAGCAAGATGTCCTCATGTTTTCCATAGGCACTCAGGGCACCCTCTATTTTAAATGATATTTCCTGCTACCTGCAGGGAAGGTTGAGAATTGAGATGTCCGCAGTTTCCTTTCCCCTTAAATGTTTGCATTCCATCCTTCTTTCTTCTCCTTATGTAATCTCCTTGAACAATCATTCTAGACTCCCATGGTCCAAGAAAAAAAAAAAGACATTTTCTCCAAAGAAGCTTCGTGGGAGCCAGGAGTGTTGTTCTGCCCCTCTTGCTGGCCAGGGCTGCTGTGCAGCCTTACCTACATCCCACCACTGCCAGAGAAGGAAATGGATTTTTTTCCCCTCTTGGCAACTCCTGGGGAGGTTCACTATTGTGTTCTGGGAGCCCTCGCTCTCCAGGGCTATTGTGAAAACTGTAGTAAACAGAACTTTCAGCACCAGGATGCAAGGAACAGGATCCAAGGCTGGAAGCTCTTGCCAAGAGTGGATGTGACCGCTGCCCCATTCCACGGGGATGGTACAACAGTTCATCCCAGCTGCTGCATTTAGCACATTCCGTGACCAGGGGGACAAAGGTGGCAATTACTGACGAGCCAGGCTGCACAAAACAGCACCAGGATGTACAGAAAATTTCCTTCCCCTAGGCCAGGGCAGAATGGATCTCAGCTCCAGGCCGTGGCTGCAGTGGTGTCAGCAGATTTCCCCCAAACGTTGTTTGGGGGAAACAAGGGAGCTTTGGCCACCCTGAGCCTGCCCTGCTCCCAGAATCCCAGCCAGTGGCTCTGCTCTTGGGCAGAGTGGGGGATGGCAGACAGGCCAAACGGGGTCAGTCATGGAAAAGCAGCTAAGGAGCAGGACGAGGTGAAGCTGAACGCTTAGGAAGCTGAGATCAAACACAGAGCGTCACGGAATTCAGCTGTAATGCAGGAGTTGTGTTGCACACTGAATGAAATAAAATATTTTATAACAAATAAATGACAAATTATTTTTTATTATAATATATTTATTATGTACTATTATAGTAATATCATAAAATATTGTATTAATATTATATTGCTATCATAAATAATATTCTATTATATTCTATTCTATTTTATTATATTATATTATACTATATACTATACTATATTATACTATACTATAATGTATTCTATATTATGATATATTTATAATATGTGTTATTATAAAATAAATAACATAGATAAATAAAACTATTACAATAGAAATAACAGATCAAATACTGTGAACAGCTATGGAGTGAAGTGTTCTGCGTGAGGTTCACTATGGAGATAGTGACGTTCTTGTAGATTCAGGAAGGAATGAAGGAAATGTGATGACAAATTAAACATTTAGGGAAAGATTACATGGGTTTTACTAATCATTAAATTATTCAGCATGGAGGAAAGAATGGATGAAAGCAACTCCAGATGAAGGCAAATAATTGCTTGTTCTACCCATCTTCAACATTCAGGCAGTTAAAGAAAGATATTGGGGGTGTTAAAGACAAAAGGTTTGATTTGATTTGAGCCCAGTCAATTGACCTTCACCTCCTCGGGGTCACTCCAAGTGCCTGGTGTCTACAGCTCACAACAAAGCTGTAAATTGCTTTAAGTTTCTTCCAGTCCAGCTTCCCACACTCTGCCAATTACCCCTAGGTTGTACCAATAGTCCTCCAGTGGCCTTTGCAAGGCAGAAGCCCATTTAATTTGCTAATTAATTCAGAAAACATCACCTGCTTTTACTAACATTTCATCACTTCTCGTATCACCGTTAATTGGATTCTTTGGTGGTGTTGAAACCAAACCTAAAGAAGCTGCTTGCCTTTTCTGCCAGGCCATTCTGGCACAAAACAGATCCCTGCATCAATCAAAACCTTTCTGACCACGCAAAAAAAAGATGCCAGGGCCTTTTCCCACTTCAAATATTTGGCTCAGATCTCAGGGAGAGCAGATAAAAGAAGAGTCAGGGAGAAGATGCCCAAAAGGAGCACAGTTGAGGGTCATTTTCAGACATGAATTAACCCTTGAGCAAAACAAGTGTGTACAGAGCAGCTTTCAGAGCTTCATACCTTTATGGAAGGTGCTTCTCTCACCTCAGGAGTTTGTCACTTTCTGGCACCTTCCTCACCCTCAGGAAGGAATAATGGGCTTGGAATGCAAGAAAAAGCTATTTCACAGTTCCCCTTCTTGAAGGTGTTTTTTCCTGGACAAAAGAAGGGGGTTGAGTTTGAGCAGGAATGGACATTTCTGTCTGCACACCAGATTTCATCCAGGCAGCTTCGGCTGCATGGGAGTGTGAAACGGCTTTTCAGACTTGGGGAACCAAAGCTGCAGAAAACAACATTTTTATTTGTTATTTTCAGTTCAGGAATGTCTGTTTTCTGTAATGGGCTGCAGATCACTCATCAAAACAGAGCTGGGGCAAAGCACCCCTCAGAGCCAGTCCATGGTTATGGGAAAAGGAGCAAGAGCCCAAATTCTGCTCATCTTTCTGTCAGAAATGAGTTGAAGTCTCGATTCCTGCAGTCCTTGACACACAAATCACCACATGAATATGAATTCTTCCATGGCAATGACAGCAGACATGTGTCAGCATGGGTGGCATTGTGGGACAAGTACTGATACTACAAAGATATTTTTAAAATTGACAGAAAATACAGAAGAACTTTGCTGACAGAAAACTTTTGTAGCATTCAAAATCCAGCTTTATCCTTCAGCTCTGTCCTTTGAGGAAATCCCTGGAAAGGTCAAATCACCTCACTGGTTTGAGGAGCTAAAAAACAATAAACCCGATACTTTATGGAAATGTCTTTATTCACTTATATTCCAGGAATAACAGAAGCCACTTGGCCAAAGGGATTTCCCAAATTCTGCTTTGAGCACAGAACATTCTGGAAACATTCGCTATGGCAATGCTTTAAAAATTACCCCCAGCCTAATTAACATCTGCTTTAGGAGTTGAAGTTATTACAGGGTCATTTATCTGCTCCAAGGATCTTGTACACAATTGAGCAGATTTTTAATGTTTAACATTTCTGCCCATAAACCACCAGCGAGAGCCATTCACCTACGGCAGCGTGCAATGGGTAATGCAGGGCTGGGTTTCTCCTCAACATTTCTCACTAATTCCAGCTTTTCTAATCACAGCAGAGGTAATGAGAGACGACTTCTGTCATCACCCTTGACGGAAGTGCAGCTCTTTTTAGAAAGCTCAAAGCAGACTGAGAAATTTTAGCACCAGAAGATAAACAACGACGACAATTTATTTTATTTTTTTTTTTTTTAATAAATTAACAAACAAACTGGATATTCAATAACTGAGAAAACTCTTCTGCAAACAGCCTGATGTGAATGGTCTCAGCTGCAGTAGGTTTATTAGGAAATGAACATAGAAATATGTTTTGGAAAGGTCCTCTCCAAAACACAGCTTTCCCCACCTGCAGCCTGGCTTTTCTGAGACCTGGCTGGTCTGAAGGTGATAACCAGATCTTCTTCCACCCCCATTTTTTAGGGGAATTATTCCTCTAACAGGGGAATTTCATTCCACTGTTAGATTGGCCAGCTGCTTAGCAAGAGAAAGGGAATTTTGGAGCACATGTCACAGGATGCACCATTCAGTCAGGGAATAAAGTCCCAGAATTTAAGATTATTTTTTCTGAGCTCAAGCAAACTGCAGCACATCCACGGGTGTTTCTAGGGCTCAGAAAGTCCAGGTTTAAGAGATCTGAAGTCAGCCCTTCTTCAATTAATTTTGGCTTTTCCTAATGTTCTTTTTATGCTAATCACTCTAAAGACTTTGGGATGACTTTTTGATCATTATTCTGCCCTTTACTTTAATTTTGGTTTGGTGTTTGGGATTTTTGTTGCTATTGCTGTGCCCTACATATTAAGCATAAATTTCTAGATTAAGGAAGTATTTCTTCTACCTGGTTTGTGTTGGTCTGTAATCCCCAACTTGTGCTCCTGGCATGCCCCTCATGAGAGAAACAAAGAGAAAAAAGTGGATTTTTCAAAAAATCTAGAGGGCTGCAGCTGGAACCCAACAGGTAAAAAGTGATGGTGGAGCAAATCAAAGATCCTAAAACAACTGTAGTCCTGTCTCACTTAAAAGGGATTTTTAGACTGGCTTAGGTCCAGGGCAACTCTCCACCTTTGAGTCACACATTTGAATTTGAAATGAGTGCTGGGGAAGTTTTATAATTTATTTAAATGCTCATTCAGAAGAGCTTCAGCACCAGCTCAGTGGTTATTATTGAAGCTTAAGGGGAACAGATAATTGGCTTCTGGAAAGGCAGAGCAGTGGGAAAGTGGGAAGGAAAAGTGTAGCTGGGAGCCAACAACACTCAAGAAGAAATATCTATAAAATGGGGTTTAGACATGTGAGGGAGTTATCAAATGTAGTCTTATCAATAACTTGATATGGGAGAAACACAAATATAAAATATTTAGATAATCATTTTTAAAAGATGGAAGGATAATACAGACAGAAAGAGGGAATTTAACAAGAGGATTTGCTGCCATACCCACAGATCTCAGAGCAGCTTGTGCTCATTCCTGCTCTCACCTGGCTACTAGAAATCATTACTTATTTTCTCAATTTAAATGTTTTCAGAGTATTAGAGAACCAAATAAATGTCTCTGGGAAATAAGTTTTAGTGCTGTTTGAAAAAAAAAAAAAAAAACCAAAAAAACAGATATTTTTATAAGAACTGTCTCTCAAAAATACAAACTTTAATTTAAAGTTTGAAAGCATTTAAAAGCCTAAGCTGGTGAATGGATAGGGCCATAAAAGATCACATCACACAAGTGAAAAAATAGGAATACTATAAAATAATAGGAGCTGAAGTAAAATATCAGTGGAGCTGAGATTTCCAACAACAACAACAAAAGTTAAAAAAGGTATATTTATGAATAAAACTCCTGACAAAACCAGCCTCGATTTGTGTGATGAGTAAACAGGAAAGTAGAACTAGAAAATTTTTTAGAAGTTTTTTTTTTCTCTTCTGAGCAAAGATTAGTAGGTCTAATAACTCAGTTCCAATGAACAGGCTAAAGTCTTAAAACCAGTAACTTTCTTCCCAATTTCAAGTAATTTTCTGGATGTGTATCTACAGACAAAGGCAATTCTGTTATCTTTTTTGTTCTGCTAATCTTAATGGAAGTTAAAATCCTGCAGCACTCCTGCTCTGTATGGAATATTAAACCTGAACTTCTGCTTTTCACTTGTCGGGCATTTATCATTATGCTTTTTATATTCCATTATAAACCACTGTGAACTCTTGTTTTATCCTGCCTGCAAAAATGACCTTAAAGAGCAAAGCTGCCCAAGACCTAGACTATAAAAAGATATTTTTCCCCAAAAAATCTTTCCTGTTGCAACTTCCCTCTGCTCTCAGCAGTAACCCATCTATTTCTAGGAGTGAAAGTAAGAACTGCCCCAGTGAGCTGAAACTCCTGTGGTCTGCCTGGAAGAAAAAGCTCTGCATTATTTTCCACTCATATTTAAAGAGATGTTTTGCTCTCTGGAAGCAAGTGTGAATTATTCTTGAAAAAAACATCCAAAATTATGGAAAACCAGCTGTTATCAAGAAAGTGACTTCAACTGTGACTTAATTGGAACTGTTATACTCTGAGGAGAGGGGTTGTGATAAGATAATCTTGATTTCTGATCCACTTTATTATCTGTGGTTTATCATTTAAAAAATTAGCTTTTCAGTGATTTATGATAGAAGCTGAATTGCCTATAAAGTCTGTTTAGAGAGAAAAATTCAGCAAAGGGCCAAACTCCACACAAGACAAAGAGGGTTTTATAAGTGGATAGCTTGTTGCTAAGCATCATCAGGAATAAATCAAATACAAAATAAATTATAATATACCATGAGAATTTCTGTCCTGCCATTCTACCCCTGTTTTTGCACTCTGCTTCCACAGCCCTGGCATCAGGTTCAGCTGCTGGAGCAAAGAACAGAACAATGGCCAGGCCCAAATCTCCCAAATTTTCAAATAAAAGTAGGGGAGTTTATATTAAATTTACTTCAGTTCACTGAAACAACAGTGGGTTGCCAGGTTCTGCTTCATGGTGCCCTGAACTGCTGCATTTTATCATTTATTGCTCTATATAAAACTCAAATACCAGAAATCAGCACAACGTCCTCTGTATATTCCCAGCATTGCTTTGTTTTGCTCACACCCCCACAGGGTAAGAAAATTCTGCTAATGAAGTTCACAGAGGAAAAACTTCTGTAGGAAAAATGAGTTTGATGACATCTGCTCCACGTCCCATTGAAGGGATGCTTCTAGATTAACTTATGCAAATGAAAGTAAACATTCCATAGTATGCAAATGAGCTCTTAATAACAAATTACCATAGCTTGCATGTGTATAAAAGACTTTTTGAACAGCTTTTCTTTTCAGCTCTCCTCTGCTGATGCTGAGGACTCAGAGCCACAGAGAGCAATCACCAGTGCTATTACAATAAAAATACCTCAGATTTCATTCTGAAAAATGCAAAAAAAAAAATGTTATTTGCATTATCAGCTAGTTACAATCTGAGTGAAGAAAAAATCCCAGCAATCTGGAAATATTTTTAACTGGAGTTTGAAACACATTAAAGCCACCAACCGACAGCACCCCCTACTCTAAACCTGCCTTTATTTAATCAATTGCATCTTGTAACAAAGAAATTTTGAGCAGGGAGTATTTATATCCTAAATGAGAAGTACCAGGTTTCTGGCTGCTTTGTGTGTTGTTCCTGACCCAGTGTTATTTTTCCTCCATTTCTGATCCAACCAGCTATTTAAATTCACCAGGATGTTTGCACATGCTTCCTAATTCACTTTAAATTTTAGCTAGCTGCTTTTTTTTTTTTTTTTTTTTAATTTTTCGTTGGGGTTTTTTTGGCACTCAACCCTTGACATGAAAAGGCAGATTCTATAGAGCTCAGGTTGAGTCAGCAGAAGGGCTGTTGCTATAGAATGACAAAAAAAACCTCCACAGAAATTGTCAAATATCCTGAGAACACAACTTGACAAAGCCAGGAGCTTCTCCAGTGATGATGAAGGGTTTCAGGCACACAGTGGGCAGAAGTCCTAAAACACTTGAAAAATATTTAACTGAACAATAATGGAGCAGTGCCAAATACTAAAAGTTACCCAAGATAATTTTAATTGTTGTAGATATAATAGTGTTCAATGACAGCTGTTTTGGAACAAAAAGGTTATTTCCTGAAAATTATTGTAATATTTTTCTCCCAAAATAGCCCCTGATTCACTGCTCAAGTTACCTGGCATCCTCTAAAGCTCAGCACAGACTAACAACCAGCTATTAACTTTATTTTTTAGGAGTCTTCAGATCTTAAATGAAAATAAAGACTTATTTGAAAGACTAACAAGAGGCAGTTCAGGAGGGGAGCAGACAAACCAAGAGAACAATTTGCATGGCTGGAACGTGATGCCTTTCATGTAACACCTATTTCATCTAACACTTATTTCAAGCTGCTTTGCCTGGCCATATTTTGTCTTCTCATACTTCTGCAAAACATAATTCAAGTAAGGATTAAAGCCACTGTTTCTCTGCCCAGCAGAATTCCCTGCACGTTTTTATGATGAGGGTTTAATCACAGAGTAAGGAGATGTTTATTGCACTTAAAATATCTCATCTGAGCCCTCTGGCTTCAGCATCTGGGTGCATTGACACAAACAACCCTGGGAACAAGGATGCCCTGATGGGCCAAATGTTGGGGTGATTTTGCACCAAGATCTGTCTGGATCTCACGTTCCTGCCTGGGCAAGAGGCAGAGTTTGGTGAGTGCTTTGTCAGCTCACGACATCTGTGCATAAAGAAACCCCTGCAGCACGATTTGTGAGATGTAAGAAAAGGATGTTCCCAGTTTATAGTTGGGCCACTCCTGGTGATTCTTTCAGAACTGACATGGATGAAGTGACATAGTTTTAGGACGTTTAGTTTTAAAATAATGTAAATTAATTATAAAAACAATCAAGAAACTGTTTTGCTCAATCTTTGGTCTTTTTTCAAAAGCCATACAACCCATTTGCTGTAAAGACTAATGAAGGCATTTCAGCAAACATAATTAAACCTATAGGATAATCTGAATGCCAGATCATTCTCCTTCAGTCTTTATTACCTATATCCTCCCTAAATAATTCTAAAAAATGTTGAGAATATGTTTAAGCATTTAAGTAAATAAACCTGATTCGCCGGACATTTGAAAGAGCCCCTGATTTCCTTGGAGTAGAAATAAAAATTGTGGTGCTGGGAATGTGAGATTGCTGAGAGCTGCTCCTCAGGCCATGGAGATGCTGCCCATCCCATGGCTTTCCTGGGATTTAGGAGCTGCAGTGTGAGCTGCTGTTCTGCAGCATCATCAGCGTTTCCTACGTCACTCTGAGCACCCTGGAGGTTTGGGGGAAATATGTAAAAAGCAGGGGGTTTAAAAATAGTGCTTCAAATTAACTCCATCACAACAATGTATAAAAACTATAAAGCAGGACAAAGGTTATAGGAAATGGAAGTACCAAGAGATCCTCAAGCACTCCTCCAAAAGAAACAATGGGAGGGGGGGGATTAATTATTTTTTCACAATTATGAGGGAGTGAGTACCTTTCTCATACTCTCACAAGGAAAACACAGTCCTATTCATGAACAAATGTTTAATTGGAACCTGGAAGCAAAGTTCTTGAGACATTTTAACTTAACATTTTAACTTTAAATTTGCCCTTTTGAGGGTTTAGTCTTTACTGGAATCATTGACTTGCTGTGTAAGGCAGCAAATTCTCCCAAAGGGATACAGCTTTATATAACTAATATATATATTCCTATAATACTTTAGGAATACAGCTTTATAACTTATATATATTCCTATATCTTTAGGAATATAGTTGTGATCTGCTGATACAATTATACACAGATTTTGAGCATACAATTGTATAGACAACAATGTCTCACAGTGCTTCAGCAATGTAATATTATTTCTATTTTATATATGAGTAAAATGAGCATTCCTCCCAAAGAAACAATGGGGGGGGGATTAATTATTTTTTCACAATTATGAGGGAGTGAGTACCTTTCTCATTCTCTTAAAAGGAGAACACAGTGCTCTTCATGAGCAAATGTTTAGTTGGAACCTGGAAGCAAACTTCTCGAGACTTTTTAGGCTAAAATTTGCACTTTTGAGGTTTTAGTCTATACTGGAATCATTGACTTGCTGTGTAAGGCAGCAAATTCTCCCATAGGAATATGGTTGTGATCTGCTGACACAAATTTCTTTTATGGGCATAAAACCCTTGTGCAGCCAGCAATGATTTGTCTCGCAGTGCTCTAGCAGTGCAATGTTATTTCTATTTTACACATGGGTGAAATGAGGCAGAGCTGGGTGACTTCAGTGACCCACAGGAAGTCAGTGACACAAGCAGGAATAGCAGTGAGACCTCTCAGCAGCTCAGTCCCATGCTCTAACCACAACCCAGCCACCTCCTTCCCATCTCAGATTAGCACAACCCTCAGCCTTGGTTGCATCAGCTCCTCATTTCGGATATCTAAGCATGTATAATTGTAGAAACCTGGATTTCTGAAGTTCATAAATCTGTTTTAGCTCAATCACTTGAGAAATTCCAATAAACTGGCTTTAAATGAGGCTCAAAACGACCTTTTGGTTGCTTTAAAAGGATTCCTTCAGAAATAGATTGACACATCTGACAGATATCAGTGTGTGCTTGAGCTCCTTATTCCTATTTTTTCTTTTGCCTGCTTATGGTCTGTGATGTGCGATTTGGCCCCATGTAATCAGAATGGGACTGGAACAGGAATATCATACCCAACTACAGAAGAGCCAGACAGACCCAGAGAGGAAGTTATTCCCTTCAAGATGAAAGCAGAGAAGTTAAGAGTTGGAGGGAGACCTAAAAAGCCCGTTACAATTAGAGGTAGGCAGGCTGGTGTGATCTCGGATTTAGTGAATTTAAAGCAGGCGTGGTGTGGATTTTGCTCTCTTTTTATCCAAGCCCCGAAGTCGAGGCAAAGTCTGCTCAGATTTCTAAGGGGTTCTTGTTTTGACCCGCTCTGCAGTTATCTGTGAAAAATCTGCCTCGTGCCTGGTCCTCTCCCTGCTGCTGGATCCGAGGAGGAACTCACCCAGTCCTCCACCAGCACTTAAAGGAATGCAGCTTATACCCCAGGTTTTGCCATATATCTGTGTAAAATGCTACTGATAGCAGCTGAAACTCTGCATTCCCTTCAACTAAAGAGTGAGCGAGCTGCAGATAGGAGTGTGGTGTGATATTATGACTTACTTTTTAAAAACATGCCTTCCCAGACCAAAAGCTGCCAATAAAGACAGAATGAGATATGCTGAGGCAAATAAGATATGCTTTTTATCAGTAAAAGGACACCAGATATTTGAATTAAAGTATTACATTACCCAAGAGAAAGAACACGGTGTAACTTTAAAAAAAAAAAAAAAAAAAAAAAAAAGGCAGCAAAACAGGACATTTTTAAACTTATTTAAACTCTGTTCCTTTAAAGCAATGCAATTTGCACAATCAGAACTTGCTGCTCAGGCTGCCAGATTTCTGGCTGCACTCTCAGAGTAGGAGATTGCCCTCTAGATGTTAAAAGTTTGGCTACTTCTTCATTCCACCCCACAACAGCAGGACAGGACACACCGCGTGAGTGGTGATTTTAAACTTGAGTAATGCACCCAGGGACTGAGAGCACAAACTCAGGGGAAACATAAAAAGTCAATAAAAGATGGAATTTGGGTCTTTGCAGACGTGGGAAGGGGTAGAAATCCTTGCGAAGTTGCCACTCTTTTCAAGCCAATTGTAAAAATCACAGCATCACCTACAATAAATTCATTTTTCTAACCAAAACCGCCTACCTGGAATTCCTTAGGAATTGTTGCTCAGCAATTCCTTTTTCAAGACAGAAAAGAGAAAACGAAACTGCACAAGGGAGGTTATTTTGTCATTGCTAACACCCTTATCCATCTGGAGATTCCACAAAGGACTCACGACAGTTTCTCATCTCAGTGAGAACTATTTTTGCCATATGATTCAATTTAATCTACTTCAAATTTTCTGAATAATTGAAACGCATAACATACAGTCAGTCAGTAATAACTGCAAGCAGAAATAATTTTTTTTTTCAGATGCAATAAAGGCTTCAAAACGACTCACCACGAAAAAACGGACTGATTACGGTTAATATAAAATGCAATAATTTCACATGAAAAGAATTATCTAATGCCTTTATACCCAATAAGAAAAACAGAGCATAATTGATCTTGTGTGAAGGCAAATTATCCTCTAATTTTCAAACCAGAGCTGATGCTGAGAGAATCTTTTCTGCCTCTCTTTGAGCTTAGGGAAGAGCTGCCCATGGTCCAGGAAGGCCTGAGCCTGACATTTCATCCTTGTCTCATAACTCTCAGAGGTCCCAGCCAAACTTAGGAATTCTCCCAGATAAGCAGGGGAGAAAGTCTGGATCATCAAAAACGGCACAGCCAAACAATGCAAACAAAAACTTACGAGAAACTGATAAAAGTCTTTATTACGACCAATTCGTTCCTGTATAAAGCGACTTGATTATAGGATAGATAATACATTTGTAGCCTATTTTATTTGTTTACCAGTACAGAAATTATTTGCTTTCTCTGGAAAAAAAACCACTCTTTGTTAAGAAAATAAACAAAACAGATTAGTTCAAATTATAAATAAGGCATACTTTTAATTACCAGAGAAAATGCATGGGTTCTTCATCTCTTCATTCTTCAAATTAAGATTAGCTGTCTAAAAGAAACATTTAATGAGATAACAAATCCTACCTAAAAATCTGTGTTAAGCAGGAAATCAGACTAAATAATCTTTTCCTTTCCTGTCTCAATCTGCTAAAATGAGTATTTATAAAACCCAAGTAATTTTTACAGAGGTTATCATTCTGGTTTTGCTTTATTTTTTTGTGAGTTCTGTTCGAAAGGTGAACTTGCTAAAGAAAGTAATGCTTGGAACAGAAATAGACTGATAGTGTGTTTGTAATATTTCTGTGAAAGCTGTGTTTGGCTGATTTCTCTGGACTAACTTAGATGTATCTGTCTCACCCGTGCAATTTCATTAAAATCCGAACTGTGCTTTGTATTTCTGCCTTTATTAAAAGCCTGGGCTCAAGGCAGAACTCCATAGTCACAACTGGATGTCATCAATACCTGACAATTTTTGGAATGCTTCCAGTTGCGTGGAGTTTGAAAGAGTTTGCACGTTAAAACCTTGATTTTGGGGAGGGATCCTCTATTTTCAGGCACTTAAACTAAACGGGGAATTCTCCAGCAGCTCCCCCAGAGAGCAGCAGTTCTGTTCTCACCAGGGCTAAACCAGAACTCTGTGAGTGTCCGGCTCAGATCCTTCTCCTTTTAACTTTCCATTGAAACTCTACCTCAGCTATTGCTGTAAAGTGGTAAAAATATTAATAACCGAGGTATTCAAAACCTCTTATTGCTAAGATTGTTTTACCCACATTTGCCTCTTTGTTCATCCATGGTAATTCTGAGGGTTTGTTTTACTTGTTTTCAGGACCTGGCTTCTAATTCTGAGCCAGGGTATTACTGGAATAAGTTGTTACTGCAGTATGTTAAAATAATTTTTAAAATACCCAACCCAAACAATAAAAAACAACCACTTAAAAAATATTTCCACATTTCCAAGACTACGAAAATTCAGATGAAAGGGAAAAAGCAGGAATTGAAAAAAAAATTTCCTTGATCTGTCAAGACAGAGGTAACACCTCAAGCCTATACAAATAGACAGATAATTCTCATAAAAATTAACACAAGGCTTCAAGCCTCTGCAGACAGAGAGATTGTTCTCATAAACAAAAGGCTGGAGGCAAAGTTAGTATCTGTAGGTAGTCCAGGTATTTTGACGTGTTCAACCCTAATCTATAAATTGCCTTCAGTATACAAATAATAAAGCAAATGTGGGCTCTCCTTCAAAACGCTTGATGACTAAGAACCATAATGAGGCAAATTTGGGATCCTCTCAACCTTCCAGTGATGTCCAAGGGAACGGGAGGTTTTGGAGATAAGCTGTTGTATCCCGGGGCACCTCGAGTTCCAGGATGACTCTCTAAAGCCTGTTGATCTTATGCCTTTTTTTCCACATTTAACTTCTTTTTCAAAGCCTCAGAGGCTGAGATAGAGGAGGTGACAGGCTTGTTGGGGCTTGCTGCCTCTGGAGAGGTACCGAGCACAGCCTATACCGCTCGGCTCCGCATTCCTGGGAGGGGGGGAGCGCCCAGAGATAATCTCGAGCGGGGGGGGGAAAAAAAAAAAAATGTGAAAAAGAATTTGCTTTACCTCTGTTAGCGCTAAGAAACTTTTCAGAAAAGCCTTTACTCCTGTCACAGCAGGACGTGAGGCGACCCAGCCAAACCACCCAGGGCAGAGCGGAGCTGGCTGGAGAATGGGAAGGCAAAAGAGAAAGCAGCCGGCAGGCGGAAAAAGTGAATTTTCAGTTACGGGAGATTACAGGGAGCAGAGATCAAATTCCAGCTGCGCTGCGGGGCCCGCGCTCTGCCCTCAGGTACAGGCGGCCGAATGCGCTCCGCGGGCAGCGGCCGGGCTGCGGGCACGGCACGGCACGGGGACAGGGACGGGGACAGGGACAGGGACGGGAATAGGGACAGGGCACGGCTCGGGGACAGGGACGGGGACAGAGACAGGGACAGGGACAGGGCACGGGCACGGCACGGGGATAGGGACAGGGACAGGAATAGGGACAGGGCACGGCACGGCGCGGCGGCACGGGGATAGGCACAGGGACAGAGAAAGGGGACGGGCACGGCGCGGACACGGGATAGGGACGCGACAGGGACGACACAGCACGGCACGGCACGGGGATAGGGACGGGAACAGGGACGGGGACGGGGAGGAAGGAGCCGCGGCTCCTGCTCGTCCTCCTGACTGCCCCGCTGCCTGTCCCGTCCCGCGCTTCTTGGCCATCCCCGCGGTCGCCATCCCGTCGCCATCCCCGTCCGTGTCCCCATCCCTGCCCGTATGGCCGTGCCCCGTGCCCATGCCGAGCCGTGCCCGGCCCCGCTCGCTCCCAGCCCCGCCGAGGGCCGGCGGGAGGCGGTGCCGGGGGAGGCGGGCCCTGCCCGGGAGGCCGGGCCGGGCGGGGGAGTTTATCCCGCTGGAAGGGAACAGTTGCTCCCGCTGAGAACTGACAGCGCCAGGTCAGTGCGGGCTGCGGGGACCGTCCCCGAGGTGAGGGGCCGGCGGCGAGCGGGGGCTGGCGGAGCCGCGGGGCGTGCGGGCACCGCGGGCTCTGCGGGCAGGGCCCGGCGCTGCGGGCGCTGCGGGGGCGGCCGGGGCGCGGAGCCCGGCCCGCCGGGGATGCTCGGCGTGCTATGGCGAGCCGTGCCGTGCTGTGCCGTGCCGAGCCGGGCCGGGCAGTGCCGGGCAGTGCTGTGCCGAGCCGTGCTGTGCCGTGCCGGGCCGTGCCGGCGGCTCGGCGGAGCGGAGGCTGCCCCGAGCGGGCGGGATGCGGAGCGCGGAGCTCCCCGGCCGCGCTGCCGGAGCCCCGGCGGGGCAGCCCGGGCGCTGTGTCCATGGTGCTGCAGCGGGCCCGGCAGCGGCCGGGCCGGGAGGATGCTCGGGGCTGCAGGGGCTGTGTCCCGCCTGCACACCTGGAGGTGGGGACCACGGATGGATGGATGGACGGATGGATGGATGGATGGATGGATGGATGGATGGATGCGCTGCACGCCGTCCCTTCCTGCCGCCCCTGGGGAAAGCGCCGCCAGGGCAGTGCTGGGCTCACCTGGCTGCTCTCGTAATGAATGAACAGCTTTTTTTTTTTTTTTTTTTTTTTTTTTTTTTTTTTTTTTTTTTTTTTGCTTCTTTTTTTTTTTTTTTTCCAATTTCCCAATCGCAGAAAGTCGGGCAGCCTCTCACAGCCTGCAACAACTGAGATGCTGTGTTGAAATATATTATGTCTTGATGGCATGCCTCAGGTTCGTAGGAGCGTTTTGTAATCTTCCTGGTGTCATTTCTCCCCGGGGTATTCTGGAGCTAGAGAGTGCAAGTTCCTGTGGTGTTGTAACTTTGTGGCCCTGTGTACACACGACAATATTATGCTGACTTAACAGGGATGCGTTTATGAATATCAGTGATGTAAGGCTGGTATTTATTGTGATTAAAAGTTCCGGGAATTATCAATTTCTGGATGTCCTGTGGGATGTAGGTTCCTTTAAATCAGATGGATCAGTTATAATTCTCCTTGAAATAACCAGGGGTTTGGGTTGGATTTGTATTTGTGACTTGCCGCCACATCTTTGAACAGGCTTCTGCTGTAGAACAAGATTATAGTGTTCCATGTTAAAATATCTATTTTCTGGTAGCAATTAGTCCATCATTTAATGAGTAATTTACCTTTTAAAAGGTTACTATGATTTGTTACTAGTTAACTAAAAATTCCCAGTGTACACCAAGTGACTGTGACATATGATACTGAGTGCTCTCCTTTGAAAAGAAGTTTCATATGGTGTGCTCTCGTTAATATCAGAATTTGGTGCATCAAGTGATGTGTTTGACATCATTATTCACTTTGGCTATGACAAAAAAAAAAAAAAAAATTGCTCCAAAAATTGCTCAGAGATTTAATTATGAGATTACAAGAAATCACTCCTAGCAGTGTGTTAAGGCTTGTGGCACAATATAAGCATGGGCTTGTCCAGGGGAGAGAAAGCTGAAAAAAATAGTTGGCACTGACTTTGAATGATAACCAATCAGAAAGATAATATAAAGGTATTTTTACAGATTTTGAATTTGAATGGTTTTAGGCATCGGTTTTGTAAAAGATCTCACTCACTACTAGTGGCTCAGAGAATCCATTCTTCTAAACAGCTTTAAGATGGTCTGTGTTTCTTAGAAACACCAAATTCCTAGATAATACAATATATTTAACATCAGCATTCAAGGAAACTTCCTTTGTAACATGAAATATAAAAATAATGTTTTTTCCTGATATCAATTTGTGTTTCATCTAAGGAATTCTGAAATGAAGTCGGTGAAATATTAGAATGCAATTGAAGGATATTGAAGTTCTGCCTTTTAACTTTCCTCATGGGACTGATAAATACACCTCTTATCAAATGTGCTTCTGAATCTGACTCTTTTGGGGACTTTTTTAAATAACCATAAGTCCATTTCTAAGTCAATAAAATAAATGCAGGCACTATTTCAATTACTTTCAGTGTAATTTCCTACTTGTAGTGATGGCTTATAAAATGAATTTACAATTTTATTGTAAAAACAAGAAAAATTTAAAAGTAGAATGAAAACTTTGTCTTGTACAAAGCTGGACTAAATAATGAAACGTAAACTTAATACTTTTTTTCACCTTGATTGGTGAGGCCCTCTTCGGGTGTTTTTTTTAAATGTAATCTGCTCAGAGTGGAGTTAAATATCTTTCCTAGCCCTTGTTAGTAGCCTAATTGTGATTCACTAATTGTGTGTGTTTGATATTCAGAATGTGAGTTTCTTTTACAAGCGTTTTCTCAAGGATTATTCCCATGTCCTTCTCTGTCACACAGTAAAAGTTTCCAGTGCAGTTACTCAAGAGGAATCATCCTACAATTACAAATTCTCCATGCTAGGTTCTTCTGAAGTCATGGATACAATACTTTCCATTAGTTATTGCTACTAGTTTCATTTTTTAATCACTAGTAAGTTTATTAAATCCAGCATGAAATTAGATGAGAAATGCTAATTATTTCACTCTGTATTTCCATAACGGTGTGTAGTTTTTTACCAGCAGGCTCTGGTTTTCAGGTACTTTGTGCCAAATGTTCTTTGTGTGTCAGTTCACTTTTTTGTGAACAAGAGGAAGAGTTACAAAAAATCCAAAGCAAGAGAAAATTGTTGTACCCAAGTCCTGCTCCTCATGCCACAAACAGAACTTGGGGATTCTCATTAACAGGTCAGTTTTAAGGACTTCATTTACAGAGTACTTGGGGCAGAAAATCTCCTCCTTGCCCCCTTCTTTTTTTCCTGTGGAGGTTTTTCCAAGGCAGAATGAAAAATAAAAGAGCCGTAAGATTTGTCTTCAGATTCTCAGGAATATGAAACATAAATTGATTCCTACATTAACCTTTTATGTTTCTTTTGTCTCTTCCCCCCTCCACTTTTTTATTTTCCACAAAGGGAAAGCCCAGGGAGTTTTTTCAGTTGTGCTTTGTTTTAAATGTAGGGTAGTCAACCTTTTTCCAGTGGTGCTGCTTTCAGATTCCAGGGACAATGTAGAAAACGCTGGTGCTGAGCAAATGATCTCCCTGGTACTCAGCCCTGTGGTGAGTGGGATACTCCCAGGTCTTGCAGGTGTAAGGAAATAGGGAGAAAATAAATGTGGCAACCATAGGAAACATTAAGTTTCTACTCCAGCATCAGCTCTTCTGCTGCAGCATGGACTTTCCCCTTCCTCCGCTACAAAGTTGTCAGCTCTTCTCACACTGCAGGGCAAATTATAATAAATCTGTCTTAGAGCTTTGCTCTTTAAATTTAGAGGTGGGGGGGGGAAGAAAAAAAGGTATCAAGGACTATTCTGCACTTTTCCTATCTGGAAACTTTCGCAGAACTGAAGTCAATTTGATGATGTTCACATTTTTCTCCCACTCCACCCACACCTTCCATTATATTATTTGGCCTGTTTGCCCTCTCATAAACCACTCTATAGAATTGAACTAAACAATGACATCATTCTCCAATTAAAATTCATGATACATGAACTATATAGATATTTTTAATTACCTGTGTTGCAGTAGTGCCGAGCAGCCTAGTCAAGACTGGGGCCATCTTCTTATTCAAATGAAATAATTGCCCCTGTCCTCAATACTGTGTGATTTAGGACATGAGAATGCAAAGAGCTCCCCATGTGCAATGGAGAAACAACGCAGGAGCAAGATTGAGGCAAAAAGTGAAATTTAAAATTTCAATGTATCCATTTATGTTTACAAGGGTAAATGATGCTGACAATGGTAACAGACTCTTATCAGCATTTTGACAGAAAAAGTTTGGGATTTGTGTAATGAATCTCTAAATTTGCAGCAAAAACCACCTTAACTCCTTTGCAGTCTCCTCTTCTCCTTCCTTGGCAGTTTCTCAAGCCTTCCCTGGAAATAGGAAAAGTCTCTCCCTTAGACAGGGGAGGAGAAGGAATCACCTCCAAAGCCAGATTGCGAATTTCTGGAATGGACTAGCAGGAGATGCTCTGTGGACTTGCATAAGCCACCCCCTTTCCTCATGACTAAGCAGATCTCCTCCATGCCATGCAGGCTGCACATTCAGGACAAAGTCTATGAATTCAAGTCTCTGAATCCCAAAGTCTACTCTGCTGGTTGATAATTAGCAATTTACAAAACACAAAGCTGCCGCGGCTCCGGGGATGTATGTCCAGCACTGCGTGGCTGCCGGGGTGAACACACGTGTGTGGCTCTGGACATGCTTGTAGGGGATGTGTGGGCATAGGGAAGGGATTAACCCTGTGTGAGGAATGGCTTCCTACAGCTCTCAGCAGTGCTGAAAGGCTCTGTGTAATTTCTGATAACACCGGGTAATAAATATTAGGTAATATCCCAACAGAAAGCATACGGAATGCTCCGCGCTAGCAGAGAAACTTCTTGGTTTAGTGGACGATGCATAAGATCTAAAAAATAAAAATAAAAATCCCTGCTTCCTTGGGGTCAGTGGTGGATGTGAAGTTTCAGTAGGATCAGGTTTGCAGTGATAAAAGTTTAGTCCTCTGTACAGTTTGCTTCCATGCAATTACTGCTGAATTCCTGCGTGGCTGTGGGTTTAGCATGTTCAAAATTGAGGGTCCAGCTCTAAAGGAATTGCTGCTTGCTCTGTGAGACTAAATGCCTGGAATTAAATAACACGGGTATGCATTATAGCTGAAGTCCCACATATTTTTCTTTAAAACTTGTAAGAAATGCCAGTGTAACAGGAGGAGTATATTTATCTGCCTTTTATGTGATCAGTTTCCTAACGTATTTCAACTCCAAATGAAATGCCAACATTTTGGTGCAGACATTGCAGTTGGTATTAGTTTATTCTAGACTTCAAATTAGGCATGAATTCTCCTTTTGGTCTTCTAACAGCTATTATTATACCATTATAAAATAGTCTACTTGGTGCTGCTTCACGGGCTGTTGGAATTTCATGAGCTCCGTGGGGATTGATGTCTTTCTTCTTTATCACAGATCACATTGTGACATATTTTAGATTCCCCTTTGCCAGAACCCTATAACATTTTATAGACCTCCAGCTCCAATTCCTCTAACTCACCTGTGTGTATAAGATTCTAAATACGTGATTTGCATCCAACACCCTCAGCTGTATGGAATATTTATAGGATAAGGCAGAGCAGTGGAAGTTTTCTTATTGCATCTTGTGTTTTTCCACCGAGTTTCAGCATTTACTTTGCAGAGAATTTCATATTTGCACAAAGCAGTCCTGCCCAGAATTATGATCTCGTCTTAAACATTTTACACAATACACGATTACAGCGCATTGCATAAAACGGGATTTTTATGTTATAATATTGCATGAGGAGTCCATAGTACTCGTGTGTTTGTTAAGATTTATTGAACAGGGAGGTTGTGTAACTGCTGTTAGTATTTGTGGCTGTGCAGCAGCAATTCTGAAGTTTGAGAGGCTTTGAACCCAGGTTGCCATCTGTATATAAACACACTGATGAACATTTTCATTCCCTCTGCTAGGGGAATAGTTGAATATTGCTGTGAACTAAGTGCTGTGAGAGAGATGTCAGGCTACCAAAAGACTCAGATTGTTCCACCAAAAAAGGAACTATGGAAAGAAAAATGTTAATTACAGGCTTTAGCACTCACACCAAGATCTTCTAGTAGGGGTGGTCAGAAAAACAGGTTTTACTACCTGGACCTGGTGCTTTGTGGTGCTATCTAATATGGGGGCTTGTGGAAAAATGCAGCCACTTCTATTTACTGCCTTTCATAATGTACATATTTCCTCATGATAGGTTTAGGTCCTGACTTTTTATGTCTACAGTAAATAAAACTGAGAGTTTATCCTTTCATCTCGAATGTGTTTTCCTTGGAGTTGCTGTTCCCTACAGTGGTATTTCAGCTACAAAGTTATATGCTGAATCTCAGTTTTTAAGCTTCATGGAAGCATGTTATTATGTGGTACATTGCTAAATTGATTTTTAATCCTACCTATGAATGTAAGAAAATAAAAAACCCAAATTTTATTTTCAGTTACACCCAGAGAAATCTATAGATAAGCAAGTACAGAAGTACATGAGGGCAAAAGGTTGCTCTATTTAGTCAGAGTTTATCTGTATTCTCTAAACTTATCCAGGACCATATTCAGGGAGAAATTTTGAAGAGGCCACGGCAGAGGGTCTCATTCCCTTCAGGATGGGGAAAAAAACATAATACTTATTTGCTCTCTAGCAGGTATTATGTCTAAAACAAACTTCTTGCCCTGACTCACTGATGCAATGCTCCAGTCCCCCTGGAGTTAACCAGTGATAGGGGATGGATTTATTTCATGGAGTCACGAAAGTTCTGCAAGGGTTTCACTGTTTTTCTCTTCACCCAGATGCCAACATCTGCACTGAAACTGCATATCTGAGATGCCTTGTTGGTACAGCAAGGCATGACAACCTATTTGAGGTCTGAAATTATTAGACATGCGAAGAAAAATGGGCGAGTGGTTTATGTCTTTTAAATATCCCATAGTAACTCAAAATAAATTGAATTTTACAAAGGGGTGCATATTTGAGTGTACTCGTATAGAGATGCAGACTTTCTGAGTTTTGCCTAGAACAGGATTAGGGAATGTGGAAACAAAAGTTCTGCAAATGTGCTTTCACTTTCAGAATTCCCAGCTTTTGCTGAAGATGGTTTGAGATGATAAACAAGATGAAACTTTAAGCCTTATTTAAAACAAAAGGGTTTCACATTAAGTCAGTTCTCTGAATGAAATGAGCACTATTTAAAAGGTTTATTTTCCTGCATTTGGTTTGGGTGTTTTTTCATTTACTTTACAGCTATTGCCAGAATTGCTGAATTGGCCCGGAATTCTTTGGTAAAGATCTCTACTAAACAGGAGTTTGACTACAGAACAAATTTCCAAATTGGTGCTACAAAAGTTTCATGTCTTGAATTTAAAATCAGAAAAAAAACCAAATATTCAAGAATTCCATTGAAAAGCTCAGGTTTTTTACCAATGGTTTCAATGGATTTTTCATTAGCAAGGCAACGCAAAAAAATTTTTGAAAATCTGATGAAAGCTTAATTAGTAGTCCCTACCTTACTTCTTTGGGTTATTTTTGTTTAAATAATAATAATAATAATAATAATAATAATAATAATAAATATAATAATAATAATAGTAATGATACTGGAAGCAAGATCCACCCCTCCTTTGCCAGCTTTTGGAGCATTATTTGTGATGTGAGCTCGCCAGTTGTCTCAAGCTGGTGAATTGTTTTTGTGACACAGGGAAGAACATCAGGCCATGATGAACAGGAAGCTCACGAGGGTTCCTTGCACAGCTTCATTTGGGCACTGCCCAAATTCTGTTGCCTGACCCTCGTGTGGGTATCCAGCTTTACCAGGATATTTATTATGTTCCCAAAATCTGCTTTAGCATCTGGCTTTTTGCAGGAATCCAACCCTGGGATAAAACCCACACTTGAAATCCTTGCACTGCTTCAGCTTTTTAGCTAGGGTAACACACCAGGTTATGCAAGCTGCATTCTGACACAGGTAATGACATTTGAGGAATTGTTTTCTTAGCTCAGGATTACTGATTTATTAAGAAATAGTGATTACAGCACAGCTGGCGTGGGCAGGAATTCTTGACAGTGCTTGAAGTACTGGGAAACCCTTCAGCATCAAGAACCCACTTATCTATCCTACAGCAAAGATATTCTCTTGTGAATGTCTCCTTGAAAAAAATTTTGGCAAGGAAAATCGTAATCCAAAAGCAGAATATTAAAGATCTACATGCTTAATTTATATTAAAAAAACCACTTAGCAGGTGAATGTCAGAGTCCACAGTAGCAGGTCCCATTATGAAATAAGCCTATCACTGCTTTCATTGGTATCTGTCAAGTTTTTCATGAGTCACAGTTTTGTTGAGAAGGGCATTTTTTGTGCAAGGAAAGGGTTGCACACAGCACAGCAGCGCTGTGAGCTGTACACAATCTGCTGTTTCATCCTTCATGATGTAACACTGACGATGTGGAAGTCATGTGCACTTCTTTCCATTCTTTTTTTGGTGCCAATTTTGAGGAGGTGAGGGATCAGAGGAAAACCCAGAAAACTGCTGTGCATTTTCTCACTTCTGCTTTTAAAAGATAACAATATTACCAGTGCCCTCCTCTTTTCTTAATATACATAAAACAGACTTTATGCAGAATAGGTGGAGTAATGTGCAACGTTAAGATTGACTCTGGCTTTTTTTAATCTTGTGAAATAGCAAGATTATCTTTAATCTTAATAGAGGCTACTGGTGTGCAGTGTGATTAGACTAATTGCAGTGGTGGATTAGGGCAGGGATCGAAGGCCAGTGTGGGACTCTGGAGGCCCAGCAGAGCAGGGAGTTGGGAAAATGGGAAGAAGCCATCCACAGTGAATATCAGGAAAGGAAATTAATTAATTAATTAATTAATTAAAGGAAATTTCAAAGGAAGGCAGTGGGCAGATCAGCTATGCCTGCTGGATTTCTTTGTTTATTTAACCCTTTTTATTTTTGCCAATAGAAGTATTAAAAACCAGGGAAATTCTCAAAAAAAAAAAAAAGAAAATACAGACGTTTGAATTTCTTTCTCAAAGCTCAAAGTCTGTTGTTGGAACCTTCTTGATTTTGAATTCTTCTCTCTGGTCCCTTATGAGATTTTCAGCTTTTCTTGGTTTAAGATATGCTGACAATGCCATAACGAGGTCTTTCACTGCATTTTGCTCATTGTTCTTTTTCTGCCCGAGTTTGCTCTGTTTTTTAAATCTAGCCTCACTTATGGCTCCTCTGAGAGCAGGAGCTGCCTGGTCAGCTCACACAAGTGACAGCTTTCCTGAGCTGGGCAGGGAGCAGGCGCTGAGCGCTGCCTGGCGCAGGTGAGCTCCAACAACAATAACTCCAGCCCAGGCTCCCGGAGCCTGCCCACGGCCTCTGACGCAGAACAGGCAGCAGGTTCCTGTCCCTGCCCTCCCCAGCAACAGGAAAGCACAGCACAATGTTAGAAAGCATGTGGCAATTTTGACTTTCTGCTCCGGCGTGACCCTGAGATGCTCTTTGGTGGAAGAGCCGGGCTGGGGATCTCCACGGCTTGGCAGAGGGAGTGGATTTGGACTGAGAAAAACCCAAAACTCAAAAAACTCCTGAAAACAGCAGGATCGTCTCTCCCTTTCCTCCACACAGTTTTGAAGGGAGGAATAAAGGGAGGAAGAGGGTTGAGGTGAATAAAAGCAGAGAAAGTAGAGAGAACCTTTAATTGTCCTGGAAGGAAAGCAGGAAAAAGCAAAGAGGAAGAAGAAATTGATGCAGGCATGGTTGCCACTTTCCTGACAATTACTCCAGGAAAGGCTAATGAATGTAGTAATTATACCTGGCAGTGACTCTGTGGAAGAAAGGAATTCTCTGGAGTTCAAAACAGCCGGAGTGATAGAGCACTCGTTTAGCCATGAATATGGAAGTTAAAGAAATGAAATAAAGACAGTGTGGGTAAAATGCTGAACAGCACCATTGTCTACTTCCAGGGCGTCATTTGAACTGTTGTACAGCTCCTGGAAGAAAATATCCTCTAAGTAAGAATTCCTGAAATTAAATCAGAGAAAAAAATTGGGAAATATGCTGCGGAGAGGAGTGTGGCAGTGGGAAGAGTTACTGGCAGAGCCCATAGGATTTTCCTCCCTGCACCTTCTAAAAGCCGTTCTTCAGAACATGTTCCCTTGTTTTCTTTGCTGCTGAACAGCAAATCTGATGAAAAGGGAGTTTTCCTCTATATCCATGGGGGATGTGGATTATGCTAAAAGCTGGGCGTGATTTTGAGGTGCCAGTGTATTGTTCACTATTCTCAGAGTAGGAGACAAGATTAATATTAATAATCGTAAACATGAATAATTAGAAATATGAATACTTGTAACTGCTTTCCAGTTCACTGCAGTATTGCCATTCTTATATTGTGGAGTCTTGAAGCAGCAAAAAATTTCCTGTGTTTTTATGAGCCACAAAAGTGGGCGGGTAAATGCCTCTGTTGGATGGCAGCTACAGGAATTTGATCATTGTCGAGAATGGAACGTGTATTTTAGCGTTCTCCACCTGTCCAGGGGTTTCTGCACAGATTTTTCACTGAAATGAACTTCAGATTTGGCAACAAGAGGTCAGTGCCTTTTTCAGTGCTCGTTAAAAGGGTGTACAAGAGAAAAGCACCTTTGGTGAGATTTAGGAGGATCTTGTTGGTGTTCACAGTGGTGCTGAACCCCTCCAGAGCTGGGAGAGCCCACTGCAGGTGTTCCCAGCAGAAACTGGGGCCACAGGCAGGAAGGAAAGCTGCTTCCCAATGAAATAACTGAGTGGATTCGAGGAAAACCAAAGCAAAACCCCAAAGCAATGCTATTCCCCAGGCTCACTGAACACAAAGCCTTGAACCCTGCCTGCAAATCAGAGTTTGGATCTACAGGATTTACTCCTGTAAATGCTGGAGTTTGGGCACAGGAAGGGGAAGGTTACACAGATAAATTCTTAGAATTGTCCCTGCTCCAGGTCTAGCTCAACTAATTAAGAGCCATTCAATCAGTTCCCTGAAATAATTTAGGAGCCAGCAGGGGCCATGGACCTCTTGCAAGAGGCCATTTCCAAATTGCCACCCAGTTTGGCACTGGGACAAGCAGGGAGACCTGGTGCCCTCCAGTTTATTGGGAGAGCAGAAATGGGATCAGCTGAAAGGCTTTCAGCTTTGTTGCCATTTCTGTTTGAGTTTCTTCCTGCCCTCAGAGCAAGATGATCTGTTCTTAATGTTCCACTCACGGATTTTCAGCTCTAAGAGATAAGTGATTTGTAATGTGGAGATCTTTTTTAAGAAAGCTTGTGGCAAGACAGAAATTGTATATTTGAGGAAGCAGAGTTTGGAATTTCATGAGAAGAAAAATCTCTATAGGTCATTTTAGTCTGTGTTGTCTGTTCATCTGGCTGCCATGGAAATAAATAAAAGAAATAAAGCCAAAAAACTTTTAAATTACTCCAAATTTTTTTCTCACCCAGGGTGAAAGAACAAGTTACAGGAGCTTGTGGTGTGATGTCAAAATTCTCTCTATTCACACATCTGTCCTGAGCAGATGTCAGTACAGTATTTGTATATGATATAGTCAATGCTCTGAAAAATAATTTGAGTTTTTTATTGTCCCGCTGCCTGTCCTGAGAACTAGAGACAACATTGTAACTCACCTGCAAAGGATATATTCCAACTGTTTGCTCTGAAAATTCCTCCTGGCTGGAGTGAAAGCGCAGAGGGCAAACAGAGCTCGGAGATGTGTGCACAAGGTGTGAGAGGAGGGGGCTGGACCGGGGTTTAATTCTTGGCTCCGCTCCTGCAGGGCAGCCTGAGCTCTGCTCAGCATCTCCTGCCTCCAGTGGCATTGCAAAGGACAACAGGGCCAAGCCACGCCGGCTGATCTGCCCCACATCGTGTCAACAAAGAAAACACGGAATTTTCATCTCGTGGTAATTTAAATAGAAAGCGTTTCGCACACAAGTGTAAAGTCTAAAACATGAACGTGTGTTTTAACACCTGAAAATTTGAGAGCTGAAATATTTGACAGTGTTGGCACTATTTTAAATGTCATTTCTGCCTTAAAAGTTGATAAATATTTTTAGTGTTAAATCATTTCAGCTCTTTAATCATTGATTCAGTTAAAGGAGATGAAATTATCGTGTTTTGTTGAGACTTAAAAAAGAAATGTCAAGAACCTTTTATAGGTAATTAAACAGGTGAAACATTCAAGAAGAAATACAGAATAAGTGATAAGATTTTTCAAAACAATGAGACATCGACTTCATAATAAAAATTGGGCAATTCAGAGGCTAAAGGCACAGTTTCAGATGAAAATTTTAGTATTTTAGCTTCAAATAATCGACTGGCAACCTCAGAAACAGCATAGAGAGGAGGGAGCTCTGTTTACCTTTGTAAGGGCATTGTCTTGAATATGGGAAAGCAGAGATGAGGAAAGGTATTCTTCCTATTTATGTATATCAGAAAAACACCCCAGTGCTCCTCAAGCCTTTTTGTTATTCTCAATGAAGAGTAATTGTTAAAGGAATCTTTTAAAAACAAAACTTGTCATTTTTAACCCACCTCAAACTGGCTAAACTGAAAGAGGATGGATTTAGGTTGGATATTAGAGGGAAAATCATGACTAGGAGGGTGGGCAGCCCTGGCACAGGGTGCCCAGAGCAGCTGGGGCTGCCCCTGCATCCCTGGCAGTGCCCCAGGCCAGGCTGGGCAGGAATTGGACCCACCTGGGACAGTGGGAGGGGTCCCTGCCCATGGCTGGGGGGGGCACTGGGTGATTTTTGAGGCCCCTTCCAGCCCAACCCATTCTGGGGTGCTGGGAAATCCTGGCTCGTATGGCAGCAGCACAGCCACAGCCATTCTGGACTGGAGCAGTAACCCAGAAATGCAGAGTTCTGGGAGATCTTTTCCCATTTTCTGAACATTTAAGGCACATTTTTCAAATTTTCTCCGTGTTGGAATACCTTGGCTAAAATGGGAATTAAACCATAAAAAAGGATGTCTGGTGTGTTAATATAAAATCAAAATTTCCCTATTTACCTGAGCTGAAATGGGAATTAAATCATAAAGAAGGATATCTGGTGTGTTAATATCCAACCAAAATTTTCCAACCTCAATGGTTTGTAATAAGACTAAGAGTAACACAGAAGGAGGAATAAAGGAAATAATGTGGGAATTATTGTGGCTGTTAAAAAGTGTCGCTCTGCCCTTATCCAAATAGTTCTTTGAGCAGTAGAACCAATTCCCTTAGTTTGTATGGATTTGTCTTTTCAGAAATCTTCCTTTGGGTTTTTTGATTTTTTTTTTTCATCAGCTGAGCTTAAATTGTTCAGTGGTGACACCAACAATGATTTCAGCCCTTTGTGTTCAAACTCCTCTACATTTTAATCAGTTCTGGCTGAAAAAAGCCAAGAGTTTCCAAAGCCCTTGGGATGAAGAGAAAGAGCACAATGAATAGGAAGCAGTGAATATTTTAAGCTTTTTTTCTTTACAGTGACATTATCAACTGAAAAATTATTTTTCAATGGGCATTATGTGAATCAGTCTGTTAAATAAATATTGGTGTTTCAGAATGTGTTCCAAAATTTGGAGTATTCTGCATACCTTTGGGATGTGCTGGCCAGCTTCTGGAGCCACTGAAATATGGGAAGTTCCTCATTTTAGAATGAGGCTGGATGGGAGGATTTTACTCCAGGGAGCTGGAGCACCAGAAATCCCACAGGGAAATGTTTCCCTTTTGGTAAACCGATCACAGCTTCCAGAGCAGGAGGCCCAGAAATGCATTCAAACATTTCCACTTTAGTCCCAACTACTTTGTCAATCTTCTGAATTTCCTTCCTCTGTAGCTGAACCCCGAGCTGTTATTCAAAAATTGTTTCAAATCATCAATTCATAGAGCCTGAAACTTTTCCAAAAGAATAAAAAAGCAGTTTGTGGCCTCTGGGAGAGTAAATTCCAGGGTTAATTTATAACTAAAGCAAATGTATCTATAAAAAGAAGAAAAGCTCCATAAGAAATATGTTAACAAATGACAAGAAAAAAGAGGCTTGATAAAAGATATCAGGACTTGTTTGGCACCAGTGATTTTATGACTGAGGAATTCAATTATAGGTGTGTTGGGAGTAGCAAATCACAATCCTTTAAATTACTAATGGGAGACAAAGCTCTTTATCATGGCCTGAATGTGTTCACATGAAATGTTCAGTCCTGCCCTCTGTAAATAAACTTTTAGTGCTTGCACTCTGCATCTGCACTAGCTGTGTCACCACAGTAAAAAAGATACTCAGTGTCTGCTGAATCACTTTTCAAACACTGCTGGATGAGAAATGATGTTATCCACGAGATTCCTTCCTGTAAGCGTGGAGGGTTCGGCTGGCCGTTTTCTCCTGCTGCATTTATTATTATTACTATTATTACTATTATTACTATTATTATTATTGCCATTCCAGTTATGGCTATTATTGCTGTTGCTGTTATTATCACTCTCCTGGAGTGGTGGCTTTGCTCAGCCTGAGTGACATCAGAGGCTCCCAGCGATAGGCAGCGGCCGCTATCGGCGCGGATTTGTTTGTTCTCTTGTCGGACACGAGTGTCGGAGAGCTCTGGGGCTGGTGATGCAGATAATGACTTTGGACTTGCCCAGCAGAGCCAGATTAGGCTGGGATCAATTGCAGATAAGTCCTGCCTGGGGCCTGACACCAAGGCAAGCTGGCTGCTGTGGGAGCAGCGTGCGCGGGAGGAAGGGCTGCGCTGGGAAGGCGAGTGGGAGATGCCCGCTCCCAGCTGGGAGGTGCAGGGGACTCACTCGGGTGAGCAGCACTCCTGGGCAGCACTCCTGGGCTCCAGACACGGATCTGAGGCTCGGGGGAACTCCGTGGGGTTTGTTGGTTTTGTACTGCCCCAGCCTCCAAACCCTCCCTTTTCACTGGTCCTTCGCTGCAGGAGTGTTTTATGCACAGTGCCCACCCCAAACTGCCAAGACAGCCAGTTATACAAAAAGTAATTCACTTTATTTCATCATCACTTCCTTTTCTCCTTTTGGCATCTGTATAGCTGACAAAAAACGTTGTTTGCCTAGCAAAGGTTCAATGCGTAAAGCTTTCACCCCGAATACCCAAAAAGCAAAATATGCAATTCCTTTTGATCGTCTCTTTATTGGATTTTATTTTTAGTGAGAAAATTATTCTCTCCTAACTAAGAACTTTTTAACAATTGGTTTTTACATCTTGAGCGTTTGAAAATTTTAAAATACAAACAACGTCATTTAACTTCTAGTTATTTAACTAATTCTCTTTGTTGGTTTCTTTGATATAGAGGCAAAAAGACTAAGAAGTGTTGGAGTACCCCTGTCTTAAACTATTAAAAATGTTTATTACACATAATACATAGTAAATATTTAACCACTGTGATTGGTAGCTGGTTATCAGCCCATAGCACTAATTTTGACAATTTTACAACCTCCTGCTTTTAGATCAGATTCATGAAATCCCAGGGAAGTGTGTGAATTTCTGAGACAATCTATATCGTGAAGAGGAAAAAGCAGTGCTGTAGAGGTAGGTATTCCACAAAGGAATAGGAATGTATTCCAGAGAGCCAGTGCTGCCCTGCTGCTCTGAATGCAAGTCCACAGGCCTTAAAACTCCTCACAGTTTACTCTCAAATGACACTGGAAAAAGAAAGAAACAAACCCCCCCCCCAAAAAAAAAAAAAAAACCAAAAAAAAAAAAACTATATATATATAAAAAAAAAAAAACAACTAAAAAGTGAACAATTCAGGGAAATACCTTTATTAGAATTCTGGGGTTTCTTTGGTTAATTCTCCCTCAGCCTCTAGGAATGCCCTGGATGTCTGTCAAGCCCACAGGGTTGTCCATGCTGCAGAAGTGTATGAATTTTTCTCTATACAGAGCTGCCGTTGCTTTTCCTTATCTGTGAAGGAAACACAGCAACTCCCACTGGGGAAATTTCATCTTAACTCGATCTTAAAATAAAAAAAAATCAAGGGAAAGGTCATATCCTAATAAGCTGTGCAAATCTAAATTCCCAGGGAGCTTCAAAATGACATTGTATGACTAGGACATTAACAATTTTCCAGCATGTATTTTTGAACTGCTC
This sequence comes from Sitta carolinensis, assembly GCA_032173965.1. Taxonomy (NCBI): domain Eukaryota; kingdom Metazoa; phylum Chordata; class Aves; order Passeriformes; family Sittidae; genus Sitta; species Sitta carolinensis. The sequence continues at coordinate 3,138,050 of CM063293.1, forward strand.
ACAATAGTGGTTTTAACATCCCAGAACAAATAGTAAAAGCAAGACACGACTGGCGGGGTCCAAGATCCGGCTGTGATTCACAGCACGTGGCCCATTGATAATCCAGGGGAGATGACAAACAGAGTGGAACTGGCAACTTGCTGTGCTTTCATTGAGATGGAAATCTCGGGAGGAAGCTTTCTGGCGCTCCCCCGATGGATTTTGGTGATGTCAGGATCGATAGTTTGCGCTTTTCCCCCGGTCTCAGATTACAGGGCAGCGATTCCCTGGGAGGAGGGTCTGGCTGGTACCTGCATGGTCTGAATGCCTGGGCAGGTGGAGATTTTGGGTTGTCCTGGTCAGATATTGACCAGGAGGCCCAGCACTCCTGTTCAAAAAAGATGCTGCCGTTGCTGTCCTGCAAAAGGTAAATTAAGTGGACTGGTGAAAATTTGACAGCTGGGTTCAGAGGAGCCAGTATTTGTCTCCAAATTATCCTGTCTGACTCAGTGGCCATACATAGAGAAAGCTGTAAAAAATAACCCGTGGTTCTGAAATTAACCATGTCCAGTACCAGATTACATCAGAAACAGTGCAGAAATCTGAATTAGCCTGATTTCTGATTGTCTTAGTTCTGCACACCACGGCCCAGAGGTTTCAGCAGCCCAGCCCCTGTGTTGGGCAGGTGTGCCCTGAGGGTAGCACTGACTGCTTGGAGCCCAAGGGAAACCAGTCTGCTTTACAAATATTGTGCTGCTTAGCCCAATTTATGATGTTCTATTGATAGCAGAAAGTGAAGGTGAGAGATCAACAGCAGGCTCTAAACTCACAAACCCTGCCAGCTTGGGTGGGTGGAATGGAATTAGATCATTGTTGTGCAGATTTCCACCCTGGACACGTCCCTCTACCCCAAGCACATCATTGCTGGGGAAGAGTCACCAAAGCTGCTGCAAAATAATTCCCCAGTTTGTGCAGAGTGTGGGTTTAAAGCAGATGTTCTCACCTTTGCTAGCAAAGGACAGGAAGGGGAGGGTGTGGGAAGCACTCAGCTGCTGGAGACCCCTTCTGATCTCGTGCATTGGAGGATATCCCAAAGGTCCCAGGGGGAGTTTTGCATCAGGAGTGTCTTACCCTGCTATTCAGTGCTCTGCTACACTCCTCATCACTGGATGGAATCCAGATGTCCCTTCACAATTTGCTTTTTGGTGATATTCTCAATAGTATTTCAATAAGATTCTTTTAAAATACAGCTGGATCTTTAAAGAGATCGACCATCAGCATACAGAAATTTGTAACTCTTGAGATTTGTCTGGCAGCTACAGAAAACTGAGAACAGTGAAAAGTGCCAGGAGCTCACCCTCAGTCTGCATCAGAGCCACATGTTCAGCTGTTCACACGCCTGCTTAGGGGTTACAAAAAGTCACAGCAATGACTTTTAGTTCCTCACACCAAACTTGCTTTCCTAGAAAAAGAATCTCCTTAAAAGAAAAATGGGGCTATGACAGTAATCATTTATTGCAAAGTTAACTGTTGGTGTTCTGACCCAGCTGAGGATAAATCGCTGATTTCAAAATAAACCAGCCCTGATATCAAATATCCCAGAGTCTATGGGCCAAACTGCAGTGTGTGATTGTGGTTTGTGTGTGAGAATGGCACATTTATTTAGATTAAAGAAATATAGTTACACATAATTATTATCAAAACAGCACTTCTCAGGAAGTTAATTAATACATTTTTCAGCAGAAAGAAAAACGGCAAGAAATTAGCCATCAGTGCTATCAATCATAGCATTTAACTCCACATTTTTGGCTTGAATTGTGGTGTATCCTTTTATCTATCTCAACATGAAACTGAAGGATTTGCTGTGAGCTGCCCTCTTCGATTCCTTGCAGAAGAAATTCCTACAGCAATTTAAATATAGCAAAAACCAAGACGATGGCAAGAACACATGACAGAGAAGGGAACTGAAATTTTCTCAATCTCTTTCTTCCCCTCTTTTCAATGCTGTTAAAATTTAACACAGCTGCTTTGCTGGTACCACTATTGTTAATGTTGCATAACCCTATAATTATTAATCTTTTTGAAATGCTGCTAGAACTTGATTATACACTTTTCTCCTGGAGTGAAAGTGGCGAATGCTGTCAAAGACAGGGGGGCAATTCAGATTTTTCATGGAGGCAGGTGAGTTTCTGTGAGCTGGGATCTCTGTGGACAGTTGTCATCTCATGTTTGGAGTTTCAGAGGATTCCAAATCCGTGGGAGCAGAGGTGGCTGGAGCACACAGAGATGTCCTGACACTCCACTCTCTCCCCAGCACTTCCGTGCAAAATACAAAGTGCAGGGGCTGCACTGATTCACTCGAGCACTGGTGGGTTCTTCCCAGCTGCAAACAAATCTCCAAACCTGCCTGGTTAGGATTAGCAGTTAAAAATAGCAGAGTTGTGAAATTAGGCATGAACAGCTTTCTCCTGGGCTGTTCTTAGCCGTGGATCCTCCGCTTCCCGTCTGTGTCCTCACATGATGTCATCTCAGCTCCTGAACATCTCTGGTCAAAAATAGCCAGGCCACTTTCCATCTGCTTGAGCAGGGTCACTGGGACACTGATGGTGGCCCCGTGAGTGTCACTTGCCGCTGTGGCTTGAAGATCACCAGAATTAAGAAGAACAACGTCACACACAGTTTTCCAAATGTTTAGTTTATTGCAAAGGCAAAGAACAGTAGCAAAAGCCGTGGAATTCTGTGTATTGGCAGACAGAGATATTTAAGCACATATTTAAATAAATATGAGTACAAACAGCCCCTGCTTTGGGGGTGAGGGATGCTTACAGGAGTGGCAGGCAGCTCACAAGTGGGGAATCATTTTCCACACCTTGGCAGGTGGAAATGTTTGTTCCTTCATGGGCAATGCAAAGCAAGTTCCATGGGGGATTGCAAAAATTTTACTTCAAAATAGACAGGTTGACAAAAATAGGAACAAATCGTATCAGACATATTCTTAGGTTATTAATAACGCAGAGAAAGAATAACCCAACAGAAAATAAGATCAAAGAAATTTCTTCCTTTTAGTTTTCAGACACGTTTTAAAATCCAAACCATGCCAGACACCTTATTAGAAAATACAGTAGGTTTTTGAAACTGTAACAAAGTCAGGACTTTGTAGAATTTCACATTAATGTGTCATTATGCAGGTTACATTTAAGTTCTTTTTGAAGTTCATTAATGATTTTGAAATTAAATAAAAGATGAAATCGTGTTCTTTCCCCACAAATATTTTGTCTTTTTTATTGTTATAAAAGGGCTGCAGGGGGAATATTCATCTTTTAGTTCAGGTTCAGACAGCGCTTCCCCATTGTGTTTTCAGTTAGTTACTTCTGTGTTCTGAAGAGAATGGTATCTTGGGGTTTTTTCCCTTGAAAAGTACACTTGGGAAAGAATTCAATGTTTCCATCAATTCTGCTCTGTGTTGGGAGGGACTTTTCTCAGAAAACTGTGAGGGGTGGGTGGCAGGAGGATTCAAGTCCCCTTCTTTAATTATCACCTAAAGTTGAGCTGATAATCCCCCATGTGAGTCATGGGTTGTGGTATTTTCCCTTTGAGTGGTAGAGGGAGTTGAGTTGATCAGTTTCAGATGGCAGGAAGGAAAATTACATCACTGCCAATAATTTGATTTGCCCAGTGTATGAGGTGACATCCAGGACTACTCGGAGTTTGTTGGGGAAGCTGTTGGCCCATAAACTTACAATATTAACCCATTTTATTTAGTTCAGAACACAAGATAAAGCAGTTCTGTCCTGGGCCTTTCTGGCATAATTATTTCACAGTAACTCAGTCCCTGGGTGCTGGATCCGAGGCTGTTTGGTTTTTTTTTTTTTTCCCTCTGCTCAGTAGTTACTGTAGTTTTAAGTACCAGTTTGCACAAAGCTTTTCTGAAGTATGAAAACCAGAAAAATCCTAATGAAATTCCTCTATTTTTTTGCTAAAAGTTGGAAATACAAAAGGAGGTACGTTGGTGCTAAATTAATTCCCAGATTTTATCGTGGATGCTTTAGTATTCTTTCTCCTAGTTCGCTATTATTTAGTCAAACACAGGATTTAAAATTAATATTTACAATAACAATTCTCAATTGATTTTCTTCAAAAATTTCCCACCTATTTTTCTTCCGGAATAAAACACTGAGCACAATGTTCCTTAATATTGTATTTTATACTGACGCCCCAAAAAAGAACAATGGGGAAGATTTTCTTGAATCTTGTCGTCCAACAGAAGACTGACAAGTGAAACTGTTCAAGGTAACTTGAATTTAGAGCAGAACTCCACATGAGTTTCCTGGTGTTCATTAAATACTCCTCAGAGTGTTGCAATTGCAGTTACAACAGCTCACCCTCCCTGTGCCCTGAGCCCACACTCCCAGCCTGAAGTCACCTTGACTTCAGGATAGCTGGAAAGCTCCCTGGAAAAATTAATATTTAGAAAGATGGAGCACATGAGAGGCAAAGAACATTGATCTAAACCTGTGATAAGCATCCAGCACTATTGAGAGCAATCATTATTGAATCACATGTGAAAACATGTCAACATGTTTCAGCTGGGAATTTTTTGGAGGGTCAAAAGTACAGGAGTCAGGTGACAAGGGATTGCTCTGGTGCTGAAAAGTGGCTGAGCAGGTTGGATGCTTTGCAGTTTGTACAGTTGAGAAGGTTGAATGGTTGTTGTTTTTTTTTTTTTTTTTGCTAATTTAAAAGATGAAAGAGATCCATTTGTGCAACAGATGATAGGTGTACAAAAGTTCAAGTGTCTTTGTGATTACATTATTTGGTTGTGTACTCAGTGTAGGGTAGAAAGGCTGCTGTTGGATATAATCAGTTTTGAGGGTCCCTTTTACCTTCCTGGTGTTTCTCTTGCCAGATAATGTTGGGATAATAATGTCACCTCTGGTTCCCCTCCAAGCTCAGGAAGGTCTGCTTGAAGAATTTCAGTCCCCAGTGTAAATACCCTTCAATATCTGTGTGTCGTAACTGCATTCCCCAATAAATCTGACAATCCCAATTAAATCTGCAATAAATTCCCCACAAAATGTGATGGATCTGGGGGGGGGGGCAGCTGAAAGAGGAGAGTGGTGAATGTTCAGCCCTCTTTGGTGCTGTTTATCTGCTCTCTCAGGCTGTGTGTGTTTTGAATTATCCTGACATCACAGTGGCAAGGTGTCACTAATTTTATACAGGCACGTACCAGAAATTCTCTGTAATTCTGTATATGAAAGTGCAGTTGCTGTTTCCCTGAGCTCTCTGTATTTCATGGAGAAATAGTGCTCAGCATGTTTACGTTCATGAATGGGTTTTGCAACATGGTGCTTTCTCACTTCTACAACTTGGTGATTGTCCAACAGATTCAAATATTTTGCCAAAACCCAGCACTCAGTCAAATCATGCGGGCCCTCCATCCAGCCCTGCTGCATTCAAACACATTTTGCATTTTTAGTGTTGGGAAAATGAGAATGTGATGGAAACGACTCATCCCGACAGGAGAGAAGCATTTTTATGGATTATTTGCAGTGTGTTTACTGCCAGGAAAAACTTTAAAAGTGGGATTTAATTCAAGGAATGAGTTTAAATTCATATGGCATTTTTTTCCTCCTCCTCCTCTCTTCCTGTGGGAGTATTCAGTATTCTGCCATGGCAGGGAACTGCATTTAGGATATTAATGAGTGTATTTCACCCCAGTCCAGTTGTGTGCCTTATTAGCTCATCTCTTGGAAACAATACTGAAGTTTACTGTCTTGTGAACATTAAAAAGCACTGACATGACAGAGTCTGAGGAGAGAAAAAAAAATCCCAGGCTTCTTACCAACAGTATTCTGCATCCCTAAATTCTCTACTACTACAACATGGATTGAGAAAACTTGATGTGGTTATTTAGGTCTTAATATTCCAAAAATTCTTCAGGGTTAGTATCAAACTTATTGCATCTACAGTGTTTTAAAAGAAGGAGATTAACTGGATATCATGCACATAAAGTTCACTATTAGAGTTATTAACATTTCAAAAACAGATACGAACCTGGTGTTCTGAACTCCATAATGGAGGACAACTATTTAAAATGCCATCCTAAATTGATACCTCAGCTGTTAATGATTGGCTAAGCACCATCTCCAAAGAAAGGAGTCTGTTATTAATCTATTAAACTGCATTAGGAGACACTCTGATAACGACCTAATGAAACCAGATAAGCAGTGGAGCAGGAGCTTGCCCTGTAAATAACTGGTGCTCACACAGGTCTGTGCTCTGGCACACCACCTGAAATCCTGGCAAATCTCACACAGGCTTGGGAAGCCACAGAGGAACTGGCAAACTTTCATACAACACACCATGTGTGAGCACAGGATAAACTCAATCAATGGTTTTGTGCTGCACTCGGAGGCTCCAGGCAGAGCTGCTCCCTGCTGGAACATCAGCAGGCTCCTGCTCCAGTGCCACTGGGACGTGGTGGTGTTGGGAGTTTGTTTTATTGACTCTGGGCACAGCCTTGCACTGAGACAGGAGTTTTACACAGGAAATTGGGCGTTTTATGAGACCCTAATGTCTTATGGATGTGTATTACGACACACATTGATTTATCTGTGTGTATGGGATGTAATTTAATAATGTATCTTAACTAAAGAAGTCCTTCCCTAGCCAAAAACTGAGTTTTAAAAGCACTTGACTTTAGGCACTTCAGGTGTTCTGTTGCCATTAGCACGAATGCAAAATTCAAAATGAGTGTTTTGCTTCATTTTGCCCCAAACACTGAATTTCTGTCGAAGCTGGGAAACTTTCTATTGACTTCAAAGCAAGTTTGACACCTGAAAGCTCAGTCACGAGTCATGCAATGAAACTTCTGAATGGGCTCTTAAAATTCTTTTAATGGCAAATACGGCATTTTGGAATTATCTTACCTTCTTGGAGTTGGTAAAACTTTTGCTAGACCCAGCCGTACAAAGGCTGCCTGGTATAAATAAATGCCAATTATTAAAGGATGTCGAGCCTTGGAGCCAAGCAGAGGCCTGAGAACGTTACCACTCTTATCAATTGAATGGTGTGGGGCTGTTCCAGCTGACAAGGCTCTGCTATCTGGGGTCCCACACGGCCTTTGGGGGATATTTTAGAATCAATGACTTCCTCCAGCCTCGGGAGGCACCTCCAGGGCTGCAGCAGACCTTCCCCTGCCTGCCTGCCAAAGGGGGCAAAGGGCTCTCCCAAGAAGTCAGCCCTTGCTGATTACAAAATCCAAAGTGATTCATTGCCTGTCTATCAGGATCCTATTTTAAATCACAATGATTCATAGAGAGCAACGCCTACATTTTATATAATGAGGCACTTTTACAATACTGCCAGCACAAGGCAGGGACGTGCTGTTTGTTTCTGCTCTCCTCAAATCCCCCAAAACTGGCAGCAGCCACATCTCAGTTCTGCTGAGGCACATGGTCAATGCCAATTTATGGTCTGTGCCCTTCAGAATCCTCCAGAGGTTTATGCTGATTTTATATCACCAGCCAGATGATACCTTATTTTTTTGATTTTTATGCTTCTGGAGGTGTTGTGTTTTTGGGGGGGGTTTTTAATTTTTTTTTTTTATTCAAAGGAACGAAATAACAATCATTTCCATTTTGAAGAGTGGGAGATATTTTAAGCATTTTCGAACAAAAGGCATTGGAAGAGGAACCTTTCATCAGGGTTACTTTTAGTTTCAGCACATGGTGCCTCACAAAGCATGACTGGAATTAGGAAAGTGCAGTTTCTCTGCTCTGGGATTTCTAAGAACAGTCTGAGGATCCATTCCCACAAACTTTGAATCTGATTTAACAGAAATTATCTCCTCCTCCTGTTGTTCTGCCAGGGCTGCCACTGCAGTAGAAAACTTTTATTTCTCTTGCAGTCAGATTTTACCATTGGAACCCCAACTCTGTCACTACCAGAAATTTGTAGTTAAGTTCTCCATGATTTTGAAGTGCTTTCCCTTTTAAATCTGACCTCCCTGCCCGTGAGTTTTTCAGATCTATAAATCAGTGTTTCTTACACAGAAATTTCCCGTTGTCCAATATTTTCAATTTCTATTTAAGCTACTTGAGCACAGCTTTGCAATCCGTTTCTTTCATACCCTGAAATAACCTGAAATTTCATGGATCTCTATCCAGTATCTGAATGTAACAAACCCTACATTAACAAATTAAAATAGGATGGGAGAATTTGTAGCGTATCTGGGTAGCCTGTGGCATTTTTGAACTTGTTTCTCATTTGCAATTATATTTACAAGGGTTTATGTTGCTGCAAGGGTATAAAAATGCTGCTGTTCCAAGTAACCCAGGCCATTTTGTGTGAATTCCATGGAATAGAAAATATCTTTAACACTAAACAGCTCTATCATTCCCTGAATGGGCTTTTCTTCCTTGTTTCTATTAACAACTGCCTCTTAAACATTGCGGTAAATTTTATGGACTGTGCTTTTAGTGAGCACAGCTTGTAGTTATAATTCAGCTATAGGAATAAAATACACTTCCTACTGATTTATGAGTTGCTTTTTTTTTATTTATTTTTTTTTGGCCTTTCCAAGTGTTTGGCTTTGTAGAGTTTCTCCTGGAGTTTTACTGGGCACCCTTGCTGGGAGGATGGCGGGGCTGCCTCCCCCTTTTCCTTGGATTTGCCTTTTTGAATCCCTGGGATTTCTGCGCCACGCAGGCTGCTCAGGCTGGCAGATGGCACCAAACTGAGCATCCCCAGCAGGGTTTGAGGGTGTCCCCGGGTTTGCTGGCACCCCTGGAACATTCCACTCGGCCCCAGGTGGCTGCTTTTGCTCTTCTCTCCGAACTGGGGCCCCGTGCTGGTTCTGCAGGTTGGGACAGTGGGTGGGAGAGGAGCCTTGCCCCAGCCCCTGCCCCTCCTACTCGGTGATTAACCCCTGAGGTGTGGTCCGGAACCCTCCACTCGTTTGATTTATTATAAACACACAGTGTTTATTCCCTTCTTTCCAAGGTTTATTCTCTGTGTGGCATCTTTTGGGGATTTTCAGGTGAACAGGTTAATTTTTGGGGGGTCATGTTTAGGTGGCTTCAGACCTGACCTGAGGAGCAGGGAAGAGAATATCATCTCTTGTCTTGATGTGCTTGGAGTCAGCAGTGCTTTTAAAGTAATCTGTGTTAAAAAAATGCCACTATTGGTCATTTGTGAACTCATTTTTTCACTCAGTTACTTTTCATTATGGAGCTATTTTGACACTCAACATTTGCTAGAGACACTGGGTGTTCTCTTTGTTCTCACAGCTGAATTAGGGCACTGGGAGCTTTAGTTTACAGTTCTTTAATTGAAACAAACCCATAAAAATTTTCTCCTTCTGTCCTGTAGTGAGGTCAGTTTTCATTCCTGTAAGGGTTTTTGATAAATTCATGCTTGGAAAGGAGATTCCCAGGTCTGGTGGGGCAGTGGTGCCCTCGGGAGTGAGCCTGGCTCCAGGCTGGGTGCAGGGGGAAACCCTATGGCTTCAAAAACCCTCTGAATTTACAATCAAAAATGTAACAATACTGATTCTCTCAGTAGCCTGGACCCTTTTCCCACATCCACAGTGGTTTTTAATGTGTCATTTGTTTGGGAAATGACTGCTTTGGAGAACGATTTTAATCCTACCAATATTGCTGTTCAGTGGGTTTGTTCCCCATCACATCATTGAAACATTTTCTGCCCAATTCTAACAATGTTTTGGGTATGGACACAGATTAAAAAAAAACAAAACCAACACCTTTATATTTCTCCTTTTAAACAATGAAAATTCTGTAATGGATGTTTTAAAGCAAGGCTTTTTTTGGTGTTACTTTGCTTCTCCACTGATTTTGTCAAACACAGAATGGGGGGCATCAGCCACCGAGGTTTTTTTCTCGTCCTTTTTTTGTTTGTTTGTTTGTTTGTTTGTTTGTTTGTTTGTCTGTCACTGGCTGCGCCAGCAGAGTTCTTGGAAAGAGGTTTTTTTTTAAAGTTACGTTGTGCTCCCTCTGCTGACTCTGCAGCAACAGGACACAGAGAGGGTTGGGTCCTGTGCCGGGAAACGGGGGGAAAATCGGGAATCTGCACGTCAGGAACGTGTGAAACAACAATGGGCAACAGCTTTGAGTCATTGTTTGAGATACAAAAAAAACCAAAAACAAAAACAAAAACAAAACAAAAACAAAACAAAAACAAAAACAAAACGAAAACAAAAACAAAACAACACAGAGTTTGGTTAATCCAAAACGAAATTATCTCTGTTTGATACAAATGTTGTCTATTAGATAAAGCCCACTATAGTGGCAGTTGCTCTGAGTGAAAAATATATAATTTCCATTACTAAGGAAGGTATGTCCTAAAGATTTAAAGCTTACAGCGCCACTGTACTCTGGCATAACGAGAAATATTAAAAATCTGTGGCGTAATCCCATACCTGCTGAAGAGGAGTGAAGTTTTGTGGCAGCACAGAGAATGGAGGGCAGGGAGGGAGGATGATGATCTTTCACTGGAGAAATGGACAAAAATCTGAGGGGTTTTTTTGCCAGGAAAAAGCAAATGCAGTAAGATGTGTTTTTCTCTCAATAACCTGAAGTTCAATAATCCCTCCCATCTGGGAGCTGAGAGCAGCACTGATAAAATGCTGCCTTGAGCTGCTCGACCATTGCCACACAGAATTTCTGTGTCAGAGGCAATGAGAGAACTGAGTTATTGGAAGGGGAATGCAACTGGGCTGTCACAAGACTGTCTGCTCCCCTTTTATAGCCCTTCTGCAGCCTTCTCCTCAAAAAATAATCAATGCAGGTCTTTAACAGTGGACGTGGTGCCGTCGCTTAGGGGAGATGTGTTTCTGCAAGGCACACATGAAATACATTGTTGTTCTTCCAAGGAGATAAATAAATTGAATCTATGGGGTATCAAGCTGCCCTTTCACCGTCTCTAAATTTTTCCTAAAAGCTGAGAAGGATTGTGTGATCTTAACCAGCTTTAGTAGACATTATTTCACAGAGGGTCTGAGCTGCCTTAATTAAATTATTGGCAAAACGTCCCATTAAGGTCTGCAGGACTTGCATATGAGTTTACCTGACAAACTCTGATGCATTTATACCTGAGAGGAAGTCCAATCTATTCCATGAAATTTGTTTTCATTAAGAAAAACCCACAGCATTACTTAGCTCACATATCAATTTGTCCATATTTACACCTGCCCCTGCCGTGTCATTACACCTTCCTTGGTTTTAATAATGTTTCAAAGCTGAGAGGCTTTACCTATTTATTTTTGTCTCCTTATTTTCTGTACCTCCTGTCAGCTGGGATGTTCTGGTTGCTTCATTAAATACCTGCAGGGTCATATTTTGGTAGTTTTGTCTGGAAAGAGCGTGTCTAGAATGCAGCACAACAGGCCCTTCAGGTTACCTGAGCACAGGTAGTGTTTATGGTAAAGAGCAGCTCGTGATCCAGGATGGTTTTCATACCATGGCAATCTCCTCTGTTGGGTTTTATGCCTTCCCAGTAGGAGGAATGCAGGGAATAACTGTCTGAGGATTGGAGAGCTGACCAGTTAGGGGATGAGGTGATTGCTGAGAGGTTTCTGCCCATCAGAACCACCAAGGGTGGCTGTGCCAGGCGAGTCCAGGGCCTTTGGTTCCTTGCACAGAACCCTGGGCAGTTCCATGGGAGAGTAAACAGAGGGAAGGCCCTTAGGAAGCTCCATATCTCAGAGTTAAATGCTATCTCAGCAGCAGCAGCTCTTTCACTCCTGCTCTTCTGGAGGATTAAATGTCCAAGCTCCTCCATCTGACTGCCCCAGTAATGTCTCTGCTGCTGTTGTGCAAGGCCTCTTGCTGGCTGAGAAGGACTGTGGCACATGAGAATCTTCTAAACCAGAGAAATACTCCCAGATCTATTAGCTGGATGTCACACAAGCAGCTGTGAGTTATAAAAGCATCCTCTGCTCTGTTCATTGGACTTGCCCGTTGGATTTTTTTAATCTTGGTGGTTGCTTTTTGGTTCTTTTAAAGTCATGAGACTACAATTAGTTGATTTTATTTTTTTTTTTTTTTTTTTTACCAGAGGGAAGTGTTTTCATTCCTCTTTCCTGGGGAGGGAAAAAGACAAAATACACAGCAAAACTCAAGTAAAGCTACATGCAAAATAGAAGTATTTGTAAAATAACCATTAAACATAGGAACAGTCTTCACATTTTGGTTTTCAACAGTGCAAGAATAACACTAGCACTGAAGAAGTTTCCTTCATTTTAGTATTTCTAATATAAATTCATCTGAAAATTGAAATTCATTGTTTCTACTGTAACAGAAAATGTTGTTCAATTGAACAAGTTACCTATAATTTGTTTAAATCATATGTGAAGATTGGAGCTTTAAAACTGTAACAAGATGCTTTGTGTTTTATGCCCAAACCCTGAGCAAAGCTGGAAATGCTCATCATTCAGAAATGCTCATGAGCAATATTTCTCTGGGATCTTGAGAGTCATGGGATGTTAACCTCTGGAAGGAGTGGAGTTTATAGGCTTTTGACTAAGGATTTGTAAACGGCTGCTGGCTCCAGATTTTATTACCTTGCAGCAGAAGGAGGAGTAGGGTAAAGCAGAATTACTCTGTGACCTGCAGTAGCTGATAGGTGCAGCCACAATTCCCTGGTTTTCTCTTCTCTGTAATCTTGGCATTTGTGTTTCCTCTGTTCTCAGCAGACAGAGCATGTGTGTGATTTGGACAGACACAGAGAAAAAAAACAATTAGTAGGGGAAAGACAGCATTCATGAAACCAAATCCCTTATATTCAGTGATGCTTAAAACAATGGATTACTCCTTCATTGTTTAATTTTATTTTGTTTCTTCTAAAACATAATACAAATCTAAACCGTCACGCTTCTAGGCTAGAAATACTTTACCAGGAAACCACTGTGGCATTGTTTGGTAGACTTTGCTGAAATGATTTGGCTGTGCTGGCTGGGAAACAAGATTTCTGATAAGGAATTACTACAAGCCCTTAGATTTTGGAGCTTGTGCATGCCGAGCCAGACCTCTGGACTGCCCTGCTTATCTGAGTTTCTCTGAGCTGCACACGGGGAAGTTCCTGCACACTCTGGGTTCTAATGATGCAGAGTTTCACAGGATTACTCATGTTCTACCTCAGCGACTTCTCCAGAACATCCCAGCCCTGAGTGAAGTGACATCAGCTCAGAGCTCAGCTCTGGCTTGTTCAGCTCACAGGGACTTGCAAGCTGAAGCTTTTAAACTCCAAAAGACAAAGTGATGAGCTCTCCAGAGGGTGAGAGTATTTTTCAGAGGTTTGATGAAGAATGCAGGAAAGCTGTTAATTTTTCAGTGGGATCGGTGGCAGGTGGCTGAGTTCATCTCTCCTTTGAGCAGCCCCAGCTTGTCCTGGACTTCAGCAGGTGCTGAGCCTCTCCAGGTGCTGCCTCAGAGCAGGGAGAGGTGTCTGAGCAAGGGCAGCTGTGGCTGTGAGTCCCACTGCTTTTTGATGGTTTGGTTCCCTGCAGCTGTTCCTTGTCCACACAGCAACTTGGGAATCCCTGGGATGAAGCTGGGCTGTGACTGGGAATGTGCCTGGAGCATTCCTCCACCCTTGAGGCAGGGCTCCAGTAGAAAATAAAAACCCTTGGTGTCACTTGCTGAAAGGAATTTAAAATGTCTCTTGATTTTTGTAGTCTTTTTAAAAAGATGTGTCTGGTCATTACAAAAATAGGGTCTTAAGAAGGAGTCTGTTCTGGATTATTGTTTTGTTGGGAAATCTGCTTTGGGAAGACATTTCCCAGCAGTGATGGCCAGGGATTTGCACTTTGTGCTCAGAGAAAATGTCATGGAATCAGAGAATCTCCTGAGCTGGAAGGGACCCCCAAGGACCAGCCAGTTCCACCCCTGTCCCTGCACAGCCACCCCAACAATCCCAGCCTGTGCTTCCCTGGGAGCTGTGTCCCAGTGCTCCTGGGGCTCTGGCAGCCTCGGGAATGTCACCATTCCCTGGGGAGCCTGGGCACAGCTCAGGATTTGAGCCCTGGGCTTGAAACTTGGCCATTTGGGAGATAACACTCACCACCACGGTACTCTGACGAGCTGTCATGGATTTTCCCCAGGGATTTGCCACTTGTGGCAATTAGAAATCCTGCCGTTGCCTTAATTCCATTAAGGATAACATCCTTAAACCCCGTCCAGCGGGACCAGGGGTGGCTGGGATGCAGCAGCACCTCCCTGTTCCCACTGCAGTGAGAATCTCTCCTCTCCAATTTAAGAATTAAAAAGATCCCTGGCAGCCTTTGTGGTCAGCATCAAGGCAGATGATCTGAAGGGTTGTGCTGGAAGTCCTAAAAGCGGGAAGAATGCTGGAGACATTCCTGAGGGAAGGCACAGAGAAGTGCAGCCATTCCCAGGCACTGATGGGGAGGGCAGGCACAGCCTCACTTACCTGTCAAAACCAGGGTCAGCTCCAAATTCTGGAGCACCTCTGTGCCAATATCTTAATTTTGCAATAGCTCTTTTGGCTGTGTGACAGAATAGTTTTGATTCAAAGCAGATCAAATCAAAGTTTCTGTTATCTGGAGGTTAAAGGCCACTCACTTGATTGGGTCTAAAGTCCAAATTAAACAGCCAAAGTGACCAAGCTATTTTAGTTCTGAAACATCTCTTCTATTTTTAGGGTAGAATGTTCTTTTTATAAATTGTAGAAAATTAAACACAGACAGTGGTTATAAAATAGCCTTTGCACTTGCTAACTTTTTCTTACTTGAAATCTGTCTAAATCAAGGATTTTGGCTCACTTGCTGTAATTTACAAACTTTTCATAGTTGAAATCTGTCTAAATCAAGGATTTTGGTTCAGCTATCTGTCAGAAGAGGACTTGAAAAAAACTTTTCAAAATCACAATCTAAATTTGCTCAATTTGCAGATCTTTGCAGATAGAAGTTTCTTATTTGTTTACTGCTTTTCTTATTTGTTTACTGTTTACAACGTTTGCATAAATATATATGGAATTTTAAAAGTCATTCTTGCAAAAACTTACATTTCCTTGATCCTTGGGTTCAAGACTGAGATTGAACTTCTGGCAAACTCAAATGAGCACAGTTTTCAAATATTTCTGGTTATTTGGAGGTAAACCACCACTATTTAATGCCAGCTGCTTTGGAGTTTTTTCTTAATTTAAAAAATCCTTAAGATTTTCAGGCACTTGGGAAGAATGGTGCTTAGAATTTGCAAAAAATTAGAATTATTTGGGGAAGGCTTCTAATGTTATTGATATGCATGCTATGGAGAGATGCAGTTAAAGTTTTCATCTCAAAGCCTGTGGACAGCTGGACCTCAGCTTGGGGCTGAACACACTGGAGATAAACAGCTCCTCCTAAAATGTCTTTTTCTTGCTGGTGTTTGCAGGGATTACAATGGTTGACACAGAAATGCCGTTCTGGCCCCTGAATTTTGGGATCAGCCCCGTGGATCTGTCAGCCATGGATGATCACACACATTCCTTTGACATCAAGCCCTTCACCACCGTTGATTTCTCCAGCATTTCCTCCCCGCACTACGAGGATCTCCCTCTCGCCAGAGCTGACCAGTCAGGCCTGGATTATAAATATGATCTCAAGCTCCAGGATTGCCAAAGTAAGCTTTGCCTTTTCTGAAGTGCTTCCCTCGTGTCCGTGTTTCCCTCACTCCCTGGAATGTGTGCTAGCAGCAAATGGATTTAGAATTCAGATCTCCTGTGTCAGTGGAGATGTTCTTGCAGGGCAGAGAGAAAAGAGAAAACACTCAAGGCAGAACTTCACCCTGCCAGAGCAGCAGCTGGAGTTCAGGAAAGGTATCATAAAGTATCCAAAATTCCATTTCATTAGACACATGAACCCCTCTGTGGTCTCCTACTCCTGTACCTTGTGTGCAGCTTTTCCTTTGAAGCTCAGTGCACACAGTGCAGAATAAACCCCTGAATGATGAAGAATGCCCAGCACACAGAGCATTTGAATTATTATTATGTGCAGCTTTTAAACTCCAAACACCCTCAGAAACGGATGGAGTAGAAATATTGGCTCCCTCTGAGCCCCAGCATTGCTACAACTCTATCACAGCTCCTGGATGATTTACTTGCTATGAAATGTGCTGCTCTCTCACAATTTATGCTGACAAAATTACACTAAATCCTCCTTTTAGGAAAGGAAGTGACCTATTCCTAAATAAATTGTTACTGCATTCCTGCTCAGAGTAGGAATGTGAGGTTGCTGTGCCTGGAATTCCTTTCACTATCCACTTCTGCTTAGATCTGACCTCACTTTTATTTGTAGTAATCTGTATAAGAACACTTCCAGGGAGTTCTTGCTGGGAAAATTGAGGCATTTAATTTTGGTGGTACAGTGAAGCAGGTGCTGTGTATCTCTGCACTGCTGCCATAATAAATCAATGGACATTTTTCCAGCTAGTCATTTATTTTAATTTTGTTTAACTAGAAATATTCTTAACACTTTAATGCCAAGTTGTTTTAAAGCGGGCAGCAGAGTTTAGATGGCATAAATCCTCCTTATCTTTACTTTGATAATTTCTTCCCAGTTTATACAGGAATAAATCTTTCTAGTTTGTATAATATAGCAAGTCTGTAAAAATAAAAATATTCACCTTCTTTAATACTCTGTTACCCCACTCACGATGCAATGTAACTTTAAATGTCACAGCTCTCTTCTATGACCAGTGCTGATTGATTCAAAGACATCACATTTACTTGTTTGAGCTCATTCAACATTAGAAATTGCTCTCTCAGTTAGAAACTTTCAGAAGAGAAAATTTATCTCTAAACTGCACTCAATGTTCAACAGTTTTCTGAAGGAGAGAGCTACATTTCTTGAAATATCTGATATTATTTTATCATATATATATATATATATATACACACACATGCACATATACATATACATATACATATACATATACATACACATATATAATTGAATAATCTATTATTCAATATATATCTCTATTAGACACTTGAATATGTTTTAACCTAGATTAGACACTCCAGCCCATCTCCCTGTAGGAGCTTTCCACACCTTAAAGAAATAAACCAGGCAGAGATTGAGTAAAGCCCGAGTTCTCCGTACGATAATTTCTAATATCCATCTGAAGCCCTTCTGCACTACAGAGCTGCAAGCTGGACCTGGAACACCCTCTGTCCATCAGCACCTGTCCCTTCCAGCTTTCCCAGGCACTCAAGAGCAGCCCCAGCTCCCCCTGCAGCCCTCGCCTGCTGCTGCCTTTGCTGGGGAGCATGCCTGGCACTCCCCTCCCTGGGATGGGATGCTTGCTGGTTATTCCTCGCTGCTGCCTCCACAAATCCCACTGGACTTTCCCACTTTTCTCTGTGCACAGGTGCCATCAAAATGGAGCCTCCCTCCCCACCCTATTTCTCAGAGAAGGTTCAGTTGTACAACAAGCCTCACGAGGAGGCGTCCAATCGCTGATGGCCATCGAGTGCCGCGTGTGCGGCGACAAAGCCTCGGGCTTCCACTACGGGGTGCACGCCTGTGAGGGCTGCAAGGTGAGCTGCCAAAAAGGCACCTCTGGGAACGTTTGGTGCTATTTTCATCTAAATAATCACTTGGTAAAAGCACACTTTTGTGCTTTTTAAAAAAAGGATAAGTTTTAGGTCTTGACGTCGATTGTCCCGCATACGATTCATGGCTAAGCAGGAGTTTTTGGAAACCTAGCTTGCTTTTTTCTTGTTGGTGGTGTTGAGCTATTCCAATGTTTTGTGCATTTTTTTCTCCTTTTTTCCATCATGCAAGCATATTTCATTCCTGCTCTCTTGGAGGTCATGTGCAGAAAATCTGAATTCTTAGAACACAGCAAGAGCAAACTCATGCCCAACGCCAAAATTTTAAGCTATTAAAATTCAGGCTCTGTTGTTCTGATTGATTTCAGATTCTTTACCCATTTTACAAAGTTTAGGTGACTACAGAGAAGTCTGATGGTATTGAAGAATGTGATTTCTGCTTTAAAACCCCACTGATTTTTTAATGTCAGTGATATTTAATGTTTATAACATATAAAGAACAAACAAATGGTGTAAAAATCACAGTCCTCAAGACTGAGAGAAATGTCAGAGAATTAAATTATTAATAATTGATTGAGTTCAAAGAACAACATTAGAGTATAATGTGAAATTCCTATCTTCTCCATTTTCACTATCTTGAGGAAAATAACTAAAAGGAAAGAACCAATCCAGAGCTTAAATAAAATCCTTAGCAGCAAATTAGGAACACACATAAATCAATAAGTATGAAGTATGTTACTTAAATTACAATTAATTATATAAATAAAAGTTGGCATGATGCTTTTACTGTTATTATTCCCTGTGAGGAAAAAATAATTTTTACAAATAAAAAATTATAAAGTAATTAATAATAAATTAATTAATTATCAGTTTATCAGTTTTAATAGAGTTATCACTCTATTGTTATTAAATAATTTAATAATAATAGAGTGATAACTATTAAAACTGGTAAACTTTATTAATTAATGATGACTGGTCTAAAAAAGCATCTTTTAACAGTAAAATAAGAAATAACTCAGAACTTTTTTCATTTACTAGAAACTGAACTGCTGTTGGCAGAATTTTTGGTTTGTCGTGGTTTATAGCACATTTTCTACATCGGTAGTGAACTTTAAATTTTGAAAATGTCACGTTTGGTCTGTAATAATTGTCCCACGAGCAGAGGGACAAACGGAGCTTTGTTTCCTTTGGAGTTGTGCTCTTAAATTACATCCCTGATGTCCTTTAAACTCACTGATTCCCTAAAGCTTCTTGAGAATTTTATCCCTCTCTCAAAGTGAGTTGGGCACAGGAGCTCAGAGCAGGACAGGGGCAGAGGGGATGGGAACAGGAGCTTTGCCTCCCTTGGAAATCCAAATGCTGGGTGCTCTGGGTGGGAGCAGAAGGGCCAGCATGGCACTGGCAGTTTCCTGCATCCTTTCCCCCATTTTGTGTTTTCTGCAGGGCTTTTTCCGAAGAACAATCAGGTTAAAGCTGATTTACGACAGGTGTGACCTGAACTGCCGCATCCATAAGAAAAGCAGGAATAAATGTCAGTACTGCAGGTTTCAGAAGTGCCTGGCTGTTGGGATGTCACACAATGGTGAGTGCACGTGCAGCTCCAGCCAGCAATGCTGCCTCTGAAAAATAGCAGGGGACAGCCATGAACACATGAATGCACAGCTCCTGATTGTGCTGCAGGGTGCCCACAGCTTCAGCTTAGAAATACATGGCAGAGAGATGGCCTGGAGCTTAGGAGCCTCTCTGTGGTTTGAGATTGCTTTAACATCTAAATCAGATCGGTGGAGATTTGCTTTCCTTGCTTTAATACATAATGGAACATGAGTTGGGTTTGCTCTTCATCATTCTTGCTCATTGGTAGTTCCTCCTGAATATAGTCCTTGTGTAATTGCTATTTCTTCCTGAATATATTCCTTGTATAATTGCTATTTTTCACTCCACTGTCTTATTTTCTGACCAGCCCCTTTTGCCTGCTGGAGCTCGGGATGCTTTCCTGGAAGACAAAAACGTAATTATGAAAGCTGGGTTAGAGGATCTGAGGCTTTGTGAATAACAGCAGCTTGAATTTGCTGCACAGGTCATCTACCAAGGGCATCACTGAGCTGGCACTTCTCATACGGAAACACATCATGTTTGAAATGAAAATATTCATTTTTATGAACTGTACAGTTTCAAAAATCCCTGTCCTCCTCCTTCCTAGGACACCCACATCTATGGTTGCCTTCTTTACCATAAGTAATGGCATGAAGAATATCACTATACTGCTCTAGAAGAAAATCCCTCTGAACTTTAAAATTAACAGCAAAATTCATGTGGAAATACTTACCAATGTTTGGGCAGCAAGGACATAATGAAGATTCTTTGTTGCCTTGCTTTGGCAAAGCTGAGTAAAAACAGGAATTAAATGTCAAAACATAGAGACTTATGTAATTCTAAGGGTAAAGAATTGCAAACATGACTGGGAAAATAATTTCTCTGTGGTTTTTTTAGAACTTTCATTATTTTCAATATAAAAAATGAGTGTGCTGTCCCCAAGAGGAAAGCTGGACTGTGGTTTGCAAAGTTAATACATGCACTGAATGTAAATTGGTCTGGGAAATGTTTTGCTAATAGAAAATACAGTCTTCAAATTCCTGGGATGCAACAGTAACACTCAAAAATAAATCTAATTTTGAAATGCTACTGTGGGTATTTTTTATAGTAATTCAGGAGGGTTTTTTATTCTTATTTTCAAGGTGCATGCCAGAGTCTCCCCTGGCCTGGCAGCACAGCTCCCAGTGGTGTCCATGGGATGCACTTCCATCAGGAAGGGATGGCTCAGACCATCCTCTCTGCCTTACATCTAGAACAGCTAGGACAGCTTTAAAATTCACATTTCACCTGCATTTTTCCCTCTTTAGCCACTGCCCAGGCTGAAGCTGTGGCACCAACAAGGTTCTAGGAGTCAGGAGAGACAAGAAAAGAGCAAAGCCCCAGGGCTCCAAGGAACATTTTCCTTTGCTCCAACCAGGAATTCTCCCAGCCAGGACTCTGTTTCTATTCAAACACTGCCTTCTACACTTGCCTTTCTTATTTTGCCTGCTCTGGTTGCATTGCCTTGCACAAAACACCCTCATTCCTTCTTCATTCATTAACAGATTTATAAAAGAAAGCTGAATTTCACCTTTGAGACACAAGAAGCATAAAGAAATGCAACACTGGATGTGTTCCTACCCAGGTTCTTACCCTAAGCCAACAGAACTTTAATATCTTAAATATCCTTTACATTTTATGTAGATTGGAGGTGGAACCAGGGGGTTTCACCCACGACACTGACACATTTTGATGTTACACCTCCAGACTCCTCTTCAGCCACTTGGGCAGGGAAATAACCAGAATTTTCAATGCTGTGAGGCAGAATGTGGGCTATTTGTGCCTGAGGGTTCCAGTCTGGGCCTGTCCTTGTGTGGATGCATTATTGCAAAATGATCAGGACAAAAGGGGGGCTGCAAGGAGACACTCAGCAGCTACAGCCACATTTTTCCACGTAGAAATGCTCCATACCACTTGGCTAAAGGTTAAAAAAGACAGTGGTGTTCTCATGCTTGGAATATTGTTTTCCTTTCCTCCTCTAGCCACAGTGCTGCTCTGGGTTAACCCTGAGTTGGACAGATTGTGTTTGGAAGGGCCCCTGAGCAGAGGCTTAGTCCTTTTAGATTTAAAATGTCATTTATTTTGTTCTCTTCTGCTAAAAGTACTGCTGGTATTAACCCAGCAACTGGAATGGGAAAAAAAGAGCACATGGCAATGGATCACCATTTCTGGGAGCAGGGGATGGCTCAATCTGGGCACATCTCCACTAAAATCAGACAGGTATCCAGCCTGGCTTTACCTTGTGTTTTCTAACGTAACAAACTCCATTTATGGGCTCTTTGGGGTCTCCTTTATGCCCAGAAATAATCCAGACAATCAGAAGAGCAGTGCCCTACAGAACAGTCTATAAACAATCATCTTTTTTTTTACATTTAGCTTCTCCAAGCAGTAAAATCTGAGGTAAGGATTGTAAATATTGCAAATATTGTAGTTCTTCCCCAGAAAGCCAAAGGATAGGATGCAGCACCAGGGCCTGGCTGTGTCCACTCTTGGCCTTCTGTTCCTGCCATGTGGAGACTCCTGTAAATGCAAGGAAAAGCAGGAGGTGCCCAAGGAAAGGGAGAATGCACGTTGCAGTGCAGGCTCCTGCCCAGGCTTGCAGAGTCTGGGTTCTGGCACAGAAGCTGACCCTGAACCCCTTTCGGCCAGCCAGGCTTCCAGAGCTCTCCCAGGCTCTTCCCTCCCTCCCCAGGCTCTCCTTTTCCCAGCCCAACCTTTGGAAGTGGCATCAGCATCATCAGCCCCTCCTTCTCCTCTCGTCCAAAATCCCCCTTGCCCAATTCCTCCCAGTAACCTCTCCTCTCCCTGATTTTTGTCTCAGCCCCCTGAAAAGGACAGTGACAAGGATTTTTACAGAAGGAAACTGCTAGGCTAGTCCCACAAAATTGATTTTACCCCAAATTTTGCCTGCAATGCTAGTAAACATTGAGCAGAATATGCTGATATCTCACCAATAAAATATATTCTAAATGTTTTTAGAATAATTTATTCTATGGAAAAATCAATCCTATGTCTATGAAATTCTAAGATAGGAATGCTTGATTCACAACTCTCCTGGTCATTAATGAATTGCTATATTTAAAATACACTTTATTATGAAATGTTATATTTAAAATGTATTTGAGTCTTGATCACCTTTTCTTTTGATGGAATGGAGTCTTCTGCCAATGGGATTCCAGATTAGGAGTCTGCTTTTGCAAAGCTCAGCTCTCAGGAACAGGCCCACAACAGAATCATTTCCTGCTGGAGTTCTGCAAAATTCAATATAAAGCATACCCCAGTAATTCTGAACTATCCAGCATGTGTCACTCACAGACTGAGGCTGCTGAAAGAGGAGCTCAGTCATAAAAATAAACGACTTTGTTTATACAGCCATGAAATAAGACAACTGATCAATAAATATAATATAGGAAAAATGGAGAGGGGGGATGTGTTCTGGCATAATTATTTATTCTTGGAACAAAGTGTCCTGTTTGCCCATCAACACATTGCAGCAAACTCACAGAAAAGTGGCTGCTTGTTTCCAAAATAAACATCCTCAGTAAAATCATGGCTATATGATCTCAGCAGCACTTTTCCTTTATCCAAGGAACACAATAATCACTGAAAAAATATTCATAATATTTCTATTTCCCCCTAGGGCCGACATGCAGAAACCTTGATTTCTTCCTTCCGTTTTTTTGTTTGGATGCTCTTTGGTTCAGTTTTGTTTTCATAAAACAAAATAAATTCTGTTTACTGAAGTATCATGTGATAAATCAGTCTTGATTTTGATGGCTTATTTGAAACATTCTCCAGTCAGTCCCCATATTAATAAATAGTCTAGGATAAGAAGTATTAGATGGAAAAGTAGGAGGTGCAGAGGAGATTTCAGGAATTTTGAGCTCATATGATGAGGTAGAACCATTTCCTGCTTTTTCAATGCTGCACATTCATAGGGGTGCCATGAACAAATCAGCATTTTCCACCTTTTTATTCCCTGTAAACCCTTCTTCCCCATTCCTCAATTCTTGTGTTAACATTTATAGCACTTGCTACGTTAAATTCCGCTGAGCTCTTTAGGCATTTATTCCTGAAGGGCACATGAGAGTTTTGTTTCTAAGCAAATAAAGAATCTGGATCCATGTGGTGATTTGCCCAAAACAATACAAGGCTCAATTGTGGTTCCTACCCTGAGCCAACGGAACTTTAATATCTTAAATATTCTTTGCATTTTATGTAGATTGGAGGTAGAACCAGGGGGTTCTGACAGCAGGTTTACATTTCTAAGTAAGGTACTATAACAGGAGGTGATTTCCTCTTTGAGATCTGCTGGTTTGCATTTCTGTAATGCTCCTCAGCTGTTCTGCCTGGGTGACTGCAGAAATCCCTCTCTCCTCGCCCTGTTTCACACACGGTGGCAGAAAATTCCCGTGTGCTTTCCGAGGGGCAGCTGCAGGGCAGGAAGGCAGCAGGAGAGCCCTGAGAGGAGCTGGCTTTAACTCTTGTGCTGTCCCTCAGCCATCAGGTTCGGGAGGATGCCGCAGGCGGAGAAGGAGAAGCTGCTGGCGGAGATCTCCAGCGACATCGAGCAGCTGAACCCCGAGTCCGCCGACCTGCGCGCACTGGCCAAGCACCTCTACGACTCCTACATCAAATCCTTCCCCCTGACCAAAGCCAAGGCCAGGGCCATCCTGACAGGAAAGACGACAGACAAATCAGTCAGTTCCCTCTTCTTTCTGCTTCTTCCTTTTCTCCCAGTAAATGATTTGCCAAGCTGACGACGCAGCTCTTAAAAAAAAAAAAAAACACAAAACACGAAACACCGAACCTAAAAAAAAAAAATCCAACCGACTTTGCTGTTGGCAGCTACACATTTCAAGCTGTGTCTGAAACACAGGAAATGTTTTTAGATAGAATAAGTAAACATTATTTGAAAAAACTCCAAGTTCACCTAATAAAATACTTGAAACCAGGACAAGAATTTGAAGGTCACCTTAACCTTTTTGTCTTCCCTGATCCTCTCTTCCCGTTTTCCTTCTCCTTGCCCAGGGGTTATCTCCCACGCTATCTGTTTAAGCTGGCTCTCGAGCTGTCAGGAATTGCTGTTCCCTGAGGAATATCTCTTTTCCTAAGTGGCAAAGAGTTCCAGCCCCAGCACAGCCACGAGGCTGAACTGTGATGCTCATTCTCATGATGCTCTGATGAATTCCTGATTTTCTCTGGGTTATCTCAGGTCACATAGGGGCACTGTGCTGGTGCACTTGGAATTTTAGGAGAATGGACAGGAAAATCTTGGAAAAGCAAGGAATAGTGATAAGTGGCTTTGCCTTGGAAACTTCATTTGCAATGCATAAAAATCTTCTGTATCAATGAGAGGAGGATAAATAATATCTGACCATTTTCCTAACAGTATTTTAATACCTAAAGAACAAAATAGTTTTCCAAAGTTTTTTACTCTTAGCTTGATGTATTTTCTAGAATCATTAGCAGAAATTTTGTCAGGATTACAACAAGGACTGTATTTTATTTTCCTTAATGATTTCAAAGGCAGCAAAGATCTCAGAGGTATTCCAAGCTCCAAAAAAAAAGGTATTTCTTCCTTTCCTTAAAGGCAAGTAAAATAATAATGTTAATGTTGTCCAGAAATTGGTTGCACCTCTCACATAAAAGCTTTAGATGTGGTGGGCACTTACAATGTGAGTAACTTTTCAACATGAAATACATAAAGTTTGAATTTAGCTAAGTTTATTTATTCTGCAGAAACTGATGTGCAACCTGCTCATGTCTGAAAGTCCCACTGCTGCAATTCTCACCCAGGAAATGTAGAATTACATCAATTATTTCTCCTTTTTTCTTGGAAGTATCTAAACTTTGGCACATTAGAAACAGCAACAAACCAGTAGACAGAACCCAGCTTTTCAGTGCTGCCAATTTTCAAGACTTTTTTGAAAATATCACTGGAAGAGTGACACTCAGTAGTTAATAGTTACAACTTCCATGTTTCTATCAATTGATCTGGTGCTCTGGAGCATCAAACTGTTTACTATGGGCGTAGTTTAAATTCATGCTATTTTTTAGCTGTATGATCTGAAGTAATTTTAAATGTTTGGATATGCAAGTGAGTGTATCAAAACGGGAATGAGCTATTCATCATCTCCTGGGATATACAGAGCTCATTTGACATAAGATTCTACTCTCAAGTTCACCTGAATCTTCATATTAAAAAAAATCTTTGGCTATTTTGAACTCTTTCTTGATTCTCATCTATCATGAATAGGCCAATGGTGTAATACAGGCTTCCTAAAGCACGTGGACATGGGCTAGTAATGACTTTTTTCTTGAACTTGGTGCTCCCACTGGAAAGAGCAGAAAGAAATTACCTGCTAGAACCAAAATATGCATTTTGAAAGCACCTCCTGCAGTCTTGCTGCTCCACTATTCCCCATGTATGCAAATCCATATGTGTAGATGTGTATTTAATGGTTTTGCTGCTGCCAGAATGTCATTACCTGAAAAATTCCTTCTCCTCCTGGATTTTCTCAGTTCAGTGTGTTTGTTGTTTCAGTTTCACACTGAAGTCCTCAGTGCAAGTGGGGAAATAATTTAATCCCTCACACTGTCCCTCCTGGAATGTCATGGTCTGGAGCTGTAAATATAAAACTGTGAGAATGAGCATCCCTATAGGGCATTAGAATCTGCAATCAGATATGACCTTCAATTTTTTAAAATATTTCTTTAGCCCACTTGTTGGAGTATAATCCCTTGTATTTTAATTAATTAATCAAGTATGTTAACAAACCCACTCCTATCAGTGGGATTTGTTCAGTGCAGCAATGAACTATTCAGTCACTAATCCTCTGAGGGAAAGATTCTTCCAATGAATTTGAGAAGTCCTCACATAACCACTTCTTTAAACCCAGGAGCTTCTTTTGCATATTCTGGAACAGATTGTTTCCAGATCCTAATGCAAGCATTCTGGCACTACTTTTTCTAAGCTGCTTTCAAAATTGATTTGTTCCAGTTGAGTTTATTTCACAGTCAGCTTCGTTCTTGTGTTCTGAATTGTGGTTTGGAGTATGGTATTTGTTTTTATTTTCCCAAAGACAAGTTGAGTGGGTTTAAATATATCCTAACATTGTTATTTTTAAAGGAGTTAACAACAAAAGGTTACATTTATCAGATAATAAAGACCATAAAGTTGATATTACTTGCAGTGTTTCCTAGGATAGAACATGGAAGTAAATAAAGGAATCAAAATGGGAATATTCTCTGTCTTGCTACAAAAAAAAAAAAAAAAAGTTCCTTTACACTCACTATATTCTCTTTCATGGAAGCTGTTACAATTCAGGTAAAAGTAGTATCATTTTAACCTTTTGTTAAACATTCCCAATGTCAAATTCTGGAATTACAGAACATTTTATAAAACAAAAAGCAAACAAACAAAGGAAAAGGCAAAACTCCTGGATACTTAAAAATAGTGTTCCTTCCCCCTCCTTTTCTTGGCCTTTCTGTAGATCATTTGAACATTGTGAGGATATTAGTTTTTACAGGTTTAAGACAATGTAACCCGTGACAGGTTCCTCAGAGATGTCTGGGGGCTGCTGCCGAGTTCTCCTTGGGTTTCTCAGGAGTGGGACGCTCTTGGAAAGGACACTTGGGCATAAATGGAATTTCCTTTTGTTTCTAGCCCTTCGTTATTTATGACATGAACTCTCTAATGATGGGGGAAGACCAGATCAAGTGCAAGCACGTGTCCCCCCTGCAGGAGGAGAACAAGGAGGTGGCCATCCGCATCTTCCAGCGCTGCCAGTTCCGCTCCGTGGAGGCCGTGCAGGAGATCACCGAGTTCGCCAAGAACATCCCGGGCTTTGTCAACCTCGACCTCAACGACCAAGTGACTCTCCTGAAATACGGGGTCCACGAGATCATTTACACCCTGCTGGCTTCCCTGATGAACAAGGACGGGGTGCTTATATCCGACGGACAAGGGTTCATGACGCGGGAGTTCCTGAAGAGCCTGAGGAAACCTTTTTGTGACTTTATGGAGCCCAAGTTTGAGTTTGCTGTGAAGTTCAATGCACTGGAATTAGATGACAGTGACCTGGCAATATTTATAGCTGTCATTATCCTAAGTGGAGGTAAGTGCTCTCTTATTTATATGGGATTTTAGAGGGTAGAATTGACACTTTTAACTCCTGCCCAAGCAGCAAAGTGCTCAGCACTGCAGGGTGGGAGTGAGTGCACTTACACAGAGCTTTCTTAGTCATTTCCAAATTTCTTTTTGTTGTTTGCCCTTTGTTCATTTTCAGGAAGAAAGTGAAAATGGAAATGCCCCAATATTAGAAATTGGAAAGGCTTGCTGAGTCATCAGTTCATTTGGGCAGCAAACAAAATCAGGGCTATCTTTTGGAAAACAGGAAGGGTGGAATTTCACTGGCAGGAGCTAAAATTCTGCAGAAGGCTTTTTTTTTACCTGCAATTAGATTGTGTGGCTTTCTAATTGACCACAAATAGCTTTGACTCCAGAACAACTCCAAAGCATAGGTGGTATTGGCTTACAGGGTGCTTTTCATTGCTCTTGCATTCATGCAAGGTTTTGTTTGCCTTTAAAAGGAGGGGAAAATGCATCTGTCAGGAAAATTATAGTCTCCAAAAAAAAAAACAAAAACAGGCATCGTGTGTTTCTTCAGCTTTCCTCAGCTGCTCTGCTTTATCTTCATACGTCACACTCAAAGTGTGAACCTGAAATCCCAAGTAGCAGACTGCCCACATCCAACACTTCACTGAAAACACTGAAATTCAGCTTTTCTGCAGCCAGTCAGTGTGCTCTCTGCTCCTGAGGTGATGTCACCATTGTGTTTTGTGAGTTACTGATGCCTACCAGGATTTATTTCACTTAGACACCTTCGGATATATTCCAGGCACATCGAAGCTCTGTTACTTTGGCCAGTCTCCCAAGGCAGTGATGTTGCACAAATAAAATCTTGCCCTAATAATTTGTGTGTATTTTGGCCCAACATGGAACTGCACATATCCATGGCAGGAATGTGCTGAATGCTCTGGATTCGGCTGCTCCGCAGAGCAACACCAAGGATTTTGTTATTAAATTACATTTCAGCAATCAAACACAACCCCATGCTATTGTTCTAAAAGCAGCCCTGCTGCTGGGAGAGCACTCTTAGGTATAATTACATTTAAAATCACCTCCAGTTTCTTCTGGCACCCTGTTTCATTCAGGAAAAATAAGGGTCACAATATCATTTATCCCGCTAACTCTGCTTCCGACAAGGATTCCTCCCAGAAATTTCCTTGTGCACACCTCAGGCACTGTGATCCCTGAGGTCTCTGCATTAATTCAGGAAGGAAAACACCTTGCTGCTGTGTTTCTGGTTGGTTTTGATGGGAGAGGAGAAATGGTACAAGCCTATCAGGGCGCTACTCAAAACATGCCAATATTTTGTGGTTTTCAGTATAATGAGATGTGGCAGATGAGAAAAAGGCCTCTCAAGATTCACTCCTAACAGCAAAAAGGGAACTCGTGTTCTGCAAAGCCCTGTCCTCAGCAGTGTTTGGTTTCCACCAGAGGAAAAGGGAATGATGTAACCAATCTCACATTTTAGATTGCAGGAGGACAATGATTCACATATGATAATTAAATGTTGAACCAGATTTATCAGCATGTCTCTTTTTTTTTTCCAGAATAATTTGTAAACAGAGACCTGTAAAAAACTAATGAATTTGAATCAAGTAACTGTAGCAAAACTCTGAAACAAATCTGTAGAGGCATATAAATCCATGTAAATATAAATCAGTTCTTTCTAGGAAGATTCTATAATTTCTTGATAACAAAGACCTCCCTATCTTTTTTCAGAACTTTTTTTTTCCCAAAAAGCATTGACAGCTGCTTAAAAAAAAAAAAAAAAAAAAAAGAGTTTATGTTTTGAAAACAATTAAGCCTTGTTGCCAATTAAAGAAAGTTTTTATCATGGAATTTACAGCCAGATATGATAGCTATTTAACTGGATGCATTCTGTGGGACTAAAATATCTTGTGTGATATAAAACTGTGTCCTATTTCTCAGCTGTCTCAGACATTTCTGTAAGAGCTGCACCCTTGCAAAATTGTATTTCTGTAAGAACTATTTGAATATAGCAGGGTGATTTCACTGAGAACAGGATTTCAAAACCAGAGCACCTCAAGGACTTGACTTGCTGCAGGAATCCTGCAAGGCTGAAATCCCTTCACGAAATCCCGTGTACAAACATCTCTAACAGAAAAGCAGTTTGTGAAACCCAAAAAGATCCCAGCCAGGGGCTCTAAATGTCAGTGAATCTGTTCTTGCCTAGTGAAATTATGCTAATTCTGCTGGCTCCAGGGGGGCTGGCTCTTGTGCAGCTTTACCAGGAGAGGAGGAGAAGGGAAAGGGAAAGATAATTCCAGCTGGAACATCACACGGAGAAAGCTTTTCACTGGGAAGTGTTTGGAATTTGCCACAAATCCTATAAAAACTCTTCAGCCTTTTGATAACCAAACAGCTGCTTTTGCATGTTGTCTAAAAAGGCAAAAAGCCCAAATCACAGCAATAAGGAGCTGACAAATTAACTGTAATAGCAACAGATGGAAAATACTCCCACTCCCACAGTTGGTTTTACTGTTCCTGAGCTGCTCAGTGCAGCCTCTCTCTGCCTCAACTCTTCCAAATGTTTCTCTGAACTCATTTCTGGAGAGCTGCTCTTACTGTTGGTGCTGTAAAACAGTAAATGGCAAAGCAAGTCTTGTATTCTGAGTTTAATGCTGATCAGACAGAGAGGCTGTGCGTGAGCAGAGGATTTCACCTTGTTTGTACAACAGAAATGCTTTTGGCCATCAACAGCAGCAGCAAACCCTCATTACAGCGTCCTTCCACCTGTGGTGACTTTAAAAGACACACTTTGGTTAAATGAGATTTGGAAGCTTTTTCTAGGAGATATTCTTCCTCTGTGCCACTGAGACTCATCCTCAGTCAGTAGTGAGTGCTCTGCTATACAGGAAAAAGAGCTGAAATAAAAATATGTTTAAAAATATCCCATCCACCTGAGCTGAAAATGAACTCTGTCTCAAGAAGGCTTAAGGAGAACAAGCTGGATGGCTCTGTTTGGGCAGGAAAACACTCCAAGCCTTACTGCAACAATGCACATTTATGAGCTGAGCAAAGTCACTCAAGCAGGCTGTTGTCAAACAAAGAAAAAGCTCAAAAGGGAATTTTGTAGCATGGATGGACTCGAATTCTTGTGTATCATTTTCTGCAGTGGTTGGATACAGCAGTGTTTGGATACAGGAATGTCTGGATAAGGAATGTCTGGATAAAGGAATGTCTGGATAAAGGAATATCTGGACACGGGAACATTTGGATACAGCAGTGGTTGGGCAGAGTATCCCTGTGAAGACCCACACTCTGCCAGTCCATGTGCAGTCAAACTGGTATTTAAATCCAGAGATGTTTCTAAAGTCAATTTCTCTCTTTCTGTGTGTTTTTTGCCCTAAATTTGAAGCCACAAATCCCTGCTCCTGGTGTGAACACTGTATCAAATCATTTTGCTGCATTCTCAGATCAGCAAAATTGGAAGTTTTATCACTGACTATTACCAAGAAGTAGTTCCTATTTCATGCCACACAAATCCTGCACTTTGTTAGAACAAAGAAATGCTTTGTAATCAGAGCAAGAACTGCAGAGGCATTGAACCAAAGTCCTGGTGACTCCAATACATGTGACAGTCTCAGAAGACAAACTTCCAACTGCTGAGTCACATCTGCCTCAGCAAAAGAAAAAAAGGGAGTACATGTGTTCACCCAGCCAGATCTCTGCCTGCTTTTTCATACTGAGATTTTAGAGCATGCATTTAAATGCAAAATGCATTAATTCAAAGATATTAAAACATGAAGACATGCAGGTGGCAATTTCATATGTGAGGAACAGGTAAAAAAGATTGTAATTATTGTTAGGGTCATGAAGGAGGCATCCAAATAAGTCAGTAAATAAACAAATCAAGTATTTTCCCCTGAGACAGCATAGAATATCAATTTACACAGAGTGGCACTGCTGACACTCAGAACTTTGGGGTTATTGGCCTTTCCCAATCACTGGGAACATTTTCTGACTTAGAACAGTTTCCTGCACAGTTTTTAATCCAATTGAAGCAGCTGTAGGACAAGGAATGAAAACAGAAAGAAAATGTGAATAAAGAAACATAATAAATAACAGGGAACCATGTGCTCTCCTGGCATTTTCCTTTTTCCTGCAAGGCACATTTTCTGCAGCTCCTCACTGCACAAAACTCACCTTTTGGTACAAAACCAAATTGATCTGGAGCATATACATTTAAGACCATTTTAGCAGCTTGAAATATACCATAATAGCTGGATGTTTAGGCTTTTGCCTCTTACTTCCTTTTTTTCCTGATTTAGATAAGCTTCTTGGAACAGAAGCAGCATTTTCCTCTGTAAGATGTTTTTACTGAGAAAGTGTAGCAAACTGTCAACACCCAAAAAGCACTGCCCATATCCTGAAGTTCTCATTCATGAAAAATCTTTCTTGCCATCAATGGGAATTTTCCTTCCTCTTGAATTGGCTTGTTTAAAAATAACATCTGATGATCTCCTAGGCTTTTGTCAGAGTCATCTTTTCTGCCTCTGGTTCCACTGGGTCATTAGAAAATCATCAGTTTGGGGTTTGTCAAGGGGTTTCAGTCTCACTGAACTTCAGTTGACCTCAGGCACCCAAATTCGGGGGCTCCTGATAAATTCCAGACCCAGTGGAGTTTCCTCCTGGACTCTGAAGCCCAATATTTGAATTGGGATTAGCTCCTGAAAAACTCACACTCCAAAAGATTCCCAGCCCAAAGGAGCAGGGGCAAACAGAGATGAATCTCAGAGGAAACCAAGGCCACGTCTTTGTGCTCTCTGATTTTTTCTGTCCCTGCACACTGACTCATGCCCAGCTAGCTCAGAGTTCAGCTGCAACACTCTAGGAAAACTTAAAGCTATCACAACCCCAAATTATTACCAGCTTCGAAGAGCTGAAATTTGGCAAGTTTCAGAAAGATGTCGACTCGATTCTGCATCCCATGCAATGCATTCAGGTAATAAAAAAAAAAAAAAAAAATATTTATCAAAAGTTCTTTAGGTGTCTTTAAAAAATTGCTCCAAAATATTGCCTAAGGAAATTCATAAAAAGGAACCTTTCCTTATATTTACTCCCAGACTTCCTCAATCAAATTTTATGGGGTTATCAGTTGAATGGGATAAATAAATGATGTCTGCAATTCAAGCAGATCGACAAATATCCAGGTTCACATTCGAAATTACTTTTATTCCTATCGTTGAAAAACCCTGCCTAAACCTCCCCTCTTGGTGAACTGAGTATGCTTTCCTGGTCAGTGCCCTTCGTTTTCATGGCTGTGTACTTATTTGTTTTCCTGCCAGCTTTGCCTTTAGTTTACACAGCAGGGTTTTTTTCCCCATGAAGTAAAGCCATAAGCAGTTATTAAGAGCTTTGTTTTCTCTCAGCCTTTTTGCCAGTGTGCAGCACGAGTTGAGCTGAGCTAGGAAAACTCTGTGCTCAGAAAGGTTACCAAGATCACAGGAAATAACAGCTTATTTTTTATGTTTTTAATAGACATCAACCTCTTGTCCTTGCTGAAATGGAATTATTGCCTTAGGGAAGTGACTTAAGGTTTACTTTTTATTGATCAACCTATGAAATTAATTTCATAGCTACACAGCAAATTTTATTTAAATTATTGACTCTTTCACGATATATTATGATATTTGGGTTGTGTTACTTAATACTAAGTATTTCAGCAGTAACAAAGCCATGGTGGTCATTGTCATATGTGAGGATTTAACAAAGTTAAAGCAGCTTTCATTGCTTAGACATTCAACATTTCATTAACTTTCAGTGCTGGAAAATGAAATAAATTACAGAAGTTGAGTTTATGTTTTTGGGGTTTGTTTGTTTGTTTGTTTGTTTTGTTTGTTTGTTTTGTTTGGGTTTTTTTGTTTTGTTTTCTTTTTTTTTTTTTAATTTTGATGGGTTCACATCCACCTTAGCAGGGAAAACTTTTAGTGGCAGCAGCTACATGCAAATCCATCAGAGTACATGTTGATTTTGCAGAAGTGAGTTGCCTGATACAGATTGTTTATCCCCCAGCTATCTCTCTCTTTTTTTCCCTACACTCACTCCCAGTTTACTGTGGAAAATCCACTGTAGTGGAGTATAAACCTAGTTCTAGAGTATAAAACTGGTTCTAAAAATCTCTGAGCAAATCCCAGTGAAACCTTACAAACCACCTGATGGTCAGACAGCTCCCAGGAAATGCCACGTGTAAAGGCTTAATTTGCAAAGAAATGTGTAAGAAATTAATGCACGAGATTACGATGCTCATAAACTCCCAACCCCTTTTTTTCCCCAGCCCACCCAGTGGGAATGTTTCCAAGACTATTCCTAAAACTCCTTTGAGCAAATCCCAGTGAAACCTCACAACCCCCCTAATGGTCAGACAGCTCCCAGGAAACGCCACCTGAATTTGCTAAGAACCGTGTAAGGAATTAACGCGCGAACCCGATGTTGCGCTGCTGATAAACTCACAACCCTTTTTCTCCCCAGACCGCCCGGGGTTGTTAAATGTGAAGCCCATTGAAGACATTCAGGACAACCTTTTGCAAGCCCTGGAGCTGCAGCTGAAGCTGAACCACCCCGAGTCCTCGCAGCTGTTTGCAAAGCTGCTGCAGAAAATGACGGACCTCAGGCAGATCGTCACGGAGCACGTGCAGCTCCTGCAGGTCATCAAGAAAACCGAGACGGACATGAGCCTCCATCCACTGCTACAGGAGATCTACAAGGACTTGTATTAATGAGCAGAGCAGTTCTTGATCCCCTGACATAATGTATGTTCTTCAGATTGCACTATTTCTTTGAGGGAAAAACTTTGCGTACCTAAGAAATTACTGTGAAACAGCATTTAAAAAGAGAGAGCTTAGTATAGTAGATCTATTTTATGCATATTGTTTATAAAGACACATTTACAATTTACTTTTAATATTAAAAGTATCTATATCGTGAAATTGTTGGCAGTATTTTCAGAATTAATTTTTTAACTACGTTATTTCTTAAAATTGCTTGTCTGAGTATGATCGATGCTTCACTCAAGCATGCAGTTAAATTTTCAACTAAATAAAAACCTTTCTCCTTGAACATATCCAGGGAAATGTTTGAAGTATTAACACTCAATTTTGTGCTCCTGAGGCAGCAGCAAAATAAAATTCAGTCACAGATCAGTGTGACTTCCCAGGAGAGTTTCAAAGGCCGAAGGGAGAAGTGTCAGATCTGAAAATATTTGTGCCTTCCATAACAAGATTTGACACTGACAGAGCTCTGGAAAGGGGGCTCAGTGTAAGGAAAGATCAAGCCCCTCATCTGGGGGCAAAATGACAAATGAGATGCCATTTCAAGAACTAATTCCAGAAGGAATATGCACTGCTCAGCACTCTTAGGAAACAGAGTCCTTGTGATTCCTCTGCTCGTGCAGCTTTGAGTCAGGTGGAGCAGCTGCCACTCCAGCTCCCACCCCACAGCAGCCAGAGCTGGGCTGGAATAAGCTGGTGCAAACCTCTTGGCCTGAGACCTTCCCCAGTGATTTGATAAACTGCCATTGAACCACAGTCAAAATATCACAGAAAATTGCAATGTTGTGACAAATTAACTCCTAAACAAAAGCAAGGTTTGGATTAATCCCTGTGTAAAGATAAAGCTGTGATGGAAACCCTGCACCCTGAGTTCAACCTGAGCTCTAGATGTTCTTCCAAGGATGCTGGGAGATGTTCCTGCTGTTGAGGCTGTTGGTCTTCTTGCACGTGTTGCAATATAATGTCATTTAAGAGTACCACAGGGAGCCGAGCACAGCAGAGTGAGCAAATTTAACAGAAGATAAATTTCCTAGCAATGTCATTTTGGGGTATTCGTGGTACTGAGGTGAGAGAGTCACATTTCACCTGCCCACATTTGATAGTTTGTGAATGTGACCCCTGACTAAATCAAGCAGGGGAGACCCACAGTGGTGGACCAGAAGAGGGAATACTGGGGGAAAAGTCACTATTTGTAACTTACATATCAAAATAAGGAGAGGTCCCCAATATCCTTGGTTTCTTCCCCTTGTCTATATTTTAGTTATGTAGCAAAAAATGTGCCTTAAACTGAGAGAAGGGAGTGGTGATTCCTAAGTGGACAAAGAGGTGATGTAGGTGTGAGTAGGACCTTCAGGGAGTAGAAATTGGCTTTGCTCCCTATGTAGGCCTTGAAACTCTTAAGCCAATGCAAATTATGCAATAAAGAAGCTGAGAGAGGTAAATATTAAAATTAATCCTTCAGCTCATGCCTTCTACACCTGGGAACGTTTCTTCCTGCTTAGTTCAGGTGACCTCTGGGCCTAAGGGCAGCAGTGAGCGTTATTCCCACCAGGAAGTTTGGGGAATTGGATCATTCAGCCTCCAGGTTTGGAGCCCACAGGAGGAATTGCACTGAGATGAAGTCACTGCCAGGCTGGAGAGAGCAGCTTTGATCCTGCCGGGCTTGCAGTGAGGTCATCCCAGGTAGCTCAGAAAGGATGGCCCTGGAGCAAACGGAGTATTGCAGTTCATGCTCAGCACTGCAGGTTTGCTGCACATCTCGGGTGGTTCCACCTGAGAGTGGCACTGGCATGGATTACACTCACACTTTTCTGGCTGTTACAATGCAAAAGAAAATATTCTCTCTCTGGTTTAAGTTGGTTTCCACTGTTCCTTTGAAGTGCTGCCTTCCATGCCTTAGTGGGAGAATTCTGCAGAGCTCACCCCTCCCGTGGAGGATGGATCAGGGATGAGCTGGCACTGGGATGGACCCCAGCCCCAACACTGCATTCCTGTAACACCAACACCCCACAAGAACCATGAATCTGAGCCTGCATTTCTTAAACAATCCAATTTCCCACTGGCTTCCCTTGAAATGGAAGCCCAGATGTAGTTTCAAATGAAGAGGAATTCTAGAGCGCATCCTTACAGAAGTAATATTCAAAATTATTTGAAAGTAAGTGGCAGAGATGCTCTGACAGGGAAATTGAGTTCAGTTTGAGTACTTTGTTAAAGTACCGAAAAAAATCTGTGTAACACCGCAGCACATTAACCAAAGAGCTTCATCCCACTCCTGCAAGGGGCAATATTTTTGAAACTGTCCATTCAGCAGTGTCTAAGCCACTCAGTCCAAAAATCCCTGTATTTTGATGTAATGTAATCATAATCAGAAGGGTTTTGCAGGAATGGGTGTAATCCTTTACAAGGATGAAGGAGCTGAATGGCCAAAAGCCTCTACTTTCCTTTCAACTGTATCAGCTGCTCTAATAAAATATACTGTTCTTCCCTACACCCTATCTTCTCTCACATATTGATATTATTCACCATGTTTTCCTCAAGCCATGCAAAGTGTTAATTTTTTATGTGAGTTACTAATCACTGACATGTTCTGATTCTAGGTGGTTACATCATGGTTAAGAAGTTTTGCCTGAAATACTTTTCTACAAGAATAGGTCTTAAGGGAAAAATGTTCATTTAATGGACAATTGCTATGTACTAATTTAGAACAAATGACTGTTATGAGGATATGAAAACATTTTCTCAAAAAATAGCATTTTCTCTTGTGAATTATATTCAGAATTTTGATCTAATTGTAAATACTTTCTGTTTCTATGGGACTTTATTTATTAAAAACAAAAACTTGCTAATGGGAGTTCATCAGTAGGTTGTAATACTTTCAGACTCTCTAGAGTTTTGGGTAGAATGGGCTACGCCATAAATGAACAATTTGGGTTTTGATCTTCAGTGCTACTAAAAACATTTAGCAACACAAAAATAGAAGCAGTCAGCTGGTACATGCCTGCCTTTGAAGAGCTGGATTTTGCTGGTGGTGTGCTGTTCCTTAGTCATCTGTGCACTGCCTCATAATATCCATGGGGATGATGTGGGATCCTGGAGATTCCCACAGGCTTTGGAACTTGTGGGCTGTTCTTCTGCCTTGTGTTTCACACTGATCTGCTTTTTCTGTGGAAAAACTGGAGGTAAATTGAGTCCAGAGAAAGTCATTTGATGTCCCTGCACACACCCAGCCCATTCCCCTCACCCTCTCAGGTGTCAGAACATCCCTTTAGGAGTTGAAAAGCCCCTGTTCAACAGGAAAAATTACCTGACCATTTCTCCAGCAAATGTTGCTGTGAGGACCAGGAATGAAAACTGAGAGGAGAGAAAAGCATTTCCAGCATCCCAATTGGTGTGGCAGAGGAAGCCCAGCCTGTTTCAGTCACAGCTTCCACAGCAGCAAGGAAAACCCATTTGTCCCCCTGGTGCAGGTAATTCACCACCCTCCAGCACTCCCTAAGAGAACCCTCTCCCAACACAGCCACCCTCAGTGCTCCAAAACACTGGAGAATGGGAAAGGGACTTCCCAAGAGCTGCTGTTCCACCTCGTGTGCCTGAGCCCTTCCCTCAGCTAACACACCATGGGTTCCAGTCACTGGGGGTACAGATGAGCCCAGAGGGATCAGGATTTAATACCTGGTTTGGAGCTGTAATCGCTGGCTTGAGGTTGAGTATGTTCTAATGGGACGTTTTTCTGTTAAAATATGAGGCAATATCCCTTAAATAGATGTAACGTCACCTTTGCAAACACAATACAAAGCTGCAGCTAGAGATTTATAGGAGGAGGAAAACAAAACTGAGGGGGAGCAACCCCAGCAAACACCTCGTGGATCAGCAGCTCAGTCATACACCTGTCCAACAGCTCAGGTTCTCATTCAAGCACTGGGGAAAATGATGGGTCTCATCATAAATCCCACTCCAAGTGCCTTGTCTGAAAAGCAGTGATTAAAAAAATTACACCCAGCTGCACAGGGGTGTATCCAACTCCACAAGAAATGTACTTCCATTCTTCTCGGCACTACCCAGCCCTGGAAATGATGGTTGTAGGAAAAAACAGTTTCTGGACCTCTGGATTTTCATTTGGATACACAGGGCATGGAGAGGAAATTAGGCAGCACATCTTCACTGGCTTGAAGTAAACACTCAGGAGGCAACAACTGACCCAGCAAAGGAAGAAAGGAGGAAATGATTCCACAGCTCTGGATGCAATATAACAGCACTATAGTATGTGTGTGTGCAGGGTCTTACAGGATTTTACCTTTATTGTTTTTGTAAAAACCAAACAGGCCCACGGACCTGGTGTTTGCAAGAAGTTTTAGTGTACCAAAGCCAGTAAACAGCATCTCTAAATTTATATGCTCCCAAAATAGGAAAGCTTTGTTCAATTCACAGCCTCTTTCCCTGCATCTCTTTATTGCCTAATGTGGTGAATATTGAAGTATTGCAAGTCTGTAGCTTGGCTAGATCATGTAGCAGGAATTCTCTGGGCAAGTCTTGCTCTGGGCAAGCATTAGTCAAGGCAGTAACTCAGATTTCTGGGGTTAAATGCTTCAGGACTTCTTTTGAATGTGAAATTAATTTGCTTTGAGAGATTTTTGTGAATGCCTGAGATCAGTTCCCAACTCTCAAATGGGACGAGTTTCTAATTAGGATTTTGCTAATTGAACGTGGCTCTCAGCCCTGCTTTAAAAAAGGGCAAAGTCAAAAAAGAGCTTTAGCTGCTGGTGAAAATAGCCCTTCTATTGAGACACAAACTGGTTAAGGGCTTTATTTTTAATTATTAAGTTTCCTTGTTGTGCTGGAAATGGGGAGCATTTTCATAACAGCGTTGGCCAAGAGGAATATCCATTGCTCATTATGTTATATGCTGTTACCCAACGAGGTTTTTTTAGTTCAGTGGAGACAGCAAGGGAGAACTGAACTCTCCAGAGGCAGGGGAGGGAAGGAGGAGTAGCAGCACCATTGGTTCTCACACTGGGAAGAGCTGGCAGTGCAGGAGGAGATCTTGTCCTGCTTGCTGCAATGATGATTAAAGCATTCTGTTGTGTCAGCATATCCTCAGTTTGTTAGTGCTAACTCTCAGCTGGCCATATCCTGCCAGATTTGCAAGCAAAGCCTGCCAAGCCATCTCAACAAAAATGTAGCTTTAAATATTATAAATGATGCTGCATTTTGCTGTGGAAATGTTTCCTGAAAAGGCTGTTCCAAAACATCCTTTATTGCTGGGGGAGGGGAGTAAAAGGGGCCTGGGAGAGGGAGGAGTGAGGAAAAAGAGCTACTTTTAATAGACTTTTTTTTTTTTTTCTTTTGAGGCCACAGATTCATTTCACATCATTCTGTAAGACCAAATGGATATTTTTTTTCCCAGTGACTATAAAACATTACAGTAATAATTTTGTATGTAAGTTTTGGCAACTAAGCTGGAGTGGGAGGAAGGACAGAGGGCATTTGATTTTCTAAAGGATTGCAGTGAGGGGTTTTGCAATTGATCAGTTAGTGAAACCTTCTTGGTGAACATCTGCCTGCTGGCAAGGGAGATCTGTCTTCTTCCTGCTGTAATAAATGGAAAATCTCAGCAGAGTCAAGGAGGTGGCTCCTGTGACAAGGGCAGGCTTTGGGTTCTAGACCTTAAAAAATGGATTTGGGTCCCCACTGATAACAGGATGATATCAGGGGCTGATCAATGAGATCCCTCCAAATCAGCTGCTCTTGGTGAACTTTGGTTGCTGGGTTTCCTTCCCTTCCTGCCCATGGCACAGAACCCAAACTACGAGCACTGACCCACAAGCAGGACCCTGAACATTTGTGCAGGGACACAAATTCAAAGCTTTCCACGGTCACAATTCCAGCTGGGGTCCTTTTGCACAGGCAGGTCCTTTTGGAAAGAATCCAGACTCACAAAATTCCTTCCCGGTTCAGCCTCAAACCAGAAGAATGGAAAGGGAAGGAATGATCAGAGTTGTGCAGTCAGAAGTAAATGAAGATGTGTACAGCCCAAAGGAATGGGTTTGTTGCTGTGTGTTGGAATCCAGTTTATGTTAAACTTGCTGTCTCTTAGCTGAACTTTGATCAAAAGATCCAGGAGCTCCTTAGCTGAATATTTCCCCAGCTGAATATTTCTTCTTTTATACTTGTTTTCTCTTCAGTTTTCACATTTTAATGTGAATTAATGTGATTAACTATAGACTGGTAGGAAAGGCACAGTGATGTGCAGGTTCCTCTGCATCTGGACTCTGCCTGAACTGCTTGAGTAAGATATTTTATATTTTTTAATCTATGCCTTTTTACAATAAAATGTAACTAGGGGTGATGAAGCCAGATTCAAATAAGATGAGACTTCCACAGTGCCTTTGCACTTGCAGTTCTGAGGAAAAAGACAATGAAAAATTACTATCAGATGCAGGTTTGTTCTAAATGATAAAAATAAAACATAATAAATTCTTAGTAAATTAATAGCTTTTTTTATTTTGCAGTCATTCTTTACAAAAATTAAAAATAAGGGGGTGGAAATTTAACTGGGAGTTCTTCACCTTCTTGTCTGGGTGGACTCTGCACTAAGGACTCTGCATTTCCCATTGTGATTCCAAGATGCAGAGTCTACCTGCAAGTGCAATTCAAATGCTAAAATGGCCTTGGAGGCAATGTATCACACCAAAATGAAGTTACAGGGGATGAAGTCAGACTAAGAACTGGATTTCAAAAACACAGCAGGGTTTCAAAGGTGGCCTGTAGGGGTCTGGGTGCTGAAGAGGGCACTTTCAGCACCCAGCAGTAAAAATTCTGCATCACAAAGAGGGTATTTTCTGATCTAAGCTATTTTTCCTTCCTCAAAGGCATCACTTTTCGTTTGCTCTTTGTAGGAGATTGTGAGGTGTGGGAACCAGGACATCCTTCTGACTGTTCTGGGAAGATTTATAAGTCACAAGAATTTAGATAGAATGATAATTAGTATGTCACAGGGTGAAAAAGTAGAATTTATGGATTTTAGAATGTGAGATCAGGGGACAAAAATGGAGGCAATGGGGTGTGTCCCTGAGCTTCTTCTTTGTCCTCTTGTTCTCCATCTTCTGTGGTGGTGTGGCACGTTTTAGTTGGTCTAGAACAAAAGTACACTGTAAAACATGGTGGATAGATCTTGGAGAATTGTTATAAATAAAGCATAGGTAATGCTCAGTATAAAAGATAGTGCCGTGCCAAGGGCGGACAGAGGGGAGAGAGAGCACAGCCCAAGGAGAGAACACCACAACCTAGCCTGAGGAGAGAGCACAGTGAGGAGTTCAGCACAGCCTGGCCTGCAGAGAAGACCGTGGTGGGCCAGGGAATGAATGTGAGATAAGCAAAGAAGAAACAAATTCCTGAACACGAGAAAACAGACGACTCGACCTCTTCTTGAGATGCAGGGCTGGGGAAAACAGAAAATCCTTCACAGAGACACAGACAGAGACGAGTTAAGTTAGGTGAAAGCCAAGCTCACAGAGCTCTCAGAAACCCCAGGAAGGCCGAGAAAGAAAAACAACACAGCAGAAAAAAAAAACCCCATATAATTTTATATTTTAAAAAACCTAACAGTAAGGTGTTCACCTGCCAGGACCAACACGAGCAGTACCACAACAAATTGTCAGTAGTGGAAATTCCACAACTTAACCCAAATATTATCACAGAAAGGGCTGGGTTAGAAGGGACCTTTAGGAACATTTAATTCCAATTCCCCTGCCATGGGCAGGGATGTATTGTGAAGGAGGAACCAGTGGGCTGAAAAGCACCCAGTTATGAATTTTATATATAATCTCTCCTCCCTGTTTGCTCTGCACTTCCTTTGGTACACAATAAAGCTGAACTTAACCAGCACCAAGCCTGGCACGCAATTAACCCAGAGTTTCACTGGAAACTGCCCAGTGCAAGGGAAGACCCTCAAATCCAGCATCAAGCCTAGAACGGGGAAGCTGCTCATTTTCAGATTTTAGGTTTCTAGAGAAAAAAATTTTAGAGAAAAATCCCATTTGTGATACAAGTGACACCACTCAAGAGTTCATGGTCTGGGTTCCCTTCACTCCAAATCAGACAAAGTTTCCAGAAGTCTTTGAGCCAGGACTTGCAGCACTGGCCTCCATGGAATGATGTACTCATGGAATGGCTTTCATGGTTCCCAGGGAGGAAGGGTTTGGGTGCCCAAAGTGAGCAGGATTTGATCCTGAACAGAACACTGGGACACCTGCCCCAAATATTCAGAAGGGATGTCTGAAGAACAGTAAAGGCAAAGCGATTTGAAGAACAAATCAGGCATTAAAATAGTGAAAAGGGGTTGCCACAAGCACGGTGTGAATCCTGCACTGCCAGCACTGCCATCCTGGGCTGGGCTCAAGCCCCACTGGATACCAGGGGCTGAGCAATTTCTTTCTGTACAGCCAGAATCCTTAAACGTCCACTTGCAGGAGCATTATCATTCAGCTGTGGACATTATAAAAACAAGAGGGAGAGAGATGTTGTCATGCCAAGGTGTCTGCCCGCTTTGCCCTGTTCAATCACCCACGAAGCACAGGAGCCAGGCAGGGGCCAGCCTGTGGCTCCTGCTGCCCCCAGACTCTTCCCATTGTGCCCAGCTCCCGTCCCCTGCATCCTGCTGGCCTTGCTGGCAGTGAGTGCCCGTCGTGCTCGGGGTTCTAACGCTGTGGTTTTCAGCCAAGGGCTGAGCTGGGGATCCAGACCCAAGCAGTGTTTGCAGCCCCAGCGCTGTGCTTTGCACAAAGCCTGGGGATCCAGACCCAAGCAGTGTTTGCTGCCCCAGTGCTGTGCTTTATGGCCAAGGATCCAGGCCCAAGCAGTGTTTGCTGTCCCAGCACTGTGCTTTGTGACCAAGGATCCAGACCTGAGCAGTGTTTGCTGTCCCAGTGCTGTGCTTTGTGACCAAGGATCCAGGCCTGAGCAGTGTTTGCTGTCCCAGTGCTGTGCTTTGTGACCAAGGATCCAGACCTGAGCAGTGTTTGCTGTCCCAGCACTGTGCTTTGTGACCAAGGATCCAGACCTGAGCAGTGTTTGCTGTCCCAGTGCTGTGCTTGTGGCCAAGGATCCAGACCTGAGCAGTGTTTGCTGTCCCAGGCTGTGCTTCGTGGCCAAGGATCCAGCCTGAGCAGTGTTTGCTGTCCCAGTGCTGTGCTTTGTGACCAAGGATCCAGACCTGAGCAGTGTTTGCTGTCCCAGCACTGTGCTTTGTGACCAAGGATCCAGGCCTGAGCAGTGTTTGCTG
Organism: Sitta carolinensis; assembly: GCA_032173965.1. Taxonomy (NCBI): domain Eukaryota; kingdom Metazoa; phylum Chordata; class Aves; order Passeriformes; family Sittidae; genus Sitta; species Sitta carolinensis. The sequence continues at coordinate 3,181,440 of CM063293.1, forward strand.
TCCCAGTGCTGTGCTTTGTGACCAAGGATCCAGACCTGAGCAGTGTTTGCTGTCCCAGCACTGTGCTTTGTGACCAAGGATCCAGCCTGAGCAGTGTTTGCTGTCCCAGTGCTGTGCTTTGTGACCAAGGATCCAGGCCTGAGCAGTGTTTGCTGTCCCAGTGCTGTGCTTTGTGACCAAGGATCCAGACCTGAGCAGTGTTTGCTGTCCCAGCACTGTGCTTTGTGACCAAGGATCCAGGCCTGAGCAGTGTTTGCTGTCCCAGTGCTGTGCTTTGTGACCAAGGATCCAGACCTGAGCAGTGTTTGCTGTCCCATGCTGTGCTTCGTGGCCAAGGATCCAGGCCTGAGCAGTGTTTGCTGTCCCAGTGCTGTGCTTTGTGACCAAGGATCCAGGCCTGAGCAGTGTTTGCTGTCCCAGCACCGGGCCGGGAGCGCGGTGGCACTAGCGGCTCCAGCCCTCAGCCCCTCTCCCGGGCTCAGCAGCACCGGGGCAGCTCCAGCAGGAGCAAAACCTTCCCCCAGCAGCTCGGGGAGAGAGCTGAGAACACCAGGCACTTTCCCTGCCGGGTGTGGAGATGAGAGAATGCTCCTACAAAAGCACACCCAGCACAATCCACCAAACCAGGCCTTAGTGTGCGCTGGGGCAGAATCGAGACGGTTCGGACCGGTTCGACCTTCCACCACCCTTGTGAGGCCCAGGCAGACTCTTGTTTCGAGCCACAGTACCGTTCTTTAATCTGCCCCACTCCATCGTGGTGACTACAGGCAGGTCCTCTGCCATTCCTCTCCCGCTGGAGCTGTGCACTTTGCCCAAAGGGGCAGGCAGAGTGCCGGGGCTCCTGCAGGCCCGGCCCTCACCCCAGCTCGCTCCCTGCCCTCTGCGGGCCCCGCTGCCACCGGAGCAGCGCAAAAGCCGCCTGGGCTCTGTTTAAACCCACCCTGCAGGGCCCGACACTGGGCCCCGGGGTGGAAACACTTGTGCAATTCACACAGCGGCAGTGGGGGAACAGCAGCGTGTCCAGGAGACACAACAAACATTCTCCTTTACATCCTAAATGAGCCTTCCAGAAGGAGGAGATGGAGCTCTTACCCAATCTGTCAGGGTGTTTGTTGCTTGTTGTTTGGGTTGTTTTACATTCTTTTTAAAAGACATTCCAAAGTGCCCTCCAGATTTTTGGAGAAATGTCTTGTGCGCTTTTTTTTTTTTTTTCCTTTCCCTTTTCAGTAAAATGACAACAACAAAACGAACGAGTCCCATGCTGCAGATCAGACAATGTTTCTTAACAGGGTTTTAAAGCTTGTTGTTACACAAATACAATTCCTGCTGCCAAAAGCAAGCTAACATATTCTTGGCATGCCTGGTGAGTCTTAAATCACAGGCGGCGGGTACGTCCTGCCTGACAGCCAGAGGAGCAAAATTTCACTTTGATAGGTGCAGGGTAAAGAGCTTTTTGTTCAAAATCAAGCCTGTCCCACTCTGCTCAGACACTCAAGAGCTCAGGAGCTCGTTTTGCATGTCAGGACTGCAGGGCACAAGGATGTTGTCATACGATTCCATCTCCTGATTTCCTTAGAAATTGCCCCAGCTGCGTTTTAATGCTGCTGCCACAATTTGAAATGAGGAATTGCTCAATCGATTAAGAAGCCAGCACGTTTTATTGGGCATTTTAATATGTCTTTCAAACGTGGTTTGCAAAGATAACATCTGAGCCTGCCAACTGCGCCTTCACCAAAGGAAACTCCTTGTTCCACCTGGCCATTGCAAGCTCCCGGGGTTTGCAGTGCCAGGAGTGGCCCAGCCAGGGAGAAGGGGAGCTCAGCATTGCTCTCCCAGCAAATTTCCCCAATTTCACTGCACGGTGCACACAACAAGCAGTGTCAACTTCGTTTCTTTTCCTGGCGGAGGAGGCTGGAGCAGTGGGGCTGCAGGTAAGGGATCAGCCTCAGAGCATCCAAAAGTTCCAAACCTCATCCTCAGTTCCCCCCTTACAGGATCTTCTCCAGGACACCAGAAAATTTCCTTTTTTCCCAAGGAAAAATCTGTTACAATTCACCACCTGAAATAATTTAATTTACAAACAAGAAAGCTAAACTGGGATTTTTCTTTTTAAATTCTGTTTCCCCAGCTGTGTGCTCACTTGGAGGTGAGCAACTCTTTGGGGTTTTAGCTTTCTTTTTTCTCTTTTTTTCCCTTCTGGTGGTTTTGAGTGTTACTTTCTCAGGTTCTAAGTGTTATCCAGGTACCCTAAATCACCTCAGGCTGTTAATAATCAGTAAATTAAAATTAATTATGTCCTGTAAGCAATATCATGCCTCCGTTTTCTGGGCTGGGGCACACACATCACTTCAGCTTTATTGGATAGCTTTTTCCACCCTGGCTCTCAAATCAAACATTTCCCTTCTGTTTGTGCAAGCCCAGGGTGGGAAATAGCCAGTGGTGTTCCAATATTAAAGCAGAAAATGACAGCTTGCAAGAGGCTTTAAAAGAGACGAGAAAAGATTCTGTGCTTTAAAACAAACAAAAAGATAAAAATCCCAGTATTGCCAAGGGAAGACAAGGAAATAACAGAAGAATAAAGATTTATATTTCAATAGTTTCTTTGCTTAAGACTTCACAGCACGAGGTTAACTCTCAGCAGATGCTTAGAATAATTAAAATTAGCAATAAGCTGGAATACAGAGAGGAGGAAGAGAAGAGGTTAAATGTGTTCAGCTGGGTTAGATACATTCAAGTGAGCTGCTGCAAGGAAATTTACCCTGGAGTATTTCAGGAAATAGCTAAAACAATCTGAACCATTAAATGATTATCTTTAAGAACTCATGGATCATGGAAAAGTGAAGCCTCAGAGGACCCAGGAAGGAAAAATTTCTTCTCTTTTTTTCTTTCTCAAGAAAAAAAGGTAATTGCAGGTTATTCCAACTTGAAATAGCTAATCAATCACTGATTTGTTTAATTGTCCATCTTAGGATATCCAGCCAATACCAACATGACAAGTATTTTTTGTCAAGACTGAAATCATGCCGTGTTAATTTAATTTAATTTCATTTCCTTTTTTGACAGAATAATTGAACGTGTGAGTGTAGGGGAAGCAGTACGTGTGCTGTGCAATGTAACATTCCTATAAACAAGCTGGGGAAGCACTGAAAGCCGAAACTATTGCAGGTGCAAATATGGATTTAAAATTATATTGGACTAGTTTTTTGGAACAGTTTGCTGCCAAACTGAGAGATCAGCCCAGCTGGGGTGCATGAGACATTTTCTGGGTGCCGTTTGCTTAAAACAATTGGGATAACAAAACACACAGTGCACCTCGAAATTCTCAATCCCATCAGAGGCTTGAGCGTTCCAGAGACAAGTTTTTAATCCAAGCCAATCCTGAACTGTTGGGATAAATGCCTGGAATGCACACCACCAGGCTCAGCAGCCAGGAATGGGAATTTTCACCTGTTCAAGGCAAAGCCCCCCGGTGCCATCCCAAGGCATGGATAAAAGGCAGCAGGAGGATGTGCAGAGGGCAGAGCCCAACGCTGCTGGGGCTACAAGAGGGTGGTGGCTTGGTGGCCAAAACATCTGCTTGGTGGCCAAAACGTCTGCTTGGCTGTCCAGTGGCTCCCAGCCCCACTGTCCACCCCTGTTTGTGCTGGGGTTTCGTGGCCCTGGCAGCCCAGAGCTGCCTGAGAGGAGAGGAGGGCAGGCCCCAGAGCACAGCCCCGAATCTCTCCCGCGATTCCTTCCCTGCCTTCCAGCCCCCCCGCCAGTCCTGCAGTGAACCAGCCCCTCCCACAGCCAGGCTGGGGTCTCCTGGAGGCATTGCCAATCCCTGGCTGCCAGGGCCTCCCCAAAATCCCGGCTGTGCTTTGGGGGCAGCAGCTCCTTCCAGGGGCATTTTGGAACCCAGCGATGGCCCAGATCTGCCTCTCCCTCTCTGACCCAGCCTCTCTGCACAGCCCACTGTTCCCACGAGTTGCTGCAGAGGGAGGACTTGATGTTCCCCAGCTCAAGAAAAAGCCTCAGGAAATTGCAAAAAGTCCTAAAAAGCCGCAGTTTGTTTTCATAACATTCTTTTCCTTTTAGAGAAGTAATTTTTTTTTTCCTTAACATTCTCTCTGATATTTCAGGAGTTAATGGACATCAATGATCTGAACACTGCAGAAGAAAGGATGGCACAAGACACTGGAAAGGTGTCCTGGCTAATTAGCAGGGCTTCATTTGTGTAGGGAAAAAGTTAAGTTACACCAAAGAGACTCAGATTTAATTTTTTCTGCCATCATCTGGTTCTGAATGAATTTTTAAGTTCCCTCTAAATTCTCTCCTCTAACTCTTTGGCTATTTGCAAATCAAAAATGTGCATTTATGTCATTGCTTGATTTCCTAATCCCTAATTTAAGTCTGTCCAAAAGCCAAGCATCCAATTAAGCTCAGTCTAGGGTGAGGGGAGCTCAGCCTGGCGTTAATCTCCTGCAGGGATTGATGTTTCAGGCTGGGATTTGCCTTGTTCTCTGGAAGTGCTGCTCCTTCTGCAGGCTCTGGATGGAAATTTTAGATGACTGAATAAAAGAGAGAAAAATCCCAGTCTCCACAAGCATGTGCCATCCCAAATCTTCTTTCCGGTTATGTACAGAAGCTTCTTTCTCTCATTTAATGTATGACATTTTAAAGACATCTGCTACTATAACTAAATAATATCATTTCTGCATGATATCTGACCTAGCAAAGCTCATGTCATTAATTCATTCTTCCCTCTTTCTTTTCCTTCTTTCTTTCACATCCATGAGACTTTTAAAATAACCTTGTATTGTGGAAAAAAAAAAAAAAAAAAAAACCAAGAAATTTTGGGTCTGGTACAGAAAAATCTAGAATTTTACTCTATTATACAAAAACTCCACTTGATGTGGTTGTATTTGCTTCTTCCCATACTGCAGTGGGGTTGCCAAGGCTGTTTCCAAGTCTTCAAGGTGCCTAAGTGCTTCAAAGGTTTTGTGTCACTACAGATATTTGTCGCTGGCTTTTCCTATGACCTGGACAAAGCCTTGCTGGAAGTGCTGAGAGTTGCTCAGTCCCACCCAGCAGGAGAACCTTGGAGGGGGATCTTTGCCCTCCCTTGCTCTTTATTCACAAGAAGATGGCAAAAAGGGCTTCTGGAATTTTCAGAAAACAAAATAACTGCAAGATCTGTAAGTCTGAATTTAGAGCTCTCGTTACGAATCCACCCCATAAAAGAGAATCAGAGGGAGTTTGTGATACAGGTATAATCTGATGGTAATATTTATCATAATATTCAAGAAAAACAGTTCCAATTTGCCTTCCCAAAAGCCTGAGCCAGCCTTCCCTTGGGGCCCATTTCTGATGGCACTGTGCACGTTACTGGGCCCTCTCCCAAAATGCTGGGTGCTTGGAACTGCCTGTTCCAGGTGACAGTTCCCCTCTTTGTTTCCAGCTGTTGCATTTATTATCAGAAGACAAGCAACAATACATTAAATGCTTTCTTAATGTTTGTTTCTCTTAGGCAATTGCATCTGCCATGGGGATACCATGCAATCAGGGCTGGAAGGAACAGCAGCGTTTGCAAATCATGGGTGGCTGAGCTGGAAACCTTCACTGGGTGCATCCAAGAGCAGAAGGGGAAGGGTCCTCAAGGCAGAATTTTCATTCAAGTGTGGTAGAATATTCAAACGTGGGAAATTGTTCCTTTAGCAGGAAGAACAGAAAGCCATTGACAGGTGGAACTGGGCAACAGATGTCACACCTTCAGCTGCTGCTGCTCCTGCAGCCAGTGCTGCTCTGCAGGGCCCTCTAAATGAGCTGGAGTTTTATTACTTTCAAAGAGAGGAATGTTTATTCTATACTTTTATTTCCATACTGGTCTCATTAGCAAAGGTTTAAGCACTGAAATAAACAGTATCTGCATAAATGTCTTCCCCACTGCCCCTTGATAGCAGGAGCTGCAAGTCAAGGGGGTTTAATCCAGGTGTGCCCTTAATTTAGCTTAAATGGCTTGGGTTTTTTCCATCTCCCTGGTACCAGCATTTTCAGCCCTGGAGCTGCCAAGAAAACCCCACCTCTGAGACAACAAACAGACTGAATTTCTGTTTAACTGTGTGGGAAGGTGCAGGTCACAGATCTGCTCATAAAAAGCAGGACAGGCTACACCTGCCATTGTCCAGCAGGGTGGCACGCAAAGCTTTGTGCCTCTGCTCTCAAATAAACCCCCAATAAAAGAGGAAACTCCACAGAATGCTCTTCTCCAGCAGGCACTCTCAGATTCTCTACCCCACCTTGTGGTTTTCCCTGTCAGTCTACCAGGAATAGCTCAAGACTCAGCTCCTGCCTTGGAACAGGAGAATGGATTAAATATCTGATCCCCTTCTAACACTTTTCTTCTAATTCTCTGTTTTAAATGTGATATTCAGGTCCTTCATCAGGCCCCCCCCACTCTGGTTTTCTTAAACCTATCCCTAATATCCCTAGTGTTCTCTAATGCTACTTTGAATTCCTGTCCTTCAGAGCTGAGAACAATTTGATTCTTCATTTGACCTGGAGTAGCAGTGGGCACCACGTTAAATTCAGCCTTGCTTCAAATCCTGTATTTTACTGAGTTTTCCACATCACCTCTGTCTTCAAGTAACAGAAAATAAAAATGCACACTGGACTAGTTCAGCAGAGGCTGAGGGCTTCAGCCTAATAATCACCACAGATTTCCTTTGATTTAACAATTGATTTCAACAGAAAGAAAACAGAACTATAAGAAAGAAATCATTCTTCTGACTCAGTGCTCCTGGAAATCTGTTCCTGAAGTAAACCAAGGAAATCAGTGTTTATCTATTTTTCAGCACAGCTCTTTTCCCTGCTATCAGCTGCCTGAAAAATGTGTGCAATAACCTATAGCTGAAGGGAGCCTCCAAGCCTCCCCCTCAGGTTTTGCAGTTGCTCCCAGAAAATATAATGATGTTTCATTATTGCTCCCACACTGCCTGGGCTCTGTTCTGGAATGCACTGAGCCTAACACACTGTTGGCCACAGTATAATAGAGGCAAGCAGGTGGAAAAATAAAATATGATTTTAGTTTCCTGCCATCCACTAGCCTCTTACTGCACCCAAAGCAAAGAGGGATTATAAATAAGATCTCACTTTTTGTTTGTCGCTTGATTGATGAAGTGTTTAAGTAATTCTCACTGAACATATTTAAAGCATATTTTTCCCTGCCATGGCGTGCTCTTGGATTTCTTCTCTGGGAGCTTGTGTTTACAGAGCTTTGCAAAGCCTGAAGAGCAGGAGCTGAGTGAGCAAAATTCCTTGGCTGGATTGTGTAGGGTCGGGCATATAGACAAAATAGCGGAGTGCCAATCTGTGACAGAGTGCCACTGCCAGACTGATAGCAGTGCTTCCCTGCCAGCTGATAAGGGAGTGATGGTATGATCAGGCAGGGCACTTTGTGACCTGCAGGCTGTGCTGGTCCTGCTGTGCCTGGGGAACCCGGGCTGGGTGCATGTGGAACCACAGCAGGAGCAAACCCAGCCCTGGCACAGGGGCACCCGGTACCTGCAGAGCAGGAGCTCTGCCCAAGCAGAGTGGGAGGCACAGCTCATCCCAGGCTGTTCATGAGCTGCTCTGTGCGTGCTCACTCATGATCCTCTTCTGAGAGGAGCAAGGCAGGAAATGGGCACTACCAAAAATTAAGCAAATTAAAAGAACCCCAAAACTCAAAAAACCCTTTCAGTCTGGCAGTTGTTCCCAAGAGGTGGTCACACTCCTGTTGCCCACACGTCAAACAGCCCCTGATTCCTCAGTGTTTCTGTGGGAAACAAGGTGAGCACTCAGCAGAGCCCAGCCTGGAGCTTGTATCACACAGGAATGTTTCACCCCTGCCTGCCTGCCTGACAGTTCACCCCAAGGGCATAACCCCCTCACCAAACACTCCCCAAGCTTTAACTCCAGACAACGAAAGTGTAAACTCTCCTCCCTGTTCTGGCCCTGTTTGGCAGCAGGATCTCTATCCCACATGTATAAAGGATCTCAATCCAATTCCTTTTTCCCTCTTCTCAGAAGCGCAAGGTGCAGGCAGCTTCTCACAGGCTTCTCACAGGCACAACATTCCCTCTTCCCAGTCTGAGAAAGAACATACATTGTGTTATTTCACTAAGCCAAACCCACGAGGGAGAATTGCTCTTAGGGTCAGAAAAAATGCAGTGAAACAGAAGCACTTTTAATAAAAATAAATGCTGTTTTTATTCCCTGCTAGAAAATTTACTTCTCCTTGACGAACAGAGTATTCTGTGACAAATGTTCTCATTCCTCTTTTATTTTTAATCCAAATTCCCAGCTGTGATTGGCCTCGGGTCACATGCTATTTGTTCTGCCTGAACATCCTCAGATGGTGGCAGAAGTGGTTGTGAGTCATGTTCTGAGAGAGGCTGCTCTGCACAAAGTCAGAGTGGGACAAACTGCCCAGGGCAGCCGCTCCAGAGAATTCCCTCTGTGTGCAGAGAGGGGATGTGAGCACCTCCTTCCCCCGCACATCCCTCGGGCAAGATTGAGGGGGCAGTGGCCCTGCCTGGCTGCTCACAGCAGAGAAAAGCTCTCCTGGCCCAGAGTAGGGGACAGCAGAGGTGCCGTGCCAGCTGCCAGGGCCAGCGAGAGGGAAATCACTCCTGCCGAGGTGCTGCAGGACAGCTCTGTAAACAGAGCCGCCCTGGGAACAGTTCCTGCCATCCTGCTGAAATCCCAGCAGTGTTTGGATAAACAGCTGGAGAAGTGCTGAGCAGAGAGGAGCTGGGACTCGTGTTTCCAGCAGCCCTCTGCAGCTCCCTCTCCTGACTTCTGACCGAGCATTTTCACCCAGCTGTTCCAGCAGGCAGCTGGGTGACATCTAAACATCTGAAGATTTCTCCTCCTGCTTCCTCCTCTTGAAGGAAGCCTGTGAATTTTTGGTGGCTGATCTCTCAGTGTCCCTTTGGTTTACGGCTGCCTCTGGACAGAAAAGCCTTTCCAGACACTGAAAAGTGAGCACCACTGAATTTATGGCTGGATGCCTCTGCGCTGCTCGGGATGATGAGAACTGGAGCATTTACTCCATGAAATATTTGCTATTTTTCCTAATGCAACAAAATGACAACTCATTTTAAACTTCTTGTGCCATCCACATGGCCCCTGAGGCATTTTCCTGCAAGCAATGCTCGGATGTGGGAGAGCACAGGTCCCCTCATGATAAAGGATTTGTCTTTGGGACCACAGTGTGACCAGCAGGTTTTCCAAAGTGACAGAGGAGTTATGGGGAATGTTTTCAGCCTGGTCCTGGATGTGGTTCCACATATGCCAACCCAGCAGGAACACAGGGCTCTCCTGGGTGGTCTTGTGACACCTTTGACAGAGGCACTCCAGACACCCAATCCTCCAGGTTTAATACCCTGGCTCTACCTCACAACCACCCAGGAGCTGGGGAGACTTGATAGAAAGAATTTTTATTGTGTTTTCCCAAGGAGTAGCTCTAAGAAATGCAATCAGTGGAGTCAACAGCCTATTTCAGCTGCTTCTGCATTTGAGAAGAATGGCTGGATTTATGGAATCCTGCTCAGGTTACATCTAACCCCTCTGTTTCCTCCTCTTTTTATACAGATGACATGGATCAAATCCCTGGAGAACGAGGGCAGTAGGATTCAGCAGCAAGGCTGGTTGAGAAGTCCCTCTCTGCAGACACCAGCCTGGAAAGCCACTTTGAGGGCCCAGGTTAACCCAGAATTTGTAACCACTCCCTCCTGGCCCTGCAGTGCTCACTAAATTTCTGGTCCTTTGCTCTAAGAACAGGGCTACAGCCAGGCTGTTTTCTGTAAATTTGGCTGTGCCATGCCTACAGCCCATATTTCATCCCCTGGGCAATAATCAATAGTTTTGCTGCTATGGAAGATCTCTTGGTTCTTGTCCAATGCGAAGGTTTTTTATTAAATTTTCATGCAATTTTTCCTTTTCTTATCTTTTTGTTTGTTTGTTTGTTTGTTTGTTTTTGTTGGGTGTTGGTTGGTTGGTTGGTTGGTTGGTTGGTTGGTTGGTTGGTTGGTTGGTTGGTTGTTCTGGGGGTTTTTTGGGGTTTTTTGTTGGTGTTGTTTTTTGGGGTTTTTTTTGTACCATTCGTATGAAGCAGAAATAACAACTAGCATCAGCCTGTTTCCCAGGTTCTGGAATTATTATAGTTTAACTCAATGCCATTTCTGAAATCTTTTTACAATGAGCACAGCTCCTGTTGCATTTCCCAGCTCAGGCTCCCGTGGCAGCCACAGCCATTCACACTGAATTTGGACCCTGAGGTTTTGTGTACCAGAAGCTGCAGATAACACCAGAGATGAGCTGCTGCTGATTAGAGATAATTATAGATTGTCCTGCTAATTTCTAGAGCAATTTTGAAGCTTTCCCAGAAGAAGGAATGGAATAATTGCTTGTCTTAGCAAATGACAGCAATTTGCACGCGACTGTGTTAAGGACAGCTTTGCATCCAAATTAGTGAGTGGACCAGAGCCAGAACTCAGGCAATCAGTGGGGATGGCAGGACGCTGGCTGAGGGACAAGTGACAAATCTCTCCTCTTCCATTTTACCCAGCAGTTTAAATACAGAGAATTCAAGTTGCTTTACACTTCCAACCAGCACAGGCACAGAAATTGCTGTACCCTGACTCAGCAGAGAAGGGGAATTACCTTTTGCAACTGCCCCATATCAAGCACTGAGCCTGGAACAGCAAAATTAATCTTTTACAGGCTCTTCTGGAAGTGAAACCTGTTGGCCAACAGCGTGCAGGGTCTTGTCACCACACGGGTGACTCAGCACGGGGACAGCGTGGCAGAAAGGAAGTGATGGAGCAGCAGTGGCAGGACTGTCAGGTGACCCCTTGTGCTGCTCACACGACAGTCCTGTCAAAAGGACGCTCCTGGAATGCTAATTTTAGTGCCCTGATTTATTCTGGAATTGGATACAGAGTCCTTGGTAATGAAGAATCATCACGGAAGAAGCTGAAGGGTTCACACGGGAAAAATGTTAAATTATCCAATACTGCTTTAAAAGATGATTATGATTAAGTTCCAAAAGAGGCTGTGCATGAAACAATGACCAGCTTATACTTTATCTGCTTATGCCAAAGTGGAAAATAAGTTGTGGCAGAGCGGTTCGCTCCTTGCTTTTTGTGCTTCTTTGGGAAAAGGGGACAAATGCTTCCCTGTGGGAAGGAGCAGAGGTGAGGAGGGCATCATCTGCTCCTGCTGCACCCATGGTAAGACCTGGAAGCCTCAGTTTAGCAAGCTCAGACTTCTGCTTCAGCCTTGAATTGAAATTCTTGGTGAATCCTGAACTCTGTAGCCAGAAAACCAAAAAACTCTGGGGACACTCTTGGAATAATCCTCAGGCTGCAGAAAACCGAGGGATAATTCTTGGCAGGACACTACTGCACTTTATGAGAGTCTTTCCAATACTCCTGCTTTATTAAACAGAGAAATTTCTCTGGATTCTCCTTCCTTCAAATCACAGCCCTCCACATCTCCGCGGAACAGCTCCTTTATTCCCAGAGCGCCCAGGCTGTCCCATAAATCACACTTGTACAACAAATAGGATTAATTACAGACCCAGAAATACTCTTGCCCACATTCCCACCCCTGCACAGCCCACAAAGCCCTGTGGCAATTAAAATATGTGGATTATGGGTTGCTTCCCCAGGGTCACTGGAAAGCTAAGGACAGATGCTTGGAATCCTCTGGCTATCAGGAATGCTGCTACTCTTTTAGACATTAGTCCCGAATAAATAAATAATCTAAAGCCAAGTTGGTTTGTACTCTATTTTGAAACCTTATGTTGATGCAACAGGGCTTTGCAATAGGGCTGTTGGAAAAAGACAGTGAAAGTTTCACCTCAGGACCAGACAAAATCTCATTAATGTTGTTAACAGCAGGGGTTTGGTGCAACTCCAAACTGGGAAGACCTGCTTGTGGTACACTTGCCCTTGGCGACCTTCCCAGGCCTTCAGAGTGATCCCAGGATCCCAGACTGGTTTGGGTTGGGAGGGACCTCACAGCCCACCCAGAGCCACCCCTGCCATGGGCAGGGACCCCTCCCACTGTGCCAGGCTGCTCCAAACCTGTCCTAAATCCTGGGCACTGCCAGGGATCCAGGGGCAGCCCCAGCTGCTCTGGGAATTCCAGCCCAGCCCCTGCCCACCCTCCCAGCCAGGAATTCCTTCCAAGATCCCACCTATCCCTGCCCTGTGGCAGTGGGAGCCATTCCCTGTGTGCTGTCCCCCCATCCCCTGCCCCAGTCCCTCCCCAGCTCTCCTGGAGCCCTTCAGAGCCTGCCAGGGGCTCTGAGCTCTCCCTGGAGCCTCCTCCTCTCCAGGTGAGCCCCACAGCTCTGCCAGCCTGTGAATGAAGCTCAGAGACCAAGTGTTTCTTGTTGAGAGGTCAGAGAACATTCCCATGGGGAAGGACACGAGGGACTGGGTTTGCAAATGCAAGTGGAAATAGTAGAACACAGTTAAAACAAAACAAAACAAAACAAAAAAAAAAAACTGGTTTAAAAATCAAACACTGAAAGACCATAAATCAGAGAATTTTTCTTCCATGAAGTTCTGTTTCTTGGGATCTTAAAAGCAAATGTACCCTGTTTTTTAGGGTAAACTTTAAAGTCCCTAATCTCCCTGAGGTGCCTCTTTCTCTATTACAGGAGTTTCTCACAACTAGAGAAGGCCCTGAAGAGGAGTAAGGGGTTTGTCCTGCACTCCTGCAATGAATTGCATAGACTTCCTGACATTTCCTCCCTCTTTTTTCTCCAGTCATGTCTCTTCCCTCAGAATATTCCCTCCTTCCTGGCAGCCATGTGAAGAGCAGATCAGTGTTTGTGAGCCAGGAAGGGTAAAGGGACCGAGGGCTGGAATTGTGGCTGGCACTGCCTGTGTCACACTGCTGCAGGGAGGAAGGGGACAAGTTCTCAAAAGCTTGAGAAACACTGAATTGTTTCTTTATGGCAAGGAGCTCTTAGAGGATTTATCATTCTATTTATGTTCAGAAATTCAGATCAAAAAAATACACAGTGGCAGATTTTAGAGCCCTGAAAGAAGCTTAAAAACATTTCATAAAGGCAGAGCAGGAGATGATTTAGATCAGGTTTGCTTTCAAAGTACTCTGTGATTTTCTCAATTTTAGCACAAGGGAGGAATTCACTTCAGCATCATCACAAAATTTATTTTGAGGACATATTGATATTAATGACCAGTACAGACTTAAAGAGACCCAGGAATTTTACTGTAGGAAACTGCTCTGTATGGGCTAAAAGTCCTTTTTATCCCTTTCACCTCTTTTATGGCTGTAAACATTGCAGCACTACTTCCATAAAATGAACATTCTGGACCCTCGTCTGAAAAAACCTCTCCTAGAATTCATGCTATTACCATTGTTCCTGTTTTAAAGCATTCATTTGCTGTGTCTGCTTTGACTTCTCAGAGCAGCGACGCTCCCCTCCTTCCCTGAGGACTGGATTTACTCCAGGGTGAGCTGACTGCCACTGGAAACTCTTCAAGCAGGTAGGAAATCACAACCACAGGGAGTCCCACATCCTGATAATGCCACCAGGACGTTTTAGGTCCCTGTCTGTCCCGTGGCACTGCCCAGATCAGCACTGGGTATCTCTGGCACCTCCTTTTTGTTTGGGCTGTGCAAGGATAACACCCAGTACACTCCTGTTTTTCTTGTGCCATGACTTGGGGTCCACTGCTTCTTTTATCTTTTTTTATCTTCTGATAATTAGGATCTAATTGTGAAAAAGTGCTGCCTCACAGAATGTCATGCACAGCCCACCCCTGAACTCTAATTCAGCAGCCTGGATTTGGACAGCCTGTGCTGCAAATAGACGTTGTTATTATATCTTAGGTAGTAAAGTCCAGATATTTGTTATATTTCTGTGCATTGGCATGATTTAACATTGCAGCAACGGGACAGAGACTAAACAGCAGAGTTTGCCTTGAGTTTCTGATATGTGGAAGAACCAGTGGTGAGATTAAGCTGCAGCAGTCTAAATTCCAGCAAGGGGCTCCAGACCTTCCCTGATTCGAAATGTCTTAGCCAAAAAACGAGAGGCAGAGGCACCCTGAGTGCCTGCCAGCCTTTCAGGGCTGGGTGAGGTTATCCTGCACCCCTCTGAACAGAGCACACACGGGAAGGAGCAGCAGAGCTGGCACTGGAGGGAGGGCAGACCACAATTCCCAGATCCTCGGTTTGTGGGGCAAGCTGGAAGGGCAGAAGTTCTCCTGCTGCACCCAAGGCTTCAGAGCTGGCATCAAGGGAGGGATTTCTCCCTCTGAAATTTAGTGTAACCTGGCTATTGCTTCGTGAGAATGAGCTCAAACCCGGGCAGCTCAGGTCCATTTGTCAAATTTCACACATTTCTCCCGCAGCTGTGGTTCCCATTGTAGCAGACAGAGGATTCTGCAGAAATATAACATTTGACATTCATTTTTCACATCTTCCCTTGAAGCAGGAGGAAAGGTCACACTGCAAATTAAACTACCTGGGGTTGGTACAGTTTAGCAATTCCTAACCTTTTTTTTTTTTTTTTTTTTTTTTTTTTTTTTTTTTTTTTTTGGCACATTAGGACACTTCAATTTGCCATCCATAAAAATCTGGAATTCCATGGGAAGACTTTGATTAAGAGTGCATTAGAGAGCCTTTTGAAACTCCTGCTGCTTACCTATGAGAGCAGAATATTGAGCAGGGAGTTTTATGGGGATTTTAAATGTGCATTATAGATACTTAGTGGGATGAAGGAGTAAATTTGCATGTAGATAGATGCTACTATTGCTGTGAATACATAATCACTTGAAAATGAAATTTTGTCAACGAGTTGCTTTTAAAGGATTCTTAAAAGGAATTATAAGAAATAATAGGCCTCAAATACCACTACTATTCTCTCTGTTAATAACAAAGTTAGTGGTATGGGAGTGACTTCATCCTTTCCGCAAATAGAGGAGTGAGTAACTGAGGTGTTCCTTGTCCAGTGTCTGTCAGAACGGGCAACTGAATCCAGAATTTAGATTCTTAATCTGCCTGGACCTTGGTGCATCTAAAAGCCTGCTGGAAAGGCGTCAGAAATGTGGCATTTCTGTGAGGAAAGTGTATAGACCTTTCACAAGAGCCAGTTGCTGGTTTATTTATTCCAAATATTGGAGTGCAGCCACCAGCCATTTTTTAATCAGACGCTGCTCTCTCGGGGGGCTCGGACACCCATTGCAGGAATTGATGCAATTGTGCTCCAGTCTTGCAATGAGTCGTGGTCAGAGTTTGCAAGACTTTCCCTAAATTCCCATTTCTGCCATCAGATTGTCACTGGGTAACCCTGCTGGCAGTGGAGATGGGATCCAGCACTCTCACAGCCCAAGATTTTTGCCTGAATCCAAGGATATTTACTTCGTATGGTTTCTAGAGTGATTGACACATCACTTTGATGGGTGTTGGAGGACAATAATCACAAATCTATGTGATTACACAACTTTTCAGTTGCCAAAGCCTGGCAAGTTTAGCTTGGGCTGTGGAGCACAGGATCAGAGTTTTCCATGCTCCTTGCATGTGCCCAAAATTAAAAGGTTCCAGAGGTCAGATCAGGCTCTCAAAGCCATCCATGCTGTGCCCCTTGTAAGCAAAGCTTCAGTGCTCCCCTGCCCCTGTGATTTTGTGTGGGTGTGATGGGTTGAAACCCAGCAAACCCTTCTGCCTGCAGGTGCAGGGGATGAGCTGTGACCAGCAGGTCACTCTCTTGGAGTTGTGCTAGCTCTACATTATGAGAAAAAAACGAAAATAAGATCCAATTTTTAGCTGCTCAGCTGAGATGAAGCGAAGACAGAGCTGTCCTGAAGCAGCAGCACTGAGAGCTGTGCACTCCATCAGAGCAGACAGTGGATATCAAGGGGTTTGAGCAGGAACCCATGCCATGGCCCAGCCCTGCTGAGAGCCAGGGCACACGAGAGAGGATGTTCTGTCCCTTAAGGTGTGACAAACACCCCAGCACTGCCTGCTCTTGGGGTGTTGGCTCAACAAGGTGGGCACAGGAGGGAAAAGCAGCAGCTCAGCAGCAGCTGGAGTCTGGCAAACAGCACTGGTGGGCACAGATACCCTCCCTAGGAGAGGAAAACCATTCACTTAAACCTTGGATCTCTTGGATCTCTCAATTTT
The DNA here is from genome assembly GCA_032173965.1 of Sitta carolinensis. Taxonomy (NCBI): domain Eukaryota; kingdom Metazoa; phylum Chordata; class Aves; order Passeriformes; family Sittidae; genus Sitta; species Sitta carolinensis. The sequence continues at coordinate 3,197,631 of CM063293.1, forward strand.
AAATAAGGCAACAGCCTGCTCAGAAAAACTGCACCAACAACCCAGCAGGCACCTAAAAAAAAAAAAAAAATCTGTATTTTGCACCTGGTTCCCAGGTTGTCATCTGGTGATGTTAAACTTTGGGTGACAGACTTGTGGGCTATTTCCTGTGTCAGGCACCCACTGATATTTCAGTTCTGAAAGGGCAGAGTGGGGGCTGTGCCCACCACCACCAGCTTGCCCAGGGAATAAATAACACCCCGAGCCAGGCAGTTCTGCTGTCAGACATTTACCAGGCAAGGAAGTGAAATCCCCGCTCCCTCGGAGTCTCAGGCTATGAAATTCAGCCCTGGTAAAATCCTGCAGCTGCAGAACTGGGAGATGCTTTTGGAAAAATAAGAACAGAGCAGGGTGTGAGGAGCTTCAGAGCCTTGGCAGATGGGACTGCAGAGGCTTTCCTGAGAGAAAAGGAGCTGAGCCACGGGGAGATGAATGAGCTGACACCCAGAGTTCAAGTGTGGGGAAGTTTATTTGGCCTGCAAATGTCTTCATTTCCAGCCTGCTGTCTATACCCTTCTTGGGACTAAAAATAAACCTCCAGACACAGTAAAGAAAGCCATTTGCTGGCACTTGGGCCTGATCTAGGAATGAAAAAAGAAGGAAACATTAGTTGCATTTCTGGAAAAAGCACTTAATCAGCAAACCAGAGTTCCTTTAAAACCTCACTGTGCTTAATTCTCCTTCCTTTTACTAAGCAGTCTTCCCCTTCAAGCTTCAATAGTTATTTCTTTTCCCAACAAAAGACAGAAATGGTTTTAGAACAACTTTTACTAATGTTTACTGTGGCGTATCGTGCTTATAAAATCTTTTTAATCTGTAACCATTTAACTTTTCTTGGCAAGATAAATCCAGGGTGATACAGATATTTTGTAAATACCACTCCAACTCAGCATCTGAGTCAGAGCAGATTATAAAAGAAAGTGGCATTTCAAACAGACTGGGGCTTGCAGGGCAGCAGGGCACATTAAGAAAGAATTCTAGGATGAAGCAGAGTTGAGAGTTCAGGATGTCCTGCATGGCACAGATGGCAGCTCTGTGCCCTGGACTTCTGTGAGGGCAGTTCTGAGGTCAGCAGCCCTCCCGGGGGAAGTGAGTCAGCAGAAGCATAAGTGATTTCAACACCTTTGGTATAAATTCCATAGATTAGTAATAGGAACTTTACAAAACTCCTGCTAATTCAGGGCCTGTGAAACTTTTTACTGAGTAATTTTAAAAATTGCACGCACTGCCACAGTGTTTGCCTCGCTGCAGCACTGGGGACTCGAGCAGGAGCAAGATTTTACTTTGCTGCCTTTGAAAACAGCCCCTGCCCCACAGAAGGGTAGGGCAAGAACAAAGCCCTGGCCCTCTAAGCCTGATGTTCTCCTCTTGAATTTTGGGTTGATTTGCTGTGTGGCTCAGGGAAGATGCAGAAGCCCCAGGTGGAGTTCACACATCCTCCCCAGCTCACATCCAGGGATGTGAAATGCTCCCAAAACCCACAAAAAGCCCCACAATGCTGCCCATTCTTTCCAGCCAGCCTGTCCTTTACACAGCTTGACAGATGGAAGCAAGATTTCCCTGCTGTTTGCACTTCCTTTTATGAGTTATTTACCTTTTATTTTTTTTTTTTTTAATCTGGAGCCTGGGTTTGAGACACTCCTGTGCCCACAGTTGTGCTCCTGGGGAATCCAGTCAGTGGCTGTTTGTGGGTTAGTCACTGTTTAAACAAACCCACAGCACACCAGAGCTGTGTGAAGACAACTGGCCTGGGTTATGCAGTTTATAGGTCTATCCTACAGAAAGAAAATGGCCTTTTTTGACATGATCAAGCCCAAATTTGCCATAGTTACTGCATTGGCCACAATAAAACAGCCAAGGCCCAAATAAGTTCAAACATTTCTGGAAGAAGCTTTAAAGAACTTTGAAAGCTCTTTGCCATTGTTTCTTCCAGAGTCCAGTCCCAGGATTATGTACTCAAAAATCAGCCCTTCAGTTCCAGGTTTGTGACAATATTCAGAATATTGTCAGAATATTCTGAGCTGGACAGGGCCCACAGGGATCCTCAAGTGTAGAGCCAGCAGCAGACGGGTGATAAACCTCCAACCCAACATTCCCATCCCAAAAGCAGCAGAGCCCAGCAGGTAATGGGGAAATGGAAAAAGGGATTTATCCTGCACTGGAATTCAGGAGGTGCAGAGAGAGGTGGGGAACAGAACACAGGAAGGGCACAGACAAACAAGCCAAGGAACTGCACAAAAAAATGTGCAAATGAGACAACCAAGCCATCAGGAGTTGCTCCCTCAGTTTATGACAGTAATTATTTGCCTTCATGTGCTCATAAAGGCATTTCAAATAAACAGAACATTTCCTAGTATAGGCCATGGCACTGTTTTCTTCCTGGTAAAAGTTTCAAGAATACCAGAGGAATATTAAGATGCTGACATGTGAAACTCAACAAAAGAGCAACAAGCCTTTTCCTGTTATTAAACAAACGGAAAGTAAATATTCCAGATTGGGATATATTCCATAAGAGGATGTTCTGGGTCTGGTTGTTTTGGGTATATAATAATAAAAAACATATATACCTTTGGCAACAAGTTGGTTTGTTTCTTTCAGTTCTTAGAATGTGATGATTTAGGGGTTTTTCTTGATTTGTTTGTTATTTTGTCCTCCTGTCAGCTGTGACACGTGAACCCAGACAGCATTTGGGATGGGCTCTGAGACACATTTCAGGTAAAACCTGAGTCCCATAGGATTGTTCCTGTGCAGAAATCTTAAAGCACATTCCTGGCACAGTCCTAATTAGATCGAGTGACACCAGATTTCCATTTTGTTATATAACAAAATAACCTATTCTGCTTCCTTCGCATTGTAAATGAGGTAAAAGTTTTGGAGTCCAACTCGGTTTTGGATGTTACCCTCACAGCTACGGGAATTACAAATCACTAGAGCCTCATTTGCATGTGGTCCTGGAAGCTGCCTTAAAATGGTTTGGCACATAGCATTCCCTAAAATTCTAAAATATTCTGTCCCTTGCATTTAACAAACTGAAAATGCCTGGGAAACCAGAAAAAAAAAAAAAAGCAAAGAATTGGTTTTTTTAAATAATCTGCTGGGTTATTCCTAGAAGAGAATTCAGTAATCTTAAATAAGGCCTTCTTTTCAGCTCCTTGGAATTCCCTCGTATCTGAATGAAATCGCTGCTCTCTGACCTCTTATTAATGAATGGGGTTGCAAATCAAAACACAAGCAGTGGAAAACATCTTCACTAAATGAGCACTGAGGCCCAAAGGCTGCTCCCTACGGTTTGTTTAAAATTGGGAGCATGAAAAGGTCCATGTGCTCACTTAGTGCACAGAACTCTGCCTTCCAGCATCCATTAGACACCCAGGAAAGGTAGGTAAATATTAGGCATCAATATTTGAAGAGAAATGTAATGAGCAAAGCAGTCATTTAGCAATTAGGCAGGTGTTTCTAAAAATCTGAGCCGCTGCTTTAGGGCTCTGTGCTCACCTGAATGCAAAAAGAGCTGTGCAGAGGAAAACTGGAAGTTAAACAAAAAGGGTTTTTAAAAACCCACTAAAAATCTGGACAGCTTTTTTTTTATTTGTTGCTACAAGCTAATACAAAGCAATAATTTGAAAATATTTTGAAAATAATAATAATTTGAAAATAATTTGAAAAACACTAGAAAAAGCAAGAGAAACAATAATTGATATCTGAAAAGTCTGCCAGCCCTCATAGGACTGGTTTGAGTCTCTAAGATATGCAATTTAAAGGTGGGTTCTGAGTGTTCTGTGCATTTTTAGATACAGGCCCAGGTGCACACTTGACTAATATGAAAATCTATCTCCCATTTACATATCTCAGTGGAGCAGAACAACTGCTCTGCATTTTGCACGGGGCTGAGTGGAGCCCTAAACGAAAACTGCTGAAACATGGACACCTAGTGGAGACACCCAACTCTTACCGTGCTCTTTCCAGCTGAAATACCCAGCAAAAAATGAACTTTTCCTGCTCATCTTGCTGGGACCTGGAGCTTTGTGCCCAGCCCAGTGCTGGGCACACGAGGTGAAGGTGATGGAGTCAGCATTTGGCCAAACAGAAGCTTTGCCTCGTCGAACAGCTCACCCAGGGGACTGATGGAGCAGAAAAACTAATGACCCATGCAGAAACAAATGGTTCTTCAGCAAAAGGTAAATAAATCTGGGACTGGAGCTCCAGGGCTGGGTGAAAATCAGGGGGTTTAAGTGCTTTAATTCCCCCTGGAATGGCCAGCTCAGAGCTTTTGCCTTTGTTTCCAGGGGGAGAAGGGAAGAGTGGCTTTGGGGAGGCTGGATGCAGAGAAAATGAATGTTCACATCATTTTCAAACACATCTAGAATACAAATTGAGGGCAAGGAGTGACTGTGAGGCCATCAGAGAGCCCTGATGGGATGGATCCTACAAGAATTCCACATCCAAGTGTGTTTAATCTCCAAGAACACACCATCACTGTCCATCTCTGAAGTGAATACACTCATGACACACTCATCTCTAAAGTCCTCTTTTCTCAGGCTGTTCTCTTCACTGCCATCCACCTCGGGATTGCAGCTATTATGGGATTCCTCACTGGGTGGATGCTTGGCCAATATTTGACTTCTCTTTTTTTGTCTCCTGTGAAAACCATCTGAAACTAAGCAGAAACTAACCTTGATTTATTTCTTTAATAAACAAAATTAAGATGCTGCATGTTAATAAAAATGAAAAGTATTCCCTAGTTGTTGGGTTTTTTTAAAGTTTCCAAAAACAGTCCCATATCTCTGTCAAAGTTAATGTAACCAGAATTTCCATGGAATTTCTGTCAGTCTGGGGAAAATGGAACTGGCTAATGTAAATAACTACAGCCCATCCTCCCACTGCTGTCCACATCACCTTGTGAGAAAGAAGAGGGCTTTATTCAGAAAGTAGAGTGTCATCATGGGGGTTTTGTGGATTACAACTCGGATGGGATAACAAAATTTTACAGGAACATTCTGTCAAAGCCAGACAGAAATTATTACAATGACAAATCATGACTTGAATTTCATAGGATTCCATGCAAAACCCCGTTCTCTTTTTGGCATGGATTCCAAAATTACCTAAAGACACTGTAAGAACAGATCATTCTTCTATGGTTTTATGAGTAGCTTTCTACATGGGCAAATAGTTTTACAGGCTGACATTTCTGTTTCTTTTAATAAGCCTAAGCATGTAAAATATGTATTTAAGGAGTACCTGGCCTGTATGTTTTGGCTGAGGTAGGACGAGAATTAACTCCCAACTGCCTCTAAATTCCCCAAACACTCAAAAAACCATCTTGGAAAACAAAACTCCTCTGTACCTTCCTGCACATGGCAACTCCATTTTACTGGGGTAGAAACTTCACAGCACAGTAACGAGTTCATATTAGCTGTTAAACATTCGTTCGTGTAATACAAAATGAGCTCCTCTTTTATAAATGGAATATTTCTTCCAAATGATCCCAGATGGGCTTCACACTGGAACCCTGCTTGTGGAAGGGCACAGGCCAGAGGCAGGCTGAGAGCTTTGCAAAGGAAACCACTACGTGTGTGGGCACAGGAGGAGCTCAGTGAGCCTGGCAGGGAGGGCATGCCTTGCCTCTGGAATCAGTTTCCAGCTCTGTTCCTCCACCAGGGCCTGAGAAATCCTGGAACAGCACAGGGCAGGAGCATCTGCCCCCTGGAAGGATATTGGGAGTTCAGAGGGGCTCCTACGGATGTGCTGGATCTCACCTGGATGCCACAACACGTCCATATTTACATCCATAGAGCCTGGAATTTCTGGGGTTGGCAGTGCAAACTATGGGACATTGAGGGGCAGGCAGCACAGCTGAAAACCAGGCAGCAAAGGCCACCGTGTCAGGGTTGAAGCCGTGGTGATTTAGGGAAGTGTCCTACCAGCCTCATCAGGAAGCTGGCATTGGCTCGGCCCTTAATTTACTAAAGCAATGAATCAGCTGAGTATCAAGAAATAGCAAGCGATGGAGTGCCCCGCAGGGAACCGGCCAGAGGCAGCAGGGAATTAATTCTCCCTTGCCACCCTGGCAGGATTAGCTTTGTCCTGTTCCTGAAAGGTGTTTGTTTAACCTGCTCTGAAAAGCCCCGGGGATGGGCACGGTGCAATCCTCCTCACTCACAGGTACTGTATTATTTCGCAATCTATTTTGCTCCTCCCGTATTCCAGCGGTCCTGCAGGACAGTGCAGGGCTGCTTTGTGCGTTTCACCATTTCTAGGCTGGGTTATTTCAGCCTTGTCCCTCTGCCCTTGGCTCCTGACAGCAGTGGGACATTCCTGGCTCCCTGGGATCCACTGGGACCTGGAGGGCTGCAGGTCGGAGCTCTCACTGGAGGGGTGCTGCCTGCTCTTCTGCTGCCTCATCATAAAAAGGGAGTCTGCAGACATTTGTGAGAGTGTCTGTACAATTATTGATAGAGGAAATTGATAGGTAAAAGAAATGTGGCTTGACTCATCCAAAGCTTGTCCTTCAGACAGCAAGTTCTGGCTGCAGCATGATCTGGGCTTATCAGGAACAGGAGCAGATAACTGATTGAAGAAATAGGAGTGTGACTGAGTTAATTGAGAGTCTGGCTGTGGGTTGCCTCCAAGGCTGCACACTGATAATGAAATGTGAGTGGCCTGCAGCTCCTCGTGTTTTGTCTGCTTCTCCCTGTCTCGTAGTAAATGTGTCTGCACAAAGAGAAAATACAGATACAGCTGGAAGAGATAAACCCCACTCTCATTCAAATGAGACTTCATTTAACCAATTTAGAAGGAATTTTGAATCAGAGTGACATCTTTGATGCTGGGTCACTTTCATTTTGTTGCCAGAAATATTTTAATTTGGGTATTTTAATGGCAGAGCTCTGAGAATGAATGTGAAGTTACCAGAGCATCTCTGTACTTTGGTGACAGGAATACAACAGGCCCCTCTGAGGTTTGGCTTCAACACTTTTTATGTGAATCAACATCAAAACAAAGTGAAAGTCCTGAGCTGGTGCATCAAGTGAACCTCTGTAGGCAATAACTGTAGGAACACAAGCTGAGTATTCTCATGTTTTGTGCAACAGTTCCTGTCTGGCCTTGTAATCACTATTGCCTGCCCTTTGGCTCACCATAAAAAAACAGGAATGAGAGATAAAATACCTCCCAAGAAGGACGTATTATGACAACTTTTCATCAGGGAATTCACTGATCTCTGCTGGGACTCAGAATTCTCTGCTGAGAGACTGTGTCCCTGGAGCCAAATTGTCTTGATCCTCTTTGTGTGACAGTGGCACCTCCCAAGGGAATCTCAAAGCAGGAGCAGTTGTGGCAGTGGGTGAGGTGTGACTGTGGGGTTAACGAGCAGGGCTCAAGCTGGAGCAAAAGGGAAGCCGGGTCCTAAATAGTGAAAATACTTTGTATTTTATTCCTGTGCTTTTATTTCATAGTAGCACGAGCACGTCCTGCCGAGCTGGCTCTGAGCTGCAGGATCAGCCTCACCGGGGGGCAGCGGGGCCTTGTCCGGGTGGCCACTGAGCCAGGGGCTTTGTTCCAGAGCCAGCTGAGCGGAACGTTGTCCCTGTGTCCCCACACCGCTGATCAATCATCTCGGCGGGTCTCCTGCCGCTCCCTGCCCGGGCACCTCAGCGCTCACGCCAAAAGCATCCCTCCACCTGGGCGCGCTAACGCCGCCAGCGCCGGGTGATTTGTGCCGGGGGGGGGGACACGGCCCCGCAACCCGGGTGGGCGGGGGACACGGCCCCGCATCCCGGGGGGGGGGGGGGACAGAGCCCCGCATCCGGAGGACAGTCCCGCATCCCGGTGGGGGGGGGACAGAGCCCCGCATCCCGGGTGGGGAGGGGACAGAGCCCCGCATCCCGGTGGGGGGACAGAGCCCGCATCCCGGGTGGGAGGGACAGAGCCCCGCATCCCGGGTGGGGGGGACAGAGCCCCGCATCCCGGGAGGACAGTCCCGCATCCCGGGTGGGGGGGGGACAGAGCCCCGCATCCCGGGTGGGGGGGACAGAGCCCCGCATCCCGGTGGGGGGGACAGAGCCCCGCATCCCGGAGGACAGTCCCGCATCCCGGGTGGGGGGGGGAACAGAGCCCCGCATCCGGAGGACAGTCCCGCATCCGGTGGGGAGGGGACAGAGCCCCGCATCCCGGGAGGACAGTCCCGCATCCCGGGTGTGGGGGGGGGACAGAGCCCCGCATCCCGGGTGGGGGGGGGACAGAGCCCCGCATCCCGGGTGGGGAGGGGACAGAGCCCCGCATCCCGGGAGGACAGTCCCGCATCCCGGGTGGGCACAGCCCCGCAGCGGAGCCGGGAGCACACCCCCTTGTCTGCACGGCGGGGACGGAGATGGGCCAGGAATGCAACGGAGCCGGGAATGGAGCGGGACCCCGGGCGGGGCTGAGGCGGGCTCGGGCCGGGGCGGGCCGGGGCGGGGCCGGGGCGGGGCGGGGCCGGGGCGGGGCGGGCGGGCCGGGGCGGGGCCGGGGCGGGGCGGGGCGGGGCCGGGGCGGGGGCGGGGCGGGGGCGGGGCGGGGCCGGGGCGGGGCCGGGGCGGGGCGGGGCGGGGCGGGGCCGGGGCGGGGGCCGGGGCGGGGCCGGGGCGGGGGGCGGGGCGGGGCCGGGGCGGGGGCGGGGCCGGGGCCGTCCAGCGCGGGCTCAGTGCGCGGGCTCAGTGCGCAGGCGCCGCGGTGACGGTGACAGTGACGGTGCGTGGCGTGCGCGGGATGGGAGGGCGGCCCAGGCCGATCCCCGCAGCCCCGGACACCCGGACCCAGGGCAGTCCCCGGGACACCGGACCAGGGCAGTGCCCCCGGGACACCCCGGGACAGCCCGGGCCGTGCGGCAGGGCCCGGCCGGCCCTGAGGTGCTCCCGGCCCGGGCAGGCGGGTCCCCGCTGTCCGAGCCCGTCCTGAGGGCGCTGTCCCAGCGCTCCCGGAGCTCTCGCTGTTCAGAGCGCTTCACACTTAGGCGCTTGTAAGGTTACTGCTTCTGTGCTCCTTCCTCGGCTTTGTTCCGGAGTGTGTTTCACTCCTTCATCACCTTCATAGCCGTCATAAACTCTCGGCTGCGGAGCATCCGTGCCTGCTCTGCAGGGGATGCCCCGGGGCCAGGTCAGAGATGTCCAGCACATCCCTGCCTGTGTCTGTTTGCGGTAAGAGCTGCAGAGTTAAACCTGTCTCACCCGGCAGCATCTCTGGAGGATTTGTTGTTGTAGAAGGGGTCTTGCTGAAACACAGAAAAATGGGGGAGCTTTCATTGCCGAGTGTTAAATCTTTTCCTTCCGTTTTTTAGGAGGATAAATTAAGAAATGGCAGAAGCAGTGTTTCGCCCCCCAAGAAGGAAAAGAAGAGTTTTCGAGTCATACGAGGCTCCCTTTCCTGTGGATGTGGGGGGCAAGGATTTCAGACTCTGCCAGGCTGAGATCATTAACAACAACGTGATTGTGAGGGACCCCAAGGATATTGAACAGCTTTACAACAAGGTGCTGCACCCTGTTTGCACAGTATCTGTAGTGTTTTAAGTGCAGGTAAAACATAACACTGGTTCAAATCTGCTGCCTTTATGCTTTCCTGCCCCTTCAGCCTCCTGTGATTCTCTATATTTCCCTTCTCTCCTACAATCAGTACAAAAAAATACATTCTATATCAAATGTGAAAAGTCTCTCTTATCCAAGTAAATAAATTTTGGAATGAGGTGACATTGTGAGCTAAGAAACAGCTGCAAAGCCTTCATGTTTATGTCTCCTTCCAACAGTTCGTGCAACTTTTTAAAGCATTTCTTGGATTAAAGCTCAGGGGGTTGAAATACTAATGGTTTATAAATGCTTGTGTAATTCTTTTCACTTCAGAGTGATTTATTCCTGTGTGAAGCAAGCTGTGTTTTTTGTGTCTGAGCACCATTTCTGCAGCATTCTAATGCAGTGGTGTCTCCTGGGTTTCAGGTGTTGTTTTCAAACATTTGCTGGGAGGTTTTGGCTAACAAATATTTAGGATTCAGGAAGAAGACCCAACACTCTCCAGGCTAGATGGGATTTAAACACTTGGTTCTATCAGGTGTTTAATACTGAACCAGTCCCCAGCAGCTCAGCAAGCTTAGGCAGAGCTGAAATGCTGCAGGAGTTCAGCTGTTTGTCCCAGCTCATCTCACCATCCCACATATTATAACTGGGAAGGAATTCTGTGCCATGAGGTAATCTGGGGGTTTTCCTGTCCTTTGCAGGGCTATTTTGGAAAAGGGATCCTCTCCAGGAGCCGGCCAGTGTTCAGCATTTCAGATCCTCTGCTGGTGGCCAAGTGGAGAGGTAGGTGGGGGCTGGCTGTCCCTCAGCACTGCTCTGGTTGCTCTTCTCACCTTTCCTCACTCATGGAAGGTGTATTTTTATAAATTATGTGCAGATTTTTTTATGAATTACATCCAAACCTGCTGGATTGGATCAGGTGAGGGATATCTTTCTCTCCCCACCTTGTGCCTAGGAAAAATCCAAGAATGTGAAATCCATGTGGATAATTCCTTAGTGTATTCTCCCAAACCTTCACTGAGCTGTTGCTTGGGAAGGCTGAAATAAAGGGATCACCCTGGGGGTTTTCTTTCCCTAATTTTCCTGGGGTTTAATCTGCAGATTTTGGTGTCCCTGAAATGAGGAGGGGAGGGTGGGTGAAGTTTCAGTCTGCTTGTAGCCAGTCTCACCCAGTCTGCTCTTGGCTGTTGATATAAAAACTCATTCTTTACTCACCTCTCCCATGACAGTGAAATCCCAGTGGCCATCACTGGATTATTTTATCCTGTCCCTCAAAAAGTGTGTGGAGAAAAAAGTGTATTTAGTTCTTCTCTGTGCAGACTGCTACATTTGTACCTTCCCTGGTTCTGCTGAGTCCCTGCTTGAGCAGTGGGACCAAAAGGGCTTTGAGGGCTGAAAAGGGGGACAATTCCTAGGCTGCAGATCACCCCAGTGATCAGAATCACACAAAACCATCTTTATATTGATGAAACAATCTGTGACTTTTCTTCACACAGGTGTTAACACAAACATGCCCATAATTACCTCTCAAAAGTAAGTGAATTTGCCTTTTTCTTGGTGTTTTTAGGAAACAGATTGTTCTGGTTTATATTTGCCTTACCGGTTTTCAGCTTCTTGGCTGTATAAATAATGAGAATTACTTGCTTCTATTTCTTTTCTCATTATTTCATTTCTAAATCACTTTAGAAGAAGTAGAAACAGGGTAGGGGATGATATTCAGGGTGGTTTTTCATGTAAGCTTGTAGGTATAGATTGCTGAATAGAAGCCAAGGCTGAGAGCACAGAATGTGCATTCTGATGCACAGAATGGGTAATTCATTATAACAATTACAAACATAATAAACATTCTTCAGGTGAGGAGCAGGAAAAGAAGTTTCTGGGGCAGACTATTTAAAATATCTCTTCCATTTCCATATGGGATTTTTATGGTGTAGCTGAAGCAGCTCTTGAACTTTTACAATACTTTAAAAAACACTTTAAAATACTTAAAATTGGTATTTTATTTTTTAAGTATCAGTTAACATTGGTAGTTTGTACACTTAGCAAAACAGAGTGTTGGACCACGGTTTTTTTCTCTGCTTAAATAGTGTATAAACTATTAAGCATCTGCAAGTGAGTTACTTGGTTTTAATCTCATGATAACAAAAATAATTAACTTAAATTTGAAAATTATGTTTCTGTAGCCCTCAATTTTAGGTAAGAAAAACGGTAACCATATTATTGTTAATTCTGCTGCAGCTACTACTGCTTGCTGATGCTGAGCATCAATGAAAGGGTGATTTTATTGGTGCACAAAATGCTCTGCCTCATTAGAGACCTGCAAGTGCAAATTAAATGATAATTAAATAGTAGGACAAAGAGAAGTGTCATTTATAATAACAAAGAGCACAGCACTGAATTATCCAGCTTCATCAGGAGCCTGCAGGGAGACTTGTATTTGTGTTGACACGTGGAATTTGCATTTAATGTCTTTGTTACCTGGGCTGAAATTGCTGCCTGAGGATTTTGTTCAGGGAAATAAAAAATGCTGTACAATATTTGCACTTTCACAGAGTGAAGAGTCATGTTTCAACTGGAAATTAATGTTATTTTCCAAGAGAAGGAACTGAAAAGGCACTAAAAACTGTCATCATTGAAAGACATTAGAAATAGTAGCTGAAAGTTGTGACTATCTCAGTGATGGGATTATTGTCCTTTCTCAGGGATACAACCAAGGGGGTTGGTTCATGTCTGCTGGAGTTTTTCCCACTGGTGTTGGTGCAGTTCCTGCTGTTTCCAAGGCAGAGGTTTGCAGCTCCTGCTCTCCCAGTCCTTGGCTGGGTGAAAGCTGAGCTGTGAGGGCTCTTGTCCCATGTTCTAATCCTGAACTCCAGCCTGGCTTTGTGGGGAATTCAGGCTTGAGGCTTTCATGGGAGAGGGGCTTTCTGCCTGGTGCAGTTCCTGCTCCTTGACCCTGCCCAGCAGCTTGGGCAGGGCTCAGCAGTGGGGTTTGTGCCAGAGCAGTTGGAAAGGCCCAAGGCAGAGGGGGCAGCAGAATCCTGATGTTCATGAGGCTCCCCAGAAACTGGAGCCCCTTTGCATCGATGACATTTGTGCCAGCAGCTGCTGGGGCTGTTTGTGAGCTGTGCTGACCTTTCTGGGGTTTGAAGTGTTAATCAAAGGAAGGAATCCCTAGAATTCCTTATTCCTTGTGTTCGTGCCCAGGTACCAGCGCCGAGTGCAGTGGGCTAAAAGTGTCCTGCAGGAGCAGGGCCTCGACGACTGCTCCGCCACCAGAGTCCTGGAGGATTACACCAAGCCCCTGGGGCTGCCCTTCTCCCCAGGGGAGGGGGCTGAGCAGGCTGGGCACGGCTGCCCCGGAGGGGGCCCAGCCCCAGGAAATGCAGAAGGGAGCAGGGAAGCTGCTGGCACTGAAGGAGCCCACGGGCCTGCGGGCCAGAACGGGGGCGCCGAGGAGGGAGGAGAGGCAGCCGCGGATCCCAGCAGTGGCTCCAGGGAGCAGGAACAGCAGGGTTCCAGGGAAGTGGCTGCAGGCTCCTGCCACAGCGACCCCCCTGTGCTCTGTGGCTGGGAGGTGGAGCAGAGCCCTGAGCAGAGGGCTGGGGAGGGCATGGACTCGAGGGAATGTGCTCCAGAATATGTGCTGGTGCAAGAGGAGGAAGAAGGGAGCTCCTGTCCTGAAGATGACTCCACTGAAGCACAAGAGAATGTAAGAAAAAAGATCCTAATCTTTTACAAGAAGCTACTTTCAGAATTCAGGGTTTTTTTCCACTTCAAACGTTTTAATAATAGTCATTTTTTTCTTGTAGCTTGTCAAGAAGGAAGTATTAGTATGCAGAAAAAACCCGTTCAGGATTTTTGAGTATTTACAACTCAGCTTGGAAGAGGTATGTGTCAAGCACAATGCAAGTTAGGTTGCTTTTCATCTGAAAAAGTAAACCTTAATGTACGTTACACTGTCATTTAAAACATGTTTCTAAAATACAGGGTCCTCCTGTGTCTCCTAAGTACCTTGGTTGTCTTAGTCATTCAACTTAGCTTTAATAAGCTGTGGTAATTACATGAGATGGTTAAAAAATAGGGTCCAGTCCTATTTGCTTTAGGTGAGTAATCCCACTGACACAGAGACCTTAAATATAGAAATACCAGGAATACAACATTTATATGAATCCTCTTTCAATTCTGCAGCTTCTAATTAAATTTAAGTGTTAGTTTTAACACCATGCCTTCAGCAGGGATGACATTGTAGAAAATTAATTAAGGAAGCCTTTGTTCCTCCAAGGCTTTGTGTATAAACTACAGGAGGACTGTAGCTATCAGTTAAACTCACTCTGTTTGTTTTTTCAGGCTTTTTTCTTGGTGTATGCTCTGGGATGTTTAAGTATTTATTATGGTGAGGTAAGAGATTGGATTGATTTTGGATTACTGGGGATGCTTTTTCTCTGGATATGGTTTGGACTGAACCTTCACTTGTATGGCAGCAATTTGTGCTGTTAGTTCTGGAGGAGGACATGTCAAACACAGGAATTGGAAACATTCTCTTACAAATAATGGTATTTCTGTTAAAGAAATACATGTCTGAAAGCTTTAAGTTTACCAAGACAAATATAATTAAGCGCTGTCTGTCTGCAGAGAAAGGATTTTTTTTTTGTTGTTGTTTTTATAACTTAGGCAGGGAATATAGGAGAAATAATATGGTGAATAATCACACCTGAGATGGCAAAATTCCTTGGAGATTTAACCATTAATTCTGTCAAGCTAATATTCATGTAATGCCATAATAATTCAAACCTATGCATTAAGATTTATCAGCCTTTCCTTTAACAGGGGTGTTTGATTGAGAACTTCCTAAAAGACAGTTGAGGGACTGATTGAGAACTGCCTAAAAGACCCCCTAAGGGGAGCAGCAGGTTCCTGTGCTGAGTGCATGGATTCTGTGTTTTGCAGGCTGCAGCAGCCTGTGCTGTTTGCTGTCTGGTGTTTGTGATGCTGTGCAGCAGAGCATGGCTGGCTCAGATCAGTGCAGTGCCCTTGCTCTGTGGTTTGCAGGAGCCCCTGAGCATTGTCAAGCTGTGGGAAGTGTTCACTGAGGTGAAGCCTGATTTCAAAACCACCTACATGGCCTACCACTACTTCAGGAGCAAGGGCTGGGTGCCCAAGGTGGGGCTGAAGTATGGCACAGATCTCTGTGAGTACCTCCCCAAAAATGGGATCATTTCCTGCTCATCTCTCCTCCAGGCAGGGCAGAGCTCCAGGCCCAGAGAGGAATTCAGTGAGGAGCTGTAGGACTGGAGCAGCCTTTGCTGCTTGCAGTTGGCAAAGGACATTTGGGGTTAGCAGTGAAGTTGGGCTGTGAGTGGAAAGGAACATCCCATGTCCAGTAGGTGAAGACACAGCTTGGAAGGTCTGGTTTGCTTCATGAGGCTCATAATTTCTGCAGGATTGCACTGAAATTCCCTTCCCAACTTTCTCTGTCCCTTCTCAACACATCTCCTGCAGTGGTAATATGACAGGCTCTAGAACAGCAGGTTTGAATCCAGATCCCAATTCACATTAAAGTTCATGCACCTCGTTCATCCCATTTAAGAGAAGCTGGACTTCTGCTGAACTTACTGAAAAGACTGTTCCTTTGTGTAGGGTTTTTGGACTTGGCTTTTTTTATTATTGGTTGGGGGTTTAATATTGCAGAAGTAATTAGTGGTGTCCTTGCTAAGGAATTCAAGAACTCCCATTTAGTTCATGTCAACATAAGCAGTGCAGCAATGCCTGTTGAGTTCCCTCATTACAGAGAGGTATTTTTGGATGTGTGCAACCCAGCAGGTGTTTCAGTGAGGCTGAAGTGGTGGCACAGTTTGGGGGTTGTGCTGAACAAGTCCTTTAGGTCAGTGTAGCTCTGGCTGAATTCATCACCCCTGCTGAAAAACTCCATCCTACAACAACTGCTAATGGCCCTGGTTCTTCTGCCTTACCTTTGACCTGCCCTGAGTCACTCTGCTGCTTTTCCCTCTCTCCACTTGCTGGGACAACCTAAATCTGAGCAGAATTCAGAAGAGTTGAAGTTTTGTCTTGTGTAATTAAAATTTACAAAGCATTTGACAGTATTGATGGGCCCTGGTATTAAATTCATGGAAACTCTGATCTAACTGAGGTGTTCCTTTCCTTTCAGTGCTGTATCGAAAAGGGCCTCCCTTCTACCATGCCAGGTTTGACACTCCTGTTTCTGGCTCATTCCTTCACTTCAGATTAGATTTCACTCACAACCAATTTAGCATCTTCACTGGTTCAGCACATATTCATCACTTCAAAATACGTTGCCAGCTGTGTTTCTTTGAGTATAAATAACAGACATTAAAAATTACAAGTTGCAGTGGATTTAGTACTCATTTGATGGTGCACTCAGGAAAATAATTGGATTTTGTAATACTGACTTGGAAAAATATGTCATCTGGGTAATTTATGTAATTTTGGAGAACTTTTAAGCATTATAATTATCTTTATTTGTTGGCTAGTCAGGTTGAACTCCTAGATAATAAATTGGTTATAAATGTCAGCTTGGCATTAACAAAGACAATGCTACAAACATCAGAAGAGTGGGGAGGGAAGGCACCATTGGGCACATCCCCAGCTTCAGTATTTCTCCTCTTTTCCTTGTAGAAAAAAGCATTAATTTCACAGCTTGCTACCTGCAAGCTGGCAGATTGTTTAATGCCAGTTTTTAGCCTCCAGTTCTTGAGTTGTCTTCAGAAAATGGCAATTTCCTTTCTGTGACTTGTCCTGCCTGCTGTGCTTTCCAGTTACTCTGTCATTGCTGAGCTGGTGGATGACAATTTTGAAGGTTCCCTTCGCAGACCCCTCAGCTGGATGTCCCTGTCTGGGCTGAACAGAACAACTGCAAATGCTTCTAAGGTACAACTTCTGGGGAAAGACAGCTCTGGGATGGTAATGTTTGGCTCCAAAGGGCAGGGACTTGGAGTGATGCTGGGAAGAGAATCTTCCTGCTGTTGATCTGCCAGCAGGGAGAGAAGTTTCCTTTGTCAATATCCAGGCGAATCCTGGAAAAATTGTTATTAAATAATAATTATTAAAGTTCTGCCACCTGTAGGAATGTTAGAAGTTGTGTGAGGAGCAGTGAGAAGACCTGAGGGATGCTCGTTTCCTGGTTGCACTTCTGTTTTTAAAGCCCTTTGCATCTCCCAGGATTCTCTTTTGAGCAGTGAGGCTGAGATTTCCCTGAGATTTTCTGTGTGAGCTTCACGGTGCTGCCATAATCCACTGAAATTCCTGTGTTTCTGTGCTGCCCACAGGAGCTCATGCTGTGCTATTTGATCAGACCTTCTGACATGACTGCAGAGGAGATGGCAACCCCAGAGTGCATGAAGAGAATCAAGGTTCAGGTGAGGGCTTCCTGCTCTTTTGCAGCTCCTGGGGAGAACTGTGCCTTCTTCTTTGGCTTGGTTTGGGTTTTGCACACCTGGCCACAATCAAATTAAATTCCTTCATGCCCCGAGTCATGAAAAGTGCATTGCAGGATCTCCATAAACTTAACATCTCCCAATCTGAACGTGAATGTTGCTGGTACTGTGCATGTAGGCATCTGCATGGGGAAATGGGGATTTCTAGAAAACCTCTGGGGATGGCAGGGCTAAGGTAAGTTCAGAAATAAAAAGGGAAAAGTGTGTGAGTGCAGCTCACTTCAGGAACAAACACAGTCATCTGCTAAAACATCTCAGTGGTCACATAACACACATCAGTTTTACAGACCTAGTCTGATTTTCTGTAGCTTCTGGGTTTTTTTCCATAATGACTGCAGGGGTTTATTTCAGGAGCTGATCGTGTCTCGTTGGGTTTCCTCGCGTGAGCGCAGTGAGCAGGATGAATTTTAACTGACTGCACAAGAAAAGCTCTTTTTAAAAACCACATCTTGTTTTTTTGACCTGATCTTGTGATGAACTGTTGCCTCAGAACATTTTCTACCACCATATTCACTTGGTGTGTATAAATGCTGCTTAAAATGAGGTGTATCGTCTTTACTGGAGAGAATGTTTTACTGTAAAATGTAACTGAACAGATGAAAGGGAAAAAATTAAAGCTGTGTCCCAACTCACAATATAAAATAAAAGATAAAAGGTGCATGTTTGAGTGGTGGCTACACTGCAGTCATTGGGAACAGTATTTCTGATATTATATTCTGATATATTAAACCTGACTTCAGAGTCTTGGTGAAATGAGATTTGGATTTGGGGAGAGGCTTGGTTGTTGCAGTTGGGACCCTGGAACTTACTTGTACAATCACAACTCAAAATTGAGGAACTCTTCCCAGAATTTAAAATTATTCTGGGGCCTGGGCACCTTTCCCCATCTGGGTGAGATGTATTTCTTCCCTTGGGATTTGCAGTTTCACATGCAGGTCTCTGAATTCCACCTTGGCTTTTTTCCTTTACCATGCAGTTTAGAATGGAAGAAAAACTCTGATGGGCAAAGAGGCTGGATTTATTTGTTGCTGTATTTATTAGTAATTAAAGGAAAGGAAATTTACAGTCAGACAGGGGGTTGAGATTTCAGCAGCACACATGTTCCCTTTTTTTCAC
Source organism: Sitta carolinensis (assembly GCA_032173965.1). NCBI lineage: Eukaryota > Metazoa > Chordata > Aves > Passeriformes > Sittidae > Sitta > Sitta carolinensis. The sequence continues at coordinate 3,215,797 of CM063293.1, forward strand.
TCATCAGTAAACAAATGTGACAGGAAAAGGCCATTTTTGGTTTGCTACAGCTGAAGGTCCCACAGATCATTTGTAAAGCCCTGAATTCCACAGCAGTTCTGATTTCTGCTGTGAAATGTCATTGCAGAACAGAGCACACAGGGAATGCTACATCAGAAAACATTTTTCCACAGGAGTAGTTCCCGTTGAAATTCTCTCTCACGTGTACATTGTGTGTGTGTTACTTCACTGAAATGCACAAGCTCGGTATCCCCAAGCCTCCCCGAGGTGCAGGGTGAAGTCAGTGGTGTTTTTTACCACATTAAACCTTCACCCCCCTTCCTGTCCCAGTGCTACTCCAGCAAGCTGTGGTTTCCAGCCACACTGTCCTGCTCCTGCTCTGCCAAGGGCACGATGTAGACGTCTGTGTGGGCCAGCTGCTGGTGCAGGGTGAGGTACCGGGACGCCTCGGTGGTGTGGGGCAGCAGGAAGCGCTCGGTGAACTGCGCTTTGCTCAGCGGCTCCCGGCCCCGCCCCTGCCGCAGGCGGTTCACGAACGCCAGGGCGAACGTGTAGCAGTTGTGCTGCTGCTCCTCGTACCTGGGGAAAGGCCTGCTCAGAGGGGGCACTGCCAGCCAGCAGGGACACTGCCAGCAGGGCACTGCCACCCAGCAGGGACACTGCCGGCCAGCAGGGCACTGCCACCCAGGGACACTGCCACCCAGCAGGGACACTGCCACCCAGCAGGGACACTGCCGGCCAACAGGGCACTGCCAGCCAGCAGGGACACTGCCAGCCAGCAGGGACACTGCCACCCAGCAAGGACACTGCCGGCCAGCAGGGACACTGCCGGCCAACAGGGCACTGCCAGCCAGCAGGGACACTGCCAGCCAGCAGGGACACTGCCACCCAGCAAGGACACTGCCGGCCAGCAGGGACACTGCCGGCCAACAGGGCACTGCCAGCCAGCAGGGACACTGCCAGCCAGCAGGGACACTGCCAACAGGGCACTGCCAGCCAGCAGGGACACTGCCACCCAGCAGGGACACTGCCGGCCAACAGGGCACTGCCAGCCAGCAGGGACACTGCCAGCCAGCAGGGACACTGCCAACAGGGCACTGCCAGCCAGCAGGGACACTGCCAGCCAGCAGGGACACTGCCAACAGGGCACTGCCAGCCAGCAGGGACACTGCCAGCCAGCAGGGCACTGCCACCCAGCAGGGACACTGCCAGCAGGGCACTGCCAGCCAGCAGGGACACTGCCAGCCAGCAGGGACACTGCCACCCAGCAGGGACACTGCCGGCCAGCAGGGCACTGCCACCCAGGGACACTGCCGGCATGGCACTGCCGCCCAGCAGGGACACTGCCGCCCAGCAGGGACACTGCCGCCCAGCAGGGACACTGCCGGCCAGCAGGGACACTGCCACCCAGGGACACTGCCACCCAGGGACACTGCCGCCCAGCAGGGACACTGCCACCAGCAGGGACACTGCCACCCAGGGACACTGCCGCCAGCAGGGACACTGCCACCCAGGGACACTGCCACCCAGCAGGGACACTGCCACCCAGGGACACTGCCACCCAGCAGGGACACTGCCGGCCAGCAGGGACACTGCCACCAGGGACACTGCCGCCCAACAGGGACACTGCCACCCAGCAGGGACACTGCCACCAGGGACACTGCCGGCCAGCAGGGACACTGCCACCCAGGGACACTGCCACCCAGCAGGGACACTGCCGGCCAGCAGGGACACTGCCACCCAGGGACACTGCCGCCAGCAGGGACACTGCCACCCAGCAGGGACACTGCCAGCCAGCAGGGACACTGCCAGCAGGGACACTGCCACCCAGCAGGGACACTGCCACCAGCAGGGACACTGCCAGCCAGGGACACTGCCGGCCAGCAGGGACACTGCCACCCAGCAGGGACACTGCCAGCCAGCAGGGCACTGCCACCCATCAGGGACACTGCCACCCAGGGACACTGCCACCAGGGACACTGCCGGCCAGCAGGGCACTGCCGGCCAGGGACACTGCCAGCCAGCAGGGACACTGCCAGCCAGGGACACTGCCACCCAGCAGGGGCACTGCCAGCCAGCACCACTGCCACCCAGCCCCTCTCTGGGGAGTGTCCACTCAAGGAATCTCTCCAGGACCTTCCCCCTGATCCCAGTGGTTCAATATATTTATCACAAGTGGTACTTCCCAGCCTGAACTCTGAGCATATAATAAGAGGGCTGTAAGACTTGACAAAAATGAGTTCTTATTTTTTTATACTAATTCAGTTTTTACTGTGTTAACCTTTGCTCTTCCAGCTATTGTTACCAGCTCTTTCCTGCAGCCCCCAGTTAATTGTGTGCCACCACAGGGGTGTGGGAGCTCATTTAGAGTCCTTCTATCAGTGATAGTCTCTGTGACCCTTCAATAAGTGAAAAGCTATCAGAAAACCAGAACTAGGCTTGGCCTGAAGCCAAAGGAGTTACAGGATTAGTTTAGTGCAGTTCCTGCCCACTGCAAAAATAAGCAGAGGATTTAATTAAAGGAGTTGTTTTCAGTTCAGTGGTCCCTGGTGTGGCTGTGGAAAAAGGTCACTGTGTCAGGAGGTGGAAACCAGGGAGAAGCCTGGAGAAGGGATGCACACCTCCCTGACCTTCTGCCCATGATTGTTTGATGTCAAGGCAGTTTCAGTGTTACTGGGAACTATACAAGTGACGTGAATTCTGTTGGCTCCACCAGCTCTGTAAACATCTGAAAATTCTCTTCTAAATCAAATTTTCCATCTCCTTTAGGGAGGCAGTGTTTGATCCCTGAACTTTTGTAGTCAGCACATGGAGAATTGCTAAAAACTGCTTTTGATGTAATGGGTTTTTTCTTTTCTATTATGGTTACATTCATTCAGTGACACCCAGGCAGGCTCTGTTACAGCTGCTCTCACTGAGGAACAGTCCCAGGACTGGAGAGCTGTTCTGTCACCACAGAGCTGGAAATCAGCCTGGATTCCATTTTTCACCACTGACATCAAAAAACAACAGTGGGCAAGCATCCCATCACTGTGCTCAGCCTTTAAATGCAAATACATCTCAAACTGCTAAAACCTAGAAAAACAACTATGGAATTGTGCCTGGACTTTTGTACTCGGCAGCAAGCAGGTAATCTTTCATTGAACTGGGGCTTTAATGCAGAATTCCCTAAAGCCACCTTTTGCTTTTTTACATTCCATCAGCTGAGTTTTACTTAAAATTCAGACCATTCTGCCCAGCCAGGCCAGGCTGAGGGTGATGCAGGCTGCGCTGCCAGGAACGTGTGTCCTGAAGGACACCAGGCTCTGACTGACCCCCAAACACAGCCCACCTGTGCCCTACCCACCGGTGAGGGAGCCAGGCCTCTTCCAAGGAGAATTCCTCCAGGAGGCTGTCCCAGTGCTGCAGCAGCTCCCACATGTCTGGCTGCACCAGGGGGATGCTGATGCACTGCTCCCAGCCACTGCCCGCCCTGTGCACGCCCTCCTGGTCGTAGTTGTACACCACGCCTGCAAACACAGCAATCAGTGGCTGCTGGGGAGCACGCACAGAGCCCTGCTGGCCGTTTCTGACTCAGCTTCCCACCAGCAAATAGCCTGCAAAGCAGTCCTGCCTTCCAGCAAAAACCTGGCCTCATCTCCACGGCGAGCTTTGAAAGAGTTCGGCTCTTTTAATAATCAGAGCAACTTAAGGACAATCAGGCGTCATTTTTTAACCCCCAGAGGAGACTGGCTTTGTATGAAATACTCATCTGAAATGATGTTTTGTAGGGTGGGCCTACTCTAGGGAGAACCCAATAGGATTTTTAAATTTTTTTTTTAATTAGGGATGTTTTTAGAAATAGCAAACACTGTGTTAAACTTAATCAAACTGTAATTCCTTTAAAGCAAGCCTAGCCTTTCTTTCCAGGGCTTTATTCTGTTCAATGCCTGATTAATCCAATCAGGGGAATGGATCTGCTCTGGAGCCCTGCTGCAAGGTGAGCCCATTCCCAATGACCCCAGCCGGGACATTCCCAGCTGGAATTCCCAGGGGGCACGGGCGCTGCGTTACCCTGGGAATTGGTGGGATGCCCACAGTGGAGGGTCGCAGATGCCCGTCGAGCCCGGAAGAGGAGCGTTTGCCTCGACGAGCGGGCAGCTGTGCCCCAGCCCGGAGCGGGCTGACCCCTGCCCGGAGCGGGCTGATCCCGCCCGGAGCGGGCTGATCCCCGGCAGGAGCGGGCTGATCCCCTGCCCGGAGCGGGCTGATCCCGCCCGGAGCGGGCTGATCCCCGGCAGGAGCGGGCTGATCCCTGCCCGGAGCGGGCTGATCCCCGCCCGGAGCGGGCTGATCCCTGCCCGGAGCGGGCTGATCCCCGCCCGGAGCGGGCTGATCCCCGCCGGAGCGGGCTGATCCCTGCCCGGAGCGGGCTGATCCCGCCCGGAGCGGGCTGATCCCCGGCAGGAGCGGGCTGATCCCCGCCCGGAGCGGGCTGATCCCCGGGCAGGAGCGGGCTGATCCCCGCAGGAGCGGGCTGATCCCCGCCCGGAGCGGGCTGATCCCGCCCGGAGCGGGCTGATCCCCGCCCGGAGCGGGCTGATCCCTGCCCGGAGCGGGCTGATCCCCGCCCGGAGCGGGCTGATCCCCGCCGGAGCGGGCTGATCCCCGCCAGGAGCGGGCTGATCCCCGCCGGAGCGGGCTGATCCCTGCCCGGAGCGGGCTGATCCCCGCCCGGAGCGGGCTGATCCCCGGCAGGAGCGGGCTGATCCCCCCGGAGCGGGCTGATCCCCGCCGGAGCGGGCTGATCCCCGCCGGAGCGGGCTGATCCCCGCCCGGAGCGGGCTGATCCCGGCAGGAGCGGGCTGATCCCCGCCCGGAGCGGGCTGATCCCTGCCCGGAGGGGCTGATCCCTGCCCGGAGCGGGCTGATCCCGCCCGGAGCGGGCTGATCCCCGCCCGGAGCGGGCTGATCCCCGCCCGGAGCGGGCTGATCCCCGCCCGGAGCGGGCTGATCCCGCGGAGGGGCTGATCCCCGCCCGGAGCGGGCTGATCCCCGGCGGAGCGGGCTGATCCCCGCCCGGAGCGGGCTGATCCCGCCCGGAGCGGGCTGATCCCCGCCCGGAGGGGCTGATCCCCGCCGGAGCGGGCTGATCCCCGCCGGAGCGGGCTGATCCCCGCCCGGAGCGGGCTGATCCCCGGCAGGAGCGGGCTGATCCCGGCCTCCCCTGCCCGCGTGTGCCCATTCCCTTCCCTTTCCCTTGTCATCCCGTTTCATTTCCTCCTCCTTCTCCTTTCCTTCTCTTTCCTTCCCCTTCCCCTTCCTCTCCTTCTTCCATTCTTTCCTCCCCCTTCCCTTGTCTTTCATTCCCTCCCATTCTCTTTCCCTCCCCTCTCCCTTTTCCCTCCTCGGCGCTCCCCATTCCCCATCTCCTTTCCCCCACCTCCCATTCCCTTCTCCCGCCCTTTTCCCCTCCCCATTCCCTCTCAGTGCCCGCCCCTTCCAATCCCTTTTTCCCTCCCATTCCTCATTCCCGACCCTTTTCCATCCCTTTCCCCTGCCATTCTCCCTTTCCCTCCCCTCTCCCCTCCCATTCCCATCCTCCATTTCCCTCCCCTTTCCCCTCCCATTCCCGTTCTCATTTCCCTCCCGTCTCCCCTTTCCCCTCCCATTCCCATTCCTCCATTCCCCTCCCGTTCCCGTTCCCCCATTCCCCTCACGCCCGCCCCCGCCCCCGCAGCCCCCTGGCGTTACTGCATGGAAGTGCCGCGGCTGGGCCTATGAGGAAGCGCGGCTGCCCGTGGCCGTGCCGAAGGGCCTCGCAGCGCCAGCGCGCGTCGCCCGCGCCGCGCAGTCCATCGCCGCACGCGGCACGCGGCGTCGCGCGCCGCAGTACAGGAGCGCGCGGCTCCGTGCCACGCGCAGCACCGCCATGGCCCGGCGCCCGGCACTACCCGGCCGGCCGAACACGCCTGCGGGCGGGCCTCGGCACGCCACGCCCCCGTGCCGCGGACCCCCTGCGCGGCTGAGGAGCGGCCGGGCCGGCAGAGCGGCGGCACCATGGCACGAAGCAGGTGACGTGCAGGTGAGCACAGGCCCGGCGGGCCGGAGCCCTCCGGCCCTCACAGAGCCCGCACGGCCCGCACGGGCCCGACAGAGCCCGCAGGCCCTACAGAGCCCGCACGGGCCCCACACAGCCGCACATGAGCCCGCACAGGCCTGCACGGCCCTCCGAGCCCGCACAGAGCCCTCACAGAGCCCGCACGGCCCTCACACGAGCCGCCCGCACAGAGCCCACACATCCCCACCAGAGCCCACAACACGCCCTCACACAGCCCGCACAGAGCCCACACATCACCCCCGCACAGCAGCCCACAACACGCCCTCACACAGCCCGCACAGAGCCACACACATCCCGCACAGAGCCCACACAGCCCTCACGAGCCCACACACCACCCCTCAACCCCTGCCCCGCGCCTTCCCAGCGCTCTCGTTCCGCTCGCACGCCCCCACTCTCCGGCCGGGGCCGGCCGTGCCGAGCGGGCGGTCGTGGATGCCCACAGCCAGCCCCGTCCCCTCGCCTGCGCCCGCCCCAGCCCCGCGCTCTCCCCCGCGGCGTGCCCGGGACCAGCGAGGTCAGCATGGAAAGGCTCCTCCAGGTCTCCTCGGGGGAGTTTTGTTCACTGAAAGGGCGCTCGGGTAATGGAAGGGGCTGCCTGGGGGGTTCGGAGCGCCCATCCCTGGAGGTGGCCGTGGAGTGCTCTGGTCTGGGGGCAGCATGGGGTCACAGCTTGCCCTCGATGGGCTGGGAGGGCTTCTGCAGGCTCGTGGATTCCGTGTAAGCCAACCGAACCAGACCGTTCGGCAGTGCCGGCTCTGACCCGCGCCTCTCCACAGGTACTACTTGCAGGGCGTGTGTCGGGAGGGAAGCAAGTGCCTGTTCTCCCATGATTTGGCCACCAGCAAATCCTCCACCATCTGCAAGTACTACCAGAAGGGGCAGTGTGCCTACGGCGCCCGCTGCAGGTAACCCCCGGGCACCGGGAGGGCTCCTGTCCTGCCAGCTTCACCCCGGGGCAGTCACAGAGAGGAGCAGGGGAATGAAACAATTCATGAAGTGTGAGTTTTGCCAGAGCTGAAAGCAGCTTTTGCCTCCAGTGGTGGAGTTTTGTTCTGGCTTAGTTTCAGGGATTGTTTTGCTCTGTAGAAATTGAGCTTTGAGTTTCATGTGTGTTTTCCATCCAGTTCTTGCAGTCAGAGCTGCAGGTGCTGGTGGAAGGGCCGTGGAGAGGCTGGAAGCTCCTGGTGCAGCTCCAGCCACCCTGCTGCTCATCCCAGTGCACGGTTTTGGAGCCTTCCAGCTCTGCCTCGGAGCAAAGTGCCCTCCTCGTGTGCCCCTGGGTTGGTGGGAAGGCTGAGCAGTTCCACAGCTTCCCTGGCTACTCCAGGTTAAAACTCCCAGAGGAATGCTCTGGGGAATGCTGAGCATTGATCCCTCAGGGATGAGCCACAGGCATCTCTGGATCCTTCCTGCAGGGACTCCCTGCTGCCTGAGGGGCCTGGAGCTCACCTCGGGGTTCCCTGCTCACCTGGAATTGGTGCTGTGGATGGGCTGAGTTCCTCCCAGGGATCAGTGGGGGCTGCAGGCTATGTGTGCTTTCCCTCCAGCTGTTTGGCTGGAATTTGGGCACTTGGTGCACGGGTCCAGAAACAGATGGGGAATATTTCTGTTCCTGTGAAAATATTGTAGCAGTTGGGCATGTCCATGGAGCAGCACCTTCACTCCCTGCTTGCTCCTCTGCTGCTGGAGTGTCCCCCTCCCTTCGCTGAGACTGCTGGAGTGTCCCCCCCCCAGTTCTGACTGGAGTGTCCCCCCCCCAGTTCTGACTGGAGTGTCCCCCCCCAGTTCTGACTGGAGTGTCCCCCCCCAGTTCTGACTGGAGTGCCCCCCCCAGTTCCCACCGGGATGTTTGGGATCCTTCCCCGAGCAGCTGTCGGGCTCGGTGTCTCGGTGTCTCGGTGCGGGCCGTGATCCCGGTGTTCCTGCCGCAGGTATGACCACGTGAGGCTGCCGCCGGCGGGCGGAGCCGCGGCCCCGCCGCCCCCGCGGCCCCGGGCAGCCCCCGGCCGCCCCCCGAGCTCGGCCCCGCCGCCCCGCGCAGCCGGAGGGAGAAGAGGACGCTGGTGCTCCGGGACAGGAGTGAGTGGGAGGCGGCTGCGCTCGGCCCGGTGCTGCGGCGGGGAGGAGGGAGGGAGGTGGCGCTCCTGGGATTGTCGGTGTTGCGAGGCAGCCGGAGCTCCCTCCTGGAGCCTCCTGCCTGCAGACACCCTGCCTGTCATCCTTTCCAGAGGCTCTGTGAAGTGGCTGCTAACGTTCTGCTGCCTGGGGGGTGAGAGGGGAGTGTTTTGTCCACCTTGCCAGCAGGATGGCGTGGGGGGAATGTCAGGCTCTGCTCGCAGACAGTCAGCAACAGGACAGGAGGAACTGTTTGATCCCTCAAGCCTGGGCAGGTTCGGACTGGACATCATGGGAGAATTTTTTCATGGAAAGGGTGCTCCGGCATTGGAAGGGAGTCGTCATCCCTGGAGGTATCCAGGGGACAGCTGGATGTGGCACTCAGTGCTCTGGGCTGGGTGACAGAGCGGGGATCTTGGAGGTCTTTTCCAGCCTTACTGATTCTGTGAACTTTTTAGTCTATTTGTGACCAGAAAACACCTGAATAAACACTTCAGCAGGCAATTTGGGAAAATCTCTGCGATTCACGAGCAGAAGGGGCATTGGGAAGAAAACTTTAAATGTGGAGGGCCGGGCGCTGGCGGGCGTTGAGTGCAGTGCGTGTGCGTGTCCCTCCAGATCTGTGCGGCTCCAGCGAGGAGAAGCCGCGGCCCGGCGCCCCCGGCGCCGCGGTGTGCTGCGGTGAGCCTGCCGACAGCGAGGAGGCCAAGCCGCACTCGTACCTGGAGGCCATCTGCAGCGGGCTGGAGGAGCCGGCGCCCGGCGGCTGCCCGGGGGCGGGCGGCTGCCCCGGCGCCGCCGAGCAGCTGTGTCCCTACGCCGCCGCCGGCGCCTGCCACTTCGGGGAGCGCTGCCTCTACCTGCACGGGGACCTCTGCGAGATCTGCGGCCTCCAGGTGCTGCACCCCTTCGACCAGGAGCAGAGGAAGGCCCACGAGATGGTAAAGGGAGAGCTGCTCTGCTCAGGGTAGGGCGGGGGCTGTCTGCTCTACACGGGGGCTTTTTTACACAGCTTCTTCCAAAGAGCTTCTGCTGAACTGCTTGTCTGGTGCTAAGAGAGTGGTCAGCTCAAGCCTCTGGAGCTGAATTGGCCATGGCACTGCAGGCAGCAGCTTGTGGGTTTTCCTATTTCCTCCCCATCAGAGACCAGCCTGCAGCCTCGTCCCACTTGCCCCTCAGTGCCCCTCAGGAGAATGTCTTTGGGAGGTCTCTGCCTGAGTCACCAGCTCACCTTGCAGTGCTGTGGGAGTGGGAATTGTCACTGCTGGGTTGAGAAGTGCTGGAGGAAAGCCTGAAAAAAGAGACTAATTCCTTAACTGGGTAAAAGCTAGGATCTGCTGAATGTACGTGGCCTTAATTATAATCAGAGGAACACCTTGAGAGTGGCACCTATTCAGTGAGATGCTTTTTGGGGATGTTGCAAGCATCAAATAATTCAATACCTGTTCTCTCAGGGAGATGCAGAAAGGGGCAAATGAGGCACCCTGGCATCTATTCCTGACAGCTGAGAGAACACTGAAGGCTGAAATACGTGGTTGAATTTAATGCTGTTTAAATTAAACTGTGACAGTGACAGGCAGGAGCGATGCCCCAGGGGAGTGTGCCATGTGTTCCCTGCAGCAGATCCTTCCCAGAGGGATTTGCTGTGGCAGGCTGGCACTCAGGGTGGCTCTGTCCCCTGGCAGATGTGCATGGCAACGTTTGAGCACGACATGGAGAGGGCCTTTGCCATCCAGGCCAGCCAGGACAAGGTGTGCAGCATCTGCATGGAGGTGGTGTATGAGAAGCCCTCGGCCTCGGAGAGGAGGTTTGGGATCCTGTCCAACTGCACCCACACGTACTGCCTGTCCTGCATCCGCCAGTGGAGGTGTGCCAAGCAGTTTGAGAACCCCATCATCAAGTGAGTGCTGGCAGCTGCTCCCTGGGCAGGCTGGAGCTGCAGGGGTTAGCAGAGCTCAGCTGGTTCCCTTTGGTGCCAGTTCCCTCAGTCCCGTGGCCCCGTGTGGGAAGAGTGGCCAGTGGCAGCTCAGCCCTCTCTGATTGTGTGGGCAGTGCGTAGAGTGGGCTCTGAAACAGCTGGAACCCTGCAAAGCTCTGCCCCTTGCATTGCCCTGTGTGCAAAAGCAAGAACTCCCTTTTTTTCCTGTGTAGGTGCTTAAGTCTGAGATTTTTCCCTAAAGTGCAGCTTGCTCCAGGTAAATGTCCCACTAACCACACTTTTATCTGTCTCAGTAAATGCCTTTATCTTCTAGCTCTACAAAAATGTTCCAAACATGTTCCCCCTCAGATGAGAGAATTTAAAGCATCCATTTAGGGAAGTTTCCTTCTTTGAGCATCTCTCAAATTACAAACATACTGAAGAAAAGGTGGAAAATATTTTCAGTCTTCTAACAAAATAGACTTTTCTGCACAACTTTTACTCCAAATTTCATTGAAGTGATCATCAGTTTCTTGCATTTCAAAAGGCTGAGACACCTTAATTTGTCTTTTTGGCTTCCTGTTGCACTCAGAGAAGAAAGTTTGATTCTGCACATAGAGGAAATCCCTGTTGCTTTTGCTCAAGTCCAGGAACACGGTGCCCTGAATTGGGTTATTCCAGCTGGAACTCCCACCCAGTGCTCACAGAGTGCTGTGCTGATGTGGGAGGAGGTGGCTGCTGCCTGAGGGGACAGAGATGCCCCTTCCCTGGGGAGGATGCTCACTGCTTGGGGCAGACTGGGGGAGGGTTTCAGCCCGGGGAGGTGCCAGAGCATCCTGGTCTGCCTTGTTCCTCCAGGTCCTGCCCGAGTGCCGGGTGATCTCCGAGTTTGTCATCCCCAGCGTGTACTGGGTGGAAGAGCAGGAGAAGAAGAATGAGCTGATTGAAGCATTTAAGCAGGGAGTGGGGTAAGTTCAGCCACCACCCACACTCCTCACGTTGTGCTGTAGCTGCTCTAAGGCTCAATTGCTGAGCCTTTATTTTTAAACTGAGTGTAATTACAGACCACTCTGCAGAGAGCTCCTCATCTCTGGTCACACTTCTGCTTCACTCTGTGGCTGTGTAATTGTAGTTCAGACATTCAGCCTCCCTGTGCTCAGAAATGTTGAAGCTATTTCAGCTCACTTGCCAAAGCTGGCTTTGTGTGGCTTCTGTGGATCCCTCAGCCATTAATGGCCTGGGAGGTTGTTGGTGACTGAGAGCAAACAGGGAAGGAAAAGGGAAGAATTGCAGTGCTCTCAGCTCAGGAAAGGAAAGCCAAAGCTCTGGCTGTGTTACCAGAGCATCGCTGAGGCTATGGGGACTGAATTGCATCTCCTTCCCTTCCAGCTTGAAGGCAATAATCCTCTCTCTTCTAATTAACTCAGGAAAAAGCCCTGCAAGTACTTTGAGCAAGGGAAAGGAACGTGTCCCTTTGGAGGGAAGTGTCTGTACCTCCACGCTTATCCCGACGGCACCCGAGCCGAGCCCGAGAAGCCCAGGAAGCAGCTCAGCTCCGAGGGCACTGTGCGGGTAAGGAGTGCCCTGCTCTCACCCACACCTCACTCCAGGGTCACCTGGGCTGCTGGGAATGGTTCCTGCCATGAGGGCCAGCGAAAAATGCACCCCTCAGTGTTCCTTGGGCAGAGGTTGGTTCTTGGAGACAGAAGGCACCTGGCATTTAACTACACAAGGATCACTGCTTTGTTTTTGCAGCCAGTCCAAACCTTTCCCCCTGGGAATTCTGCCCTTACACCTTTCACCCACAGTGCTCACAGCTCCTCTCCTGTGCTGGCACTAAGAGCCCAGGGAGGGGTAAAACCTCAGCCAGTGGGGGTGGCCGTGGCCCAGCCGTGCCCCCTCCCTGCCTCTGCTGGGCTGAGAGGGTGGCTGGCAGCCCGAGCTGGAGCCCGGCTCTGGGCTCTCCCCTCGGGGCTGGTCCAGGGAGGAGCTGCTGCCCGGGCTGTGCTGCTGCTGCTGCTCAGCGGCTTTTCCTCTCCTGCAGTTCTTCAACTCCGTGCGCCTGTGGGACTTCATCGAGGACAGGGAGAGCCGGAGCGCGCCCGGCGCCGACAGCGAGGTCAGCGAGCTGGGGGAGCTGTTCATGCACCTCTCCGGGGCGGAGGAGGAGCCTGCCGCTGCCAGCCAGCACACCCAGCCCCTCTGAGCCCTCGGGGCACCTGCTCATTAGCCAGGCTTTTACCCTCTCCAGCACAGGTAGAACAAAACGTGCCCTGGTGCTTACTTGTGCAGTCCTGGTAAAGTTTTCAGATAGTTTTTATATGTCAACAAAACAAAAAAAAAACAAAACAAAAAAAAGACTAAAATATATTTAAAAAAATAAATTGGCTGCATGGAAAAAAATCCCTTAATCCCAGGAGGCTTTTCTCCCTCTCTGGTCTAACATGCTGTCTTGTGAGCTGAGTGGTAGTGTAAATACAGGTGCAGTGAAAGTTTAAGCTGGTCAAAACTGTTGCTAAATAGAGTTTGGATGCTTTTGGGTTTTTTCCCTCCACTAAATCAGCTAAATGTGTAACTACACATCCCACTGGGAAGAACGGTCAGGGTAGGGTTTGCTCCTTAAAAAGGAGCTGGTGCATTGTACCTCAAATGGTCCCTGGAGCCCAGAGCCTGGTGGAGTCTGGGTGAGGGGCCGGGGCTGGGCAGGGCCTGGCTCTCCGGGGGTGCCAGGTGCGTCCCCAGCCCTCTTTGGTTCAGGGGCTCAGGGGCAGCAGTGGCTCCTGCTGGAAAGCAGATGCAGCTGCCCTGGCTGCTGCCCTGAGCAGAGCTGAACGGCACTGGGTGCACAAAGTGCAGCAGGACACTGAGGTGTCCCCACTAACCCTGGCCAGCCCTGCCCCAGCCCCAGCAGTGGCTCTGCAGCAGCTCAGTGCCTCCAGCAGTGCTGAAGGCCAGGAGGGCTGAGGGATTAATGCACATCTCTGCTGAGGTGACAGAATTGTTACTGAATTCTGGCTTTGTTAAAAATGAGATTTCTGTTGGTGTGGCAAAGGCAGTTTGACTGTGAAATCTGGTACCAGAAGTTAATTCTGCCAGGTCCCTTGTATTAACTCTGCAGTTAAACCAAGACTTCAGTGTGCACACAAGTGGCTGCTGAGTGACAGCAGGGACACACCTGAGCACGAGCTGTCACTGACTCAGGTCCTTGTAACTCACTTGGGGCTGGAGTGAGACACTGAGCAGTGTTTGTAAATACAGACACACGGGGGCTTTATTCTAGAGCAGGTTGGTTGCAGTGGAAGACAGGTGTAACTGGTTTGGTTGTTATGGCAATATAAAAGCATAAAAACAATACTTAAAAACTTGGAAGAAAGAAGGGCCAAGAGCAGAAAGGTTGTTTATCTCCCCCTGTGGATTGTGATGGGCACAGTCTTGATCCATCAGGGGTGGAACATTATGAAGCAAACTGAGTTGAGAGAGAGGTGGGCAGGAGGCTGCAGCCAGCTGGGCAGCCCTGGGGTGGTGACACCAGGCTCTGGGGCCCTGTGGGAGGGGACAGCAGGAGATTCCGATTCAGTGTGGGACTCAGACACCTGGAGCTGCCCCAAAGCAGGGCCTGCACTGCAGAGCACCCAGCAGCTGCTGCTGGCAGTTCTGGGCCAGCTGGGCCCTGTCCTGACCTGGAAATGGAAGCTGCCCAGCACTGCTCCCCCCTGCAGCTCATTTTCAGCAGCACTCACTGCACAGTCAGCTCTGGCCTGGGCAGTGTCTGCAACACGCAGCAAGTCCCAGTTTCTCAGTAAAACTGGCCCAACAAGGCTCTTAAGTCCAATCAGTGCAACTGGTCAGCACTCATTACAAAGGAGAAGGTAAATTATCCCCAAGAGGGATGTCACACACTAAGATGAATGTTTCAAGAATACCCAAACACCCTTTCTACCCCAGAATACTTCCCCAGCCCTCACCCTCCCATTGAAGCTTGTTTCAATCTGCTCCTGCACATAAATTTCTTTTTCCAGAAAGAAATATGGTCAGGAATATACAAAAAAAAAAAAAAAAAAAAAAAACCAGTGGAGAGGATGTTGCCTTAAACAAGACATCCCTGATTTACTTTAGCCCAAGAAGCCATGGGGAAAAATCTGAAATTATAAAGATAACTTGTTTTTCAAAGCTTCCCAGAGACTTAAAATGTCTGAGTCTCTAAGTTCTTCACTCAGCACCTTTAATTTAATGGGACATTTAAGAGCTGGTTAAAATAAGCCTACTTATCAGAAATACTTAATTTTTTCAAGACACATGATCTGGTTTAAAAATCAGGAGTTAATGGTTTCTTTTGGGAAATCAGAGTTAAAGTAGAAGCAGCTTACCTCTGGGTTTTTTCTTCCATGTTTTAAGCTTATTATAATGAAGTGAAAATTAGAGATAAATAACATTTAGAGAGCTGCAGTCCAAATATCGATAATATTATTAAAAACCCTGCAGAACTGTACGGAGCAGTCTCCTTCAAGTCTCATTTCACTAGTGAGGAAGCAAAGCTCCTGGGCATTCTGTTTTCCCCCAGGGATGGATGCTCTGCCCTCGTGGTGGTACAGAGGACTCTGAGGACACTGAGGTGATTTCTGTGTGCAGCTCTCCTCCCTTTCACGGGAGCTTGGTGGGGCTTGGCTGCAGCACAGGGGAAGCTGCAGTGCCTGTTTGGGCATTCCAGGGAGAGCTGGACACAGCAGAGGCAGCACATCTGCCCAGTAGCTTTGGGGTGGAGGTGCCAGAGGGCACAGCCAGCCCCAAGACCAAAAATCCCAAACTGCGCTTCCAGCCGGGCCCTCATAACCACATTTCACCAACTGCTAGTGGAAAAAATCCATTTTTAACTTCATCCACCTATTCCTGTCCTCCATGGAGTTCAGCCAACACAAGGAACTCCCTTGCACCTCAATCACCAAGAGCAGAGAGAGCCAGGGGGGTGCAGGGAAGGAGCCTGAGAGCTCATCGGGGTGGGTGGGTGTCCACAGCAGCTGAAAGATCTTTACAGTACAGGAAAACTGGCTTGTCATGTGACTGGAAATGTAGAGGTTGTTTCATCAAATGTGTTTTTACTTGCACTGCTATTATTTATCAGTTACTTTTTAAAAATTATTCAGAATGTCATTTCTTGAGTTTTCCAAACGCAGATGTCCCACTCGGAACTCTGGATGACTACATTAAAATGATGACATTGAATCTTAAACCTAAAATTTAATTTATTTTATTAAAATAAGATAATCAGAGGAACCTCGGCTTACAATAAATGCATTTTCTCAGGAGCAATAAAAACAAAATTAAAACCCAAATCAACAAGAAAAACTGTATATGCTCAGTTTCCTCTTGCTAGTGCATCTCTTGGACGACAGCTTCCGCTGGGATGCAGGAGGTGGGAGCAGCCCTCAGCCTCTTCCAGCCCCCAGCCCAGCACTCCTCCCTCACCCTGCCTGGGCTGCAGGAACACGTCCATAGTACCAAAGGCAGCTGGGAGGCTTCTCCAGGTCACCAAAAAAGCAGGACTGGCTCCCCTCCTTCTCTGAGCAGGACAATTCACAACAGATTCCATCCTTTTGCAAGAGTTTTTCTTCTATGTGCAAAACTATTGCAAAACTATTTTGTGTTGAATTAGCATTTGAACTTATTTCATTGGCTTGGTGAAGCTCTTAGGCAGGAGCTGATTTCCAGAGTTATTTCCTCTTCCCACTCCAGGCACAACTCCCCAGGGTGAGGTGGCACTTGGCATGGGGCAGTCAGAGCACCAGAACATCACCTGTCCTCAGAGCCACCTCACCGAGCACAGAGCAAACCCAGCCACAACCACTGCCAAAGAAACGGCCATCGCTTCTGGGAAGGGGAAAATAAGGCTCAAGTGCATCTATTAAAAAAATAGTAATAGATCTCTTGATTGGTAGTCTGTTACCTCTCCCAGGACAAGAGATGGTAGCAAAGGCAATGAGGAGCTGTGTCCCTGCAGGCTGAGAACTGCACGACTCCGGAGCAGCTTCTTTGTACAAGTGGAAGGCAGAGGCGGCGCTCTGCGGGAGGAGCCGGCCCCGCGCCGGGGGCCCGGCTGGGCTCCTGCTGCAGCTCCCGCGGGGAGCAGGGCCCGAGCAGCCCAGCAGGCAGCTCAGAACACGGGCAGCCTGGTGGAGGTCAGCGTGCACGAGTTGATGTCCTCGGTGTGGGCGGCGCGGTGCAGGGACGGCTCCGAGGCGCTGCGGTTGATTTTGGGTAGAGAGTGCTGCAGCAGCTCGATGGACGACAGGATCTGGGGAGACAGGTTAGAGAGGCCTGTGGGACCGGGGCTCCCTCTGCTCCCGTGGAAACACACGCCCCTTCCTCCGTTCAATCCTGAGCCCGTTCCGTTCCAGCTGTAAGCTTTATTTTAACGCTCCGCGGGGCACTGACAGCGCAGAGGGGGAGGAACCCCCTCCGCCCGCCAGGCCCTGCTGCGAGGGCCTCGGGGAGTTTCAGGGGTGGGTTTGTCACCAGGTCACAGACACCAGGACCAATGAGCAGGCATCAAAACCACGCTCAGAGCCATCGAAACCATCCACTGAGCACAGAGCAAACCGGCCACAACCGCTGCCAAAGAACCAGCCATCGCTGCTGGCAAGGCCCAAGTGCACCCCTCAGGAACAGATCTCTTGATTCCGAGTCTGTTACCTCTCCCAGGACAAGGGATGGTGACTCGAGTAACAGGGGAGGAACTGCATCTTCTGGCTGACATTTAAAAAGAATTTCCTAAACAATGCTTCACTGCCACAGCAAGAAGTAATTCTTCCAAAATTGCTGATGTTTAATTACTATTAATTACTCATTATTGATAAGAAAGTACCTTCCCCATCCCCAAGGTGACAGGAAAAGGTAAAGCATCCCTTGTAAAAATATCAAAAATCGCTGCATGAATTTACATCCCCCAGTGGATTTTGTTTCCTAGTTCAGAGCTGTGGGGAAGGAAAGGAGGCATGGCCTCTCATTTCCCTCAGCCCTACTCTGAAATAAAATGGATATCCAGAGACAGATTTCATGTTTACTCTGTCAGGGTGGGGTTTGGCTTATCTCTAGATGGGCCAGGTGTTGAAAGCCAGCTCTGGTGTTAGTCCAGCACAGCCTCAGCCTGCACATGCTGCACACGCTGTGTTTTGTGAACTTTACAGAAACCACCAAAACACAAAGCAGACACAAGCTGCCACAAGAGCTGTGTTATGAATAAAGACAAACACAGGGCACGGGCTGCACTTCCTATTAACCAAAATCTCTGTGTGAGCAGACTCTGGTGTGTGCTGAGGGCTCTTCAGAAGCCCCCCAGGCTCCTGTGCAGGACCCCCCACTCACCTGTGGGAACAGAGGTCGTTCTTCCCTGACTTTCTTCAAACAATCTGCTACGAGCCTCTTCATGGCTTTGGGGCAGTTCTTGTACAGCTTGCTGAGGTCTGGGGAAGCATAGCCCCGGCCAACCATGAAAATGATCTGCAAAGCACCAACCGAGAGCACAGAAGCCAGGTTACCCCGGGGGCCTCACTGCTGGGCAGCCTTGGTGCCCCCGGGATGGTGAAACTCAGTCCCAAAGGGCACCAGGAGAGCCCCACAGGCCTGGCTGGCTAACAGGACAGCTCAGGAAAGACTAAGAAATATTCAGGATTCAAATATTCAATATTCAAAGGCTGCACAGTAGTTACTGGGGTTTCTCCCTTAGTAAAAAGTAAATCCAATCTTCCTGATGTAGCAGCAACATATGTGACACCAAAATGGGAATTTCCCATAACTGCAAATGTAGAAACCAGTATTTTACTGTGCAGCAAAAGCTGTAACCTGGGAATAAATTAACAGGGCATTTCAAATGTTTATAAACAAGGAATTTTTTTCCTTTGAGTAGCTGCACTGGCAATACTGAGGTGAACATTTACTGCTGAAACAAAGCAAGTTCCCAACGCCATTTCAGCTGGTTTGCATTTGTATTTGTCCTGCATTTCTGGAGGCCAAGGGATGTGCCCAGAGGGCTGCTGACCTGATCTCTGTTGTTGATGTGGGAGTAGGGCAGCTCTCCTGTCATCAGCTCATACAAGACTATTCCATAGGAGTAGACATCCGACTGGAAGCTGAAGGGGTTGCTGTCCTGCATCCGGATCACTTCGGGGGCCTGGCAGGGGAGAACTCATCATGAGCAGCAGGAGCAAGCACAGGAGCAGGGAAAGCATTGAGGAAACAGAGACAGTGAGCTCAGCTAGAACTGAGTCCCCCAAATCTCTGAGGAGTTCACCTAAGGCTCTGGAGAACTTCAGCAGGGCTACTCCCCATCTTATTAAAAATACCAATGCAGTTCAGAGCACACAGAAAAATCAATGCTTTAACGGAACAAGCATTCTGCCATTAGAAAAAAATATCATGATTTGGATTTGTGACATGTACTGACTGCTGTTACACCTGACACAGAACTGAGCCTGAGTTTCACCATCAGTTCTTAAACTGGGATCAAGGGTAAAGGGGGAGAACACAAAACTGTAATCTCTTGTAAACTGATAGCAAAACACAGTCAGAAATGCAAAAGCCAAACACAATATAGCCCATGTTGAAGATCAGGGAAGAAATGCAGGAACATTTTAACATATCTGCAAAATCATGAAGCTTCCTAAAATAAACAATGCCAGATGACTGAACAAAACAAGGTGTGAACCATCAAAAGAATTCTCCCTTGGCTAAGACTGTTTTCCTTCCTAAAGAATTCCCTCAGAATTCCTAAGCAAAGCACTGAAGTACAACAACTTAAAAACCACACTAAGGGATCACAGGAACTCCCAAGGAAAGAGAAACAACATCCCCTTCTGTGACAGCTCAGCGAAGATGGGCTGTAAATGACTACAAAAAAATACATTTTTTAAAGCCTGCAATGAGCACAATGAGCAAATAGACAGGTGTTTTTTCCCCAAGGTCTGTTTCATGTACACAGATACATTGCATATTGTTGCATAAATTAGTTTTAAATCCTTTTATGGAAAGTTTTCAAAAATTTGGCTTTTTGTACAATTTTTTTTAAAGACTAGAACATTTCTGCTTCTGAAACATTTTTTTCAGAAGATTTTACAGTGCACAAAACAGTCTTAGCCAAGCATCCTGATATTTTTCATACATATTTGCAGATATACTGGCAGCCTTAAATATTGAAAATAACTCACAAAGCCCAATGGAGAATCCAGGAGTGCCTGGTGCCTACTTTGTACAATTAATCTCTCCAGCACTTCCATTTTAACTTGTCCTACAGCTGGAATAACCCCCCCCAGACCTGGCTGCTCAAGGCAGTGTTCAAGGGACAGATGCAGGAGAATACTGAGAAGCAGGGAATGTTTTGCTCACCATCCACAGGATGGAGCCCGTGGGCTGCTCCACTTGCTGGGATCCACTCCACCTGGATTTTACAGTTGCCAGGCCAAAGTCTCCTATTTTCACTGTGAGGCCTTCATGAAGAAATATATCTGTAGCTTTGTTAAAGAAACTGCAGAACACTGAGTCAACAGTTGTGTATTTTCTGACCTGACTAGCAAGTGCTGCTTGCTTTATTTAAACCTGCTGGGAGCTGTTTGGGAAACAAAGGAAGAGGGATTTTATGGCAGCCATGCTTGAATTAACATTTGACACTAAAGCAGAGCAGATGTTCCAGCGTTATTTGTAGATTTGTCTTGATGGTGAGCTAGGACAGAAATCAACAGTTCATTACAGCCATGGCTGCAGCTCCTTAAATAACTGCTGCTGAGAAAGGGAAACAGCACAGAGCTCTCACAACTCAGAAAAGTAAGACAAAAACAATTACAAGGAGAAGTATCAAAATAAAATCTATTTCCATAAAGTTCTCTGGCAGATCTGAGATTGTACTATGATTGTAACTGGAAATATCCACGTTATTTATAATTCTCTCCCTCATGGATCTGTCTATTATTGATTACCAGCACCTTTTTTGCTGGGGTTATTTTAAGAAGATATCATTTAATGATTTCACTTAGGAATGTTTTAAGTTCAGAAAGATAATTCAGAAATCCAAACACAACTGACTCCTCATTTCTATGTCAGGAGCAGAGCTAATTTATTTCACAAAAATCATCATCATTACTAGGACTCACAAATTTCTGCCCTCCCATTCACTAAAATAACTGTTTGGGGTTTTTTTTCATTTCACTGCAAATGGAGTCCAATGACATTCTGGAACTACTGAACTTGGCAAGGGTTTTTTTATGGTGACATCTGCCAAAACATCCTGCTCCCACCTGATGGGAGGAAGCCCCAGTTCCTGCTGGTAGCTCCATGGATGTTCTGGTAATTCCTAAAGCAGGCATTTCAAAGGTGAACAATCAGCTCACAGCGTTTTCACTCCAGATGCATTGCTAAATAGATATTTTTGCACAGAATATAATGGCAAAAGGCTGCCTTTTCTTGAGTTTAAAGTAAGATTTCTGGCTTCATTTCTGCCAGTCATGTGAGGAGTTCTAAATATATTAAAAATACACAAGAAACAGAAAGAAACCCACGTCTGCACAGATCAGCATGCACACACAGCTCCCATCACTGAGGAGAGCAGCATTCGGGTACCAGAGGACTGAATAAACCCTATTTCAGTAAAATAAGAGACTGCTGAAGCACAGCTGTTGCACATCTTCATCCCAAGTGTGTAAACAAGCACAGATGCTCTGTGGAAGTCCTTGCTAGCTCATCAATAGGGATTGCCCACTAGTAGTTACATATATAAATATATTGAAAATACCTATTGCAACCCCCCAGCAAGCTCCACATTAACAATAAGTCACTCCCTCCCTGCAGAGCATCTGGATTCAGGAAGGATACTATTGGATTTCATGTCCCTGTGGATGATGTTCTTTGCATGTAAATAGCTGTGAAGAGAAAAGCAGAAGAGCCATTAGCAGGGCTGCTCACAAAGAGCATTTCAACTCCCCACAGACAGTTTATTACACACCCAACCCCTTCACACACCTCTGCCTTTCCACGAGTCTACTTTGGGAACAAAGAAATGGAGCTGTGCTCAGTGCAGGAAAGAAATGTCAGGAAGGAGTGGCTCAAGTCCCATTAACCCTGGAAAACTGGGACTGTCCTCATGCCCATGAAATCTGTACCCTGTGCTGAAGCTGTGTCTGCTCCAAACTGCCTTCAGCTGAATGTGCCCAGTGTTCTGGTGTCTGACTGGAAACCTGGGCCCTCATCTACAAAATGGAATGAGCTCTGGCAGCAGCAGCTGCCTCTGTGCTCCCAACACCAGAACAAGGGCTGAAAGCAGAGAGGTGGGGCCTGGAGCAACTCAGACAGCTGGAAATGCTTCCAAAAACATCTGGGTGAGTCACATAGAATAGAGCAGCCCCCCATCTCACAGAGGACCAATCAGTGTGTGTCAAACACTGCAGTGCTCCAGGAACACAGGGCAGTAAAAGACCCTTCATTCTGTATTTAGAACAGGATTTCATCTGCTGCACTACAGCAAGACCTCAAGCTGTAAAGACATTAGCTAAGGCAAGAATCCATGGGAGTCCTGAGCTCAGTGGCAGCTGTGCCCAGAGGTGTGCATTCTGTCACCATCTGCTGGAACTGGGCTGGGCTGGGCTCTGCTAATCCTCTGCTCATGGCCCAGCTGTTCAATCCAGCTGGGGCAGTTTGCTTTATCTCTGCAGGACCCATCCTCCCTGCAGGAGAGATCTGCTGCTGCTGGGCCACTGAGTGTCCCTGCAGGGCTGAGAAACTGAGCCCAGGCCATGGCAGAGGCTGCAGCCAGGGCAGGAGCCCAGCATTCCCAGCTGGATGCAAACCTGGCACTTGGCACAGCAGGGCAGCCTTTCCCCCTGGATGCCCAGAGGAAGGGCAGGAACAGCTGTGCCCACGGGCCCTGCAGAGGATTGGAGATCCTGCACCCCTCTTCCCGCAGGATCCCTGTCCCGGCACAGCCCCCTGTGCCCCTTCCCGCAGGATCCCTGCCCCGGCACAGCCCCCTTGCCCCTTCCCGCAGGATCCCTGCCCCGGCACAGCCCCCTGTGCCCCTTCCCGCAGGATCCCTGCCCCGGCACAGCCCCCTGTGCCCCTTCCCGCAGGATCCCTGCCCCGGCACAGCCCCCTCTGCCCCTTCCCGCAGGATCCCTGCCCCGGCACAGCCCCCTCTGCCCCTTCCCGCAGGATCCCTGTCCCGGCACAGCCCCCTGTGCCCCTTCCCGCAGGATCCCTGCCCCGGCACAGCCCCCTGTGCCCCTTCCCGCAGGATCCCTGTCCCGGCACAGCCCCTGTGCCCTTCCCGCAGGGCCCCCCAGCCCCCTGTGCCCCTTCCCGCAGGATCCCTGCCCGGCACAGCCCCCTCTGCCCCTGCAGCAGCTGCACCCAGGGGATGGCTCTGCCCCAACCCCGACCCACGGGGGCAGGGGGGATCCTGACTCTGCCAGGGGTTGGGTTTGGATCACTGCATCTTTATTGGAATTCTCCTGATAAAGAACTGTGATTCCTATCCCCATAGCTTTGCCTGAGAGCCCCTTCATTTCAAAACTGTAATAATTCAGAGGGAGGGGGTTTGCATTCTCCATCCAAGGGAGGCTCCTGCCTTCCTCAGCACGCACCTGTCCTTCAAATGGAGCCAACAGGAAAAGAACCAAATGAGGGCAGGGCAGGGCTGGCCAGGGAAGGGCAGGGCTGGGCTGGCCAGGAAGGCAAGGGCAGGCTGGCCAGGAAGGGCAGGCTGGGGTGCAGGGAAGGGCAGGGCAGGGCTGGCCAGGGAAGGGCAGGGCAGGGCTGGCCAGGGAAGGGCAGGGCAGGGCTGGCCAGGGAAGGGCAGGGCTGGGCTGGCCAGGGAAGGGCAGGGCAGGGCTGGCCAGGGAAGGGCAGGGCAGGGCTGGCCAGGGAAGGCAGGGCAGGGCTGGCAGGGAGGGCAGGGCTGGGCTGGCCAGGGAAGGGCAGGGCAGGGCTGGCCAGGGAAGGGCAGGGCAGGGCTGGCCAGGGAAGGCAGGGCAGGGCTGGCCAGGGAAAGGGCAGGGCTGGGGCCAGGGAAGGGCAGGGCTGGGCTGGCCAGGAAGGCAGGGCTGGCTGGGTCACTACTCATGCCCTGCGCGGTCTGGCGCGCGATGTCGATGAGCTGGAACATCTGGAACTTGGTCTCCTGCACGTGCAGGTGTTTGTAGAGGCTGCTGCCCTCACACCACTGTGTGACAATGGCCAGGTTGTCCTTGGTCATGTAGCCCATGAAGAGCAGGATGTTCACATGCCGAGTCTTCCTAAGGGAGGAGCACAGAGAGCAATCAGTGGCTGCATCCAAACTGCTGTCACAGGCTTCTCCAAGTGCACCCCTGGCTGAATGGATTTCATCTCTGCAACCCTAGGTCCATGTGGGAGTGAAGTCTGGGCTTACAAATAATTTAGATATACCACAGTTGCCTTATTTATTTTTTTTTCAGCTGGTCTTTTGCGTTTGTTATAAACGCTTCCATTTAGTTCTTTAAAATCAACACTGAAGGATATCTGAAAATTCAAATGGTTTCACATCAATAAGCAGCAGTCACACTTGCAAGTGGTATTAGAAGTTGCTAGAATGACAGAAATCACCCTAAAAGCTGGGGAAAAGTGCCAGCTTTAGGTAGAAGACTGAATCCCAAGAGGAAACCAAAAAGGAATTCCCAGATGAGGAGATGGTTTTTATGTATCTACTTGGTTCTTTTTCAGGAGTAACACCACAGATCCTTCATCAGACACTAAAAACCTCAGGATTTGAAAGCAGAAAACAGTTACACTGATCGGTCTATGTGTTCAAGGAAAAAAAATTATTATGCTATGACTTGAAGTGGAACAGTTCAAGTGTTGCCTGGTGGTGAGAATTAGGGCAGAATTTATTAATCCTCACCTTTCCTGCCCAGTGTGGCCTGAACAGTGTGGGTGTTAAGAGACCACAAAAATACTCTGAACTACGACTTTTTTGGAAAAGTCTCTGGAAATCTGCTTTTTGTGCCTACCACACACAGAATATTGGGGCCAGAAGGCTCCAAGGAGGGCTGGGAGTCAAAGGCAGCAGCTGGAAAAGCAGAATTCAGCAGTGAAACACCAACTCACCTCAGGACAGCCACTTCATTCCTGAAAGCCTGGAACTGTTCTGGGGTTGGGTCTACAACCTTTAGTATCTTCACTGCTACATCCCCTGCAAATAAAATTACCACCAAGGTTACTGAAAATGCAGCTTTCCTTTCCTCCTCAAAATAACATTAATAAACAAGGTAATTAAAATTCCTGATCTGTGCACAGCACACCTCTACCAGTTTGTGCAAAAGTCAAGATTTCCCTGCAGACAAATTTCTGTGGGTATAAATTTCAAGCAATTTATTTAGCTGAATTTCAGTCAAATGGAAAAAGTCATTAATTAATTATTCACACAGCTCCCTTCTATTTTATATATATATATATGTTTGGCTAGATTGCTTTTTGCAGGACATATGTACACACACCTTGGTGGTTTTATTATCAAATATAAATACTGAAGTGTTTATATATATAAACTTCATTTGAGAACATCAGAAAACCTAACACATCTCCTTCATCCAGACTTTCTTTAATTATTCAATTCTTGATACTTGAAGAGGTGTGAATGTTCTATTAAAATAAATCTTATTATGAATTTATTTTTATTACAAAATCTTACTGAACTTATTCTTCCTCTTCGTTTCTGTGTCCCATTTCAGTTCCAAAATGAAAATCAGAAGCTGTTCATTACTTTTAGTGTAAGAACAGTGCTTCCCTTGCTGCTGACACTATTTGGGCTTTGAGACATGCAAGTATTTATTCATTAAAAGTAGGGGGCAGCAGGTAGGTTTCCAGATTTGTTTTGCCAGCTTTTTTTTCTGACAATACTGTTATTTAAATTAGAGCCTGGAAGGGTTTCTGGGTGTTTCTTTGCAAAATCACAAGCCATGAATTTGGAAACAAATTCTGCAGCTCTGCAGGGTGCCTGTTTTCAAAATATTCCCACTACCTACAGATCAAACTCTCACATTAAGCATTTTTTCACTGAAAAAAACTCCATAATTTTTGCTGATTTCCTTTCCATCCCACCTTGAAATGAAGCATGCTAATTAAACCACAGAGGTTTTAAGAGAAGGTAACTATAATTTAACAGCAGGCTGTGGAATTTCCCAGCTAACAGAAAATAAACCCTTTTCAGAAAGCAAGCTGGTGTGGAACATGGGAATGCAGGTATCAGGGGAGTGAAAATGCAGATGCAGTTGTGAGACTCAGGTTTTGGTTCTGGGCTCTGCTTTAATTCCAGCACTGCTCTTACAAAGCAGCTCCTGTTTCTGCCTGGTGCCTCTGGAGGCAGCTGAGCACCAGCACCATGAATCCATTTATTCTCTGGTGGCAGATAAGCACCAGCACCCCTAAACCCATTTATTCTCTGGTGGTAGATGAGCACCAGCTCCCCTAAACCCATTTATTCTCTGGTGGTAGATGAGCACCAGCACCCCTAAACCCATTTATTCTCTGGTGGTAGATGAGCACCAGCTCCCCTAAACCCATTTATTCTCTGGTGGTAGATGAGCACCAGCTCCCCTAAACCCATTTATTCTCTGGTGGTAGATGAGCACCAGCTCCCTAAACCCATTTATTCTCTGGTGGTAGATGAGCACCAGCACCCCCTTTCCCTGGGTTTCCCAGGGCAGACTCACCATGCCACTTGCCCTTGTAAACTGTCCCAAAGGAGCCTGAGCCTATCCTGGTGGAGAGCATCACCTCACTGGCTTCTATTTCCCAGTAGTAACTGGAGTCCCTCTGGCCACGAGGCCTCTGGAACAACAATTCACAGGGATTTCATTGCAATCACTTGTATTAAACACACAAAAAAAATTAAACAACTTCCTTCACACAAGTTCAAGGTGACCTGAAACCCTGAGGGGTTTGTCCTGCAGCTTGGATTTTTGTTTTTCTCCTCTGTTTGGGAGGGGTGGTGGGAGGTTTTAGCAAAAAACCTAACAAATCACCACATTTTGTTGAATGTCTTGAACTGTTTATCATGAAGAAAATTAAACCTTAATCTGAGAGCCTAAAAGGAATATAATATATTTTATGATCAATTACTAAAAAACACCTGAAATATTTAAGAAAGTGACTTCTTCAGAAGTACAATGCTAAAATTCTGGAACTCTCACATACTTAAATGGAATAAGTCAAACAGATGAGAGCAAAATTCTCAAATGTCTAAGTGAGCAAAAACTGTGAATCCCACTAAGCAACTGTATTTTCATTGTGAAAGCTTAGTAACTTTTAAAAATTTCAAGATATTATCAATTACTATTCTAACTCTTCTTTCTTTCCCCCAACCCATAAGTTTAAATTAAACCTTTGAGGGAAAAGTTGCATTTTGTAAAATCTGTTTTTCACGGAGACATTCAACTCTCCAATGAAAATGAAGGCACTGTCAGCATCCACCTTCTATGGAAACAACACAGTTCAAACAGTGCTAATAAAGCCAAATTTAAATATATTAAAACTGAATCAAAAGATGCAACCTCTCAAGATTTAAAAGGTCCTTGGACCTGCACTGACAAAGTCACAGCACTGCCTGAAACTCATTTGCAACCCAGAACACTTTGTTCTGAGTATTTATAACCCAAGGCAACAGTGCCATCATTCCCAAATTAATTACAATTAAATTGCTCCTGTACACACAGTGCAGAGCAATCCAAGACTACCTGCACCTTTCAGTGCAAAAATTTATCCCAAAACACCACTCCTCCCAGCACAGTTCAGCTGACTTTTTAATTAAAACAAATATCACCATACTTACAATTTTGTTTTTCTCTTGTGTGTTAGATGCAGGGGCTCTCTCTCTTTGGGCTGGGACTGGGGTTTTAGGCTGAGACCAGCCAGTTGGGCTCATATTGTTAGGACTTCCAGAGAGAGCAGAGGGTGAGGCTTCAAGATAAGAGACACAAGAGAACAGCTTATGAACAAGAAAACAGCCAAATCAAAGCACACTAGAAAATGTTTCATTTTTGAGACCATACCTGATTCACTATGGCTTCGAATTGCATCCTGCAACAGAGCAGATGGATAATAAAGTTAACAAATGTAAGGGAGCTCACAGAGGGACAAGCAGGGCTGGGGTGGAAATGGCTGGGCCAGGTTTGGTCAAGTGCAATACAGTCCTGGCCAACAGCTCCAGGATTGGGGATTTGCTCATCACACCAATCCTGCAGGAAACCCATGCAACTGGTGACTCTTACACAACAGGGGAGAGATTCACAGCATACTGAAAGGACTGCTACCAAAAAGGAAAGAGAAAAAAAGACACAGAACAAGAAGGCCCAGCAGCAACACTGTCTGCATTCCCCCTGTGCCTCATGCTCGTGTCCCAGGTGTGGACAGAGCTCCTGGGATGGCCTCTGTCCCCAGGGCACAGCTCCCCGACAGCCTTTGGGCTCAAGGGGGACTTTTAAACTCCCCAAATATTCCAGCTCCATGTCCATTGTGCAATAACTCTACAGATTACTTCAACCCCCAAAAAGGCTACATCAAGTGCCCCTACACAAAGCCCTCTCCTTTTCCAAGCACACTCCCCCAGGGATTTTGGCATTTGAGCAGTATTTTCCCACAGGTCACCAGGACAGTGCCACAAGTGTCACCTCATGCCACGGGCACAACACAACTCTACAGCCATGCACAAGAGAGAACTAAGCTCTGACAAACAGCACTGCACAGCTTTTCTCACCTGCCACTTGTATTATCCCAAAGTACAAACAGGAAAGGGAAAATATCCAGGGACTGTGTAAGTACAAAGCAAGAACATGCACTACAGAGAGGTTAAACACTGTCAAAGTTAACAGAAGGCAATTCAAACTCTCTAACTAACTAGTAGAATAATAAATGTAAGACTTCATAGGAGGACAGAACAAGCCCACATTGCACTCCACAGTTTCAAATTAAGATTATCCTTAGCAAAGATGCAGTTATGAAATGCATTATTTTAGCTAATTAGTTGCATTCACCCAGGCTGCACTAAGTACAGCATTCCTGCAGATTGCCAATGCTCCACACCTGAGTGGATTAAAATCTGCATGAACAACCAATGAAGAATCCCTCAATTTATTAATTTTGTTCAACTTAAGGATAATAAAAACCTTTCAGAACCTGAATAACAAGTGATTGGGTTTGTACATCAGCCTGAGAATGTAACTGCTTTCAAGGAAGCTGGCAAAGGATAATTAAAAAATTTAAATTGTTTCTCATACTTATCCATACGGAATTCTTATTTGAAAAAGTATTTTTGAGCCTCAATCCTGATGTGAGTATTTGCTTATTTGCTTCTGAATTCAACAGCAAACAAACCAAACCCCCTATTCTTACAACACAAATAACACCATCCCCAGTGCTGTAGTCTGTCAACTTTACTTGGATGGGAAATAAAAACAGTACAACATGTTCTTAATCTCAGGGCTTTGGATGGGTAAAGTCAATAAAAATCATTTCCAGAGGGAAAAGGCCACACAATGGACGTGTTTTGAGAAGGTTTTGCTTTAAAGGCTGTGTGACCCCCCTGCATTCTAATCCAAGCCGGGTCATATTCAGAGGAGGATCAATCAGCCAGCTAAACTAAACATGATAAACTTCCATCGATTTGCCTCTTCCAATTAACAGCCTCAATATTTGAGTATAAACATACTGGAAAGATTCTCATCAAATCAGCTCCAGATTAAATACTTCACGTGGACACTGCCATGGCTTACAAGTTATAGCAATCCTGTTAATCACAAGAAAACAAAAGGCACCAAGGAAATACCTACTCTTCCCCTCAAACAAAAGCGTCTGCACCAGGAGCTGGGAGAAGCATTCAGGCTGTTATTCTAGGCCAACACAGCAAGAGATAAAAGAAAAGAACAGAGGAAGTATAAAAAAATACTTTTAAAAATTAAATGTTAGGCTAAACGAAAGAAAAAGTAATTGGCTTGATAAATGGTAATTAAGTGCAGTAAAATTTTAAGTAATTATTCCTGCTCAAATCCAGAGGTTCACTAGGATGCATCCTTGGGTAAACCACTTTTTTATGATGGTTTTCTCCTGGTGTACTAGAAAGTCTCTGCTACTTCCTTTCTGCATTGCTTTTAAAAGCCTCTAGGATGTAACAACTATTTTTATGATAACGTGAAGAGCCAGAATAGAAAGCATTTCTGTCTTTACTGCTCTGCATAAAGAATAAAGAAGCAATGTCTCCTTAAAGACTCATCACTCTACCAAGGTCAATAATTCAGATTCTCTTGAGTGCTTCACTGTGGTTTGTGCCATCAAAGATGGTCAGCCAGGCCTCTGCAGCAGCAAAAAGGGCTGGGAGCCAAAGCAACCCAAAGAGAAAGGGAGGACACCTTTCCCCAGAAACCCAGCTGACACAGAGCCCGGACCAAAAACCCTTCCTGAGTTGCAGGGCACTTTTGTTCTGCTGCCAAGGTCCAGAGGAACTCTCTACCTCACTTCAGAGCATCTTCACATTCACAGGAGCCCATAAATCACCAGTTGAAGATGCAGGTAAGTGCAGCAGTCAAAGGCTTTTGCATGGCCTCCACAGTTTTTTAACTATTCCAGGGCAAAAGCAACAGTGTTTGTTCTCTCTCCCAAATCCTGCAGCTCAGCACTTTCTTCTGCAGCCTTTCCTGCACACCAGTTTGTGAAGGTTATCACAAAACAAATTAAAGAAACCCAACCACTTTAGGCCTGATTTCCAAGAGTTACTGCCAGTCTAAGGTAGGAAAGGACAAGAAAAAGGTGCTTGAAGGCAAGAACTGCAGACATAGTCTCAGACAGAGCTGGCTTCAGCCCACAGGCCCAGAAATGTCATTAACCCCCTGCAGGTGTAATACAAAACAGATCACCAGGAAGCTTTGACCTGAGCAGTCCAAGTTCAAGAACTACACCCAGACTTAGGGCACCTTTAGTCTGATTAAAAATTAACACCACCTCCCCAAACCCAGACTTTTAAATTTGGAAGAACAGTTTTAGACATGTCTGAAATGCATTTCTTCACAAAACTGAGCACAGCTGTTAAGCTCCAGCCCATCTTTATACACCCCTAGAATTCACCGATTCCTCCAGCAAAGTTGATAGACTGCAAGAACTAATTATTAACTTCTTATGCAAGCGTGCCTCCTGAACTCTTCACCACCGGGCCAGCTGAGGCAAACAGTGAGCAGGTGAGAGCAAGGCAGGGAGGAAAGCCCCAGTGGGTGGGCAGGGGGAGCTGAGCTCAGGGGGGGCCCAGCCTCACCTCGATGATGCGGCTGTCCACGGGCATCGTGGTGCTGACCATGTGCACGTTGGGCGTGGAGGTGGAGCGCTGCCTTTGGGACAGGGAGCCCTCAGAGGAGGGGTTGGATGGGTTGAAAGTGAAGGCATGAGGTGTAGAATACCTGTGCTGGGAGCTGAGAAGGGAACAGAGACAAAGGGAAGGTTGTGGTTATTTTTTTTTCCCCTCTGGCGAGTGAAAAACAGTGTTCAACATAACCTGTCCAAAAGCGATACAGACACGATTCCAAGCACAGTAAAAGCTGGGATTTACACATCAACTAAACTGCCCCATCAGCTGAATCATTCCCAGTTTAATTTAAGAAATAAATATGAAAAACTTGAAGATCTTGTCAGCTCACATATTTAATTAGTGTGTTTAGCTGAGGTCTGCTTTTGCTGTTACAAATTTTGCCACAATTCAACTCAATCCCCATCAAACCACATTTAATACAGTGACAAAATACTGATGAATTCAGGACTGTGAAACTAAACAAACTGCTCATTTCGAGCCTGTTAAATGCACAGCTTAAAGAGCTGAGCCCTGAATTTGTAAAGCTTTGCAAGACTGTTCAACGGTTTGCACAGAACAGCCAGCAAGGAAGTCATGAAACCCAACACCAGCTAAAAGGAGGCCAAGACTAAAATCCAGCTCAACCAAGAGTTATAAATCACAGCTAAGGCCACTCAGACCATAAGGATCCCAAAACACAATGTATCTTAACTGAAATGGGCCAGCCTTCACAAAACCCTTCAAAACATCTATAAAGTTAATAAGTCACTGTTCAACAACACTGGAAATAAGACTAAGATGGCAAAGATCAATTCCTGATGCAGTTCCCATTCAAATAAAGAAATAAAGACATAGAACCATTTACAAGTCAGCTACGTGCTCTGTGCCTCATTCCTGACCAGATCTTTCAAATGGGTGCAGAAAAAACAAAAGCTGGCCTGCTCTCTTCAGCCTCTAGAATTTCAAGGGAAAGAATACAGGCACATGTTAGGGTCAGGGGACAGGCCCCTTGGAAAGGGACACAGCACTTAGAACTACAGGAATGCTCTCTTTAGTTACCAGAATTTTCTTTAAGAGGAGCACATTTTCAGTTCCCACTGTTCTCTCTTTAAACGCCTATCTGTCATCATAATATCAGAGCATTATTTTAGTTATGGATATGAATCATCCACCAGAGACACAAACTCTCAATGCACACAACCTGATCAGATAAAATAAAATTAATTCACAAAAATTCACAAAAGGAAGCCTTTGATTTTCTCAGGCAGGAAAACAAAGGTCTCCAAAAAGCCTTTAATACTCTACCTTAAAATTTTAAGGCCAAAAATTGAAAATATGCAATCTCAAATCAATGCTTTGGTGGATCTAAGAACAAGAAAGAATCATCTGTGAAGAAGTGGTGTTGCTGCCTTGCACATTCACCCCAACCTTCTCTCAGACTGCTCTGCTTTGGAGGAGCTGGGGGTCTTTAGTTGCTTTGGATTGATTGTTTGGAAAGAGGTGTATTTCCCAGAAGAGAAATGACAGGAAATACAAGCTTACCTAACAGGTATCCGGGAGACAGACTCCCGCATCCGTCTCATTGTCAAGGGAGGTAGTGCAGGGACACCACTGTCACTGATATTTGAATTTGGGAACAATCTGAAATATCAACAAAAACAATTACAATTTCAACTGCTACACTACCTCCTGTACAATGCTCTTGAAAGCTGAAATTTGAAAGGGCTGTTTCTCTGCAGCATGATTAACTTCATGAACACATTCCTATCTTTACACTGTGTTTTTCCTCTGTGTACAACTAAAACCTCTGCCTTCAGACTTCCAAAGAAAAGTGCCACATGTCCTTTTGAACCTTGAGAGACACAATCTTTTTATATCAGGCTCCAGATTTTCCTGAAAGGGTACTTGGCACAATTAAGTTCTATTAAAGGCAGGTAGCACCAAGTGGCACAAGTCATCCTGCACTCTCTTAGCATGAGAAAATGCAGAACTACTGACCAAGATTAGTTATAAAAAATACAACAACAGAAACACATAAAAACAATTACAGGCTTTAACACTTTTGCATAAAAGGACTTCTAACACAGTAATTTTCAACCTTTTGCAACTGGTATTAGGAAAGTATAATCCTCCATCTGTTTTCTCACCCTTCCCCATTTTCAGCAGTGTCAGAAGTTGAGGTGTAGAACAGGTGAACACTCCTGTTTCCAACAGCTAAAATCCAACTGAATCACGGCCTGCTTTATCCCTTAACATGGCCTGTGTGAGAGGAATTGCTGTGCCCCTGGACAAACAGAGGGCATTGGAGCAACTGCCTGGTCACTCAAGGGGTCTGTTTGCTTGTCCCAGAATATTAAACCCCAGAGCAAGGACAAACTGCAGCTGATGTGCAGGGCCTTTTCCCCTGGGAACAGACACTCATTGCTGGCTGTTCCATGAGCTCGATCCACAATTCTGCACGCTGAACACAGGGACTGCCTTCCCACCAACCCCAAAGGATCTGAGATCACAGACACAAACCCAACTGTCAGCCAGAATTGCTGCTGCCATTAGAAAGGAGCAGTCCTTACAAGAGCTGCCTGATGTTGCTCCAGTCCACACACATGGTGGGCACCTTGGTGCTGCAGTGCTCGTGGAATTTGTAGCCGCACGTCTGACACCGGAAGCCATTGAGCAGGAACTTCTGGCAGATGTCACAGAAGGCAAGCTTCAGAAAGGTCTTCCGAGCCTGGAGAACACAGCCAGTGATTAATGCCAGCTAATTATCTCGTCATTAACTGAGCTTTGGATCTTCAGAGCCCCACAGAAATAGATAACCGTGCTAAAATGCTATGAGAGCCCCCAGGTTGCTCCTGAGCTTAAAACCACACTCAAATATTCCAGTGTGGATTTCCAGGTTGGTTGGAACCCAGAAAGTTTAGAAACACTGAAGGCTTTATTGGCAAAAAAAAAACCAAAAAACCCCCAATAAACAAGGAAAAAAAGGACAAGTGTTCTGTCAAAGCAAAAGCAGTCTTTTTGCTCAGCAAGGTGACAGAGCTGTGTAAGCCAAGAGCTCACAAGGGGGTTTGTTTGTTTTCAGGAGCACCAAAGAGGTGCAAGAGGATCAGACTGGAAGGCCCACCTCATCTCTTTTATTAGCCAAAACTCTTGGTGTTTATGACTAACCAATATCCCTTGCATGAGAAATAAATTCCTTAGTAAACAAAATAATCTAAGGAATTTCTACTTTTTTAAATGGCGGCCTACTTTGTTTTTTTAACAGCTTCTGAAGTATGAAAAAAATATTAAAATGACCCAGGAGTTTCTTCCTGCAGAACCTACTGGAGAGGAAGGCTCCAAATTTCAGCTTCTTCCCAGATCTGGAGAAAAATATTCATTTTCTGCTGACTGACTGCAAATTATATTTTCTGTTGGTTTTTTTAAATGCAATACAGAAGTAAAGTGACTTTCAGGTTTTGTAAATCAATCTTAACCTTTCTAAAGAATGTAAACGACAATCCTTTGGGATTCAGGATTGCCACTATGATTTCTAGAACAAAACAAGAAAAAAGCTAAAATATGGGGAACAGAGTTTCTTCCCAGGGAGAAGACAATAATGCAAGGTAAAACTATTAGAGCTGAGCATTATCTCTTTGTAAAAAAAAGAATTTTTTTTTAATTATGAAACCCACAAAGCACAAAACCGCCTTCTACATATTTGTTTTGTATGGAATAAATAATTCATTTTTGAGAAGGAACTACAAAGGAAAGCCTTTCATTCCCCCATGGAACACTGGGTCAAATTACAAGGCAGCATGAGCTCACAAAATAATGACCTGCAGAATTAACAGCACCCCTGAACATCCAGTACAAATGATAAATATTGGACACCATCAAGTCCAATAAAGCTGCTAAACTTTTTTTATTTGACTGGTGAGACAGAGACTGAAAACACAAGTTTTCTCCCTTTTCTGGACTTTAAAGACATGAGCATCGTACCACAACAGTTACAGACATAGGTATTTATATAAAACAAAAATGGCACTCATCAGACCTGTGAAGAATATGCACACTGTGAGCTTTGACAGTCCCTGACACCTGGGGATCAGCAGGGTAATAAATACAGCTCTGGCATTTCACTGCAAATTGATCCTTAGGGGATGTAACTTGTGGGGAACAGGGGTGAAGCAATCAACCACAACTTGTGAAAATCCCTGTGTCCAGAAAGCCAAAAGCTGTCTAATGCCCAAAACACTCTTTGGCCAAATCTGTGGTTCAACTGATGAAATTCCCAGCAGAACACAGAGCAGGAAAAGCTTACAAAATTGTGTGTGGTGAGTGGGACATGGTCAAGGAAGTCCACCCGCAGCTCCTCTCCAATCAGGGAGGCAGCATCTGTGTTCCAATCCAAACGCACCTTCTTTCTGGAAGGGAAAATGGGAACAACACAATCACCTTGGAGAGAAGTCTGGCCTCATCAGCAACTCTGTTTTGTGTGTTTTCTTGAGTAAAATGAAAACAAATGTCCAAAAAAGCATGGTCAACCTCTTACGGTGACCTAGAGAGACTTCAGTGTCTTTTGCTCAAAAAAATCAGGAGCAGCTTGGAATACATTGCAAGTCACCTCTTTCCCTGCTCATTTTAACGTTATTTGTTTATAAAATATTTGACATAAAGCACCTGGAAGCTTTAATGGAGTCACACAAATACCCTTATAAATGTAATAGAAATGAAGAGTGACAGACTCAGTGACACAAAAGCCATTATCAGGTGCTTGGGCACTGACTGGTGACCCCAGAATGGCCTCAGCTGCCCAGAGATGGAAGACCACAAGTGGCTGAGGCTGCAGGGAGCTTTAAGCCCAAGCCTTAGGAGGTGTGAAGTTAAGTGCATTAACTCCATGAGATACCTTCACTCCCTCAGCTTGCAAAACAATCATTTGGTATTTAATAGCAGCAGCCTGGTCCTACAAAAAAAATAAGGAATATCTGAGATTGAAATCCAAACACTGGGAAGCTGTAGAGGAATGCAGAGCCTTAACCCAGCATACAGAACCATTCAGGGAAGTGAGCTACGAATCACTGACACTGAATTTGCCAACGACAAAGGCAGCACAGAAATGCACCTCAAATATGAATATTCAATATTCAGCTTTAAAATAAAAACGAAATTGCCAAACACAGGATGCTGACAGTCACCCTAGAAGAGGGCAAAGAAAGCAACACAAAGTGGTCACGACCAAAATTCCTTTTAAAGAAATTAGCCAGAGGGGAAGAAAACAGTACTGCTGCTATTCCAAACCCAAGATTTTTACATTCTCTGGGAGGAAGTTTCCCTCTTACCCTTTTGGTTCAGCAAGAAGTCGAAAAACTGCACAGCACTCTGGCTGCAGACCTCTGACTTTCAGTGCCTTCATGAGACAGTCATGCAAGGTCATCCCATTTCGCACATTCACCTGCAACCAAAAGCAAAAAACAACAAAGCATTTAGGCAGTGACTGCACAATTTCTTCAAGCTGTTCCAAGAGTGGAAGACCATTTTCTCGTTTTCTTTAAAAATTCCAAGAAAACTGCATGTCGTGCACTTGTGTACAACTCCTGCAAAGGACGTTCTGAAGCCGTTTTATAACTTCTCAGTTTCTTACAATGACTGAGTTTCTATGAAACAGGATTTTACACAAGTAGGCTGCCTATAGAAGGAACAGAAATGCAGGCAAATGAAGTTACCTCAAGTACAGAAAAAGGCTTAATTTAGATTTCAGGGAACTTGGGGTAAGACTATTATTAGGTACACTCAGCACCACGAAACCAAACAGAAGTGTTCCCTCAAAAAGTTTCACTTCAGCTTTAACCCCCGCACTTCATTGTGGCAAACGAGGAAAATGACAGAACTGCCATGCAGGAATCATTTAGGTCAGCCAACAATGACCTTTAATGTGGAATATGCTCGTGGGTATTAGAAAACTCACAGCACTGCGGCAGAACGTGCTGCTTCTCAAAATACAGATACAGCGCACGTTTAAAATAAAACACATCCTCTAAAGCCAACCTCCTGCTGGCCATCACTTAAGCACAGCACGGCCCTCGTGAAGCTGGGCATTTCTCATGCCAGCTGCACATGCCAGAGCCAGCAGTGGCAAGGGGCAGTGTCTGAGCTGAAGGCAGCAGACTCACCACGGTGCGCTGCTTGTTGGGCAGGAACACGCGGATGGTGTTGCTGGTTTTGGACGTGTCGGAGATTTTGCCGTCGTCGGAGGCCCGGCGCTGATACCCGAACTGCTGCACAATGGTTGGGGAGATGCAGTTGGGGCCATCAAAGACAGAATCCTTGAGTCCAAACCCATTGCTGATGGTCTTCCAAGCTCCCTGGATGTGCTCCATTGATGCAGCCTAAGGAGATTGGGAGGGTCAGGGACGTGGCCGTGCCCTGCTCTCCGGAGCGGCGCTGTCTCCTCCTGACACAATAAAGCTCAGCCTCCTCTGGAGCACCTGACACTGCATTGCCTTGTGATGGGATCAACCTCCTCGTGCAGGGAGCCCAGCTGCACCATCAGCCTGGCTCCTGGCTCCTCTGACTCCTGCACACAGACAGGGCACCAGGAATACCTGTGTAGCTCCCCCCTGCACGGCAGGGCCACAGGAGCACTGCACCACAAGGTGAATCTACAGCATCGGCGTCCCAGGGGCTCTCAGAGACACGGCCAGGTTACAGCATCACACAACACCCTGAACTGGAAGGGACCCACCCAGACCATCAGTCCAACCCCTGGCCCTGCCCAGGCACCCCAACCATCCCACCCTGGGCATCCCTGGCACTGCTGCAGCCTCAGGGCTGTGCCAGTTCCCTGGGGAGCCTGGGCAGTACCAGCACCCTCTGGGGTAGAGCCTTGCCCTGAGATCCACCCTGACCCTCCCTGACACAAGAGTTCTGTAGGAGGCAAGCACAACAGTCCTGTAAACCAGATAGGCCACACCAGCACTAGCCCAGACTGTTAAGAAAAGAGGCTCAACAGGAATTACAATACAAAGACATTAATTAAGGAATCTATTTTTATCACTGATTTTGACGCTTTGGTTGTTTGGGGTTTTTTTAATACTATCACAATTTACATAGTGCAAAACAGCAAAAAAACAATTCTCAACCCTCACACCCACTATGCTCAGTTATAGTTCAGCATAAATAAAGCCTGGGAGAACTGGGATTGTTCAGCCTGGGAAAGAGAAGGCTCCAGGGTGACCCAACTGAAACCCTCCTGTACCTGAAGGGAGACAACAAGAAAGATGGAGAGGGATTATTCACAATTAACAGGACACGCTTCCAACTGACAGGGAGTAGG
The DNA here is from genome assembly GCA_032173965.1 of Sitta carolinensis. Taxonomy (NCBI): domain Eukaryota; kingdom Metazoa; phylum Chordata; class Aves; order Passeriformes; family Sittidae; genus Sitta; species Sitta carolinensis. The sequence goes on from CM063293.1 coordinate 3,253,565, forward strand.
TTCAGATGGGAAACTGGGAAGGAATTCCTTCCTGTGATAGTGGTGAGGCCCTGGTCCAGGGTGCCCAGAGCAGCTGTGGCTGCCCCTGGACCCCTGGCAGTGCCCAAGGCCAGGCTGGAGCAGCCTGGGACAGTGGGAGAGGTCCCTTGGACACCTTCCTGTTTGTGTTACAAACACCTCCCAGTGCAAGGACACCAACAACCCCTCCCTGCCCTGCACACTTCCAAACCAGCACACCTTTCTGCACATGCAGGGGCAAAGATAAAGGTATCACTGGATTTTTTCCCCAGCTATCCCAACTGCAATGCAGCTTGAACCCCAAATTCCACTCAAATTCAGCAATATCTTATTCAAAAGTAGGCAAAACCTAAGTCTGTACTGAAATCAAACAACTTAATTCAGAACACCCAACACTCCCTGACTGAACACTTGTCAGCAGCTGCTCAAGTCTCATTTCATGTGTGGTCCTGCACTTCCTTTGTTGCAAATTATTTGAACCCTCCAATACACTTCCTCATGTTTATGTCAGAGAAAAGCCAACAACGTTTGTTTCAGCTGAAAAGTTAAAACAATGGAATTCTTGGATAAAAAGGTCTCCACTAATGCAAAGCGTCCATTCTGGGGTGCCCAGAAGGATAAGCTGAATTTCAGTCTGTTTTCCTTCACAGCACAGCTCTGAAAAGCCACAGCAGATTTGCAAGTAACTTTGGTCTGGCCCTAAACCCAGGTCAGACGAGTGGTCAGAAAGGAAATGTAACAACAAAGTTCCAGAGAAAGGTTTGGTTTAGGTGAAGTCATTACCACCAGGTACAAAGCCCAGAGCAGCAGAACCCTCAGCCTCCAAGGGAAGCGTCAGTCAATTCCTGAACATCTCCTTCACTGACAAGGCACACAGTGACAACACAGCCTCACCTTCCCTCCTGCCAATCCCTGCAATCCCAAACCTCCCAAACCCTGCAATCCCTCAGGCCATCAGCTGGCCAGGTCCAGTTGTCCAAAGAATCAAAATATTTAAATGTCAGTAAGTTTTAAACTCCGTGCCAAATCATCCATCAGGACTGAGATACTTGGATTATTTTGATTTTTAAATCTATGGCATACAAACGGCAAGAGTTTTGTATCTGATGTAAAAAGAGAGTAAGGAATAGGAAGCCACTGAGACATTCTGAAAAATGAGAGATAAAATTGAGGAATACAACCAAGTTCATCACACCTAAGCACCTGCAACATCTCACAAATCCTAGGCACCACAAAGGTGAAAAACAAGTTATGTTCGGTTACAACACCCATAAAATGCACATGGCAGCTGAAACAGTGACTACTGAGATGGCAGCAATAAAAACTGAGATAAACTGTTAGATAAGAGGGGAAAGATGAAAACCAGAGAGCTTCTCTTAACTTATCCCCTATTGGAAACTCCTTTGTTTCACCCTTCCAGGTAACAGAGGAGACTAAACAAAAAGAGGAACTCAACTTGATTTTTCTGCTGAGCTGAGCTAAGGAATAGCAGGACAGCCATCAAAACCTCCTTGTCCTTGCAATGTAAGCTGACAACACCCCAACATTACAGCCTTCATATTTAGTATTTTGATACACTGCCAACATTTCCTGAAAAATTCCAGAGAAAGCAGGAAATGACGAAGAATTCAAACTTGCATTTTGACAAAAGATAAGCTTCACACCCAAGAAGTACGAAGCTCTCAGAGGGTTCTCTCTCCCAAACGCTGCACACTGAAGCACAGCCTACCAGGGAAGATCACAGCAACGTATTCTGAGCTGCACACACAGGAAAACACAGACAGCAACTGTCAGCCTTCTGTAGATCCCAATGGCAGTTCTACCTTTAATGAGGCGTTTGCATGCTCCTCTCGCGGGACGTTTGCCTCAGTGAGTGCTGGGCAGTCTCAGAGCTGGCCATGGCACTCAGCCCTCCCCCGCAGCAATGCCCTCTCGACATCAGTGGGGTTTTGCCTTCTCTTCTGGCCGAGGATGGAGTCCCTGGCACCCCGGATTTGCTCCCAGACGCTGAGAGTTCTTTCCCTAGAAAATGGATGTACCACACACACCATCCCTAGCTCTCCTCCTCCCTAGCCTGAGGGCTCTGGGTGCTCCTCGGGCACTGGGGAGGAGCCAGCACTGAAGGGAAAAGATGAGAACAGAGGTCAGACCTGGCCTGGAGCTGACAAAATCCTGCCAAGCAGCCTGAGGGTGGAAGGGCAGAGGAGAAGAAAGGGAAGTTTAACAGATCTTCACAGTCTCCGGGGGAGAGACAGGGAATCCCTGCTGGAAAGCTGCTAAACCTGCTCTGGCACCCACTGTAGGAGGGCTTGCAGCTGGAAAGGTGGAGCTCGCTGCAGAAACCCAAACTGTCCTGCTGCTGGCTCCTGCAGCCATTCACAGCCAGCCTCTGAGAGCCTCACAGACCCCTCTGCACTCGGGCCACCAACAGGCTGCTTGAGAACACCCAAATCCTGGCAGGGCACAGCCAGCCCTGCGCACCTCTCAAGCCTTATTCCAGATTGTTATTATCATGTTAGAACAGACAGCCAGAAAAGTGCTGCTTAGGAGGTGATTTCTGAATGACGTACTTTCCTCCTGCCCTCCAGTGCAAAGAAAGCTGGTTTAAAATTTATATAAATATATACAAACCCATGCCCCTCGGAACTGCAGCAGCTCACTGCAGCGATTTTATTCCCTCTGGGTATTCTGCTCCAAGCAGTAATCGTTTAAAGGCATTTTTACTCACTACACCCATTTACTCCAGCTCCCCCAACATCCACACCAATTCACTCCAGTGAAAAGATGCTTGAAACTCTGCTCTAAAGAGAAATTTTATTTAAAATAAAGGAGGAAACATTTTACAATGATACCTTCCTAGCTATATTCTTAGGTTTGCCTCTTCCAGGAAAACTAGCTCTTCTCTCTTTAAATTAATTACAAGCATATTTCTGAAACATAATCATTACCAGATACTGGATTTATGTTTATGCCATGCTCAAATAATCCACTGCCAGCTGGATGTTTTCATGTATATTTCTAAAAATTTTCTTTAAACCTTTTCTTCCTGCAGCTCATCACTTTCATGAAAATGACTTCAAACAGCCTTTCTCCAACTGACAAACTGCAACAGCAGCATTCAAGGAATATTTTAAGATATTAAAGTACACCAGTGCCCTTGTAGATCCAGGACTGTTGGGACACTGATACTGATTGATTTTATACTAAATGTTCACCCTAAGCAGAAAAATAAGGTCATTTACTGCTGCAGGTCCCCCAGGAATTCTGCACACTGTGACCAAGACTGCACTTTTCATCAGTGCCTTTTGCACAGATTACAGATTCTGCTAATGAATCACTGGAACAAGAATTAAACCAAAAGCACAGAACAGCTCTGGAATGTGCACATCTGACAGGAACAAATTCCTGGAGATCAGTCACTCATATATACAATCAATACATTCATGTCATTCATTCCAGTTCAAAAGGTAGTGGAAGTTCCTCTGACTCTTTCCATGAGCAGGACAAATTGCTGGTCTGAACTGTTAAAAATGTCACTCTCCCTCACTAAGAAATGCCCAAACTGGTACTGAATTAGGCTGAAAGTTCACACATGACAAAGCTGAACTCTCACTCCACATTTTAGGTACTTTATCCTTTCTTTTTTCTGGAACAAACACCCAAAGCTTTTAAAAACATGTCAAAACAGTTCTCCCCACCAACACACGTGCTGCCATTCTTTATTCATGGAATTCTATGTTCCATGGAATACACCTACAGAGACAGAACAGCACAAAACAAAGTCCAGGATCCATTTCAAACTGAACATTTCTGTCAGCAAATGGAAGCTTGAAAAGCTGCTTCGAAGCAAAGTTTTCATCTCAGATCCATTTAACTGCAGCCTTTTCTTCTCACGTACAGTAATGAATTGATCTAATATTGCTTGGGTGACCAATTATCTGGGGGAAAACCAGAAATTCAAACCAGACAAATCTCTGCTGTGATCTATAGCAGGATTTTTTTAAAAGTAGCTTTTCAGAGCAGTAGAGGATAAAGATAGACCCGTTCCTATATTGGTAAGCAAAGCTGTGATCTATGGAAATATGAACGCAGGGCATGAGTTGAGATCAGTGTAACAACCCAGGCAGATCCCTCTGACATCTACAAGGTTGGTGCTTTTCCTTCATGTGTCCTTCATTGTAAGAGATCAATGCCAAAAAAACAAACTCCTCCCTAAAACAACTGACATAAATTAAAAATTAACAGAAGGAAATGTCAGTGTTCAGGAAAAAAAAAATCCCAAACAGAACAAAAAACAACTGACACACATACAATTTCTGTCTCTCTCATTCTGATCTTGTTACTATCTTTTCTGGTTTTTTTCTTTACTTATCAGAAGTATTATGGTTTTAGTCACTATTTCAGCCTTCAGGAAAAAATATTACATTTTTTACATGTTTTCCAACAAGAGGGCCCTACAGTAAGGGGGACATAAGCAATACAACTCTCGACCTGCTTTCAGACTAATTCATTTGCAAGATTACTATCTTTTTGTATTTAAAAGCTGCTGCCAGATTAAAACCCTGGCTAGTAAGCATAAACCAAGTCAGACTCCCTGGCTGCAGCAGGCTGTACTTTGGGCTCTGCTTAGCAGGAATTTGTCACCAAAAAATCTGCACCTTTGGCCACCCTGTGTCTGCTCTCTGTTGGTTGTAACAGCTCCAGGCTGCTTTTCCCAGCCAATTCCCAGGAAGATTTGCTTGGTTTGTCCTTTCCACACAGATCATTCCATGTCAGCTACCCATTTCTTTCCACATGATCTTCCTATGAAATTCAAATGTGGAGCTCTAAGTTTCCTTTTAAACCACAATTCCTACACTAGAGAAACAGGAGCACTGAACACCTTGTATCTGAAAGAGGGATACAGAATCCAATGCTTTACCTTTCCCAAAGCAATCCCAGGCAAAAAGAAAAATGCAGCAGGTGTTTCTAATCAGTGTTTTTAAATTGGATTTGAGTACAGTTTACACAGATTCACTAACAAGTTTATGGAATTGCTATTGAAACAGAAGGAAAGGAAAAAGCAAGCAAGGGAAGTGCTCACACATTTTGTACAAGTTTTGCTTACAAAGCACCAGAACTCTGCCATGGAATAAAACTTCCACTTTTCTTTAGTATAATATTTCAAAATTTCTTATCTAATGTGCTCTTAACATTATGAAGACTATTAAGCTGCAGTGATATTTAAGACATGCTCCTTTTTTAATTGAGTAAACTCATGACCAGAAACAAAAAGCACTGAACACTGCCTTTTACAGCTGACTGTGTCAGAATCACACACTGTATGACAGTCCCATCACTCAGACTTCTTGTTTCTGTGCCAAACTGTTCAATTCTTCTCAGGAGAATCCTCCAAAGGGAGATTTACAGAGAGATCTCTTTAATGTGGGCCTTGCACTGCGGACAGAAGTGGGACTGCAAGTGTTTTGTCTTTCTTTACATGGTCCAAACACTCTGATGAGCCCTTTCTTCCCCCCAAATCTCTCCATCAAGTGCACATACCTTCCCAGCCATGTGCCCATTTGCATTCTGCACTTGCTCGTGCCCCAATTGTTCCCAGTCTGAAAGCCCCAAACTGTGTTTGCAGTTGCCTGGAACTCATCCACTTTACAGCAAGGATGAAAAAAGTTACTCAAATGTCAGCAATCCACCAAATGCCCTTCCCACACGAGTTCTCAAGGATTAAACAAAAAAGTGACTGAAAACCTCAGCACAAAGAATGCCTGGCTCTGTCCTCCCTCGGCCGTGTGTAGGAAATGCAGCAGCCCTGAGAACACCCAGATTTAGAGCTCTGGAGAAGGAACAGCCTGAGGATTGCTGAAGGAGCTGCTGGGAGCTGTGCTCCCATCTCCCAGTGCAGAGAGCCTGCAGGCTGCAGAGCACTGCAGAGCACCAGCCCCTCTGGATTAATGACCTGTACATCCCAGGGGATGCACTGCCCCAGGTGCTCCCTGCTCTCACCCAGGGCACCTCTGGGCCAAGGCACTGACTGGATGCAAGGTGGGCTCTGTGCCAGGCCTGCAGTACCACGTGGAGGTCAATAACAGCATTCCAAGAGCCTGGAAACACCTCCAGAGGGGCAGAGGGCAGGGCACAGGCACACAGCCCCAGCCTCCTTGGACACAGCCTCCAGAGATCCCCTGCAGGAGATAAAACAAAGGAGTTGCCCTTGTATTTTATAACAAAATGCACCTGGGAACAGCTAGGTAGAGCCTTCCAGAACATAATGCCTGGACAGCTGTAACAACTTTATTTTCATGGTTTGCATGCACCTGGATTTGCCAAGAAACCTGAATAAAATGGCAAATAAAAATGGAATGTATTTTAAAAATTTAAGACTATATACAACAAAAAACACTTAAGACTATGTCAAACATTTACTGTCCCAAGAGCCTCCAAAAGAAATAATGCTCCATTTTAACATTATCTTATTAAATACACCCATGAAATTACAGTTCTGGTTTGGGTGGCTTTTTATTTATTTAACCAAGTGCCATAGCAGCCTTTTTGTTTCACAGATAGAATTTGAAGATAATGTCACAGACATGATTTACATTAGGTCTGGATTATTCCCAACAGACCTGCAGTTGTGTGGAAAGGCAAATGCTGTTTAGAGAAGATGGGCAAATATCAAGAGCTGAAGTTCTAAACTGAGGAAGGGCTTTTCCCCTGCAAAGTAAATACCCAGGGAGACTGACTCAAGTAGGAGCTTAAGTTAAATACACACTTCTGATAAAACAAATCCTGTAACAACTGTAGTGCCATATCAATTTTGTGGCATTTTTCAAAAAACAAAAAGTGAATGTTAGCAGCAGTGCAAGAATACAAGCACAGAGTTGGCTGAGCTGAGCTTCCCTTCCTCAAGGAAAGGTCCAGGCATCTCCAAACAAAGAATGGGGCAAGGAGAAGGAGGAAAGGAGAGACAACAAAAGAAAAGTCATATATACCTTTAGTTTTCCTTTCAGCAAATGAAGTCCTATGACAAAAGGATGAAGCACATCATCTGTGGAAGACAAAAAAAACCACAAGATATTTACATTTTAATAGACAAACATATACATGCACTACATACCAAATAAATAATAAAAAAATTACATCAGTGATAAATTACCATCCTTCTGCTTTCAAAGTTTTCAGGGAGGGTCTTCCAGCCTTTCATGATTTTACATTTCAGTGTAAGGAGACACAGAGTGCACGACAACCAAACACTACCCAGCTCAACAGCATCTCACTGTTATTCCAGAACATCAGAGAGAGCTTTAACAGCTAAAAACTCCCTGAAGTAAAAATTAAATAAGAGTTGAATACTGCCTTCTCACAGGTCAGTTCCTCACTCAAACACCTTACTGACTCACAAATGTTGACAAGGTTGGAGGCAAAACAAACTAACAGTAACAAGCAGCCAAGCCTCTGAAGGCTCTCTGCATCTTGCAAAAAGTACCAGCTGTAAGAGGAAGAATTCCTAGGGAAGCTGAAGAAATCTTGAGGGGATCACCCCCCCCAAAGCTTTCTCCTCTCCACAGCAAGAAGTCTCAGCTTCCTCATGTCTTTATGAGAAATGCAAAAAAAAAAAAAAAAAAAAAAAAAATCAATGAGAGATCTTACATTGCCAGCTCACTTTTGGTTAGAGGTATCCTCTCTTCTGGACAGAGCAGATGGGGAAAAAAATTAATGGAATAAATAAAAAGAAGCTGCAATGATTTTACCAAGCCAGCAAACTCTGAAAGATTACCAAGAAATGAGATGAATGCTTTGGGACCTCCACGCTGAGCCATTTTCAGTCACTTTAAAAGTAAAATCTACTGACAGTCTGAACTGTGAATTTACCCTGCTTACACCTAGCACACCTGTCTCCAACAAACATGAAGGAACGTGGCATATAAAATACTGTAAATATGCCTTCCATCATGGAACAAGATAAGCAGGGAGACTGGGGAGAAGGAAGGAATTCTGGTTTTCTCACAGCACAGTAAAAGGTGAGACCTTTACTTAAAACCAAATACAAGAGACAACGGTGAGTCACTAAAATGGATAATGTCACATGACAAAAACGAGAGAAAAGTGATGGGGAATTTTCATTTAAAGACTGAAAACCCAAAGCATTTTTACAGTAAAATCAGCAAGAAGAAAAAGAAATCTCATGCATAAATCAAGAAGAGACAGCACAGCATAAAACAAGTGTGAAGCCTTGAAGAAGCAGGTGCAGTATTTCCATCTGCCACCAAAGCAATAGCTATAAGGCAGGAAAAATTACTTCTTTTTCTTGCAGATAAAGAGACACGTAACAAAAAAATCAGTAAGAACATCTGCTAACAGAACTGGCAACACGGAGGGTTTAAAGCATAAAAGAGTTGCCAAAAGCCCAGCTGTTACTGCAGATGTGAGATTCAATGGAACCTGAGGAGAATTGATCACCTAAGACAATGGCAGAGCAGAGGCAGAATAAAATCCCTATGTCCTGGAGGAAGCTTCCTGCTTGCAGGATTTCCACCTGAGGTGCTCTGAGGAGTAGGAGAAGGAGCAAGGCCAGCAGGGGCCTGTAAGGGAGTGCTGAATTCACACAAACTGTGAATTTTGTTTGACACACCAAGTGTCAAACCACTGCTCTGGAAAGATTCTGCCCCACATCTGCTCCTAAATGCACAAAGAGCCAGAACAAAAGCTTGAGGTTTGGGTTTCAGTGGTATCAAACACACCTGAACTATAGATGTTGATGGTTTTAGAATACACCTTGTATTTGAGGTAATCACAAATGTCAGATATTTCAGCAGTCACACTTGGGATGCTTGTGCCACTGAACCCCCCTGTCCCACTGTCAGGGCATTCTTGCTGTTTGCTCCAGTTTCCACTACAAATATTTGAGTGGATACAGCACTTTGTCACTGGCAGTGCTGATAATTTACTCCCAGGAAAAATATTAATTACCTACAGTGTGCAGGAATACAAAATAGAATTTGGTCAAAATCCACCTGGCCTTTTAGAAATTAGGACAAAACCTGATACTCCACTTAGTCCTGGGCTACACCATTAATCCCCATCTTTAAAACTCACGTTGCCTATTTAAAGTCTCCACATGAGAAACTGAAAAAGACAAAGTAATCAATATAAAAAAAGGAACCCAAAATTTTAAAGAAGACAAACTCTGCCAGATATAGAATATGCAAACAAAAGTGAAAGAATCTCTTGTAGCCCCAGATACAGTATTATTTGTGCTGACAGAGGAAAAAATATTTTTCAGTCTAAGGCTGTTTTAGTGTCAATCCACCCAAGTTTATAGAAAGTTTTCCTCAGTGCATACAGGCCTTTGTAACAGAAAATGATTCCAGGTACTGTCCTGTAACCCAACATCCCAAGGGTGGATCTTACTGGAATAGGTAAAAATAGCAGCAGTGCCCATGCCAAAGGACAGTGTTTCCACTCCAGGGGCAGTGCTGACATTGCAACATCAGCTGGCTCTCCTTTTATAACCTCCTCTGCCAGTGAGCACTCACACAGGCAACTTAAAACGCTGCAGAGACCCAGGAGTATGCTCTGGCCTGTTTGGGAGCTGAAATCAATCCCCTGCATCTCTGTGAGCCCAGCCTCTGCTGCAGCACTGTTACTGCCTGTGGAAGCTTTCTACCTGCTCCAAAGCCTCCAAAGGGATGATGTCATTCAGAATTCAGCGTATTTCTTGTCAAATGTCAGCATAAAATTAGAGGCTTGCACACTGTGCTGCTCCTTCTGGCTGCAGCCCACTGGAGGCTCCTTCCTTTACCCATCCTCCACAGAACTCCTTCCATCGCATTTCTGCAGGCCAACCAGCCAGGAACAGCCCCTCCCCAGCACTGAACTCCGAGGGGCTTTTTTCCATGTTTCCACATAAAGATAACAACCATCCCAACCTGAGCAGTCAATCTCAGCCCAGTGATCAAACAAAGGCAGAAATGTGGTTTCACCAGAAGAGACTCTGCTCCATAGCCAGCAGCTTGACTCGCAGGTGACCAAAAGTGCTGAGCTGTCTAATTAGAGGCAGGGAATCCTGCAGCCTCCCCTGCCAGCACCACAAACAGGTTCCTGCCTGCTCCCCCTCCACAGCAGCAGCCACTGAGCTCTGGGGGCACACGCAGAGAGCAAAGAGAGCTCGGGCAAAGCAGGCAGTCCCTGAGCTGCCACAGGGGCTCTCACACCTCTCTGCCTCAGTCTCCAAAAAACTGCCTGGGCATCAACATATTCACCTCTCCTTAACCCAGCAAGGCCTGGAATCATCAGAGATGTTTGTTATCTGCATGCAGTGGGCCCAGTACTGTGTGTTTATTTTTAAAATTAAGCATCAGGCTCGTGCAAGTTTGTGAGTAGAGTTTAGACGCTTTAACCATACTTTTAAGGCATGAATTTTAGAACACAAGTTTTGCGGAAAAAAAAAAAAACAAACCTTAAACACATCAAATTACAACAGGAACACACAAGAACTGAAGAACTATTTTAGTGGTGCTATGCAATAGATAAGATCTGAAGGAATTCAATTTCTGTCAGAAATCATCAAAATAAGGAAAACATTAACCCAATTGTAGTCTTGAAATTAACAATTACTAGGTAAATTCTGAACTTCAGGAATTGAAAAAAAAGGTCTTCTTGACTGTGAAGGTAGAGTCACATCCTGTGCCATGAACGTGAGCAACTTTCAGTGAAACTTTAAAACAAAGTTTCTAAAGTAAAGTTCACACAACCCCAAGTTCCCTCGTATCAAAATACACCTTTCCAAGTGAAAGCTGCACAGGTAATTACAGGCATTCTCACCTCCATATTAAGTGGAATTAATATCCACTTTACTTTCTCTTTCACAAGAAACTTTTAATAGTGTACTTTCTATGGTAATGATTTGGAAACAATATAAATAGCATTTTTTGGGTAGCAATAAATTAGGAATTAAAAGAAAATTAAAGTATGATTAACCAGTATTTTTTCTACCCAGTAACATTTCCAGTCTAAAGGTCCCCCCCACATCTGCTCTACTTTGCAGGATTCCCCCTTTGAGTTCCCACATTTCTGCAAACAAAAGGGAGCACAGGCATCTTCACCTGCCTCACCATACTCCCTCAGTTTCACCAAAAAACTCTGATGTAAAATCTCACATTTCTTATACACAAAGAAAATCTGAATAAAGAAAAAAAAAGAATGATCATTTAGTCATCCCTGCCACAGGTAGCAAGTGAGTAAAGAGAGCAGTGCCTATTGTGGTGTGCTACTAGACTGAAAAACCACTACAAAATACTGAAAAGTATGACCAGACTTTGAGCAAACCACTCTTAAATGGCTGAGAACAAGGAAGAGGACTATGCAAAAGCCAGCACAAATTACTGGTAGGGCTGACAAGGGCATACACTGGAAGCAAACTGAAAGACAATACAGGAAAAGAAAAAGGAAAATTGGTCATATGTTCAAATGTTTCAATATATACCTTAAATGTTTTCCTCCACAAAATCATCACAGACACCCTTCTAGTTCTGCACTATGCTGCATCTCCCTCTTGGTAATCTCTCAGCTCAGTGTTCCAAAAATCCTCACTGTCACAACTCCAGCCTGTTCTACAGGGAAAAAAGTTTATGTAACAGAAGACTTTAATGGGGGCTCAGAGCCATTTCTTCAAACCTGAACCTCTGAGCCAGCTTTAATTAATCTGGTTAACCCCACGCCACACCCAGCTGCGAGTCAGGGAAGCAACCTCCCTCTGCCTGCGAACTAAAAATACACACTGGCTGCAGCGCCGCGCCGATGCTGCGTGTGTGCATCGGAATGCCCCGGCAGGGAAGGGACAGGCTCGGTCAGCTGCTCCCGGCGAGCTCCAGGACAACGCGACGGCAGCGACAAACCGGCAGGGCAATGGGAAAACAGCGGCACCAGCCCCCGAGGCAGCGGCTGCAGAGCCACAGCGCGGCCACGGAGAGGCTGCGAGCCACGGCACCGGCCCGGGGGCTGCACGGCACAGCCGGCACCGGGCCCGGGGGCTGCACGGCACAGCCGGCACCGGGCACAGGGGGCTGCGCGGCACAGCCGGCACCGGGCCCGGGGGCTGCACGGCACAGCCGGCACCGGGCCCGGGGGCTGCACGGCACAGCCGGCACCGGGCCCGGGGGCTGCACGGCACAGCCGGCACCGGGCCCGGGGCTGCACGGCACAGCCGGCACCGGGCCCGGGGGCTGCACGGCACAGCCGGCACCGGGCCCGGGGGCTGCGCGGCACAGCCGGCACCGGGCACAGGGGGCTGCGCGGCACAGCCGGCACCGGGCACAGGGGGCTGCACGGCACAGCCGGCACCGGGCCCGGGGCTGCACGGCCGGTACCGGCACAGGGGGCTGCGCGGCACAGCCGGCACCGGCACAGGGGCTGCGCGGCACAGCCGGCACCGGGCCCGGGACTGCACGGCACAGCCGGCACCGGGCCCGGGGGCTGCACGGCCGGTACCGGGCACAGGGGGCTGCGCGGCACAGCCGGCACCGGGCACAGGGGGCTGCGCGGCACAGCCGGCACCGGGCCCGGGGGCTGCGCGGCACAGCCGGCACCGGGCCCGGGGGCTGCGCGGCACAGCCGGCACCGGGCACAGGGGGCTGCGCGGCACAGCCGGCACCGGGCACAGGGGCTGCGCGGCACAGCCGGTACAGGGGGCTGCACAGCACAGCACCCCGCACAGCACAGGGCCCGCACAGCACACCCAGCACAGGGCCCGGGGGCTGTACCCTCAGGTCCCACCGCAGCTCCGCACGGCACAGGCGCTTCCACGCTCGCCTCCTACACGGATCATCTGCAAGGCAATTCCAGCTCTTGTGCCCCAACTGAAACAGCTCTGGTTCCACAGGGCCGCTGCTCTGCTCCGCTGCTGCATGCAGCACGCCTTTGGAGCGGCACAGCAGAAGGGCAGAGCTGCCGCACCCGCCAACGAGCCCCGCACTGGCCACCCTGCTGGGCCACACAAACCCAGAGCGCTGCTGTTCGAAAGCAAGCAAAAACGCAATCACATGGACTATAGCACTTAAAAGCCTGACAATAGCACACTTATGTAAACATGCTATTTGTTAATTATCGGTTCTAATTCCTAGCTCTGAAAATGCTCCTCTCATTTACGAATGACTCCAGACCAGCACTTTGTTTATCCTCATCTGCTGTGTGCACTGCAGCATTTCAGTACACAAGATGACCATATTTATTAAACTGTAAAAGGTCAGTACACACTGCTGCAATAAAATCAACTTTGTGTAAAACAGATGACATTTATAGTACAAACACAATATTCAAGTCACTAAAAGAATAAACGTGCGCCAGCTGCTTTTCAAAGCAAAAGCGTTGTTTACAAAGAAAGCGCACGCAGCAAGAGCCAGAGCTCACAGAATTATTCACAGAACTTGGGCCAAAAGAGATTTTCTTTTCAGTAAAAATAAGAACATCACTAAACATGGGTTAGCCATACAGAATAAATTGTATCTACTTCATGCTGCCTCAAAAGCCATGAGTTAATGCAAGCTCAGTGCTAAAATAACTTGTTAATCTGTCAAAGTTAGAATTTTCAGCCAAGCCCCTACTGTTACATCGACTCCTCTTTCAATTAATTTGTAGAGCTGACCAAATATTTCCACAACCTTTTTCAATACACAGTGGATATATTTCATACCAGGAGATACCAAAGGGTTTTGCATAAGCAATTACACAAAAAAATCAATCAAAATCAGTACAACGTAGATATAAACATGTCTGTTTACAAATTAAACTGACCTGAAACTTACTGAAATCATGCTTCAATCACAGTGCTTGAAATTTGGTAAATCGCAAGTCTTCATCTTGTTTTCATGACTTTTCTTGCTTCCCCAAATAAAGATCACTTTAACTTATGCCATTTGGTTTTATTACAAATAGTACACTAAATCCTATTTTCATTACAAAGTCTTTAAATTTCTGTGTTTCTAATTAAGAAGATGGTCCAGGAACTTATTTCTTACAACACAATAATCCTTTTTAATCATTCATTTGCACACAGGGGCCAAACATTCATTTGCTTCCTGAACTCCCGTGAAAGTTTTGGAAATGCAGCTGCACAAACCCCGTTACCCTCATTCCCTGGGCAACTGGTGGGAGGTGATCATGGCACCCACCTGTCCTGCCCCTCCTCCAGCAACCCTTGGCTACTTCTCATTTTTAAAGTCAGGCAGAGGTACAAAGAACAGGACATTCCCAGGGGATCTAGAAACAGGAAGGCAAAGGCTGCGGGAATTCCTCACTCTCCATCAGCCAAGGCATCCCAGCAGGAGCCCAGATCCAGGGAAATCCCTCCCTCCTGCCCAGCGGGCAGCCCAGGCAGGCAGGACAAGAACGCTGCCAGCAGGGGAGGGGCAGCAGGAGAAGAGCCGGGGGTGCTGAAGGAGAGCAGGAGCAGAGGGTGCTGCAGGTGTGGCACGGGAATGACTGTGGCAGCACAGCAGAGGACAGGCTGTGTGCACAGACACCCAAACACCAACCTGCACTGCACAAGCACATCTGCTCTGCTGACTCATTTAGCATTATAAAAACAATTCAAACACCCTGTGTCCAGAAACCAATTCAACTCCTGTTGTCCCTGAAAATCAGCCTTCTGATTTGTTTTAGTATAGTAGAGTCAGTTCTCATGAATTGTAAGATAAACAAGAATCATGTTTGCATTCCTTTGTAAAAGATCTCACCTGATGGACTTCTCAAGTGACCAGTGAAGATGGAGAGGTGGGAACTTCTCTGTCCAATCTCTGATCACTGTCCAGAAACTGAGAGATACGAGGTCAACAATAAACTAGAGACTTCCTTTCTTCTCTGCCTGAACACCTGTGGTGTGTGTTGCTGTGTGTTCCTACCTGCTTCACAGTAACAAACTCCTGCACTGAATCTTGCCTGAAGGCTCCTTTATAGAAAATAATTCAACCTAACAGCTTTCGGTTCTCATCTCCTACAGCAGCTTGGAAACCAACAGCTCTGTATTTAATGTTTTCCAACAAGGAAAACTTGGTTTTCTTCTCAACTCCTGGTTTTCCAACAGCACAAAGAGCCACATAAATAATCTGGGGGGAGGAGGGGAGTAGATGTCCCAGAAGAAATTACTGCTGATGTAGCGTACCAAGAAGTGCTGACCAATGATTTCCGTGGGTCATGTTTGTGGTTTAGAAAATGAGTTATTTTAATAAGATGTAGTAAGTTCAGGCCCTGAGACAGCAGTGACTTCATACGTAATTTGAACAGAATGCACGGGTGGTTAAGAATAAAAAATGGAAAAGGAATTAAACAGAAAAAAATAAAGTTTGGATCTTCTTTGGAAAAAGAAAGCATATTTTCTGCCACTTCCAGCTTTTCCTTCAAAGCAGGTTAATCAGCAGTGTTGCACAATAAGTTGTCCTGTCCTGAAGATATTAGGAATAGCAACAAACCATATGAAAAGCGTATTCCAGGTCTCTGAAAGAATCACTGCCCCAACCCAACGATGCTACTTCACTTCTGATTTAATAATCTAAGATTAAATTGCTTACTACATTAATCAGTCACCATACTCATTTCATGAGCACACACAGAGATCCCTATATCTTTCATGATTAATTGTTGCCTTAGGCTTTGCCTGCAGAAAATTCTCATTAAGACAAACCAAACTTAAAGCCACTTCCATTCTGAGTGGGTGTCCCCAGAAGAGATTTAAGTGAGTTGCCTGGAATTAACTCTCACATTCATCAGCTCCATCTCTCCTGCACCGACACTGCAGACACATCCTGAAGAATAAGCATGCCCTTTCCAATGATTATCCCAGTTTGGCACAATGAAGTGATCCTTCAGGCAATAGCTGGAGCTGAGCTTTTCAGAAGCATTAAAACAAAAAACATCTTCAGATACTTTAAGCTGGCTTCAGTTTTGGAAAGATTCTGAGTTTTACACCAGTGTAGATCCCTCTGGCCCTGCACACCTACAACCTGAAGCTGAACACAAACTGTGCTGCAGCAATCCCACTGCAACTGGTTCTGCAGTCTCACCAGCACAGCTAAAGTCCCTGCAGTTATGGACGTCACTGCAAGGCTAAGGAGGAAAACAATTCTGCACAAGTCACTTGGCCTGCCAGATGAACAACAGACAGCAGTGGGACAGGCAGGTTATGGTGTGTGCAACCAGGCTGGAGCTGAAGAGAGGCAGGGAAGAGGACAGGGAAGAGGACAGACCCCGCAGGAGCACCACTGCTGCACAGCAAGGCTGAACAGCTGACAAGAAATCAGGGCACGAAACAATCTGACTCCTGTTTGCAAACGTCTAAGGGATTTCAAGTTGCAAAAAATAAGCAAGCAAGCAATTCAAACCGAAGAACGTCCGAGCAGAAAGAACTCAGCTGCGCTGACTGATACACCTAAAGGAGTTTTCCACTCCCAGTTCAGCAGACTATGGATCACAGTAACAGGAGGCTCCGGGAGTCCCGCTGGAAGCACAGGAGGGACAAAGCTACAGCATCACAGCGGAGACCCGGGGAGAACGGGCCAGCACAGCCCCGGCTGTGGGCAGGGCACGGCTCCAGCTGTACGGGATGTGCATCCCACTGCTCATCCCCCTGCACAGGGCACGGCCCCAGGGCTGCGGGATGTGCATCCCACTGCTCATCCCCCTGCACAGGGCACGGCCCCAGGGCTGCGGGATGTGCATCCCACTGCTCATCCCCCTGCACAGGCACGGCCCCAGGGCTGCGGGATGCCCGCTGTTCATCCCCCCAGCACAGGGCACGGCCCCAGGGCTGCGGGATGCCCGCTGTTCATCCCCCCAGCACAGGGCACGGCCCCAGGGCTGCGGGATGCCCGCTTCCATCCCCCCAGCACAGGGCACGGCCCCAGGGCTGCGGGATGCCACCCGGCGGTGGGGCTCACCCGCGCCTCGCGCTGGGCGACAGGCGCCGGCCACGACCCAGCCCGCTCCCCCGACCCTGGCACCTCCCCCGCACAGGGCACGGCCCCAGGGCTGCGGGATGCCCGCTGTCCATCCCCCCAGCACAGGGCACGGCCCCAGGCTGCGGGATGCTCACCCGGGCGGTGCGGGCTCACCCGCGCGGCTCCGCGCTGGCGCTGACAGGCGGCGGCCACGACCCAGCCCCGCTCCCCCGACCCTCGGGCACCCTCGCCCCGCCCGGCCCTCTCGGCACCGATCCTCCCGGCCCGGCCCGGGCAATCCGGCCGCGAAGCTCCGCGGGCCCGAAGCCGCCCGGTTCTCCTCCCCTCTCCGCAGTGTCCGCCGCGGCCGAGGCGGCGGCCGGGTCAGCGCGCCCGGGGCCGAGCCCGGAGCGGCGCCAGCGCGGAACGGAGCGCTGCAAACAGAGGAAACACAGGGAACGGTTCTCCCGCTCGCCCCTGACGCTCTCGGCCACCCGTACCTGTGTCCCGGGCCCCCGGCGGGTCCCCCGCGCCCCGGTGCCGCCCGGCGCCGCTCGTTCCGCGCCTCAGAGAAAATGGCGGCCCCGCGCCCAGGCAGACATTTATCCCCGCCCATCGCCCGCTCGGCGCTCCACGCCGGCCCTGCCCGGCCGCGCCCGCCTCCCCGCCTGGCGCGGGAGCGCCGAGCTGCCGATCGGCCGCGCCGCCCCGCCGCCATTTGGGGCGACTGAGGCGCGGCGGGCTCGGCGCGGGACGAGGGAGGGAGGGAGGAGGGAGGGAGGGAAGGGCGATCCCGAGGGCAGCGCGATCTCGAGGGAAGGGCGATCCCGAGGGCAGCGCGGTCCCGAGAGCAGCGCTGCCCGCCCCCCGGCCCGGGAGGGCGGCCCGAGCGCTGCCGGTGGGGCGGCAGAGGCGGCTGCCCTCAGGGAAAGCGCAGCGCTGCCGCCTGCCAGGCACCCCAGAGCCGGCCGCCTCCCTCCACCGCGCCCCGGGCCTGCCTCGGCTGTCCCTCGGCAGCTGGACGGGTAATGAGTTCACTAATCAGCGCCGATGCGTGCACCCCGGCAGCGGGCGGGTCGGGCCGCGCAGGCGGAGCGGAGCCCCGAGCCGTGAGCCGTGAACCCCGAGCCGTGAACCCCGAGCCGTGAGCCCCGAGCCGTGAGCCCCGAGCCCGAGCCTGACCCGAGCCGTGAACCCCGAGCCCTGAACCCGAGCCGTGACCCACCGACCCGAGCCTGAACCCGCGAGGCCTGAACCCAGCCGTGAGCCGCCTGAACCCCGAGCCCTGAACCCCGAGCCGTGAGCCTGAGAGCCGACCGAGCCGTGAGCCCCGAGCCGTGAGCCCTGAACCCCGAGCGCCCGAGCCGTGAGCCCCGAGCCGTGAGCCCGACCCGAGCCGTGACCCCGAGCCGTGAGCCCCGACCCGAGCCCCGAGCCCGAGCCGTGAGCCCGGAGCCCTGACCCCGAGCCCGACCAGCTGAGCCCCGAGCCCGAGCCGGAGCCCCGAGCCTGAGCCCGAGCGACCCGAGCCGTGACACCGGCCCTGGCGTAGCCGAGCCGTGCCCTGACCGGCGCGAGCCGTGCCTCCGCAGCGTGCAGGGGGGCGAGTCCCGAGGGGCGGAACGTGCTGGGGGTGGGGTGCGAGCTGCTGGGAAAGGTATCTGGAGAGAAATAAAAAACTAAATTTAAAACAAAAAAAAAAAAAAAAAATAGCGTGCAAGCTCTTTTCCTGGAGGAGACAGGGACCAGCTGTCAGGCAGCGATCCCTGTGTAACTCCGCACAGCCTCCATGGAAAAGCAGGGATACTCAAGGGCGCTGCTCGCTGTTAACTCAGTGATTTTGGCTTCGAAAACGTACAGAACGGCACATCAAAACAGTAAACAAATTACCACCCCAAAATACAGCTTCACAGGGTAGCCATTGCAAAGGAAAACATTTCTCCTAGAACTGTTTTTAAAGAGCGTTTGCATTTACAGTCATGTAAGTTACATTAATGGTTAATTAAATAAGCATTACTCTGAAAAAGAGCCTCCAGCAAAATTCTCAGCTTTCTTTTGGATTTCTCTACGGAAGAAAGTTGTGATACAAACCAAAACCTGACTTTAGCTAAAGTCACATTAACCTCAGAGAGGCATAGCAAGGACAAGGAAAACGCAGCACTGTTGGTTTGCATTTCCTAAGCACCAAATAAGAAAAAAAATCCCAAAACACGAGAGTCGTTAGCTCCTGGTGCCCTCTGGGAAGAGCTGTGGTTACCGAGTAATAGGGGACTGAAATGGGAATGGCAACCAGAGCTCTGGAAGGCTGAGACAGGAGTTTCCATGTCTCTAAAGTGCTATGATTCCTATCTATATTTATGATGCATAAACTATTTATATTTTATCATCCACTGATTCCAGTGTAATAATGCCTTCAATTTAGAGGGGATTGCTAAGAGAAGCATTTAAACTTTTGTAGCACCCTTTCACAAGACAAACCACACTGACATTCCAGCTATTAAGAAAATACTTTAATTTTCCTTTTCCGAATCACCATGAGCTCAGACCTACCAGAAAACCAAATCCAGACCGAGGTGGATTCCACTGAGAGCGAAGTTCAAAATCTAAATCATT
This sequence comes from Sitta carolinensis, assembly GCA_032173965.1. Classification (NCBI taxonomy): domain Eukaryota; kingdom Metazoa; phylum Chordata; class Aves; order Passeriformes; family Sittidae; genus Sitta; species Sitta carolinensis. Next base: position 3,273,118 of record CM063293.1, read on the forward strand.
CTTATCAAATTCTTATAGAGTAACTTCTCAATGTCACATTCTGACTGAAGGAGTCCCATGATGCACAAATCCAGTTTACTTATACAACTTGAACAGGAGTCATATCCATGTATCTGACTGCAAAGCTTGGCCCAGGAGGATAAAAATACAAAAATACACTCAAAGCAGTGTGTACAATAAATATTCGCATGGCTTTGGACTAAGCGTGTCTGTGTAGTATGGTAGAGTAGTACAGATTTCAGCAAAATATGCAAAAGGATCTTAAATTCTGTACTATAAAATTATAAACAAAACGAGGAGCTCGAAAAGAAAGGGGGAAAGGAGGGAAAACCACCTCAAGAAGAGGAGATTTTGACAAAGGCCTTTCATAAAATTTTAAACTTCTTTTAAAAGAAGACTAGAACAGTGAAGGAGTGTGGTCATGGAGCAAACAAACACAGATCTGGAGGAAAGCAAGCCAGATTTCAGAGTTAAACAATGCAGCACATGCAAAGAAAGACAATAATTGCAAGAAAGAAACAGAAAAGCAAACAGGGAAACTGAAACATTACAGCACTGAAGTAGAAGGGGAACAAAAAACTGAACAGACTTTCCAAAATAAACTGAAAATTATCAGCATTCTTCCCGAGGTTGATCTGGTTTATGTTTGTGGTGAGCTGTTTAAAGTGTGAATGGCCAGGTATGTCCAGGCATAGAATCAGATCTTACATTTTCCCCATCTGGAGGGTGTCCTACCTGGATCAAAAGCAGCCTGGGGAGCCATCAGAAGCAGAATGAAAACCACTGGGCTCTAGGCTGTGACAGCTGCACTCTGCTGAGGTGTGAGGCCAGCCTGCCTGGGCTTAATTCCCTCTCCCCCCGTGGTTTGTCACACAGCCAGAATGCGAGGGGTGATCCCCATCTTGGAGAAGAGTTTTCCCACTGACTGCTGGAAAGGAGCATGGAAAAGAGAAATCTTTCCAGCAGTTGGGGTGATTCCATTTGCTATGTGCAATATTCCTGTGTTCCCATCTTTACTTGGGGATTCCCCAACAGTATCAAATGTTTGAAGTGGCACCACATAACCTTAATTGTGTCCTTAATACCTCTAAGCCTCAGAAGAATGAGCAGCAAGAATGAGGAGTGGAATGCTGGCTGGGAAAAAGCAGAAATGCATAAACACACTTTATTATGGATTCTGGGTTTCAACTCTTCCTCCCTTCCTCCTCGAGCCAAGGATTGCTGTAGACAAACTTTGCCATTTTATCCAGCCCCAGTTAAAGCACTGTCCTTCTGTAAGGTTTGATTATGCTACAAATGATCCTCTTACTCCTCCATACGTTTTTGGGTTGCTTGGTTTTGAGTTTGGGTTTTTTTGAGTAAGAGAATGTGTCTTAGGAAAAAATTTAAGTCAAACTAGATACAAAAGAAGTCCAGCAGACAGAGACCATGAAGAAAGTGGCCTTGAACAAATCAAGCATTAGCAACCTAAAAGAGAAGCCAAATAAGGCATCTCTTATGTGTATGATGATGCATAAACTATTTATATTTTATCATCCAGCTGAAAGGCTTTATTATTTCTCTGTGTCACTGAAGTGTTCAAAGGAGTGAAAATATAATTTTTAGTTTGGGTTTTTCATGCATTGAGAATTTAAATTGCAGAAATTTGCCTTAAACACCTTATATATGCAGCTGTTAACAGTGCAGTAAACTCGTTTTGCTGGAATGAAAACCATTATTTTGATGCTTTGTCCTGAACAAATTGTCAATTTTTTACTTTATCCATAACCAGCCAAAGGTGGTGCATGCTTTTCTCACCCTGTCCAGCAGCTTTTCAGCCAGATCTTGGGAGCCAAATCTCTCTCTTCCATATGAAAATCTCTTTACTATAATCTAGTTCATACTTACATGGTTCTTGGGTGCTTTTGTATAAAATTAACAATAAATATGTTGGATGAAAATACCAACTATGTAGATTTTCAACACTTCAGAATATAAATTGAAACAGCTTTTCATTAAGCCTCGCAGTAATTAAATTATTCTGAGAGTGCAGCTCTATAAACAACAATCTCCTACTGAAGAAATAAAGTTTGCTAGCCCCTCCTCACTGATAATCTTACAGGAAATATTCTTAGCATTGCCAGCGAGCTCGCAGCAGTGTGCAGTGCTGCAGGGCTGCTGCTCTCCAATTCCAGGGCCAGGCACTTTGCTCCCAGGAAAATCCAAGGCACTGCACTCCCCCAGCCAGTTCTCTCAGACTCTGCTCCACACAGGCTGAGCTCAGGGGCTTCCCTGGATTTTAGGTTCTCATTTGCAGCACTTGTGCCCAAGATTTACCTTTCTCCTGGTGTGACAGGAAGCTGTGCCTGCAGGAACACTGCTCAGAAACCTGGGCTGTCCAGTGCAGCTCCTGCTCACAGGCAATTCTGCCCCACTATTCCCATAAATCCCCCATTGCCCGGCCAATCCTCTGAGTCCTTTGCTGTTCCACACCTTGGTGTCCATTTCTTTGTACAGATCAGCTGAGAAAAAGCAAATAGAAAACAGTGGCTTCAAAGTGCTCCCTGTTGTGTCTGACATGTACAGATTTATTTTATCAGGCGACTGTAACTGGTTTTTCCCCATAGCTGCAAATGTGTTGGAGGAACAGCAGTTAAATTCCAAATAATTTTGGAAAGGATTGAGAGTCTGGGTAAATCTCCTTTCAGAACATAGGAAGTTTCAAAGAGCACAAGACAAATGCACCAGGTCAGCTGGGGTACCAGATCTCAGTATCACTTGATGCTGAGAATATCAAAGCATGAAAATAATTTTAGAGTCATGTTTTATAAATTTAATGTGGAGATGCTGAACTGATGAGTGCCACCTGCACAGGGAATAAAAACTCAGTCTGAATAAGCATTATTTGAGCTCCAAAAAGAGGACAGATTTTTTAAAAAATTAAAAATCTAGGCTATAACTTGTGTCTATTTGAACAGTCATTCCTACTGCAGAGACAATAAATACAGCACTTTGATTTACACGTGTGTTCTATTTTTGAAACCTTACCAGACTGGTTTATTTGGTTTATTTTGACTTTCTGAAAAAGTCTAACCACAACAAAATCTCTTCAGAGCTAGGTACTACAGTTTAAAAATAACAAAGCATAAATAGCTCTTTCCTGACAAACATTTTTAGAACCCAGCCTGAACATATCATAAAATCCTCTTTGCAGCAGAGCAATTACACCTGAGAGAGCTACATAAAAGAGTAATCACCTGATTTCGTGTGACATTAAGCATTGCATTGACAATTTCTCGTGGTCACTGAACTCCACTCAACACTCAGTTCCTCTCCAAGCAGAAGAATTACAGCTATTCGTAGTAGTAAGGTAGAAGATGACATCAAAATTTCCTTTTTCTGTGTGGAATCATGAGTATGGAATGAGTAGTGACAGGGTAAGATAGGAGGCTGGTTCAGACTGTAGCTGAAAAATACACAAACCTTCCTTTATCTCTTCACAAATCATTTTTTTCATTCTGTTTCTTCAACAAAAAGCCCAAGTGGCTTTTTTATAGTTCTGGTGAGAAAGCTGCTCCCACTGTGATGTGTTTGTGCTCCTGCCCTGCTCACGTCACTCTGGGCTTTTATCAAAGGCAGATTGCAGAGACAAGGAAATCCAGAGCAGCCAGGGCATCCATCCCACTGCTCTGCAGCTCTGCCAGCCCAGCTAACACACACCCATCCACATGTGCCTATAAGGTCATAAATTCCTGCATCACTCAAAGGTTCATGCAGGCAGCTCGAAGACAAAAGTCCATTTTAGCCACGTGCCTGCATTCCTGCACTAAGAGAAATGCAACTCTCATTAACTGGATTCTGGTACACACAGCAATGCAAAAGGAGGAAAAAAGCTGTCTGGCTTTCAGCTCCAGCCTATTTATCCACCGTCTTTCAAGTTCATCTCAAACAGTAGGACAAACCAAGATAGGTGATCAAAGGCTGCACTACTTTTGGCAATACACCCCTGCTGCAGCCAGCCTTTGATTCCTGCCCTCCATGTCCTACTGAGCAACCTGGGCTTTGAGGGCCAGGACAATTAAAAATCACCTTGCAAGCACCTCCCTCCCTCCCTCCAGCAGCAGTGCACCCACGAGAATGTGCCAGGGCAGGGCAGGAGTTTGGTCCTGCAGCTGGAGAGGATTGGTGGCTGTACAGGGGGGAGTTCTTTGCAGCCCTGTGCAAAGCAGGGAGCATTCCAGAGCTGCACAGGGGGAAATTTCACTTTGGGCTGAGGCACAGCCTGGCAGGGATCAGCACTGCTCTGTCCCAGCACAAGGTGCAGGAGATTCCCCCTGGGAAGCTGATACACCAGTGCAGCCATGCTGTTTTTTAAAAACTTGCATATGTATATGTCTGATTATAAAGGTGAGGGGTGGTTTTGTCAGATGTTTCATTTGTTAAGGACTCTTTTGCTGTTGCACATTCATTTCTCAGACTGACCAGTGGTAATCAGGTCGATTATATACATAAGAATTTACTTCTGCTTCAACAGAAAAGTCAGCCCTGATGAAATGAACGATGATGTTCACTTTGGTCTTATTTCTGAACGAACTTCTTTTTTAATTTCTTTTTGCAAGATAATAAAAACCCAAAACAATGCTATGAGCAAAACAAGTAAATTACTTGAGCAGTAATTAGCAAAGACATCAGGCCAAAGGAATGCAAACATACAAGTCTGCTGCTGGAGCTCAGAGCAGGAGCCCAGTGTGCTGCGTTAGGAGATTTGTTCCCTCTCTCAGCAACTGCACAGAAATGAGTGTGGACATGTCTGCTTGTACCTGAGTATTTTTAATACTTTGGAGATACACATCTAATACTCACAGGTATTCACATTCATTTATTCAGACATTCCTCACCTTCAAACCTATTCCTGGTGGAGACAGAAGCTTTGCATTAGCAACAAATTGTGCAAGGCTTTCTTCTGCCCTCCACAGAAATGGAACAGTGGCACAAGGGCTTGAGTAACTGCTGGAACATCACTACTGAGGCATCCATTCGGCCAAAGAAACACCAAAATAACAAAATAAAGCAAGCTAAAGTCTTTGCTTTTCGTACAGCAAGTATTTGTAACATGGAATAACTGATTCTATGTTCACACACAAAATTCTCGACAGCGATGAAAGAGAAGGTTATTTTTCCCCCCTTATCACATACAAAGTGGAATGGATGTTTTGTTGCTAGCATGTAATAACGGATTTACTTATAATTCCAGCTTGGGTGTTGATGGCTTCAGCATTGCCCCCTTTCAGCTCCTACATGGATTCTGTGCTGTCAGCTGAACTCTGCAGGGCTCCTGCAGGGTCACAGGCACTGGGGCTCTGGGGCTGCAGGAAAGCCAAAGCCCAGCTGAGGCAGGGAGGGGGAAACTGCAAGGCTTTATTTGCATCTGGGGAGGAGCAGTGCTGAGACATCCCCCCAGGACACGGCTGACACATTCGCCCCTTTCAAGGCTGTCTTTTGAAAATAAACCAAAGTGGATTTTCTCCCCCTGTTGGGAAAACCTTAGCCTTGTAAATAAGGAACAGCACAACCAAAAATATCTTATGTTGGTGCAGGCAATCTTCAGATGCTTTGCCCCAGCACTCCCTAGGTAAATTATTTCACTTCTTGTAGCTTTCAGACTTCGAAATTACCTATATTAACAAATTTTTATGTGAAACATTCTGTACAAAGCAATAAATTATTTCCTCAAGAAATGGATTTTGATGTATCAAGTTTTCAAGTAGGATCATGCTTTTGGCTGACAAGAATGCAAGCAAAACTACTTGCCTTCTTTTTTCCCCCTCTCCCTCTTCATTTATCTTTTGATAACAGTCAACTGCACTTTTTCTTAAAAAAGTATTAATGGTTATAGCCATAGTTTTATTTAAAATAAAAATTGCATAATTTATATGCAAATTTGATAATATTTCAAATATACAGTATGCGTATTATTACACATTAAACATATTAAATAAACAAAATTTTCACCTATGCTTTGTTTATACCAGGAGAGTTCAGGATATTTCCATTACAGCCAAATGCCTAAATTCAGATTTTTAGTGCTATCAGAATAAAGTATATTATTGAGATTATATAAAACAGACCTACTCAAGAGGAATTGCCATTTCTGGAGCAGTCCTTGGAAATCTCTGAATAAGGATAAGAAATAGGATCCATTCTCATATTTGACACAATAAAATTCCATGGATTTATTTAGTTTAATGTAACGTAATTCACTTGAGTATTTAACTTGGGCAGGTGGAAAATCCTAGTTTCTCTTAGGGATAGGAAATAGACTCAAACAATTAAAAGTCTTTGGTTACTTTTCCTGGTAGCTTTTTGTTGCTTGTTTTTGCAGGAAGTTAAGAATTCTCTGAGGAAAGCTCCGAGCTGTTTGTGTGGCTTTGTGAGTAATGGAAAGAATTTACACAAAATATGCCACTGCTGTGTAGTGATATGGAACAATAAATAATAAAATAGGCAAGAGGTAGGAACTGCTCAGACTCCCTTTCTATAAAATCACTCTTCCTAGAGGAAAGTGGAACTGCTGTGGAACAGCTCATATGAAACAGTTGGGATGATAATTGCCAAGGAAGGCTCCTTTGGAATCTGGCAAGGAGCCACGATGTCCTAATTACCTTTACTTTGCAGTCTTTGGTCTGGAAGTAGCTGGAATTGTAGAATTCACTAATCTGGAGTAAATGGGATTGGTCTGCTGCAGCAGAAACCCGGGCAGGCTTTCAAAAAATAGGAATTATTGGAAATATTGTTTTGGAAAAGACTTGACAAGGATATAAAATCCCAGGTACCCGAAGTTGAACAGCATTGCAAATAATCCTTTATGCAGGCTATTGAAATTAACAATTATTTTCTTACGAAAATTAGTAATTTTCCATTCAACAATTCCTCACTGAAGGAACAGCAGTTCCAAGAAAACTTTTATCACGGAAGGCGAGAATTATCCTTTCACAGTAACTTAACACAGCAGAAAACTTTCAAAGCAATAAGCCCTATAAATACCATTTTTACCACAACTATTCCCCACAAGGCCCTGCTCTCTTCAGCATCTCCCAATTAACAGCTGTCATTAGGGAAGGCAGCGTGCAGCATCATCCCCTTCTCGGGCAGCTGCTGCTGCTGTGTGGTTTCAGTTCCACCAGCACCTCCCTGCTGGCAGCCTCAGCTGCAGGGTTTTTCAGCTTCCCCTGAAGTTGCTGTTCTGATCCCCTCGTTGATATTCCAGTGTGAATATCTATCTCACTGCAGAGCCCACTGTCCCAGGCTGCCTGGAGCAGAGCCTGCCAGAGCTTGCCACCAGCCCGGGCTGCCCTTCTAGAAGTCACAGCACTAAGCTAAAAGAGTTTGGTGAGTAATTCATGCTAGACTCACACGATCAGACAGATTAACTGAGTCAGGCTTCGTATTTCCTTAAAGAACTTCTAAATTTTTGGCTTAATTTCCAGCCAGCAGCACGGGCAGTGTGAGTTCCTCACAGGGGATGTGCTCACAAGCAGTTGGTGGCTGTGTCCAGGTTCAGCTTTCACTCTGCAGCAGTGTGAAAAACGAGGGTTTGGGGAAAAGCAGGGTTTGGTTAAATTATCTGAACCTCATCTTTGTGAATAAAAAGTAGGAGCAGTGCTCTGCTTTAGGGCTGAGGGGCAGTTTAACAGCACGTGTAACTGTAATTATGGCCTGAGAAAATGGGACTGCTCTGCTGCAGCACAAACCTGGGCAGCCTTTCAAAAAAAAATAACAACATAGCGAAGATAATATTTTATAAAAGAAGCTGGACAAGGACATAAATCCCAAAGGGTGCCAGAGGGCCAGCCCCTTCTCCCCCTGCAGCCCTCTCCCCCCAGAGCAGCACTCCCTCGGGGTCAGGTTGGGTTTTTTGGCTGGTTTTTCTAAGCAGGGCCAGGGCAGGCTCAGGTGTGCAGCGCTGGAATCTCCCCACTTGGAGAGAGCCCAGCTCTGGCTGAGCAGCTGAAGGCTGATCCCACAAAGAGCAGCCTTTGCATATGCAGAGGGTGAGCCCTGCTTGCTCAGCTGTTTATCACTCTCACATGAGCAGCAGCAGCATTGTGTGCAGTCAGAGCTGAAGACGACCATTATTTTTTTAATCCGTTGTTCAAAATTCCATATGCATTCTAATTAATTTTCCTGCCACAGGTTTTAGCTGGTTTGAAGAAAGCCCGTGTGACTTCTTGGAAACGTTATAAAAAATGATGACAGCAGCAAATGGGAAGGCAGGAAAATTTGCTGATAAACAAAATTTTCAAGGTACTTGAGACTGAAACACAGACATTGAAAAAGTGCACTACTGGATGACGAAATTGTTGATTACACCTTATGAAAGTGGATGCAAAGACAACCTAAATTTTGTGTGCTATCAGTCAGGGGTTCTGGTTTAGCTCTTGTCCACCAGATAAAGACAGGTGGGAATTACTGGGAAGAGCTCCCTAAAAATGCCAGCTGAGTGCTCAGCAATGGTTAAAACAAGAAATAACGTCAGGAGTTTAGGATGGCAGAGGGATGACAAAAACAACAGAAGAGAGAATTTACTTAAGTTGTAGAATTTAAGGATGTACCCACATTTTGAACACAGCATGAAGGTGTGTCCCTGCACTGCCATTTATGTGTAACAAAATTCAGAGGAACAGAAAAGAGCCCCAGGGATTTGGAGAGCTGTAAACCAGCGTGATAAGAAACTAAAGGCATTAGGACTCTTCAGCTGGGGAGAGAAAAGGGTGAGAGAAAAAAATAAAGTTATTTTCATAAGGGAAGCACCTCTCACAGGCCTCTATAGTCATCCTGTAGGGACTGAGATTTGAGTAGGAAGTGGAGAAACTCAGAAAACAGGGACTGTGCTGGGTATTTGTAGATATTCCCTGACACATCCAGTGCCAGGGGAGCAGGAGGGGTGCTGCATGCAAACACAAAAGTGCATTTTTCTCCCACTGTGACCTCCAGTGTTGTCACAATAAGTGGAAGGTTTTCCTGAATTGGAGCCTGATTTCCTATTTCTGGGCATTTGAAATTCTTTGAAGATTTCTCTAAATTGCTGTTTGGGGGTTGTGTGCAGCTTACTATGATTTTATATTTGAAATACCAGAGCCGAGAGCTTTTAAATTGTCATTTAGAAACAACTTACACCGTGACAAATGACTTCTTGGCAGTTACCATTGCTCTTTGTTTCTCCTGTTTAGATTTGGAGTGAAAGATCCTTTTAGTTATTTTTTTTTAAATAAAAATCTCTAGATTATGTTGTGTCTCTGAACGACCTGCAGCTCCTTTTAGCTGTTACTTCAAAATGCAGACAGAGATTGATAAAATCAATAATCTGTCATTGAAAAATAAGTAATGTACTATTAATATATATTATTTGTGCATCTCCTAATTTGAGAAGTATTTAGGACACGAGATTTAGATGCAGATCTGTTCTCCATATGTTCCATAGCTGTTGGATCAGGATCTGCTAAGGCAGGACAGCCCAGGATTTTCAAAATAATTGTGGCTCAGCTTTAGTGATGAGATTGTTCCTTCCCAAAATCCTGGCGAGCACATTTGGCCATGCTTGACCTTTGCTTAATCAAGCAGGATAAACACAGAGTTGTTTCCCCACCACAGAAAAAATGTCAATATGACAGAACAACACTTAGAAAGGTTTTGACAGTAAAGCAGAAAACCCACGTGGTTTAATTTGAAGGGTTAAAATGCTGTGCTGTGTTTACAAAAGTTCTATGAATAACTTGAAAATCCTTGAGAGATAAATCCTAAGGAAACATTTGGGGTGTTAATTCTGGAATAAAGGTGCATAGAATATACAAAAATATGTTGAACTCAGAGTTTTTGTTTATATAGAGCTTGGCAACACAAAGACCCATGAAAGTGTGCAGCATGTTTTTAAAAAGCAAGTTTAAAACACACAGGGTTGTCATCCCAGACTTCTCACAAATAAATAAAATTAAGAAAAAAAAAGAGAGAGAGGATGGGAGAGGAAAGAGAAATAACATTTTTCCCATGCAGGTATTCTAGAGAGAACAGCAGACCTGACCCAACAGAGTTTGCAGAAAGCCAGGCTTAAAAGAGAAGTAAAATAAGGAACTATGTTGTTAAAACAAACAAACAAACAAACAAACAAACAAACAAACAAACAAACAAAAAAAAAAACAAAAAAAAAAAAAAAAAAACCACCAGAAGTTCCCCAACTAAATAAATGTTCAGTGCTAAAATTTATCATCCTGATTCTAGGAACTCAGTGATATCACCACAGGCTACAGAAATAACCCCCCAAGGAGTCACATGGAGTGACATCATGTGAATGTGGAATAAATCCTTGCTTTTTTTAAACTGAAAAATGTATATTCAGCCAAACTCTAGGAAAAAGCACAAAGCAACACAAAGGGCAGTGGCCCAGGTCAGGGGAGTTCAGCTGTGCCCTCCTGATGCTCCCCAGTGTCCTGTGGCAGAACATGCATGGAAGGCATGGTGGCACCTTTATTTCTGATTAAATGCATCATCACAATGCCTCTTAACTCCTTCTGTTCCTGGAGGGAGTAGACATGGAGTGTCCAGCAGCCCCACTCTGAGGCTCTGCCCTCAGGAAGGCACTTCAGGGCTTCTCAAACACAAAGGGGTTTTTATTTTCTCTCGTATGTCCTTGGAAACAAAGGTACCAGGAAACCAGGATGCAGCACACAGCAGAGATGGATTTCAGTCTGGCCAGCCTGCATTCCCACAGCAACATGTTCCAGCACAAGGTTTTCCAAAATCTGAAGTATTTCAAAGAGCCTCTATTAAAAATAAAATCCTAAACCATTTTCTAAGAAAATACAATGACTTTTGAGACCTCCATCAGAACACACTGGCAAAGACCAGCGTGCTGAGCTGTGACTGGTTAAAGATAATAAAAAATACAATAACTTTTGAGATTTCCATTAGAATACACTGGCAAAGACCAGAGTGCTGAGCTGGTTAAAGATAATTAACAGCTGGATGCGGTGTGATAATCACTGATGGCAGCACAGAGCATCATTCCATAGCCCTGCTGTATGAGGTCATTGGCCAGGAGGGTATTTCTAACCACACCAGAGAAGTGCTGCTCCTTCCAGCATGGGACATGGCCAGAGAGGGAAGAAAAAGGAGGTTTAGAATGTCCTTTTTGGAAAAAAAAAAACAAACAAACAAAAACAAAAACAAAAAAAAAAAAAAAAAAAAACAAACAAAAAAAAAAAAACACCAAAAAAAACCAAAACACAAAGTGGCTCTGCTCTGAGCTGAACATGACTTGCCTGCTCCATCTTTTAGAACTGGTCTTGAATGTACCCCAGCCCATAAAGTGATTCTGCATTTCTCCCCATCAGGAGGGCAGTGAGGAGTTCAGCACCAGCCTCTTGTCACAGCTCCTGCTTGCTGAAGTTACTCTCATTATCCAGCTCCATTCATTCCAGGTTTCTTTTCCAGACTACCTGAATATTAAAGTGTGTTGCTTTATGTCACTTAATTCTCTTCATAGAGCTATATGTTAATAAGGAAATAATGTGGTTTTAAGATAGAATGCACAATAAAAATATACACAACAATATCATGGCAAATTTGAGATGATAATGAGCAACAACTACAAAGGCTTTGGGTTTAAAGCAGTGAAGGACTCAAATTGTGGCTCTACCAGAAACTACTTAGCAAAGTCACTCGAGGGAGTAATTGAAATTAGCAGATCTTAAATGTTTTACTGGCTCTGAGATTACTTGGAAAACAATAAAGAGATTTCCAAGAACGGCAAAATGACTTTTGTTAGTGATAGGGAACCAGCTGGGAGAAAGTGTGAAGTAGCAAGGAATAAAACCAGGGATTATCTATTGTACTGTACACCTGGAGCTTCCAAAGTATCAATTTTTTATTTTTTTTTTTTTTTTTTTTGTCTTTAAGTCTCTCCTGATGGAACTGGTTTACTTTGCATAAATACACAAAAATAGAAGCAAAACCCTGGAGCTTTGTTTTTCTGAGCAATTGGCCTAGACTATGAGATAATTTGGAATGGACACCTCATCTAAACCAGAAACTTTGCATTAGAACTCTGAGGCCTTCCCTGACAAAAGCTTCACCAACATAAATTGGTTTCCATGCAAAATTTTGAACTTTCTGTGCAAAACTGGGTGTGAATCTCATTTTCCAATGAAAAAGCGTTTTGTCAAAAGGATCCTTGATGAGGTCTTTTTCTGAAAAAATACTTTTTGAGTAATCACTCTGTAGGGCAAGGAAATATTTGAAAATCATGAGTTTCATCAGTGTCATCCAACAGATGCAATTTTATGTAAGCAATTAACTTGACAAATTCACAGAAGCATTCTCCGCTGGCTTGCAGTTATTTTCAGGCAGCTGCAATCTGTTGATGAGTGGTCTTTGCATATGAATAGATTGTGATCTGTGCATGACTAATTTCTACTTCTGAAAGAGACTTAGCATCTTTTGCTTCCTGCTAGAAAGCAATTACAATTTCTGTGGACAATTCAGCATGGAACACTACCCTTAGATTGGAAGCTGGGTTTCATTCTCAACTCGTTTGCTTGCTTTTGATATTGCCCAATAAATTCCACTGAAGCAGAATCTTAAAGGCCCATCAAGTGATAATTTATGTGACTGTGAGCACTGAAATTAGAAGGACACAAGAGAATCTGAATGTTTTGCATTATTATCTTTGTGCTCACTTCAAACCAGTTACATAGAGAGTTGGGTTTTTTGCAGTCGAGTGCTCACAGTTTCTGCTCCACTGCAAGAGAACGTGTGACCCCAAAATGGCCCTGCCAGGTTCTGCACAGGGAGGGCAAGCTAAGGCAGCAGTTATCACCAGTGCCAACCCAGAAAGCAGCTTTACTGTAGTAATATCTAGATATTCCCTAATGCTCCCCCCATTTCTGCTCGAGATGACCCCAGTGAGGTTTACTGGCCCCTGGATGGAGCGAGGTCAGAGCAGGGGTGCCCCACGCAGGCAGGCTCTGCTGGCAGTGCTGGAACACCCTCCCTGTGCAGCTGCACAGGTTTGATGCTGCTGAGGTAGGAACAGTTCAGCAATTACTGCTCACTTCAGTCTCTGGCCACAGGTACTGACCCTGAGATTTGGGAAATACATTTTTCTTGGCTGCCCTCTGCTCACCATTTGCACAAAAGTTACTGTGGACAAGACAAGCATCACAAATTCCCAGTTTTTCAGTAATTTTCCCTCCTGACTTGAACATCCTGTGCCTTATTCCCAGAGCAGAGGAGAGGAACCACCAAACCTCTGCCACCATGGCCAGTAAGTTTTCATCTCCCCTCTGGCCTTTTCAAAATCCAACACAAGCTGCTAATATTGAATTCAGAGTTCCCCAACCGTGTTCAAAAGAGCTGTGAGATGCTGCATTTTGCCTGTTGAATAAGAAAAACAGTTTCAGTCCACTGGTGGTTGGAGACACTTCAGCAATGAGATCATATCTTTTTATAATCTCAGTATTTAGTGTGTAATTGAAACCAGGAGAATAAAAAAACTGCCTTTTGATGACAGAATGTCTCTGCTGAGTGTGCATCCACTCACATTTGGAGGTGCAGGATGCAGAAAGGTGGCATTTGGAGTAGCTCTCCATAATCAAAGGGGCACAGAGCAATAGGTTTAGGGACATTTTTCATATAAATTGATAGTTGATAATATAAAGGTGTGGAAAGTAGGAAAAGAAGCAAGCATTGGATAAGAAGTATTATCCATGAAGATTCATTTCCCACAAAGGATTCATTTCAACTATATCAAAGAATGATGGTCCTGTTGACTCCATGGTTCATCTCTGGATATATATAAGATATATCCAGATATATTCATATCTTTGTCCATAAATAAACACTTCAGTCAGTAATCAATTCATTTCCAGTGATCCTGATCAGATATCAGTGTTTATTCTGTGCCATGGCATCTATTTAGTCTTAACAAAAGTGGCATTATCAGCCATATCTGAATCTGGACAATTCTACAGACAACGTTGCACAAGTTTCTGATTAAGACCTAAATGTGTAAAACTTTGTGTGCCAGTAGTTCTTCATTAGCCTGCACTCAAGAATTCGAGTAATTCTTTGGTGAAAGAATAAATTCCCCACAAGCCCAATGTCGTAGTTTGGAAAAAATGAGTTTTTTCTGAACTTCAGTGGTCAAACCAATGAGTGCTCAGGTTTAAAGACTGGCACCTGGTGTGGCCACTGAGGACAAGGATCCCCTCTGAGAACACAGGGGGTTAAAAGCAGAGGGCTCCCCGGAAAGCTCTCTCTTGGTTCCGGTCCCTGAGGACGGAGGGATCTCCCCTGCCCAGCGGCTGGCTGGGTGGGGAGGGGAAGCCATGCGGCCTGGGTGAGGTAGGGCCGGAACCTCGGGCACAGAGGGGGAGAGGAAAATCCTGCAGGATGGAAGGGTGGCAGACAGCCTTCTTTTCCCTTCCCCCCCCCCCTTCCCCCGGAGAGAGAGAGACTGAGAAAACTGGGTCTGTGATCTTCGTCACCTTGAAATTTGATATCAACAACTAGACAGTACAGCCGAAGGAGTATGGGGGGGTGGCGCGAGAAGAGTGCCCAGCAGCAAAGATACCGTGAGAGTTCTGGGGAAACAAAGCCCAAGATTTTAACCCTTTTCGTAAATGATGGAAACTTTATAAATGCTAATCCTCCTGAATTTGAAGAAGAAAGATAGAAAGAATTAAGCAAAAATGATAGAGTAAGAATGCTGAAAAGAATCCTAGGTGGGAGGAGATGATGGAGTGGCTTTGGCTGGACTCTTTTGTATAGCCATGGACGGACTCATTTTTTTTCCTATAACATAAAAGCTGTATCTGGGGAGAGGCATTGGCTTGGAGCCAAGAGTGGACAGTAGTGTGAACAGAGATGAGAAGTGTCCCCAAAATTTGAGAGACTGTCGTTTCTTGGAACTAACCAAAGCATCTTTAAAAAGAGAAACCCTAGAAACAGCTCTGGTCCATGCACAGTGGTGAGAGCACTGGACATGGAGGAAGAGGCCACAATGTGATACAAGAAAGACTCCTATCTCTCCTCAACGAGCTGAGTACTGATTATCGGAAGGGTGGTAATAGACTGAAGATTAATTATCTAAAAGGTGGTAACGTGATGAAGAATTTTCAGTTTGTTTTGTTAGGTTGAGAACTGGGGGAGGAAGAGTGTTTTTTTTAAAAGTTTCCATGTTCTTCTGTATGTGTTTTCTTTACCTATTATTAGTAATAAAGTTTTCCTCTTGCTTTCTAAATTAGAAACTGTTTTGCTCTGTTTTTGGTCACATCTCACAACAGATACCAGGGACAGTATATCGTTATAGGGGCACTGGCCTTGTGCCAACGTCAAACCTTTGATTGGTCAGCATACCAATTTTGAATTGAAGTGGCATCTGCTCATGCACAGTTTCATCAGCTCCTGAAGCAATATTAATTAGTGGAATTCTCCTCAGGGAAAGGTTTGTGTGTAGAGAACAGAGGAACGATTTTCCTTAGCTCACTCACATGCAAAGAACTGCACTGATCTGGTTCTAGACTGATTTGAACTCAGAGAACTGCATCTTGTGAAAGCCTAAGACTAATAAATTAATAATAAAGTAGCATATCATGAATTTGGTAATTTGGTAAATTTTAAATAAATTTAATTTACCAAATTAAAAATTTGGTAATTTTTAGTAGCCTTTTGGACACTGCTTCCTTCTGTTGAATTAGGAGAAAGGAATGATTATCAAACCTATTGTTGTTTTTTTTAATCTCAGTACAGAGGAACATGGACTCCTGGAATGCAATCTGGTAGTATTCCTCAGGAATAAAATTGCTGCGAGAATCTCCTCTTCCATGTGCCCATACACTCCCTCAGCATCACCCACCCCTCAGTGCAGGGTGGAAACTCTGATGGAAGGAGTTAACTTGGGCAGAGGAAGAGCTGGAATATCCAGTGAGGCTGCACATCCCCTGGTGTGTGAATTAACTGCAGGGGTTGGATAAATTCCCCAGTTCTGGCTGCTCAACACAGGCTTCAATATCTGCTTCATTCTAAGCACTCCTTATTTGTTTATTCTGTGAGCTGAATGCCTTCAAAAGGGACACAAAACTGTCCCAAGGGTCTCTTGCCTATCTTGTGTTTCCACACAAAGAACTGGAGCCGTCTCCAGTCCATGTGCAAAATTAACTGTGGTATTTAAATGCTTTTCACAGCTGACACAGCCCAAATTTATCATGTATTAAATTAAATGGCTTTCTCAGGACAGCAATCATATATTTTTGTACTCATCAATACATCATATACTAATGAGTACGTAAAGTAAGTAAAAGTAAAATCATATCCACGTTTTGAAATGACAAAACAAGATTTAGAAATGCATATCCAACTTTAATATATAATCTGAAGAGCAGAGTTCCTTCTGCACCTTGAAAATTTCACCTTTGATTAAATAACGATTACAATCTTCCCTCAGATAAAGTATATACGTGTGTGTGTATATATTTATGTGTATAATTTCCAAATCAAAGCCTTGCACTCTTTCTGGATGTCATCTGCTGGCACTGGGAGCTGATCCCAGCACCCCAGAATGCAGCCTGGCAGGAATTCAGCTCCTGCTTATGAAGGGCTCTCTAATTGCCCTGGGATTTTTCCCTTTTGAACTGGCTCACTAACCTGTAATTTCTCCTGCTATCTTGCCCAAAGGTAAATGAAGTATCTGGTACACCCAAGGAATTCCTCCTCTGCCACAGGTGACTTCAGATGGGGAGTTGCCATCCCCAAGGAGGGAGGGATTCCCACCTTGCCAGGTTTCAATAACACCGCCAGGCTGGAAGCTCCTGCTTCCATTTCTGCACTTTGGGAGCTCTGGGGAGAAGAACAGCGAGGCCCCCCTGAAACCTCTGAGCTGCAGCTCAAGATTGAGCCTGGGAGAGATCCTGAGCATTGAGCAAGTATTGACTTGATTTGCTAAGGCAAGAGGAGCTCAGAGAGCAGCTGCTGCTGCAGAGCCATCCAGCACCTTCAGCCTGACACACCTTCTGTGCCTCCTTTTGCAAAATCAGGGCTACTCTTGCTCCTGGCACTTTGCACTTAGGCAAAGGCATTCCCACGAATCCCCACTGCCTCAGTGTGGAAAGGTTTGCTGCCCATAAGGAGCTGGTCAGGGCCAAGGCCATGGAAACGTGGGGAGGAGGCTGCAGGGTTAAATGCAGATCAGCATGGAGTGACAGTGGGTCTGTGGCAACCAAAAACAGGGCTTGGAGTGAAATATGAAAACACCAAATCCTCTCCTTTCCCTCACTTTGAGAAACTCTTCTCCCTGCTGGCATCCTGGTATCAAGCCCCTTCTTCCATTGTGGCTTCTGCCTTGTTCCACCTGTGACACCAGGAAAGAAATCAATCCCAAGCACCTGGAGTTTGGCTGCTGGAATGCACAGGAAGGCCAGGATTTGTAACAAAGCTTGGGAAAACCTTTATCCAGACAGCAGCACTGCTTTGTCTGCCTGAACACTCAAGCTTCTGTACCCAAAACTCTTCCCTGTCTTTCAGTGCTCAAAACTACAAAGTTCATTTCAAATCCACTACTACAGATTTCCTAACAAAAAAAAAAAAAAAAAAAAAAAAAAAAAGTGAAATCATTTTCTGCATGAAAGTTCTGGGAGGATACTCAGGTTTGACAAACTGGTTTAGGTATTGGTGAATTGGTGGACAAACAAATTATAAATTCAAGTGAAACCAGTGAAATTATTCCCATGTATGTGCTAAGGAGTGAAAGTGAGAAAAAATAAGCCAGTCTGTGGGGTGTGTGTGGTTCTTCCACCAGTACTGGAGACTGTGGGGAGAGAGGTTGGAGGGGGAGTGGAGACATTTTACAAAAGCAAAAAAGACCTACAGGTGCAGCTAAAAATACTCTGCTTCAAATTCAGTCAACAAGTTAAAAATGCCAGTGAAGCCCCAGAGTGTGGAACTGCCAGCATTCATTAAAAATGTTTATTCTCTTTTTCCTTTAATACAGCTCCTTCAGTAATTATTTCAGTAATTACACACTGTAAGGGTTGGAGGCTTGGCTCCTACAGAGTGGTTCAGCTTTTAGACTTTATTTTTTTCTTCTCCACCTCTGTGTACACGGATTTATTTGTATGCAAACAATATTTGTGCAGGTGCCTGCCTGGCATTTGGGGCACGCAAAGCCAGCGCTTGCCAAAACTTTGCATTTTTTGTTTTCCTTGCATTAAGCAAACAATCATTTCACATACCAGGGTGTTTGGGCACCAGAGGGATGTGTTCTGTATAAAATCCACATTCTTTACGGAACCATTATACTTTTTTCTTGCTAAGGGGGCAGGATAGAGTAGAATGAAAACTTGTGACAGAATTCTGGACCCTTTCTCTGCAGCCTCCAAAATACATGGGTTTCTCTCTTGACCCCCTGATACACTTCCTGCTGCCAGGGTAACAAAATATTTGAGGCAAGGGGAAAGAGTGATGATTCCTGGCTAGAAATACTCAGAGGAGGGGACAAGTTTAGCACCCTCAGACATGAGGTTCTTTATTCAGGGACTCCTGGACACCTTGTGGGATCAGAAGTCTTAATGAGTGTCAAACTGCATCTACTGGTGTTCAACTGATTGCAAAAGTTAATATCAACCTGAGTCCCAAAATGAGAGGGTATTTAATTATTTCATTTCCAGGGCGCTCTGATTAAAAATGAAATAAGGCCAAACACATCTTTCATGGGAGATCTGTGTAACCACAACAGGGTTTTGTGCCAGGATCAGTGAGTGCAGGGGCAGAGGGAATTTTGGAGTGGCTGCTGCTCCACCCTTGGGCTTTGCTGGCAGCTCTGCTCCTCTTTGGGGCTTCCTCTGGCACCACCACCCCAGGGCTGATGTGGTGGCTCTGTGCTCAGGAGGGAAAGCACAGCAATATTCTCACATTCCCCCAGACAGAGGAAGGAGCATGCAGCACAAACCAAACCAGAGGAATGTGCCAAAAAAATGGGCAAAATGTCACTTTTGGGCTTCAGAAACACAGGAGGCAGGGACCACACCAACAAGAGAGCCCAGACCCAGCAGGGGCTGAGGGAGTGCTGGCTGCACCACGGTGTGCAGGGGAGGGAGCTACACTAATTAACTTCAGTAATTAACTACAGTAATCCAATTACAATGCCCAAAACACTCACCCCAACCTCTTTGGTTCAGATTTTGAGGAAGTGTGGGATACCTGTCAGTGAAGGGAAATTGGCCTTGGAGCTTAGAGAGGAACATACAGCAAAATATAACATTTGGGGAATAAAACGTAATGCTCTTCCATTTTGTTATTCTTTCTGATTAGTGGTAGCTTGTCAAGGATTTGGATTGGGAATGTAACTTGACATTAGATTTACCTTGTAAACTCCTCTTTCAAAACAGAGGACAAAATGTGCTCCGCTGTCCAACACAAGCAGGTATCTCTGCCAAGAAAAAGGACACTGGGCAAAGGGGTTCTGATGGCTGTTGTTTGGCACAGGCCTGTGTTTGTAGAAAACCTCCATTTCCAGTCACTTGGGTGGGGAGTTTTTATGGAACAAGCTTGATTAGGTTGCTTTCCTAAGGAGAGGAAGCTTATGTAATGGCTCAGTCTATCTCTTGCTCCAAATTTCATACATATTTGACACATGAGTCAAGGCCTCAAGAAGAATTAATTTTCTAAAGTTTCTTGGAAGTCAGCAGCTGAAGACAGAAAAAGGAACCGTGTTCATTCATCAGCTGAAGGAAAGAAAGAACTCAGGCACCAAATATTCCTGTTTATGCAGCAGGCTGGCCAGTGCCCAGGTACCTGGGGCTGAATTAGCCCCAGCATGTGAGGGGTTTGCCCTCTGAAATGAAAACCACAGCTACAACATCCTTATTTATCACAGCAGAGCTGCTTTAGGGATGAGGCCACATAAATCTGTGGTGGAACTGCTTTAGTCTTGCTGTTTGTGGAGCAATGGTTTGGGGTTTTTTCCCCTTGAAATGTGCTCTGACATTCAGAACACAGCAAGCTTAGTTTCCTTGCTCTTAAAAAACCACGGGATACCTGACAAACTGTACCATAGATGAGGCACAAGTAATTAAAAGACTGGGAAATATCCACAACATCCTCGCCCTTGGCTATTTCACTCTGGAATGAATGGGCAAGGGTGGGGAATCACCTCTGCCCCACCTCTCTCAGCTCCCCTGGAGTTCCCCACATTGCCAGAGGATGAGAACGGGAGTGGAGCTGCTCCAGTGCAATCTGTTGACTCTGATTTTGCTGAGGAATAATAGCAATGCAGTGATATAACTGCAGGAAGCTGTCCAAAATCATAAAATACCTCTTTTTTTTCCCCCCTCATATCTGTGTCATTCCCTTTTCCATTTGTTGTTCACAGCCTGAATTCCTCAGATAACTTTGCTGCAGATTTGAGTTTTACTGCAGATATGGAAAACTGCCTGGAAGTTTTGCTCCTTGGTTGTTCTGGCTGCTTTTCAGCCTCAGTGATACTCAAGATGCAACACAGCCAACTTGCTCCAGCAATCATTCTATAAAATACACCAAAAAATAAAGGATCCCATACAAAATTATCTGCTACCTTAATTAATGACTCCAGGAAGCAGTAAAAGTAAGTCTGGCCCAGGTCTTTGGAGGGCTAATTCTAATTCTGCTGGAGAGGTGAGGTGAGCCTAAAATGCACCAATACAGGGCTAATCTAGAGGTCAGTAAACACTGCATATTTTCAGTTAATAGTGGGGTTTTCTGTCCAATAACCAGAGGATGTTGGTAGCTCTGACTGCACCCTGGGCTCACCTTGAAGCTGTTCCCAGCACCTGCTGCTAGAAAATGAATGTGGAGACACCTGAGTTGCACCACGCGACTCTTTTAACAAAAACTGAGCTGATTTCTGTGGAACAGGGCTTGGACCAAGAGGAAAAGTCCCGTTCCTAAGGAATGGAGCTGCAGGAAGCAGCTGAAGACAGCCAGGCAGGTTTGGAAGCTGCCTGGGAATGTGACACACGTTGTACACTGCCCATCAGATAAGCACGGGGTGCCCGGGGGGGTTGGGGGTCTCTGTGCAGGGCCAGGGCTTGCACTGGGTGGTGCTGGGGGTCCCTCCTGGCTCAGCTATTCTGTGATCCCACTAAAAACACCTGAGCAGTTCCAAACACCCACCTAAGGTGGGCAGGAGATCACCTCCAGCTTCCTTCAGGAAGAGCTGCTGTTCCTAGGTGTGAAAAACCAGGTTCACTTTCTTGGTAAAATTGAAAAATGTTTAATGGAGACAATAAGAGACATAAAAATAAAGCAAAGGTTAAAGGGCCGGGTGCCTTGGGGCTCTGCCAAGAGCACCCCCGTGTCCTGGAACCCCTCCTTTTTATCCTGCTCTTCATGCAGGGACATATGCACATTCAAACTCTTCCAGGAACTGCTCTGCATGGTCACTCTGGGTCTGTCAAGCACAATCCCACTTTTATTCTGTTCTTATCACCTTTTGATTTGGGCTTGGGTCCCTTTTTCACAAGTTGTGGATGCTGAGAGTCACTTGGAAGTTATCTATTCAGGCAGCTGAAACACACTACACCTAAATTCCAAACTACAGCAAAAACCCCATTATACATCTATCCAGGCAGTTAAAAACACACTAAAAATTACAGAAAAAAACTATTCTGCAAGATTCACTATATATTTATTCATATCTAAAACAATGATATAACATTCATTCCAACCTTTGAGGAAAGCTACACACGTTAATCTCGGCCATCCTTTGGAAACTCCTGAGCCACAGGCGGGAGCTCCGGGGCAGATGGGCTCCGGAGCCCCAGCTCTGTGTGGATATAATTCACTGTTATGCAAACACACAGCTGCTTTCAAACCTCACTTACACACTCCTGGCGGGTTCGCTTTCAAAGCATCCCAAAAGGAGGCAGAAATAAAGCCTCCTGCAAAGAGGCTTCGATTAAATCTAGATAGGGTTTTTGCAGACAAGTCAAAGGCGAGCAGGCTGGAAGCCCGGAATGGAACTGCGCTGCTCCAGGGCAGTCACACTTCAAAATGCAACTTTGTACCTGGTAAACATTAATCCCCGTGTCTCTTTAATATTTAAATAGAAAACGGCAATTTTAAAGATTATTAGATTATGATTTGTGCTCAGAAAATGTGGAAATTTCCACCAAATCCTTCGTACAAAATTCATAAACCTCCCCTTAGAAACAGCACTGGGGCTTTTCCATCTGATCGCAGACTAATTAATTCAGCCTTTGGAAGCAGGTTCGGTAAGTATTTAATCCCGACCCTTTAGCCTAGACTCAGGCTAAATTAACCTCCCAGACAATTAAAAGCTGTGAAAACCCCACTCCCCCCACGGGACCCCTCGGGACTCACCAGGACCGTGTTCCACAGATCCCAGGGCTCTGGATCCCAGGGATCCCGGGCTGCTCCTGCCTGCCCGGGCTCCAGCACCGAGTCCCAAACCCACGGGCTGCACCCTGCAGCTCACATGGGGGGACAGCGCTTAAAAAAAAAAAAAGGCAAACCCAGAGGGTTAATTTAAACCGCCCCAAAATGTTGGGGTTTTCCCCCTCACCCCCACGCCAGGGCTGCCGGTGAGCCTCTTCCAGCTTTCCCGACAGTTTTCCTGGAATTTTAACGTCCCCCTCTCTTGGGGGTTTGTGCTTCTCGGCTCTTTTATTTTTAGCTGCAGCATTTCGCCGCGGCTCTGCCTGACGCCAGCAGCTGTAACTGGATGCCGGGTGCCGGCGAGCCAGGGATGGCAGCGCAAACCCTGGGAGCCTGAATCCCGAACCTGCCCTGGGAAAGCGGGCACGGGGGCTTCAGCAGCACGGAGAGCCGGTGTTATAAATGCATATTTTAGTATTGGCTTTTCACAAATGTCGGAATTAATGTTATAAGCATGATGGTTTGGGTTTTTTCTCTCTCTAGTAGAATTTTACTGTCTGAATAGATGTATAAGGTTTTTCTTTGCTGTAGTTCGAATTTAGCTGCCTGAGTAGATAAGATAACTTCCAAAAGAGACCCAAGTGACTCTCAGCATTCACCGCTTGTGAAAGAAAGGACCAAAGCCCAAATCAAAAAGATGATAACCGAATAAAAGTGGGATTACTCTTGACAGACCCAAGGAGTGACCATACAGAGCAGTTCCTGGAAAAAGGAATATGCATAAGTCCATGCATGAAGAGCAAACCCAAGGAGTGACTATGCAGTTCCTGGAAAAGTGAATGTGCATAAGTCCGTGCATGAGGAAAAGGATCAAAAGGGGGGGTTCCAAGACACCCGGTCGTGACCGTATTTCTTTGCTCTATTATTTCTCCTATTGTCTTTATTAAACATTTTTAAACTTTACCAGGAAAGTGAACCTCGTTTTTCAAACCGGGAAGGCTTCGGGGTAAGCAAGTAAAAATCCAAGATGCAAAGGGGTCTGTCCTGCCCAGGTGTGTGCGAGCTGCGTCCCACGAGCAGGAGTTGGAAACTGAGCTAAGCCATTTCCCTGCAGGAACCTGGGAACAGGCTGCCCCAGAAAGGGCTGCTCTCAGCAGGGCTGGCTGGGGTGGATAAATCACAGCAGGATAGCAGGTCACTGCTGACAGCCACCTCCCAGGGCACATCTTTGCTTTACACACACAGAACTGCAGCCCCCAGGTCTGCCCCAGATAAATAAGGGTCACATCTCCTACCCAGCTGTCAGGTTTCCCTTCCACACTGGAATAAATCTGACTGAATCACTTTACCTGAACTAACTTTTTAGTTTTCTGTTCTGGCCTTGTAGCAGAGAACCAGGTGAAGGAATTGCCATTTTATCTGATTGAGAAATTGTTCCTCCTGACTCTTCCAGGAGCTGTAACCACGCAGCATGTCTACAGCAGAGTGCAACTGCTCCAAGGAAATAAAACACCAGTGTGTGGAGGCATTTTACTCCCCAAAGGTGACAGGATGGGTCAGCAGCAGAGCCAGGGTTGGGGTGGGGTGTTCAGCCTGCTCAGCCCGGGTGCAGCTCCCTGCTCCTGCTGCAGCCTCCAGGGAATGAAGTTCCCAAAGCTGGGAATGCTCCACTCCTGCCCTGGCGCTGCACCCGCTGCTTGGCCCTGCTCTGGTGTTGGTTGCCAGGAAAGAGGAGAAATCCAGGAAAGCAGAAAGCACTGGGCTTGCCATGGGCCAAGGGACAGCACCCAGCTGCACGTGGGGAGGCAGGAATGCTGGGCCTATTTCCTGGATATCCAGAGGGTGTGCCACACTGACATTGCCTGAAAATTAACTTTTTACAAGGCAGCTTCTCTGTCCTTTCATAAGTGACAAGTGCAGAGCAAAACGAACTGAAAGCAGAGATCTTAACAGAGCAACTGTGACCTGTCAGTTTTCTCCATTGCATAAAGTTCACAGGTTTGGGTTTTTTAATTCCTGGTGTATTTAAAACTGGTCTGGGCAAATTAAGTAACCCTGAGCATGTTTCCTTGGCAATGATGGCAGTATTTGATATTTGCTCACCTCCCTGGAAGCAGTCCTGCCAGCTGTCCTGTGCCACCCCACACAGAAGCAGGAGGTGCTCTGCCTTCCCTGTTCTGCTGTGCCACAGACTGGGAGAGGCTGGAAGAACACACCTCATGCAGCCTCCCGTGTCCTCATCCTCTCACTTTTCACATTCTCTTTGGATCACATTTCCTCCTGGCTCTCCCTGGTCCCACTCATTCCTGATGAACCCTTTGTTTTCTTTGTCAGAATTAGCAAACTCCTAAAAGGAACCACAAGAAAAGTGACATTATTTACCCTCAATGCTGCATATCAGAGCTCAGGAGCTGCTGCTGCCACTGTGATGCTGCAGTGTCTCATCACATCAAGCACAACTGAGGTGAAAAACTTGCTAGTCTTTCATGCTGATGCGGATTTTCCATAGAATTGTTTTTCTCATCCAGATTTTTCCTGAAGTGACCCCAAGCTTCACTTTCTCTTCCTGCTGCTGGCTGGCAGCCTGAGACACCTCCTTGGAAGTGCTTCAGATTCAGGCTCAACGATGAGTCAAAAACTGGAAATTTGCCCACATCCCATTGCCTTGCTCTTTTTTTTTTTTTTTTTTTTTTTTTTTTCAAGTGGAAGAAGAGTGATGGTGATTTGTTAAGGGAATTTCTGATCTGCTCTTTAGCTTTTCTGGTTTCTGACTTGCTGGATGCACAGACTCTGCCAGGGAGTGTGAGCTGACAGCAGCTGGCTCTGGAATGCTAAACAACTGTCTCAGAAATCTCTCAGCTTGGTCCACAGGGCTTGGAGAAGGGGATCAAGGCAGAAAATCTAGTGAGTGCTGAGACTGGGCTGATCCCTGGGCAAGTGGGAGCAGTTCTGGACTATCCAGCACCAAGGAGGCTCCTGAGGTGAGCACAGCCCTGTCCAGCCTTGGGCACTGCCAGGGATCCAGGGGCAGCCCCAGCTGCTCTGGGCACCCTGTGCCAGGGCTGCCCACCCTCACAGAGAAGAGGTTTTTTCCTAATATTCCATCTCCAGCCTACTCCCTTCCCATCTAAAGCCATTCCCCTTTGTCCTGTCATTAATCCTGCCCCAGCCTCCTCCAGGCACTGGGACACTGCCCTGAGGTCACCCCAAGGCTTCTCCTCCCCAGGTGGACAGTCCCAGCTCCCTCAGCCTTTCCTCCCAGCAGAGCTGCTCCAGCCCCTGACCAACGTGGGGCCTCCTCTGGACTGGCCCCAAGGCAGATCTGCAAGATCTTCTCACCTGGGAAGAATATTCCATCAGAATTTTCTGTGAGAAATCCCATGGATGGCCACAGTACAATCCCTTCAAATGCTGAGACCCAAAATATGACTGGGGGGAGATATGTAATGACCTATTTAATAAATTTCCGTGCTAAAAGTGTGGTTAAGTGTGTTTACACAGAGCTCAGCATGTGCAGGGCAGTGTTTTTGGGGTGCTGGGCAGATGTCCCAGGGTGTGCCTGGGACAGCTGTGGAGAGAAAGGGGATGCTGCTGATGGAACACAGGGTTACCCCTTCTGTCATCATCCCTCCATCCATCCACCTTTTGCATTTCTCTCAGCAAGAAACACGGGCAAGGGAGTCCCTGAGACACACAAGAAGCCCTGAGCTCCTGCCATGTAAATATTTGTACAGCAGGCAGTGAGTCCTGTGCATCAGGGCAAACAGAAATTCTGCTCTGTTCTCCAACACGAGGATATTCTATTCAAACCCTAATATAATCTATGGAGCTGCCACCAAAAATCAGCTAATTTACAACCAATCTCCACAAAGAGATTGTTTCCCACCTGCCCTGACATGTTCTTGCAAGCACCTTGTTCTTTGTTCTGTTGATTTATTATTTCTTTTTGTAGACAAGGTAGAAACCGTTAATCTGGGAATCTGTACTGGGCAGAAGGCAGGGTGTAAACCAGTTACACTGAGATAACTGTGGGATAACAGTGGATAATTCAAATTCCAGTCCAAAGGTTTTTGTTCAGTCCTGTAACTTCAGAGAGAGCAACTTTAATTATGTTTTTCAGCAGGGATGAGAGTATCCACACAGTCTGATTTGCAGTGTCTGCATTTGGGGTCTCTCAGGAAAGAAGTGGACTCTCATCTTTTATTTAAGTTACTTTATGGAAGATCTTATCTCTCTTTTTTGTTGAGTACAGAGTGTGCCAGGATAAGCAGAGCCAAACCACTTTACATTAATTCCTTCAAAATGAGGGTTTTACTTCAGACTGGGGGGGCTGTGATCTCCTCTCTCTTGTTTCACTGGGAGAGAAGAATTGCTGCTCTCTCAGATGCTGGCCAGATCCAGCTCTCTGAGCTGCTTTGCTCAACCCATGGTTTTCACTGACACATTTTTTACATGTAGTTCCAGATCTCTGCAGACAATGTGCCTGTCCCTTGTGCCATCAGCCAAAATGTTTCAATATCTTCTTTCCTAAGTGTTTCCTTAAACAGGGCAAGAAGTGTACCCCTCATTTTTTATGTATGGTGGTCTGGACATAAACTGAACATTCATTAATAACCATCCATAAACTGAACATTCATCCATAACATGCACTTTGTCCTACCTTTGACCTAATTTTGTATGTGCAGGAAAATTAACCAGTATTAGTTCATTGATGAAAAAGCATTCTTTATACAAGGAATATAATATATTCCATAATATATAATTATGTATATAATTATACAAGGAATATTTTCAAGGAGCTCAGATTCCTACGAATACCACTCTGTTACTGACTTGGACTTGCTTCTTGAGCGTTGTTCCAGTGTTTTTATTTGGTTTCTTTCTGGTTTGGGGTCTGATTTCTGGTTGTTTATGCAGCTTAGAGGAAGGCCAGTGCTTTCAGAAGTGCAGGTACCAGCCTGGATGTCTGCAGCAAACCAGAATACTGCCTGCAGTTAAGGATGTCACTACTAAAATGAGCAAATAAATTCATTTTAGATGGTTTATTACAGTGCTTAAAGAAGTATTTCTTTTTCAGAATCAAAGTAGGCCAGCCTACCTGGTCTCTTTTTTACATCTCTCACCTTCTCACAGACTTAACTGCAAACCCTATTGATTAAAATATGCCCTATGCCCTCACTCTTGTAGCTTAACGCTCAACAAAATTAAAAGTAAAATAACCAAATTCTGGATTTCTTACAGCAATTACAGTTCCTGGTCACTTGGCTATTCGAGGATGATGCAATATTTAACATTTTGTTTGCCTTTCTCATGCAGGCTCCCACACCCCTGATGCCTCCATGTACCATAAATTGCTTTATGGAGGAGACACTGGAAAGCAGGAGCCAAATCTGAGCAGGGAGTGACCTCCCCTATGACCATTACATCACTGAGGAGAATCACCAGCGTCTCTTCTCTACGAGAGAGCAATCACACCCATTGCTAAATAAAAACCTGCATTTTTTGATACATCTGGAATGGGGCTGAGCTTGAAAACGATGCAAAATTATTATCATTTAGAGAAAAAGAAGTCTCTTTTCTTTTTCCTTACCTGATAAAACTGATGGCCTGAATAATTCTGATAATTCTGATAGTGTGGGGTGAGCTGGGGTGTCAGGAGTTCAGGAGTGCAGCAGGAAGCATTGAACTGTTGAATTTATAAACTGCCCTGAGAACAATTCAGCAGCTCAGGAGAGGCAAAAGCAAAGGAAGATCCCAGAGTCTTCCCAGTCAATAATTCCACCTGGGTTAAAACGAGCATTTGTGGGAAAAAAATCTGGGCTTTGGTGTCTCGCCCATGCCATGCCCATGGACGAATCCTCCAGGATGCCCTAATTTATCCAATAATAGAGTTTTGGATGTTAAACTGATCAGCATGGCCATCAGGGCATGCCAAGCACAGGAAAGACACGGGTAACTGGGATTTTGTGGGATTTTGAGGAATTTTGAGCACTTGAGGCCAGCCCAGCTATTCGTTTGTGGCCCAGGCAAGGCAGCTCTGCAGAGTGTTTGCCTTCCTGGTGCAGGTCAAGAGGCAGCAGGAGAACAAAGGCACTCCTTGGAGCCGATAAGGACCCGGGGCTTTGTGGCTGAAACTGGATCCCGGGACTGGTTTAGTGTGGGAGGAGTGCCCGGGCTCCATCTCCTGCTATCAGCTGGCAGACACCCAGTGCTCCTCGATTTCCCTGCTGCTGGAGCTCCTGGTGGGGCTCCAAAAGCTGAGCAGCTCTGCTCTGTGCAGGACTTTGAAACGCTAATGGAAAATTAAAATTAGCAGTGAAGTTTCAGATCTAAGAATTTAACCGCTTAGTAACAATAAGAACCTTATTTTTTGGAGTCAGACATTCTGAGGGTGCAATCAACTCAGACCCAGAGCCACCCCTGACATCTCAGCATGGCACTTCTTGCACAGATTCAGAGCCAGAGAATTCCCCCAAAGCCACAGAGCCTTGAGTGTTTTAGTGTGACTTTAGGGGGGTTGTGGTTCTTGCTCAGTACTTTCAAGGCCAGTTGTGGGTTGGGAAGTGAAGCCAGTTGTGGGTTGGGAAGGTTGTACAGCACTGTTAGAGCAGAACACAGAGGAGAATAGGAACTTTTTGCAGTTTTTTAATTCAGACATGCAACAGCCTAACCTTTATTCACTCATTCTTCGCTGTTTGTAATACAAAAAATGGAAGATCGGAAAAGAATGAAAGAAATCCTAGTTAAAATGAGATTTCCCCAAACTGGAAGAACAGAGAACATAACCAATTTATGGTATAAAAAGCCTCTGGTCCTTATGAACGTTTCCATTCCTCCATGCTCGTGCCAGCCTGTTATTGCTCACAGCGACAGCACCTGTGAAACCTCTTTTCTGGTCTGGTGTCACTCTCACTGTCCCGGTGTCACTGTCCCGGTGTCACTGTCCTGGTGTCACTGTCACTGTCCCGGTGTCACTGTCCCAGTGTCATTGTCCCAGTGTCACTGTCACTGTCCCGGTGTCACTGTCCCGGTGTCACTGTCCCAGTGTCACTGCCACTGTCCCAGTGTCACTGTCCCGGTGTCACAGTCCCGGTGTCACTGTCCCGGTGTCACTGTCACTGTCCCGGTGTCACTGTCCCACTGTCACTGTCCCAGTGTCACTGTCACTGTCACTGTCCTGGTGTCACTGTCCCGGTGTCACTGTCACTGTCCCGGTGTCACTGTCCCGGTGTCACTGTCCCAGTGTCACTGTCACTGTCACTGTCCTGGTGTCACTGTCCCAGTGTCACAGTCCTGGTGTCACTGTCCCGGTGTCACTGTCACTGTCCCGGTGTCACCGTCCCGGTGTCACAGTCCCGGTGTCACTGTCCCGGTGTCACTGTCACTGTCCCGGTGTCACTG
This sequence comes from Sitta carolinensis, assembly GCA_032173965.1. Lineage (NCBI taxonomy): Eukaryota > Metazoa > Chordata > Aves > Passeriformes > Sittidae > Sitta > Sitta carolinensis. Next base: position 3,302,920 of record CM063293.1, read on the forward strand.
TCCCAGTGTCACTGTCACTGTCACTGTCCCGGTGTCACTGTCCCGGTGTCACTGTCACTGTCCCGGTGTCACTGTCCCAGTGTCACTGTCCCAATGTCACTGTCACTGTCCCAGTGTCACTGTCCCAGTGTCACAGTCCCGGTGTCACTGTCCCGGTGTCACTGTCACTGTCCCGGTGTCACTGTCCCAGTGTCACTGACCCAGTGTCACTGTCACTGTCACTGTCCTGGTGTCACTGTCCCAGTGTCACAGTCCCGGTGTCACTGTCCCAGTGTCACTGTCCCTGTCCCGGTGTCACTGTCCCGATGTCACAGTGCCGGTGTCACAGTCCCGGTGTCACTGTCCCGGTGTCACTGTCACTGTCCGGTGTCACTGTCCCAGTGTCACTGTCCCTGTCCCGGTGTCACTGTCCCGGTGTCACTGTCCCAGTGTCACTGTCACTGTCACTGTCCCGGTGTCACTGTCCCAGTGTCACTGTCCCTGTCCCGGTGTCACTGTCCCGGTGTCACTGTCCCAGTGTCACAGTCCCGGTGTCACTGTCACTGTCCCGGTGTCACTGTCCCGGTGTCACTGTCCCAGTGTCACTGTCACTGTCACTGTCCCAGTGTCACAGTCCGGTGTCACTGTCCCGGTGTCACTGTCACTGTCACTGTCCCAGTGTCACTGTCCCGGTGTCACTGTCCCGGTGTCACTGTCCCTGTCCCGGTGTCACTGTCCCGGTGTCCCTGTCCCGGTGTCACAGTCCCGGTGTCACTGTCCCGGTGTCACTGTCACTGTCCCGGTGTCACTGTCCCAGTGTCACTGTCCCAGTGTCACTGTCACTGTCACTGTCCCGGTGTCGCAGTCCCGGTGTCACTGTCACTCTCCCAGTGTCACTGTCCTGGTGTCACTGTCCCGGTGTCACTGTCACTGTCCCGGTGTCACTGTCCCATCCCCGCGGGCAGGGCTCCCTGCCGGCTCTGCCTCTCCCCAACCCGGGCGGAGCTGCCCGATCCCCCGGGGGCTCTGGGCTCTGGGCTCTGGGCTCAGCTCTGGGATTTGGGGTCCGAGCTCAGCTCTGGGCTCAGCCCTGGGCTCTGGGATTGGGGTCTGAGGTCCTCCCCTCCCCTCTCTCCGGTGTCTGGCCCCAGCGGTGCCCGCCCGCCCCCGGGCTGCTCCGAGCCGCCCGCCTGGCTCGTTTATCGTTTGTTGCTCAGCCCTGCGGCTGTTTCCCCCGGCTCTGCATTCCCAGACACCGGCCCCTGGGGCCTTTGGTCCAGCGGCAGCGAGCAGAAGCGGCACGGCGCGGATGTGCTGTGCTGTGCCCCTGCTCCCCAGCCAGGCTGACACTGCCGCGGGCAGCTGCGGACCCGGGACCAGCGCTCTGGGGCACTTCAGTGCCTGCAGTGTCCAGAGGAGATGCAGGGCCATTCCCTGGAGAAGCACTGAGGGCAGCTGCCCCACCAGAGTGAAGCTTTCCCCTTTGTGCAGCATTAAATCAGAAAAGTCCTTCGGTGAGAGGTGTTCCTGCATCTATGCCTGCTCCACCTTTCACATCCTGGATATTTTATGGTGTATGCAAAGAGCAAATACCAGCAGCAGCCGAGGTTTACCTTGCAGGGGGAAATGCTCACACCAGAGCCAAGGTGACCTTCACAAAGTCACTGATTGTGCAGGCTCAGCCCGTGGCGTTCGGGGTCACTCCTCCCCTCCCCTTCCCCACAGAGACAGTGAGAGGGGAGAGCTTCTGCACCACCTTGAGGAAGGAGATATTTGGCCTCCAGGGGCAGGGTCTGGTCTGTGCAGGCTGCAGAGCAGGGGGGCTGACCCTGGGAAATTGTGCCATCCAACCCCCAGGGCTTTGTGTCACCTTAGCACTGGCCCCCATAAAGCTGGGACAATGTCTCCCGACCTCAGCCAGTCCTGGTGAACCCAGAGTCACCGAGAGCTGCTTCCCCTCAGTCCCAGCAGACTTTTCAAAACACACCTGAAGATTGATTAGAAATGGCTGAGTTTCACATTGGAGCTCAAACAGGGCACCAGGGAGAGTAAATCCTGCAAGTGCCAACTTCCAAGTGTTCTCACAGGGAGCATCCAGAATGCCAAGGGCCTTGCTTGGTGCTCCAGAGGGTTTGGCTGACAGAGCTCCTGAAAAAAACACAGGCATTCTGGCATTAATCCAAGATTCCTGGCTGGCTCCCAGATTACAGACTGGCCTGGGAAGAGTTAACAATAATTCCCCTGCTGCCCTGCAGGGAATTCTCCTGCAAATTATCTGCAGGCAGCTAGAAACAAATACCTGCAGAGGTAGAGGAGCATGGGGGCATCTCAGAAGCTCTGTGCAGCTGCAGAGAAGCAGCAGCGAATTCCTCTGCAGGCTGTGTGTGAAGGCAATAATGGCTGTGGCACGCTGGGGTGGAGGGCTTCAGGGGTCCAGGATCTGAAGTCACTCTTTCAGTCACTCTGTCTGTGGCTCTTTCTCTACTTCACTCAAATCCTGCATCACAAAGGCTCGTTAATGCTGAAGCAAACAAAAGCAGAGCAATCCAGTCCCAGTGCTGAGTGCACTGATGGTAAGGGAGTGCTGGAGCTGGCCCGTCATGGCTCTAGACTGAAAAATTCCAACTGCAAGGACACAAAGAACACGTGGGAGCTCCTGCAGCCACGAGCCTGCAATCCATAAACCACAATCTGCATGTGGGCTTGGCAGGACTGAGGTGCTGCAGAGAGCACAGCTGCACGTGGAGTGGGGACTCCACGTTTTGGGGTGGTTTTGGAGCCTGTGGCACTGAGCCACTGTGGGGGCAGCAGTGGCTGTGCCCTTGTAGGGACACAGATGCTGTCCAAAGGCAGTTGTGCACCTGGAGCTGTCGAGTCCATGACCCAAAGGATTTTGTAATGGTCCATGGGCTGAGGCCTGGGAACAACACAAACATTTACACCTCTCACCTAAACCTCAACCTCTAAAAAAGTCAAAACCCCCCAAAAGTCACCAAGCCAAATCGAGCTGCATTTCACATTTTGCTTCCCAGCCACAGGGAGCCAAAGTTGACCCAGCAGCGAGCTCCAGACAATGAAACCAAGTAAACACCTGCCCAAACCAAAAGTACCAGCAGCAAGCAGTTAATATCAAACTCTAAACTGGAGTCTCATTTCTTGGAAGTGGTGTGGGAGCTGTCCCCTGCCCAGAAGGTTACAGAGGGCCTGGGTGTGATGTAATTGTTCTGGCACTGACAGCAGGCTGCCAACCAGCTCTGCTGGGATTAGTTCATTCACTAGAACCGAGGCACTGAGTTCACCTCTAGGGTTGCCCAGATTAGGGCACAGAACTGGAAAGAAATTCCTTGAAACTCAGGCTCAGTGCTCCCCTATCACAGAAAATTGCTCATTATCAGTTGGGTGAGGACGTGCCACCTCAAGTACGTTTTTTTTTGAAACCTGCCTGACTCCATGGGGAAGGCTGAAGAAAAATTTAGGATTAGTTGCATGAACAAGACCATCTCCATTTTCACTGTATCAGCTGGTAAAAATTTGGTTGTTCATGAATGTATTGCCCAACTGAAAATACAAGGCTTTGACTAATTATTTTCCTTTTTAGGCCGTTTTCTTTAATATTCAGATGGAAATATGTTCACTCAGCTGGTGACGTGTAAAACAGAAGAGCACAACCAAGTTGTAGTGACTTGACTTTGCCTTGCACAAGTAGAGGTATTTGAAAATAAAAATTTTAAGTTATTTCTGTAATGGGAGCCTGAATTATACACTGAATGGAGTAATTCTAATGCCTAAATCTCCAAGTTTTGTCAATTTATATTTTCTGCCATTTGCTCTGTTCCAATGGGAACACATTGGAACAGCAGGATCGTATTTAGAATTATAATAAACTCAAAAAAGGCAGCAATTGTGAGCATTTGTTATTCATGGAATGGAGCAATGATAACTGGCACTTTCAATGTAACAATTTGAGATGCTGCAACTTTTCCAGACAGGACAGAATTCACAGAATATTCTAGGTTTTCCATAGAAAATCTTGATTCAGTGGGAACTTATTGGACTGTTTCTGGTGGATCCTTGATCTTAACAACTCTGTCTAAGCTGATGTGAAATGAACCCTGTTTAATTGATGCTGTGGATGGCTCATTCTTGCCCATTTTCTCCTGCAGCTGAGGAAAACAGTAGGTTCACCTTTGGCTCTCTAGGGCTATGCTGGTCAACATGAAGGTACAGCTTACTTTTAACAGGAGTTTTAAGTGTTGGAGTTCTTTCTTCACTCAAAAGAAGCTCCCAGATCTGAGCACAGGGATACCAGTGCTCCATCCCAGCTCAGTGTGGGTCACTGCCCTGCCTTCCCTCTCAGCTGACAGCACCAAGGGTGTATAAATTGGATTATTGCCATTTACATGACCAGAGCCTTCCTCTGGCAAGTGGCTCCTGTGCATCCTGGGAATCTCACCGTACTTCCTTCTGCTTCCAGGAGAGCCTCTCCTGTGTTGTCACTGCTCTCAGTAACTCCTGCTCACTCTGGCTGCTGCTGCCTGATCGGGAATCTCGGCACAGCCGTGTCGCTCCTGTCTCCAGACTTTGCTCCTTTCCATGGCTGTTTAATATTGTAGCCAAAATTTCCCTCTTTACTTCTAAACATACTGGGGTTTAAGCTTGCTTGGGCTGTCTGAGCTGTCCCTGGCCCTGCTGCCCCTCGTGCTGCAGTGCTGGCTGCTTTTGTCTCTCCCAGTTCCCTGTACTGTAGGCACAGTTTGTGGTGATTGGGAATGGGGCTGTGGTGGAGCCTCATCCCCTAATGGGCTACAGAGTGTCAGACAGGTGAGCAGTGCTAAAGGTAAAGAGACCTGGAATGCTGAGGGGTATGAACCGATCACAGAAGGGTGGGGAGGTCACTCAGGTGTAATGTATGTAAGATGAATAGTATAAAGGTTGTGGGCAAGAACAACAAAGCAGAGGTGCTTGGAACTGTTCATGAGGTCTGTTGTGTGGTCTCCTACATCTGGTGACCACCGAGTGACAGAACACCTTGTTGGGGGTTGGGTCCTCTTGTAGAATTTTTTTTCCCATAAATTACCGGGGAACTGATCACTGAGCACTTATGGATGGTTAAGAAAGACAAAAGAAGTGGCCTGGGGTGGAGGGAGGGGAGGAACACGTGGACTTGGCTTCACTTTTGGGGGGGGGGGTGCTTATGGGGAGAAGAAAACAGCAGGCTGAGGTTTCCAGACTTGGGGGGAGATTTTTTGGTTTTTTTCACTGGCACCACTGGAGCGGAGTTCGGAGTTTCCTGCCACGGTCTGTCCGTGTGTGCCCCAGCATTCCTGACCCTGGCCCCTGTTTGCCTGGCCGGAGCCGCTGCAGTTCCTGCCCCCCTCGCTGTCCCTTCGCTCCTGCTCCGAGTGTTCTCCACGCCCCAGCCCGCACCCCTGCCTGCCGGGACTCGTGCTGCAGCTCCAGCCACTGCCAGGGAGCTCCTGATCCATCTGCAGCACCCCGGGACTCTGCACCCCCTGTCCTGCCGGGACTCGTGCTGCAGCTCCAGCCACCGCCGGGAGCTCCTGATCCATCTGCAGCACCCCGGGACTCTGCACCCCCTGCCCTGCCGGGACTCGTGCTGCAGCTCCAGCCCCGCCAGGGAGCTCCTGATCCATCTGCAGCATCCCGGGACTCTGCACCCCCTGTCCTGCCGGGACTCGTGCTGCAGCTCCGGCCACCGCCGGGAGCTCCTGATCCATCTGCAGCATCCCGGGACTCTGCACCCCCTGTCCTGCCGGGATTCGTGCTGCAGCTCCGGCCACCGCCGGGAGCTCCTGATCCATCTGCAGCACCCCGGGACTCTGCCCCACAGCTGCCTGTGTCGGGAACTGCCCCAACGGGGAAAGGGGCCAGCGGCAGAGGAAACTGGGACTGTTTCCCTGGGTCTGTCTGCTGTTCATATCATAGTTATTGTTGTTCTATTGTTTTGTCTTGCTAAACTCAAATAAAGAACTGTTATCCATATCCTCACATCTTTGCCTGAGAGCCCCTTAATCCTAAAATTATAACAATTCGGAGAGAGGAGGTTTTTGCATTCTCCATTTCAGGAGAGGGTCCTGTTTGTCCTTTGCAGAGACCTGTCTTCCAAACTAAGACACACCCTTAACAAGGTGCTCAGTTTGGACCCATATGGGCTCCAAGCGATTGGCAACCGTGACCCACTGGGACAGAGTGGGGGAGGCAGCGTTGGTGCAGCTGGGAGTGGCCGGTGACAGACACAGAGAGGTCCGGACCTGATTTTCTCCTATCAAGACACCTAGAATTAAGTGAGCCACCAACTAGCAATAATAGGAAATAATTTATCAAAAGAGAAAGAGGCTGTTTTAGTGGCCGCCTCGACAGCAACACTGTACAGGACAGCAGAGCTGCTGTGCAGCTTTCCTGGGCCTCATTAACTCCTGCTGAAGTCTCATATTTCAGATGCCAGTTACAGGCTTTGGTCATAATCTTCAAAGTGGTTAATGGATCAAGCCTTAGCTACATTAAAGGCTGAATTTTGATCTGTGAACCATCATGACAGCTGCATTTCCTTGGGGCAATGGAGATTACAAGGCCCAGGAGGAAGCGTATGAAAGGGAGGAAGGAGGTGATCTAAACTGAGAGAAGCAAGGGATGGGAAAAATATCCAGAAGATATTGTACAGATCCAGATATTTCAAACCCGAACCACTCCAGACAGTGATTTCCCCCTGCATCCGAGCAAACAAACCGCAGCACCATCCTTGAAACAAACCCTCAGTAAATTTTTCAGCTACAACTTTTGCTTCAACTGCAAAGTTCTCAAGCAGCCAAGTGCTAGGACATCTTTTCTTTCTTGTCCTCAGACGTGTAGGTGCATTCACAGAATGCTCCAGTGGTAAGAGATTGTCTGGAAGCAGAACCAACAACAAAAATTAATGCAAAATATTCAAAAAGAAACAATCAAATACAGATGAGGTGTCTCTTCTACGAGAAGGACTTTCTGTGAAGCTGCTGCTGAATACAGCCCACAGTTTACTTCTGAAGATAAACCAGAGCTTTTTCATTCCCATTTTGAGCTAAATCAGTGTATTTCAGGCTCAGTGTTTATGCAAACACAAAGGTCCCACCGGTTCATCTCTCACGGAGGTTTCAACCAGCCCAGTGAAACTGGTATAAACACTTTGTAAAGGCTCTTAGTTTAGTTTATGTCAGCTCGGGATGTGTTTATGGCAACCCAAAACAAGCTGTTTTTACCCTCGGCTGCGATGCCAGCGCCCATCCAGCTCGGTGCCGGCGGTCGGTGCGCAGCGGGCTCTCGGTGCCGCTCTCGATGCGGTTCTCGGTGCGCAGCGGGCTCTCGGTGGTGCCTCTCTCTGTACCGCTCTCGGTACCTCTCTCTCCGTGCGGCTCTGGGTGGTGCCTCTCTCGTTAACCCTCTCCGTGCCCTTTCCCGTGCGGCTCTCGGTACCGTTCTCGGTGCCTCCTCGGTACCTCTCGGTGGTGCCTCTCTCGGTCACTTCCGTGCGGCTCTCGGTACCTCTCGTTACCCCTTCGGTGCCTCTCTCGGTACCTCTCGGTGGTGCCTCTCGTCCTCTCTCCGTTTGCCCTCTCCCGTGCCGCTCTCGTGCCGCTCTCGTTACCCCTCTCGTGGCCCTCTCTCGTTAACCCTCTCTCGGTGGTGCTCTCTCGTTAACCCTCTCCGTGCCCCTCTCCTGCGCTCTCGTGCGCTCTCGGTACCTCTCCGTACCTCTCTCGTCCGTGCTCTCGTTAACCCTCTCCGTGCCGCTCTCCGTGCGGCTCTCGGTGCCTCTCTCGTTAACCCTCTCCGTGCGGCTCTCGGTGCCTCTCTCGTTACCTCTCCGTCCGCTTCCTCGGCTGGCCTCTCTCGTTAACCCTCCGTCGCCGGCTCTCACCCGTGCCGCGTCTCGACCCCTCCGGCGCCTCCGCGCGGCACCCCGCGCACGTCCGCGTCCCTGGCAGCGGAGGCAGGCACGCGCCCGTCTGTCTTCGGACGGTCATGGCAGCTGGTATAGAGGGGTCGATTCTGTCGAGAATGCTCGGGAAGTGCTCCGTTCGACAGACTGAATTTTTAATCATTTTGGAATACAGTAACTACTAAATTGGCAGTAAACAGCGATGGTAAAGTCACTGTGTAATCGATAATGGACTGGCTGCTGGTATAGAATGACGGGATCCCAGATTGGCTTGGGTTGGGAGGGACCTCACAGCCCACCCAGAGCCACCCCAGCCATGGCAGGGACCCCTCCCACTGTCCCAGGTGCATCCAGCCTGGCCTTGGGCACTGCCAGGGATCCAGGGGCAGCCCCAGCTGCTCTGGGCACCCTGTGCCAGGGCTGCCCACCCTCCCAGCCAGGAATTCCTGCCCAATATGCCATCCAGTCCTGCCCTCTGGCAGTGAGAAGCCATTCCCTGTCCTGTCACTCCAGCCCTTCTCCCCAGTCCAGCTCTCCTGCTTTCACGTTGTCATAAAGACTTCAGTCCTGCCATCCCAAAGAAATGAAATTGCTGTGATTATTTTACTGTCACTATTACCAGGTTTTTTAATTTAAAATGTTGTCTGGAAAGGCTTGGTGCCAGATGAGTCCTCTGCTCTCGTGCTTCACCCTGCCAGGGCAGAGTTGTCTGTTCCATTCAAGGACACAGCAGGATGATAAGAGGGGTGGAGCAGCTCTCCTGTGAGGAAAGGCTGAGAGAATTGGGATTGTTCACCTTCACAGGAGACACTTTGGGGTAATCAAACTGTGGCTGCAGAAAGCAGCAGGAGAAATGGAGAGAGATGGTTTACAAGGGGTGGAGGGACAAGGGGGAATGGCCTCCCACTGATAAAGAGATTCGATCAGGTGTGAAGAAACAACTCTTCCCTGTGAGGTTGGGCAGCCCTGGCACAGGGTGCCCAGAGCAGCTGGGGCTGCCCCTGGATCCCTGGCAGTGCCCCAGGCCAGGCTGGGCAGGGCTGGGAGCAGCCTGGGACAGTGAGAGGGGTCCCTGCCATGGCAGAGGGGGGGGACTGGATGGGCTGTGAGGTCCCTTCCAACCCAAAACATTCTGGGATTCCATTATTTGCCCATTCCATATTGTGCACATTCCCAAATGGAATCTGGCATCTCCCAGTTCCTTCTTGTTAGAGATGCATCTCTTTAGGACCCACCTGCTTCCAGGAGAGTATGGTGCTCTAAATTGAGGAATGGCTGAGGAACAGTGCTGTCCTCTCTGTTTGAAGGACAGGTGCATTCTGAGGAATGCAGGAGCCTCCCTAGGAATGGAGAATGCAAACCCCCTCCCTCTGAATTAGTATATTTTTTAAATGAAGGGGCTCTCAGGCAAAGCTATGGGGAAAGGAATCACAGTTCTTTATCAGGAGAATTCCAACAAAGATGCAGTGATCCAAACCCAACCCCTGGCAGAGTCAGGATCCCCCCTGCCCCGTGGGTCGGGGTTGGGGCAGAGCCATCCCCTGGGTGCAGCTGCTGCAGGGGCAGAGGGGGCTGTGCCGGGACAGGGATCCTGCGGGAAGGGGCACAGGGGGCTGTGCCGGGACAGGGATCCTGCGGGAAGGGGCACAGGGGGCTGTGCCGGGGCAGGGATCCTGCGGGAAGGGGCACAGGGGGCTGTGCCGGGGCAGGGATCCTGCGGGAAGGGGCAGAGGGGGCTGTGCCGGGGCAGGGATCCTGCGGGAAGGGGCAGAGGGGGCTGTGCCGGGGCAGGGATCCTGCGGGAAGGGGCACAGGGGGCTGTGCCGGGGCAGGGATCCTGCGGGAAGGGGCAGAGGGGGCTGTGCCGGGGCAGGGATCCTGCAGAAAGGGGCAGATTCCCTCTGCAGGGCCCGTGGGCACAGCTGTTCCTGCCCTTCCTCTGGGCATCCCGGGGGAAAGGCTGCCCTGCTGTGCCAAGTGCCAGGTTTGCATCCAGCTGGGAATGCTGGGCTCCTGCCCTGGGTGCAGCCTCTGCCATGGCCTGGGCTCAGTTTCTCAGCCCTGCAGGGACACTCAGTGGCCCAGCAGCAGCAGATCTCTCCTGCAGGGAGGATGGGTCCTGCAGAGATAAAGCAAACTGCCCCAGCTGGATTGAACAGCTGGGCCATGAGCAGAGGATTAACACACCCCCACCCCTCACCTCCAACAGATGGAAATAGAATACATATCTGGTGCTAGAATACACACCTCTGGCCACATCTTGCACTGCAACCCAAGACAGCCCAGGACCAGTGTGAGCAGTGCAGGGTACTTCTGGCAGTGCCCTCAAAGAAAATGTGTGGGGAAGAATAAAGAATCCCACAGGGAAGGGGATAACTAATCCACAGGCTGGGACCCCAAGGAGCCCGGGAAGGTGAAGGTGGAAGGCAAAGCCTCCTGTAGCACTTTTGGAGAGGAGCAGCCAGGGAAGGCAGAGTTGGTGCCTGCTGAGTGTGTCAGCAGCCAGTTTGGCTGTGGCCTGCCCTGTTTCTGAGAACATTGGGCTCCCTCACACAGAACCAGGGTCTGCCTGAGCACCCTTGGGCACTCGTGGTCAGACTGAGCCCTGAGAGGAGGAGAGAGGAACCCTGAATTCTGAGTGATCGAGTTCACTTTGTCACAGTTATTCCCACTGCTTTAAACTGCAGTGGAGGGTGCAGTGGAGGGTGGGAAAGCACGTCAGGAGAGCACTGGCAGAGGATGAAGCATCTGAGGGCCAAATAGGTCTTTGATGACCTATTATATAACAAATCCTAACTGTCATTCAGTGTCAAGGTGGAGAAAACTCGTGTGGCTGTTTGGCTTTATTCTGGAGTTGTACATCTGGCTTCAGAGTTGGGCTCCTGCTCTCTGATCCTGGTTTTTCCTCCATATCCAGGAGCAGAGAAGTGCCCAGTGTCAGGCAAGGACAGTGACAGTGCAGAGGTTATCCCTGCTCAGCCCCAGCGGTGCAAGGTGGGCATTGACTGGACACAGGGAAACTGGACAAAACTCTGGCCAAGTTCATCTTCTTCACATCTATTTATTCAACCCACTGACACAGACATTCTGGACATTCTGCTCACATGGTCTGCATTAAAGCATTATGAAATCCCAAATTCTAGTGCCAGATGGTTTTGGATTACTCTGCTTGTGTGAAGGGTTTAATTTGGGTGCACAGAAAATGTAAAATACTCTGGTAATAGCTTTAGCAGGACTACACAGCCTGCATTTGCTTTATTCATCAGCCCTGCTGGCTGCCTTCTGCACATTATATTCCCAGCCATGATAAAACTTCAAAACATGGATTCAAATTTACTGACTTCCCAGAACAGACTCTGCTCTGTAAAATGTTTAAAGGGATTGATGTGAAAGGAAATATTCCTGAAGACATCTCTGCTGAGAAACCACATGGCGAATAAAAATAGCTCTCTTTTTCCAAATACAGGGCTCCTAGGAATGCCTCAGCCTGGTCCTGAGTGCAGAGGGGAAAGGGGGATTGGGGAAAGGTCAAGCATTCAGCTGTTGCTCCCTCCAGGAGCTTTCTGCTTGTTTCACTTGATGAGCTGAATGAGCCTTTTAGCCACTTTTAACAGGGATTACATTTTTCAGATGATCTTTTCTTGGTGGAACAGATGAGCACCAGGCGTATAAATATGGAGTTAACTTGAAATGGGATCTGTTGGAATTCACACATCCCGTTCTCCGTGGTACAAACAGGGTGCAAAGGGCACTTGCACTTTCTGGATTTCATCCTGCACAGCCCACTGTCACATCTTGTACCACGGAGTTCTGCCTGGTCATTATTCAAACACAGAATTACTCCCCTGATCCAGTCACCCTCCCAAGTGCAAAATTAGGCCAGTGGCTTTCTAGGATATAATACTGAAAAGAAGCTGTATTTTATTCTAAGAGAACTCTTTAAAGTTACTCCGCAAACAGGATGTGATTTTAGTTTGTTTAAATTTATTCGAGATGGGGAAGACAGTGAGTGGCTAAAGTCTTTATCTCAGTATCCCCTTTTGTTTTAGAAGTAAATTGCTTGTTTTCAGAGGCAACACAAAAATAAGGGCATGACATATGGACAGTGGTCTTGTTCTCAGAGAAATAACAGGAACAAGGCTGATTTTTACAGAGGGACTCCCCTGGCTCTGTTTAACACCTTTTATCACTTTCCACTCCTCTTTTTCCACAAGTAATTTTTCCCCGAGTTTCTGTGTAAAACCGAGAAAGAGAGATGTCAAATAGAAAAACAAACCAAGAGTTTTAGATTTGATTTTGCCAAGTTTAGTACTGCCAAGGAGTCTGTGTTTCCACTTGTTCTGCAACACAGAGACACAGCATCAGTGACTTGCAATTCATCTGATCAGTCTCCAAGTACTCTACAATAATTGCTTGGGAGACGTTTTCCTATCGAGTTATTCTTTAAAATGAAAGGGGAACAAAGCCAAACTTGGGAGTTTCGCGGGCTGTGAGATGCCCCGCAGAGTGGACAGCGAGAGGTTTGCAGAGCACTCCTGCCTGGGAGCACTGATCCCACTGCCCAGCCCGGGAGAGGCTCCTCGGCTGCAGCCCTGGCCAAGGCAGCTGAAGGCTCAGAGGGCACCCAGAGGGAGCCTGCAGGGAGCTGGAGGTGAGGAGGAGGAGGAGGGACATCCCCGGACATGGGGCTGTGCCCAGGGTCACTCCGGGGATGCCACGGGCGGAGCGCGGCTCCCCGCCACCTCCGGGCTGGAGTGAATGCTGAGGCTTCTCAGAATTCGGAATTAAACATCGGCACACTAGGGTCTAGCGGTGGGATGGGCAAGCAGATAGAAAGCTGAACTCTGCCTGTAGCTGCAGGACACACATCTAAAGGGGGTTTAGGATGTGCACTGGCACAAACACACCGGAGCAGCCCCTGTTTCAAAGGAATGATCAGCACGGAGACACTGGTGTGAGGAGTTTGTGACATTCCCTAAAACCTTCTTGTTTAGTCTGTGCTGTATCAGTGTCCCACGTTTTAAAACTCAAAGGTCAGAAGTTCCCCTGTTTTGCTCAGTCCCATCTCTCCCGCTGGCTCCCTTGTCTCTAGAGGCAGTGCAAAGACTGACAGAGTACTATGGATTATTTACCCATGGTTTCCTCTGGAGAGCACTGGGGTGGGCTGCTCAGGACTCTCCCAAATTTCATTCTTTTTCATACATTTTTTAAGGTGAATGTGTCCCCCCACCTGGTGAGACACACACTCAGTTAACATTGAGACACCCAGATAAAACTGATTCAGCGATTTCCAGGGATGACCCTTGGCTCAGAAGAAGTTCCTGTGACTTTTCTCCTGATAACTCCAGGGCTCCTGTGCTTCTGGGTTGGGAGATGCTGACAGTGCTGGTCATTTCTGACTCCTGAGTGTCTCACATACAAAGCCTCTGGAAATGAAGTGCCAAATGGCACATACACATTGTCACCACCCGGGAAATGTTCTGTGACCTGTGTGGCATCACACCTGAGATCAATCCAACAGACAAAGAGAGAATTCTGTTACCCTGGACAAGCTTTGGTTCTCTGAGCCGTGAAATTGTCCTTTCCCTTTCCTGTAGTCTCCTTGTGCATCTCCTAGCTTTTCCAACAAGGTAAATGCTCCATTAGCAAGCAACCCTGGTTGACTCCAAGGAGGCAGGGAAAAAGCAGCACTGAACTATTTCACTGAAAGCTGCTGCAATTCTATCCACAAGGTTCCTAAATTAAGGCAGTAAACACAAACTTAACCTTAGCATGGCCCAGTTTAGGTCTGTGTTCTAATGTATCCTAATAACTGTGTTTTCTGGAGGAGTTTTGTCTAGGAATTTGCACACTTCACCAACACTCTGCAGTTGTAGCAGTGCCCAGGTATGAGGAAGAATTAGCAATTTTTATTCACCAGCACTAATGGACTGGCCCAAAGCCTCTTTCCTGCTTTTGGAGGAGGTTCCATTTCACTAAATGAAAGTTTAATGGAGTGTGCTCAGACATTCCCTTTATACCCGTACAGGGGAAGAGATCCCCGTGGGCAGCAGGGGAGGAACAAGTTTGCCTGAGTTCTGCCCTCAGCCTGCAAAGCTGCCCAGCCCAGCCCAGCCCAGCCCCTCAGCTGCCCCGTGCTGGTGCTGGGGGCTCCGGGCCATCAGTGGGGCCAGAGACCCCAGCAGAGCCCCCCAGGCTCCAGCACCCCCCAGCACAGCTCAGGCTCTGCTCCCAGCCCAACACCCCGGGTTTTCATCACTCAGGGCAGCTCCCTGCCCACAAACTTGCTCGTCAGGTTGGCTAATGAACCTGTTTGTTTCTGAATGCTGCAGTGTCAACGTTACTCACTGCCTGAGCTCTGGGAACCACAGAGGCAGCAGGCAACACCCAAGGTCATTCCCGACTCCAAATATGAAAACACATCCTTGAGGTACTTTCCACTTGGTATTGCTTCTATCGCTTTTCCCAGTTTGAAGCTGACTGAGAGCTGCTTCCAGGAAAATAACCACGGCCAGAGCAGATAATGTGTTTTACACTGGTATACACTAAGGACAAAAATAAGTGATAATTTCTGAAAAATAACATCTTCCTTCTGTAAAGGAAAAAAATAACCCCAAGTATTTCTATTTATTCTTCAGTTTTCAGGGACAGCTGATTTTTCTCCTGATTTCACACATAACCTCCTTTTCCCTATCTTTTGCTACATACCAGTATTGTGCCATTTGCAGGCTCCCATGGATAAAACATCCTTCTGGATGACTCCTTTCATTAGTGTGACTAACCCTGGAGACAGATATTTATGATATAATGATGACTAGACTTCCAGCTGCCTGAATCTTAAAGGAAGAATTTTTTAAAGAAGACTTTAATATGAAGCATGCCTGTTAAAGCTGGTGATAATATTAATATTATGAGACTCAGATGAGTTATTGCATATTTAATTACTATATTATCAAAATAGGATGGCAGTGAGGAAAAACAAGCCATACTTCTGAGCAATGACAGGCTTTATACTCTGTTTTATTGAATAACAAACGCTGGAACCAAATGCCATTCTTCTCTTAGGTGACTCTATCTGCTTTTATGGTGTTTACATGAATTCCAGAACAGTCCTCTATAAATCATGTTGTACCATCCACCAGGAATTAGGGATGCTTTGAAAGCCCAGTGTCTGCAGCTCAGAAGTCCATACACACAATTTGCTAAACTCTGCAAATACCCCAGGCCCTGTTTATCTTCTTCTGGGGATGTGGCACCTGGGGACATGGGGCAGTGGTGGCCTTGCCAGTGCTGGGTTAATGGTTGGACTATTCATGACCCTGAAGGTCTTCTCCAACCTAAATCATTCTGTGATTCTTTGATTCTGTACCCAAGGTGGAGTAAATTTGGTCAAATAACCATGAAGCACTATGGAAAACATGCCTTTAAAGTGAAACCCCATTGCTCACGTGTGGGTAATTCAAACAGCACTTCCACATGTGCCAAAGGACTTGGATTTACTCTGATTCCTCCATCAGTCCTTAAGATCTCCAAAAATCACTATTTTGTATTAAAAAGTGTTGGAATAAATCAGCAAGTCTCCATTTTCTTCATGCAGAAAGCCAAAACTTTATTGTTTAGGTGATATTTTATAGGGTTATCAGAAGGAACGGTGTCATATTTGATTGGCTGAGAATACATTTACACCTAGTTTATTGGTCAGTACATTGTTTTCTGCTTATCTATCAAACTTCTGCATGTTTAGTTAGTTTACATATTTTTTCTACTGGTTCTAGTGGGACAAATCCCTTGTTATTGAAGGTGCATTTGTTTTCCACCCTTGTTGTGTTAACTAACTCTCCCTCTCAAAATAGCTTCACATGGGAACTTGTAACTGCACTTAGAAGAAGTGACAGGCCAGCTTTGGCAATTTAGCAGAGCAAGGCCTGATTTCTTTCTTTTATAATTCTTTTACCTGTCTAAGACCTCTTCCCCTTTCAATTAAATTAAAAAAGGCTCTTATGCTCTGATGTTCAAACAGCTCACTCTTCTGAGGGTGTTATCTCATTAAGGTTATCACTGGTTATCTATTAGATATGGGATAAGGTACATAAAAAACCCAATTACAATCAACAAAATGTATCAAATTCTATCATTTATCATCAACCCAGGACACATTGACACAGGGTTTCTGCAGCATGAGAAAACAAAAGAATAATGTCCAATGTCACTTAGGGAAATGGAAATAAATGATCATTCTTTTAAAGTCCAAATAGTTGAGACTCAGGAGACAGTCCATTAGCTGGAAATGTTGATCTTTGACATCACTGAATGTCCTCTTGGATCCTGGAACAGGGCAGAGCTGGAGAAGGGTAGTAGAACACTGCACAATGATGATGACATGAGGCTTTTGTTGGCAAATTGCCTCTGCAAGTCTCCAGACACAGCCATGTCTTGGCAGCCCTACTTCTGTCCCATGGCTGCACGATGATTGGGTTACTTCTCTTTCCACTGGGCCTCACTTCTTGTCTTAGTTTGAAAGGCAGGTGTCTGCTAGGGAAAGCAGGAGCAATGCAAACCCCCTCCCTCTAAATTGTTATAATTTTGAAGTTAAGGGTATTTTTAGGCAAAAATATGGGAATAGGAATAACAGTTATTTATTAGGAGAAATAAAATTAAAATGCAGTAATACAAAACCCAAACTTACTGACAGAGTCAGAATCCAGCCTGACACCCTGTGGGTCAGGGTGCTGGTAGCAGTGGTGGTTTCAGTTCTCTTGGAGTGGCAGATGTGGTTCTGTTGAAGTAATGATCTTGTAGAAAGGTGTAGATTTTTTCAAAGGTCTAGTAGTGATGTAGATGGGCTTGGTCTTCTTCTGAGAATTCAGTGGAAAAGGTGGCTTTGATGTTTTAAATTGCAGTTTGATCCAGCTGGGAATGCTGGGCTCCTGCCCTGGGTGCAGCCTCTGCCATGGCCTGGGCTCAGTTTCTCAGCCCTGCAGGGACATTCAGTGGCCCAGCAGCAGCAGATCTCTCCTGCAGGGAGGATGGGTCCTGCAGAGATAAAGCAAACTGCCCCAGCTGGATTGAACAGCTGGGCCATGAGCAGAGGATTAGCAGAGCCCAGCCCAGCCCAGTTCCAGCAGATGGTGACAGAATGCACACCTCTGGGCACAGCTGCCACTGCAGCCCAGGACACCTTGCCATTTGCACATTCACTTGAGGATACTTACCTAAAACACTTAATATTTTTTTAATAAATATTGCATTATTTGAACTTCTTTAGGAGCTAATTCCCCTTTCTTTTTGTTTTAAAAACAGCATGCATGACTCTTGCTAAGAACATGAAGGAATAACAAAACAAAACAATACATGTAGGGAAGCAAGAAAGTGACAGCAATCAGGAATAAGTCAGGTTGAAGAATTAGGAATATTTCAGATAAAACACATAATTAATAACATTTGTGAAATTAGATTATTATTAATCACTAAAATACTGTACCATCACCCCAGAGTCTGCAAATAGCTGACAAACCTCGATTCAGTGAGGACTTGGATAATTATTTCTGGATAATAATTCCCAAGCTCACTCTAAAAATAGGTTCAGCTGTCATATAGAAAAGGTCAAATTGCCAAGTCAAAGTGACTTGATTGTAGTTTTGACGCAGAAAACATCTGGGTTTGTTGGCAAATTCCCCATCCAGGTAGAGCCAAGGCCTGGCCACTGCCCAAGCTCCAACTGGAAGGGAATTCCCTAAACACATTTTAAAACAAGGCTCTTAAGAACAGTAATGAGTAAAGGCCTTGGGGTTAAAGACTAATCAAACCATCTAGTAGTTGGATTCTTCCAAATTTTCCTTCAGGACAGAGATGTTTCAAACACAGCAAACTGCTGGAGTGCTTCTGTAATAATAACTGGGAAAAACCAGTTAAGACGCTAGCAGTTCTTAAAGGAAGCTTCCAACAAACTCTGAAAAATACTTAAAATTATGAGACAGCATTAAGTCAAACCATGGAGCCAGTGCAGGGACCAGCCAGAGAGCTAACCTGGCCTAAAAGATGCATAAGCAGCTGAAGAACAAAAAAGAAGGATCCTGAAACAACACATGTATTTCAGATAATTACACAAAGAGATATTAAAGCATTTAAGAAGCCTGCTATAAATACAGGAATATCATCTTATGAATAATGCCTATTATAAAATTAGTAAATTCACATCATGTAACCAATATATCAGCAGTAACAGTCTTAGGAAGTTGAGATAACACCTTTCTAAACAGTTGTGTACCTATGCCAGTAAAATGAGACAAAGGAAAACACTAAATCAATAACAGCCATAATGTAGACTCATCACTGACTCTTCTGTGTTATTTGTGGAAGATAAAACAACAGAGATTGTAATGAGCAAAGGATTCTTCAACAAAATCAAGGGTGAACACAGTGTATCTCCTTTAGCCACAATCAGGTGTTTGTCAGTGTCCTATCACAGGTATTTTAGCAGGAGTTGTCTTATCTTTAAAAGAAAATAACTATATATCTTACAATGTAGAAAAGTAATATTTAATTGTCTTAGGTTGCAATGCAAGATGTAACCAGAAGTACAAATTCTATCACCAGCTGTTAAATCCAGCTGGGGCAATTTTCTTTATCTCTTCCAGGACTCAACCTCCCTTCAGGCAATATCTGCTGCTAATGGGCCATTGAGTCTCCCTGCAGGGCTGATAAACTGACACATCCCATGGGAGATGCTCCACCCAGGGGTAGGAGCCAAGAATTCCCACCTGGATAAATCCCGAGCTTTGGAACCCCAGGGGCAGCCTTTCCCACTGGATTCCCAGAGGAACACCAGGCCCATCCACACCACCACTGGACCTTCAGAGGGAATCTCCACCCTTCTAAAGGATCGCTGCCTCAACAGGAGCACATCTGTTTCTCCCGGAGTGCTGCAGCCCCCTCTCGTTCCCGAGGCAATGCCCAAGGTGAAGAGGAGCAGGAAGCCTCCCCTGGATGGCTGGGAGCTGATCGAGCCCACGCTGGATGAGCTGGATCAGAAGATGAGAGAGGCAGAGACGGAGCCGCACGAAGGGAAGAGGAAAGTGGAGTCGCTCTGGCCCATCCTCAGGATCCACCACCAGAAGACACGTTACATCTTTGACCTCTTCTCCAAGAGGAAAGCCATCAGCAGAGAGCTCTATGAGTACTGCATCAAGGAGGGCTATGCTGACAAAAACCTGATTGCCAAGTGGAAGAAGCAGGGCTACGAGAACCTCTGCTGCCTGCGCTGCATCCAGACTCGGGACACCAACTTTGGGACCAACTGCATCTGCAGGGTGCCCAGAAGCAAGCTGGAAGTGGGCAGAATCATTGAGTGCGCTCCCTGTGGGTGCAGGGGCTGCTCTGGGTGAAGCCTTTTGCCATCAAACTCCTCCTCCTCAGACTATGAGTGCAATTACAGCTGTTCTCTGTGATGGGATAGTTCTGTATAATAATTAAAGCAGCAACATTATCACCTGGATCATGCATAAATGGGGAGTGCTCTGGAGTAGGGTTTTGTGTAGCCATTTATTTTGAAATAAAGCTTGCCTTCCTGAAAAAAAAAAAAAAAAAGTGTACAACATTACAAGATACGAATAGCCACTCCTCACGCTAAGCAGTAGAACTGGGGATATTTAGCATGAGAAAGAAGGACCTGGAAGGTGGCACAGCACTGGCAAACTTATCCTGAAAGGTTGAATGGAAGCCCCTCCTGCATTCAAATCAGAGTTTATGTGAAAGTGTTCAGAGTATGTGCCAGAGAGCTATTCCTAGATTCCCAAAGAATGCACCACGAGATTTTATAAGTAATCAATTCAAAAAGCTGGAAAACAGAAGAAAATTATTTATTTATATAGAGAAGATCATACCTCTTATGAATTATGAACTATGCATTTATATAGCAGGCCATATGTGCTCATGAATAAATCCTTTTCTGAGACTCAGGACTTTGGTAGCTGTTCCCTAAGTTAAATTTTACACATGTTAATGAGAAGAAGCCTAAGAAATGAAGATAGTTCCTTCCTAAGTAAAAGACTTGCTTAAACCAGTGAAACTCCAAGACCTCAGAATGGTTTTGCAATGTCTATCTGTGTTTCTGGGACTGAAATCCTTAAAACAACCTGAGAACATCCCAAGAGAAGAGCAGGACCCAGCTGTGTGCACTGAGGAGAAAAGGCTGCTTCATGTGCTTAGGATGTTCTCACTAACCAAGAGCATTTAGGCTGAGGATTTTTTTGTATTTGGCTGAATCAAACAACTAGCATTGAAAACTGTAAACAATATTGTAATTGTTTGGTATTGTAGTAACAATTAGCATCGTAAATTTAGCATTGAAAAACCGTATGATGATACAATTATGAGGAGAATATTGTTTCATTTCTATTTAATTTATATGGAGTTGACATGAAAATATCCGAAGTGAGAGCAATTTATAGGAGTTTTCACCAGTAAATTTTCACCTTTACCACTTCAAACACAGTATCTTTGCACTGCTGGGGAACCCCAGAGTATATGGGGTTTTTTTAACCTTTAAAACTGCCCCAGCTGCATTATTGCTACAACTTCGAGCCTATAACATAATTAAAGCAAGTCTATTAACACCGTATCTCACACAGCCACCCACCCCTTTGTCACAACTGTGAATTGTGATATGCCCGTTCCTATGCTTTTCTACCTCCAAGCACCTTTTCATGACCTTTTACTCATCCTCAGCTTGTAGCTTCTCAGGCAATTAAAGTGAGCCACGCTTATTTTTAGCACGTTCAAATATTCTAGGAACTACATAGCCGTTTGTCATCTCTGTTGGTAGAGCCCAATTGTTTTCATTTGTTGCTTGGTGGAAATTACCATGGAATTCAGTTATCTTTTTGTTGTTGGCAATGCTTACATTTTTTAGATAACTTCTCCTCTCCTGTGAGTTATTCCCACTGCTCCTTCCTGACAGGCATATCCCTAACATGGCTTTGCACAGCTTTAGGTGAACATCTCTTATGAAAGAGTATTTCTCATCATTATTTTTGTACTTCTGTGTATTATTTAATGCAGCTGAAAGGATGCTGTCAGGTTTATATCCACATTTCCATCCGAGGTGGGATAACCTCACTTAGCTCACGCTCTTATATCCTCTGTACTATTTTGGGTGAAACACCTCACTGGAAAAAAACAATAAAGCAGATAAATCACTGTAATATCAACGCAGAGTTTTTACCATTAGATATCTATCTTTCTGCAGATAATTTATGTCTGAAAGGAATGTGGCTATAATATTTTCCATTAAATTATCATGCTGCTAAGTCTTTCTTGGCAAAGGTTGTGGTAAGGTGCAACAACTCAACTGCTTGCTTGACAGCTTATTCCAGGAATAATGTAGAGGGGAAAAGAACTTCTACTCATTACTTCACTAATGAGATGTTGGGGGGACAAGGTTTTAATCCCTTTTGTTTTGGCAGGCTGCAAACAGGACACCAGATGGGAGATATTTAATAAATAAACACTGCAAAGGCTCTGATCCACCTATAGCCAAGTCCTGACTCAGCCTCCTCTTACTGAAATCACTTGGAGCCTGGTCAAGCAGAGATAGAGCTCGTTTCAGTGTTGGATCCCAGCTGAGGATTGCTGCATCCAAACTAGGTTAGGAACCTGCTGCTGGGAGCCAGGGCAGTGCAAGATGGCAAGGCAGCCTTGCCTTGAACTTTCCTCAGTCCAGTCAGCCTAGACCAGTCCATTTCCTCTGCTTCCAGCTCTGGAAGACTTGGTAAAGCTGTTCCAGCTCCTGGATGTCTCTGCCACTGCCCTCTTGACATAGTATTGTTGTCCTAAGACTCTCTTTTCTTCCCAGAGTTAGCTGGGACAGTTGAGTGGGGATGGCCCCTCACAAGGTAAAGCCTTCGGTGTCCAGGAACAGTTGCTCCATGTCAAACGTACACAAGATGGGCTGGATATGAACCTCAAGTGGAGGCTCCAAAATCCATTTGACCCAGGCCAGCAGGATCGGCCAGCAACGAGAAGGTTTAGTTGTGAGATCTGGTCCTCCTCTGGAGTCACAGCTCAGGAGATGACCTCTCAGAGCAGACAGAATGGCACAAGCATTCAACTGGTGTCATCAACATCACAGAATGCCTGGGCTTATCGAGTCCAATCATGTTAAATTAATAACTGATATTTTTATTGCATTTGCAATAAACACTGCATAGAGATTTTTGGTCACTGACTCCTCATCAGTAAAACTCAAATTTCGGAATCACTGGTGTTAAGTGTCTGGGAGCAGTGTGAAAAGCATTCGAAGCAAGGGAGGAGCCCGGGCTGCAGATTGACTGCGGCAGATGCCTGAGGCCAGCCAGCTGATAACAGACCCAGCGAGCCGCAGCACTCTGGGGACAATCCAGGCACCTCCTGACCGCGGCTCCACATTGTCCTGCATAACCCCGGGGCACTGCTCGGAAATAGAAGCAGCAGAGTGACCAAATCTGCCCCTTTAGTGGAATCTCCCATCTCTCCATTTTAGAGGGACACCAGAACTCCATCAACATTGTGCACACAAACACCTCTGCTGTTGTCACGGCGCAGAGCCTCTGCCACTCCAGCTTTTGGAGGTTATCCTAGAATATCTGGGGGGTGAGTGGTGTCAGAGCCATCCCGCAGCAGAGGTCTTTGCAGCGCACGCACACCATCAAACGCCGCTTCGATCTCTAACTCTGTAGCCAGCTTAACAGCCACGGCATTGGGCTCACTGTAGAACTGCCCTGTGACCAAAGCAAATGACCCCTGGGAGGCGGACACAGCGTAAAAAAGTACCCGAAGCAGCAGCACCCAGCAGGTTATTCCATAGGGAGTTTCAAACACTCCAGAAGAGCACAGTTTGCGCGCTCTTGCCGTGTCGCAGCTCAGGCTCTAAGAGGACGTTTTATCGGCCCCGTGGTGACTCCTTCTGCACTTTTACTCTCCTGTTTTCACACCAACCTGCTGCCCCCGCACCATGGAAGTTGTGGCTCTTTATTCCACAGCACTTCCTGAATAACGGACATCAATCTCTTTAGAGAAATAGAGGGATGATTGTGTAGCTGCAGTTCTTAGCTAGCAAAGGAAGTTCTTTTTGCCTGATTCTAAAAGTGGGTATCTGTGCAACAGTCATGAGCTAGCTCATCACTGTCGTATTATTATATACGCTAAATAAGTAATTATTGGAAATCTCATCACCTAATTATAACAAATCAAAATGGACTAAGCATCTGGAACCAGTCAGTATGATTGCTTCTCCTCACCCAGACTCATTTTGCCCTCGAAGACTGTATACAGCTAATTTAGCATAGACACACTCAGAAAAAGAATGACAATCACCCAGCGACTGGAGCAGTTCTCTACCCACAGCTCCAACCACTCCGAGGAAAACAATGCAGCAACATGGGTTGCAAAATACGATTTGTTGTTTCATTTGGATTTAAAGTTATTTGTCTCTTCGTCCAGCACTTCTAAGGACTGTCTGTGTTAGGAAAGACATATTGCTGAAACAACAGATCACCTTCAGCTGGGAAGGCACTGGAGCTCCTCTGAGCACAGATATTCACAAATTGCCCTTGAGCCTTGGGACTTTTGAGGCAGACACTGGACCTGACGTAAAATTGCATTTTCCCTGTGTGCAAGAAATGCAAAGATTTTGTACCTCCACCTGGTTTTCTGTCTCCTTTGTTTTCTCTAGGAAGTACTGAGCCAAGAATAGATGTCATGCTCCTCACTTTTGTTCTCTAACTGCAAGACTATCCTTTGCCTAAATATCAAAGAGAAACTTGAAAAACAAGAATTACAAGTTTTATGAAGATACAACAAACCAAATTAATTCTTGAGGCAAGCACACAAACTAAATGCCGTTGAAAGACTCTCTTACTATCTGCTGGGCGAGAATTTCCTCCATTATAATGAAACCTAGCTAAAAATATCCTAAATTATAAGAACACCAGAGGTGAATGTTAGGCAGTACACTTAGAGAGGATGATTAATTGATGTGTCACCAGCAGCAACACTCCCTGAGTAAAGCATTTTCACTCACTGTTGCATCCTGGTTCCACTTCAACTAAGGGAGAGTCAGAGGATGATCTGAAGTTCCTTTAAAAAAAGAATTTTGATTCGCACAAGGCAGTTGATCAGCTGTATCAGCCACAAAGACTTTTTATGACAGTTTCCTGGGCTCATGGACAGCTACAGAAGTAGAACCAGCAAAACACATGAAAAAGTTAGAAAAGTTTTATTACAAGACATTTGTCGGTCTGAAAATCTTAAGTCCTATTACAAAGACTCAAAGAGAAGCCAGGTTTTATTACTTCAGAAAAAGTAAAGATTTGATGAAAAAAACCCATGATATATGATTTTGTTTCTGCAGCTTTTCTGAGTGAGACTGATCTGTTGTTTTTTTCCATAAGTGGAAAAAAAATGATGATTTATATAAACTGAGCACTTCCTTAGCTCCACATACTCTTTTTCTTCACTTTATCACGTGAAAACAGCAGTAACTGATTGAAACTAAAAGTGGGACTACTTGTGAACAGGATTGTAATGTATCCAAGGCAACCAAAGGCCATGAAAACTGTGCTGGACTAGGACTATGACAGTAGAGATTTAAAAAGTAATTAATGGGAAGAAATGCTGTTACTGGGGAAAATGTTATTACGAGTTCAAAGCCTGTTGCGACGCTGATGTTTTACTGAGAGGCTCATCCCTTTTCACAATCGGGATGGGTTTAATTCTGTAGGAAATACAGCACTATAAACCACGCCACACAGACACGCAAACACAGCACTCAAAACGCAAATAAACCCAAGTCCATCTTAAATGAGCTGCACTTAACAGGGAGGAAAAGACACACGTTGTTACTCATAGTCTAATTAAAGAAACTTAACAGTGCTATAGTATTAGATTTGCAGCTTAAGGAAAGGTCAATCCAAAGTGTCTCCAGATCTGCCTCTCACACGTTTCATTCCTGAGCCCGGGGGCTCGTGGGGGTTTCTTGTACCTGATGAGCAGGAAGGAGATATTTAAACAAAAGAATGACAACGAATTGTGGGTAACGCTGGCGGAGCGCAGTTTGGGGCAATAACTGGCCACTAATTAATTTACAAAGTTCCCTGGCAAAGGGGAAAAAACTTATGTAAAACATCCTCAGAAGGCTGAACCAAGCGGTAACACTACTTCTGAGCTTGGCGTACACACAAAGGCTGAAAGAAAAATTCTGTTCAGCAACTCGGAAAACTCTGGGCGCTCCCGGCTCCGGGCTGTGCCGCCTCAGCCCCGCGCGGCTCTGAGGGAGCCCCGGAGCCCTCAGGGCGCCGCGTCCTCCATTTGCTGCCGCTCGGCGCCCGGCCGCCCGCCAAGATGGCGGCGGCGCTTGAGGGCCGGCTGAGGGCCCTGCCCGCTCCAGCCCGACCCCCGGGCCACTCCAGCCCGACCCGCACCGCGGGCGGGGCCGAGCGCGGCTCCGGGGTGCGGCCAGGGCGGCGCGGGGAGCGGGACGGAGCCTGAGGGAGTCCCGGCTGGCGGAGGCTGCCGGAGGACGGGGCGGCGGCAAGTCCTCGGCAGGTGCCGCTGGGGCATGCGAGCTTTCCCCGCGGAGGTTTGGGCTGCCCGGCTCGGCGCGGGAATCTGTGCGGGCAGGAGGAACGGGGCTGAGCGCGGCTCCTCGGTACAACATGGAGTCACCGCGCGGAGCGGAGTGGGCTGCTAGGCCATGCCGGGCCGGGCAGTGACAGGCAGGGAGTGAGGCGAGCAAAGTGCTCGGACACTCGTGCCAGCCGCTCGGGGTGTGTGCGGTGCCCGGGCTCGGCTGCGGGCGGTGAGTCACGAGCACACAGCGCGCTGCCCGCGCCGCCATGACCGCCCCGCCCGCCCCCGGCCAGCGCGCGGCCGGCGCGCCCCGCCCACCCTGCAGCCGCCGCCGTTGGGTGTCCCCGCCCGCTGCTCCCATTGGCCGGCCCGCGGCGCCGCTCTGCGCCCATTGGCCGAGCCGGCTCCGGCGAGCCGTGCGCACAGCGGCGGGGCGGGGTGAGCCGTCGGGCCGTGTGCACACCGCGTGTGGCGCAGGCAGCGGGACCGGCGGCGCCGAGCGAGCGAGCGGGGTTGAGTCGTGCGGAGGCCGCGGCCGCGGGGAACCGGACCGCAGGTACAGCCGGGAGGCCGCGAGGGATCCGCAGGGGAGCGGCCGGGGGTCCTGCGGGGCCTGAGGCGGCAGTGAGGGCGCTGCGCGGACGGTGATGGCGCTGGCGCACTCCGGCCTAGCGCGCGGGAAAGTACGGCCGGGCGGGCGCCGGCGCCATTCCCGGCCCTGCGGCGCGCCGGGGAGGCCGTGAGGGCCGCTAGAGCCGGGAGGGCCGCGGGCCTGGAGAGGGCGGCGGTGGGTGAGTCAGGTCTGGGTTCCGGGAGGGCCCAGGGAGCCTGCGCCGCACGGAGGAGGGAGGCCGGGGCGCTGGGCGAGGGGGTAGCCGCTCGGCGCGGCCCGGAGGGGCCTCCCGCTCGGTCCCTTGGCCGGGGGAGGTGGGCGGCGGGGCCGCGGCTGCGCTGCACGTGGCCGCCTGGGCGTGGGGAAGGGGCGCCCGGCCGGCCCGCCCGTGAGCCAGCGAGTTTGGGGTAAAGAACGTCCTGTGAGTCTGGGAACTGCGGAGAACGGGCTGGAATTATATACTTTCTTCAGTAAGTTGTTATTTTTATTTTTTAATTAATTTTGGTTTTTTTTAACTTAATTTTGAGTCCCCGCTGAACTCCCGACGGCGGGGCCGAGCGCGGCCGCGGCCCGCGCACCACGTGGTTCCCCACGTGTGAGGCGCTGCCGGAGACGAGAGGGTCGAGGTGTCGCAACTGTTTGCTCCGACCACAGGCACGGATAGTGGCCTGCTCTAAATCCAAATGTGACCTATAAATGGATAGGAAAAAGAGCCTGTGCCATCTGCAGATCACGGGCGGTGGGGCGGCCTTTTATTTGAGTTCCTGTCGGGCGTAGTTCTCAAGTAACCGCTGTTAGTCACTTAGGAGACAGCATTGTCACAACGGTTTATTAAACCTAATAGCGAGTTCTGATTTCCTGTGTGCACTCAATGTGACCCCATTGCCACGCGGCATTGGGGTTGCCTACTCCGTGTTTCCTTCTTCAGTGCAGACTTGCCTAGAGAAGCAATCCTGCGTCCATCCTTAAAGCGAAGAGATTAAGTAAGTTCACTAGGGCTGTGCAGCAGTCCTGAGAGTTACAGGTTTAACCTGCCATTTAAAGTAACTTTGTTAAGTGTCTGGGCTGAATGTTATGTTTAAAGCCTCCCACGTTGCTCATGGTCTTTTTAAGTTTAAAATTTGGTACAGATAGGCATAAAAATGAAAGGGGAAGATGGTAAAATGTGCTTATTTGTTCAATAGGGTTCATCCCTTTCAGTATTAACTAGTATGGATAGTCAGAAAGTGCCACTGCGTCACTCCTCGATGAACTTTTGTTCTCTTTCTTGTTTGTGTCAACAGAGATATCCAAGAATTACTTGGATACTAAGTGGAGTCATTATGTCCTTTTGTCCTCGTTTCTGTCCCCTCTTGAGTCTTAGTTAATGTTCAGCAGTCCTGGGTCAGCTTGACTGTGAAATGCATTGAGGGGTCCTAAATGGAGCATCGGGATTAGCTTTTCACTTCGGCTGGTTTCTTTGAATTTTCGAACTAGTTTGTTTCAGAATTGGGGTGGTGTTACCTGCTTGTCAGAATACTTAATTTTTTATTTTGTTCTAGTGAGAAGAGGGAGACAGAAGCATCACTAACTCTGCTGTAGGAGGTTTCCAGGTTATGATGTGAAAATAAATTGAAAAATGCAGAGTGCCTTTGGTGACTCTCAATGTGTCCTGTGTTCAAGAACTCTTACAATGTTGCTTGGGAAATAAAAACTCGCAGATGGTATTTCTCGTAAAATGAGTAATGCTTTAACTTCTCTTCTGAAACTAAATGCTAGATTATGATTAGCAGGCCTTTCTGCCTCTTCAGTGCTCCAGAGGACAGCAGAGCTGTACTTCCTGTCATGTCGGGGTTTGATCATGCTCAGCTCTGGCTTGTCCAGTTAGGTGTGGTGCTGTGGGTTGGTCACAGCAGCCCGGGAAGGGCCTGCTGATTTCCCAACGCCTGCCTCTGATAGAGCTGCCTTGCTGAAGGCTTTGCGTGTGCTGGCTCGAGCAGTGGCTTTTATCTGCTCTGTCCTTTGATTGAAGGAGTGAAGTCCTGCTGATAGCGGCTGCAAGTGCTGTTTGTAGGTCAGAAGAAGCGCTGCAGGGGAGTGAAGAGAGTTGCCCTTGTTCTATTGGGCTGTTGGATCCTAAGGTACTGCTGGTATCCAGAAGAATCCTGAATAATCTCAAGAGGTGAAGTTCAGCTTCCTTTTTACTGTGAGGAGCCCAAGTTAGTTGTGTTTTAGTTTGTTAAAACAACTTCTTTGAGGGCATTGAGGCTAAAAGCCATATAAAATGGGGAGTGTTAACAGTGGAGCTTTGTGGCAGTTTTTTGCATCATCAGGTCTAGAAGGGCTGCTGAAGCAGAATTGAATATTGGTGAATCTCATGCATGAAGGCTGGAGATTAATAGCACCTCTGCTTTTCTAAGAGTCTTGAATGTGTTTTAGCTGCAGAGCCACAGAAAGACAAAGTCTTCCCCTTCAGAGCATGAAACAGGAAACTTTGTGTCAGAGGTGTCTCCTACAACTAAGAGAATCACCAAGAAACTCCCACTTTGAAGTCTGGTGCTCAAGTTGCACCCAAAACCTTCAGATGTGACCTAGGAAAGTGCCGTGGTGGCCCAGGGATCTTTGTCATCAGTCCCTGCTGTTTAGCAATATGGCAATCACAGAACGATGTCTGAAATTCGTTCTTAATGTTTCAGCTTCCAGATGCAGTTACAGAGCTCTATGGGAGGAGATTAGGTAAATGACTGCCTTTTCTAGAAAGAGGTGTGGTTTGAGGTGAGAAAGCACAGCTAGACTTGAGTTTCTGGACAAGTTTTGGGAGCTAACCCAGGAGGCAGTGCCTTGCTGTATTTTGCAGAATTTGACCTGTCTCAGAAATGCTAGATGAGCCCATAGTTGTAATTTATTTTCCATTACTACTTTTCCTGCCCTGGTGAGGTAAAAATCTGGTTCTGGTATGTAAGAAGGGAGGGGATGATGACACATGGACAGACAGGACAGGCTGCTTTGTGTAATGCATCTGAGCTGTGGAAAAGAGTGCTAGCTGTGACTGAAAACTTTCCAAGAAGACTTAGGTAGCTTTCTTGTGGAAGGCTTACTTAAGGTGGCCTTGATAGATAAAAGGAAGTGCTGGAAACTTGCCTGAAACTTGCGATGACAAAATGGAGGGGTATTGACTAACAGAGAAGTGTTTGGACTTGGGTGGTTTTTACTGTGTTCATTTTCTTCTCTTGGAAGTAAATGAAAACTGTAATGGTGTCCAGAGTGCTTGGAGGCTCTCCATTTAAGGACTTGTCTTCTGAACCAGCCTTTTCTGGATGTTGCTCCTTGAAGGTGGCTGTTGGCTTTCTCTGAGAGCTGAATCCTTGCAGTTCACACTGCTGGGGAATTCTGTGCTGTGCTAGGCTTGTTAGGATGCAGGCAAGTAAAACCAGTGTCAGCTGCAGCCACTGCTCGCTGCTGAACCCCTCTGCAGTTCCAGACTCTTACAGGAAGGATGCAGATGTTTACCATGGAAATACTGGTGAACAGAAACCTTGGGCTAACTGTTTGGGTGTGTTTAAGGTATCTGAGGATGGAGCAGAGTGCTTTTTAGTCATGTTTCTATGGCAGCTGTAACCTTCCACTGCTCTTGAGCTCAGGGGGGGGGAAAGGGGTCTCTGAAGATAGAGAGGTTTAAATGAACCTCAGTCTAGAGGGATCCTTACACAGAGACTGGTGTTTGACTTTAGGTTTCTGCTTCAGTTTGTGTAGTCTTTACCAATTTGCTGTGTAGCAGAGGAGGAGAAACTTGAGGTTTTCCTCTGGCAATTAAAAAGGAAAAAACTCTGAATCGCATTTAAAATTCCTCGTTTGACATTCCTTTGGGGCAGTGAGCTTTTTGTCCCTCTTGCAGCTCCTGACCGGGGCTGGCAGGACAGACTAGCTGTAGGCTGCCATTAATCCTGGTATAAAAGGGTGTATCTGAAGCATATATATTTATATATTTAAAATTCAGAGACCCTCCTGTTGGCCCTCCTGCAGATGAAAAGCAGCATGCACTCTGGTGCCCAGCTCCTGCAGTTGCCTGTGGCTGTGTTTTTCCTGTTCTGCAGTGTCAACACGGTTGCTATGAAAGCAGGCACCATCAATGGCCCAGTGAGTGCCAGCTGCTGCCAGCAGAGCAGGCAGTGCTCAGCCTGGCTGTCCTCAGAACACGCTGCAAATCCTGAACACTCAAAGGAGGCAGGCTGAGTTATACGTGAAATCAAGTGAATCTCTTCAAGTGCTCCGACAGCCAGTTGGTTTAACTTTGATTAGGTGTGTCTAGGCCTTCTTGCAGCCTTTCACTCCAGAACTTCGTTTTGAGGACAAAACCCATCATCTGGTCCAGCTGGAATTTAGATGTGGGATTACAGAGATGACATGCTAGAGGATGTACCTCTTGTATTTTGAATTTTCAGCCATCTGCTGTGGTTGGAATAACTGCTTCTGTGCAGAAGACCATCAGAGAGAGAAACTTTTTTTTTGAGGGAGGAGTGGATAAAAAGCCACAGTAAATTTGTGAAACATTGAGATACTTAAGAGATAGCTAAATAACAATTCACATTTAGATGCACACTCTGTATTTAGGACTAAATGTCAGGATGCTAATTCTGGTTCCTTCTGGAGGTCATGTGTTGTTCTACTGCTCCTGTGGTGTCTTTCTTCAAGACTCATCTTCTGGGATGTTCCTGTAATCTGGGATGCTGGAGGTCTGGGAGGAGGGGAATCATTCCGTAACATGAATAAACTTCAGGTTTACAGGGGGATTACCTTGAAGGGGGATCGGGTAAACTGCCAAACATGCCAGAAAATGATTCTACTTCTGTTGGGTAAAGACTAATGAATTGGGAAGAGTATGTGAGGTGTTTAAATTTCAGGAGACTTCATCAAAACAAAGCCTGGCATGCATATTTTTAGACCAGTGTACTTCAAACTTGTCTTTAGGCAGGCTTTAAAAAAGACTCCAGTTTAAATGTGAAACTTCCTTGTTCTTTTCTTTCTGGCTCTGGAAGTGTTGTGGGAGTGTCCTGCAGCTCAGGGGGTGTGGCAGTGCAGAGGGTGGAACCTGCCCCGGGGGCTGTGCAGGCTGGCTCTGCTCATGCAGTGCCCACCTCCATTCCCAGGGATGTGCTGGTGGGCAGATTGCCTGTCTGATGTTTCCAGAGCCTTCTAAGGATGTTTTGCCCAGTTTGCCTTCTATGAAGTTGGCAAGTGTCTGCTGTCTTAACATCTTAAAACATTTTCTTTCTTTCATGTATACCTGGAGTGGAATATGCATCCTGAGATACAGGTTAATTACAAGTTGTAGTTTTGCTTTTCAGTTAAACTGCTGTTTTGGTCATAAAAGACCTAAAATCTTCAAATGTTAAGCTAAAGGGGTTTTGAATGCTGTAGGTTTAATGCTGCCTATCCTTACACTTGGCTTCCAGTCAATAGAGGTAGTAGATGCTAGGCAAGGTCCTTCAAGAGCTACCAGGAGGAAATAACTTGTGGAGATTAGGTAGCTGTCTTTTTGATGAGTTCATCAATAAGGAAGAAGATGCTTTACTGAAAGGGATAATGACATTAAGGCTTCTACTAGAATAGTTTAAGGGATTTCCTTCTCTTTTTCCCTCTCCCTGAACATTTTGTAAGTTCTTGAAGTAGAGGGTGGCTACAAAATAGAGGGAAAGTTACATAGCACACTGTCTGCTCAAAGCTGTCTTACTCAAAGCAAAGGGAAGGCAAACTTATCCTCTGCAGTGGTTTCAGTAGTCATGATCAGATACTGTACGAGAAAGTATTGACTTAGCTGGAAGTCCTGTATGCTTTGCATTGCCTTTGCTGAGGGGCTGAGAAACCTCTAAAACTCTCATTTTAATGCAGCCTTTTGCTGGGGGAGCAGAGGATGCTCAAAAATGTCTTTCTTGTTCAGACAGGTGATCTGCAGCCATGAGCAGCAACGAGTGCTTCAAGTGCGGCCGTACTGGCCACTGGGCCCGGGAGTGCCCCACTGGGATGGGCCGTGGCCGTGGCATGAGGAGCCGTGGCAGAGGTGAGTGGTGGCTCTGCTGTTCTGTGTGCTTGCACAGCAGATCCCCAGCTGGCTGCTGGGCTTAGTGAGTAAAACAGCTTCTGGCAGACCCGAGGGAAGAAGTCAAGACTCAAATCGGTAATAAGAACCAGGGAAATTTACCTCTATGTAAGAGTTTGGCCAAGGGCTCTGAGAGTGAAGCTGTCTTGCAGTTCAGTTTGTGATTGGTTCTTAAAATTATTCTTAATTCTTAGGGCTGGTTTTTTTTCTTTTACCCATTTCAAGCAGGCTTCCAGTTCATGTCCTCGTCTCTGCCGGATATCTGTTACCGCTGTGGTGAGTCTGGCCATCTTGCCAAGGACTGTGACCTTCAGGAGGATGGTAAGTATCACTAAATATTCCATCTCTTCAGTGCCACAGGTGGAGCTCCGTGGCTGAAGAGGGGGGTGCTGGGATTCCCTGGGAACAAGCTGTGCATGTGCCCTGTTCACAGCATGCTGCCCCTCCAGCTACCAAGGTTTTATAGTCTTGTTTGGTATGTTTTTCTTATTGTGGAAGCCTGCTATAACTGCGGTAGAGGTGGCCACATTGCGAAGGACTGCAAGGAGCCCAAGAGGGAGAGGGAGCAGTGCTGCTACAACTGTGGCAAGCCCGGCCACCTGGCCCGCGACTGCGACCACGCAGACGAGCAGAAGTGCTATTCTTGTGGAGAGTTCGGGCACATTCAAAAAGACTGCACCAAAGTGAAATGCTATAGGTAAGGACGGGCAGCAGGCAGCTGTGAGATGCACCTCGAGTGCTGGGTGCATTCTGTGTCTGCTTCTGGTTAGGAAATACAGTTTGTTTGAGCAGTTATCCACTGTTGTTCAAAACTAAGGCTTAAACACTTCGTAGCAAGGCGGAGTGCAGATTCTGTGGTGTGTCTCTAGATGGCTGCCCAGTGCAGGTGTTCAGTTACTGGAGCTCTACAGAAGGGGTCGTAGCAGGAGGTGCTTGGCTGTAGCACAGAGGTGGATACCCTGTGTCTTCTGCCAAAGCTAACAAACCCCAGCTGTACTGCCCAGCTGACTGGCACAGCCAGCCCCTGCAGGAACACACTGACGATGCTTTGGTTATGGGAGCAGTGAATAGAAGTGGGTGTTAAATTGGTTTCAAATGCCATCTTCAGAGTGTTGTCTGGTTTTTGAATGCAGGCATATACCAGAAACAGCATGTTCCTGAGAGCAGTATTCTTCACCCCCACCAACATTCCTTCTGTGGAGGAAGGAGAGAGAACATGGTGTATTTGAGTTAAAACTAATTATTCTCAAAACAAGGCTAAACTGCAAGCATAAGCATTGGGAGTAGGCAAAACCCAGCACACAATTGGGAAAAAACCCTGCAACCACACAAAGCTGATGTACAGTGATTCTGGCATATACAGTGATTAATGTGAGTTGATCATTTGGGAGCAGTTCATGGCTTTGCTGAAGGCAAACTTGCTTCACGTCGGAGGATTCTGGAACACAAGCCTTGAATGCAGAACTAGTGTTGCATGAAACTGCAGTAGACAATGTCCTGGGTAGAGTAGGATCACTCCTGTGAGTCTTGTGGCTGTTCTGACAGAACCTTTGCTTTTGCAGGTGTGGTGAAACTGGCCATGTAGCCATCAACTGCAGCAAGACCAGCGAAGTCAACTGCTACCGCTGCGGCGAGTCAGGGCACCTTGCACGGGAATGCACAATTGAAGCTACAGCCTAATTATTTTCCTTTGTCGCCCCTCCTTTTTCTGATTGATGGTTGTATTATTTTTCTCTGAATCCTCTTCACTGGCCAAAGGTTGGCAGATAGAGGCTACTCCCAGGCCAGTGAGCTTTACTTGCCGTGTAAAAGGAGGAAAGGGGTGGAAAAATCAACTTTCTGCATTTAACTACAAAAATGTTTATGTTTAGTTTGGTAGAGGTGTTATGTATAATGCTTTGTTAAAGAACCCCCTTTCCGTGCCACTGGTGAATAGGGATTGATGAGTGGGAAGAGTTGAGTCAGACCAGCAAAAACCCTCTCTGGGTTACAGGGAAGTGATCCTATGCAGGAGGAAAGAAATTCTGGAAGTGTCTAAACTTCCTCATAACTTTTATTTTATTACAATGGCCTTGGATTGTCTGACCTCAGTAGCTGTTAACACCACAAGTGATATCTGCATCAGGCCCTACCTAGAGCATATAGCTGAGTGGGAGTAAACAAACAAGGCACATGCCTGTTAATGGCCATGAGAGAGAGAGAGAGAGAAATCTGAAATAAACCTAAAAGTAACAGTAATTCAGTCAGTGAGTGTTAATGTTGGAGACACAGAACGCAATGGGAAGCTTTTGAATAAATATCTCAAAGTCAATCTGAAACCCAGACATCAGTGCTCATAGCATAAACAATTTGGAGCTATTCAGGAGTTGCAAATAAATGAGTTTTCACAGAAATCGAGATGTTATTTTTGTATACTATATCACGTAGACAACTGAGTTTCATTTGCTTGTAATCGGTTTTTAAAGTAAGATGGTAAGAGCAATTGAAGTCCTAGAACATAGAAAATGTAATTTTAAACTATCAATAAAGCTGGAGGAGGAAGGGGAGTTTGGCTAAAGTTCCTTTTGTTTATTTTTGGTTTTCCTGTACACAGTGCAAAACAACATATTAAAAGGGGTATGTGGAGGTTCAGCTTGGCCTTTTCTTTTGTACTGTCTGATGTCAAGGTCCTGTCTGCACATGTTCCTAGGAGTGGGGTCTGGGTGGGGGGCTGATTACATCTGCTGGTGCAGTTTGAGCATTTGATGGAAAAACCATGAAAGGAAGAGGCTGCAGGGAGTTCCAAACTGAGTAGGTCAGTTCTGTCCAGCAGGGTTTGAGCTCTCACAGTGGCTCTAAGAACTTAAAGCACTTGTGCTGTTCCCAAGTGTCCCTGTGTTGGCTCACAAGGGTCAGTGACCAGCTGAGAAAGGAGCTGACAAAGGTGGATCTTCACATCCCCCCGTGAATGAAGCCTTGGGGTGCAGGAGCTCGGCTGAGCAGTGCTGCACCCTAGGGCAGTGCTGGAGAAGGGCTGTGCTATCGTCTGCTGTGAGGATGGGGCTTTGCCTGGAGTGCCTCTGAGTGCTGGCTTTGCTCAAGCTCTGGCAGGCGCTGTGGAATCTGCAGCTGGGGGCAGGGTTGGTGTGCTGGACACAGCTTGTGTTAGAATTGTCTCTCCAAAGTTTTCCTTTCCAGTCCCAAAGGCTGCTGTGGCTGTGAGGGACAGGCTGTGATGTGTGTCCCTACAGGGAGTAGAGCCAGACTGGCAGGCTGCAGCTGTGCTGAATTTGCTCTGGCACTTGTGTGTCTGTTACCAGTTACTGTCAGGGTAGCATTCCTGTTAGTTTTGGAAGCCAGGGTGAATGAAATGTGTGGCTTCTGCTGTAGTGCTGATCCACAGCACATGGTGCTTCGGCCTCCTAGGTTGGGACAAATTAAGTCTTTGCACACAATTAGTTAAACAGCAGTAAAGTTTGGACCTCACTGATTACAAAACCTAGAAATCTTTGGGACTTAAATGACAACTATAAAGTGGTGTCCTCTTAAAATCTTTATACAAAGGAAACAAGATTTAAAAGCTGAGGAACACAAACCAGGCTGTAAGTTCCAAAAGGAGAAAATTACTTTAAAAGGAGATGTCTCTTCTTTGATCATCTTTCTGTGAGATCATTGGTGCTGCTCTTCATAGTCAGTTTTTCCAAGTGGATAGGAGCTGGACAAGCAACTGGTGATTTCAAACATTGTGGGACATGAGAAAAATCAGTTCTTTGTGTGTTTCATGTTGATCTTTTTCACTAATACTGAGGCAACGCCTCATTCATTATGGCAAACTCATGAGGTGGTCACAGGGAATTGAGTGACAGGACAAGGGAATGGGTGCAAACTGAAAGGGTAAATTTAGATCAGGTATTAGGAGCTTCTTTGCTTGTGAGGGTGGGGAGGCCGTGGCCGAGGGTGCCCAGAGAAGCTGTGGCTGCCCCTTCATCCCTGATGGGCCGAGGCTCGGAGCAGCCCGGGCCGGGGGACGATCCCAGGGCCCCTGGCACCCGCACCCTCCATGTTCCCGCAGCTCCGGCAGCGCGCATGCGCGGCGGCACCGGGGCCCGCGCCAGCGGGGAGCGCAGGCGCACTGGGCAGCGGGGCCGGGGGCACTTCCGGGGCGCGGAGCGGCTGCGTGCGGGGAGCGTTCGGCGGGACCGGGGGAACGGCGGGACCATGGTGAGTGAGGGACCGGGGGAACGGCGGGACCGTGGCGAGTGCGGGGCTGGGGGGAACGGCGGGACCGTGGCGAGTGCGGGGCCGGGGGGACGGCGGGACCGTGGCAGTGCGTGTACCGGGGACGGCGGACCCTGGGGATGCGGGGCTGGGGGGACCGGCCATGGGGTGAGGGACGAGGGCGGCGGGACCGTGGGAGTGCGGGGCTGGGGGAACGGCGGGCGTGGCGGTGCGGGGCCGGGGGGAACGGGCGGGACCGTGCGGGCGGGCCGGGGGGAACGGCGGGACCGTGGCGAGTGCGGGGCCGGGGGAACGGCGGGACCGTGGCGAGTGCGGGGCTGGGGGGAACGGCGGGACCGTGGCGAGTGGGGGCGGGGGAACGGCGGGACCGTGGCGAGTGCGGGGCGGGGGGAACGGCGGGACCGTGGCGAGTGCGGGGCGGGGGAACGGCGGGACCGTGGCGAGTGCGGGGCGGGGGAAACGGCGGGACCGTGGCGAGTGCGGGGCTGGGGGGAACGGCGGGACCGTGGCGAGTGCGGGGGCCGGGGGAACGGCGGGACCGTGGCGAGTGCGGGGCGGGGGAACGGCGGGACCGTGGCGAGTGCGGGGCGGGGGGAACGGCGGGACCGTGGCGAGTGCGGGGCGGGGGGAACGGCGGGACCGTGGCGAGTGCGGGGGACGGTGGGGAACGGTGGGACCGTGGCGAGTGCGGGGCTGGGGGCTGTGGCTGGGGACCGTGGCGAGTGCGGGGCGCGGAGCTGTGGGTTGGGGCACCGGGACCGTGGCGAGTGCGGGGCTGGAGCTGTGGGCCTCTGGGGCACCGTGTGACCGTGGCGAGTGCGGGGCTGGAGCTGTGGCCTCTGGGGCACCGTGTGACCGTGGCGAGTGCGGGGCTGGAGCTGTGGGCCTCTGGGGCACCGTGTGACCGTGGCGAGTGCGGGGCTGGAGCTGTGGGCCTCTGGGGCACCGTGTGACCGTGGCGAGTGCGGGGCTGGAGCTGTTGGGCCTCTGGGGCACCGTGTGACCGTGGCGAGTGCGGGGCTGGAGCTGGGGGCCTTGGGGCAGTGTGACCGTGGCGAGTGCGGGGCTATGGTGCGAGCGGGGTCATGGGGACTGCGGGCCGAGGGCCGCCCGGCTCTTGTTGTCTCCCGGTGCCGCTGCCGGCGGCCGAGGGGGGCTGCGGCGCGGGGGCTGCCGGGCGGGCTGACCGAGGCCGCTCTGTTTGTGTCTTGCAGGCTCGCAACGCGGAGAAGGCCATGTGAGTGCGGCGGGCGCTGCAGCGCGGGCTCTGCCCGGCTCCTGGGTCACTCGGCTGGGGCTGCGGCCGGACCTGCTCTCTCACATCCACGGCTGCTGGCCCTGACTGACTGGCCCGTGAGCTGGCTGTTCAGCCTCTTTTAAAGCACCAACAGTTTAATGATGCTTCTGGGTACTCACTAGTACATGTGCTGGCCAGAGGCAGTGGGAGTTGAAGGGCACCTGTGCACATGTACCTGGTGCTGTGGAGCTCCTGTAGCTGTGCTGGGTGGTTCTGTGCAGGAGAGACCCTGTAGCAGTGTTCTTGTCTCCCTGCTGGCTGGGGAATAAGTACACTGAAATGTGTTGTAAAGGACCCTTGTGGTTTTAGGCAGTTCCGATTTTGGGAACAGAGATGCCAGGCCAGATAGGAGGAATCAGTCAGCGTTGCTTTACTTGAGAAATGATCCATTGAGGATTTCTAGTGTAGAGAAGTTGTTAGCTGGAAGAGCTGGAGGTGGTCAGTGAATGTGTTCAGGCCATTGTTTTCTACAGACTGTAACTAAGTCCATAATAAACATACAGAGCAAAACTTGTTTCTGTTGGAATGTGAATTTGGAAAGTGAATCTGCTTTCTTCTCTTTAGGACGGCCTTGGCAAGATTTCGGCAAGCCCAACTTGAGGAAGGAAAAGTCAAGGTGAGATGTAGGAGCCCTGGAAGTTTGGTAGCTCAAGTCAGGGAGGAAGGCAGGCCTTGTTCAGAGCCCAGGTGTCCTGTGCTTGACTCCAGTTAGAAGGAAAGTATTTCAGCTGACTGTATTTCATACTCAGGAAAATTCTCCACTACGGTTTCTCCAAATCTTTTTTATTTTTCTGTTTCATATTGCATATTATGCAGAAGGAAGGGCTTTAATACCTTTTAATAAAAGGTGGAGCTTTTAGTAAAAAGGTAGAGCCTTTTTATAAAAGGTAAAGCTGTCAGGAAAGGGACAAAGTAACTGCACACAAAACCCTAGAAGCAAGA
This sequence comes from Sitta carolinensis, assembly GCA_032173965.1. Classification (NCBI taxonomy): domain Eukaryota; kingdom Metazoa; phylum Chordata; class Aves; order Passeriformes; family Sittidae; genus Sitta; species Sitta carolinensis. Next base: position 3,341,582 of record CM063293.1, read on the forward strand.
TGATGTATTAATTTGTGTAAGCAAGCCAATGGAATGTGAAGAAGGTTGAGAGAAGGTACTCTGTATAAACTGGAAAAAATTACATTGTTTAATAGTAGCAATTGAGAAAAGCTTAACCTTAAGGAGGTGGTGTGTGCTGAAAATGGTGAAACTGTCCTGAATGAAACATTTGTTGTATTGGAGAAGATTATGGTTGTTTTGAAAAAAAAAAAAAAAAAAAAAAAAGGTGAGAAATTTTGGTTTGGATAAAGTGGAATTAAGTAGATTTTTATAGTCTGTGATAGTTTAATTTGTCAGGGCTGTAAATCTTTACTGTTCTCCACTTCCTAAAAATCCCTGGGAGCAGAAGGCCCAGGAGTTAGTAGCATAGTTTGTCATTAATGGAGCAGTAAAGCCTGTGTAAAATGCTCAGCTGAATTGATGTGTGTGGTTTTGTGTCTAACAGGAGCGAAGGCCTTTCCTTGCATCAGAGTGTAATGAGCTGCCCAAAGCTGAGAAATGGAGGAGACAGGTAATGTCAGCCTGTGGCTTTTCTAATTCTCTAGGAGGTAGAACTTTACATTTCATGTTTAGACAGCCTGCTTACAAGGGGTTTGCCACACTTGTCACACTATCCTGATAGTTAAATCACAGAACATTTTCTAAGATTATACAGCTCAGTGTTCAGAGTAGCTCCTACCATGTCAGGTTGCCCCAGGGCCATGTCCAGCTGAGTCTTTAACATCTTCAGGGGTTTAGATTCCAGGTTTTTGGGGCTGCTGTTCCAGTGTTTGGTTATCTTCCTAATGATTTCTTTCCCCTTGAATTTAATCAGAATTTCTCCAGTTTCAACTTGTGCTTTATTGCTTCTTGTTCTATTGCCATGCACTTCTCAAACAATCTGGCTCTGCCTTCTCTGTTCCGTCCACTGATTTAGAAATTAATTTCTGTGTTCTTATTTGACTAGATCATTGGGGAGATTTCCAAGAAAGTGGCACAGATCCAAAACGGTAAGATTTTTCTATGTTACGTTTTTTTGAATATCCAGTCATAAGCATTTACAGTAAAAATCCCATTTCCTGTGAACTATGTTGTTTCCATTGCATGAATTCTGAAATTCCTCTGGTGTTTCTGTGAGCTGCCTGATTTGTTGATTTTTTTTCCTCTAACAGCTGGATTGGGTGAATTCAGAATTCGGGACCTGAATGATGAAATAAACAAACTTCTGAGGGAGAAAGGACACTGGGAATATAGAATAAAGGAGCTGGGAGGTCCTGATTATGCTGTAAGTGTGGAATGTGTTGTACTGCATGGTTGTTCTGCTTACAGGTGAAGTGACTGCTTAGAAAAATATGTAACATTTAGTTACCCCGTGGATGGCTTGGCCAGTGTTATTTGTATTCAGTCCCTGTAGTGTTTGGCTGTGTTAGAAGAAAGTTTTAAACTCTGAACTCTGTTTATTTTCCAGAGGATTGGCCCAAAAATGTTAGATCATGAAGGGAAAGAAGTTCCAGGAAACAGAGGCTACAAATACTTTGGGGCTGCAAAGGACTTGCCAGGAGTTAGAGAGCTTTTTGAAAAGGAACGTAAGTAGAGAGCAGCTCTTCCCAGACATGAATCTCTGTAGTAGAATACCTTGAGTAAAATGCTGTTGTAGTTTGTGGAGAGTGCTGGTAACTGCATTTCTCAATGTCTTAGGTCAGCTCAGTGAAGCACTGAGCACAGGTTATTAAATGCTAAGAACACCTTTGGCTGTTTGCAATCAAGGAAATATAGAAAGGAGTAAGGATTGATGTCCTATAGAAACTTTCCAGCATAGCAAGTGAACTTTATTAAGAAGTTGTAAATAGTACTCAGAGTTCAGGACTAGAAAAAAATAAAGAAAAAGGAGAAGTTGGGTTGAACATAATTTTAGAATCAGGAATGAGTTTTCATAATGAAAAGCTGGCTGTAAAGGGATGAAACTTTTTTGCTTGGGCCTGAAGGTGAAGCAAAGACAAACTATGGGAAGTACTCCAGGATGTGGGGGAAGCACTGGGTGATGTACTGGAAGTGGTTTGTGCTGGCCTGAGGGTGATCCCAGTGCTCCCAGCAGCTCTGTCATTCTGGTGTTGGCTGGCACCACAGCTGTGGGTGCTGTGAGGCTGGGGACAGGCTGGCACAGTCAGCAGGTGCTGGGGGTGCCCTGGAGGGTCACAGTGGTGTTCTTGCAGCTGTGCCACCCCCACGGAAGACTCGGGCTGAGCTGATGAAGGACATCGACGCTGAGTACTACGGCTACAGGGATGAAGATGATGGAATTCTGGAGCCTCTGGAGCAGGAACATGAGAAGAAAGGTATATGAGATTCCAAACCTGCACAGAGCAGCACAGGAAGGGGTGATGATGGGCTCTGAAGTTAAGGCTTTTTTTTTTTTTTTTTTTTTTTTTCACATGTAGGGGATTTAGGCAACAAGTTTTAAGTCCATTGGAAAAACTCTGGCAATGGACCATGCTGCTCTGCCTGGTTCTCAGCCACACTTGCTGTTTTCCTTTGCTCCCCAGTTATAGCAGAAGCCGTGGAAAAATGGAAAATGGAGAGAGAAGCACGACTTGCAAGAGGTGAGGAGGAGGAGGAAGAAAACATCTATGCTGTCCATGAGGAAGAGGTAGGGGATGGCTCAGGTGACATGATTTTTTAACTGTCTTCTGTGCTGCCTTCTTGACCTTCTTGACCTGGCGTCACTCTACCGAGGACTCTGCTGCTGTCCTGCCCCTCTCCCCACCTGACCCACTGCACAGTTCAGTAAGAACCAGTAGTGGGGAGTGCTCTTGGCCCAAGTTTAGGGAGTGCTGGAGGCTGGCAGGTGAGGACAGACCTTTCACTGGAGTGGGAAACATCCTGCTGGGATTTAAGTGGCACCGTTTTTGTCAGGTGGTATGTTGGTAACGCTGCTCAGTCTGGCTCTTTAGTACATCTTACCTCAGTAACAGCACAAGCAGCTTTGGGGAGAGGATAATGTCACACTGCCACTGTGTGAAAACCCAGGCAATGCAGGGCCTTGTTTGCACTTGAATCATGATGCAGCAGGGCTTTGCTGGTGCTGCTGTCACTGCTGTGACATGGCTTTTGTTTCTTCTCCCTGCTCCTAGTGAGATCTGCAGAAGGGTACTGGAACAAGTTCTCGTTTCTCAGTCTGTATCGAAGTGGGTTAAGCACAAGAATCAAAAGGAGGAGCCCATTGGGTGGATCTGGTGGCCCCTCCAGTACCTGTTTTATTTGTATTACTCCATGGTTCATGAGCCCAGCCCTTAGGTGTGAGACCAAAGCAGTACAGAGCTGTGCAGGGAAGTGGTACCTATATTTTTAAAGCACTTGCTATCCTTCTTAGCTGGCTCCTCTTCTGTTCACAGCTTTGCTGTGGCAGCCAGAATTATGGAAGGGGAGGAAATAAATTCAGTTATAAATTCAAGCCCATGCCACAGCAGAGCAAAGGCCACATGAGAAATGAAAGCAGTAATGGTAAAAATGTCAAGGAGCAGCATCTGCATGTGATCCTGTGTTCCATTGGTGCTGGGTCCTCTTCACTCATTCCTTTGTTTGTAGTGTCAAGCATGCTTTGTTCCCTCTGGCAAAGCAAGTGAAAAGGGGTTTTTTTATGACCTCTTAGGAAAATAACCTTGATGTGATTTTTTCACTTTTTAGTCTGACGAGGAGGGTGGCAAGGAGAGAGAAGGTGAAGATGGCCAACAGAAATTTATTGCACATGTTCCAGTGCCAACTCAACAGGAGGTAAGGCATAACAGCACTCAGCTGCAGAGATGCACACTGATTTTTGGAAGACACATCTTAATTTACATCAGGTTATCAGTAAAAGTGCCCTAAATTTGTGGTTTCTGTGATTTGACTCTGCAGCTGTTTAATCCTCTTGCAAATGCTATAACCCTTTTCACCTGAGAATTCCCAAAACCTTCCTAAGTATTCCATGAATTGGGAAGTTGTCTTGGTTTGAAGGACAAGTGTCTGCTAAGGAAGGCAGGAGCCTCACTTGGAATGGAGAATGTAAACCCCTCTCTCTAAATTATAATTTTGAAATTAAGGGGCTCTCAGGCAAAGATATGGGAATAGAAATAACAGTCCTTTATTATGAGAATTAAAATTAAAATGCAGTAATAGAAAACAAAGCAAGCCCACTGACAGAGTCAGAATACACCCTGACACCCTGTGGGTCAGGGCGTTGGTAGCAGTCCAGTTAAATAGTGGCTGCAGTTCTTCTGGAGTGGCAAATGCAGTTTTGTTAATAATCCTACAAAAAGGTGTAGTTTTCCTCTAAAAGTCCAATAGTTGTGTAGATGGGCCTACTCTTCCTCCGAGAATCCAGGGAAGAAGAAGCTGGCTTAGTGTTCCAAATCTCAGATTTTTATCTAAGTAAGAATGCTTAGCTTCTCCCCCTGGGTAGAGTATCTCACAATAGAATGGTGTAATTTTTTTATCAGCCATACAGTGATACTCAATGGCCCATTAGCAAAAGATATCTCCCTGAACAAAGGATTGGTAAAAAAGAGAAAAAAACCTGCCCCACCTGGTTGTTTAACAGCTGGCCCATTAACAGAAGATTACTCCAGCTCCAGTTTCAACAGATGGTGATAGAATACTTCTGGTTACATCTTGCACTGCAACCCAAGACAGAAGTGCTGTGGTGTATCTGAGGTTTCAGCACTGAGTTGAAGCCACCCTATTTTTATCTCTGCAGATTGAGGAAGCTCTTGTACGAAGAAAGAAGATGGAGCTGCTCCAGAAGTATGCCAGTGAAACCCTCCTGGCACAGAGCGAGGAGGCAAAGACACTTCTGGGATTGTAACATTGCACCAGCGTCCTGCTTTGTAATCCCTCTGAAAGCAACAGATTCCTAAGTTCTGGTAGCAAGGGGTTTAGCTCTGAAGGTTCCTTTGGATGTGGAGCAAAGTGCTGGAATTACAGTGTGCTGTGCAGAAGGAGAACCATCATTCTGGTTTCTCCACTGGGATGACTTGTACTCCAGTGCTGGAAAAGGTCAAACCTTGGTGAACTTGTCTCTGTGTCTAACAGCTGTCTGCAGTGCTTTCACTTTGGGAAGGGGTCTGTGCAGCAGGGCCTCTTACAGATAGAACCACACCCTAAATCCTGGAAGAAAACCCGTGGTGTTCCCACCATCCTGTCTGCTCTGTCCCCACTGTAAGCCTGCACATCTTCTCGTGCTGGCTTTTGTTGAGCTGAGAAGTAATTTACACCATAAACCTGCTTAGTTTACCAGAATAGCATGGAGCCTGTCTAGAGGTGCCATGAAGGCAGATCTTATGAGTGACTTTGGAGGAGATCAGATTCTTTCTAGAACACATTCACTGTCTAAAACCTGTTACCCTTTTTGTGGTTTGTAACTGTGCCTGGATGAATTGCTTAAATGCTGGATATTCTAGCAGCTACTGTAAAAAACTTCACAATACCTTGTTCAAATATTTTTATTAAAACATATTTACAACCTGATGTCTGTTTTATTGTAGCTCAAAGGATTGTGATGATGCCCTAATGGTAACCAAGGATTGGGGTCAGACAGCCATCCCTGTAGGCATCTGGAGCTCTGCATCCCTACTGCTCTTGGCTCGTGAATCCTGGGACAAGAGACAAGGTAGAGCCTGGTCAGTCTTAGAGATGATTAATGTTGTACAGGTCTGAATGAATGGCATTTGAACCTGGACATCTGCAGCCATGGAGTGTTTCTGTCTGAGGAACAGAGTATTTAACAGCCAAGTCTGGGACCTTCAGCATTTCTGGATGCTCTCATTATTTATCTGTTACAATCTATTGTGAATGATGCACTCCAGAGCAATCAAAGCTCTAAATTATAGACATAAGCTTTGCGTTACTTGATGCAAGTAGTCAAACAAAAAAAGTAGAATTGAGAAAGTAGAAAGCATAGCTGCCAAATTAAAACCTTAAGAAAAAAAAAAAAAAAAACACAACACCAAAACCTGAATAAATCAAAGTTCAATTATTGGTAGCAACCAGACAACTAACACCACAAACATTCTTCTCTCTTCCTGTCAGCAGTGCAGCTTTCTCTGTTTTGTAAGAAAGCAGCAAACAATGTCTTTATGGTTTTCAGTAATTTGTTGTAGATTTTCTAAATTATATGCTGGAGATAACCAAACTAGATTTAAGGGGGAGAAAAAAACAGCTAATTTTTATGGCCTGATTCAGTCTGAGGACTTGGTAATACCAATGGTAGGTAGATCCCTTCTGTCAGTATATGAATCTATAAGATAGAGAAGATACAAGGGTAAAGGCAGATCAGGGACAGAGTGATAACAGAAATACAAAAGAAGAATAAATGGAAAGAATGAGGAAAAGCCAACAGGACTGTAATTACATTCACGTTCAAAGAAGTATGACCAATATGATGATGTAAAAGGCAGCTTTATAAAACAGGGCTGATCTCTGCCAACCAGCATAGAAAAGGAATAAATGCACAAAAATGCAGTGTAACTGCAAGGCAAACTGGCTGCTGCCTGGCCCTGCTGTGCCAGATCCTCTCTCCGTAGCTCTGACTGAAGCATTTTTGAACTGAGTGCTCTTGGCTGCGTCTAAGGGAACAAACTGCAGAGTCATTATTTGCCACGGTAGCCTATAGCAAACTACCTGTATCCTGCCAAGCTGTGGAATTGCTGGTGGAGCCGGAGTGGGGAAGCTGCTGTGGCCACAGCCAGGAATCCTCTTTGTCCTGGACAACAGAGCAGTGGGCAGGCTCTGCCTCGACTCTGAGTGTGCAGCTGTGCTGGGATGTGTGTGTGGTGCCAGGCTTATGGCTCATACCATCCCTGGAATGCCTCAGCCCTGAACACATCTGCGTTGTAAAACAAGTACTTTATGTGTTTTACATGTCTGCTTCAGAGCTCTGCCCTGTGTGTGATCCTGGCTTGAGCACAAGGGGATAAACTCTATAATTGTTCTGTTTGCTGCATCGATTTGGGCCTGCTTTTGTCTCTTAGAAATGCATTTGTGTGTTTCATTTAATGCCAGCCATGTCAGTGGTGCAGATTCCTTCTTCTGTGTGCTGGTGTGTGCAGTGCAGTCGCTGAAGGATCAGTTTGTCCTCACAGTCAGAGGAGAGGTGAAGAATATTTGTTGGCAGCACTAGGAAATAAGTGGATTTACCTAATCTGCATTAGCAGATGAGCAAGATAAACAGAGACAGCTTTGCAGAGTATCCATTAACTAATGACATTTTGTGCTGCTTGTCTCACTTTCAAGTCTAGCTGCAGGGGTGCAGAGCTGCAGTGTTTGTGCATGACAGGCTTTTTCCCAAAACATGAATCTCAGAATGGGTCAGGCTGGAAGGGACCACCGTGGAGTATCTGCTTCGACCTCCCTACTCCAGCAGGGCCATCCCAGAGCACAGCACAGAGGATTTGTCCAGACAGTTCTGGTAGCTCCAATGAGACAACTCCACACCCTCTCCGGACAATCCGTGCCGGTGCTCAGTCACTGCACAGGGAAGAAGTTCTTCCTGGGCATCAGTTCCTGCCCATTCCTCATGTCCAAATGTTGGCACCACCAAGCAGAGCCTGCTCCATCCTCTGGGCTCTCCTCAGGCTGGACATGCCCAGCTCCCTCCGCCTTTCCTTGTGAGAGAGTTGCTCCAGTCCCTTCATCCCTTAGCCAGGCACAACCAGACAGAATGTTCTGGTCTGTTATAATTAAAAACCAGTTATCTCTCCGGTCGGGATGGTGTAGTGACTGCTCTTCACACTGCGGCCAAGCTCCGGGGGACCCTCGGAGGAGCGGCGGCGGGGCGGACGGGAGCGGCGGTGAGCCCTGGCCGGGCTCGGGGGAGCCCTGACCGGGCGCGGGGGAGCCCTGCCGGGCCGGGGGAGCCCTGACCGGGCGCGGGGAGCCCTGGCCGGGCTCGGGGCAGCCCTGGCCGGGCGCGGGGGAGCCGCGGCCGGGGCGCTGGCGGGTCGGGCAGCCCTGGCCGGGCTCGGGGGAGCCCTGACCGGGCGCGGAGCCCTCTCCGGGCTCGGGGCAGCCCTGGCCGGGCTCGGGGGAGCCCTGGCCGGGCTCGGGGCAGCCCTGGCCGGGCTCGGGGGAGCCCTGGCCGGGCTCGGAGGAGCCCTGGCCGGGCGCGGAGCCCTCTCCGGGCGCGGGGGAGCCCTGGCCGGGCTCGGGGCAGCCCTGGCCGGGCGCGGGGGGAGCCCTCTCCGGGCTCGGGGGAGCCCTCTCCGGGCGCTCCTCCGCCGGGCTGGCGCTGGCCCGTGACGCCGTGGCGCCGCCCGGGAGCTGACGCGGGCCGGGCGGGGCGGTTGCCGGCGCCGCTCTCGGCTCGCCATGCGGCGGGCGCTGCCGCCGCTCCGCGCCCTGCTCGGGGCCGCCCGCCCGGCGCGCCGGGGGACGAGCGGCGCCCCGGCCGAGCGCAGCGGGCACAGCGCGGTGAGCGGGGCCGGGGCCGGGGCCGGGGCGCAGCGAAAGCGAAAGGGGCGCGGGGCGCGGCCGGGCCAGCCGCCGGGGCCGGCGATGCCTGGGGGCATCCTCGCTTCCCCGGGACGGATTTCCCGGGCACTGCCGGGGAACTCTTATCCTGGGCTACGTGTGCTCCTGGTCTTACAGAGCGAACGAGGGAAACTCCTTCCGACCGCTGCCGGCTCCGTCCGCCCCTCTGGTCGTGCAGCGCGGCACAGCTCTCCTGTCGCCCACAGTTTCTTTAGGGTTCAAAGGGAAACAAGGCTGTTGACGTCGTTATCTCTGTCTGTCTATCATTATATCTGCCATATACAGTCGGTCAGTTCTTTCCTTAGTGCTTCTCTCCCCCGCAGTACTTTTTGTCTCTGCTAGTGTTACTCGCTGTAAAATTCCCATTTGTACTCTGTTATCTATACATCTTATTTATATGTCGCAAAATTAACGTAAAGCATCGCATCTGCTGCGGAATTATTCCAGTTCCACTCTAGTTTTCGCCATTTCAAGTACCCATTCGCAAAGCCTGGCAAGACTGCTATACATTTATCAGCAAGCCTCTAGCAGCACCTCTGCAGCAGTCGGGTTATTTCTCACAGAGCTTTCCTGAAACGGGTGCAGGCTGTGTGGAGACAAGGACTTCAGGGCTTTTGTTCTTTAAATTAAAAAGGTGATGATTCTACAGAGGAGAGAGGAGAGGGCTTCCAGGGGAATTCTTGCATGCAAAGACAAAACCCCAGCCTAATTTAAATGAATGCAATGCAATGCAATATATTTACAGCGTTGACGCTGTTAACTCGGGCTGTGTAGGGGAGCGGATTTTCGCTGTCGTTTGAGCTGCATCCCCATTCCCAGCGGTGCCTGTCCCTGTGCTGTGCCCGGCTGCAGGAAAAATGTGGTGGGTGAATAGTTGATGTGGAACAAAGTGCTGCTTGAGTGGGCACAGCGCTGCCTGGGGACGGTGGCTGTGGCTGCGTGCCCGACACAGCTGCGGGAGCAGCGGCTGCCCCGCCGCCCACGGCCCCATCCTGTTCCCACATCACGCTCAGCCTCGGCCCCTAACCCCTCCCTTTTCATCACTGAGCTGAAATCAAAGGTTCCTGGTTCCTGTTTTAGGCTCGGGAGAGAAATGAGCTTTAGATGATAGATTTTGTTCTGTACTTTTCCGGCGTGATCCAGTAGCAGTTCCTTTGCTCGGCCGTGCCGTCCTTTGTCTCTGCTCCTTGACCTTATCACCCAGCTCATCTTTCCTCTCTCTGCTTGCCGGGCTCACCAAGGCCAGCTCTTCACTGCCTCGAAGGCAGGCAAGGGGATGTATTTTAGTAACTCGAGCGGCACCTTTGTGTGAGGAGGTGCTGGCTTTCCCAGTCAGTCTGCCCTGTGTGAAACTAGGACTGAAGCCTAAAGCCCAGCAGTCACTTGGCTGTAACCAAACTCTTGTGGAACAGGACAGTTTTACTACATAAACACCTTGTAAGGGAGGAGCCAAGTACAATATTTGTGTCCAAGACCTGCCTACTGCTGAAAAATTTAGTTTTGTATATTTTGTTAATATTCCGTGGGGGTCATGCCATTGAAGTGTGACTCACTGGCACAGCAGCATGTATTTTGTACCTCTTGGCTTAAGTTTTTTTTTTTTTTTCCCTATCTTCTGAAATAGTCTGGAACTATTTGTAAGGCAGAATAGCTCTGGTGAGTCTGTGTGCATAAGGCAGAGGGAGTTGTGGTGCTCTTTGTGTCTGTAAGGCTCATTAAGATGTGCAGGGTTAGGGGTCCCTGCTCTCCCCGGCGGTGTCTGTTCTCAGGGGGCTCTAGCTGCTGCAAGCGCTGTTAAATATGTGTAAGGACAGGCAGAACTAACGTACCTTTGATTTCATCCCTCCTTGCAGCTCAGCGTGCTGCCGTCCTTTGGATTTCTCTTTGACATCGACGGGGTGCTGGTGCGGGGCAGGACCCCCATTCCCGCAGCCAGAACAGCCTTTCGAAAGCTGGTCAATGCCCAGGGACAGTTCCTGGTGCCCGTGGTCTTTGTCACCAACGCAGGGAACTGCCTGCGCCAGGACAAAGCTGACCAGCTGTCTCACCTGCTGGGGGTCCCAGTGAGTCACTTAATCCCATTTATTTCATTATCGTGTTGAATGTGTCAGATGTATTATCTTCCATTAAATGCTGTCAGTTAATCAGGTCTGTTTTTCCCTTAAGCTCCCTGAAAGTACTTTTACTTTCAAAAAGTTTTTTACTTTGCTGAAAGTAAAAAATGCTGTCCAAAGCTAATGGCTTTTCTACTGGTAAAGGCACCGAGTTTTCCAGTAGTAAAGCTAAAGTTATTTCTTTGCAAAGGTGGTAAGTAGTGATTCACTGGAGCATCTTTCTGGGGTAATAGTCTTACTGGTTACACCCTGTCTTGTTGAAGGATGGGGATATGTAAACTAAAAAAAGGTGATAGTCTGGTGGAATTAAATCAGAGCTGCCCTTTAGCAGCGGGCCCACAATTGGAACCAGTTCTGATTCTCCTTCCTTGTTTGCTTCCAAATTAATGTGGTGATTTTATAAAACCAGGAGAGAAAGGCTTGTTCAAATTGAATCGAGCTGGAAGCTGAAAGGGTTATGTGTGATAATTTGTCAGTAAGGTGTTTTTTTTTTCCAGCATATTATCAATACATCATTTGTGAAAGGAGAAAATGCTGATTGTTTTGTAATTCCTGGAATCTGTCACATTTTTTAGTTGAATCTATGTAAAAACAACTTCTCTGAAAAACAACGGACTCCTTTTGTTTTTAAATCCCAAACAGATTTCACAAGATCAGGTGATGATGTCACACAGTCCTCTGCGGATGTTCAAGCATTATCATGAAAAATGTGTTCTGGTATCTGGACAAGGACCACTTCTTGATATTGCTCAAGAGTATCTTTTTAAAAAGAGTTTAAAAAACCAACAACTTTCTGTCAAAGTGTTTTCCTTAATCAGGTTCAGGGGTTCCTATGGATGAAGTGAAAATCAAATATTTCAGCCCTACAAAAGCAGCAATAAGTAGTAATGAGAGTTCCTAATATGGTATCAAATTTAAGTTTTGAATGTGGTTTTATATTAAGTGCCCAAAGAACTTGAATTATATTGATATCATGGTGGTATCAAAGTTTCAAACTGAAACTTAATGACTTTAACCTTGACCAAAGTATAAGCTTTGCTCAGGCTTCCATTAAGTCCCTTCTGCACTTCTTTTAGTGGGATTTTCATTAAAGGTGGTGTAAATCATAAATTGTAAAAATGCATATGGAACTTTTAAACATAAGCTCTCTTTGAAGTACAAAACTGAGAAAAAGATATTGAAGAACATTCCAGTTAATGGTCAAAATTCATGAGGCTTGGCTAAGAGAGAAGTAGATGAGAACACTGAAAATAAAGCAGGAGAACTTTGGCCTCTCATTTATCAGCAGTGGATCATCTTTTCGTCTCACAGAAGGAAAAGTGCATGTTTGATGTTGCTTTCATTCCTAACTGATTTGTAAATTGAGTACCTTTAAATGGTTAAAGTGGAATTAGCAGTTTGAGAAGCTTTTCCTGTGAGCAGCTGTGTCCTTAGCTGGAGTGTCCCAGCCTTGGTTTCTGCCAGCCCATCACCATTGACACCCTGCGGGAGAAACGCCCTCTGCTCGATGCAGTTGACCATGACAGGAGCACCCGCGTCCTGGTGAGTGGAGATTTTTGTTTTAAACCTCTCTGTTGGCTCATTGCATGACATCCTATAACAGGGGTCAATATTTAACTACCAGGCTAATGCTGCAGTTCTTACATTGTATTTCGACTTAGCTTTTCTGCTTCCTTATTTGTTTTATTGCAGCCTTCTCAAGAACAATTCTTTTCTCTCAGTAGTAATTCTTTAACCCAGCCTTTGATTTTGTAACTTACTGTTGTGGGAAAACCCACAATCTAATACAATACCTAATACAAAATCTGTCTTGGAAAGCTGATTAGCTTCCTCAGAAAGTGTGGCAGACAACACAAGCTTTTCCCTGAATATATGACTTGTGTTGCTATTGTTTCTAAGCCATGAGGTTGCTTTGATTGTAAATGAATGCTTTGAGAGAAATAATTTCCCCTCAAAGGAAAATTTCCCTCTTTGAATGTTAACAGTAGGTAGAGTGGTTGCAGTGGAGTTGTGCAGAATGTAGAGCCCCAGTGAAGAGCTGGGTGTGCTGTACCTGTTCAGATGGATTTCCCCCAGCTGTGATCAGGACATTCTCTGTGGCTCACAGAATCCATAGCTCACCTGTGCCACCTTTTGCTGGGCTCCTCGCCCAGGTGGATGGGGAAGGTCAAGAGCCTGTAAAAGTGTTTGTCACTGTTGAAAGCAAATAATGAAGTGCAAACTCTTAAGTGTTTAGCAAATATATTACATGTTATACAGTGCATTCTTTAATAGAAATGTTAAAGAAAAACATCTCAAAAACAAGTTTTCAAATGTCTTGGTACTACTGGAGGCCTCTTACTGCTGTGGAAAAATAAACATACATACTTTTATACATAAGCGATTTAAACAACTAATTAAACAAGTAATTTAAACAACTGAAATTACTACACAAGTAATTTTAACAACTGGAGTTTAAAAACTCCAGAGGCAGCTGAGGAGAAGCAGGAGGCTGGAGCAGGAACAGCACAGTCGCTGCTGTCCCTGTGCCAGAGGTGTCACTTCAAGTGGAAACAGAAGTTTCTGAGTGAACTGAAAGGTATCTACCAATGTAGGGGGCATTTTCTGTCAGAGCTGCAGGGGGCAGCTGTGGGAGCTGTGCTTGAAATTATTCTGCTAAAAATAGATGTTTAATCTTGTAGAAAACTTTCACTTTTTTTCTTATTGCAGTCTCCCTCTGCTGTGGAGCTTCCCAAGATTGAGGGTCAGTTATCTTTATTTAACTTGCATCTATCCATTTATAAATGAAATATTTTATTTTATTTATTTTATTTTATTTTATTTTATTTTATTTTATTTTATTTTATTATCAGAAATTATTTTTAGATTGTTGGGCACTTTAGCAATTTGTCTGAGGCAATCCTAAAATTTCCTTGTTAATGACACGTGTCATTAATTTGAAAGCATCCTGTGTTGTAAAGCTGGTTTTTAATGCATGCAGTTTTCAGCCACTGGGTTTTGAAGTTTGAAGGGTAGATGAGGTCTCCTTTCCTTTTCATCTGCCTTTAACAGATGAAAAAAAGTTGCCCTCCTTTCATAAATGAGGAATGAACTGACGTTCATTATTCAGAAATAATTGGTCTTGTTCTTACAAGTAGTCAGGATGGAGCTGTAGTATGAGAAGGGTCTTGTGTTCACTCTCATCTCTTCTGAACTACAGGAAAGTAGAAGTTGGACTTTAGGATTTAAAAAAAATCCAGGTCAGATGATTGCTGGAGACCAAAGCAATTTTTTAAAACCACATCCGAATTTTGTACTGAGATGAACAAATTAAAATCTCTGGTGGTGTATTTAAGTACTTTGTGTAGATAGAGAATTCATAAGTTATGGAAGACTTAGAAATACAATTTAGAAGTTAATATTGTAATTTCTGGAGAAACTTCACCTGTAAAATAAAATTCCTAAACCTGTAGATTTTGCAGTGGGGTCTTGTTACTTCTGAGATTTTATGTGACTGGATGGGCATGGGATATATTAAGTTCCTAAATGTGATCATTAACTGTTTGATCAGTTCCTGGTTATATTAAAGCACTTGTTCAGTGTTTTTAGGCCAAGTGTCAGAGATTCAGTGCTCTGTTAACAATTCCATGACTGTTCTGTGACTGTGGTTCCCACAGCTGTGGTGTTGTTTGGGGAGCCAGTCAGATGGGAAACCAGCCTGCAGTTGATAATTGATGTTCTGCTGACAAGTGGCTATCCTGGAAATCCCTATGAGCAGGAAAACTACCCTCACATTCCTGTGCTTGCCTGTAACATGGACCTGATGTGGGTGGCTGAGGCACAGTCCCCAAGGTACGTGCTGTATGCAGATAATTGGGGTTTGTTTCATTTCTCCAGTAGGATTCAGAGTCAACACTTGAGTGCAGAATGCTTGATGGAGCTTCACAGCCGGGCTTGGCTTTGAATGCATCTCTAATGCACTTTCAGCTCATGCTGTCTTGTTGCTGGCTGCATTATTGCATCCAGGAAATCAGTTACTCAAGAGAAAAGCTGCTTTTAAGCTCTTAGCCCTTTTGTTTCCTCACTCCCAGAACAGTGGAGAGGTTTTTTTCCTGAGGGCCTCAGAGCCTTGGTTCAAAGGCAAAAATGAAAAAATTATCGAGGCCATTGTTACATTTCATTAGATCCCTCTTTGGTGTTTCTCTTTTCCTGGCAGGGCAAAGAGCTGACCCTGCTGGTTGAAAGCAGTGAGTGGTTCTGAGCTGAGGACAGTGCAGTGAGGTCTTTAAGGAACACAAGTAAAAACAAGTATAGAACATGCAGAACAAGGTGCCAGGACCTCTTAGAGTGGTTTTGTTTGATTTTATTTTCAACAGAAGTTACTTTAATAGTTTGTTTCCCCTCCCTTCTCCTCAGTCTGTAATTTGAAGTAGAAACTTGTTACTGTGGTTTGATTGCTGCCTCAGTCCTGGGTCAAAGATCTGCTCGGATACCTGTCCTTGGGAGCAAAGGCCATCTCTAATTAGCACATTGGAAAAGATGCATGTGTGATGGCTTCAGGCTACAGTGAGGTAGCCAGGATACCTCCAGAGAGCAATTTAAAAATTAAATAAATCTGTTGTGCCATCCCAGTAATGTGGGTTTATTGTGATGTCTATTGTTCAGATTATCAGCACTTAATTTTCAGTGAACCAGCTGCAGAAATGTTGTGTGCTGAGGGGAATTTGATAGTTGCAGGACACGATTTACTCCTAAAAAGTCATGAACAGCAAAAGCCTTGTGTGGTGTTTTTAATTTGTACTTAATGTAATTTGATTTGATTTTATATCTGTGTAGGTTTGGGCACAGAACATTCATGGTTTGGTTTTTTATCTGTGTAGGTTTGGGCACAGAACATTGATGGTTTGGTTTTATATCTGTGTAGGTTTGAGGATGGAACGTTGATGCTTTGGTTTTATATCTGTGTAGGTTTTGGGCACAGAACATTGATGGTTTGGTTTTATATCTCTCTAGGTTTGGGCACGGAACGTTCATGGTTTGCCTGGAAAACATTTACAAGAAGATCACTGGCAAAGACCTGAAGTACGAGGTGTTGATGGGCAAACCCAGCAGGCTGACCTACCAGTATGCAGAGCACCTGATCCGGGCCCAGGCCCTGCAGAGGAGCTGGGAGCAGCCCATCCAGACCCTCTATGCTGTGGGGTAAGGTGTGCAGAGCCCCACAGGCACTGCAGGAAATCCCAGCCCATCCAGACCCTCTATGTTGTGGGGTAAGGTGTGCAGAGCCCCACAGGTGCAGCAGGAAATTGCTCACGGTGTAAATGCCAGCCAAGAAAAACACACAGTTCTTACCAGCTTGTTCCTCCTTACCATTAAGACTTTCTTGGTGCTATGATGTATTTTTATGATGTTTTTAATGTTAAAAATTAATGATGCTTTGCACTTTTTACATGTAATTTCTACAGAAGTGCAAAAGGTGTTTTATATGCAACTAAGATTTCTCCTGATTTTTTTTTTCTGTAATAGGCTATGTAAATCTAACAAAAAGGGTTTGCCTGGGTTTTTATTCTATTAGGTTTAGTGATGTGGCACCAACTGCCTTTGAGCAAAGGACAGTTAGAGGCTGTAGAGCTAGACTTTCTCTCTGAGGTCATTTAGGTTGGTCATACGCTATTGCATGTGCTGCCACATCATAGAATCCTTTTCAGAGAAGAAGATAAAGCTGGATTGTATTAAAGACTTCCAGAATCTCCAAGATGTTTGGAAATATAATAAGCTCATTCATGGGCTGCTCATACCTTGATTTTCTCTCCCCTCACCCCAGTCTGCAGTATAGAGAGTGATAAATTTTTACCCTGCCATGCTTCATGGAAGTGGTGCAATAAAATAGCTGCGGGGTTGGATTTCTCCCTGTTCGCCAGATTCCACACAGTTGTGTGAAGCACAGAATAAACTGCTAAATGCAAACTGTAAAAATGAAGCTGTAAGAATGCCTTTGGACAGCTAAAGCTGCAGTGCTGACTGATCCTTCTCCTTTGCAGGGACAACCTGATGACGGATGTGTACGGTGCTAACCTGTACAACCGCTACCTGGAGCACTCCAGGACGGGTTCCAAATCCCGCCTCCAGGCCAAGGTCTCTGGAGGCAGGGGCCCTGCCACGCTGTCTCAGGCTGATGAGGTGGGTCTCAGCTGGGAGAAGGAGCTGGCATCTGCAGCTGCTGCCTGCTGCAGGTCCGTGCTGGTCTGCACTGGGGTGTACAGCCCCCACTCCGAGGTGCCCCTGGACAGCAGGGACAGCGTGGCTGAGAGCGTCTTCCACGGCCACAGGGATTTCAGGTTCGACCCTGCTTTGATGGAGCCTGATCACATTGTGCCAGATGTGGATGCTGCTGTAGACCTGGTCTTCCAGCTGGAGAACTTTGCACCTAATTGAGGTGACATGATTTCTTAAGGACCGCTCAGTGCTGTGCTTCCCTTCCCCAGAACACACTGTGCTTTACAGGAGTGCCACAAACTCCTGCCTTCTGAGTTTTTTAACCTCTCAATTAATACAGTCTTCTATTAGATATGCTTACTAGTAGTACATGTGTGTGTTTAATTATCAACAATGCTTTTTATAGTGCTTCTAAATATGTAGTTTCTGGCCTGAGTTGCCCTTTATTGTCTCCCTCTTTGTTATGTTAGGTACTTTAATAGCAATATTTATAGTAGCCCATTCGTGTACTGGTACTTCAATCCCTCCATGACAGTACCTCCTTTTGTTTGCTGGAAGATAGAGCTTTTGGGCATCTTGAGGATATCAGATTGTGGTGCTGGGGTCACTCAGTCCATTCCACATGGGCTGGTGCAGAGCACAACGTGTGTTAGTGCCTGGCGTTCTGCAAGTTCTGAATGCTCCCTTCAGTCAGAGTGGAGTTCAGTCTGTTCCACTTTGGACTTGCTCTCATCCAACCTGCTGCTGCCTTTGCTTGTGTCTGTTTTCCCATTCCCTTGGAGGTTTATTGCTCCTCTCTGCTGTGTGAAGCCTTAACAGTGTTGGAATTCCATAGTCCTGGAAGGGAAGCAGCAAACCTGGGTGCCTTTGTGGCCTTTTTGCCCTTTGCCTTTCTATCTGCGCCATTTTTTTTTTTTTTTTTTTGGGGGGGGGGTGGGGTTTGCAATTTGAATCTTAAAAAGCTTTATCGGTTTTCTTTCATGTGTTTCTGTAAGTTGGGACTTTACCACTGAATGAGTGACTACTGCTCGGCCAAAAAGTGCCTCCTAATTTACTTGAAGCCTCATATCACTGTGGTAATTAAATGCCCTTTAATGTAATATATTGCATCTAATGTCAATGTTATGTGTTGTTTGGTTCCTGGATTTCATAGCTGTTCATTTAAAAAGAAAAAGTAATATATTTTTTGTTATTTTTGTAAAATATTTCCAAAGTTTTCATCCCAAAGATGTCTTTGAAAATATTTCTGTTATTTGTTATAACACAGTGTGTGTTGTACTTATGACATAAGCCAGTTATGGGAAAACATAACCCAATTAATTGTTTTAAAACCAAAGTCAACTTACACACAAAGACCAATTCACAGTAGGGACTAGTCAGGTTTTTAGGGTTGGGTTTTTTTAGGGCTTCCCTTTTCTGGTTAGAAATTGTACAAGCAAAAGCCTGGGTGTTTATTTCTCCCAGGTTCTTGCAAGGCTGGCAGAATGATTTCCTGGCCAAATCCTTCACTGCTCGTTATCCCAACAGCAGCTCTGAGAGCTCACAGCTGCTGTGCAGTCAGATTTTGCTGTCTTGTTTCCTCTGTCTGCAGAGCACTGTGATCCCCTCTGCACTGGCAGGATTGTTGGTTCATCTCTCGTCATGTTTCCTAACACCTTTCAGTGTCCCGCTGGATCCACTGTAAGGACACTGCTTATTTCCTGCTTCTTCACTGGAAAAGTATTTACAGCAGCACATTCTTGCCTTTTTATTGGTGCAATAAACAGATATCTACCTGTTTCTTTAGCACTTTCCTGTAATAGACCAAGTATTTGCAAAGAATGCCAAATCTAAGATTGTAGTTTTGTAAGGTCAGGATGAAGTCTCGTTGTTTCTGTACTGAAGCATGCTGCACAACTCTCTAACTTAACCAGAATCCGTGAAGCAAGGAATAAAAATGTTGGAAGTGGCTGAAGGACAAAAAATACTCTGTTTGTTTCTCCTTTTTTTCTCTACAATGTGGATGAACACTTCAAAAGGTTCATGAAGGAACTGTATATAGACCTCTTAAACCTCTCCCCTCCTGGAAACTTTAACAGAAAATGTGTTTATAGGAAAGGAAGACAATCTCTTTTGCTGTGTCACATCACCAGCAGAATCTAACCCCCTTGCCCCAGTGCAGCCCTCCAAGCCTCAGGCTATCCCAGATTCTCCAGATCCATGGACTGAGCTCCAGCTTGGTGAGTGGCAGTTTGGGCTGGGCAGACCCTCAAAATCCAAAATGCTGAAAAAAACAGCAGAAGAAGGAAATAAAGGAAATGAGAAATAGTGCCCTGGATAACACTACACCCAGAAGGCAGTTGCCAAAAGAGGTGGGAATGTTTTTGCATCAGTGTGAAGGGGAGAAGCTGGGATTACAGGAGTTTCTCTGGGACTCAGCAGTGTGCCTGTATGCTCTGTAACTTGAGCAGAAATGGGTACTAACAGATATCACAGCATATCTCACACAGTCTGTATGAAAATCTTTTGTCTAGACAAGGATGAATTCTTGGGTGATGAAATACATCCTGTTTTCAACATAGACAGAAACAGGCTGCACACAAAAAGCTTTCAGGGAAGTGTTTCTGTGGTCACTTCTGTGAATAAAACAGATGAGTGCATATTCCAAATAGCACAGGTGGGTTTGCTCTGTGTAAAGATTGGTTTAATTTGTCTCATTCAGACCACCTGGGACTCAGCTGGTCTTAATTAAAAGTTCTCCTCCTTGCATGGTGCTGGTCTTGTATGCCCAGCTCAGAGTCCAGTACTGGAATCTGGGATCATGCCAAAGATGCCTTACAGTTTAACACCCAGCAGGCTGTTAATTATTTAAGTATTGGTTTATTTACTGACCTTTTCCTGAAGCAGGATCAGCACCTGTTGTACAGGTAAGAATCTCAAAATCAGATTTTTCAATAGGAATTGGGCTCATGTCTTGTTTTATGGAATTGTATCTGGAAAAATGCTTTCTGCTAGTTTAACAGCTAACTTCCTACCCATAGATGGGGAGAAAAATATTCAGTGAACTATAAAAACATAAAGATTTTTTTTTTGCAGGTACGATCTACATAATGAAAAGTCAGTTCACCACAGCAAATGAAAAATTGTTGTAATTGTGTGTAGATTTCTTGTATCCAAACCATTTCACATTCTTAGAGAATTCCAGGGAGAGTTCCCCAAAATGGGAAATAATTTCTAAGTGTTCATCACATGCACTTATAATAACAAGCCATTAAAAAGGGAAAAGGTGGGGTTTTCCCCCACACAGATTTAGAAACTGCAGTATAAATGTGTAGAGCACAGGAGAAAATCCAGGTCAGTGCCTGGCAGAGCAGGGAGATGCTATTCCTGACACCTGCACCATTTCCCTCTCACACCCATGCAGCCACAATGGTTCACAAGTAAAAATGTGTCCTCAAAGAGATTCCATGGACAAACTCAGCTCCACCCAGCACTGCCAGAACCAGCCCTAGAGCCTGGCCAACACTGCCAGCTCCTCTCTGCACCTGGGGCTGTGACTGCAGCAGCAGACAATGCAAACCAAGTAATTCACTATTTGGCTCCTGTGGATCACAAATACCCATCTGCTGACGTTCAAATTAAAGAGCCAAACAAAAAGAAAGGGGTGTTGCTTTGTTTAATTTACAGCACTTCAATAAAATCCAGGATCTAAACGTTCCCTTGGGGAGGTACAGTTGTAACTACATTGTTCACACTTTATTGCAAGCACTGAAAAAGTTATTTGCACTTCTC
Organism: Sitta carolinensis; assembly: GCA_032173965.1. NCBI lineage: Eukaryota > Metazoa > Chordata > Aves > Passeriformes > Sittidae > Sitta > Sitta carolinensis. The sequence continues at coordinate 3,362,143 of CM063293.1, forward strand.
CAACACTGAGCATTTCGGGTTTCATTCTTCATTTTCCAGACAGCTCTGCTGGAGAGTTGGCTAACTGGGAACAATTGAAAGTGCATGCATTTCTGGAAGTGATGGACAGCTGGGAGGATAAGAGGAAGTTAGTTCAGCACCACTTGTTTAATTAAGGGTACATGAGGTCATATCTTATGTAAAAGCAGACCATATATCACTGTAGGACAGGATACATAGTTTTTTAAAATTAATTTTGTTTCTGATCGTATACCACAACAAGGAACATGCATAAAATAACAACAAAAGGTATTCATTGCCAAATGTTTACTTTAATTAAACCTTTTTAATGATACACAGTACATTGTCTCCACTACTTTGCTAAAATTCACAACAAAAGCAGGTTTCATGTTTAAAAATATTTTTCATAATAAATTCATAAATAGATGAAGGTAAAGTATAAAAAATTACCGTAGTATGCAAGCTTGCTCCCTTGTCTCCTCATGTTCCAAATCATTTAGTCAGTATTGTGGTAAGAAAGTTTAAAAACAAAATAGCGAAACAGTTGATGATTAGAAATGTACAGCTTGCATCTCTCGAAGAAACCTTGAAAAGCAACAGATTTGTCCTAGAAAATGGAGAACCATTTTAACACTGTTATCACCCAAACCCCTCAAAATAATTTTGGAATGCAGTGAATGAATTCAATATGAATTAGAGATTTTTACCTTCCCCCCAGGAGGTGTGTGTGAGCCAGACTGGCTGGGATGCTGCTGCTCTGGAGCTGTGGGGATTTCACCTGTCAGATCTCAGCGAGTGAGGCACAGAGGGAAAAGCTGGCTGACAGCACAGAGCACATCTGCCTGCCAGAAATCTAAACCAGAAATCTTCAAAAACAGTTACAAAGAACTAAATCCACCTTCTGCTCAGGACATGCCTGCATCTATTTTCTGTCTGCCAGGCAGGACAGGGTGTGGTGTCCCCCAGGGGCCTCCCCTGCTTTGGGAATGGTTTTTGTGACTCATTCCAACACAACTCTGGGAACCCCTGATACTGCACCACCAAACCCTATCAGCAAAGTTAGTCTCCTCATCAATATTATCACTCTCTTAAGAAAGCATTTATTTTGTCAAGTATCAAACTACTTTTCACACTTTAGCTATTTTAATATCATTTATAAAGGGAAAAATCTTACTTATGCATAGCATTGAAATAGGAAATGAACATGAAAAATGCAGAATAATCAGGACGCTCTGCCTTTCACATTAATGATTTTTTTTTTTCTCTGATAACTATTTCCCTTTTGTGCAAAACCACTTCCACACAAGTTTTGTGCTTTATTTGCAATGGTACCGAGATGCTTTTGAAGACATTGGGAGGCATCTGTCTGCAGCTTTCATGTCTGTGTAAATTCAGCCCTTGGCTCTCTTTTAAAAGATGTCTCCAACTTTTCAAGACAAGTTTGCATGCTGTGTCCAAAGGACAATCTTCCAAGCCCTTGTTTTCACATATGATAGTCTAGGCACCCAAAACGAGAAAGAGCCCCACTTTTGGTGAAGTTCTTGGAAATCTATCAGTACTAGCTAATAGGAAAGCTACTAGTGGTTTTAGCTGGGCTTCATTTAGATTTTTTCCCCCTGAAAAACCTGCTTTCCAGTACAGTGAGAGTAAGAAACTCATCAGGACTTCTCCTCTGTTCTTAGGTATTCTCATTTTTCTCAAATTTTGTTTTGCAAAGCAAAGGTTAGCAGGTTTCTGGGCTGACGTTTATTTGGTTTTACATTTACATCATTATAAATATTTGTACCAGTTCCATCTATGATGATGGACTGATGAGAAACTGGAGATAAAATTAGCTTAAAATCAATACAAAGGGTAACAAAATCTCCTGGGAACCACATTCTGCTGATTATTTCATTTGAGTATTTGCCTCTGCATTCCACTCCCAAGTGCTACAAGGCAGAGATCAATGTCCCTCCTGTGCTTTTGTAATATTTTTGCACACTTTGGTACTGCCAAAAAGAAATGATAAATACTAATGCAAATACATGATCAGCCAAGGGGATCTGCTTAAAAGCAATTACTGCACCATAGTCTTGTTAATGTTCAACTGCAGTAAACAGATTTCTTGGCAAATGTTTATGCTGTGAACTCTGAACAAGCACTACTGAATTATTCACTTGATGTACATCAGTGCCCATTTATACCCTGAGAGCTGGAAAACTCAGGGTTTTACCCATAAATCACAGTTATGCTCCTGGCTCTCTTCACCCAGGTGTCCTTTTGGTTTCAACAGGACTAATGGAGTTAAACAAACAATCTTCCTACTGCCTGAATTCCATAGCTGTGTGCAAGTCCCACCTTAGATAAAATCCTCAGCAGGGCAGTGAGCAAAGGAAGGGTTTGGTAATCAAAATAATTACTGACAGCCCAAGCACCACCAGCTGCTAACCTAAAAAATAACCTGGGTCTTCAGGATTCTTCTAAAAAAAACCCCAAAACAAATAAACCAGGTCTTCTTCTATTTCTTTTGTTCAGTTAAGAGGGCACACGAACTTGTACTCCACTTGTTACAACACAGAAGAGCCAAAAGACAAAACTGATTTAAAGCATGGTTTTAGTTTTCTGCAGGAAACTGAGAACTCATTGGAATTGGTGCCTTCATTTAAAGCACAGCAAACAAATCACTGCTGCAGTATTGCACATTTTCTGATTGCACCAGACTGACCTGCAGACAGAGCCTCACCCTTCAAGCCTAGTTTAAGAGATACATCCAGGCAAATTGTAATGAGAAGTGTAGTGCCTGGTCTAATTCTACTTACTGACTAAACAAACCTCAAAACGAAGACAATGGATCAGTAATTCCTCCATTTTTCATTACTGTAAAAACACAATCATTCACTGGCTGCACTGGAAGCAGGATTATTTATGTTCATTTTGCTTCTTGTTCCAGTTTTACCATGAGTTACTATGTAAACTATGGATTTCGGTCTGAGAAGTAGAAATACTGTTCTTAAATGCACGTGGGCTTTTCTCAGCATTAAATAATTTGGCACTAATGCTGCAGGTAGTGGGGGGCTGAGCTCATCTGGGGATCCCTGTTCAAGCAGAAGTGCAGGACCATGACCTGCAGACATAAACTGTAATGGGTCATGACAGAAAGCCAAATGTTTGCATTCTGTACCTCAAGCATCTCACCAGGAGGAAAAGCACTCACCAGCACTGAGTGACAGCTTGGACTGTCTTCACAGTTCCCCTGAGAGCAGAATATGGGAATACACCAACAACCCTAGGGTTTGGGAAATTCCCATCTTCATTCCCATTCCCAATTTCAAATCCCCAAATGTCTAGTTGGACATTTATTGCCTACTGTCTTTGGAAGTAGAAATATCCTGGAAAACTATCCAAAAATACTGCCAAGTACTGCAGCTCAGCCTGTCCTTCTGTAGAAAATAGCAGAATTGTGAAAACTATACTAGCTGAAAAATTTAAGGCCTTTTCATTCTCACAACTATAAAATTTGAAAACTAACCCCTTAGATAGAAGCAAACAGGCTACAAAGCACACATTATCTACCCCAATTATCTACCTCACAGTTAAAAAAACAGAAAGAGCAGAGAATGGTTTAATATTTGCTACAGGAAGATGAATAGTATTAAACTTGGTATCCATTAGCCCTTTCCTAAATCTTCCTAATTGTCATGACACTGGATATGTTGGATGACTAAACTGGTGCAGCCCTAGTAGCAAAACAATTCAAGTCCTTTTTGATCTGATTTTTCAAAGAGACAAGTGACTTCAAATGGGTGCTTTTTGAAAAGTAAGCTCCTTCCAATCACCAGGACTGCAGAAATCACTTGCCATCCCTGAACACCTCTGCTTTATCTGCAGAGCTAAAAATATTGCTGCTCCTCTCTCTTTGCAAACCCACTTTTGTAAGGTGCCTGAGAGTGTAAATGCAGAGGAATCCATCAGGACCTCAGCTACAAGACACTCTACAGAGCTGCATCTGAAAGAACTGGATTATGAAATCTATTTTACTTTATGTAGACTTTTGATCCACTGTGAACCATTTTTCCTGCTGAGCGTTTTAAAGAAATGAAAAGCAACTGGGAACTTGTGACAGGGAGAGGGGAACATTTGGGTACAAAGCTGGGAGGGAATCACCCAAAAAGACACTGGTTTCTCACAACCAAGAAGATGCAATCATGCACTTCTCAGCTATTCTGAGGTTTCTTTCCCATTATATGCCCATGTAGTATTTAAAGAGATGGTTTAAAAAACAAAACCAATAAAAAAAAAATCAAATCCACTTATGCACTCTGGCAACAGAACATCAAATGTTTGACCAGAATGAACCTGTGTTTGACCATTAGGCACATGGCAAGAGATCTTTGCTACAGTCAGTTCAAGGTTTCTCCAGGTCCTGTTTCCAGGGGCACAGGTCTTCAGTTGTGGAATGAAATGATGAGACCTGAGGGCAAAATCTCAGTGATGCTTCCACTTGTAAAAAGGAACTCTCATTGTGCAAACAGGCAAATGAAATGCATCTTCCCTCTCCTCAAGGCTGTTTTAAATCACCACCCTCGGCCAGCCCTGCTCATGATAGTGCCTGGGCTAGTTTTGCTTTCTGTTAAAACACTAACTTCAAATGATAACAAAACCTGAGAGAAGCTCCCCCACCTGGGCCTGTTCCAACAGCAACTAGCAATTCAGATGCCCTAGGCCAGGTGACTGCTATTTGGTCCTGCAATTAAAAGCTTGAAATACCATTATCAAAGACACTGACACTTTCTGGTCACTAGTGGAGTGCTGAGGATTTGAAGAGACACTGTCAAGATTGCCTATTCCAAAAGTGACCTCCTTTGCCACCAGTCCCATGCTAAATGCTCAGACCTTTGGGTTTACATCAGTCTCCTCCCTAACCAAATGTCTTCCCACCCCAAAATACCAAGTTCAAGGTAATTTCCTCTGTTTTTGTAACTCGTATGAAGGTTACAGAAAATAAAATGGTGGGGACAAATGTTAACTAAGTTTTTCAGAGGGTTTGACTTTTAGGACTACCTCTCCAAAGTCCCTTTTAAAAAATAAGACACTGAAGCAAACAGGATTGTGTCTAACTTCTACAAAATTGCTGGTTTCACAGGAGGAGGAGGAGGAGAAGAATATGGCTACCATGCTACTCAGCATTAGGGTGAAGCACCATCTAAATTCCAGTAAAGTTAGGGATATCAGCTAGCTCTTATCAGCAACCACACCCCCAGCCTTCCACAACGTCCTTGCTGTCCAGCTTGATGCTGTCAGTGTTCTTCTCACTGAACATGGGCCCCCGTGCCTCATCATCAGCTCTGTGGCCATCTTCACAAAAGCCTCCTCCACGTTGCTGGAGTCCTTGGCAGAGGTCTCTATGGCACAGATGATGTTGTCATAGTGTTCAGCCAGGCTCTGAGCTTCTTCCAGCTGAACCTCTCTAAGGTCACTTAGGTCAGACTTGTTTCCTGGAAGGAAAGGAAAGGAAACAACAGAGTGATTTGTAAGGGCTGTGTGTGTCACAGGAAGGGTCTGCCAGGAGGTTCTCGGGTTGCCCAAGGAAGCTGAAGAATTTCCATTCTGTAGATTTTCAAAATGTGACTGAAAAGGCCCTGACCAACCTGACCCTGACCTTGCTCCCAGCAGAAGGCTGGACAATCTCCCCAGCCCTTACCAACTTCTATTTCTGTCTTACCCATAAAGAACAGAAAAAGTAACTGAGGAGTGGTGGCTGTAGACCCTAACAGAAGAGAAATTGAAGTTAAAACCACAGCAGCAGTCTGCTGACTCCTAGGGAAATCTAGAATGGTACTGCTGTTGTATTAGCAGCTCTACAGGCCCCAAGAGCCCCATCTGAGTCCAAAACACCTGGGCTGGAAAGCAGAACTTCTAACAAAGAACTGAGAAACTCTGATTGCCCCAAAGTCCCTCCAAAACTCCCTGCCTGCTGAAATGTGTGTGTGTTCCAACTCACCAAAACACATCAGCTTGCTGTGATGGAAACCTAAAGATCTTTATGATGAAATAAAATGAAATGAAATGAGGTAATGAAATGAAATGAGATAATGAAATGAAATGAAACGAAATGAAATGAAATGACACATCAGCTGTGCCTCAGAACTGGGAAACCCTGGGCATCCCAGTTCTCCACTAAACGAGATGCAAAGGACTCAGAAGTGCTTACTTCTTAACAGAAGTCAATCAAAGCAAAACAGCTCTGCTTTGGTGAATCTCTGCTTTGGTAAAATTCCAGTCGGGTCTATTGCACACACGTTAGCCTCAACCAAGGCCAGAAGCTGTGGCCATCCCGAGCAAGCAGGGACGTTTGTGACTCACCGATGAGCAGCTGCACGATGTTGGGGCCGGCGTACTTGCGGACATCCTCGATCCAGCGGGGGATGGCCAGGAAGGAGCTCCTCTTGCTGATGTCGTAGGCCAGGATGGCGCCGTTGGCGCTGCGGTAGTAACTCTGCGTGATGGTGCGGAAACGCTCCTGGCCCGCCGTGTCCCAGATCTGCAGCTGGGGGACAGCACAGCCAGGGTGACAGTGACACACTGACACACGGTGAGACAGCACACTGTGACACACAGTGACACACGGTGAGACAGAGTGCACTGTGACACACAGTGACACAGTGACACACGGTGAGACAGAGTACACTGTGACACACAGTGACACACGGTGAGACAGAGTACACTGTGACACACAGTGACACAGTGACACACGGTGAGACAGAGTACACTGTGACACACAGTGACACACGGTGAGACAGTACACTGTGACACACAGTGACACACGGTGAGACAGAGTACACTGTGACACACAGTGACACACTGACACACGGTGAGACAGAGTACACTGTGACACACAGTGACACACTGACACACGGTGAGACAGAGTACACTGTGACACACAGTGACACACGGTGAGACAGAGTACACTGTGACACACAGTGAGACAGAGTACACTGTGACACACACTGACACACGGTGAGACAGTACACTGTGACACACAGTGAGACACATTGAGACAGAGTACACTGTGACACACAGTGACACACGGTGAGACAGAGTACAATGTTACAGACAGTGACACACAGACACACACTCACACACAGCGACATATGGTGAGACAGAGTACACAGTGACACACAGTGAGACACGGTGAGACACACAGACACGGTGAGACACTGTGAGAACACAGTGATACACTGTGACACACAGACACACAGTGACACACAGACACACACTGTGACACACAGCGAGACACGGTGACACAGAGTACACTGTGACACACAGAGACATACAGACACACACTGACACATGGTGAGACACACTGTGAGACACGGTGACACACAGTGAGACATTGTGAGAACACAGTGACAATGACACACAGTACACAGTGACACAGAGTACACTGCAACACACAGTGACAGCGACACAGTACACAGTGACACAGCAACACACTGTAACACAGTGACACTCAGTGACAGTGACACACAGTGACACACAGCGACACACAGCAGCTGCTCTCCTCAACCCAGGATTGATCCAATACATTCTAGCCCTGTTTTTATCTGTCATTTTTTCATGTTCAGTTCTTTTGTCTAATGGTGAGGATATATGCTGGAGAACCTTGATATACACAGATCTATAATAATGACATATATATATTGTAATCTATGCTAAGAACTTGGCTGCTCAAAGGGAGTGCCTGCATTAGTTGGGACCCTGGTTTCCTGCCAGCGAGCTCCTTCTGTGGCAGATTTTGGAATTCCCTCGTGTGCCCAGCCCCACCCGTTTGTCACCCTCTGCAGCAGAGCCAGCAGAACAAGGTGCCAGCCTGCAGCTAAAGTCACCTGGTGTGCCACTAAAACTGCAGGTGGGTTTTGGCTACCACACTGTCTGTGGCTCTGCCAGTTCTGTGACAGGGGCAGGAACAAAGGGGACAGGGTGTGCTCACAGTCTGAGACCACTGATGCTGCTTTAGAAGGACATACGAGAGAATTTCAAGAATATAGATAAAAGAGTGTGTAAATGAAATGCCAGCAATCCTCAGTCTCAATAAAATCAATTGAGGACCTGGACAGTCTAATCACCTGTTCTTTCCTGGGTGGCAAAACAGACATTACATCTGGGCAAGAAGAAGAAATGCTGGGTTTGTGTACTTTTGCCTAAATCCATCAGCATGAGAATTCTGAGTTTGGTATCAGAGTTTGAGTTCCCAATACTAGATGTTCCAGAAGAAGAAACCAAATAATTCAGAGTGGACACCTGCTCATAGGCAATTTCTTTGTAGATCCTATTGCTTTATAGGTTGTCTAATGACCTGGAACATGACAGCTTATATTCCAGGATCTTTTAATCTAAAGTAACTGTGGATGTTCTCATCCTCCATATAAATCTCTAATCCTTTCTGACTCTTCCAAAGCTCTTGGCTTCAATACATAGTCACACTGAAATGAAAGAATTTCATTTTATAAATCTATATTCTGTTGCACTTTCACTTCTCTGTTCCCAATTGATAAATGAGAGACCACTGCTTGTCTTTTTGTGCCATTCCTTATATTCTGCAGCTCCACTGAAACAGGACATAAGCAAATACTACTGGGGATTTTAGTCCTCCCATAGCAGGGACTTTTTATTTATGGCTTCCCCTCTCTCTGAACCGCCTTATTTTAGTGTTGTTGACAACTTAACACAATGTGCTGTGCTATTTTATATCAAATCACATGGAATAATTTTCCCTTTTATTTCTTTTGCACATTAGTGTTTTCTTTGTACCTTCTGACTCTGCTGCATTTTTAAGCAGCAAATTTCTCTTTCAGAAAAGGCTGTGTTGGTAAGATCTCATTTCCTGTGCCAAGCAAGCATTCTGATCCCAGCTGATATATGTACAGCTGAAAAGGAATCAGTCCAAGGAAAAAGGACTTCTCAGGTGTGGTAGGAGTCCTTTCAGAGCAGGGGAAGGGGCTGCAATGGCCTCAGGAAACCCCAAATGATCATTAATGAAACAGATAATGACTCAGAGCAGGCAACAGCAATTTCCAGAGACAAGGAAACGGGGCAGGTTTATGATGATCTCTGTACCCAAGCCTCCCACCAGACCTTTGAGTTTGTTAATCTCAGTACTTGATTAGGTCAAGTGCTAGAAAAGGCTAATGATGATTACTCAACTCTTGGGCAGTGCCTGAGGGATTCTGTGCATACAGACAAACTGGAAACATTTGAATTGAAAAATGAAATTGTTTTAGCTCACACTTTTCATGTGGCGTAAATAAAAGTGCAGAGTGACTGAGCTAAGAACAATCCCCCCTAGTTTGGAAGCTTGAAAACCTTGTCTTGTCACATGGTTTGTAATCTGAATATTGTTAAGAATACAGACTATAGACACAGCAAGGAAGTATTACAAACCAGATTACATAATGTAAAGCAAGTTGCATTTCTAAAGGAAAAATACAGTTAGTTTGCTTGACAGCATCTTTAGAAAATTCTAAGAAAAATATTTCCACGTAACATTAATCAGTCTGATAAATGGTTAAAATATAATTTAAGTAATTACAAAAATACCAGTTCTGATCCTAAGTAAACGCTAGCATGTCTACAGAGATAAATTTCACAGAATTCTACTGAAAAAGAGCCATGACAACTATATAAAAACACCAATCACAACTACAACTTTAAGCAGCTAGCGCATAGTAAAAGTTTTATATAGTATTGCTGTTAAACTATATTTACAAGCATGTAACTCTTGACAAAAAAGAAACAATTGAAGACTCTTTAGAAAAAAAATGTAGTCTTAGTATTTCTCATTCCAAAGTCCCTCAGTTTAAGTTAAAAGTTAAATACAACAAGAACTGCACTAGCCACAGGTTACTAAAAAAGATATGCTCATGTATTCTTTGGTATTGTACAAGTGTATGACATATGTTGTACATGACACAAAGTTCTTAATTATTTATTTCCTTGATTTAAGTGTTTCAGCTTTGTAAATAAAATGATGGTAGTCACGTCTGTCACTCAGTAACCTTTTAAAGCAGTTCCTGATTCTGTAATTACTTTGGCAACTCCTTTGGTGTAAGAAAGGCAGAGAGAAGTTGGGATTGCTGGAGAATTGTGCTGAATTCATTTGAAACTACTAATTAAAAACACCTATGAAATCAGAGGTTGGTGGCAGGCCTTTAGGGGACCACTGTTAGGAACAAAAGAGAACAGGGAATAAATACTCATTGTTCAGAGGAATATGGCAGAATAAAGGAGCCACCTTTCTCACGCTAATTGTTTCACTATTGAATACTCATTTACTCACAAAAGTTGGTTATTTTGATCTGCTCTTAGCTCTGAAATTTTTGGACAGCCATGCTCTTCATGGTGGCACATAAAGGAGAGTGAGAGACACCAGACAAAATCTGAAACAAGGAGTGATTCAGTTGGATGTAAGGAGGAAAACAGAAGGTGATAAAATTCATGGAGGTTCTCTGGAAGATCATTCTGGGATGTCTGCTCAGAAGGCAGATTTTGAACTAGAGAAATAGACAAAACATTGAAGATGGTGAGTGATAGGTTGGCCAAAGAGCACAGTAAAAGATCCTTATCAAATGGGCCAATGTGGCTCCTTCTTACATTGATAAACATATTGTTTATCAAAGGTTAATGCTTAACAGATGGCCCCAAGACACACTAAATAATTTCTCCCCCCCCTACTTCCTACATAATTTATTAAGTACTTTCCTGATTCTTCTAAAGTATCACAGGAGTTCAGGTGTACTTTTGCTTGTGGAGAGCATAAATAATGACTAAGTACATCCTCCAGCTGATGCCTTCCTTTACAGAAACAGAAATGTCACTTTTGCAGCAATATCCCATAAAATTTCCCAGCAGTGAAATACTGGACCTAAGGACTGTACTAAATGAATCTTAACCAACTGTCTGAATCCTGTCATCTCAAATGGTAAACAATAATATACATTCCTGTAGGCTGGCAAATCACAACACTTACTCCTAAAAACATTTATTGAAACAGCCTTGCAACTTAATCCATGCAGTCTTTGCCAAAAGCAACATCTCTGAGGCAATGTATTTCAATTTAAAGTGATACTCATAGACCAGTCAGGATAAACTGCTCCATTCAAATGTTTCCCTACAGAGTTTTCAGAGAATGAGGATTCCCTTTGTTTTGGGAATGCAGTATTCCCATTTGCTCCAGGTTATGAGTGTCAAAGGAGCTGACAGACAGCTACATTTTCCTCTGGATATCAAAGAATATTGCTTCCAATACTCTGTTTTTATCTGTGTAGCAAAGTTATTGAACCCCCAGTCAGGAGACAGGACAGTTAACAAGTCACAACTCTGTATTACTGGCAATTTGGCCAGATCATGACACAAAATATATTTTGGGCCATTCTGAAAGGAATACAGTTCACAGCCATGAGGCCTGAACCAAAGCCAATAATCTTGATAACATATGGGCTGAAAAAGCTTGTAGATGAAGTAAAATGGTACATGAAGAAGCATTTGTTGTAAAAGGAATGTGGTTTCAGCTGTACTTCTCTCCTGCTACTTTCTGAAAGTTATACTGAGAGAGAAAAGCTAAAGCATAGAGGAGAAAATACTTTACGTAAAACACCATGAAACGACGGCATAGACATTAAAGACAATTAATCAGTTCACAGGAGGTAATTTATCAAAAGAAAAATACTTTTGTTATTACTAACCATGATTTATGGACTTGGACTTAGGAATGTCCTTGCCTATCATTATGTAAAATCTTGGTTCCAGCATTTTAAAATATCTTTTCTTACAGTGACATAACAGTTATAAAACATTTTTGTTCTGTTTGCCAGATTTTTTCTATCACTCAAAGAACAAGTAATTATTTTATCAATAGGACTCTAATCACTATGCATTAAGTGATTAGCACCTCTTTTAAACACTTTTGAGTGATTAACAAGACCAACTTTTGGGCACTACAGTGTAGGATTTAGCCAGCTAGGAAGGCTGTCTTTTAGAGAAAGCAGTATGCCACAATTTCAAGCAGCCATGGACTAGAATATTTCTTTAAACGAAGACAGCCTGCAGACATTTCATAAAGCTGATCTCCTTCTATATGAAGTTTAGCTTCAGCAGCAGTGGATGGAACACCACATCAGACACTTGAAAGAACACAGCTTCAAGCTGCAAGGAAAACCTCAAGTGTCATAAATAATTAAAAGGGGGAAAAAAAAGTTATTTGCAGCACCTTAACCTTCAGTGTTCCAACAGGCATGTTTTCCCTTATCAAAAACAAAAACAAAACCCAACACATCAAAAGAAAGTGAGACCTAAAATCCTTGGGTTCCAAATGTTTCAGAAACATTATGTAACTGTAACAGGAACATTTGAAGTTTGAAACAGAAAGAAGTGGCACATTTAACCTTAAATTGTTTGTTTCAATCTCACAGGTAAATGTTGTTGGGCTGCAATCCTACCCTTAGCCAGACTAAAAATGAAGTTTAGGCCACTGGAGAGGTGGAACAAGCACCGTTCAAGAGCTCCTTGGTTCTTTTGTTTTTGTAGACACTTTGTTTTGAAGGAACTTCTAAAGATGAGCCTCTAAAATATATTAAACCCAGCAATTTTCTCATTCCTGCACCATTTGCTAAATAGAAAACCATACTGTCTTGAACAGCAAAAACCCATAACAAAATCAAAGCAGCAGACAATTACCTGGCCTGCTGTTGGAGGGCAAGAAGTGCAAGTGTGCATGTAAGGGAGCTCAAAGAGTGTAAGAAAATGCCTCCTTATTTCCTGCTTCCAAGAGCATGCTGAGTGAACCTAACCCAGGTTAGATGGGGCTGCTCTGAAATCTCAATCCAACTGGAAAAGTCTGATTTAAACTTCAGAAGCATCCCACACCTTAACAGACCGAACAAAAAAACCCTCCAAGCAAATGCTTTCACATTCAGGCTGTGTCCCTGACTCAGCAGCTGACAAAAGTATCTGTAAGGTAAATCAACAAGAGTGTTGGATTAATTTCCCTAAAGTAATACTTAAAATACTCTTCTTCAATACGTGCATTCCTCACTTTTTTTCCTAAGTGGAAGAACGGAACAACCCAAAGAAAAAAGAAAGTTTCAAGACCTCGAACTTTCTAACTTGTTTTTTGTAAAATACTTGGAAATAACACATAGGTTTTGTTACAGAAAGGCTACTAATCCAGGAATATCCAGGTGTAAGTAGTGACAATATCACAAAGCACACCTAGGTAGTCTGGCTGATTTCCTGGGGTACTCCTGAGGTCCCTGGCACCAGGAACAGACACATTTGGCACTTTCTATGTGCTTGGCATTTAAATGGAGGCAGGTTTCAACCTTAAAGGAGAACGCCCACTCCTCACTCGCCAGAAAGTGTGGAAGAGGCACTGACAGCTCCAACAGAAAACCTCAGTTTCCTTTTGAGCTCCCCAGCCAGACGAGACAGGGAAAGGTGCGATAGTAACAAGAAAATAAACACTGCTGCTGGGCGTGGAACTGCTAATCTCTCTCTTTTCCTAAAAAATGAGAGCCTTCATTTCTTCTGTTTTCTGCAACTTTCCCACCTTAATACTCTGCTCACCGAAGTTAATTTATAAGAAAAGAACAACAGAGGACTTTGACACCTACTTTGGCAAACACAGGCCAAAACTTAACCGCATCACTGCACTTGTGTGTCACCGAAAGCTTTACAATTCCATCATCCTTCCCCAGGCAGTGACTGAATTAAATGCTTTTTAGTCTAACTGGGGGTAAGGACACTTGTACGACCCCACTCTGGAGGGGCTAGTGGAGGGACTGACCCCAGTTTAAAGCATCTATTATAAACCGTAGATGCTTTAAACATTTTCTCCCCACTGTTTACTTGCACTCCTATGCCCAGAGGGTGAGCACAGTCGTAGGGAATCTGTGCCACTGAGAATCTGAGGCTAGATCCACTGGGTACGTGTCCTAGGTTCTTTCAAATCCTAACAAGCAGCTGATTTCCTCCAGCATAAAAAAAAAGCGCAGATGTCAAATTTAAGAGTTTATTGGTTCTATAAAGAAGAACCGTAAAAACGGCACTTCCTGCGACACCCTGTAAACAGTGTCTTAAGATAATAACATGCCTAATTTAAGAACCTTCTCTCAATCTGCCAGTTCCACATCCCTTTCTGGAAACGCGGCAGTCCAGCTGAGCGTTCCTGTGCCTCGTAAACAGACCGCGGCCAGAGGGAGTCTGCGGAGGAGAGCGGGGAGCCTGCGGGGCAGAGCGGGGAGAGCGGGGAGCCCGCGGACCATAGCGGGGAGCCGCGGAGCTGAGCGGGGAGCAGAGCGGGGAGCCCGCGGACCATAGCGGGGAGCCCGCGGAGCTGAGCGGGGAGCAGAGCGGGGAGCCGCGGAGCTGAGCGGGGAGCCCGCGGGGAGCAGAGCGGGGAGCCCGCGGGGAGCAGAGCGGGGAGCCCGCGGAGCTGAGCGGGGAGCCCGCGGGGAGCAGAGCGGGGAGCCCGCGGGGAGCAGAGCGGGGAGCAGAGCGGGGAGCAGAGCGGGGAGCCCGCGGGGAGCAGAGCGGGGAGCCCGCGGGGAGCAGAGCGGGGAGCAGAGCGGGGAGCAGAGCGGGGAGCCCGCGGGGAGCAGAGCGGGGAGCAGAGCGGGGAGCAGAGCGGGGAGCAGAGCGGGGAGCCCGCGGGGAGCAGAGCGGGGAGCCCGCGGGGAGCAGAGCGGGGAGCAGAGCGGGGAGCAGAGCGGGGAGCCCGCGGGGAGCAGAGCGGGGAGCAGAGCGGGGAGCAGAGCGGGGAGCCCGGGGAGCAGAGCGGGGAGCCCGCAGGGCAGAGCGGGGAGCCCGCAGGGCAGAGCGGGGAGCCCGCAGGGCAGAGCGGGGAGCCCGGGGAGCTGAGCGGGGAGCCCGCAGGGCAGAGCGGGGAGCCCGCAGGGCAGAGCGGGGAGCCCGCAGGGCAGAGCGGGGAGCCCGGGGAGCTGAGCGGGGGGAGCCCGAGGAGCTGAGCGGGGAGCCCGCGGAGCAGAGCCGGGAGCCCGCGGAGCCGCTGCCCAGCGCAGGGCAGACTCTGCCCCGGGGCTTTGGGCGGCACCGGCCCGGCTGCGGCTCCGCGGGCACCGCTCCCCCGCCCGGGCCTGCCCGGGGCCCTGCCCGGAGCCGGCCCGCGGGCCCGGCCCGCTCACCTTCACCCGCTTGCCCTGGATCTCCAGGCTCTTCATGGTGAAGTCCACGCCGATGGTGCTGCCCTGGCGCTCCGAGAAGGCCCCGGTCTTGAAGCGCTGCACCAGGCAGGTCTTGCCCACGCTGGCGTCGCCGATCAGCACCAGCTTGAAGAGGAAGTCGTAGCCCTCCTCGGGGTCGGAGACGGCGCCCAGCGCGGCCACTCCGGGCATGGCGGGGCGCGCTGCGGCTGAGGGCAGCCGGCTCTGCGCAGCGCCCGCGCCGGGCCGGGCCCGCTCCGGGACCGCCCCGGCACCGCTCCGGGACCGCCCCGCTCCGGGACCGCCCCGGCACCGCTCCGGGACCGCCCCGCTCCGGGACCGCCCCGCTCCGGGACCGCCCCGCTCCGGGACCGCCCCGGCACCGCTCCGGGACCGCCCCGCCCGGGACCGCCCCGCTCCGGACCGCCCCGGCACCGCTCCGGGACCGCCCCGCCCCGGGACCGCCCCGCTCCGGGACCGCCCCGGCACCGCTCCGGGACCGCCCCGCCCCGGGACCGCCCCGCTCCGGGACCGCCCCGGCACCGCTCCGGGACCGCCCGGGCCCGCCCCGCTCCGGGACCGCCCCGCTCCGGGACCGCCCCGGGCCCGCTCCGGGACCGCCCCGCTCCGGGACCGCCCCGCTCCGGGACCGCCCCGGCACCGCTCCGGGACCGCCCCGCTCCGGGACCGCCCCGCCCGGGACCGCCCGGGCCCGCCCCGGGACTGCCCCTGCCCGGCCCCGCTCCTCCCGGCCCCACCCGTGGCCGGGCCGTGACGGCTCCGAGCTGGGATCGGTCACTGTCCCGGGCACACCCGGACCGGCAGCGCCGAGCGGGGGTCGGTCACTGTGCGGGTCGGTCACTGTGCGGGGGTCGGTCACCGTGCGGGGGTCGGTCACCGTGCGGGGGTCGGTCACTGTGCGGGGGTCGGTCACCGTGCGGGGGTCGGTCACCGTGCGGGGGTCGGTCACTGTGCGGGTCGGTCACCGTGCGGGGGTCGGTCACTGTGCGGGGGTCGGTCACTGTGCGGGTCGGTCACCGTGCGGGGGTCGGTCACCGTGCGGGGGTCGGTCACCGTGCGGGGGTCGGTCACTGTGCGGATCGGTCACTGTGCGGGTCGGTCACCGTGCGGGGGTCGGTCACTGTGCGGGGGTCGGTCACCGTGCGGGGGTCGGTCACTGTGCGGATCGGTCACTGTGCGGGTCGGTCACCGTGCGGGGGTCGGTCACCGTGCGGGGGTCGGTCACCGTGCGGGGGTCGGTCACTGTGCGGGTCGGTCACCGTGCGGGGGTCGGTCACCGTGCGGGGGTCGGTCACCGTGCGGGTCGGTCACCGTGCGGGGGTCGGTCACCGTGCGGGGGTCGGTCACCGTGCGGGGGTCGGTCACCGTGCGGGTTCGGTCACTGTGCGGGGTCGGTCACCGTGCGGGGGTCGGTCACCGTGCGGGGGTCGGTCACCGTGCGGGTCGGTCACCGTGCGGGGGTCGGTCACCGTGCGGGGGTCGGTCACCGTGCGGGGGTCGGTCACCGTGCGGGGTCGGTCACCGTGCGGGGGTCGGTCACCGTGGGGGGTCGGTCACGTGCGGGGGTCGGTCACCGTGCGGGGGTCGGTCACCGTGCGGGGGTCGGTCACCGTGCGGGGTCGGTCACCGTGCGGGGTCGGTCACCGTGCGGGGGTCGGTCACGTGCGGGTCGGTCACCGTGCGGGGGTCGGTCACCGTGCGGGTCGGTCACCGTGGGTCGGTCACCGTGCGGGGGTCGGTCACCGTGCGGGGGTCGGTCACCGGCGGGGTCGGTCACGTGCGGGTCGGTCACGAGCGGGGGTCGGTCACTGCGCGGGGGTCGGTCACTGCCGGGCACACCGGGCCGGCCGCAGGTGCCCCGTTCGGCGGTCCAGCCGCCCCAGCCCATCCCTCCGACAGCGGTAGCTGTTCTGGCGGTGCTGATGGGCACAGTCTGCGCTGCCAGTGCTCGTCCGCGCCCCGCTGGAGCGGCACGTTTCGGTGTGGTGGTTGACTGCTTTTGTGCATTCCTTTAACAGAAATAAACAGGTGCAGTAGCCACTCAGCCCTCCGGGAAGTGCCGCCGGCTTGCCTGGCTGGCTTCTCACTCTGGGGGCTGAGCCGGCTGTGGTTCGTTTCCAAGCACGGGCCGGGGCTCAGGTTTTTTGCCTTTGCGAGGTCCTGTGCTGCTGAGAGACAGCTTTAGAGCTCTGAACACCCGGCTGCGGGTCTGACACGTGCACATGAATGTGTGTGCCTATTACAGCACAAACTGGTTCTGTGTATTAAGATAAATGTATCTCAAGAGTCCGATATTGTTTAAATTGCTATTTAGGTTATCTACAAAGCAAAGTGCTCTTTAATGGGTACTCTCCATTAGGTTACATGGAAAATCAAGATGCTAATAAAAATCAGCTTTACTAATTGAATACATTGACAGAGCACATTTCGTCATTCTGTTCTTTGTACCAAGATCGGCTAAATTCCATCCTCATCGTTTCAGGTTATAAAATTGTGAAATTAAACTCTTTTATGGCAAAGAGTGCAAGTTAAATTGTCCTGCAGGTAGTTGTGCAGGAGGAGAGCAACCTGATTATCTCTGAGCCAGCACAGCCAACCAGGCCAGCTTGGCTTGAACTGCCTCTGAAATCAATCTGGGTTTGGGTGGCTCCATGATTATTCCTTTCCAGGTCTGAATATATATTTTTAGTAATCCATGGTTACCCTCCAGCCAAGAGCAGAGGTTGAGTACTCGGTCAGGCTGGACCAAAGGCTTTCTTTTTCTAAAACTCTGAATTGAGCAGGACACTGCACCCTTGGATATTGATCAGCCAGGACAGGAAAGGTGTTGAAGAGATAATAAGACATCACTGTGTGTATGCTTTCATGTTAATTATATTTCCAGAGCTGAGAAAAACACTTAGGTTAGTTAGGAGGAAGCTTTGCTAGAGATGTTAGTCTTTAATATTTATAATTCATTGTATCCCATAATTTTAATGGAAAACTAAAGGTTCTCTTCTGTGAAGATAATTATAAATCAGGTATTTCATTATCCTTGCTAGAGATCATTGCTATTATTGTTGCTGCTTGTCATCAGGAGCCTATAACTGCTTTTAAACTAAAGAATTCCTCAAACAAAACCCACAAATTGGCCCATTATATTGTTAGGCTTATGTGAGGGATCTGTAATGAGCTCTCACATTGTGAAAGCTGTAAGTAGTGATTTGAGTGTTAAAATATTTGATTTCCTTTTAGTAATCCATCAGGGTTAACACCTTTTTCATGCAAAGATCAGGAAAAACAGAATGGGTTTGAGTCAATTCCAATTTGTGTTTGGCTGCATTTGAGAGTGATTCATTAGAGAAGAGTAGAGAGTGCTGGAAACACTCTGTAGTATCTCTTAGCTGGTAGTGCTGTAGTAGTACCTAGGAAACACTACCAAAATCCAGAAACCCCTAAACTGGCCTTGGTCACAGTTTCCTGGTCTCTCCTTTCCACAGGGAAGTGAAATTTCAGCTCCACCAAACTGAGCTGCAGAGCCCCGGGTGCTGGTGGAAGGTTGTTGGCAATTTTCACATTGGATTTGAGGGTAAGACTGGGTTATGTTCCAAAGCAGCTGCTGGAGACTTGAAGTTAAGAAGGAAATTAATTAAGTTCTGACCTTTTAAAATAAATATCTACAGTGATCTCATATGAAACAGAAAAAGCACAAGGAAGATCCTAAAATGTGTTCCCTGCTCTCCTGCAGCATTGGAGAAGGAGCTGGGGCAGGGGTTCCAGGTAAGTTCTCTAACTCTGTGAGGACACTGAATTTACTGAATTCTCTGCAGTAGCAAGAATTCAATCTCAGTGACTTCCAGTGGGGATGTAAAAAAACCACCAAAATTGTTCATGAAAACCAAGTTGACTTGAGTTATGGCTTGGTGGGCACATTATTTATACTGGGTTTCAAGAGAAATTTTCCAGCAAATTTCAACATTTTGTATTTACAACACAGGCATGTTATAATGCTCTTTTTTATGGTGCAGCCTTTCCCTGGTTAGATTTTGGTTAAGAGAATGTTTAAGCAGCTGTAGTTCTTGATATGATTTCATGGCCTGCTGATTTTACAGCTGAGTCAGCTGGAATGGGCTGAGTTCTTTTGGACAACAAAAGTAATTTGTTGGGATATATTGTAATTACTTCTTAAAGACAGCTATTCATTAAATATTTAAAGATCAGTTTTTATAATAAATAAATATATGTGAAGTAACTACTTATTTGTGGTTTTTTGGTTGTTTTTTTTTTTTTAAGTAATAAAAACATGTCCCCATACTCAGCATTACCTGACATAGCCCCATAGATTTGATGCATAAATTCTTACTTGTGCATAGTAAATCATACATGCTCTGTGACTCTTGAGTTTCTGAAAGCAAACTGCTCTTGTTCCAATTTTACGATATTTTTTAAATTTTGAACTTTCCTTGAGGAGAGTATCTGAGTGTTTATGTTCACAGGAGAGACAACATTTTGTCCTCTCTGTGGATGGGGTGTGGAGCTTTTAACTCGCAAGGGGCTGACACAAATGGATGGTGTTTTGAAGCTCATCACCAGTGAACAGATATTCCTGCTGTACAGGAATTCCTGCTGGCAGCCTTTGTCTGTGTTGTGTGTGAGCAGGAATTGGGGAGCAGCACATAATAGAGATGCTCTTTAGGGAAAGGGTAAGAATTTTGTTTAATTGGGAAGTCCCACATTGTTACAGTGGGGTTTTCCTTCTGTGCTCTTTTCCACCCTCAACCCTTTGTCCTTCTGAGCAACAGTGGTCCCAGCACTTGGAGGACTCCTGGAATCTCAGAAAGTCATGTCACCTAGACCTATTCGAGCAGAAATTTTGCCTCTGGCTGATGTCTTTTTTTCTGATGCAGCACAGGTGGCAGCAGAACCATCAAGTTACAAGAAAATTACTGACAAATAAACAGGGATGAATTCAATGTCAGAAACTTCTCCAGCCAGGGATTTGTATTGAGTACTTTTAAGCCCTTGCCATGAGAAAAACTGAAAATGTCTCCCTCGTGGTGACTCCTAGCAATGAAATGGTTTCTGTTCTGCAGCTGTTCAGCAAAGTGTGTGGCATTGTCAGGTGCGTTGTGTTCCTCACCCTGCGTGGGCGCCGCCTTTGTCTTCAGTCAAGTTCCAGAACAAGCCGGGAGGAACAAAAAAATTGTGATTCTATTCATGAAATTAGGCATTTTGAATGTTAGAAACCATCAGCTATTAACAGTTCCTTTCAGGTGAATCAGTTGTGGAGACTGGCCTCTTTGTTATGTGAAATACTGTATTCAGATACACAGCTTAATCATCTTCTGAATGAATGAAGTGCAAATCCTCCTCTGCTTGGCTTCTGGAGGCTTCTATCAATCTTAGTCACCCATCCTTTTTTCCTTGTCTGTGCTCTATAGAAGATGAGAGGCAGTCATTGCCGGGTTTTATCTCACAGGCCTTGAGGACACGCACACCACTCAGAGCCACGCCAATTACAGAACTGATTTCTTAAACCAGCTGGTAATTAATCAGCCTCAGACACTAAAGAGTGGCTGAGGACTCTAAACCCCTCGATTTATTTGGCCAACCCTCCCAGCCAGTCCCCTGGTTTTGGGTACCCGTGCAGTTCCCTGAGCTCCTTGGTCGGAGCTGCACCTTCAGGGGTGCAGGGTCAGGGAGGTTTTGGGTACCTTTAACAGCATTTGCACCCACCAGGATTCCTGCCTGGCATTTCCAGTGCAGCCAGTCCCACAGAGCAGCAGGGTGCACATGAACTGGGATTTACCAGCTGGCCTGAGGCTGCCTCTCCATGAAATACTGCACGAGGTGCTAAAGACTCAGTAAAGAAACATCTGGAAATCTGCAGCCTTTGCTGGCTCTTTATTCTTTTTATCTCACATCCTAAAATCTGGGCTTTCGTTCTCCTTGTGTCTGTTTGGGATCCCCTGATATTGTCACATTAGTTGGATTTTTTGATGGTAAATTTCCCCTGGTGCAGATTGCTAGGGAACTCAAGTTGTTTTAATATATTTGGGCTTCCTTTAAAAATTATAATGCTAACATTAGTTAGGAAGGGGAATGGTAGGGAAAAAGACCACAAAGGGATTTGATTTCATTATTTTGTTTTGGTTAATATACATTTTTTTTCCTTTTTTGTTTTATTGCACTTTGATAGTACAAAGTTGTTAGTCTGATTTGAATTTACATTAAAGTTAATCATCACTTTAGGAGAAGAGAGGAAATAAAACCTTTGTAAAGTTTCAAAATAAATATTGAGCTGTGACTTTGAGAGTTGTAGTAGTAGAAAATTCCAGGCATATCTAAAAATTATTAATCACAGTGAAGAAAAGAAATGGAGATTGTATTGCCCAGTGTCCAGAATAATAATAACTCCAGGTTTCTGCCAGTAGAAAACAATTTATATCTTGCACTTTCTGACACTTCAGGACAGAAAACTTGTATGGAAACTCTGGGAAGAGCTGTCAGTAATTGGCAGCTGGTTTGGAAAATCTCAGCCCATCATTGAGGTCTTGGAAAGGGTGACAAACTTCTGGGAACGGCGGCGAATTTTGCAGCCACTAGGTGCCAATGTTGGTCCCGTTTCAGAGCACATGGATAAAGCAAAGGAATCCCTTCGGGG
Source organism: Sitta carolinensis (assembly GCA_032173965.1). Classification (NCBI taxonomy): domain Eukaryota; kingdom Metazoa; phylum Chordata; class Aves; order Passeriformes; family Sittidae; genus Sitta; species Sitta carolinensis. The sequence goes on from CM063293.1 coordinate 3,384,004, forward strand.
GCTCTGGGATTTTGCTGGGCACAATTTGTGTCCTTCCCTTGCCCCTTCCCTTCAGGATGTAATTGCCGCTGGTTTCATTTTTGTCTTTCCATAATCCAGCTTTTGATAAGTGCATCTGGCCATTAAATTACTGGGTTTTGCAGTGTCCTTGCAAACTCAGGGAAATAAAAAAATACCCTCAGGTCTAAATGCTCTGCTTTCCTGAGGGCAGCCCTTGGTGGGGTGGCCTCTTCCTCTGCTTTGCACTGCTGCTGAGGGGAGAGGGTTGCAAAGGTTGAGTTTATTTGAGTGTGTCAGGTTCCAGAGTCCCCCTCTATGGCCATAAGGGGCAATCTATGAATCCCTGTCAAAAATAAATATTAATTTAGAGGTAGAACACTTTTGGCCCCTAGAGAGAAGACAAGAAAGATGATTCAAGGAGAAAAGGGAGGGTGCAATCCATCCCTGCTGACTCTCCCTTCCCTGGAGATCAGGGTCTCTTAAGAAAGGGCTTTGGTTGAATTTTTTCCCTTTGGACTAAGATGAATGCTCTGCATTTCTGTAGCCCTATTCCTTAATAGTATTCTGAGGGAAGAGGTTACAATCCAAAAAATGGATTTTCCCAGGGAATGTCTTTGTGCAAACAGCACCATTGCATTTTAGTAACTCTAGATTGCTAGAGAACTGGATGCTTGCTGGTCAGACAAGCCAAGCCAAATAAAATCTGAGCAAAATTCTGTCAGGCAAATCCCATCTCCTTTCCTAAAATGCAGATGCTGGGTCAGGCAGTAGCTGTGACATCACTGGGATAAACATTGGGAAGTGCTGCTGGGGAAGGCACTGGGGAGGCCACATCAGGAGCACATTGCCCCTGGGAAGGAGCTCAGTATAAATAGCACCCGTGTGGCCATTATGCAACTGGAGCAATTTGTTGTCACACACCCATTATTGAGTGTAATCTGAATTTCATTGGAGTCAATGAAATGGCAAAATATTTACGTGGGTTCCAGCAACAGAGCTGTGTCACTTTGGGAAATTGTTTTGCGCTCTGGAGAGAAAAAGCACTAAGATAAATAAACTTAGAATTACTAGGCATTACAGTAAACTTAGCACTATCAAAGGAGTCGTTAGGCAGGAATTCAGTGCTGACATTTCACCTGTTGGCAGCGAAAGTAAAATCCTGTAATTCAGGTATAAATCATAACATGTGAGTGTGTGGACCTTAAGAATCCAGGAACAACAGCAGTTTTGTGAAGCCTCAAATTCTATTTTAATAATTCCTCAAACAGTGCCTTTAAACATAAACCAGCATGAGAATGAATGTGTATTGGCTAATTAATCTAGAGTACAGGAGTGACAGCATAGACCAACCAGCTTGTTTCACTGCATTCTCCATGTATTTTGTACATTGAATTAGTGTTTAGTTCTTACAGTGTATGTTTACGAGTTCAAAAATAGAAGAAATTTCCTGTTCATCTGAGGGGGTCCCTATTTTTTCTTGTCCTATACCTTATAGGAATAGTCTTGGTTTTCTGCTGGTTGAAACTTTTTCTTGTGTGAGTTTTTCTCTTTTTATTGGACAAGTTATTTTAGTAGTTTTTAATGCACTTCCATATCTGGTCAGCACAAGCAGGTGGTGTGCAACTAAAATGGAAAATTACTGTCATTATGTGACATATCTCTTATGACATAGCTGGAGTTTAACTGAACAGAAAGACATATTTTACTTTGTATTACTCATTTTCTGTGTAGTTAAATTCTTTGAAAAGAAGCACTAAATCTGATTCCTTAAATGCACAGCTACTTAACCAAATGATAAAGACAGGACAAGCTGGTTAACTTGGCAATATATATTGTTCCTGAGACCAAAGCTTGCTTAGTCTCTAGTATGAATTTAGTGTGAATTGATTTTACATAGGTTGCTGAGCAAACCTTAGGACAGGTTTACAGTCAAAATCCTCTCAGGTTAGATATGAATGTGAGCCAATGGAGAGGTGTAAATTCAAATCTGCTTTCTTCACTCACTCACACTGAAGAGAAGACTGGCAGGACAGAAAAATGCCATGTATCCACCTCATGGAGCTGCTCAGAGCTCCTGGGAAAGGCTGGGCTGATTCCCAAAACATGTGAGAATCCAGGGTGAAAGGAAAAGCTGTTTTCAGATGCTTCCTCTTTGCTTTGGCGGAAAAAAAAAAGCTATCGAGTGCACTTAGATCTCATGCATCATTTAACCTGCACCTGCAGCGAGTGGGCTTTGAAACACACGAGAAATGTACGTTCTTAAAATACCAGCATCCTTAGAACATGGGTCAAGGGAGGAAATCATGCAAATTCGGTGACTCCACACCACTGGTAGGTACTTTTTAGTGAAAATATTGCAATTTTACTCTGAATAAGATCTCTTCTAAAATACATCACAGGCGTGCACTTTAGCTTCTCTGTTGCAAGCAGATGCTCCTGCCAGGGCAGGAGGGCTCAAGCTGGCTCTGTTCCCCAAGCCACGTAATTTCCTACACTGTCCAGGGGCCCAGCCCTCCCTGGCAGTGGCACTTGGAGTGGAGCTGCTGGCAGTTGCCACTGCCCTGTGCAGGCAGGAGGAAGGTATTTTCCATTAAAAATAAAAATATATTAAAAAAGCAGGCATATCAAGTGTCCATGGCAATGCCAGTGTTTTTCCTACTTGCTTAGCTCCACCCTTGGCATCTTTTGGGCAGCTCCTCCCCAGGCTTCCCTGATTCTGCTGTGCTTCCCCTGGAGCTCCAGAGACCTCAGCAGATGCTGCTGCTGCCCAAGGGCAATCGTGCTGTTGCTTTCCTTCTGGATTTGGAAATCCTTCTGTCTGCTCTTATTCTGAAATAAGAGCAGAAGTGCTTCAGTTCTTTCAGTTCTGGTGCAGAAAAGAGTGTTTGTAGCTGACTTCAGCAGTCAGCCCCAGAGTCGCTGCACCCAGAGGAGTGACATAGTGATGCAAAGCCAGACAGCTGGACTCCACAAGGCAGAGCCACTTTTACTGGGCAGAACTGAGCTGTTTTATTCCATGGGCAGAATCGAGCTGTTTTGTTCTGTGGGGCGGAGCTGAGCTGTTTCATTCCCTGGGGCAGAGCTGAGCTGTTTTATTCAGCCTGCTCTGAGCTGGGACAGGGTGGTTCTCAGGGACCGAGCTGCCCTGTGTTTTACAGAGCTCCAGAGGTGCCTGGCAGCACACTGATCACAAGAATCACGTTCTGTAGGACAGAGGCCCTGTGGCACAAAGGAGAGTGGTGCTTTGTGCTGATGCAACCTTGCAAAACTGCTCTGGTGCATGAGCTCAAACAACAGATCTGGAGTAAACTCTAACTGCAGCCTGGCAGAAAAGCAAGCAGGAAGCTGGTCAGAAGTCGTTCAGCTTGAGCAATTGTTAACAAGATGCCAAGAATTTATAGGCAAAAAGGTGATTCATATACCACGGCAGTTATTTAATAAATGAAAATGCAAACGTTCCTCCCGTTAGCTTTCAGTCTACACAGAATTGCTGTTCACACAAACCTTCTCTGTGTGCTCCAGTGGGGTTTTGGTCAATAATGCTGACTCTGATGACTTGTCCCGCCCAGTGTGGAAGCAAACCTCATAACTTTTAATTTTATTTTATTTATTGTCATCCCAGCAGTCACACCTGTGTTCCCAGACCATGAAGGCAGATGCAGCCGCCAGTTTGGCCCTTGCAGGCAGGATGCAGTGACAGTTTCTGGGGTGTTCCAAACCCATTTTGGGAGTGCTGCCTGCGTGTTTCATTTCGATAGCTGACGGATTTTCCTGCCTTTGCACATTGTTAGCAACTGTGGTGTTATTTATGCAGTTTGATGGAGTGTGTGGCTTAAGCATGACACAGTGGCTCTGCCAGATAAACACTGAGTGTTGCTTTTGAGCCCTCAGTTAGTTCCAACTGTCCCCTGTGCAGAGTTTTTTGGGTTTTTTTCAGATAAAACCCAAATGGATGAAAAGTTACAAATAGAATGCTGTTTTGGCAGAATGTGAACTACTGCCGTGGAAGAGATTCCCTCCTCTTTCCTCTTATAAGGACAGAAATGTTCTCTCAATTATTTTTTTTTTCCTGTGTTCTGTGCATCTTATTTGATGTGTGGGTTGGTGTAAGCAGAAATGTTTGCTAATTGGTCATTTAAAAAAATATTTGTTCTATTGAAGCCATGTAGTAAAGCAGTTTACTATTTTATGCATATCTAGTTTATAGGCACAGAAGAGAGTGATAAGATTTTAATGTTAATGATTTATTTAATTTTGGGGAAACAAGAAATATAATGTAGGAAATTCCATGAGAGATGGCAGAGTGCATTTCTCCTGTAAAATTCTGTATTCATACAGAATGGTGTTTGCCGTTTAAAAAATTGAAGAGCTCAGTGCAGGGTTAACATTCTAAAATTATCTCCAGAGGACAAGTTCTGGAAGTATCTTAGAAATTTAATCAGAAGTGTTTAGAATCGTGAAAGAGATCAAATTTGGGTCAATATGAATGTTCAATAAACGCTCATTATTTCAGTTTCACATGGAATGCTTTATTATTGTTCACCCTTCAGGAAACTCAATAAGGTTTAGAAATATTTTGCAGATTATATTCTCATTGCCAGTCCATCTTTAACTGTATTCAATCAGGGATACATTCAGTGTCTGGTCAGTATAATCACAGTGGTTTTGGTGGCAGGAAGCTCCTGAACCGAGGAAGAGGTGGCTGAGTTTTTCTGCACACAGGAATGGTCCTAGCCAGCCCACTGAGACACTGAGAGATGGTGATGGGTTACAAACTCAGAGCCTAAGTGAGAAAAGAGTTGTTAAAACAGTACCATTGGTGTTCATCTCCATATATTAAAAAGTGTAGGATGTGGGGATGTAATTCTTTCTATAAGAGTGGAGAATTCAGTGGGAAAACGCTAAATTAAACGGTTTAAAAAATGAGGAAACTGCTCTTCATATGAGTAGATGGCAGCAGGATGAAACTGGCCTGTCCAAACCTCATCAAGCTTCTTTTTGGACAAAAAAAATAAATCAAACTTGCCCGAGGACCCAGACTTTGAGCTTCTTTTAGCGTTGACTATTCAAACCAGTGTTACCAGTGCTCTTGCTTTTTTGTTGTGGAGGAGTTTGAAGTTTCTCTCAGGCTGGTAGCAGGGAAGAGCTCACTGTACCTTGTGGGTTTTGGGGATGCTCCTCCTCAGCCGCCGGCCCCCGAGGGTGAGCTGGCAGAGCAGCTTTTTGGAGAACTTCAGAGCCCAAGCCACTAAAATAAGGGTAATTATCACTCCAGCAATTAAACCGAGGTCTCGCCAGAAGAACTGGAGGCACGTGGCCGGGGGAAGCCTCGCACAATTGCCCAGGTCACTGCCGGTGAGCTGCGCCAGGGGTTTCATCCTCAGGTGAGCGGGGCTGGCGCACCTGAGCCGGGCGAGCGCGGGCGCGGAGAGATCCTGCAGCCACAGTTTGAGGTACAGGATGCGGCAGTCGCAGTGCCAGGGGTTGTCCCAGGCCTGCAGCTCCTGCAGGTGTGCCAGGCTGTCCAGGGCCCCGGCGGGGATGGAGGCCAGGCTGTTGTTGTGCAGGCGCAGGCTGCGGGCCGGGCGCGGCAGCGCGGGCAGCCAGCGCAGCCCCCGCGAGCTGCAGTCCACGGCCGGGCCCTGGCCCTGCCCTGCGGACCAGCAGCGGCACGGCCACGGACAATCCTCCCCAGCAGCCCGGGCAGCAGCAGCGCACAGCCCAGCACGGCCAGCAGCTCCATGGGCAGCTGCACGCACAGGGCAGCTTTATTACCTGCAAAAAATGCGTCAAAAATCGTGCTCGTAGAAATACGATCAAGAGAATATCGAGGCGCAATTTAGAATATGTTGCAAAAAGCACCCGGGTTGTTGTAAATCTCACACTGGGGTTGGGAAATTGGTTACCTCACTAAATTGTAGCATACACAGGTGTTCCTTGAATAGAAGTCCAAATTAGCAATTGAAGAGGGCGGCTGCTGGAAGCTGCTCAAGCCATCATCGGCCAATAATGACCATAGATAGCAAAGACAGCTCGATTCCTGTAACTCATCTTGTAGGTAAATGCCCGATTCCCATAACCCGTAACCCGTATTTCAGTAACCCGTAACCCGTATTTCACGTGTATCTGTTTCCGGGCACGGTATTGTTTGTCTCGAGATAGCTTTATCCATGCTGGAGACTGGATTTCTCCAACACCAGACAGAGGACTACATGAATATTTGAATCTTTCCCGACACAAATTCTGACTACTCAGAGATAGAATTCTTCCAACACCAGACGGAGGATGAGGACTGCACGAATATTCGAAGAAAGATAAAGAGACTAAAGGACACCTAGCCCCGAGCAAAAAAAAAAAACCAGTGTATAACCGCAGCTCACCAGAGGGACTTGGTGAACTCCACAGTTTTGATGCGAAAGGGGGTCAAAACTGTGTTTCACACAGTGTCGGGTCCCGGGTCCGACTCTGCCTCGTAGATTGTGGTTGGCAAAGATTATATTTCTATTTGCGAAATAAAATCTATCTCCTTTTGTTTTTAATCTGGCTTTCTCAAATTATAGATTTGGCCTAATCTGGTTGTTTTACCTATAACATTACCCTTTATTGTAACCACAGCAGTTACCTCTTCCCCAGGTTCAGGTTTCTGGCATAAAATCTTTAGCTTCTGCATGTCCCACAGAGCCACCCTCCCCAGTTCAGCATGAACGCTGAAGACGGAGCATAGTTCTTCCCTTTCCTCTTCGGTTCATTGTTTTCCCTTCATAATTGTACAAAAAAATATTGATCAAAATTCCGGGGCAGAATGTCACCAGGAGATGATGGCAAAAAACAGTTTAGTTTTAGGCAAAGGTTTCTATTCTGCTTCCATATCTTCATAGATTTAAAATTGTGTGTTTAAACCAATTTTCAAAATTAAGCTTAAGGGATTAAATAATTGTAAATATCTGAAATCTTCTTTCTTTCTGAAGTTGAAATACTCATCTGAACCATTTCGTACATCTTTGTCAGTGAGTTATTCTGAGTATCTTTGCTCTGAATCCAGATACTCATCCATGATTTTTCAAGAAATCTGTCAGAGCTCTTTTCCCCAAAGCAAACATCTTAGAAGGACAGACTATGACAGCCGGCTAAAAAAAAGTTAAGTGATATTTATGGAAAAGGTGATCTCATTTAATATAAAAACAGCAAGGCACCCAAACTCAAACAGAAACAAGATCTATGGCAAAAATGCCGAAGGGAGAGCTGGGGAGGTGCCTGGCTGACACTTACCCTGCTTGGTCCCTCTGATCCCTTTCCCTCTGCCTGCTGCAGTGCTGGAGTGTGGATGGCAGTGCAGGCTGAGTGCTCAGAGAGTCCCCAGCGCAGGGAGGGTGAGCTTTTTCCTGTGCAGATGGGGCAGCATCCCAGAGCAAGCTACTATTTATGGTTGTGCCATGGCATAAAGAGCTTGGGGTGGGTCTGGTGTTTGCTACAGACAAGAGGAAATGCTTAGGGATTTTTGTTTTATTCTTAATGTATTTTTCCTACTGGGTCTGACAGTATCTGGAAAAACTCACCTGAAATTTGTGGGGGTTTTTTCCTCCAAAAAAATCTCCAGGTATAAAAGTTAGTTTGGGCCTGACCTGCTGAAACACACAAGCCCCAGCAGATGAGGGAGATGAAGTTAGACCATGAAATGGAGTTTTTCTGTATTAGTCAGCTGGTTTGTTTAATATCTGCCTTCTCACCTTTTCAATAAAACTTTTATAAAGCAAAACCTAACACCAAAATAACCATGATAGGCAGGTGACATAATTAAGGGATAGAGAAAGACAAGAGTGGAGAAAGGAAATATTAATGCCGTTGAATTGAAATAGATGAAATTGTGTTGAAGCCACCCAGAATATAGTACTTAATTTGGGTCACCTGTGTTCAAAAGCAGTGACTCCAACTCCTGAAAGGAAGGTTTCTGAAATCTTCTGTGTATATTTGGCTGCAAAGCCAGTAAATTTGGATCATATAAGTTTATAATGCACGTGTTTCTGTTCATCTAAACAAAGAATGCCATATTTGTGTAAAGGGAAAGCAAAACTAGGATTTACTTTTCACTTTTGATTGGGTGTGAAAAGTTTTGGATATGAGTTTTCCTTGGCTTTGGTTACCAGCCAGAAACACACAAGAATTCCAGTGGTAGCTGACATTTGGAAACCCAGCTGGTTGTGGATCTGGTGTTCCATTCAGGGCAGTTATGTGTAGTGTTGTTTTGGGGACAGGCTTGGAGTTCTGTTCTGCTTTTGGAAATGAAGCCCAGGTGAGGTTTTCATGCTGCAAATGTACAGCAGAGCTGTGTTTTTTGAGCTGTCCTTTCTTTATAACAGGCTGTTCCTGGGAGGAAAGGAAATTTCTGGTGCATAAATTATCCTGGCAGCCATTCTTGTTGACTAATTTTTACTTATTTAAAAAAAAAAAACCACAACTTTTCTTCATTAGGTCAAATGAGTTACCAGGAGCCTGAACTTTGTAAGGAACATCCTTAAGAAAATAATTTATTTTGTATCTGTGCTCTTTAGCATTTGAAAAGGCAATTCAGACAGTCCAGGGGGAAAAGAAAAAAATACTTCAAAGCCCTCTTAAATTCTGATCTTTTCTATGGGATGAGGAGGATTCCTCCCTCGCTGAAGTCAGCAGCTCCTCTGCCTGTCAGGTGTTGGATGGCTGGACCTGTGAGTGGGCTGCTCAGGACAGGCAGGTCCCTCCACCCTCGGGGTGGGGTCAGTGCCTTTGGGAAGCATCCATGGATCATGGAACACCCATGGATCTCACAGATGTCTGTGTGCCCCTGTGCCTGCACAGTCTGTGCTGGGTGTCCTCAGGAATGCTGCCACAGAGCCAGAACTTCCTTCACACAATGAAATCCCACGCTGGGTCCTTTAGCATTGGAACCAGTGATGCACTTTTGGAATCCCCTGGGAGCCACAGTCACATATGCAAGGGCCTGAGAGGAGAGCTGTGGGACTTCAGACACTCTTCAAAAATGGGTTTATTGCAGAGAAGAAGTCCCAGCAATCCTGGGCTGTGGGTTAAAGCCAGGCCTGGGAGCTGCCAGCTCCAGCCTGAGGCTGCCTGGAGCCCCCTCTGCTCTGGTCACAATGCATTGGATATTTTATTATATATTAGATATTTTTCTTTGCTGAATATCTTAATACACAACAACCAATTACATCACACACAATCCCTTTACCATTACCCATAGCCCATCATAACTACTTATATTACCAGATTATGGGAGGAACTAACCCGTCACAGGAGTTAGGATGTTGTATTTTAAGCTTAAAACTTGTTTTTCTGTTTTTCTGCAGTGGAAAATTCTTCTTACTTGGTAAAAACATGTTTTCTGTTTGCCTATGCTTTGTTGAGATTTATCTTTACTTGGTAAAAACATGCTTCTGTTTGTAGTTAACTTATCCTTTGCTCTTAGCCATAGAATCTCTTTCCAACTCATCTCAACCTCTGTCCAGTGACCACCAGCTCAGCAATCTTTATTTTCAGACATCTTTTGTTCTTCCATATAAAAACTTGCTTTAATTTCTAGAGAGCCTTCTGCTAAGCATTCCTATTTGTAAAAGTTCCCTGTTCAACTTTCATCCTGTCCAGCAGCATCCCGTGCTGTGCCCAGAGTCAGTCCCACGTTCCTCCAGGAGTCCCTGGTGGTGGCAGAGGTGGCTGCTGGTGCTGAGTGCCCAGACCTGACCCTGGCAGTGCCCCAGCTCCCTGGGGAGCTGAGGGTGTGCAGGGAGCACTGGCAAAAGCACCAGGCATTTGCATTTCTGATTTTAGGGCTGTAGTTTTTTGTAGGCCAAATGAGAATTCTTCATTTAAGAGGATTTATTAAGAGCCAATTTGAAATAAAAAAATGATAGTTATAATCTGCTATAATCTTGTTAGGATGTGAAAGTATTTTTTTCCACAGAGAGAATCCATTTGAAGATTTTGTGAATGAGACAGGCTCTGTCTCCTCTTAGTGGAGAGGGATTTCTGGACACTCTCTTTTCCCCAACAACCCCTCTCTCCTCACCTCAGCCCCTGAAAGCCCTTTTTCTCTGGGTCAGCTTTCTCTGGAGGCTTTGACTCCTCCAGTTGAGTTCTGTGGGGGCTGTGTCTGATTATTCAGGCAGGAAAAGGGCTGAGGGGAGATTACTGCTTTCCTTGTGGTTCAGAATAAAAGCTGCAAGCTGGAGATAAATGTGCAGATCAAATGCTGATCTGCTGAGAGCAAATTCAGGCAGAAGATGCCATTATCTTTTCTGGTTACTTTTAAGGAGTTACAGTCATTTATTGTTGTCAGTGACCTGTTCTTGACCTAGAAAAGCAGAAGTTTTCTCAGGCACTGTTTTCATCTCCAGTGCTGAAAAACCTGCCCACCTCACATTGCCAATGGACAGCTTCTCATTTAAAATCTGTCACCTTGATTAATTCTGCTCTTTTGTACTTTCAAATAGGTTGGTGTGAGCAGACAAAGCAAAATATATCTTTGTAATTGGATGTGTGAGTCACTGGTAATTAATGAATTCTGCAAATAAGCAAGAAGAAGGATAAAAATCACAAAATTCATCCTCACATCAAGGAATATTGCTGACAGAAATTAATTAAAGAAAAACTGTTTCTCTCAAATTAGGAGCTATTGTTGCCTGAAGGCCAAAATATTCCTCTTACCTTCTTTACTCTGCAGAACTGCTGTCAAACTTTCTGAGTATTTCCACATAAGAGGACTCAGAGTTTTCTCCTGTCCATATTCTTTTCCTGCTGCACATTTATTGTGGTTTTGCCTGATGGGGTTTTGCCTAATGTAGTTTTGCCTCTGTCGAATCAAAAATCCCATTTCCTCAGATTATTCCACAGGCAGATAGAGTCTTGTCATTTAGGAAATTCACCTCCTAAATTGTACTCCATCCATTTTATCAAGAAATTCTCTCTCCTCCTGCGTGTTCTCATGAAGAACCTCCCTCTTTGCCGTTTTTCCCACTCAGATTTTCACCCAGTGATCGCTTATTTTCCCACTAGGTGTCATCCAAGTTATTTCATTCTCAAATGTTGAGCATTTCCACATACACCCCACACCCCCCCCAATCGGCCCTGGAGCTATAATTTCTCATTTCAAAAGAGTTGCCTGAAAGAACGAAATATTGTGTTCTTTTTAGGATATTATTTTCCATTGTCTCCAAGATACAAACAAATCCGAGGTACAAAGTGAGTGTATTAAGTGATCTGTCTAAATCAGAGGGCTAAAAGCACAGGTTTGTGTTTTATGGAACTCGGAGGGTTTTGAGCCTGTTAATGAAAATATTCATGGTCAATTTGGATTTACATAGCCCCGGGCTGGGCAAACTGGAGGCTCTGTGCCCCTCTCTGCCTTGCTTGCTTTGCTCTAATGAAAAGCAGGTCTTTTTCTAGCTCTTTAAGCACAGTCACTGTCATTAAAAATACAATCTAGTGTTCCAGGCAGGCACAACACAACAGTGCATTTATGGGAATGTTTTATTTAGGACTGGGATTGAGCTGTCAGAGCAGATCTCCTGCTCTCGATTTTCCGTGTGTGCCTTTTATATTAAATTAAATTGCAATATTCACTCTGGGATTACCTGGGATTGGTCTAATGGAGGTTCAGTGCTTGGGCCAGGCTAAAGATAGCCTAAATCAGCCCCTCCTCCCCTGGTATAAATGGCTGCATGTGGTATCCTCAGTCCCAGATTATTTCACTGCTCTGTTCCAGCTGTTTGGGCCATTGTTTGTTGAATTCCCAGTGTGACAAAGAGCTATCCATGGACGTACCTTGTTCCAATGCTCTGCCAACTCTTCAGGCAAGCCTGCTAAAGGTGTTTAAGCATCTTCACGGATTTTTTGCATAACAGCTGGATCAGGGTGGTGAATGCACGAGATCGTTCAGCACTCTGAGTGGTGTGGTCCTTTGTTTAAGGAGAGTGATGGCAAACGAAATCAGCTAAATCATCAGCTAAACCCTGCTCTTTTCTGCTTGAAGGGATGGAAATGTAGAAGGCAAGGCACTGAACTTTATGGGCACACTGAGCAGTTGTTCTTGGAGAGATCAATTAGTTAATTAGTGTCTGATGTAAAAGACTACATTGGGAAAGCCCAGCTGACGAGTTTACCATGGGAACTCATTGTGCATGGACACTCGCTGTCCATAATTGATAAAACGGTTATTTTTATACTGTCCTTTACAAAGGTATGACTTAATGGGCTTTGAAATAAACCAGCCAGCTCTGGGTATATATCCAGTGCTGAATTAATTTTCCCCGGTGAGAGCAGCTCCAGCCCCACTGCTCCTGCCCCATGAAGGCTGTGTTTACACAGTTGGTGGGGCCCACCCTTGCAGATGCGGACAGCTGTTTGCTGTGCACGGTGAACTGCAGGAAAGTTTGCTCAGTTCACTCCTGGAGAGCCCCAGAAAGTCACTGCAGACAGCCCTGACCCCGTCCTGCTGAATTCCTGCTGCCGGCAGCTGAATTGTCAGGAATGTTCCACCCACGAGGAGATGTCAGAGTGCAGAGCTGTCCTGGGGTGGGGAGGACAGTCCTAAGCAATTTCCAACTCTCCAACCACACCATGTTTGCTGCAGGATGTGAGATAACATTATTGCCAAGCCCAGTCTCCAGTCTTGCATTGCATCCTCAAGCCCTGATATTTGCATTTCAAAGCAATGCAGGGTATTTAATTTTTAAATTTTTTTGATGGGCTCAATATTTTGAGCCATTAAAGCTCACATTTTGCAAGTCCTGCTCCTGGTCCTTAAGGCTGCAGATTGCTAATCAAAGCTGATCAAGTGCCTTGGGTTCTGAAAGAAATCCTTTATATAGTGTGACCTGCAATAAAATCTCAAGAGCCAAAAATGCTGCTTGTTAATCCTATTATTTCCTATCACCGAATGCTGATATACAAACAATTTGGAGAGTCAGTTTGATCAAGCTGGCAGCTGAATTAATCACATGGTCACTTATAGCAGGGTATAAATAAGCAGCAGTTCCTCTGAGGAGGATTGTACATTCATTAAAAGATGCTGCAAGCCTCTCCCTGCATTATCCAATTATCTCCTTGCCTTCATTTGGTGTCTCTAGCCCAGTGCTGATGACTGTATTCAGTGAAACTTCCTACATTTAATGGAGCTGGTTGGAGGTTATTTACAATTTATTTCCTCATCAGTTTTGATAAATCCTAGTGGTTTGATGCTGTTCTGTAGGGCCCTCGTGGTGTCAGTCTCTCCAGGCTGACAGGCACAGCACGGCCACAGCCTGCCTGCCTCCAACAGGGAAACCAGAGCCTGGAATGGGGGGAGAGCTCCCTGTCCTCTCTGACCAGCAGCTCTGAAATCACTCAGTGTTTGCCTTGTGCCTTGGCTGTTTCTGCACCTTCAGCTGCTCAGGTTTTGTGACTACAGAGAGTTTGTCAGCTTTACTCTATTTTTATTTTTTTTAACGAGAACACTTCATCCCGTGAAGTGTTCTGAGATATGAGGAGTCTTCAGCTAAAAGGATGAGGAAAAGGAAGTCCCTGGGATTCCCCTTCCCTTTGAGTGTTGCTCAGTGCCTCCCTTCAGTGGCACTTCCTGCTGTTTTAAGGACCTTTCATTGTGATCTAAGCATGTTTGTGAGATCAGAATGCTTTGCTTGAGGTTTTGCTTTTTCCATGCTTTGCTTTTTGCCTTTACTCATCATCTCCATTCTTTTGGATGTTCCAATTTGTTTCCTATCAACAACACAATTATTTTTCCTTTTCTTCTCCTTCAAACTCTGTGACATTTCTGATTAATCTCTAGGAATAAATCCAAACTTGGAGCAGGGAGATCCCCTTTTCAGAATACAGGGCCAGTTACCTCTGTGCTGCCTCCAGTTCCAGCTCTGCTGCAGCTGAACAGAGCTTTTGCTGCAAATCTCAGCTTTTGTTTGGTTTGCATGTCTGGAACATGGGAAAAACACATCAAAATCCCATCCATCCTTTCTTAATCTAGCTCTGAAATTCAACAGGATGAAAAAGAGTGTCCACTGCTGTGACTGCAGCTGTGCCTGGAGGGTTTCACTGGGACAGGCATGTGCAGGAGCTGTTTGAAGTGCTCTGTTTAGGGATGTTTCTGGCATTAAACTGAGTCCAGGCAGCACAGTTCTCTGTGCACGAGTGTGTTTTGCACTGGACTTTTGAAATAGGTATAAATCTAGTGGCTTTTTGATATTTCATCCACCAGGCTGCTGAAATAAGTGCACAGATTATGAGCGGGATCAGCATCATCTGTTTGAAAAGCAAAATTAATTCTCCCCCACACTTTGATTTTGGCAATACCTCTGCCAAAAAAACCTACAAACCAACCCAAGTTTATCACCCATCTCTTCAGGCAAAAATCTGTGACAAGGTCTCAGTCCCTTTTGCTGCTTTAAACCATTGATGCTGATGTTCCAAGCCTCAAGCAAGTCCCTTTCAAGTCCTTAAATATCTCACATGCTGTTGTTTTCAGGCTAGAGGTGATTCTCCTTTATGTGTAATGAGCCAGGTAAAAAACAAAGGAAATAATTTCCAGATCCTGGGGTAAAACTGGGGAAAGAAAGTTCAGTCTGGGAGAGAATGATATCCCACCCTGTGACAGAGGAAAACTGCAGTGCAGACAGTGGGGAGAGCAGGGATCCTGTGCTGGGTCAGATCGTGCTAGCAGGTGAAACAGAGGCACATGCTTACTTCTGTAATCTAAAAATTCTCAGGGAACTTTTTACAGATTTGTAGTTCTGCATTATTTTTTTCCTTGAAAACCAAAATATTTGGGTGAGAAATACAAGACCCTTCCCTTACACCTCTTTTTCCCCCCATTAGCTGCCTTAGTGACCCAGGACTTGGACAATTTTAGCTGTTTCTGGGTGCTTTGCATTGTGCCTGCCTGAGTTTATCTGCTTGGTTTTTCCTCTTTGTTCAAGGTATTTAAGAACCACACTCCCAAACAACACCCACATTGTTGCTACATTTTTCCAAGGCCATTTCCAGTAAAGTAGCAAAGAAAAGGGGAGGTTTTACTCTCTTTGGCTGCTTTGGAGCTCTAGAATATCATTTCTCAAATGCTTCAGCACAGGGATGCTTGTACTGGCATTGGCAGACTGACATCTCTCTCAAAAACGATTCAGAAAACTCTTTTTAAAAAGAAAAACTTCCGTGTCTAAAATGAAAGATTCCTACCAGCCCTAATTTCTAGGAAATGCTGCCTAACCTGCCTTTGAACTCAAGGTCAGTTTAAGCTCTCTCTGGGTGAAAATATAATAGAAAAAATTATAATTATGTATGAAAGTATGTATAACTATGTAATGCTGATTGTGTTTCCTTTAGTTAGAAAGGCAAAGTAAAGATTTTGAATCTTCCATTAACCCTGTGGGAAGTTTCTGAGGTTGATTTTAAATTACAGCTTCTCTGCTGCTTTTTTTTTTTTTTTTTTTACTATATGTTAATATATAAGAATCTGTTCAACTTTGCTTGATCAGAACTACTGGAGATTTGCATTTTTTAAACGAGGTGAAGGTCAATGTTCTTACTGGGGACTGCATTTAAAGTACTTTGTTGCAAAAGAGAAATACAAAATACTAGAAGCTTTTAAAATGGTTGTAGCATTTCTTATAATTCTGTAGGTTTCTGATGAGAAGGAAAAACCTATCTAAATAAATTGCAATTCTATATGGATAGGTATTTTAAAGGATGTTTACTGTGCTTTAACCCTGAAGCACTGCATGTAAGCCATAGATAAGAGGAAATCTAAACCAGACTGGCATTAAGTGAGTGACAGGTAGAAGTATTTAAAATACTTGAAACGATAGGAAGATCATTTTAACCCCCTGATTATTTCAGATCTGAGTTGTTTGACCTGATAGAGATAACTTCTACTTTATTCAAAAGCAGATTTAAACTGGTGGATGCAAAGCTGAGGTGGACGCTCCCACTGAGTGTATGGCAGCCCTGGGTTTAACTCCAGGCAATGCAGCTATGGATGCAAAGCAGAGCAGCTCCAGAGGGAACACTGCAGAGAGGGCAGCGGGCAGCTCAGGGCGGGTGGGAGGCAGAGCTCAGCTCCGCCTCAGTCCTGGGGAGAGCCCTGGAGCTGCTCGGGCTGCAGAGCTCTTGAGGCCACCCACGGCAGCAAAATAAAGCCCAGCTTGATGAAGGGCATTTTTTCCTGGCCAAAGGATTTCACTTCAGGAAAATTCCAGTTCTGCCTGCCAAGGGGTTCTTTGCTGTCCTGCTGGGTGCTTCCCATGGTCTCTGCCTCTCCCCTCAAACCAACAAGCAGCATTCCTGGTAAACAGCTACTACCAGCACAGCTAAAGAATTCTTGTTTTACTCCTCCGAACCACAGCCAGGCTGTTTTGGGGGCCAGGTCCAGGGGGGCAGTGTGGCTGTGCTGTTCTGCTCTCACTGTCCCCTGTGCTCCCCTCCCTCCTGTCCCACCTGTGCCCCTGTCCAAAGGTCGCTCTGCTGGGGTCACTGCTCACCCCAGCCTGCACTGCATTGATTTTCCACATTTCTCAGCCTCTCAGCTCCTGTTGGGAGCTCCCAGTTTCCATAATGATATGCTTAGCAATCGTTGCCATGTCCAGGATTAATTTCACAGTTTGGGAAGGGCACACTTGCCAGACTGGATTCTTTTTAGTGGCAAATCTGTTGAAATGGTGACATAATTTTCTCCTGTGTTGTCTGGTACTTTTATTTTTTTCCTCATTTTGATTTTTCTTAATTTTTCTAAACAGAAATAAAATTTTCCCTCCTTATTATTCAACCCAGATTTTTTTTTTTCTTTTAAATGCAAACAAATCATATCTTTTTTCACACAAGCTGAGGCAACTTTTAGGGTGTCCTGGCTTCCTGCTGGCCCTGGATTGGGCTGCCCCCAAAGCCCCTGGCCCATGTACTCACTGTGCACTCACAACCTCACTGCTTTGACGTGGGTAGGGATTCATCCCTCAGCACTGAGGTCATTTCTCTTCCCATAATCGTGTAAAATACAATTTTGGGGACTTTTTTGGGGTTCATTTAGCACCCTTGCACTGTAGCATGGTCGTAGTGGGGCCATGAAGTAACTAATCAGCATTTCTGTGTCCATACCTGCTGGAACTTGTATGGAAATTTTTATTTGGCAGTGGCTGGACAAGGAGTGATGGGGAAGAAAGAAAGAAAAATGTGACTTATATTTGCTCTTTACTTGTGTGACAATTTCTGAGTCAACCACAGCCTGAACTGCAATTCCACTGTCCTTCAGAGATCTCCAACTATTTATTTTCAGCAGGATTTAGGATCAGGTCTCCATAATGTTATCATTCAACAGCAGATGGAGCTTTAAAACTATTTGTGGTGTTTATTCATCTGTGCAGGAATGAAGTGAATCTGCAACGAGGAATTTCCAGAGATTTCATACAAACTGCTGGAATTAGTTCTTTCCATTTTTAGTAGCAGTAGATAATGAACCTATATGCTGATTTTTGTAATTAAGTCTTTTTCTGATTACAAGGCAATGTCAAATGTCCTGTAAGATTTGAAAAGTCTTCCTCCTTTTTAGTTTTAGGTTCCCTTTGACTTAAAAAATAGGGACAGATTAGCAAGCTTGGAGTTGCTGTTTTCTTGCATGAGCAAAGCAATAAAGAAAACCAAGGCTTTAAAGGCCTCTACATTATAAACCACTTTAGGTTCTCATGACATTGGGGTTTTTTCCATCACACAATGGGATTCAGTGGAAGTGGAAGAGTTTAAGTGAACTTAAAGAGGTGTTTTGTCAAAGGTAGAGTTTCTAGGGATGAAGATTTCTCTGACTTATTCTAGAGAGTTTTCCTCTTACAGTTCTTGTCAGTAGAATCTCCTTTTCTGTAGACTCAGAATTGCCAGGTATGATTTATTTTAGAGCCTCAGCCCTGTTGTTTTCCTCTCTTCCTGTATTTTGCAGGGTGCACATGGGTGAAACCACTTGAATACTGATAATTTTTCAATGTCATCCTACAATCCTTTTTACTCCTTGACAGAGACAAGTTACCTCACAGCTCTTTGAGGCAGAATCTTAAACACTAATTTAGAATGTAATTTGGTTTGTGCACCCCAGGAAACATGAGGAACTCTGTGGGGGTTGAGTCCTGCCCTCTGGGACACAGGTGAAGCTGCCTGGAGTGAAGAATTTGGGCTCCTGCAGTGAGGATGAGGTGGAGTTACCCCCGAGTAGGAGCAGTGCTCAAAGGAGCAGTACAGGACAATTGTGGAATATTCATGGAATCCCAGGATGGTTTGAGTTGGGAGGGAACGTGAAGCTCACCTCATTCCATGCCCTGCCATGGGCAGGAGCTCCTTCCACTGCAACAGGTTGCCCCAAGCCCTGTCCAGCCCAGCCCGGAGCATTCCCAAGGGAATCCACAGCCTCTCTGGACAATCTATTCCAGTGCCTCCTCACCACCCTTACAGTAAAGAATTCCCTCCCATGATCCCATCTAATCCCACTCTCAGCCTAAAACTGCCCCCCCTTGCCCTCTCAGACCTTCATGAAAAGCCCTCTCCAGCCTCCTTGTGAGCCCCCTTTATGCTCTCAGCTCTCCCCAAAGCCCTCTCTTCATGCAGAGTTAATTCTGGTTTATTTCCTAGGTTATTATTGATCTCGGAACCACACAGCTGTCTGTATCCTGTGCTGCAGGTTTTGGCAGAGGCAGGAATTTAAGGAAACCTTTTCCTCCTGATTCTGGCACTCTGCTATCGTTTTGGGAGTTTCATTAGACAAAAATACAGTTGTATTGGCAGGGGTAAAAATGGCCATGAATTACATTTGCTGTCCAGCTGGTGACTGGGTCTAAAATGCCAGTTTAGGAATTTTAGAATTCTTCTGGGCTTTTTCTCCTCTTCTTTTGTTCTGCAGTCTGGAAATGGGTGGGGGATCAAGTCTAGGAGCAGGCAATTCTCCAGACAGAGCCTGAAATGGTTACAGTTCAGAAAAATATAAACATTATAGGAAAAAAGGCCATTTAAGAAGGGAGTCTCATTTCAGGGAAGTTTGCTGTAATTCAGACACCCCTTCTAAGTGAAGTAGTGAGCAAGCTGTATAAAACAAGGAGGTTTTGCTTTGCTAAGCTGAGCTCTTCTGTGAGTACCTTTGGTCCAGGTGTGGAGTCTGATGCTTTCAGCCTCGAGGTGATTTGAAAAAAGTTGAGGAGGCAAAATGAAGCTGAGCTGTTTTGCCATGCTGAGGCAAAGAGACAGAAAAGTAGAATAAAAACCCAAGACCTCTAAAAATCCCAGTCTTTTGAAAGTGTGATTAAGGACATAAGGATGATTTTAATTTAATTTTACACTAGGAAACACACTCTATAGCTTTTGTATTTGGGGGAATTATACATAAAATTAAGATAATAAGACAATGTAAATACTAAAGGATTCAGTGACTCAAACTCCATGAAATTAAAGTCTGAGAGAGGCCCTGTGGCTGGTGATGCCACAGGGCACATGCATGCTGTGAAGGTTTAGTGTCCCTCTCACACTGAGCGTTTCCATTTTATGCAGCAATGTTTAGAAGTGCTCCTTTCTGCCTAATTCCAGCTCCTTTCCTCACCATATAATGGATTAAAGGACAGAATCGTGAAAGGGAGGAGTTTTAATTCCAGCAAATACTGGTGCCAGGTTTTTTTCCTTCCAAAGTGTGCAATGAACCCTTCGGAGCAGCTCTGGCTGGACAAGGCCACTCTGATTTGCTGCAAGAATTCTGTGACTCAGAGTAACATCTGTGATGATTCCTCACTGCCAAGTACTCCAGAGAGAGCTTCATAAATAAATGGGACAGCTATTAAGTAACTTCAGACATCAGGAGGACTTCAGTTCACCAGCAGTTAATGCCTCCTACAAACTAAAAAATAATGGGAGGAGGAAACTCTCCTTGAAAAATAAACTTGTGCTAGAAGTGTGAATGCTTCAGAGGTTATCCCAGGGAGAAACGTGCCAAATGAGAAGTGAGGAGGGCGGTGGGAGGGGAAAGGACATTGAGGATGAAGTCAAATCAGAAAGTTCGTTTTGTGGAAAAAAGCCGAAAACTTCGTGGAGAGAAAATAGCCAATTTTCCTTTCAGGGCCAGTTTGCAGGTTTAATAGATAAGTAATAAACTAAAAGAGAGTCTGTGGGGATCTAAGGGAATGCAAAGTCTGTGAGCAATAGACTGCCAGGTTTGGGGGACATGGGAGCAGGGAAATGATCCTGGTGGTTACAAATCCAAATGCTGCAAGGACCCTGCAGTAAATGAGGCTCCAGAGCCAGGTGTGCCCCACAGGAATCCTGCCCCTGAGAGCCTCCCCTGGCACCTGAACACACAGATCAGGCTCCTTCCATGACCTCCTGGCCTTTTCCCTCTCTACACCTCTGCCATATTCCTGGGACAGTCTGAGAGCTGCACAAAACAGAAGCTGACACTGCATGGGTTTTTCCAGCAAATGAACCCAAGCAGGGATCTGATTTCTGCCCATTTGAACTTTTACCTGGGGCACAACTAGAGGCTGTTTCTGTAGGATATTGTACTAGGAGACACCTCAGTATATACTCAGTAGCAGTATATTATGCTCTGGTATTTTGTTTGCAATATATTTAGCATTAAGAGACAGTTTTCTTTCTTACAGGGTGAATATTGTTCAATGTATGTCTGTCCTGTCTAATGTAACTCTAAGAAAAATGTACATTACAATATATATCTATTTTTAAAATCTTCCTCTGCTAAACCACAAATAAAACCCCAAAATGCAAAAAACCCCCGAGGCAAAACACCATTGAACAGAGTTTGTTTCATTATTTTTTTCCTTGTTTCAACCTCTTTTTTTTCTCCTTTAGAATGAAATTAAAATACAAATTTTTGTTCCCAGTGTGGCTCCAAAGTGCCACAACTTTTAATGGAGGGGTGTGTGAGCTACACAGTGTGCTCTGGAGGAAAGGAATGGAAATCTTATCCTCCACCTTGTGTTGTGTACCTTATTTCTGTATGAAAACCATTTTCCTGGGAAAAATTCATGCATGTACAGTTGAATGATCTTATTCCATCACTGGCATTATCTCAGGCAAATCATTTCACATCTTTGGAAGAATCAAAGTGCATCTTTTCAATAACATAAATTCAGCAGGCTTTTTTAGTAATTCTGCCTCTCTTTGGCAGGTGAATGACACAGCAAAAGCACCTTGGAAGAAACCTATTTGTTTTACTTCTGTCACAGGAATTATTTTATTGCTGATTAAAACATTCCATGGCACCATGATTGGGCCCAGCTCTTTACATTAATTGGCCTGCATGTGGGGCCTAATTTTGTGTCTCTGCAGCTGCACTGAGAAGATTTATAAGTCACAAGAATTTAGATAGAATTATAATTAGTATGTCAGAGGGTGAAAAAGTAAAATTTGTAGATTTTAGAATGTGAGATCAGAGGACAAAGATGGAGGCAATGGGGTGTGTCCCTGAGCAGCTTCTTCGTCCTCTTGTTCTCCATCTTCTGTGGTGGTGTGGCACGTTTTAGTTGGTCTAGAACAAAAGTACACTGTAAAACATGGTGGATAGATCTTGGAGAATTGTTATAAATAAAGCATAGGTAATGCTCAGTATAAAAGATAGTGCCGTGCCAAGGGCGGACAGAGGGGAGAGAGAGCACAGCCCAAGGAGAGAACACCACAACCTAGCCTGAGGAGAGAGCACAGTGAGGAGTTCAGCACAGCCTGGCCTGCAGAGAAGACCGTGGTGGGCCAGGGAACGAATGTGAGATAAGCAAAGAAGAAACAAATTCTGAACACGAGAAAACAGACGACTCGACCTCTTCTTGAGATGCAGGGCTGGGGAAAACAGAAAATCCTTCACAGAGACACAGACAGAGACGAGTTAAGTTATGTGAAAGCCAAGCTAACTGAGCTCTCAAAAACCCCAGGAAGGCCGAGACAAGAAAAACAAAACAGCAAGAAAGAAAACATATATTTTTATATTTTAAAAAACCTAACACACAGGCGTAGAGATGACAGCTCCAGGAGGAGCTGTTCTGTCCCCTTTCAGGGGACGGAGGGGAGGCTGATGGGCCTGCAGTGTCCTGCCTCCTCCTCGGTGCCCTCTTGGAAGACAGCAGTGATGTTGGCTTTCCTGCACTGCTCACGCCTCTCTCCCAGGGCATCACCTTGCCTGACCTGCTGCCAGAGCGCCCTGTGCCAGGGGCAGGAGCAGAGATTTCCCTCGGCCACAAAAGGGAACGCTGGGCTCAGGCCGTGTGTCAGTGTGACCTGACCATGGGAGGAGAAGGCAGGACAGGGACGCGGCTGACCAGGGACCAGGGGGGCCCCACACCTCGTGGTTCTGGGCCTGCTCTGCAAACTGCCCACACTCCTCTTTCTCCCTCATGGAGGGAGGAGTTGCAATTGGAGGAGATCATGGCATTCCTGCACAGGGACTCCCCACTGACAGCTGCCGTGTGTGACAGGGGACAGGAGGGCTCTGATGTCAGGGAGCCAGGGCAGAGCAAAGCTGCCCTCCCGCACCCTGGCCCAGGGGCTCTCAGGGTGGCCAGAGTGGGGCCCCGCACAGGGACAGGGGCAGGCAGGAGCTGCTCTGCTATGCAGAAGCTGGGAGTCTCCTTCCTGCCCAAATGGGACCCAGCTGGGCCAGGGGGCGGCTGTTGGGACACCCGTGCCACCCAGGCCCTGGCAGCTGCTCCAGTGCTGCTCCTGCACTGCCCAGGGCCCCCACGGGCGCTGCTCGGGCCCGGCAGCGACCAGAACCAGCTGGGAGCGTGACAGCTCAGCTGCTCTGGGCACGGCTGTCAGGAAAAGCACCCGCGTGCCCCTGGGCTGGGGGCACTGCCCAGGCCAGGCTTGGCAGAGCCCACCTGCTCCTGGAGGGCTGGGGGCATTGCTCTGGCCTGGCCCGGCCCAGGCCTGGGGGAGCCTTCACATTCCTGACTCCCCGTACAACTCCCAGGGATGAGCCAGAGCTCAATGGCCCCAGCCTGGCCAGACAGTCAGGACTGGAGCCTTCCCGTGGCTCCCCAGAAGCAGAGGCCATCAGACCCTGGTAGGAAAAACTGCCTAGCAGAGTTTCCCAATATCTCTTCCTGTTACATCTTTGAAAGGATTCTGAAAGTAACATTGTTTGGCAAGATCTTCAAGGAAGAACCAGGAAACACTTCTGATTTGTAAAAGAAAATTTATTGTTTTGCTCTCACTTTTCTTTTGGCATTCTTGTGCTTCTTCCAGCATTCCTGAAAAGAAAGAAAACCGAAAAAAGTATTAGGAGCAGTTTCTGAATGCACTGTTTGTTTCAAAGTCTTTCTTTACAACAGGTTAAGTAGTGTCGTGGTGCTTATCTCTGGTCAGCCTGGCGTTCGGCTTGACCACCCACTAGCTCTCATATGCCTTGACAGTATGGTGTGTGGGTACTTGGCTCTGCAGCACCTTAGCCTGTGCTGTCACGGCTGTGGTTTCAAAGAGGGGACTCTCAGAGACATCCGGGAACATAGGTTTTATTCGGGGGTTACAGGGGAAGCCCCTGACCCCAGGCCTGGTGCCTCAGGCATGAGACACCCCGAACCTGGGTTACAAGGGGGTTTTTATCCAAAGGAAGATGGGGGGTGGGGTGGATACAGATTACAAACCAATAAGACAACTTAAAGTAAGTTGGGGAGGGGTCTCTGGGGGATCCATCAACCTCTGAAAGTCTTGGACTGCACTGGACCTTGAAGATGATTGATGGACCGAGGGAGGAAAGCTACATTGCTAGGGTGGACAGAAGCCTATCTCGGGGAAAACCAATGGGAAACGGTCTCTGGGTAGAGGCTGGGGTTGTCTTGGGAACTCTTATCAGGAGTCTGACCAGGTGTCTCCCAAAGCAGGGGCCCCCCTTTACAGAGACTAGAAAAAAAACTACACTAAAATAACAGTAATAACTATACTATACTTATCACTAAAACTTATCAAACAATTCCAGCATTCCCGCAAAGTAGCTGCTCCTGTAAGATACAGAGATGTAGTGCTTGACCTGAGTGGACATGACAACATGATGTTATACACACCACTACCCTAAAAGACTTTTGTTCCCTGGTAGTCACAAAGTCTCAGGCTCTCCTCCAGGACCTGAACTAATTTTGCATCATGCACTTTCCTAGCCGTGTTCCCTGCCCATGCTCAGCTTTCTGCCACAGTTACCAGGGGACAGACATTACATACTCACCTCAAGCAATAATCTACGTCTCTCTTCCCAACCCTCTTTTTCTTCACTGAGCTCTACTGATCTACAAAATAACTTTGGGCCCTCTGCAAAAAACAAAGAACAAATTAATAGGGTCCAACGCTTCTGATTATGCTGCTGCTTCTAACAGCCATGAACGAACAACACAGCAACAATGTCAGAAGCTCTGTATTCACATCCTTCCTATCCTCTTGCCCCCCACCACACGCTGGCTCCAACAGAAATGTTCTGTACTGCAGCCTGGTCTGCTAAGAACAAGGAAAGGCCGCAGCAGTTTGCCTGAACATGCAGAAATCTAAATTGCAGTGAAATTGCAGCTGTTTCATTAAAAGCTCAGCACCAGGATCCCACATCTTCCCCCAGAACCGATGCCTGCTAAGGACTGAGCTCTAGCTCCATTTCAACACTCTGTAAATCAGGCTAGAATCTATGCCTGCAAGCATCCAAAATGTAACCTGTCAAGTGACTCTCCTTTTGGTAAATTCTGAAAGTCCAGATACCTATTAGACAATTCTCTGAAAGAAAAGAAAGCTTGGAAGCTGCTCGGCCTTTGCTTTACCAGGACTTTCTCCCGGGATTCTACCACAACTCTGATCACAAGGAAGGATGGCAAATACATTTCTAAGGATACAAAACATTCCTAACCAGGCAGCGTTTCTTTCTCCTCACTGAATTCCAGCAAGGGTTTAAAAGGAAAACAATACAAAAGAGGGTGAAGAAGTTCTGTCGTACCTCTTAGGCGTTCATCGTCTTTGGAGAAGAAGAAAACTCTAGCACTGGCTGTGCATGGTAAAGAAAGAAACCTAGACAAGAAGAAAAGGATTTTAGCAGCCTAAAAGGCACTGTCAAATGCCAGCAACATGAGTTCAAGCTGTAGTGCTTCAGAGGAGTGGTACACCTTGAAGAGCTTTATTCCATAGTAAGCAAATAGAACCTTCAATCAAAAATTGCATTTTTTAAAGGAAAACTGACCGTGTCTTTGGCTTTTGCCCAAACTCAGTTTGGGGTTGGGCAAACCCAAACGACCCAGTTAATTTCTTGGGCTCAACTTCTCCCTTTCCATGTTCAACTTCACATCCAATGGGCTGCTGGGAGTTTGGGCTCTGCGCAGCACAAACGGATTTCCCAGATGACTTTCATCGCCCAGAGGTGTGAGCAGTGTCAGTTTCCCATTTCCTGAGTGCTGCGATTAATATTCCCACAGCATCCAGCTACAACAGCCAAGGAGACAACAAATACTAATGGAACTTGCCTATCTTGGTCCTTTTCAGTTTCTGACATCTCAGGCTCATCATCATCCTCACAACTGCTGTCTTGGAAACGTGGATCCTCTTGCCATGTGACTTTTACCCGTTTTATTGCGCCGAGCATGAGAGGCTCTGCAATGACAGCAACAAGAAAGAAAAAAAGCCAAAAGCAGATTATTCCTCTAGTTGTGAGGAAAAATCCCTCCTTTCAAGTGAAATATTCACACTACACAAGTTAAATTTAAGAAGGACAGAATGCTCTCCTCCCAGATTTACTGAGTTATAGATCTGCTCCAGTATTTTCCACTTTTTCTAGGCATCTCTTACACATCCTGCCATTACCTTCTTAGATGCCCAACTGCTCTGTGTCTCCAAAGAAGGAAAACTTGAAAGCACTCGACTCCTGAGCTGCATCATTCCCAGGTAAAGACCCCAAATGGTCATCTGGGGCAGAGACCTGTGCATCCTCTTTGTCCCAGGGCATTTCCACTGTCTTTTCTGCTTCATTCTTTGTAGATCCAAACAAGTCTTTTAAATCAGCAGCAATATCATAATACATCACTTCAGACACTGGAGGCAGAGTCTCACTCTCTTCTTTCTTCTGCCTTTTGGCTTTACTGAAATGAGATTGTTCAAGGATAGCAACACAGCACACATCCTTTCCACAGACACCTTCCCCAAGAGCCACCTTGCTCTTCATGTCTCCCTAAACATGGCCAAGCCCAGTTAGGAGTGCTTCACTTTCAAGGCTAAGCAGTGGGGAAACGCCTGAGGTTGGAGTCCAAAGGCAGCAGCAAGTGCCCTCTTTAATTAGCCATGTCCTTAAGGGACTTTTCACTTAATACACGGGAACATAGAAATCAAGGTATTTAGCACAGACTTCTTTCCTGCCAATAGAAACGCCAAGAGCTAATAGGGTTTTCTCCCAGACCTGCAAATCTCAAGGTCCCTGTGTTGAGCATTCTCACCTTTGCTCAGGCAGCGAAGAGACGGACGAGAAAGAAAAGATGACACTACGTGCTGCCGTTCGAGGTCCGGGTTGAGGCCCGACGTTGGTGCTGGGAGCGGCTGCTCCTGCAGTGAGTGGCCCCTGACTGTGTCCCCTCTAGTGCCTTTGCGCGCTCCCGCGGCACCGTGGCTGTCCTGCTCCTCCTTCTCGCAGTCCCTGGTCTGTCTGGACTCTGGACAGGGGTCTGATGACAGGAGGCCCGCGCTATGCCCCATGGTCTGTGTGGGTAGTGCTGCGGGGCGTACGTGGGGGTGGCGTACCCCAGAGGATGGTGTCCTCTGACTGCTTTGCCTGGTGCCAGGTCAGACCTGGCCCAGATTGAGCATGGGTGCCACAGCCCTCCAAAGTGAAGCAGAGCAAAGGCTCTGCTAAGCCCAGCCTGGGCTCTGCCCCCAGCCCAGGGACACCCAGGTGCTTTGCCTCATACCTGTGCCAGGACCAGCACAGCCAACACACTCCCAGCTGTGTGTTTGGCTGCTCAGGCCAGAGCAGTGCCTGTGGGTGCCCTCAGCAGCACAGGAGCACAGCAGCAGTTGCCAGGGCCTGGGGAAGCAAACGGGTTCATGGCTCTGAAGACAAAGTGTCCACAGCCCAAGGCTGACCGAGCTCTTCCAGTTCTTTGCACTTCCAGCCCTTGTCCAGACACAGGTTCCCAGTAGAGCCCCGAGTGCAGCTTCCCAATTTACCCCTCTGCCTCTGCCTCCTCCCTGCCTCCTGGGTAAAGGCATTCCCTGCATTGCACGAGCTGTGCCTCTCTCTCAGTTCTGCAAAGGCATCGTTGTCCTCCCATATTGGCATTCTGATGGAGGAAGGAAAAGCTGCTGAGTTTCTGCTGCCCTGCCCTCACAGAGCTACAGGGTGACTCTGCTCTTCCTCCAGGGCTTTTCCATGTCGTGTGTGAAGCTGAAGCCCACAGAGCTGAGACACACGGAGAGAGCAGGGCCAGGACTGCAAGTCAGGGCAGGGCCCAGCACAGCACTGGCACCCTCCTGTCTTGAGAGCCAGGCAGAAGGACACCAACCTGTAGGGGATTCGGATCCCCACAGCAAACATTTCGAGAAGAAATACTTTAACATCTCTGCACAGGGGACAGTGGAAGCATAAAGTACCGGCGCGCATGGCCTGTCCCTGCAGGGCAAACAGAAGCAGTGTGAGCGAGGCCCTGGTGCTGCTCAGCACCTGCTGTGGCCCGGGCTGAGGGCACGGCTCTGACCTGGATGCAGTCCCTGTGGAACCAGGCCATTTGCACACTGGGCACGCCAGGGTTCTGAAGCTGGTTCTGTCTTCCACAGGCTCCATGCAGATGAGGCATTCGGTGCCGCTCAGGAGTCACCTGCACATTCACTTTGCTGTGCTCAGGGCAGTAGGATCTGGGGGCAAATGATGGTCAAATGAGATATGGTGGCTAATTCCCCAGGGGTGGCCAGGAGTGAGGAGGAGGTACCTGTATGGGATAATATACTGAGTGACACAGCCACCCTCGTTGGCACAGGGCAGGTGGAACCATCTGCACAGTCTTCTATGCAGCACATGATGGTGGCCCCGCTCTGGCCACAGACGCAGCAGTACTGGGAAGAGCCAAGCAGCCCCATCAGCAGCAGCCTCGGGGCCTCCCCGAGCAGCCCCACGGCTCCGGGCAGGGCGCAGCATGTGACTGCTGCAGGCTCCCAGCCCACAGAGCCGCCTGGTGGAGGAGGCTCCTATGCCAGAGCCTCCATGGAACTGCTGGGAGCCAGACTTTGAGGCTTTGTCCTACAGCCATCAGCAAGGGGCAGCCTTTCTTTCCTTGGCTCTGGGCTAAGCTCTGCCAGACCTTGCCTGGTACAAATATCCCTGCTCTTGCCAGGTACTCACATTCTGTGCCCCCGCCTGACGGCAAGTTGGATATCTCGAGGGAGAAAGCCCATGATTCCAAGACTTTCATCATCTTGGGGAAATAGTAGAGTCGCAAAATACTGCAGAAAAGGAGAGGAGCTGATGAGGGAAGAGATACAGGGCCTGCCTACTGCAATAGTGGAGGAAGGCCAGAGCCACTCCCCAGGCAGAACACGTGGGCACAGAGCCCGTTCTTCTCCCGTTTGTCACCGCAGAGGTCCGGGTCCGCCTCTGTGCAGGTTCTGGGCCTGCTCTGCAAACTGCCCACACTCCTCTTTCTCCCTCTCTCCTCTAGTTGCCAGGAAAATATCCCTCCTTTCAAGTGAAATATTTACCCTGGAGAAGAGAGATGCAGAAAAGAGAGAATGTTCTCTCCTCCCAGATTTACTGAGCTTTAGCTCTGCTCTAGTATTTTCCATTTTGTTCTAGGCATCTCTTATGTATTCCTAAACGTTTATCATTGCATTCAGTAGACACCAAATACCTTCTGAATTGAGCACAAGTGTGGGGGGCTTGTTGCTTTGTGTTGTTGCATTGGGTTTTTTAATATTTCGGGTAACTTCACAGGGTTTCTTTCCTTTCCTACATGATGTGACTTGATTATTATTTCATCTTCATTTTATAAGGCCTCATTTCATCTCAGGTTAGGACACCCCAGTGATATTGTGTCATTCAGTCTCTATTTTCTAAAGGCCAAGAAGAGGATTCAGGATGCAATCGAATGTTCCTGGATCTTGGGCTCAACTCCAGGATTTTGCTCCTCACTCTACATTAACACACATTTCCTGAAAATCTTGTTGGCTTCTATGAAACTTGATATGACTGGTGTGTCACCTTTTCCCTGTTGGAGAAATCTAGGGCAGGACAACAAGCTTTTTCACCACTCTGCAGAAAACCCCAATGCCTTCTCAAAGGCTGCCTTTCAAAATGCCTGAGATGCAAGCATGAGTTACCTCTCATTAACCTAGCACACCCTTGGCCAGTAGAAATGAAGCTCAAAATGCTTTGCCTAACTACTGACTTGTGCTGCTGAAAATCCCCTGCATCCTGTCCTTCTTTACACCATATCGCTCTACAGGGCCTGCCAGAAGCTGTCCCTTAGAAATGGCACTGTTAGAAGGGTTCTGCCATTCCCTTCCTTAATGGCCAACTCCTGTGTGACTCCTTAGAAGGAAACCTTGAAAGCACTCAACTCCTGAGCTGCGTCATTCCCAGGCAAAGGTCCCAAATGGTCATCTGGGGCAGAGTCCTGTGCATCCTCTTTGTCCCAGGGCATTTCCACTGTCTATTCTGGTTCGTTCTTTGAAGGTCCAAGTCTTTTAAATCAGCAGCAATCTTGTCATCGATTTCTTCAGACACTGGAGGCAGAGTCTCACTCTCTTCTTTCTTCTGCCTTTTGGCTTTACTGAAATGAGATTGTTCAAGGATAGCAACACAGCACACATCCTTTCCACAGACACCTTCCCCAAGAGCCACCTTGCTCTTCATGTCTCCCTAAACATGGCCAAGCCCAGTTAGGAGTGCTTCACTTTCAAGGCTAAGCAGTGGGGAAACGCCTGAGGTTGGAGTCCAAAGGCAGCAGCAAGTGCCCTCTTTAATTAGCCATGTCCTTAAGGGACTTTTCACTTAATACACGGGAACATAGAAATCAAGTATTTAGCACAGACTTCTTTCCTGCCAATAGAAACGCCAAGAGCTAATAGGGTTTTCTCCCAGACCTGCAAATCTCAAGGTCCCTGTGTTGAGCATTCTCACCTTTGCTCAGGCAGCGAAGAGACGGACGAGAAAGAAAAGATGACACTACGTGCTGCCGTTGGAGGTCCGGGTTGAGGCCCGACGTTGGTGCTGGGAGCGGCTGCTCCTGCAGGATGGCCCTGACGGTGTCCCCCTGTGCCTGCGCCTCCCGGCACTTGCTGCTCTCCTCCTTCTCCAGTCCTGGTGCCTCTTGGACCGGACAGGCTGAGAAGAGGCCCGACGCTGCAGGCGGGAGCGGCTGCGTCTGGGGGGCGTCCCCAGAGGTGTCTCCCTTTGCCTGGGCCCGTCAGCCCTCCATGTTCTCCTTTGGCTCCTGTCCTGGCCACTCCTGGAGCGGACAGGTGGAGTCTGGGCCTGACCTTGCTGGCGGGAGCTCCTGCGTCTGGGGACGCCGGTGTTGGTCCCTGCCTTGGCTAAGCCTGTCAGCCCATGGTCCTGTCCTGTGGCTGCTCTCACTCTGGCTCAGTGACTGGACAGGTGGAGTCTGGGCATGACCTTGCTGGCGGGAGCTCTGCGTCTGGGGACGCCGGTGTTGGTCCCTGCCTTGGCCTAACCTGTCAGCCCATGTCCTGTCCTGTGGCTGCTCTCACTCTGGCTCAGTGACTGGACAGGTGGAGTCTGGCCTGACCTTGCTGGCGGAGCTCCTGCGTCTGGGGACGCCGGTGTTGGTCCCTGCCTTGGCCTAAGCCTGTCAGCCCATGTCCTGTCCTGTGGCTGCTCTCACTCTGGCTCAGTGACTGGACAGGTGGAGTCTGGGCCTGACCTCGCTGGCGGGAGCGGTTTCGCCTGCTGTCACGCCCAGCACATCTGGAATGGTCCCTGTGCTCAGGCTCTGTGGAGCTGCTGTTTCTTGAGCCTGACATCCTTGTGCTGCTGGTATCCAGTGAAGAAGTTGTCAGTGACTGCTGTCCGGCCAGGCTGGGGCCATTGAACTCTGGCTCATCCTGGGGAGCTGTAAGGGGAATCGGGAATTGCAAGGGTCCCCCAGGCCTGGGCCAGGCCCTGCCAGAGCAGTGCCCACAACCCTCCAGGAGCAACAGGCTCTGCTAAGCCCAGCCTGGGCTCTGCCCCCAGCCCAGGGACACCCAGGTGCTTTGCCTCATACCTGTGCCAGGACCAGCACAGCCAACACACTCCCAGCTGTGTGTTTGGCTGCTCAGGCCAGAGCAGTGCCTGTGGGTGCCCTCAGCAGCACAGGAGGAGCACAGCAGCAGTTGCCAGGGCCTGGGGAAGCAAACGGGTTCATGGCTCTGAAGACAAAGTGTCCACAGCCCAAGGCTGACCGAGCTCTTCCAGTTCTTTGCACTTCCAGCCCTTGTCCAGACACAGGTTCCCAGTAGAGCCCCGAGTGCAGCTTCCCAATTTACCCCTCTGCCTCTGCCTCCTCCCTGCCTCCTGGGTAAAGGCATTCCCTGGCATTGCACGAGCTGTGCCTCTCTCCAGTTCTGCAAAGGCATCGTTGTCCTCCCATATTGGCATTCTGATGGAGGAAGGAAAAGCTGCTGAGTTTCTGCTGCCCTGCCCTCACAGAGCTACAGGGTGACTCTGCTCTTCCTCCAGGGCTTTTCCATGTCGTGTGTGAAGCTGAAGCCCACAGAGCCGAGACACACGGAGAGAGCAGGGCCAGGACTGCAAGTCAGGGCAGGGCCCAGCACAGCACTGGCACCCTCCTGTCTTGAGAGCCAGGCAGAAGGACACCAACCTGTAGGGGATTCGGATCCCCACAGCAAACATTTCGAGAAGAAATACTTTAACATCTCTGCACAGGGGACAGTGGAAGCATAAAGTACCGGCGCGCATGGCCTGTCCCTGCAGGGCAAACAGAAGCAGTGTGAGTGAGGCCCTGGTGCTGCTCAGCACCTGCTGTGGCCCGGGGCTGAGGGCACGGCTCTGACCTGGATGCAGTCCTTGTGGAACCAGGCCATTTTGCACACTGGGCACGCCAGGGTTCTGAAGCTGGTTCTGTCTTCCACAGGCTCCATGCAGATGAGGCATTCGGTGACCCGCTCAGGAGTCACCTGCACATTCTCTTCTCTGCTGTGCTCAGGGCAGTAGGATCTGGGGGCAAATGATGGTCAAAATGAGATATGGTGGCTAATTCCCCAGGGGTGGCCAGGAGTGAGGAGGAGGTACCTGTATGGGATAATATACCGAGTGACACAGCCACCCTCGTTGGCACAGGGCAGGTGGAACCATCTGCCACAGTCTTCTATGCAGCACATGGTGGTGGCCCCGCTCTGGCCACAGACGCAGCAGTACTGGGAAGAGCCAAGCAGCCCCATCAGCAGCAGCCTCGGGGCCTCCCCGAGCAGCCCCACGGCTCCGGGCAGGGCGCAGCATGTGACTGCTGCAGGCTCCCAGCCCACAGAGCCGCCTGGTGGAGGAGGCTCCTATGCCAGAGCCTCCATGGAACTGCTGGGAGCCAGACTTTGAGGCTTTGTCCTACAGCCATCAGCAAGGGGCAGCCTTTCTTTCCTTGGCTCTGGGCTAAGCTCTGCCAGACCTTGCCTGGTACAAATATCCCTGCTCTTGCCAGGTACTCACATTCTGTGCCGCCCGCCTGACGGCAAGTTGGATATCTCGAGGGAGAAAGCCCATGATTCCAAGACTTTCATCATCTTGGGGAAATAGTAGAGTCGCAAAATACTGCAGAAAAGGAGAGGAGCTGATGAGGGAAGAGATACAGGGCCTGCCTACTGCAATAGTGGAGGAAGGCCAGAGCCACTCCCCAGGCAGAACACGTGGGCACAGAGCCCGTTCTTCTCCCGTTTGTCACCGCAGAGGTCCGGGTCCGCCTCTGTGCAGGTTCTGGGCCTGCTCTGCAAACTGCCCACACTCCTCTTTCTCCCTCTCTCCTCTAGTTGCCAGGAAAATATCCCTCCTTTCAAGTGAAATATTTACCCTGGAGAAGAGAGATGCAGAAAAGAGAGAATGTTCTCTCCTCCCAGATTTACTGAGCTTTAGCTCTGCTCTAGTATTTTCCATTTTGTTCTAGGCATCTCTTATGTATTCCTAAACGTTTATCATTGCATTCAGTAGACACCAAATACCTTCTGAATTGAGCACAAGTGTGGGGGGCTTGTTGCTTTGTGTTGTTGCATTGGGTTTTTTAATATTTCGGGTAACTTCACAGGGTTTCTTTCCTTTCCTACATGATTGTGACTTGATTATTATTTCATCTTCATTTTATAAGGCCTCATTTCATCTCAGGTTAGGACACCCCAGTGATATTGTGTCATTCAGTCTCTATTTTCTAAAGGCCCAAGAAGAGGATTCAGGATGCAATCGAATGTTCCTGGATCTTGGGCTCAACTCCAGGATTTTGCTCCTCACTCTACATTAACACACATTTCCTGGAAAATCTTGTTGGCTTCTATGAAACTTGATATGACTGGTGTGTCACCTTTTCCCTGTTGGAGAAATCTAGGGCAGGACAACAAGCTTTTTCACCACTCTGCAGAAAACCCCAATGCCTTCTCAAAGGCTGCCTTTCAAAATGCCTGAGATGCAAGCATGAGTTACCTCTCATTAACCTAGCACACCCTTGGCCAGTAGAAATGAAGCTCAAAATGCTTTGCCTAACTACTGACTTGTGCTGCTGAAAATCCCCTGCATCCTGTCCTTCTTTACACCATATCGCTCTACAGGGCCTGCCAGAAGCTGTCCCTTAGAAATGGCACTGTTAGAAGGGTTCTGCCATTCCCTTCCTTAATGGCCAACTCCTGTGTGACTCCTTAGAAGGAAACCTTGAAAGCACTCAACTCCTGAGCTGCGTCATTCCCAGGCAAAGGTCCCAAATGGTCATCTGGGGCAGAGTCCTGTGCATCCTCTTTGTCCCAGGGCATTTCCACTGTCTATTCTGGTTTTTCTTTGAAGGTCCAAGTCTTTTAAATCAGCAGCAATCTTGTCATCGATTTCTTCAGACACTGGAGGCAGAGTCTCACTCTCTTCTTTCTTCTGCCTTTTGGCTTTACTGAAATGAGATTGTTCAAGGATAGCAACACAGCACACATCCTTTCCACAGACACCTTCCCCAAGAGCCACCTTGCTCTTCATGTCTCCCTAAACATGGCCAAGCCCAGTTAGGAGTGCTTCACTTTCAAGGCTAAGCAGTGGGGAAACGCCTGAGGTTGGAGTCCAAAGGCAGCAGCAAGTGCCCTCTTTAATTAGCCATGTCCTTAAGGGACTTTTCACTTAATACACGGGAACATAGAAATCAAGGTATTTAGCACAGACTTCTTTCCTGCCAATAGAAACGCCAAGAGCTAATAGGGTTTTCTCCCAGACCTGCAAATCTCAAGGTCCCTGTGTTGAGCATTCTCACCTTTGCTCAGGCAGCGAAGAGACGGACGAGAAAGAAAAGATGACACTACGTGCTGCCGTTCGAGGTCCGGGTTGAGGCCCGACGTTGGTGCTGGGAGCGGCTGCTCCTGCAGGATGGCCCTGACGGTGTCCCCCTGTGCCTGCGCCTCCCGGCACTTGCTGCTCTCCTCCTTCTCCAGTCCTGGTGCCTCTTGGACGGACAGGCTGAGAAGAGGCCCGACGCTGCAGGCGGGAGCGGCTGTGTCTGGGGGGCGTCCCCAGAGGTGTCTCCCTTTGCCTGGGCCCGTCAGCCCTCCATGTTCTCCTTTGGCTCCTGTCCTGGCCACTCCTGGAGCGGACAGGTGGAGTCTGGGCCTGACCTTGCTGGCGGGAGCTCCTGCGTCTGGGGGACGCCGGTGTTGGTCCCTGCCTTGGCCTAAGCCTGTCAGCCCATGGTCCTGTCCTGTGGCTGCTCTCACTCTGGCTCAGTGACTGGACAGGTGGAGTCTGGGCCTGACCTCGCTGGCGGGAGCGTTTCGCCTGCTGTCACGCCCAGCACATCTGGAGTGGTCCCTGTGCTCAGGCTCTGTGGAGCTGCTGTTTCTTGAGCCTGACATCCTTGTGCTGCTGGTATCCAGTGAAGAAGTTGTCAGTGACTGCTGTCCGGCCAGGCTGGGGCCATTGAGCTCTGGCTCATCCTGGGGAGCTGTAAGGGGAATCGGGAATTGCAAGGGTCCCCCAGGCCTGGGCCAGGCCCTGCCAGAGCAGTGCCCACAGCCCTCCAGGAGCAACGGGCTCTGCTAAGCCCAGCCTGGGCTCTGCCCCAGCCCAGGGACGCCCAGGTGCTTTGCCTCATACCTGTGCCAGGACCAGCACAGCCAACACACTCCCAGCTGTGTGTTTGGCTGCTCAGGCCAGAGCAGTGCCTGTGGGTGCCCTCAGCAGCACAGGAGCACAGCAGCAGTTGCCAGGGCCTGGGGAAGCAAACGGGTTCATGGCTCTGAAGACAAAGTGTCCACAGCCCAAGGCTGACCGAGCTCTTCCAGTTCTTTGCACTTCCAGCCCTTGTCCAGACACAGGTTCCCAGTAGAGCCCCGAGTGCAGCTTCCCAATTTACCCCTCTGCCTCTGCCTCCTCCCTGCCTCCTGGGTAAAGGCATTCCCTAGCATTGCACGAGCTGTGCCTCTCTCTCAGTTCTGCAAAGGCATCGTTGTCCTCCCATATGGGCATTCTGATGGAGGAAGGAAAAGCTGCTGAGTTTCTGCTGCCCTGCCCTCACAGAGCTACAGGGTGACTCTGCTCTCCCTCCAGGGCTTTTCCATGTCATGTGTGAAGCTGAAGCCCACAGAGCCGAGACACACGGAGAGAGCAGGGCCTGGACTGCAAGTCAGGGCAGGGCCCAGCACAGCACTGGCACCCTCCTGTCTTGAGAGCCAGGCAGAAGGACACCAACCTGTAGGGGATTCGGATCCCCACAGCAAACATTTCGAGAAGAAATACTTTAACATCTCTGCACAGGGGACAGTGGAAGCATAAAGCACCGGCGCGCATGGCCTGTCCCTGCAGGGCAAACAGAAGCAGTGTGAGCGAGGCCCTGGTGCTGCTCAGCACCTGCTGTGGCCCGGGGCTGAGGGCACGGCTCTGACCTGGATGCAGTCCCTGTGGAACCAGGCCATTTTGCACACTGGGCACACCAGGGTTCTGAAGCTGTTCTGTCTTCCACAGGCTCCATGCAGATGAGGCATTCGGTGACCGGCTCAGGAGTCACCTGCACATTCTCTTCTCTACTGTGCTCAGGGCAGTAGGATCTGGGGGCAAATGATGGTCAAAGTGAGATATGGTGGCTAATTCCCCAGGGGTGGCCAGGAGTGAGGAGGAGGTACCTGTATGGGATAATATACCGAGTGACACAGCCACCCTCGTTGGCACAGGGCAGGTGGAACCATCTGCCACAGTCTTCTATGCAGCACATGATGGTGGCCCCGCTCTGGCCACAGACGCAGCAGTACTGGGAAGAGCCAAGCAGCCCCATCAGCAGCAGCCTCGGGGCCTCCCCGAGCAGCCCCACGGCTCCGGGCAGGGCGCAGCATGTGACTGCTGCAGGCTCCCAGCCCACAGAGCCGCCTGGTGGAGGAGGCTCCTATGCCAGAGCCTCCATGCAACTGCTGGGAGCCAGACTTTGAGGCTTTGTCCTACAGCCATCAGCAAGGGGCAGCCTTTCTTTCCTTGGCTCTGGGCTAAGCTCTGCCAGACCTTGCCTGGTACAAATATCCCTGCTCTTGCCAGGTACTCACATTCTGTGCTGCCCGCCTGACGGCAAGTTGGATATCTCGAGGGAGAAAGCCCATGATTCCAAGACTTTCATCATCTTGGGGAAATAGTAGAGTCGCAAAATACTGCAGAAAAGGAGAGGAGCTGATGAGGGAAGAGCTACAGGGCCTGCCTACTGCAATAGTGGAGGAAGGCCAGAGCCACTCCCCAGGCAGAACACGTGGGCACAGAGCCCGTCTTCTCCCGTTTGTCACCGCAGAGGTCCGGGTCATGTTGGGGGTCAGCAAGGCTCTACAGCCTTGTCTGTTCTCTTGGAGACCAAATTTACCCCCAAAGCTCCACAAGAAGATTTTTGCCTTCGAGATGAGCCCTTGGGAAAAGCTGCCTCCACTCCTGGGTGAACAGCAAACACCAAAAAAAATGAGAAGCTGAATGTTTGATGTGTTGTAGAGACAGAGGTTTGTAGTTTTGAAAATGCCTCATGTATTTCTATGGGGCTAAGATGGAGATTTTAGGGAGTCGGTCTTCCCTTCTCCCTTTTCTCCTTCTTTTCCTTTTTCTGTGACCTCAGTTCCTATCATGTAGCCATTGATGGAGGGAATTTAGTTTGGAAAAGACTTGTTAATAATAGTGATGGTTATTGGATTTAAAAACAAAATAATGTATGTAGAACTTTTCTATTTGATGATAAACCTTATATAAACTCTCTGTACTGTACATTTTGCGGCCATTTTTGGCACCTGGGACCAGTGGTAACACTGTGTTCCTGACCCTTTGATAAATTTAAAAGAAACACCATGAAGCAGCCTTGAAGCAGTTTGTTGCTCTTCCCTGAGATGAGAAATTGAGAAGAGCCATCTGGGCACAAACCACCCTCGTGGAACCGCAGCCGGGTCTCCACAGTTTGGCGTCCCTGGGTGGGCACAGATGCTCTAATTCTCCTCTCGGTTCCTCCACCTGACGCCGTTCATTGCCTGCTCTGCGGGGCACTGGTGCGCGCCCAGTGACCCCCCCGTTTCGCTGGTCGGTTCTCAGGAGAAGAGCTCGGCGAATCGAGTATGCGAATTCTGGACGTAGCTTGCCCGTTTCCCCCCTGTCTGCCGCTTTGGTAAGTCAGTTGAGATCTCAGAAACTAGACACGATGTCCACGCCCTCGCGGCTGAAGGACAAAGATTTTTATTTAGTTTTAAAGGGTATGCTTGTCCAAGCGGGACGGCATTCTCCAAAGAAACATGTTAAGAAATTAGGGCAGTTCATACATAGTGAGTATCCTGGCCTGACGCCTGGATCACTCACATGCCATGGGCTCTGGAAAGACGTTAATATTCTTCTTTATGATAGGTCTACGCGCGGGGAAGCCGCTGTTCTCACTTTGTTACCTCTCGCGCGGACCTTTTTAGAGTTAACCCAGTTCGGCCCCGAAGCCCCCTGTGGTGTAGGATTGGGCTCCGACGTGCCTTTCCCGACTCCCCAGCCGGGAGCGGGACCAGAGGCGGGGGGAGGTCATGAGGTAGTGCCACCCCGCGCAGCTTTAGCTTCATGGGATCTATGGGTTCCACGGAAAATTTAGATTTATTATTCAAACGCCCCCAAGATGTTAGGAAGGGGGAGATTTCATTCACGCCCTCTCCCACGACCAAGCGGGCATGGGAGAAGGCGGGAATCTCAGAGGCGGATTTTCCGCGGGTGGGGGAGAAACTCTTTCTTAGGCGGCGGGCGGATGAACCTAGGACGGCGGGAGTCGCCGCTTCGGGGCATCCCACGGCGAGTCCGGCGCCGCCACCCGCGCAGAGTCGGGGGGCGGGGGAGGCTGGCAACAGCGGGCAGTGCGGCCAGCGCGACGAGCACGGTGCCGGGCCGGAGCCGCCGCCGCGGAGCGCGCGCCATTCGGACGCGTCACGTGATGGCGGCTCGCAGGAAGCGGCGGCTGTCCCGGAAACGCAGTCCCGCGGGTCGCGGAGCGAGCCACGCTCGCAGAGCGGGGGTGCCGCGGGCCGTGAGCCCTCACCCCCGCGCCGGATGGTGACGCGTTCCGCGGGGGTCCGGACGCGGCGGAGCGAGAGCGAGGGCAGGCAGAGCCCCCCCGCGCGTTCGCCGAGCGGGGCCGGCGCGGCGCGCTCCGGCGGTCGCACCGATGACACAATCGGGCGGCGACACGGCAGCCTGAAAAGAAGGCGGGAGGACCCCAGAGCGAGAGGCGCGGCGCGGGGCGGGGTCTCCCAGCCCCGGCACACGGCGCGGAGGGGGCCGGGACAGGGCGTGGTCTTCGGGAAGCGGTGACAGCAGAGGGCGGAGCAGGGAACGCGGGAGGCGTGGCGGGCGGCCGGGACGGGCGGCCAGGGGGGCGTGGTCCTCCTCTGACGAGCAGTCGGAGGGCGGGTCCACAACCCGGAAGTCTCTCGGGGACGCCCGGCCCGGGCGAGCCGTTCCACCGCGTTCAGATGGTTCCAAACGGCAAAGGGAACAAAAGCTGTCGAGAGATTCCAGCGGCTCCTCAAAGCACAGTGGATCCCGGAGTGCCTCACCCGTTCCTGTCGCCCCAGAACCTGTGGTTCGGCCAAAAACAAAAGCTCGCCAGCCTGAGAAGCCCATCCGTGAATCACGAGCGCCACCTAGTGATCGAGAATCCCAATTACAAGTTAAAAGCAGGATTCCACAAATAGAGGAATTCTTTTCAAAAACGTATAAACACAAAGTCAAGCCTGCTCGAGAAAAAAAGGAATTAATTCCAGTTTTGGGACATCATGGACATTCTAAAGAATCCAAACAACAAACAGCTTCTGTTTCATCCTCATCAGAGACAGGAAGCTCAGACGATGAAGATATAATTAAAATAACAACAACACAGGGAAGGCCTGCCACAGATCTTGCTTTTCCATTCTCAAGAGGATTTTTAGAAAACCTCTTTTCACAACTGGCAGACATTGCTGTTACTCGCAATCCATATTTAAAATCATATTTCCCTCTGATGTTTTTTCCTCCACCTGATGTTCCTGCTGGATTTTCCCGTGGGGAAAATCAGTTGTATTTACAACAACCCTTAGCAAGAGATGGTGATTCAAGGCAACTTTCTAGACCAATCCCAAGGAGCATTTATAGTGGGATTGATTGGAAGCAGATGCGCAGAGAACAGTGAAAGAAGATCACCCGACAGCAAGGGATGCGGACAGCATTGTTCTGCCGGTGACCTACGGGCCAGGCAATGCAAACCCAGCATGGGACCGTGTACCCCATGGTGTCGTGCATGATCTCATGAAAGCGATGAAAGATACAGGTATCGGATCACCATATTTTAGACAATACTTAATTGGTACACTTGCAGCTTATGACCTGACACCATTTGATTGTAAAATGCTTGCCATGATGCTTCTCACAGATGCTCAATTCATTCTATGGGAGCGGAAGTGGAGGCGATTTCTCACAGAATTAAGAAAGTCTTTCCAAGGAGGGCCCAATGCAAACCTTACTGTAGCTCAACTAGCTGGAGACCCTCCTCATGAGAGACCTGAAGATCAGGCCAGAGATTTGAATCGAGGTGTGCTTCATCGAATTAAAGAAGCAGCTCAAAGAGCATTTTTGCAGATTGCTCCCCAAGATATTCCAGACTGTATTTATACTGACATCAAGCAGGGAGCGTCAGAAGCGTTCACGTCGTTCCTGGACAGACTTAAAAGAGCTATAGACCGCCAAGTCAATCAAGAAGAGGCGAAGCCACACCTGCTTCGAAGTCTCGCTTGCTCGAATGCAAACGCGGATTTTAAACGCGTCATCACTGCCATGCCAGGCGAGCCCACTTTGGCAGAAATAACAGAAGCATGTAGCAAGATTGGGACACTTGAACACAAGATGGCATTGAAAGTAGAATTCCTTGCAAAAGCAGTTGAGGCATTGCAAAGCAATAAAGCACCAGGAGTTCATGCGACAAGATTTGCAGGAGGACAATGTTTCAATTGTGGCAAACAAGGACATCTTAAAAGACATTGTCCAGAACTTCAAAAGACACACACAACAACAGAGCTTTGTTCAAGATGTCACAGAGGAAGACATACTCCCAAAGAATGTCGCTCAAGTACAGATGTGGATGGAAATCCTTTGGGACTTCCGGGAAACTCGCGCAGGAGCGCGGGTCGTCAACGCGCAATACATAATTGGTGACGACGGCTCCAGCTCAGCAGTTCCAGGGGGCGCCACCGTCGGGGACCGTGAGTCAAACTCCCTCAGCAGGAACATCTGCCGGATTCTCAGCGATCCCAACTTACTTCCCCCCGGTGCCCAGTGCAACCTGGCAAATTCCAAAATGACTTACTTCCTGAATGACAGTCCCGCAGTTTTATCCACAGGAGTGACTGGGACATCTTGGAAAAGACAAAACTTTTTGATAATAGGTAGAGACAGAAACAGTGTTTTAGGACTTATTGTTCATCTGTCAGTCATCTCGGCAAATCATAATGAAGAATTGACAGTTTTAGCTCAAGCTTTAAATCCCCCGATGATGCTTCCAGCACACACTTCCATAGCAAAGGCCATTGCCTTGCCACCTCCCACAACAGAACAAATTATGCCAGTGATGTATCAACAGTTTCCTCCTTCTGCAAATCATGTTGAAGTCCACGCCACGTGGGTGAAACAAATAGGCCGAAACCGACCCATCATGGTTTGTCAATTATTGTGTAAAGGACAAAGAGTTGCAATCGAAGGCATGATAAATACCGGTGCTGATGTCACAGTCATTTCTTATCTCTTCTGGCCGGAACAATGGAATTTGGTTCTGCGAACACTCTCTCCGGCATTGGAGGAAACTCCTTTTGTCTGCAAAGGAGGACGCCGTTGTCGTCGAAGGGCCTGAAGGGAGAACAGCAGTCATCCGTCCCTTTGTTGTGCGAAAACCCATCACTGTGTGGGGAAGAGACATTTTAGCACAATGGGGCGCAAAACTGGAATTGGATTTTTCATAGGGACCGCTGTGGCACTCGCCACCCTGAAGCTCACCTGGAAAACAAACAACCCAATTTGGGTGGATCAGTGGTCCCTGGAAAAGAAGAAGTTAAGTGCACTCAAAGAATTGGTCAAAGAACAATTGCAAAAAGGACACATAAAACCGACAAACAGTCCTTGGAATTGTCCAGTTTTTGTAATCTGTAAAAAAGGCTCTGGCTCATGGAGACTCCTTCATGATCTCAGAAGAATTAATGAGGTCATTGAGGACATGGGACCTCTTCAACTTGGACTTCCATCTCTCTCCATAATCCCTAGAGATTGGCCACTTGTAATCATTGATCTCAAAAACTGTTTTTTCAACATTCCGCTTCATCCAGATGATGCTCCCCAATTTGCATTCTCCGTCCCAAGCATCAACAGACAAGAACCTCTGCAAAGATACCATTGGGTTTCCCTTCCACAAGGTCTTAAGAATTCACCGACAATTTGCCAATGGTTTGTGGCACGAGCTCTGTCACCAGCGCGAAGAGAACATCCAGAAGCAAGAATCATCCATTACATGGATGATCTGCTCATTGCAGCGAAGAAAAACGAAGAACTGCAAAAGGCTCGTGACAGTGTGATTGCAGAGATCCAAAAGGCAGGACTGGAAATTTCTACCTCAAAAATCCAGGAAGTTGCTCCATGGAGATATTTGGGATGGAGGATCACAGAACAAGCAATCAAACCACAAAAGATACAAATCCAAACAAACATTAATACTTTACAAGATTTGCAACAGCTTCTAGGGGAGATCAACTGGGTGAGGTCAACTCTGGGAATCACAAACGATGAACTGTCACGTTGTTTGACCTCTTAAAAGGAAACTGTAACATTGGATCTCCCAAAACTTTGACGCCCAAGGCTCAGAAAGCCCTTGAGAAAGTCGCGCAAAGTCTTCAACAGAGACAAGCACACCGTGTTGTCATGGACTTGCCATTTTTCCTTGCAGTGTTAGGAGAGAAATCACAATTATATGAACTTATTTTTCAATGGGACCCTTCGCGAAAAGACCCTTTGTTGCTTTTGGAATGGGTTTTTTATCTTATAGATCCCCAAAAACGATTCTTACATGTTTGGAAATGTTAGCACAAATAATAATAAAAGCTAGGTCAAGATTGTTGACAATGACAGGTGACGAATTTAAAACAATATACCTGCCGTTGCAAAAGAATTATTTTGATTGGGCATTGCAGAAATCAGGGATTTACAAATTACATTGTTAGACTATCCAGGTATGTGTTCAATCCATTTTCCTAGTCATAAATTGTTGCATTCCAAGATAAGTTTCAGAGAAAAGCCAAAACTGAATGAGGAGCCATTGGATGCAATCACAGTATTACTGATGGTTCAGGTAAAACACACAAATCAGTAATTACATGGCAAGATGCAACCACAAAGCAATGGAATTCAGATATAGAAACAGTTCGAGGGTCACCACAGATTGTCAAACTGGCTGCAGTTGTTAGGGCATTTAAAATATTTCAACAACCTTTCAATTTGATTACAGACTCATCATATGTAGTAAATATAATTAAAAGATTAGAAAGATCTCTCTTAAGAGAGGTTGACAGTGAAGATTTATTTTCCTATCTGATTTGCATGCAAACGTTGTTGCAGCAAAGGGAACACAAATACTTTGTTTCTCACATCAGAGCGCACTCTTCTCTTCCAGGTTTTCTGGCAGAAGGGAACGCTCGAGCAGACAAGTTGGCCATGCCAATCTCGAACACTTTACCGGACATTTTTGAACAAGCAAAATTGAGTCATGCATTTTTTCATCGGAACGCACAAGCACTCATGAAAGCCTTTCGCCTCTCAAAATCTGAGGCGAGAGAGATCATAAGTGCTTGTCCAGACTGTCAACTTGTTCAACCTCCTGTTTCCATGGGATCAGTCAACCCCAGAGGACTGCAAAGTCTGCAGCTATGGCAGACCGATGTTACAAAATACCAATCTTTTGGGAAATTTAAAAATATTCATGTCTCAGTTGACACTTTCTCAGGTGCAATCTTTGCCTCTCTGCACACAAATGAAACAGCACAACAGGCTTGTCGGCATTTTCTGCAGGCATTCGCAGCTTTGGGTGTCCCTCAAGAGGTGAAAACAGACAATGGTCTAACATATAAGGGACAAGTGCTTGACAAGTTTCTAAAAAAATGGGGTGTTCGCCACACTTTTGGCATCCCACATTCTTCCACAGGTCAAGCAATTGTGGAGAGGACACACCAAACTTTGAAAAGCCTTTTGGACAAGCAAAAACGAGGAGAGGCAGATGCGACACCTCAGAC
Source organism: Sitta carolinensis (assembly GCA_032173965.1). Classification (NCBI taxonomy): domain Eukaryota; kingdom Metazoa; phylum Chordata; class Aves; order Passeriformes; family Sittidae; genus Sitta; species Sitta carolinensis. Next base: position 3,427,960 of record CM063293.1, read on the forward strand.
GAGATTGCACAAAGCTTTGTATGTTTAAAATTTTTTAAATGGCTCTTTCGCAGAACCCCTCCACCAATCATTAGACATTTTTCAAATAGTACACAAGTGAAATTAAAAAAGAACCCCTTGGTCTTGATCAAAAACCCAGAGACAGGGCAAATTAAAGGTCCATTCCAACTAATAACCTGGGGCAAAGGCTATGCTTGTGTCTCCACAGGAGGAGGACCGAAGTGGGTGCCAGCAAAGAATGTAAAACCCTATCAAGTCCAGAAGCAAGCAGAAGCAAACCCCGGGTGCAAAGAAGTGAGCACACAGACGTGAACCAGTGCTGCGATCCTCATCATCATATTGCCCTGTGTGCAAAGACTTTGGGATTTGGGTTTCGCTGTGGTTTTTTGTGTGTGGGTTCATCTGGGAAACGAGACCACTGAAAATTAATATTATTCAATTAGTTTGTTTGTATGTGATTGTCTCACCCATTGTTGCGCTTTTGCCAGTGAGTCAACACAGAAAAATGTGTGGGAAACCTTGGCCAATGCGTCAGGCTTGGACACTATCTGCCTGACTCATTAAAGCCAGGGAAACCATTTTCAACATGTTTAGTGGGCGTGCCTGTGGAAAATTGGCCGATTCCAGGTAACATCCTCAGACCTTCCTGCAATACACTTCGAATCCGGTGGATGGCTGGAATGTCTGGACCAAATTTCTTCCCAAGGCTTCTCAGCAGCCTGAAGAATTGGAAATTTTCGGTTCAATGGAAATGAATTTTTGTATCATCTTAAGTTTTTTTAAGCCGAAACAAGAACAAAAAACAATTGATGTTTCCCCTTTTCAAAAGTTTTATAAAAATGAAACATTTTGGTATAATTACACAAAGACACTGATCAAACCATCCAACCAATTTCCTTTGCAATAACAAAGGGAGTTTTTTCATTTGTGGAGACAGAATTTAGTCTGCCTTGGAGAAGAAACTGGAGCTTGGGTGGATGATTTGTTCAATTGGTTTGATCTTTCAGCATTCTGGAAAAGAATTCTAAAAGCAGTTATATCAATATTAATTATAGTTTTAGTTTGTTTAGTATTAATATTTTGTATAGGTCGTTGTTGTAAAAGATCAGTAGAAGAAATTTCTCATGTGGTGCTTCCGTTTCAAACAGGAGGGGGAATTGTTGGGGTCAGCAAGGCTCTACAGCCTTGTCTGTTCTCTTGGGGACCAAATTTACCCCCAAAGCTCCACAAGAAGGTTTTGCCATCGAGATGAGCCCTTGGGAAAAGCTGCCTTCACTCCTGGGTGAACAGCAAACACCAAAAAAATGAGAAGCTGAATGTTTGATGTGTTGTAGAGAGATAGGTTTGTAGTTTTGAAAATGCCTCATGTATTTCTATGGGGCCAAGATGGAGATTTTAGGGAGTCGGTCTTCCCTTCTCCCTTTTCTCCTTCTTTTCCTTTTTCTGTGACCTCAGTTCCTATCATGTAGCCATTGATGGAGGGAATTTAATTTGAAAAAAACTTCTTAATAATAGTGATGGTTATTGGATTTAAAAACAAAATAATGTATGTAGAACTTTTCTATTTGATGATAAACCTTATATAAACTCTCTGTACTGTACATTTTGCGGCCATTTTTGGCACCTGGGACCAGTGGTAACACTGTGTTCCTGACCCTTAGATAACTTTAAAATAAACACCATGAAGCAGCCTTGAAGCAGTTTGTTGCTCTTCCCTGAGATGAAAAATTGAGAAAAAAGCCATCTAGGCACAAACCACCCTCGTAGAACCCCAGCCGGGTCTCCACAGTCCGCCTCTGTGCGGCGACACAGCAGCATGCTGCAGGGGACAGAGCCAATGGCACCGGGCATGAGCCCCTCTGCAGGGCTCTGAGCCTGCAGCATGGGCCCCAAGGGCTGCCCTGTGCCTGTCTGCGGGCCTGGCGGGCGGATGGGCAGGGCTGGAGGCCTTGGGGAGCAGGGGCCACTGCGGGCACGGCTGTCCCAACAGCTTCCCCCTGGCACAGCTGGGCCCCCCTTGGGCAGGAAGGAGACTCCCAGCCCTGCAATGGCTGAGCAGCTCCTGCCTCCCCCTGCCTTTGCTCAGAGCCCCACGCTGGCTGCCCTGAGAGCCCCTGGGCCCCACGCTGGCCACCCTGAGAGCCCCTGGGCCAGGCTGTGGGAGGTCAGCTTTGCCCTCACCTGGCTCCCTGGCAGCAGGGCCCTCCTGCTTGCTGTCAGACATGGCAGCTGTCAGCGGAGAGTCCCTCTGCTGGAACACCGCGGTCTCCTCAAGGTGCGACTCCTCCCTCTCTGTGGGAGGAAAGAAAAGTGCGGGCAGTTTGCAGAACAGGCCCAGGCCCACGAGGGCACGAATCCCTGCACAGCCCTGCGTCAGCCCTGCTCCTGTCCACCTTCTCCTCCCGTCACCACGTCGAGAACTCTGCCGTCTCCTCTGGCTGTTCCTCGGCTGATTCTGGCAAGGGAGAGGTGGGTGAGCCTGCAGCACAGGCCCAGAGCCCCGAGGGGTGGGGTCCCTCTGGTCCCTGGGCAGCCGTGTCCCTGCCCTGCCTTCTCCTCCCTTTGGAGCTCCACTGTGCACTTCTCTTCCCCACTCTCCCAGAGCTGCCTCAGGAGCATGTTCTGGGAGGCAGGGTCAAAGGCTTGCTCAAGTCTCAGCAGAGAACAGGCGCTGCTCTCCCCTCACAAACCCAGCCAGTCACTGCAGCACAGGTGGCTCTGAGATTGCTCAGGCACGCTTTGCCCATCCTGTTATTCCACAGGCTAGAGATGACAGCTCCAGGAGGAGCTGTTCTGTCCCCTTTCAGGGGACGGAGGGAGGCTGATGGGCCTGCAGTGTCCTGCCTCCTCCTCGGTGCCCTCTTGGAAGACAGCAGTGATGTTGGCTTTCCTGCACTGCTCACGCCTCTCTCCCAGGGCATCACCTTGCCTGACCTGCTGCCAGAGCGCCCTGTGCCAGGGGCAGGAGCAGAGATTTCCCTCGGCCACAAAAGGGAACGCTGGGCTCAGGCCGTGTGTCAGTGTGACCTGACCATGGGAGGAGAAGGCAGGACAGGGACGCGGCTGACCAGGGACCAGGGGGGCCCCACACCTCGTGGTTCTGGGCCTGCTCTGCAAACTGCCCACACTCCTCTTTCTCCCTCATGGAGGGAGGAGTTGCAATTGGAGGAGATCGTGGCATTCCTGCACAGGGACTCCCCACTGACAGCTGCCGTGTGTGACAGGGGCAGGAGGGCTCTGATGTCAGGGAGCCAGGGCAGAGCAAAGCTGCCCTCCCGCACCCTGGCCCAGGGGCTCTCAGGGTGGCCAGAGTGGGGCCCCGCACAGGGACAGGGGCAGGCAGGAGCTGCTCTGCTGTGCAGAAGCTGGGAGTCTCCTTCCTGCCCAAATGGGACCCAGCTGGGCCAGGGGGCGCTGTTGGGACACCCGTGCCACCCAGGCCCTGGCAGCTGCTCCAGTGCTGCTCCTGCACTGCCCAGGGCCCCCACGGGCGCTGCTCGGGCCCGGCAGCGACCAGAACCAGCTGGGAGCGTGACAGCTCAGCTGCTCTGGGCACGGCTGTCAGGAAAAGCACCCGCGTGCCCCTGGGCTGGGGGCAGTGCCCAGGCCAGGCTTGGCAGAGCCCACCTCTCCTGGGGGCTGGGGGCATGCTCTGGCCTGGCCCGGCCCAGGCCTGGGGGAGCCTTCACATTCCTGACTCCCCATACAACTCCCAGGGATGAGCCAGAGCTCAATGGCCCCAGCCTGGCCAGACAGTCAGGACTGGAGCCTTCCCGTGGCTCCCCAGAAGCACAGGCCATCAGACCCTGGTAGGAAAAACTGCCTAGCAGAGTTTCCCAATATCTTTTCCTGTTACATCTTTGAAAGGATTCTGAAAGTAACATTGTTTGGCAAGATCTTCAAGGAAGAACCAGGAAACACTTCTGATTTGTAAAAGAAAATTTATTGTTTTGCTCTCACTTTTCTTTTGGCATCCTTGTGCTTCTTCCGGCATTCCTGAAAAAAGAAAGAAAAAAGTATTAGGAGCAGTTTCTGAATGCACTGTTTGTTTCAAAGTCTTTCTTTACAACAGGTTAAGTAGTGTCGTGGTGCGTATCTCTGGTCAGCCTGGCGTTCGGCTTGACCGCCCACTAGCTCTCATATGCCTTGACAGTATGGTGTGTGGGTACTTGGCTCTGCAGCACCTTAGCCTATGCTGTCACGGCTGTGGTTTCAAAGAGGGGACTCTCAGAGACATCCGGGAACATAGGTTTTATTCGGGGGTTACAGGGGAAGCCCCTGACCCCAGGCCCTGGTGCCTCAGGCATGAGAGACCCCGAACCTGGGTTACAAGGGGGTTTTTATCCAAAGGAAGATGGGGGGGGGGTGGATACAGATTACAAACCAATAAGACAACTTAAAGTAAGTTGGGGAGGGGTCTCTGGGGGATCCATCAACCTCTGAAAGTCTTGGACTGCACTGGACCTTGAAGATGATTGATGGACCGAGGGAGGAAAGCTACATTGCTAGGGTGGACAGAAGCCTATCTCGGGGAAAACCAATGGGAAACGGTCTCTGGGCAGAGGCTGGGGTTGTCTTGGGAACTCTTATCAGGAGTCTGACCAGGTGTCTCCCAAAGCAGGGGGCCCCCTTTACAGAGACTAGAAAAAAAAACTACACTAAAATAACAAACTATACTATACTTATCACTAAAAATTATCAAACAATTCCAGCATTCCCGCACCTCCCCCTTTTTTATTATATTTTGTTGTTACTGTTCTGGAGTGTAGATTTCGGAGCTGTTCTCGCTGCTGGAGGCAGAGTCTGGTGGGAATACTACGGAATGCACTGAGGGGGTGTTAGTCGGGAGAATTGGTTCATGATAGATTTTTCATCAGACCAGAAGCAATGGCTGCAATTAAAATGATGAACAGGACTAGTAGTCCTGTTTTGACCCAAGAGCTGGCAATGTTAGAGAGTCCAACACCTTTAAAGATGTTGTCAAACCAATCTCCTGCTTCTTGCTTGATGGAATGCACCATTCCTTGCAGCTGTTGGATTGATTTCTTGACGTTCTCTGCTTTGGAGTATAGATTGAAGCAACAGGGTCTATCGAATTCTTCACACGAATGTTGATTCAACAGAAGTAGGTAGTCAATTGCGGCACAATTTTGGAGGGTCGCCTGCCTGGTAATTTGTTTGTCTGATAGGAGGTCACTTATAGCTTGAGTTGTTAAATTTGCTTGTTTGGCCACCCAGCATTCTAAACGGCCTAATTTTCCCATAGCTTTTGCTATCGAGACCCAGGGTAGGAAAACTGTCAAGGCTGTGGCCTTTGCCCTGGACCAATGGATAATTTCCGAAATACAATCTGGGTCGAGACTTGTTAGGTCTCTTTTTTGGATAGTTGTGTGGTGAGAGGAAATTTTTTTGTGCCAATTAAGGATTTGAGTCATGTTTGGGGTAAACAGACTCAACTTGCCTAATGTGCATGGGCCTCCGATCAGTTGAGCAGGAATGTCTGTGAAAGCTCTGTCACCACAAATGAGGAAAAAACCTTTGGGTAGGGAATGGGGAAAAGGATTCTGAGCATCAGCGGAAGGAGTGGTAACATGTACAATTTTTGTGCACCAGTTTTTTGCTATATAAGACTTTTTGGTTTGTGATACATGATAAAATGACTTGACATGCTCTTCGTGGGGGGTATATCCAAAATGGACACAAAAATGAGCTTTTGAGGACCCCAAAAGATCTAATTCTCGGGGCTCTTGGGGGGCATGTGGGAGGATTTGCACCCACTCTTTCCAAAAGGCAAGGGGATTCGTGACAAAAGCAGAAGGAGCCTCACCAATTTCTACAAAATGGTCAACCTCAACAGGTTTTTCGATTGTATTTTGTTGTATCTGGAGGAGTGAAAATGGAAACTCCTTTTCTTTCACAGGGATTCCTACCAGACAGGAGGATATGGGATCTTGTGCAGCTGCTGAGGCTAGGCAGATGTGATCTTGGCCTAGACTCTTTGCAAGGGTTTTCCATACATTGGTTTTGGGCTGCGGGACGATCCAGGGGATGGTTTTTGATGGGAAAATGAGCAGCACCACAAAGGTGAACATTGTCGTGCTGCGGATTTTCATGCTGATCACCAGGACTGCGTTTCTGTAACTTAGAAAAAAGGGGGTTAGTTAAACAAACACTGAAAACATTCAGCTGGAGGAAACAGCTCCTCCACTTCCTTTTCGTGCCAGTAAACCCAGGAGAGAAAAGCAATTGGACCAGGAGGACTTGTCTCTGGGCCAGTTTTCTCTTCCTCCTTTTTCCTCATTCTCCAGGAGGCCACAGTGACTTGTGGCACCTTTGTTCCTGAAGTCTTGGGGACACAGGGTCTGACATTGCGGGAGGGGATCCACCGCAAGCCGGTGGGAGTGGAGACACAGGCGTATCCACGCCCCCATGTGACCAATTCGTGAGGACCCTGTATCCTCAAAGTTTCTGGATCTTTGACAAGGACTTTTGGCCTTTCATGGGGCTCTAACTGTGAGCTCCCCCGAAAGTGCCTTGTCACCGGCGGGTTCATGGTCTCAAAGGAACAGTTAAGAAAATTCAAAGTGAACACAGCACGGGCTAGTCTTACAGATGGTGGTTCAATTTTGAGAATCGGTTGTTGCTGGCTGAGGACTCTTTTGAGGTTCTGATGAGTCCTTTCCACAATCGCCTGACCTGTCGGGGAGTGGGGGGATGCCAGTTTTGTGTTCCACTCCCCATTGCTGCAGAAAGCTGCTGAATTCCTTGGATTTGTATGCGGGTCCATTGTCTGTTTTCAGGGACTTCGGGATGCCCAGGACAGAGAAAGCTTGAATGAGGTGCTTGATAGCATCCCCAGATTTCTCTCCTGTGTGAGCAGAGGCAAAAACAGCTCCTGAGAACGTGTCCACTGAGACGTACACGTACTTCTGCCTTCCAAAGGGGGCAAAGTGCGTGACATCTGTCTGCCACACCTCACAGCTGGACAAACCCCGGGGATTCACGCCTGTGGGCATGGATGGGAGAGCACATTTGTGACACTGTGGACAGCCAGTCACAATCGCTTTGGCCTGGTCACAGGTTAAGTTAAACTGCCGGACCAGACCTGGTGCGTTTTGATGATGAAGCTGGTGGCTGATTCTGGCTTGTTCAAAACGATTTGGCAGTGGGGTCACTTCAACAGGGGTAGCAAGAGCATCAGCTCTCCTGTTTCCCTCTGCTATGAACCCAGGTAGCTCTGTGTGTGAACGTGGGTGCATCACATAAAAAGGTTGCTTCCTGTGAGAAATCAGTTTGACAAGCTTAGAAAGCAACTGAAAAAGAGTGATGTTGGAAACTTCCTGCAGTACAGAGTGTTCTGCTCTAGTAACTATCCCTGCAACATAACTCGAATCTGTTACTAAGTTGAAAGGTCCAGGGAACGTCCCAAATGCTCTAGCGACTGCTGCCAACTCAGCGACTTGAGGTGATGCTTCCACCTTAACAACATCTGATTCCCACCGCCGAGTAAGAGGGTCCCGCCAAGTCATGACTGATTTGAGGGACTTTCCGGACGCGTTTGTGAAGACGGTTAGAGCATCAAGAGGCTTTTTGCTCTGGACACTTTTTAGCTCTAATTGGAATTGGGCATCCGAATTGAAAATTTTGTGGGCAGGCCGATGAATAGAAATTTGGCCAGGGTAGTTATCTAGGGCAAACTGCAGTGCTTCATTCTCTTGAAGCAGGTGCTCCAGCATTACTTTTGTAATTTGGCCTGATTTTAATTTGATTGGCATGTGAATGCACTCAAAGTCACAACCAGCCAGTTCCCGAAGGCAAACTCTGGCTTTCCGAATCAGATCAGCCATCAATTCTTGTGGCTTTGTCATCCTTTTGGACCTGTGGTGGCTCAGAAAAACCCACTCTATAATAGAGAGAGGATCTTCTTTGTCTTGAGCGTTCTTTGATTTTTTGAGGGTTTTGCTGTTCCATTGGAAAATCATTCCGTGGAGGTGTGGCAGCTTTCCTAATATGATAAAACGAAAAGGCAGGACAAGTTTGCATCTGTTGGCCTGTCTGGTGGACAATGCGTGTTGAATGTTCTCGAGCGCAATTTTGGCCTCTGGGGTGAGGGTCCTAGGGGAACTCAATTCTTCTCCCCCTTTTAACAAATCGAAAAGGGGGGCCAAGTCTTCTGTAGAAAGACCCAGCCAAGGTCTCACCCAGTTCAAAGCTCCACATAGCTGATGGACATCTGCAAGAGTCTGAATTTGGGTTTTGATTTCTAATTTTTGAGGAACAATGGTCCTCTTTCCAGTTTTAAGCCCTAGGTATTTCCAGGGTGGCATCTTTTGAATTTTGGATTCTTGCATCTCAAACCCTGCAGTGACCAGTGAAGACACTGTGAGATTCAGAGCATGTGTCAACAGGTCATTTGTTGGTGCAGAGATCAAGATGTCATCAATGTAATGATGAATTATTACTTGGGGCACTGCTGTACGCACCAGTGCGAGCAGGGAAGAAACATACCTTTGACAGATTACGGGCAAATTTTTCAAACCTTGAGGGAGCACTTTCCACTGAAACCTCTTTCGCGGGGCCTCCCGGTTCAAGGTGGGCACCGAGAAAGCAAAGCGTGGGGCATCATCAGGGTGTAGAGGAATGTGAAAAAACCAGTCTTTTATATCAATGACTATCAAATCCCAATTTTCGGGGAGCATGCTTGGGGCAGGCATCCCTGGTTGCAGGGACCCCATATCTTCAATAATTTCATTGATTTTCCGGAGGCCATGTATGAGACTCCATCTGGTTTTATCTGCTTTCTGGATGACAAACACTGGAGAGTTCCACGGTGACGTGGTCTCTTCAATGTGGCCGGTTTTCAACTGTTCTTCTACAAGTTCGCTGAGCGCCTTTAACTTTTGCTTAGAGAGCGGCCACTGTTCTACCCAGACTGGTTCATCTGACAGCCAATTCAGTTTCTGGATAGGGCGCTCTTCAGTGACCGCTGCCTGAAAAACCTTTGGAGCATCAGGAATGTTAATTGTGACACCCCATTGTGACATTAAATCTCTTCCCCACAGAGGTTCCTCAAAATCCAAAACGAAAGGGCGTAGAGTGGCTATTTGTCCATTTGGCCCTTCAATTGTGACTGCTTTTTCTGACTGTTTTGCCAATTGCAAGCCTCCAATACCATTTACGTGTTTGGCAATGTTTTGCAATTCCCAATGTGACGGCCACAATCTTTCTGGGACGACCGTCACATCAGCGGCTGTGTCCCAGGCTCCTTTAAGGAGTCTGGATTCCTCACCCATGGAGAGCTTACAGTAATCTTTCGGCCTGTCTGAGCCTATTTTTTTTATCACAGCGACAGTGGTGTCTTTGTCGCTTTCTGTTGTGCCACAGACAGTGGCACTGTTTTCAGGACTCGCCTTTACTGCAAGCCCTTGTAAGTAGGGGATGGCTTGGGCAATGATTTGGCTCTTTGGTAAAAACGTGGGTGGGTGTTCACTGCGCAGCCACACAACAAATCGCTCTGGGTCTGTTGTTATGGTCCCAGGGATGATTTTTATGTCGGGGGAGTGAACTTACAGTCTCCGATGACAACAAATTTTGTCTCCACCAAATGCCACGTGCTGGGTTCCTTTGAGACCACGGCTGTTTTCCAATGATTGTCCCGCAGGTGAAGAGGCTCTGCCAACTGGAGCCTAAATGGCTCATACCTGTCGGCTGTTGTCAAGGATCCTGTAGGTTCAGGCAATATTGTGTGCCTCGGTTTCTCTTGTTCTGTCGGGTCCTGTGAAAAAAGAGACAAATCTGATTTAGATGACCTTTTTTGGTTTTGGGTTATTTGGGCTGCCCGATTGGGATCTTCACGCTGGACAGTCCCGCACTCCCTACTTAGTTTTTTGGCTCTCTGGAATTTTTTGTGTTCCCATTCCCTTCATTTTCCCTTTTTTGTTTTAAAAAATTGTTAAATTGTCCCTTCAATGGAAACTGGTTGGTCCACTGGCCATTTTTTCCACAAAGAAAACACGGGCGGTCAGCTCGTGCAGGGAGTGTTCTTCTTGTGTGGTTCCAGTGTTTTTGGTGTGTCGTGGATTTTTGATGTTTCCACAGCGGCAGCGGTAATTTTTGGGGCGTCTTCCCTTCTTTGAGGGCTGGTTTTTTGCATCGCGGGACGGTGGCGCTCACGGCTTGAAACATCTGCTTGAGTGAGGGAACTGTGCCTGGTTCTCTGGGTATAAGGTTGATGGCAGCTGTGCACTCGTCGTTTGCATTGGAAAATGCCAACTGCTGTATTACTTGTTTCTGTCCTTTTTCCCCAATTGGCAATTGGGTTTGGACAGCTTTTGAAATTTTTTCCACGAATTTAAAATAGGATTCATTTGATTCCTGAAAAATTTCTAAGTAATATTGTGAGGGGCCATGAGGCTGCATTTGTAAAAAAGCTTTGCAAGCTTGTTCAGGTACAAATTCAAGGACATTTTGGGGAATGTCTGTGGCCTGATCTGAGGCTCTTTTCCAATCACCCTCCCCCAACAAGTGGTTTAGGGTGATTGGGTTGCCGGCATTGTCGGTTGCTGTGGCTGGATTTTCTAACAATCTTGGTAAAGTGTTTTTGAGCAGTTTTTCCCAGGTGAGTTCCCAAAGCTCAAATTCCATTTTTCCTGCGAGGCACCTGAAAATCTGCTTTAGATCAAACGGGACAAGAGTGATTCCAGCAAAGGAAGAAAACAGCAAGCCTTCGAAAGATGAGCTATCTCGCCCATACTCTTTCAGGGCTTTCATTAAATCTTTGATTAGCGTTTGCGACAATGCTTTCCAGGAAGGAACTGTCGTTCCCTGTCCTCGACTCCTGCGATATGTCACTGGAGTGATTATGGGCATATCATTTGGTTTCACACCCCCTATCTTTTGACCTCCCCCCTCTGGGACCACAGTTGTGGCATTGCCTGCGGGTTCAGAGGCAGCCGTGGTTTCACAGTATGTTTCGGGACTCCAGTTATATTTTGTGGGTGACAGCCCGTTTGCGTGTGCCGTGGGGGGCTGGGGGGGAAGGCTCGGGGGGACATTTTTGAGAGGCGGTGCTGTCGGGAAAACCACCTCCCCGGGCGAGGAGTCGGGCGGGGCTGGCGCGGCGTCCGCCCCGCGCGGGGGGCCCGATCCCCACGCTGCCGCTCGCGGCGGCTGCGGGGGGACTGGAGCCGGGACCGCGCCCGCTCCGCCCCGCCCCTGCGCCGGAAAAGCGGCGCCGCGCCGCATTTGCGAGGGGGGAGAGGAGTCCCGGCTGCGCTGTGCAGGGGCCGCGCTTCGTTCCGAGGCAGCGGCTGTGGTGGCGGGACCGGGGCCGCGCCCGCTTCGCCCTGCTCCCACGCTGAAAAAGCGGCGCCGAGCGGCATTTGCGAGCGGAGCGGGCTCGGATTGGCGGGGGGGGAGCGGACAGCGATCCTAGGAACGGGTCCGGCACCGGGCGGGGTTGTATCGGGAACGGGGGGGGGCGGGAGGAGGAGTCGGGGCGGGTGTGGGGCGGTGCCCGCGCTGTGAGGGGCAGGCAAACTCCAAGCCGGGCTCTGCGGAGGCGGGATCCAGCTTTGGCAGGGAGGGAGTGGTGGGTACAGGGAAAGTTCCGTTTGGGGTGGGGGGAAGGGATTGGGGGGACAAGAAGGAGGGGGGGAAAGACAACAAAGAGACTGTGCCCGTTTCTGATGCCCGTTGCCATCATCGGGGTGTGTGTCTTTGTTCTCTGAAAGTGGGGGGGGTCCGGCATCTCCCATTTTCGGTCTTCTCACGCCCTCTTCGTTGCTGGCCCCGGCAGGAGGTGCCCGGGGCTGGTTTTGTTCAGCAAAAGAGAAATGTACTCTGGGTTTGTTTGCTGGGGAAATCGGGGGGGTATCTGGGGGGGTTTGGGCGTCTAGACCCGCTAGACGATCCCGGGAACCCCTAGCAGCCCGGCCGTGGCTGCAGGGGTGGGGGAAGTTCGGAACTTTTAAATTGCTCGGTTTGGGAGATTCCGGAGGCGTTTGTGCATTTTTTAGGATACTTAGGGAGGGTTTTGGGGACTTAGGAAATTTGGGGGGCTTGGGAGACGCGGAGGGGGGGGGCAGGGGGAGTTTTGGGGGATTTGGGAGGCTTTGGGGACGAAGAGGGAGGGAGAAGGGGGGATTTGAGAGATGCGGAGGGAGAGGGATGGGGGATGGGACTGAGGAAAGGCTTGGAGAGGATGCAACTTCATCTTCTCGCATCCCTCGGATTTCTTTTAAAGCGGCTTTTATCTGTCCTGGCCAAAATGTAAATTTTGAAGCCAGACCATCTCCTGATTTAGTTAATTGTTCTGATTTTTTTGAAACCTTCTCCCAAAAAAAATGTTGTCTATTTGGTCCGAATTTATATTCGGGAAAAGCAAAAACAGGTATCTAATAAGCTTTTTAAATTCTTTATTTGAGTATTTTACTTTGGTAACAATTAAAACTGCCATTAAACTTTTTGAAACCTGTTATTGGATGGGGTTCAGTCTGTTTCCCATTTTGACCTAGTTGTTATTTTTCCACCACCCCTCCCAGCAGTACCCCCCAAATTCCCTGTGGGCTTCCCTTCCTGGGGGAAAGGGCCCCTTGCTCGGGGTGGACCCACGGCTCCCAGCTGTGTGTTTGGCTGCTCAGGCCAGAGCAGTGCCTGTGGGTGCCCTCAGCAGCACAGGAGGAGCACAGCAGCAGTTGCCAGGGCCTGGGGAAGCAAACGGGTTCATGGCTCTGAAGACAAAGTGTCCACAGCCCAAGGCTGACCGAGCTCTTCCAGTTCTTTGCACTTCCAGCCCTTGTCCAGACACAGGTTCCCAGTAGAGCCCCGAGTGCAGCTTCCCAATTTACCCCTCTGCCTCTGCCTCCTCCCTGCCTCCTGGGTAAAGGCATTCCCTGGCATTGCACGAGCTGTGCCTCTCTCCCAGTTCTGCAAAGGCATTCGTTGTCCTCCCATATTGGCATTCTGATGGAGGAAGGAAAAGCTGCTGAGTTTCTGCTGCCCTGCCCTCACAGAGCTACAGGGTGACTCTGCTCTTCCTCCAGGGCTTTTCCAAGTCATGTGTGAAGCTGAAGCCCACAGAGCCGAGACACATGGAGAGAGCAGGGCCAGGACTGCAAGTCAGGGCAGGGCCCAGCACAGCACTGGCACCCTCCTGTCTTGAGAGCCAGGCAGAAGGACACCAACCTGTAGGGGATTCGTATCCCCACAGCAAACATTTCGAGAAGAAATACTTTAACATCTCTGCACAGGGGACACTGGAAGCATAAAGTACCGGCGCGCATGGCCTGTCCCTGCAGGGCAAACAGAAGCAGTGTGAGCGAGGCACTGGTGCTGCTCAGCACCTGCTGTGGCCCGGGGCTGAGGGCACGGCTCTGACCTGGATGCAGTCCCTGTGGAACCAGGCCACTTTGCACACTGGGCACACCAAGGTTCTGAAGCTCGTTCTGTCTTCCACAGGCTCCATGCAGATGAGGCATTCGGTGACCGGCTCAGGAGTCACCTGCACATTCTCTTCTCTACTGTGCTCAGGCAGTAGGATCTGGGGGCAAATGATGGTCAAAGTGAGATATGGTGGCTAATTCCCCAGGGGTGGCCAGGAGTGAGGAGGAGGTACCTGAATGGGATAATATACCGAGTGACACAGCCACCCTCGTTGGCACAGGGCAGGTGGAACCATCTGCCACAGTCTTCTATGCAGCACATGATGGTGGCCCCGCTCTGGCCACAGACGCAGCAGTACTGGGAAGAGCCAAGCAGCCCCATCAGCAGCAGCCTCGGGGCCTCCCCGAGCAGCCCCACGGCTCCGGGCAGGGCGCAGCATGTGACTGCTGCAGGCTCCCAGCCCACAGAGCCGCCTGGTGGAGGAGGCTCCTATGCCAGAGCCTCCATGAACTGCTGGGAGCCAGACTTTGAGGCTTTGTCCTACAGCCATCAGCAAGGGGCAGCCTTTCTTTCCTTGGCTCTGGGCTAAGCTCTGCCAGACCTTGCCTGGTACAAATATCCCTGCTCTTGCCAGGTACTCACATTCTGTGCCGCCCTGCCTGACGGCAAGTTGGATATCTCGAGGGAGAAAGCCCATGATTCCAAGACTTTCATCATCTTGGGGAAATAGTAGAGTCGCAAAATACTGCAGAAAAGGAGAGGAGCTGATGAGGGAAGAGCTACAGGGCCTGCCTACTGCAATAGTGGAGGAAGGCCAGAGCCACTCACCAGGCAGAACACGTGGGCACAGAGCCCGTTCTTCTACCGTTTGTCACCGCAGAGGTCCGGGTCCGCCTCTGTGCGGCGACACAGCATGCATGCTGCAGGGGACAGAGCCAATGGCACCGGGCATGAGCCCCTCTGCAGGGCTCTGAGCCTGCAGCATGGGCCCCAAGGGCTGCCCTGTGCCTGTCTGCGGGCCTGGCGGGCGGATGGGCAGGGCTGGAGGCCTTGGGGAGCAGGGGCCCTGCGGGCACGGCTGTCCCAACAGCTTCCCCCTGGCACAGCTGGGCCCCCCTTGGGCAGGAAGGAGACTCCCAGCCCTGCAATGGCTGAGCAGCTCCTGCCTCCCCCTGCCTTTGCTCAGAGCCCCACGCTGGCCACCCTGAGAGCCCCTGGGCCCCACGCTGGCCACCCTGAGAGCCCCTGGGCCAGGCTGTGGGAGGTCAGCTTTGCCCTCACCTGGCTCCCTGGCAGCAGGGCCCTCCTGCTTGCTGTCAGACATGGCAGCTGTCAGCGGAGAGTCCCTCTGCTGGAACACCACGGTCTCCTCAAGGTGCGACTCCTCCCTCTCTGTGGGAGGAAAGAAAAGTGCGGGCAGTTTGCAGAACAGGCCCAGGCCCACGAGGGCACGAATCCCTGCACAGCCCTGCGTCAGCCCTGCTCCTGTCCACCTTCTGCTCCCGTCACCACGTCGAGGAACTCTGCCGTCTCCTCTGGCTGTTCCTCGGCTGATTCTGGCAAGGGAGAGGTGGGTGAGCCTGCAGCACAGGCCCAGAGCCCCGAGGTGTGGGGTCCCTCTGGTCCCTGGGCAGCCGTGTCCCTGCCCTGCCTTCTCCTCCCTTTGGAGCTCCACTGTGCACTTCTCTTCCCCACTCTCCCAGAGCTGCCTCAGGAGCATGTTCTGGGAGGCAGGGTCAAAGGCTTGCTCAAGTCTCAGCAGAGAACAGGCGCTGCTCTCCCCCACAAACCCAGCCAGTCACTGCAGCACAGGTGGCTCTGAGATTGCTCAGGCACACTTTGCCCATCCTGTTATTCCACAGGCATAGAGATGACAGCTCCAGGAGGAGCTGTTCTGTCCCCTTTCAGGGGACGGAGGGGAGGCTGATGGGCCTGCAGTGTCCTGCCTCCTCCTCGGTGCCCTCTTGGAAGACAGCAGTGATGTTGGCTTTCCTGCACTGCTCACGCCTCTCTCCCAGGGCATCACCTTGCCTGACCTGCTGCCAGAGCGCCCTGTGCCAGGGGCAGGAGCAGAGATTTCCCTCGGCCACAAAAGGGAACGCTGGGCTCAGGCCGTGTGTCAGTGTGACCTGACCATGGGAGGAGAAGGCAGGACAGGGACGCGGCTGACCAGGGACCAGGGGGGCCCCACACCTCGTGGTTCTGGGCCTGCTCTGCAAACTGCCCACACTCCTCTTTCTCCCTCATGGAGGGAGGAGTTGCAATTGGAGGAGATCGTGGCATTCCTGCACAGGGACTCCCCACTGACAGCTGCCGTGTGTGACAGGGGGCAGGAGGGCTCTGATGTCAGGGAGCCAGGGCAGAGCAAAGCTGCCCTCCCGCACCCTGGCCCAGGGGCTCTCAGGGTGGCCAGAGTGGGGCCCCGCACAGGGACAGGGGCAGGCAGGAGCTGCTCTGCTATGCAGAAGCTGGGAGTCTCCTTCCTGCCCAAATGGGACCCAGCTGGGCCAGGGGGCGGCTGTTGGGACACCCGTGCCACCCAGGCCCTGGCAGCTGCTCCAGTGCTGCTCCTGCACTGCCCAGGGCCCCCACGGGCGCTGCTCGGGCCCGGCAGCGACCAGAACCAGCTGGGAGCGTGACAGCTCAGCTGCTCTGGGCACGGCTGTCAGGAAAAGCACCCGCGTGCCCCTGGGCTGGGGGCAGTGCCCAGGCCAGG
This sequence comes from Sitta carolinensis, assembly GCA_032173965.1. Classification (NCBI taxonomy): domain Eukaryota; kingdom Metazoa; phylum Chordata; class Aves; order Passeriformes; family Sittidae; genus Sitta; species Sitta carolinensis. Next base: position 3,444,059 of record CM063293.1, read on the forward strand.
CTTGGCAGAGCCCACCTGCTCCTGGAGGGCTGGGGGCACTGCTCTGGCCTGGCCCGGCCCAGGCCTGGGGGAGCCTTCACATTCCTCACTCCCCGTACAACTCCCAGGGATGAGCCAGAGCTCAATGGCCCCAGCCTGGCCAGACAGTCAGGACTGGAGCCTTCCCGTGGCTCCCCAGAAGCAGAGGCCATCAGACCCTGGTAGGAAAAACTGCCTAGCAGAGTTTCCCAATATCTCTTCCTGTTACATCTTTGAAAGGATTCTGAAAGTAACATTGTTTGGCAAGATCTTCAAGGAAGAACCAGGAAACACTTCTGATTTGTAAAAGAAAATTTATTGTTTTGCTCTCACTTTTCTTTTGGCATCCTTGTGCTTCTTCCGGCATTCCTGAAAAGAAAGAAAAAAGTATTAGGAGCAGTTTCTGAATGCACTGTTTGTTTCAAAGTCTTTCTTTACAACAGGTTAAGTAGTGTCGTGGTGCGTATCTCTGGTCAGCCTGGCGTTCGGCTTGACCGCCCACTAGCTCTCATATGCCTTGACAGTATGGTGTGTGGGTACTTGGCTCTGCAGCACCTTAGCCTATGCTGTCACGGCTGTGGTTTCAAAGAGGGGACTCTCAGAGACATCCGGGAACATAGGTTTTATTCGGGGGTTACAGGGGAAGCCCCTGACCCCAGGCCCGGTGCCTCAGGCATGAGAGACCCCGAACCTGGGTTACAAGGGGGTTTTTATCCAAAGGAAGATGGGGGTGGGGTGGATACAGATTACAAACCAATAAGACAACTTAAAGTAAGTTGGGGAGGGGTCTCTGGGGGATCCATCAACCTCTGAAAGTCTTGGACTGCACTGGACCTTGAAGATGATTGATGGACCGAGGGAGGAAAGCTACATTGCTAGGGTGGACAGAAGCCTATCTCGGGGAAAGCCAATGGGAAACGGTCTCTGAGCAGAGGCTGGGGTTGTCTTGGGAACTCTTATCAGGAGTCTGACCAGGTGTCTCCCAAAGCAGGGGGCCCCCTTTACAGAGACTAGAAAAAAACTACACTAAAATAACAATAATAACTATACTATACTTATCACTAAAACTTATCAAACAATTCCAGCTTTCCCGCAAAGTAGATGCTCCTGTAAGATACAGAGATGTAATGCTTGACCTGAGTGGACATGACAACATGATGTTATACACACCACTACCCTAAAAGACTTTTGTTCCCTGGTAGTCACAAAGTCTCAGGCTCTCCTCCAGGACCTGAACTAATTTTGCATCATGCACTTTCCTAGCCGTGTTCCCTGCCCATGCTCAGCTTTCTGCCACAGTTACCAGGGGACAGACATTACATACTCACCTCAAGCAATAATCTACGTCTCTCTTCCCAACCCTCTTTTTCTTCACTGAGCTCTACTGATCTACAAAATAACTTTGGGCCCTCTGCAAAAAACAAAGAACAAATTAATAGGGTCCAACGCTTCTGATTATGCTGCTGCTTCTAACAGCCATGAACGAACAACACAGCAACAATGTCAGAAGCTCTGTATTCACATCCTTCCTATCCTCTTGCCCCCCACCACACGCTGGCTCCAACAGAAATGTTCTGTACTGCAGCCTGGTCTGCTAAGAACAAGGAAAGGCCGCAGCAGTTTGCCTGAACATGCAGAAATCTAAATTGCAGTGAAATTGCAGCTGTTTCATTAAAAGCTCAGCACCAGGATCCCACATCTTCCCCCAGAACTGATGCCTGCTAAGGACTGAGCTCTAGCTCCATTTCAACACTCTGTAAATCAGGCTGCAATCTATGCCTGCAAGCATCCAAAATGTAACCTGTCAAGTGACTCTCCTTTTGGTAAATTCTGAAAGTCCAGATACCTATTAGACAATTCTCTGAAAGAAAAGAAAGCTTGGAAGCTGCTCAGCCTTTGCTTTACCAGGACTTTCTCCCGGGATTCTACCACAACTCTGATCACAAGGAAGGATGGCAAATACATTTCTAAGGATACAAAACATTCCTAACCAGGCAGCGTTTCTTTCTCCTCACTGAATTCCAGCAAGGGTTTAAAAGGAAAACAATACAAAAGAGGGTGAAGAAGTTCTGTCGTACCTCTTAGCGTTCATCGTCTTTGGAGAAGAAGAAAACTCTAGCACTGGCTGTGCATGGTAAAGAAAGAAACCTAGACAAGAAGAAAAGGATTTTAGCAGCCTAAAAGGCACTGTCAAATGCCAGCAACATGAGTTCAAGCTGTAGTGCTTCAGAGGAGTGGTACACCTTGAAGAGCTTTATTCCATAGTAACCAAATAGAACCTTCAATCAAAAATCGCATTTTTAAAGGAAAACTGACCGTGTCTTTGGCTTTTGCCCAAACTCAGTTTGGGGTTGGGCAAACCCAAACGACCCAGTTAATTTCTTGGGCTCAACTTCTCCCTTTCCATGTTCAACTTCACATCCAATGGGCTGCTGGGAGTTTGGGCTCTGCGCAGCACAAACGGATTTCCCAGATGACTTTCATCGCCCAGAGGTGTGAGCAGTGTCAGTTTCCCATTTCCTGAGTGCTGCGATTAATATTCCCACAGCATCCAGCTACAACAGCCAAGGAGACAACAAATACTAATGGAACTTGCCTATCTTGGTCCTTTTCAGTTTCTGACATGTCAGGCTCATCATCATCCTCACAACTGCTGTCTTGGAAACGTGGATCCTCTTGCCATGTGACTTTTACCTGTTTTATTGCGCCGAGCACGTAAGCCTCTGCAATGACAGCAACAAGAAAGAAAAAAAGCCAAAAGCAGATTATTCCTCTAGTTGTGAGGAAAAATCCCTCCTTTCAAGTGAAATATTCACACTACACAAGTTAAATTTAAGAAGGACAGAATGCTCTCCTCCCAGATTTACTGAGTTATAGATCTGCTCCAGTATTTTCCACTTTTTTCTAGGCATCTCTTACACATTCTGCCATTACCTTCTTTGATGCCCAACTGCTCTGTGTCTCCAAAGAAGGAAAACTTGAAAGCACTCGACTCCTGAGCTGCATCATTCCCAGGTAAAGGCCCCAAATGGTCATCTGGGGCAGAGTCCTGTGCATCCTCTTTGTCCCAGGGCATTTCCACTGTCTTTTCTGCTTCATTCTTTGTAGATCCAAACAAGTCTTTTAAATCAGCAGCAATATCATAATACATCTCTTCAGACACTGGAGGCAGAGTCTCACTCTCTTCTTTCTTCTGCCTTTTGGCTTTACTGAAATGAGATTGTTCAAGGATAGCAACACAGCACACATCCTTTCCACAGACACCTTCCCCAAGAGCCACCTTGCTCTTCATGTCTCCCTAAATGTGGCCAAGCCCAGTTAGGAGTGCTTCACTTTCAAGGCTAAGCAGTGGGGAAACGCCTGAGGTTGGAGTCCAAAGGCAGCAGCAAGTGCCCTCTTTAATTAGCCATGTCCTTAAGGGACTTTTCACTTAATACACAGTAACATAGAAATCAAGGTATTTAGCACAGACTTCTTTCCTGCCAATAGAAACGCCAAGAGCTAATAGGGTTTTCTCCCAGACCTGCAAATCTCAAGGTCCCTGTGTTGAGCATTCTCACCTTCTGTGAGGACAGAAAATGGCATGCAGAAAACAGATAGACTAGGAAGGAAAGATGACACTAAATACTAGTTTTAATGGTCAGAATTCGTAGTTTATCTTGATTTTAGCAACCACTGAGAGAACTGTATTAAAATCAGAGCAATTTTGTAGTTTCAAACTCAGCCTGTTGCTATAACCATCATTCCATGGGAAGAAACACTACACTTGTAGTTAGCAAGCTGTAACACTACCTCTCCTTTTCCGTAGCACTTGGTTTCCTTTCAAAAACTGCGTGGTCTTCTCTTGTTGGATCATAACGGAGGGCATTAATATCTCTATAGAAATAGAAAGGAAGAGAATCACCATTGTACATTCTAAATGCTATGCTGGAAGCTACCTCAAACTTACAGTCAGACGAAAATTCACATTGCTTTCTTTACCAAAAAAGCTCCAAATTGTTCCAAAAGGTAACTCGCACTTAGAAAGCAACCTCTAGTCAATGTCTGGGTCAGGAAATATATAAGCAGAAGAGAATTTAATCAAACTGTGATGTTTCAGATAAAATATAGCCCTAGCTTGTGTGTTATGCAGTGAGTTTATACCTGCACCTGATAATCTCTTGAGGAGCTACATAAATACAGCTATCCATACAGATGTGGATATATCTCTTCCAGTACCAAACACTGCATAAATTCAAATAGTCCAAAGGAGCAAAAATCCCAAAACACACAAGAACCCTTCATGCCCATCTTCCAAAATTCAAAGATTTCTGGATCCTTCCTAAAAAACTTAACCTTCCTAAACCTCCTTCTTTACTGACTGTGGATGATTCATACTTGAATTTCTTCACACTTGTGGCTGTTTTATTTGGCTTGGGATGCTCCAGGTTGATATTCAGGAGGCTTCCCAGTATTTGCAGATTTTTTTTTTTCTCTGCAGCAAGCTCCTCTTCTTCATCTGCCTTCAGGCTGTTTGTCTCTGCTAAGAGAAAAATAAATATATTATATTTTCTCTGCTAAGCCTGTAATGTCAGATGCATAACATTTACTACAGTACTAGAAGAGCTAACATCTATGAACACATCACTTCCTTTATCTTGAAGCTACTTAAAAGTTTTCTGCCTTGCACTGTAGAAAACCTTTCATTAGAAATGTTACAGGCACCTATTTCATGGCAAAGTCAGAGCATATGTATTTAACCTGGTCCCCGCTTGCATTGCACAACTTTGCAACTCTCCTGCCACTGACAGATGCTCTACACAAGATCCCAGTAAAGCAAGAAAGGCTGTTGAAAGGCTCTATGGCTACCAGTAACCAGGAAATGTGATCAGCTGTACCTTCTTCCTCACTGTCACTCTCAAGGAAACGAGCATCCATGCGGAACCTTTCATCGTTGCCAAAGCGGGACTGCAGCTGCAGGAGCTGAACAAATAAAACAGAAGAAATCATCATTCAGTAACATTTTTTTTTTTACTATAACAATGACAACATACTCCTTATCATACTTTTATCTTTTTCAGTAATTTCTTTGTATACGAAGATGACAATGTCAGAGAAACTCCTGCCACTCCCCACCACATTATGTCCTCCCTTTAAGGGAATTCTATTTTAAGTTCATAAAAATCATATTCAGCAAGAATGAGAAGATACAGTTTATGTTCTTCTGAAGTGGTGTTATGGAGACCTCGAGGAAAACTAAATGACAGTAATGACTTCACTCACTTTTTCACCAGCTTTGCCTTCAAACTGGGGCTTAATTTTGAATCGCTCATCATCCGTATCCTCTTGCTCATCCTCACTGCTATCAAACAGTCTGCCCAAAGGTTTGGGAGCTGACTTATCCTTTGTTACAGAAACAGAAAAGAAGAGAAAAGCAGTTGTTCAAATAGGTTTGAGAATGTACATCAGTACCAACTTTGTTTATGTGCTCTCCAGTTTAGCTGAAAAAGCAGATTGCTTGCACAACCAGCTCCCTTCCTGATCCGTGCGCTTCAAATCTCACCTTGCCCACACACCTTATACAATTCTGCTTTACATTTATGACTGTTCAGTTTCACCATAGGCAAAATACCTATACAAAGGGAAACTCGGGTGTTACAATATGAGATAGTTCGGTATAAAAATTCAATTTTAGGATTATATCATCCTGATTTTTTTCCCAGTAACACTTACTTCTCCATGCGTATTTCCCAAACTTGCATCTTTTTTCAACATCTCATCCCCTTCAGCTTCATCTTCCACGTCAGAATCGAATATGATGTGTTTGTGCTTTCCTGCTGGCTGCCTATCCTAGGAAAGAGTCAACTGTCAAGTCAAGCACTTCAAATACCTGCTGCACTCTGACATGACTATCTGAAAGACATTTTCATGACACAGAAACAGTAATCTGCTATTCCTCTTGTAAACCTACAGGTATTCCAGGGAGGAGGTATGCTCTCAAAACTGGCAATGTCATCAGAAATTCCAAACTATGATTTTAAAACATCTTACTCTACATGTACTAATTACCCTCCTCCTTTTACTGTGGACTATTCAGGTAGAAGTTGTAATTACCAGATTTGAAAGAGCTCCCTGAATGAGTTTCTTCTGTAACTCCCTCTCTCTGTGTCTCTCTTCCAGAGCTGCCAGCCTCCTCTGGTTGTCCTGGATGTGTTTCTCTATTGTACTGGGCTCCTTTGAGGCAGCAGCATGAAGACAAAGCTCCTTATCTTCCAGAAGGCTTGTGTTCCCATTCCCACCTTCACTACCTTCACATTTTGGATTTTTTTTGCTTGTATTCCTCTTTAATGTTTTGGAAAGCAGTTTTGGGCTCTTCAGCTGCCACTTAACATGTTCCTGGGCCCCTGCAGCATCACTGTCCTTGTCACTGCCCCCATCACCCTGACCAGTACTGGCAGCAGCAGCTCCGTGCTCTGAATTTTGGTCTTGTAGAGAACTCACACTTTTGTTCTTCTCTTGCCTGGAAGAGAAATGAGGCCTGGAAGCACACTGAAGTCTCTGACCTGCTGAGGAGGCAGCAGCTGACAGTTCCTCATGCTGTTCACAAGGCACTTTGTGTTTCTTTTTGCTGCTAACTTCAAGTGAATACAAGGGAGGGTTCTTTGGCTGATTTTTAGATGACTCCTCCCCATAAGATGCACAAGCTTTAAGTCCCGAACTTTCTACAGACTTCTTCTTTAACCCAGTGTTGTCCTTACTTAATTCTTTTACACAAAGGGACCCCAATCCTCTGAAGGGCCGATACTTCAAATGTGAATTATTTTGTCCCTTGGAGCTTTCCTCAACGGCATCCTCCCCCCCTGCTAAAATATCAGCCACCACATCTTCAGGACAGATGTTTTTTCTTTTAACTGCAGGGTGAAATTTAGAAAGTTTTGGTTTATTTACAGAATTATCCTTGGGATTATCTTCAGTGCTGGACTGACACGGACTCTGCTCACTGCCTGACCCCTCTGCAGGTGTCCCAGTGTTTTCTGTAGCCAGTGCTTTTAAGTCATCCAAAGTAAGGTCTAAACGGTAACAACTTTGCATCATGGACTCATAATCAGAGCTGGTTTCAGACTCCTCTTTCTCAGACTCTGAACAAGAGCTGTCACTATCACGTGTCTCTGTTGTACTGTTGGCTGCTGTACTCTGCAAGGCAGCAATTCTGCATTTTTTCATTTTCCCTTTTCTTTCAACGTGTTCTTCTTTCAAACTGAGAGTTTTCAGTGATGAGCCATTTACCAAACCACATTTTTTTTTAGCTAATATTTCTTTATTTTTCACCTTCCCCTGTTTAGAGTCTTCTGGAGTTTTACATTCAGCAATAATTTCATCTGTATCTGCTGAATCATAACCATTATCACACTCCATAGTCTCTTTCTCTTTGTTACTTCCTTTGATAGCTTTCTTCATGGCATCCGAATTACTTAAGGACCAGTGGCTACTGTATTTTAATTCAAAATTATCCCCAACGACTTCCAAGTGCTCACTTTCGGTCTCAACATTTTCAGCTTTCTGTCTTTCTGTCTCTTTCTTTACCATTGCTCTGAGCTCCTCTTCAGAGTCAATGTCACTATCAGAAACGCTGGTATTATGTTTGGCTGTAACTCCATTAGCATTGCTTTGCTCCCATGACAAACCTCTCCCTGATATTTTCCCATCCAGTCTCCTTGATGGAGCCAATTCCCACTCCTTGCTAGGTTTGGGTTTTGCTCTTTGGCCGAGCTGTGGTGAGCCTGTGTGTTTTGGACGTGCTGGGCACCCAGAGGACAGAGCTGCTCCATCCAGGGCCTCGCTGCCCCGCTGCCTCCGTTTCTCTGGCGGGTTCCTCATCCCAGGGCACTCCCCTGGCCGCTTCCTGGGCGCGCTGTCACCTCCCCCTTCCAGGCTCCAGGTGAGCTGGGACACAGGTGCTGCGTGGGCCAGCTCTGGCTCCAGCCTCCTCAGGTTGTGGCAATACTTTGAGGGGTCATACTTCACCACATTAGTCTGAGTTAAGGATTTGAAAGACCACAATTCTTACAGCAGACGCAGGGCTTTCTGAACAGGCTGAATTCTGCAAGAAAGGACAGCAAAGAACCCTTTCTCATGTCATGACCACAAGCCTTTAAGCAACTGAGTGAAGTGTAAAACAACTACTAAAGTCACACAAACTTACTGCAGGATTTACTTGGGGGATTCAGTAAATTAAGCCTGACAGAGGAGTAAAAATTAGGACTGTCAAGCAACTGTTCTTCCATATGACAAAAGAAGGAAGGGAATTGCATTCAAGGCCAAACAATCAGAAAAGGATATTTTATTTTTTTGTTGATTCCTGAGGTGCAGGATAGGCAAGACTCTGCCAAATTTTCCAACGACCCATTTCTAAAAGAAAAGAAAAATAGTAAGTGTTAAAAAAACCCCAGAAAGTGGAAGTAACTCTGGAGTTAAACAACTGTTTATTCTTGAATAACAAAAACACTAATAAAGAACCAGATGTGACTAATTCTTTTTTTCTTTATTCTCTCTAGTGAGCTCTACCATGCAACTTGGCCAGCCTCCTTCTCAAAAACAAAACAATCCAAAGCCAAAAACCTAAATTTCAACAACCTACAAATAAAGAGCGATAATAAAGAACTAAATTTCTTTACAAGTGCAGTTTTAAATGCAGAGTTTCTGGCTTATGAACTAATAGTAGTACCTACAATGACTGGGTCACTATAATTTTGCTCTTTTTCTTCTTCTTACAAAAAAAAAAAATAATATCCCTCCAAAACCATTCTGTGCTTAGCAAACCGTTTGAAAACTTTGTAGTAAATATAAATTTTATTGCCTAAATTTGCATGTCGAGTGACTTTATTCTTACTTTTGTAAGCATGTGCAGACCCTGATCCTGTGCTGAAGCCCAACCCAGCCACCAAAAGTTATGTGTACACAGAAATAAGTCACAGGTTCCCTTTACAAGCTTTTAAGGGTGACACATCCATATTCCCAACATAAATGAGAACAAAGCATTTCCTCATTTCACATGGCACAGGTGGACAGCATGATCACAATTATTTCCAGTCATTGCAAAGAATGACAGGAGCTTTCTCCATGTCTACACATGAGGTGTTTCCTCAGAGTACTTTTCACAGCTTAGACGCTTACTCTTAAGTTTCTTTACATAAAGCATAAATTTAGCATGAATTTAGATGCAACAAGCTTGAGTTTTGTTGTTTTATTTCTCTTATACATTTACCCCAGCATACCTTATGATCTGGCACCTCAGTACCTGGTACTGCTCTCATGTGGAAGTCCACAACTCCTGTCTTTTTCAGTGATTCCAACAGACACATTTGGTCATTTCTCTGTGGCTTTTCTTTCTGCAGCTTTGCTTCCTCCCTCTCCATGGCCAGCCTGTAGCAGAAAGTACATCACACATGGCAAAATGTGTGCCCAGGAGCAGAACCAGAGCTGGCAGTGATCCCCTCCCACAGAACAGAACCACTCCCTGCTCAGGGAATTAACACCCATCACCTCTGAGGGAGCAATGATGCAAAATGTGTTACAGCACCAAACATAAATCAACAGCCCTCAGAGGCTACAAAACTAGAAACAATAACAGCGTACAAGATTGAAGTGCAGCCATAATATTATCAGGTAAGCAGAAAAAAGGTAGTTTTAGCAACAACATACATTTGAAGATTGGCTTCTACCTGTGCAAAAAGCTTTCCTTGGCCAGCTCAATTTGCAGCGTCCCCCCTTTCCATTTTGTTTTATTTAAAATTGATATGCCTGCAAAACAAAGAGATGGGAAATGAGTATTTTCTACATTAAAATAAAAGCACATCACAGACTTCACCAGGCCTTCTAGACAGCTGAGGTTCCCTCAGCATGACCTTATACCTGATTGCTCACTTGGGTTAGGGTTGTATCTCAAAGGGCCAATATTCAAATCTTATACCAGAAAGTTTACATCCAAAACTGAAGTTCTCACTTCAAAAGTACCTAATGGCAGCATTCCCTAGATCCAGGGGCACACTGCAAAAGAAGCTCTGCATCAGCTCTTCTTCTGGGTTTCCTCTTACATAACTTAATTTCAGTGTTTTATAGACCTGAGGAAAGCATTTGAAGCACATTTCCTTTCCATGAAAGGCTTAGAACAAATAAACAGAGTGCCCAGAGCAGCTGTGGCTGACCCATCCCTGGAAGTGTCCCAGACCAGGTTGGACAGGGCTTGGAGCAGCCTGGGACAGAGGAAGGAGGCTCTGCCATGGCAGGGGGGTGCAATGAGATGGTCATTAGGGTCCCTTCCAAGCATTGCTATGACTCTCTGAAACTCACAAATCACCTACTTCAGTCACAATGAAATCTTTTCAATCTGCTCACAGCAATTTCTGAAAACTTCAGCAAAGCAGCTTCCATAAAATTGTAGCTTAAAGAAAATAAAATCGACCTGACAAGAGAATGAAAGAGGCTCTACCATGACCACGACTGGATGTGACAACAAGATGAGTAATCAGCAATGTAACTTGGATCAAAAAACATAAGTAAGCACAAAAATAAAAAAAAAGAACTCACACTTTCTCAGATCTGCATCAGAAATGTTGACACTGACGTAAGCAAAAGTTTTCGTAGGATTCCCTGATCAATGACAAACAGTAAGTTAATTTCTATGTAGTTTCATCATTTCCTTTAAAACTGAAGTGTCTCTAAAGCAGAAATTCCATTTTATGCTCCAAACAGAAAAAGCAAATAACTTTTAAAAGTTGAAAGAAACTGTTACCCTCATCATCTTTTCTGGTAATAATCTCTGTCTCCAAAACACGCCCAAACTTGCCAAATCTTTCTTCCAGCTCAGCCTTGGAAACCGTGTGGCCAAGCCCTCCAACATACAAACGTTTGGAAACCTGTTCCTTCTCCATGCTCCAAAGTCAAGGCGTCACACCCAGAACACACCCTCTGCTCCTCTGCAAGGAGACAAAACAGTTCGGTGACGATCACAGAAATTACTGGGATCAGGATAACGAATCAGGGACGAGCTCAGCGAACTAAAAAGCCACGAAGATCCTTATTTGCAGTAGGTAACACGCTCTGCTCCAGCGCAGCGACAGCAAACCCCGCGCTGCTGCAGGAAACCAGGATCCAGGCGTTGGGGTTTGTTCAAAACCCTGAACCATGTATCCGTAGGCGGGAGAATAAGTGCAAACTGCTTTTCACAATATAACCATGTTGTCCCTGAAAATCAGCCTTCTGATGTGTTTTAGTATAATGGAGTCAGTTTTCATAAATTTTAAGATAAACAAAGATTATAATTGCAATTTTTTGTGAAAAGATATCACTTAATAGACTTCTCAAGTGACCAGTGAAGACACAGGCAGTAACTTCTCTGTCCAATCTCTGGTCACTATCCAGAAACTTACATATACGAAGTCAACAATAAACTAGAGAATTCTTTTCTTCTTCTCTACCTAAAACCTGTTGTGTTACTGTGTGTTCCCTCTGAGCGTCACAGTAACATAACCCAAGGGTTCTCTATGGAGGGAACGAGAGCTGCCCAGAGCTGAACCCTCCCCAACTCCCCTCCCGGGAGATGCCCAGGGACCCCCGCTCGGCGGGACCCCCGCTCGGCGGGACCCCGGCCCAGCCTCACCGCCGCCATGTGCGAGCCTCGCGGCGCCACCGCCTTACCTTCCCCCCGGCAACTCTTCCCAGCTCTCACTGGAAAGCAGTGTTCCGCCTCCCGGTGCCGCCGGGGCCTGATCGGCTGCTCGCCTCTGCTGGGTTCCTGTTTCCGGCCGGCCAAGTGTGGTGGGAACACGGGCCTGAGTCCTGTGACAGCGGACGTTTGGAAAGTGACCAACCGGGAAGAAAAGCAGGGGTGTTTTCCGGAAGACGTGAGCAAAAATGAACGTAAATAAAGGAACAGCAGACAAAGCAAGGCTTTATCCTTTCATCTGTGTAAAAGAGCTCAGTCAGGAGTCATCCCCCAGCAGCTCTGTTGTTCAGCAGGGAGGAGAAGGAAGGCGCCGTTGGCGCCCCCCACTCGGGCAGCAGCTGTGGTAGCGCCCAGGCGTGTGGGCTGGCGCGCGGTTCGAAAAGCGCGGGGCGGGCGCGCAGGCCCGGAGCGCTCCATTGCCCTGCCCTCGGCACCGGCCCGGAGCGCTCCATTGCCCTCGGCACCGGCCCGGAGCGCTCCATTGCCCTGCCCTCGGCACCGGCCCGGAGCGCTCCATTGCCCTCGGCACCGGCCCGCAGCGCTCCATTGCCCTGCCCTCGGCACCGGCCCGCAGCGCTCCATTGCCCTGCCCTCGGCACCGGCCCGGAGCGCTCCATTGCCCTCGGCACCGGCCCGGAGCGCTCCATTGCCCTCGGCACCGGCCCGGAGCGCTCCATTGCCCTGCCCTCGGCACCGGCCCGCAGCGCTCCATTGCCCTCGGCACCGGCCCGGAGCGCTCCATTGCCCTGCCCTCGGCACCGGCCCGGAGCGCTCCATTGCCCTGCCCTCGGCACCGGCCCGCAGCGCTCCATTGCCCTGCCCTCGGCACCGGCCCGGAGCGCTCCGTTCCCTGCCCTCGGCACCGGCCCCGAGCGCTCCATTGCCCTGCCCTCGGCACCGGCCCGGAGCGCTCCATTGCCCTGCCCTCGGCACCGGCCCCGAGCGCTCCGTTCCCTGCCCTCGGCACCGGCCCCGAGCGCTCCATTGCCCTGCCCTCGGCACCGGCCCGGAGCGCTCCATGCCCTGCCCTCGGCACCGGCCCGCAGCGCTCCATTGCCCTGCCCTCGGCACCGGCCCGGAGCGCTCCATTGCCCTGCCCTCGGCACCGGCCCGGAGCGCTCCATTGCCCTGCCCTCGGCACCGGCCCGAGCGCTCCATTGCCCTGCCCTCGGCACCGGCCCGCAGCGCTCCATTGCCCTGCCCTCGGCACCGGCCCGAGCGCTCCATTGCCCTGCCCTCGGCACCGGCCCCGAGCGTTCGCAGCCCTTCTCCCAGCGCCGGCTCCCTCCGCGCTGGGTGTCCGCGGCTGTGGCTGCCGGGGCTCCCAGGACTGCCGCCTGCGCAGCCCGGATCCCCGGGCCGCCCCTGGGGCACCTCCGTCCGCTGCGAGCCTCGGCGCCGTCAGCTCCAGCTCCTCGGACGAGTCGCGATTCCTGCATCGCCCTGCCAGGTCTGAAGGATCGCAAGGAAGCAGCGGGCACGGAACAAACCAGTTCGGGTCTCCCAAACGCTCCAAAGCGCATCCCGGCTCCTCTTGTGGCAGCATAAAGTTAAAACTCGGGGGTGTAAACGGGCAGGTACGTAGAAATGTGAAAGATGTGCTGTTGATGCACAAATATTTGTAAATATACACACGTATGATATGTAAGAGGAGAAGTGTTTGTAAAGGTTTTGTTTTACTTGATTAAAGAGTAGGGATTTTTTCTAGATATGAAGTCTTCGAAGTCGTAATTAGTGTTAGAGTTTTCTGCAGCCTAGTGAAATCCTTGAGTTTAAGTAGCTGTAAGTGGTTTTTGTCTTCTGTTACTGCTGTTAAAAGAGGGATCAGCTGACCTGGGGTAACGTACTGGCTGTTGTAATGTTTTTCTTTTTCACAGCATACCCTTTATTATGACCATGACTTTCTTCACTGTATCCAGTTCAAAAAAATCTGGTGATGACTGCATGATTATTTAATTGCATATACTTCTTTTATTCATTAAGCAAGTTTTTTAAGCACAGCGTGCTTTTGATGTTTTCCTAGGCGTGTTACAAAGGCACTATGAAATAAAGAGTAAAATACTGTTTCCCCCTCAGCCCCTTTTACTGAACCATGTTAGTGTGGAACTTGCACATAGAGTAGGGGTGGTTTAAAAACACTAAATGTTGGGGGTTTCATTGTCAGAAATATTAGCATGTTAGTTTTGAGCTGCATAATATCTTCCATGGACTTCTGAATGTGTTGTAGCTAGGCTGAATGTTCGATTATTATTTTTCCTGAAAACTGAGGTTTATTTTTTTAATTATTGGTGAAATGTCTTTGCAATTTGTGTCTCTTTACTGCTGTTTACTTTGGTGGCAGACTGTGTTAGGAACAGTGTTAGGAGCAGCTGTGCCTCGTCTGCCCAGGCGAGCCCAGTGGTCAAAGCTGGCTTCCTTTTCGGTATCTGATTGCAGATGCTTTTTACCTGTGGAGCAGCTTGTTCTGTTACAGCAAATGTAAAACAGCTGAGTGTACTCCTGCATCAAATAATGACTGATTATAAAGGTTCTTAAAGCTTTTGACTCCATTAAATCCCTGATTTAGCGTCTCTCTCTGGAGGCTGGGCAGTGCTCTATATCTTAAAACAATTGCTTAATGTGATATATTTGTTCCTGAGAAAAATCTTTATTTTGTTTTATGCAGTAACAGTGATTCTGAGAAATGGACGAGAGTGATTTTAAAGCTTATGAAGATGAAATCCAGGCACTGGAAGAAGAAATTAGGCTGTTGACAGAAAAGTATGAAGATCTCCGACAAGAATCCACCTTCTTTTCTGATGAGGAGATACTAAAATCAATGTATGCCTTTTTTATTATTTGTTCGATTAATAGAATTTCTTTGTCAAAATTGTTCGGGATAAGCTTTTGCCTTTATGTTAGTAAATGTAAACCCCGTGGATAAAATAAGTCACTTAAGTGAATAAAGGCATCTTAGCTCCCTTTTCTTGAATGTTTTTGCACGTTTCTCAAAATGGACACTTGCACCTCCAGACTTGGAATAAAAGCTTTGTCTACCTGGCAGTGAATGGATAGAGTTTATGGAAGTTAGAATAGTTTACTGTTTCCAGCAATGTGATCCACCTGAAACTTGACTAATTGGAAAACTGATTTGTATCTGAAAACCATCAGATCCCATTACCAATGCCTTTTATTTAATGATATTGCTGTATGTTATGTTATGGATATTTTGCCCTTTTGATTTATTTTTTTTCCCATTCTAGACAAGCATTCCAAAGAGAAACTAAGGGCCATGAGTCTCCATCAGACCTGAAAACTCAGCTGGAAAGTCTAGAAGCAGATCTCTCACTTTTAATGGAATTTACTGGGTTTCATTTCACAAGTCATTCTAGGAAGGTAATAGAAAGAAGTAAGTAGTTTTACTCCCTTTACTGAGCATGCTGTTTGCAGTTCATCTGCAAACCTCTGTTCTAATTCACTGTTAGCAGAAATACAGTTACTTTGAAACACAGTAAGATTGATTAATTGACAAAATAGTTTCTGAGTAAATATTGTCCTTTCTGTAATGGGAAAGTGACAGACTACTCTTGTGCTTTGCATAGGGGAGTTTTTTAACATGTTAAACTTCTTTACTGGAGGAATGGTAACAGTCGGTACTTCGACTATGACTAAGGGAAGGAATGCAGTAGTCATCGAATAGAAGTGTAATTGATTATTTTGTTAACTCGATTTTATAACAGCTAAAGACAGGACGGTGCAGAAGTACAGATTATCTGGGAAGTGTCACTCCCTGTCTTTTCAAGTGGAATTTCAGCTTCTTGAAATGCAGGTAAGGGTCAATGTATGTTTAAAAAAACAAAAACAACTAACAAACAAAACTTCAAATGGACAAATGTCGGTGCCTCCTTTTCCAGCTGAAACCTTCAACTGTTTAATCCAAGCTTCATTGGATTCTTTTGGCTCTTTAACATCTGGACCCAGCTTTGGAATTCTGTGTGCATCCAAGCAAGATCCTTCTGAATGTCAGGTTTAGTGTTCAGCCACAAAATGATTATCATAAAATTATTTAGGTTGGAAAGACCTTCAAGATCAAGTCTGGCTGTTAACCCAGTACTGCCAAGTCTCTGTCACCTTCCCAAAAACTGTCACTCTGTCCTTCCCAAAAACCTGCTCCCTGCAGGATGCTCTTGCATACCAGCACTGAGGTAAGGCCTTGGGGGCACTTGGTGTCCTTCAGCTCTGCCAGGTGCGTGCTGGGGCCTCATTCTGACCCAGCACAGCTTTCATCCCACACAGCATGTTCTGTAGTCACAGATCTTATTCTGGAAACTGGAAGATGGCAAATGTTACCTCTGGAAGAAACTGAGGAAAAGCTAAACCACTACATACTTCAGCAGCTCTTTGTTGGTTTGGATTTTTGGGGGTTTTTTCCCTTTGGTTATAGTTGTGTGTGCTTGGTTAATGTGAGTAGTCATTGCAGCACTACCACAAGTTACACCAATGATTACAGCTGCTTCATAAGACTCTATTCTTAGCACAGAATTCAAGATGCTAAGCAGAGGAAAACAGCTTCCACCCCAATTTTCAGTAATACTTTTCTAACACTGTTGTTCTTTGTAATGGTATTTCTAACATCAGGAAAAATTGATTTTTTAGCTCAGCTTTAAAGTTGGTTTGTTGGGGTTTTTTTAATTTATTGAGATGGGACTGAGAGTGAACAGTAAAGAGGTCTTTCCTATTCTTTAGAAAAGCCATATTATGAATTTGGGAATTGAATATTTAGGTAACCATGTGTAGATTTTATCCTTTGAAACTGCAAGAGTTCAGCTGAATGAGCAACCTTTGAAGGTCCATTTGTGACTTGAAACTTGTGGTCTTCATGATGCCTCTTTCCATTTGCTTGTATAAAACTGCACTTAGTGTTTCTCTCTCTGCTGCATCTCCTGCAGCATGATGACACCTTTGGGTCCCTGGAGCTCAGAGGGGTTACTGGGTGTTAAATTTACTGCCATTGGTATTGGTGCTTGAAGACATTGCACCACTGAGTGGCAGCACTTGGCTGCCTAATGCTTAAAATTTGGGTTACTTTGAATGCTGGTGAGATAGGGTCTGTGCATACGTTTAAACCCTCACTTCAGCTGTAAAGTATAATTTTGAGCTAAGTTTTGCATGAGTTTTTTCTGTTTGCTAGAAGTAGATCATATTAAAAATAACCTGTGCTGACATTAGCAAGGACAAGGTAGTGCAGTTATAACCAGTTTCACCTGTCTTGAGCAGTACAAAGGTGACAGCTGGTTTTGGGAAGTGCCCAGCAGGTAACAGGTCTGTTGGTATACAGCAGCAGATCAGGAATATTTTTTTCCACAATGTTTACTGTAGCTATTTAGTCTAGTTGTGAAATTACACTAGAGTTAACTCAGCTCCATAGTATTAGCAGAGAGCATGAGCTGGAAAATCAGCCAAAACAAGTCTAAGCCTTTTGGGAAAGCAATTACCTAAAAAGAGTTTCTTTCTTGCCCGGAGCTTTCCTTTTCAATCTTTCTGTTTGGCCCCACAGTGGCATTTTGGCATGTTAGGAGCCCCTGTTGGCAAACCAGTCCCTTCAGAAGGTGGCACATTAGCTTGTAATTGCTGGCAGCTTCTCCACAGCTCCATCCCCCTGTTGAACCTCATGCTCTAAACCTAAAATGTTTTTTTCTGATGTTATTTAGTACTTCCACTCATCTCTGTAGTGCCTTGCTCTGCTCTTCTCAGCTTGAGGGCTGGCAGTGTTAGCAGGGCTCCTGTCCAGGCAGTGCAGGGGCTGCTGAGATGTGTGTGCCATTCCTTGCCATTCCCATTTGCCTGTAGTGAATTGGTAAAGAAGTTTAAAGTGAGGCATTTCCTATGGTCTTCAAACCATGATTTTAAGCTTTTTCCTTCATTGTTATCTAATCCATTACTTTGGTGTGTTCAAGAATGCATGGAAAAGAGAATTAACTTCTTTTTTGGCATCATTTCTACTCTGACCACCTTTTCTCATTCTTTAACAGCTTATCAGTTAATATAGAATAATTTTATTATCCTGCATATATTTCTGAGTAACAATGATTGTAATAAAGGACAATATTTTATAGTTTTGAGACAAAGCTGTAGGGTTTAAAATTAAAAAAAACAGCCCAAAACTAACAGATAAAAACTTATATGTGAATTTTCTGGTATACGTGAAAGCTAAAGGTTGTGTTGGAAAATGAGAAGAATCTTAAAGTAGTGGGATTGATGTGAAAGGAAGTATTGAACTTTCCTTTATACGTATATATTCCCTATGCTGACAAACTCAGCCTTGTGTAGATAATAGTGTAGATAACTCAGCCAAAAGCCTTGTGTAGATAATAGTGCTACTCTTGAAATGAAAGAAACTGTTCACACACACAAGCTATAGTTTTTAAAAATGCTGTTTTAAGGATTATAGTACTTAGCATTTATATCTACTTTTTTCTATTTTTTTTATACACAAATAGGCACATTTTTCTCCTCTCCAGAGAAATTTCTAAAAGATTTTGTTGTTACTCCTCCAATCTAGGACAATGAGAACGTGTCTTCTGTTGTTAGTGATCTCAGCATTATAATGGAATCCGGAGATGATTTGAATGTGAGCAAGTTTGTGACAAGGTAAGATGGAATTTTTTGCACAAGGCTAGTTATTGTGTGGGATACAGGATACTAAATGTAGTACTGAGTTTTCATGTGAATTGCTGGCAGCCAGTGTCTTTGTGATGTGTCCTTAGCCCCACCTAAATGCTCTCCATCCCTTGTCTGTATCCTGGAGGGAAGATGAAAAGCATGTGTTTTTTTTTAAGATCTGGAAGGACTTTTACAAATTCATGTTAAACAGAGCCAGGTTTTGGATGACTGTGTTTGAGCTGTTTGAAGAGAAAGGCAATATGGTAGTCTCAGTTATTGCATTTTAATTAATATAATTGCTCCTCAGAGTTGTATGTGAGGTGTGGATGTGCAGTATGTGTAATGCCTAAAGTACACATCCAGAACCCCTCTCCAGTATTTGCCTGTTTCTGGTTCTCAGCTCTGACTTCCATTTCTCTTATTGGCATCAGGATTTATTTCACTGGTATCTTAAAAAGATACAATTTAAAAACATGGAATAGTGTATTTATGCAATGACTTAAAAAATTAGCATACTAAAACTTAAATATATGAATGAATGCTGTTTTTTATTATTTTCTGGAGCACGCCAACTTTGTGGTAGCATGATGAGTAAATGATCACATTATTTGTCTGCAGCATTCCACTGAATTCTGCTGGCAAGCTGTTCTGAGAATAAATCCATTATCACTGAGTAGTTGATTTAATTATTTTTTACTTCCTTTGTTTTCTGGTATTTTTTGGTCTTGGGGGGAAGAGGAAGGGCCAGCAGAAGGGTGAAGAGAGAGAGAGATCTATTGAGTTACCTTTAGCTTCAGTAGTCTCTACTGAAAACTGATTTTTTTTACTTAAAGGCTTTGAGATTGCTATATAAATCTACTAAAGCTTATGGTGACTCTGGGAAGAACAGTTGCCTGCTCTCAAGAAGTGAGATTTAGAAGAGGAAATTGCCCTGTTTTATTCATGAGTATTTTATGGCAGCAGAAGTGTATTGGAACTTAATAGTCACACTGGAAAGGAATGTGTTGAAGTAGTGGCAGACTTTATTTCAACCTGGCTGGAGCACTGCTGTCTTGTCCCTGTTTCTTCTCCTTTTTCACCTTGTGCCAGTATTCATAAACACAAGTTTTCATGAATGATAGAAGATGTCAAGCAAGCAGTGCTTTCTCCTGAGCTTCCCTCTGCACATCCACTTGTTGGCCTGCTGTCTGTAGATACCCTTGCAGCCACGTGACCAAAGGGTCGGTAGGTTGAAAAATACTTTTGGGGCTGGGGAACAACCCAACCTTGTTCCCCCAGAACACCTTCAAGTTTCCTGTGTCCCAGTCGTGGCCCCGGTGTGCTGCCCGTGGGAGGCAATGTCTGTGGCTGGGTGGGGCTGGTGCTGGCAGTGCCTGATTCATGGCACCCCCCTGTTCCTCTGCCTGAGGCTGTCCTCTCCCTTCAGGGCCTGTTTGCTTCATCCCCTCATTGAGCTGCTCCTCATTTCTTCTTCCAAGCTGTAATCCCTCATGTCCATTGTCAGACTTTTCCTAGTTAGCCCTTTGTTCTCTAGGCTGCTCCTAAAATTCCTTCCTTTTCCCTCCATTCCTAACCACCTGCATCTGGTCTCCTGCTGTTTTGTCCATTTTCAGCCTCCCTGCCAGTTTTTCTTCTTTTGCTTCCTTGGCCCAGTCTTGCCAAATCCATTATCTAGTTCTGTTCTGTTTTGTCTTCTGGCTGGAATTTTTTTCCTGCTCAGTTGTTTTTTTTTTTTTTTTTTTTTTTTTTTTTTTTTTTTTTGCTTTGATTTTTTTTTCATAATACATGTCAGAAAATGGTCTTTAAAAGCAGCAGAGTTAAAAAACTTGGCATTCAATTCCCCTTTGGAAGAAAATAGGGGAATGCTGGAGCACTTGAGCAGTATCTTTTTAAATTAAGCAAAATTCAGCATTCTGCAGGTACTTCTGCAATATATAAAAGGTACATCTCTATATAAGAATTGTACATCTTTAAAAGTGGGTATATTTTTATATAGTTTCTTAAATATTTTGTGACAATAACTGATTTATGCAAATGGAATCACAATATTTACTCTTTTTTTGGATTTCACTTGTGTCACCTTTGCACCAGTTATCACTTATGGTGCTGCGGACCACATCTTAAACTCTTGTCAGTCCTTTCTTCCTTTTTTTACTTGACACCCCATTAATTGTTGGGGGAGTTAACCTTTGCCTGAGTTACTTAGGCAAACAGAGGTTTTAAGCAGTATGAAAATTGCTCTTACTTTTTACTAACTAGTTAGAATCTATAAGTTAGAGTGCAGGATTTAGGAAATATGCCTTTTATTAAATGCTGCATGGGCAAGGTCTTGTGCAGATGAAGGGAAGCAGGAATTCTACCCCAGCTCTGAGTTGTGCTTTGGCTTTCTGTGCTAATCTAGGAAGTCTTGCATTCTGCAGTGAGTTAAAATAGATTTTCTCCCTTAAAATAGATAAAGGAACACATTAAAGGAGGCTTAGGTACTTTTAAAACAGTTAAGTTCTTTATATATTTCTGTGTTTTGTTGATATTTTGTGGAAGTGAAAGTGTTTGGATGAAGAGCCCATGATTTTAACCTGATAGAGTTATTCTCTGCCTGAATATCCTTTGAGCTCGTTTTGGATGACTTCTCTGTAACATGGTTGTTGGCACTGGAGACAGGTGTTTTCTGCTCCAAGTGGCTTTTTATAATGCTAAATTGTTTCAAAATAAAAAAAAAAAGACTTGAATTTTACCACCCACTCTCTTACTACCTTGTTATTTTATACTGTATTTTCTTGATGTTTTAGCATTTGGTGTAGTTGACTTCAGCAGGAGGAATTTGGCTAATTTGGGCTAATTAGGGATTTCTGTTCATGGGTAGGTTTGATGCTGTGAGAGTTCACTGAACTGGTGCTCTTACAGAGTCTCTTACTCCTTTGCCAACATGGATTTACATATAGCTGTTCTTGCCAACAGATTCCCCTTTCTAAACACTGAGTTCAATTTTCTATCTTTAATTTAGCCAGTGCTATGTGAGAAAAGTGCATCCTCAGATTGACTAACTTCTACATTTGAAGCTGGTTCTTTGAACTTCTACTCTAAGAAGTTTAGTAGAACTGTTGATGATCTAGCCTTGAAAATTTTCATGTGCTGCATTGCCTAAAAAATTATTTTGAGGCAAAAAAAAAGAAATAAACTAAAAACAAGGTCACAATGGTTGTGATAGTATTTTAAATAGCATAAATGTATATAAACTTATAAAAATTGCCAAGTTCTTAAAAAATAATTTCAAATGTGTAGTTTTGTAACAAAGCTTTGTGCTGCCCTGTTCCACGAGTGGAGACTGAAAAAGCCCAGTGCAGTTTGTGTGGATTCTGTTCTCCAGGCATGGGGATGAGGGCAGTTGTTTGTTACTGGGGCCACAGTTCCTATAGAATGTGTAGGCTTTGACATGTACAGTTCAGAGTTGTGGTTAAAAACAGCTCCCAGAGCAGAGCTAATGTCAATCAGTGTGTCTGTGTCCTTCCAGGGACTCACTTTTCCCAGTGCTGCCAGCATTTTTTCATCTTGGCCTGATTTTGTTGGCAGCTGTGACTACTGTGGTAACTTCCTTTAATGATGCTGTTCTTTCCAGCCTAAGATAAAGCTTTTTTTATTTTATTTTTTTCCCTTCACATTTTCAATATCTGAATGACCTTAATGTATTTTTTTCCAGTTTCTTTGTGTAATGTGTTAATGTTTGCTGTTCCTGTATATTAAATAGAGCTGAATTGCAGGCCCAGTTCTCCCTGGGAAGGCTAAACTGACTTGGTAATCCACTGTTGCAGCCATCTTGTGAATGCCTCAAGTCTCTGCTTTCAGCTGCTCTGAAAATCCAAAAAGAATAGCTAATCTCCAGCAGAAAATATGTTAAAAGTCAAATTTACATTAGAATTTAAATGCTTCCTGAAATATTCCCAAATAATCAGTCAGGTATCTTCCTCAGTCAAGTTTTGTAAACTTGTAAAATCCTGTATTAGTAACCAAAATAAATATTTGTACTTCCAAGACAGTGCTTGCCAGGTGTGTTTTGATCATGGCTAATAGTCTGTGGCTTCATATCAACAATGACATGAAGCCTTTCACCCTTATGGTCAAATAATCATTTTACTTCAGGTATTCTGTCATGATTTTTGTGGGGTTTTGCATCCTTTGCATTCTGGCTGCATTTGTTTAGTGAAAACTGCTTATCCTATGAGCTGTTTTTCCTCCTTTGCCCAACAACCCTGGATGTGTGGTTGGCTGCCTGTCACTTTGTCACCTTATATTGTCTCTTTTCCTTTTTCCATCCTGATCCTTACTAGAAATTTGAGAAATAAATGTTTGTATCTTTCCCCCCCCACTCTCCCCAACATGAGAAGGAACATGGACCTGTTGGAACAGATCCAGAGGAGAGTGGGGAAGATGTTCAGAGGGCTGGAGCCCCTCTGCTCTGGAGACAAGATCACATCAAGATTTAACTGTCTAAAAGTTTTGGTTTATATGCCTTGTGTGATCAGGCCTCCTTTCCTACCTGAGCTGCAAGGTTAATCTTGAAAAGCTGAATGCCATGTGGGCAGAGGCAGGCAACATGGCATGCAGATCTATTGCTTAGGACAAGGATTTTGGGAATATTGGAAGGATAGTGATGCAATTTGGGAAGTCTTATCATTTTGCAGGTTCAGGTTTTAATATGCAGCATCTTAGAATTTATTTAGAAAATGAGTTGAAGAAGAATAAAATAAAACTGAGATTTTGCAGGTGACTCCTTAGTTCCCACATTTTACACATAAGACTAACACTAGAAACACTGGTTTAGGAATGTGCTCTTCGATCTGTTTTTCAGTCATTACACTACAGCTTTTTTCCAGCTTTGTCATTGTTATTTTGGGTGATTTCTACTTCATATTCAAACAATACTAATCTGGTTTTTTAAAATGTGGATTTTAGGCCATAGAATTGATACACTGATTAGGACTGTGTTTAACAATATGTTTCCATTTTGTAGCACTGAAGAACATGGAGATCTTCTCACGTTTTTCAGAAGCTTTTCAACCTTTGCTGAGTGGCATGAACATCGTAGGTCCACCTTCCTGCATTTCAAGGTAGTGTCTATCAAGCCTTTATTTATTACTGCAATAGTTATTGTTTTAAGAAGTATAGTAATACAGAGTATTGGAGGTGAGACTGTCTTTAGCATAATATGGGATTTTAATTTTGTATGCAGTGGTAAAGAGAATATGAGCTAAAAAGTTGTGCTGTGTTCAAGGGGCAATTGAGCAGCAATTGCTGTGTTCTCATGGCTGGAGGAAAATAAGACTGCCTTTCTGTGAAGGAGTAAGACAGTTTGCTTTGGTATTATATTTTATTTAGTTTTTTTTTAAATAAAAGGAAAAAAGAAGAAATTAAAAGAAAATAACACTTGTAGTCTTTGGCATGTAAATGTTGGTTTTGAAGGATTAGATCTGTTTGTCTTGAAGGTGTGTCAGCATGTGTTTGGGCAACAGCACTTTCAGTTCTGGAGTGTTTTACTTGTATGGGAAATAAATTGTTCCTCCCTCCTAACTGGAACATAGTATTTGAGCTTAGTTTTCAATTATCAGTATTTGGCTTGTTTGGTTTGGCTTTGTGCTGGTTTTAAGATAAACAACTAATCCTTGGAGTAAAAATATTACAGTCTTACAGACACAAAACATCTTACATGATGCTTTATGTTAAGAGGAGGATATTTAGCTGCTTAATTGTTCGTGGGTTCTTGGCTGAGTTTGATGTACCTCAGGAATTTACTGTCATTAAACTCCACACCATCTTTTCAACTGTTAGTACCAAGTGGGAACTGCATAATTTCCTAT
This sequence comes from Sitta carolinensis, assembly GCA_032173965.1. Lineage (NCBI taxonomy): Eukaryota > Metazoa > Chordata > Aves > Passeriformes > Sittidae > Sitta > Sitta carolinensis. The sequence continues at coordinate 3,468,275 of CM063293.1, forward strand.
TTTTTTAGTCTTTTAGGCCCTTGAGTTCTGTGCTAGATTAATCCATTCCTTTTATCAAATCAACCAGAACAGAAATAGAGTTCTATTTTCTGATAATACTAAAAAAAAAAAAAAAAAAAAAAAAAAAAAAAAAAAAAATCCAGTCCTCAGCTGAGCAATAAACTGGCATTGCCTAATCCTGCTGGCTTTTGTGTAAGGGCTTTTCTCTAATCCCTCCATAGGAAGGGTAGAGCACCAAGAGTTTTAGGGCTCTATGATTGGTTTTTCCAGCTTCCCCTGATGCTTTCTGAGCCTTAGATCAGCAGTGACTGTGGTTTCTGGGACCAGTGATTCGGTGAACTGTTGTAAATATTTCTCTTTTTAAAAGAGAATGAAAAGAGATGGGTTTGGAGACAATTTCCCAATTGTTGTTATATAAGCAATTTTAAAAATTATTTGTTCAGATGTTGAGTATAAACAATGGATTTATCTACTAATTGCTAAATGTGTGAAGATAATTCACCTGAAGACATTACAAGTTTGTCACTATCACAGGGTTTTTTTCTAAAGGTAGTTTTATTTCCATGGTCAGAGATAAGGTTGGAAGGCAAACCAACTTGAGAGAATATTTATCAAATATGACTGACTGTGTGCTTATGAAGTGTATTTTAGGCCTTCTTATTTTTGTTAGCATTGCTAATCATTTAATTTCAGAACAGAAGACTTTCTCAGGTAAGAGAATTAATGACAGGGTTCAAAGATGAAATTGACAGTTCAAATAACTGGATTGCCAAGGAGAATGTGTATTTCTAATTTAATGAGTTTAGTAATTTTGGGAAAGCAATTAGACATGTGTTGTTAATATATGCATAAAAACAACTTAAGGGTCTATCCTGTTAATATTCACACTTACACAACATTAAAAATGGGTCTGTAGTCCTTGTATTTATTTTTTTCCCTACCTGCTCTCTAGATTCTGCTGTTTTGGAGAGAAAACTGTTGCAGGGAGTCTTAGGTTTATAGCTTTTCTATTAATCTGTTTATTTTTAAAGAAAATTGCCAAGGCTTCTAAGTAGAAATAAAAGAGTTTCTGATAATTCTTTCCTCAGAGTGTAGTGTAAAAACACCAAAGGTAGTTTATTTTTTCTTTCCTATTTTGGTACTTGAGAAGAAAGGGATACTATAGAAGTGGATGAGTACTTCAAGTAATATGGACTGTTTTGAGATTAATGGCAATTCAAGGTCAATTCAAAACACATTTTGAAGGAGCAAATGGAGTGTTCCCCAAGTATTCTGTATGGCAGGTCTTGCTATTGTCACAATAAATATGTGTGTAAAATGGATTTACATCTGCAAGTCATCTTATAACCTTAGTCTGCTGTGAGGCTGAACAACTGAAACGTTGGCAAGGCTGGAAGAGCAGGCTGTTCAGGCTGATACTGAGAAACAAGAACAAAAATTCAAGTTTTATTGGAAATACAGAACAGAAATGAGTGACAGGAAAAACCAGAACAGTTTACCTTCAGCTTGATCTTAATGCTGGTCACAGAAACAGGAGGTGGAAATCCTCCCTACTGAAGCCTTTTTTCTCACTTCATGTTTTGATTAACCTGCTGTGAATGAGGAAAGTAAAGTAAAACACATCAGAGAACTTGGTGCCTGAATGAGGCATTCAGAAGGTACCACTTGTCTACTTTGGTTTGCTCACAGAGTGTTAAAAGCATTAATTACCATTACTGATGGTAATTAGTACATTTCAAAAATATATACAACATTATAATGTAAATTTAATTGTGTGGTAGTGGGTAGGTCTTAGAATGTTTACATGTGTGTATATATTACAAAAATAGGCCTTTATTTGTGTATACACATTTTTGGTGATACTTTCTGATCTTGTTAATACTGGAAAATTTTAGTAGCAATGGTTTGTGGTGAGAATAAGATCAGAGACTGCTGCTTATGTAACATTATTACACTTACAGCTGTGTTTTTTCTATCTTAGGCATTTATCACAAGAGACGTGAGAGAATTGATGGGTTTAATTTTTTCCAAATAGAAATTTGGCTTGACATTGGAATGTTTTGGGGTTTTTTTTACATGCTTTGAAGTTGGTTTTTGCATTTTGCTAACAACCTGGGAACATCAAAGTTTTATGATTTATGTGGAAAAATGAAAACAAAGTATTGCTGCCGGACTTGGTTTTGTTCTCAATTAAGACAATGGAATTTCCTTCTTGCTACACTAAATAACTTAAAATGGAAAATACTGGGGATTGCTGTTTTTCCTAGGTAATGGGTTCAGGGCAAAAATATGTGTTCAGAATTAAGTGGGCATCAATTCCTCAAAGCACAAGCACTAACAAATCAAGGCTTAGCTAAATAAGATAAATAAAACTAATACAAAATATCTTATAAAAATCAGTATTCTAAATGTAGTGATATATCATTATGCACTTGATGCTTAACTATTTCTACAAATTAGGAATCTATACTAGCTTCAAAATTAGTACAAAGTCGATGTGGTAATAGTAACTAGTACACCTTTGGCATTCATTTATCTGGAGGCTTTACACCTGTGGTAGGTATTTGAAGGGAGAAACTGGATGTCAGAAATGTACATTTGTGGAATTAAAAACATTTTGCCCTTATCAGTGATGGCCAGTTTTAGATGAACTGAGTGTCAAGGCCAGTACACGGCAATTTTTGCTTTTAATATGCTGCATTGGTTCAAGTAGTTGAATTAAATGCTTGAAGTTACCTCTGATTTCAGATTAATGATGGAATCAACTTTTCTTTTTAATTTCAAAGTCTGATTTGATTTTTCCCTAATGACAAGCAGTATTGTTGTAGAAGGGTAATTCTCTTTCTTTGCTCTGTCATCCAGATGAAATCATACTTTTTTACAGGCAGACACATGAATTCATCTTTGCTCTTAACTATATTGTTGCATTTCCTGTCAGGAGACACTGTGGAACCAAGGCTTGGTCTACATCATTAGTTAATAACTAAGATATTCCAGTCTATTAGACTGTACTTAGACTGTTGTTTTAAAATGGGAAGCTGGTGTTGCAAAAACAGCTCTTGTGAGAACATCTCAGCAAAACATATATGTTTCCCTTAAAAATAAATTGTGTAAAATCAAAACACATGTTACTTTCAAAGCAAAATAGTAGAAGGAAATGTAAAACATCTTTGCAAAGTTCCAGTTGCTAATTTGCCTGGTGTACTAAACCTAAATAGGAGTTATTCTCACTTACCACAAATCCAGGTTTTAAGGAAACTTTAATGAATTTAAGCTTTGATAGGTTTTGTTTCTACACATAACTTTCTCTTATATGCATCTTCCAATACACCTTTGAAGGTCAACAGAAAAGATTTCACTTCAGATTAAAAGAGTGGGACTGAAATTCAGAAGTATTTTTCCTCTTTGGCTTGCTCAAAGAATATCTTGCATTTATCTGAAAGTAAAATGTGATTGTTCTGAGTGCTGGTAAAGAATAAGAACAAACAGTTCTGTGTGATTTTTACCTAAAGAGTATGTGGTGAAATGAAAGTTGAGATGACGTGTGTGCATGTATATATATTTTTACGCTTTCATTAACAGAAAAGATTCTGAAAGCATGAAGGGACACTGTAACTACTGAAGTGACTGGCTTGAAATGGCTGTTTCAGAGAACATAGCAGAAGGTCCTGGGTATGTGGGGAGAAGAGCATTAGTAAGGGAGAGAATAGGAACTTGTAAACAGAGGAGGAAGTGATCCTTGCTACATGCCTGGGGCTGGCATGTGGAGTGATGGGGCAGTGCTAGTAGTACGTTCCCACGGGCAGCATCCTCAGGCAGGAGAAGGCGTTGACGTGCTTGGCCAGCACGATGGGGTTGCCCTCCATCCTGATCTCGTCCATCCGCGTGCGGATGTAGCGCGTGTTGTTGGACTTGCAGAACGTGTCATCCGTGATGGTGGTGATGTTGTTGTACTGCAAACCAAAACGTTTTTATAAATAAATACGTTCGTACGTTGCTGATTAAAGATTATAGCTTCTTTTTGCAGTTTCCTATCCCTGATGTATAATAAATCCTTGCATGGGAATTAGCAGCTTCTGAACTTCTGGGTGGCGGTGGCCATGCACATTGGTATGCTAAATTGGTTTATTCAGAGGTGCAGTGGGAAACTGTAGTGGGAACTGATTTAAAATAGAAAATTATTTCATTTGAAGTGTGTAACTCCTGAGGTGCTTCCTGAGATAATGTTAAGGAAATCCTTTGGAAATACCTGAAGGTGAAGAATGCGCAGGCTCTCCGGTAAGTTCAGGGGAACAGATTCCAGTGCGTTGTGTCCTAAGTAGAGGTAGGCCAAATTTGTGAGCTTCTGTTAAACAGAAAGAGAGGTTACTGATGCTGGTATTACTTGAGGTTAAGTAACACAGACCCGTTACATGACATTGGTAATTTTTTCTGATCTCGTAGCCTGTAAACTGATGTATCAAAAGCCATTCTTTTGCTGTGAATGTTGAATTCTATTATATCAAGAAAATCAAGAACAGACCTATGTTTGGCAAGTTTGTGTCAGCATGTTGGTTATAAAAGTTGAGACCACTACACACACACACACATATGTCTGTAATTTATTAGTATTTCTGTGGTACTGAGAACTGTACTTCAGCTATCAGTTTTTAAATATTTTTTTCTTTACATGTTAGAGAGAAAGCAAGCAGGTGAGATATTTCATAGAAAATTCTTTTTTACATGGAGAACATGAGAGACTAAGTGCACAAATGACTGATATTCCAGTGTGCCTTAAAAGCTAAAGCTGAAAAGCTGCTTCATTGTAGTTTGTTTCTTAGATTAAAAAAATACAGAAAAATAATTTGGTGGCAGACTGAAAAGTCTGATTACTAATTTTGCTTACTTTGGTTACCTAAATTATTGGAGTTTTCCTTACCTTGAAAGCATTTGCTTTGATTCCTCTGCTCTTGATTCTGTTTTGGTTTGCGTTAAATGTTGTTAGTTTGGGAGGTAGAACAGGAAGCTTTACAAGTCGATTTTCAGCAAGAGAAAGTTCTTCCAAGAGCAGAAGCTTTGAAAAGGCTCCATCTTCTATTTCTTCTATCCTATTTCCACTAAAATCAATTCTTCTCAAGGTAGCTTTACACAAAAGAAACGAAAATCTAAGTACTGACTTTATAATTACATGGCATGTGAAATGTGCATGGCCATATATGCTAAATGTTTTGCTGTTGGCCGCAGCATCTAAATTGTGATCTACAAATGCTATTAAAATATGGGTAAAATAGACATCTGTTTTTTTTCCTGGTCTTAAACTGAAAAAATAAGAAAGGGAAATACTCTGGATCCTTCTTTTTGTCTTCAAGATAACAACATGATTTCAGCTATTTATGGTATTTGTCGTGCTGTGGTCCCTGGAGCATTTGAAGGAAAAATAATGCCTTGGTCATTTAAATTCATTAAAGGCTCATTTAAGGTCATTAAATTCATTATTTAAATAATGCCTTGGCTGGGCTGCAGAGCTGCATTTCATTTTTAGCAATCTACTCTTTGCCCGATTGTTTAGGAGTATTAAGATGTTTACAGGGGCCAAAACGCATTTCCATTTTGCCTTTCCATTGCCAAACAGAGATGGAAATTGGGGTGCCACTTACTAATGTCAGCGAAGTCTGAGGCTGCAATCCTCTTGATCTTGTTGAAGCGAGCGTAAAGGTAAGCGGTTTCCTTGGGCAGCGGGGGCACGGCCTCGATGTCTATCTCCTCGCAGTACACGGAGCCGCTCAGGCACACGCACAGCAGGCACGTGGGCAAGTCTGCCAGCCAGGGGTTCAGCACACAGTTACAAACTGCTCAGCTCACCAAAGCTTGCTTACTCAAAACAGATTGCTCTCTAGCAGCTTTTGAGATTGCCCATTGTTAGGTTTTGAAAAAGTTCTGTTCGTGTCGAATTCTGAGATTTAATCTTCTCTGCCATTTGGGGTTTTTTTTGTGCTTTTTGTTGTGCATGATTTCTCTGTGTATAATGTCTGTTCTTACCTGAGCATGTGAAATGCTATTAATCAGCCAAAATTCAGTTTAAATCTTTAGTTGGCTAAGAGTATGGTGAGTGTGACAACTGCAAGTTTGTGACCATGTTAAATATCACATTTGGAACCAAACCCACAAGGAGAAATGTAGTCTGGTTTTCAGGCCTGGAGCTTCTGAGTTTCTAAAGCTCCGTTTTTCCTGGTGTTTTGGGTTGCAGAAATCACTTTCCCAGGGAAAAGAACAAAACAAAATCAGGATTGGTTTTTTAACAATACTCATGTTTAGAATTTTTTCTGTGGGAGGGGTTGCTTTTGATGGTTTGACCAGTGTGGGTGAAGAGTCTGTCTTTCATTCACCAATCACTGTGGTCTGTGGAAACTGTGTAAGTAGTCAGATTCGTTTCTCCAAGAGCTTTGGAGAAATTCCACCAGGAGTTTCATGTCATTTGTTGCTCTCCACAGTGACATAGAAACACCTGGCAGTGCCTGCAGTTGGTACTGAAAGTGCATTGGAGCATTTCTGGCAGGTCACACAATATCCTGTGTTATTCCTAGCTACTATTTTGTCTAAACCTTTTGATAAAAACTCCAGAAATTATGTTAATATACTGTATATGGTTTAGGTCGGAAGGGATGTTAAAGATCATCTCATTCCACCTCCCTGCCACAGACAGGGATAACTTCCACTAGACCAGGTTGCTTAGAGCCCTGTGGACAATCTCTATCACTTTTATACTGAGATTTTTACATCTGATGTTTGCACAGACAAACTTTTTTGTAACGTCGTTTGAGACCTTTGTGGCTTCTCCTGTTCCTCATGGACAGTAGTAAAGTATCAGTAACTTCTGCTTTGCTCTAATCTTTTCTGCCAGCAATATTCAAATACATATAATGAATGTGGCTTTGAATCCAGTTTCATCCCCATTGCTGTGTCTTGTGCTATGTTTTCTATATTTTAAGAGTGTTTTGGTTTCCCCTGGAGTGAATGCAGTGCAGACAGCAGGGTCATTCCATGTAGTTGTCACTACACAGCAAAACAGGACCTTCTGCAGCCAGTGAGCTGGTCAATACTGGGAAGCCAACCCAGTACATGGAACAGTAACTCTTTCTCTTACAGCAGCACTGCAGAGAACAGAATAAAGATTTAGAGGTTTAGCTTTGTGAATATCATAAATTTTAGGCTTCAGAATTCTGCCCCATTTGGTTGTTTGGTTTGTTTTTGTTTTTTTTTTTTAATTTAGTGGCCTGTTTTGATGTGTTTATGTAGGAAATGGAAAATGTCAAACAATGTTGTCACTGTTTAAAAGGCAATGGGTTTTATGCTTGTCTGTCTAGAAGCTCTGATGTTCTTGGAGACTTGCTCAGCTTTTAATGGGGGCTTGTTGACAGGTGCTGTTTGGCAATAATTAACCTTGAATTAGAGCTTTGGTGGAGATTGACAGTCCACTGGTCTTGCTGAGTCATCAGTTATTTTTGGAAGTTTAGATCAGACACACAAAATAAGTGTCTCTTTTTCTCACTGCTCTGTTTGGCAGAGAAACTTTGTCCTTTTCATGTGTAGGAGAGCACTGGGGCTTGTTAGGAGCAGTCTGGACAATGTACCCAGAGCCTGTAGGAAGCTTTGGCAACTGAAGAATGTTCCTGATGTATTTTAAACATTGGCCTCCCTGATCATCAGTTGTGAACTTTGCCAATTGTTCAAATAAATCTGCTGAATTAATTTAAGCACGTCATATTTCATCATCACTTGGTTAAACTGTGGAACATATTAGGGGATGTATTTTGTTGTTCTTCGTTGTCTTGTCTAACTTATTTATCTTGGGTTCATCTCAATGGCAAATATGACTGGGCAAGTCTGTGAAGATGCTTACAAGCTGTGCTTTGTGTATTCAGAGTTTACCTGAGGATCTTTTAAATTTTTCAGCCTGCTCCATCAGAAGTTAGGTTTTCCACAGGAGATATGAAAGATATTTATAAATGAAAAGATTAATTCTGTAGCCTTTGTCTTCCTTTGTACATCAGATTTGTATATAAAAATATATTCTTTTGGATATCTTAAACATCACAATATTCATATCAGTTGACTTACTTGTGTCCTTTGTTGGTGGGACATCGAGTTGGCTGTCATCACTTTGTAGCATTAGGGAAGTGTCAAGAGAAACGTTTGTTCCATCCTTCATGAGAGAACAATTGTTATTTTAAAACACAAACCACAGACAAAAAGAGCATTACAAGGGTCTGAAATAACATCTTTTAAAGTGAGCTTCCTACAATATACCTCCTTATGGCACTTAATTTTTGAAATGCTCTTATAGATTTGATGACTAATCTGATATATTGTCACTTTTACACATGAAAGTCAAGAAGGGAAGGTGCTGCCAGTTCTCTTTAGAAAACTCAAGTTCTTCAGGAAAGGTCAGTAGATGCAAAAGAGAAATAGGAAGCAGTCTATATGGTGGGAAGGAATATGTAAGTGGTGGGTATTTACAAAGAGTTTTGAAGATTGAGATTTCACATATAATGCAAAATTCAATCAGATTCTTGTGAGTATAAGATGTAGTTTGTTGGTTTTTTTACCCAAATAATCTCAGTAAAATGACTGAGATGTCCTTGCATTTAAAGCTATTCAGAATTCGTCCTGGAGATAGTTATTGCATCTTTTCAATTGCAGGACAACTTAGTTTATAAACACATTCCTTGCAGGATTGGCTGAAATTGAGTAATTTGTTTCCATGATCTGCATGTGTGTCTGTTTTAAGGTGTGGGCTGCTAACAGACAGGGCCCCTTGTGATGCAGGGAGCAGTATTCAGGTTTTCATTGGATACTGGAAGAATTTTAAAGAATTACCTATTATTACTGTATTTACAGTGAAACACAGTGGCTTATACTGTGATTTACATGCATTAAAATTAAGGGGATTTCTCTTTGACTGTGGTAGTTGTTTTTTGCTTGCATCACTTATTTGTTTTTTTTTTTTTCATGGGGAATATTTATAGGAAAGAACAAGCCAATGTGGTTTTTGGTGTGCATGGCTCTTGGAAACACATGCAGGGAAGAACAGTGTGAGATGTGGAAGGTATTTTGCTTTTAGCATGCTTAAGGACTTCGCTTAACAGGAGCAAAGTGCTCTGTTGGACAGCTGTTTGCACACTGGGAGTGCTAAAATGGAACCCCTTTTAGTTTTCTAATCCCCCTACTCTCACCTCCTTTAGGCACACAGGTGGTTCATCCACAAGCTCAGTGTGCAGGTGAGAGCTTTCAAGCTCCTTCTGGTACTGTTTTATTTGGTATTTATTTGCTTGCATATACTTTACTGTGGGAGTTTGTTTATTCTGCAAAACAAACCCCTCAGGCTTGACATAAAGCCTGAGAAATAAATCTTGGCCAGCCTCTGTCATTTTGACCCCTTTTTTAGCCCGTGAATCATCCATCTCTTGGCTCTTCTGTGTCTGCTTCTCCAGGCTCTGGCTCTTGTTTGGGCAAGCTTGGTTTGCCCTTGGGAGGCTTTTGGGTGCCCAGCTGGGGAGGCTTTTGGGTGCCCAGCTGGGGAGGGTTTGGGTTGGATTCTGGCAGCAGTTTGGCTGTGCTGGATGGCAGAAGCTGGGGGTGTCAGGTCACCAGCTACACTCCAGCAAACAGCAAATCTCACAGAAGCTTTCTGCAGCAGTTAGCTCGCAAAGATAGGTTGATTGGGCACATGAAGATGTGAATGTTGAGGTATCTGTGCCAAGTAGAGACTTGAGTGCATGGACTGCTCATGGAACAAGTGGACTTGTATGGCTGCAGCTGCTTTGGCTCCTGAGGGACATTTAATAACATTGGCTGGCACAGCTTATCTGTCCCAGGTGAAGATTTCTCCTACTTGAGCCATCAAAGAAGTCCTTGATGGGACTTCTGAGCAGAATGCAATGTATTGCTAATCTCTGCCAATGGGAAGTGTCACAAAAATTACAACTGGTAATTTGCAGAATACCACTAAATTCTAAAATTAAAAAGTATTTGCTGATCAGCCATAAAAAATCCCAACTACGTATCAGTGCAGAAGATTGTTTGGATTGTAACCACAAGTTCATTACTTGCATATGTAAGGAATGCACTGAAGGAATATTGGCCTACTCACATACTTAAATTCCACCTGCCTCTTGCACTTTACTGCACAGCCACAATAACACTTTACATCTAAATACTCCAACCATCTTCAAATTTCTGCAAAATAATTTATTTGTCTTATAACACAGGTTATAAGATCTGTAGTAGTTTATATTCAATGAAGTGAGTTAGTCCAGATATGAGACAGCATCTAATTGAGTGGTTCTGTTCTCTTGTGGAAATTAAGATTTTGTGTTTTAAATTGCTCAAATTTTTTTCAAGACTGGTGTGTCTGGGGTTTCACATAATCATAGGAATAAATTTCTGATGTTTCTAGTAAAAGTCCTTTTTTTTCCTAACTGTGTGTTCAAGCATACAGTAAGGAGTTAAATTTATATGCAAGATAGATTTCTGACTGGGCATGCTTGAGGAAACATTTGGCATGCATTTCAGTTCCAGTTAACACTTGGAATATTCAGGGAGTAAAATTGGTGCAATAGGTGAATAGAAGATCTGTTTGTGCACCCCATGATTTAAACTGGGAACACTGGCACTTGTGTTGATGCAGTTGTTGGACATAAGGAACTCATTTATTATTCTGCAATGAAAACATGTCAATGGAGAACTGACCTGATGGAAATAATGACCAACTACATTCCTAGAATTATCCTAGCAAAACTGTTGGCCTTCAGAAGACCTCCAGCTTATAGCACTGCCAAGAGGACTTTGGTTTGTCCGTGGCACATCTGTTGGCTCCATTCCCATGTAGGTATACTCCTTGTTCCTTTACTGAAGCAGCAGCAATCTTCTGCAAGCAATTTATTAATGGGTGTCATCTGATGCTATGCCTAGCTGGTTGAAGTTAACAGGTATAGTATTTTTTAAAGCTTACTCTGAGTGGGTAGTCACCAATTACTTAAGAGTCATTTATATAGTCCTTTTTTCATGGGTTAATGAAAACATGTTACTTCATCATTGTGGCAGATGTCAGATTTAAAAATACCTTAGACTTTTTTTTTGCTATAAGTATTTAGCTGATTGTTTTAGTCAACAGTGGAAAGCTGTAATGTAAGTAGAATTAGGAAATATTAAAAACATACATGAAAGTGATGTTTCTATATTTGGACTGCAATTTTTTACTTACTTTTTTTTTCTGTTTTATTTTTTTGCTTATCAGACTAAGTTATTGTATCAAGTACAGTTAATATTAATGAAAACCTCCTTGAGCTTTTCATACTGGGCTGTTACCACTTAGTTTGGATCTGTGGTATTTTCCTTGGCAGCTACTCTTGGGACAAATGCTGCTGGTTTTTCTCCCTGATCAGTGTTGTTTCTCCTTCTCTATTGGCATGTACTGGTTAGGTCTGAATGGAGGCGTGAGGTTTGTAACTGTCCCTGGCAGCTCAGGTTGTGGCATTTCAATTAATTCTCCCCTGGCGTTGTATCTTCTGCTTTTGTATGGAAATTCAGAGGCAGGAATGTGGAGCACCCAACAAAAACATTGTGTTTGGAGATGCTGGTGAGTGCACTGAGATGTAGGGGATATTCTCTTTATTAAGACCCTCAAAGTGTTAATGTGTGACTCCTCCAGCACTGAACATTCTATAGAAGTTTGGGACTGCTGAACTGCTGAGCTGTAAAAAACCCAAACCACCTACCCCTGAAAGACTGAGGCAAGAAACTTGATAGTTTGGCAAGTCAGAAGAGGAACTGTGATTTATACTGGCAGATTATGTTCAATAAAAAGGGGGGGGGGTCCAATTATTACTTTGACAGTAAAAAAAAAAATAAAATCACCTTCCTTGTTTTTAAGGAAATTCACTGAGTTCATACAACATAGTTCAAACTATTGAACTAGTAATTAATATATCCTGTTCTTGAAACTCTTATGATTGCAGGCACAAAAGAACAGAGTTAAAATGATGCTTTAGCCTTATTTGTGCAAGCCTGCCTTCTGTGGCTAACTCAGACTGTAGCCAGGGTAATGTTTTTGTGGTTTTAATTTGAGTGGTTTTCCCTATGTCTGAACCCACTGTAAGTTTCCCTGTTAGTTTAGGACTTTTCCATAAAACTCATATGCATGCACTTAACATCTTTTTCCCATAATGCTTATTTTAGTTAAAAATATTAAAAGGAAAATATAAATAAAATACCTTTCTTATGTCCTTGGATTGCATTTCATAATCTTGTTGGGTCAGGCTTCCCATGGAAACATCTGTGTCATACTCATAAAACTGGAGTGATTCTTGCTGTAGAGGTGGTGCTGGATTTACCAAAGGCACAAACACAAACAAAAAAAAGTAGCCCACAAAGTCTCCATTCTTGCCCAGAACAATGTATGTGGCTTTCAGTGAGCTGGTGAAGATCTGCTCGTGCCTGGACTCTGGAGAACACTTTCTTTGGGACTGGAAATGAAAATGCAATCCGTCAAAACAATATTTAAAGCCTAGAGGACTTGTTGGCAGTGGTTTCTAACACATAAGGAACATGGAACAACTTTTAACTCTTGATATCCTTTAATTAGATCTAACTTCATAAAACCTGTTCTTAACATGAGAAGAAACTGGGAAGTAATAAACATTTTCCAGCTAATAAGGAAAATATTCTCTTAATTGCATTTGCTTGTTTTCCAGTTTGTTATTTTTGTTAAAAGCAAGATGATTTTGTTAATATTAAATATTTGGCATATATGTAGATGAACCAATTAAAATGTGTGAGGTTCAAATGCATTTTCCTTTATTGTCAAAAATAAGGATTTTCAAACCTAAGTGTTCTATAACAATAGCTTCTCATTGTCTTGCTTTACATTTGAGACTAAACAAGAGAAGATAACTTAATACCCTCAGAATATTATACAATTTGGGCAATTTTCAGGCAAGAAAGGGGAAGAGGCTGCAAACATTATCTTTGAAACATTACAAATATGCATGCATTATTTTTAAAAATAAGTCTTTGCAGAGCATTTTCCTCCTCTTTACTTTTGTAAAAATAAAATATGGTTTAATTTTAAACTTTTCAAAATAAAAATAAATGTAATTTTATTTAAGCTCTAAGTTAATCTGCTTTTAGGAAAAAAAATCCACCTACCTTTTTAGCAGATTCCAAGCTCTGCACTGAAAAACCGGGTATCCTTATCTATAATTACTCTTTTGTCAATGTACTTTAGGTTCAAGTTATGCATTACATCCAAATTGCTGAACTGAATACTCCATCAAAGTTTGACAGTCTGAAGAGTGCTTTCCATGGGGTAAAAATGCTTTGCCAGCATTCTCTCCCAGGGTGAGAGGTAATATCCTAGAGCAGGGGGTTGTACTTTGCATAATATTTGCAAATGCTAAGCCTGCGTAGCTCATCCTACTTTTGGTGTTCCTTGCTAAAATGGCAGCTTTCCGATTTGTTGGGATTTGCCCTTTATATTTGCTGAGGCTCTTTCTGTAAGTCAGATATTAATTGTGCAAACTGGAGGTCTCTAATAAGGCATGTGTTATCCATTTTGTGAAATGCTTCAGCCTAGAGACAAAGCAGCTGCTTTCTGAGACAGAGGTAGAGCCAAAACACACGTCTGTTGTATTAGTCACATTTTATGAATAGTAAAATGTTTTATTGCAAGTTGTATATGTTTAAAGAAGTTTCACCTACCTATGAAATGGAAACTTTTCAGTCTGAAGAGTTCTGGAAAAAATATTCTTTGGAATTTCTTGTGTTTGTGTTGAGATTTTTAGACTATCAATGTATAAATGGAGTCATTTAATTGCCTTATTAGACAATTTATTGAAAAATGGATTTCACAAAAAATACTTGCTTTGAATAATGTTTCAGTTCTATAGATAATTCAGTGAACACTGTCCAGGTGTAGAATTTCCATCTGAACTATGAGCAGCATTCTGGATTTGTAATGTATTTCTTCCTCCCCATCCTTTTCCTCATTATGAGTTTTTGGCAGTCAGCACAAATGGGAGACAGATGACCAACTTTGAAAGTTTATAGAGTAGCTTTCTCAAGTCTTTAAAAAGTATGTGGCAATAAAATCTAGTGGGAATATATCCAGATTTACATTTCTTTTATTGTCATACTTTTTTTTTTTTTTTTTTTTTTTTTTTTTTTTTTTTTTTTTTTTCCCTAGAGGAATACTGTTGATAAACTGTGGACCTTTTTGGTTTCTTTTAAATGCTGCCTTGTTCAGCAGCCAAATGTCTATAGGAAACCTGCAGCGTGACTATAGCTAGTTTCTGTCTAAAATTTTTGGGGTTTATAATACTACCAGTTTCTGAACTCGTTTGGATTTTATACAAATGTTCATAGCTTAGTTCATATGCAAATTTAACAATGTGATAGTTTGGACTTAGAATCCTGCTCTAGGATAATGCTGTGATGATAAAATGGAGATGTGAAGGGAAGAGGCTCAGTACTAATGGAAATTGAATCCCATTGGATACTACTCTGCTAGAACAATAAGGACACCAGGAGTTTGGAAGTGATTAAATTGTAGTGTCAGTACCATCTCAGCATCCCTCCTGCCTTTGTGCATGTCTGGGAAGTAATGACACAGCTCTGCTTTGTACTTACCCTTTCCAGCTTCCACCCCTCTGCCAAACATCAACGTTAGGATTTCCTCTGTCTCTTGGGCATCCAAATGTTTCCAGGGCTTGAATGACATCAAAGGATAACTATTCTAAGGGAAAAAAACTATTACTGAAGCTGAAAGCAAGATATAAAATATTAAATATATTTGTTATAGTCTTATGATAATTTATTTTGTAAGTACTGATATCCTAGATTTCACAGCTACGTAGAATGTCTTAGCTTTATCTTTTCCTTACATATGACAACGTTTAAAAAATGAGGGAAACTACTAGATAAATGAGGCCTTGAAAATGCAGGAAGTCTTCATTCAAGGAAACACTTGTTTTGGTCTGCAAGAGGAGAAGAGGCTCTGAATTTTTAGACAACTCCAGGAACAGCTTCTGCACAAAATGCAAAAAGCCTGTGTTCATCAGGGTCACAAGATTTCAGTTGTGTGCTTATCACAAAAAGGCTGTCCTGTGTGTACTCACTGCAATAGAGGCCCCTCTCAGAAGCTCACAAATACATTCAATGAGGGAGATGTTAAGTAGTTCATTTGGCATGATGTCATCAAGGAGTAGCTTACAGTGCCAAATAAAGTAGTCATCTTGTCCCATAGTTTGTCTGCATTGTCATGAAAGGAAAAATATATCAGCAAATAATGTCAGATAAAACCAGTTTTTATCTGAACATGTCCGGCTGCTCAGATCAGCACAAGGATGGGGGTGGTACAAGTGGCTACAAACAAGGACAGGGAGTATTGCTTCCTTCAACTGCTTTATTCCTGCTCAGAGTGACTAGAAATAACCACAATATCCAAATCATGTGAGATTAAATATGTGGTTCATATGGATTGGCAGTAGGGGAGCTCACAGGAAATACCCTGGCAAGCAGGGAGTGCTTTCTAGGCTCTGTTAGTGCTTGGAAATTGGATGTGTAAGTGTCTGTTGCTTGCCCTCTGGTTACAAGGATTGATGTACTTGGAAGGTGGTTTCTTTTCTGGAAACCTAAGCCTGCTGTGTTGTTAACTCATTGGGCTCCAGTTTTTGAAGAGAGCCTTTAACCTTGTTCATGGTGTGTTTTTTTGATTTCCTCATATCTCATTTGCACTGACTGATGTCCCCACAACATACTTTCAGCTGGACTGTTAGGCTTTTTAAAAGGTTATTTTTCCTAATTTTGTTGACATGGAATCATGGCTTAAATTTGAATAGCAGTTATTTACCTGTGATTTTGTAAGGATATAAAGTGCAGCTGAAGGTGTAAATGAACCATAAGACTTCTTTTCTTGTAGTGGATAGAACCCAAGTGAGATTAATGGGATTGGATTCTGGTCATTGGATTCTGCTGTCAGAAAAACTTAGCTGTGAAAAGGTTTGCATACAGAGTAGGTGTAAAATTGATTGCCCAGAATTGTCTTCTGTCATGTTAGACAATAAAGAATATAGAGCTTTTAGGAGAGAAAAAGTGAGAAGCTGGATGGGTGTGGATGGCAGAGGAAGGAAAAACATAGAAGAGCAGGACAGAAATGAGGGTAACTATCCAAACTACACATGTTGCTGACTACATCTTCAGCATCTGGGAAAGAGTCCAGTATTTAGTTTAAATGTCAGGACAGAGAGGGTAACCTTTCCTCTGTGCAAGACAGGCTGGAAATGACTTCTCCAAGGTGCCTGCAGGAATTACACAGGGGCAGGGGCTGGCACTGCCCATGTAATAATGACTTGTGGTTTTGCAATGGGAGGCAGAGCCCTGGAAAAAGGAGAATGGGGAGGAAATACCACATGGCCTTACCTCTGGGGTGCAAGGGTTTATGAGGCAGCTAGGGAGAGACCCATAAAGTTGCTATGAAGATATTCCTTATGAAATAAACCAAAGCTGAGGTTCTTTCTAATCACTGAGGTTTGTTCTATATTTAGACAGAGAAAATGTATTTTGCACCTGCTAAAAGACCTTGGCTTTCACCATAGACTCTAAAGGATGGTATTGGCAACTTCTGTAATTTCTGATTTTTACTGTTTATAAGTGTTCTTGGAAAAAACTACTATGGATTATTGCTCAGCTGACCTGTGCTTATGGTGGGTGCTGGGAACCATTTATACAGAATGCTCCAAGTCAGTGACTTCTCTTGGCCAGACATCTGCGTGGGACAGAATGAGGACAAATTAGGAAAGCTTTTAAAGATTCCTGGGCATTTATAGACCTGGGCACTATGCTGGATTTTCTTTTATATGTGATATTTCTGCTTGATGTGGAAGGTAATATGTTGGAGGTTCCTTGGCATAACTCTTGTGTGGAGTGTGAGTTAAACACCTCACAGTGTTGACCAGCGGTTCTGGATTGGAGTCGTCATAACAGAAAAGGCTTTATAGAGGAAAAGACAATTATTGCACCAGCCTGATAACATGTACATAATAATCTGCCAGCAGTGAGAGACTTACTCTTAAAGAGGGCAAAAGCATTAAGTGATATTAAACTGAACTCAATGGCTCTATTTTTTTCTCCTTTTGTAACCTGAAAGAAATAACTTTTTGGAATGGTTCTCTACACAAGTTTGATTTTTCTAAAACACAGGCCTTTTCTGCTTGATGTTTGTGTGGGATTAATTCTACTTTCTAAAACTACTTTTATCTCTTTGCTGCTGCATAAATGTGTGATATGAAACTTCTCAGACTCCTTCATTCCCTTCTTTTTGTTGAGGTCCTGATAGAAGGTGTAGGAATAGTTTTAAGGCAGTTTAATGCCAGTGATGATCATGGGGCTGCGTTTATTCTGGGAAGTAAAAGTATCCCAGACGAAGGAGGGAGCAAACTCCTGGTTTCTTCACAGGTTTGAGAAGTGAAGGTGATGCTATAGAAAAGACATTTTGTAAAGCAAAGTCATTTCCCACTCAACATCCTTGAAGCATGGAGGAAGGTTCAGAGGTTGTATTAAATGTAAAATAAATGTCATCATGTCCTACAGAGAAAATGTAGAACATTCTTAAAGATTCAAAATCACTAAAGAAGTACCTCAAATTAAATAGTTATGCATAAATGCCTCCAGATTTTTATGAAAAGTTGCAACTATTTCCAAGGTTCAGTGAATTAAATTAATTTAGGTCACTGTTAGGGCCACCAGCTGCAAAATGAAGACAGCTGAAAAATGACCTAGTGATTGTGTGAACATCCTTCCATATGTTTCTGATTTATAGTCAGAATTCTTTAAGCCTGAAGACATTACCTTTATTTTTTGCAGTTCTGGAAAAGAAAGTCTCCTTTTAGCAGTTACTGTGTTATAAATGAATAAAGCCTATTGCAAAAATCATGCACGATATTAAACAGAAACCAAACCATGGTTAACAAATACAAATGATAACCAGAGTAACAGTGCTGTCTATTTACCCAGACCCCTCTGTTGAACACATGGCCTCTTGAACTTTGCTGTGTGACATCAGTTATATCCTGAAACAAAAGCTAACCTACTGCAATTTATTACAATTTCTTAGAATTCCTTCCAGAATTGGCATTACTTCCTTATGACAATGCCATCATTTGTTGAGAGCTGTTACTATATGTCCACAGGGACATTTGAGTCAGGGCTCCAAGAATCATTGGCCTTATCCATATTTTACTTCTGTGTTCCAGGCATCTGTTTCTTGTGTTGCTCATAGCATCTGCTTTACTCTCTGTGTTCATGGCTCATCTTCACATTGATCTGTTTTCATTGTGTTGTACTTTTAGAATAGGAGAAGGTTGATTTTTTTTTTTTTTTTTTTTTTTTCTTTTTTTTTCTCTGTAGATGATGAATTAATGCAATTAATCGTGCAAGATTGTGTTTCTATTTATTTTCCTTTTAAATTAATTAGGCTGTTAGAAATATGAAGTTTGGGCAAAATGGTTAAAAACATTAAAAATGCTTGTATTTGTGGAATTCCTTAAATTGCAATAGTGTATACACAAATTGGCTTATAGCTGAATAGTTCATACTCTTGCAGCAGTACTGGAAAATGATGGTGAAATATCTTCAATGTGTATTTTTTTGGTTGAAAATGTGGTGTGATCCCCTTTCTGCTTTTCAGATAGGAAATTCCTATGCTTGTAGCTCACAATGATCAGGTTGGGCAACAGAGAAAGAAATAGATTTGTATTGTAAAAGTGGAATGTGAATATGTTAAACTGAGTCAGAAAATGTGAACTGTAAAACATCTGTTTTCTGTAAAGGAGCTTCTGTCCTCATCCACGTAACTTTTATTATCAGAGTACTGAAGCAAAGTGTAAAAAGTATTTACAGGAAAAAACAAAATATATTCCCACTTTCTTGGGCTGAAGGAAGAAATAGAAATAGTTGGGTTAAACTACTGTTATTTCTTTTTCTTTTGATTTTTTTAATAACTTCTTGTGGCTGGTGCTTTATGTGAATTGCTCATGGAGACGCAGAAGTAAAACTCAGATCAGGCTTTGTTTCTGTATTTTCTGACTGCTGTAAGCAGACTCATTAAGCTATTTGATTGTTATGTTTTGCTGTTATTGATTAAATAAATAGCATGTTTAGTTCTTAGTTATGACCCTATTTCCTCCTTTAAAAACACTGTATAATCTGAAAGTATGTACCAGAGCAAACATCAAGCAAGGATGTTTTACACTGTACCAAGGCAGTAGTAGCAGTGAGGAGCAGTACCAGCATGTTACCTTGGTTCTGGACAGTGAGAACATAGAACTGGCTGTGGAATTAATAATAAAGCTTAGTGAACAATATCCTCTGCCCAGCAATGCACATAAACAGATGCTTTGGGGAGACAGAGAATAGAAAAATCATGTATGATCCTGTTTTCAAGTGTTCTTCCAGTCTCCAGCTATTTTCAGCTCAGCACTTTTGTACCTACTGTGTTTAGTTTAGAAACCTTTAATGGATCTCTGCCAAGAAAAACAACTACTATTCATGTCTTTTCTCAACACCATGTCTAATATGCTGCTGCATGACCTGTGTCCTCAGGTACGTGGGACACATGAGCTTCATTTGATGGCTCCTTCCCTTGTACTGGAGCCACTGATCCCCAGACCCTTGCTGTCAGTGTAACTTCCAATTTTGTGGGTATCCCCCCTCAGCCATCTCTGAGCTGAGCTGCTCAGCCCATGTGCATCCCATGTTGTTGATACAGAAGCAACCCTTACCTTTGGTCACCTTTCTCTAGTCCTTTAACAATCATGCCCTGTGTAAGTACACCAGCTACCTGAGGCTCTGGAAATCAATACTGCATTTAATGTCTGGGTGAGACACAGATTTATGGCAGTCTTGATGCCTCTTGTTTTCCTTCTGTCTCTTGTTACTCTCTACATTGGTTTCCTTTTTATGACTCCTGGGTGCACAGCCAGTGTTTTTTTCACTGAACACCAATTGCTGCTGAAGCACTCCTGAGTCTTCCTGAGTGCTGTTGGTGAGGTCATCCTTCATTAGTTTAATGTGGAACTAAGATCATCATTTCCATGGACATCACTTCTCATTTGGCAGTGAGGAGCTCCATTGGCTGTTTTAGCATCCTGAGAACTTTTGCAGTCATTGTTGGCATCTCACTTCTCAGCTTGGTTTGTTGATCTCTTGCTAGCAGGTTAAATGGAATAAATTCCAGCACAGGCCTTTTTCAAACTTCCCACCAGTGGGATCCCCTCCACAGTAAGAACTCACCATTTATTCTTAGGCTGTTTTTCATATTTTATTTAATTGTAATGTTCCCTTTTAATCTGTGGCAACTTAATTTCCTTAAAAACCTTTAGGAATTTTTGTAGGCTGTTTGCACCAGGATCTTCCTTTTCCACATCCTTCATGATTCCTTTGGAGAACTCCAAGATATTTGCAAGCCTAAAACATCATGACTTTTACATCCCCTGTGTAACCAGAGCAAATTGCACACAGCTACATATCTATTAATCCAGGACTTTATTAAAAATTCTCATTTCTCTAAGGCTACCAAGTCTTTAGTTCCCTGTCCACTGTAAAATCCTTTCTGGAATAAGTGTCCTGTGTGCCACAGATGATATGATAATAGTAATTGAAAGAAAAGTGAGTTACAATAGTCTGCTTTTAATACAAATTTCATATTTCACCTGAATGAGTCAAGGGTAATAAGACAGCTCTAAAGTATTCAATAGTTTCTAGTTTGACTTTGAGAAGTGCATATAGCATCAATATTTTTACTTCTCCTTTAAAACTAAAGCTAAGCTTTCTTTCATAAATGTCTTTAAAAAGCAGAAAGTTTGTGATAAAAGATCATACTTTTAGAATATTCGTACTATAGCAGGATAGTGTTTTTACTTTAAAGCTGAGCAAGCCTTTCAAAAAAGCCTCTTATTAGATTTGCATTTTGTGCACCATCTGAAATAGTTGAAAGGTTCCTGAAGGTTAATATACTACTTGTATATATTAATAAAGCAATAAAGTTAGAGATATCTAAATTCTTTATATACTGTACATAAATTATATTGAGAATTTAAATGAAGGAATGAATACATGCATGTGCTTCTTATTCAGAAACCCAAAGGTGTTTGAGAGTGATAAATGTTAATAATTTTTTTTTTAAAAAAAGCAGACAAATTCTGTAGTGTTGTAAATTTTTGGGGTGACCATAAAATAGTTTGCTATGAACACTGGATCTGTTCAGAATGCAGATAAGAAAAAGGGGAAAAAGAGAGGAGCATATTTCTTGAGTTAGTTGGCTGAAGATAACAATAGAATAAATGTTGTGCCCACAAATTCTTAAAACCAGTTGTCCTTAAAGATTAAATATATTCTTAAAATTTATATTCATAGCTTTACAATAAATCTTTCTATTAAAAAAGTAATTATATATTTTCATTTTCTTAATATTTCAGTTGATACATCAGAAACCATAAGTATGAAGATGGGCCTAAAAAAATAACCGAAATTCTAAGAGAAAAAATGAAACCTGCCTAACTTCTCAAATTCTAATAGTAATCTGATTACATTGTACTTTAAGTGCAGGACAACTAAAAAGACTACATAAAGTTATGCAAAGTTGGTAGTATGATGTATGGATCTAGCACTTGCAAACATTTCATTTTGCTGTTGAAAGCAGGGTTTTTTTTCTGCACAGCTAGTAAAGCTCTATCAGGGAAAGAGTGCTGAAAAACAAAGTAGTGATTAAAAAAAAGGCAATAAAGTGCTCTATAGTGTTACCTTCCCCTGCAGTTTTCTGGATCTGTTTCTAGGCATAAGATACAACAAAAATTTGCATAGCTCAAAGTTTTTTTTCAGGTTACTTAAAGCAATGTTGATTCTACTTTGAAACAGAATACAGCTAATTAGTATTAGTTGTGCAGAGAGATAGTCTAAATTAATAGTTAAAAAAACCTGCAATGCTTTTCTTTGTTCCTGTTCTACATGATGAATTATTTTAAATGCAAAGATTACATTACATTTTGATGTGTCTTCTAAAATAACATGGACTGAAGCATAGAGAAAATAGAAATGCTAATGGTTCAGTTGTGTTGATGCACATGCTTTTCCCTAGATCCCAGCAGCTTGGTGAAAGATGGCCTTTATTTATTGCCTGTGTTAGTAATTAGCTGAAATCTCCTTTGAAATATTGTGATAGTTAAAGGACAGCCAAAGAAGTGAATATTATAATACAGCTTGTCAGGACACTTGAAACATAATATGGGGAAGGTTTGAAGCTCCATATTTGTGGTGTCCTTGTCCAGAAAGAAATTGGAAGAAGAAATATCTGTATTTCTGGGAGATGTGGAGGAACCTCATGGAAGTAGCTTGTAATCTCAAGCTCTTGTCCTTTTCTCTCGTGAGTCTCTTTGTTTGTGCGGTCAGCAGTAGGATGTAGAGCTGGATGGATTTTTTGCCTTAATCACTTGTTCCTATTGAACTATGACACTGATTTTTATTTCAGTCATTTTGCAATTGGATCATTTTAGGACAGAGATGCTTTTCAGGCCAATTTTCTTTCACTTTGGCTGCTCACCCCAAGGTGAACCCATCATCAACCCAGGTTGTGTCAGACCTTTATCTAATGCTCAGGTGAGTGCTCTTTGTTCCTAGTATTGTTTTTTACTGCACCAATAATAGAACCTTTGGCCTACTTTAAACTCCCATCTCCACTTTATAGATGCATCTTTAATATCCCAAAGTGCCCAGTTGTTCTAGGATAGATATGAACAACCCAGACTAATGAAAAATTTCCATACATACTTATTAACAATGATTACTTCAGTGATAGTAAGGATGAAAATAGCTGTCTTGTGCTTCCTGATCTTCTTCAGTTTCTTGGTTAAGCGTTTCATGATTGTCTTCTGCTTCCTGGAATTCCTCTGGTGTTAGAAACCGCCGAAACACGGGTGTTCTGAGCTGAGTTGGCCTGCTGACAGTGACATTTTGCTCTCCATAATAAATGGTTCTGATGAGGGGGAAGCAGAAGAAGGCATAGGTGCTGATGGGACTCGTGAGCTTGTTCTGGTCCACCCGTATGTAGGTTAACTGCTTGATGTTCAGCGGGTCCAGAGTTGGACACATCACAGTAACGTTGATGTCTGCAAGAGAGTGAAAAATACTCCTTAAAATGCAGAAAGTGGTTATGGTTTAGATTTATTGCAAAAGTGAACCTTATGATTTGGAATTTAAAATGGAAAATGTTTTTGTGGTGCACAGTAATATAACCCTTCTCCGTGTTTTAAATCAGTTTTGTAAATGACAATGGTGCCAGTTTGCGGGCTTGCAAAATATAAGGTTGTGAGGTAGGGAATTTGTAATTACTGTTTTGTGAATGAAATATTTTCATAATTCCTTTTCTCTGTATGTTTTTATCAGTTGCCAAATCAAGCAATTTTCAAGATTTTAGCTGTTACATGAAGAACTGGTGTTAACTTTTCCAAAGAGCTGTGAAGTAGAGGAAAGCTTCAAAAATTAAATCCTCTCTAATTTCAAATTGGTCTCAAATGACTGAGGATGTATTTATATTGCATCCCAAAGAATATAGGATGATATTTTCCCCATGCTCCTCCCATGACCAGTGCCAAAGTCCACTAAGTTTATTGCTTTTACAAAGTTTAACCATCAACCTACTTTCAATTTCATTGTCTTCAATGTACAAATGCTGCAGACTTCTTGGAATATAGAACACTTGTTTCAATTTGTTATGTCCAAGATTAAGTTCTAGAAGGTTGGGTAGATTAAAGGTGTTGTGTGGAATGTTCTGCAGGTTATTGTGGGACATTCTTAGAGCAATGATGTGGGGAAGCCTGTTGAAATAGTTTTCTGGAATATGAGAAATGGAGTTATTTTCAAGGGAAAGATGCCGAAGTGATGGTGGGAGGTCAGGAGGCATTGTCTCTAATTTGTTGTTGCATAAGTTGAGCTGCATTAGATTTTTCAAGTTTGAAAAGGGTTTTTCTTTGAATATTGAGTCGTCAAGTAAATTATTGCAAAGGTCAAGCATAGTCATGTTGGGCAATCCTTCCAATGCATTACCAGGTAACTGGGAAATTTTATTGAAACCAAGGAGGAGTCTCTCTAGAGAGCTGGGCAGAGGGAATGGAAATTCTTCTAATTCATTATGTTGTAAGTGAAGTTGCACTAAATGTGAAAGTTTGGCAAAAACACCATGGTCAATCATATGGAATTTAATATTGTTGTAGCTGAGGTTAATTTCCCTTATGAAGGTAACGTTGGTGAATGGTCCTGCAGGCACAGCTTCGATGTTGTTGTTTTGCAGATAAAGTTGTTGGACATGACTGGGGATGTTTGGTATTGTCTT
This sequence comes from Sitta carolinensis, assembly GCA_032173965.1. Classification (NCBI taxonomy): domain Eukaryota; kingdom Metazoa; phylum Chordata; class Aves; order Passeriformes; family Sittidae; genus Sitta; species Sitta carolinensis. The sequence goes on from CM063293.1 coordinate 3,492,693, forward strand.
GAGTTTCCGGTGATCACAGTACATGGATAAGGGAAAAGCTGGTGGACAAAAGCATTCTTTGGCACACTCAACTGGAAAAGGAAAATGAGGAACTTCAACTTGAGTGTTTGGGTGAAAATAATATGGAGGTTGATGATCTGGCTCCCCGCCATATTCATCCTCAAAATCATAATCTTCATACTGACAAAAGACCAAAGCAGCCCCGAGGAGCTGGAGGATCAGTAGGTGGCTCAGAATCCCCATACTTAAATTTATATGTTGTGACCTGTTGATGAGAAGAAACGTTATGCTTTAGATACTTGTAAATAGCACAAAAGTTTTAAGAAGCAGCAATATATATTGAAGTAAGTAGAATAATGCCTTTTTTTGGCAACACTGTCTGTGACATTACTGGGAAACCCAAGTTTTGACCTGTACCTTCCAGGTAAAAAACAAACATATTTACTGTCCTTGAAGTAAACAGAGGTTTTCTGGTCTGACTGCAGACAAGGAACAGCTTTCCACCTGCGCTGTGCTTGGTATTGAAGGGTAGCATAACAGGATTGTTTCTATAAAGAGAACATTGAACTGGATTACTTAGAAATGTTGTATGTTATGTAAAATAGAAATTTATGTGGCTTTGCAAATTGTATGTTCTGTGGCATTTTGTGTTGTTTTCCTATTTTCCACAAAACATGACTGACTTAGTACTGTCATGTGTTGATGATATAATGTGATTTTTCTGTTCCCATCATTTATTTAAAGTCAGTACAATTCAACCGTTGTGCACTGCACATGGTATAAAATCTTTAGTGATAAATTTTCTTCGTAGCCTTCTTCTGCTTCCATAATAATATGTTCTTTATAGATGTGAACTAATTTACCTTCCAAATATCCTTCTGAGGTAAAATCCTGGTGCTGTGAAAGGCAAATCATTTTGCAGGTCAAATTTCTGCTGCTCAAAGCCAGTCTAACATTTTAGAGTACTTTATGTAAAGGAACCTTGTTATTTGGCAGAATGAGAGTTGTGAATCATGTCAAGCTGTTCCATTTATGCAGAAATGAGTCAAAATGTTACACTGCAGGTCAAACCACAGAAGTCATGGAATAATTTAAGAAAAATTTGCTCAGTATAGTACAAGAACCCTGAAGCAGAGAGAGAAAAGCAGTTATTCACATTTTTTTCATATATGTTTCATCCCCAAGGGACTCTATGTCAATATCTGTTTACTGAACACTATCAGTAACAAAGGAGATGAAAAGTGGTCATTTCTGGTGGTTCCTAGTGACAATTACCTAATGTGTGATGTATTCTATGAATTGAACAGTAAAGAGAATTCCAAGGAGAAGAGTAGTAACAAACTCTTGGAATTTGCTGCATCCTTGTAATTGTGCTGTGTGGCACAGAGCCTGTGTGCCAGTGGCTGGGTGTCACCATGTGGCATTGCCTAACCTGCCTATCCAACTTCACACGTGAATGTAGTCGAGTTTCATAACTGATGAAAACCTCAGTAGTCCAGACTGGAGTCAGGGACTCCCTGTGCCTGCAGCACTGTGGGATGTCTGAGCTAATTAAGCAATTAGCAGAGACACAGAGCAGCTTTGCACTGCAGTGCTGAATAAATGTGCTGTGATGGGTTAAGAAGCAATTCTGTGCTTCAGGGGGAATTCACTGGGTTTCATGCTTCAGGCAGTGTCTATCAGAATATCTTCTCATCAGTCCTGTTGGTATCTACCTAAAATCTGTTTCTAACTCCTGTGGTTGCCTTCTGATTTTGTGGACCCAGTCCCAGTCTGTCCCCTTTGCCTATTCCATGCTCTTTGTTTCCTTTTGATTCCTTCAGTTGTAGTCCAGAACTTGAACTTCACCCTCTGGTTACATTCTCTCAGCACTTCTACTCCATGTCACAAAACTTCCACTCAATAATTTTTGTTCTCAGTGCCACAATTGTCCTTAGAAACCAGGAGGGACAACTCAGGCAAGTCTGCTCACTTTGAGGCATAAGGCCCTTATGGGATCAATCTACTTGCCATGTGGAAAACATGAAGAGAACTCACATCAAGTCAGATGAAATGATAAATATGAAGCAATACATACCAAAGTCTCCCACAGGTTTTATGGAGAAAGAGGAGCTGGTTTTGGAGAGACATTTTGATACTTTGGCTGTAGCTGAGTACCATACTGGTAGAACAGTAACTTCCCTGCCAGGCTTGCAGGTTGTGTCTCAAAGCACTGAGACCCTGACACCTCTTGATGAAATATTTCTAAGAATTTAACTAGCTTTGAAACACTCGTGTCAGGTGAAACTTGATAACAGGACATGCAGGTCAGATCCACACAATATAATAAAACACATAATTGCAAAGTTGAAACACAATAGAAAATCTTAAAAGCTCGATTCTCTACCATCTATAATGAAATCAGAGCTCAGTAACTCTATTTGTAAGCAGTTTACATGCTGAGAGCTAAATATTATATGACATGCATGAATCACTCTTCACTGAAAAATAACACAATCGGTTCATTTAATTCCTGCTTACCAAGAAAACTTACTCTTTGGAAGTCCGAGAAGCTCAGCTTGTAGAGGGCAGCAAGTTCGTGTGCTGGTGAAATCATCTAAGACATAGCCTACCCAGCTGGAGGAACAAAAGGTCTGTCTAAGCCATATTTTGTGGGAAGGAGCCTTGTGGGAAGGCAATACAAAATAACAGCCTTGGCCTATCTTCTGATTTGCCACTTAAAATTTAAAAAAACTGCTTTGTGCCACATCATCACTTGCTGTAGATGCTGTGTCATAAGGCTGTGAAGCAATTTCTCCTTTTGTTCAAATTGCTTCATTATAATTGGCAGGATTCTTTCAGTTACCAACTCCCATTAAAAAAAAAAAAAGATAATAAGAATTCAAAAATGATTACAGAGGTTATTAGTTCATAGTGCGGGTTCAGCTGCAGTGATTCAGTTCTGCAAAGGGTTTGTACTGAGGATGAAGTTAAGAAACATTAAAAAATTAACCTTACCAAAATCCAGGGGAAGCCTGTGCTATAAATAAGTCCTTATAAACATCTTCCTTATTTTTCCCCCCATAATGTCTGTCCTGCAAAGGATTTGTTCTATACTGTGCTGTCAGTGTGGTGGTGTTAAAGTTCAGTATTCACAGTTAATTTCCAACATCTTTTTTTGCTAAGTTGTATGTAGAGAGCATAAATCTTGTGGAAGGGGTAAGTATGACATGAAACATAAGCCATTTTACTCAAGAAAAATATTTATCTTAGGTTTTAAGAGGAATTTTAAAGATAGAAGGTACAGTTATCTACATTTGCTGCCATATGATATTTAAATACCTGTGATATATACAAAAAATGGAGAAAATAGACAATTTTGTAATGAAGTGGTTTAAGTATATGATTTATCCAAAGCATTTAATTATGCTTTTGGCTTGGTAAAAGAATTACTTTATTTCAAAATCTGTTCACAAGGAAATAATCTGGTTCTTAAAAATTCTTCTTAAAAAGTGCCTTATAAGTACCATAATTTTTTTTTTTTTTTAAATTCCGTAGTAAGTTTACCTTTTTGTCTTTGAGCTTTATGAAGTTGATGATTTGCTCAACCTTTTCAAGTTTCTTCTCTAATATTGAGGACAAGAATATGTTTAAGAAGGTAAATCATATGTAATTCTGACATTTGGGATATAAAGTAAAGCACCAGAAGTCATGACCAAAGTGATATTGTAGGAGTTGGAAATATTGGAAATAAACTAGAGCAGTCATGTATTTATGTAGGGAGTACAGAATACAAGGGAGAGGTTGAAAGAGATAAATTAAAACTCAGTAATCCTTGATTAATGGTACCACTAATAGTTGAATAGCTACACTGTACCACTAAATCAAACCCAGCAATTGGATTTTTTTAAATAATTAATAAAATACATCCACAGTGAGAGATGAAAAAAACCCAAGTTTGTTATGACTAGTGAGTAAAATGTTACTGGCTGCTACAAAGTTTGGGTAGTTCTTAAGTACAAGACAAAAGAACATGGCACTTACTTTTGGAGGCTTTCTTCTAGTAACAGTTGTAAATAAAACATACATAAAACTATTTTATCCAAAGATAAAAATTAAAATTCTAATCTCATACCTCATATTTTTCTATTGTTTTCTACTACTGATTGTGTCCCAAAGCCTCTTCAGCTCTTAGGAGCTCTACAATCTCATGGTGAATTTAAAAATCCATGGTGGCAGGACAGAAGAGTCTGTCGGTTAAAACATTGTGGTAGAGCTCTTGATTTGAAGAATTTGAGCTGCAGAGGCTGATGCAGCTCTAGCCATGGAATATATTAAGACTCAGTTTCTGTTTTATTGCAAGAGCTGTTTTGGAGACAAACAAGTCTATACTTTGTGATCTTGGTCAAATTGTATGGTTTGGTCTTCATTTTCATTTGTTGTGTGGCAGGAATTTCCTTACAAGGCAGATAATGAGGGGATTTAATTTAGCATCCTTCATGTAAGACTTCTTGTTTCAAAGGCTGTGAAAATTTATTGAATTTTCAGCACAGTTTGTTTTTCAGTTTTAAGAATGCTTTGGAAGGAATTGTTTTTAATGTTGATTTGCAGGTTCCTTTTTTTCGTCATTTTATTTATGCAGTTGTGGTGAAAAGTGGGATGTATGTCAAGCTAGAAGTCTGAGTTGGCTTCAAGCTGATTTATTTTCTTTAGCTAAACTTGGATGGATCCTTTTCATCAATTAAAATAATTGGAATTTTACAATCTTAATTAACTGCATTCAACTTATGAGACTTGTCAGTTTTTTCAGTTTTGTTTCTGAGCTGAAGACACAAGAAAGGCTGTTCTATTATTTTATGAAATTAGGGGGGTTTAGCTAGTTAAGTATGGTCTACTAAACACATTTTAAATTTCCAAATTTTAGTTGAAATATTCTTGGGATAAAGTAGAAAAGATCACCAGTGGCCTTGAGGTGAATGAGACTGATAATAAGAAGGTATAAATTACTTTAAATTACATGGCCTTTTCCTTATATTGACTGTCTTACTGTGAAAAATTCTTGGTTTCTTTGTGTTTTGTGGGTTTTTCTTGGTGAGTTCTTTTTTCCTTTCCCTCCAAAATTTATAATGGTCCATATGAAATATAAAGGGGGGAAAAAAAAGTGCTTTTCATGTATAGAGGGTTTAGGGAATGCAAATGAATCCAGGCTGGGGAAGTTAGACCTGAGGCTTGTGTTGGGAGTGTGATCTTAATAGAATTGTGAAGGTCTGGCCCTGCTATCAGATGTCTGAAAAAAGGCCTCAAGCTCAAAATTTAAAAATTCTCAGTTGACAGCTTTGCAGGAATTCTGTGTTTTAGGTAAGAATTGGTGATGTTTGTTCCTGTGAGTGAGGGCACAGTAAAAAAGGGAGTGCATAGTCAACTATAACAAGGAACTGTGAAGGTTGTAATTTGGTTCCTCAGAGAGCCTGTGGGTAGGAAACAGCTGTAGGCAGTGGCATTGAGGCTGGGCTGCACTTCCATGTCCCATTGTGGGCACAGAAGCTCTTGGCATCCCAATTTTCAGGTCTTAACTGTTAGCCCAACACTGCTGTCAGCAGCCACCTGCAGCTTCTGAGAATCCCTTCTATGATCTGCAAAGGTGCTGCTTACCTGTGCTTGCCTTCAGCAGAGCTGGCTGAATACTGGGGCTGCAGTGGCTGTTGCATTTATCCATCCTGTGCCAGAACTCTTCTGAAACTCCACTGACTGCAGTGCAGAGCTCAGTGAATCCAGATGCTGAAGGCGCTGTTCTTGCAGAGCCTCCAGCCCAGCCCAAACCCTTCCAGGCTTTGGTTTTGTGCTCTTCATGGAATGAAAAGTCACTCCAGGAGTGTGTGTCCCTGGGGAATGTGTGTTTTTAAAGGTTATGGAAAAGGAGCCATCAAATCACATCAACAGAGCTGAGACAAGGCGTAATCTGTTTAGAAAAGCAAAGGAGGACAGAGCTGTGCCCTGTGTGGGGCTTTCTCTTGCTAATGACCTGAACCTTGTTGTGTGGTCCCTATTTCTTTTTTTTTTTTTTTTTTTTTTTTTTTTTTTAGTAGGTGGTATTATAAGATCAAAACTCTGGCCATCCCCATCTTGTGCAGCCTGTTTTCAATGTTGTGCTTTGTTTTGCCAAGAGCTCCTGGGAAGAGCATGTTGAGCAACTGAAAACAGTTGAGCCTTTTGATCTTGTAGCATGGGAATTAATATAATTGCATAGGAAATTATTGAGTAACTTCTACTAAAGAACAGTAATATACTGAATTTTTAGGGCTAAATTCACTAGGAAGCAACTATGCCTCTAGAAGCAATACATTAGGAAGCTCTGATCTCATTAGATGATTGGTTGCACTTGTGCATGAGCATGTGCAAAAAACAATTGGTATTTTAAAAGCAAAGTATGAAGTTTCCTGGCATGCTCAAATTTATAATATGTGATGTTTTTTGTATGACAGACAATATCAGTTTATGGTAGTGGATCATTGACTTTGAAGGACTGACACAAGAGGAGGGATGTAACATTTTGCTGAATATATTGCTGTGTTAGAAATCCTAAAAGGATTTAATACTGTATTGGGAGAGGTTACTTTTTTTAAAATAGATGGATTTTACTTTCTACAGTAGAGACATCTAAATAGTTCTTATTATGTAATGTTTCTACTAACACAGTAACAAGTAGTCATAAGCAATTTACACTGGAATACTAAAACAAGTAGAAAATTGATGTAAGCAATATTACTTGTAGCAAATAGTGTCTGGTTACTCTAAAATACCCTGAATTGTATGAAATTATAAATCTCTGCTGAGGAGAGTCACTGTTGTCAGCTGACACCTGTGTTTTCAGTCATTGAATAGCTTGTTTAATAAATATGCTTTGCTTTATAATCTGTATTTTTGTACAGCCTGCTTTGGTTGTTCCAAGATAGATGACTTTGGGCTGTGTTTACCTCTCATGTGGAGTTCTGGGAAGAGTTGTGTGGTTTTGCAACCACTGTTTACTGGTGCAGGTATATTCATTTTCTTGAGGCAGCATTAGCAGTCGGACCTCAGACTTTAGCAGAGTCTTTAGGTTGGCTGATTTGTGTCTTATATAAAATTATGTAAATGATCACAGTATATGACAGGTGTCTTGCACTCACTAATAAACATCGTAAATAAAAGAACACAGTGTTTTGGAAGGGAGGTAGGTAATGGAGCTGAAGCACTTGTTATTTATTTTGAGCAGAACTGCTGAGTTTAGTGCCCTAAACTGGTAGATATCTAAAAGAGATTGCATGAATTCTACCATAATAATTTATATTAATACTTTATTCAATAGCTCATTTCACTCATTTATAGCTAAGGACTTCCTGCAATTTTGGCTAAAGAATTAGGAAATGTGCAGATTGTTCTCAGTTTGTAACCAATCTGAAAATCATATGTTTATAAGTTTTTTTAGGCACTTCCAGGCAAGGATAAATAGTTGTCTAAGTTATTTGCCAAAGCATTTCTGAACGATCATGAATAGGAAAATGGTTGGCATTAGCAGAAATTTTCCCCTTGTATGTGATGAAAAGTGCTTCCTATTTACTCTTTTGAGTGTGTTTAAGTGTGATGATGTTTGATTTTACAATGACTACAAAATATGTTTCTTTTCTTAAATACCTATTGCTCTAGAAGTACTCAAACAAATAAAACTGTCCAGCCTGGTGGTGCAGAGGACTTTGCCAGGCAGCCTCTCAGCTCTCTCCTGTAGTCTGGAAACTGAAAATCAGCCTCTTTATGTTTATTATACCTTCTTTCTTAAAAACACTAAATCCTCTTCTTTTAGCACAAACCTTGTAATGCTGGCACCACATTGCCTTTTACAGCCTGCAGTGCAGTTCTTAATGCAGGCAGAATCTGTGACTTGGAAGCATTCACAGAAACACCAGGTGTCATTACACATCCTTCTGTACCCTGGCATATTGTCTTATAAGGAAAGATAGTATCTCTCTACCCTTTATTTCCTTCGGTTATTCTCCATTTTTAATCTCCATTTTGTTTGGACTTTAATATTAAAGTAATATTAAAGCTCCTTTGGAAGTGATGCTCATGCCTGACATATAAAATAAATGTGTCTTGATTTATGTGAGTTAATCAAATCAAAAGGGTTTCTCTGTGGTTTGAATAATTTGTGAGTCACAGCTCCTCCTTGGCAGAGCTCAGGGAGGGTCTTATTTTGATCACACTGGCTGGAAGTTGTTTCTCCTATTAGCTGTTCTGGGATCCTTGGAAGGCCTTACTGTGAAGACTTGAGCAAGGCTCACACTTAAACCAGCACTCAGAGAATCACAGAATGGTGAAAGCTCCATCCAGTTCCACCCGTGCCGTGGGCAGGGACACCTTCATCTATTCCAGGTTGCTTCAAGGCCTGTCCAGCCTGGCCTGGGACACTGCCAGGGATGGGACAGCCACAGCTTCTCTTTCCATTTCATTAAGGAGGAAAAGTTGATCTGGGCATTACAGACCTTCCATGGTAATCTGGCAAGTGTGGCCTTCTGTCTTGCTTCTGACACCTTCTCTTGCCTTGTCCTATTGCTTTTTGAAGAGTGGAGTAAATGCCTAAAGCTGTTTGTAGCCAAAATACAAACATCCATAATGTTTTTATTCTAAAAAATCAATTATTAACAAAATATTAACTGGATCTTAGTAAGGGGATGGCATGAAATCGTCCCTTTGAGTGATTAAACTTTAACAGAAGTGAGCTGACAGTAGTAGCTCCCTTTAAAAATATCAGTTTTAATGCAAGACAGCTGTCCAGATCTCCTTTCATATCTTTGTCAAACACTTGGCTTAATGCTGAAACTTCTAAATAAGTCTCTGTGTTGTGAAAGCAGCCCCAGAATGGGGCCTGGGGTCATTGTTTCAAACTGCTAATGACCAAACTAGATACTGGGTTTAGCCATGGTGAAATGTTTGAATGGAAAGGTACTTTTCAGAAAGACAGAACAGTGGCTTTACAAAGCAGTTGCACATCTGACAGATGTGTTTTCCATGCTCGCATTTTCTCCTCTTCTCAGATTCCTGTGCATTCTGATTTTGGGAGGGAACTGTTCAACTGGGAAGCATACATTACCCTTTCTGTCCTAAGCACAAGGCACTAGAAGCAGTATGAATCCATAAAACACAGTGTTGCTAAGGCAAAGCATTCCTAAAACAGGAGTAATGAAATATTGCCTTACACATGTGTGCTCCAATGGAACTCTCTCAAGGAAAACAGCACCAAGAGTTGTAGTTAGTTTATGGTAAGAAACATTTTATATTTTAAAAATACTCACTTTGTTTGTGGCTTTATCATAAATAATGATACAGGGCTTTTATAAAGTGTAACTACTTTTTTTCTTCCATCTGTTAGAGGGAAACGTTAAGAAGGATATTGAAGATTGGATTTAGAGCAGACTTAATTTCTACCTTTCTGAAATAAAAGATTGTGGGTTTGTAAATGCTAATTGTTAACTGTGGTCCTGACAGGAAAAACAAGGGATCTCTTGGCATGTTGGTTGAGAAAGTGCTTTTGGGGTCTGGGTGTGATAATGGTGGTGTGAGGTTTGAAGTGTTTTCTTCCGTATGGCATCACGACAGATTTTATCTTCATATCAAATATCTCGAATTTACAGGCCACTGTACATGAGCATAGTTTGTCAGAGAGATCATTAAATGCCCAGGTTAGGTAGGTGTTTGCACGGAAAGTAGCTTCTAAAAGTACACTGATTATTTCTCAAAAGTCCTTCTGTTACCTGATGGTTCTGCTGGTTCGTATTAAAGGATGGCATTATACAGTCAGGGAATATAGGGGTAAAATATTCTACTTTTGTACTGTAACTTAGTGTTGTTGCTTATCTGAAAGTTATCTGGCTTCCTTTTTCTATGTTGGTCATTTTTTAAATGGAGTTAAAAGTCTTTCTTCTTGCAAAATCTAGTATCTGAGGAAAAATAAGATGCCAGTAATATTAATTTACAGGACAGTAACATCTAAATAGAAATTGAATGTATTAGCTTAAAATAGAAATTTTAAAAATTAATTCCAAAAAGCTAAGTAAACTTTCTTGAAGTTATTAATTTCTAGGTATTAATGACTAAATTTTTCTAAGCAAGTAATAATTAAGCTGCACCACAATATTGCTGCTGGAGAAATTAGTATAGACAGTTGCTTTCATTATTCTTGCAGAATACTAGATTATTCTGTCACTTCCTGAATCTGGGCATCTTCTCACCAGGTTAACATAAAAGTGGTTTCTTCATGCTGAAAATTAGGCCCTTTTTACTGTCTTGTGACTCCCTCATTCACTCTGTTCCTTGTTTCACCCTGGAGAATAGAAAGAAGATAAAAGAAGATAGAGCTGACAGAATGATAATAATGATGACTGTATGTTCTTGCTGCCCTAAATAAGATATAAATTTTGGTATAATAATATCTTTTAGGATGGCAGGCCAGTTTTCTTTTCCACAAATGAGTTAAGGTGTTCTGTGAAGAGTGTTTCTGGAAAAAAAATATTTTCATTGGTCTTTGTCTAAACAGCTTTTGGAAATAACAGGGGCTGAAGAATGAAGAGGCAAGTCCATGCTTGTGTCTGTGACTTGTTCTCCCTCTCTGTCCCTCTGGAAGTTTTCTATCCACTGGCAGCCTGTCAGCTTGAGATTTTTTCCATTCTTAGCAGAGACTGTAACTCTGTAATAGCTCCTGCAAATGCGATTGTGAAGAGAAACTGTTCATTTCAGCACTGCTGCCTGGTTCTGATCAAAACCTCTGTGCAGGTGACGGGCAGCCAGGGGTGTGAGTCACTGCTCATGGGGCTCTCTGTATGTGTGGTTATCCTGGTGCACCCAGGCTCCTGAAATTCCCTGCTGCTGCACAGGGAGGTTGGGGCAAGGCTCGGCTGCTTGGGGAAATGTGTGAGATTCTCATCAGAACTGAGTCCCCAGTCTGCTGGACCAGGAATCTTGTCAGTCACATTTCCCCTGGACAGGGATTTGAGATGGGAAAGTGTTTGTGCATAGGAAAACCTGGCTAGGTGGGGTTCCCACTGCACCCGCAGCAGCACAGGGGTTAAATCCAGAGCCTGACTGTTCACTTGGGTAGGAATGTTCATATTTTATAGGAAAAACTGCAGCAAGGCTTTCTGTCAGCAGCATGTTCCATTGAGCCAGTCTTTTACTGGCTCACATGGGCTTTGAGAAACATCCCAACTTGGTTCAAAATATTGATTAGTTTTGGAAGTCTCTTAAATATCGTGCAAGTCTTTGTTTATGCTTATTTTGTACATAACCTTGTCTTCCATCTCATGTGATTCATTGAGTATGGAGGATAAATCTTGCATTTATCTTAGCAGATAATTTGAACCATGGCATGTGATACGTGGCATTTGGAATTCAAGTCAGATTTTCATTTACTCCAGAACTTTTCCATATGTTTCCTATTAGCAGCTTTGTTCTCAAATCTCTAGTCTCCCCAGAAAGGAGGGAAAAAGTCCCAACACAAGCCCAAGAAGCAATGTTAAATTCTAAACATAGAGAATGAGGAAAAAAAATAGCCTTCAGAATACAATTTCATTATTTTTAGTTTAGTACTGCTTTTACTATCATGCTGTTGTTAAATTCTGATCAAAATGAAATGAAAATATTAATATTTATTTTGTCTGTGGCAGTGTACCATAGTTTTTCTGGATAAATAGTGCAATATTTTAACTGGCAATTGAATGAATATGGAATGATATCTTCATGAGATAACAGTAATTGCTTTTGATATGGGTAATGCTTTTTGAAATCACATTAAATTATTCTAAAATTGCTTAACTGTGAACTCAGATTTGCTATGCACACCTGCTTTAGATAACTGAGATATTTTGCTGCTTTAGCAAACAGATAGGAAGGGTTAAAAATTTGCACATCTTAGTTTATATTTTTCAACTGCTCTGGTCTGAGTCATTTCACTCACTTTTGGGAAATGCAGGTGCAGCAATTCCTAATGGGATACTCATGAAACATTTTGGAAATTTCCATTATGTTTAAAATAGCTGAACTTTCCCACTTTCCCTTCTTGATTTTTTTTTTTTTAAGAAAAGAACGAACCTTTTATCTTTGTCACTTATTTCACTCAATATATTTTAGTCTTTATAACCGATTTTGACACAGGATAGAGAGAAATATTTATGTACTTATTATTGTGAAAAATAGCATCTGGGCAGAGGGAAGTGCTCCAGAGAGGTCCTTCAGCTGGGGAAGGGACAGTTCCAAATGCTGCTTTGGAGCAGTTGGAAGGCAGGAGAGGACAGAGCTGTGAGCAACCCCTGGGCACAGAGCTGGCTCTGGCCTTTGGCAGCACAGAGGTGCTGTGCTGGCAGGCAGGCAGCAGCTGGAAGCACCTGAGGCTTGCACAGCTCAAATCCATAGGAGTCCAGGCTTCTGGAGCTTCTTAGCTCTTGGAATAACTTAGTGACAGCAACACTGGGAATGAAGAGTTGTCCTTAGCCTTATAAAGCAGCCCAGGATACTCGGAGCCATCCTTCCACAAGGACACATTGCTGGTTCGTGTTCAGTTTGTCCACCAGGACCCACAGATCCTTTCCTGCAAAGCTGCTTTCCAGGTCAGCCATCAGCCACCAGTGCACAGGGTAATCCCTCAGAAGATCCAAGGTTTTGGGCTTCCCTTAGCTGAACTGCATGAGCTCCTGCTGGCCATTTCTCCAGCAGCATGACCCTAGAGTCACATATCAGTCACCAGTGACCTTGTGAGGTGATCTGCCCTGTCACCCAGATCAGTAATGACAACGGGAGCAGAGCTGGAGCCAGCACTGACTCTGGGGTCCAGGGGCATTGGGAACAGAGCTGGAGCCAGCACTGACTCTGGGATACAGGGGCATTGGGAACAGAGCTGGAGCCAGCACTGACTCTGGGATACAGGGGCATTGGGAACAGAGCTGGAGCCAGCACTGACTCTGGGATACAGGGCATTGGGAACAGAGCTGGAGCCAGCACTGACTCTGGGATACAGGGGTGTTGGGAACAGAGCTGGAGCCAGCACTGACTCTGGGGATACAGGGGCGTTGGGAACAGAGCTGGAGCCAGCACTGACTCTGGGGTCCAGGGGCGTTGGGAACAGAGCTGGAGCCAGCACTGACTCTGGGGTACTGAGTTATTGGGAACAGAGCTGGAGCCAGCACTGACTCTGGGGTCCAGGGGCATTGGGAACAGAGCTGGAGCCAGCACTGACTCTGGGATACAGGGGCATTGGGAACAGAGCTGGAGCCAGCACTGACTCTGGGGTCCAGGGGCGTTGGGAACAGAGCTGGAGCCAGCACTGACTCTGGGATACAGGGGTGTTGGGAACAGAGCTGGAGCCAGCACTGACTCTGGGGTCCAGGGGCATGGGGAGCAGAGCTGGAGCCAGCACTGACTCTGGGGTCCAGGGGCATGGGGGAGCAGAGCTGGAGCCAGCACTGACTCTGGGGTCCAGGGCATGGGGGAGCAGAGCTGGAGCCAGCACTGACTCTGGGATACAGGGGCATTGGGAACAGAGCTGGAGCCAGCACTGACTCTGGGATACAGGGGCATTGGAACAGAGCTGGAGCCAGCACTGACTCTGGGGTCCAGGGGCATGGGGAGCAGAGCTGGAGCCAGCACTGACTCTGGGATACAGGGGCATTGGGAACAGAGCTGGAGCCAGCACTGACTCTGGGATACAGGGGCATTGGGAACAGAGCTGGAGCCAGCACTGACTCTGGGGTCCAGGGGCATGGGGGAGCAGAGCTGGAGCCAGCACTGACTCTGGGATACAGGGGCATTGGGAACAGAGCTGGAGCCAGCACTGACTCTGGGGTCCAGGGGCATGGGGGAGCAGAGCTGGAGCCAGCACTGACTCTGGGATACAGGGGTGTTGGGAACAGAGCTGGAGCCAGCACTGACTCTGGGGTACTGAGTTATTGGGAGCAGAGCTGGAGCCAGCACTGACTCTGGGATACAGGGGCATTGGGAGCAGAGCTGGAGCCAGCACTGACTCTGGGATACAGGGGCATTGGGGAACAGAGCTGGAGCCAGCACTGACTCTGGGGTCCAGGGGCAGTGTGTGGTCCAGGGGCAGTTCCTGACCTCCAGCTAGAATTCACTACATGGCCTCTTAGCGCTCGCTGCCTTCCAGCCCATTTTCAGTCCACCTCATTCTCTACTCAAACCTCATTGTGCTTTTAGGAATTTACAGCTCTTTGTTCCTAAGATCAGGCACTGAGATCTAAATAGCTGTGCTGTTTTTCTGTCCATCTTCTTCCTGACGCTTCTAGACAGTTTTTCTGGTACACTGAATTCCTCCAGGTTTCATCCTGGGCAGAGCAGGAAGACACTATTAATACTGGAAAAAGGAAATAAAATAAACACTTTACTGTCTTTAACTCAGTCTAGCAGCAGGAGAAAGCACCTAGATCATATGAAAGAAAATGTTTTATTGAAGGTATGTTTTGATTTACATTGTGTATGTTTGCCACGGCTGATGGTGGAAGCTAAAATAACAATATAGTAGGATCTTATACTCTCTAAACTTTTTGTATCTTATTAAGTTTGCTGCTCTTTGTCTACTAATGCTGCAAGATTCTTTGTATTGCAGTGTTTGAACTACTTCATTAAGGAGGCTGATATTTGGAAAAGGGGGGGGAAGAAGACTGAAAAATGAGGCTATTTCATCCCCTTGGTAGTTTAATGACGTAGAGTAGGACATAGCACAGCAGCGTTTAGCAGCACTTAAATAGTACTTTAGTACTCAAACAGCATCTCTGCTTCATCAGTGTTTGTGACCTTTACTGGGCTCTTCCTGTGCTCTAACAGTCTTGTCATTTATTCTTTAGAATTACTTTCCTTCTGTTTGTAGCAACAGGCTGCCACCCTCTGGTGAAATCTCTTAACTGTTGTGTCAGGACCTGGCAGATTTTCAGAAGAGAGAAACCCTTTAGAATTCGAAAATCTTAGATGGAATAAATATTAAGACTTTTTATTAGACAAATGTGGATACTTGTAGAAGGAATAAGTAATGAGAAGACTCTTTGAAGGATTTATATCGAGTTTCTATTTCTCCCTCTTTCCTTTTCCTGTAACATTTGTAAAGAGAGAATGTAAAGGTAGAGTTGACTTCTTGACATATTTTCTTCCTATCTGCTGATACTGAAATACCTTCTTCTGAGGGAAGAACACTGAACACCAGTGTGTTATCATCAGTTAATTAATATTCTGTTAATTGCATTACTGTCCATGTTCAGAAACAATTGCTGAAACTGTGTAAGGTGCATTATAATGTCTGTATGCCACTGGCACATCCACCTGGGTCTATATTAAAGCATGCCAGAGATGCAGCGTGTGGAAATTATTAATTATTATTGCCACAAATGCCAGCTGAGGAATGATATCTGAAAATAGTGGAGGGTCATTGGGTCATTGAGCATATGTTTTTCCTCATAAGTGACATGCATCTTGTCAGTTTGAGGTGATCTAGGACATTACTGCTTTTCTCTAAAAATAAATCTACAGGAAATGGTTAAAATTAATCATTTGATACTTCCCTGATATAATGCAAGATTGTCAATGTAGTTTAAGCCACAGATGAAGTTTTTCTAAACTTCTAAGCTGACCAAATTTGCCTGGAGGATGGTGCAAACCTAAGCAGCTGATAAAATCATTTGGAGATGATTTATTAAGAGTGAGGGTACAGGTAGTGCCCTCACTCAAAAGTAGTGCTGCAGTTTGTTCTGTAAATGTTCTATGCATCCATGGGTGCTGACTGGAAAAAAGAGTTTCTCAGTCTGGATGCAGGGCCAGAGGAAAGAGGGAGAAGGCAAGAGAGTTATTAAGGCTCTGGAAGGATAAAATCGAGACTATAAGAGACTTCTGCTTCTTAGGACTTGACTATATTTTTACAAAGCTTTCCTGTTATAGTGGGGCTTCAACAGCAGACTTGAAATTTGGTGAAACTCTTACACAAGTACTTGTAAAGAATTCATAGGTTTAGAGATCATGAGGATGCAGTTCCTGTTGTCCATTGCGTTAACCCCAATTAGATAAGGAATTGTTTGCATTCTGTTGTGTTTCCTTTTAAACCTTACCAGTGAATTAGTGTAAAATAATGTACTGCACAACATTGTGAGTTTGTTCTTTCAGTTAAGCTACAGAATTGGAATCAGCTTTTCTGCTGGTGTTGATGTTGCTGAAATGATGTAACTGGAATAGCAGGAGTGTTTATGATTGCACATAAACCAGTGATTCATAGAAACATAATGATTTTTCTGTTATCTGTTGTATTTACTAACATTGTATGGGATTATGAGTTGTTTATGGAACTTTGAGGCAGGGGAGTCTGTCCTTAAGGGAATGTTGGCATTTGCTAGGAAATGCACTCCTTAGAAACATCTTCGGAAGCCAGGAATAGAAAGATGGTTGGTCAAATCAACAGATTTCAGGGTTTGTGTTCTGTTTAGTCTTTTGTTTTTATTCTGCTTTGAAGTGTGTTACAGAATTTCTATTTGCAAATATTTTTCTTCAGTAAAAGCCTCCCCTGGTCTGCTCTGCCTTCTCTCTGCACGTAGTTTTGTGTGTCAGCAGCAGAGTGGTGCCAACAAAATATTCACTACCAGGAGACCAAGCAGATGAAAAGAACTCAGATATTAGACATGAAGCTTATTGCATCGTGTACTTAGGAAGGTGGTAGGAAGGCTGAGAGATTGGAAATTGATTGAGTTCTTTGTGGTATTTTCTTCTACAAGTCCTGGATTTTTAACTTTGTGTATACCAGCAGTGAAAAATGACGTGTAAGCTCTGTAGATTTGAAAAAAGGAGCATTACAGGAAGTGTCTAGAGAAGAGTCACGAAGGTGCTTGGTTATAATCTCAGAATATTTTGACATGAGCAACCATATAATAAAGGATACACATGCAGGTATTCTCTACATTTATTTAATTTATTTTGAATCCCAATAGCAAATATACACTAAATAGATATCTAAAATATCCATTTTATACAGTACTGTCAGTATTGAGAGTTCTGTGTGCTGCCCTGCACAGAGGGCAGGGCAGGCGAGTTCCAGCTGCTTGTTTTTGACAATTGTAAGGTTCTTCCACTAAGGAGGGATCCTTAACCCGTGTGATGTCAAAATATAAAGAGGAGAGGAATACAGTGAAAAACACGATTACAGTTGTTATAGATAAAAGAAAACTGTTTCTGCTGGCCTAAAGGGAGTTTTATAGTCATTCCTATTAAGCTTGAAGCATATGATAAATCTTGAATCCTACTTTGAATGTTCAGACTGCATCCAATTTTATCAATAGCAAAACGTTGAAGGACATTTTCCTCTTAAAGTTGTAAGGAAAAATTACCAACAACTTTTAAAGGCTTTTCATCTGTTCTTGATATGAAACCTGCCTTTATCTCACTTAAAAGGTTGTAAGAATATATTCTAGCTTAGAGACAACTACCTGACAATATCATAGCTTTTTATTGCATCTTTGCTCATTATCAGAAATGGCACAAGAAATTGCCCTTGTAGTCTTGTAATTTTTGGTTTTGCAACTTTTCTTACAACACTTTGTGGGAGAGAAGCTAGGTCTCTTTTTCCTAACTGTGGAAAAAGTCACTTCCATGTGACTTTCAGGATTTATTTGAAAGAAAGAATATGTCCAAACTATGTGATTTAAGGAAGGCATTTAACATCTATTATAGGAAACATCAAATACAGTTTCCAGTTCCACTTCTAAGAGTCCTTCTGTAAGATATAAAGACTTTTGTTTAAATTATTCAAATGTAGGTTGAACATTGTCAAATAATACAATGGATCCTACTTAACATATTGTTTCTAATTAATTACCTCTGAAATAGCAAATACTTTGTAAACGGTTAAATAGCGTAAAATCAGCATTTTTCTGCAAATTTCAAGTATCGTAAAACCGATTTGGACAAGTTGCTTTTTGAAACAACCAAGCTGGGTCTCACTTGAGGAAATTGCCAAGTTGAACACTGTTCCTGGCTAAAATGCAGCGGAAGGTTGAAGGCTGCACCTCCCAGTACTTGACTGGGTTGTTGAAGAGGCTGATGCCACTGTACAGCGCTTTCTTCTTCCTCCGCCCCGTCGGGCAGAAATCGTTCACTCCCAGCTTGGCAATGTGGTTGGAATGAAGGAACACAACCTGCAGCAACAGAAAAACACAGGAGCTGGAATGAAAATGGGGAAAATACTCCTTAGCGTGTAGGTGACTGAGGTTTGCTGCCACGTGCAGACCTTGAGAGTAACAACAGCTTAAAATTTGTGTTAAATCTTTTAATAAAAGTCTTCCTCCTCCCCCAGTCTCTCCCACAAAGAAAAGTCATGGCATTTTGTCATTGTGTTTTTAGAATAATTTGACTCTATTCTTAGGGAACTTGGTTCTAAAATGCAGTTTTATATTCTTTTGTAGTAAGAAAAAAAATTAGCTTTTTGCAGCTCATTTTCAGGAAAAATTTTTTGAGTGTAGCATTTTGTTGTAATTTTTTTCCTTTCCTGCAGTTTGATTTTTTTTTTTTTAATAAGCTTTTATGATTTCAGCCTCTCCTAGTAGGAGAGTCATGACAAAATATGTGTCAGTTAATTATGCTTTTTGGTTGTGACCTAATCAGTGTGACAGTGAGAAAGTCAACTCAGAACTCCCAGAGCCGTGTGATAAGTTCAGTGTTTGACCTGCAGGTATTTCAGTTCGGGTAATCCAGGAGGAACCTTCTTCAGCTTGTTTTTCTCCAGGTGGATTTCACGTATACTTGGGATGTTGGCAAAACTTCCATTTTCCACTTCTTTGATTTTATTATTGCCAAGGCCTAGCCTAGAAATAGTACAAGGAATATTTAATTAAACACTAATTGAGATTCACAACAACTGGGGCAAGATAATGAAATCTTTGATAGGAAAAAATCACCATTGACCTAACGTGATTTAAATTCCACTTTAAGCAGATTGGCTCACAGCTGTTATCAGTTATCTGATGTAAGCAATTGTTCAGTTTTGCATGCAGTTTTTGTAATTAAAGTGGCAAGTGTTTAAATTATAAACATCAAGCTGCTTGTGAAATAAATCATATCATTTTACCAAGTAAAATTTACAGCTGCTAAGTGTAGTCACTGTACTAAATTCTAATATATAGCCAAATAACAAGCCTTGTCTAGAAAGGTGTTTTTATTGTATAGCTTCTTTTTAAAATACAAAGGGTGTTTTTTACTAAGCAGAACTACCTTCCAGATTTTCCTTCTATTTTTTGCTATAAAGCTTCAGGCTGCTTTGTTCAGAAGGTGATTCAGAAGCTGGAGCCATAGGTCATTTGGAATTGCTCTTTCTGCCCAAACTGCCATCCCCTTTCTCTCCATTCTTTCCTGATTTCTTCAGAAACTGAATTTGGTATCTAAAGGCAGTTCAGCAATTTCTGTTACTTAATTCAGTGCTGTTTAGACATATTTTCAGAGTTCTTAACTGAGCTTTACAGAGAGAACTTCCTTCTCCCCTACTTCAGCAATACATTGCTCAGAAACACATTTTTCTGTAAACCTCGTTGCATTTGAAATCACTTACCAAGTTGTTTCTTTTACCAGCTGCTGTATTTATGAGAATACATTTATAAGAATTAGAAGAACTTAGGATGCTTATGTTTTGTTCTTATCCTACTTTTCTGTTGTAAACTGTTGGCAAAACATGTAATAAGACTAATGTGGAGGTCTTGGGAGTGTGTTTGGGTTTTAAAGTTTGGTCTTATTTAGAGCAATTCTTACTAAAACACCTATAATTTTTATTCTCTTTTCTCTCATTAACAAGTATCAAATAAGGGATCTTGCTGGGCATTACATTTTAACAAATAAAGGGATTCAGTCTGGGAATTTTACCTTTGAAGGTCTTTGTAACGGTTAAAATCCTCAAGTTCGATTCCTGTGATCTTATTGTCATCTAAGTGAAGCTCCAGAAGACTGGAGGGCAAATCTGATAAAAAAAATGCAGAGTGTGAAAAAAAACAAGTCAACTTATTTTTTTGTTGGAGCATTTATTACATTCAAAAGAAATTGCTTTTGTTTGTGTTTAGAATTGGGTGAAGAATCTTGGGGAGGTTGTCTACATCAAAGGAATTGGTATTACATAAGTATGTTAATGAAGAAAATCACCAATATGGTTTGGTTTAAAATAATAACTTGAAAAAACCCAAGCCGTGGAAGGACATATGCTAATTAAGAGCTATAAGAGTTCAATAATTTGGTAATTTTTCTGGCTTCCTTTATAACAACTCTCATGGTTACTCAAAGATGTTAATCCTGTGTTTTGTGCATTTATCTCAGAGTCTGTAGTGGAAGCCTGTGGAAGCAGGGACAGTTTTTTGAAGATCTGCAATTTTTTTCTACATGATGTAGCAGTTGTGCTGTCACAGCTGCTAGGATGTGACTGGGAGGAAAGCTTTTGGAGCAAAATTGTGCTATTTGATAGCTCCTTCCCATGCCAGAATGTTTTCTCTTGCGTTTCCAAAAATTCCCAATGCACACTGCCAGTGAATGGACCAGGAGGTGGCGAATCTTTCCACAACATCCTCTAGTGAGGGACGCTCATCCCAGCCCGAGTTTGTTTGCTGCTGCTGGGCTCAGTTTTCCCAGCCTCTGTGTAGATGGCACCCAACACCAAACAATTCCTGCTGCCCTCGCATCTGAAGGGATGTGGCTGCTCCCAGCCTGCCCTTGTTCCACTGAGAATAAAATTTGTTTGTTTGGACTTGGTTCCAGTCAGCGTTCCATCTCCAATTCCAGGTACCTAAGTGACAGTATCCAGAGGGAAGGCCACCCACCTGTCCACTGCACATTTTTAGTACTTTTTATAAGCCACTTTTTTTAAACCTTTGTGCCATTGTAGCATTTGCAGAGAGAAGCATCTACACAGTTTGTGTGGGAATCATTAAAAGGTAAAAGGTTTATGGGAAAGCTGCAAAAAGCAGTCTCAGAAACAGTAGAACAGAAATCAGAGCTGCAGAACAGAAATTAGAGCTGCAGTTGCAAGTTTTGAGCATAGCTAAGTAAATAGAGAACAAGGATAGAAAACAATGACTTGAGTATTAAAGTTCAGCTAGCAGAAATCTTAAGGCTGCAGAAGAAGATAGCTGTCAAGATATAGAAAGTTTTAAGCTTCATAATGGAGTACTGTGCATTGTATTCTAAGGCTAACAAGCAAGCATTATTTTAAGCAAGTGTACATGTACTTGTAATAGTTGGCTAAAGCTACTGTCAGTAAGATTTTGCTTTCTGCTGTTGCCTGTAGTGTATTGTAACATGGAACTCAGTGTCTGCTGCTTGGAACACGAGCTGCTGTCATATACCTCTGGTCTCAGTCATGTAAAGAGACTTTTGAAAAATGAATACAGCTCGAGACACGTCCTGCAGTGTTCCCATCCTGTTTGTGAAGTGTATATACTTCCCTGGCTGACACGTTAAGTTTGCATTTGTGGTGAATGAGTTCACCATGAAGTCCTGTTTGGTTTGTTTATGTGTCTGACACCATGTTTTGAACCTCATGCTGTGTGTCTTTATAGGAGATTTCTCTATAACAAAAACAAAATTTAAATATTTTATGTTGGGGTGGTTTTTTGTGTTAAATGACAGGAGCTGATACTAGATTGTTTTGGGGGATTTTTGTGTTAGGAAGTACTACTATAGGCAGACAGAGACTTTCTGGTCTTAAAGTTGTCTGAGCAACTGGGGCGAGGTGGTTTTGATTATTGCTGGGGGTTTTTTAGCGTTCTCTTCTACAGGGATCCTTCTGTGTATGTACACATATACCTATATTTTATATATATTTATATATATTTATATATATATATATATATATGCATACAGGAAGAGATTAATAAGAAACAAGTTCTTTATCTGAATGATCAGAGATAAACACGGGCCAGCATTTTGTTTCCCTGTGATTTAAAGCATAGAACACAGTGTTTTGCTTTGTTTCCTTCCTTTTTCTCTTAGCTGGCGGTTTTGAGCAGTTGAAAATCATGAGAATTTGTTTCAATACCACACTGACCTGCAGAAAAAGCAGGTGGAGTGTTGTACTGAACTCCTTTATGCTACATTTGTGTGTGTGAAGGTCAGTAATTTGTCAAATTAGTGTTTTAATTTATTTTTACCTCCAAATTACAAGGTTGGGGTTTTTTCACATGAAAAAGTGATTTGAATTTGTAGTATGTTATAGTGAATTTAATTACATATTAAAAATAAGTTTTACTGAGCAAAACTACTTTGAACATTGTATTTGAGGTGCAGTGTAACTTTATATTAAAAATATTAAAAATTAAATTTAGAAGTGTTGGAGTTACATTTTAAACCCATAAAGGAAGTGTGAATTCTGCATCCCTTATGACCCTGGTCATATATTGGAGACTTTATCCTTCCTCTGTGAGGATTTTTGAGAGGCTGATGGGTGAAAGATGTGAAGTGACATCAAATGATGAATTTCTTTGTATTGTTCCTCCTGAGACCAGTGTCTGGACGTTCAGTGAGAGGTGTGGGTGTGCTGAGAGGGAGGAGGTGGGAGAGGGATCCTCTGAGAGTGTGCACTGTATTTGTGCATGGGACATCTCCTGGGACAGGGAATTGGGTACTGTGTTCAAAAAGAAGGTAGGAGGTGCTTTGGTAATAAGGAGAATACAAAACAGTTTATGACTTTAATAAGGCTTCAGATGTTAAAGCATGTTATTAAGGTGCATCCTGGTATAAATAAACTAGAAAAGGGAAAGCATACCTACCTTTAGGAATTGAAGTTAATTTTGCCTCTGCAATTCGTATGTGGTAGATATTTACCCCTTCGAAAGCCCCTGGCTCTATTCCATCATTGTTAAGAGGATTTGCACTCATTTCTGCCCAAGGGGGGAAAAGAAAAGCATTTATGGCATAGGAATTTTGTGTAGGTTAGACTAAGTTTTGAAGAGGTGATTTAAATGTATTTATGATTTCTGATATTTCAAGCACTCGTTAATGTCTGTCTAGCTTTGATTGTCTGTTCTTAGGGTAGCACAGCTCTCAGTGAATTAAGGCTACTTAGCTTGCAGGATTATCCAAAACTTGACCTTTGTAACAACTTCTCAGAGAAACCAAATTGTGGAGGGTATTCCCCCAGCATGGATCTCTCTTGAAGAGGCAACTGTGCCTCAGGGAGATGTTTGAATGGAAATGATGTATAATACATTCCATTTTTGGTAAAGACATTTTCTGTTCTACTTAATTAGACTTACCTAAGACATGTAGAGACTTCATTCCCTTAAATACATCCTTGGGGATTTTCTTAACCTTATTAGCATGAATTCTGAGCTCTGCCAGAGTTCTGGGTAGATTTGTTGGAATCTCTGTCAGTTGGTTGTGGGACAAGTACAGACGTCGTAGCCTCTTTGTTGGTTGAAAGGCTTTGGGATGGATCTTGTGTATTTTATTGTTGTTCAAAGCCAGTGCCTATGAGAGATGGAAAGAGCAATAGAAAGCTTTCTTTAGCTAGGGCTGTTATGACCATGACTTTGAAGTCATGGATTTTATATGTAATTCAGCAATTAAGCGTTTAAAATATTTTATTTTTCCATTCTACAAGACTTCAGCACTTTGTAGGTTCTTTGGGCGTTTCAGTTGATTGTGAAAAGCAAAGAAGAACCTGAAAGGTGGAGCATTAGCCAGAATGTAGAGCTGACATGGTGCCAATGGATCATGAGTATTGGCAAAACTGTATGTTTGTATTCAGATATTATGTAGGATTGTATGGGGTTATATACTTCAGTGCTATTGTTCCTTAATGCAGACAAATTCTCAAAACTCAGAATCTCATCTTTTATTTCAATATAATGCTGCAAAATAAAAGTGAAGTTCTTACTCTGAGTTTCTTAGATTTTAGTATCGGTATACGGCACTTGAATTCCTGTTTTATTTGTAATTTCCAGCTCCTGTGAATTTCAGTCTCTCTCTTCTGTACAGTACATGAGCCTTTTGGGGGCAGCTTTTTCCTCATTGCTATGTGTTATCAGAGAACAGGCAACAAAATACACATCTGAAATGATTTTTGCATGTCAAATCACATCTCTGCATTTCCATATTTAAAGCAATCATTTCCATTCCTTTTTTATTTCTTGGAGTCATCTCCTCTCAGGAATTGTGTGGAAAAAAAAAAAAGTAGAGCAAACAAGAATTATTTTTTCCCCAGAAAAAAAAAAATTAGTTTAGCTCAAGGAAATAAACAGGAAATGCTCCTTCCTAATCCAAGTTGCCATCTGTGCCTTTGCTAAGCAGAGTCCAGTGCTGAGCCAAGTCGTACAGAGTGAACTTTGCTCTCAGTGAAAATGTTGTTCAGCCTTGCCACAAATGAGCCAAGGAGGAAAAGCAGAGCAGCTCAGTGTGCTCAGCTGTCACGTAATTAAGTGGTGGCTCTGGTCTGTAATGTGGTGCTTGCTGATGGATTCCAGTGGCTTTCTCAGTCGTTGGAGATAAGAGACTCTTAGATCTTTTACACAGAATATAAACCACGGTTTGTGCATTTACCCTTTGCTTACTGCTTGGACCATTCTGCACTCAGACAGGAGACAAGAGAATAGGAAATGCTTCATTGCCAGCTCTGAATTTATATAGTTCCTGTTTTTTCTGTCCTGTCTTAGGCCATAATAATTAACAAGCTCAGTCATAAACACTTAGATCTGATAAATTTTCAGATCTTGCTCAAAAGCCAAGTCTGCCTAAAAGGATTTGTTTTATAGAATCACAGAATGAGTTGGGGTTGGAAGGGACTGTAAAGACCATCCAGTGCCCCTCCTTGCCATGGCAGGGACCCCTCCCACTGTCCCAGGCTGCTCCCAGCCTGGGGCACTGCCAGGGATCCAGGGGCAGCCCCAGCTGCTCTGGGCACCCTGTGCCAGGGCTGCCCAACCTCACAGGGAAGGGATTTCTTCCTAATGTGTTAGGAATGGTCCTTATGTTAGTTTATTGTGTCTTTCTAATGGAGAATGTAATTGATTTGCTGTAAGTTACGGAACACATTTGGGGTTTAGAGAGAAAATTTAAAATGGTCAGTATTTGTTAGTGGGGACTGTATCTGGGTACTGGATCTAGGGTGGCATCCAATAGAAACAAATATTCTAAAACAGATTTAATCTACTTCCCAGTCCTCTGAGACTCTCATTTCCTTTCATCATAAAAAGGGATTATTGTGTGCTGTAAACATCTAGATTTATCAGATTTATATGTTACATGCATAATTGAGCATGGTAACAAATTAGGAGTAAAGCCTCTGACTTTTCCACTAATTCTTTGTTTCTCTGTGTTCTGTTCAGGTCAGTTGGCTGTGTAGCTTTGATTTCAGTGCTGTATGTGCTGTTCTTTTGAAAGTACTCTCAGAAAATATCATTGCAGTTCTCCTGTGAGATTAAATTCTTTCTGCTATTTTCCAGCCAAGCAGGTAAAAAGGAGTACTTGCCTTACAGCCTTTAAAATGTAGGGGATGTTCCTGTGCATGCTAAGAAGTGAAAAATCTTGAGAATCTTTTTGGTTCGGTTTAGGTTATATGGTACATTTTCTGGATGTTGTAGAAAGTAGTTCTTAAAACTCAAAGGTATTTGCTTCTTACTATGTGGGAGCACTCAAATATGCAGGCATTAGACTATTTTTATCTATATTATTAGAGAAGGAAATACCATTTGTATTTTTAAAGTATCTAAATATTTCAGATTGCTAACTAAGATTACAAACTTGGGAAATAGCAAGCTTACATAAAGTGATGTGAGTCCTTGGAGATCGTTTTCCTTGACCTCTTTGATTTTGTTGTTTTGAAGGTCAATCATACGAGTATCTGGCGGGATGTTGCGAGGAATTGATGTCAAACCTGCATAAGTATGTGACATAAACAGAAACATTATGTGCTGTATATAAGTCCAAAGAAATTAACTGCCAGGCATCAAAACACAATAAGATTGTTGATGAATATGGTGGGGAAGAAAATATGAACAGCCGTAAAGCAAAGGGTAGAAGGGAATTTTTGATAGTGTGAAAAACTAATGATGTCAGAATGTACCACAAATGTGTGCATGGTTTTGGGAGGAATTGCTTCTGCTCCTGACCACGAAAACTAAATGGGGACTGCTCATTGTGGACTCTTTGAATCTGTGAAATAATCCTCAGAACATAGGTTCTTACAGGGCAACTGTTTAGTCCCTGGAGGAAGGATCCCTCAGGAATGCAGGGCAGGGGATCCCTGTTGAGGAGCAGGGCTGTGGATTCAGGGGTCTCTGCTTGGTGCTCAGTGCTCCTTTGTGCCTCTGCTCTGCCCTGTCCCTGGCACTGGGGTGGCTGCTTGAGGGGGCGTGGTGGGGCTGAGAAACCTGTTCTTGGTGTGGGCAAAGGAGGATCTCCACAGCCAGCACTTCAGTACCAGGATGAGAAATCATTAACATTAATCAGTGCCAGGACCAGAGGTCATTAACATAAATGAGGACCAGGACCAGAAGTCATTAACATAGATCAGTGCCAGTAGCATTAATCCCCCAACCCAGTTTGCTGTTCAGTTACAAACCCACTGCTGTTCAGGCCACCTGAGATCCTGAATCAGCAGAAAAGACTCAACAGGGACAGTGACTTTCTTTTGAGTGGAAATGCTGATGCATGAAATACTAAATGCTCTCCAAGTTATTAACAATTATTCTGTAATTAATGGATTGCATTTATCTAAAGATGAAGTCTATTAATGTGGGATTTTTCTGTGTGTGAACTCATGTAAAGCAGTTTGAAATCTGTAGGCTAGATACTGTGGTTGCTGCTGTCAGCAAAAGCTTCTGATTCCTTAATAATAACAACACATTTTTAAAACCCCAGGAATTTATGTATGGCAATGTTTCTGAGACACAAGGAGTCCAGGATGAAGTTTAGTAAGGTGGCAGGGCTGTGATGAGAACAAATGTCATTGTCACTGTGCTAGTGGTGAGAGCACAGTCCTTTGATTGCTTTGAATCATAGGAAAACTTCAGTGAGCACTAATTCAAATTGGCACAATTAATAATAAATTCACTTTTAGGGACTGGGATATACCTGCAGCACTGACAGCAGCACATTTGCCTTTGGCTAAACTGTTTCCAGGGGTGCTCACTTTGGTGGAAATTAATCTGAGGGAATACTTTGCATCCCATTTATATGCCTGCATAATAATTCATCCTTTAAAAGACAAATCCTCCAAAGGAGAGTCCAGTGGAGAACAGACACACAAATTCATTCTTACCTAGGTCAGAGCAATGGACAACTCTCACATAGCACTGGCATCCAAAGGGGCATGTTGGGAACAGATCAAAAGGAATTAGTGGTAGAATGGGTTCAGTGGTTGGAAATAGAGAATTGTCATCATCGTCGTCGTCATCATCATCTTCCATATCTTGGAGCATCATATTCTTTAGTGTAAAATATGAAGGACCAGTGAGAGATTTGGCAGAGCACAAGGCCAAGAAGAGAAGGAGTGTGTATTCCTTCATATCTTCTTAATCAGGATAACCAGTCTTGGAAAGTGAACAAAGGAACACAAAAACAAACACCAGGATCAGTGAATAGGGAACAGTAAATGAAGCTGTCAAACTGTTTACTTCACTCACTGCCACACTGTCTGGTCCCAAAAAATAGTCTGTTGTGAATATTGAGGTTTAATTAGTATATGAAAG
Organism: Sitta carolinensis; assembly: GCA_032173965.1. Classification (NCBI taxonomy): domain Eukaryota; kingdom Metazoa; phylum Chordata; class Aves; order Passeriformes; family Sittidae; genus Sitta; species Sitta carolinensis. The sequence goes on from CM063293.1 coordinate 3,520,394, forward strand.
ATGAAATATATAAAAGCAATCTTTTAAATTCATGCTATAAAATTACATGTAATATTAGCTTAAATTCATTAGGCATTCATGTAACATCGAAATATATTAGTTTAGTTTACAAATAATATCATCATTTGCTGCAAGCTTTGAAGTGGAATTTTTGTAGTAAACTTTACCAGAACTTGGTATATGATTTATTTTATTTGTTCTTAATGAAAAAATATTTTTAGTGGGATACACTGGCATATGTGCATTGCTTATAAAATTGGGAAGTCCTTGATTAGCAGTGCATAAAATGCACTCAGCGGGATACTTCCTAGACACTGGGTATTCCACTCCCTAAACACTTGAATTAAACTCTTCCTAGTCTAATCTGAAGCTTTCAATCCTAACAGCTTTTCCCGTGTTCCAGTCATTTGTTTATTATTGCCATTGATAATTCACCTCTGCATACAAACACATCTCACAGAATTGCAGAATTCCAGAATGCTTTAGGTTGGATTGGACCTTAAAGATCATCTCATTGCACCCCAGCCATGGCAGGGACCCCTCCCACTGTGCCAGGGGCTCCCAGCCCTGCCCAGCCTGGCCTGGGGCACTGCCAGGGATCCAGGGGCAGCCCAGCTGCTCTGGGCACCCTGGGCCAGGGCCTCAACACCCTCATAGGGAAGGATTTCTTCCCAATATCCAATCTAAACCTGTTCCCTGCCAGTGGGAAGCCATTCCCTGTGTCCTGACACTCCAGGCTCTTGTAAAAAGTCCCTCTTCTCGCTCTCTTGTTGGCTCCTTCAGGCGCTGCAAGGCCACAATTCACTCACCCCAAAGCTTCTCTTTTCCAGGCTGAACAAACCCCATTCTCTCTTGACTCCTGTTTGATGAGGGCTCATTTCTCTGAGAAGGACTTGCATGTTAGAAATCCATGACAGTGCAAATCAGTGACTTAAATTACATCCAGGAGAAAAGCTGAAATCTGGTAGTTTTGTATATGAATTCTTGAATAAATATTGGTTGGGGCTTTTATGGGTGTTTTTTTTCTTGCTCCTACAAAACTAGGTGCAGAGGAGAATGGAGATAATAAGAATTGCACAGAATGCAACAAACTCTGAGAAATGTTGTAGATTCAGCCTTCAGCTTGACATTGTTTCCCTCCAAAGCCCAATTCCAGAAGTCATTTGGAACCAGAAGTGTTTTCCACAAACCAAGAGGGACTGCAAGAAATTTTATTGTGCATGTCCTGTTTATAAAAATGTTTCTATTTAGACTGTCATAGGACTCTTTAAGGAAATACTAAAAGGGTGTCAATTCTTGTTTGATCACCTAATTAAATGCTTGCTGATCTGTTTGGAGATGAAAAATGCCTTTATGTAGGCATTTTGTCATTGGTCCTCCATTGCAGGAAAAGGAGTGCTCTGGTTTGTACTGGGGTTTGACTTGGCTAATTCAAAATGAGGTTTTGTTGTACCCTTTTTTCTGTGCAAAGTCGTTTTGATGTTTGTTGGAGGGGTTCATAATATCATTAAATGCAAATATCCTGCATACCTTGCTGCTCCTGTATCTGTGTCTATTTCAGGGAGTTTAAAAAGAAGAAAGCTAACATCGTGTTCAGATAATACAAAAAGAAACTTCTTTCCCCCAAATATACACCTGAAATCAGAATCACAAACTACTTTGTATCTTGTAGGTAAACAACATATTGCTAAATATAATATTTCAGTTGCATGCCCATTCAGGTAGGGCATGTCCTTTACTGATGTAACAATCTCTTAAAAGGATCTTCGCACGTATTTTTCCCATATATTTTCCTTTGTTTTCAAAATAATGTTCTCTTGAAATGCTCCTAGAAAGAATTTTGTGGTTGTTCTTGCAATCCCTTACAACCTCTGTCCTTGAAAGACTCTCTGAATATAAACAGTGCTGGGAACAAGGTGTGGAACCTCTGTTTGTTTTGGAGAGAATTGTTGTCATCTCTGGCTGTGCACCTCTGGAATATTTGGGCTTTTCAGTCTTCAGCTTTAGAAAAAGGCCAAAATCTTCACTACTTCAGTCATACCATCAATTAGGAAATGAGGAGAAGGAAACCTTTCAGACTTGCAAGTTCTCCTTGTTCTTGGACAAGTGGTTTAAGGGCTGAGCTGTCACACGTGGGCTCTCAGGCTCTCTGTTCTTCCCTGGCAGTTTAGGTCCTAAGTGACAAAATGCCCTGTGGTTTGTCCAGTCATGAGACCCCATTTCCAGATGTAGGATATCAAGTGTGATGATGCCTTGGGACATGGACTTTCCAAGTCCTTGCTGACTTCTATTTTGTGAGAGGGACTGGCTGTGTCGTTTAACTGGATCTAAAACTTGCATGTATGTTCCTAAAATGTTCTTTTGCATCTGGTGCTAGGAAGTTCTCTTATGAAATAATTCAAAATCTGTTCCCACACTTGCATCTGTAGCAAATGAATTGCATATTTCCTTTCACATAGCCAAAAATTAGGATTTCAAAGTAGGAAAAGATTGAGGCTGTGATTGGAGTAGTGGCCAATTTGAACTCTTGAAAAACATGTGTTGCTGACAAAGTTCTAGAAACATAGTGTTGAAATGTGTCACTGATGACATATATTTCTTGAGTTAAATCTCTTGAAAACAAGTCCCTTTATGTAAGGAAACCTAAGTTGTGATTTTTTTTATTTTAAAGGAAAAAAGTCCTTGCTTCATCGTTCCATTTTGCTCTTAGAAAATCGTTATTGGCTTTGTAGTTAGGAATGATCATCAAGCTTCACTCCAGGTTTGCATTAGCCAAAAAAATGGCAAAGAATGGAGTCTAAAGAACTGAGATTTATGAAGGTGTGGGGATGGTTCTTTCCTGCCTCAGGTTTTGAGTTTCCCAGTAAATAGATGCTGATACGACTATAAAATGCTCTGACTCTGCAGCTCTTCTGAAAGAACTTACAGAAACTTTCTGCTTGATTAAACTTCAAGACTAAGAGAATTAAAAAAAAGCCGAAAATCCGAGATCCTAGTGATCTTTCTGAAAATACTGTCATGAAGATTCTATGAAATACTATTTTAGAACGGATGGGTGCAGCTGTGCTAATGGTCCCCTGCTGCCACTTGAGCCTGGCTGTGCTCCTGGGTGCTCCCTGCCAGCTCTCTGGTACCAACTCTTCCTCTCCGGCTGTTCACTGAGCTGGTTGAACTCACTACACCAGCACAAAACTCATGGAAACAGCAAAACACCCATCATGTTCTCTTCAAGTGAAGAAACTGAGTCAGTCTGGAGTACCAGAACCAGCACAAAAGAATGGGTGGAACAGCCTGGTTGGCAGGGCTGGAACATTAAATGGAAAGAGGAGGAAGGAGAAGCCATGGGGGAGCCATTCCTGACATTTTCAAGCTGTTAGGCAGGCTTATGTGCTCTCTTAAATAATCCCCTGAGCAGCTGGTTGTCACTTGGACAAAGCTTGGCTTTGTCCATTCTTGTTTTAGCAGACCAGAACGTTGAGAATGAGTTTGTCAAAGAGTGTGGTGAATTCAAGCTCCATTGTACCTTCTTTATGGGAGGGATTGCTCTTATCCTTCAGCACAAAGAGCTTTTGAGTAGCCCCTTCTCCCTGGAACATGAGCCACCCCCGGGTGAGGTGACTGAATGTGGAGAGATGCCCTAAAGTGCTTTCCTGAGCTGTCCAAAAATCACTGCACTGGTTGTTTGGGACACCCTTATCCTCACTAATGTGGTCATCAGTACCCAAACTCATGTTGCCAATCAACACATGGAACATGGGTGCCTTTTATGCTATCAGTTATCATTTATAAATCATTAAATACAGGCAATGTCACAGTATAACTTAACACGATTAAAACCCTTAAGATTTTATGTGGGAAATTCCCATATTTCTGTGATGTGAAAATTCTTAACATGAGTTATGGGAAGAAAATCCCTTTCAGTGAGAACAGAAGTGTTAGAGTGGGAGGAGTGCATAAAGAAACCCAACAACAAATAACTATGAATTGCTTAGCAGCTGTAAACCAGTCCAGCAATGTGGACTTTGTTGTCTTATCAGTTATGATACTGAAGGAGTTAATACATAAAGTTTTCAAGTCTTAAAAAGACTCTAAATTATATTTAGAAATCACTTCTTTTACTGATGTACAGAGACAAATTTCCCATGGCATTGTTTCTGAAAAGGAAATGTTTAAATGACCTGGTGGTGGTCTTTGCAGAGGCTAAGAAAAGTCCCTGTGTTCATTAATAACACAAATCATTGCTCTGTGCACAGATTTTTTCCAAAGAAAGGCAAGACCATAACTGTTTTGAAATCTATATTTAAAAATAGTTCTGGTTCTATTAGTCATTGTCCCATTCCAGAAATAAAAGGAGTTTATGTTTAACTCTTTATCCACTCCATTGATTTACTTAAATTGCTGAAGAAAAACAGGAGGAAGACTTTTTGTTAGTATGATTACTGTAGAAATGTCTGTTGTGAGAAATAGTCCAGTATTGAGGTTGAGCAGTAATAATTAAGAGGATGTTTATAAAATAAGTTGTGTTTACAGAATATTTACTTTTTATGGAGAGCTGCTTGATTCTTGCTATAGAATGATCTATGGGCATTTTTTGGTTGTAGTTCACCTAGAGTTCATTCTTTCCTGGGTTGTTTTTATTACTTTGCTGATATGTACTTAAAAAATCCCACAAACCTGAATACCAAATTATAGAACTTTAACACTGAGTTGTTACTGTAAGAGCTGCTATTGTAGAGAAGATTTTCATTGATGATTATAACTGAGAAAAAGTATTATGGTCAGTTGTAACATTTTTCTGACAAGCCTTTGATAGTTAAATAATTCACTGTAGCTCTATTTGTTTTTCAACTCACGTGTAGTAAACACAGAAGCATTTCAGCTGCAAGTAAATTTTCAAATGTTCACATTTCTAATTCTAAATTATCTGATATTATTAATCTGCACATAGTGACTGACAGCCTTTACTCTTTGCTGCTATTTATATAGAATAGGTATTCAAACTGGACATACCTTGCAGGTTTGGAAGTTCTTCCGGAAGCACTGGGATAATCCACCTATGTCCAGTTATTTCATATTACAAAAAAATAGGGAAAAAGGAAGTTAAAGTGAGTTCTGTGAAATAAAAAGCATATATAAAGAAAAAGTCCACTTCCAAGCTTCTTGATCCTTCTGGCACCGTGGGTGATACCAGAGTAAAGTGCTGCTTCAGATTAGCCCATCTTAGGACTGAAGAATGATATTAAGGCGACTTGTTACCACTCATATGTTTTTCATCACTGCCTGTATTAGAGCCAAAACTTCTGGCTTAACTCTAGACGTCTAGTGGAAGACTTTATAAAACCTGTAGTTTAATAATAGTTGACATCAGGCCATTGGAAGTACAGTGAGGTCCATTTCAGGTCATTCCTGCTGTGGAATCCCACTTATTTATGATTGCACTAGCCATTATTCTTTTAAAAGTGTGACTCGAATAAAACTATAAAACTTCAGCCAGTGGCAGAGTAAACCAGTAGCCTGCAGTGACCTGCAGGCTGCCAAACCTTTCTAAAGTAAGAAAATCAGGACTTTTTTGTGTAGCTATGTATCAATTTTAGCTCTGCTTTCAGGGGGGCAGCAGTCTGGCTGGGGACAATGGTTCAAGATCATAAACTGGAGATTAGATTTTTAATCAGTATAGCTAATTTCTGTCTCTTGTGTGTAGGAAACAAAGCATATCTATTAATTAAAATCTAGACAATATTTTCAGTATTCTGTGATTGAAGTTGTGGGGGTAAAACAAAATCTTTGAGAATGTGCCCTGTTACAAAGTTTGTACTGATGAGCACATCACAATATTTAGAGACTAGGTTATTCTTTGTTTAGCTTTTGTAGGCCTCTGTTTATGTAAACTTCAAAAATGTTTCATTAATGGAGTTTACCTAAAGCAAGTGTCATAGTCAGGGGAGCACTTTGTGTCTTTAAATTTACAATACATTATACCCAGCTCTGTGCACATCTGACTTTATCTGTTTCTTTAATTACCTCCTTTCTGTGTTAAAAGTCTGGTCTTGCTTTTGGGAAAAAAAAGCCTGGCAATTTTACTTGATTTTTTGTTTTGTTTTGTTGGGTTTTTTTTTTTGGTTTTGTTTTTTATTATACATGTAATGTGCTGTTTGCAAAAATGCCTGTTCAAGTTGCATAATAGTTATTTTGTCTACTGTTACTTTCTTAAGGAAGAAAAAGATTCTATGCCAAAAATTAAAACTTTAGTGCTGTGATATCAACCAAGACAAGACTTGAGTTACCTGCAGCATTGCTTTTGATGTGTTCCAGTTCCAGCAGCACAGATGGATGATAGAGTCTCCCTGTCCCTTTTCCCAAGGAATAAAATTACAGTTTCAAAGGCAGTCGCATTCCCACAGAAAAATCTGAAGGGTGATCTTAAGCTTTTTTGAAATCTCAAATTGCATATATCTGCATTCTCTTGCCTGCTTGTAGAAACCAAAGCTTCCTAAGCAAACACTCCCCTGTGTTTTGAATAGCTTGGTTTGGATGGGTTTACTTGAGGAAATTAGTATTAAATTGCTGTTTTAAAAAACCCTCCAACACTTTCTTGGCTGTTTAATAGAAGAGAGCAGGGCCTGAGGGCTGTGATATAAATGCGCTGGTTTCTTTTTTCTCCTCGTTCAGTAGCAAAGTGTTGAATCAGCAGTTTCAGCTCACCCTGGGTTTGCAGCAAATTGTTCTTGAGGTTTAGTAACGTCTCAATTTTGGATCAGTACTCAGGGCTGTCATTATTATTTTCTCTTTTTGGTTGATTCTGGTGGTAGGAACACATTCCTATGTGTATAAAGTTTGTCATTGCCAATTAGATAATGAAGGTGACATACAAAGTGGTAGTATCTGGAAAAAATGTAACAATCTTACCTTAAAGTGGATTATCCATCAATTTTCTCCAGTATATAGCATCAGGAGGGCAGAAATAAATATAGCTCACATGCTGTTCTTGTAATGCATCTGCTTAATATCTCAAGACATGGAACCTGTATTTTGATGTGAATATCATTGCAATCTAGGATAAAATGCCCAGAAATCACCTTCTCAGGTCACTTGACTACTCAATTCTGATCTTTAGCTGGAACCCTTAACAGCAGTACTTAAAACTTAACCAGTGGTTCTCAATCTACTTTGAGCCTGTTCTTTTAAACATTTGCAGCACATTTTTAATTTTCAGGGTTTTAATGCATGTTAAATGTTGGGGGCTTAATGAAGAGAGATACTATCAAATAGTAGTCTGGGGGTGTTTTCTTTGCAATCAAATGTTGGTGTGTTTTCTAAAGAAAGACTGTGTTTAAATAACAGATTATATAAGGTCAGACTGTTCGCTCAGAACTTTTCAGTGATTTCTCTTTCCACCAATGAGACAATTGGTTGAAAATTAGAATTCTGTCTTGCCTTAAAATACTTATGTAATGTTTATTAGCAATGGAGATTGATTTTTGAGCAAAGAATAGAAGTATATCCAACACTTACACGATCCAGAATATTGTCTCACTATGGTGAAATATGCAGATTAAAAAGAATTTGGATGGTGTTTTATATTTGAAATTATCTCATCAGTGATATAAACTGCTACTTTTGATTTCTTTCTTGAAAATTACTGTATTTTGGATTATTTGATATGCCTGAGAGAGCAAACATATGCTGCCATATGTGGCTAATGCTTCCATTGCCATCTTTTTTTTTAAGCCAGTCTTGTATACATTTGTTATTCTAAAGCAAACTAAGTACTTCTTCATTTCTAGCACTGTTTATAAATGTGGTTTACATAATGTGATGAATCTAACATCAACTGCACAAAGCTGCCTTGGAGCCTGCCCATCACATTTTAATAACATGACATATTCCTTTCGTGCTCACAACCGGTCCATGTGTGGTGTGGTCACATATTTTGGTTTTAGCTAAATTTTGGCTCCTCTCAGGCTGGGCTACACCATTTAACCAGCTGAGTACACAAAATCTGCCCTTCAGCTTCTTGTAGCTCAGTTTGATTCTTCAGTATCTATATATAAATATGTTAAAAATCTTTTTTTATCATCATGCATGAATCAGCTTTTGCTTGTTAATAGTTTTTAGCCTGTTTTTTGGCAGCTGACTTAGAAAAATACAGTTTCCTTTGCAGTCAAAGTCCTCAGTCCCTGATGTTTGTTAGCAACACAGCAGTATTGGCAGGGTGGGTCATAACTTGCAATATTGAGAGCTTGTATACAAAAAAAGCCAGAAAGTCAAGTGTACGTGTCCACACATCCATGGGATTGTCAGGCTCATCATGACTTTTATGGATGCAAGGGTGTGCTGACCTGGAATGACTGGAGGGGCAAAACATCATCTGAAGGGTTTTTCACCTTGCAGACAGTTTCTGTTGCCTCTGCAGCATCACTTAACTTTGTTCTAACTCAGGCTACAGATTAATCCAAATTCCTCAGTGTGGGATCAGAAGCTCCCACCTGGCTTAGTCCCACCTTGATGCTCTTCTCCTTGGTGCTGTGAAAAGGTTTGTGCACCAAACTGGAGCAGGAAACTGCTTTGCCTGATCATTGAAGGCTTGAAACTAGTTCTGGTGTCTGGACGTGTCAATTGTCAGTGGTGCTTGTGATGCTTCTCACAGGTTTGGATAATGCATTTTTATGGAATATGGGTATTTATCTGCCTTAGAGACATTGGAAACACCAGACATTCCTTCATGGAAAATCAAACAGTAGTTAAAATCAAAAACTCTGCAACCAGTGCCAAACTACTGAATCACTCCAACAATAAGTTCTGAAGGAAAATTTTCTGTTCTGGAGTACAAGCTGGACTGAGAACAACATTTCCTCATAGAGCAGCTAGCATTTACTCTGCCAAAGTTCAACAATGCCTTTAAAAAAACCCAAATCTTGATCACCTGCAAATGCTGAATTTTCCCCGTTTTCCCTTTCGTTTTACCAAAGAGGATGAATAATATGGAATGTAAATGAGTGCATGTTCCTAGGCAGCCTTTGGGTAGATTCCTATGGTTCAAAACATAGAGGCAATGCTTAAAGTGGTGACTGTCATCAAGTTCCAGTGAGTTGTAATTTTAAGGAAAAAGAAATGTGCCCATCTAGTCTAGAAAAAAATATTTGAAGCACGTTGGAGTGAAAAGATAATATCATTTAATTTAGAATTAGTTTTTCCTAGCTTTACTTATCAACAAAAGTAATTTTTATTAATTAAACATCCAAAGGCCCATAAGAAGATGACTTTGATTCAGTTTGTGACTGACTGTTAGAAGTGGAAGCAGTGAATATCATATTCCTGAGATGGTAATTAGCTACAATTTGCACTTCTTTGTCTAATGAAGAACCTGGGTCTGTAAATGTTTGTGTGTACTTTGAACACATCTGTTTTGTAGATGGAAAGAGTAACAAGGTCTTTAGGAAGGTCTCCAAACTCAATTTGTTTGCAAGTTTTGAAACCCACAATTTTTCTCTTTGGAAAAGTAGAAATGAAAGCATTTCTTTCATTACTAATCATTAGTATCATTACTAACTAATAAGGAGAGTATGCTCTGGTTCAAGAAGTGATTTCCCTGTCAAATTAATTAACTCAGCCTGTGTTCGAGATGTGTGTTTTTATCCGTGGGAATTTTCTGGGAGGGCTTCATTTGTTTCTCATCAACACAAAAGCAATAAATCTGTCATGCAGGGTTGGGTCTAGTTCTAATTACTCCCAAGAAATTGGGAGCCTTCTGAAAAAGTCTGATTTACTTTTAGCTAACAACTGCTGCTACAGTTTTAGTATTACTTTCTCATAATTATGCTACTTTTAAATTGTACGTACTATGTAATCTATATTATGTTCAAGTGGGCGTTTAAAAAAAGGCAATTAAATTTGCTTTAATCACTTCTGTATCATAAAGTGTTTTGTTGATTTTTAGCATTCATTTTTGTTCCCTGCAGCTGTAAGGGAAAATCACAACTAAGTCCTATCACTATATTTTTCTAATGAAAAATTTTAAAAAATAGGAAGATAAAGACTCCTAAATTAAGCCAAAAGAGCATGTAGAAACTAGCAGAGAAGGATTGTCAGACAGATGTCCTAATACACAATTTCCAAAGGTATTTGTTTGCAAATATAAGCATGTTAGTTAAGAAGCTTGGTACCATGGATGGGTTTGCACTGCTTTTTGTCAGAGACAGAAATCCGATGACAGAAGCTCCTTTTACCACTCAGTGGAAATACTTATGTAAATTGAAAGAAAGCATATGTCATAATTGCATATTAACTTGTGGTATGGAAAAGGAGAGTCTTTTTTGTAGAACAATTTGTAAAGTAGAGGGTATTATTTTCTTCTTGAACACTTGTGTTTTACCAAGGATGATTTCCATTTGGTTTTACCACGGCAGAACAAAGGAGCCTTGACTTTAGAAAGTAACTTACTAATGAATAACTTTTATTTTGTTTAACATGCTAATTATATCTTAATTTCATAGAATCATAGAATGGTTTGGGCTTGAAAGGATCTTAAAGATCATCCAATTCCAACCCCCTGCCATGGGCATTTCTCAGCATTTAATTCATACTGTGGCTATACTTCTGCTTCATGGTTGTTAGAATTTCTGTATTTCCAGTTAATGGATAAGATGTACATCTCCTCACATAAAACCAGAGGATGTTCTTTGCTCAGGTTGTAAAGAAATTAAATACAGCTAAAATAGGAATTAATCACTGTTTCTGTCATTTAAGGTTTTACCAGCAGCTTTCAAAATAGCCTTCAAAATAAATACAGAATACAGGCAATGCAGACTATTTTGAACCTATATGTTGTCAAGAAAGAGAGTAATTATATTGGTGTTTCCAGTGCTAAAACTAGACCAGCACTAAAGAAATCAGTGGGTGGCATGTTCAAAACAGAAGGAAATACTTCATGAAACATTTATAGTTCAGCTGTGGAAATGTGCAAGAAAGTAAAGTTGATTTTAATGTTTCATATAGACCCAAAAAGTAATTGGTCTAATTGAAAAAGGAAAAATTCTTGCTTCCTGAGTTCTTTGTAATGAGAGCCAAAGTGAGCTGGGAAAAAAAAAGGGGAAAGCGTTTTCCCTGGAAGACTTGTAGTGAATAACCTGAGTAGGTCCAGAACCATCCTGCATTAGAGGGAGGCCATAGATGTTCATGTAGAACTGTCAGTGAAAAGGGGTCGAGAACCACAAAATGTTCCCAAGGGCTGTCATTCCCTGTCAGTTTTTAAGGAACAGAATTTGTGAGGCAAGAGGATGAAAGGTAATGGCATAGCTAACTTTCAGGGGTTTGGAGAAGTTGCTGTGAAAAAAATAAGTACATTTTAATCCTTTTTCCTAATTTTAATCCTTTAAAAATAGCATTACATAACTCACTTAGAAGATTCTTGTCTTTGTTGATAGTGTTGTTGATCATCTAATATTTCCACAGCTGTGTTCAGTATTACTCCTTAGAGAAAAATATCTCTCTTGTGGAAAAATAAGTCAGCTTTTATGCATTACTATCATATTAAAAATTCTCACAGAGAAACATAGATTTGCTTCAGTAATATTGCATGGCATACTTACAGATTTCTGTGTATATATTCATAATACTGCACACTTGGAATGAAAGTTCTTTTTACTGAATTAACAGAACTGCCTCAAACTACTTTGTAGGAAACTGTGTTATGAGCTGGTCTGAATAACTCACTTTCTCAGAGATACATCAATATAAATAACAGCCTAAAACAGAAGTAATGAATCAGAAGTTTGCATTTGATAACTGCAGGGAAATCTGCATTCTGTACAAAGAATTAAACACCAAACAAATGGAAATTCTACTAACCTATGGTAATTGTTTACTCAGTGGCTGTAGAAAGTTCCTTACATAACAGACTATTAGAGAAGAAATTACAAGGTAAATGGTTTTTAAGATGAACCTTTTAAATAATCCAACTCTGAATGCTTTAATCTACTTAAATCCTTGGGGGAAAAAAAGGCTATTTATTGAATGGAGCCAGGGTGGCTCAAGCAGACTGGAAGAACATTGTTTGGGGGGTTTCTCTCTACTCTTGAGTGTTTGTTCACTTGCAGAGACTCCAGAGAAAGTTTGTGTCCACTGTGGCTGGTAAAGCCAGACGAATGGGCGTGGAGCCCTGGGCAGGAACATCCCTGGCCTTTATGGGGAAAGGGAAGGGCACAGCCTCTGTACCTCCCAAGCACCAAGGGATTTTTTTGAGTCCAGCCTAACTGTTGTTGGACCTTATCATAAATAATCAGGCATTTCCCCCAGCTGCCTTGCTCCTAATAGCCAGAATAGTTAGGCATAATTTATGCTCTTGTAGAAAAGAAAGAAATGTTTATGAAGGAAGTTGCAGTCTGGGGAAGAGGCATTGTTCCTTTTTCTTGACATTAATATGGGCTTCAAATTAGTTGTAATGCACACCATTTTGCAAGCTGAAAAATGTGCAATTTCTGAATACAGAGCTTTGAAGTCAATGCCCCAGATAAACCTTATTGCCCATAAAACTCCCAAGTAAAAATTGCTGATTTTAGTCATCAAGACAGTTGATTTTGGGAGTAGCCCTGGGGATTCCCACAGAGAGGCATCAGTGAAGGACAGACCTGTAGGAAGTACAGATCAAACTCTGCTGCTGATTTTAGTTAGGGGCTGAAATGGGATGGTTTGTGTGAGCTGTGTGGGCTCATACAACAGTGTTCAGCCGTGGCAAGAGGAGAAGTTGCCATCAGGCTCCAGCCCATCTATCCCTCTGTTCAAACAAGATTCCCCTTTGTATCCTATATTATTATAACTATTCCCCCTTATGCTGTACTACCCTGCAACACCCAGTGTGGGAGTTTTTCCCAGACGTGACTGCAGAGCAGAGGGATTCATGTGCTGCTCCGAGGAACTCCAGAGCAATGACCAGATTGTGTGTTGGGAAACTTTTATGAACTGTGCACAGGCTGATAAAGTCAGTGAATTCTTATGGAAATGTGGAGGATTCTGTCCAGCAGCAGTTAGGCAGGATGAGGAAGGAGCAGGCTGAGCTCTGTTGGAAATGCATAAGCAGAACTGCCCTGGACCAGGTCAGAGCCCAGCTGGGCCAGTCCCCAGCTTTGGCAGTGACACTTCTACACAAAAATGACATTACTGTTTCTGGGCTTCCTTGGCTTCCACTTTCCTTGAAGCAAAGTAAGGCTGTGGGTTTGGGACAGATGTTTCATTGAGTTTTGAGATTCACTCTGAGATAGTTTGGCTTTTTTTCTGCCATTCCCAAGGGAATGGCTGGAGCTGTTCAGGGGAGGTTTAGGTTGGATATCAGGAAAGGTGGGTGCTGGGCACTGCCCAGGCTCCCCAGGGAATGGGCACAGCCCCAAGGGTACCAGAGCTCCAGCAATCTTTGGCCAGCACTCCCAGGGATGCACCCGGTGGGATCGTTGGGGTGGTTGTGCAGGGCTGGGGGTTGGATCCGTGATCCCCATGGATCCCTTCCAACTCAGAGTATTGTGTGATCCTTTTAAGACTGATCAAACATTATCCAGTTGAGAGAAGCACGTTTACTGTGTAAAAAGGTTGACACCATAGAGGTAATGAATCTGTTGTTTTGCTTTTGCTTTACTAACTGGAGTATCATAAAAGGGATGATAATTTATCATTAACTGGCTTCTGGCGTGGTCAAAATGTTCTATGTGGTACTTAACTCTGTGGGTTTCAGACATGCACAATGGTGTAGAATGTGTTCTTAAAGGTAATTTAATGACCCAGTAATGATGTAAAATTAAAGATCTTTATGAAGAGTTCTGCTTGATGTTCTCTCTTCACTTCTTAAACTGAAAAGTACAGTGCTGTGTCTTTATGGGTTCTCCTGATGGAATTTTAATGTAGAACAGGGTGTTAGCAAGGAACATTTCATCTGTAATGAGACTTTGTAACCTGGTTATTTGGAACATTAAACACATTATTTCCATTGAATTTCATTATAGCAGTTGTAACAAAACTGTTCAAATGCTTGTAGGCATTTAAGTATAGCTGCTTGGTACCTGAATTGGTACAAAACTTAGGAGAAGGATGTTAATTTAGTAGGAAAATAAAAAGCTAGATTCATTCTGATCATATGATTGTTTCTTAATGTGGAAAAGGAGATCTGTTTAATACATTTTAGAGGTTTTTAAGTGACGTCTTCGCTACTTTTAGATGGAAAAAGTGTTCCAACATTTTTCCACAATACTTTGGGCCTTGAGACTGAACAGAAGTTGTTGACATCTTTAAATCAGAGCTCTTATTTCACTTGTCTGCTGTTTTTTCCCCATTTAAAATGGTCTTCAGTGTGCCAAGAGAACTAAAATTAAAGCCTTGAAACAGAGTTTGGGATTCAATGGTAACTTACTATAAGAGAGTGGTCATTTTACTAAAGATGCAATAAAAGCAGAGATCTCTTTTGTTCATTAGGAAACAGAAATGTGTGTCTGCTGAGCAAGTTCAACATATTATTATAAATCTTCTTGTGTGGATGTTTGTACCTTTTTCACTTTACAAGAAGACAGTGAGACTGTTATGCAGGGCTTCTTCCAAATGAGGGTTGGTTACACGGTTCACTAAACCTTTAAATGCTTCCTGCAGCCAAAACCAGCTTTAAAGGAAATCTCTTTAAAAGCATTCACTATTTCCAAAGGGTTGCCTTCACCTCTGAGGTTGGGATGTTCCAAAAGGTGTGGTTCTGACCCCTTAGAGCAATGATTTGACCTGAAGTTTGGACTTCCCAAACCTAATCCATGACTTCAGGGAGGAGAGGTGGTGTAGAAGTTGTAACAGATGTTGGTACCTCGAGTTCTTTGTTGTTTTGGTTGGTTGATTGGTTGGGGCTGTAAATCCAAAGTGGGTCCCTGGGGTTACACTTCCATCTAAGGAGAGATTTTGAAGCTTCCTGAGGAACCTTCCAGAACACCAGAGCTTGTACTGGTCTGCAAACCCCCAGTCCGGCAGAGTTGTTCTCTGCAAACTGTTTCATGCAGAAAGTTGTCAGGGTTATTGAGTAAAATTATTTTGGCAGTATTTACTTGTAATTTTACTATTTTTCTTTTAGTAGACTTGTCTGAAAATTGTATACATTGGAATGTAAACATAGTACTTAAATTAGAATGTTTTCTCAGGAGAGTTTCCACCAGTTAACGTGCTGTGATGTAACTGTTTATAAAGCTGTGACTTGAGAGATCTTAAAAGTTCTTTGATTTCTTTCAGTAAAAGCACAAATTTTTGGTAGAGAAATGTTAATTCTGTTTCCTAGTTCTGATAGTTATTTTCTTTTAACATGCTAAGGGGTTTTTGCAGTAAGTGCAAGCATGATGGATATTTCAGAATCGAAATTCAGAAGTTACATCCACCACTCTCTATAGCGTGAGTGAAATAGTGAATTAACTGTGTGAAATTCACTTTGTCATGGGCAAACAGAAAGCAAGTGCTCACACAGCAACTCCTTTTTGGGGGCAAAGTAGAGTGATTTGTAGCTTTGTCATGGAAGGATCTCTGTTTATTAAATAGAAGTGGAGAAGGGTATATAGTATGAACTCAATGTTTTTGGGGGTCTCAGAGATTCTAACAGCCTCAACACATGGGCATTAATAGTGAAAATCTCATTTTGGGAGGTATTTGATGCCTTTATTTTCTCAGGGTCTGGTGGGGTTTTTCTTGTGTTCTTCTCCTAAGAATGTTCTTTTTCCTTGTTTAGAGAAAACGTTGCCGCTAGTTGTTCCTTCAGATTCAGAAAGCTACCCAAGCTTCCATGGAAACAATTTTGTTGGAGGCCTTTGCAGTTTTTATCATACCAGAAGTGCCTGTCTCTGGCTCAGGCAGATCCTCAAAGTTCCATCATCGTTTACTCAGTAAAAATTACTGTCTTTTTTACCTTTTGTATTAATTCAGTGATAACCATAGGATGTCTTCTGCTGCATTTCAATTTATAATGAGATTTAGCAAGTCTTGTCAAAATTCTGATGTGGGATACTTAAGCAAATAATGCCAGTCAGAACTTAGAAATCTAACAGAGATTCTGAACCCCCCAAAATCCTCTTATGCCACAAAGTGTTGTGGTTCTGGCCTGGCTGTGGCTATTGAATCCTAACCTCTCCTAGTCTGGTCTCTTACTACTGTAAAATATCTTTCCCTCTTACAGTTTCAACATTCACACCTTGTATTCAGATCTGTTTACCTTGCCTTTGTCTCTGGCTGGGTTACTGAAACGGTCATATTCAGAGTTTTGCTGTACTAGAAGTAGTTTCCTCTCTGAAATGTTTTAAAAATTCTGATGGGACATCTCTGCAGTCATAGAAACTTGCAGCTGGTTCACTCTTGAATTTGTCTGTGAATAGAAGTCAGCTGCATCTGTGTGTAGAGAACAGCAGAAATGAGAATGCTGCTGTGCATCTCTGAAATCTGACTGCCTGGCAGAAATGTTATTGGATTGGCTTAGCAGGATCTCCCTCAAAGCAATTTTCCTCTGGAACTTGCCATGAAGGCTCTCCCAGTATTTATATATTTATAAAATTTAGACACACGTACTATTTTATAAGACTTCTGAGTCTGATAACACTCAGCAGAACTATTATTCCATTCTCAATCCAATGACCTTCTCAAAGTATATTCATTTCCAATGTAAGCCTGCAAGAATTAATTGTTTACTCAAATATATTTTAGTGAATAAACTAACTTTAGTGGGTTTGTGTTGAGCTGTCCTCGCATATTTTTATCGTTCTGGCAGCCAAAGATTCTGCACTTGCTCCCATGTTTTTCTTGACCAAGAATTCTCAGGTCACTGTGTCCTAGATAGAGTCACAAGCTGTAAAATGGTGACAATCCTATTTACTTGTTTATAAAATTCTTTCAAGCTTACTGTCTAGAAGTGATGAGAGTTTTATAATAAAGCCCATTCCACTGCTAGTATAATTGGTACTTTTGAGGAGTGGATTTGAGCTGCTTCCATCTGACATATGGAAATGTATGAGTTAAATTGCCTGTGTATTTCTGAAGTGAGCAAGCACCCGTTTGTTGCTCACCCTTCATCCCTTGGCTTCTTTCTCCTGCTTGGTCTTCTGCCTCTGCTACTGCTGTGTTCCAGTTTGAAAACATTTCCCTTCAGTCTCTGTCTCACTACTGGGGCTTCACACTGGTGTTGTAACTTTACCTCAGGTCACATTCCATTGCTGAGGGCTTCTCATAGGAGCAACTCCCACAGCCTAACATCAGGCAAGCCTGATACTCACATGAAACCCCAAAGGAATAATCTGAGTCCAATCACTCGCATAAAATTCACTTTCATGGTATCCTAATAGTGAAAAAGCACATCTTGGAGAAAGAAATGTGTTAATGGTCACAATGAATCTTGATTCATCTGTGTTTTAGTGGTGTTATCCCCTGAACATCCAGTGGAGAATTTCTGGTGGGTCTTTTGAGTCTGAATGTTTGATGAGAGAAGAATTCTTGAATGAAAATACTTGCAGCAATATGTGGTGTTTTGCTTAAATTTATTGTAAGACTACACATTCTGTACAGTATAAAAATCTAACAAAGTAACTATGGTGCAAATCAATGGAACCTATTGCTGTGATTTTAAAAATAATTTTAAAAAATTAAAATATGCTTTGATTAAAAAAAAAAAAGGCATCCAGATAGAAATTAATTGCTCATTCCTCTAGGTCATCAGAATCTTTGTTTGAATACAGGAAGGTTTTAGGGTCATTTAAAACAAACAAACAATATAACCTTTTTATTTAAAATTTCACTTGGAAGAGAGCTTAACATGTAAAATGTTTGGAAGAAAATCCAGTCCCGTATGTGTTTTAAGAAATTTGGTTCCTGCATTGTTATAATGTTCATAGCTCAAGGCCTTTTGTTTACAATTTTTACAGTGGATTGTACCACTTAAAATGTTTTAAATTCAGGTAATCAAATAAGACAGGGCCAAGCTGAGGGTTGAGTTATATTCTTAAATCCTAAAATCTGATCTTAGAGAGGGTGTGCCTGGGGGCACAGTTTGACCTGTTGTGTTTAAGTAGAATAGTGTTAATAGAAATAAAAATAGTTGTCATAATCTTAAGCTTCAGTTTTTACATTTAATGGTTTTATAATGAAACAGTATGAAGAAACACACTGGTACCTTACTTCAGTATATAATATACAGTATCATATTTATGGTAGGAGGAAGAGTTTAAATCAGAAATAAGCAGATCAGTGAGCGGAGAGAATAAATAAAGCTGCATTTCTAGAGATGGAGGTTGTAATGCAGAACTGGGGGGGTTTATTTGGTCTTCTTCTGTGGCTTGAGAACAACACTGCAGTAGGACCTTATGCAGGAAAACGAATGTGGGGAGAGCTGCCTTGTGTTGATGTAGTTGTTTTCCAGGTGAACGTGTTCCAGGTGGGACTCTTCAGTCTCCTCCTCGCTGTGGTCCTGCTCGTCCTCGGGGTGGGGCTGGGTCCTGCAGATGCGCTCGGGGGGCACCGTCCTGGCACGGGCACGAGTCATGTTAGAATTATTCCAGAGCACTCCACTGCATCATCTATCTCAGACTTGCTGTCTAGTTAGATATTTGCAAATGCTAACTTAATCAGTACATTAAGTTTTATCCATTGCATGTTTACTGAGGACTTTCAAAAGCCTTTCTTTTTAACATTCTATCCCTGGGTTGTTTTCTCATTTTTGTTATAATACTGAGTTTTTCCTGAGGAAAGTATTGCCACGTGTAGCTGAATGAAAACTTTGTCTGCCATGTGGGAATTTTCTTTGTCATTCCTTTGCCTTACAAAACAGCACAGAGGGCCTGGATCACTCAGGTGGCTGCACAGCTGGGGCTGGTGGAACCTGCTCACCAGGTGACTCCAGCTGCTGACTTCTCCCATCATTTTGTTGCACTCTGGGCTCTGCTCCAGGAGCAGAAAAGCTGGTGATTGCTGGTGAGGAGCATTTTCATAACTGTGAGGAAGGGTAAAATCTCACTTTCATCATATTAAGAAATACTGCAGAAGAAAACTCGGGATTCAACTCCTCCTTCTGATTTTTTTTTTTTTTAACAAATATTTACTTAAAAATAACAAATTGCTAAAGCAAAGTATTTATTTTAATGGCATTAATATAACAAAGAGCTTGGAAATTACCTTATTTTATTATTGTTCAGTCTTAGAAAACGTAGTTTCCTCATTTCATCAATCCCAAAAGGTACAGCCTTCAATTCATTGTGATCCAAAAAGAGCTCCCTCAGGGAGTGGTAAGCTCCAAAAAATGAAACTGGGTCGATGCCATCATCAGTGAGTTTGTTAAAGGACAGGTAGAGATACTCCAGCCCTGGCCTCATGTGGCCAAACACATAGCCTGGAATTCTTTCAATCTGATTTCCTATAAGTACCAGATGGAGTAAGGATTTTGGCAGATAGGAGGGAACATGATACAACTTATTATAAGAGAGATCGATTGACTCCAAGTTCCTGCATGAAAGGAGAAAAGAGAAAAAAGGCTGAAACCCCTCCAAGCTCCTGCCCTGGCAGTGCTGTGTTCTGTACAAAGCTCTGCTTCATGGCATTAGCAGGGAAGGAAATTTCCAAGGGAAATTTGTTTCTGTTAATGGGGCAAAATGTGTTTTATGGAACATGGTCGTGCATAATTACTCTGGGAGTAGAAAGAATGAAGTCATGAATTACCAATCAAGCACAATGATTTTGTTGATGGGAAGAGGTCTTCAGTAATGAGGATGGGGGGGCTGAACAGAGGAATCCCAGGGGACTAATTTGGGATTGCTGCAATAATGAGTTACACTGAAGAGCTGGAATAACTCAGGATTTCAGTCATTATCCGTTAACAGGAGTTTTATGCTTTGTTCTGAAGCCCATTTGAAATGGAATTGGGTGAATGAATCCATCCCATGTGCTCCCAGGGATGAGAGATGCTGTCAGTAGTAACAGCGTGGTTGTTTTCAGCTTCAGGAATTTACAAGTTCAGGAATCAAGGGCTACAGATGCCAGTGATGGCCAGGCACCCTGCTCAACTTGGCAAATTATTTAGCAGGAAAATCAAAAGCACTATCATCTTTTACTACTTACATTCTCATTGCTCACTCTGCTTATATTCTGCTCTTAGTGCAGCTGCATGGTCTTCCCTTCATCTTACTTAGTTTTATAATTCTTAATCCAATGGGAAATAAGGCTAGGGTGGTATTAAATTATTTTTAAATTACCTCTGAAGTAATTATGTATCAATACTAAATTGCCATATAATTGTGTATAGTGTTATTATAATTAATGTTCATTTTTGAATGGGTGGTCAGAAAAAATACTGACTTTTTTGATAATATGGTACAGATTTGAGGTAAAAGATCTTTCTATTTGGCAGCTGACTGAGCATTTTCTAGATTATGCAATTAGGCAAAGGAAATTTAGAAAAATCAGCAAAGGAAAACGGATCAAAGCATAATTACAACTCTAAGTTAAAAGTAATGAAGTGCAAATGTTTATTTGATTATCTGACTCACTAAAAACAGAGAAAAAATAAAGTACTTACTCTTGGTTTATCCAAGCCAAAGGTGCTATCCTGTGCTCTTCTAATTTGTTATGCTTTAACCCAATGATGTTGATGTTTCTGGTATGGTTAAAGCAAATTTCTGACACTTCTTCAATTTGATTATGTTCAAGATATAACTCCTGTAAGTGCATTTGGGAAGAAAATTTGTGAGAGCAGAACAGGCTGGGTTTTCCCATTGCAAATTCCCAATGGAGCAATTCCCTGTCCCCTGTGTTCCCTGCTCTGTCTGTTAATCCTGAATCTGAACCAGTGTCAGGTTGTAGCTGGAGTGGGACCTTCAGAAACACAATTTTTCAAAGCAATTGTTTTTTCTCATTTGTGAGAGTACAGATTGCTTTGAAAGGGCAAACAGAAGGAATTACATCTTTTTGGGGGTTTGTTGTTGTTAGTATTTATTTTGGTTGCTTTGTTTTCTTTTTACCTCAAGAGTGGCAGGAAGACCTTGTGGGATAATTCTAAATTTATTTCTTCCCAGTCGCAAATAAGAAAGACTTTTCAAAGGATAAAAGGCCAAAGGACTGACATTTGCTTCACTAAGTTTATTTCCTTCTAATTCCAGAGTGACCAAGTTCTTTAAATCTAAGGAGAAAAAGTTTAATTTCAGAAATTAATACCATCTTATAATTTTTAAAATACACATTTATAATTTAACAGTCTTAAACATTACCCAGATCCGTTCACAGCAATGAAAAAAATAAAATTAACTGATTTTATTATCTCATAATCATGGAATTATATTGTTTATAAGTTTGTAGGGCTTTAGAGATTGACCACAGCTTTATTTACATTTTCCTCTGGCTGTCCAAATGGAAAAGGCAACAGCTGATCCAGTTTAGATGGGATCCTTTTGGCAGGAGAGGAAAGGGAGCAAAAAAGTCCATCAAATTCTGACATGGATGGTACCCTTTCTTTTTTCTTTCTTTTTCTATTAGCCTGTGTTTAAACTGGCTTAAAATGGTCATTTTTTATCATTATATTCTCCCTTATTTTTCATGGGCATCAAATTCTGTTCTCTTCCATGCAATTTAAAAATAGCTAAAATGGTTTCACCACACATAAAGCCATCAGGTGTAAGGTGGAGATAATAGGTGTCTTCAATATGCTCCAAATTCATCTCCACTTAGTGACCTTAAATTTAAACTGCTTTGGGAGAGGAGCATAAGGGAAAATATAATTTTGAAATACTTTGTCATGCAAATCTTTCAGCTTTTGTTGCCTTTTGAAAACATGACACTTCAAAACTAGCAATTATTTTTCTGTCGAACCAGGTGCATTTGATTCAGCATTCAGCTTTTCAAATTTATTTTTAGCTTTTCATATGATTGATTAATTAGTTTCTTAAATACCTTTTAAGCCGTCTTCATCAATGGCATGAAGTTGGTTGTCATTTATTTTTATTTCTTCCAGAGTTGGTGGCAATTCAGAGGGAATAAGTACCAGCATATTTCCATCCAAATACAAACGTTTCAGCTTTTTCAGGATCTTATCACAGGAATGAAGGAGAGCACTTAGATTATCAAGGTGCAAAATAAGTTAAATATACAGATAAGGTTTTCTTAAACACACACTTTGTAATGTTTTTCAGAAGCAGTGTAGTAGTATCCCATGTTTTTAATTTAAAAGTATTGTTTTTCTCCTGTCAGTCTGATTAATAGGTTACTTTCTGCTAAATATTAACAGAAGTGCCAGTTAATGTCACATGGAACTGCAAGAGCTTCCCCACAGCCCTGCTGCAGTTCCCCAGGATCACTGTTTGCATTCCTGCTGCTCTCTCTGACTCGTGGAGGTATTGCCTCACTACACACTGAGCACTGTTTAGGGCTTCTAAGTACATGCATTTAGAAATTAGGTGCTTGTCTTCTTCCTTTGTGAGCAAACTGATGATTTTCTGTTGGTCAGCAGATTTACTCAGGAGAAGGACAGCAACTTTCAGTAAACGAGGATTTTTATGCTTAAGCCAGCTTAAAAAGTTGGTATGAAAAATTATCACATCTTAATTCTTGATTATGGTGAGAGATTTCTGATTTTTTTTCTTTGAGAAATCTCTCACATAATCAAAAATTATATAGTGAATTTTACAACGCTTACATATACACAAGGTGCAAAGTGGTTTAGATCCATAAACTGAAAAGCAAAAAACATTCTTTTGAGCAATAATTATTGAGAGGGTAGCAGAAGAATTAGGCTTTCTTACTTTGAATGCTTTGGGACCTATGCCAGGAGAGGTAATGTTATTTTTACTGAGATCAATCCATTCCAAATTAGGTACCCCATTGAATGCTTCATCTGAGATAGTAGTGATGCTATTTCCTGGGACAGAAGGCAAGAAAAAATTTGAGTTACAAAATACAATCTGCACCTGAGGTGTGTAATATTGCACCTAGAAAATATATAACAAAAATAGCATTATGCACAGTAATTTTGTGTAGATATATTTATCTTCGTATTTAAACACTGGTATGCAAATCTAATGTTTTTAATTTCTTGTTTTAAAAGCTTAGCCGTAAAGTTAGTTCTAAAACTTTTCTGTGTTAAGGAATTACAGAGTATTCACAGTGCTGATGACTGCATTTGAGGGTGGATTGAAGTGATGGAAGTCATGCAAAGCAGACCCATTAATTACCTGTGAGGTCTAAACTCGTTAGGTCTGGATCCGAGATGGGAGGGATTTGTGTGAGTTTGGCATTAATGCAGCTTACTGTGGTGTCCGAGGTGGAACATCCCGATGGCAAAGGAGGAGCTTCTAGGGGTGGGAGAGGAATTGGGAAGTGAGATGGAATTCTGAAAGCACCATCATCTTCATCACTCTCATACTGCACATCTCCTGCAGCTCCTGTTCTGGGGCCAGGCAGCTTCTCTCTGCGGCGCCCTTTGTGCCGCCGGCGGTTCTTTCTGCCTTTCCTTTTCCTTTTCCTTTCCCTCTCTTGTCACCCTCCTTGTCTCTAATCTCTGTCACTTCTGTTGGGAGCAGCTCATCCTTTTCCATTTGAGTTTGTGCTGATGGCAGAACATTGGTGGTGTCGAGGTCCTTGGGCTCTGGGGAATCACCAGACAACTCAGTGATGTCATCCAGGGAAATTATACTGGAGTCCAACGAGGAGGCTGATGGGGGGAAAAAACCAAAACAACACAAGAGTCTGATGAAACTAAACTACTAGTAAGCACTGTTTCCCACATACAGTAAAAAAATATGACCGTAGAATATTATTCCTCTTGGAATACAATTTAAAGAACAAAACTGTGGTCTTAAATTGCTGCTTGAGAAAAGACACTTGACCATACAGAACAGTTTGTACACAGCGACTATTGCTGACAACTAGACAAAAAGGTGGAAAAATTAATACAGTCTTCATTGTCTTCCTTTTTGACTTATTATTAATTATGGGGTTTGTGTTGATGGAGGTGTTTAAACAGGAAAAATAATGTGTCTGGGAGTGGGAAGTTATTTGGAAAAAATTCACAAAGGTCAAGACTTTTTCTCCTCCAGCAGGGACTGTCAGGGGAGGAGTTGGCTGCAGGTGGGGATCTCACCAGGGAAATCCATTAACTCCATTACCAAAATGCAGCTTTTACTTCCATAATAGGACAATTCTAATAAAAGGAGTTTAAATGTCTCAGTCAACATGACTCTTACAGTTCTACAGTGAATTTTTATGGTGTCTCATCTCAGAATGCCACATTCACATACACACGAGGATAAATATTTCTTAAAAAAGGAGGAGGTTGAGTTCAGTACTTTGCAGATATTAAATATTGGGAATGTGGGAAGCAAAGGAAGGAAACAACATCTCATATTTATCTCCTCCATTCCTTTTCTTTGTAAAGTCATTGATTTTATTTAAATTATTGTGAAAACCAAGATTGTAGTTCTGTGGCTCCTCTTGTGAATTGACTTTCTTCTCTTGATTTACGTCAAATTGCTGCAGGTTTTTGCACTCCTAACAAAGATTTACCCCTCTGTATGTCTAATACATCAGTAATGGTCAGTAGTTATCAATGGATCCTTTGTAAATGGAAGTGGGATAGAAAAATATAAGTAGAAATTATTTTTTCATACATTTACAAAGTCGTGTAAAGGTAGGAGAAAAGCAGAAAGGGGAAGTAAAAAAAAAGAAATACAGTTATCTTTCCTATTGCATACTTAGCATCATCTTTTCTTTAAATGTTGTCTCAAACTCATCTAACAGATTACTTGGAGAAACTGAGGTCACCTTGAGTAGAAACTCTGCAAAGCTGCTTTCATCATGGAATTCAGGATAACGTGTACCTTGTAGCTCTGGGCTCACTAAGTGCAGTGTTTGTGTAAGGTTTTAAAGGAGGCCCTTTGGAACCAGTAAATCTGCGGTGTCCCATACCAGGCTCAGAACACACGGGGCAGCATTCTCCTGCAGGGATGACGGTGTGGGGACACTGCAGAGGGTGGCACAGGGCTGTGTCACAGATCACCTCTCCCTTGGAGCACAGGCAGGTGACACAGGGCTGGGGAGACCACACGGCTTTGTCAAACATGATCATCCCGTTCGCCGTGCACTGCCCCTTCCTCCCTAGGGACAGAAAATGGGAAACTGGAGTCAGCTTCAAGTAAACCAACTGTGGTCATTTAAAACTTTGGAAAGAAGCAATGCTATTTTGTTCTCATTTTGAAAATACATAGAATACACCCTCTTCAAAGGATCTTACCATTATTCCTTACTTTTCATATCTGTATTTTCTTCAGCTTATGAGTGATCTCCAGTTATGCAAAACTTGAATATTTTTTCCAGACCTTCTTCTATTCCTCTCTTGTGCACTAGAGATCTTTTCTATTATCTTGCACATTAAACGAGAAAGTTTTATTAAGGCCCTGTGGAACTGGGAGGGTAACAATATTCAGTTTATAGTGACAACTCATAGGATTGGTGGAAGTAAAGCCTGTTCTTGGATGACTGATGTGACGGCCAAAATCTCTACTTCCCTGTAACTTGCTTTATCTGAGGGAAAAAAAAACAAAACCAAAAAAATAACCCTCTTTGCTAGAAAAGCAGCAATCTAGAACAACTTATGCTATGAAATACTCTGACTCTCAAGCTTCTGGACACATATCTACAAAAGATTGAGATCTCCCCAGGGTACCAGCTGAAATTTTCAGAAAGAAATGTAATTTTGTGAGCTCTAGTCAGATATTCAGTAGGCAAGTGATTTGGAGAGCACAGACATGGGGAGGAAACTAATCCCAGTCTCCCTTTGCTTCCAGTGGTGGAGTTTACCTCAGCAGAATCTTCTCTGGGCAGTTCTCACCCAGACTCCAGGATAAACATTGCACTATAGCAAAATGCTTTTTCATCTTTGGTCTTTTGAGAGAAAGAAAACCAAGGTTGAGATTCTTCATCCCATGCCAATATCCCTGTTTTTGCATCTACCTCTAAATCTTGTTGAGAAGCTGAACTCCCTCACACCTTCCTTTTCCTCTTTCTAATCAACCTAAGAATGCATTGCTGAAGTGTTGTTTCGAGATGAAAACCCATTTCCAAGTTAACTTTGTTCTTCCCTGCGTATAAAGAAAAGGAAATTTCATTTTTTCCTCTTCGGTTTGACTTCCTCCTTCAGATGAAAATTAATACGGTGGAAAAATCTTATCTCACCTGAATCTGCATGCCAAGAGACTTTCACTTGTGGTGCACAAATTGTCTTTGGAGGGGTTCTTTGCAGGGTTTGTTTTCCCACACTCTGCCCTGCTCTGTGCCTGGGTGTTTAGTTTTAATAAGAGTATTCAGGATAGCTTCTAAATAACCTTGTAAGACTGTTGTAAATATTTAGTTTGAAATGTCTCTGGGATTAATATTTGTCTCAAAATGAGACATTTTGCAAAGTCTTTCAAGGTAGTCCTACTTCATAACAAAGGTTCTTCCTTTGTCCTTCTGCTTAAAGACCACTGGATATCAATCTGTTTTCCACAGTAAAAAATAATTATCAGAATTGTCCAGTTTGGATGATCCTCTATATTCTGTATATTTTTTTAAATGCTTTGATTTAAATTGCTCTTAGGACAGAAAAGGCAAGAAATTAAAGTTTTGAGTAGTTGCATCTTGTTTTTTCAAAAGTCTGGGACATCTCTGCCTCATTTCAGCTGCATAAAGTTGTTTTGTAAGCAACTCCAACCATGTCAACTGGAGGAGGAGAGGAATTAGCCCAGGCCAAGTGTTAGTTGGCTTTAAGCCCTTGTCATTCCACCCAGGTATCTTGCAATCCAGCTGTTTGCTGGATCCTGACTTTGGGGTTTATGTACTTGCCAGTACTCCACAATATTTCTTTTAAATAATCTCCAAAAGAAACACAAAAAGAATCCTGCACTTTCTCGTGTTAAACAATAAAACATCAGCTGTTCCAGAGGAGCATAATCTGGCCTGAGAAGGAAATTCTTCTGTCCTTCCGAAAATTCTTTCTTTTGTTTTAGCTACCAGAGTGTATCAGAAGTGAGTGTAAATCTTGTCTGAATAAGCATAAAGATAGGAGTTATCAGGCTTGGCCTCTGCAGGCTTCTTTAATAAACGATCCTCTTTTTTTCTGTATACATGAGAGTTTCCAGGAGTAGTGTGTGCTCAAAGGTTTTACCCTTTTGGTGTGTTGCAGAAGTGGGGATTCCCAGAACCCCCATGAGACACAAAAAGGCTGTGCTGAGATGCTCCTCAAATTTCCTGACCACTGAGTCGCTTCAGCTTGGTGGTGTGAGCAGGGAGAAGGGGGAAAGTGAGGAAGATCAGAAATGGTGCAGCAGTGAACATCCTACCCTGCTCTACCTAATGGACAACTGCAAATTATTTCATGTTGTGGCCAACAGTTTGATTTAATTTAAATGTTCACGTGATTCTAGTCCAGAGGAATTAGTTATGTCTGGTTACTGTTAAACCTCCATTTAGCTGTTAATTTTCATCTGTAAATTTGGGTGGTTTGTTTGGGTTTTTTAATCTACTAAGAGCAAAACAAGTAGCTAAGAGAATGGAAATTAATGTTTGGATTGCATTTTCTTCATTCTGAAGCATGATTAATAATAGTGTTCTATTATTTAATAGGCTCTGTATTTTCCAAATCTGACATTAACTTGAAAAAATTTTGAACTTTAAAAGCTAGACTAAAAAATACCTTGTGGTTCCAGTCTTTGGCAGATGAGCATAGGACTTTTAACCTTTGGAAATATGGTGTAAATTCAGCATGGAGTTCCAAATAAAATGAGTTCAGTGGTTTTAGCTCAGCTTTTGGATGCAAGTCCAGAAAGAAAGAAACAAGCGGGGTGGGGAGGGGGAAGAGCTGTGCATTATTGCAGCATGACTGATGGTCCTGACAGAATTTCTGGAATATCTTACATGAAGTGTATGCTACTTACGTGGTATTTTCCTCTGTTTAATTTTTTAAATATTTTTAAATTAAAGGTTCGACATTAATAATATGTATAATATTGTAATACACACTGGAAATGCCATAGTCCAGAGTTTTGCTAGTTTTCCTGTTCAAACCCCTTACTTTCAAATATTTGGTTTGAAATGGTTCAGCCTTTCTGAGGGAAGGACACACACAACAAACAGTAATTGTGGAGAAAATGTGGCTGATTTATGTTTGTCCATATGAGACCTCTTAACCCAGTGGTCACATCTCTTGTGTGACACACTGAAAGGCTTAAATTCCTGCTTATAAAAAATAGATTATTATCATTTTATATAGAACATGGTAATTGGGGCTTTTTTTTTTTTTTTTTTTTTTTTTAATAAAATTTATTAAACTGCCTATGAAGATTTTACTTAGTGTGTGATCTCTGATGGACGAATGGAAATATCTGTATGCATAAAATACATATTACTACAACAGTGTGAAAACCTCTGGATCACCAAAAAGGCAAGTTTTACATAAATCATACTATTGAACTTCTATTAAATAAATCTGGGTTTATATATAGCTGGAGCATGAGAATGGTCTTGTGTTGAATAAGTAGGATTTTTTCTCTTTTAACTCAGTTTTTCATCTTAAGGATCTTGTTTATATTATAACTTCCATATTGTAGCTAATACCAAGTGTTATTATTTACAAAATCAAGAATTATTCCTGAAAGTTTGCATGTGTAATTTGCTTTTCAAAAATGCATTCCATAAAGTAAAACTAAAAACTTGAATCTATTTTAATTAACACTGCTTTTACTGGTGTTAAGGCTTCAGTGAAATGTTAATTGACTTAGGAGATATACTGTGTCCCTGTAGAGATAACACACACAACAGACTCTTGAGATTTTTCTCAGGTTGTGTGAAGAAAGAATCACTATATTATATTAATACAGTTTTCTACAGACCACTGTGATTGGTGAATGAAAGACAAACTTTTTCACTCACATTGGTTAAACCAGAGATCCCTCCTCTCAGAAAGAATTCACAACATGAATACCATTACAAAAACCATGTCTTGGTGTTTATGTTCTTTTCTTGGGAACAAGTGTCAAAAAACCAGAGCTTTAGAAACTCAGAAACTTTAGGCCTGAAAGCCAGACTACAGTACTGGGCAATAAATTCTTCAAAATGGTCTTCAAACTTGTGGCACATTGGAAGTTATGAAAACACCCCAACAAATTTTTTGTTAGTTAAGATCAAAAAATAATGTAGGAAATATTGCAGGAAGTATTGCTGTTAGCTGGCAAAGCAGGGTTCGATCAAGCACAGGATTCCTGCAGAACGCCGCAGTGTGTGTGTGTGTGTAAGCAAAGCTGAAATCAAGCTTTAATGAGTTTCTGAGTGTGAAATGACAAGTCAGCCCCTCCCTCTCACCTGGCAGGATGCTGTAGGTGCTCTCGTGTTCCCCCAGCCCCACCAGGGAGTCGAAGACCCCCACCAGGCTGTCCTCGATGTTGAGGAGGGGGATCCCGGGCGCCCAGGGGCTCCTCTGCCTCCTGCCAGCACCACCTTCAGCTGGGCAAAACTCAGTGCTCAGCCAGCCAAGCAGGAAATAACAGACCAGGGGTGGTGCCTGCATGGTCTATGGGCCCCACAGAGTGTCCTGGAATGGGAAAAAACAGGGAAATCAGCCCCTGGAGAGCTTTCAGGACCATGGCAGCCACGCTTTTCAAGGCAGGTGACCCAATGCGCGGTGGGTCAATATAACCAAGCTTCCCCTCGGAGAGGAATCGCCCTCTGAGAGCTGCAGGGAACAGTTTAGTTTCAGTGATTCTCAGCAGTCGGATGT
Organism: Sitta carolinensis; assembly: GCA_032173965.1. Lineage (NCBI taxonomy): Eukaryota > Metazoa > Chordata > Aves > Passeriformes > Sittidae > Sitta > Sitta carolinensis. Next base: position 3,550,161 of record CM063293.1, read on the forward strand.
GCTGGTTTGTGTTTGGGCTTACATTTGAAGAGGTGGTTTAAGTTTGCAGTGCCAGCAGGCATTGGCAGTTCAGTAATTGTTGCTGCTGCCAGCAAGGCACCTCTTGAGAGTTCTGTGAAGTGTCTCTTTCCTTTTCTTATTTTTTCCAGAGTGTTGTAACTTCTGAGTGTGGGAATGGCAAAGTAAGAGAAAAATGCCCAATTCATTTGTGATATGCTGCCCCAAATGCTTTTGGGTTGGCATTTCTGTGCAAGGTGGTTTTCCATCCATCACTGGCCGTCCCTTTCTCTAACAGGATCTGCTTGGTTCTGCAGAGATGTTTTGAAGTCTGTGCTATGTGTGACATCCCACAGCTGCTTTTCCAGAGGAAGTTTTTATTAAGTGTAGGCTCTAGTAAGGTCAATCTAGAATGGGTTGTGTTCTGCATTTACATATTAAAAAATTCAAAATAATTGAGCCTTCTTATGCTTGTGACAGAAAAATTACATTTACAGTCACCAATAGGTGGCATTCCAAAACAGAGCAGTCAGGATTCAGGAGCATGCAGAAGGAAGGATATCCAGTAGTGCATTGCTGTACCAGTGTGGAAATAAGACCCTGAACATCCAGGGCCATTAATGATTTGTCAGAGCTCTGTTGCATAATTCTTTCAAAAAGGAAATGCTGCTGGTCTGTGGCTTATTTTAACTGAGACAGCAGAGACAGGAGACATTTGTGTTCTTGGGAGAGGAAAAACCAGTGAAGGACCTGGAGCTCTTGGGCTTTGTGGCCAAAACAAGGCTTAGAGCATGGCCATGGTTTTTCTCTGAGGAAGTTCTGAGGGGATTAAAAAATGCTTTTTCTTGATGTTCATCAGTTTGGGTTTACAAGTCATCTTTCACTTTGGAGTTAATCCTATTATAATTATATTGTGTAAATATTGGACAGTATTATTTCAGGAACTGAACTGTGGTTTTTCCTGAATTAGCTTTTGTTAAAAAGATTGTTCATCTCAGTAGTTTCTGATTTGTAGAACAGGTCAAGTTTTTGGTACAAGTTGCCTAACTGTTCTTTAACATAAAGCACGTGATTGATTGCATGCTTTTCATGCTTTCCACATCATAATTCTCATATATTTTTTATTCTCATGTTTTAAAATGGAAAGTTGGCAGTAAATAAGCTTAGGAGTATGCATTTTACTTCTTTTTAATATTGTCTTTTCTGTCTGTGTTCAACTATTTTAATTTTTAAATGTTATCGTACATTTATATATTAATTTGCAGAATTTAAAATTAATGTTTTTATTTCTTTATGAAGGGAATTTGAGATGCAAGTGTCTCACACAGCACCCCCTGGAATGTCAGGTTCTGAAACGAATCCAAACTTGTTTGCTGCTTTCTGCCCCTCAGAAATCACTTATTATTCCAAAATGCTGTATGTCCACTACAGCTTTTTATTTACAGCAATTGCTGTTAGTTAGCATGTCAGATAGCTGCAGAAGCTTGCCCTCTGCACTGAAAATGCCTGTTCTTGTGGAAAGTGCTCATTTCTGAGTGCCTCAGGGCAAATGAGCCCAAGCCTTTGGTGTCTGCCTGGCTGGTAATGAGCGGCTGTGAAATTACACAGGAACTTCTGTTCCACAGGCTGCACTGAAACTCCCCGAGAGCCCTCCGGGCAGCCTGGATGGACAAAGGAAAGGCTTGACCATGTGTGTTCATTCTGTCAGGTTTCTGACATCTTAATTATGGGCCCATTTTTCTGAGATGCTCTATAATAACACCATAGCTCTGCAGTTACAATGGTGCTACATTACACTTGGGTTTTTTTAACCTTTAACCATTGCTTCCCGTGACCAGTGGCAAATAATGGCATGACTGAAATCTCCATTTTCCATTCTCCATCTATTTTAAAAGTCAAAAATAATATAGGATGAATTATATTACATTAACTGTACAAAAGATGCTTTGCTAGGAACTTAAAGAGTAAAATTCTGTAGTAAATCAAATTATTTTAAAGCGAAAATTGGTTTCATAAAATACTTTACAAATACACATTTTTAAAAATCAGAAAGAAAACAACAGAAAACACCCCAACCCCCCCCCCCCCAAAAAAAAAATCTTTATAAATTAATCCTGTTCATATATGTGAGTTTTTATGCTATTTTTTGTACACCAACTTAATTCCTCGGCACTTAATATTATTATCTTCAACCAAGTGGTGTTCTTTGCAGGCAAAACACTGGGCTACTGAATTCCTTTCTTTGGCTTAGTTAACAAATGCTGCCTCTCTTTTTATGTGGCCCAAATTGTGACAGGCCTTGGGTGCTTTGGGCCTTTCCTGCCCACGTCTGGGATCCTCAGATTATCTCTCAGGAGGATGTCTTTTGTATAGGGCCAGCCAATTTTTAATTTGGGGAAAAATCAGCCTATTCAATTTATGACTTTTTAATAAATCATTGCATAGCAAAATAAAATTACAGATAGCCAGTGTCATGAAGTTATTAACCGTTTGTGTTGCCAGATAGTCTCAACGTGGCTGCATTGCTGCACCTTTTTTCATTTTGCCCATAAATATTTAGATCAGGCACAGTATGTGAAAGCATCTTTACTATGGTTACTTTTACTTTGCAATGTGTTCAGTAATTTGTACCTTTGTCTTCAGTACCTGTCAGTTTGCTATTATGTTAATGGCAACAGTTAATTTTTAGAGGAGACACCCTTTAGGAATACCAGAGTATCAGGATTTATTAAATAATCAATCTTTATCCATTCAGTCAAAATTCAAACGCATTCTCATGACACACAGGGGTTAAAGTGCTTTACCACGATTTTTCACTTACTCTTTTCTAACTGCATTGCACAGAAATGAGTTACATTTATCCATAGCAGGCAGACCAGTTGCACTTTCCGTTAGTTTAAGTTGGATTTTCGTGGCAAACATTCAGACAGAACAAAAAGCAGCTCAACGGGTATTGCACACTTCATCTAGAAAAGCATTTCTGGTCAGCATTGCTAAATATAACCCACATTATTTCATTTCAAATATTACATATTTACAAAGTTAACACGAAGTTTAAGCCATTCAACACCATGCTTTAAGCAGTAATTTAAAATGTAAAACATTTTTACCTTGTAATCTAACCTAACAGCAGATTCTGCTTGCTGTCATTTAGTCTCCCGTTGCAAATGAAACAAAATCTCAGTGATATCTTTAAAACAAACAAAGAAACTGTAGGGATTGTTGAAACAAGTGAGATGATTCCTTGGTTAAGTCTGAAATAGCTTCTTCCCCTGGGGAGCCAGGGCTGAGTTCTGTGTGCAGAGCCTGGAACCTCACTCGGGCAAATGAGGAGCAGCACAATGCCTTCGGTCCCGAGGCTGACAAGGCACAGCTGGAAATCCTTTTCCACTCCTTACAGTCACATAGGGAACAAGGAAATGGAGTGTTTTCAAAGGAAACAAAAAAATGTGTATTTTATTCCGTGCTGGTTTATGTATTTAGAAGTTTAGTTTCCAGGTGGCATGACTTTAATGTAGATTTTTATGAAATAATAAGATCTAAGACACTTTGGCAGATGTAGCCTTAACATAAAGACGTTTATTAAAATCAGAACTTTTTTTTTTTTTTTCCAAATCATATTTTCCTAATCCCCCCCTGCATTTAAAGTCTGTCATCTATAAGCAGCAAGCCTTTTTGTTGAAGTTTTAGCATGGAAAGTTTTTCTTTTGTCCATTTACAGCAATGATTTCACTACAAGTTGTAGCTTATGCATGGAAAATAAAATGACCAAAGCGTTTTCCCTTCATTTTTTCTCTTTGTAAGGCTAATTACATCCTGAAATATGATCCTGAAGCTCAGCTCTGCAAAAGCTGCAGGGAAGTTGGTGATCAGAGAGGAGAAGGGAGGGAATTAAGGGTACATTACCACAAGTCCTGTCCGTGCCAGCAGAGCCTTTTCCTGCATCCCAGATCGCTGCCGAGTGTCCTGATGGGATGGGGCTGCTGAGCTTCAAAATGACACATTCACCTGGGACACCGAGTTGTCTGAGTTCTGCTGACATTAAAAATCTGTCGTTTGCTTGAACTCCCACTCTGAGGAATATTTAGACAGTCATGGAATGGTGTGACCATTGAGTTAACCATAATTGTTAACTGGTGTGTGATGGAAAGATACTGGCAGGGATGCATTGTCCCTTAAAATAGGCATTCAGTTCCTACTGTGCTCTGCTTTGCAAAGGCAATAGAAAAAATATTAAACTTCAATTTTATTTACCTGGAGCTGTTTGAAAGCAATGGAGACAGTCACTTAACAAACGGAGCGAAAATCTGGATGGAAGGAACCTTAAATTTTATCCCATTCCACCCCTGTGTTCTGGGCAGGGACCTTCCTTTCAATGTCCCAGGCTGCTCCAAGCCCCATCCCAGCTGGCCTTGGGCACTGCCAGGGATCAACAACAGCAGGGGCAGCTCCAGGCACCCCGAGGGCCTCCCCACCCTTCCAGGGAAGATTTGCTTCCCAACCTCATCTAACCCTGCCCTCCTTCATCTTTAGACCTTTCCCCTTGTCCTGTCACTCCCGGCCCTTGCCCCAAGCCCCTCTCCAGGAGCCCCTCTAGGCACTGGAAAGGGCTCTAAGGTGTCCCCAAAGTCTTCTCTTCTCCAGGCTGAACGGCCCCAAGTCCCTCAACCTGTCTTCATTAGTGAGGTGTAGATTCAGACACACCTTAAGAGATCCTTCAGTCAGTTTAGAGGATTTAGCATTTTCACTGTGTGTCTGTGAGGCCCTTGCTTATCTTCTCAGCTTTTATTAAGGGAGAAGTAAGGACAACCTGAGGGGTCTGCAAAGACACAGGTCCCTCTTCATGGAAAATGCACCTTCCTGCAATGAGCAGTAACACTTGAAAATTGTGATTCTGTTTTGTGCGTGTGGAGCTGTTAAAGAGCCACCTGTGGCTGCCTGGTATCAAGAAGGTTTAGGATTTTTAATTGGAAAAAAAAGTGTCTGAGAATGAATATCATCTGCTGCTTTTCAATAAGATTTAAATCTGTGTAAGATTAATAATTAGATTGGTGTTGAGATTGTTTTTTACATGAAAAATTTTCACATAAACTTACTTGCCTGTCATAACTAAAGAAAAAATGCTGTATATTCTGCTAAAAGTTCAGACTAGAATGGCAAATGATTTCAGACACACACAGTTCAGGTAGTTTCTGTGTGAGTGCAAACACTGCAGTATTGACTGTTTTTATGGGATTTGTTCATCCAAGAATGCAGAGCAAGCTGCCAATCTCTGCTCCATGTGCAAGTGGTGCTGTGCCTGTCCATCCCATGGCCTGTCGTTGGAATGAGCTGTGCAGTGGGAATGTTTTGGTCTGTTATGATGCCTTGATGTGGAATTGTGTCCTTTGAGGAGAGAAGAGGCAGACTGAACAGCAGTGACTAATAATCAGAATAACTTTTTATTATTTTATATCTTAGGGCAAACTGCCACAGTTGGTTTGTGTCTTGAGCAAGAGCCATAGGATGTGAGAAATGACTGTGGAAGGCTGGAGCCTCTGGCACAGATTCTTCTCTTTTCCTCACACAAGAACTGTTACTCAGTGTACAATAACACTGTTGTTGTTTTTCTTTTTATCAGTTTTGCTTCTTTCTTTAGGAGGTAATGGAGGGAGGAAAAACATTCACTACTGTGCCCCTGTTCTAAACCTCAGAGGAGGTCAAATTAATGTATAAGCTAACATATATAACACATACATAACACATATAACAAGCTCAGAATCTGTGATGCTGAGAAGAGCTTATAGATTTACAAAGGAACTGATACTCTCCATCCTCCCTCTTTAATTCTGCAGTTCTGCTTTTGCATGTTACAGCCTGGTCAGGGGCACCACAGGGCTGTGGCCATCTGCCTATACAGGATTTTCCTTTTCTTATCCCTGGCCTGAAACCCTTTGTGTATCTCCCTCATGGCACCACTGATGCCTTAAGTTTTAGTTATTATATTTTTCAGGTTCTGTGCTGTTTTAATGGGTAGATTTACGTTTCATATTGAGTGCTGCTAAGCTCTCTTCAGCGAGTAGGGAGACAAAACAATTCCTTCTCCAGCTTGGGACCAAGGACAACTTCCAGGCCCAAGAACAAACCAACAGTGAAGTGAGAAGGAAAAACAAAGAGGCTGGAGCTTCCTAACCTGAAGCTGTAATTGCACAATTAACTCCCATGTGCCAATGGCCCAGAACTGCTCACAGTGTGAGCCCTGGTGACCGAGTGTCCATTCTGTGCCCAGTTTGGGTTCCCCTTGGGTGCTGCCCAGCCGGGCTCTGGTGCTGCCCAGCTGTGCCCAGGGAGGCCTTGGAATAAATCCCTGCTTGATCCTTTGGCTCTGCCTGCTCTCTGTGCCAGGGCAGCCTCCTGAAGGCATCCCCACAGGTCAGCAGTAGCCACATGCAGACCTCTTAGCATTTTATATGCTTGCAAAATATCCATTTCCTTTTGGGTGGTGGGGGAAATCACAAACCTCTGTACCTGTTAGCATGTCTCACCTGACACCCAGAGTACATTCTATAGCTTTAAATGTCCCACAGTCATCCTTATTTTCAATAGCCTTCTCTCACATCTTATCATCATTAATAGATATTTTCCTTATGCCTCCTGGCTTGCCATGTTATTTACTGAAGGGCTGTGTCAAAGTTGGATCTGTTATTTAATTAAAACACTGATCAAAATATTATTTCCATGAGTTAAAAAACTCCCACATCCACATTCAGGAATGTAAGGTTATTTTTGCTTTGTTCAAGAATCGGAATGAAAAGAGACAACACTGAAAATTACAGCAGTGTGTTTTTTTACCTTCCAGTGAAATACAGGAACAGAATGACTTTTTCATATTGCTTTTATTCTTAGTTGTCGTGATGAATCTGTGCAGTTGCTGGCTGGTTTTGATCAGAGACAAAGATGGAATCCTAAACTTTGCAATTACTCATGTGGTTTGCTCTTTTTAAAATCAAACACACAAGTTTCTAGTTGGAAAAAAGTAGCAATGGGGAAAAAAAATCTGTAATTGTTAAAGTCAGCACAAAACACTAGATGGGGAATTTGGGATTGGCAGTACACTACATTTCTGAAACCTGTACCAGTTACTGCATTCCTTCTATAATCAGTGGTCACAGATACCCTTATGGAAAAAAATATAGGAAAAGACAAAATACTGCTGGTAAACCTTGAGATATTAAACCCAGATTTTCCTCACATATTTAAAAATATTAACAATACATTGCAAAAAGCATGGGGTCGTTATGTGGGAATAAACCTAAAATTGCAATATGAGATGTTCGTGGCTGGGATCTAGTTAACATTTTTAAAAAGCTTCATTTTCAACTGTAACTGCATCCTAATTCCAGTTCTTTACTGCAGTGAACAGAATATTAATATTCATTAGTATAACTTTTTGAGGACACAGATTATTGCCACAACTCACTGCCTCTTGGTTAGGTTTCTGTTCCATCCCACAGCATCAGTTTTAATTTGTGGTATGTTTTTCTCGCATTGTATCTAAAATGGCAGTGACCAGACAGAGTAATTTGGAGTAATTTGTAAAGCCTTTCTTTAGAGCTATCTGAAATTTAAGCTTTCACATATTGCCTCTATGTTCATCAGAGAAGAAATTTAGGGGAATTTCATCATTACCTAGAGCTGTTCCCTGTGGTGTTTCAAAGCAAGTTTCCCACCTTGAAAAAACACAGCTTTAAAGCCCTGGCCATTGTAAGGAAACCTGGAAGATTTCCCCTGTCCTCCTGCCTTTCTGTCAAATAATGTCATTTCTTTCTGGGGGTTCAAATGGTGATGCTTCCCTGCATATTGGGCAGTTCTATTTCAGCTGTTTGCTGAGTCATGTTTTTAAAAAATACTCATCTCAGCACATCTGTGTGAGTGAAACAGCAAAAAAAAAAAAAAAAACTCACAAAAAGCTCGGCTTGGGGCTTGGTTTCTCTCCCGTGCCAGTATTGAGCATTGTTACTCAACAATAGAACTGGGAGTTTCCAACTTTTTTCAAAAATAATTGTGTTTTGCAGCAGTTGTTCAGTTTCTAGCATGAGCCATAAGCCTCCTGTAGGTTTTCATTGGTGTCATTGCTCCTCATACCCAGTTCTATTTCTTCAAAAGGCAGCTACATCCCACCAGAGCAAAGGGGCAGCATTTCTCTTAAATAAAGATTGGGCTGTAATAAACAGACAGAAAATTCTGTGCTTTAAATAACTATATCTAGAAATATATCATTTCTATATAGGGAACACTGAAAAAAATTAAATGTAGAAAAGTCTGCATTTTAAATATATTTATTATAGAAAATAAGAGTATGTAATTATTGTAATGGTTTTTCTTTGTTTATTTCCTCTTTTCATCTGGTTTCCATTTTCTTGGTCGTGCTTGGTTGCACTTTCCATTTCCATATAAAACACTATGTGCTTCTCTAAAAAGTGAATGCATCTCTTTTTGAAGCTTCTCTTGTGCACTGTTGCCATCTCAGACTGTATCAGAAGTGACATGTGAAAATTCAGCTTGATCTTACAGATAAATCTGGTGGTTTGAGATGTCAGCAGGGAGATGGGGCTGGGTTCCTGTGACATGCCACTGATATCCCTGTTGTCTGGGGCCTCAGATGTTTTCCCCTTATTTAACTGGTTTTAAATTTAAGCAGGAATTAGTAACAGAATGCCTCTCCACTGAGAGACTGTCTCAGGAAGGAGATGGAAACTGAGGACACAAATATTTTGAAGCATTTTAGTCAAAACGAAGGATTTGTTGGCAGCTGGGACAAGAAGACACTTTGAGGACAATAACAAAGTTTGCTTGTGGTTTCCTTTCAGATTTAAAAATTAGTTGTCTTTGCCTGTTGATTCATGTTTTTCCCATTACAAACAGTAGCATCAAATGGTTTGTTTGGGTGAATTAGTGGACAATGGCAAAAATGATTTGTCCAGCAGTTCTGCAGCTACCAGTGAGAGTCTGAAGGGCAGAATGGCAGCATAGATGTGCGTGTGTGTGTGTGTACAGATACCTAATTTTTAGATATAACTGTTAATACCATATTGGTATTTTCTGTGGTCATCTTTCTAGAGTTTTATAATTCCACAGTGCACAAAATTCAGAATTGACTACAAGTTGAAAACATGCGTGAAGTGATTAATTAGCTTTGCTTTATGATCTGACTGGCATTTGTGGCCAAACTTGTGGCATCTCCAAACAAACAGGAGTTGTGTATCTCCTGATACTCTAGCACAGTTCCCCCTGGGCATCTTCCAGGAGGGAAATGTTAAAAACAACAACAAAAAAGACCTCTGAACAGGTTATGTTGTTTTGAATGGCTCTGTGTATGGTTTATAAACATGTCTTGTTGAAGGAGAACATTGGTGTGGTTTGGGTTTTTCCCAGGATCAGACAGACTTCGCCAATTTACATTTTTATTATGATTTCTCTCTGTTCTTCACATTAAATGCTGTGTGTTCCCTTTCCTTCAGGAACTGCAGGACTCATCAGATGACAGGAGAACAAAAAGAGATGTTTCTGAAACACTGAATTTTGTTTTCACGATACAAAATGAGGACAAATTTGGGGCTGGGGACAGAGATGGGTTCCCATGTAATTCCTGTTGTGTCCACACATGCCATGTGCTAGACAATCCCAGCTTCTCTCTTGAACTGTCCCTGTAGAAATGCTTGCACAGGCTTTGAGATCCGTGATCCCTGTGGGCCCCTTCCAACTCCGAATATTCTAGTTGTTCATTATTTATTTGCTACTTTTTCTATACTTCATGGCCTTTACTTCTGTTACACAACATGAATTGTCCAAGGTGGAATAAACTGATTTTGTTTCAGCGAGTTGGGACGTTTTATAGGGTCCATTCACAGCAAGTAACTGAGTGTTGTGGTATTTTTGTCTCATAGGAATTAGCAGGAAAGATCCTGTGAGTTAATAAGGATTGAACTGTTAGACAATAATTCTGAATTTGTGGGGATGTGCTAGAGCTCAGAAATGTGATTTTGGAGGTCTAGGAGCTGTACAGCTACAATTGGAATTCTTTTAAGAGGTTTTAGGAGGCACAAATATGTGCAGAGTCTAGACAGTGCTACTTCTGCCCTGGCAGGGGCAGCTGCAAGAAATGCTAATGCAGGAGCTGAGTCCAAAACAGGGAGGGGGGAAAAATAGGAAAAGCCAAAGGTGAAGAATATGCTGGAGGCTTCAGATGTTAGAGCTCAGTGTGTTTGGGAAGAGTCATCCAGAGGTCTTTCTACAGTGGAAAAAAGGAAAATTGAGGTAATCCAGAACTCCATTTTAAATAACATTATGGTGCTTGCCTTTCGTCTCAGGTTTTTCCATGGGATTGAATGTGTGACCCTTATGGCTCCTGCTGTGGGATTCAGCCTGGGCTTGGGAATGGAGCCTCAGTGTTACAGCCTCATCTTTTTGTACAAGCTGGGGCTAGCTCCATGTTTAAATTCTGGGAATGGAAATCTTCCTTTTGTCTGCTGCTTTAATTTCCATTTTCTTGAACGGTTTTTACTCCAGAGGGTTGAGGTCTCCTTCCTCAGATGCATCTGTGGGAAGGGCTGGGAAAGTTTGGTGCTCCATGATCCAGGCTGCAGCAGGCCATTGTTCACAGCTTTGAGGACAAATCTGCTTAGTGCACAAGGAAGACTTGAAATGTTCACCACATTTGCACACAGGAACGTTTGGGTCGCTTTACTTCCTTCGAGTTTTAAAAACACAAGGGAACTAAACTGATTGCTTGGGAAACTGAAGAAGGAAAAGAGAAAGTTTTAAGTGTTAACTGCTTTTCTTTCAATTTGGCTTCTATCAGAAGCAAACATATTGTTACCAACAGTTTTGAAACGTTTCTGCAAGGCCAGCAATTGAAATTGAAATTATGGAATGCCTCAAGTTTGCACTGAAAGTGAATGAATTGCACTGGCAGCTGCTGTTGGTATTATCAGTGCTCTTTGTGTTGTTGCAGTACCTAAGCAATGAAACAAATATTTATCCACACGCATCACACAACATTCCTGGGCAGTGCAGCTTTGGCCTTTAGAAACCAAATAAGGTGGAGCATAAGGAGATGTTTTTGCCTGGCAGCTGCCTGTGATTTCTCCTCCTGGATACACTAAAGAATTCTCCTTGCTGCCCTAAATTCTTTTCTACTCAACAGTACACAGATGTTTGAGTCAAAATCCAGTTTAATTTGTTGTGAGAGATTCGGTCAAAAGTATAGCGTAGTTTGCACACATACAGTGTTACAGGTTTTCAGTGTTCCTTATTTTTGCTTTTGGTTTGGATTTTTGGGGAGGTTTTGCGGCTTTCTTGTGGGGGTCATTGAGTAGATCAGTTTGAGGATAGCTGACCAATTTTGTAAGCCTGTTATTTACCAGTGGATTGACAACTTTGCACTCTCACACGTACAATAATTATAAATTGGTGAATCTCTTCTTGCAGATGTTGTGTCTTCTCAAGAATATTTCCTGGGTCCCTCTTGTTTGTGCTAAGGATGTGTTTGGAAATGTGAAATGTCGTGTTGTTGACAGCCAGATCTAAAGGACTGTATTTGGGTACGACATGAAAAGAATTCAATGTTTTTAAAGCTTTCAAGGGCTTTTCAGCTGGACCCGTTCCTGCTGTTGTTGATAGCAACAGACACTTCAGCACTGCATGCTAATATTTGTTTTCAAATAAGCAGCTGATAAGTGTAAATAACTAGACAAATGAAAGCTACTGGGTGGCAAATTTCTGTGGATTCTGTCCAAAATATAATGCTTTGTAGAACCAGTAAAAGAGGATGGATGTCTTGTGAAAAAGATTTCACTCTACCTACAGTATATGTTTTATAGAAAATATAGATCTATAGGTAAAGCTTCACTTTTTACCTAATGCAGGTGTTGAACCTTCTTGTAAGGCTCAGGAAGAATAATGGAAATCCTGCAGGGGTGTTTGTGAAAGGAGGATGCACGAGGACATACCTGTATGTTTAAGGAAAAGGCTGCTCCTCCTGGAGGCTGGGGAGTGTGTGAGTGAGTGCTGTACACACTCAGGAGCTGTGCTGGGACTTTGGCACTCCTCACTGCTCCAAATCCAGGTGGGACTCCCACTGGAGCTCAGCTTCACTGGAGTGCAGGCTGCACCAGCCAGGGAGATCTACAATCCCTGGATGGACAGGACTGCCAAGGAAGGCCTCTTGAGCTGTATTTTATTATTTTTTTCAACAGTCTCATTACAGGAATGAGGCAGCAGCTTATGTCCCAAGCAGCAGACAGCGAGTCCTGTGTTACAGTATTCTTTAAAGGTCTTTCAGCCAATAGCAGAAAGCAAAAGCTTATTTGACATGAGCTTTAGCCAACCAATGCAGATACATAGACACTTGCTTAAAACAATGCTTGCTCGTTAGCCTTGGAATACAATGCACAGGACTTCATTATTAAGCTTAAAACTTTCTCTATCTTGACAGATGTATTTTTCTGCTATCCTAAGGTTTGCTTGACCTAGATTCAAGACACTTCTTATTGTCTAATGTCCTTCCTCACTAGCTAATGCAACTCTTTTACTTTCAGAATCAGCATCTGCAGCATAGCTCTAAATTTTTCTCTTTTCTTCTGTCTCTAGGACCAGCTTTTACAACTTCCCCAAGACCCTTTACTTTTAATGATCCCCACAATGCATAGCTCTACATTTTTCTGTTTTCTTCTGTCTCTGAGACCTGCTTTTACAGCTTTCCCATGACCCTTTACTTTTGATGATTCCCAATGCCAGTCCCACCCGAGGGGTTGGGTGGCTTTGTGCCAGCCCAGGCTCCTCCTTTGTGGCCAGGGGCACAGGCAGGTGGGACAGGCTTGGGCCAAACCCCTCTGCTGGGGGCAGTTTGCTCTAAGGCATAGACTGACCTGTCCAGCCGTTTCTATCTTGTATTTTGGTATTCTGGATGTTCCAGGTGGGTCTATGGACACACCTGTCTATGCCAGGTTAGAGAAATTTGCCCACATAGAAGCAAAAACTCTTCAGGCCTTTGAGAAAGATTAAAAAAAACACAGCAATAAATGATGAAGATAAGCTGAGTACCTTGTCAAAAAACTTTTCTAACACACTTTTTTAAAAGTAAATGTCTAACCTTGAGCTAATTTAGATGGACTAGATTGTTCTCCATCGTGTCCTATGGTTTATTTTTTAAATTAATCTGCCTACTTGGAAAAAAACGAACACAGCGTTAGAGCCAAGTCAATAACTAAATTCAGATGCTTTTATTTAGATGATGTTTAAATTGTGCTGTCTGGATGAGCTTGATAATGTAAACTGTACAAAAGCAAGTTGGGCCACATTTGATAATCAACTTTTCTGTGGCATTTCAAATCCAAGTTGCTTTATGCAATTCTGGATCCTTTTTTTAAGGCATGGAAAAGGCTTAGAGAGAATCTTACAGCAACTTTTATACAGAACAAAAAATAATGATCTATGAGGTATCTTGCTTCTGTTATAATGGAAGAAAACACAAACTTGGCTTAATTTCTCTCCTAAAAATGCCTTTTCTGCACTCTACTTCCTTCAGAGTATTGAAAATTTGGCTCACAATTCTTTCTTCCCCAATTGTTGATACTTCATGCTGCTCTGCAATATGACATCTTCCTTCCATAATTTTTCATCTCTGTATTATCCTTGGCTGCTCAGCATATCTTGCTAAATTAGACATCTCTGCTGACTTCCACACAGTGCTGTATGTAAAGTTTATTATCAAGAAATATTTAATTGTACCTAGCTGCAGAGGGAGGGTAGGGAACTCAAAATACAATAGAAGGAAAACTAGTAATTCAGTAAAGTTGTGGAGGAAGAACAGAGCTGCTGAGCTCAGCCGTTTTCTGGGTATTTCCACCAAAATAAAATAAAAGTCAGTGCTCCCCCACAGCATCCCAAGGAGTTCTGTGCCCTGGGCCAGGGTTGGCTCCACAGCCAGCTCAGTGTTACAACAGTGTATTTTAAAAGTTGGATAAAATGCCAAAAATGCCCAAGAATTTTCAGCTAGAAAAATGTGGGGCTTAAAATGTTCATAAACTAGTGGAGATCTTTTACCTTGACAATTTTAAAGAGAAATGCTGGAGAGAACATTTGTCTCTTGCCCAGCAAGAAAAAAGTGGGAAAAAAAGCATCTGCAGGCTCTGTGTTCCCTGTTTATGATCTACCTCTTCCTGTTCTTCCTGAGGTTTCGTGTTCATTTAATTCTATTTTTCCTCACAAAAATAAACCTCCAGTATGTATTTCAATTTTATTCCCAGTCTGCTGTAATTAAGTTGCAGATAAACACATGGTTGCTGTATGACAAAATGATATTGAAAGGAAATGAGAGACAGAATTTTGTGTACTCAGGCCTTGGTTATGCTGGGTTGGCTCTTCTGTAGACCTACAGCCTAGATCCAATTAGGAAAATACAAAAATTATGGAAAATTATTGCTCACATTGTGAGCATAGTGACAAACTGAATCATGTAGGCTCATGGTCGAGTCAAGCACGAAAAATAAAGTGTTATGGAAATATGGAAGGAGGAAAATAAGTGGCAATGGAAACAGCAGGGGCCAAAACAGAGAAGTTGTAATCAAGGGGAGAGAGAAGGAAAGGAAGAACAAAGCAGAGGGATTTCACTGGCAGTGAGCAAAGGCCCCTGGGCTTGGGCTGGTGGTCAGTGGTTCCAGGTACTTGTGCAGAGCACTGACTGACCTGCAAGAGGCAGCTGCAGGATGGAATCCTAGCAAAGGGATCACTGACTCCAGCCCCAGACCTGGGCTGATGGCCAGGGGGGTGCAGAGCACTTCTTATCCAGGTAACCAGCCAGCTGTGCCTGTGCTGCAGGAGGGAACCAGGCATGTCCTGAGCTTGGGAGAGATTCTGGAAAGTGTTTGCAAAGCTTTGCCCTCTCCAGGGTGAAATTGCAGCTGTTATTTATAGGATCCCAGGATGGCTGGGGTTTGAAGGGACATTAAAGATCATCTCATCCCACCATCCCAGGCTGCTCCAAACCTGCCCAGCCTGGCCTTGGACACTGCCAGTGATCCAGGGGCAGCCACAGCTGCTCTGGGCACCCTGTGCCAGGGCTGCCCACCCTCCCAGGGAACAATTCCTGCCCAATATCCCATCTAACCCTGGTTTCTGTCAGTGGGAAGCCGTTCCCAGTTCTCCTGTCACTACTTGCCATTGTCAGACTTTCTTACAGGCCCTCAAATCTGCTCCCAAAATTCTTCTTTCCTCTTCTAAACAAGTGAGATTTGCCTGCTGGTTGTGTCACTTGGGATTTTAATTTTAAAAGCAGAAGACTGAGCCTGAATGAGTGTGGGGGGGTGGGCTGGGACTGCCACGGGGACAAAACCACTTGATCATTTCAGATAAAACCACTTGATCATTTCAGACAAAACCACTTTGTCCTTGTGCTCTTCTCGTCCTCGTTCTGCCGGCGCCGGAGGTTTGGGTGATTGGCATCACAGGGATCACCAGCAGGACTGGTTTGCTTGAGGACCTTTCCCTCAAGATGGGAAGATGGGAGCTGTATTTATTCTGAGACTTAATTATGAGTGGTGAAGCTTCATAAATCCATTCTGAAAATACAGTGTTTCTATGGGGTGTAATTTAGTTGAAGGGTGAAAGTGCATTTTTATCTGTTCTTGGTTACAGTTCCTTTAGTTGCACAAAATGAGAAACTTCCACTTTCTAAATATACCTTCATTGCTTTAGTGAAATTGATTTTTAAAATTACTGGTGTTACTGGGGTTTGAGGTCGTGGTGCTCCCAACCATGTGTGATTTCAGTGGGAGATAAGGTGGCCTTAGCTGAGCAAACCATATGGAGGAATCGCCCAGATCAGAGCCCAAACGGGCCCTCCTGGGCAGATCTAGAAACTGCTTCTCCCTATAGAGGAGCTCATGGTACCATAGCTCTTTATATACATCCTTCTTCCACAACAGCAAGTTCAGAATTAGCAGTAAAAGGGAGTTGTTGTTCCAGCTGGGAGCAGTCGTGTGTTTTCTTGCTAAGTGGGACAGAAGCAAATTTATCTGCTTTTATCTGGCATCTCCCTTGCCAATTTTGCTTTGCATTTGTATCTACAGCTCTTAAGCTGAGCACATTTATAACATTTTCCTTAGCAAGAGACTTCGTGTGCAGAAAATTGCAGTGCAGCTTTAAACAGCTGCAGAATAATATATTTTGTTGTGAAATAGCTGCTACAAGTGTATTCCCTGGGATGGCTCTGTGCGTGTGTGTAAAATCTGTCATGGGAACAGGGAAAGCTGTGCATTCCATCACCACGGTCCCTTTGCGGTTTGAGGCTATTCCTGTTGAGACAAAAGTTCCCAGCAGATTCCCTGCTTGGACTCCTGAAGGAGCTGGAAAAACGATTTCCGTCTAGGAGTAATAATAGCTTGGAGTTTTGGTTTTGATCATAAGCTGACACTTGAAAGTCATCTGAGGAAAGATATTTCTTGATTAAAGTCAGGTTTTGCTCCATGCAGTTGTAGCTGATCTCCCCATCTGCTGTCATGCCCTGATGTGATCTTCTCCCTTGCCTTGGGGCTGCCTCACAAGGTCCCTCCGGAGTTCCTGACTTTCCCAAGAGCCCTTTTAGTGGCTCGGCTCATTCTGTTACTCTGGTTTTATTGCTCAGCTTTTCCTTTCCTCCAGGAAAACTTGGAAGGTTGCTCAGCAGAGAAGATGAGGTGGTGATGTGGTACCCATAGAGTGTTTGGAACTGGAGATCTGTCCATGCTCACTCTGTGCCTTCTGGTTCAGTTTCCTGCCAGATCCCCACATTTTAACTGTGGGATCCAGAACCTGTCTTTTCTCTGTGGACTACAAGAGGCAGATTGTGTGACTGCATTTCCCAGGGTCCATTCCTGGAATTGCCGGTGTTTAAGGTTTCTGCTTGATGCTGGGTGTGGTAGTTTGGCTTCCTGCTCCCCCTGGGTGTTGGTGGAAGGTGGGAATGGCAGCCAGGATCCTCACACGGATCTGGGCCGGGGCTGCCTCAAGCCACTGCCAGGCCTTGGGTTAGAGCAGACAAGGATGTAGGTATTTGTGGTTTGGCTTTTTGTGTGTTTTGTGGATAGCTAAAATACGACCTTTCCCGCTGAAAAGCTGGATTTTATCCCAAATCCTGTGAATTTCACACAGCATTCAGGTTGGTTGCCAGAGCCCCAGCACTGAGGGAAGGCACAGAATGGCCCTCCCTGTGTGCAGAACTCACCAGGGTCCCTCTCCAGGTACAGGGAGGCTTTTCCACAGAAAATCCTACACTGGGATTTCCTTGAGTTGCCTCTGGCTTCCACAGGACACAGGTACCCACCCCCCCAGCTAGGGAGGAATGTGTCAGCAGCCGCACAGGAACTCCTGAGACAGCCCTGGGAGCATTCCAGTGTTCTGGCAGTCATAACTCTTATCTGCTCCCTCTGATCTATTTTCTCTGGTGATTCCCAAATGTCTGGGTATGGGTGGATGAAGTTTGACTCAGTGTTTAGCTGTGGGATACTCGGGATCCCTTGTAAATGAGGGCTGCACAAGCTGAGTTCCAGGCAGAAGCTAATCCTGCATTTCCAGTATCAACAGCCTGGAGCTAAAGGATCCCTCAGTCCTCCCAGGCCTCTGACACCAGGCAAGGAGAGGCTCATAATGGGAATCAGGTATGGGTTATTGAGGAGGAAAGCCTGGAAAACTTGTTTTGTTATCAGAGGGGCATAATCCACAGGGAGTGAAGCTGGAAGAGGATCCCTGCTCTGCTGGATGAGTGACCTTTGATCAGCCACACTTCTATCACTGGAACTGCCCCACTCAGTGTCCTCCCTTCTGTGTCTGTGTTCCCAGGATAGCTCATCGTTGTTATCCTCACAGTAAATACAGTGCTGGATACTGGGTAGAAATTAAAATGAGCAAATTCCATGTGTTTTATGTCATTTGGCATCCTGCACAGCCCCCCTTCAGTTTGTCAGACATTCATAAACCAGAGCAAGGTCACATCTGGTAGCAATTTTGCTCTGCCAGATGAGGCATAATCCCATAAAACCAAACTCATTTTCTCCAGTGCTGCTCAAAGCTCTCCTGCTCCTTTTCCATAAGACCTGCTGCTTGTACTGGGAGCTCTGTGGAATGATTCAGGCCGGGAGACTTTTCACACTTTATAAACTGCAAGGTTTGGAACACAGCTTTGTGTCCAGCACACCAGGCAGGACGAGCAGGGCCCAGCCCTGAGTCTGTGGCTCCATTCCATTTCCTTTTCCAGCAGCACGTCCCTGCAGGATGCTATTCCGTGGTGCTGGGTGTCTGTGCCTTCCTCTCATTCTCTGGTGGCACCTGCAGCATCCCTAGAGAGCTAGGAGTTCTTTTGTGTGCTTTTAAAATAGCTCTAAAGTCCTGGGGCTTTCACTGGACACGTGGAGTAATGGAGCAACCATCAACCTTTGCACAGAGTAGGAACTGAAAATAATGCCCAGAGACAGGGAATTGTAATGGGAGCCAGTGTTTTTATGTTTGATCGTGTTGCTGTTGTTCCATGTTTTGCTAACATTGGTTATTTTGGTATCTCATTGCCTTAAGAACTCTTTCAAGGCCTTGTTGGAGCTTGGTGTCCACCTCAAACCAGAGTGTAGCAGTGGTGTGTCATCACTCACAAAGGCAGGGGCTGACATATAAGGTGTTATTAAATGCAATTAACAAACCTAGTTAAAATAAAAATGTTCTTTCAAGGTTTCCTGGGTTTTATGTAAGGATCTCTTAAAAAAAAGAAACCAACAGGTCAGAAATTTCAGAGAGTGTGACTCTTAGTGCAATGCACTGACAGGAGAGCACTGGGTAGGAACCACCTTCTTTGCTGTGATTTTTATGAATCAATTGAATCTTTTTGTTCACAGGCCAAGTATCCTGACATGTGACCCTTCCGGAAGGACTGCTGGGAGATTTTATAATTCTAAGGAACCCTAAAGTTTCTGGGTAAGCAAATAAATGCATTTCTGTGTTTACACAGGTGAGGGATTGCACAGGCAGGGCAGCGCCTTGTGTTGCAGCTCTGGGTTCCTTCTGTGGCAGGAGGTGCAGGGGTCCCAGTCCCATCCCAGCAAAGCCCAGTTCCTTGCTGTTAACAAAGAGAAAGAAAAGGGCATTTACTGTGCAATGGCAGCAAAGCCAACTGGGGCTAGACTTTTCCATTGTATTAAAATGAAATCAGTTAGATGAAGGAGTTGTTACCTACCAGACACTTGGGATTTGTTTGGCCTCCCCACGAGAGGTGTTCCAGTACATTTGGGATTTTCAGCAGGGGAAAAGTAATCCTTACAGGTAAATGTAAGATGGTGTAACTATCATTCTCAGGAATTCTGCAAGGGCCATGAAAAGTAAGTATTTTGTGATGGGATCAGACCATTCCCTTCTCCTGTTACACCTTGCTTTAACATGTTTTCATTTACATGGAAATAGGGCACAGCTCCCTTCATTATGTTTGTGTGTAGAACTAGCAAACAGACCCTAACAGATGATGCTGCTTTATTCAGCCAAACTTGCCCTTTAAAAGGAAATGCTTAACTCAGGGGTGCAGGAATGAATTGTTCCTAGACTACCCCAGCTAGGGAAGAACTTGCTTTATTTTACAGTTTCTCCTCTGGTGCCAGGTGCCAATTCCATTACTCTCATTCCCTTTTACCCACAGTCATAGAACATAGTAATTTCAGTGGCTTGGTAGAAAACAGACTGGCATAGAAATTTGTTTGCAGAATCTCAGAACAAGCTGTGCACAAATTCCCAAAGGATTTGTAAAAACAAAGTGGCAAAAGGCTGACAAATCACTTTGGAAGGAAACTCAAGAGTCCTGATGGGTTGAACAGCACTGAGAAAGGGACCTTCCTCCTCACAGTGACTCACTGTGCAGACCAGCTTTGGATTAGCACAGCCTTACCTCCAGTAAAAGGGATTGGAGGGAACAAAGGGAGGTGTAAGCAGCAGCTCTGCTGTGAACATTGTTCTGGACTCAGCTCCTGCCTCACTGTTCCTTGGCATGGAGCAGTGATCACATCCCACTGTGAAAGCTGGGAATCATGACTGGCTTTACCCAACCATCAGTATTGTTCCTGAAAAAGTAACCATGTTGTTAAGCTTTTTATTTTTTTCTTATTAAAAGCAAAGAGCTGCAGGGATGTAGGCCTTGGACAGATGTCTACCTGCCATTAGTCTAAAAAGGCCATGAAGAGCAGGGGAGCCCTTAACTCAAACCCAGCACATCACCGTTTATGTTTCACAAATGTTCACAAGTTTCCTGTCCTCAGCACCTGAGCCTGTGGAGGTGTTACATGAGGGGAGAGCCAGGGGACACTCAGTGCTCTCCTTTGCTTTCCTCTCACTTTCACTGCACTGTGCAAATCTGGATGGAGCCAGAACCTTTCCTTGGCATTGGATTGATGGATTCCTGGTTCCTGAAGCCAGAGATGGTTCATTGCATTTCATGAGGTGAATTTTGTTGCAGAGCACAAGGTTGAGCCTTGTGACTGCTCTTTCTGCTTTGAAGGGACCTCACAGACAGCACCTGGTTAACCTGAGCTGCCTTTCCTGTGCTCCTGGTACAGGTTTGAACTGATGATTGTCTGGAAGATCCATCTTGATGAAGAAGGGACCACTACACCTGTCCTGGACCTGCTGCCCAAAGTACCAGAGCAAGGTAACCTCAGATACCTCAGGGACTGTTCCTGAGCTGCCAGGGCCTGGTTTTGGCCATGGAACTCCAGCTCCCAGAGCCCAACCAAACCCCCCCCCCAACTGAGCAGCAGCTCCCCTTCACCTCCTGTGTCAGCTCCAAGGGTTCCCAAACCCCGTCATTCTGCAGGTATCCTGCTTTACCCAGCTGCTGTCAGCACTGCTGTCAGCTCTTGGGGAATAACGTGCCCTGCTGTTTCTCCTGCAGTCCTGGAGCAGAGCATGAGGAGTGTGGAGAGCCTCCCTGGCAGCTTCCGGAGCGCGCTCCGGCTCCTGGGGATCGAGGCAGCCATCGAGAACCTGATCACAGTGCTGGGCTCAGAAAAATGAATGCCACCATTACTGACACCAGGTAGCAATTTCAAAAGTAGTTTTAATTAAGATATTGTGTTACACAGTCTGTAATTTTATTGAATATAAACATTAAGTTATTTTCCATTTAGAAACCATACTCATAAAACATGCTATCTGTACAATTATGGCACGTTATATATAAATTGTCATGACATGAAAATAAATACAGCCATTTAAATACAAAAATGCCAAATAAAATAGTTACATGTACAGAGTGATTTAATTATAAATTTATCTTTCTGAATCATCAATGTACCAGAGTGGTTTATCTTCTTAACATTTTCTAGATACCTGGAAACTGTTAAAAGATCATGCACTGTCAAAATCAAGTCCATAAAAATCCAATTCATTTCACAGCTCTGTAAAAGTACAGTGATTTTAAAATGACAAGAGAACAGTAAGAGACTCCTAGAACAAAGAGTTAAACAGCTTTCTCATTAAATTAGAAGACAATTGGAAGAAGACAATTTGAAGATTTCGAAGACATACAATGCTAAAAATCCAAGGTAACTGTATGGAGTAACTTTGTTCCACAATGTGAGTGTTGAGACAGCATCAGTCTAACCCAGAGAAGAGGTGAGCAAGTCACCTCCTGCCCACTGCAAACTTCCTCTGCATTTCTGACTTCCAGGAGGAAATTCTGGTACACATTACCAAAGCATCACCCTTCACACATTCATCCCTGAAGAAACAAAACAGCTCAGACCAATGTCTTGCCTCTCCCTTCACTTCCATCAGTTGTGCCATGAGCTCATCTGGGAACTTGTAGTATTTCCACGGAGTTCCTGCTCTGAACTAGCACTGCACCCCAGGCAAACTGATGTGACTGGAAGTCAAGTGCTTCTCAGGTGGGGAGTAACAGTTCCTGGAACCAAGAGCCCAACCCACCAGCTCTGGGCTCTCATGTGGTAGGAAGAGCCCTCCTTGCCAAGGCCAGAGCTGCTGGAGCCCCCAGCAGGCACAACTGCCCACTCCATGCAGCAATGGGGAAAGAGGTGGAGAAATCTGAACTAAAGCAACAGTATGTTTCTAATCCCATAAATGTAATAATCCACTATTTGATCACTGAAATGGCTCCCACTGTTCTGGTAGGTTAGGAAAGGAAAAACTGATAGACCGGAGCCTGATGGCCAGACTCGACAGCTGAGCTGATGAAGGGCAACTCTGTCTTGTTAGATAAGGCAGGCTCATTTCAAGTTTGGAATCCAGTACACAGGCAAAATTCATTCCTGCTTCTCCACTGGCATGGAACTGGTTGAGCTGGTTTTGTGTAACCATTAATTCAGTTCATCTTTAGCTCCCTCCTCCTTGCCTGAAAATGAAACTGTTTGCTCAGCACAGACACTGCTGTTTGCATATGAAATGTGTGTAAAGTTACAGCATAAAAACCTAGAAACTTCCCAGCTGTGCAGGGTCCTTCCTTCCTCCTCTTTCTAAATAGCTGGAGGGTTTCTGGATTTATAAGTAGCTCTCTCCCTCCAGGTTTCCGTTGGGAAGAAGGGGTTATTCCTGCTGTCAGCTGGTGTAGTCTCACACCTCAGGCTCTGCTGCCCCAGAAGGGCTCCTGACACTGGCTGCCAGCACTGCCAGCACAGGGCTCTGTGTTTCACATTTCCTCCTTGAGTTGTGCCAAAGTACGGGGGGGGGGGGGGGGGGGGGGGGGGGTCCTGTTTTTGAATTTCAGGTAAAGTGGAACAGTTCAAAGGTTACACTGAGATCCCAATATAAATCTGGTTTTAGGAGTTAAGCTACATGACCCTGAACACCATTACAGGCTGTTATCCAGGTAAGAGCAGCATCTCTGCACCATTCTGGGGGTGTAATCCTTGAGGGAGAAGAATTTTCTCATCAGACCCTCAGGTTTGGACATACCCTGCAGTTCCAGCTCAGGATCTTTCCCCAAGGATGGCTTCACTGCAGCACCTCCCCAGCCTTCAGCTGTAGAGCAGTGCTCATATGCAGCACTGACACAAGCTCACCCTGGCACAAGACTGACCCACTGCAGCTGCTGGGAAGAAAATGGGATTCTGTCACCTTTTTTCCTTGTCATTTAAAGCAAAAGAACCTGAAAGCAGCAGCTCATGCTACGCAGTGTGTGGGGCATCAGTGTAACAGTGCCAACGTTTGGCACTCTCTGAAAGACCTGAAATGATCTCTAAAACAGAACATATTCTTCTTAGAGCTCAGTTTAAAATAGGCAAGAGCAAGCTGTGGTTTCACCTCCAATAGCAGCATATAAGGTACAGAGACAATAAAAACCAGCATGGCAGGTGAGTTAAGCCCAATTATCACATAAAACTCAAGGTTGCTTACCTTAACCCTTTGCACTTTGTTTCAGAAGCTTTAGGTAGATACAAGGTGATCACACAACTTCTGGAGGCAGCCTGGTGTTCCTATCCATGCACTAGTACTTAAATGTTCTGCAGTGCCAGGGCCATTCCACAGATCAGCCACTGCGTGGTTGTATTTTGAGTGGATTAATGCTAAAGTGTTGTATAGGTTTTGCCAGAGCATTCCCTCCTTTAGTAGTGATGAGGGAGACTCAAAGCACAGGCTCCAAGGCAATTCTCTTGTTAGTAATTAGGCTATGTTAGTGCAATACTTGAGGAAACCCTTAATTCTGTGCTCTTTCAATTCTAAGGAAGTAGACTTCTCCTATTAATTTGATCTGTCCTCTAATTCCAAGGTATGGCACGTTACCTGTCCTGTCACATTAAATACATTCATTAAGGTTATCTAGCAAATGTGTGGCTTAGTGCTATCCCAGGTCTCTGAGAAGGCATTACCCATTAGAAATTATTTCATAAAGCAAAAACATTCACAGCTGAAAGATGCACTGAACACAATAGAAAAGAAAAAAAAAAATCACCATAACTGTATTCCAATAATCTTTCACTTTCTCATGTGTTTGAATAAAAATAACCTTAAGGGAATGGTTACACTTTATGGAGAACTAATGTGCAGTCTTCATTCTCCTTGAAGAGGTTGGACATAACTGGGTCCTCTTTGGCCTGTACATTCTTCAGGTAATAGTTGACTATCTCACCATCGAGTTTGTACTGGTGGGGGATGCTCTCATAGGGCTTCAGGTCCAGGTCCAGCACAGAAACAGAGAAGGTGAATCTGGATTTGGATGTCAGTACCACAGGTCTTTGCTCAGAGCTGGAAAATAAAACCACATTGCACATCTGAGTCACTGAAACCAGTATTTTTAATTTATGTGTCCCTTTACAGAAGTGACTCTAATATAATGTTTATCTTAGAAACATTTTGTGGGAGCCCAAGAAAATAGACTTGGGCTAATGTAGCACTTAGGAAACTACAGCTCCAGCTTTACCAGTCCTGAGGGGACCTTGCTGGCACCTCTGCTGTCATTTTCCTTTCAGCTTCCACACAGCTGAAGTCAAACATTAATTCTCACTTACTGTATTTAGTAAATCTAAGCTGTTTCTAGGTGCTGCATACAAAGCAACAGCCTTATTAACCAGCAAAAGAGAAAAGGGACTGCAACTCCTGCTTGGGTTCAAGGTAATAAAACATTTACTATGCTGTCCAAGCATGCTAAGGGATGGAGGAGTTCTGAATCAGCCATTGCACAAGTCCTGTCCATCACTAACACTTCACTGGGGAACTGCAGGACAAATGCAGAAAACAGCATTCTCTAAAAATAAAAGGGCTCTGATCAAGCAAAGCCCACTGCAGAAGAACAGATTAGCACTGCTGGCACAAGCCAGAAGGGATAATACTGTGGCAAACCCTCCTGCCTGACAGCCAAAGCTGTCACCTCTTGATTATTGCCTTGGTTTTATTTTAACTAGGCCATTAAAGGCAACTCAGCTTGAAAAATCTCTCCTATGAGAACACCAAGGCAGAAAAATTATACCTAGTTAAAACCATCCAGAACTACTATGAGCAGTCAATTCAAAGTTTAAGAAGGGAATAATTATAAAACTTTGTTCTTTTGGTAAACCTAAAATGCTCACAGCCAAATATTTGGACATACCACCCCTCCCACACTTTTTTTAAGTGACTGAACTGCTGAACAATACAAACATCCCAATTTCTAAACAACTGGAGCCATTCCACAGCAGGTTCAGGCAGCTCTTACCATTCATCTTGCAGGCAGGGGGAAAGGGCAATCATGATGGAGCAGTCTTTAGCAGTCATTGCTATTCTGTACTGCTGCACCTGTACAACAGAAAATAACACACATTTTCTCTTAGATTGGTGTTTACCTGAGTAAAGCATCCTGCTCCTTACAAAAAGTAGCACTGCACTGCCTGTGGTGGCACTTTAAGAGCTGGAAATTCTCTCTGTAACAGAAGGTTGGCAGGAGCAGGTGCTTTTGCAGCATCCTGTATAAGACTCATGTTTATTTCCTACAGATCACATTCCTAAAGGCCAAACAGCACCAGTTCCTGCAAATGCTTCCTCAGTCCAGAAAGCAAATAAACAGTTTTATTTTTCTCTCAGGAACTGGTGGTACAAGATTGTTCTTAACTGCTTCTCCTATAAAAGTGCACCCTGCCACAATGAAGAACTTGAACTGGGCAGGCCCTGCAGTGACAGAGGGTAACTACAATGACAACCAAACAACCTCAGCAAGTTGAGCAGTACCTTTGTTAATGCAAATGCCACTGTCCCATCATCTTCCAGGGAAAGGTCCAGCAGCTTCTCATAGAATGCCTCATTGTAAGGTCCATCTATCTGTAATGTACTTCTAAATAAATGTTAAAAGAAGATTTACAGACAGCCAAAACAACGTGCTGGTTTTCTGTGTGATCTTTCCTCAGCAGCCCAGACACTCAGATTAAAACAACCCAACAATAACACTGATGAACATGTCCAAATATTAACCCACTGCCAACCAACATCACACAGTCCCTGTTATTCTCAAATCACTCAAGATTTGCTGCTGCTCAGGATCGGAGTTGTGTGGGATTTTATAAGCATTAATCATTCTTAATCCACTGCCATCTTTCTATCACTGCAAAATTAAGGGGTTTTTGCAAAAAAATGGGTAAGTTTCAAATTTGTAGCAATCTGGAGGTGCTCCAGAAGCCTTGCTGAATATACATACATGAGAAATATATAATAATATATTGATATCTTTTTTATATGTATATTATATTATTTTGTACATAAAAAGTATAAACTGGGGCAAAGGCATAACTGACAGGGCCCTGTTCCAACACCATGTGCTAATGGGGGTGTCCTGAGCTCCTTCCTTCCCCCTCTGAACAGCTGAGCCCCTGCTGAGAAGCTGGACCCTCTCGGGGGGGTTGTCCCACACAAATCCCCCACAGATTAAAGAACACATTTTCCAGTGCTCTGTTTCCTGTGTAACTGCAAGAGTAGCAGCAGCTCCTGAGTGAAGCCAGAGTGCCCTCATGTGAGCACAGGACAGGAACAGCAGCCCAGTGGAGACTGCTTGGAGCACATATTATTGCACTAATAAGCCTTATTTGAGGAAAAAAAAAAAAAACAGCAGCTTGCATCCATCATTGCAGAACATCATTATCCCTGCAGACATTCCCAGCTCTGCAGGTACTGGGGACAGGACCCATTTCACTGCACCTTTCTGCAAATACACAACCACCAGTACTAAGAGAGTGTTTTCCTCTCTTAGGCTGTTGTGAACTTTCCACAATTATTACTTAAAAATTCAGGCCAAAGTGACCAACATCAGCTGGAATTTCAGTTAGAAATTCAGAATATGCAGTGCCATGAAGGAAGGTTGTACAACATAACAGTGTGTGCACAGAGCCTATCCTGCCTGCATTATTGGTTACTGGAAAGAAAAGCCATCAAGTCTTACCTCTCTTCAGGAAATTCCTCCAAGTACTGTTCAACTCTGCTGTACAAAGGATAGAGTCCTTCAATATCCAGCATGTCAAGCATCTGAGCCTGAAGGGTTTTATAAAGGAGACAACCCTCGGTAAACCAGAGCTTTCCAATTTATGTTTACCTAGAAGAAAATGCATTTTAAAATAAGGCAGACACAAATCTTCACTTCAATTTGACATTACATGTGCTTGTTTAAAAGTCCAAATACTTTTAGTGCAGTCACAGGTAGGGGGAAACCTCAA
The DNA here is from genome assembly GCA_032173965.1 of Sitta carolinensis. Lineage (NCBI taxonomy): Eukaryota > Metazoa > Chordata > Aves > Passeriformes > Sittidae > Sitta > Sitta carolinensis. The sequence continues at coordinate 3,577,328 of CM063293.1, forward strand.
AACTTCAGCTTCCAAACAAAAGTGCGAGGTGCAGGTACTGCCCTGCACATTAAAACAGCTCATCTTGGACTGCAGAATAAACACCTGGTATTCAACTCTACAAACTACCTAAAAAAACAAATAACCAAAATACACCCACATCTGCTGCAATCTACTCATTTTGAGTCCACAAGAGAAATTTCTCATCTGAGTTTGAAGCCACCACAAATTCCCTTTGAACAGCATCCACTGCTGACAGTAATTTAGCATTTAGAAAGTAATTTAGCATTTCAGCTCTGGGGGCTTTTTTCTACAGTATCAAGAATTGCATTTGCTACAATTTCTCTAAGACAGCTCTTTTTCCAGCACTACAACAAACCATTGGCAGTGAAAAAGGTCTTCCTCAAAAGCAGAGGAAGAAATGTGCTATTTGTGTAATTAGGATAACTGGCAGCATCTTAAATAATTAGAGCTTGACAGAACTTATGCAGTGAGGAATTAACATAATTTACAGTTTTCCAACTCTCAATTCCCATTCCTTTTCCCTCTGGCATTCAGACCTCTCTTGACCAGGAGAAGAGCAGCTGAAGAAAAGAACATGAGCAGTGCCCTGGTGAGGGCTGACAGGAGGAGCAGGGAAGGACAAAGTACAAAAGGTGTTGTAATAAACCAACCAAGGTGGTCCAGCTTCATCACATACAAATTGCCCACTCATTTGGAATACCTATGATTGTTATCAGCTCAAACTGCTATTTTCTTCCATTTTTCCTCTACCACTTCCTGAATTTACTTTCACCTCTGTCATTAGATACAGTGCTCTAAGTGCTCACTACAACATCACATTATATTAACAACAATTACCTGGCAGCTACCCAGCTCAGAACTCCTTTTAAATGCCACCAGAGTTCCCCTGTTTCCATTTTCATATCAGTATTCATAAGCAAGACACACAGATCTGAATTGTTACATCAACCAGGGCTCTGAGAAACCTGCTCAGGTGCAAAGTGTTCCTGCCCATGGCAGAGGCTGGACTAGATGACCTGTAAAGATCCCTTCCAACTCCCACCATTCTGGGATTCCATAAACACTAAATTGGGGACAGATTTCACAATAGTATCCCTTACCATTTCTTACTAGCTCCTTATTAAAAGCACTTGCTTCACAGTAGCTTCTCCCTTGTGAAATGGGAACTGTCTTCATGTCTCCTGCCCTGCAGGTGTCGGTGCTGCTCAGTAGTGCCATGGTTATCACGTGGATTAATTCCTTAACAATTGTCCTTGTGCAGTGGGGGCCACTGACCAGCCCGTTGGAAGGGAAAAAGAAAGGTTTTAAGTGACGAGCAAGTTCATTCCAGTCACAGACAAAGTCCTGGTCATCCTTGCAGCCATAAATTAGTTCCCCATTCTGCAACAAGGAGAAAAAAGAGTTTTTAGAAACAGCAAGAAGTCAAGTTATTAATACTGAGCTACTCAGAGCATCAGGTTTAATATTTTAAGCATAGAAAAGTGTTATTACCTTAACAATCTGCATACAGACACATAACATCCCCAATCTCTTAAAGATTTGTGACAACAACAAGTTTAACCAGAACCTATGGGTAACAACCTCTGAATGAGATCCAAAACCACTGTTTAAATCAAGTGCTACTTTCCCAACTTAATGACCTGTAAGGAATCAAAACAATAGGGCGAATGATACTTGGCACATTTTCCTATCACTTCTTTCTGAATAATGCCAGGAGTGAAAAAGCACCGTGTGAAACACCCTTCTCTCACCAGCCCAGACTGGCAAAGGGAAGGCTGTGAAAGGGGAGGGGAAAGGTGGGATATCTACCTGTACTGGTACAATAAGAGGGCAGCTCATAGAAGTATAAGTAATTCAAATAGTTGATTTAATATTGGGAATAAATTGAAAGAATCTTGTTTCCTAGAATCAATCTGAAATTCTCCACAAATCATCAGTTACTGCTTCATATTTTTCCTACATGACTGCCACAGAATGCCACTTTTTCCTTCCTCAGTGAGGCGTGCTGTGCCTTGGGTCTGCATCAGTGCTCTAATAGGAATCTAAAACAAAGTATCTGCAGCAACATGCCAAGTTCTCCACCTTCTTCTTCCTGAAGCAGTACATAAAGTTTTAAAACTTTGGTCACCTTAGGAGTCTTTAATTGTTCCTCAGTGATTTTTTCCCACTAATTCATTTCCCAGCAAATGGTCACAGCCCCAAGGCTGCCAGAGCTTCAGGAGCATTTGGAAAATGCTCTCAGCCACAGGGTGAGGTTGTTGGGGTGCCTGTGCAGGTCCCTTCCCTTCCAACTCAGGATATTGTGTGAGTCTTTGTTGAATTCTGGGAAACTATTATTTATTTATCCCCACCTGAACTCTAACTGTGAACTTTCCCATTTCCTTCTCTTGATGGGGTCCAACAGTGATGGTCTGATTAGGCAGGTTTGAAGGAATATCTTGACTGTTTAGATGCTCAAGTCAAATTGTTTAAAAGTTAAGGCAAAAAAAGCAAGCAGAGATTTAACAGTTTACCTTAAATATTTTCAAGTTGTTCTGTGCCTCCTGTAATAAGCTCTTCAAAGCAAAGTGCATTCTTTGTTTATTTCTAGGGAAAACAAAATAAAGCCAAGAATGTTTCATCACAGCCTTTGGATGTTCACACCTGGCATGAGCACAGAGCACATTACTCACACTGAGGTCATTGCAAAGGCAAAGTGATCTTCAGACCTGAGTACACTAACCAGCTCCTGGGTGCAATGTTATGCTGCAAAAGGCAGCTCTGATTGCTGAGATAGGTGTAAAAGGGGAGATAGCACCAGACATAATCACTGCAAAGGTCCAGACAAGCCAGCAGTGATCATCCATAATGCCTTAGTGAAAGGCAAAATAATCCAAGCAAGATATCTGTAATGCTAATTTTTGGCTGGGTTTTTTTTTGGGGGGGGACAGGGGCAGGAAGGCAAAACCACAGAATCCTTACCCTGAGAAGAGATCCAATGGGCAATATTTACTTGGTCGCTTCCATTTTCCATTGGCTACCTGTGGAAAACCCAGAGCACTGCTGTTACTCCCTCTACCTGCAACAGCTGCTCTCCCATTTTAACAGCCAGGTCTGTGGCACAGGACATTCAAACTACTTCAAACACAGAATTCATGCCCACTGCGGGTGTTCCCAGTCATTTTTAACTCAAGTCACTCAAACTGCATTCACGAGGGAGAAAGGTCACACTGAATCCCAGGGAGTCACAGCCACCATTCCAGAATCACAGCAGACACGAGTCCATGAACTCTGTGCCTATTACGTTCTGTTGAAGTCACAGAATGCACTTGGTGAGCTGATCTGGGAAGGAAGTTCCACATCAGAGTTGACTCAATCACAGTGTTCATAGTCCCCAAAGGCTGATATTGTATTTGTTTGCTTCCAGCTTCCCACAGAACTTGTTCCATCTCTCACTAAACAAATTCACACCCAGCGACTCAGCTGTGTATCCTCCTACCAGCTTTAGTCATATCAGAGATTTGAGCAAGTTTCAACAGGAAAGCAAGCCTGGAACAGCAAATAAAGCACAGTACAGCTAAAGGAAAGCAGGGTGACTTAATAATTACCTTTAGATGCTGATGCATACAGTAACGACACACCTTGTGCTTTATCTCCTGTGAAACATGGCTGGAAAAAGGAATGAAGCCACACTTCGGCTAAAACAAACAAACAAAAGAAGATCATAAATACAAATGTCTCACTCTATAGAAATACAAAGGCACACAATATGCAAATCTTTCCTGTTAAAGGTTTAAAAATTATTTTAAAAATTTCATTACTTAAAAGCTGAATTACTCTCAATTACTTTAAAAGGTAAAGACGCATGTGGCCTACAGAAAAGCATCGTATCACCTGGGAGTTTCCCAAGTTTTAAAAGACTGAGAATTGGCAGAGGGGGCTGTTTCCTCCCGTGGGTCACAGCAAAAGCAGTGAGCTCTGCCTTCCCCCACTGCTGCATTCCTTGAAAACAGCTGGGGCCATTGTGCAGTTGAAGAGTGCAAAAGAGCCCAGTTTCCCCCGAGGCCGTGCCCTGCACACCTTGATCTCGATGCAGAGGATGGGCCGGTGCTCGGCGAAGCGGAAGGTCTGCAGCCGCGTCAGGTTGGGAAGGCACATCGCGTAACCGCTCAGCGTGTCCATGTCCTTGTCACAGCGACACTCTGGGGCAGCGGGGGACAAACAACAGCAACAGGGAAATTAGCTCGGGGCTCTCTGTTCACCCTGGAGCTGGCTCCTTCTCCAGGTGGGCGTGGGAACAAGTGTGGAAGGACAGCACACGCGGTTTATCGGCTTTAGCCAATTATGCACTTGCACAAAGTTGCCCTCCCCATTATCAACGCCTGGTTTCAGTTTCCTCAAAATTGTCCCAGGCACACAGAGTGTCCCAAGAGCTGCTGTTAATGGCCAGCTCCCAGCTCATCCCAAGAAAGGTGAGGCCTGAAACAGCAAGGAAATGGATTGGCCAACAACAGGTAAAGTGACTCAATGTATTTATTCTAAGATGTGATCTCCCCATTGCTTACTATGCATGACCTACCATCCCTTAGCTGAGTCAAAGGGCTCTGAAAACTGGCAGGAATATCAGAAATTTAAGAGGCATTCTGCATAAAAATCCTTTGAATAACCTCTCCACATGCATCCTTTGGGACACAGAGAGGTCTGTGAGATTGTAGTTCAAAGTTAACAAGAGCACAGCCCCAGATTTTCAAGTCCCTGTTACTAAACAGACACGCAGGACACGCATTTCTGTTACAGTTTCCACTGCTAAGAAAAATGCCCACTCTGAAAAATATATTGCAGTAGAAAAGAAAATCTGAGAAACCAAAGTCTCAGGCACCAGCCTGTCATACCATACTGCTTCACCAGGATGAGCAAGAAGCCTTCTGTCTCCAACAAAATGTTGAGGTTTGTTTTCTTTTTCTAAATTTAAGCAAAAGTACATCCTTCACACCTTCACAGCTAAAAGCCACTTGCCAAATCAGAAAGGCACAGAAATCTGAAGTATTAGAGAAGCTCCTTTGCATGTTACACAGGCTTATGTGAAGGGTAACATTGAAAGAAAATCCTTGAGGTTTAAAAAAAATCCTGTTAAAAATGGACAGTGAGATTCACTGTTGTGAAGCACCTGGGCACTTCCCCACAACCACACTGCAATCCCCAGCAGCTGTGGACACACAAAGTTTAACTCTGAAAAATAAAACTAAATTATATCATTCACTTCCACCAGAGTATCATTGGTTTTCTAACTTTATTAGACACTATTAATTTTCCTCACTGGTTCCTGGCAGTGTGGAACTGCTCCTCAAACAGGTGAAGAGATCAACAACAGTGTCCTGTGCTCACTATATGTAAATCAATTTTTTTTTTTTTTTTTGTTCTGGATCAAAGGCATCAAAGCACTTGACTACAGTACTTTGATTTAACACTGTATTTATCTTCAAGGAGTTTTGCTAGAGCAGGAGTTTCTCACCATTCTCAGGAACATTTGGGAACATAAGACACCATGGAGGTGATCTCTTTGCCTATTTTAGAGCTATCACATACTACTTTTAATTTCAGAGTGCAACCCATTTCTTCTACAACAAATTTTCAACTTATTGTCTAAATATTAAAAAAAAATTTCCCTATATTCTGTAGTGTGATGCTTTTTTTACTTTAGAACAAAGGAAAATGCTTTACAGCTTGAGGAAGCCCCTTTCTAATCCCATCCCTGGCACTTACCTGGCCTCTCTGGCTGGATTTTCAAACAGAGCTGTCTTACAAAGTCTAAAGGCAGTTGAATAATTTCCTATCGGGAAGAAAAAAACAAAAAAACATTTTAATGCAAAATTTAATACCCAGTTTGGGAGTCTTGAAATGGAACAGCAAAGTTCAGTGGGTTACACAAAGCATGCCATCAGAGCTTCTCCCTCTGATTCACTGTCTGTGAACACTTGTGCCTGCAATCACATGCAACACCTGCTTCTCTATAAAAACCAAGGACTAATTTAAATAACTGCATGATAAAGAACATTTTCAGTGCAAGTTTAATGTGTGTGAAGTAACCTGCATCATTTTGTCCTTTCCACAAAAGAAAAAGTCCCACGTCTCACATCCCACCCTTCCAAGCAGAATTGTGTAATTCAAGTTCCAGGTGAAACTGTAACTTTTCCACTTATCTGACGTTCAGTGAACAAGATCTGGCTGCCCTGAAGAACAGAGCAAGGGAAAAGATTACCTCTGACTGCACAGGAACCTCAACAATTTATATGAGCCAGGTTTCTCCCCTCATTTTGCAGTTAGTCTAAAAATCTCTCACACACCACTCTTGCCTTAGGCAGAGCAAAGAACTGACCACACTTTTCACCAGTAGCTTGAAATAACCAAACCTCTGAGTACAATGCAATCACCTCATCAGCACAGAGCAGGATCCCTGTTGCAAATGCTTCTTGTGTGTATCTTGCAAACTGTTAGTTCCTTTCACTGGACAGGAACTAACAGAAAGTTCCTTTCAGTGTTCCCCCAAACACGTCTGTGTTCACAATGCTTAAGCCATTTATTTTAAAAACAAATAATTTACCCCATGGTGAACATAGTTCTCCCCAAAGAACTGCTTCATCACATGTTTTCCAAAGTGTATGATGTTTTGCAGATGGTGTAGTATTTCCTCTGGAGTCTGGAAAACAGAAATGTAGTAATTGCACTCCAAAATAATGATAACAACACTCCAGAACACACACACATCCTGGTCAGTGATGTAATTACTGAGCTTGGCAGGTCAGTGCACACTGAAGTCAAACAGACACATCAAATGTGCTGCATTTGTGTCTCTACTGCTGCCTCAGGGGCTGGGACAAACAGAAAAATGGTCAGAAAAGAAGATTCTTCTTTGGTTTCAGGGGAAAAGGAGAGAGTGACAAAGGTGCAAGAAGGGGAGATTGCTCAAGACCTACTCTGACCATTATTCTTTAAACATCTCAGAGAACTCCTGCAGCCCAAAGAGGAGCCCAAGAGCTGCAGTGCAGGAGAGGCCTGGAGTGTTACAAAAAGCACCATGGAGACTGGGAAGAGAATGGCTGCAAAGACTGAGCCATATTCCAAACCTCAGCATGAACAGGTACAGAACTTGCCATCTGTCCCAAATCCTGCCCCAGACAGTGGAAAAAATCTTACTCTAATGTGACATTCTGTAATTTCATAAGGAAAGGTCTCCTACCAGACAAGATGCCAAAAGCTAGAAAGGAAGCTCTGTGAGTGCTGGAAGCAGGACAGGGACAACTGCACAGTCAGGCTTGGACAGACTCCTGCTCTTGAGGAGGGAGCAAAGGAGCTCTACAGCAACATTACCCCATGCCCAGCACCCTCTGCTTCTCTGCAAGGTACTTCTTTGTCACAATAGACAACCCAAGAGCTACTCTGTCCTTTTGTCTCACACACAAAAAACCCACTTCAAACCTGACAGTAGGATTAAGTGGAGGAAAAGAAAGTGCAACACTTGGGTACGTGTTAGCAAATCATAGGGGAAAAACAAGAACAGGAGTTAAAAAATAAACAGAGCAGAGTAAGAGGAAATAAAATACGAGAGGACAACACCCAGACACTGATATGGACCAGAGAAAGAAGAAACACCACATTCAGCACTACTCACAAATGACAACACAGCCCCTTCTTTAACTTTTACAAATCCTGAATGGTGAGAAGGAATATTAAATCACCTCATTAGTAACAGAAATCTCAGCTAATTCCCATTTACAGATGGTTCTGACCTGGTTTGCTAAGGTACACAGCACCCACAGGTTTGTTTGTTGTTTGGTTGGGGGTTTTAACATCTATACACAGACTCCCAGACTGAGAAATAAGCATTTCATAAAAATTTACTGCTGCCACTTTTACTTTAACTTTCACCAGTTAAAAATACCAATACCATAAAATTGTAAATCATGCTTAAAAGATATTTTAAGGGCAAGAATACTTAATATATCTAAATGAAACAAAAACAACCAACAGGCTACTTGAGCATCACCTTTTAACATCAAAAACCACTAAGATGAAAAGCTTTTGAAGGACCCATCACTACTGCCAGCTCAAATAGGCAAAACTTGAATAGGCTTTATACAAATTTTTTTTTTTAATTCTTTCATGAAGAAGATCATACACTAAAATAGCAAGATGCAATTAAAAGCACTCCATGAGGCCTGGCACTTGACTTTCTATTCAAGCAATGCAGGCCCCACAGTTACATTATTGAGTATTTTTCAATCATAACAATAAAGTTACAATTCACAATAATACCACCTTGTTCAACTATTGGATTATCTAATCCCAAATTCATAATTAAATGGATAATTAAAATTACAAAGCAGCATCCAAACTTCTTTACCTTTCCCAAAGGAGTTAAGCAGAAGAGACTGAGACTTATTCACATCTAAATTTCAGTGTGTGTATTACTAGAAAATATTTTGCTTGAACTGTTTCCTTCAACATTATTTACCTTGGATGATCTGTGATGTCATGCACAGACACAGAACACTTCAGAGCCTAACTCATTTTGCCTAAGTCAGGAATACAGATTAATCCTAAAAAAAAAACATTTTCCCTGTCATTGTTGCTATGTGCAAGTTCATCCCAAAACTCTGATTCTCTGGGATTTGTTTACTGATCTGATGATAAAATATTTATTCTGTTCTGCTCCAAGAAAAATGGTCCTTTAAAAAAATCAATCACCAGAATAAGTAAATATATTCAAATTACAAAACCTATTTAGAGGGAATTGTGTATCACAAAGTCCACACACTCCCAATGCAAGGCAAATGCAGAACACTGGAGCCAGCTCTCCTCAAAATGCAATAACACTGGAGTGTGTATGCCCAGCCTCAGTGCTGTGGTGGGTAACTGAAAAGTCACTTCCTGCCTGCCTTTGTGACTTTCTCATAATTAGCCAATTTTAAAAGAACATTTACTATGCCACAATCTCTTCAAACACAGAATTAAAAAAAAAAAAAGAGAAAAGGAAAAGGGGCAGGTACTCAGTGCTCTGTTTGCTTAACTAAACTGCAACAGGCTGACTTTTGATGTAAAGTTGTGGTCTAGTCCTCTCCTGATATACTAAAAATTGAGATAAGCACTGTTTCCGTTCTTGTGATGCACTGGACTCATCACTGTTCTTGTTCACACTAAACATTATTATCTTGGCTACTACAGAAGCACAAGATATATTTTTGAAATCCTGTCAATATAAGTAGCTCAAAAATCGACTTGAATCTTACTTTTTTCTTTACCAGACCTTTTCTCAAGTTAAATAGTAGTAGAAAGACTACAAAACAACTCATCCATATGCTGTGTTCAGTCTTTTTGCCTTTCTCTACTTTAGCAACTTCTCCCCTCTCTTGTTAAACCGAATGCTTTTCACATTCATCTTCCTGATTTAAAGCAATAAAATGCCCTTTCTAGATGTTTACTTTCCATTCATTCTTGTTTCTTTTTTCCTAAAATAAGCACACAGACCAGTTCTCAGTGGAGCCCCAGTGCTTTTTGTACTCCCCTCATCAGAACAACCTGCCACTGTGCCTCACAAAGCCGTGGTTCAGAGCTGCTGTAACTCAAGCCAGCCCCTGTATCTCTCAGGTAACGCACCCTAAAGACTCCTCTCACAGTTGAGGAAATGAAAGAATTTAAACCTTGTGCTCTCTTTTCTTATTTTTCTTCCTTGGAACACCCTGTTTATGCTCCACCTTTGGTTTTTGATCATTTTTTAACCCTGTTAAAAGAAACCTAAAGTAACTCACTTCAGCTCCTTCTCAAGCAGAAATCCTTATTGTACCATGGAAGAAACTGGGAGATCCTGCCACGCTCTTTTTGTAACAGACAGGACGCTAAAATCACTCACTGAAAAGGGTATTCTGTGAGTATTCCATGTGTTTGTTCAGGTTCCATGGCTTTTTAGCTACCCAACAGGTGCTCAACAGCAGACTTTGACCACGACACCAGTTCTGTGCAGCTCCTGTTCTGTCCCACCTGGCTCCAGACAGAAGTCCTTTCTTCCTCAGCATCCCTGTGCTCCCACAGGTGGATATGGAACATTTACAAGCTGCCCTTGCAGAGAGCTCTGCCCTCTGACACATGGCAGCCTCACACCCTGCCCCACACAGAGCTCTCAGTATCAGCACTCACATCATCCCAGTTACATAAGACAACCTCAGATTTCCTCCTGTTGCCAAACCCCCCAAAACACAGGCACATTTCAAAACGTGCATTTGTTCTTACTCCTGCCAGTCACAGCTCTTTCACAGGTTTCTTGTTTCTCCTCACACTGGCTATTAGTTTACCCAAGGGCATCCAGCAACAGGACAGTTTTAAATCTTACCTTATTCTGGTTGGGGGGGAACTTCAGAAACCGCAGCACCACACAGCGCTGGAGGAAAACAGGAAAGAATAAGGGTTTATTAGTATTTATGAACAGCACAATTGTCTGATTCCCCAATCTATCTCTCTGAGAAATTAAGGGGAAAAAACCCAACAGAAAAGCACAGTTTAGATGGCAATTTCACTCAACTTGAAATCAAATACGGCAGCTGAAATCAAACACAGCAATGTCTGCTGCCAGCTCTGCCATCACTTTAACGAGGCAGCCACTTTGCATTTCCAGTCACCAAGTGCACCAGGGAAATGCTCCCTTAGCTTACAGCACTGCTCAGAAAATCTGGGAAAGCTCATATGGAGCCACAAACAACCCCAGCCTGGTATCTGTGCACCAAAGCTCCCCAAAAGAGACACAAGGTCCACTCCACTGGCAATATCAGCACATTACAAATTATTAAGGAGACACCAGTTACCAGCAGCAGCTGGACAGCTGAACTTTAAACTAAACCCTGCTACTTATGAACTTCTGCAGAGTAAATACATAACACAGGAAGAAATATAGCAGGTTTCCAAATATTTTACCTTAAAACCATAGAAAAACTCACTAATTTTTGTCATTTTTGTCATTTTTATCAGGTTTGCAACAATTCAAAAAGCCTGAGGCTCTACATATTAAAATCAGTCTGACATGGTGTTAAGAACCTGCAGACTCCAAAGGCAACACACAGCCCTGCCCTGGTCTGCCTGAATATCCGACCCTAGAGATTACTGAACTGGTGTAGTTCAGCCTATTCAGGTACAATGGGGATACTAACAACTGGGCACCACAGAAGATGGTGAAAAAAAACACAACCACAGCTGTTTTCCAGAGTTCTCTCTTAGCCAGTCTGTCTCCATTTGGACCTTTCCGAGACACACCAAAAAGGATTACATTCCATTTAAAGCACTACCACAGAAATACACTCAGACTCTGACAAAAAACAATGCAGACAAAATGTCCCAGTTGCACTTCAGGTTTATGGAATCCAAGCTTTTTCCCATCCAAATTATTTGCCATTAAAAAACTTCACATTGCATGACAGCACCAGATCTATTCCATATTTCAGAGCTGAAAGCTGTTTCTGCATAGGCTGAGGGAGAGAGCTGCAGATATCTTTAATTACTAACATGGAGAGAAAGGGGAAACGAGCAAAACGAAGGACAATGTGCCATCCAAAACAATAACAAAACTAGGTCCAGGCTCAGACCTTGCCACTGAAACCCAGACAAGGCCCCTTCCAGATCTAAAAAGTCTCACACCACCATAAATCTCACTGTTCACCCACATCTGGAAAACACTCTCATATTGCTGTTAATTTAATTTGTCCTGCAAGATGAGTATCCCAAGAGCAAAGGAGATACCACCAGTGGTAATCAGAGTCACCTGGATTTGACAAGATTCCTGGTAATTCTCTCTCATGCCCTACACCTGGGGAACAGCCCAGGCCTGGAGAGCCTGTAGCTCTGTGTGCTCGTTACTCTTACAGTGTTTCAACCACTTGGATCTCCTGCTTTAATTATTCATAAGTGGATCAGTGATGGAGTGATCTGATTATCACTTCTAATCCATTCAGAAACATGATTCTGTAATCTTTCAAGGCTAGTGTAGATATTTATCTTTTAATCAGTTCCCAGCTAAGATTCCAACCAGTGCTCTGGAAGACCTGATTTGTTCTCACAGAACTCGGGACAGTATTTGTTCATCACCAAGTCATTTCTGATTTGGCAAAATGACCAAAATTGCATATGGCAAAAGAATGTGTGGCTGGTCTAAAGATGTCAAAAGGAAACACAACACTGTTCAAACAAAACTTCACAGATGCACTTAAACCAGCCAGCCCACACTACATTTTAGTAAGACTATTAAATGATTAGAGGAAATTAAAAAATAAATAAATCAAACAAACAAAAACCTACCCCAGACCTCAAGAAAAACCCCTCAATTCACTTTTTTCCTATTTTGAGGCAAGTTTCTATCTAGATCCATCCCTCTGTGCTTTTCAATACCAGTTCCACAGCACCAAGGTTAACCCATCAGATGTCACAGATACCAACTGCTTCAGAAGTATCACCACCAAAAATATTGGCCCACATTTTTTATGCTACTGCATTTCTGATTCACTTGGCTTATTCTTTACTTGGAAATACTGTGGGTGGTTGTTGCCATGAGGTTTTTCTGTCAGTTATCTTAAAATGCCTTAAATTTTTTTATATTTACAGACTGAACACCAAATATGTGCCATACTTATCTGCATGCACAAGAATGGCCCAGATCCCAAAGGGAATGGATTTCTGCAGAGGTTTGGCACTACTCCTTAGCACTTTGAGAATCAGATCAACTAGATCCTAATGCTCCCTAAATTTCTTTCTCCACAACCAGAGGAAGGGCTTACAGAGGTGCCTAGCACCACTTCCATCAAGGCACTGTCACCATCAGAGTATTTAGTTAGCTGAGTAATAATCCTAGAGAGATAAAAAGACAAAAAAGGCAGGCTGAAAGCAGAAGGGAAAATAAAGAAACAGCGCATGGATGTAGGCAAATGTAACACATGAAACATTAAAAGGCTTTGCACCTTTTGATGTAAGTTAGAGAAATAATGAATTCAAAGGAAGAATTCTCTACATTTTTTTTTTAATCCCTGCATATGTTCAGTCTCCATTTAGTGACAAAAGACTAAAAATAACCAACCCATCAGAACATCACACACGACTGCTCTTACTCTCAAATAAGGAATTTAAGGACAACTCTCACATGAGAGCAGCGGCCTGATGGCAGATAACAATGCTCTCAGGGGCTCCGGGACCATACTAGGGCTACAACAACAATCATTTCCAATTGTTATGGGAAACTGAAAACAAACACCAGCAACAAGGATACCAAAACTTGCTCTCTGCGAACACATCCCCAAGCGCTGGGCCGGAGATGATGTAAGCTGAAGGGTTCCGGAGGAGCTCGATCCCACCCCACAGCCTTTGGAGCCTGCAGTTTACAGCCCCACCAAGGAAAGCAAACACTTCTTCAGCACCCCAGCGCCAAACAACTGTTTGCGTTGGGGCAGAACAAAGTCAAGGATTGCCAATAAGGAGAGAAGGAGCTGTGAAAATACTCAAAATCGGTGGCATCGCAGAACCAGCGGGATGGGGACACGCACAGCTCTTGTCCTCGTGTGTCCTGGGAAAAAACAGTGTCCTGGGCTGGGTCCCCAAAAGCTTACCTGTAAGAATTGTTATTCTCCGGAGCACTTACTACAGCTATTATATTCATCTTACTCAATAAAATCCAAAATATAAAGTAATCCTTGGCAGCTCGGCCAAAATATGACTGGCAGCAATCCAGGTACTTTGGATTAGGCAGTAGCATTATGAAACCAGGATAAAAGCTTACAATTGTTTCTTTACAGCTGGGTGTTTGATATTGACCTTATTCTGCGACCTCACCGTCATAAAATGCAGGCCTCCTGAACTGGAGAGTTTTTAAAATTTCAACGCAACTGGGGCAAATCTATAATCTTGATATTCCCCTTCAGGGAACAACCTCATTTGCATCACTGAGATTTTTTTCTGGTCTCTTGCTACATTAGTAACAAAAATCTAGATAAGAGTTGGTGGCAGTGAAAGGAATAGAAAAACTTAAAATTAGCTCAACTGCTGGTAAAATTGCTTAGATATACAGAAAGATGTGTATTTTCCCTCTGCTCATGCTGGTTTAAAATACATTTCTGTACAAAAATACAAAGAATTAGCCTGTCCAAACACAAAGCCTGGGAAACATCAGCCTCTCCTTTTCCAAATAAGCATGTTCACGTCATTTGTTTTCATTCTATTATTATTCTAAGCAGCACACATTAACTGCTTTGTCTGGAGGCAAAGCACTACTCTGACATCTCCTTCCTGCAACTGGGAAAGATTCTCATCTCCTTGATTCCCAACTTGTGCTCACACATGCAAGATCGACTGGTAGAAAACAAGACTCTGAGAAGCAACTTTTTAAGTCCCAAAAGGACCTCCACCTCCCTTCCCACACCCATCATCTCTCTCACTCCAAGCCACCTCATAAATTCTGACATCTAAAAACTCACCAGCATTTTTGCAGGCACTGTCTGCAATTTTACATGACAAAGTTACCTACCCGTTGCTTTAGTAGGCACACAATACTGATACAGACTAAGAAAACCCATCTTTCTTTTAAAGCTGGGCATGTAAAAGTCACAAGTTTCCAATTATAAACATGGGGTGAAACACTCTTAAAGACTGGTAACAAATCTTCTCTACAATTCTTACTCTGCTATTTTTTGCAACTAAATTCACACACCACCACCACCAACCACTACCAAAAGAGATGAAGATACAAAGTCAAATACTTTTAGAGAAAAGAGTGTCTGTAAAGGCCCTGAATTTCTTTATAACTGGTTGTTTAATTCACTGTTTTGCTGACCCTGAAGAGCTACCAAGAACATATCAAGCACAGCTCTAAGGATGCCAGCCCTACCACTGTGGTTATTCAGTGCTACCTAATCACTGTGGGTTTACAACACCCGACAGCAATGACACCTACAGAAAGTACATTTTAATTTTCAGTCCAAGGGAGGGAGACAAACTGAACACAGTGATATGTAAATACTGATTATTGACAGTTTCAAAGGTACTCAACATGAACTATGGAATTGTTTAGCTGATATTAAACTATTCATGCAGTAGCACACTGCAGCTGCATGCACTATTTGTCAACTACAAAAATGATTCTGACTTTTTTTTTTATTCCAAATATATGTCCCACAACCTCTCCAATTCCAATTCTAGTTTGAGGGATTTGAACAGAAAACAATGGTTTTCTATTCAGAAAATGCAATTTCTGGGAAGAAGAAAAATGGACAAAAGTGTTATCATCACATCTCAGAAAAGACCATGAGAGTAAGAGTCCCTCCTTCTGAGAAATGACAGAACTCAGTGAAACATGCCCACCACACTGCCCAGGCACCTCAGCCCAAGCTTACCTTCCTGACAAGACTACCTCGACACAAGACATTTTTAAAGGTCTCCTCCTCCAGGGTCAGTGTGTTGCGCAATGTGAAGGATTATGAGAGATGGAAAAAAACTAAGTGCTAGAAAATTTTGCAGCTTTTGAATGAAATACATTGGTAATATTATACACAATTGTTTTCCAACTCAATTTTGTTCTACATAAGGTGGAGAAGATCATACAAAACAAAGTGAGGAAAGCTACATTTCCTGCCAGTATGGAGGAAGTTTAGCAATTGCTCACACATAGTGCAAAGAAGCATTCTGAAATCGGAACAATACTCTTTTATTTAGCACAGGAGTCCTTGAAGAACAATGGTTTTATTTCTTAACATGAATAAAGGATTTCTGGCATGGCATCTGGCCTGACACCATTCAATATGGCAAACCATTATTTGAAAGCAAACCCCCCAAGATACTTGTTTTCTTTAGCAGAGAGCTCACAGCTTGCATCAGACTTCAGGTGCTCATTCCATTTTTTTTTTTTTTTTCTGCTTGGTTATGATCTTGATTCCCGTGACAGTCAAGCACTACCTCAGGTTTCACTTTATAGCTAGGCTTCTATAACCCTGCAATACACAGATGGTACCAATTCCAAGAGAATTTAATGACTGCACTCTGCAAGAGTGAGAAGGAAATGTCTGCCCTTCAGCCAAACCAGCTCATCAGAGTACCCGAAATGCTATCAAGTGATACACCCACTGGTACAAGGTGGAAACACATCGCAGAGAGAGAACAGGATGAATAAACCCATTGATGCCTGGCCCTCAGTGTGCATTAGCACTGCCTGGGTAGCACAGCACACGGCCCTGGCGTCCTCGCTGTGAAACACAAAGAAAAAATGGTCCTTTACATTTAAAAGCATAGCAAATACCTTGTGCATCTGTCTAACAGGTGAGTTGTACCAATCAGAACATAAAAACATGTCCTAAGTTTCCTCCCTTTAAGCTGCCCTAAAGCTCTCTCTATCAGCAACAGTGCCCAACATTAAGCTGCCAAGTCATCTGATGTTACGTTGGGGAAACCAGGCGTTCCAGGAAATTATTAATGGGGGGAGAAAACAAAGAGTCAAAACAGTAAGAGGGATTAGAATAACGTTAAATAAATAATTAAATGGACAGTTAGAACGAGTGACTAATTCTCAGCATCCAGAACAACTCAGCCAGAAGGCACCTAAGCAAGCCTTGTGCTCAGGTAGAATCCAGTGATTCTTCCTTCCCGAGTAAAATAAAAGCAGGTCAGGGAGGACAGGTCAAGGAGGTCAGAACACCTCCTTGACACTTTATTCTGTGTCACAGAGAAATCCACTGAGGCAAAAGGAACAGCCACGGAGAAGCTGTGAGGGAGGAAGAACCAAAGAGTGACTAAAGTAGGCTCTTAGACTGAGCACTCCTACACAGCTTTGGGTCAGCCAGGCTGCTTTATCCAAAGCAACCAACCCACGGCCGCTGCCAGCCCAGGGCAGATCCAGGAGCAGCACAGAGGAGGCAAAGAAACTCCATCACTGCATTACAAGCACTTGGAACAGACACAAAAGAAATCTTTTTAAGATAACAACTCGATCTCAGCTGCAAAAGGAACTCGTTTGAGTTAACACTGAACCCAACCAGAAAAAAACAGGATTATTTTTAATCGAGGTTAATGACCTCCCTAGTTTGACTGCAAAACGGGGATTTGTTTTACATTTTTACTGGACATAGCCCTCAGCATTTTCAAAAGCCACACAAAAAGGAAAAAAAATAGACCCAAAGCAGAGTTTGAATTTCCAAAGAAGGTCACCAAAAGACAAGTCTGCTCCAACAGTCATTATTAGCCAAAGATAGCACCTGTGAAACAAGTATTCTGCAGGGAGGAGAGAGGTGCTGCTGCTGCAGTTAAATGATCACTGTCATATGGGATTAGTGTTAGACCACAGAGCTTGTGTCTCCTTTCCTGTGATTTCCCATCTGCATCTACAAAACTTAAGGCACTCATATAAGAAAAGTTTTAATTGCTGCTTTTCTGCCCACTCTCCCCTCCACATTCAGCCCTGCTACCCAGTGCCACCTCCCCTTTCACTCCATGGAAGACACTCAACTGCTCTGCATTCAGAGCATCCTTTCAGCGCAGAAACCTGAGAAACGCAAGAAAATTTTAAATTTAACTACTGCTACAATGTGGAATTGAAATCCCGATACAGAATTAAAATTCCTTGATGTTGACTCAACCTAATAACGTGGGAGAAGTGTGTGTCAATAAAAAGCTTCACAGCTAATTCACTGAACTGGAAGTACTTCCAAATGTTAATTCTTTGGTTACAGTAAAAGCTTTGTAGATTACACTCAAGTAGAGTTAGTTCAATTAGTTTATGGCATCAATAGCCACACTTGTACCTGTTTAGCCAAAGAACTAAATACAAACAAATACAAAACTGGGGTTTATTCACCCACTGACCGTAGATGTGGATCTCAGTATCAGTCAGCCAAGGTCAATGCAAGGAATCCTACAGTTTAATACTGTCACAAACGTTCCCAAATTCCAACTCAAACTGGTGTTTGCCCTCTGCTCCTAGAAAAATTCAATGTTGCTCACGGCAAGGCAAGCATCTCTTCCTTTCTTTTTCCCTGATGACACACCCTGATCACATACTTGGCTTTTTCAGCTGGTATTCATAGCTGCTTCAGTCAATTTGGGAAGAAGCTCCTCTGCTTGTTTACAGTAAGTACATACAATTTTAAAAAATCAATGACAACTAAGAAAGAAGGATTATTACCTTTAGTCATCGAGCTGTCTTCTGTTCTTTTGTCTAAGTAGGCAAAAGGCATGCAGGTGTGGGGGTTTTGTTAAACACTGTTTAGAGTTGGACACTGCTGAGATACACACACACACACAAAAAAAAAAAAAACCCAAAACAATGCTGGAGAAGCCAGGTCAAAGAAATGCCCTGTGAAATTAAAAAAAAAAAGAAAACAAACAAACAAAACAAAACAAAACAAACAAAAAAAAAAAAAACAGAGGAGACAGAAAGTTCTAGAGAATCAGATGCAGAACTCCTCCCTACATTACATGATTGCCAAATCCATCAGAAGCAGGAATTAGCACAGGTTTGGAATGTAAATACAAGAATCTCATCAAGGAGACAAAAATGTTTAAATTCAAGTCTTAGCAAAACTCTGCCTTTCCCATTAGTCAAATTAAAATTCAACAAACACAAGTTGCATTTTACCTTTTCTGGTAATATCTTTATGTAAAAGAAACAAGAGTCCAGAATGTGGCCATATTTTAAATCAGAGCAATATTCAGAGAAGGCCATTAATAATAAACTATTGGATTTATAACCACAAGAACAGCAAAATTTCCCTAACTGAAGATTCTTTAATACAGGAATCAGCAGCTTTTTCCATATTTCCATGAAATCAAGACATTCATAGCTATTAATTTAAAAAAAAAAAATCAGAACACAACTGAACAGAAAACAGAACACAACTGAAAAAAAAAACTCCATTATAATCAGGGATCTGGAATTTCTCAGGAACAGCTTGGAAGTTTAGGGGGCATCAGTACTTACATAAACTTCAATAGCAAAAAAACAGATTCAGGCAACTCCACACAGAAAAACAACAGAAGAAACAGGCCACACAAGTTTTGGGACTTGTACAAAATGACATGATCAGAAACAGCATCTTAAGATTATTCCCTCAACGAGACAGCAATTAATGATCAGCATCATCCCTTTCTGCCAAACAAGACCAGAGGAAAGCTGCAGATAACTAAGTCATTCCAATCATCAGCTTTCTACTCTTTCAGCAACACCCTTCTGTCTAAACATACAATCCTGTCCTCTCCTCAAGTAAATTTATTGCAACAAAACTGAACTTGTCATTATTCTTCCAAACAAAACAACCAACCAGCCACAGGAAAACTACTTCATAATGCAAAGGCACTACGAGGAACAATTATCTATCCTGATTTGACACAAAGTCCCTTCTCATTGAGTCATTTCAAAATCCCAACCAAATCCCTCTCCCCTCTATGCAGAAAATGCTTTGCAGCCACCATACTGCAGGTGCCAGCAGAAGCAGCTACAGATGCAGTGAAAACAGAGACTGCTGCTAAAACACAAGATTCCCCCTCTCCCTGCACCTCTGCTCACCACAGTGCCCTGTGCAGTCAGCACGAGCATTGGGAAGGATGCTTCTAAAGCAGCACTGGGACATGCCCACCTTTACCACAGCTCTTAAAGGGAAAATAAATATCACAGCGGAGAGACATACTATTTGTTTACTACAGGCACCAATTCTGAGAATCTTCTGTGAATCTTCTGGCTTGACTCCCTCACCCAGACTCCTTAGTTACACTTCACTCACCTTCTCCAGCTCCTCCTTTCCCTTTTCCTACTTGTAAGCTCACAGATGCATGGGAGATGGTTTATGCATTTACTAATTAAGTCCTGTACCAAAACCCAAAGATATCTGCTGCAGCTGCAAACATTCCAAGACATGAAGTAGATGAACACTAACAACCCAGGCATCTGAAGCCATAAACCACAACCTTTTACAATCACATGCCAAGGTTGTCCTAGATCATCTCACTGAATAAAAAATAAGCTGGGGAAAAAACCCTGCTGTTTTCCACTTCCCCATAGTCACCTTGAAACACAAGCTTAATGTTCAAACGTATTTCAAAATTAGGGCTTTTGGTTACCACAATATCCCAACACATAAGAAGTAAAACAGAGGCCAGGAGGAGTGTACATACTCCATGTCATAAAGCAGCTACTGCAGACTATGAGCACATGTTTCAGCAGCAGAAGGAAATCCAAGTTATTAAGCCTGCAGTTGCTTAAACTACTTTCTACAAACAACTACTGAAGCCTTTTTAAATGAAGTGTTAAGTGTCCCATAAGAGCAAACAAATGATTAAAGGGCAGAACTCCGAAGGAGGATTTCCAGCTCACTTCTGAAAAATTAAGGATCTGTGCTGCAGAAAGACACAACAGCTTACCAGGAGATAGCAATAGCAGTTCCTCTGAACCCTCTCTACTGCTCTTGAGTAGAGAGGAAGAAGGGAAGCACTGCTTAGCTCTCTTTTTAAATCTGAAGCCAAATCTAAAGCAGAAGGAGAGACTCTCCACTAAAAACTCAGAAAAAACAAATCTTTCTAAACCACCTGGTTGGCTGTGATGGTGCTTGGTTGGGGGTTTGTGGAGCTGTATCTCTTCTGCAGCACAAATGTCTCACCAACACCTCAGAGTTACTAGCTGTATTTCACACTAGAATCACGAGGTAGGAAAGTTGTCTGATCATTCTAGCACTTCAGCAGACTGCAAGACTACACGAAGGCCTTTTGACCACAATTCGGTTTCAATTTGTATTAATTTATTCACAGTGTCAATAAAAACCAAAAGGAAAAGCTTGATCACCGGAGAAATTTGTACCATAACTCTGTACATCTTCTGGAACTTTAGATTCTCCAAAACTGAAACTTTAAAAATTCATGAAAGCAGAAGTTTGAGTGCTCATCAAGCAAGCAAGCAAGCACAGAGCTCCAGTGATAACAGCAAGAACTGGAAATGCTCAGCAGGCATTCCACCTTTATTTACCACATCACTGATTTACCAGATCGCTGCCAAACTAATTAAAGTAACTCTATAAAACTTCCACTGTAAGATGAGACGTGTTGAGTAGCCCATGCCTTGCCTCAGGATCCTTATCCTGCACTGGAGGGATAAGGAGCAGAGATGCACTTGCAGTGATTTCAGCACACGAGACTCCCATCACTGTTACATCCTGCAGGATTAATAAGCAGCCAGAGGAAAAAGCACAGCAAGCACTGACAGCACTTTCACGGAAAGAATAGAGCACGTTCCATAGGATGCCAGCATCCCAGTGCCAGACAAAGCTTTGTCTGGATGCACTGGAAAAGCAGCTGTGCGTCCAGGGCTTATCACCTCACTGCCAGCAGATCTGTTTGTTGGGCGTGTGACTTTTCCGTGACCAACTTTTTAATTTGGTACTGTACTGGATTAACAATGCGTTGCATTCATGTCTTAAAGGGCAACCTGCAGGGAATGGAGTGACCCCAGGAAACAGGCAGAGCCTTAAAGACAGGAGAGCACCCTGTGATGACATGGGCCTTTCCAGCCCTTGCTGTCCATCCCCAGCCCTCACAGGCAGGAACAGGAGTGTCCAGCCAGGCTGCCCACCCCAGCCCTCACACCCTGCGTGCTGGAGACGTGACCTTGCACGGGGCTCTTATCAGCACTCCTAGGAGCGGTGCAGAGAGCAGGAGTTCAAACACAACACCCCAGACCTCGTCCCGTGAGAGGCAAAGCAGCTCATGCCCTCTTCTCCAGAAGGACAGGGATTCACTTTATTATTTTAGTTTAAAAAACAGAACTTCTCAAATTTTCCAAAAGCAAGGAAGAGAGGCTTAGACAGAGAGGTAGGGACCAGCTTTCCATCCACATTTCAAAACACCACTGCACATCAGAACATGGAAACAAGCACATGCAGTGTTCCAAACTGACCTCTCACTTGTGTCGGAGCACCCATTCACGTCTCTCCCACCACATCCTTATCCCTTCCTGTGGCACTGATACACAAAAAAACCCACGAACTGCAAAGCTACAGAATGAAGCGAGGACAGTCAAAATGTCTTAGCTGTGCTGCCGATCCGTTCACACAAACCTGAGAATAACTTAACACCGGATCACGAGAACGATGATTAATGGTGCAAGCATGTCCTGCTCGTAAGAGGCACAAAGTTACAATTAACATCTAAATAGTATTTATAGGCTTCCACTTTACCAGACTTTGTCATCAGTAGACAGAAATATCCAAAATGCAAGCTTTTACTGTTTCAAAGTTGCCTATAAAGGAAAAATTGCATCTATTTCACTTTCACTCTATCTTAAAAAGTTTTAGCATCTTGTTAAAAAGAGAACTGGCAGGCTCAGCAGCTATTCTGAATCACTGGCTGACTTCCTCACTTTCCACATCTTTAAAGATAATCACAATTACATCACTAATAATCCATTATTTATCCTGATTCCCATCATCCAGTGACTGAGTAGTTTCTACACTGCCTTTTTCAAAGCTAAAACGTGACAGAAAACAAAATCATACACGGTCTTCTCGCACCAAAAATAGCTTCTAAATAGTATTGTATTTAAAGAAGAGGGGAAAAAAGCCAGAGCCACCGGAGTGCCCCTCCTAAAGTTTGGAGAGCACCACAAGATTTCTAGCATTTTCTCAGGCTTGGTATTTGTTAATATTTCTCATCTAATTCATACTTATAATACAGAAAACAGACATTAAAAGAATCCAGTATTTTCAGTTTTTAATTTAGACATAATTTTTAAAAATCGTTCACAAGAGTCAACTCTTATTATAGATCTTTTTCTACAAAAATCCTACATTTCATCATTCTGGCTTTGCTGAGTTTTAATCTGTGAATCATCAAGAACATTCTGTGGCAAATCCATCCCAGCTTTTAAACTGAAATACAAATACATCTGCAAAGCACAAAAACAGCTACAGGCACTTTTTAGAAAATGAATAAACTCCTTCAAGGGGCACATATCGCAATATATTAAGTAAATAATGTACATGCAAGGGGGGCACGAACGCACTGTCAGCATAAACTGACAGTCTGCTTGATTGGGTTCAGCTTCGTTTAATCATTACTGCTTCAAGTGCTGAATCTATTTTACTGGATTTTTAGAATAAAATACACCTCCATCCCCCCGTGACACCCCGCCCCCAAAAGAAAACCCCAAACAACCCAAAAACCCAGACGAACAAAAAGGGGGGAAAAAAAAATCAACAAAACATAACAAGCAGGCCAACAGGTAGATGGGAGGATGGGGTGGAAGTGACGGCCGGGGTCCCATCACAGCAGCGCTGTGGCAAAGCCAAAACCCTCAATTAGAGCCGGGAGCCCGGCCCAGCACTGCAGCGAGCGCCCCAACTCCCCTCGAGCCGGAGTCGGTGACAAAGGGAAAAACACGCCTTCCCCAGCTCGCTTTCTCCTGTCACATCACCCACACCCGGGAACGATGAGGGAAAAGGTGAATTTTTAGCACTTTTCCTCACAGCTCCCATTCCCGGCGGCAGCTGCCCGGCCATCGGCTGCTCTCCGTCCCATCCTTACTGGCCCTGACGGAGGAGCCGGGGAAACGCCCGATCATCTTCCCCTTCTGGCCCGATGTCCCCGGGACAGAAAACTCCTCCAGCAAAGAAAGCAGCGCGGGCGGGCGGCGGGGCCGAGCGGCCGCTCCCGCCGGGCCGCCCCCCTCACGCGGGCTCGGGCTGGGGCTCCCCCGTACCTGGCAGTGCGAGACGACGAGGCTCTGGTTGCCTTCCCCGTGGTACTTCCATTCATTCTCATCCATCTTCTCCACTTCCATGCCCGGCCCGGGCCGCGCGGAGGGCAGGAGCAGCAGCCGGCCCCGCCGCCTCACGCCCCCACCATCGCGGCTGCGCCGCCCGCCCTCAGCCGCGGGAAGTCCCGCCCGCCGCGGGCGCCATCTTGGGGCCGGGCAGCGCCGCCGCCGCCATGGCGGGACCGGGCAGCGCCCCTCAGGCACCGCCCGGGCAGGGCCGGCGGCGGAACGGCATCTCCTGCCCCCCGGGAACGGCATCTGTGCCCCCGGGAACGGCATCTGTGCCCCGGGAACGGCATCATCTGTGTCCCCGGGAACGGCATCTCCTGCCCCCCGGGAACGGCATCTGTGCCCCCGGGAACGGCATCTCCTGCCCCC
Organism: Sitta carolinensis; assembly: GCA_032173965.1. Classification (NCBI taxonomy): domain Eukaryota; kingdom Metazoa; phylum Chordata; class Aves; order Passeriformes; family Sittidae; genus Sitta; species Sitta carolinensis. Next base: position 3,601,491 of record CM063293.1, read on the forward strand.
CGGGAACGGCATCTGTGCCCCCGGGAACGGCATCATCTGTGCCCCCGGGAACGGCATCTTCTGCCCCCCAGGAACGGCATCTGTGCCCCCGGGAACGGCATCATCTGTGTCCCCGGGAACGGCATCTGTGCCCCCGGGAACGGCATCTGTGCCCCCGGGAACGGCAGCCAGAGCCAGCGCCGTGCCGCGGGGCTCTGCAATGGCCTCACCTTCAGTGCTGTGTGTAGGTTTGGGCACCACACTATAGAAAAAGGGATTAATGCAAAGGAGGCCATAAGGATGCAGAAAGACCGGGAGGGAAAGGCTTAACGAGGAGCAGCTGAGGGCTCTTGGTTTGTTCAGCCGGGGCGGGGAGACGTCGTCTCTATCAGGAACCATCCCGAGCGGGCTCGGGCGCTGGACCAAGGCTGGCAGAGCTCAAGGAGGGTTTGGACAGTGCTCTCAGGGACAGGGTGGATTTTGGGGTGTCCGGGAGTTGGGCTCAGTGTTCTGTGGTGCCCGTGTCACGAACTCACTGTGTAGATGAGCTCGCAGCAAAGGCTCTGGACGGTCCAACACCCAAAAGAGGGAGGTTTTGACCCTTTGGAATTGCGTTTCACAGAATCACAGAATCAATTAGGCTGGAAAAGACCTCCAAGACCATCAGGTCCAACTTAGAGCCAGTCACCACCCTATAAACCTGACATTAAGTGCCACATCCAGTCTTTCCTTAAACACCTCCAGTCACTCCCGGGGACCCCACCATCCACCTGGGCAGTCCCTCAATGTCTTTTCACCTAGTTCCCAGCTATGCTGGTTTGAATTTTACAGATGGTTTCTCTTGCAGTCAAGTGTCTGTTGTGTCTGTTTAATTAGTCTTGTGCTCCAATACACCAGGTCATTCAAATACCCAATGTTATAAGCAGAAAGATTAACATCTGTGTAACATTCTTTAAAAATCAAACATTAAGCTATTTTCCCAAGTGTGAATATACACATAACTGATTTATGATAAATAGAAAACAATCTAAAGATCCAAACTCTCTGTCGCAAACACAGGATTAAATTCTAGAACCCTTAATCCAGTAATTTTTATGATTATGAGTTTTGACAAGCAGTGAAATTTACCCTTCAGCGACCATTCTAAAACAATCCCTAAGGGCTCTCTGAAATTCCCCCCTTTTCTTTCCTGTTTCCTCACAAGGCTCTTCATGACATGGGCCAGGCTGACACAAAAGGAGGTAATTAACACTCACAAGCTTTCCTCTGTATAATGAACATTTGTATAATTTGGATAGTACCCAAACTTGACTCTCTGTTGCAGCTTTTCAAAAGGCAGTCAAAGTAAACTGTGCCATTTTTTATGGAGAGAAAAGATGCACCTAGAAGGCTGAAAATAAAACTTGCATAAATCTGCAATGAGTCATTGATCTTTTTTTTTTTAAATGTGTGTGGTGTAACTTAAACACATCATCCAATTTCACTGAACTTTAAAAAATGGGGTTTAAACAAAATATGTGCTAAAATACTAACTGATAATCACTTTTCCTTTTATAGCATACTATACCTGCCTACATGAAAAAGGAATTCTTGTTCCTTTGGCCATTTGATAAAGATGAAAATAATGACAGTGATTTCTTTAAAGTAGGTTCCTATCATCTGTGTTGGCAAAATTTCTCTAGGTTATGTTAATAGAAATGCATACTAGAAAATACAAGAATTAGCCATGCTATTCTGACTTTTAAGAGTGTTATAAAGAAGTTTCACTCTGGACTGTGAGATTGTGGTATTTATGTTACTTCCATTAAAAAATAACTGTGCTTCAGGGAAATAGTATTGGAACACTTTTTAGGCTTACACTGAGAAATACATAGGGGAATAATACCAATGTATTGTCTTGCAATGGCAAAACTAATTTGTCTCAATTTTAGACAGAACTCTACTTTCATAGTTCTGAGAAATGCACACTTACAGAGTTAAAAATAAAGTGGAGGTTTGAGTGCACTGGTAAACAACACTGAGTTTTAACAAGTTTTAACATACTCCTTCTCTCTCCACCTTTTCCCCCAGCATTCCAAGGTGCAGAACTACCACTTGGGCAATTTGAAGCAGTGCTCTGGAAATAAACTGGTGAAACTTAAACCTGGAGGGACAAAAGCCTATTCAACATGTGTTATTTCTCCCTGCACTATCAGGTCATATGACTCATTTCAGGTATTATCCACAACGTGCTTGGACTGAAGTATCAGAAGCTGTGGTGCCATTAATGACATTCAGATATTGCTTAACTGGAATTCCCCTGTCTGGTTGTGTAACTACAGCTGGTGTGGACATACCTGGATGGGTTTTAATTAGGTGCCTTGAGGTCTGTGAGCACAGAGCTCAGTGACCTGCAAAATCCACCTGGGGATCTCAGCAGATGGCCAGGTATCCTGTGGTATTTCAGCATGTAAATAAACGAGTTTAAAACTGCAGCAGGAATGCATAATGGAATAGAACCTTCAGTTCTCCTGCCCTCACTTCATCCCCTCAGCAGTTCCTTCTTGATGTCTCATGAAGGAGTTGGGAAGAGCACCTCAGGCCTGAAATCTCTTTTCCTCAGAGTGCTGTAACTGTACTGTGCTTTATGGCACAATCCCCATTTCTCAGGATGCTTTGGTATTAGGAAGCCATCAACACTGGACTCTCTTCATTTGCCATCTTTTGCAATTTTTAAGTTCACCAGGGAATGAGAATGAAATTGTAAGAACAGTCCACAGTTCACTTATTCACTTTGAGGAGGAAAAAAAAGTATCAGGCAAGTATTTTATGTTAACATTCTTTGCTATAAAAAGCTCATTGAGTCCACATCTGAGGGAAAAAATAGCATTACCTGAGACTCGTGATAAAATTGGGTGCCAATAATACAAAGGTCTTGTAAGCTTATGAGAAGGATTTTTTCTATAATAGGTACATCTTAGTTCTCCTGGTTCCTAAAATGAAAGGCTTCTATACAAAAGAAAGGATTTTTTTCTTTATGAAAAGAGTAATCATGACACAAAAGATCCTGTCCTGTGACCTAGAAACATATGCCTGGAGAAATCAGGTTTAAAAATCACAAATTCAAGGCAATGAGTCCAAAAATATTAAATGGACTTCATAATACCACAGTGAAATTGTATTACAAAATACTATTGCTATTTGCTTTAAACTACCACACCATTTTCAGCTTCAAAAGAGAGAATCATGTTTAAATGGGATTGAGTTTCATACTTCTATTATACTCAGACCAGCAGAAATGGAATATACTTACGTAACTCACATCATTCAAATTTTCAAGCTTTGTTTTTTTTCTCATATCAGGATAACACCACTGCTCCATGCCAATGTTATTTCTCGAATCCCTGTTTTTTCTGCATAATTTCACACGCATACTATAAGTGCAGGAAATTTCATGCTCCAACTGTCATTTCACCATCTCACACTGACTGAGAATCACTGACCCTACAAAGAAAAAAGTACCAGAATAGGACTGGACCGTGTCATTTGGTGGCTTTTTTTAGAAAGCATATGTGGTGCTTTGAACCACAGTAAAATATTGTAGAAATAAAGGAAGTAATGGCTCCAGGAATAAGGCTGTAAGTAACAAGAAAGGTGACTTGACGTGAATAAAGATAAAGCCACATCTATGTTGTTAGCAGATAAGAGCTTGCACAAACTAACCACAGATATGGATAAACAGACATTATAACTACCAGGTATTTCAATTGCTGCATACAGTCTGAGGAAGCTATAAAGTTATAGACACAGCATAAAGAAGAACTCTGTACTGTTTATCTAACTCCAAAGAATTTCCAGGAGAGACAGTATTTTTTTACACATAGACAAGACAATTAAAACACATTTCCTATACACAGGATGCGGGTAGATCTGTTGAAAAGAAAAACAACTATTTACCAGTGGGATTTGACCCAAAAAAAACCAAAACAAACGAAAAACAGTGTTGTGGTGAATTTTTTTGACTGGTAAGAGAAAATGTATGGAAAAGAAGATAAAATGTAGGAGGTCATTAAAGCAAAAAACTATGGTGAAATCCTAGTAGCTTTGACAGGGTATTAAGGCAGAAAGGAACAAGACCAACCCCATCTAAACACCTCCTTAGAGTCCCTTCTTACAGCCTCTAATCTGCAGGCAGGGAAGGAAAGATGAAAGGATAAAGAGCTTTTAGGTCTTGCCTTGTATTAAAGAATATACCAGCAACAAAAAACCAAAATACTCTTTCTAAAAAGAGGTGAAAGCAGAGCAGTGGAGCAGTGCTGCAGCCTGGGCAGAAGTCACAGAGCCATGGGACTTGTGGGGCTTTCAGGCTCCTCAGTGCTGCTAATGTCACCCTGTTTGCTCACCATCAAACACCTCTGGCAACTGCTCCTGGGAAAACACTTTATTGTGTGCTATCACAGCTCTAGCAGCCTTGTGCCCAGCCCTTGGACCTGTTAATGGTTAAGGGACAGCCTTCAGCTTCTTTTTGAGTCAAGTGAACCTCTTTAAACAGTAAGAGGACATGTAGATTAACCTGGCTTTCAGCTAAACCACCGTCATTTGGCAAGACTTCTGTAGGAAACCTTGAAACCTTCCCCATTAGAACTTTTAGTCCACCGAGTACAAGGTCACCTGGAGATAAATTACTAATTGGTGTAAATCGGTCACATGCTAACATTTCAGTTTATACCCAGAAACACCAAACTGTAATAGATAGGAAACACCAAACAGCAATAGAGAGAGTGGTACAGACACACCTGGCATCTGAGAAATGTACTTTTGTAGTTACTGAGAAATTCAGATTTATGTTCCTTGGCACAGTTAACACATACTTTCAAAAATAGAGATCTTGCAATTCATATATACTACATTTTATTGTCTGTTGTGTTAATAATTTCAGAGTGATTTCTGTATGCAAGTGGCATCATAAAATTTAATGTTCCCCCCAACCAGCTCCCTTGAAGAACCCAATTTACTGGAATTGTGATGACTGATATCAACAAGCAGGACTGATAAACAGCCAAGAGACTATATATCCTATTATTATTTTTTACCTTCTCAAATTCTAAACCTCACATTATCTGTCATCTCTAATATATAAACAGAGATGTAATGCAGTTCCCAAGCAGAGGCACCAATATAAACATTACAGAATCTCAGAAGGGGGATCTTGTTCTCCATTCCAAATCTGGCCATACATTCCCATGTCTCTCTCACATCACCCCTGACACATGGACACCCATGAGTCACCTCAGAGCAGATTATTCATCGAACAAATGGTCGAGTTTTCTCTGGTGGGTTGGGGTTTTTTTAAAAAAAAAAAAAAATTGTTTAGTTGACTCAGCAGAGCAGCGTGCCACACGGCACAGCCACACAAGTGCTCCAGCCATCGCTGGAGGAGGAATGGGAACACATCCCAAAGTGTCTGGGAACACAGGATTTGCCATTCTGCTGCCAGCTCACTCTCAGACCACATTAAGCTGATTATGAAACTGCACTTTGAGCAGCTGCAGAACCTCGTGGCAGGGTGAGCACACAGGGCCACAGGACCCTTCCGAGGAAAGGAAAAAAGACAAAATCTCTGGGTGTGCTCTGAAAAAGCAGCAGAGAGTACAACAATGGGGAAGTGTTTTGGAGAGAGAATTATGGCTCATTCAGCAGTGCAGGAGCTGTTACTGACAGGGGTGTTTGTGCTGTTTTTTTGGTTTTTTTTTTATTTCTCCCCCAGAAAAACACATGTATTTTAGTTCTCCCATGCCCTCACTGCTCCATCTAGCCAGATTGTAAAAGAGAATTGAAGGGAACTGTGCTACCAGAGGATCAGTGATAACACATTTCACTAAACTTTATTGATTTAAAACAGCTATTTCAAAGGTGATGATCTACAACTCTCATGATTAAGGTGGAATGCAGTGGATACTTAACAAGTGATTATGAGATCTCTCTGATCTCTGTCTGCCAAAACCAAGTGCAACATCCACTGCAATAAAAACCTTTATGATGATGTCTCACTTGTATACTCATTACTCATATTTATGCTTTTGTTTCACATCACCCCTTTCCAAGAGATTTCCAGGAAAAAGAAAAATCCAAGTTGCTTGGAGAAGAATTGTTCCTAACAGTGACTGAAAAATAAATATACTGGAATATATATAAATACACACACACACCCCCCTACCTCTCAAGTCGAGATTTTTAGCAAGAAATTAAATTCAAGATGATTGCGTGAGCATAAATTCTAGATTAAATTCTACATTTATTAAAACAGAACCAGGTCCCAAAAGCAGTGAAGCCCCTTCTCACCCAAAGTTTGGAACCTTGGAAGGCACAAATCCATGTGGCATGAATTTATAGATTAGAAAGATATACCTTAATGATCTACTTGATAGCTGATTCTGAACCTGAGAATCTGTGACACTGTATTACAGTGGAGAAGAAAAAAAGCAGGAGGAAGGCATTTACATTTACCAAATCATAGCTGGAGAGAGGCCAGTTTAATTGCAGTTGCAGGTTTCTAGGGGTTTACAGCGTTGCAAAATATATAAAATAGGGAACAGCCTCATCTGCTGGTTTAAGGAGACACTATCAGGTGCATTACTTTGTTTTTCCTCTCCATGTACATCTCTAGGATCTCACAGAATAAAATCTATAGGCTTGAAATTTGGGTTGGTTTATTTGGTTTTCAATAGCAAAGCCATTTGCACATACTCCTCAGTACACTAAGTTTCTTGGAACTTTACTGAAGCTTTGGTGTTTCTAAATCAGCTATTCCATGGCACTATTTGTATTAAACAGAAATGCCTGATGGACATTTTTGCTGTTGAATTTCTTATTTGTTTAAAAAGATAATTAAAAAAACCCAAAAACTTCTGAAATAAAATTATTGAAAAACATGCTGATTTATCTTACTAAACTTTTTACTAAAAAGCTTTATCATTGAAACAATAATGAAGAAATTAGGGGAAACAGTATGGGATAACAGAGATAACCCTGAGCTTAAGGATGTAGTTTTTTGCTGTCTTTTTAGTCTCAATGCACCAGAAGAGGTTCAAAGTCAGTGAAAAATAACAAAAGGAAAAACTTAAAATAGGAGTGAGGATTACAGACGTCAGTTGTAAAGATGCAGTCAAAAGATAGAAGAAAGGAAGACAAGAAATAATACAAGAAAGGTGCAGAGTATCAAAGGTCCTAAGCCTGAACTGTTATTTTTTTAAGCAAATTGCATTTCAGAGTTTAGTCCTAGAACATAATTTATTATGATGTGAAAATCATACCATAACTGTTCTTTATCAAGGACACAGCACTAAACCAAAATTGCATGAAGAGACTTTTGAGGAGATTAGATTCACATAGACTCAAAGGGAGAAAATGCCACTTCAGAATAACCCATGTTATCTGCCAAAATCTGGCTCACAAGAAATTGCTCACAGCAATAACTCAAAAAAGGAGCAGCCTAACCAGAACTTACCTGTTCTCTGTACAGCTATACATATATTAACCTTTCTGGACACCTCAGTGCCCCTGAGAGGTGGAAAAATATTTATTAGAGAATCCTTGTACAAAGATCATTCTATGATCATTCAGAATAAGGGACAAACATACAGATTTTATCCTCAAAGCTTTTACTCTTCCCCCAAAAGCATTTTCTTCCACTCTGAACATTTCCCAGGAGCCCCTCTGAATTTTGAGAACAGCCTGAATTTCTTTTTATTTTCCATCTCGTGCCCCCACTCCCCTCATTTGCCTACAGGCATCATTTTACCACTCCAGGCTCTTCCCACAGGGGATATTTTGCAGGATGTTTTGGTGGAACACCAAATAATCCTGCTCATGCATTATCTCTTTACTGAGACAAGAAATCACTGGAACACTGGGACAGAGGAATGACCTCACTAGAATAAAAATCCCACACATAAAGAGCTTGATCTAGCAGGATTTTCCCTTTTCTAGCAGTAGATTTGGGAAGTGAGGCTTTATTTCATAACCAGAGATGCTACACTTTATAAGACATAATTTCCTTCCTGCTGGAGTATTCTTGTTGTACCATGTTCCAACAGGACAGTTGTAGCTTAGAGGTTTTTTGTTATCTCTTAAAGATAAGCTTTACAAGATCTTGATGATGTTCACAAGATGTTCAAAATAGGCACACCCGTGTACATGTTAGGAAGAAAGTGAAATGACAGCAAACTTTCACAAGCATTGTACTGTCCTTATGAACCATGGTGCTTGATATAAAGTGAATTGTCCTTTCCTGCTATCAAAGTTTCAGGCCAGCTCCTTCACCTTACTTGCAGATTAAAATACCCATTTAATTTCACATATATTTTAGTTTTTAACTCTTGCAGAAACAAATTAGAATGTTTGGTTCTAAGAAATATTTACCTTTAGGAAAAGTAACGACTCCTCTGCCACTGATTTCCTAAAGCATTCATACCAAACAAGATGTCTAAAGTAAAGGAAGTGTTACTGATAAGTCATTTCAATTAAAACAAATGCACAGGAACCCTTTTATATGACTGGGGAGTTTACAGAATACAGGAGAGGAAGAACTCTGATCTACTGCTTCATTTGGTTTTATATGAAGGTGGCCACAAAGACACAAAGTGGACATAAAAATATAAAAAAATAGTCTTTTTTCCAAAAAGTGTAAACAAAGATGCAAATATCAGGCCCATAAATAAACCATAAGGGTAGGAAAAAAAAAATCCCAAGACTCTTAATCATTAAAAAGCTCAGCCTTGTCTTTTTATATAGAGACCAACTACCTTTTGATTTTGCATACAAGGTTTTCAGTTCCTCTGTTTTTCTGCAGCACAGTGAAATGTTTGTCAGAACACAGGACTGCAGCCTGCAAAGGGTAACCTGCCTTTCACAGTGTCTCTTGGCTGACAGGTGTGCCATTCCTCTGAAACAGGGAAAACACTCCACAGCTGCTGAAAAACATTGGTGGAACGAGGCAAGGGCCATTGCTGATGTGGCAGACATAGGAAAGAAGAATATTGGAGAAAACTAGACAACAGTTTGGCTGCATCGACATGAATTCAGTTGTGAAAACAGTGCTTACAAATTTAAGGGGAACAGAAGGAAGGATAAACAAGATTCAGTGATTTTCAAACAAAAAGAAACAAATGCTGATTTGTTGTCAATCAGCATATACTGGTGGAGAAAAGGGTTAAAAAATGCAAATTAGGATGAAACAGAAGACAACAGTATAAATGAAGAATAGTTATTGGTGTCACAGTTTAACAATATATTTTTAAATATATTTAAAATATATAAAATATATTTTTAAGCGCTTCATTGGCAGTTTTAAACAAGTTTAATCTAGCTTAAGCTAGTTTTAAACTAGCTGTAAATATGCACAAAGCTGAGATGCTGAAAATGGAACTCCAGCTTTAATTTGTTTAATTAAGTGCCTGAAACAGTGGAAATAATTCAACACATCAACATACCTAATATTGAGTTTACAAGCAGTTACCCACACCAGGAGATAGGTTACACAAAGAACAATAAGCCAGCAATGTCGCCCAAAAAAGAAATCTAATCTCAGAAATATTGAAGTAACCACCAAAGGAAAAAATTGCTGTAAAATTGCAAGTATTCGAAAACTGATTAGCAGAAGGTATAAGAAAAAAAGAAAATAAATTAAGTGGTACTTAAGATCCTGTCTGATATGCTGAATATGTTACAGGTAAGTTTTTCCAAAAGAATAATTGTTTGCCCCCACGTAGTTAACAAAGCTGATACCAGATCTCAGTATTCCCAACTGTTGTCCTTGAAAATCAGCCTTCTAATTTTAGTATAATGGAGTCAGTTCTCATGAATTGTAAGATAAACAAGAATCATGTTTGCATTCCTTTGTGAAAAGATCTCACCTGATGGACTTCTCAAGTGACCAGTGAAGATGGAGAGGTGGGAACTTCTCTGTCCAATCTCTGGTCACTGTCCAGAAACTGAGAGATACGAGGTCAACAATAAAAGAGAGAGTTCTTTTCTTCTTCTCTGCCTGAACCCCTGTTGTGTGTCGCTGTGTGTTCCTATCTGTGTCACAGTGACACCCAACCACAGTTCCCTGTGAAGTGATAGTGGGACAGTTAATTCTCTTCAAAAGGAGCTTCCAGGACATTTAAAACACCGCTGCCTGTTAGAACAGACTACAAAAGGCTCATTGCAATATAGTGTTACACTGGCCAGTCTGATACAAGAACAGGAGCTGCAATAAGGCTGGAAAGAAATGCCTCATGGAAGTGCTGGATTCACCTTCCCTTTTCATCCAGGGCTGGTTACTGTCCCAGTTCATCGTCAAGATGTGGTGTCTGCCAATAAACAAACATTAATTTCTTTTCATTTCATGTTGATGCAAATGCTTAACAAATTAATGAGAAAAGATTACGTCAAAGACAGATTCTGAAAGGGAAGCAGGGAAGAGGAAAGGACAACAAGCACTGGTACGTGCTTGTCTGCTGATTTCTAATCACAAACTGAGACAGACCCCTCTGGATCACAATTAAAATGAAGCCCCTTGGGGATGTTCAAGGTCCAGTGTTTTAGAACACGTTTAGAAAAAGAATCAATATTAAAAGTTTGTGGAAAGAAAGGAAATATCTTATAAGTCACAGACACAGCTTCCCTGAATACACCATCAAGCCATATGGTGCACACGTATGGTTGTGACACAACACAGGCAAATTATTTTCCTTTCTGCTGAGGTGACTCACAGAAGAGTGAAACTCTGGTTTCAGCTACAATCAAATCTTAATTTGACCCTTCAGAATTGGGAGCAGCTCCATGAATCTAACACAAGGCTCAATTAAACAGTGCAAGTGCCTCAAGTGTTCATCCAATCTTGAGCCAAAAGGCTTTTAATGCTGAACACAGGAGGAATTCCACTGACTCCTACAGAAGCAACAACTTAAAAAGTGTAGCACTGAGTCAGTGAAAAAGGCCTGTCAGAGACATTAGCTAAACATCAGTGAAAAGACTAATGGCAAAATCAAGTGTTGCACAAATATCACAGTTCAAGACTCTGAATTAATTTTGTTCAGCAAAACCTCCATCCATCAAAATACCTAATTTCACATCAAACGTTCAGCACTTCTACTAAATTCAAGTACACATTTAATTACTCTTAATTGATGACTTAGCATGCACACGTCAACCACTTCAAAAATGAGCTCACAAGCTGCATCAAAATATCCAATGTTTCCAGTATCAGCCTAGCACACTGTGAGGCAAAAAGCACAAAACAACCCTCTCCCAACACATTTGGGCATCTTTTTCCTATCCACAGGAAAAATTCATTTCCAAATCTCCTGCATCACCCCTTAACATGCAGTCAGGAGAGATGTGACCTCTGGTGTATATACAGAAAAAACCCAGCACACTTCCAGAAGAGAGGATTTCTATGAGTAATACATTACTTTGAGCCCTAAATAAAACATTATCTCATCATACATATTATGAAAGTTCTGTTCCCATTTATTCTTGATAATTCAAATTCACAGTGAGATAAAGCAAGTCTAAGGTGTCAGCTTTTGTAGTAATCCATTCCATATAAAAGCCAAAGCACTGTAATAGTTCATGTTCTTTTCCATCACTCTTACATTTGTCTTTATGCAAACTTAACCCTCAGGTTGCACATTTGCAGCAGAAACATTCACAGAAGGTTGTTTTGATGCTAATGGTGCTGTATAAATTATATGCAGGGACGAGTGCAAAGTGTCAGTTGTGTATTCCCATCATACAAATGAACAGTTATTAAAGGAGAGTTTCATATAAAAACAGAACACCAGGAATTCTCATTAGTATTTTAATCACCTGTATGCAGCATGCAAAACAAAGTTTAGGTCTAGTAGGTAATATAATTTCTAAGTATTTGTAAATATTTATAAATAACGGGCACATTCCTTTCCCTCCTCAGAGTCCCAGTGGAAGAAAGCAAGTTCCCTGGTGGCACTGGGTGTAAAATGAAGTAAGTTCAGTAGTTTGAGGATACAACAATCTTGCTTCTATGCAACATTCTCTTCTGTCTACCCAGAACCAGGGCCCAGACAGACCATGAAGTATTTTCTGGTAGAACCTACCTTTTTCCTGGGTTTCTTGTGTGTTTGTTCATTTTCCCATTCATGTAGCAGAAACTCCTGGGAGTTACACAAGCAGTATCAGTCATCTGAGGCCAAAGGCATGAACTGATCATTGAAATGATCAATTTAAGGCCAGTTTGCATGACTGGGCTCTTGACTCATCCCAAACATCATCCTGTTTTGCTCTACAGCAAAAACTGCTTTATCAAGTTCACTGTACTCACTACTACTCAACTACAAATAAAGTTGATAAGAATTTATCTTCTAAAAATTTCATATTGAAATGTGTTGCATCACAGCTTCTACGAAGACTGAATTTACTCTTATATATGCATTTTTCTTTTAAAAATGTGTTTTGTTTCAGAGATGAACTTTCACACTTGGCATATCTCCAGGAACATGAACTTACTTCTCTAAGATGGGTATTTATTTTGCACTAGAGGTTTGCTTGAAACATTATCAAATATTTTGGTGATTTAATATTTCTTTTTCCTACTCTGTTTTGAAATTATTTTATCAAGAGAGATATTTGCAGCTTTGTCTTTCAGTGACTTAAGACTGATTTGCTGCTTAGTTTAGCTGAACAGACATTTATTGTCTTTTCCAACTTTTATTTCTTTGGATTTTTAAGAACCACTGTGAAAAATAGCTGATATTACATAACAGCTAATGAGGCTATGTAAATATCACCATCAATAATCCAGAGTCCAGTAGTTTAAAGCAATGATAACACCAAGGTGGTCACAAATCACAATTTAATTTGCCCTCTCATTCCCTCCTGACACTTTCTAGACATGGACAGTCCTGCAGATTGCAAATGAGGGGCAACTGAATCTCCCGAACAGATGAAAGATCCTTCCATGCAATTCCATCTCAAAAGACATCACCCACCAAATTACAAGCTAAAATCAGCAGTTTACTTCTCAATGAAAATTTTACATAGCCTTCTAACAGAAAGCAAAATATCACTTGTTATCACTGGAATAAATTCACTTCCCATCAAGAAAACCATTAAAATAAATAAGTCTATTAGTCCTATAGCATGTATATTACTAAGAGTGACTCTGGAACCATGAGAAAAATAATTTATAAAAAGTATCAACCTTATTAGTCAGGAACCAGCACACCTCTATTACCCAAGAAAACAAATCTTCCCACTCTGCCATGGCAATGTGGATCAGCCTGGAGAATGACACACCAAAGTGATGGCCGAGCACTGCTACACTGAGACAGCATGAGGCAGAAATTAAGACTAGATCCAAATTTTGAGTCATAATTAAAGAAAACCAAGGTGAAACAGAAAAAAAAAATAAGCCAATATATGCAGACTGTGAAGTTAAAAGAAAAAATTTAAAGGATGCTAAAAATGTGAGAGGAAAATCCATGGCTCAAATAGCCTAGAAAACCAGTTATACAAAGGTAAAGACCTTTTAACATACATCAGCACTGAGTTCTAGTTCTGAAAAGAGGAAGATGGTAACATTCCTAAAGTGATCAGCAAAAAGCTGGGAGTGATCAGTAAACATTGCCTACCTGTGTTTGGTAATGTGGATAACTTTGTACTGCATGAGGATAATCAAATAATGGAAATACACTTATGACTAGACCAGATAATAATAAATGTTAGGATTTCATAAGGAAAAACCACAAAGTCTAAAAAATTCCCAAGAGAACTGCCTTAGGATATCAGTGGTACCAATGTCTATTTCTAGTTCATGTGGGAACAACTAGAAAATTTCTCTAGAGTAAGCGTCACAATGTAAAAAAAATAACAACTAATAATTGCAGGAGACTTACAAGACTTTTAATCATGGATTAAATGCAAAAAGGAGGTTCATTTATTTCATAATAAGAATATAACTCAAAGGAGAACAATATCATTAATGCAAATCAACCAAGCTGTACAGAAAGCTACTAAACAAACCTGGGATTTGTCCTCTGTGTGAGCAACCACAAACTCATTATTCAGACTTTTTACCAGACACTTCACCTAAAACACATGGCATTCTAGGCAAAATAACAATGAAGAATGCATTGCAGGAATTAAAAATGAGTTAAGTGAAAGACCTCATGTTTTGAGCAATTCTGTCAGGACTTCTGCATTGTTCTCAGTGAAGTGAAGCTCACAGCACTGTCGGTGAACAGCAAACCGTGGTGGGAACAGAGAGATCTGGATCAGTTGGTTCACTGCACTCACTCCCTGGGAACACATTCCCAGGCACATATTAAAAATGGAACAAGTGTTGGCAGAAAGCATGTATGTAAATCCCAGATAAAAGAAAATTATTTATGCTCAAACTTTAAAAGCTTAATCTTTTTAATCCTTTAAATACAAAAAACAGGCTGAATTTGATGGCAATGCTACACATTGAAAACCCTTTCATCTTGAGGATAAGGAAGTAAGGACACCAATAGTTAGAAACTAAGCACCCAAATTTCATATTTTAATTTACCTAGCTCTAAAAGTAACAGAATGTGAAACAAGTATGGACAATCCCCTTATCTATTGAAGTTCTCATAGCAAAACCATTCATCTCTATGCTCTTAGGCCCAACTAACAACTCAAGGGGGTAATACACAATAACTACAGTACAGAAGTGGCCAGGCTGTATCAACTAGCAGGACCTTCTGTCTCAGGTGGATTTTACCACTCAGACAAATGTTATGCAGTTAACTTGGCAGCAAGGCAGTATTTTGGACTAACAGGCAAACACACAGGTTTTTTCCCTCTGTTTCATCTTTAGTTATCCAACAGTTAGCCCATCCCCATACAAATAAGCTGTCCTAGGGTGATGTTTGTATCCCCATTTATGTGTGTTCTGCTATGTTGGATGTTATGTTCTGTGCCTGTGAGACAGGCTCTGAAGGACAAATGTTTTGTTTTGGTTCTGTTATCAGCCTGCTTCCCCCCCACGACTGGCGGGACACAGAGATGGGGCAGTACATAGTGTGGCTGTTGTTTTTTGCTGCTCTCTTTTCTCCTTGACTCTAGCTCTGGCTGCTGCTTTTGCTCCTGCTTCGCTTCGCTCTTGCTTTGTTTTTTTTCTTTTTTTTTCTTTTTCCTTGTAACTACTGGGACCTGCTCCGGACTGGGACCTGAGAACACCCTGTGGCCGGCAACAGCGCCGGAGGGAGGGACAGCAGAGCGACCACCCCAAGAGAGACTTACTGCATTTGTCATCTCTTTTTCAGAGCTGTGAAAAAGTGTTGTCATCTGGTATTGTTCATTTTGTGTACTGGGGGGGCTGTGCCTGTTAAATAAACAGGTTCTTTCCACTTCTCTCCGAGGAATCATTCCCGAACCGGCTGGGGGGAGGGGCCGTGTGGGTTTGATCTCCGGAGGGATCTTCCTTTGGAGGTTTTCTCCCAGATTTGCCCTAAACTAGGACATAAGCATGCACTGATTCTCTTCCATGCATTTTTACTGTTTCAAGGAGGTCAGCATTCAGTAATCCTCCCTGCAGAACCCAAACCAGTCTGTTCTAAGTCATGACTGATGAAATGTGGTCAGTCTTGTGTGACAAGCACATCATTTTAAAGATGTTAAAGATTTTGCCTTGTTTGTTGCAACAGCGACAACCAAAACTTATCACCTTTCAGGGAAAACAAAGTTGATTTTTTTTACCTCCTCCGAATAACTGCCTCCCCTTGCTTACTACCAAGCACTCTGTTTCCTCAGAACAGCTTTTGTGCTGTCAGCACACCTCTGACATTTTTTAAAGGAATGGAATGCAGTTCTAGATGGCACAGATATCACAGTGTATTTACTTGCAGCTCAAGTGTTTTCTTTGCTTCAGTGGGTTTTGTTCAGCTCCCCCGGTGTCCCCCACCTGTTTGTCTGCAGAGTGACATCATCTCTATGCCAGTAGCTTAAATAGATGAAACTTAATTTGCATTAAATTGCCCATTCGATGATAGACACCAAACCTGCAGAGTGCATAGGATACTGGAGATGTGGCATTACATAACATCTGAAACACCCCATTGCTTAGGGGAGGATTAATAAAAGCAGCAAAATCAATCAGGGCTGGATTAACCCAGGCTCTTCTCTGCTCTTACATGGACAGACCAGGCAAGAACAGGACATCTGCAGAACCTGCTGTACCCTCCTCAACCTCAAACCACACCCAGCAGCTGGAAATCATATCCTATCTCCCAGGACATCTTCAATTCCACTTCAAGTGTTTCCTGCAATGGAAAGCCTCCTGTTAAGCTGAAGACTTCATACCTATATTTCCAGTGGGCTGTTAAGATAATGTGCAGCAAGGCCAATTACCTTTCAAATGAAATTTAATCAAAGGTGGCACCTTGCCCTTAGCAGATTTAAAGTTATTCTGTTCAATTACTAACAAATGTGTCAAATACATCCCTTAGAGGTTCCAAGGAAATAGGATTACCCACAATGAATATTCATCAGAGAGGAAAAGAAAAGTGTTACTGCCTCCTCAAGAGGATAAAACAATGTCGTGAGAACCGATTTCCAATCTTATCTAATAAAAAGGCAATTTGCCACCAGACCTTTAACACCCATTTGTTAAAGTAACCCAGAAACTTATTTATTGGAGTGATAGACTAGAAACACACAATCAATTTTTACAGAGTTTTAATAACTAAGAAAATTTCCTCCAGATGAAACAAATAACCACTAGACAAGCCTGCCTCCAAGATAATAAGCAAACACCAAGAAGCAAGTCACAGCTTTTCCCAAGGCAAACAAAGAAAAAACCTATTTGTGAGCTGGAGTTCTGCCCTTTCCAGTTTGCCCAGACTTGCCCCTTTCCTCACTGTATGTTCTACCATGTTATTGACACAGCACAAGGAGGGGTTTTTTGCTGACATACTCACATCAGACAAAGCTCCCTTTCATCAAGTGTTCAGCCATGCTCCAACACCAGGCTACAGAAATCAGCAATCCCAGGCAGCCTTCTGCAGCTGAATTAGAAACCTCTGCCTCTTAGAATAGGAATCACAATATCTGTAAATGAAATCCTTTACTGGCATATCAACATCAACACGTCAACCAGCAACACAGAGTTTTGTTATTATATCAAATCTACTGTGTTTGAGACCTTCACTAAAACTTATACCCAACTGGTATTAGAGATCCTGACAAAAACAAGGAACCCAAAACCAGAAACAGTAGGATTTACCTTCCAGAAAAGCCAAAGTAGTTACAGCACTGATGATCATTTTCACTTGCGCTTCCTACATGGTGTTAAGTTGCAGCTTTAAATCCAAAGTCCATTTCCGTGTAAACTCAAGCATATTTTTTTGCAACAGATCAAATATTAGAAGAGCACCTTTCCTTCTATTCAGTACCAAAAAACCCACCCAGCTTTACAGATTATTCAGCTGGAAACAGGCAGCCAGCAAGCTCTCCCAAAACAAAACAAAATTTTGTTGTGATCTGAAACAAAGATGTTCACTGCTACACCTCTGACTACAAACCTTTCTGCAATTATTAAAAATGGGTAGAATAAGCTTTGAGAGCAATGTTAAAAGCCTGAGGGAAAAAAAATAACAAAACCCCCCAAACAAACAAACAAGACCCCAAACAAGCCAGAAGCATTTTAAGTGAGTCTCTATTTTTCTACTCCCATAACTAGAAATAACAAGACAACTAATTCCTCACTTCTTTTTGCTAAAATATTGGAGTGTGATGGAACCCAGCCCTCAAATAAATGCACGTTTTGAAAAAGAAAAATAAAGAGTTTTTTTCTGTGATTTGTGCCTCACAGTCAAACTTGAATGACCCTGAGAGAAGCCTGTGCAGACAAATCACTGGAAAGATTTATGTGCAGTTTGTTAGATCTGCTTCCCACCTTTCTTTGTGTTATTGCTCTGCAAATTGCAGATATTTTTTTTTTAGCAAGTACTAATTTTGACTAAAACCCATCATAAAGAGTGCTACAATATTGCTTTTTATTACAAATAGGCAAAACTTTTTTTGAAAATATAAATGTGTAAAACAATCCACCGACTGTACAGTGCATTTACAGGACACAACCCAGAAAGGAACACGCAGTGTAAAGAACTGCTTTATACATTTAGCCCTTGGCCACAAAAAACTTGGCAGTACTAGCACGACTTTAATGACTATAGGGTGAAAAAAATAATTAAACCCAAAAAAGCTCAGTTACATCTAACTTCACTATGAGGTTGGGATACATACAACATCGTACAGGGAAGAGTTGTTTAAACCAGAAACCATCATCTTGTTGTAACTCTTGGAAGGGCTGGATCTGCTAGTTCTCCACTCCTCCTTGTAGCTGGTCCCGTTCTCCAGCTGTCTGGCCACCTTCCCCCCAGGCTGGGGGCTTTCGTACAGCACAGATAGACCCATCCTCACCTATGCGATAGGACACTTCGAAGGGGTCGACCCACAGCGTTAATTCGCTGGGTAAGAGCTGGGAGAGCCTCTCGTGGCTCAGTCCGATCATCCCCGCCGCCTTTCCTATCAAGGGGTCCATCTTATGGTTGATCCTGATGCAGCGGTAGGCGGAGCCCTTGGAGGGCACCAGGGGGAACCAGTGGTGCTTGTAGTACTCTGCGGGAGGGAACAAAGAGGAGCTTCTGCGCGGGGCTGCGCTCCGCCGGACCCCGCGGGATGCGGGAGGGACGAGGGGGATGGAGAGCGGGCATGGAGAGCGGGCATGGAGAGCGGGGATGCCCCCGCGGCACTCACCGCGCATCGCCTCCTGCAGGCACTCGCGGAAGCACCGCAGCTGCTCCTCGGTGACCCCGCCGGCGGCCCGCAGGAGGCGGGTCACGAACGCGGCCGCCGTGGAGATCTCGGTACTCATGTCCGACCCGGCCCCTCTGCCAGCGCCGCCCGGCCCGGCCCCGCGGCCGGGGCGGCTCCGCGCAGCAGCCGCACGGCGCGGGCGGGACTGGGCGGGTTTCTTTTGCTGGCCATGGGCGGGACCGGCGCGGATAGCCCGGCAGCCGGCCGGCCGGCCGGCCCTGGCCGCCCCGGCGCTGCTCTGGCCGCCCCGGCGCTGCTCGCGCAACGGCCGTTAACGGGTGGCGCGCTCCCAGCCCGGCTGCGCTCATCTCGCCCTCGGCTCCATGGCCAGCCGGGCTCCGGGCCCGCACCGCCGTTATCCCGCCTCGTTCCCTCTTCCCTCTCGTTCCTCAGGATCCAAAGCACGTACAGACTGAATCCCCCCGCCAGTCTCAGCCATACAGCTCCGAGGTCAGCCCGAATGCCCGGGATTTCCTTTCTCTCCGCCAGCAAATGACAAAACTTGACATTTGCCCCAAAGCACTCTTCTCCTAAGCAACTCTCAGGTCTGGATCGAGATGCTATTTTGTCAGAACAAATTTTCTCTGAAGTCCCATTTATATTTCAGTACTCATAGTTTAGGAATTAAGCTAAAATATTAAACCCTGCTGGTACCTGGACTGATTCAGTCACCCACCTACTTCAGTTTTGATTTATTCAGTGTTTTGAGAATCAGAACACAAAACACATTCATGTCCAGCTTCATTGGAATAAGGGACAAAGAAACAATACTTGCATTGGAGTTATGGAATTCTTGCTAGCATTTATTATAAACATACCATTAGCAGCGCTAAGAACTGTCAAAATCCACACATAAGTTATTAAACTTAATGCTTAATTATGCTAAAGATCTCCTCCCTTCCACAGAGGGTGCATCCAAATTTATAAATGTACAAATTCCCAGTTGTCCCAGTGATTTTACTTTTAAGTCAGTCAGACAAGATACTGCTAAAGCCAGGACAGACATTAAGGGCCCTGGTTTAACTTGCTTGTGAGAAGCTAGAGGAACGGTAAGAGTAGAAAGCAAATGAACAAGCAAATGAAAGGTAGCTAAAAGTACTGCAAGAGTCCAATAGTAATGCTAAAACTGCTCACATGGATTGAGATCTGACACCTGGATCCATTAGTCCTAAGTGGAATATTCAACCAAACAAGGGAGTCTGGCTATAAAAATCAAAAGATGCCACAGTTGCTGCTAAAGTCACACTTTGATTTCTTGTGTTTTCCTCAGGGATTTAAAACTCAGTGGAGGCAAGACACAGAAAGATGAGAAAGCAGCATATAAGTAACTGTTTGAATTTCATCCCCCCTGCCCAAAAATGGTTCCACAGGCAGCTGTATTTAAAGCAAATTCTACATTTCAGACTTACTTTCTTGTTATTCTGATCCTTTGCAAGTCATTTTCTCTTTAGCAGGAACACCTGAAGTAGAGGAAAACAGAGTCAGTATCGTGGTTTAGCTTGTTAAAAATAAAGTTTGCACAAGTGTTCTAGTATTCTATTTTTCCTCAACTTCAGCTAGAGGAAGAGGAGAAAGTAAAACTGAAGATATATCACTCTAGCAGTATACTGTTATTTTAAAGCAGCAATTAAAAAAATAGTAATACTAGTGCAATCCTATTAATTTATTAAACACCACCAACAAAAAAAAATCACGAAAAAACAAACAAAAAACCCCTAACCAAACAAAAAAAAACCCAACCCAGAATTAAGAACAAGCAATGTCTGAATCAAGTTCCTTTCAGATTACTTAAATTAAGCTCTCAATACATGTCTCTACAAACACAAGCAGTGGAAACAGAGCACTAGAAACTGTTAGGAGAGGTTTCAAACTAAGCAAGCAATTTTGGTTTTAGTACATCTCCTCAAAGTATCTCTCCCTAAACATAAAGAAATAAAATCAAACTTCCTAAAAGCAAGGAGTAACTTTTTTATGGCTAGACAGAAGTCTACAGACTTAGTCTTAGACTACAAAGACAAACATTATGTTACCATTCCCACTAGAGGGAGAAAAGCAGTAATTCCAAGCATAAATAACTGTACCTTCAGCGTTTTGAGCATCAAACCCATCCACGACTTCCACAGTTTGGTACATAATTAATTAAAAAAACCAAAAAAAAAAAAACCCCAAAAAACAAAAAACCAAAAAAAAAAAACCCAAAAACTTCTTGGAGAAACAAACCCAAAACTTCCAAAGTAAAGTGGCACAAGTGGAGCTTCTCCCTGAGGCTGTCCCCACCTGCTGGTTCCATTGGGATCACCGGCTGCCACTTCAGCACAGCTGGGAGCACTGGCTCCTCGCAGGCAGTGCGTGGCTAACGAAAATGACCCTCTGGTGACAAGCTGATTTCCCTGCGTGTAATGGGAACTATGAAATGAACAGGAGAATTCAGAATTCTCCAAGGGAATTGGAATTATGTCACGCTAACATCTTAAAAGACCATCAAGGGATTTGTAAACTGATTTATAGAAACGAAAATAATTAGTAGCCCTGTTTCTAAAATGTGCTGCAAGGCTGTGGTCTAGTCCCCTCTTAAAAGGTTTACCAACATAGCTGTGACTTCTCACCCTGACTTACACAGAGCTGGAAACTCTGTTTCTCAGCCCACCTTTAAAAACAGGCAAAACGTGATGACAAAAGCCAGGTAAGGCCAGTGATTTATCAGCGGGGGTTAGCACAGGATTTTACAGGTACTGCACTCCTGACGAGTCCGGGGGGCTCGCACACACGGCTCACGGGTACCCTCCAGCGCCGGGGCGGCCCTCGCCGGGCCATCCCCGCTGCGCCATCAGTGCCTGCCGTCACCTCCCCTCACACCGCTGAGGGCCGGGCCTTCCCGCCGCCCTGGCGCCCGCTGCTCTCGGCCAATCGCGGGCGCGCTTACAGCCGGCTCGGAAGCCGCCGCCACTCCATTGGCTGTGCGGGAGCGCTGCCCGGCGCTGATTGGCGGGCGGCGCGGCGCGCGCGGGAGGGCGTGGCCGGGGCGGCCCCCACGGCGTGTGGACCTGCGGGTCCCGGGGCCGCCATGGCGGCGCTGCCCGGGGCGCGCAAGCGGAGCGGCGCCGCGCTCTGCGGGGAGAACGGGGCCGCGGCCGCTCCGCCGGCGCTCCGGAGCGGCCTGCCCCCGCACAAACGGCCCAAGAGCGCCGTGACCGGGATCGTGGACCCCTTCGGGGACAGTGATGACTTCACGGCGGACGACCTGGAGCAGATCGACATCCTGGCTCGCAGGCGCTGTCGCAGGATCCGCCCGCGGGACACGCGTGGGGAGCGCCGGAGCTGCCCCGGGGCGGGCGGCAAGGTCGGTGTGTCCCGGCGGCTGCCCCTCACTGCCCCGCCGCTGCGAAAGGGTTCTACAGGGTTCTGTAGCTTTCGGAGCTGCAGAATGGCCTGGCTTGGAAGGGACGTTAGAGCCCCCCAGTGCCACCCCCGCCATGGCAGGGACCCCTCCCACTACGCCAGGGGCTCCAGCCCTCCCCAGCCTGGCCTGGGGCACTGCCAGGGATCCAGGGGCAGCCCCAGCTGCTCTGGGCACCCTGTGCCAGGGCTGCCCACCCTCCCAGGAACAATTCCTTCCTAATGTTTAGCCTAAATCTCCGTCAGCGTGAAGCCCCTCCCTCTTTTCTGTCACTACAGGCTCCTGTAAATAGACTTGCTCCATCTTTCTTAAGGGAATTGCTTCTGCCTCTTCCCCTGGCCACCAGCACCCCACGGTGTCAAGAGGGATGGCTGGGATTCAGAGGAATAACGAGAATAACGATCCCAGCAGGCATAATGCACTGATCTCACGGCACCAGGAGCCTGTGACTGGTTCGTGTGTGTGTGGTGATGCCAGCCTGGGACAAGGGTGCTGCATGTTAAACCTGCCAGATAAACGAGTTTCCTAAACTTGCAACATGCCTTAGGTATCATATCCTGGCAGCATGTTGGCTTTTAGATTTTTCTTCCCTCTTAATTTCCACTAATAAATGCACAGCATGCCTTGTATTAACAGCTGACTTTCAGGTTTACTTTGAAAGAAACAAAAGCAGGGGTTTCTTCATAATGAAACTTAGAGAGCTTGAATAATCTAAGTATCTTTTAGCAACCCTGATATTGGTCATCTCTCCAGGTGAATAAGTTTTCAGTGAACCCTTGTCTGTGCATTAACTAAAGTTACCTCAGAAGAAATGCTTTGGCTGTGGGTCATCTTGCTGATTTAAGATAGGAGATGATCTTTAAGTTCCCTTTCAATCCAAACTGTTCTGTGATTAGAAATGTGAAGGGGCAGGGGGTTCTGTTACAAGAATTGATGCACAAGCACTAGCAAAGTTCCTGTGGTGGTTAGATGAGGCAGTTTACCTGTTTGTAATGACAGTAAAATAGGAAGATATTCAGATGTAGGCAATGACAAATAACAAAACCTTGGTCTTGAGTCACCAGTGATGTACATTCTTCATCCGTGCTTTGGATTTTGGCTTTTCCCTGCAGCAGGTGGCAGAACAGAAGATGGTCTGATAAGAGATGCATTCCAGTTTGAAGTGCTGCAGGCACAGCATGAAGAAGTCAAACAGAAGGTTGGCAATATCCTCCCCTCTCCTCTAAATATCACATTTTTGGTAGGAATAACTGTAAATAACTGTAATAACCATCCCAAGCATTTAATTCTAATAAAGGTGATCAATAATCTTTGTAATCCAGAGGTATGTTAAAATCTTTATACTAGAAACAGCTCTAGTAATACTAAAGAGGGCAATGTTTTATTTCTTGCTCATTTCAGATTAGCAAATGCTAATTTTTCAGTTTTATTCCTTCCCTATAAAATAATTTCTCTGCCCTGTCAGCCAGAGTTGTTTTGTTCGACTTAAAAGATTTGAGAAAGTGACTTTATGTCACTTTACCTTAAGGTGATCATTTATGGAAATATATCTGTTTCCCTTTCTCCATTCTCTGTATCTTTCCCAGCTCTATTATATCCACCTTTATCAGGGAATCTCCTACCTGTATACCATATTAAATCATAATTTTACAGTTGCAGAGAAGTGTCTTTCTCATCTTTTCATCTTGCTTTTCTGAGTAACTTCTTTATTATCCCTCCAAAGTCTTGTCTCTGAGTGGTGGTGGCTGCTCAGGAAGTATTAGAGACTCAGTGTCATGAAACTACTCTCTGGGGGTGGTACTTTGTCTTGGAGTGCTTGTTGGCTCTCCTGATGAATGTAGCAGTATAATTAAATTATCACTGTTATCATCCAAACAATGAATAAATGATTGATGTGTGTGACTAGAACACTTTTTTTTTTAAAAAAAAAAAAACAAACCCAAAACATAATTGCAGAAAAGGGGAAAGAGAATGATGGTCTTGTCATTTTTAATTATGTTAAAGAAAACAGTAGCTCAGCCTGATTTAATCAGAGAAAGATTAGAGGCAAAAATGTGTAGAATTTCTGAGCTGTGTTACCAGGAGCATTTTTCTCCCTAGAAATTACAAGTACACTTAGTTTTCAACCACACACTGATGCAAATACATACTTTTGGCTATATCCACCCTTTAATGGAATTCCTCTGTTTGCAGCTGAAAGAAATGCACGATGAAATTCTCACTAAAAATGGAGAAATTAAAATTCTGCGTGACTCAATGCAGCAGATGGAGTATGCTATGGAGGAACAGAAAAGATCATACCTGCTACTGGAACAGCAAAAATCTCAGATTTTAAGTGAAAAAGAAAAAGAGTTCTCCAAAAAGGTTTGTAAATATGTCAGTTACCTGCAGATCATGTGCAAAAGCTGATAATATGTCCATATGAAACAAACTTGTGTGAAATTTCCACAATACTTGCTTTTATTTTCTTACCTAGAAGAAATCATTTCTAAGAACTCGTTGAGAAACTAAAGGAGTGAAATTCAGGTGGTTTTAGAGGTTTTCATTTACTTATTGCTTTTTTGAAGCTATCCTGAGAACATTGCAATCGGAATGTGTTTCAGAGTGGGGAAAAGTGACGGAACATGCTTTGTGGCTCTGATCAGATTGCTACTCCTGCTGCAGTCATCTCTGTGCAAGCCCTGAGGAGGACAGTGGCTGCTTTTGTCCAGCTGGCCCTTGCAGCCTCCCTGGAGCCATGCTCTGTGTGGCACTTGCTGTGTCTTAGCCACTCACAAAGGCTCCTTGCCTGAACTCCTGGCACTTGGTTCTCAGATAGTGTTAATTGGACAAATGTTCCTAAAAATGGAGATCTTGTGCCGAGTTCAGAGCAAGGGGTGGTGATCTGGAGCTCTCATGGTAACTCAGTTGCTCTGCAGTTGCACCACTTCTGAACTGCTAACAGTAAAACTGTCCTGAACTCCTCTTTCAGTTACAGTCCTTGCACTCCGAGCTGCAGTTCAAGGATGCAGAAATGAATGAATTAAGGACACGACTTCAGAACTGTGAAAGAAGTAAACACCTTTCTCAGGCAGTTCCAACAACAAGGTAGGGGGGTTAGAAAAGAAATTTCTGTTCATTTTTGCAATACATGTGTTTAAACTACTGAAGAGGTTTTCTGTCTTCATATAATTCTCATCTCCGTTTTCTGTAGAAAATTTGACAAAAGAGTCTGATGACACCTATGGAATTTACTCAAAAAAGAGCCTTCCTTGTATCTGTGACAGAAATTCAGTTTATAGTGAAGTACCCTTAAAACAAAAGTGCAAAGAAAATAGATTCTTGTTTAATAAAATAATTACAAAAGAAATACTGATTTGTCTTTTTTATCTTAGCCCTAAAAAGAATCTTGTGGCACAAGTGAAATCAGAAGGATGTTCTCCACAGCCAGGAAGAAGATCTTTTCCTACAAAGGAATCCTTCAATGCTGAAATGTCCACTAGGCCATCATGTTCTTCAGGAAATTTGATGGCCCAGTCTACTTCAATCAAAGAAGGTAAACCCATGTACAGCTTGCAACATTTTTAGCTGCATGTGAACATTCTACATTAGAGAAGGATTTTGTGACTGAACAGTTACAGTCAGTTCAGTTATTTGTTTTACTTTGATTTTGCTTAATTTTTTTTCCACTTTATACCAACTGGCGTCAAATAGCTGTGACTGAAATTTGCATGAAGATCATTTTAATTCATACCTTAGTAGCAGATGCCAAGGATTCAATGATGAAGTGGCCAGTGGCTGCAATAAAAAACTGTCTTGTGTGATGAACTAAAACAGCCAAATAGTTCATCTGTCTTTTCTCATTGTATAATGAATAGGAAATAATTTGCCTATCTTGGTCTGCTAGTCAGCTATTGCATTTTTTTTCTTGTTCTAGTGATATGGGGATTGGATTTTAAAGGGTACATATTTAGCCACATTGAAAGAAGCAACTGAAATAATATACTCATTTCCTCTTTTATATGTAGGGCGGCAATTCTCACAAAACTGTATCTTGAAATTCATTGAGTAAAGCTTAGGAAATTAATATCTGTATATAGATGGAGATTGCTGTAATATAAAACAAAATTAGTGATTTTTTATAGCAATGGGAAATAATAAATGGAAAAAATGTGTTATCATCAACTAATCCTTACTTGAAGAGTCATGAAAAATCTGAGATGTTGCTGTCAGTTAAACTGTTCATTCTAAAAACATGGGCAGTAGGAACTCCAGCAAGAAGAAAAATGCAGTAGCCTGAAAGCATTGGTATTGCTGTTGTTTGTTACGGTAACAACACTCAATATGCCTGTTTGTTTGAAAAACTACATTTGTTTACTTTTTTCTGAACTCTGAAGGCTTTTGGCCTTGGTGGTTGTGACATATAGGGATGATTTAAAGATTATTTAACACAGGCTGTGTGTACAGGAAGGGTACAGATCTGTTTTCTTCCAATCCCTGTTTGTTTCAGACAGGAAGATAACCCATCCTGAAGTTTCATCCTTGAAGCAGCACAAAGCAACAGGAAAAAAACGGTTCCTATAACTCTGTCCCCAGACGAAATACACAAGGTAATATAATTCTGGTAATGCAGAAATAAAACCAGAGAAAATGTACCTTTAAAAAAAACCCCACACTATAAAAGCATTTTCAACAGTCAGCTCCAAGAATTCATTAGGGTACTATCCTAGTTACAGTTGGCAGTGGAATTGCATCACATAATTTTAATATCTAGAGTGGGAAATGGAGGGCAAGTCACCAGAACAGCTGGGATATGTGATCACTTATCTCAAGCTATTTTGATAATACGGGATCATAATTAAAATACCTCTCAATATAACTTGGTTTATATTTAAATATCCTGAATTCATTTCTCTGAAAATCATCCTCCTGTTAAGAAAGAAGATTGATAATGAAAAATCCATTTTGAGGTTGCAAGAGCTCTAATAAGGCTGATCCTCTGAAATACTGATTTTTTTGTTGTTGATGATGGCAGATCTATTCCAAAGAAAATTCTGCATCCTTCCAGGTTCTATCTTGCTGAATGCACTGATGAAGCAGCCCATTGTCCCTGGGTCACTTCTAGGACTCTGCCACCTTCTCAGTAGTAACTCTGAGCCTCTACCTGGAGCTGTGTTGCCACCCAGCTCTTCAGATACGTAAGTTTTATTTTCTTTGTTCAATTTGTAATGTACAAGTTGTGTGCAACTTTCCAAGAAATATTTGTATTTCCTGGTAAAGCAATTTAAATATGAGGATTGGAGATGAATTATAAGTTTTTCACTTTACAGACTAAACTACAGCTACAGCTAGACTGTAGCTTCTGAAATACCTTTGCTTTTCAGATAGGTTATTGTATTAGTAATGAAACCTAGAATGCTTTGAAATGGCCCTTCCATGCAGGCATCAAGGAGTAGGATAATGTTTTTCCCCCTTTTTTTCCTGTTTTGGCACCAGACATCTCTTGGTACTCTGGCCTTTCTATTATTCAATTTATAATATGGATAACTCACATTTCAACTCAGTTCTGTCTTTTCTTGTGAAGCATTTTCCCTTTTACTTTTATTTGGACAGGAAGCCCACACAACCCCCCAGCAGCAGGACAGCTCAAGAAGGAATTGCTCCTCTCGTATCCCTGCAAGAAGCTCAAAAACTGGCACTGACAGGACTGAACTTGATTGCTCTGGATGAAGGATTACCCGAGGGAAGCCCAGCAGAAGGCCAGGGAGGGCTGCTGCCCCCCACGCAGAGCAGGATCCCAGGTGCTGTGCATCTCCTGCCCTTGGTGGAGCACCACGTTGGTGCCTTGTGCCAAGCAGAGCAGCTCGGGGACACGCCCGGGAGTGGTGCCTGTGGGACCCATCCAGCTGCTGCCTCCAGAGCCAGCACCAACACCGTGTCAAGCAAGGAGGACTTCAGGCTGTCCCTTGAAGAAACTACTCTTGTATCACTGGGGATCCTTTATTATTTGGTGTTCTACAGCCGGGATGTTGTCCACACATTGCTGTCTGCTGAAATAGAAAAATGTTCTGCTGCTGGAGATGAACAGGTTTCCAAGACGGACAAAAATGTGTTGTGTGACAATCAGTGTGACAATGAGGAAGAGAGCAGGACACAAGGAGGGCTGCCTGCTCCACAGGATCCTCCCAATACTGATGGAGCTCAACATTCTTTGTTTAAAACGCTGCTTCAGATTTTAGCTTTTTCTGCTGCAAGGGGCTCCCAGACTGACAATATCCTGAGCCAAAGTCTAAAGGTTTTGGTGAAATTAGCTGAAAATTCAACTATGGACTTGTTAATAAAGTAAGTCAGTAATACCTTTAAAATTATTTCAGAGTCTGCTGTTTACCAGTTTTCATTCTCTGTTGAAACTCATCTGGGCAGCTTCCAGTAGAAGTTGTGCTATGTATGAGAGAAATCACAGATCACATTTGAGAAGCAACTGTGGAGCTTTCTACTGCCTTTGCTGTTAATGAGTGTAATAATCATCCCTGATCAGTAACAAGGTTTGCTGATAATGTTCATATGAAGCAGATGCTGTTGCCTCGTTGAAAGAAGCTTTCTAACCTTCATTTTGGGGGTTTTGTTATTGCTGGGAGGTACATAAGGAAGGAAAGCACAGGAACTCATTCTGGCAGGTAAAACTGCCAGTGTGAACTGCAGAGTGTCTGCCAAAGTAACAATGTTTTTCAGCATACTTTGCATTTATGACAGATAATTTGAGATCGGGTATGTTCTGAATAGCTAAAAAGGCACAAATTACAATGCTGTCTAGAAAAAATAGTGTATTTTCAACTTGTAACTGCACTTCCCTTCTCTAACTAAGTTTTGTTTTGAAGGTTCCAGCACTTACTGAGTAGCCAGGTACTACAGCGCTGTCTGCATCCCGAGACCCCTGTGCCTGCTGTGCTGCTGACTGTGAGACTCCTGTGTGCTCTTGCTCAGCATCACCTCTTGGTTGCTCAACTCTGTTCTCATTCAGGTAAAAGACTGCAGGACACAGAGAACAGTTACCCCGATTAAAAGTAATGCAAGCAGGCCTTGCTCCATGGTACTGAAACCCCAGAAGGCAAAAAGCCTGCTGTGTTACCTGAAAACTTGTTTGCTACTTATGACTTGGAGAGTATTTGCCTTGTGATATCTGTCTACAAGCAGTGCTTTTGATAGCCATTTTAAAATCACTTTCTAGATTGTGTATTTGAGGTTGATGAGGAAAAAGGGGCTTTTGAGGAGTTTAGAAGTTAAATTTATCTGCGTTCATGGCAGTATTTAGAGATTCCAATACTCTGCCTGACACATGATCTCTGTTCAGTTCCTTATGAATGAACCAGGACAGGGTTACCACAAAGGAAAATACAAAGTTTAGGGATACCAATTTCCTTAGCACTGCTAAAGATGTGGGAAGTAAAGAGGCTAAGCCTGTACCATGAGTCCTAGGATAGAAGCCAAAATGTTTTCTTGCCTGATAGAATTAATTTTTGTCATGAACATGTGGCTGGTTGGAAAAAGAACAAAGTTCTCTCTGTTTCAGACACTTGCCTTCTCCTTGCACTCTACATGTACATAACATCAAGACCAGATAAATCAGCATCTGAAATGCTTTGGCTTCAGCTGGAGCAAGAGGTAACCATGGCTGAGCATCCATGTGCTTTCCTTCTCCTTCCAGCTGGGGGAGTGGGAGTGCACAAATTGTCTGAAAAGTTACTTCTCTAGCTGAAACACAAAACTGCATATATGAATTTGCAGTACAAGATTACTCTGATTTTTGAAAGGACCTGCTTGAAACTAAATCAGTAACTATCCTTGAAAAGAGCATTGGTCATAATAGTCTTTTAAGTCATTGAAAAAATCAAGGAAGATCCTAGGATGGCTACAGATGTTCAGTACTAAGCTTTATTTTGCTTTTAGAGCAACAGAAGAGTAAAAAGAAGCAACATTTGTGTTTCATTTTGATCGTATTTATTACATTTAAAAGGCATTCTGTAGTCACTTAGGATTTATATTCCTTGCATTCAATGGAAATGCTAACTTGCTGTTAAACAGTCATGGTTATAATATTCAAAGAAGAGCTTTTAAACCTAATTGGTGTTGTTTGTACAGATAGAAATGACAACAGAGTTGTTTGAGGTTCTGTTACTTCCTCATTTTGAAGAATTTTGAACCCTTTCCACCTACACTGTTATATTAAGTGTAAACACATTATTTGTACGCAGTGAATTAAAGGCCACTGACCTTGTTAGCCTTGCTCATCAGAAAGTCGGGAAGGTTTTCTGTGCAGGGCAAATTCTGTCTGTAAAGTGTTACAGAATAAAACCCTTGTACAACGTTGAGGGTAAAAGAGAAAAAAATACCCCAAGAATATTTGAAACTAGCACTGAATTATCATCAGTTAGCCCTCACTCTAACACAGCCTGTGTTTGTAACAGACAGTCAGGCTCCTGACACGCTGCATGTGGTGCTCCAGACCAGCAGTTTTATTTCCTGGCACAGACTGTCAGTGCAACCTCGAGGTACGTTCACCACACCCCCCCTTAAACCTGCTGAGAACTTCCAAGTACTCAATGCTGAAATTGCTTTTTGCCCCTTTTATTTTTTTGTTGTAGAGAAACAGAGGTGTCCTGTACTTTAGAGGATGCCACCTTCTAGGAAGCTTGCTTTAGCTTGCTAGAAAATATCCTGAAATTTGAAAGCTTGAAGAAATTAAGCAGTAAAGTTCACATTAAAATGCGTTTTCTGCTCCTATATTTTTGCTTTGTGTATTGAGGCACTGTTTTTCCTCTTGCAGGTGGTTAAGGCACTAATTGTGATGTTGCACAGACAGTGGACAAAGATTAGATCTGTGAGCACCTCGTGTGCACATAAGGAACAAGTTATTCAGTTTTTACGGGATGCTGTTTTACTCTTGCACAGCCTGTCTCAGAAAGATAAACTGTTCCATGAACACTGTTTGGAAGTTCTCCATCAATATGACCAAGCCATGCCAGGCATAAGAGCCATTCTCAAAAAGACTCAAAAACTGACTGCCTCTGAAGGTAAAAATCAGTCAAATGTTCTTTTTTCCATGTTGCAGGAATAAAAATTTCACTTCTGTCACTTTTTTAACAAGTACCACAGCTGGTTGTTGCTCAGACCTCTGGAGGCAGTTTAGATTGGTTATTAGGAAAATTATTCCCTGTGAGGGTGGTGAGGCCCTGGCACAGGGTGCCCAGAGAAGCTGTGGCCACCCCCTTTCTGGAAGTGCCCAATGCCAGGTTGGATGGGGCTTGGAGCAACCTGGAATAGTGGAAGATGTCCCTAAAAAAGGCATTAAAGAAAAGAAGGGGAGAAGTTTGTGTGACAAAACACAAATCTAAAGACCTGTTTGCATGGAAACTTCAGAAATTGTAGTTGCTGTAGTCTTCTACCATCAGTATGTTCTAAAGTGTAGATAGCAGCTATAATTATATTGTATGAAGCAGGAAAAAAAATCCTTCTCTGATACATTATTTTTTGTTGCAGAGCTGATTTTGGATGAATTGTATCCTCCTGAGCCAGAAGACCAAGGAACAGACTCCAGCTAGACAACAGCAAAGATCTCTGTTCTTCATCTGAATCATTATTGCCACTGTAAATAAATGTGAACTTTGAATCATCCTTTTAAGTGATAATCTTGGGTTACACTCAAACACAGCACAACTAAGACAGGTTTCTTTGTTGTAATTATTTCAGTGCTATCTAAATGTAGCTGAAAGAATGAATTTTGATGAGTGACACTGCTTTGCAAACCCACTCTGCCTTATGACTGGTTCTGTTTATGAATTTCATCCTGCATGAAACCACTGTGAATGGAATGGAAATTTCTCTCTATTCTCCATTTTACTGTGACTACAGCCGAATTTATGATGCTGGATGTGCCAAAGTGATTGGCATCATTGCATTCATATGAAAGCCTTTTGAATAACTCTTGTTTCTTTTGTAGCTGTACCCACTTCCTTGTGTGACCTTCAGAATTTTCATATTGTTGATATTAGTAAACAGTTTATGGTGATTTTAAAAACCCTTGTAGCAATAACTTAAGAGGTGGCAGTTCACTACAGGGCTTTGAATTTCTTGCTGAGGATTGGTCACCTGAGCTCACTCAATTTCATCAATCTGCTGAAAGTGTAATTACTGAGATGCTAAAACAAGAAATACTAGAACTTGTATTTTATAATTCCCCTTAAAAGAGTAAGATGGTACTGTTGAGGAGTGCATCCTAGGCAACAGAAGGATTTACATGTGTGCAGAATAACTGGGGTTTTGGTCATAGTGAAGATGAAGGAGCATCTCAGTCCTAGGATTCTGCACCAAAGACTGGAGGAAGAGCTGCTGCCCCACTCTGAAGTGGGCATGATCCTCACTGCCTGCCACACTGGGCTGCAGGTCATCAGCTGAGCCTTAGACCCTAAAAAGGGAAGTGGGAGTGTTATTAAAATGAGCCCACAGGTGTGTTTTTAGATGGGAGAGCTCTTTTCAGTTTCAACAGGGACTTGGTTAAGAACGAGCCTGGATCCAGGAACGAGGAGGATAAGAGACTGTATGAGAGTGGGAAGGAAACCTTTGGAAAACTGGGAGCCATCCTGTCCTCTGGTCATGTCCAAAGAGGCTGAGACCTGCCCTGCAACAGAGCCCACTCCAGGATGCTCAGCAAGCTCCTGGCCTGGCTCTTGCTGTGGAAGAGAACTTTCCAAGAAATGCCTATGCAGGAAGAACTGGGATGATAATCCAGTCTCTCCCGAGGGCCAAAGCCCCTTCCTCCCCCAGCCTGGGCTCAGCCTCCTCCTCTCTGAGCAGCAGCCACACCAGGCAGGGCCAGGTCATTTCTGTGAAACACAAGCTGCCAACTACTCTCAGTAACAGGTTTCAAGGCCCTTGTAGCATCTGGAAAACTGCCACATTCCTGCTGAGATGCACCAAGGAAGGATGCGCAGAGCAGCAGAGCCTTCCAAATCTGTGTGTGCTTGCTTGCATAGTCACAACCCTGGAACTGTCACCAGGCCCTGGACAAGACAAAGCTGCAGATGTTGGTGTGACAAAAAAAACTTGACTTGTCCATGTAAAATAAATAAACACACCCCCCCCAAAAAAAAAAAAGGAAAAACAACTACCAAACAACATTTTGTGGTCTGTAGGATTAGAGAGAAGAGCTGGAAAGTGCATGTAAAAGCTCTTTCCTTCCTCAAAACCAAAAAAAAAAACAACCATTAAGATAATTCCTCAAGACAGCCCCATGAGCAGGAGCTGTGGTAAAGCACTATCTAGCCTTGAGCCTGCTGTGGAGGCCAAGCTTAGAGCTGTCCTGGCAAAGATATGACAGTGACAGTACCTCAGATATCTCAAAATGCAGTGATCTGCCATCACTTTTCAACCATTCTCACCACTTCACTTAATTTCTCTTAACAATTTGAGTTTATAGAGATAAGAGGCACATAACCCATTTGGGTGAACAGACCAAATGAACTGTTAAGGTTTTAAAACAAGCTCCCTAAGGAATCCCAGACTTGGAGCAGTCCAGTTATAAGTTGTTTTAAAAAATTCCTGACTTCATCTAAAGGGTGTATATGGCAACTTGGAAAAAGGGAGGAGTGGATTATTGCTATACTTTATATAAACAGAAGGGTTATCTGTGGAAAAAAACTGCTAGGGAAGCTCTTAACTGTTCCCTCCTGGCTCTGCATTCCTTCCCATCCACCCCCTCTATCAGACAACACCCAAATGCACATTTACATTCTCACTGAGTTTTTTCCCAAGTCTGGACTTTAAATTAGTACAACCCAGGCCCCCCTACAGCAAACAGCTCCAAACCCCTACACTTTGGCTGGCAGGAATCACACCAACATTGTGTTACTGTGAAATTAAACCACAGCTTTTAAAATTGAAGGCATTGTCTGTTCACATTCCTAAGGAAGAATGAGGCTGTACTCCTAAAGAGAAAAAGCAAAAGAAATATACTTACAGAACCAGCATAATTATTTAAGACATTTACAGTGACCACCTGTCAGGATTATTTCAAGTTTGTGCTGACATTCAGCAATTCTTCCCTTTTACTTCTGGAATTTTTCTCAGGATAAAAATCCAATCATGTAGCAACAGCTGATTATCCCTCATTACAGTTCTTTACTCCTGAAGAATTCATAGCTTTCACAGTCATTTGCATTTCCCACCATGTTACAATAAGCTGTGCCTCCATATTAGCTGAGAAAAGCAATTTAGTCTGGCATCAAGCACAGCACAAGACTGAACAATGAAGTACTAGCAAAGGAAAGCCACTAGGCATGTTCTACACAGGATTACCACATTCCTCACAGCAGCAACCCCTCTGCTTCCTTGCCTGTGGGGATGGCAACCATGGCTTCCCTTTGCCTGAGACCTGAGCTCTCCAGAGCTGCATTTTTCCTGCTCAGTGAAACCTTGCTCAATTCTACATCTTGCAGAATCATTGACTTGTGAGGTTGGAAGGGGCCTCTGCAGCTCATCCAGCCCCCAGCTGAAACAAACTCCCAAGAGAAGCTAAACAACTGCTTTGTGTCATGTCAGGCCTCAAAACCCCATCTTTTTAAACCAAGCTGACATAGGTGAAGATGGCAAATACAAAATACCTTGTCCTGTAGCACACAACATCCCTGACCTGAGTTGGGTTTATTCATATTAATCTCACGAGTGAGTTACTGCTTAAAAGCCTGTGCTAAACAATGAGCAAAGTCATCCTAACCACCGAATGTTTTTGTTACACTACAATATTATTTGTGGCTATAATGGCCAAATGGTTACAATTAGGGTTAAATGCAGCAGTTCTGCCTGCACAGACTGTGTTATCAGCTGTGAATATAACAGCAAATGCAAACTCCCATTTCCAGTGTAAATTGTTTAAAAATGTACATTTTGTTGATTATAATTTAGCAGACTGATAAGAAAAAAGTGATCTGTGATCTTTACAAAGATCTACAAACCCACTGTGGCTGACTTTGATAAAAGGGCTTACAAAAGCAAGGGCCAACACCTTCAAAGCCTGAAGTGTGACTGCCAGCACTGCTGAGCATGGACTAACCTGAAAACTTAGTCCTACAGCCTGTCAGTGTAATAGTTGCTCAAAGGCTAACCCACTTGTGAAAATATCCAGAAGAAATAGCCACTTTATTTTCATATATGGTCAGAATGTAATAACCAGTGCCTGTAGAGTGTCCTAACAGAGGTAACACAAACAGTAATGTTTTAATCTATGCATTAACCATTGTTGTAGGTTGGTGTTTTGAGAATGAACAACTTGTTTTGCTAAAGAACCTTCTTCACAGCACAGCTGAGCTGCAACCCCTGTCCAGCAGTCCATAAATGACATCCAACCCGATTCCAGGAGCAAGGTACTATCGGAGAGTGAATCACAAATCCCACTGCAGGAGCAAGAAGTGTTAGAATGAAAAGGCTGCAGCAGCTGATTTAAAAGTTATTTTGACTGCAGTAAGGGAAATGGAGTATCAGAGGCTTTTTAATAATGGCTAACTGGCCCTAAGGGGAGGCTGCCTTTGCAGAGGAGACATTTCCATCAGTGCAGAACCCTGAGTTCTTGAAAGGATAAAGTAACATTTTCTTCACCTTTCTCTCACCTCTGACAGGTTTAACTTGTGCATTTTCCCCTCCTATATGGCTCACTGAGAAGCTGTAAATGAAGTTCCTGTGGTACAGGCTGCAAAAACAACTAGATGAGGTGAAATAATAACCAGAGAAAAATAAAAAACCCAAAAACCATCGGCTAAAGCAAATCCGGTGAGTTATTACAAGTGCCGAGATATGATACGGAGTTTCCATACTTGGAAAAAAGAAAACAGGCAAGAATTGCTTGTTTGGCAAGAATTGCTGAAGTTTTTTCCTCCTGTGTGTCCAGTTCTTCCCACACAACCCTGCCATGAGTTTTAAATGCATGCCAAGTTTTGTTCTGGAAAAATTCACAACTGCTGATTAAAAATGCTGAAAACACAACCAGCCATTTTCCTTACCTAACCCTGGGCTCTCAACTTTTCAGTTCAGCAGCTGCTCTCCTATACAACTGTTTGCTGTAATAAAGGGTGAAGGTACCTTTGAAACCCTGTGTGCTCCTTAAGACAATCTGCAGTTTTATTCAAAACCCAGGTTCTGCTCCTCAGCCCTGTGTGCAGAGAGGGAAGGCACACAGCTTTCCTCTGAGCATTTCTCTGCCTCTCTCTTCTCAAACTCAGCCACACTGCACAGGTGCGCCTGCTGAAAGTCATGGGAAAAGAGGAACAGATGAACTAAGAAGCAGTGCCAACAAAATCATCACAAGTAACTGCAATTTCCTGGTGTCATTTCTAGCCCAAACATTAATTATATGTTTTCTAGATTTAAGTTTTTAGGAGCAGTCATTTTGTATGCTTCCCCCAGTCAAGTACGATAAAATGTAAAATAAAACTGGAAGTGGAATGATTTATATATTGTACCTCCAAACACATTATCAGCCTGCAGCTGAGACTCCCAACAAATTCAAGTAACACTACAAAACTACCCAATTATTAAGGGGTATTGATTGGGTGTTACTGGGGTTTAATTAAATTTCTGTGTTTCTCCCTTTGTTTTTCTTTTAAATGCTACGTAAATGCTGGCAATTCAAGGTAATAATGCTGATACACTAAACAACAATTCCCTGCTGTGTGGTGTCATATAAAGAGTACTCTTGACCTGCTAAAAGAAATATTTTCAAGTGAAAGACGAATGAGTCAGGGGTGTGAATACAACCTTTCTAAAGCATTTTTATCAAAACTATAAAATACACAAACACTTTATCAAAAACATTTTCAGAGTAGAACGCATCACTTACCTCATGTTGAACTGGTCAAGTTGATGAATGAGGCACAATACTCAACACAGAAGACTAAACAGGTTGAAAAGATATTTTTAATTAAATTACAAACTTCCTTACAATCAATCCCTTTGGCCTTGCTTGGCAGCAGCCTGTCAGAAGATCATTCAGGAACTTACACTGTCCTTGCTTTATGTTGTGACCTGTAATTTTGGATAGGCTTCAGTCTCCACCAGCAAAAGTGATATTCCTGATACAAGGTGGCCTGAAGTACAATCAGTAACACAAGCTGTTAAACACGTGAAGGAAAAGGTAGCTTTGCAGATACACCCCTAAATAATACTTGAAATGAGGCTAAGGAAACAAAGTTGACAGATGTACTTCAAACACTGCATTTATTACAAAGGTGCATAGAGTTTATGCCATTTGGTTTGAATACTCATGTTTAACCTATGAACAACATACACAGCGAGGTTACAGCATGTAACAAAAGCAACAATGATTATCTAGTAAAATCAACATTCTACTGTCTTTAATTTCACAAAACATTTCTGGAACAAAGGCACTTACAGAATTAAAAATAAAAAGGATATATCAACATTTAAAGTCATAGCTCCCTCCCCCCTCCGTACAGCACAGTGGAGAACAAGTGTGATGGGAAGGCAACAGTTACAGGGACTGACACAGCAGCAGTGCTTAGGTGAAAACTTAGGGATCATCTTTTCTTCTGTAACCATCCCCTTCTTTTCAGTATTTGAAAACAAGCTTCAGCAAGGCTGCAGGGTAAGAACCAAATAAAATTTGGTCCTACCCCTCATTGTTAATGATGATTAATGCACTAAGAAATTAATCACAATGTGATTAATTGTGAATGGGACCATTTT
Source organism: Sitta carolinensis (assembly GCA_032173965.1). Classification (NCBI taxonomy): domain Eukaryota; kingdom Metazoa; phylum Chordata; class Aves; order Passeriformes; family Sittidae; genus Sitta; species Sitta carolinensis. The sequence continues at coordinate 3,639,442 of CM063293.1, forward strand.
CTCTTCTTTCAATAAGTTTTGTAACTGAATTAGTAATAGTGCTGCTAAGGCAGTTCCTTGTACATTAATGACTGATCTCTTTACTTGCATATAGTTATCATTTGCATATGTCCACTGAGGGAAAGGGGTGCATTTTCAGGTTCCTTAACCCAACCCCTCATCTCCCACCACCACACACAGAGCAGTGGCAATTCAGGACCATCTGTTTGGTCTGTACAACTTCCACCCCAAGCCCTCCTATCTGGCAATGTCTGTTATTGCTGCCACCTTACTTTCTCCCATCTCCTCAGGGATGATGACTGAGCCATCCTGCCAAGAAAATTGCAGGTTTCCCTCTCACAACCCAAACATGACAGCAGGCCTTGCCACAAGCTGCTCCCTTTGTCACCCCAGGTGGGGGACAGGAAGAGTAGGGCACAGTAAGAACCTCAGGAAGCCCCACACTGGATGATGTACCTGTGCCCTCCCTGGCCTGGCTCCACCCAGGCTAACAAAGGTGCTGGAACAATCTCTGCCCTCCTTCTCCAGGGGTAGGATCTGTAGCAAGGGATTTATTTCTCAGTTACTCAGTGCCCTCCCACAGAAACATTCCAGATTTCTAAGGCAACACTTCCCTTTCCATACAGGAGACCTCATCCTTTTTTGGTTGTTCCCATGTAACACCTGACAGTGTAACGAAGTTCTGCCCAATTTCTCTTTCAGTTTTTTGCCAAAAGCTGACAAGGCAGGAAAGAGGAGAACACACAGACACAGGATACATGGATACAAGCTCTAAGTGGCACCACTTCATGCTATTAACTGCAACACTCAGAGAGGTGTAACAGAGGGCACAGGTTGTCATGAACCCCAACATAAAAACTGTCAATAAGTTTCTTCTGAAATGCCCTGAAAACTTCCTTAAAAAAAAGAATCAGAATAATCCAGAAACAGACTCAAAAAAATCAGGAGGAGGAACAAGGCTGCCTTTGGCAGCAGCAATTTCCATCCACTCTGTGAGGTAAAATAATGCCACCAACAATAATATACCCCAAATGTAGAATCACAGGACAAATGGCTCAATGGCCTCTCTAAAAAAGTAAAATCAGTGTAAAAGGTATGTTAAAATTATTTCACTGATCATGTCACAGTGATACATGCAAATAACTACATAGTTCTAAGAGGATTAACAACAAATTGCATTTCAATGTTAGAAAAGACAGAATTGTTGAGGACAGTGAAAAAAAACCCCACATTATTTGTTTCAGCAATAAAAGATTCATAAAGCCTAAAGCCCCAGCAGTGTTAACAGTGATGAGGATGTCTCAAGATGTTTCATGACTGAAAGCATTACCTTTTTTAAAAAGACATTACCTGGCTGTGACCAAATCCTTCCTTCCTTTTCCTGACTTCTCAGGTTCTGCTCAGCTTTATGGGAATGTTGAAGACAAAAGGGAGGTCTAATGCCCACTGTGGCCCCTCTCCCAGAGTACTGTTACTCCAATGCAGACTGGATTTCTAAAGATTTGTAATTCTTAGGTTCCTGCCACCTACAGTTCCCACTAGAGACAGTGGGAAAACTCTGAGGATTTGAAAACCCCAATTTTCTGCTGACATCCCATCTCTCCTGGGGAAATTTCTCACAGAGAAATTCCTTCTCTGATGTGAGGCAGGATTGAATGCTGCCAAGGTACCTCTGCTTAACGTGTGATTAAAGGGCTGAATTTAATTCCAAATTCAGCATCAACAGATGGCTGAAGTAAGCTTGTTCAATACTACCTGAACAAGAAATATTCATCCAATAATTTTTATGAAGAATTTTCAGGGTTTCAGCTTTTGATCTATTTGGTCCTTTAAGTGGCAAAGAATCTGTTCATTTCTAGCTATAACACCCAATGGATGCACTGTTTATAAACCTTAAAATTGGGACTGAAACAAGGAACTAACCAACTGGTGCTATTTAGAACTAGCTCAGAGGCAATTAAACATGGTTTACTACTCCCTATCAAACGTAAATGTGTTGCAAAAAAGGAAAATTCCCTTTTGAATGGTAAATTAAATGCACTAAATGGTAGCTTACCTAACAATAGTAGCTTAAAACAGGCAGAACCTTACATAACATGTATCAGGTAGTTTCTTAGAGGTTAAGTTTTTACATTTTAATACTGTGCAAAAGATTGATACAGCTTTGGGTACTTGACAATGCTCATATTAGACCATTCATCTCAAAATTATTGCACAGCAAATGGTATTGTGGTTCTGTATTTCTGAAATACTCCTTCACACTTCTCTCATTGGTTAGAGCAAAATCTCTTTTCGTATTTGCTTGAGGTATGAATTAACTTCTGCAAAAAAAATACTCCTTCCTTGGAGCATTAAAAAAAAAGGAAGATACTGAATTGATACTCTACTTAGACAAAAGATTGTTGTCTTCCAGAAAAATATAGTACAGGTGCATGGTGTAAACAGAACAAGTTATATATTGAAAAGTTTTGTATGCAGGAGCACAGTAGATGAGCTTTTCAATAGGTGGGCTTCTGAGGATCCACATAAGCAGGGTTGTAAGGGGGCTGGGTGGGGTAAGGGGATCCAGCACCAGCTGCAAAAGCAAAACAAGAAAAAACAGATTTGTAAAATGGACATTCTGAAATCTATGTATAAAATGTCAATTTCTGTTTTAAGCACAGTCAAGAGATTCAACATAGCCAGTATCTTAATCAGACTTGAAAATAGCTTGTGCTCACTTGTAAAACATCTGCCTTTCAGAAGATCACAAAAACCTTTGTTCTTGTTGGCTTTGGGGTTTTTTGATGCTGAGTGTAGATGAGTAGCCTTCAGGGGAGAACCTAGTCTAAAAAAAGGAACAGATCTGATCCAAAAAAAGAGCCAGTGGAAGTCAGGAGTGCACATACAAGAAGATATACCTGACAGTGTGCTGAGAAAAAAAACACTGAGTAAAAGGACTAGAGAAATCTTCTTAGGATTCCTTCAGGGAAAATGCTTTCCTGCTAAGTGTCAAAAAAATTGATTAAGGAAGTAAAATAAAAGGGAAAAAATATCCCACCACTATTGAGCACATGAAGGAGTTTGACTAATATACCAAATATGTATCTCTTGGAAGGGATCCTTATTTTCTACTGTTCTGAGAAAAGCTGCTCTCAAGTAGCATCTTCATTTTCAGCTCTGTCAAACAGCTCAAGTCTGCTCAAGTAGCACCTGATCAGATCCCTGGAAAGTGCAAGTGTGGTTATCTTCTGCTGATCTTGTAAAGTGAGTGGGTTGGGCTCCTGTGTGGCAGAGCAGGTATTCTCCCCTGGCAGGTGACCTAATGAACAGCCTGCTCCTTGGTTAACAGGCAGGAGAAATGAAGGAAAGAACTCTCACTGTGAGGCATTTGCAGCTGCCAACATGGAAATTGCTTTGGTATGTTCCCAGGAAAAAAAAAAAAAACAAAAAACAAAAAACAAAAAAAAAAAAAAACACCAAACAAACAAACAAAAAGAAACAATCAAACAACAAAAAAAAAAGAAAAAAAGCAAAAAAAAACCACAAAACCAACTATTTAAAAACCAACAAAGAGCAACAGCCTGAGAAACCAGAGAGTAGAAGTGAAATGACTAATTTATTGGCTCCCTATAATCCTGTAAAACCCACAGATTCCTTGGCATTTTTAACAGAAAAATAGAGTCAACAGTCCTGCCAAGCCAGTGTTTTCACATGTGGGGCTGGTTTGCACATTATTAATGTACAATTTCTAACTGCTTGCAAATCTTTCACACCATGAAAAGCCATTTTATGTTCAAGCTGTCCTGGAAGTTACTTTCTAAGGGCATTATCTCCTAGGCAGGACTGTACTTTGTTACTTAAAAGGATGAACAGTGAGGTCTGTAAGAGGGCTTCAAGATCCTACAGGTAGCAGCCTAGTTTTGGCCCCTCTGAAGATCCTACAGGTAGCAGCCTAGTTTTGGCCCCTCTGAGCAGTCTGGAGCCAATTGTTCAGAGAACAGATATTACCAGCAGAAGTGGGAATTAGTAAATGCAACAATAAAGCTGCATAAAAACAGTGCTGTGAAAGAAAGTAAGCTGAAGAAAAAAAGTTCTGATAATTTTAACTGCAAGTTGTCAACAGACTTCTCCTTCCAATCCCTTTGTTGTGGGCAGGGACACCTTGCATAAGACCAGGTTGTTCAGAGCTCCATCCAAACTGGCCTTGGACTCTTCTAGAGATCTGTCCATAGCTTCTCCGACCAACCTGTGCCATGGCCTCACAAACCTCACAACAATTTCTTCCTAATAACTAATCTAAACTTGCTGTCTTTTAGTTTGAATCCATTCCCCCTTGTCCTGTCACTACATGCTCTTATAGAATAGAGCTAGCAAGTATTAGATTTGAAAGGGAATGTGGAAACATCTAACTCATGTATACATATATATATGTTAATTGGCTTGCATTTTGATATTAAATGTCAGCTGAATTAGTGAAACATTCTACTGGATCTGCTGACAGTCCCCACACATTGCCAAACTTTGCCAGTACAGCTCCAGCTCACACCTCCTCTGGTAATGCCTACCACAGAAACAGTGACAGGGAAATTTCCACCAGGGTGAATAACAGCATCCACCGTAACTTAAATTTTACTCCATTTGTTTACACTTGCACTAACGCACCATAGAAAATAATAAACATAAATAACAATTCTCCAGAGCAACTGTCTCTTTAGCTGTTAGATGAAGAAGCACTTGGGGCTGCCTTACCTGCCACAGTTTCATGGTAGGCTGGGGGTCCTGGTGGCTGCATGGGGTAAGGGGGAGGGTACTGTGCAGGGTACGGAGCCACCGGCATCCCCGGCTGGGGCTGCACAGCCACGGGCTGGTAGCCTTGATAGGGAGCTGCTGGGTAGCTGGGTGGCACTGCTGGTTGCTGGGGATAGGCAGAGTGAACCACCGTGGTGGCAGTGGTGACCACAGCTACAGGAAAGGAAAAGGAACATAGTTAGTGCTTGTGGACCCTAAAGAAAAACCCCAAATAACTGCCAGACCTCCCATGTGGTGGGAGGGAAGAGAACTTCTAAATGCTCAAAAAATATTCCAAAACATCTCTCTGCAACTTCACATTCTGAAGCAGCATAAATGCTCATTTTTAATAATTAGGTATTGCAACTTCTGAGCAGAGTATTTTCACCCCTTATAGGAACAAAATTTTCCAGGAGGGATTAAAAAAAAAAAAAAAATCTTCTGCAAAGATACGAAAAAGAAAATAAATCTAGAGTTACTTACGCCGTGGCCTTCGACATGCTTTGTACAGACAGCAACAGGAACAGGTGAGGCACAGAATAATAGTAACAACAATCACTGCAAAAACAGTAACTCCAATGGCAATAAGGGTTCCAAAACTGCAAGAGAGAGACCACCAGAATTGGTAAGAGTCACTCCTTAACCAAACCTGCTGCAAACACACTGCTCTACCTCCAATCCCTCAGTACTTACTGGACTAAGAAACAACTGTGCAAAGCTGTGCTGCAGGAGGTCAGGTCTACTAAGCCAGGGGAAGCAGAACCACCCCTGACAAGGGGGCTTTGGTGCCTCTCACTTTAGTCTGACTGGGATTGTTGTGGTTTTAGTGAACATGCAGGTTCAGAGCATGCCCACAATGAAGCATCCCAGGTTTTGGGGTGACAGCAAGTTCTTCCCACATTCCCTAAGACCTTCCAGTCCTAACTCAAGACAATCTCAGATTCTTGGCAGGTTCCTTGGCATCTGTAAACAGGTATTTTAGAATCCATGTTTCACAGAGTTAGGAAGAACTGAAATTCTAATTTTACTGCAACAGCAAGTACACCAGGCTACATTATAGATAAAGAAACACTGCCTAAAACTCCCAAATTTATTAGGGGAAGACCAGAGATTACAACAGCTTTGACTTCTGTGATGATCACCAAATCATGGAGGCAGACAAAACCAGTTATCTCTGGAAGCTTTACAAGGTCTATTTACCATACAGGTAAATACAAGTTGTATTTACCATACACAGCAAAGCCAGTGACAATTCCCTTTAAAGTCCTAAATTAAATGATCTGTTTCCTACTGTCTGAAATCTGTAAAGCCCATCTTCCATGGAAGCCTTCTTAAAACACACCATGCATCAGTTTTGGGAACAATTGCAGGAAGTCAGTTTTAATGAACAACCAGCTCTAAAGTAACAACCAGAGAGCCAGTTTGCATCCATCCTGTTTTTGCTTGTTGGTAGAGATTTTGGCTACAGAGTTCTCTTGGTTTTTTTCCTGCTCAGTTTCCTGCTAACAGCTTTAAACAAAATGACACATCTCCAGAGCATCCAGAAATTTTCACTTGGCTACCAAACACCCACCAAATGTGAAAAGTGCATTTGAGTATTGGTGACACTGAAGGTTAAATCACTAACAAAAAAAAATTGCAAAATGCTTTATCCCCAGTCCAAATGTAAAAGATTTCACCTCAATGTCTTCTAGAGCAACTTAACCCTTAGTAAGCTGAGCACTGACTGAATATAAGCACTGACAAAAAGGCTCAATTTAAAATCAATTTAAATTTTCAATTTAACCTTGAGAGAGGTTGCATCAATTTTATTGTTTCTGCAAAAACTAGAAGAAAAAGCTTGAGTCAAACCTCTTTCAAAACAATGATTTTATGAAACTGTAACTGTATCTGACTTGAGCACTGATTTTGTGAAGCAATAAACACAGCACTATGGATATAACCATGAAGTACTGAATGAGATACTGTGGATTGCCCACATGCACTGCATGCATTTACATGTCAAACACGAAGCAGGAACTGCTGCAGCCTCCTGAAGTCACAAGAACCATTTCAGAAACACTGGCAGGAAAATAAATGGATTACTACAACACAATCACAGGATGTAGAGGCAAAAATAATGTGTTGAGGAACAAGTGCACAGTTTGCCCCATTTATTTGCACCCTTTACAGAATATTTTTGTTACAGAACATTTTTCAGATGCTGACCTTAACATGCACTCCTAAACACCCAGTTTTTAAGTGCCCTCTCATCCTCATGAGCATTAGCTTTACTTCAGCACAGTAAGTTCACAGCCAGCTCATCACCATGCAAAAAAATCCCATTTCTTTCAAGCCTGATGTATAAAGCAAAATACAAATGTGATTTCAAGAGAAGAAGGAAAGAACTGCACTCAATGGATTCGTACACTGAATTATCCATCCTGATTCCAATGTTGACAAGAAACAGCAAGAACACCTGTGACAAATTACAGACATCTTGAGAAACTGCAGGACAAGAAATGTCAACTCCAATTTCCAATACCTGTGGAACAGCCAACAGCATTTTCTTTCCTCTTCTGGATCAACCCTGAAAGAGCTCTCTCACTAGAGAAGTTGATATTACTTCCATTACACACAGTTAGTTATTCTCCAGCACCAGTAGCAGAGACAAAGTAAAGGAGTCTTCTAGGTTCTTCCTCAGACTTTTTCCCAGTAAAGGAAAAATCCCTTTCTCTAATGAACTATGCTATGGAAAGAAATTCTTGTGTCAAGGAAAGAGATTAGGGCTGATAAAGACAACTAAAATTCTTCACTTGTACAGACAGACCATGAACTTAGAACTTTAGCAAAGGCTGAGCAGAATCAAAGATACCAGAAAAGTTGAGATCAAGTGGAGAAATATTTACTCATCTTAAATTACCAAGCAGAGCAGGAAATTGGTTCAGCCCCCTTATCTTTCATGACTAAATTAATTTCTGGTATGAAGAGAGAAAACACCACAAGCCCATCTGCAGCCAAGCTGGCCATCAAGAGATAAAAACATCGACCATGGGTTCCATTTGTTTATTTTTAATAAAGTTTACTGCTTAATGAAGCAGGTATTTTGTATTTGCTACCTCTAATAAAGAATAAATAAAAGCAAAGCTAAAAAACAAACACACCATGCCCTCATTTTCAACAAGTTGCTAGAGTGCATTTGGACCACTAGTGTCTTTGGCAAAATGACACACACGCAACACAAGGACATTTTGCACCCATCTTCTGAAGAGTTAAATGGAGTCACATGTTTGAAGTGCAGGCGTGTCAGGTGTACACGTTAGAGTTCTGTGTTTGTGTGTGCAAACACTGTGATCCAGTCCTACCCACTGAAACACGGTCTGATTGCTGCAGACCAAAATTACAAGCTTTCAGAGACAATCCAGCAAGTAAAATAACTGAGAGGAGTTGGCTCTTCTCACAATTCTTTAAGGAGTGTAACAACTGATTACTGGCAGGGATTTTTATCACCTACTTCACAGAAGATAATTTTCCTGCCAGTGCTTGGGCTCATGCAGACTAATGTCTTGAAACAGCACAAAGGAGGAAGACATTTACAGAAAAAACAGTGAGTGCTGTGAACTTGTAATTCACCTCATCAACACTCTCTTTCAACACTGGAGTTCTTAAAAGAGAATTTTTTTTCTAACTATTTTTATTGACAATCAAAACTAGCAATTCTCTTCTGGAATTTCTGCATGGTCAGTCACTACCTTACTGTAAAATAATGTATTTTTACTGCCCAAGGAGTACTGGTCTGAGCACTTCTTGAGCATTTAAGTGATATCCCACTACTGAAAAAGGTGCAGGAAGGCTGCTACTAACAGGTGATAAATAGTCAAGTGAAGTCAGAATGGTGCTCAACATAATTTACTCATTGCACCTTCAGGAGACAAGACATTCCAAGCAGTGTGCTAACTCCCTTCTTAGACAAAAATTGCTTCATTTGATTGCTTTCACTTGATGAATCTGCCTAAAGGGCTCTAAATCTAAAGATTTGGAAAAAGCAATGTTCACATTAAATGATTATTTAGTTACTGCTAGCATGGTACATAAATGAAAAAGAAGAAATGTGAGGGATTGCTGCTTACAGACTCTTCCCCTGAATGGTTAACCATGAGAAAACAAAAGCCAACCAAAACTGAAAGCACACCTGACCCCTGCATTCTGCAAACAAACGTCAGAGTGCAGAAATCGGGTGGCCACAGCACCAGCTCAGTGCTCTGCTGGTGACAGTCACAATTCAGGTTTCCAGACTCCCACATTTATGTATATCATAGACTAAATAAAGCACACACACTTATAAACAGCTTGAGCTCGTTCACTGACATTTCCTGCTTCTTTCTCTTCATAGAAAAGAGAACTTTTGCCAATGATTTCATAAAAAACAACATCAAACTTAACAGCAATTTTACTGCAGCAATGACAAACTGCAACTTCTCATAAAATGTAAAGGAAAGCAAACATGGAGAGATTTACTGCACTTAGTGAAAACAGAGAGAGAACATCCTACCCTCTCCTACCACCACCAGGTCCTCCTGCCTTGCCATACCTCCACTTCTACCCCATCCTTCCACCTTTGGAAAGCACCAAAGTGTATGTGTAACGAGAATGTCTCACACACTCACCTTTAAAGAAAATCTTTAAAGATAATTACTCAGAGTATCTATCAGCTCACCTAAAGGGAGTTACTTGCCTATTTTACCCCTTTCAGGACTGAATGAGATGCAATGGACATGTTAAAACGTGAGAACCAAGCCCAGGATCTAAACAATACTAATTGTAGAAGTTTATTCTCAAGGCAGTTGCTCATGTTAAAGATCTTGAACAGTCAAGTGAAAAAAAAAAAGTAGAGCTTATTTAAAGCATTTTCAAGTATCAAAGTTTCAATCCCTGCAGTGTATTTTTAACTCTTCTTAACAGTTTGAATCACTTAAGTCAGTGACATTTTGTAAGCTGATAAGTTTTCATATATCTATGCCTTCATGTGAGTAGGACACACTAAAAATTTTGTCTTAAAACACGAAAAAATTTCCAAATGAATGAGACCACCTAGTTATGAAAAATTAGTTTAAGCAGCCTTTTATAATTGTGCAAGTTTAATCTATTCCATGCTTTGAGAAACACATTAGCGAGGTTCTTTTCAAAAACACTGCTGCCTTACAAAACAAACATTTACAAATAGTGAGTTGTGACTGTAAGACAGGGTGGTCTGGAAAGACTTCAAAAGATAATTTAGGCCATTCCTGAAAGCAAAATAAAAAATTGAGTATAGGCATGTCACTTCTTACTGCTCCAGAAAAGGATCCAGTTCCCAGAAATGTGATGGAATGGTAAATATGCACGTTTGCCCTGACTCAGGTGTAGGGCATGACCAAACAAGTCCCCAGAGAGAGATGCTTAACTAACATTTTAGTCACAGCCATACAATGCCACATACGGTCTCTAAAGTAGCAGGAGAATAATAACTTATTTAAAAAAAAAAGCAATATGAATTCCCAAGAGCCTTTCAGAGGGATTAGTTTTTACAACTTTACTAACAACACACTTCCTCAGTTTAATGTTTTAGAATAAAAACTCAAAACATAAGAATCACTTTCCTAAAGATTAAACAAAAATAATTTACTATTACTCAGAAAGCAAGCTCACAGGAAAACATTAGCCTGATTTTAACACTTGCAAGAGTGACCTGTTTTAGCACAGCCAGGAGCTTCAGCACAAGCAGACAATCAAAATATACACCACAGTTAAGCCTCCTAGTCCAGGTGCAATCATAGTAATTGCTGGTGCAGCCTTGGCCACCTCCCCCAAACAGGATCTCTACATGATCAGGAAGTTTCCAAGCGATTCTTGTGGTAGGCAACAGGCAGCCTAACGCCCAGACTGAGCAGCATGGTTTCAATTCTACAAAATCTTGGTTGTTTCATCAGACTGGCAGGTTTGAGTCACTGCAAAGTCATTTTACAAGCCCTGCAGTGCAGTGAAGTGTGGATTGAAATTGTGTGTTTCAGACAAATGTTAACTAGCACTTCAGAGTGTCTATCCTGGGGTTCTGCCCACGTACAGTCCCTTAATGTCACAGAAAGGGTTTCACTTTCTTTTGACTAACCCCTCAGAGCAGCACCAGCTCAAGCCAAGACTAACTGCAAACTGCTCTAGCAGGGACATGGATTAAATGAAAACCCCAGAAACTCAGCACTAATTCCCATAATTCTTTCTGGGTACTCCCAAAAGGGGAGTTTGCAACAGGAACCCCAGCCAAACAACCCCTCTGTTCACCTGCAGTATAAAGAGCCCTGAGCTGCATCCCCCAGAGGCCACAGCCAAGCAGAGCCCAGGGACCCAGCTCTGCAGTGAGAAACAACCTAAAACAACAACAGGAACGCCATGGGAAGCAGGAAACTCTGCAACTGCCAGGGCGCTATAGAAAAAGAGGAGGCAAGAGTCTTTTGGGAAGAAGTTTGCTAAATATGTACTGAATGGAGCCTTTAGCTGTTTGTTCAAATAGGAATCTGATGCGGATTACTTAAAACCCAAAATAATAAACTTGCATTTTATACACAAAGGCCTACTGGAAATAAAGCTAACTACTATTTCTTTACATTATATTTACATAATTTTTTTAATTATCCCTTTCTAAAAAAACATATTTAGTTCTTAAACAGCCTTTATGAGAAAGTGGCAGGGAGGGAACTTCCTGGAGTTTGTGGTTTTACTCAGACATCTGACACCCTGATCCAACAGGTTATTATGGAATATGTATACCAACATCTCTTCTTGGTCCATAAAAAGTGCACTTGTACTAAACATGTCTATTTATATAAATCCCTTTGTAATACATACTAAAAATACAATTTTTTGAAGTTTGCCAGGAAATCTATTATTGTACACTTTGTAGAGAACTGAGAGTAATTGCTAATAAGTAACTGGAACATTAAAATATGCACGTAACAAGGGGAAAAGTCAAGGCTACACTCAGAGGGACTTAAGTCTTTCATCAGCAGTGCAAGAATTAACACTACAGCTTTGTGCATGCCCCCAGATAATTTTCAGTCCATTGCAACCTCAGCATATAAATTGTTCTTAAACACAATTAAAGGCATTTGCTTTTGCAGGGGGTAAATAAATTTTAAGTGTTCCTTCAGATGTTCTCTTTTAGGCAAAAAGAGAATGTAAATTGATTATAGATATTTAAGGCAAACAACATGAGTCAGTTCCCTTCCTACCACCCACTTCAGGGACACAGGATGTTACCCCCACACCCAAATTCAAATTTGGCAATGGGAGGGATTTTTCTTAAGATGGGTTAACTGAATAACAGAACAAGTTTAACTAAAAAAAAAAAAAAAACAAAAAAACCCCACCCAAAACAAAACAACTAAGTGCTACAAAAAGTTTCCCCACAAAAACTGCAATATTATGAATTTGCTACTGCAAATACCATACTAGTTCTAGAAAGCAGGTTTAAGCAACTAATTAGAAACTAACTTGGACAAAGAGCAAAACGATTTTTTCTTCCTGGAAAATTGAAACTTGCCAACACACTGAAAATGAAGCAGAAATAAGTTTGGACTAGGTTACACCTACCTGCTTGGCCTGCCTAATAATCCAGCTTTTATAGGAAACACACCATTTTCTCTGCCTATATTACTCATGTATCATCCCATATATAAAATTTCCAAACACTGTGTTCAGGCAGGAGCAAAGTTTAAATTATGTAAATTAATTATCCTGTACTACTATGAACTGACATCCTGCCTCACATTTCCCTTCTCTCCTGGAATATTACTCATCCAGCACAACAAGGATCATCAAAGAAAATCTAACACTGTCCAAATGAGACCAGATCACTGCATCAGAGGTCACATCTGGCCAACCACTATTTCTTTTAAATGGCATTGATTATTAACAAGACCTTCACCAAAAGAGTCACAAAAGTGACTTTGATGAAAAGTTCCTTTCACAACATAAAAAAAAAAAAAGAGGTTTTTAAGTTTACCTCCCACTGGAACTGAGAGCCAGAGATCATGATAATAAAAACAGAGGTGTGTTACATCAAAAATGAATGGTATAAAATGTTTTGAATACAAAGATTTTGTCAAAAGGCCAATCTCTACACCACTGGTAATTTCCTGAAATTAAACTAATTTATTCATTTCACAGAAGACCCTACTGCTGTTTTAAGGAAGCTGCAGTTTTTAAAGGCTTGGCAATTTGAGGGTATTCTCCTCCTCCCATAATACAGCTACAAACAATCTGTGGCAAATATATCCACCTACAGCTCAGGTCATGGCATTTTTATGGCACTATATGAAAAAGCAGAGTTGGAGCTACCTTTGGAATTCACATGCTCAATTTTTTACAGATCCTAATCAATTGCCATCATGGTCTTTTAAACATGTTTTTAAAGGATTCTCTGTTTCTTGGATTATAGGATCTTTCTCTGAAGGTTACCCTACCTGCAGCCACTTCCACAAGCTCTCTCCAGAGTCAACTTGTATGTTAAAAATGTACTGTATTCAGAGTTACACAGCAAAACCCACAGCTAGAAGGAACACTCTACCCTGGTAGGTACCTACAGTCAATGAAGCACAGGAAAATAAACTCCTGAACAAATCCAAGTGATCAATCTTCTGTCTTTGTATGCTCAGGCCAGGTTGTCCTGATTGCCTCTGTGGTTAGCAGAGCACACTAACCCAGCCATACACATCTTGAGCCAGGGCAGCATTTTTCAACCTCTCCTTCCTGCTTGGTTTCTGAGGAAACGAAACCTAAGTGCCTATAGCAGCAGACACCACAACTCATAACTCCCTGCCATCTTCAAGCAGCTTCTTCACCAAGAACGTGGTGAACACAAACCCAAATGCTCTGCAATGCAAGTTACCACTGCTAATTGGCAAGATGATGGTTACTCTTCACACCAGTAAAAAGCACAGGCCATTTTTTTAAGTAGCTCCAAAACCAAGTTTCAGCTGTTTCTAGGCAAGAAGCTTGCATTCCTTAGTGAGATTAGCCTGTGCCTGAACATGAGCCTCACAGAAGAGGCTGTATGCAGTTTAACTCATTTATTACAGAAAATATCAAGGACCAGCACTGGAAAAGAAATCCTGTGCTCATTAAACAGAGACTGCTTACATTTCTAGAAGGTTTTTTTCCAATTTTCATGGAGTCTTCCCTCTGGAAACATTCCACACCCACCTGGACACATTCCTGTGTAACCTGCTGCAGGTGACCCTGCTTTGGAGGGGGGGTTGGATCTCCAGAAGTTCCTTCCAACCCTAACAATTCTGTGATTCTGTAATTATCTTCATGATTTACTTTCTTACCACTGGCAACCTATTACAGGTTAAGTGTAATAGTGTAAACTGGAGCCCCTGTTAGTGATAGCAGGGGAGGAGAAATGTGGCATAGTTCAATTTCACAATATTTTTTACCTTGTCTTTGGAGAAAATAGGGCTTTGAAAATATCCAAACCAAACAAAGCAAATCAGGATAATCCTACCTTTCACTGTCAGAAATATGCTGGGTTTGCCAGGTTAGCCTGTAGCAGCCTATTGCAGATGCCACATTCCAGCCAAAGGCAGGCAGAATGACATGGATTTTTTCCATATCACAGAAGGACAAGGAAGCCACAAGACAACACGTGGCTCAAACCCCAAATGAGCACATTCCCATCCATCAAGGCTGGTGTGTCTCCACCGGCCAAAGCTTCACAGGAAGATGGACATTCTGCCTCCCCCTTCTCAGGGAGGAACAGCCTTGCCTCAAGCATTACTGTACCTGTTCCACAATCTGCTGTAACTTACAGGCAGAAATTAATTCAGAATCAGAGCCCAGTTAACTGTGTACACAGACAATGTGAAGTTTTGTTTCCAATTAGAATGCCCGGTATCAGCTGCTCCAACTACATTATTTTCTTCTGTAACTCTGACACAGATGTTCTGAATTGCTCCACCTCCTTAAACACTCAAATACTTCACAATTAGTTGAATTGTGGATATGAGTCATCTAATTTCCTTTTCCAGTAAGGGTCACTATTGAAAAATTGGCATACCAAGACTAAGCAATCACGCTACCAATGAAAATAATAACAAGTTCTGTCCTGGTGAATCAGCGCTCTGCTTTTTATACAGTTTCTTAAAATAAGAACACTATGTACATCAGAATGAAAAGGGGTAACCAACTAAATTAACCTTACTGCTCACAATCCACCTTTGAAACCAGAGTGAAGCAGGAAAAAACTCAGTAATCCAATTAAAATGGAGGGGAAAAAAATTGTGGAACACCTTCCAGTAGTAAAACCTTGCCACAACGCATCCACCAGCAGCAGAAATTGGAAAAAAATTGCTTATGGTCAAGGAAAAATGCTGACAAATTTATCAAGTTCAGCAGTATGAAACCCATGCCTACACCCTGACCTAAAAGGCCCCCATGATCTTTAAGGACTGATCAACAAAGTAAAAGGCCTGAATCTGAGTTAAGCCTGACTTTTATACTTTTCCTAGAATGCTTAGATTTGCTTCCAAATGCAGCATTCTGGGAAGCAAAATGCTTTCAAGTACTTAGAAGTACATTATTAAAACACTCCAATGAACTGTAATTTATTGTCTTTAAAATGCCCAAAGATTACAGGGCATGGACTGCATGCAGTATGAAACACACTTAAAAGGATTGCCCAGAGTGCACGCCTGCCTCAACAGCACCTGAAACTCAATAGAAATACTGAAAGACATTAATATTAAAAAATTACACTAAAAAGAAACCTACTGAAAACTGGTGCTTTGCTTGCACTTTTGCAGAAGACCTCAGAATAAACACAGCAAAAAAGCAAAAGTACAAGCAAACTAGAAATTGCTCAGCCAGGCAAGACAACAAAGAACAAACATTCCAGCAGTAGCCCTTCCCTAACCCTGTCCTTAGAATTAGGGTGTAATTGTGGCAGGACTTCCAAGCAGGGAGAAGAAACACCCAGACCACAGAGTCCAGTGGCAAGTCTGCAGGTAGTTTGTAACTAGCCCTCAGAAAGGGGAAGCTCTCCTAAAAAGACAGGATTTGTGAGCACTGTGTCAGGGTGGTAACTCAATCTAGAAGTCTGCCTGATGCAAAAATGGGGAACTAAAAACTTTCTGACCCATAATGCCAGGAAATCATCACCTCCTTCTCAAGGGTAGTGTCAAAGGTAATATTGGCAACTCCTAAGAAAGGGCAGGGCACTAAAGGAAGTTACCCTTTGTTGCCTCCTGTCCTGTTACAAAGTGTTGAAAGAGAATGCTCATCTTGTTGGAGATAACAAAGAAATATTCTAACTGACATCAGCCCTTCTCTCTACACAGTGAAGAATTAAACAAACATAGTCACCAAGAAACATGGTAAAACCTGCCTTTTAAAAGAAATTGGCAGGGACAGAGAGGGTGGACCTTGCAGACAAGGAAGCAGAACAACCCTTCCAGAAGGAATACAGCTTACTACTTGGTTAAAAATAACAGAAACCTCAACAGACAACACAAAACCCCAGGCACTGTCTCTAACTAAACAAAAACCTACTTGGTGTCCCACTGCCTTCAGTCAGACAGTGCCATTCACTGCAATACCCAGTAATGAAACACCCTAAATGGGACAGCTCAGTCCTAAGTCATTTTGGAAAGTTCCGAGATGTGGTTTTCCTCCAGAGTCATACCCGGGTAGCTTTTCAAGGATAGTATTCCTGTGAGTAATTACCACCTTTCTAATAAAATTGCCTAACAAGAAGGTAAGTTTGATGTCAAGTCTAGGCCTTTGCACAACACTAATTTTTTCAAAACTGCAATGTAATTGAAAGGGAAAAGAGAAGTCACCCATCTTCTCAAGCTGAGACATCCACGGTTCTCTTTTTAGACATTCCACAGCTGAAAACAAAAGGTAATTAAAACAATTTAACTGCTCCTTCCTAAATACTTTTATCTGTCACTTAAAAAGAGGAAGGAAGCCCTGACTTCAAGATAAGGCTCACGCCTGCTGTACTGGAACCACACATCTGAGGACAGAAGATCAGCCTAGCTGAGAAGGGGCATCCCTCCTCCAAAATATCTGTTACATCAAAACCCTTCTCCTCGTGGAAGAGACCTCGCCAAAGGAGACCGAGGCTCCCAAGACATCCACATACCCCCTTCACACCGCCACGGCAGCGCCTACTGCCTCCAGCGCGGCTGCTTCCTTCCCGCAGGAAAAGACGTGCCTGGACTTACACAGCGCGGGGGCTCGGCCCCGACCCCCGCCCGCCGCTCCCGGGCGCGATGCCGCTCGCACGGCCCCGCTCGCAGCCCTCACCCAGCCAGGGACAGCGGGAAGGCTGGGCGGGTTCCCCCTGCAGCTGTCGGGGTGCCGAGCCGAGCCCCCCGCGCCCCGCCGCTTACCCCATGCTCGCCGCCGCCGCGCCCGCCGCCCGGCCCCGCGCACGTCACGGCGCCCGCACCGCCCCTTAAAGGGAGCCCGAGCGCCGCGCACACCGCCAGAGACAGCCACGGGCCAGCGCGAGGAGCACACGGAGGCGTCCGAGCGAGCCCAGGGGAAGCCGCGATGCTGACAAGAGGGCTGGAGCAGCTCCCCTAAGGAGACGGGCTGGGAGAGTTGGGGCTGTTCAGCCTGGAGCAGAGAAGGGGCTGGGGACATCTCCCAGCACTTTCCAGTGCCTGAAGGGGCTACAAGGAACAGCAGAGGGGCTCTTTGTCAGGAACTGGAGGGACAGCACAGGGAGCAATGGGTACAGACTGAAAGAAGGGAAATTCAGGTTGGATATTAGGAAGAAAGCTTTTACTGGGAGGGTGGTGATGCACTAGAAAGGGTTGCCAATGGAAGCTGTGGATGCCCCAATCCTGGCAGGGCTCAAGGTCAGGCTGGATGGGCCTTCAGTAAAGTGGGACGTGTCCCTGGCCACGGCAGGGGGAGGCTGGCAATAGATCATCCTTAACATCCATTCCAGCCCTGTAACATTCTGTCGTTAATCCCTGCCATCTCTTCATCATCCTCTGCACTGTGAAAAACTGACATTTTTACAGCAGGACTCCTGTCGTCACCAATATAGGCTTAAAAGAATTTATTTCTTCCCAAGATTGAAACAGATGGAGAAATATTGATAAAAACTAACTGCAAAAGATGCTAGAACACCAAGGAGATACTTCAACCAAAAGCAGATTTTCTTCCAGAGCCACTATGGATTTTCTAAGAGTACAAAGCACAGAGTAATGGCCATAAACTAAAACAGGATGTTCCTCCTCATCATGAGGATGAACTTCTTTATGTTAAGAATGGCAGAGTACTGGAGGAGGCTGCTCAGGAAGTCCCCTCTGGAGACATTCAAGTCACACCTGGACACATTCCTGTGACACCTGCTCCAGGTGACCCTGCCTTGGCAGGGGGGTTGGACTGGATCTCCAGAGATCCTTTCCAACCCCAACTGCTCTGTGATTCTGTGCTAATGCTTCAAACTCCTGTTCAGCAGGGAGGATACAGATTATTATATACAGAGACTGTTATGCTCTGAGTAACAACATCCAGCCTCTTCCTCATGTCTCTCCTTCTTCCAACACGTACACAGATCTTGAGTGCTCCACACTCTTAACACACAAATTAGTATTTCTATTTTCATATTCTAGCAGCACAGAATCATGCAATTGTTCAGGCTGGAAAAGACCTTTAAGATCACCAAGTCCAACTGTCAACCCAGGACTGCCAAGTCCACATGTCCTAATTACATAATGAAGAACCTCTCCACAAATCCTATCTTAAAAGTTTGCACAGCTTACCTGGGGCCAGAAGAAAATTCAAAATCATCAGGATCCTGAAAAATCTGCGAGTCAGAGATCCTGTAACAAGAGAATTCATCTCAAAAAATAGAATTTATGACTTATTTAAGTTACCTAGCTAAGTTCTGAGTGCTTATGAAAGGTAATGTACACTAAAAAGATATTCTTTTTGTTGTCTGAGCTGCCAAAAGTACGGATTTGACAACTGCCTGACAGCACTGTTCCAAGGTAGTTTTGCAAAATTCAAAAACTAATAGACCATAAATAGATTTGGAGCAATTGTGGATAAATCCATTTACTGCATTAGCCCTAAGTAACTAAAGTTAGTCAGTGATTAATAAAAAAATCAACAAATTTAGCTTTTTACTAAGCTCACCTTCACCATTAATTAAGCTTAGTTTCACCCAGGTATGCTTTGATGCAGGCATCCCTGCTTTGGGGAGGAGAAAGGAGCAAGCACAGCGATTTGTCTACCAAGTGGGGTCATATTCTCATCTTCTACATGGAAAAAACCAAACACCAATTTTATGAGGGTTTCTGTTACCTTCAGTCAAACTGAACCAAAGGCAGAACAGAAGCATGACATTCCAGTGTCACTCCCTCCCTCACCTAACTAAAGGGTATCTGACAGTCTTCACTCCCACACTACAACTGCACATCATCATGGCCTTCAAGGACCAGATTTGTACTTTTATGCCTGGGTAAAGGGGAGTGATGCTTGCTTTCCCTGCAGAGATATGGGTGCCCTTCTGTGCTTCACAGAGACAACATCGAGCTCAGGCCAGTGTTTCACCCCACACATTCTTCAGTGGTTAAGCCCTGCCTGAGCCAGGTGCAAGATAAGCAAGTGGCTCAGCTCAAGTTTGTGCTCAACCAGCCTCACTGATTCTCCACAGCAAGTCTGGCAATTTTCCACATTCTCCACTCTGTGACTACAGTCAGAACTCCACAATAGGTGGGTTTAGAGCGTGTCCTCTCTGCTTCTTTGGGATGCCTTTCACTTGGTAACATTCTCCACCTGGAGCAAAGTGGTACCTGTGGTACCTATCTGGTGTCCTGGAGCATTCTGAAGTGTGAAGTTAAGCTTTCATTATCAAGGACTTTCCACATGATACAGTAATGCTGACAATGACAATCATTTTAACAAACATCAATGCATATTGCATCAGGCCTTGAAGTCCTCCCACCAAGGTAAAAAAAAGCATATTAAAGCTTTATCCCCACCAGTTGGTTGATTCACGGAGCTCCCTCATTTTCTCGCTGATCTTTCGAGGTTCCACAGGGTCATCCACGTCAGATGTCCTCGCAAAAATTAAACAGAGTGTAAGTATTTGAAAATTATCAAGAAGACACACATCAGTTCATGCATTAATTTATCCAGCTCATTGTTCTCATTTTACAGGTAAGTAACAAGCACTAATGTTGATCCCTGATAGAATCTGATAAAAGATACAGAGGAAAAAGGTCCTTTAGGAAGATTTAACCACTAAACAGTGGGATTTTGTCATTTGATGGCAGAATTATAATGTGCTGTATACATTCAGTTTGCCTCATACCTTTCATTACGCTGTATGCACTTGAATTTCTTTTCATCAAATTTTAGGAATATATTAGAGCAGCAGTATCGATGCGCACAAAATCCACAGCAGAAATCAGGACAGGATTGGGCAAGTTGTACTTCACCAAAATAATCAGTATATGCCTTACAATCCTCAGCCAAAACTGGAAAGAGTTACAAAACAATAGTTAGTAAGTAAAGAAATAATCATACAAAGTCATTTTCTCATACTGACCAGATCACCTAAGTTAACATTTAAATATGCTGAATGTTTTTGGGTCAGATCTGACAAACCAAGTATTTCCTTTGTATAGCACAAGCAAATACTTACTCATTACACACAGTATCTCATCTTCATCAAGCACCTCTATCCAAATTTTCACACAGACATAAACACTAAACTGCATGAAAATATGAGATGCTGGTGATACTCTCTTCACTATATCTGATAGCAGCTACCAAATTACTGTAAAGACTCAAAGAGCAACATGAGTTGCCAAAAAGGCTAAAAATACCAAAAAAGCCCTAATGTCAGCTAGAAGAAAAGGTTAAATTTTCCTATAGATTTGACTTGATGGAGTAGATGCAACTCCACCGCATTCACTGTAGGTCTGGATTTCCGTGTTCCAGTTGTTTCTACCGGTTGCTTTGTTTACTTCACAGAAAATCCTAATCCTGACAATCCAGTAAAGACATGGATGTCTTCCATCCAGAAAACAGAGATGCCATACAACAGACTCTTAGAACTAAAATCAGTTTAGTAGCATTTCCACTGCAAGCATCACCTGGGGTAGCTACAGTGATAATGCAATGGGGATGTTCATGTAAGAGGATGGAAACTTTCACTTTTCAGAACTGCATTGGGCTGACACATTCCTTAAGAGACTGTCTATTTTCTCTGCCTTTGCCCTCCCCAAGCCTGAGTAACTGTACCATAAGAAAGGCATAATAAAAGCTTTTAACTGCCACCTAAAAATACTCCCCAAAGCTTAAGCAAAAATCATTTCTCAAGAAGGGTATCCTTCCTTTTTTGGTGACAAATGTTGCAGTCAGCTGGTTTCTATTTGTCTTTTTCCTTCCTATCACGTATCACGTTAACAAGACATACCATGATATCTTGCTCCTAAACCACACTCCATCCAAAACCCCCAAATTCCTCCAGGTGTAGTTGTTCAGAGAAAGCAAATAAAAAGAGGCAAAGACAATATTTAAACTGACTTTAACACTTGAAAATTCAGTGTTCACTCTCTGGCATCAAAAAATACCTGAATACTTCAGCTGTTGCCTGGAATAAAACATAAAAAACTTTTCAAACAGCGTTAAAGTGATAATATAAAATGCAAGTGTTTAATTGAAAGCCTTAATGGTGCACAATATGGTGATATGCACACGCAATACAGCATTTCTACAATTTTTATAAGGCTGATTAGTATATCTATCAAATATTGTGCAGTAAGAAGAGCAATTGGTCAGGTAGTTTCCCCCCAGGTTCTGCCTCTTTGGAGCCCCCCCAATCTTTTTTAGCCCTACACTTTACTTTGGCTACAATGTAAGGTGCAAAACAAAGTGTCCTTACTAGATTAAAGGCAAGACTAAACAGAATTTCAAGAAAGCTTTAGTCAGGGTTTGGTAAAGTATGGGGAGGACGGGAAAAGTACTAGAAGTTATAACTTTGTATTAATAGTCTACAAACTTACAGATACATGAAAAGTATATAAAAAGCTCAAAAATATTTAGGCATCACAGCCGGCGATAAAAAGAAAAACAAAAATCTTTTATGGGTTTAAACACGGAGGTTCATTAAACAGAAACGAAGAGGAACTTCTGTAACCACAGCACAGTACTTTTTACAGCTTTACATATGGTCGACCAAATTTTTCCTCTGCAGACACCTAACGCCACCTGACTCCTCCCTCCCTCCCTCCCTCCTCTATCCGTAACAAGGAAACGACAGGTAGCTAAACCAATTCCGAAATACCTTGTGAAATTACACAGCAAGGCAAACAACGAAATTCCACCCTTCATCTCACAACTGCACTACTGCAGCACAATAAAATAACAAGGAAAACCAAAGCCTAGGCCAGTTCTCAGGTGGCTGAGCTGAGCACACCAAAGGAGAATTTGGTGCTTCTACTTTGCTCCTCTCTTCTTCCATCAACTGTAGCATCCACGACTCTTCCTCAACTGACTGAATTCTCCAGCTGATCACCTGATGGCACTTTTCTCCCCAGGTAGTCTTCTGATGGGTGAATTATTTGAACGACCTGAGAACAGCCACAGTCCACACCCAACACAATCCAGTTACTGAGGGGTTCCTCCCATCCTGCAGGACATCATCGTGATGATTTCACACCATCAGTACCACACAAAACCTTTAACAGACTGACCAAGTTCCATCTCGAGGGCAGAGCTGCCAGCCAAATTCTTCCCACCCAGTCCCCAATCACTACAATAAATACTAACTTCCACTTCTATTTATTCAAAAGCAGCTTATATACAGTAACAGGTGTAACCTTCATGGTAAGTCAGGTTATAAAACCCCTTTTTCTGCTGCTCATACCTTGAAGTACTTACAGATAAAACTCTGTCCATATCGGCCACGCTGATTTCAGCTCAGCTCCCAAACAGAGTGTGATCCTGGATTACTGTGACCAAATCAAACGACTTCTTGCATGTCACAAGCTACTTTTCTGCCCAGGTTTGTGCAGAATTTGATCTCTCTGATCAAGTGACACCACTGATATATAAAATATAAAGAGTGCTTCTCCTTTTCTGAGACCTCACCAGCTAAGTTCTGTGACCACACCTGCTCTTTCTCAGCACAGGAAAAAGTTGGGGAAGACCACAGCACATCCTCTAAGCACAATAACAAAATAGCAAGATAGGGCTGCTGAAAAAAAACCCAAACAATTATCAATAACGGCATTTGTAGGAACTCAACCATCAAGCTTATATAAGCAGTGCTGTTTATGTGATATCCTCACTCAACACCTCAGTGTTTCCATAATTTTCCAGTAAAAGTGTAGAATTTACTATGCCAGGGTTGAAAAGGTGAAGGTTTTTAACGGGATGTTTCGAGAATGACCTGCAGCCACTTTAGTACATCACTGCCTGACCTCAGAAGCAGCACGTATCATCAAGCAGGCCGACACTACCGCTAAACACAACCCCACCCCACTTCGGGGAGCTTTTTCCTCCGCAGGACTTTTCCCTCGGCGAGCCCAATTCCGCGCCAAAAGCGCTGCCACCTCAGGCCGCCGCCGGCACCACGTGCACTCAGAACCACGCGTTCCTGGGCCCAAACCCACGGTTCCACAGCCCCCAGAAACACCGCTCCTCGGCCCCAAAACCACGGTATCACAGCCCCCAGAAACACCGCTCCTCGGCCCCAAAACCACGGTATCACAGCCCCCAGAAACACCGCTCCTCGGCCCCAAAACCACGGTACCACAGCCCCCAGAAACACCGCTCCTCGGCCCCAAAACCACGGTATCACAGCCCCCAGAAACACCGCTCCTCGGCCCCAAAACCACGGTACCACAGCCCCCAGAAACACCGCTCCTCGGCCCCAAAACCACGGTATCACAGCCCCCAGAAACACCGCTCCTCGGCCCCAAAACCACGGTACCACAGCCCCCAGAAACACCGCTCCTCGGCCCCAAAACCACGGTACCACAGCCCCCAGAAACACCGCTCCTCGGCCCCAAAACCACGGTACCACAGCCCCCAGAAACACCGCTCCTCGGCCCCAAAACCACGGTATCACAGCCCCCAGAAACACCGCTCCTCGGCCCCAAAACCACGGTATCACAGCCCCCAGAAACACCGCTCCTCGGCCCCAAAACCACGGTACCACAGCCCCCAGAAACACCGCTCCTCGGCCCCAAAACCACGGTACCACAGCCCCCAGAAACACCGCTCCTCGGCCCCAAAACCACGGTACCACAGCCCCCAGAAACACCGCTCCTCGGCCCAAAACCACGGTATCACAAGCCCCCAGAAACACCGCTCCTCGGCCCCAAAACCACGGTATCACAGCCCCCAGAAACACCGCTCCTCGGCCCCAAAACCACGGTACCACAGCCCTCAGAAACACCGCTCCTCGGCCCCAAAACCACGGTTCCACAGCCCCCAGAAACACCGCTCCTCGGCCCCAAAACCACGGTTCCACAGCCCCCAGAAACACCGCTCCTCGGCCCAAACACCACGGTACCACAGCCCTCAAGAGCACCGCTCCTCGGCCCCAAAACCACGGTTCCACAGCCCTCAAGAGCATCGCTCCTCGGCCCCAAAACCACGGTTCCGCAGCCCCCAAAAACACCGCTCCTCGGCCCCAAAAGCACGGTTCCGCAGCCCCCAGAAACACCGCTCCTCGGCCCCAACACCACGGTTCCACAGCCCTCAAGAGCACCGCTCCTCGGCCCCAAAACCACGGTATCACAGCTCCCAGAAACACCGCTCCTCGGCCCCAAAAGCACGGTTCCGCAGCCCCCAAACACCGCTCCCCAGTGCCAACACCACGGGTTCCTCAGCACCCGCCCCAGCACGGGCGGATGAGCTGTGAGGGTGCTGAGCTCGCAGCCTGGAGGTCTCCACGCCGGGGGCTTCGGCCAGGCCTCCCTGGGGGATGTGATCCGCGCCGGGCCCCGCCGCTCCCGTCCCGTCCCGTCCCGTCCCGTCCCCGCGCTCACCGGCTGCCGGCAGCAGGAGCAGCAGGCAGGCGCCCAGCGCGCCCCGACTCAGCGCCATGAGTGCGGCCGCGGCGCGGGGTGCGCACGGCGGGGCGGCCGCGGGCAGAGGCAGCGGGCGGGGCGGGGCGGGGCGGCCCCGGGAGAGCGCTGAGGCGTCCCCGACCCCTGACCTCAGATCCCCATTCCCCGCTCCCTGTTCTCCGTTCTCCGGCTCCCGTTCCCCCACGCGATTGCTGCAGTACCAGCTGAAGGCTTCTCTCTCCATTGAGGGGACACCTCATCTCAATATCATGGAAGATCATCGAGTCCAAGCCGTGACTGATCACCACCATGTCAACCAGACCATGGCACCAAGTGCCCCATCCAAGCTTGCCAAGGTGCTTGTTCCCTGAATGAATCACTTCTGTCAGCATCTAGCTGATGGAGTTATGTCGTGCACTGGCCTTGGAAGGCCAAGCAAAATACAGAAAGGCTGGTGAGAAAATCCCAAGCACCAGAGTTTGGCTTGGAAGGTGGCTGGTAAAAGAGGATTGCTGGGAACACTCTAAAGGCAGGAGCTGAAGGAAGCAGTCACTCCCAGCAGTGCCACACACCTAGTATTGTAGGTCTTCTGGGCAGTTCAGGTTTCTATCCTGATCCTGAATCGCATCTCAGACCTGAATTCTTCAAGGCTGGATTTCACATTCCTTTTCCCTATTCTGGTTGTACCTGAGACATTGGTTGTTGTCCAGGCAATTTCAGTAGTGGACTCTGCTGCTGGCTGAGGAAACGTTCCTGCTGCCTGGGCACTCCACCTGAGCCCATAGCCTGGTCTGCCTTCCCCTGGGGACTGCTCCTGCCTCTGGATCAAAACCTGTGCTGCAGCACTGTTGCTAAAGAACATCTGGATAGATGAAGCACTCCCCTTGGCTGCCCAGTAAGTTTCTGAGGGTAAATGGTCTGTGCTCTATACTTCCCTCTGGTTGCTTTTTATTCCCTCACAAGACATCCTCGCAGGCCTTCCAGAAGGTGTCTCAAGGAGAGGTTTCAGTCCCCCCTACCCTACCTGCTTCCTAGCATTTTGCAGACTCTCCCTCACAGGAGAGGAAGCTCAGGTGTGTTAGGAGATGACTTGGGAGCATTGGCAGAGGTAAATGATCACAAATCCAGAGGCTGGTGCAGGCCTCTTCCAAACAGAATCCCTTTTTTATTTCAGATAAATTCTTCAGTCTCTTTGGATCCAGTTGAAGAGCCAGGGCATTTTCTTGACCATGTGTTAGAAAACAGGTGTAATGTACACTAAAGTCTTGGGTAGGTCCAGACTCGTGACTAGGAGAAAGATCTCCCAAGTTCAAGAGCTTTCCCAAAGTGGTTTCTAGGAACAGGCTATTTCTTGAGCTCCACCAATGCTATAACCAAATGCACAGGTGAATTGTGGGTTGTTTTCCATACCTGACCTGAAGGCTGTAAGTGAGCTCAAGAACTGTATCAAGTAGATTGTTGTCATATTTGCAGACAAGTAAACAGAGACAGAAGTGGAGAAATTCTGTTGCTTTTCACAAATGAATTGTTCAGTGGGTCTACAGCTCCACTGTACCCCAGTATCTGGTGTTAAGATGGAAAGAGTGACTGAATTGTGTGGTGGTGTGATTTCCCCATACCTTGGAGAGCGAAAGACTGCAAAGTTATTGTTTCTCAGGCAGAAACCTTTACATTTCAATGAGTCTGCTGTAAGAGGCCTGTTTCATATAGCAAGGAGAAGTTACACAAGGTGAAATTTCAGGACACAAAGCATTTTCCAGGCCATGTAATGGCCTGTGGCCAGATACTTTTGTCAGGCCTGAGAGAGCCTCCCAGTGCACTTTATTGTGCTGGTGGAGTGGGGTCAGGGCCAGCGCTGGGGGACGGTGCATGGCAGGTCCTGCAGCAGCCTGTGGGGATTCTGGGCCCAACACTACAGGCTGGAGCAGTCTTAGATCCCCACGGGCCCAGGGGTGCTGGAGAGTCTGACGTTTTCTGGATCTGGGGAGACACACACAAGGACCCTGATGGTAGCTGGCTGGTGGTGCTGTGGCTGCTGGAGTTGGGTGCCAGCGAGCTGTGGGGGTGGTGAGCCCTGGCACAGGCTGCCCAGAGAAGCTGTGGCTGCCCCATCCCTGGAAGTGTTCAGCGCCAGACTAGATGGGGTCTTGGAGCCACTTGGTTCTCTGGGAGGTGTCCCTGCCCATGGCAGGGAGATGGAGTTAGATTATTTTTCAGGTTCCCTACAGCCCAAATAATTCTGTGACTCTATGTTTCTATCTTGAAAATGCCAGAGGGTCCAGTCCATGCTCCCTAGGCTCATGTGGATCCAAGACTGCTCCCACATTTAATGCTGGACCCAGAATCCCCACAGCCAGCCTGGACACCGCCACAGGACGTGCTGTGGACCGTCCTCCAGTACGGGCCCTGATCCCACTCCACAGGCACAATAAAGTGCATTGAGAGGCTCCAGGCTCATGTGAGGGTTTCCTCCTCCTCCCCTCTCTCCAAGGGCAGCATTCGGGGTCTGGGCCCGAGGCTTGTTGTCTCCGGGGAGTCGGCAGCACCTGCCCTGGCCTCCCTCCTGCGGCCGGGCCTCTGCCGCTTGCCCAGCTCCGCGG
Source organism: Sitta carolinensis (assembly GCA_032173965.1). Taxonomy (NCBI): domain Eukaryota; kingdom Metazoa; phylum Chordata; class Aves; order Passeriformes; family Sittidae; genus Sitta; species Sitta carolinensis. Next base: position 3,666,881 of record CM063293.1, read on the forward strand.
CCGAGAGCTTCGCGTCTCGGAGGCTCCTTCCCTGCTCGGTTTCCTCGAGAGAAGTTCACACAAGCACCGCGGGTCCCTGTCCCCTGTCCTTCCCCGGGGCAGGGCACCGCGGCCCGGCCCTGCCCGAGCGCGGAGAGAGTCCCGCCCGTCTCCCGGCAACGCGTCCCGCCCGCCCGCCATGGCCCTCGCGGGTCGCCGTAGCGGCGGCGGCGCGGCCGGGCCGGCGGTGAGTGCGGCGGCCGCGGGCCCGGGCCCGGGCCCGGCAGCGCGGGGGCTCCCCCGGCGGCCGCGGGGGGCTCGGGGCTCGGCCAGCTCGGGCAGTGTCGTCCGGCTGTGCGGGAGGCGCCCGGTCGGGGGGCGGCTGCCGAGCCTCACGGGTTGTAGGAAGGTGTAGGGGGTTCTCGGGTTTGGGGTGTTTGCGGGCATGGAGGGTCCTTTGGGGTGTCTGTGGCCGCAGGGAGTGCCGCCCGGTTTAGGGGTGTCCCTGGTTATGGGCGCCGCTGGGCAAGGGGCGTGCTGCCCGCCTCGGTTGCGGGATGAGCCCGGCTTTGGGGCCGGTTCTGGGTGTGAGCAGTGCTGCCCGCTGGTTGTGGGCTGGGGGTGCCGGCAGGCTGGGGTGCCACGGGGACCCACGCCTGGGATGAAGGCAGGGCGGGCAGTTTTGTGATCCGTGTCGGGCTGTGCTGTTTCCCTTGGCTTGCTGCGAGTCTCAGGGCTTGGCCGGCAGCTGCCAGACAAAGTTGTGTTGGCCGGCCGGGCTTCTCGGCCTCCTCGCCTGCCTCCAGTCGCCTCCACTTCAGATCTGGCTGCTCCTGTCCTGTGTGTTCTGCCCTGCTGCTGGAAGCCGCTTGCTTTTGCCAAAAGAAGGGAGTTCAGCCCGAGGCCAGGCTCAGAGCAGGGCATCTTTGCTTCTGTGAATCACACGTGGGGCAGATGTGTGTCCCCCTGCTCTGCTTTTTCTCACACCTGTTGAAAGCAACATCTGTTCCAACTGAGCAAACACCCTGGCACTGCATCTCATATGGTGTCAGGGTGGTGGTGCTGCATGCTCTGCTTTGGGCATTCAGGCTCTTTGAGCAGTGCTGGTTACCAGAGAGGCTGCCCTTTAGGAGAGCCGTGGGTACTCCTGACTGCCCTCGGGTGTTTTTAACTTGTCCTGACAGAGGTGAAATCATGTCATGTGTCGAGTACTTCTAGGATAGTAGCATTGTGCTGTCTATTTTGCTTTGGTAGTAAACGATGTGTTTCTCTTTATTGTTTTATCTCTTGTTTTGAGTTCCTGACACATCATTCAGGGCCTTTGATCCAGGCTGGTTTTTGCTTTGTTCCCACTATTTTGCTCAGCAGTGCTGCAGGAGGGAGGCCAGACCAGTGTTGCTCCACTGCTGGATGCTGGGGTGGTCCTGAGGAAAGGGGCTTTAGGAAACCCTTTTCCAATTCTAGCTGAAGCTCAGGTGATTTGGAGCTGCTGTGCCACTTGTGTCACTTGGCACTCGTTTTCTGGAGTCATTAACTTTTCTTGAGTTCACCTTAGTTTCTGCTCTGCATGAGATTGCCAACAAGCATTTAATTCCTGCAGCCTTTGCTCCTGTTGCATCTTCCTGTTGCTCTGTGTGTCACAAAGTGCTTTGACAGATGGATGCCCAGGGAGAGTCTTGCAATAAGAGTTGGCTAATGGGGCAGTTGGAAGCAGGGGAGGGGTATAACCTAACATTTGGAAGCTGGATGGAACTAGCCACCCGAATGTATTCTTTTTGTCCTGGCACATGTCAGCTCTGATAGCATTCTAGTGATACCAGGAAGGCTCCTGAATCTGTGGTCTCGTGGTAGAGTTTCACTTGTAAACACTATTGTATATTACCTGTGTCTGTTTTTGTCCCTGTGACTCTGACAGCTGGGTCTTTCGCTTTGCAGTGATATTCTATTGTAGTCCGGTTCATCTGCATTTGTCTAATTCCTTCTTCCTCTCTCTTTGTTTTGGGTAATGGAATAATCTAAACACCTGCTAAACAGAAGATTAACCAGGCACATGCTGCTGTCCTAAAGAGTACAGAGTGGGAGAGAAAGGCAGAAGTGTTTATCAGGACATGAGCAGCCGTGTGGCACAGTTCCCAGTTCCAGCAGTTTTTGGCAGTGGTGCTGGCTGTGGCCAAGTGCTGGCTCAGTGCTTCTGGCCCAGGCTTGGTGTGAAGGTTGCCTGTGTTTCTGCCTTGGTTGTGCCTGTGCCTTTGTTTGGAGTGGGGTTTGTGTTGCTGTCTGGAGTGTGGCTTAATAGCTCCTCTGCTCTGGGAAGGTTTTGAGCTGTTGGACAACAGTGGGACTGAGAGCAGGGTTGGCAGTTAGCTGGTTTGGGACTCTTGTGTAATGTCATTAGGACATGCAAGGACTGTTGCTATTTTTTGGCTTATCCCTGTTGTTTAATTCAGGTAAACCAACCTCCAAGAAAGGGAGAAGTCTAAAGGCAGCATCCTCCCCAGAAGGTTTTGTTCTAGGCATCTGCCCGTCTTATGTCTGCTCTGGAAGTGGTGCCTGTGAAGAATGACGTCGAGAGGGGCTGGGACTGCTTTCTCAAGGAAGAATTACAGGCTGAGCACTGAGCCAGAGAAGTCCAAGGCCACAGGTAGGGGCCTGAACGTGCCTTGTGGAAATAGGAGCACTGTGGATCCAGGGAGCATCCCTTGCCTTGCTTGAGATCAGCTGCCTTACAGTTGCAGTTACCTTAGAAGCATGAGGTGTAGGGGGCTGAAACTGAGTAAACCCTCAAAGTGAGATGGACATTCTTGCAGTACTAATGACTCCAGAAACTCATGTCACACAGCCCTGCCTCATAAGGCTGGAGAATGCTTTGTTGCCTGCCTGCCATCTGATTTGAGAATCATCTGATTTAGGGAGTTCCCCTTCCAGGATGAACAGCTCATCAAATTCTCAAATTAATCCTTTTCTGAGAAATTTTGCTACCTGCCAGACAGTCTATTTTTTTTTCTTGGCGTCACCAATCCAGCACAAGTGTGCTTATGAGACCACAAATCTGGCATTTGAGGGCACTGTTGCACTCAGAAACAAGGAATGCTGCATCAGTGTGACACTGAGGGTTGTTTAGTGAAGGTGAGGCACACACATCATTGAAGAGGGTTCTGGGTTACACGAGGTGAACTGCTCCTGCAGCTTTTCCATCTCAGCATCTTTTATGCAGTTAAGAGACATCCTGAATATGAATAGGACATCAGGAATTGCAGTGGTGTTAAGATTTTTTTTTTTTTTTTGAATAAAATTGGATTCCTACTTTCAGGTTTTGGAGTTACTTTGTCAGGAAATAACACAGCAGGATTCCTGAGGATGTATTTCCACCTGTGTGAAGCGATTTACAGGCTCACAGTTGCTATGGCAGAGCAGCTCAAATTGGAAAGAGCCTTTTTTTGGGAGATGCACCCAATAATGCTGGACTCTGATTCTGTTACTGAGGACAGTAAGGTGATGAATGACTGCTTGAAGCTGCATTTTCCACTGTGTTGGTCAGCAAACATGAACATAATTTACCCGTTGTTACCAGTTTCTTACTTGTACATGAAATACATGTTTGAGTTTGCCCCGGCCTCTCTAAGCTTGTTTCTTTTCTGTTTTTCCCAAGGGATCGTGAACAGCAGGCTGCTGAATGATTATCTGCATCGAGTCTTTACCAGTGCTGATGGGAGCCAGCCTGCTGCTGCTTACAGGTATCAGTCTTCTCACTGCCCAGGTGGCAAGAGATGCCACCTCCAGATAAACAGCACTGCGTGAAAGGAAAGATCTTTTAGTGCCACACAGTGATCTTTGTTAAAAGCACAGCAGCTCCATGTTACAGAAACAACTCTGAGGTCTGCTCTTTTAATGGCTTTTTCAAACTGCAGGGCTTGTGAGGAAGGATTCTCTTTTGCATGAAAAATCCCATCTATAACATCACTAGGCAATATTTTTGAAAAAAGTAGGCCTTGTTCCTCTTCCCCCTGTGCTTGTAAGGAAGTGCAAAACGCACAGGTGCAGGAATTAAAAATAGGTTGTTAGTGCCCTGTAACCTAAAGGCAAGACTGTTACTGATCCATGCAATACCATACAGTTTTCAGGCTGTGAAACTGCTAGTCACCAAAGGGAGAGAAACACAAAATTCCTGTTTAGTGACTGCTTTTTTCCTATTTCAGTTCTCCTTCACCTTTTATCCCAGAAACTTGTAGTGTTGGATGAGAATGCCTCTTGCATCTCTTTTGCCAGAGGCAAGTCAGACAGGTTCAGGGCAGGTAGGAGTGTGGCAGAGTGAGGCAGGCCTGTGGCTGCTGCTGGTTGGCAGTGCTGCAGCGTGGCTGGGGTCACATTCCACGGGCTATACTTAGGACTGCCAGCTCCAACGTGAGCTCAGAGCTGCTATAAATAGTTCTTGGCCCTCTGGCTCTTGGTGAGCCCGGGTGATGGTGCAGGGGAGGCAAAGTGGGTCATGTTACTTTACCACAAGCTCTCCTGCCAGCAAGCCTTCAACAGTCCATCTGCCTGAGCCTTTTGGTTTTCAATATTTCTGATTTCTTTGTCTGGTGATTAATGACTTGAATGCACAGGACTGATAGTTTGTTGGACTGATCTCTCTCACTTTTTTCCTGCCTTCCACCCTTTTTCTCTGGACATGGCTACTTGGTAGAAAGCCCAGTAGCAGTCAAAGAGGTCTTGGAAATAACATTTGCCATATGAGAGCAACTTTTATGGTATGACATCTTGCCTTCAGAGGCCTGAATTCTTCATAGGGGAGCTCACTGCAGACATCTCTCTGCCTGTCTCATGCTCTTCCACTCTCCTTCCAGAATTCCTCCTCCATGCCAGTGCTGATTAAGCAGCTTTGCTGAAGCCACCTTTCTCATGCCAACTGAAACTGATTCTTTGATTTCACTTCTGTGCATCTTCACATCCATCAGGCTTTCACAATGTCTCCCACCAGTCTCAGGGAAATCCCTAGTCCAGGAGAAGTGAAAAGTTGTTTCCCAGATGGCTTTGGAAATGGGAAGGAGGTATAGGAACAATTAGTGGTTCTCACTAAAAAGGAGGCTTAAAGTCTCTCAGTAAAAGGAGGCTCTTGTGCAAGGATCAGCTGAGTAAACTATCCTTGAAAGGAGAGAACCAAGGAAGGGCAGTAAGGTTTCTAGAACAGTGGCCCAAAGGCGATGCATGAGAGAATTGTCAGTATGAAAATAGAATGGTTTTAGCTATTTTCACAGAGAGTGGATGCTGGACTAGCCTGATCTTTGTCTGAACTGCTACAGCTGCTGCTGTGGTCCTCTCTCTTCTTTTGTATTGCAAAATACTTTGGGAAAAAAATTAATCCTGACTTAGGCCATGTTTGTATGATGCTGACTGCAGCATAGTAGCATCCATAGTTACTGGTAGTACATCTGGTTTCTTGCTGCCTTGTGCCACAGTTTTCTAACTGCCACAAAATACTCCTGAGCAGACTGAAGACTGTAAGATTCTTTGTTAGCTACATAGCTTGTTCATGCTGTGTTTGGTCCTTCATTCAGTGCCCAAACACGATGGGCAACAAATTCCTTAGATTCACGACATGAAACAGATTGGCAGAACTTCATGTCTCAGCACAGGGCACAACAGTGTCTGGGCTGCAACTCTTGGAAAATTTGAGACATAGTTTTTTAAAGAGCTTTCATGTGTTTATTCCCTAGGAAGCACCTGACATTTCAGAACCTGCAGGAGCACCTTGAGCGATTGCTGGCAGAGGAGAATGGCTCTGAAGACAGCAGAGGTAGGAGATACTGCCTGTCCAGTCTGTGCTTCTTGCTTGTGCTGCTGAATTGGGAAGGACAAGTTGTATCATGAAAGGCACTTCCTTGAGTTCTGCCTCCCTGTGCTCTAATTCATGGTGTCTTTAAATCCTGCCTGTGAGGGGCTCATCAGCCAGCCCTGCAGCAGGTTTGTTTGCAGATGGAGGCATATTTCCAGGCTAAAATGTCTGGTAAAGCAGTTTGAGAGCAAATGTTGGTGGTATTTTACTGATACTGATATGTAGAGCCATTGCTTTGACCAGGAGTGTGCAGTGCTCTCATCAGTGGGAGATGCAGAGGCTTGCTGACAGTTTTTCCATGCTGGTCTCACTGCAGGTATTCACTTTGGGCCTCAGGCTCTACCCTATGTTCTTACTAGCATCGTTTCTCTGAATGAATCAGGATGTGGCAAGATACAACCTGGCTCCCCTCCTAGAAAGGCAGATTTTTCTTGCTGGCTGCAGTCAAAGTGTGACATGTTGGCCAAACATTTCGCACAGAGTTTAGCCTTTGAATTTTGTTGAAGTAAAATTTTCAGGTGATGTGGAAAATTTAATGTGTCCTGAATGCTGCATAGCTGAGTTGCTGTGAAGACTTTCTTTTAAATATTTCTTCTTTTCTGAGTTTCTCAGGGTCTAACATAGGCAACACTGTCTAAATCTTCCTCCCCTGTAGCAGAATCCAGATGCTGTCACAGTCTGGCTGGAAGCACCCAGCAGGTGAACTGTTAAATCCTGCACAACTCTCCCCAACAGCTTTTCTGCAATTCTTGTTTCAGATCAGGTAGCAGAGGGCCGGCTTGGTCCCTCCACTGTGGTGTTGGACCACACAAGTGGCTTCGAGGGGCTCCTGCTGGTTGATGATGACTTACTTGGGGTGAGTGTGTTGCTGGACACAGCAGAAAATGGTTTTGTGGGACGAAAAGCACTTGGGGTTCTTGGTTTGTTCCTTGTAGTAGATCCCTGTCAGTGGCTTTGTAGTGTGTGTAAATGGAGTCTGCCCTGAAAACTGCAGGATCCTGGAGAAAATAAGCTCTCCTGGGAGAAAGTCTAGCAGTGACACTAAGTCTCAGCAAGGTCTGAGTCGGGCAGTGAGGAAGTGAAAGGATTACCCTGGCCCAGGGGCTCACTTGGCTAAGCAGCCAGCTTCCCTGTCCCTCCCTTCAGCAGACTGCCTCTTCCTTCCTTCTGGTCTTAAATGGGTAGAAAGAGGCTAAAGCTGAGGTTTTCCTTTCTTCTTTGTTTCCACTAATTACCTGCATGCTCCTTAGATGATGTTCCCTGTGCAAAAAGTCAGCTGAAAGAATCCACTGGAATTTAACCCTTTCCTACTTCAGTAATTTCTGCATTCCTTTCACCCCTTCACTGAGCAAGCATCCCCTGCTCTTGAGCTGATTCCTTCCTTAATCTATGCCTGCTTTTTAGCCCCTAACAAATCAGGCTGTCCTAGTCTCCCCTTTCCCTTTAACCACCTGCTTTAGTTTACTTCAGCTGTACCTAGAATTGGCCCACAGAATGGATTGGACGGGCTTGTCTATGAATTCCGTGTTCCTACTTTCATTTCCTCTTCATGATTTGTCCCAAGATGGCAAGAGTTGGGATTTAATATGGTTCCGTTTTGTAGGTAGCATGTTATCTGCCAATCCTGGCCTTTAGTCTGGACACCTTGAGTCTATAGTTTTGTTCTAACTTGCCCAGCATTCTGACATCTTTCCCATATCATAATCACTTTTGTATACACTTTTGTGCCAATTCACTGGGAACTTGTCTGTCAACATGTTGCTCTCCTACTGCCACCGTGCTGTGTGCTTCACTGGGGTTTATCAAGTACAGATGAGCTGTGGGAGGGACCTGAATGATTCCCTGGGGCCAGTTGGCTCCAAGTACAGCTGCTGGGGTGGGGAAGATGTCCCTTCTTGTCCCTATACTGTCCTCGTGAACAGCTCTCCATCTTGCTTTGGTTTTGAGTGCTAGGACAGAGGGAATGGGAAGAACTGAACAAGCCTCTCTTTTTGCCTGACTTTAAAATATCTTTTGTTTGTTGGTCCAGGTGATTGGCCACAGTAACTTTGGGTCCATCAGGGCCACAACGTGTGTGTATAAAGGTAAGGAGATAAACCAGTCTGGTGCTTTGAGAAAAGACCCTGGGAGGAGTGTATGGGGAGTTAGACAACTGGAGAGCTCAGGAAGTCTTGAATATGTTCCAGATCTTGAGCACCCTCCTCCCCAGTTCATTCATTGAACTTTTCCAGGGAATGAGAAGGATGGGGGATTGTGTGATGCTGGAGCAGAGGGGTGGGAGGGGAATCCTGGGGATGTCCTGAACCTCCTTTGTGTGCCACATGTATTTCTGTGGGAGCAGTGTCAGGTTCAGCTTCTCTAACAACAAGCCATGGGACAAGAATTCACTGTGTGGCATCTCTTTTTCTTTCAGGGAAATGGATTTATGAGGTGCTCATTTCCTCCCAGGGACTCATGCAGATTGGCTGGTGTACTCTCAACTGCAGATTTAATCAGGAGGTAGTGTAGCAACTCTGGGGGATGCTCCTCCACTGCTTTTTAGGTCAGTGTGGAGCATTGCATTGGTGCTGTGCCCTGCTGCCATTCACAGCAGAAATGCCACACACACACACGAAATGCCAGGCCTGCACTTTTAAGAGTCTTTACAAGACTCTGGTCTGTGTCCACAGAATGGTGCACAGTGTGAAAGCCTGTACTGGGTGTATGTGCTCTTGCTGCACATAAATCTGCTGCTACGTATTGGCTTTCAGCTGGTATCTTCCCCAAAAATGTGTGTGACTGCAGTGCTGGCAGCCTGTGCCTTGGGATGGGCCTCAGCAGCTGGTGCTACAGGGCTTTTTTTGCTCAGGAGAGGGTGGGATGTTGTTTCATCTGGGTGGGATGTTCAGTGCTGGAAAGGGATGTCAGCTGCAGAGTTTCACTAACTTGTCACACTGCAATATATGAGAGGGGGAAGTGATGGGCATCCTTGGGGGCTGGTTTAATAGGAATGGGAAGTGTTGGATGCCAGTACACTTCTTCTGACCCAAAAATAAGTAGGGAGTGGTGTATTTCTCTGATCACAAGCCACTGGATTCACTCCTAGAGTGAGGACTTTTCCCAGGCAGAGCATGTGTACTGTCAGCTGTTCTCCCTGCCTCCTGGTCTCCCCCTTAAAGGTTCTCTTGCAATGAGAAGAATCCTCTGTGCCTGGTCTGGTCTGAGTCTCCTCTTTCATACTTTGGTGCAGGAAGGTGTTGGGGACACGCCAGATTCGTATGCCTATGATGGAAACAGGGTGCGCAAGTGGAACGTGACTACTACAAACTATGGCAAAGTGAGTAGCTGTCCCCCAGGAATGGGATGGAGAGGAGGGAGGAGAAAGCAGGTTCTCCTGTTCACTGGCTTCTGCTAGGCCTTGTGAAGTGCCCTGAAGCCTTTCTCCCTGCTTCAGTCTGTGTGCCAGCCCTTGTCTGTACTGTGGGGGTGCTGGACATGCTGTCTGGGTGCTTTGTTTAGCAGCCCCAGCAGACTGAATCCCAGCCTAGTGCTGCTGTTGGTCCCTGGAAGGCTCTGGTTCTCTGTAGCACATCAGACATGGTGCATTGTTGGGATAAATATGCATTCCTAGTGCCAGAGGGGAAAAAGATCCCAATTAGGGGCTTTATGTGCATCTTCCAGAAGTGCCTGAAAATGCTGTGAGCTGCTGGGAGAAGGAACTCTCTTCTTTAAGCCTGAATCACAAGGGATTGGTTGGGTTACAGTCTTTCTTGTGATGTGGGAACACCCTGGAAATACACGTATAACCTCTTCTCTCCTTTTCCTGCAGTCCTGGGCAGCAGGAGACATCGTCAGCTGTCTGATAGACCTTGATGAGGGCACCATTTCTTTCTGCTTGTAAGCATCTTTGCCCCATTCCCTGTTTTGTTTATGTCTGTGAGTAACAGAAAAGTTTCCTCACTGCTCAGCAGGTTGCTTAGCCCTGTTTCTGTTCTCTCCCCTATATGTTCCTTGGCAGTTCCAGCCTTTGTTTTTCTGCCTTGTATTCAGAAACCATCTGAATGGGCTGTTTGGTCTCAGTTCAGTACAACAGAAAGCATTTAGCAGAAAGATGTTCAAGCTACAAAGTCTTTGTAAAGTTTGCCAGGATTTTGGAGGGAAGGGCATCTCTTGTGATGCTTTATGACACACTTGGCTTTAATTGATTGCTTCTGTGGTCAGTAGACCTTGCCTGTCCTAAATTCACAAGGAGCTGCAGAAAGGGTGATAAATCTCCAGTTTCCAGCTCCCATGCACAATGACAGTTGTTCTCTGGTTCTGGCCTGCAACAAGTCAGTTGCAATTAAGAACTACTAGATGGTCCATGTCATCTTTTATGGAGGAGTAGGTTGAAAGCATTATCCTTGATTGCCACCAACATCAAATAGATGAGGAAAAAAATTCACGTGCTTTTAAATGTCCTGCTCCTTTAGTTATCTCACAGATTCTGGTTGCCCTTGAAGCTGAGTGGGCTCTGCATATTGTATAGACTCAGTGCCTTCCCATGCTCACATGAAAATGGGAGTGCCCCTGTGCTTGCCGTGGCTGTTTCTCAGCAGAGCTGTGACATTTGCATGTGTGCCAGGTTAAGAATGCCAGGAGGCCTGACTGACTGGTGCATCCGTGTTGGCAAGTTGATATCTGTATTGCCCAGCTGATCTTAGACCCCTCCTTCTGTGACTGATACCTTGTGGGTTTTCCTTCTTTCAGAAACGGGATATCTCTGGGAACTGCCTTTGATAACATCACGAGGGGTGCTGGAATGGCTTATTTCCCTGCCATCAGCCTCTCCTTCAAAGAGTCTGTTGCTTTTAACTTCGGAAGCCGTCCACTCCGATATCCTTTAAGTGTGGGGAGAGGAGGTCTGAAGGGAGAAGAGCCTGTCCTGAGGCCATCTTTGGAATACACACACCTGACTGCAGTTCACTTTCTGCTGTCAGCACTCTTGTGCAGAGCTGAGTCAGGGAGAGAAGAGCCAAATACCTCCTGAGCTGAAGCAGAAGTCCAGGACACAAACACAAATTTCTGAAACGAGAGTTGCTTTCAGCTCTGAGTCAGCAGCTGCTGCTACAACTGGGGGCTGCCTGCTCCCAGACACTCAGATCCTGCAAAATTCTCACTCTGCAGTTTTGGAAACCCTCATGCTGCTGGGCTGATGAGCCTTTTGGTCACTTGTCTCTTTTACCTCCCAGCTGTATGGGACCTCTGACATGGTATTAGTGTTGCCTGTTGCTGTGTGAATGCTGAAGCCCGGAGCTCCTGTCAGAGCAGTCCTGGCTGTGCCTGTTGATGGCTGTAGTGGGAGCTCCAGCTGGTCTTTCTGATGAAAAAAGTATTTCACACCAAGCAGAAGAAGAATACTTTGTGCTTGCAGTATTGAGGAAGTGGAGACGAGAGCTTGTGGCTTATCATCCATGTAGAAGGCACTGTGGTTTGAACTGGGACTAGGTACAAAGTAAAGCAGACAGAGTCTTTTCCTTGCACAGACAAAAGAAATCCCAAAAGGATCAGATTGTATTTTCCCTTAACACTTCCCTACTTATCCAGTGGAAGGTTACCGGCCCTTGCAAGATCCTCCTGTGGCAGACCTGGTGAAGGCTCGGAAGCTGTTGGGCTACTTGAAGAATGTGATCCATATTGGAATAGATGTGACGGTAGGCTGGCATCCCTGGGTGGTTCTGAGGGGCACCATGCCTGGGAAATGTGATTCTGCTCTCCCTGGCACACACTGCCAGCTCAGATGTTTCCATACACCCGAAAGTCTAAATGCTTGCATGGGGCACGCATGTCCCTGGAGCTCTCTGGCTTGCAAAATGGGCTTCCTGATAGTTCCAGGACTTAATTTAAGTCATACTGGGCTTTGTTGTTCTCAGTCCTATGAAGTTTCATTGCCAGTATTCAAGAAGTAATGTTTGTCAGGGTCAGAAATGCTGGATTTGATTTTGCACCCTTGAAATCAGTTTGTTCATATCCTAAGCTTTTTACTGATGTCCTGTTCAGTAATGTTTTGAAATTCTGGCAGGTCTGCCTTGGAAGATTGTTTTGGCTGTGGCACTGTTTGCTGGAGACACTGTTTTCCACTAAGGATGAGGGATGATCTGTTCATGCCCAAAGCATAGGGAATGCCATATGCTATGGTCTTGGCTTGAATGGAGGCCTGCTTTGCTAGTTGTCCTCCTCTGTAGGTGTTCCCATTTACAAAGTATCATGTAAACTTGAGCCTTTTTTTAGAAAAACCTTGTCAAAGTGCCTGCATTTGGTTGATAGTGATATCTGGACTGCACTACAGCTTTTCAGAGGAATAGGCCTGGCTTCTTTGGCATTCTAAATTCTCATGTTCAAGGTTTTTAGTGCAATGGCTGCTCCAGGCATGTGGTTCATTCAGTTGTTGGTGTACAGGTGGATTGGGCAGGATCCAAGCAATATGTTTTTCTGGGTTTGTCATTGCAGGAGGGGAAGCTGGTGGAGAAAGACACATCTGTGTGGCAGCTGCAGGGAGAACCCACAGTGTTGATTACATTAGCTCACATCTTCAATTATTTCTCCCCTCTTATGGTGAGTTTTGCCTGCCCATTGCCAGGTTCTGTAGTGCTTGTTACTGCTCTTGCAAGGCAAAGTAATCCCCAGCTTTTGCTGGGAAGTGACTGTGCCATGGAGGAATGTTGACCTGTCTCTCTGTCTGCAGTGCAAGGTGTACCTGGTGGAAGATGTGCTCATGACCTTCCTGTTGAGCATCCTTGAGCGAGGAGGGGCAGTGGAAGCCCACCCCCTTATTCAGCAGCTGCTGGATCTCATGTGGCTTCTTATGGAGGTGAGTTGATGGGGTGCTGGTTCCTCCCAAGGGATCCCAGGGAGACCCTGGGCAGTGCTGAGGACAGGAGCCTTCCCTACAAAATGCTGGTAGTGTTCAGTGTCTTTCTCTTCTTTTTTCTTTGTGGTAGACCACCCTCTCAATTAGCCCATCTGGCTGCTGCTGCATATCCAGGCACTGAGGGTTGAATGCAGACACTGTCAAAGAGTCAACCAGGCATTTCTAAGCTTCTCCTACTGCTAAAGAAACTGGTGATGGTGAATAATTTCCTGATTCTGGAAGCATCAAATTTATCAATAAGAATAGTCTTTTGATTGCTTTTAATGTGTATTTGACTGTGGAGGTTTTGAGTGCTGCCATGTGCTGAAGAGATCGATTAGTGTGTCAGATGGGGGTAGAAGTGTGCAGTGCACTCTCACCATCTCCAGCACTGCTAGGGAAAAACCTCCTCCAACTTCCCCTCCTGTCCATGCTGGATGAGCTTACTCCTTCTTGGGCCACATGTTTGAGGCAGCTGGGAAGCTGCTGCTGCTGCTGGAGTGCTTGGGTGTTTACACAAAGCCAGTCACTGCCAGGGATCTTCTTGGAGACAGCATGTCTGCCCTCTGGGGTAACAGTTAACAGATGTGGGCACGGGCCCAGCCAGCTGCCATGAGACATTTAATGGAAAAATGTCATGACTCCTTCAGGCCCACCATCTTAGCACTGAAACTGGACCCTCTGGTAGGACTGCTGTGTTTGTGGAAGAGTTGTCTGTGATCCTGCTGTTTGGCTATGACTTGGATTCAAACAGACAACTCTTCTCTTGTCATTTTACCCAAGACTTATTTCTTCCTCTCTGGGTTGGTTCTGCCAACACTGTGTCTTGGGTAGAATCAGGGAATAAGAGGACTTGTGACTGCCCAACAAATAGGGCCTGGGACTTTGGCTTTTTGCAGGTGACTTTTGGGTTGGACTTTGCAGAAACTTGTTTCCCTGTAGCAAAGCACAGGCACCGACTTCTGCTTGGACTGTCTCCTGTGGAGTCAGAAGGACACTGTGGGTTCAGAGTACCTGCTTTTTCAGTTCATACATGAATGCTTCCTTCCAAGGTCTCACTCTGGGAGCTACAGCTCTTCCTGACTCCTTGCTGCTGTTCTTCAATGTGTTTCTTATTTTCTCAGGAGTATGAAGTGCATGAGTGCCTCAAGCAGCTACTGATGTCCTTGCTGCGGGCTTACAGGTTCTCTCCCATCATCCCCGACCTGGGATTACAAGTGAGTTTGCACTTCTGAATCCCCAGGAATCTGTGACTAGCCAGCTTCTGTTATGTCCCCTTGTCCAAAGGTACATAATGTTTTGGATTCTGTAGTTGTTTGGTCCAAAGATGGCAGCTTTGTCACACTGTAGCTATTGGAGAGTTGTATATTCTGTAGATGGAGTCACTTTGGTTTCTCCTGTTTTCCTAGATCCACTACCTCCGGCTCACCATTGCAGTCTTGAAGCATGAGAAGTCTAGGAAATACCTACTCAGCAATGTTCTGTATCCTTTGTGTCTCCTGTCTCAGTTTTCCCTTCCCTTAATAATGCAGCCAAGGACACTTCAAGGACCTGTAGGTCCAGGCAGAAGCCACCCTGTCTTGAGAGGTCATTTCTCAGGTCTCCTCTGCCTGACACCATTCCTTACAAATGCTTTGAGGGGAGGGAACAGCGTTGTATAGTTCACATCCTAGTAACACAGAGGAGTTCATTTCTACCTGACTGGCCTCTAACACCCCTGGAGCAAAACCACTTTCAGAGCAGTCCAGCTCTATGGTAGGGCATATTAGGGCAGCTGCTGTGGTAGCTGTGTGGGGCTTCTCCAGCCTCTGCATCTTGCAGTTTGGAAAGGAGTCTCTTACTACAGCTCTGGAGACAAGCCCTGTACCTTCCCTCGTTGTAGCTTCTGTGCTTGCTTTAACTCCAGCACAGCTTTGATGTGCTCCGTTCCGTTGTGTTCTTCTACATCAAGAGCCCTCTGCGTGTGGAGGAGGCAGGTTTGCAGGAGCTCATTCCCACCACGTGGTGGCCAAACCGCTTCACCAAGGAGGTGAGTACAGGCACCTCCACCGAGGAGGCTGAGGAAATGTTGTTGCCTGACATTTGCATCTTTTTCTGGCTGAGGAAGTTGGATGGTCCCTGTTTCCAGCTGTGTTAGCACTGGCGGGTCCTACAGTGTGAGAGCTGAAGCTTTTCCATTCCCTGTCATCTTTTTTGTCCCCTTAGAGAGTATGTTTGAGGTGTGATGCTCAGACAGGGGAGAGGGGACAGTTTTCTGTGGCAACAGATTTGAAAGGGAACCTCACAGTATTTAAGGAATTACTGGATTGACTGAGGTGTCCTTGAAAGGTCTCCTGCCCTTATTCATTACAAGGCTGGAGGAGACCTGTTCAGGTGTGCTGCCAGCTGCAGACACACACTGGCACATTGTTTCAGGCAGCTTGTGCTCTCCTTTTCACATTGTTTGGGAGCATTTCTGGCAAGACATTTACCCTGTGTAGTGTTCTCCTACTAATCAGTGTCTGTCCCCAACCAGGGCAAGGAGAGTAAGGAGGTGAAGGAGGAGAGTGCTGAGGAGAGATTGAGGCGTCGGGCATACGAAAGAGGCTGCCAGCGGCTCAAGAAGCGCATTGAAGGTTTGTGAGGAAAGAGGGAAGTTGCCAAGATCCCACACCTTTTGTGCAGCCAGGAGCTGTTTCCAAATCCCATTCACTACCTGAAGTACAGCTGTGTAGCTGCCAGGACAGGCTGTGGTGCAGAGGTGGGGGCCAGCCATGCTCTGTTCTGGTGGCATGTTAGGAATGCTGGGACCCCACTGCACAGACCTGCAGCCCCCCATGATGGGGGAGGAGCAAACCTATGCATTGTTTTTTTAGCTGTGGATTAATTCATTGCTAGGTAATGGAGGAGAAAATTCTCAGTGGTGCTATTAGCTTTCTGCTGTCACTGGTTCTTCTCCTGTGCTGGGGAGGTAGCCTTTCTCCTGGGGACAGGGTGCTGCAGTTGGGGTTGAGAGGGGTAGTTGCTCTCCAGTGCTTGTTTTCTGATGGCAGATGTGTGTCCCCCTTTTAGTGGTGGAAGGTCTCCAGGTTCAGATTCTGAAGTTGCTGCTGAACAACAAGGACAGAGGAGGGGTAAGCACTCTGTGGGTCTTTTGTGACAATTGTCTTCGTGTGATGTGCTTTGTAAATCCTAGATTTACCACCTGGTTTTCCTTCTTCCAGGAGGAAGCCTCCAGATACATCTTCCTAAACAAATTCCGCAAGTTTCTTCAGGAAAATGCCAGCAACAGAGGGGTAAGTCAGAGGGCCAGCCTTCCTGCAAGCCTGACCCTGAGGGCTCTCTGTGCCTTCAGGCTGGGAACTCTGCCCTTCTAGCTGGGCAGCCCTTTCTTCACCTGCACCGGTGTTCATCATCAGCCCAATCTTTCTTGATGGAGTGTGTGTTATTCCTTGTCCTCTGTCACACCACTGACAGAGGTGTCTCCACTTCCTGGAGTGGAAACTGCTGCCCACCATCAGATCTGGGCTCTCTGCAAGAGCTGTAAGCTAGAGATGCTAGCAAGGCTGAGAACACAGAAGTTTCTGCCTGCTCCATGTAGCCCTTTGGACTGAGATGCACTTTCACACCTCCCTGATGCTGGACTCTCATTCTTGCCCTAGAACTTGGCTGTGTTGTGCCCACCAGAGTACATGGTGTGCTTCCTGCACCGGCTCATCGCTGCCCTGCGCTACTTCTGGGATGGCCACAAAGCAAAGACCCCAGCCAGCCTGAGCAGTGAAGGTGAGGCCTGGGGGAGAGGCTTTGCAAGCTTTCTGTGGTTAGGACAAGGTTTGCCTCTTGGCAGTGCTTTCCAGGATGTTGGAAATTTTATGTCTCTAATGAGTGCTTGAGCCTTCTATCACCCTAGGAAGTTTCTGTGTGCAGATCTGTTCCAGTTAGCATCCTTGCAAAAGGACAGCTGTACTGTTTGGTATCCCCCCCATATGCTCTGGAGCAGTCCACTATTGACTGTGGGTGTGTGGAAGGACAACTCCTAGTCAGAGTTTTGCGGAAGACATTTCTCTGATTTTGGAGTTCCCAAACTGTGGAATTATGGGGAAACTAAATCAGTGTCAGAGGGGTCTAAGGTGCTTTCCCACCCTTAGCCCCCACGGACATTCCCTTTCCTTACTTTAGGCTGACCTTTTCTCTAGGCTCAGTAAGTGCCTTACTATCCCTGTGGGACTAAGTGGCAGAGCTGGAGTAGCCAGGTGGAGAGCTGCCAAGTTTTCTGATGATTCAGTTTGCCCCAGTGACTGTGGCTGGAGGGAGGAAGTGCTGGCAGTCTTGTTGATGGCCATTGGTTGCCCCTGTTTCTGCATGATTCTACTGCTTGCTCCATTGTGGGAATCACCTGTGCCTTAATGGCCTGTGCTTTTATTACAACAAAAGTTGTCCCTAAATGTTAGTCCTAAGTGTGGGTCCTGGGTCTGCTTTAGGAGCCTTTACATGACATCGTGGATCCTGTGCAGGGGATTTGTGGAAAAAAACAAATCTCCTCCTCTGTTTCAGAGGCCTATGTCCCTCCTCAACTCTTCTATAATGGGAAGGTGGATTATTTTGACCTTCAGCGACTTGGGGGCCTTTTGTCTCATCTTAAGAAGACTCTGAAAGGTAAGTGTTCTCATTGCCAATACCTGAATCCAGGTCTTGGATGGAATTCATGTAAGACATTCCAGGGAGGGAGCTGTGGGTAATGAATTTTGATTATATTCAGGGAGAGGAGACTTCAATTTTAATGAGATTCAAATTACTCTGAAGAAGACACCACACCTCTTAGGTGGAGTGTCCTTTAATTTAACAATTTACTGTTTGTATCCCTGAATTGGACCTGTGGCAGTTGGAGGGATGGATATAGTCTGGGAATATCCTCTTGCTCTTGCTGCACCACAGCCAAGGGCTAGGAGCTGTCAAGGCACTGATCATCAGCTGGGTTCTGCTGGGCATGAAGGATGCTCAGGATTTATTTGGTGCACCACTCTGGGCAGGGAGGAGCAGCCCTGGGTATGTTCTGCAGCTGTGTGTTTGTGTGCAGCACATCCTCTGGCATTAGGCTTCCAGAGTCTGCCTTGTGCAAGGGTTAGAAGCCCCTTGCCATTCCCTTAGACTTGGTTTGTCTCTGGTTTCTGGCTAGTGTGGTGCTTGCCTTTGGCTCAAATGTCTCCTTCCCCAGTGTGTTTGAAAGATGAGGACCATTTTCTCTCTCATGTTGATCCCTGGCTGTTGAAAATTAGATTACTTAGCTTGAGAACCACGTAACCTCCTCTGGTTTCTTACCAAAGTATCCTGTCCAGCTTTAAGGACAGAGCTGTGGACTAAAGAACACATTCTTTAGGCTTTGTACAGTGCAGCCATCAGCATTGCCTTCCTCTGGGTGTGAGTCTCAATCCTATTGACTTAGGGACACATCATGGGCAGCATTGAAGAGCTGGATGCTTAAAAAATTACCTCAGGTAGAGAGTTGCCATTCTTGCACTAGTCCAGTTTGGCCCTGGTGGTTGTCTCCTGGTTCCTCGGTTATCCTATTTGTAGCTGGTAAGACGAGGAGCAGAAATGGGTCTTGGGAGAGCAGCACCTGCTGCTGGTCTCTATTCTTTTTGTAAGGGCAGATCTGTTTCATCTAAGGAAGCTTGGGACAGGTGAGCTTGTTTTGATAGAGCATCTAGCTTTTCTGGCTGCTTCTCTACTGCTGAGAATCATCAAAGAGGATGAGCCTTCCTCATGATAAGTGAAGAGTGACTCCTGCATTCATGGCTACTTTGGTGTGCTCTGTGCAGATGACCTGTCTGCAAAAGCCAACATCCTGATCGACCCTACGGAGCTGCAGGCAGTGACTATGGATGATCTTGATGAAGATGAGGAGTCAGCAACAGCAGCAGCACAGGTGAGTTGTGTTGTTCACCTGCAGGGGCACCTGCTTGGTGCTGGGGCAGCAAGTTCAGCCTCTGGCTAGAAAGGCTTTGCTTTACAACAAGGCAGGGTTGGGCCAGGACTGTAACCAGCCCAGGGGCAACCAGCTAAACAGCTGCACTTGGGTGAGGGTCACTGGAGATCCCTGAGGTCCTGGGTGCACCAAGTTTGAGCAGCAAAATTTTCTGTGCTCTGCTCTCTCACTAGCCACTGCTCTGAATGTACTGCCTCCCCTCCAGGGCAGCTCTTGGTGCTTGCATTTGGAAAGGTGCAAGGCAACTGTAGACAGAGCAGCTTCTTGCTGTGCAGGTCTGCTGTTTGTGCCTGGCATGTGCCCTTGGAGGAAGGACTTACCCACTTGTTGCCCTCCTGCTCATCTTCCAGTGCCACTGTGCATCTACACCAACATCCTTGCAGGGTCAAGGGAGGAACAGCAGGCAGCCCAGCACAGCTGGAACTGTTTCTCCCTTCATTTTCTTCTAGTCCCAGCGCCCCTCTGCTGCCCTGGCCATTGGTGGAGCTCTTGCCAGGCCTGCCTGGCTCAGCTCCCCCACGCTGGGCCGGGCCAACCGGTTCCTGAGCACGGCAGCCGTCAGCCTGATGAACCCGCGGCGGCCCCTTGGCAGCCTGGAGAAGATCAAAGTGCTCACGCTGCGCATGGAGCAGCGCACGAGGGAGGACAGTGAGTACTGCTGCTGTGTCTGCATGGCCCAGCTGGGCCCTGGCAGAAGGGCATCTTCCAGCTCCCCAGAGGAATGAATGCATTCTCCTTGCTGCCAGCATTGCTCCTTCTCATTCTTAGGGCACGCTGACCCAAAAAAACCCTTTGCCAACCTGAACGCGACACTTGTAGTGTTGTCACCATCTGTGTGGAAGGAGATGCTGCCTTGGTTCCTCCAAATGCAGTGAGACTGCAGGAAGGCAGTTCAGAGGCAGCTGTAGTCACACTTGCTCTGAAGACAGACCAGCCAGAGGATAATGTGTGCAGCAGCAGTACCGATGCTGTTTGGGTGGACCAGGCAGGCCTCTGAAGCATGTACTGGGCTTGAGGAAGTGGAATTTACATGACTTGGGTCAGTCTGAACAGATCTGTCAGGTCAGCCTGATGCAGACAGCAAGATGAGAATGGTGTTTATCTAGTGGTATCTAGTGAATCCCATGAGCTGGGAAGAAGCTCCATGTTACAGAGGCATAGCAGGACTTTGGCTTCAGAAAGGAGCAGGCAGAAGCTGAGGTGCCAAAATATCTTGCTAAGAACTTCTTTCTTGTCTTGCGAATGCATTGCAGTTGAAGGCACCCATGGAAATGAGGGTCTCTTACTGGGCAGACCCCCAGAAGAGCCAGACCAGCCCATCACTGAGAACTCCCTCCTGGAAGTCCTGGATGGGATAGTGATGATGTACAACCTCAGTGTCCACCAGCAGCTTGGCAAGGTAAGTGGCACATGCTGTGCAGGAATCCATTCCCCCAGTGCTTCTACACCAACTCTCTTTTCTGCTTATTTAGTGACTGTGTGTGCCTTGTCCTTCTGCCAACCTCCCTTTGGTTTTGGCTGCATGCTTGTATGTTTAGGGGGAAAAGCCCTTATTTATTGTTGAAACCTGCTGCTTTTCAGATGGTTGGTGTGTCAGATGATGTGAATGAATATGCCATGGCACTGAAAGACACGGAGGAAAAAATCAGCCGCTGCCCAAAGAGGGTGAGTGTCTCTGGATTCCCAGCTTCCTTCTCTGGCAGAGCCTCAGTATCTGGCAGGATGAAGTGCTGCTGCCCAACTGTACCAGCATCTGCATCAGGGCCTTGTGGGCTTCAGCTAAGACTGAGAAGTGCTTTTTATAGCACAGATTCCTACTCCCTCCACAGAAAGGCTGCTGACCCCTTTCCCCCCTGCCAGTACTCCCTAGCTAACCCCAAGGTGGTATATGCTTTTGCATTGTTTGTCCAGCACTGAAAAAGAATGCTATAAATGGCAGTGACATCTGCCCTCACATCTCTGCACTCTTTTCAGAGGAGAGACATCCATGAGGAACTGCTGAAGAGCCAAAAGGTTTTCTCCGAGAAGCTCAACCACCTGAGCCGGCGCCTTGCTTGGATAAATGTCACCATTTATTCAAAGGTGGGCAGAAGCATAACATGAGCAGCTGAAAGGAGACCAGTGAGCCTCTGCATCTCTGCTGCTTGGCTCACATATCAGATGTCAGTTTGATGGTGTTGAAGCAATGTCAATGATCTCCTTGGCTGCTTTTTCCCTTGTTGTATATTGGAGGCTCCTTTCTAGGCTTGGCCTCTCTCCTGTCCCCCAGTGTCCCATAGTGATCAGCCCAATCTGTTCTGAGCTGTGCATGGTGCTATAGGCTTTCCCTTAGGGCACTGCAGACAAAAGGGTGCAGATCAAAGGGAGATTCAGTTCTCAAGACAGGTCAGATGATAGAGGCTACTGTGAACCATTCCCCTGAGCTGTGCTGTGTCACAGGGGGATCTCACTACTGCAGCTCTTCCTGGAATCTGTGGGTTCAAGTCAAGGGGTTCTTGTTCAGGTGTTGTTCCCTTCTTCACTTGGTTCCCATGCAGAGAGTGTATTCCACATTTACTAACACTGTGGCTATTTGCACAGGTTGTTCCTTTTCCCCCAAATTCACCATTTTCCAGGATAAAAGCTCTGGTCCGTTTTCTCACAAGCAGTTTTGCTAACTTTTTCCTGACTTCCATTGCCTTGCCTTTTCTTTCTTTGTGGCTTTTGTGTGTCCCAGGATGTAAACAGGGAAGGGAAGAAGAGTCCTTGTGAACATATCTGACAGAACTGCAGTGGCTGATCCCGACTCAGGAGCTCTTTGCTCATCCCCTCCTTCCCTCCTGAGCAGGATTGCAAGGCAGAAACTCTCGTTAGCATAGCCTGTGCTTGCCAGAAAATAATCCTTTCTTCCCAGACTCTTTTGGAAAGGCTGAGGGGCCTCACCAGGGTGCACTGCAGGTGTCACTTTGCTGGCCCACAGAGGAAGCTATTCATGTCTTTGGACGATCTATTGTCATACTAAACCAGGACTGCAGTGTCACCTTTCCTGATTAATCAGCAGCATCTGGGAGTGAAGGTTACAGCCTTCCCTGTTTGTGTCCCAGGAGCCCAGTGAGCTTGTGGGAAGTGGCTGCACTGAGGAGCCTTCAGGGCTACATCTCACAGTCATCTCAGGTCCCTGCTCTTTCCCAGTGGAGGCACCCATCCAGCAGCTCCTGCATCTCTGGGAATTGAGTGCACTGGAGGATCTCATCTCTATGATCACAGCTGTTGCTCTTGGAGAGACAGAGCCTGGTTCTCTCTAGGGGCAAAGTCCTGCTTTGTGCTGAGGTGTCAGAGCACAGCAGAGGCTGCTCCTTCCTCAAGGGAGTTAACCACTGATTTATTCTAGGGGATTCAAAGTTAGACAAAAAGGAGGCTACTGCTTAAAAACACTCATAGTTTTAAACCTCATAATTCTGCCTTCAAAACATTCCTGTGGGAATTACAGCTGATTTTATTACAGCACTGTATTTATCTATCTCACTGACTAATCACATCTTCATATCCTCTCATTGTAGGCTTTCTTCTAGCTTGGCAATACCTGAAATTTCGTTTGAGGTTATCAAGTCTTAATAAAGCCAAATACAGCTTTTTAAACCTTAATGTTGTTCTGCACAGTTGCTTTTTGTCTTGAAAGTTACAGTTTGGCTGAGATGTATGTCAATGTTGAGAAAAAGATGTCTGTTAGTCAGTTTATTTGATTTGCACTAGTTCAGCCTAATGAACAGAGTAAACCCATGAAAATCTTGCAAAGATGGTAAGAACATACTTTAGGAAAGCCATAAAGCAAATTAAATTCCTTATCTGCACCTCTGATATTTTTTCTGAAATTAGAAGTGTAACCCTTCTCCATCTATTTTTATGCAAGTAGCTATTGCTTTTACTATTTCTTGGCATTGCAGGGTATGAAATAATATTTCCTCTTTTTATGGCTTTGGTGGCACCCATTTTTATAGCTTAAAGTTATGTAGATGACCTTAAATTTCCTGTTTATCATTTAGGACCCTCTGATTTTTATTTCGAGGGACAAGAGGCTGATGTTCTTCAGGACAGTAAATCTGGTTGAATGGCTGGCACAGAACCTGGAGGGCTGTGGCTGCCTATTGCAAGATCTGAGTTGGTGTGAGCTTTCAGCCTGTTCCCATTTAATTCCTACAATGGATCAGCTTTCTTTCCAGAAGATTTCTGGAAAGTGCTTCTGCCTGCTTTCCTTCAGCAGTGTCCTTGGAATCAAAACTCACATGCTTGTTTGCCAGGCCTGTGTGGTTGCATATGCCCTGGTAAGGAGTAGTGCTTGGAGGGTCTCAAGGCTTGGTGTGAGACCAAACCATCACATTGGTGAGAGTCATGCTCTGGGCTTGAGGTTGGTGTAGAGATCTCTGATTGTTTCTTCCATCTGCCACTTCTGTGGATTTGTGTAAAGACCAAATGGCACAGATCTGGTTACTGAACTTAGAGCAGTAAGATGTCTGAGCAAAATCTCCAATACGGGGATGTTTCTGAGGTCTGTGTGTGATGCTGGTTGTAGTTTCTCCCAAGAGAAGCTGTCATCTGACTGGGAATTGTGTTCTTTGTGGGCAGGAGAAGATGCAGGATATCTACTGGCTGCTGCGCGTGTGTATCCGCACCATCGAGCACGGCGACAGGACAGGCTCGCTTTTTGCTTTCATGCCAGAATTCTACCTCAGCGTGGCTATGAACAGCTACAGTGCACTCAAGAACTACTTCAGCCCTGTCAACAGCATGGAGGAACTCCCAGGTGAGGGGATGGGGACAGCCTCCTGATGCTGGCCTGATAAAATCTAAAGCAAGCCACATCTTTATGGTGAAGCAGTGGTTGGGCATCTTCCTTTCTGAGTCCGTTTCTGAGTGTGATGTGCTGCACCAGTGCAATGTCTGAGCTGTGGGGCAGGTGGTAAGCTGTGGTCACTGCTCAGGTAGGGAGCCTATGCTTGTCTGAAGCTGTCACAGGGCTGGCTGTAGTGAAAATCACTGGCAACTATGGATTGTGTTTCCAAGGAGGTATCAGGAATGGGCTGGGATGCTGTAAGATGTGATTGCCTCAGCAATTTCTACCACGGCCTTCTCGTTTCTGGGTGAGAGAGGATGTGCCATGAGTGCAGAAATTGGGACTGCTTTTGAATTCCCTTGGGATTTGAAGAGGTTCCTATGGAGATGACTACTCACTTGATGCCAAGAGTCTCTTTAGGTGGATTCTGTCTGCACATTCTGTGCTTTCCTGGATAAATGACCTTGCTCAGCTCTTAGCAAATAGTTCTGTACTTTCCAGAGCCCATGAAGGTAAGAAAAGCTTCTATTCCCACCAGCAGGACATAGCTGAAGTGCTCTTGTTTGGGCAAGAGCAGACTTGAGCAGTAGCAGATTTCTATAAGATGTACAGGCTGGACATAGCTTTTCTGCATAGACCCAGGGTGTTCTTTGTGTTGTTCAGCCTCTTCTGCACCAGGCACTTCTCCCTTGCCATCCAGCTCGATTGCATGGTTTTGTCTTTCCTGAATAACTGTTTCAGACTCTGCAGACTGAGGCGAGAGGCTCTCCTGGAGGTGAACGTGTCTTCCCAGCTCTCTGTTTTGACAACAAGACACACAACTAAGCTGCAGTTAGCTGTAGCAAAAATTCATTCCATGGCCTGTGCCGTGCCCATGGGAGCACTGGGACCACAGGGCTGCCCCTCAGGCTGTTGCCAATGACCCTGCTCCCTCCTTCTCTTGCAGGCTATGAAGAGACCCTTATGCGTCTCGCAGCCATCCTGGCTAAGCATTTTGCTGACTCGAGGATTGTGGGCACAGGTAAGGCTGCATTCCTCTGCTTTTGGGGTGATAATGTCATAGGTTTGGCCAGTGCCACTGCCAGTGGCTCACCAGGCTTCTGCTGGGATCTGTCTGCTGAATCCTTTGAGTGCTTATGCCTCCACATTCAAGATGAGGCTGGGCACTGTCCTTATCCTGCTTATTGCAGGGTAGATACATGACCTAGGACACCCTTTTGAGAGCAGGACTCATGTCCCAGCTACCTGCATAACCAATCTGGGGTTATTTCTTAGCTGCTTGAGCCTAAGCATGCTCTCCATGTCAGCAGGGACAATGTGCCTCTACACGAGGGCCAGTCCCTCCTGGCCACTGGCATTCAGGTGCCCCTGGTGTGCCACCTGGCCTAGTCCCTTCTCATTCCTCCTCAGACATCCGGGACTCCCTGATGCAGGCGTTGGCCAGCTATGTCTGCTACCCCCACTCACTGCGTGCTGTAGAGAGGATCCCAGAAGAGCAGTAAGTGCTGCCCTGCCTGTTCCTGGGGAGTTGGGGCAGGGCTGGGGTGTTGGCAGGGCTGGGTGAGTGAGCAGGAGGGCTGCCAAGCATCACTGAGGGTCCGTGAGCTGCCAGCAGGGTGGTGGAGTTCATTTGGGAGCCTTCTGTCACCCTTTTACCAGTGGCTTTGCTCTGCCCCAGCTCCACGGGTCCTACTGTTTAATCTCCTGTTCCCAAACCCTGTGGGGTGACCTGTGTCCCTGCCTGGCAGGCGGATCTCCATGATGAAGAACCTGCTGGCTCCCTACGAGCAGCGACCCTGGGCACAGACCAACTGGATCCTCGTCCGGCTGTGGCGGGTGAGCATCCTGCATCCCTGCCCCTCTCAGCACCTGGGGCTGCTGGGACACTGAACATTGCACTTGACAGTACCAGCAAAACTGTTTTCCAGCTCTGAGGTCTTTCCTTACCTCTTTTGCCAGGGCTGTGGCTTTGGGTACAGATACACACGGCTCCCACACCTGCTGAAAACCAAACCTGAGGATGCCAGCCTCCCCAGCCTGCAGAGTGAGTGGGGCAGGGATGGGCACTGAGGGCTATAATGGGGGCTGAGGGAGGACCAGCCTCTTCCTTAGCCACTGTCCCTATGGGCTAAGCCAGCTGTTGGGATAGTTGCCAAAGTACGGTGTTCCTGGCCAAATATCCAGGCCTGTTTTTTACAGCCTGGCCATCCCCAGCCTCTCTACTGGTGATTTGGGCATGCCAAATGGTGAGTTAGATCCATCATAAGTAGGGGTTCTGCCCTTCAAAGGAGAGGAGAGAGGCCCAGGACTGCATCCTTACCTGAATTTTAGCCTGAAAGAAAGCTCTGTGATGTGCACAGTGGACAGCTGCTGTAGGGAAGAGCTGTCACATTTGCTAAGCAGCAGGTGCCCTGTGAGAGGGAGCAGGTGCCCAAGGAGACAGGGCACTATGTAAGTTTGCAATCAGGGAATGTTTTATCCTGGCATCTGGCAGAGCCTGTCCTGCCTTTGGCACTGCAGTTTGGTTCTCAGCATTGTCACTGAGCTGAGGGCTTTCTCAGCTCTGTTGTGGCTGAGAAAGATGTGGGGAGAAGTTGCCTTTCTTGAGCTGAAGAACATGTCCGCAGCTTTACCCTCAGAGGTTCTGGGCTTGTGTGATACATTCCTGATCCCCTTCTGCTGTGGAAAAGGCTTTGTGCTGGACTTTGTTCCTGGAGAACTGCTCAGGGTTGGGGGACAGAAGGACAGGTGGCACATGGAGGTGTAATGGAGGTGTATGCTGAGCCCTGTCCAGGGAGCTGCCTGTCTATTCTAACAGCACTCTTGTTCTCTTTTCTCTCTCCTGCCCATGGTGCCCAGGAGATCTCTCTGTTGCTAGTTTCCAGAGTAAGTTTGTTGTGTGACCTTCTCTTGTCTGGTGGAGTAGCTTTAGAGAGCTCCCTGCTTCCCCTCTTCTGCCTAGAGAGACCCTTCTTTGTAGGCAGAGAGCTTCACAAGTGATTGTTTTCCTCACTTCCATCCCTGGGAGAAACCAGGGGTCTGTGCCATGTGTCAGCCTCTGAGACTGCATCATGGACCTGCTCTTGCACCTGTTTTACCAGGGTAACCTCTGGGTCATAGCCCTGCTGGAGGGGTTCCTCCCATCCTTGGAGGCTGATGGAGAAGCCATCCCACATGCAGGAGGGATCTCATGACCATCCCCTCACTGTCCTACTGCACATCCAAGCCACTGAGTGGCTGTCACCAGTCCTGTGGGGTGGTAACCAAGCTCAACCCATCCCGGGGAGCTCTGGGGCAGCAGCAGAGCTCCAGCTGAGGAGGCCTTGCTCCACACATGGTCAGGCTCCACAGAGTCTGAGCCTGAGCCCAGAGTGGGCCATGCTGGCTGCTGGGGACTTACTCTTGGGAGGGCTATTTTAAGGCTGAACCAAATCAATAATGAATGCTGATTTAATTGGAGAGGGACAGGGGACTCAAAGGTGTCCTTGAGATGCTGCCCAGGGAAGGAGGAGGAGATGACCCCCCCTTCCTTCACACCCATCAGTCTTCACCTTGTTGCAATTTGAGCAGTGGCAGAGTCAATGGGACAAACTGCTGAGCTAAGGAAATCCCTGTTTGTCTGGGTCTGCTGCTGCAGGCCAGTCTGAAGGGAGTGTAGGCCAATGCCTCTTCACTGGTGCTCCAGCTTTGTCCTGCCTTTGGGATGCTTCCTTGGAAGACTGCACAGGTGGGGAAGGTTTGCTCATGGTGCCTCACAACATCCATGAAACACCTAGAGACTACCTGGTCTCCACCACTGCCCTTTGCCTGTGCTCTTTTTGCTCACCCTTTGCCAAAGCTGAGCAGTGGATCCTGCCTGGCTTAGCCCAAGGGGGCAGAGGCTCATAAAGGCCAGCTGTGTCCCTGCTTGTTCCCAGAGTTACTCCTCAGCTCCACTGGCACTGAGCAGCTCTCATGCAAGCAGAGCTCTGCCTCAGTTTGTCTCCTGAGAGCAGATGGGGCTGTGTTCAGAGCTGGGGTGATTGTGCTTGGTGGCTGCTGCAGGAACTTGTTCTGATTTCACCATGACTTGTAGGCAGGGCCAGGGGCTGTCCTGGCACACCCAGCAGGAACAGCAGCAGTGGCTCCATGCCAGCTGCACCCAGCCTGGCTTGGAGAAGCAAGAACTGCAGGGTGGCTTCAGGTTGTATCACAGGGCTGCTCTGCCCAGGCCTGCTGCCCACGCACCCATCAGCTGGAGGGAGGGTAAGTGGGACCATGAGATCATCGAGCTGAGATGTTGTGCAACACGGGCCAGAGAGTTCACCCACATCCCCTTCCCAAATCCAGCAAATTGCCTGAGCTGAAGAGGACTGTCAGGAGGAGATCCCACTTTGATCTGACAGCACCACAAGCATCAGCTGGTAGTAGCTGAACTGTCCAAGCCCTTCTGATGGTGATTGCTGGCCCTCAGAAATAAATCCATAGCTTATGATTCCTGATAGGAGTCAGAGAATGGTTTGGATTGGAAGGAACCTTAAAGTTCATTCTCGTTCCAACCCCTGCCATGAGCAGGGACACTTTCCACTAGACCAGGTTTCTCCCATCCAACCTGGCTGTAAACACTTCCAGGGATAGGGCATCCATAACTTCTCTGGGCAACCTGTGCCAGGGCCTCACCACCCTCACAGTAAAGAATTTTTTCCTGGTATCTAGTCTAAACTTGGTTTCTCTCATTTTGAAACCATTTCCTCTGTCTTACCTCACCTTCTGTCTTCCACTGCTGCTGCCCTGCCTTTCTCTGCTTTACAACATTTTATTCTTCAGAAGAACTTGTGTACCAGGGTAAACTCATTTTCTGGTCCTTTTCAGTGGTGAAAAACACATGGCCTCTCTGTCTTAATCAGGAAGGGCTTTTGCTTTTCTGTGAGCCCTGTGAGGTGTTCACCCTTGCTTTCTTTTTAGCAGCCCCAGAGGTTTTGGTGTCATACAGGTGGGAACCTTCCCTGATATGCTGGTCACAGAACCAAAACTCACATTAACCAGTTTGCCAGGGCTTTGCTTTGGAGGCACACATGGATCACAGGAGCCCTGGGCCATCCTGGTGCCTCACACTCAACCTTATGGATCACTTATCCCTCAGATGCTGCCTGCTTTCCTTCTGCCTTGCCCCACAAGCCTTTCTTCCCTTTGGTCCTCTCTGAATGCATCTCCAAATGGGCACACTGACATGGGCTCACAGATACATCTGGAGCCTTTCAAAAACTCAGATTAGCTTTGGGTGGAGCTGCTTTGCTTCTGAATCTGGTTCATTTGGGGCTTTCTCCTTCTGTGCTCAAGCTCTACTGTAAATGCTGCAGTGTGCAGAGACCTCCTCAGGCTGCTGGCTGAGGTCTCACAATTAGCCCTGTTATAAATCTTGCTGGATCATTAGCAAACTATAAAAGCACATAATTACCTTCCTGTGATGAAAGTACATGACCCTGCTTCTTTACCGTTATCTAGTAGGAGCACTTATTGAAGGTTTCCACTTCTCTTGCTTTATTAATTTTTAACTCTCTCTAATAATGGGCTTCTGCTTCTGTTAGAATTTCTGCCATTACTACGTCTACTAAATAATTCTGCTATATTTTTTCCTATAGTTGAAAAAATTTTGCATTACCATGGTCAGTCAAGGATGCTTTATATGACTTCTCCATCTATTACCCCTTTTCTCCTTGCTTTTGCCTACCATTGCCTATGTTTGATTACCTTCACTTTACCTCTTATATTTTAATTTGTGTCTTTGCTTCATCATGCTCTCAGTGACCCTTTTAATTCAGGTGCTTGCTGGAGCACTGGGGTTTCTGGCTCCCTTATAATCTTCTTAAAGAACTCTGTTTTAATTCACTGTTTCCCCTGCCTAGATTTTCTTTTCCTCTGTTTTGTTTATGTTTTTGCAGAGAAGTTTCTGTTGTGGAAATATTGGATGTATCTGTAACCCATTGGTTCCATGCTCTGTTGCCCACATTAGATGTGTTGAGGTCAAAATTTCTGGCCTTGCAAACCTGCCAATTTCTGTTCCAATGACTGATGTTTATCTGTCATAACAAAGGCTCAGCCAAGATTGAGTGGCTTTTGTATTAGGGAGGTACAAATTTTGAAGCATTAATGACTTACTGGTGCCAGGATCAAGAAAGTTTCCCCATCACAGGCTTCCTGTGAGATGACATCCCTGTCTGCAGTGGCACATGAGGGATGTGGCATTGCCCAGGAGGGCAGTGGTCACTTGAGGTGGGTGGGAATGTCCCAGCAAGGGTGAACATATTGCAAATAAAGATGGACACAGCACCAGGACTGGGTTTTGCATACCGGTAATAATTACCTCATCTGGGAACTTGTGCAAGGAATGAAGCTGTTTGGGCTGTATATTCCAGGGCTTGTTCTTTATGTTGCTTTCAAAAAGTAGCAGTGATCTCAGCATCTTTAGATTCAGAATCCTCTTAGGATCAACAAAAGCCAAGGAAATAATTGTTTCCTGGTGTTAGCTTTAAAACCTTCAATAAACCTATTTACCTGTGGAGAGGTTTGACAAAAGGCACCAGTGTTTAATGCTCTTATAGTCTGGCACAGTCTGCCAGCACCAGGGAAATCATTTAAGAACCCAGAATTGCAGAATCACACCACTCATTGAAAAAAAGACTGTGAGGAAATAGTCATTGGCTAAAAATCAAGATAAAGCGAGTTACTACAAGCATAGGAGCATCCTTCAAAAAACCAAAGCTGCCTTCAAATGAGGTAGACTTTGGGCAGTTCATCCCAAGATCTGTCCTGACTTGCAGTGTTAGTAAAAGAGACACTGGCAACAGACCAGCAGGACAACACGCAGAGTTCTTCCATGAGGAGTGGTGATCTCTGCCTAGAACTGCTTTGGTACTTGAAGTCTGGAAAGGGACTACTATGTCAGCAGTTTTAATAAAAAGCAGTTTTTACATGCTGAAGGGAGTCTGGGGAAAAGAAGGCACTAAAAACTTAACCCTGCAAAAAGACCTTTCAATTCTGAATAACTGGGAGTGAAAACATGGATAGAATTGAGCATCACTAAGTGTAGAGTGGTGGAGTAAGAGAGTGCTGTGCCCCTTCATCCTTCCCTGACAGAGGAGACAAGGTGTGCCCCAGCTTTGACTCCTGGGCTTCTCCACTTGTGCCTCAGGACCAGTTCCTGAAGGTTATCCTTGAACTGGCAACCTGCTGTGATCTTTTAGAGAAGTGCAGCTTGATGTTCAGTCTGAGGAACAAATTACACAACAGGAATTATGAGGAAAGCAAACCAGAACAAAACCAAAACCTCATTATGCCTTTGTGCAAATCTGCCACGTGCTTCTAGTTTGGATGTTGTGCGTGCTTCTGATTCCACCTCTCCAGAGAAAATCTGGGAGAGATGTTGGGCTTCAGGGAGGGGTGACAAAAGGGACAAAGATGGGACAGTTTCCATGTGAGAAACTGCACTGGCTGGGGCTGATCCTGTTGAAGAGACTGTCATGAAGGTCTGGAATCACGGCTAGCTGGAGGGAATAACTGGAGAGAAGCATCTTGCTGTCTCTGCCACCAGAAGGAAGGGGTTACAGAGAATAAATATAACAAAAAAAGCAAGTAGGAGCCAAGCTCCAATCCAAATTCCTCCTGCTACACAAAGCTGAACTGTGGAATGTTGCTCTGGGACATGTTTAATGCTAAAGGCTTACACAGTTTCAGAGGACACTGAGCAGAAATCCCCAGAGGACCAATAAATATGTAAAAAGGACATGGCCAGACCCTGATCCACATGTAGCCAAAGGCTGAGAGAGTACATGTGGGTGGGAGTACGACATCAAAGACACTTGTTGTGATGAAATACCTTCAAAAATGAGCTTTTAGGCAGGATCAAAGCCAGGGCACTGCCCTGCTTGGGGTGATTATGCACTGTGGGATTCAGTGAGTGTCCTCCATAATAACAGAAGTTCATTGCACTTGCTAGTGCGTATTCACACGCACTATTTGTCCTGTTTCCATTTCAGATGATTGTCTCCTGTCATCCCTCCCTGGCTTTGCTAATCCCAGCTAGCAGTCTGCCTGTAGTTATGTCTTGCTTCTTGATCCCTAGGGATGTGATGGAAGTTGTCCTGTTTTTACTTTGCCCATGCTGGCCCTTTGAGTAGGCTGCAACCCAGAGAGCTTCTGCAGTCACAGCACAGCTTGTTGCTCTGGGCATGGCAGTCCTGCTGCTGCCAGGGTTTCCACCTGCTATTCCTAAGAGCTTCTAGTAGAGGAAAATGTAGTTAGATTGGGGTTTTTCCCTACAGTTGGTAAATCTGCTCAAATTTCTCTTTCCAAGTCCTGAGTTTTGGGCTGAACTCCAGGACCCTTCCCTTGTAGTGTTGAATGTTTCGTGAGCCACTTACTGACAGTGTGTCCTTCTGCTGGTGAGAAGCATCTGTTCTGTTTGTGCCCCCTTCTTTTCTCTGCCCATCCATGAGGGCTGGTGTCCCACACAGCCCTGACTCTGCTTTCCAGCTGCTGGGCCTGACCTCATGTGTGATCCTGATATTGAGGATGCCCAGAGATGAGATGCCAAGAGACCAAGGCGATGTGTCTGTACTTGGGCTGAACCTGGCCTGGGAGTGTGGGCAGCTCTGCCTGAACCTGCTAAGGGCAGAACCAGCCTCAGCTCATACAGAAGGCACTCAGGAGTGGGATTTACTGGATACCCTCCTCCCCAGACACAGGCAGACAGACATGGCCGTATGAGGCCAGGGTGGCTGTGCTGCCTCCGGGCAGCTGCTGCCACACTGGTATCAGGAGGAATTAATGCTGAACTGACCATGGGTCTCTGCAGAGCTGAGCAAGAGGGATGCTGAGCTGCAGGGCAGTCTCCTGTACATGTAGGCAGCAGCGAGCACGGAGGGCTCTTCCCTGGCTAATCCAGGCTGGCACTGGAAAGAAGTGCTGGGAGGCCCAACAGGCACGATCACTGCTCAGAATAGTCCTTGTGCCAGCCCCCAGCATCCTGCCATCTCTGCTTACTGTAAGGCACAAGCCAACATTTCCCAAGCCCAGGACTGGTCTCTCAGCCTGCCCTTGCCCCTCCCTCATGGCTGCCCTGGGCCCAGGCCACTGAAGCTGTTGCTGTCTGGTTTCAGAGCCGTGTCCCTCCACCTTGCTGCAGCGGCACATGGCAGACCTGCTCCGCAGCGACCGCAGCCTGGCCCCCAGCTTCCTCAACAGTGTCCTGAACCAGCTGAACTGGGCCTTCTCCGAGTTCATTGGCATGATTCAGGAGGTGGGTGTGCACCAGGGCTCTGGGATGCAGCACTTGATGGGTGCTGTGTCCTGCACACAGAAAGGCTCAAGGGACAACTCACTGGGCTGGGGGTCCCTTTTGGGAAGGGGCTCCTTTTTGAGCTGTCTCCATTGCTTGGCAGATCCAGCAGGCAGCAGAGCGCCTGGAAAGGAACTTTGTGGACAGCCGCCAGCTGAAGGTGTGTGCCACCTGCTTTGACCTGTCAGTGAGCCTGCTCAGGGTGCTGGAAATGACTGTCACACTGGCACCAGAGATCTTCCTCGACTGGAATCGCCCGTCCTCAGAGCTGCTGCTAAGGAGGCTTGCCCAGGTATCATCCTGTGTGGGGCCTGGGGAACCCTCTGCCCTCTCTACAGATGTGTGGTGAACTGGGGGTCCTGTTGCAAGTGCTGTAGTACTTAGAGCTGCTGCAGAACGAGTGGTGCTCCCTAAAATCTCCACACAATTTCTCCCCTCCTTTGCAACTGCTCTGGCCACAGCTGATTTTTACCTCTACTGGGAGGGAGGGTGACAGCTGCTTAAATCTTCCTTATGAGGGGCCAGTAAATACTGAATTCTCCTGTGACAAGCTGTGTCATGAAATCTGGAGAGAAGGTGTGGTATTTCTGGGTATGGAGCTGTGAAGAGTGTAGCTAGTTTCACAGGGTACACACTCCAGTGTTTGGGCAGGCATCTTGGTCCTTTATCCCTCAGTCCTAGAATATGGTACTAAATGTCTCCATTTTCCTGCCACAGTGACTGGCACTGCCCCATTCCAACTCATAACACCCCTTAGGCTCCAGTAAATTCGTTTCTTTTCTAAGGCATGAGCAGTCCTGGAAAGCCCTGAGGGCAGACTGCCCTTGTACAAGCTGGACTGGTGGAGAGCAGTGGGATGTACCTTAGCAGTACCCCAAAGGTTGATACTCAGGGCTCTGAGCAGATGAAACAAAGCAAGAGGTAGCCAGGTCTGGTACCATAATCATGAGGGAAGTGCTCAGCTGAGTGAAGAGGAAAGTGAGGGGCCCTTAGCAGGTGGCTTAGGCAAGCTGGGGAATGTGCAGCAGAGAGTGGGGTGCTGCAGTTTCCTCCTTGCTACCTGGTGCTGTTGTGAAGGTGTGCCTCACCAGGCCCACAGAGGGATGCAGTGTTCTGCTGTTGTGCATTGGGGCAGCAGGAAGAGGAATGCTGCATTTGAGAGATGGTGCTCAGCTTGCAGCAGTTGCGTCAAGCCTGGAGCAGTCCCTGCTCCTCCCATTGGGGGTTTGGATGAGAGCTAATGGTGGCTAATTAGGTATCATCACAGCTGATTCCATCTCTGCAGATTGCTCTCTGCATTCACCCCGTGCTTCAGAGCTGGTAGGTCCATCCTGCTGCCAGCTCCAGGTGGGGCAGACCTGGACTGTGCTTCACCTTGCTGACACTGCTTTTGCCCACGGCTGCCAGCTCACTTTTCATAGGCTCTGGCTGTCCTGGGGACTGCAGCTTCTGCTTGCCAGGAGCTTTTATCTGCGAAGGAGCTTGGTTTGTGCAAGAGAGGATTCGGATTTAGATGGAAGGTGCTGACATTCAGGTGTCTTGACCTCAGACTGACTCTTCCCTGGGATGTTTTGGTCTGGTACAACCACTGTGATGTGGTACCACTCCTTCCATGCCAGGGCCAAGCTAGGTTTGTGCTGTGAGCCTCCCTCTGTGCATCCACCAGCTCTCAGGCACTGAATCTGAACTACAAGGACATGCTGCCCCAAAGCTCTTCAGATGCTGCTCACAGGAAGGCCCATCCAGAATATACAAACCCTCTCTGCTTTTCCCTACACAGCTCTTGAACCAAGTGCTGAACCGTGTGACAGCTGAAAGGAACTTGTTTGACAGAGTGGTCAACCTCCGTCTGCCAGGTGAGTCCACGCTGCCCCTCCCTGTGGAAAACACGCTGGGAGCCTGCCCTTGGGAAGGGAGGGATGGCTTGTGCTGAAGGTTAGAGCAGAGCTGGATGGGCTCAGACCTCAGACCTGCCCTGCTCTGCCTGTCACACGGTGGCAGGAGCTCTTAGCTTTCTCTTTTGCTTCCATAGGGCTGGAGAGCGTGGACCATTACCCAATCCTTGTGGCTGTGACAGGGATACTGGTCCGGCTGCTGGTGGACACTGATGCTCAGGGGTGAGTGGCTTTTGCCTTCCAAAGCACGGGGTCTCTCTGTGTGGCCTTGCTCTGGGTGCTGCAGGGGGGCAGTGGGAGTTGTTGCAGGAGCAACATGGGGAGTGGAGACTAAAGTGAAATGAAGCTGGAGCAAGCAGAAACCAAAGAGCCACATTCCGTGAGCAGCTGCATCGCAGTGCTACTGCTGGGTGCAAAGCCCCTTCCTGTGGTGGTGGAAAGCCCTTGTGAGCAGTGGCTGTGGTGGAAAACCCTTGCAAGAGGTGGCTGTGAGATGCTGTACTGACAGCACATCTGCACCTTCCTCCTTGGGATGGGGTCTGGCACTGTGTGACAGGACAGCTGCTGGTGGAAGTTGTGGGTGCTGTGTGTGATAGAGCTGTGCTGATGTGGGGACACATCACACAGTGATGGCTGGAAGGGAGCTCATTGGAGCTCCTTCACCCTGGACCCCTCTTAGGAAGGCATCAGAATGTGTGCAGAGCTCTCTGGCTGCGCAGACATGTGCCACAAAGGTGAGATGAGTCTTCTCTAGGCACTTGGGTGATGCTGATTTTAAGTTGAAACAAATCTTGTCTTTCCAGTAGCCACTTATTCAGGGAGGCAGCACTAGGGGAGTGTTGTGGCTGGAGAAAGCCACAACTGACCTGATGTGTCTGTGGCTGCTTGTACCAAGTCCTGCAAAGAGGCTTATTCAGACACTCTGCAGCCCTGCCTTTGCTGTCTCCCAGTGTCATTTGCAGGTGTCTTGCCTGGTCACCGTTTGCTGTAGGCTGCTGTAAGAGATGGGATCTTCTCTCTGTGCTGTACATGCTGCTTGTTTTCATGTTTGGAGAACACAATAGTGTCTGGCTTTGCAGAGAGCAGAGTCCCATCTGGCTGAGCGGCTCAGCCCTGCAGCCAGTCTTTCAGCTTCTTCTCTCAAGGACTCAAAGATGTACACAAATATATCTAATTTTAACCTGCCTCCCGTGGCTGCTGCACCAGTCTTATGGCCCCAAGTGTGGCAGTGCCAAAACCTGGGCACAAGGTCATTCATCAGTGGCCTTTCTGGGCTGTGAACAGAGGTGGACTTTGCTTGCCCTCAGAACCTTGCCCCATGGAAAGAGCAAACATCATGCATTTGATGCCACAACTAGACACTTCTTCCTCAAGGGAAGGGGGGGTGATAAAATTGTTCCCTGAATGCCAGGATGAGAAGTCCTTCCCTCCCTGCCTCTCCCTTGAACATCTATCCCAGGTCAGGTCACTCAGTTTATCAAACTCCGAAGAGCACTGGGAAGATGGGAGTGGGATATCAGTCCCACTTTCCTTCCTAGCCTGCAGGGAGTCCTGAAGAGACAGAAAGCTTCCCTGAAAAGTCAATTGTGCTTTGGGTTTGTGAATTCCAGGCAGGCAGTGTCATCCCCAAATGGCACTGTCCCCTGTCTGCCAACAGCATCCTTCATGCCTTGGGCTGCACCATCACAAACCAGAGGCACTGTGCTCAAGGGAACTGGCAAGTCTCTGATGTTCAAGGGCTTTGTAGTCACTTCCCTGAGCTCTGGAAAAGAGAAATAGATGCAAAATAGTGGAATGATGTGTGAAAAGCATCATGTCCTTAAGGTGGACCTAACTGAGCGGGAGAAGCAGAAGGTGGAACAGGAGGAAGATCAGGGCAAAACATCCATAAAGCAAAATTCTTTTATGTGATTTTGCAAAGCCATGCACTAAAACTGAGGTTTGCTACGTCAGTGATCTATAAAAGGCAAGCAAATGTTGCAGGAGAGCCACTGAGGTCAATCAAGACAAAATAATGGAGGCAGGCAGCTTGGAGACCCTCTACTGCTGCCTGAGCAGAGGGGATGGCAGAGACCAGGCAGGGATCAAAGGCAGAGTGTCATGGGGAAGGAGAACTGAGCCCCCACGCTCTTGGCAGCACTCTGAATTGAGGACTGGCTGTTGTACCCCACTTATAGAGTGGTTCTGCTCTGTGCAGCCACACTGAGAAATGGCAAACAGAAATGGGATGGAGAGAAACCAAAAAACTGAGGCTTTTTTGCTGCCTATGTATTCCTCAAGGGCTCAGTCCTGGTTTCATCCTCTGTCCAAGGCACCATCACCACAGGGTGCTGAAACCTGAGAGGTGCTGGGGTAACAATCACCCAAAACGCGGGGAAATGGTGGATGTCAATGATGGCTGGCCCAGGCACAGCAATGGGAAGCATTCCTCATGCAGTAAGAGGAATGGAACAGGAGAACTCAAACCTTCCTTGCATCTTAACACTCTCATGGGAGATGATTGCCATGACTGAAGTGATTTAAAGGGTCCTGTATGTAACCAGGCTTTCCAGAGCAGACCCATTTATGTGAACTCATCTTTAGACAGCTTTCCTTTTTCCTTTCTCTCAATGCAGCAAGCAGGATAATAGGATGGGCTTTTGTCCTTCCCCAGAAGCACACTGCCTGGGCAGTGCTGAAAGCTGGTAGAAATCTCTTCCAGGTCCCATTTGGTAACTCCCAGATTGACAAAATTCATTAACAGAGATTTTCCAACCCACATTTGCACATAGGAACGTCCCTATGGGAATTAGCAGGAACAGGGTGACCCTGACTGGTTCCCTGTGAGGAGGCTGTGCCCCAAAGAATGAGGACACGGACAGGACCTTGGGAGACTTCCATGGTTTGGCTGTGTTTGTTTTTCTGGTTGCCTCTAACCCAGCAAGCAGACACTGTGCCAGACACTTGGTTGGAAGGTGCTGCAAACATCTGGGACACAGGGAATGGGCTCATCTGGTAGTGAAGGAATGAAGTCCCATTTATGGGATGAGAACATTGCAGTGGGGAAGTAAGTAAGAGCCGCGGCCCTGCCAACTCACACCGTGGTGTTATCAGGCTGCAATCAGATGCCTCAGCTGCTCCTTTCCCAGCACAGAATGCTCATCCAGGCATTGAGTCCTCTTGCTGTGGACTCCTGGCATCAAACACAGCCATTAAGCACAAGGAAAGGGAACGTTGCCCAGGCTGGGCTGTGGTGAGATGGTTGATCCATCATTTGCCATAGTCCCTGGATGGAGCAGGCTGTGCTTTTGAGAGAGCAGAGGTGCATTTCCTTGCTGGGTCAGGCCGGATGGGCAGCTGCTCGTGGGGAGTGCCTCCTCCCTGCCCTCAGGTCCGAGAGCTGTTGGGCAGCACTGGGGAGTGGCAGGGGCTGGCAGGGCCGAGGGCAGGGATGTCCCTTTGCTGCCTCTGCCAGCCTTAATGACTGAGTGGGGAGAAGAGGAAAGGCAGGATGTGCCAGGCTGAGCCAGAAGCTGGGCTGAATCCATGCCACAGACCCTGACTGTCTTCAGGCAGTATCCTCCCTCCGTTTGTCTGCTTGCTAAATAATTGAGCAGATTTTCTATTAAGCCTCTTTCAGAGTGAGCTAATGGAGCATCGTTGGCCAGAGCTAGTGTCAGGATCCTGGTGAGAGCAAGTGGCAGGGGAAGGGGTGAGGCCCAGAGGTGAGGCTGTGGTCCCCTGTGTGTGAGGGCATGCTGTAATTAGGACTGGCTTTGTGGGAAGTGAGTGGTCATCCCAGAGTGGAGATGAGGTGTGTTGTGTCAGGGCAGGGCACTGCTCTGCTCCTCCGGTGTCCCCCATGCTCCCTCCATCCCCTCAGAGGCAGGGAGGTGATCCTGTCAGGGTGAGGAGAGGGTTGGGACACATGCAAGGAGCCAGCCTGTACAGCAGTCTGTACAGGACAAGTCCTAAAGAGCCTTCATGGTGCATCTCCCAGGGACTTCTGCATGAAGGATGAAGAAGACAGATGGAAAAGCATTGTTCTCACTGGCAACATGGTGGTACTGGCCTCAGAGCACAGGACAGAGATCCTGGACCAGAAACAGCCATGCTGAGCCAGTGGGATGCTGAGCAGGAGCAGGTGGGACCTGCCAGAGGCAGCACTGGGCTGGTGCAATGTTGAGATATTTCTGTCTGGGTCTCCACACTCCTCTCCTTTGCAAACTACAGATGGGTGCAGAGAGATGGGCTGGGAGGAGACAAAGGGGTTCCTGGGGGAGAAACAGCACACTGGTAAGCAGAAAGGTAAGGAGGCACAAGACTGGGTGGGAGAGGAAGGCTGAAAAGACTGCTCAGTTGCTAAATGGTTTTGGGAGCACCTCCATTGGAAAGACAAGAAGATCCCAGTCTATAGATTCCTAAACAGCCTGGCCACCCACCTGTGTGCTCACATGGTGTTGGGACCTTGGGGCTTGGCTGGTCCCATGGACGTGGTGGTTTTCTGCATAGTTCCCATAAGACTTTGCAATTACTGATCCCTTAAACACTAATGCTCCCTCAGCAGTGTTGGTGGGCAAGCTGTGGTGCAAAGAGGTGCAGGAGTAGACATTTCATGGACCACACAGTCTGAAGGAGTCCTTGGTACCTTGCTCTAAAAGCTCAGAAAATGAGTGGTACTGCAGTTTTGAAGTGTGTAACATCGGGGTGAACGTGAGCCAGAGCACAGAACAATTATTATCTCTAGCCTAGGTTTCATGGTTAAAAAAGGAAGGTGGTCAGTGTTTTTACAAGCTGCCAGCTCCAAGTGCTGCATCCTGAGTGATGGGACTGCCAGGGTTGGGCTCTCCCAACTCCTTGGGGCTGTCAGGGCCATGGAGGCAGGAGCAGGCCTTGTGCTGGCCAGCACTAGGCTTTGCTGATTTGAGCTCTCTGGAAAACTGTGAGCATCGTAAGGAAAGGATCCAGGCCCTGCCGTGTCCATCCTTGGTGACAGGACAGGATGGGACTGGCATTCAGTGCACCCCTGTTGTCTTGGCTGAGGGTGAAATGCCAGCGGGGACAGGAGTCAGTGTTGGACACTGGTCCCCAAAGCTAATCCTTATCCCAAAGATAATCTTACCCCCACATGCTGGCACAGGTCCCTGTGTGCCAGTGAGCTTTGTGCTGACCCATTACTTTGCCCTGCAGAGTCAAGGAGCAGGAGGGAGGCTTGGCAGTGACCCAGGGGTGTAATTGTGGAGATGGCTGCCAGGAGAGGACAGTGTATTCCTTGGGGAACGTCCATAAGGTTTCCCAGCTCCTGCCTGTCAGAGAGGCTTTGCTCCTGGCTGTTTTTCCTTGCTGAGATGTTCTGCCTTTTGGGCTGCTTAATGAACTGCTCTGACAGTTGAAACTGCCTCCCAGTGCACATTGGATCAGCAGTGTGGTGTGGGATCCTTCCTGAGCATCAGGAACGTGTGAAAAGCAGCAGCAGGACTTTTCCTGGGTAAAGGCAGAGGGATCCCTTGAGGGCAGCACAGATACAAATCTCAGAGCAAGCTCCTGGAAATCAAGCCTCATCTTTCCTGCAGGGATAGGAGAATTGAAGCCAGCCTAGAAGAACTCTCCTGGGCTTTTTCAGGCTGCTGTGTCTCTGGAAAGGCCCCTGGGAGCTTTTCTTATGCTCCCTGTGCGTTCCCCAAGCTTCGGTCATTAGCCTCAGGTGAGGATGCAGGTTTGCAGGAACACTAATGCCTGGGAAGCTGATATTGGCAGTGGGGAAGGGGAAGATTTTTGGGGAGACAGACAATGATGGTGATAATGGGTGAGTAACACTCACTCCAAGGCCCAGTGCAGCACTTCATCTTTCCTTCTGGAGGAAGATGTGCTTAGATATGGCACATGCTCTGGCACAGGCTTGGCACTGTCTTGGCAGGTGCCAGCCACACTTGGGGCAGTGCCCTTGTCTGGTTTGGACCTGAGCTCAGTCAGCTGGGTCACTTCTCTTTCCCAGATATTCCCAGGTCAAATTCAAACCTTCCTTCCCATGGGATCCTTGCCTGGGTGTGAAGCCAGGGGTGATGGCAGCACCTCAGCTCCACCCTCAAGGTGCCACCCACCTCGGTGTGCATCACCCCTGGCAGCCCCCGGTGTGGCCGCACGGTGTCCTGGGCCCGTCAGGAGGCTGGGCTAACGCGAGGTGACAGGGCCAGCGAGGTGACAGGGCCAGCGGTGGCGGGTGTGGGGCAGTGAGGGCCCAGCCCAGCGGGGGCTGTCACTGTGCATCCGTCACCTCTGCTGGCCGCGGGGCGCGATCGCACGGAGCCGCGCAAGGTCACTGTCAGGAGCGGCGCTGGGAGGCCAGGCTGTCTCAGGAGAGCTGCTCTCCCAAACACTCACCCCTCCTTGGATGGGGGGAAGGTGGTATTGACAATTCATTTGGGCATAAAGTTGAGTTTTTGCTGGGAAAACAGCTGCTTGTTTCCTGGCCAGAGAAGTTGAAAGGATGTGTGCTAGTGTGGTCCCAATGCCACAGGGTTCTTCCCCTCCTGCCAGTCACAGGGCTGCCAGCAGCTCTTGGGACCAGGACACTCAGCCATGGGAGGGGGCTGCAGGTCTCTGAAGGGTCCTGGTCCCCATGATGTCAGAGCTGTGCTCCTGCTCACAGTTGGTAGCCCCAGCCTCCCCTGTGCTGCATGTGATAGCCACATGCTCCTGCTCCAGCTGTGGATGGGATACTGGTGACTGGCTGATGGGTAGGATGCCTTTATCCCTCTATGGGATCAGACGGGCATTTGGCGGGGGGGGGGGGGGGGTGGGCAGAACCACTCCCTGTTTCAGGAAGAGGCAAGGGGGGGTGCCAGGGAAGGCAGCACAGGTAAAAGGAGTGGAGGCTCCATCTGCAGGGAGCACTAGGACTAAGCCAAAGGCAGTGCCAGTCCCATCCCTAGCAGTGCCTTTCTCCTGCACCCAAACCCTGCTTGTTCTTTTTGGGGTCTGGATGTACCCTCATGTCAGTCAGTGCTGCTCCTTCCCCAGCTCCCAGGCCTCATTCTGGGGACCTGTACTCCCAAGGGCAAACCACTGGATGCTTCTGTCTCACCAGCACCAGGCCACCAGCACGTTTAATCCCCTTGCCGAGGCCACCTGAAGGCCATTTGATGGGAGCAGAGGCTGCCAGTCCAGTGCAGATTGCCTGGCTCCATGTGCTGGGCCTGCAGGAACTCAGGGCTCCCTCAGACCTCAGCCTCCCACCGCTGTGCCCGTGAGCTGCACACTGCTGCAAGGGCAAGGAGACACTCAGCCCAGCGTGAGCTTAAAAAAATAGGCATTTTTATTCCAATGGAACTAGAGAATTACGACCCAGGAGAGGGGAGGATTACTCACATTTATCGATAGGCTGATTGGTTACTGCCTAAATAGCTGTGCTTGAGCAGCCTCAAGGAGAAGCAGCGAAGAGCGCGTGGTGCATCGGAGACCTCAGTGTCCTTGGTGGCACAGGGAGCTCTGAGCAATGCGGGCTGGGGCGCTGTGTCTCGTCACCTAATCCTGCCTTGACCATTTACAGCTTCTCGGGAAGCAAAAGCTGGTAAGGTTTGCTTGGCTGCA
Organism: Sitta carolinensis; assembly: GCA_032173965.1. NCBI lineage: Eukaryota > Metazoa > Chordata > Aves > Passeriformes > Sittidae > Sitta > Sitta carolinensis. The sequence continues at coordinate 3,709,116 of CM063293.1, forward strand.
TGGCTGGTCGGGCGCTGAGCTCCATCCCTCCTGCGTGGCCACGTTTGGGGAGCAGTGTGTACCCCCTGCTTGTGATGGGGTCACAGTCCCCTGCTCCCAGCCGTGACATGCTGATGGCAACGGGCGTGTGTCGAGAGAGGACGGTGGCATCGCCGTTCCTGAGGACCCTGGCATGAACCAGGACAGTGTCCCGCTTGTCATGGCTATTCCTTGGCCTGGGATGTCTGTGGCAGTGGTGTCAGGTTGGGCATCTCATGCCTGGTGACGTGGCAGACCCCCAGGCCTTGTGTCACTTTAGGAGGGTGGGTGCCAAAGGAAGGGGTTTCTACAGCATGCTGGGTTCATCAGTGTTACCCGTGTGCTAACAGGGCTATTGCCAGTGGATTGTGCAAGGCGCTCTTGCTGGGCACCAGTGTGCCTGTGGCCCAAAACCCACCAGGAGCCCATGGCTGAAGTGGTTGTAGGTGATGTCAATCACTCCCATGGGTCATGGGCAATTCAAGAACTCGGGATGCCAAATACTCCTGTTCTAGCAGCGATGGAGGAGACCAGCTCTCAGGAGGCCTCAGCTCTGCTCCCTGCTCTGTTCCACTAAGATACAATGGGCGTATCAGAAAATACAGAGCTGATGGACTCTGAGTCTGACTTGAGCTGCAGGACCTTGGGGTGCTTGGGGTCGGGAAAGTCCTCGCCGAGGGCCAGGCGGATCTTGCCATTTTGTGTCTCCCTGATGGGCTCGAGGAAGACAACGTGTTTGTTGGTGCTGGCCTTGCGGTTTGGCCCGTCGGTGGCAGGGGGAGTGGTGCTGAGGATGGAGACTGGGCACTGCACTCCTGGGGGGGGCTGAGCGGGGCAGGCTTCTTGCAGCAGCCCAGGCAGCGGCACGGCGTGAGGTACAGGTAGATGATCACCAGCACCAGGCTCACAATGCAGCCCAGCAGGGTCGTGAGGCCAGTGCTGAAGGTCTCCCCAGCTGCCTTGGGGTAGAGGACGGTCATGTTGACCTCGCACATCCTGCTGAAGTTGTAGGGGCTGTTCATGGCCAAACCTACATAGACCCCGAGAGCCAGGGCTTGGCTACAGCAATCCTCAGGCTGCCGTTGTGATAGACCTCCAGGGAGAGATTGGTGTTCCCTGGGTGTCTGATGGGCTCATGCTGAGGGGTGATCCACATGTAGGTGGTGGCTGCATGTGGCTGGCTGCTGTTACAGGTGAGCAGGACAGGCTGGCCCACCATCACCTCCAAGTGCGAGAGGTGCGCGTCTTCAGCACTCGCAGAGCAGTTCTCAAACATGTGGCTGTGTTTGAGGAACTTGATCAGGGACCGGGGCACGTTGTCAGACACCTTGCAGGTGTGTTCCTCAGAGAAATCTTTCACGGAGCTGAATCCTCGCTGATTCCAACGCTGAAGCATCAGGTAGAGCGGGCAGCTGCACCTGATGGGGTTGTTGTGCAGGTACAAGCCATTGCCGATGTTTTCGGGCAGAGCTGCCAGCACCTCCACCGGGACACTGCTCAAGTTATTGGAGGAGAGGTCCAGCGTGCGGAGGTTGTAGGTTCCCAGCCCCTGCACCGCATGGAAGGGGAAGGTGGTCAGGTTGTTCCAGCTCAGGTAGACTTTCCGCAGATCACTCAGCTTGGCAAAGGCGTTTTCATCCACCCGTGTGATGCGGTTGTTGTAGAGCAGCAGCTCCTCCAGGCTCACCAGCGCCTCGAAGTAGTGCCTCTCCACGGCGTGCAGGCGGTTGGAGGACATGTCCAGGTGCCGCAGGAAGGAGGCATTGTGGAAAGCCCGCAGGGAAAGGTCCCGAATCTGGTTGTGGCTGATGTGAAGGGCCTCGAGGTGCGGGAGGGCAGCCAGCCAGCGGTCGTGGAGCTGGGTGAGGGCATTGTGGCTGAGGTCCAGCGTGGTGGTGGTGGGCGGCAGTGCCTGGGGCACCCGCTGCAGCATCTGCCGGCTGCAGCTCAGCAGGTCAGAGGTGCAGATGCAAGCGTCGGGGCAGCGGTGGGGCTGCGGGGAGGCTCGGGGGGCGCACAGCTGGAGCAACAGCAGGAACAGCTTTGCCACCCGCGGCCAGACCGGGTCCGCGGTCACCGGCGCGGACATTATGGCGGGCAGGAGCCTCTGTAGAGCCCGGCGGCACAGCCAGGCTCGATGAGACGCGAGAAAAAATCTGCCGCCGTCTCTTGTCTCTCCCCCAGTGCTGGCTTGGCTCTTCCAAGCATCCACAGCCGCCCTTTTGCACCCCGCGAAAGAGGATCCCGATTCCAGCCGTAGGGTTTGAAAAGACCTAAAGGGCGGCATCTCCCTGCCCGCCTCTGCCGAGGGTCACCCGAGGCTGCCTCGTACCTGTGCTCCGGCCGGCCGGGCGCTGCCGGGGGTCGGGTGGGCGCCGGCGATCAGCATCAGGGGCTGAGGGGCTCGGGCGCTCCGGGGCTGTGTGTCGGGCTGGGCGGGTGCTTCGCTGCCTCCTGGAGCTGCTCATCCCTGGAGTGCGAAGTTTCTCAGGGCTCAGCGCCGCCGGGGCACATCCGCACGCTGCGACCTCCGGGGAGCCTCGTGCGGTCCCTCCCGGGCAGCATCCCCGGCCGCCGGGCGCGCTCCGGGAGCGCGGTCCCGCTCCGGCCCCTATTTACGCGCGGGCGGTGCGCAGCGAGGGGGCCGGGCGGGATTCCATTGGCCCCGGCGCGGGGAGTGGTGGCCGCGGCGGTGGCCCTGGCACGGTCCCTGTCCCCGTCCCTGGCCGTGGCCCTCCCTGCGAGTGGGCAGAGCCATGCGCAGCCCTCGTCCCCAGGGGAGCTGAGGACCACTTCGGTGTGCAGCCGCCGGAGAGCCGCGACCGGCTGTAATCCATAAATCCACTGCCCAGCCTCTGGCAGAGCGCTGGAATAAACCCGTCACCTCTGGGACCCCCTCGTGTCACATCCTGCACCCAGGCTGGGAGTGGGGATGGCGGTCACCCCCCGGTGCTGCTCCTCTCCCAGCTGCAGTCCTTCCTGCTGCCCTAATCCTCAGCACCCCATAGCTGGAGAGAGCAGGGGGGCTAAGCCCGGTGGGGTCCCCACGGCAGAGGGGGAGCCGTGGGCTGCTGGCAGGGAAGGAGTGTCCATAAGGGTGAAGGACACGGAGAAATGTCATTATCCAGAGCTCAGGCGGTTTAGTGGGAAGAGGAGAGCTGGGGAATTGGTTTCCATTAGGGCAGCAAAAAGCTAATTTGGCGGCTGCGGCTGCTGCGAGTCAAGGGGCTGTTAACCCCCTGTGCCCCGGCTCAGCCCGCGCTGACTGGCGGCTCCCTTGCCCCTCCTGCCTCTGGGGCAGCTCTGCTTGCCCCTGGGCCAGCCACAGAGCCAGCTCTGCTCCTTGCCGGGGGCTGTTACCAGGCCACAGCACTAGTGCCCAAGGGAGACACTCATTAAGGTGACCTTCATCTGTCCTGGCTGTACCCACTGAAGTCAGGGAGGGCCACAACTCCTCCCTCCTGCCTTTTGGGGGGACCCACTTGCCCTGAGTGCACCTTGAGCTGTCCTATTGGTGCAGGAAGACCCCAGCCCCTGTTGTGAGGCTCTCCAGAGTATCTCCCCTGAGGTGCTGTGACCAAGGGCAACACTGGATGCTTCAGTCACCCTGCAGCCACCCAGGCTCAGGCAGTGGCCCGAGGGATGCAGCCTCAGCAAGTGCTGAAGCATCACATCGATCCCTGGAGCCTCTGAGTCGGGGTGGCAGAGGAGGAGGAGGATGGCTGCTGCTCTTTGAGCATGTTCCCCTGGCCTGGGGGGACACTGGCTGGATGTGGGAGGTCTGGATGTGGGAGCACGGGGTGGGTTGGCTGAGGTGTGTGTCCCTTGGCAGGACGGAGCGCGCGACCGCGGTGCTGCTGGCAGATCCCTGCTTCCAGCTGCGTTCCATCCAGTACCTGCTGGGCCACGCCGAGCCCTCGGCCCTGGCAGCGGCCGCCCCGGCCACGGACAAGCGCCACTTCTCCCTGCACACCTGTAAGTGTTGGCCTGCACAGGGAGCTGGGCTGTGCTCAGCACCCACCCACAGCAGGGGAGGGAGGAACGGGGCTGCTGGTGTCTGTGGCCCTTGCAATGTCCCAGCCCTTCTAGTCCTGGGGACAGGTGTCTATGCCCCTCCTCCAAAGTAGCGCTTTGGATGGGGATGTATCCCGTGCCAGCCAGTAGTTCTGCCCTTCTCGATGCCCAGTGCTCCCTGTCCTGGCTGGTCCCCAAGGGCAGCTGCAGACCCTGTGCATCACTCAGCAGCCTCAGGACAGCCTGAGGATCCCATCCACCCCACACACACCCAGTTTGTCCCCCCAGACACAGAGTACATCAGTACTGAGGAGCTGGCAAAGGTGGAAAAGATGCTGAACCATCTGAGTGAGGAGTCCAAGCAAGCAGCTGCTACCACACTGGTGAGTCCTCCCCCTGCCCCAGCCCTATCCCAGTCTTTGACAGCAGGCCTGGACACGGGACTTTGGATGCCACCACTAACTGCCTGGTGACCCCCACAGCCCACCAGCGAGGAAGACCTGTGCCCTATCTGCTACGCACACCCCATCTCGGCCATCTTCAGGCCCTGCTCCCACAAGTCATGCAAGTGAGTAGCTCTCATGTCTGACTTCCACCAGGATGACTGCCAGCCCCTGGCCCTGCCCTGTGCTGTTTGGGTGGGGGCTGATGCTCTTTCCTCCTTTGTCCCAGAGCCTGCATCAACCAGCACCTGATGAACAACAAGGACTGCTTCTTCTGTAAGGCCACCATCACAGGGGTGGATGACTACACGAAGCCAGCCAGCTCGTAGAGCCCAGCCCCACACCATGGGCTCCCCCAGCTGAGCGGGACAGCCCCCCTGCCTCACGCTGGCTTCTCTCCAAACGCTTGCCCTGCTCAGGGCTGTGGGACCCTCACCCAGGGGGTCAGGACACAGCATGGAGCAGCAGTGTGGGGCGGGAGGCTGCAGGGGGGGAGAGGCCAGTGCCCAGCAGCCTCTCTGCCCCGTTCTCAGGGAGGGGAGCCCAAGGCCTCGACTCTGCAGCAGCGCTGGGAACACATGGCAGCCCCAGGGCCAGGGCAGGGCAGCCGAGCTGGGCGTTCGGGCTGTTAACTTGCCCCTGGCTAGGGGCTGACTTTATGAAAAGCAGCATTAAATTATTCTTCCTTATGTGGTGCCCTGGAAGATGGGAAGGGGAAGCCCCCGGTGTTGGGGCCACACTCAGGTGATGCTTAACAGTAAATGGAAATATAAATATTTAATCCAAGGAGAGCTGGGAGTGCAGGGCCTGCGGGGGCTGCTACATGATGATGCGTGGCTCTGGCACGGACTCGGCAATGGATTTGTGTGGCAGCACATTGGCCCCGTTGAGGTAGAGCTCGTCGTTGACGATGACATCCTCGCCCAGCACAGTCACATTCTCCATGCGCACCTGCCCCAGAGAGGCCCTGTCACATCCCTGGTGCCAGTGCCAGGCTCCTGCTCCTGCCTGCAGGGACCACATCCCTGCAGCTGCAGCCCGAGGAGGTGGCAGGGCAAGAGCTGAGTCCCAATCCCCTGCGGGGACACCCATGTCCTCACCCCTGCCCCACAGAGCAGCTCCAGCCCACGATGCAGGACTCCAGCCAGGAATGGGAGCGGATGCGGGCCCCTTCCAGCACAGTGCAGCGTTTGATGCGCACCCCGTCCTCCACCACCACACCAGCCCCGATCGTCACGTTGGGGCCGATGACACAGTTTGCCCCAATCTTGGCACTGGGGTCCTGGAAGGAAGGAGGGCTGTGTCAAGGTTGGGAGGGCAGACAGCTCTTGGCATTAGCCCATGCCACTTGGCCAGCCAGGGAAGAGGAGGGCACAGCTTGAGGATGGCAGCGAGGACAGCGGTAGGACAAGGCAGAGAGCTCATGAGGTGCCTGGGGCTGGTGTGCTGGGGGCTGGCACTTACCACCAGCACATTCCCTACGACACCAGGCCCCGAGTGCAGCTTCTCAGGGTGCTGAGCCCGCAGCGCCTGCAGGTACATGCACATGCCCGTAAGGAAGTCCTTTGGCTGCCCAATGTCCATCCAGAAGCCTGTGGGGACAGAGCCACGGTGACAGCCCCCAGCGTGAGGGTGGCAGTGCAGGCAGGACCCCTGATGCTGCCTGCACTGTGCACAGGGCCTTACCCTGTAGCTCCATGGCGTAGAGCTGCCCATCCTGTGCCATGGCTGGGAAGATCTCCTTCTCGATGGAGGTGGGGCGCAGCTGCAAGGATGGGACACAGAGCTGAGCAGGGGGCACAGCCCCTCAGCCTGGCCCAGTCTGGCACCCCAGCTTGTACCTGGATGCGTTGCAAGATGCCAGGGCTAAATATGTAGAGCCCAGCATTGATCTTGTTGGACACAAAGACTCGCGGCTTCTCCACGAAGCGGCAGATGCGGCCAGTGTCGGCCTCGCACACCACCACGCCGTACTTGGCCGGCTCCTCCACGCGGGTCACCACCAGCGAGCCCTCGCCGCCGTGCTGCCGGTGGAAGCGGGCCAGCGCCGCGAAGGGGAACTCGCAGATCACGTCGCTGTTGAGGACAAAGAAGGGCTCCCCGTCCTCGGCCAGCAGGTCCCGCGCCAGCGCCAGCGGCCCCGCTGCGCGGCCGTCAGTGGCGCCGCGGGGACGTGGTAAGCCCAGCGCCCGGGTCCTGCTGGCCCCACCTCTGCCCGTCCCAGCATCCTCCCCCAAGTCCCCGGTCCCTCTGGGTCCTCACCCGGCCCGCTGTCCCTGGTCCTGCCCAAGTCCACCCCTCCCGATTCCCCTGCTCCTCCCGGCGCTACCCATCCATAGGCATGCTGCTGCCCATGGTGTCCCACTGCCGCTGTCCCCCAGCCCTATCCATCCGTACCCACTCTAAAGCCCACGGTGCTCCTCTCCCAAGGCCCTTAGTCGTGCCGTATCCATCCCGGTGTCATCCCCCAGCACCCACCCTGCTGTCGCTACACTTCCTCCATCCCGCCTGCGCCCGCCCTCCAGCTCCAAGCTCCTGCTCGAATCCTACCTGTGCCCAGCGGCTCCTTCTCGTGGGACATGGAGATGCGGATGCCGAGCTGCGGGCACAGGGTGAGCGGCGGGACAGGCCGGGTTACGGGGGGAGGCGGGGAGAGGCGGAAGGGCCCTTACCCGTTGTTCCTGCTCCCGCATGGCGGCCTCCAGCGTGTCCGACATGTAGCTCACCGCCAGCACCACATGGCTGACGCCCGCCTGCGGGAGCGCGGGTCAGCCGGCGGCGGGGCGGCCCCCGCGCCCCCCGCGCCCCGCGCCCCCACCTGCCGGAGAGCCTCCAGCTGGTGGAGCAGCACCGCCTTGTTGCAGAACTCCACCAGCGGCTTCGGCCGGCTCAGGGTCAGCGGCCGCAGCCGCGTCCCGAAGCCGCCAACCAGGATCAGCGCCCGCATCCCGCGCGTCCCGCGTCTCACGCCAGCGTCCCGCACCGACACGTCAGCGTGGGGCGCGCCGGGCGCGTCACCGCCGAGCAGCACCGCCCCGCCCGCCCGCCCCCGAAACACCGCCTGCCCGCCCGGGCCCTGCCTCCCGCCGGGTCCTACCGCCCGCCCCCGAAACACCGCCTGCCCGCCCGGGCCCTGCCTCCCGCCGGGTCCTACCGCCCGCCCCCGAAACACCGCCTGCCCGCCCGGGCCCTGCCTCCCGCCGGGTCCTACCGCCCGCCCCCGTAACAGCGCCTGCCCGCCGGGCTCTGTGTCCGCCCCGCACACTCCCCCGCCCAACCGGGCCTTAAGGCCCGCCCGGGTTCCACCGCCGTACGGCCCGGTCGTTGCTGCAGCCACTGCACCCTGCCCGGGCCCGACGCTCCCTCGGGACGCAGCAGCGACGCGGCGACCCCGCTGAGAAGAGAGCAGCGGCCACGGCCGCACCGGACGGGATGTTCATCCGAGCCCCCCAACCCCAAGGCTCAGACGGCGGGAGAGGCAGGCACGGCACGCCGCGGACAAAAACAGATCCTTTAATGGTTTTTGGTTCTCTGTGAAGCACAAACAGGGTGGTTATTCATGTAAAAACAAACGGGGCCAAGGCTATGTACAAGCTGCGGAGTCGCACCGCGGTGGTCCGAAGGGGGGAGGCGGCCCCTACTGAGCACCGGCGGCGTGGCCCGTCCGTCACGGCCCAGTGAGGTGGGAAAGGGGAGGAATGAGAGCGGGGAGACAAGGACATGCACAGACGGGCGGCGATGGGCCACGCTGGGGCAGGGCCAGGGAATAATAGGGGTTGTGGGTACCTACACCCCAGCACTCACCCAGCCTCGCTGCCTCCTGCAAACCTGCTCCCTGAAAATCCTGCGAGTCCTGGCAAGGTAGGGACCCGCAGGAGCAATGAAGTAACCCAGTGCAGGGCAGCGTGCCATGGATAGCAGTCCTTGTCCAGAAGGTGGGAAGGGAGCAGTGGCTTGGGCAGGCGTTGAGCTGGGAGAGAGGCAGATAAAGCGGGCAGCTCTCCTGTCCCCTCCCACACCAGCGCCACAGACCTGTGCCTGCTGTGGCAGCCGTGCTTTCCGAGCGGCCTCTGCGCACATGGAGTCAGCATACATGCGACATGCGAGTATTCCCCAAACAAGTTTTCCTGAAGTAATTAAAAAAACCCAACCCTGGCCTTGTGGGTACACAGGGTAACGGTAATGCCGTGGAACAAGTCAGTGAGAGCAGGAGGGAGCAGCCAGAGCCCCAGCACAGAAACAGGTGCTGAGGTGGAGCAGGGTTCGGTCCGGTACCACCAGGCCAGAGTATCAAACGTTAGCTCCTCATCAAAGGAGGGTGGGGACATGGATTTTGGGAGACGCTGTCTCCGTGAAGCAAAGCTGAACAGTCAGGCAGTGGTACTGAACAGTCAAGACAGTGGCACGCACTGCTCAGCTAAGTCACCCCTCACCTGGCCCCTGGAGACCCTCAGAGAGGAGATGGGGATCAGCCTGAAGCCTCAGCCTCCCCTTCCACCACCCCCAGACCTGTTGGAAGAGCAGGGCCTGAGGGCAGAGGGTCCCCAGGGGAAGAGGGCAGCTTTGTGCTAGAGGGACATACTCTGTACTTTACAGGAGGGGAAGGGTTGAAATGGTCCGAAATGCCCCGCTGCACAGCTGGGGTCATGTTAACTGCTACAGATACTATTGCTAGCCCACGAGCTGAGTGCTTGCAAGTCAGGGGTCTAGGGCAAAGTCACTCCTGCACAGCCCTGTGCCTGACCATGCCAAGCCATGCCATGCCATCAGGGAGTGAGCAGACCCCAGGCTCAAGCACCACTCCACATGTGTGGCATTCCCTCCGGGTCACAGCTCTGCCAGGGACTGCATTTGGTCATTTCATTTCCGTGTTTGGGGTGGCTACTCACAGTGCCCAAACAGCAGAAAAAGGCAGCATCAAAAGCAAAGCCTCACTGGCAAAACCCAGGGCAGGGCCAGCAACACCGAGCACAGGGACCAGCACCTGACTTCTCACCAGTGGCCCCGCAGACGCTGCCAACCGTCAGGCAAGAGCCCTTTCCAAATATCTCAGGAGAAATTCAAAGAGGAAGCTCCTGAGGCAGGAGGCTCCTCAAACTAGAGCTCCAGCCTCGTCAAGAGCCCTGGGCTCTCCTGCTTTCTCTTCCCTAGGTCCAGGTCCTCCCTCCAGAACATGGGATGAATGAAGAACCGGGACACCTGACAGCCAGCAGGCATCTACAGAGCCTCCTACAGAAAGCAGAGCAAGTGCAGTCAGAACCATCTGGTCAGCACAAGGAGTTCTTCCATCCTGCCTCACCTCAGCTCTTCTATCCAAGTACATTTAAAAAACAATGGAGCGATACAGTTGTTTAAAACCAAATTTGTGTGTGTTTTTCCTGTGGTAGTGGGTGGTCTTGTCTGCTCCTGCCACCAGCACAAGATAAGAGGCCACAGCCCAGGGCTACTGGTTTTCCTCACGCATCTGTTCCATGATGTTGATGAGGCTTTCCAGCCCAAACACGTAGCCCATGTCGGGTCCGTCATGCACAGTGGGGTCGTCGCGGAAGCCTTTGAAGGTGCTGTGTGCAAAGTCAATCATGCGCACATCCACCTTGGGCTGGCCGGAGGAGCCGGGCTCCGAGCTGCCGCCCTCCTGCAGGCTCTCGGGACAGAGCCCTTCAGGCGCGCCTCCGGCCGGCGCTCCACCAGCGGCCCTGCCCGGCTGTCCTGCCCGTCGTAGATGATGAGGAGGGAGCTGGAGTAGAAGCGGTAGGAGGCCTGTCTCTCCAAAACCGCCTTCAGGCTGCGCAGTTTGGCCAGGACAGGCTCAAAGAGGTCCTTGCGCAGCTCAATGCCGTTGTGGAGATACTGGTAGAGGGCATTGCGGAAGCCTTCGATGGAAAGGCCACGCCCATAGTATTTATTCCTGCATAAGTAATGCCCTGTGTCCAACTGATAGACCTGGAACACCAAAGGAAATGCACATGAAGTGGGAGCAACAGGCTGAGGCCATGCAGAGAGCCCTGAGCTGTCCTGCACTGATGGGGCAAGGGGAACTCATCCTAACCCCATTATGAGTGGGTGGGAGCAGGACACAGCTCTGCCCGTTCCCTGAATCCCAAAGCAGCTCATGCGTGCAGCCCAAGGGCATACTCAGGATGCCTGTGCACTAGGCCTCTGCCAGGACATCCAAAAGGGGCTCACCAGTCCCAGTGCCCCAAAAGACATGACACAACTGAACCCAAGAGTTAAAAAGCCAAGTTTTACAGCAACTCAGACAATCCTCTGGCAGCAGGAGCTGCCAACACCTACTGCCATTGCATGGCAAGTGATTAATGAGGAGCCCTCATTGCTTCAGAGTCTGTGGGCAGAGATCAGGGTTACGAGATCTGGTTCCTTCAGCAGGTGGGAAAAGGAACGATTATTGCACAGTAGCAAACCATTGTGCACAGGATCCAGACACAGCAGAGCAACTTTTAAACAATCAGTGCAGTACAGAAGGAAAAGTCAGACGCCTCTGTCCCCAGGTACTGTGATTCTGGCTGAACACTAAGCCACAAAAGTAATTTTATTAGAAAATCCCCTAACTGCCTTTGAACAAAAGAGCTCTGGACAAAGCAGGCCATCTCAGGAGAAGCAGGTTCCTTTGTTTCAGACTTAAAAATGAAGACAAAAATAGCATGAATGCTGATGTACCTACCTACAGTGGGAGGTTAAAATCCAGTGCTCAGCAGGAAATACTAACTGGGAGGCTTAATGGAGCTGTGAAAAGGAAGGTACAGCATCTGCAGCCTGGGGATCCCTACCTGCATCCCACACACACGCACACCCAAGGTGGCAGAAGTGCTCTGTTCACACTTCTTCATCTGCCGAGCAGCCTTCTCCTCAGAGGCATCATCTCCATGCTGTCTGGTCCCCATCTTCAGGTCAAGCACACAGGGAAGCTTGAAGTGATGCACCACGTTCTCCAGCAACAAGAACTCTGGGATATGTGTCAAGGAGAGCTCACTCACCAAAGACAGGGACTTGGGCTAGCAGGAGATAGGACTGGGCAACAAATAGGAACCAAAGAACAGACAAGACAAATGGCTTGGTAAGTTGAAGAAAAGGACAAAACCCAAACAGTGGACCCAGGCATTGACAGCTGGTGGAAGGAAAAAAGCCTAGAAAGTGAAACAACCAACAGCAGGAAGGTCACATGCAGTTGTACTGGAAACTCAGAGGGGAAACTGAAAAGCAAAACACTGGTGTCAGGAAGGACATAGTATGCCAGTAGGAATTGCTGATCCATTAAGAGAGAGCTTAAATTCTAATCAAATTAGCCTTCTGACCATATGGATAAACAATACAGAGCACACAGACTGAAAACTCGAGGGTCAAGTAATGGCAGGGTTGGTCTGTCCAGAACAGCAGCACTGCCAACACAGAGGGGAACTGGGGAGGTGACAAAGCCAGCAAACAGAACAGTAACAGGAGCTCTCTGTCACCAGGACACAATGGGCAACCCTCTGCACTGGGGCACAGCACTGCGAACACACCCAGCCACTCTGTACAACAAACTTCTTCCAAAAGGGGGAAAAAAACACCCCAAAAGTTTGCCCTAAGGAGTCCCACAGGGCACAGAGCAACATGTAAACACTGAAATGGCAACCAGAGCACAGCTGGATTAAATGTGCAAGAGAGAAACTGTTTGGTTCAGAAAGAGGAACTCCATAAAAATAAGGATGTGTGCTTAAAAAGGAGAGGGCAGCCAAAGAGAATGACCTCTCTGCAAGTGATGCAAGCTATTTAAAAAATAAAAGCTGGCGTCTCCAAGCACACACTTGAGAATTGGAGAAGGAAGCCCATGCAGTTAAAATGAAGAAGAATATAGCTATTAAAAGTAAGTTTGTTTCTATGTGAGGAAAACAGAATCCAGGTGAAATAAAATAACCTCACAAGCCGGCAAGTTCAGCAAAAACGGGAGGAGCCATTTGTGAAGGCCCTGAAAACAAACCCATTTTGACCACATGTAGAAGTCAGTCAGACTGCCTGGAGATGGAATGAGATCTTTAGGGTCCCTTCCAATCCAATCCAAACCATTATATAATTCATTAATGTCACAGTATGGGAAGCTGGAAGGAACGGCAAAAAAGAACTCAACTGTGGCTGAGGACCGAAATGCCAAGGGAAATGTAGACCTGGCTGCCTCAGGCACAAAGGGGTTGAGGCCAGGGCAGCAGCAGCCTGACCCACCCAGCTGTGCTCCCCAAGGATACTGTACAGCTTCCGGTCCTTGGATTCGGAGCGCATGCGGCTCAGCTGCTGCTTGTGGCAGCGCAGGCTCCAGGGGTTGTAGCTGATCTTCTCGGAGCTCAGGCCGCTGTTCCCATCCAACATCTGAAATGGAACATCTGAGTGGATGTGCAAGTCCATCCTGGGACTCTTCGTTTCCTGGATGCTGCTGGTGTAAAGACAGAACAAACCTGTCTTTAGAATCCATCAGTTCTTCACACACTTACAACTGTCACGTCCTCCTGGCACACGACCATCTCCTGATCCTTCTCCTGCTGCACACAATGCAAATCTTCTTAAAAGCAAATCCTCACCAATACCCTGGGCTGAGGACCCATGCTCCACAATCTGGTCTATTTAATATCTCTGCTAATAGAGCAAACGGGAACACTTGTTCCTCTAGAAGCTCTGGTTGGGGTGAGGAGGTAGAGGATCCATATTCAAAACACCCTGGGAAGAAACCCCTGAGTTAATAACCAGGAGGAGTGATGAGTGTTCAAATCTGCTCTGTATGCTTTGGTTCCACATCTGATACACTGCCAACAGTTATCCTGTCAGAAGCATTTCATGTGGATGAATTGGTCCTGAACCCAGCAAAACTCCTGACACAGTCTGCAGTGCCAAAATGTGCTGGGCTAGCAAGTGCACAACAGCCTGACCACCTTAAGGAAATTGCAAAACATCCTCAACCAAGGGAGTAAGGAAGAGAGATCTCCCATTATCTGGGTTGTCACTGTGCTCTCCAAGTTTTACCTTTCAGTGCTGTCACTGGCCAGGCCAGGCCTCTCCTCCTTGTGCTCGGTGCCACTGCTTGACCTGTGAAGGCTCCGGCGCGAGTGCTTGCGCCGTGGCTGGTCCCTCTCTGGCAGATCATCCTGCTCCAGAGCCTCGTTCTCCACATAGGGATAGGCCACCAGGTTAATGTAGCCATCACTGTCTCCCTCAAAACAGACAGATACCACACCTGCCAGGGAGAAGTAACACATCAATTCTCCAACAGGAGGGAATACACAACCGTTATCAACCAAATGTTCCACAGGAGAGGAAAATGCAGCTCACAGAGAAGCAAAGCAAGCGCAGAGGAATGAAAGAGGGGGAAGCTCTGCCACCACAGGAAATAAGGACAAAAGTGCAGCTGGTAGGCTGAGGGTGTGATTTATTTCCTTCCTTCAGTCTTGCAGCAAATGTCGTCAAACTGGAGAGAGTCAAGTACAGTCTGCCAAGATGCTGAGGGGAGCAAAGCATGTGAAATATCTGATTTGTTTGGATAAGTACCTATGTCCTGCAGAAGCGTTCCTGCTGTTGACAGGGACATCACTGGCAAAGCAGAACTGTACTTTCTCAGCTAAAGGAGCTTTCCAGCATCAGAGCAAAGAAGTACAGAGCCCTAAGGCTGAGGTGACACCTGCCATACTTAGCCAGTGTCACAAAAATGAGACCTGCAAGGGCCCAAGGCTTCCTAGCAGAAAAAAAACAGGGGGCCCTGGAAGCAGAACTACCTCTGCCAAGTGCAGGCGAGCAGGACCATGTGTCCTGTCCAGTTTTACCTTCTGAATGCTCCAGGAAAGCACCACAGTCCAAGGGAAGTTATAGATCTTCCACAGCACAGACTCAGAATATATCTGCCAGCCACAGAGCAGGACTGCTGACACTTCCAGTTAGGGCTGATATCTTCATTTCTGGGACTGCCCCAGCCCTGAAAATGAGGCCATCAACCCATCTTCTGATGTGCAATGACAAAGTGTTTCATTAGCTTGTCACTACTATTGACTAGCTGCCAGGAGTTTTAAATGACAGATGCACTGAATCAAATGATTCATCACAAACGTGAGGAAGCCTTGCCCTGCCCAGCTGATGCAGGCCATCCTTTTCCTGTCCTTCCTTTCTCCTTATCTGCACAGGACAATGTTAACAAGGTTCAAGTGGCTCAAACACAACTCCAGAGCAGCTCAAGAGTCCAGAATGTCACTACATAAATGCTACTCCAAGTGCTGCCTGGATATGCTCAAGGTATCTCTGTGAAGTCTTACAGTAACATCTGAGTACTCAGAGTGAAAATATCATACCCAGTGTTCCTCTCCCTCAGATCAGTAGGAAAGATTTCTAGGGCTATCAGGAAACTGCACAGGATGAAATCTCACACTGGGATGGACATGCACATCCCATGCCATTAGGGTACCAGGAAGTATTTGATCTCAAGAAGACTAGAGTCCGTCTGGACTATCAGCTTAATTGGTTTTAACCACACCTCCCCAGGAAAAACATCATATGGACTCTAGGAACTACATAGGTTTCAGTGGGATTTCTGATGGGACACTGGAACACTGTGTGGCCCCAGAATGGCTGGAGGATAAGAGAGGACCCATCTGTTGCAGACTTCACCCCTCACTCATGATAACCTGCATGCAGACACCAGGAAGGAAGCTGACACTGCTTTGAGACAGGCTGCAGCCAGATGCAAAGGCAAGACCCTGAACAGATGGTGGTCCCAGCTGTCCATAAAGCACCTTCCCAGTGCCATGTGGAGACAAAGCAGCAGAGGGAACAGGAACACTGAGCCCCCCAGAAGGCTACCTGATCACATCACCATCCTGAACACAAGCACACAAGCCTGGAAGCCTATGGAGCTTCTCAAAGACACAGCTGAGCTGCCAACCTCCTACAATGACACAGGCACTGGAAAATTCCACTCCTTCAAAGCAGCTGGGGACAAGGCTGCACCTCAGCACTGGGAAAGCCATACTTCCTGCTTCAGCAGCTTGCTGCTAACGGGTCCATAAAAGAGATGGGATGAGGAAGCAATAAATTATGGAACTGGAACGTGCAAATGCTCAGTCTATGATCTGGTTTCATTAGCTCAAGGTCAAAGGCTGTAATTGACAATAACCTGCTGCAATAAAACTGCTTCAGTTACACATCCATCACCTTAAACTTTGGACTACGATTGTCACACTGCATATTCTCTGTCTAGAAGGAGGAGCACATTCAACTCAGTGTGCCTAAAAAAACCCAAAACAAACCAACTTCCTCCTTTCCAAGTGCTGCTATCAAATTGTTAGCCCGCAGAAGGGAGTCTGAAAAAGGCAAAATGACACCAAAAGACAGCAAGACAGCAGCAGCTGCAGGAAAATGGAAAGGCAGGTTCTTGAAGGCTGTAACTGCATTCTGGAATGCCAAGAGGCCTCACCTTTGTACTCAGGTGTGAACTCCTTCATTTCTGGGGGCAGGGACTCATAGAAGCGCTGCTCCCGGGTGATGAGGGGCTTGCAGACCGTGTGGTCGTCGTAGCGCATCATGCTGCTGTGCCCGCCCACCTGGTGAATGAAAGGCTCCAGCAGGACCCCCCGGTCTCCAGAACGAGTGGCATTCTTGCCATACTTGCCCACTTCCATGGTTTGACAAACACACATTGCGTTGGGCACCCGGTGCACTCCTGGAGCATGGGGAGAGCCACATGGGCTGGGAGGGGTAGCTCAGTGGTCAGGCAGCCACGGCGGGGAAATCCTGGCAATCTGCTTCCTCACAGTGATCTGAAAAAGCAAAAGAGATTCCTGTTAGTAAAGGATCACTTACACTCACTCCTTGTTGGCTTGGAGAAGTTTATTGTATTTATTCACATCCACATCCTCTTCTGTTTTCTGTTTACATCCTGCTTGTTCCAGCATGCTCCTCACCACCTCTTTAATCCTACAGGTAAACACACACTAATTTGGAGGCAGTCCAATCCAGAGCTCCTCCAATAGGATTGACAGCAGACAGGGAAAGGAGGAGATATGTGTATTTTAAGCACCACATCTTTAGAAAAGATTATTTCCTTCCCTGTTCATTTTATTAGTAAGGCAACGGAGCAGACTGTGAGCTATAGCCCACACCTGCCTATCAGTAATAGTGACTGACACAAGGCAGTACAAACATTTCCAGAATCTGAATTCCTCTCCACGTGCCTCTGCATTTTTAACATCCAAGTAATTCCTGTTCACCTGCTACTGTCACACTGTTTCCTCCTTTAGTGCTCACTTCTCTTCAGACACTGACATGAAAGATGCAGAGTAAGTTATTCTGTCAGTTATTCTGTCACTGTGTGTGCACTGGAACTGAATGGATTCTGCTCAGATTCTCTCCTTTATTACTCTCAGCCTTTCAGGACGATTTTCTAATGCTTTCAAAGCACCTATATGCACAACAAGGCCCTCATCTCTAGAGGTAAGCAAGATATACCACTAAATCCAAATGAGATTACAAGTGCTTTAGAGAAGCAGATGCTCTTTTAATGTTTGCAGAATGCCCAGTACAGCCACAGGATGACAGCAAAGTAAAGCTGCCCAAATTCTCTCCAGATGACTTGCCCTTTCCAGCTTAGACCACAGCTGCTCCTGAAGCTGCTGGGGAAAATGTCACAGGATTTCCTCACAACGAGGAGTTACCCAAATATTGGTACAAGAACCAAGTGGTGCCTACAGTTTCTGAATGCATGGAATTTCCAGTTTCTTCGCAGAGCCAAGGGCAGTAATTTAAGAACCGGGGGATCCTGGAGGCCTGAGCAAGGGACACGGCTCAGGCTGTTCCTCATCTGGCCACGGGATGTCTCTGCAGCAACACAGCACTGCTAGGCCGGGCAATTCCTATGAACAGAGCTCATCTCCCCGCTCCAGTTCAGCCATGTCAGAGAGGAAGCTCAGGAGAGTCAAAAGGAGGGGTGATCATAACACATTTAACCCGATCTAACCCAAATTCCCCACAGCAGGACAATGCTCCTCTCTCCTCGTCTGCTCGTTCCTGCTTGCTTCCTCCTGCTGGGTTTTTGGATAGCATGAGTGTACGTACATTTGAGTTGAATCATCTCACTGATCCCATGGAAAACATTTCCTTTTGTGGTTACATGACCACACTGCCACATTCAGTGCAAGGGGAATAATGCGAATATTTAGCTGGCTTTTAAGGCAGGGGCCAGGAAATAAGAGGGAAAAAACCCCACAACACAATCCTCTCTCTAGCAACTCATATCAAAGTCTGTTCAAGGCATCCCTCAAAGTCTGTCTCCCAAACTCACTCAGAGCCTAAGCTGGATCACAAACAAAAACATGCTAGGGACTTCTCCCTCTTATTTGCTTCATCAACAGGAAGAAATTTAAGCAGCAGACACTCACAGATGTTTTAGTTGGGTTTAACACGATTAATATCCAAGAACAAGCAAGGTACCACCATCTGCAAGAGGTCAGCACTTCACAGATTCCAGACAAATGTTTCACAGACTAAAGTCTCCCCTTCCTGATGCAGCTCTGTCTTGGATTCAATTTCTTTTATTTTGCCAATGACTAAAGCAGAGCTTTCAGCTACTCCAAACAATACAGAGGACAAACTTAACCTCACACCTTCCTGTAGTTTAAAGTTCACAGGACATGAGAACTACAAGATTTATCTGAGAGTTGTTGCCACACTCAGGAGACATGCACACGATGCTCAGGACTGCAGTCATCCAAGGGCTGCTGAGAAATGGCTGCAGCCACCAAGTGTCCTGGGCTCACTGCCAAGTACCCCAGTACCCCCAAGAAACCCCAACAGGACAAGTTGTGGTGTGCAGGCTCCCTGGGAGGAAGTGACAGCCATAAAACAAAAATATTCTGAGGCTGTGACACAAGAGAAGGAGCTGGGCATCAGGTGGGGACAGAGTCCAAAGTCAGATACAACTGCTCCACACATGCATCCAGACACTAGAGAAACAGTGATAAAGGCAATATTTTCCCATGTTCAAGTGAAGGTGAGAAAAAAATATTTTGTAGCAAGCAGCATTTCAGAGGCAACATTTGTAAAGAGGAAGATTTCCATAGCGTTAGAGAAAGAGACACTTTATAGCTCAGATACAGCTTAGTGTTTTTCACCAAACTAACTCAAAGTAAAGGTTATTACTAAACATAGACATTATCCACAAACAAAGACAGAAGAACCCCATCAGTTTCAAACAAATATAAAGCAGAAAACTATTTGGAGACCTAAATATTACTCATCCTTCATCTGTTAAACAAGGGCATGAGTTCAACTATTTTAGCTGGCTTATAAAATTCAAAGTCCTTCCAATTAAACTGCAAAATACAGTGCACAGTCCAAGAAACAGCTTGAGGGAAAACAGTTCATTTAAGCAGATCCTTTGGTATCCTCCACCACCACCACTACAGCTGAAGCAGCAGTGAAACACCCCAGTTTAGCACCCCCTTCCAAAAAAATGATCTCTCCTTAACAAGACAAAGTGCCCACTGAGCTGGACTCATGAAGGGTGGGGAGTGGGGTTCAGGAGCAGCGTTATCTGTGACTACACAGACATGCCACCCTCCATACTTCATTATCCTCCCCAGTGACAGACTCGTGCACTGGAACAGAATTTGCTCTACAATATCTAAATCTAGACATCTCTTTGTCAGCGTATCTGCTCCAAGTCTGATCTGCGTAACTTACTGTTCAATACTTCCTGGCAATAAGATGTGTTTTCTTGTAGTAACATATATTTCCAAACAAAATTCAGTAAGACATCCAAGATAACTCAGCTCTTCCTAAATCATTAAGTAGGGTAAACCCTGTCCCCAAAACCAAACATCACTCCAGCAGGGAATATATCCCTCCACAGAAACAGTGTTGTGTTCTTGAAGATTTAGCCAGAGACTTCTTAAACACTACAGAACCCTGGCTGAAGACTACAGGTGTCTTACCAAAGCAGCATCAGATCCAGGGATATGCTCCAGCCAGTTCACAGCGCCAGAGAACAAGAACAGCAATGTCTCCCTCTGAGGGTGTAACTTAAAGGAGACAGAAAAATTAGCCTTGGAGGTCAGCACATGATGAGAGGTGAGGGCAGGGAGCTGCACTGCCATGGGTGTGAGAATTACTGCTGAGCACACCACGATGCTGATGTCCCTACTCTCCATAAGCCACCTTGTACAGGAACACTGGCAACGCTTCACAACTCACTGGTAAAGCTACTTCCCTAAATAAAAAGGAGAACAAACACTTTAAATTGTGACATATCACACAGCAAGAACACTGACTGCCCTCAGCGACTTGCACAGCCGTGTTTCCAGCACTGCCTCTCCTCCAACTCGCCCTCAGGCCCTGCCCTGCCCTGCTGAGGGCTAAGGCAGATGGCCACTGACGACTCTGGAGAGGGGCCACAGGCAAGGGATAAAAACAGACCTCATCGTCACGATGACACAAGCTGGACTTTCCCTGAACAGCCCCAGAGCACTCAGAAGCAAAGCACAAGAATAGAAAATACCAGTATAGCAAACAAGAGGACTATAGCATTTGGTCAATTGGTTCCTGGTGAGCTAGTCTCATTAGCAAAGAAATGAAGAAGCATCTGTGCTGGAAAGCAGGGTTGTTTCTAGTCATGCTGGATTGGATGAGGTATGAGAAGAAAACCCAGTCTAAGAAAGCTTAAAAAAAAAAAAAAAAAAAAAAAAAAAAGTGTTTCCCACTGTGCTGTGAGACCAACTTCCCAGCACAAAAGCTGACCCCCACAGGTTTGAGACATGCCTGTCTAGTCAGTAGTAAATGGAGATGAGACCTGGGACCTGGGCAGAGAACACAACTCTCCAGGAACCTGCAGCAACACTTAGGATGTAACCAGAAACATTTGGCCTCCACTATATCCAGGAAGCTACAAACCTTCCTTGTTTGCTTAAGCACATAGCTTTGAATCCCGAGCCTTCTCATGCATCTGGTCCAACACTTGAACTGCTACCAAATACTCCTTTTTGGACAGGCTACTCTCATCACGACAAGAGTGATGAGATGGAGGCCATGAAGCAGAATACAATCTATAAACATGCATCCAAAGTACAACAGAAGTCTTAGGAAAAGTTGCTCAAGAATGCCAGCTGAGGAGGAAAATGGTAACAGTGAGGCTTGGGGAGGAATTGCAGTGAACAAGGGCTTGAAGGGGACAATAGCCACTACCAGGCATGCTCCACCCATGCCATGAGCTGAGCTTCCTTCACCAATTCTCTTTCTTCCTCATCTATAGGGCATATATGCACCAACTGCTAAGTGTTCACAAAGAAAGAGTCTGATCTACTTAAGACAAAGCTTGTCTGAACCTAGAGAAATAGAAATAAAATTAAGCTTATAGTACAAGTCCTTAGACAAACCTTATGTTTTTGGCTCCTGAAGATCTGAAAGAAGACTACTGGATCTAGTTGGGAGATTTAATTTTCTTCCTTATAACTTGTATGGGGCTGTGGTTTGGATTTGTGCTGAAAACAATGCTGATAATAGAGATGTTTTTGTTATTGGTGAGCAGGGCTAACTGAATCAAGGCTTCTTCTCCTTCTGACACTGCCCCACCAGTGAGGAAGCTGAGGGTGCATAAAAAGCTGGGAGGCAACATCCCAACTGGCCCCAGGGATATCCCAGACCATATGGTGTCAAGCTTAGCACACAGAGCTGGGGAAAGAAAAAGGGAGCTATCCAGAATGATGGTGTTTGTCTTTCCAAGTCACTGCTACTGTGAACCCCTGCTTTCCTGGGGATGGCTGAACACTTGC
The DNA here is from genome assembly GCA_032173965.1 of Sitta carolinensis. Classification (NCBI taxonomy): domain Eukaryota; kingdom Metazoa; phylum Chordata; class Aves; order Passeriformes; family Sittidae; genus Sitta; species Sitta carolinensis. Next base: position 3,730,381 of record CM063293.1, read on the forward strand.
CTGTCCATGGCAGATGGGAATGAGTTCCTTGTTTTACTTCCCTTGTGCACCCAGTTTTTGTTTTATCTGTTAAACTGTCTTTATCCCAACCCACGAGTTTTGTCACTTTTACCCTTCCGATTCTCTCCCCCATCCCACCAGGAGGGGAGTGAGTGGCTGTGTGGGGCTGAGTTGTTAGCTGAGGTTAAACCACAACAGACTATTTGTGCCATACTTCTATCACACAGATCACAAAGCTTCAGCACTTCTGCCAGCAGCTTGCCAGACCAAGAATTTTCTCCTCTTCTTTTCTGAAGAAAAGAGCGGAAGCCAAGCCTTTTCAGCTTTCTGAAGAAAGAGAGGCTGAGCCATGTACTTTTAACTCTGGCTGGAATGCTGAAACCACTCACTAAAACCAGTGCTTGGAACTGGGGTTAAACAAGGCTTTTTTTCCTTAGAGGCCAGATTAGCAAGAACTGCAAAGGCCCTTCTGCTGTCACCTACACATAAAGCATGACATGCTTTCCGTGAGGGATGAGGTACTGCGAGGCCTTTTTAGGGATTCAGACCCAGGACACAGGCAACACCCATTTTCTCACACTGGCACACTACAGTGGTAGCCTCTCTCTCTTTTTTTTTTTTAAGCCAGCTCTTAGCACACAGCCATGAACAGGGAAGGTCTATCACACTCAGCAACATATGGAGCAGGTACTCTGCAGCATTTCGTGAACACCTGTCATGCAGCTGTCTGTATGTGGGGGTAACCCAAGCTGGGGCTCAAATGGCCTCTTCCAGCTTGTATTCCTGTCTGGCCTGATGCTGGACAAGCTGGCACTAGTGTGATAAGCTTATGCTGGGGAGCAGTGGAGGACTGCACATAACAGGGATGACATGATTTAATTCCCCTGTTCCTCTTTTCTCCAGGCTTCCCCTTCCTCACTGGAGAAATGCAGCACACTGGGAGGAGGGCACAGGCTGCCTGGGGACCTGCCAGTCCTTGTCACTGCTATCAGTGTCACTGCAAAGGCTGCAAGAAGGGCCAGCCTTGCTCTGGTCATCACTACTCTTTCCTCTCCAGTAAGAGGGAAGGATGCACAAGAGGGAGCTGAGCTGCTGAATCCTCCTGCTGCACCTTGCCACAAATGCACCCTGCCTTGGTAGAAAAGGGCACCTTCCTTCTCTGTTCCAAAGCACTGGCTGCAGTCCAAGCCTGAGTTTCCACAGCAGCAAGACCTGACAGAACATGTACAACAAAAGGTTGCTTTATCAGTACCAGCCCAGAAGACTTTTTTCCAAGCCTGTGCCTAAGAGAGCAGGGTCATCCAATATCAGCTTTGCATTTCATGGGAGAGATGAGATTATGACACATGCTTTCTAGAGAAGAGCTTAGGGAAGATCAATGCCTGTGAGGCCTCATTGCTCAGCCTTCTCTGAGCTAATTTCTGGCTTCACATCATTTACAAAGAGGAAGAAGTCTCCACAGGTTATTTTTAAATTATTCCAATGCAAAAGCTGCTGTTCAGCACAGCTTTCCAATCCAATGGTCAGAGACAGTTAGAAAGGAACATACTTGCAAACATCAAAAGCCACAATGAATCAACCTAACCCAGCAAGAAAAGACATTTTTTAAAATTTACATTAGTGCAGGGACTCAGAAACTCATCAACAGACAGAAAATTGTCCTTGCATTCATGGCACGACGGGGAGAAAGAAAAAAGATTAACGTCATTCCCATTGAAGAAGCCTGGCTCAAAGACTAACTCAGAAAGAACTTGTAACTCTGGACTGAATAAGCAGAGGGAACAATTTCACCTCCTGTCTCAAAAAATCTTATGTTTAAAATTTCATCTAAAATAAAGTATACCTACTCTTTAGTCACAGACCTTGGCCTCTTCCCTGACAGTGAGGCTCAAATAAGGCAGCCACAACCTGCACAGTCATCCAGGTAACCACTCAAATGCCTTCCCAGCAGGAAGATGATGAAATGACAACGCTGTGTTCAGCACGAGGAGGAGTTCATTCAGAAACTGCACTTTCATGTCAGCTGTGGGTACCAAATTCTACAATCTCAACAGCATCAGAAGGCAGGATGGAGGAGCAGGTAAATGCACCACACTGCTGACAGCAAGAGAATGAGTCAGAGCTGCTGATGGCTGTGCTGAACCAGAGGACAAATGCACTGCACAGTGAGCACTGCTGGAAGGAAGAGGGAGGTGGGATTTTGTGGGAGCGTGGGCAGAGCTCAGCCAGATGGATGGCACAGGGAAGGGCTGCTCAGCACTGGCAGCTGCCCCACCAAACTGAGGAGAATCCACTGCAGTCAGGCAAGAAGGTCTCAGGTTTGTGTTACAACTGGCACCTACTAAGTTCTCACCTCATCTTCTCCTGGCTAAAAATGCCCCAGAAGACCTTGAAGGCATCACACCAGAGCCAAGGAAAACACTTTGGCTTAATCTCCTACAGAGTAACTGCTGGCCTCATTGCTGAAAGGTGCTGTCGTCATTCACATGTGCAAACATCTCTGGAGCCTGAGCTCCCACTCACCCCTCCACACAAACTGGACAAGGAGAAACAGCTGTGCACATCAGCCTTGTGTCCCTCAGACTCCTAGCTAGTAGAAAGATGGGACAAGATCCTTCCAGCCTCTGTAGACAGGAAAGAAGAAGAAACTTCCAGCAAAAGCACCAAAATCACAGAAAAAGGAAGTGCATGTGCAGCAATAGGAGTAGTTTTTTCAGGCTTCGGAGGGTGGTTGACAGGAACTGAAAGGAACAATCAATGTGCTGTCCCTTACACTTGTCACAGAGAGAAAGCAAAGCAGAGCTGCCAAAGAGAGGATTCTGCAACAGGAGAAACAGTCAACTCCCCCAACTCAAGGGCAAGGGAACACAGTTTCAGACCTTACATAGGCAAAAAAAGAGAAAGAAGGTGTGTTTTCTGGCTCTTTGCCCTCCACAATCTTACAAAAAATAAGGGAAGATAAGGGAAAACACAAAAGAGCAAAAAACCCAAACGATAAAGTCTATTTGAAGATAGAAGCCAAGAAAAAAAAATTAATCTCTTTTTTTTTCCCCCCTGTATTCAGAATGTGTAAAACCAGTGAATTAAGGAAGAAAACCCTGGTGAACACCTAGGCCTCCAGCTCTCTGATAGGGAAATGACAGTAAAAACACATACCTCAAAAATTTGGTCTGCACAAGAAAAAAGTAAACATTGATAGTTTATTCATCCACCACTCTTCGGGCTGGTAAAACAGGGCAGGTTTTGGGTTGAAAAAAGCTTGCTTGTCTTGGTTGCTCTATAAAGCAATCCTCCACAATGGAACCAATGCCATCCAAATGCCTGGCTTTAAAACACCACCCAATATTACGTTGAGATTCCTTCAGGCACTGTTTGAGCCAAATCAGTGTCTAACTCCTCCTTCAGTTATTTCTTCAGACCATGGTTGCACAAGCAATCCTTTGACATCTGGAACAGCATTAACAGCACCCTCCCACTCAACTCTGCTGCACTGGTACAACTGCTTGTAGCCTCACCATGAATCAAACTAGGGAACTGATCACAGTTAAAAATAAACCAGCACTTTGTTTTGTTTTTTTTTAAGGATTACTTTTCAACCCAGGTCAGATTCCCAGTCAATTGTGCAGCTGTACAAACAGTTCTATCAGCACAAGGTGCCTGAATTGCTGATGGTTATCCTTGTGCCTAAAGCCAACGTTTGCATTCCCAGCTCACCTCGTTTCATGGCTGCTGTAGAAGAGGATCACTGACCAAACTGAACACGTAGAGGACTTGACTGCCACTGCTTGCAAACGTGGAGGGTCTCTTCAATGAGACAAAATGAGGTCACACTGATGTCTATCCTACAGCTAAAGCATGGCTACCGAACTACCTCGAGCTGCTGCTTGTCCAAAATTATGTGTCATTTTTGCAGTCTGCACACTGAAATAAACGTAAAAACATGACTAACCAAGTCACTAATGCGAATGAACAGCTTTGGGCCAAGTTCTGAAATAAAACTCCCAGAAATTGCATAACCACTAACTATCTTGGTGATCTTCCATTCAAGAAACACAAGCCTACGTGATGTGCAAGTTCACATTAATTTGAAGACTGTGACATTCAAAGAGCAGGGGAGCCTATCTGCAGTTTTGGCAACTCTTCAAATTGCAGCTGAATTTTCATTTGAACATGGAAATACAAACAGAAATACTGACAGCCAGAATACGCACTAAGCAATGATGCCATGCTAGCACACTTTAGAAACAACTATGAGAGAAACAGACTGAAGGTTTTTCCAAATTACCAGCTCAAATACTTTGAAACAGAACCTACTGAAAATACCCCCTTTTTTGATGGCTGCCTGGGAACCTGCTGGGAAATACTTGGTTCTCTGCTTTCAGCTGGTGACAGGTACCTGCATTAGACACACACCATTGTGAAAGAACTTCTCATTGAAAACAAGGCACAGAAAACTGGATAACCATAAAGATCTGACTTCTAGTATAGGGCAGGAGGCACATCAATGAAACAGCTTCAGGAAACCAGCTTTCTACAGTTTCTCTTGTGTCTGCTCTAGAAGGCCAAAAAATAAGTCTCTACGCTGTTCAGCAGCCTTTTTTGCAGATGTCATTACATCAATCCATGAAGATACAAAACTGAAAAAACTGCTAACTGGCAAACCTTACCTTTTGTTCCTTAACATGTATCTCAGGCTATAGTTAAGTAAATCCAAGTCAGCATTCTTCAAACCCACCCTCTGTCCTGAGTCAGCACTGGCACTAACTGATCCTGCTTAGAAACCAGCCTGGCAAACAAGTTAACCCGGAAAAAAAGAAAAGTTGTTTTCGCCAATGTGGCTTCCTGAACTGGTTTAGTGCCAGTGCCCAATGAAAGTAAAAGGGGACAATCACTGAGCAGGGCAAGGGCAGGCACAAGAGGAGCAGAGCCAGCTCCATTGAGCTCCAGCTGCCCTGCAAACACACGCTCAGAGAACAGTCTCACCCTCTGACTTTAAAGAGACGTGAGTTGCCACTTGCAGCAGGAACATCATTTGACTTTTTCACCTCTCCTGACATCTTCACACCAGCATCAGCACCCCTGCAGACAGCTACAGTAAGTACCCAATCTGGTAGGAAAACAAAACAGCAATATATCAAACGAAACAAAAAGCCTTCAGTTTTCAGTTGGATCAGGTCCCTAAAACATCTGACCAACAATCCCCCAGCATCAAAAGATGGGAGAAAGTGGGAACCAAGGCACAGCAAAACTCCAGCTCCAAGCAACTGTGAAGCTGCTCTCTTATTCAACATAGATAAAATATCACAACATAACTACCTAATAGTTGTACAAAACCACTTTGGTTCAAAAGATTTAAACAGTACATTAAAAAATCTGCAATCTAATTCTTCATGTTTTCATCTTCCACAACACACCATTAATATTTAAAATGCCCTATTTCCTCAAAAATAAATCTTTGATTTATTTGATACCAGCATTATTTCCAGAGCAAAAGAGCTGCTAAAATATATAGAGGAGAGTGAGGAACAGTCTGTTGTGATTAAATAGGGCATGACAAACATCAGCAGCATGCACAAGCAGTACTGGGGAGCAAAGCCAGGGGGAACAGTGACAACAACAACATTATACAAACAACACTGATTCACGAACAACAAAGAATTCTTAGAAACTGCTGCCTGGGTTACATCCAAGGTTCTCTTTACCTTGGTTAAACTATTAAGAAAGTCACTTCAGAAAGCTGACCACTTCTGCACAACGAAGCTTTTTAGGAAGGAAGAGTTGATCCATCTAAAGGGCTCTGTGTAGGAAACCACCGCAGCAGTTCCTGTGAAGCAATGGGGTTCAACACTGAAGGTGACACGAAGCTGGAACGAGTCATTTGCGCCCTGTATGAAAGGGCTCTTGTGACAGCATAGGTCCAAAAAGCTGTGTCTGTGTACTTACCCCTCAAGTGCTGGAGAGCAGACACATCACCCCTGGCTGTGCACAGCAGTTCCTCAAGGGTAGGGACATCCTAGGGTCTCCTCAGGAAAATTTCACTAAGGTATGTTTCATGACTTTAGCCTCACACTCATTTCCTCATGAGCAACATCTGCTGTAGCAAGCTCTCATCACTGCTTGTAATACCTAACTCTGGACACTGCATTCATCAAAGTGGGAATTCCTGAAGCAAAGCCCAGCTTTGCTTCAGAGATGCAGAAAATTCAGTTTTTACTTGCCATCTTGCTGCCATGTGGAGGACAGCACACTTTAAAAACAGTCTGGGCCACTGCCATGCAGTATTCACTCCTCCAAAATTCAGAGATTAAGTTGTGGCTGCTGCTTGAACAAGCAGCAAGTACCCACTGTATTTTGATAATCTTGAAAAAGAAGTAGGTCTTTCAAAGAAAACACTAAGTTCATGAGCAAAAGCTACATTTCTGTCCCAACACATCACTAAAATACCATAAATCACAAGCAAGAAGTTAATAAAATTCTGGCTGCTGACAGTCACTAACATTGAAAGCACTGCACTTTAAACATCATATACACATATCACAGAGTTTTTAAACATTAGAGAAATTTAGAAAAACTGTCATTTAGGACTGCATTTAGACATCTGAATTTCTCACAACTCTCCAACACAAGCAAAATACAGGTGCAACAAAATAAGGCAAAGGTAAAACTGTGGTAAAACTTAGCTGCAGAGCACTAAGCAGAAGCGCATGGTCGTGCCCTTTAGATCAAGTGTGACATGCACAACAGACCAGTATCTCTATACAGCAAGACTTCATAACCCTGTCACACAAGATTATCAACCCATATACACACAGCTGCCTTCTGGCAGGTAGTCAAACCTGAGGCAGTGGGAGTTTTACAGGGGTTAAGACTCTTGCAGGATTCATCTAGATCTATTTTCTGCTGCTGTGAGATGAAATATGAAAATGGGAGACGAATTGATCATAAAGGCAACAGAGCTTTGCACAGGGATTGTTTCTCACCCCGCAAAAGGTGACCTTCCAAAGCCTCTGATTCTCCTCTCCTTTAAGAGGATTATGAATGCTACCCTTGGGAGACTTCCACTCAGCTACCAGCCCACTGTTATTATACATTAATGCTATGTCTTATGTCCTCTTTTCTATCAGCAGAGAGATATTAGAAAAAAAATGTAAGATCACTGCTCAAAGACCAGACTTTTAATGGAATCTCTAATGAAAGTAGGGAAAGCCAGGGATGTTTGGAGGGGATTCTTCTTTGTCTTGTCACACACCCAGCTGCAGATCTGCTTAGTGCTTCCCTGCTCAAATCCCAATTCAGGTTATCTGCACATGCAGGCTTGCTGACTACCCTGGAAGCAGACATTTCATCCAGGAAAGACTGAAAAGCAGAGATCATCTTATGCTAAAAAATTAGGGCAAGTCTAGTGAATGTGGTTCACAGCTCCCTGGCTCATGTACCGAAGCAGAGCCTCAGCAGGCACTTAGCCCAGGTGGGCTGTCAGGAAGTGAGAGCAGCAAAGCCCTGCAAGAACATGCTGGCACCTCAGAGAGAAAGCCAAGGAGCAGAATGCAGCACATTCAGTTACATAAATCCTTCTTTTTCACAGACATCAGACACCAAGAATTTGAGGACAACTTTCCCCCTGTTCTTTTGGGGTTTTTTTCCATCTTCCAACAAGACTCCATTTGGACACTTCTGAATGGAGTCTACAAAGCAAATCCTGAGCCTACCCTGTACAACATAACCAGGAATCATTCCCCTTGTCACTTAACAGTGCACACATAAATTAATCCATGCTGCCATAGAGGCGAACATAGACATTTTTAATTCATAAGGTAATCAAAGTTACAATGCATTATGAATTCCACAATTAGAAAAAAATGTGGGACTAGACATGAAGGGAAACCTCAACTGGAAGGAACACAGTGCCAGCATCTCTGTGAATGGAGATTTAGGATGAGATTAGACACACATACAAGCTAAACCTAATGGACACAGCCAGTTCCCATTTGGGACAAATGGCAAAGTGTTCTCGGAAGAAAAAAATGTACTGGCTAACACAACAGAAGATCTCAGATGCATCTGTAAGAATACTCCATGGTTTTGGCTGTTTCAGACTACACAGTGCAATAGCAAAGCACAGCCAAGAGTTAAAGAGTCTGAACCAGTAACTGCACAGAGAAGTGACAGGGTTAACCACAGACACATAAAAGCCATAAGGAGCTGAACCCATGAAGAATTACTACAAGAGCCATAAACGCAGGGGAGCTAAAATTACATTCTTTAGGCAGTTCTGATAAAATAAGAATGATCTATAGCTTTCCAAGAGACCACTAACCGAAAAACAAATGTAAGCAGCTTGTGGTGAACTTGGATTTTTAGTACTGTTCTCAACTTTTAAATTATGATGCTTTTAAAATGGATAAAACAGCTTTGATTAGAAAGTCAGTTGCTGCAGATAATTGATCCCCACAGAAAAATACACAACTAGGACAAAAAAATGAACTCTTAATTGCTATTTCTGATTCTGCAGTGGCAAAAAAACCTCAAGACCAGCATTATGTAAGACCATCAACCTCTTTGCTCATAACCGGCACCTTAATTTAGCACACTACCACACTAGAAAGCTTAAACTGAATTCTTAATTTCAATACATACCACACTGGCTGCAGCAAGGCAGTAATAGCAGTATCAGAAAGGAAAAAAAAAACAAAAGAAACATCATACCCTGAATTTTGCAATTACAGTTCCTTGGGCATATGTATATACACCTTAGCCCGACCTGATCTAATGAAACAGTATTCTTTTCAGACAGGCAATCCTGAAAGGATTACCAGATGCTCCACAGTATCTTGGGAACACTGAAGAGAATTCAAACTACACATTAGGTACAGAAAACCTCCAGAACACCTCTTCTAATAGCAAGTTTGTCAAACCCAAAGAAGCTGTAACCCATTGAAAACCAAATTATTTTGTTTTGACTGATTGTTCTTCTTTTCAAACTAACCTTGTAGCACTCCAAACACATCCTCCCTAGGTATGACTGAAATCTCCAAAACTACCATGTATTGTATTTAACTATAGTTCAGTGGCAATCACATATACACAAGACTGTATGAAAAACAAAACAAGGTAATCTTGAAGAACAGTCATGTGAACTCCCCCACTTCTCTGCAAGAAAAGACAGATTAATCTTCTACACTGATAATGAGCCAGACTGATGAATTTCAACCAGACAGCCTCTTAAATACTGTCTTCCATCCACTCTTATCACATTGTGGCAAAGCATGACATTCAGGAGGAAAAAAAAAGACTGATTAAGAGCCTACTTTCAGAAGCTAACGTCCTGTGTGGAAAGAGCTCTATGAATCACCCGTTCATCTGCCTCTGACTCCATTTACTCTTCAGGATTCCCTGATGTGGTTGAATTCATACTCCACCCATCCAGTCTGTAATGTCCCAACTTGCAGACAAGAATACTGTGGGAGAGTGTCAAAACACCCAGTAAACTTAAGCTAAATGGCCTCTAGTGCTCTTCCTCATCCACAAATCCGATTATTTTATTACAGAAGACAATGAGGTGCGTCAGACACAACTTACAGTCAGTAAATCCATACTAACTGTTCCCAGTCACATTCCATCACATGTTTCACACAGGAAAGGTGTACCAAAAGGACCTGACCCATGACTGCCCCCAAGACTCCAGGGAGGCTGACCACCCTGGATTATCCTTTGGGCCGATTTTGAAGATGAGTGATCAGGTATGTGCCAGCACCCCTGCGACTTCTCCAAGATGACCAAGACTGGCACTGCAGCACCATCAGGTCCCATGGGCTCCCAAGGCTCCAACTCTCTCAAGTAATCCCCACTCTGTTTCCATTTGCTTCTGACAGCTGGTTCCTCTTTCAACCTTGTCTCTAGACACAAGAGCCAGGAGACCTTGCAACTGAAGACGCAGTCAGGCATAAAAACCACCAAATACCTCAAGGAAGTCTGAGCATCACTCATCCAGCCCCCTTATTCAGCAGAGCCTTTGTTTACCCTTTTACTGCCAGTGTAGAGGTAGAAGCTATGTCAAAATTATCAGGAATGTTGCAAAAAGCAATTCTTGTGAGAAAGTAGCTGCATCCCCCATTCAAAGACAGAAATGCAGACTAACATGGCCAAGTTTGTTCTGTCTGTATTCCAGGTTGTCAAAGAAACACCAGGTCACTTTACAGACATTAAACAAACCTGCTGGAGTTGCATGACCCCATTTCTAAAACATTTGGCAAAACAGCCTCCTTCTCACTGTTGGCCAGGCTGAGTATATTTAGCAAATGGAAGTTAGGTCTGTAAAGAGCAAACCTAGACCCCCCCAAAAATCCCTAAGAAAGTTGCATGGAGAAGCTTCTTTCTAGCTTTAATTAAGAATAAAAATCTAGATGACAGAATAAGGAACTAAGATTTTCACACATTTCGATGCCAGCTGTCCAGATTGCTCTTGGTATAGGAATGGGGATGTTTTATGATGACTCCTTTCTCTCATCTCTCATGGCTTTAACACATGTATCATTTCAGTGTATCAGATGAGGGGGAACTGCAGGAGAGAACTCTGAGCTGTTGCAATGCTCCCCAAGAGAAAGCAGAGCCAAGGCAGGGAAGGCTTGCAGCCCAGGTCCCTGCTGCAGGCTCCTGGCCCTGAACAGGAATCTCATTGTGCCACGCTCCCACTGCGCCCAAAGGCCAGCACAGAAGTGTCACTAAACCAAACAAAAGTACTTTTTATCAAAGTCCACAACTCACAAGTCTCCCCTGCCCCCTTCTGGGAACAACTCGGATTTGAAAACTTCAGTATCTTCTTCCAGTGATATAACTGTTTATTTGGGTGAACAACAAAAAAAACAGAGCTTTTGCCTCAAGCATGAGTCCCTTCAGCAAAGACATGGATGCTATTAAATGCATCTCCTGCAGCAGCAGAGGCAGACTCAAACTGGATTTTCTTCACCCATACACTGAAGCCACTGTCAGGAACTCTTGCCTGCCAGAAAATGGCCAGACAACTCACTACAGCTCAACTCTTATGACTGAGCTGATTCACTCCTCAGGTCACGATGCAGATGCACAATGCAGGCTCCCTGCCCTCTACCCCAATAGCTCAGCTACCTACTTCCCCAAAATTTAAAAAAAAAAAAAAAAAAAAAAAAAAAAAAAAGTATAGAAAAAACAGCAACTGCAGCAGGACTTGCATGATACACATTAACTGCTCAAAAACCTTCTCCACAAGTTATAGAAACCACATTCTATTAAGCTGCTGACTGAGACCTGACTTAAGCAAAATTCTCTTTGCAGTGACTTATTTATGTTGAGACTTTAAATGCTAAAGACAAACAGACTTCATTAGGGTCAGAGGTGAAAAGTTCTCCCACCTGCCTCTTCCTACCATGGCTAACAAGGAAAACATCACACTGCTGTTTATATTGCACTATTCCATGTCACAATGCTTTAAAAAAAAAGTTGCACTTTCCTCTTTACATTCAGAGTACAGTCCTGCAATACTCTGCTACTCAGAGAACTTACACAGATATTCAAACACTTTTCCTTTGTCTTTGCTTTGCATGTAGTCTACAGAGGAAAGCTGAGCCAAGACCCCACATCCCACTGCCACCTGGGACAAGAAGAAGGGAATTTTCGAAGCATTGCTACTGGCAAGCAGCCATTTAGGATCTCTGAAGGGAAATGTTTCTCATCTTGAAGAGCCTGACCCCACAATCAAGATCCAGACACTCCATCCAAAGAGTACATTGTGAACAACATCACGTCCTGTGCAAAGGGAGAGCAGTCAGCTGGTAAGGAGCATAAGCTGGCTCCAGTACTCAGGAAGCAGCACAAATGTTTTGTTTCCTTAGGAATTAGGACAACATATAGGTTTAAACCCATCAAATCTAAGAGTTACGCATCAAAATCAAATACAGACTTGCCACAAAGCAAGCCAGCTAATCTCAGCCTTAGGGCCTCTGTAAACCAGCATTTGATTTGGTTCACTTCAAGCTCACTGTAAAGCAGCTTTACAATTCCTATCGTACACTGTGGACTGTGACACCGCTCTGATCCATCTCCTCCTCAGATCTATACATTGCCCTTTTTCTGAGCTGCCTGAGAATTAATTATATGGAAATGAACAATGTTAGATAAGGGGATTCCAAGCAACTGGGTCTCTTAAAGGAGCTGGGGACTGCAGGATCTCTGCCTTCAGAAAATCTGTGGCAATGCCCATTCAGTACAACTCCTGTTGTCAGAATGAATTTAAGACCCAGAAAAGCAAACACTGGTACTATACTTGTCTTCTCACTTCTGTGGCCAGAAACAAACATCTGCTCAGCCATGGCTTGGGCTCTACCTCTGCCTCTTGTCACCACCAGATCACATCAGAGCAGCATTCTGACTGAGGATGGTCTGTCAAAACTGTAAGTGATACACAAACAGCAGCTCTGAACAAACAGACTAACACTGACTTTTAATATGTTGTCTGCATAAGCTCCACCTACCCCTCCATGGAATGAAAGGCACCAACAGCTTCACAGCCTCATGTGAGCTGGAATTTCAGTACCCAAGAGGACTTTAATCTCACATATGCAGACAGAGATACACCATGGCATTTTGGCAGTTATAATAGCATTTGAGAGTGAATGGAGAGGCATATGCATCAGAATTTTCTCCTTCTCTGTCTAACTGTGAAGATAAAGCCAAACAAACATTTTGCCTCAGCTACACTCATTTTTTTCTACATGGGAAAGCAAAAAGCACTTACATTTGGCAGGTCCTTAATGGTATCCTGCAGTTTTATCAGACAGCACAACTTCTGTCAGAACAGTGGTAAAACACTCAAAGCCAGGAGAAATGCAGCAACTCTTACATCTCTCTGCTGAAGCTTAACAGGTCAGCAAACTGCTCAGTTGATTTGGTTAACAGATTCTTTAGATATCTTCTAGATAACCATAATCTACCTGAGATTAAATGGAAAGGAAAGAATCAGGAATAGGCTACTGGTTTTGATGCTTCTACTGAATGTTTCCATGATCTTGTAAAACCATTCAGGTGTGGTGTACCTCAGCCAGCAGAAAAACAGCTTTTCAGAAAGCAATAATTTACTTGACTATCTTGCTACTTCTATACCATATTTTCAAGCCAGAGGTTTGGCAATCATTCACTTTTCATGATCCCCCTGCACTTCATTTCAACTTAGTGTTGCCTGGTAATAAAAATTCTGAAAATTTAAAAAAATTATCTCCTGATAAAACTGAATTTGTTTTGTTAACACGGGCTCAAATTAGGGCACGTCTTTCAAGTGAATGTGGTGCTGTTTGGCTGAAGATCCAAATCCTTGAGCAACTTTTCTGTTTATATGGCAGAAACAGAAAGACAATCAAGGAGCACATCAGTCCAATAGAAAGATTTAAGGGAATAAAAGCAAGACTATCCAAACAAGCTCACTTTACCCTGGTAAACAAATTCTTGTGCCAAAAGCACAAGGAGCAGTTGTTATCTAATGATTTCTTCTTACTACTGTTATTCTGAGGCATCAATACTAAACAAAATTTGGGACTTTCTTAAACATCTGAAAAAGGTCAGAGAAATGCAAGGCAGTCAGTAATACTGTACTCCAGATTATAACAACGCTCAGGACACCACTTAATTTACTGTATGAGAAAATGGAACTGCAGATTTCTCTGTAATGCCAAGTAGACACCCATGCTAGAATAAATATACCAAGGTTTGTATGCATAGGTAAAATCTTCTATGACCAACTGAGAGATGCCCTTCTCTCTTGCTGCAACCCCTTCTAACTTTATATTGCCATTGAAAAAATTAGTTCAGCTGGAAGAGACATATTTTGGGCTTCCACTTTTCTATCTAATTTTTTCCTTAAAGAAAGTGCTACTCACAGTGACAAATTTCCTCACTCTTTACCTTCTCAACACCTCCAGCAAAGCAAGCTTTATCTTAGGAGTGTCATTTTAACACTATCAGTGCATCTACATTAAGGGATTCCACTGGCAGAGCTTCACTAGGCACACGCTGATTAATGCAGCCGACCCAAGCAGTTGTAGCAGAAACAACCTTATAAGAACATCCACAGGGAGGTAAAGCCACATAATCACGTTGCAAATCCATGCCCCCTATTTGATACCAGTTTAATTTTCCTACGCAGGTGACCCTTGGGAGTCACAGCAGAGAAAACATGAGCTGTAACTTCTCAACTGGACACTTCATTGTGATTTTTTCTCCATCGGAAAGTATCAAAGGAAGATACATTGTTATATACAGTATATTCTCTTGTAGTGTCAACCCACTAAAAAAAAACAAACTAAAAACATTGAAAAGGAAAGAGGAAAAAACGAGCTCTATGTTAGGGGGAAAAAGATCTCAATGTAAGTGTTGCAAGAAAGCAAATAATGCCACAGAAAATTCAAGGATAAAGGGCAACATTTCACTTTTGATGTCTGGAATGGGAAATAATGAGGTCTGCAAACATACTTTAGAAAAAGATAGTGCACTAAATCTAGTACTTAAGTAGAATATATGACATAGTATTTGATGGGACTGAAAGCTAAGGTAGTCATTTCATTTGAAACTAGATTAAACAGAACTTCACACAAGGACACTCTCATCCCTCCAATATGGCAGAACACACATGACACACAACCCAGGGGCATGGAGGGGATTTTGATCTGGGCCTGTTGTTATCCTGTAACTCTCCTGAGGATCAACATAATCTGCAAGGCTTTCAATCACTCATACTGAAAATCTTAATGCTGTTAAAATACCTTGGGGTTGTTTTGTGGCTTGCAGTGTGTTCTGGAAGGTAAAGGACAAAGAATTAACAGGAGGCCCAGCCAGCTGAGTGGAAATGAAAGGCAATCTGAAGCTGAGACTGTCCTCTCAGGAGACACTTGCATCAGTCAGACAATCACAATTTCAAGCTTGGCAAGGTGCTACACGTTCTGAAGGACACAACCCAAAACCTGGCATTAAAAAAATGTCTGCAAGATTATTTTACCTAATCAGGAGCCAGTACAACCATCCTTTGGTACCTTCTTCTAGCAAACCTCACACTTCCAAGGGATCCAATGTAACTTGGCTTTGCAAAAGGAAATATCCAAGAAGGGAGCTCTAACACAGTTCACTCCACTCTACTTCTCAAGCACCTTCCAAAGAGACCTTTAATATCCAAAATCTTCATTATTACTCTGCTATATACTAACCCTGGGCAGCAGGTCCCTTGAAATGCTCTACCACACCAACCAGCTCTGTTGGAGGGTTTGAAACAAGAAACTTCTCCTCTTATTTGAAGTGAAGAATCAGACAAACAAAGCCTATATTTAACTTCCTGTTCACTGAAGCAGTCGTAAACAAGTCCCTGTAAACACTCTGCAGGTCACAAATTCCCAATATCTTATCTAAATGTTAAGCTGCTGAAGTGGATCTCAAAGCTCCTTCCAAAAGGCTTTCTAGTGTGCCACTTACAACAACTGAGGCCGCTGGTTATGTAAGAGATGTAAAGCCAAAGCAAAAAGAAAGTATGTTAAACCTGGTATGTCAAATTGGTTTGTAGATAATTAAATGCAGCAGCTGCATATACATAAAAAAATCTTCTGCCCCATATGCTAAAAAAGCATAGCATGCTCATCTGGAAGTCACACAAATTGTGGCAAGTTTGTTTTTAACAGCAAAACCTCTCTCAAGTGTACTAGAGCTACCTTGGTTTTTCTGACTAAATTCTTCTAAAGACACTGCAAGGCCACACTGCAGGCTGGTTTGGTTTGGGCTTTTTTCCTACAAAATAACAGTCTGCTAAATCACATGCATTCTCACAGCCACAATACATCATGGGCTGCATATCACCAGGGAAAGCCAATTTCCCTTTAATCTTCTCTTCCAGATCAATACAGTGTGATAACATGTGCCAAAAGTGTATCATCTCAGGCTGAAAAACACAAAATAACAAGCATAATGGGTGGAAAATAACACAGAATTCTCTTCCTTGAGAATCATAAAAAACCTGCAAATGTCAGGAAACCTGAAACAAAGTGCTTTGCACTCACACAAGAGTCAACCTGGCAAGCTCACTACCGTGGGACACTGATCTTTGGCTGAAATCTTAAAAGATTTTGAATTTTCCTCTGGTTGTCAAGTCACAATGGGATGAACTCCAAAAAACAAAGTCTCAAACACTTCACCATCTAACCTGTGATCTTTAATTGCCAGGTTTTAGGAAGATATTTTAACTGCAGTGAATAAAGACCTTGGTTGACTTTTGGCTGATGAATGACACAATACCCTTCACTATCTTAAGAATATTTGACTCAAGCTGTATTCACAAATCAGAACTAATTTTTAAGACGACTGGTTTATGTCATTAGGTGAAATAAATTGTCAGTAGCAGTTTTCTAAGCTGCTGAAATTCACTGAAGTGTCAATGCTAAGGATGCTACATAACTAACACACAGACCACAGGAATGGAAATTTCTGTAATCTAATTTAACTAAAGCTAAGAATAATTAAGGGGAAAAACAGAACCCCCCAAGAGCTGTTATTACAGGAAAAAAAATACCAGTGTGCAGAGCATCTCAAGAAAAGCAAAAACTAATCAGACTCTGCATAATGCACAAGAGTGATACCTATTCGGTCTGACTAATATAGTTGAAGGTTTTTCCTAAGTTCTATAAAAATAAAAGATGCATAACATAGGCCTGATAATGCTTATTGGTTCACATTTAGCTTACTGTCAAATTTCAATAAGTGTATTCAGGTCAACACTTGTGGTAAGAACTGTGAAATATTAAGACCTCAATTACCTAAAGAAGATTTATGCCTAAGTAAAGGAAATGCCACTCACATAGCATAAGAAAACACACTTACTGTATCTGGTTCTAATGGAAAATAAAGCAAAAAGCAAACCACTCCATTATTTGCAAAAGTAAGGGGATCCATAAACATTTTATACAGTGTAACATTTAATCTAAGTAAAATCCACATCTTTCAGACAAACATGATGTGGGTTTTATTACAGGAAGCCTGGGGGTGTTTAAGAAACTATCTAAAAAAAACTCTGCCTATGTATTGTTTCAACACAAATTGAGCTTCAGACTGCTTCAACAATTCTTTTGGGACAAACTCAAAAGACTGAAATTAAAAGTTCTTTTTATTTCCATATTTGAGGGATGACAGACAAATCCCATGAATTCAACAGGTCTATTCCTCAGATGTGTCACACAGCTTTATACAAAGACCACAGCTTGGAAAAGTACAATAAACCTTTCACCAAGCAGCAGTGCTGTGAGGGTCCTCCAAAGCTCCAGGACTTGACCATTTTTTAAACCAACCAACCAATGCAAGAGCAGCATAGCTCATCTTCTGCAGTACCTCCAGCAGTTATTCAATGGTTTGATTCAGACACTGAGTAAGACACAGGACTATGTAGCCCCCAGGCTTCTCTCCCAAATCCTTCCTGCTTTAAATAACTCACTGACATCTGCACTTGGTGGTGCACTGATTTTGGTGCTCAAAGCTGCTTATCACCTATAGTTAGCTGTAATGAGATCATGACTGCTCCCCATACGTGCTTAAGCTGCTCAGACAGTACTGTCAAAGGACAGAACAAACAGCCAGCCCTATCTTCTTGTGCCCTTTTTAAGATTTCTAAACTCGCTTTTGGAAATGCTTGACAATACTTTGATATCAACAATGGAACAACATTAATTGGAACTAAAGATCACATGACATTTTGTATTAACACGCTCTGGATGTTTAAAAAATTGGGGAAAATGCAGCTCAGCATAGAACTATTGGGGGGAGAAAGAAAATTGTCAGAACAGAATATATAAGCTATACCATAGATTAGCTTTATATCAGCACTTAAGTCAGCAGTGACAGACACAGGAGCATGCCCTTAAGAGAAGGCACCACGTGTCTCCTTTCCCTACCTCAGGGAAGGTACTTGAGGAGCTCAGCTTCTCTGGTCATTACCTTTTGCATTTCAAACTAAGAAAGACCACTACCCACATAGGTCAGGGGCTTCCCCACCAGGAAACTCAACTGTGTGACAACCACTAAACCATGACTAAAGAAGCAAGGTCATTTCAGTCCGTTTATACCACAGGTAAACTGAGTCGTATCTTTATTGATAAAGAGCTTGAGGGAAAACAGATATGATTGACTTTCTTCCAAATTCAGGACAGCACCAAGTAACCTCGTTGAAACTGAAAGAGTATCAAATCAGCCTTATCAACTTTCAGCAAATTAACCTCAGAATGGAAAGGAAAAAAGCAGACTACGATAAGAGGTCTGAAATCATCATAAGGTGGTTCGGCTGTAAATCAGCCACCTAAATGGCCAAAATTACTAGAGCATGAGTGAGCCTCCAAATCTTGGAATTTTAGTTCTTATTACAAAGAACTGACACCAATTTGGTGAATGAACAGGATTGAATTTTTCACTTTGTGCTACTGCACTTACCTGGGTGCTCCTGTAGTATCCTTCAAAGATAAGAGAAAAACTCCCACAAACTGTATTTACTTATCCTTACTTGAAGGGTAAAATTACAGAGAGGTAAAAAGCAAGCAGTTTATTGCTCTTTGCATCTCTAAGGTGGCTGTAGTGGCTGTATATGTATTCTGAGCAAAACAGAAAAAAGTTACCTTGGAGATATCACCCAAGCTCCTTTGGCTGAGCAGTCACTGGAATATTGAGCCAACTTCTCACAACTGGGAGGGAACAGGACCCCAGAAGCAAGTCATCCTGCAAAATGATGTATGGAAATGAGTTAGCAAGTCCTAAATTAGCTTTTATTTAGATCTTTACTTGCTTGTCAATTCAGAATGTTTGAGAGCATGCCTTCCCCAGAGACTGGGACTGGAATTCACAAGCTCCTTTCAGGATGCAAATGCTCTTACACATTCCTGTGGGCTCTGACAGATGCTCTTTACCAAACCCACCAGTTGGGCTTAGTGGACACACTGTCCCCAGTCACCCTCAGCTGAAAATTCCCAACCAGGGTGGAGCACAGCAGGACCCATGACTGCTCCTCACCAGGCCGAGATGGGCATTAGGGAAGAAAGGCTGAAGCAGAGTATATTAAACCCCAGCAGCTGAACAGGTCTGGTTGTAGGTCCCAACAAAAGGAAGGTAGCATTTGGCAAAGCAGCAGGACAGTTGGTGACAGGACAGCTTTCTAACTACACAAGCTAAATCAGAGACAGCTTATCTACTGCAGCTCCCAAGCACGTGTAGTGACATCCTACCAGGACAAACATAGCCATATCACAACCTCATTCACTGCTTTTATCAGATTTAGTTGACGTATATCTTCTACTAATATAATTATGGCAGCTATCTCTATGTTATTTTTTAACAACACAGTTGCACCTATTTCAACTACTGTGGACACATAACAGAGATAGAGATACCCTAAAAAAGCAAATCTAATGCCTTTACTCTCAAAGAAGGGGTTCAAACATTAATGACTCCACAAACTGACAGGGGTGATGCAAAAGAAATACAAGCTTAAGAAACTTGTCTTTTACACACAGTTAATGCCACTCAAAATGCATACAGAGAAGTTTATGGAAATAAATGAAGGCAAAGGACTTGCACCTCAGTACCATCTGCAGAGTGGCTCACACCAGCACGGACTACACAGGAAGCACTGGCAGCCCAAGACACTGATTAAGAGAACTGCATCTATTAGGAAGCACATCTACCCGAAGAGCACACTGGGAAAGCCAAAAATAACAGCTGCTGCCACATCGGAACGACACAACACTGCGCACAGGCAATGTCTGCAAAACAGAAACTAAGCAGCCACACACACACACTTCCTCTTCCTCCCCCCACCACACCAGTAACAAACCTGATATTAAACACTGGCCAGCATCCTGCTCTGCATTCCTGTCACATCAGGAATAGAAATGAGGGAGACTGCTAGCTGCTCCTCCATATAGCTGAAGAGCTCCTTCAGTTTACAGCACGTAACAGAAATTCTTGACATGACTCTTCCAGTGGGTTCTGTCATGTTTTCTTTTCTTTTGCCCCGTTTCTCGAGCTCACCAGGGAGCCTCTGCGCTTACTAGACTTGGTTTTGATACATTCCCTCTCAAAGACTGAGAGGTCAGAAATAAAAGCAGTTGTCCCTAGGCATGTCACATTATATAAACAAGCAAACAGAGAGCCACACACAAACTCTGCAAGTCAAGTTCAACGCTAAACCCTGCCCAGCACCAAAACTGATGTGACACTGTCAAATGCAAAAGTAAACAAATCAGGCTGCAGCTTTTTGTCAATACTAAGTTCTAAGACTACAAATCCCAGCATCAACACTCCACTGAGGTGCTCACATCTCCAGCTAATTCCTGATGGGAGAGATTGGGGGAATCTGCTGACAGCAAGTGAAGTGCCTGGGTTACACTGCAATAATCAAGGCCTCTGTCAGATTTTCCATGGCTTCAGTATCTGCATTTCAACCACAGATGGAAGACACACACCTCCTCTGGAGCATGGGTTCTGGATATCCAATTCAAACTTAGCACCTACATTTCTTATCCAACGGAAAGCACAGGCAGTACCATCCCATACCCAGTGTGCCAGCCAGAATTCACCAGATCCACAAAAACATTTAGGCATGGAGAAACTAGAAACTGAAATCTGAAAAGTGATCAAACCTTTTTACCAACATTTGGTATCCAATGGACCAAAGAGACTGCCCTGTAAGCAGATGGTCAACAAACAGCCCCAAGCTTGTAAAGGGCTCCTCATATCACAGCAGTCAAGCTCAACAAAGTCACATTCCAGAGTTTCATCATTTTAACCAAAAGGAATAAGCTCCATATTTGTGTGAGAAAAGGAAAGAAACAAACCAGGCAGCTCAGATGGGATAAGCAGAGCACACAACTGCATGACTAAGAAATCACAACACTTGTTTAATAGCCCAATTAGCTGATTAAGGGCACAGGTACCACTCCAACCTGGACGCTTTTTTGACCTCCGAGTGCTTGCTACTCTAACCTTGACTTTTCACTACATGCAATGCAAGACAGAATAACTTCCAAGTCAGTTGACTTGCACAATCTGCCAAGAGAGGGGATCTCAAAGCACATTTAATTTTTCTTTCTATAATACTTGTAAGAAGGACATGCTCAGTGCTGTCAACATGATGATGAGACACACAATGATTCACAGAAGCAGGAGAGAAGCACGGGCACTACTGTTTCATTTAATTTTTAAATATTTGCAAAAATGTGAATGAAAATCACATATTTATGTAAAAGAAAATAGATAATATAAAAACACATTGTTGCACTCTTACAGTCACACTGCAGGTCACCCTGAACTCAGCTAAGACCCCTTTCCAGCACTAGCTGTATTTCCCTTGCACCTGCAAAATCATTTAAGCACCCACAAAGATGGATAGAAAAACAGACAATTTGTCTTCAGCCTGATCAGTCTGTAAGTCAGGGAACTCTGATCCTCACCTGCACAGGCACAAGCAACAAGGCAAGACCCACCTATGGGTTGCAGTCTATACTTACATGGGCTGAAGTACCTGTGAAACCACACATGAAACATGAAACCAGTGACCAGAGGCAGATCTTAAAAACTGTCCCCTTTCTCATCTCAACAGTTAATTGTGTTAATTTGTTCTTCTTCTATGCAAGAAACATGCAAAAGTGCCACAAAGCGCCTAAAGAAAAACCAGGGGGTCCAGGAGAGTGCCCCACCAGCATATCCTAAACTTTTCATCAAAGATTCCTGTGCTAATAACCTTGTATAGATCAACTTCCCCTCCAGGAGCTAAGGATCACTTCCCCTGTTCTCCCAAAAGTCCTTACTAGACAGGAAGCAAAGACAAGGCCGTGAAAAAGGACATTTCAGATCAGCCTAACAGGCTCCAACCAGGATAGCATAGGTTGTTCATCCATGCACCCAGAAACGTGAAAAAGCTGAAAGGGTATGAAACACCCTCTAAGAAAGAAAAAGAAAAAATTAGCATTAGGACAATTCAAAACATTGACAAAACAAGAATTTGATGCAGTTGAAAAAGCAACCCAATGCTATCTTGCTTTATAGAGCTTGCAATTAAATCTTTTCACAACCTACCACTTTCCTTCCAGCTCCAAAACAAAGCACTTACCTTAGGTCAGAGCTAAATTAACCCAGAAAAATACTTCACAATCTAAATAATAAGAAATTGTTACATGAGAGTAGGAGAGACCTATTTAGGGTTACAGTGACAACATGCAGTAGCTGATACACCTAATTCTAAAACTCTTTGAAGCTCCTGACAGAATTTCTGTAAGAAATAAATCAGAATCTCAATTCAGTGATAAACAACAAGGATACCATTATTTTTCTCCATCAAAAGCCTGACCACACACACACAAGTGTTAGCATATCAGCTGCAGGTGACAGTTCACTACAATGAGACTTTCACAAGACACTACTACATATTATTTTGTGAGACAAGCTACTGACTATGTTAACACAGCCCTAACAATCACAGAAACATTACATTAAGAGTGAACAGAGACCCAAGCCTCCACCATTCCTGCACCATTCAGTGTTTCATTAGCAAAGGCCAATTTTGGAATCCAGCTCTGGAAGCTCTGAATACCAAGCTAAGCCAGGTGAACCTGAAGACAGGAAAAGCAGATGGAGCAAAACCAGAGCATGATGGGTTGAAGACGGGTTGAAATGACAAAGGCAGCACATTCTAAAGTATGTTGCTTGGAAGGAGGAAAAAAAAAACAAAAAACCAAAAAAACCCGGAAGGAATATGGACCCTGGGACCAGTATAAATTCAGAATAGTTCAAAATCGAACAGGTGTCGGTGCCACCTACCCTAATTCAACCCCTCCTTGGAAACCCCCCGGGGAAGGCTGGTCCCGGTCCAGGTCTGCAGACCCAAGAGCACACCTGCCCCGGGGGGCTGCCAGGCACTCCCGGTGTCCCCGCCGGGGCAGCCAGCGCTCCCGGAGCCACCCACAGCCCTCCCCAGCCGGGGGCAGCACGGACGGGCCCCATGCCCCACCAGCCTCCTCACCATGTTGGTTTCATGTTACCGACGCGGTTTCCGAGCTCCTTCCTGCGCGCAGCTCCTGTGGAAGGGAAGGAAGGGCACAAAGGAAGGGGACGCTCGCTCTGCCCGCTGGGCACGGCCCTGCCCCGGCACCGCGCTGCCCGGCCCGGGGAACCCCGCCCCGGCCGTGCCCCAGGCGGGCCCCGCAGGGGAAAGCACACGGGTCTCACCCACGCACACACAGGGACGTACCGGGCTCCCCTCAGCCCCTCCTCACGGGGCCGCGCACGGACCCCTCCGCTCCAGGCCCATCCCGGTGGTCGCTGCCCCCTCACCCCGGCTGCTCACGGGGCCGTGCCTGTGTACCCCCTCTCCCTTCACGGGGCCGCACCGGCTCCCTCCTCACGGCAGCGCGCTCGGCCCAGTCCCCCGCCCCTCAGCCTGGCCAGTCCCCGCCCGCCGCGGCTCACCGGGGCCGGCGCTGCCTGCCCGGCCGGGACACCGAACGCGGAGCCCCAGCGCCGCCGCTCCCCGCCGCTCGAATCAACAACAAGATGGCGGCGCCCGAGCGGGCGGAGCCCGGCGCTGGCCGTCATAGCAACCGCGCCATCCAAAGCCCGCCCCGCCGCCCTGCGCGCCAATCCGCACCCGAGTCCCGCCCCACAGGGCAGTTCCTGAGCGCTGATAGGTCAAACTCGGTGTCGCTCAAGCGCGGAGCCACACCACCCTTTCCCGAACGCCGACGGCAGCGCACGTTAGGCACACGTGACGCCCGCCAGAGCCCCGCCCTCCCGCGGGCAGCGCCGTCTCATTGGCTGCCCGCGGAGAGGGCGGGGCGCTCGGCCAATGGGCGCGGCTCCGCGCCCCGAGCCCCGAGCCCTGCCCCGGCAGCTCCGAGCCCACCCACCTCGGCCGCTCCGCGCTCCAAACCGCGCTCCGAACCCACCCCCGGCAGCTCCGCGCTCCTCGATCAGAACCCATCCCCAGCCGCTCCGCGCTCCCCGATCAGAGCTCGCTCCCGGCCGGTCTGCACTCCGTGTTCCCCGATACAATCTCACACCCGGCCGTCCCTCGGTCCCACACTCAGAGCTCCCCGCCCCGATCTCCCCCGGGGCCGCTCCGCATCCGCCTCCGGCCGCCGCTCCAAGCGGGGTGTCGCCAATGGGAAACGCTCACGCGCCACTCCGGTACCATAAAGGGTTAAATTCCCGAGCGGTCACAGTTCCCGTGGGTTCAGGGCAAAAGGGACCCTCAGGCAAAGTCGCACAGGTGACCCCTCTCACTGTGAAATTTCACGGCTGGCCCCTGCTCCCCTTCCCTGCTCTTAGTCACCTACTTCCCAAATTAGTCTCTTCCCTCTTATCCCGCCAGCGCTTCATTTCCCCAAGAGCTGCCAGGGAGGCGTCCCGTGGCGCGCTCCTTTGAAATTCAAATAACCGGTTCCCCACCTCCCGCTGACTGACGCCTTCAAAGTCTCCCGCCGCTCCCAGCTCCTCCTGCGGCGTCCCGCTCACCTGCACCCACGTTAATTCACTTTTCCTCACAATTATCAACCCATCCCCTCTGCCGACCAGCTGCTCATCCCACCCGTTTGCGCCTGCGAGAGCTGTTACAAAGCAGAGCTTGAGGGGCACGGGGCAAAAGTTGCTCAAAATTACCCGTGGCAGAGTTTTCCCGCCCAGATAACCTCCCTGTGGAAGACTGCCCCGGCTGGGTCACATCCAGAGGCTACAGAGATGCTTCTGTGACCGAAGCAGACTTGGCCAAAGCTCCTGTAGTATTTTTTGCAGCACCAAGTCCTTGTCCTGCTTTGTGTCACTCACATCGCTGACGAGACAGTGCTAATGACCACCACAGCAGGACACCCACCAGCAGCACTGCCGGCAACGGGACTCCCTAAGGCAATCACAGCAGCATGTGCAATCTCTGACACCATTTATTAGGTCTACGCTGGCTGAGGTGGCTCAGGATCCGGCTGCACCCCATGTGTGGCAGGTTTGGCCACAAAGGATGGGTCTCCTCCTCGGGGGCCACACCAGCTGTCTGCCAGTGCCCGGTGCTCTGCCCAGCACTACCCACATGGAGCTGTGGGTCACAAGGAGCCCCTCATCCAGTCAAGCCTTCAGATCCAGCACCAATCCCCAATCACACTGCTGAGCAGAGAGTCCCTGCTGGTGCCTGAGATGGAGGCAGCACTCAGTCACTGCCCCACAGGCCTGGTCCCCATCTCTCCTGTCCCCAGACCCCTCTGCCTGAGGGACAACCCAAGGCTGCTTTTGGGGTTGCTGGGGCTGTGGGACAGGGCACTCACGTGGGTCCTGAGCATGGCCATTGAACTGCCCCTGTGTGGAGGAGACAGGAGAGGCTGCTGAGGGCCACAGGGCTCTTCCTGCCTCCCTGGCATGACATCTACCCTCACTGCCACACACTTACTGGGCAGCAGCATGTGGGTGTCCTTGCTCCTCCTTGCCCCTGCTGTGCTCCACCACATCCCTGGAGAAGCAAGAGAAGGGAGGGAATGCTGTCAGCGATGGGCTGCCGGCCTCAACCCCAAGAGATGCTGCTGGGAGCAACTTGCAAGCCAGGTTTTGCCCTGGGAGCTGCACCCAGTTAAGCCTATCATCCACTTACCTGATTGTCCCCTAGCACAGAAGGGGACTGTGACAGGGCCGTGCTCCCCCAAGCACCATCGCCTTTCACCAGTACCTGAGCACCAACCAGGTCTGCCACCACATCCGCTTGTTTCCCCATATGCTGGCACACAACACTCTTGTGCTTGGAGGATGCTGTACTTGGGGAGCTGCCTGGGCCACCCACAGGGGCTGAGCCTGGGACTTCTCCCTTGCATGGTCACTACAGCCCCAGTGTCACCAAGCACTGTGTCCCCAACCTTACCAATGAACCTGGATCCAGCTATGCACCACCTCGGGGCAGTTGTGCCACTGGAGGTGGCTGTTATGCTGCCCATGGGCTTGTACATCTCCTCCTTGCTGTGCAGACACTTGGCACAGGCTGGTCTAGCATCTCCTCAGGCTTTCTCCTCTGTCACCTGTCACCATCATTGATCCTCCGTGGGGTGTGCAGCCTGCTCAACTCCTCCCTGGGAGCTTTCCCTGAAAAATAGGGCTCGCCCCTACCGAACACGGGCTCCCCTGGTGAGCTGCAGTGACCTCAGCCCTGGTGCCAAGACCCAGCCTTACATTAGGCATTGGCACCAGCACTGTGCCATCCCACCTTGTCCACTGCAGAGTTTGTGCCCCAGTCTGGCCACCAACATCACTGTCTACTGCCAAATTGCTCTCTCTGCTCCCAGAGCTTCCATCAGGGCTGCACCCATACCCTGGGCAAAGGCGGCTCCTTGGCACAGCAAGCCATGGCCAAATGCAGAGTATATTAAACACAGCCCATGTGCTGTGTCTCCCTGGCTACCTGCAAGGACAGTACAACTGCCAGTATAACCCCCCTGGCCATATAGCACTCACCTCTTGGCCAGGAACAGCCTGCCAGGGTCCCTGCTGCTGTGGGAGGAACAGAAGGCAGCTGTGAACCCTTAGCCTTGCTCGCTGTGCCTTGCGGTGAGGCAGGCAGGGGCTCACCTGCACAGCAGGTTCCGGGCCATGCAGACCAGGGTGGCCAGCAGCAGGACTCCAGAGATGGTCAGCACGGCCACAAACCAGGCCGGCGGGTGCCACACTGCCTCCGTCCGCACGACGAGCAGCGGCTCCTTCTGCACCGTCTGTGGAGGCAGCGGCGTGAGGGGCCCCGGGCGGCTGAGCGGAGCCTGGAGCATCCCCCGGTCAGCGGGCTCTGCTCACCGTGTGCTGGGTGGTGCTGCTGGGTGGCACCGGGGTGCTCCGGGGGGTGACGTGCACCACCAGTGCCACCAGGCTGCTGCGGCGGCGGGCACCAGAGCCGCCCCGCACCTCCACCAGCAGGACAAAGGGGTGGGGCTCGGCTCGCTCGTCGGAAAGGTAGACAAGGGTGTTTCCTTCCAGCAGAAAGCGCCCGCCTTCATTGCCTGGACGAGAGGGTCTGCTCAGTGTCACGCCACGGCGAGGGCTGTTTTGTGCCGCGGCTTGGCCGCTCCTCACCTCCAGCAATGGTGTAGGTGAGCGCGGCGCTGTCGGGGCTGCTGTCGCACACCAGGCGAGTGACAGGTTGGCGGCTGCCCGGGGCCCAGCCGTGACCCGCAGCTCCTGCTCCTCGGGGATGCACAGCGGCAGCTGGTCCGGCACAGCCTGCCAGGAGCAGGGGGAAGCGGCAGGGCACTCCCAGCCCTCGCAGCCACCACAGCTCACCCAGCGGGCTGCCCTCGTACCTGCAGGCGCACAGACACGTTGCACAGACGGCTCTGCCTCTTCCTTAGGTCCAGGTCATTGTGGGTGTCCGTCAGACGCACCACCAGCCTGTAGCTCTTCTGCTGCTGGGAGTCCAGGGGTCCCACCACGCGGATCTCGCCTGTGCGGAGGTGTGAGCTGCTGGTGTGGTAGGTGCCATGGGGTGCGGAGGGGGCTGGGGAAGGGCCGGGTGCTCACCAGTGTGCCTGTCGATGGAGAAGGGCTGTGCAGGGCCAGACCCCCCCTCCAGGCTGTACTCGAGGCTGTCCAGGGGGTAGTCGCGGTCAGTGCCAGCCACACGCCCCACAACGCTGCCGAAAGCTGCTGTCTCCAGCACACTGAAGGCGGCACCGTTGGGGCACGCTGGTCTGAATTCGTTGACAGGTGTCACCGTCACAAGCACAGGCACACGGGCTGTGTGGCACACAGCTGCTCAGCCATGCTGGAACAACCCCGCAGCCTATGCCGGGCTGGGTGACATGGTGACAGAGGCACCAGCCCAGGGCTGGGCACCTCTGGGCAGCAGGGAAGGAATGTTTCCTCTGCAATCTGCTGGTTTGGGGATTGGCAAAGGTATTTTCCCACCCTAGGGACATGGGCACTTACTGCTCTGTAGGGGCTGCCCTCGCACTGTCACCACAATGGTGGCTGTGAACTGGAAGCCCAGAGCAGCCGTGGCCTCCGAGTCATAGTCCAGGGTGGTGTTGACCTGCCAAGCCAGGAGGGGAGTGTCAGGCAGAGCCGAGGTGCTCTGCAAAGCTCAGATACCCTGCAAAGCCAGAGTATCCCACAAAGCCAGGGTGTCCCACAAAGCTGCAATGCCAGGGGAGAAGGAGGGAGCAAGCAAGGAGAATGGGCAGATCTTGAGCAGCAGGGAGCCCTGAGGAGCCTTGACCCAGAACCTGGCATGACAGCACAGGTCACAGCGTCCCACTTGTCCCACTGGGCTCTGGGGTCTGGGCTTGCTGTCCACCTGGGCACTGCCCATGGCCCTGCTCACCTTCAGCTGTGGCCCCTCCATGAAGAAGTGGGAGCGGGAGGAGGGAGGCCCCTCGAGAGCGTAATGCAGACACCCATCAGTGCTGGTGGAGTTGGTGCACCTCAGTGTCACCAAGGTGCTGCCGTGGGACAGCGTTTCGGGCACCTGGGACCTGTGGGGGGGCAGCCAGCAGCTCAGCCTCTGTCCCATGTCCTGGGCGCAGCAGAGAGCCCCATGGCCCCCACTCCCCCGAACCATACACGAAGATGGCTGGGACACATCGTGGTGCCTGTCGGTCTGTCCCCTGCACGGTGACATTGAGCGTGGCGGTGGCGTGGTCGCCGGGGTGCAGTGCGTTGTAAGCCCGGATGAGGAGGTGGGCACGGATCACCTGCAGCCGGCGGGTGCTGCGGATCTCACCTGTCACTGCAGGGGGAGGGGCCTCGCACTGGGCACAGGGACAGGGACAGGGCGCCCCTGGAGATCCGTGCTGCCCTGCTCACCCTCATCAATGGTGAAGAGCGCGGGAGCCACAGGAGCAAGGATGGCATAGCGGACATTGTCACCTCTGGCATGGACCTGCGTGACCACCTCCCAGGGGCCAATGCTTTCTGTCACCATCACAGCCCGGTGTGGCTCACTGCAGGCAAGGTGGGCATTGTGGCAGGGCCTGGTGCCACCAGCATCCCCCTCCTGGCCCAACCCCACTCACGGGAAGGTGACACGGGGACGCCGTGATGGCAGCACCTCCACCCTTACAGCCCCACTGCAGTTGTGCCCGTGACGATCCACCACCTCAATCTCCAACCTGAATATCTGTGGGGCAGCACCAGGGGAGCTGTGGGACAGCCTGAGAGGCACCAACGATGGGGATGGGGATGAGGCTACTAATAGGGACAGGGACAGGAATAGTGATGGGATGGGAACAGAAACAGGGACAGAGACAAAGGAGAGGGAGCAAGGGATGAGAATGGGGCTTGGAGTAGAAACAAAGGTGGAAAGAGGTGTGGAGATGGAGATGAGCATGAACTAGAGACTAGAATGGGCAGGAACACAGACAGGGACGAGGATATGGACAGGACTCGAGATGCGGAAGGGGATGGGGACAGGTCTGGAGCACTTGTAGGTCCAGGGGGAGACACAGGCCTAATGGGAAGAGCAGGATGTGGAGAGCTGTGGACAGGCAGGGGCTAAGCCCCAGTGGACTGAGAGGCGGCTGTGACCACTCTGGGGCTGCTGGTGCCCACCTGGATGTCCTTGCTGGGGTCAAAACCGTTGTCAGGTGCCAGCACCAGGCCCCGGCGGGTGAGTGTGAGTGGTGTATTGTGGTTTCGGAGCCTGAACTGCAGAAAGGAGGGCGATGGGAACCCCTGTCCCACTTCTCCATACCCAAGGTCCTGCTGTCTCTAAACTGCTCCCTTCTAGGTGAGTGTGTCCCCCCAGGGAGCTGCCACTCACCATCAGCCCACCAAGTGGCTGTGGTAGCACCACGTACAGGGGTGTCCGGGGCGCCACGTCTGCCAGCACCTGCACCACATCCCCCTCTGAAGCACAACACGGCTGTGTGAGCTTGGTGCTGGCTGGCATCCACAGCCCCCACTGCCCCGTGCCCCTGTTTCCTACCTGCACTGGCAAAGGGGGTGTCACAGCACAGCACATTCCCTGCTGCCACCCGGACAAAGAGCCGTTCTTCCACCTCATCCTCACCAGGACAAGCAGCTCGCAGGATCAGTGTGTACTGGTTCACCCGGCGGGCATCAAGCTCTGCACCAGCACGCAGTGTCACCTGCCATGGAGACACAGCCACTCAGCAGGGCCTGTCACCCTCTGCCCCACTCACTATTCCCCAGCCACACCTCTGCCCTGAACATGGTGGCATCCGTGGGGTCAGAGTTGACGGCAATGGAGTTGAAGGGGTGGTCGGGCTCAGTGCTGTCCAGGGTGACGTTGGGACTGCTGCTCGAGTTGTTGCAGGACACGGTCACCTCAGCGACGCGGGCACCTGACTCTGCATCCTCGCTCAGCGCCACCACACGGGGCAAGTCAGGCAGGACTGGTGGGAGACCCCAGAGACCACTGATGGCTCATCCAGCTGTGCTCATGGAGCTCTGCCCCTGCACCTAAGCAGCAATGCAGGCACGGGTTTCCCTGCCAGGCACAGACGGGTCCAAAGCACGCCACTCTTACCTGTTGTTCTGACGAAAGTCCCTGCAAAGACAGGATTGTCACCCCAGCCTGCCAGGTGTACCCTGGCAATGCCCTGGGGTGGCCCCAGAACTCCCTCTGTGAGATGCTCTGATGAAACCCCAGTGGTGTCTGGATATGCCAAAGGGATGCCCAAAGGGAGCCCCAGTAACATCCTGGCAATACTGAGGACACCCAGGCAATGCCCTGAGCACGCTCATGTGATGCCCCCACCTCAACCCATCCAGGCAGCTGCCAATCCCTCTGCCCATTCTGGTGTCAGCCCCAGGAATGTGGGAGCAACCGAAAGCCTCTCCCTCGTCCCCTTCCTCTCAGTCATCCATGCAGGATCTGGTAAAGGGTGCCCTGAACACTGTGACCTTGAAGCACCTACCTGGGGCATAGAGGCTGAGGAGGAAGAAGGTGAGATGTCTGTGCATGCCCATGTCTCGCTGGGTGTTTGGGACAAGCTGCAGCCGGTTGCCAGGGGTGCTGGGCACCACCCCGGCCCAGCGTCATGCCGTCCCTCCCCACCCATGGTGGCCGTCCCGGCCAGGGGAGGGACAGGGCACGGCTCCAGTGCCCCCAGCTCTGCACGCCACCGCTCCCAGCCAGCCCCTCGCCACTCGCAGCTCCGTGGGGTTTGGCTGCCACCCCACGCTGCTTCACCACTCGACACGCTCGGGAACCGGGAAAATTAGCTGGGAGGTAATTTTTGGCCATGTTCTCGTTCATTTGCAAACCAGCGCCGCTTCTCCCCGGATCCCCATTAAGCGCTATTAGTTTCCAATTAACGGGCGCTGCGGCCAGGGTCACTCTTCCGTTCCCTCCTCCAGCGCCCATCCCGGCAGTGACAGTCCGGTGGCGGGGGATGCCAAGGGGGGATGCCTCCGCCGGGGCCCTGTACCGGGGCTGCCCTCCTTCCCGGCGGGGAATACGGGACTCCGGGACCCCCGGTGCCCGAGGTGCTGCCGGCCGGGACACAGCTCCCGCCCGGCCCGGCGGTGCCCGGGTGGTGCCGGCGCGGGGCCCCGGGGCGGCGGGGAGGGTCCGTGGGCGGGGCGGGGCCCCGGGGCGGCGGTGCCGGTGCGGGCCGGGCTCACGTTACGGCGGCCCCATTGGCCGGGGCGGAGCGGGGCGGGGCCGCCGGGCAGCGCCGGGAGGCGGCGGGCACGGGCCGGGCGCTCCGTCCGCTGTCGCTGCTGCTGCTGCCGCTCCGCCACCGGCACCGGCGGCACTGTGGGAGCGGCGCCGGGGCGGCAGGACCGGGCATGCACAACGCCCGCCCGGACGAGCTCGGCGCCGACCGGGTGAGTGCCGCCGCGGGCACTAGGAGGGAACGGGTCGGGACGGGACCACCGTGCCTGCGCCCCGCCGCCCCGGGACTGCCGTGACGTCCGGGCGCTGCCGGTGACATCAGGGCCGTGACATTACACTCGAGGCCAAAGGCGGCGCGGGGGACGTGGGCGTCCGGTGGGACACTGGTGGTGTGGGGTCGCGGGTGGCCAGCGGCCACAGTGTCCAGCTGTCAAGGGGCCAGCGGCACCGTCCTCCCGGAGCTGCCACCCACCCACCTGGGCTGCCCCGCGGGACGGCGGTGACAGGGCGGCCCTTCGGTTCTCCTGGGCCTGCCACATGCTTACCCAGCACCTCACAACCGGCTGCCCCAGTGTTTCCAGCCAGCGGCGGGACTGGGCGGCTCGGAGTGGTGGCACATTGCCACTAGGGCTGGATGAGAGGGTCCCGGCCAGCGAGGAGGGGGACAGGGATTGGGACGGTGACGTGGAGAGGGGACAAGTCCTGCCAGCAGCTTTGTCAGGGCCAGCCAGAGGGGACAAAATTATCGGTCCTGGAAGCAATCCCTCCTGCACACTCAGCTTCCCGCGACTCCAGCGCGGAAAGGAAAGCGGACGTAACACCCTGCTTTTGGGTTCAGACAATAGGAATTCAAGAGCGAGGAGCGGCCCGGCTGCGTGAGCCAGGAGTTCCTTCCAGCGCCCGCCGGGCCGTGCTCCGTTCAGCCCTGGCTGCCTTGTCCCCTGTATTCCCCGCCGTTTGGGGGGGCACGGGCCTTGGGCGCACCCCCGGCGTCGCCTGGGGTGTCCCCAGCTAGAGGGCACAAGGTCGGGTGGGTGGCCCTGCCAACGCACGGGGGAAGAGCCCCACCCCAGCACCGGCGGGTACCCTGGGGCTGCCGCTGGCCCCGTGCCACCGAGTGGGACTCTGCCGGAGGGGTCCAGGTTTCCTCCTCACCGAGAAGGGGGCACTCGAGGCGCTGTCGGGGGCGCAGCGCCCGCTCCTACGTGCCGTGGCCCTCTGTCATTTCCCGCAGGCACGGCCGGGGTTGGGTGCCTGCTTGCTCACCCGACAAGCCACTGCACGCCGGCCGGCTCCGCGCAGGAGCCGCAAGAAAGCGGGGCCCGGGGCTGCAGGCAAGCCGGGACCTGCGCCCCGCTCTCCGCACCCTGCTGCATGCCCATTGCGCCAGCGAAGTCCCCCCAAGCCGGGGCGGGGGGCGCGGGGTGCCGAGGAGGGTGGGACGGGGGATCGCGGTGCTGGCTGGGGGCAGTGTCCACAACCGTGCTGATTGCTATGCCCTTTCCCCGCAGTGGTGCCGGCGGGACGCGGGGCCGACGCTGCGGGCGCACATGCACGGCACGCGGCAGGCTCCGCACCACCCCGCAAGGGCGACGGCCCCGGCCCCGCGGGCCCCGCGCCCCGGCTCGGCGGCGGACTCGGCCTGCAGCCTGGACCCGGGTGGCGAGGAGGAGGAGGGGGGAGCCCCGGCTGCTCGCTCCCCCCCGGCCAGCGAGCGCAGCCTGGAGTTCGACTCGGGCTACTCGGAGGCGTCGGGGGGCACGTGGAGGGAAGAGGAGGTGCCCGTGCGGCGCCGGCACCTACTGCCCTGCCAACGGGCACACCGGCTCTCCGCCGGCCCCGCAGCCCCACCGCCCGCCCCCGCCCGCCGTGTCCGCCCCAAATCCACCTCGGACGCCTGCCTGGAGCAGTGGCGGGCCCTGGAGCCCGCCGACGCGCAGGACTGGACCGTAGCACTGCTGTCGCAGAGCCGGAACCGGCAGCCCCTGGTGCTGGGCGACAACTGCTTCGCTGACCTGGTGGAGAACTGGATGGACTTGCCCGAGGTGGGCGCCGAACCGCGGCGCCGAGCCAACGCCGAGCCCTCCCGCCGGCTGGCCAAGCCTCCCGCCTTCCTGCTCAGCCTCTCGGGCAACGTTCGCCGCAAACTGGCCAACATGGCCCGGCCCCGGGGGGCCGACGGTGCCCGGCCGGGGAGCCGCGATGCCACCAAGCGTTTCTCCTGCCCGCTGGGGCTGGGGGGACAGCCCAAGGGCGCCTGCTTCCACCAGTCCCACAGCAACATCGCCCAGCTGGCTACGGACTTCCACCGCTTCACCGCCTTGATGAACAGCCGCAGCCGCCAGCCCATCATCTGCAACGACGTTATCGGCTACATTTAGCCCTGCTGCTGCGGCACGCACCCCCACCCTGTAAATAAACCCCCATTTTGTACGGTCTGGGCGCCGCAGCGTTTATCAAAGGGAGTGCCTGTGCCCCGACTCTGGGTAGGGACAAGCAGAGCATTTTTGCAATGAGGGCCAGTGCAGACTGCAGCTTTTATTGCATGGGGCAGGAGATGCTGGCCCCTTACTCAAGGTAGGGAGCACAGGAGAGGGGGACGGGTATCTTCAGCCTCAGCATCCTCTCCCTCACACATATACAGCAGCTCCAGGTCCTGCTGCTGCCACGGCATCCTGGCATCCTCCAGGGTCTCTGATAACCTGTAGCAGGGAAAGGAGGTTTTGGGAGCTGGCTGTGTGCTATGGGGGTGCCTTGGGCCCCTCAGGGGTGTCCGGCCAGGCTGGTGGGATGCAGGGGCCAGCAGCAAGGGGCCGGGCAGGGGTCCCGCCACGGGAAGTGCTGCCGGCAGGATGTTTATCCAGCAGCTGGCTGGGAGCTGCACTGCAGCTGGAGTGGCTCAGGATTGAGGCAGTGGGGGCTGGAAGCCCCCCCACCCCGGGGCAGGATTGGGCCCTGGAGCCGGGGCCTTACCTCTGCGCCCGCTGTCGTGCCCGTGTCTCTGCATCTGCCTTGCTGTCATAGAGCACGATGTCACCACACAGGAGCATGGTCACGGTCCAGCCATGTGTCCTCTGCAAGAGGTGGGTGTCAGGATCTGGCCCTGCATCCCCCAGGGCGACCTGGCTGAGTGCTGACAGCGCTGGGCTTACCTGCAGCCAGTCCAGCACCTCCTGCACCGTCACCGCCTGCCCATCTGCACGGATGGCCTGCATCTCCAGCCGGTCCCAGCAGCTCCACTCCCGCCCGCCGTACTGCCGGGGTAGCAGCCAGCGCTGGCACCCCACATCCTGGCTGCCCAGCCCCGTGGGGCAGGGACTGGTGCAGCACAAGGGCTGGGGTACAGCAGGGCAGGCAAATGGGCAGAGTGATGGGGGCACCATGGTAGTGCAGGGGCAGTGGGGGACACAACTATCCCCCCAGCACTGCTGGAGTCCACTTCAGGGGTCAGTGTCAGTGTGGGGCCTGCACTGCCCCTAGCCCCGGGCCAGGACAGGCGTACAAAAGGCCATTGAAGCGTTGCCCAGCCCCACACAATCACCTCTTCTCATGCCTGTGGCCCCACGACCCCTGCTCCAGCCCAAGGAGGCCAGTGTGGTGCCAAGCCCGGGGCCAAGCACCGGACACGGCCCCGCGCCGTCTGGCAGGGCTACGCGGCCATCTGCCCTCGCTGCAGGCAGCGCCAGCACTGCCGGCCTGGCCCCAGCCCCACTCGGGAGGGTGTTCACACCTGGTCACTCTCCCTCCTGCTTTCTGCTGCCTTCTCACCTCCGCCTTCTGCTGCCTGCACTTATCCCACTGGCGGAGAGAAGGGCTTAACCCCATCCTTACCGGGACAGTGACTGCTCCGCACAGAGGGAAAGCCGTGGCCTGACCCTCCACCACCAAAGTACATCGCTCTGGCCCTGGGAAGTGTATTCCTCTGGACAAGGCTGGCCCCCAGTGTGGGCTCTCCAGGTCCCCATGGGGACACAGGTCATACCGAGCAGGCCTTGGGGACATGTGTTCCCACCACAGCCAAGCATCTGGGTGTGACATATCATGATATCATGCCGGGTGTCCTTGCCCAGGACATGGAGGTGTTGGGTGCTGCTACAGGGACCTGAGGGCATGGCCAGACCCAGCAGCATCCTCCATCCAGGGACGATGTCAACCCAAGGACACCACAGCCAGGATGGCACAGGGCTGGGCTGGGGTTTGAGGGGGCCGTGGGGCAGCCATCAGCCCGACGTGGTGCTGGAGCCAGCGCAAGGCAGTGGAGTGGCCTCCCTCCCCCTCTTCCTGCCCCCGGCCCTGGGCCCCCCGGGCCAATCTGGTTCCAATCGGCGCTTCCTGCCGTGCCGGAAGGGCTGCCTCGCACGCCATAAACCCCCAGACAAAGGGGCCTCTATAGCGCAGACGGTCCCAATCTGGGCCTGCCCCCACCCCCGCTCTCCCTCCCTGGTTCCCCAGCACCGGGACCCCCGGCCCCGCTCCCCCGGGCGGCCCTTCCCGGCCCGGTGCCAGCTGCTCTCTGGCTGCCGCAGCTGGTTTCCATAAGCCAGATGAGCGCGGCTGCAGCAAGCTCCCAGCCCTGGCTGTGGGGCTCAGCGTGGGGCCTGCCGTGGGGCACGGGGCTGCCTCAGCCCCATGGGCACCCCAGAGCATCACGGCTGTGCCGGCGGCTGGGTGAATGGGCCAGGGGCAATGTCTCAGTGCTGGGGGGCAGCCAGGGGAAGGAGCTGCCTGACAGCATTCCCACCCACTGCACCACCCGGATCCATTTCTGCAGTGCTATGGCCAGGGCTGGCCTTGCTGCATGGTCATCTGGTTTCCCCTGGGTCCCCCTGACATTGCCCCACAGCAGATGCCACTGGCCCTTGGGTGTCCCCCACCTGCACTGGGAAGAGGGTCCTACCTGGTAGGTGGGGGCTGGTGGGGGCTGGACACGGAGCAGCAGGCATGCAGACAGGCTGATGTTGCTGTTGCGATAGTAGCTGAGATCCTGGCACCCCCACACCAGCTTGTAGACCTCCAGGCACGCCAGCCCGGCCACAGCTGCTGTGGTGGTGATGATGGCAGGCACAATCCGCCCAGCAATTCGCTTGCTCTGAGGACAGGAGGGGCATCACCAGCTGTCCCACACAGGACAGGCAGTCCTGACCCCATGGGCTGCCCCTCTCACCATCAGCCAGTTGGCAGGGGAGATGCCATAGTTCTCTGCACGCAGGTTGGACGCTGCTGTGATAAAGTCTATGTGCACATCGTTGTCCTGTGGGGAAGAGTCGGGGGACATCTGCATCCCAAGGGGACATCAACCCCCCAGGCTGAGCAGGGCCATCTGCTTGGTTCCACTACCTTCTCAAAGTGGATGGGCTCCATCAAGGGTGCTTGTGCCTCCTTAGCCCCTACCAGCTCCTGTCTCCACTGCACCAGGTCCTGGGTAAGCTCTGTCAGCTGCCTGTGATCTGGGAGCAATGGGACTGCTGGTTTGATACTCCCGCACTATGGCACTGCAGGGGTGTCCCCACCTTGGTCTGGATCATCTAGGGTGCTGGAGCAGGGACCAGAAGCCACAGCCCCAGCACCACCAGGCTGGACCCAGGAACATAACTGGGAACCTCAGGGAAACTCACCTGTGGGAACTTGTGCCTCCTCTCTGAGGGGAATCTGGAGTCCTTCCTGGGGTGCAAAGGGTGGCAGGACCACACCACGGAGGATGGCCTGGATGGCTGCTCGGTCCCTGCATGGTGGCAGCCTGTGTACTTGGGCAAAGAGGTGAGCAGTAGCCAGAACATAGTCCAGGTGGGTGTCCTGTGAAGTTGAAGTGGTGTGGCCATGGGGTGCCTTACTGGGGTGGTCCCACACAGCCAAGGGCTGCCAGCATTGCCCTGAGCTGGTAGAACTGCCTGGCTTTGCCCCAGAGTGGAGGTGGAGGAGTCTCTCCTCCTCCTTTGGCCACAGAGCATGTGCAAGCTGTGCCCTGCAGTGCCCTCACTGACTGGGGGACAGGGACAGGACCTGGCAGCCCTGCACAGGCTGTGGCAGATGGAGCACAACTACAGTTCAGTATTCCCTGTATGCACAGGCTTGGCTCTCCCTCTGCCCATACCATTACCGTGTGAGGCCCCACAGCTCTGCCTGCACTCACGTTGTCTGGGTCGAATATGAGCGGATGGGGACAGCTCCTGTCCCCTGCCCAGAAGGGGACACCCGGGCTGGTTTCCTGGCACAGGGAGAGAAAAGTCAGGCCCAGGAATGTGTGCCCCTGGCATCAGTGAGGTGGCCAGTGGAGAGCAGGGTGTGGGGGGTGGCTGGGCTCACATGCTCCGGGGGGTAGATGTGCAGCAGCTGGGTGATGGAATCGTGGTAGCAGCTCTGCCAGCGCCGGCGTGCCCAGCGCACACAGTCCTGCCAGTCCCGCGGCCGCTCCCGCAGGCTGTCCCACACCTGCTCCAGGACCTTCCTTGGTGGCTGCTGCTCCAGGAAAGCTGGGTCCCTGCAAAACCAGGCAACTGCTGATGCTGGCCTGAGAGCAATCCTGTGAGACACCTGGGTGAGATGTGGCAGTCCGGAACCCTCTCCCCATTCCCAGCAGTGCCCTGGCAGAGCTGGAAGCTCCTCTCCCAGCATCACTACCCCCAAAGCTCACTCACTCCATGAACTGGTTGACTTGTTCTGCAGGTAGTTGGAAAAGCCCCTCAAACTTATCACGGGCCCACTGTGGAGGAGAATTGGGTGCTGAGCACTGGAACCTCTCCCTTATGCCCCCAAACCCAGGGGGAAGGGGAGGCTCTGGCAGGGCCAGCAGCAGTACTCAGGCTGCCAGCAGGAAGCAGCTGGGGCCATATCCACCACTAGAGGGGAAACGGGGAAGGAAGACAAAGGTCCCGGTGCTTTCTCACTGGGTGCTGTGGCTGGGGCAGCTTGGCCTACCTGCAGTGTGTGCTGGATGGTGCGGGGGAAGTGCCGCAGGGTGCAGAGGGGGAAGGTGCCTTCCCTGGGGGTACTGGCTGGCCCCAGAGGCTTGGTCAGGAATGGTACCATGGCCAGCACGTTCCCCTGTGTCCCCTCTGTGCCTGAGTCCAGCAGTGGCGTGCGGCAGCGCAGACAGCGTCTCTCCAAATAGGTGCCTGCAGGGAGCCAGGAGTGCTGGGGACCCAGGGAACATGTCCAGGGGCTTGGCCCTCTTGCCCTTCCTACCACTCACGGGCCTCTATCGTGTCCAGGGCACTGGCAACGCCATCCAGGTGCTGGAAGAAGTTGTCCCTGTAGAGCATCTCGGTAGCAGGTCCCACCTGGTTCTGGTGAGCTGTCACTCTGACATCAGGGTTCATGCGCTGCACGGCTGCTGCGGCCACCACCGACTTCGGCTCCTGCCAGGGCAGAGAGGGGGTGGGCAGCCCTAGGAGCCCCTGGGACAGCCAAGATGCCCTCTGGGGAGAGCGCAGGCCCTGTGCCTCAGCTGCCTCACTGATATATCTGCTGAGCGATAGAGAAGCTGCCGATGAAGGTTGGAGAGGGCAACAGTGTCCATGTCAGTGACGATGAGTTCCCCGTCCGGCCCCGCCGCCAGCCCCATCATGGCAAAGTTTTTCAGCAGCTCGCAGCCGATGGCACCAGCTCCCACCTGCCAGGGCAGAGATGCTGCAGCTCCCTGCATGCCAGCTGGATGCTCCACAGCCTCCCAGTGTCATAGCCCCTGCCCACTCACCACCAGGTACTTCTGGTGGCCCAGCTTCTCCTGGAAATTGGCCCCGAAGACGGCAATCTGGCCATCATAGCGAGAGCCTCTCTGCCGGGACAAGGAGCTGTGTGAGCACAGCAGCCACGGCACCCCAGGCAGCCGGGAGGGGCTGGACACGGGGTCTCACCGGGGCGCAGTCCGTCTCTGTCAGCTGCGTGGCCCCCGCCAGCGCCAGGCACTCCAGGGCGTCGAAGTACAACCACTGGTCCAGGGGCAGGAATTTCCCAGTGATGGCCTGGGGCGAACAGCCGGTGGGCAGGTGGCCAGCGGAGCGTTCCCCCTCACTGCGCCCCAGCCCTGCTGCCGGACCCGCCATCCCCGAGCGGGCAGCAAGTGCCCTCTCGTGGCCACCAAACGGCACCGGACAGCGGGAACCCGCCCCGCTCACCTTCAGCGCCTCCTGGGCCGCCAGCGCCCCGAGCACGGCGGCCACGGGGCACAGGTCCCCCGCGCTGACGCTGGCGAAGGCGCGCACGATGTCCTCATCCAGGGGACCCTGCTGTGCACCCAGGTTCCGCGCCAGCTCCAGCACCCGCTCGGCATCTGCCTGCAGGCGGAGGGGAGAGGGCAGTTCCCGGCAGGGTGGTGGGGTTCGGCAGGGCCGGCAGGAGCAGCACAGGGACTCACCGGTGCCCTGGGCCGCGGTAGGCGGCCCTGCTCCCTGCGGAAGGCGTCAAGGGCCTGGAAGGCGGCGTGCAGGCTGCGGCTGCGTGGCAGATCCTCAGGACTTGCCACCTGGATTTTGGGATCCTCCAGTGCCTGGCACAAGGGCTTCTGCCAGCACAGCACCAGGGATTGGGCGAGTGCTTTCCTGGGGCCCGGCATGGCCCAGCAGTCCCCCAGCCTGGGTGGCAGCCCTGTGGGGCTGAGAGAGACTTACATGAGAACAGTCCTGGGGCTGCCGCACCTGTGAAACCAGACCCCCACAGCGGTAGGGCGAGAAGGAGCTGGTGTCACTGATCTCCAGCCTGAAGGCATCTGGGGATAAGAAGAGCATGGATGTCACATCACGGTCACTGCCAAGGACCCGGTGAGTTCCTCAGTCCTGAGCTAGGGCAGCCAGGACCCCCCTGGAGATCTCACCGAGCACATGCACGGGGACAGGCTCCTGGCTGTTCAGCTCTGTCATCCCCTGGACACCAGAAAACGTCACCAGGTCACCATCATGGAAGAGGTGGCCAGGGCTGCTCTCAGTCCCCATGCATGTCACCACCCCTGGGTTGCCCTGAGGAGGGGAAGGCTACATGAGAATGGGGTACTGGACTAGGGTGGCATAGAGCCAATGGAGGAGGCAGCAACATTTTGGGGGATTCTGCAGGGGCTGCCCTCCCTCTACCTGGGAGATGTGCTGCACAACAGCAGACACTGGATCCCCTTCAGCTGGGTCATCGATGACAAAGCACTCCCCGAAGTCACAGAACAGCTGCCTGGAGAGGACCAATGGGGTTTTGCCAGAGCAGGTGCCCCACCTACCTGGCCCAGCACTGCCATGTCCTGCCCAGGCCGAGCAGCCCTGCCAGTGTACTGGGGCCATGGGTTGCAGCACAGGGCTGGGAGCTCTGGGGACAAGATGACCCACAGCCAAAGCAGGACCCCATGAGACCCCTTACCCTGCTAGCCCCTTGGTGTCAGCCACGATGAAGCAGATGCCCTGGGCATGGCAGAAGTCCCCGATGTGGAGCTGCTCCTCCAGCGGGGACTCAGTGAGCACCACCACCTGTGCCAGGTCTGTCAGTGAGTGCTGCCATCCCAGGGGATCCCCAAGGCCCAGGGATACAGGCTTACCTGGAAGGAGGCAAGGAAGGCCTCCGACAGCTCCCCGATGTGAGCCTCAACCACCACACGGGGGTTCAGCTCAGCCAGGGCCCGCTGGGATGCCTTGGCACGGTTCTGGCCTAGATCACTCTCCCCCAGGAGGAACTGCAGAGTGGACACACGGTGGGGCACCCTATGGGTCTGGGGTGCAGCTCACCACTGTGGGGTGCTCCACAGGCTGTGTCTGCACTGGTGAGGGGCCTCTGCTAAGGACCTTACCTGTGACAGTGAAGGGCACCCCATGCCTTACTAGCATCCCCAACTTGTACCTGTTATTAGAAGCCATTCACCCCAAACCCACACCTGCAAACAGGGATTCTCCCAACTGCACCTGTACTTACTACTGTGATAATAGTAATATTATGAACTGTTACTGGGACTCCCACCTGAGTCTGCACCTGTACCAAGATCCTTGTCTGTACCTGTATATGTTATGGGGCCTTCCTATCCATACCTGTTGGTATGTGTACCTGTTACTGGGATTGCTGTCTGCACCCATTATGGGGATCCCTATCCATGCTCATACCTGGTACTGGGACACTCACATGAATCTGTACCCATTACTAGGACCCTTATCAATACCTATACTCATTAAGGGGCCCCTCATCCTTACCTGTACTCTGGGACCTGTGCCCATAGCCTTACTCATTACTGGGACACTCGCCCATACCTCTACTAGTTACTGGGATCCCTGTCTGTGTCTATTAACAGGATCCCCACCCATACCTGTACACCTACTACCGGCATTCTCACTAGTTCCTGTTACGAGACCATGACCTGTACCTGTTACAGTGAACCTCACCCACACCTATCACCAGGAGGCCCTCCCAGCCTCGCCGGTACCTGGTGGGTGAGGTCGGCGGTGCAGGCGGCACCACAGTCGTGCAGAACGACGCGCCCGGTCCCCGCCAGCACCAGCGCCGTCGCCACCTGCGCTCCGGTCCCGCGCAGCCCCGACACCAGCACCGCCGACCCTGGCAGCCGCCGCGCGCCGCCGCCCAGCACGTACCTGCGGGTACCGGTGGGGACCATCGGCGGGGACCAGCACCGCTGCTCCCTCCCCTGGCCCGGTCCTGTTTCGCTCCCGCCCCCGGTGCCGGTCCGCCGCACTCACAGCTGCCGCGAGTACCGCAGCTCGTCTTCGCTTCCCGCCATGACGGCCCCACCCACCGACCGCACACCCCGGCCCCGCCCCGGGAGGAGCCAGCCCCGCCTGGCCCCGCCCCGGGGGGGAGCCATACCCGTCAGACCCCGCCCCTGGGAGGAGCCAGTCCCTCCGGCCCCGCCACTAGAGCGCCGGCCGGGCAGGCCACGCCCCCGGTGTCGCGCTGCGAGGGCGGGCTGGAGGCAGAGGCCCCGCCCCCTCCGGCAGGTCCCCGCAGCCCGCGGCCATGGCGGCGGCGGTGGCGGCGGGCTGGCAGCCGCCGTGGCGGGCGCTGGCCGCGTTGGGCCGGGAGCTGGCGGCCGAGTGGGCGGCACAGGACGTGCGGGCCGCGCTGTGCCAGCTGCTGCTGCTCTGGCTGGGCATCAGCCTGCTGGGCGTCCGCCTGGCCTGGCGCGCCTACGGCGGGGCGGTGGCCGCGCTCTGCTACCGGACCGGCCCCGCCGGTCGTCGGTCCCCCGGCACCGCTTCCGGGGCCT
The DNA here is from genome assembly GCA_032173965.1 of Sitta carolinensis. Classification (NCBI taxonomy): domain Eukaryota; kingdom Metazoa; phylum Chordata; class Aves; order Passeriformes; family Sittidae; genus Sitta; species Sitta carolinensis. The sequence continues at coordinate 3,773,193 of CM063293.1, forward strand.
CGCCCGCCCGGCCCCGCGCGCACTCCCTGTCCCCCGCCGGCCCGGCGGGACGCAACGGCGCCGCCGAGCGGCACTGCCCGCTCCGGTGAGTCCCGACCGCTACCGGGCCCCAAACCGCTGATCCCCCCGCGGGCCTGCCCGGCTCCCCTCGCGTCCGGCCAGCGCTCTCGGAGCGCAGCCCGGTGAGCGGCCCCTGCCCGGTGCCCCGCAGTGTCCCCCCAGCTGTACCCCTGCACCAGTACAGCCCAGTGACTGCTCGCCTGCCCGGTACGGTCCGGATGGGGGCCTCTGGCACACCGGCCCGGTTAGCCTCCTCCAGCTGTGGCTTCGGACAAGTGCCCCCCAAGCTGTGACCCCCGACCTTTGAGTCCTAACCCCTAGCTGCACCCCAGCCCAGTATGCCCCAGTAAGTGCCCTCCAGCCCTGCCTCCCCCACACAGACAGGCAGGTGCCTCAGTGCCGGGGTGCCATGCTCTGTGCTGCCCCAGCCGTGCTCATGCTGCCTCTCTCTTGCAGGGACGGCCCAGCAGCAGAGCCCATGAAGACACACCGGGAGTGAGCAGCACCAGGACCGCCAGCTGGGTACTGCCAACACCATTAAAGTGCTGTGCCCATCTGCTGCTCCTTGTTTTGGCACTGCCACCATCACCAGAGGAGGCCAGGGGAACGGGACAGTGTGTTTATTTGGGCCGGGGCACTGTGCCCGCAGCATGTGCTGGCCTCACTTGGCCATGTAGTACTGGGTGGGCACAAAGGGCATCTTGGTGATGACAGCAGGGTGCTGCTTCTTCCGCACCTCGACGGTGAGCTCGGTGCCGGCCCGGCTGTGAGCTGCCTCCACGTAGCCCATGGCAATGTTCTTGCCCAGGCAGGGTGAGGGACATCCGCTGGTCACTGTGCCTGGGATGTGAGGATACAGGGAGGTGAGTGGGTCCTGGCCAGCCCGTCCATGCCATGGCTACAGATCAGGGTCATTCCAGTGCCAGCTCCACTGCCCCCACCTACCTACAGGCCTGCCCTCAGGGCCCAGGATGGCCATGTGGGGCCGGATGGCAGGTCCCACCGATGTCAGCCCCACACGCCTGCGCCTCGGCTTCTCCTTCACTTGTGCCATGATGACGGCAGCACCAGGGAAGTCCATGGCCACACGCCGGCGCTTCCCTGCAGGGCAGAGATGGGTGAGGGTCAGTGATGCCTGACTGGTCCCTTGTACCCAACTGGGGACACCTTACTGTTGTGCCTGCCCCAAGGAGGAAGTGGAGGTCGACCTACCCAAGGTCCACATCAGACCAGCCTCGGCAGGGGTGACAGTCTCGTCGATGTCATTGCCGTAGAGGCAGAGCCCAGCCTCCAGGCGCAGGCTGTCCCTGGCTGCCAGCCCTGCTAGCCACACATCAGGGACACCCAGGAGCTGCTCTGCCAGCTCCACCGCCCGTGCTGCAGGCACCGAGATCTACAGTGGGACACGGGCAGGGTCAGTGGGGCACGGCCTTGCCCTGCACTGGTACCGCAGTGGGGAGGATGGCTCGGTTCCCTGGGTACCTCCACGCCATCCTCGCCGGTGTAACCACAGCGCGTGACCCGGCAGCCCGGCACGCCGAAGACAGTCGTGGTGATGCTGTTCATAAAGGAGAGCTTGGCCAGGTCATCCGACAGCCCTGCCTGCAGAACCCGTGCCATGGAGGGACCTGGGGAGGCAGGTGGCTGGGGGACAGCAGTGCCCAGGGAAGGGGAGGGGAGATGGGGAGGATGGTGACATCTACCAGGAGAGGACCCGGAGGAGGGCAGGCCCACGTGGGGCCCGCACTACCTTGCAGAGCCAGCAGCGCGTTGTCTGACACCTCCAGGTGTACGTCACTGCCGGTGGCCTGCAGCTGCGCCGCTTTGTCCTGCCAGGGTGACAGTGGGCTGCTAGCACGGGGGCCAGGCCAGTGCCAACCCCACACGTGGCCACAGCCATCTCACCCCACGCAACATGGGTGTCACCGGAAGGCAGACTCATTCCCACTGCGTGTCCCCACTTCCCGCGGGGCTCAGGCAGCCCCATACCCTCAAGAGGCCAAGTCCTTGTCAGCACAGGCGGCGTTGGACACCACGTAGAGGTGATCTTCTGACGTGTTTGTGACAATGAGGTCGTCTGTGATGCCGCCCTTCTCGTTGGTGAGCAGCGTCAGGGTGCCCTGCGGGACACGGCCCACGGAAGTATGGGCGGGCTGCCTGGAATCTCCCAGGGCATCCCAGAGACCTCTGACCCCACCGGATGCCCGGTGCCCGCCCAGTGCCCCGTACCTGTCCTGGTTTCAGCTCGGCGATGTCCCCCACTACCAGGCTCTCCATGAACCTGATGCGGTCCCGGCCGTACACCAGGGTCTGCAAGGGGCCGGGGCGGTTGTGAGGTGGTGCGGGTACCCCCCTGCCCCAGCCCCCTCATCCCGACCCCGCTACCTGCAGCATATGGGACACGTCGAAGAGGGAGCAGTGGCGGCGGGTGTGCAGGTGTGACTGGAGGTGGCCCTGTCCGTAGTGCAGCGGAAGGGTCCAGCCGGCGAACGGCACCATCCGCCCGCCGCGGGCCCGATGCAGGGCATCCAGCGGCGTCTGCTTCAGCCCCTCCTCGCCCGCCCCGCTCCCCCCGGCCCCTCTCCGCGGCGCCGAGCCCGGGAGGCGGCGGGACAGCGCGGCGCGGCAGCCCGCCCGCAGCATCTTCCTCTTCCTCCTCCCTCCCGGCACGGCTCGGACCGGCCCCGGGGCGCCTGGGACATGGAGTCCGCCCGGCCCTGGCCCCGGCCCCCGCCCCCCGCCCCCGGCCCGGCCCGCCCTCGGCACCGCCTCCCCGGGGCTGCCGGCACGGCCACCCCCATTCCCCAGAGACAGGCGGGCACAGGCAGGGCCAACGTAGCAGCTTTTAGTGGGGACCCCTCCAGCACCCCCGCACCCCTCGGTGCCCCACACCCCCTTGCAGTGTCCAGGCTCTGCCCACGGGACGTGCCCAGGAGAGGCTCACAGGGGTCTCTGGAGTGGCAGCACTGCCCCTTACTGCTAGGGAGTGCAGAGGGAGTCAGAGAAGGGGCACAGGGAGGGCTTGGGACCCCCGCGGGGTCAATGGCCGAGGCGGGAATGCAGGAGTCCACTCAGGCCCCGGGAGTATGGAAGGGGTACTTCTCCCCAGCTGACACCAGCACCAGCGGGCTCAGGTGTAGGAAAGCAGGTTGACATCGTAGCAGCCATCCACCTGGGGAAGAGAGCAACTGTCACTGTCTGCACAGCACAGGGATACTCCAGCCCCATCCTGGTGGGAGCAGCCCCTCTGGGAGGGCCCCTGAACCATGTGGCCAGGCCGGGGTCCCTGTCAGCAGGGTGGTGGAACTCACGTCGAAGCGCCCGATGCGGGCAGCTGCCTGGCGAGCTCGGATCACCTCTGTCAGCACCCACATTTGCTGGACCTCTGTCGACACCTTCTCTGGATCAGGGAGCTCCTGCAAAGAAGTGGGCACAATGCAGTGGAGTGGGGATGGGCTGGATAACCCCGGGTTTGGCCAGTGGTGTGGCTGGATTGTTGTGCTTCCCAGGCAGCCAGGCACATGATGGTGCCCACATTCCGGACTGCTGGGTGGTTTCCCAACGTGTGGTGAGCAGGGCCCCTCTCTAGGAAAACAAACCACTGGGGACATGGGTGAGTGACCCTGATCCCTGGGTGCTGCAGTGCCGACACAGCCCATCTCTGCTGGCAGGTGGCCAGGACGAGGACAGAATGCTGATTGCTGGCTAATGATTAAAAACCTAATCGTGCAGTCCAGAGTTTCCCAACAGCCTCACTATGTGATGCTCCCTGGGCTTGGGTGCAGAATCCTGGGCACATGTACTGGTTCACCCCAGGAACCTTTAACCAGGTGGGCTCAGCAGCAGCTCTTCTGGCTGCGGCACAACTCTCATAGGGGCACAGCTCTGTCACACTGGGCTGAGGGGTGCCTCGTAGTGATTTTGGGAAAAGCCAGTCTCAGAGAAACCTCTGGCATCTGCCCCGGATACTCCTTGCCAAGGGGAACGTGATCCAAGCAATCAGCAGTGGACTGGGGTGCCCTCCCCAAACTGTCACACAGCCTGGCAAGGATTGGGAACAGCAGCCTCACTGCTGATGTAGTGTGACCACCGTAGCATGGAAGTCCAGTAGCAGAACTGCCCCGGCAGGTGTCGGCCATGTGCCACCCTCCTGCAGGCAGCACCTCCTGTTGATTCAGCAGGTTCCCATGGGCGAGCCAGCTCCCACCCTGGCTCTGCTCTGCCTGGACTTTGCCCACCAAAGGCCACCAGCCAGGCAAATGTGGCTGGCAATCTGTAAACACATGCCGTGGCTGTGATGCCCCTCTGCCCTCATGCTGTCCTGGCAGGGCAATGTGTTCCCCATAGCACACCCTCTGCAAAGTGCTGGGAACCAGCCCTATCCCCACATGTCCCACACACCCCTGAGTAGTGCTGTGCACCCACTGCTCCCGCAGTTATGTCCCTGTCCCTGTTCCCACACATCCCACCTGCCACTGAACCATGCTGTGCACCCACTGCTCCCCCGGGGATGTTCTTATTCCTGTCCCCACACATCCCACCTATCACTCCCACAGGGACGTCTCCATCCCTGTCCCCATATGTCCCACCTGCCACTGAACCATGCTGTGCACCCACTGCTCCCACAGGGATGCTCCTGTCCCCAGACTAGAGGGCAAATAGACTTAAGTGTCACTTCAAATAGCACATCCCCATGGAGATATTTTTCTTCTTAGCACTGCAAACTACTTCCAGCACAAGGCGGGTTATTTCAGGGCTCCACAACTATTCCTCCTGAAAGCCTGGAGCCAACAAGGCAGGCATGAGCCTGGCAGTCTCTCAGGGGATGCTCATGGCTGGCACCCCACACAAGTCCCTCCTTCCCCCAATATCTCAGCAGTGATTACTCACCCCATGCAGGCTGGCTGGCTGCTCTGGAGGGGTCAGCTGGGAGAGCCAGGAGGGAAAATCCTTCTGGGGACTCTGAAACAGATCCAGAGGGTCACACAGGGTGTTCCCAACCCTATCTCCATCCTTTACACCAGGCAACATGCTGGGGTTTAGAGCCCACCCCTAGTGATATTGCTATGGAAGTGTCACTTTACTGTCCTTAAAGAGAATTTTGCAGGGAATTCTGTGTTTTGAGTGGTTGTCGGAGCAGTCCCTTCCCCAGCACCACTGGAGCACAAGTGAATCCCAAGTGCCCCAACAAAGGACAAAAACTTGGACCCCTATGTGTGCGCTGAGAGCTGCAGGGGGAAATGCCAGCTATAGAGCTGTAGACAGTGGCTTGTCCTGTACCCCTGCCCCTGCCTGGCAGTGGGGTAGCTCTGGCACCTACTCACCTTCTGTCCAGGGGGGAATATCTGCAGGTCCTCGATGGTGAAGTGGAGCCAGACTGGGGAGGGCTGTCGCAGGATGAACCTCATTGCTGTCACCTGGTCCACATCACACAGCATCTGCAGGGCAAGGGCCAGGGAGTGTAACCACAGGGGCTGGCACTGACTGGGGCAGCTTTTGGGGCACCCTCACAAAACCCCCAACCCACCCCAAACGGAATAAGCCCAAGGGAAGCGTCCTGTGCGGGCTGAGCGGGGCACAGGGACCCGCGCAGCCATGGGGGTCAGTGGGACATTGGCACCAGACCCCTGGACCAGGAACCAACCTGGGGCGTGGCAAAGAGGGGTGAGCGATGCCACAGTCCCATCTGGACATGCTGACCTGGTGCCGGTGGAGGCAGAAGTAGTCCTGGGAGCCCTCCTCGGTGTGGGGGCAAGGCATGAGGCACAGGTCCCGCAGGCAGGTCACCCAGCGCCGGGACCCGCTGGGGCCGGGCCGCTGCACCCGCACGCTCAGGAACGCCGTGTAGAAGTTCCTGAACACGATCTCCTGCACCTGCGGGACCGACGACCTCAGCCCCACAACGGCATCCCCCCATACCTACACCAGCATCCTCCCCCCAGTACCGGGACGGGCCCTGGCAATCCCCCTCCCATGCCGGGGTCGGCACGTCCCCATACCTGCACTAGCACAGCCCCACATCGGGACCGCACCGGCATCCCCCACTCTGCTGGGACGGGCACTGCATCCCCAGCATCCCGCCCAGCATCGGGAAGGGTGGCACCCCAGCACCGGCATCCACCCGTTACCGGCGCCGCCCCCGGCATCCCTTCCGCCCCGGGACCGCCACTCACATCTTCCCCATACCGCCCCCGGCATCCCTTCTGCCCTAGGACCACCCTCGGCTTCTCCCCATACCGGCACCGGCATCCCCACCCTCCCCGCCCCGGCTGCAGCCCCCGGCATCCCCCGACCTGCCCCGGGACCGGTACCACACCCAGCCCCGACTCACCCAGCCCTGCACCGTCCCCGGCACGGCCCATCTTCCCCCGGGACCACCCCGGCACAAGCCCCGCCGGTACCGCCCCCGGCATCCCCCCGTGACTCCACGGGGCCACCCCGGTACCCCCCTCCCCGCCGGCACCGCGGCGGGCGCGGCCGCACTCACGTCGGCGGCAGCGCCGCGGGGGAAGCGGAGGTCGATGACGGCGACGCCGGGCCGTGCGGGCTCGGCCCCCCCGGCCAGCTGGAGGGGGGCGGCGGGGCGGGGGGCGCAGGGCAGCGGGGAGCGGCCCGGCCCGGCGGGCGGACCCGGCCCCGCCGCTCCCGACATGGCGGCGCCGCGCGGCCGCCGCTCCGGGGCGGGGCCGGGCGCGGGGGCGGCACCGCCCGCGGGCACCGGCAGGGGGCGCGCCCGGCCCGCCGGCCCCGGCGAGCCCCGGGGGTTCGCGTCTGTCTCACACCGCGAGCACCGCGCCCCGCGCCGCCGACACCGGAGCCGGGGGTTCGGCACCCCCCGCTGCCCTCCCGGGGCAGCCCGCCGCCCGGGCAGCGCCGTCCCCGGTGTGCGCGGTCAGCCTCCACCCGGGGCGCACGCGGGCACATCCCGGCTGGGGATGCCGGGGCTCGGAGCAGAGGGGATGGGGACGGTACCGGTACCGTGGCGGGTCCCCCGGGGCCGGCCCGAGGGGGCTGAGCCCGTACAAACTGCTGGCAGCCGCACACCGGTTTGTAAGTTTTGTTTTTTTTTTTTTTTTTTAATAAAACAATCGGAGTCTGTATAAAAAATTTAGTAAAATATTAGATTTGAGAGTTCACCGATTTTTTTTTAACTATTAACTATTCCTGGCGCTCTTTTTTTTTTATTTTCTTTTTTATTATTATTTTTTTAAACTTTTTAATCTTTTCCAACCGTGTCCAGGCGTGAGGCCAGCGAGGCCATTCCTGCACAGTCCCAAGGAGCAGCCGGGACAGAGAACACCCCCTACTCTCGTCAGAACACCCCACGGGGAGGGGGTTTTGCTTAAAATCGACCCCCCCAACCCACGTGCTCGCTGGGGAGCAGAGAAGTCGTCGTGGCACAGGGCTCCACTCCTTCTGCGAGCACTTCCCGCACAGTGATGCACCCCCTGCTCAGCCACGGGCACCCCAGGCCAGGCTGACCCAACTCAATGACTATTTTATGATGCGTGAGAAAGATAGGATTTCTTTGATTAAAATAAAATAAAAATGATAAAATAATCAAACCCCGAACCAAGAAGCTGATCCACCCCAAGAGGAGGAGGAGGAAGAGGAGGAGGCTGGCTGGCCCTGCTGACCAGCCCGTAGAGCTCGCCTGCAGCACAGCACTGCCCTCCCCCTCCCCAAAAACTACATATCCCAGTTTAGGTAAACAGCAGATTAAATGTAAAAACTTAAACCATCGACTTCAGAAAGTCCCTTGAATTTAATTATTTTTAGGCTACCTTTCATGTTACGTCCTGTAGCTAGACACACGTGAATAGAAAAAACAGTACAGTTAGTGTTAAAGGCAAACAGCGGAGACCCAGAGTGCTACCCCAGTGCTGCCTGCTCCTCCCGACCCAGCCCGACCCAGCCCGAACCCCCTCCCTGCCCACCGCCCCGGCCCCGGCCGAAGCCCAGCCGCCGGGAAGGCGTCTTTGAGCCGAGAATTTTTTTTTTTTTTTCTATGAATAAAATAAAACCAAAGCTTGTTAGGCAAAAATAAAACAAGTGTCTCCCCGAGTCCCGCGAGCGCTCGGGTGCGGCGGGCGCAGCCGGGGAGAGCCTGCTGGGCAGCGGGCTGGGGTTTCGTGTTCCCGGCTGGCGAGGGGGCTGCCGGCCCACAGACAGCACCGGTGTGGAGCTGGAGGCCCCTTCTGCCCCGAGAGCCTCCCGTTTGTTAAGGGGGGACGTAGGGCGGTGGGGACCTGTATGGGGTCATGTTCTTCGGGCGGGAGCCTTTCCCCTCCATGGGTGCAGTGAAGGGGGGGGGAGGCTGGTAGGGCGGTGCGTTGGGGTCCTCGTCCCGCAGCGGAGTGTACTCCCCGATGGTGTCCTGGTTGAGCGGCGTGGTCTCCGGCATGCTCTGGTTGGGGTACTCTGGAGGGGGCAGCGGGGCTTTCTCCTCCTGGAGGATGAGGGGCATGCTGGAGGATGGTGGGGGCTTGGAGTCGTCCAGCTCATCAGCGAAGATGATGGGCACGCCTTTCTTTATGAAGGTGGCCTGGTCTTCGATGGTCAGCTTGCCTTTCCTCTTCTTGCGGTAGCAGATCATGGCAATGATGCCAGCCACGAGGAGGATGGCAGCCACCACCACGGCAGGGATGACAGTGTGAAGGTACACATCGTCCTCGCTGCTCTTCTCGGGGTCTTTGCCTGCTGCCACCGTTGGCGTCGCCTCTGAGATCACCCTGCCATCCTTGGTCACGGGGACAAACTGGATGTGCCTGCAGCTGCCAGAACCAACCACAGACACATTCAGAGGCTTGAACTCAGGCTGAAGGACATTGGAGAAAGCTGGGCTCGGCCTGCCAGAGTCGTCTGCAATTTTTTTGCTCAAAGTCCGAATCTGTTCCCGAGGGCAGGGCTCCAGGGGCAGTGTGTTGTTGGTCCACTCCACTATGATGGAGCCTTTGGCGATGTCCTGCACTGTGACTGTGCTGCTGTTCCTGTCGCCGAATGCCAGAGCCAGCTTCTTCACCAGCATGATCTTCTTATGGATGTCATTCACCACTGCATTATGGTCCCCTTCCAGCCTGGCCTTGAACTTCACGGGAGACTTGTCCCCGTGCGGGCGTTTGTGGACATGGATTTCAAACGCATCCACGGCAAAAAGCCCGCCCTTGTCGGTGGCATACATGAAGTACTCGTGCTTCCCGATGTGGTTGTGGTCTGGCATGCCATACATGAGCTGGCTGGTGCTGTTGAACTGCACCCATGAATTCTCCTCAATCATCTGCTGCTCCTTCAGCTTCAAGGTCAGCTGCAGCTTGTCAGTGGTGGTGTCTTCCTTGTCGTAGAAGGTATCTGATGGTATCTTCACCTCGAAGTACGTGCCCTCCCACGCGTCGACCCTGTCGATGTGGTTGGTCAGCTTGGGCGGCTCGTTCGGCTCCCAGGGCCGGGGCAGCCCGCTGGCTGTGGTGCGCACGCGGGACGGCGGGAGGCCGTTGTCAGCTTGGAGATGGGGGATCTGGTTGTGCTGGGAGGCTTTGTCGGACGGGGCGTCTTGGGCCTTCGAGTAGGCCTTCGTGTTATTGCCGTGGAGGAATCTGTGGTAGACGGTGTGGCTGGCTTCAGGGTGGAGACTCTGGGTTTCTTGGTGGTAGTTGAGGGCGGTGTGATCACTGCTGTGGGCTCTATGTACCCAGGCATTGTGGGGCGGATGGGCACGGAGGCCGTGCCTGTGCCTTCTGCTACCCTGGTTGGCTGGATTGGCCCCAGCGTGGGCGTCTGGACAATGGGGCCTCTGGTTCTGATGGTGACCGTTGGCTTCCTCGGCAGTGGAATGGGCTCCCGGACCGGGGGTGCCGTTGTCTCTGTGGGAGGCGCGATGGCGGGCGACGTTGGGGTGGGGACAATCCTGGTGGGTGGCTCTTGTGCGGCAGTGGTGGGTGGCCCGATGGCAGTCAAAGGCGTAGGGGTGGCGTTGATCTGACGCCGCATCCTCTTCGGGAGGTGAGGTTTCTTGTTAGCAATGTGCCAGCCAACAACTGGGTAGCCAAGGCGGGCGGACATGGTTCCTTCCTTAGCTGGAGCCTCCACCTTGCTGATGTTGGGGACACTGTTTTGACTCAGGGAACATCCCAGTTTCCATGAGAGTAAGGCCCCGTTTTCCACCACCTTCTTTGCATTTCCTGGTCCAGCCATGAAGGCTGACATGTCAAAGAGTCTGTTATTTACAACAGGAACCAACTTCATGTTGTGAAGCTCCACCTCTGAAAAGCTTCTCATTCTGTTTAAGAGTTCAATCCTCTGCTTTGGTGTCATTTTTGTTAAGTCGGCATCCAAAATGACAGTCAGGATAGTGACTGGCTCTTCTGAGCCACACACGAAGGGCGCTGTGTCACTCGTGTCTTGGACGGCCACTCGCACCGACTGAGGCTCGTTGTGGTCTTCCTGGTGGACCTCAACAGAGAAGACATTTGTGGTCTGTGGGACATAGCTCCCATTTGGGAAGGGCTGCAGAGTGGTCACCGAGATGTAGTGGACACCCTTGTCCGTGTCAAGGGGCAGCCCTTCCAGGGAGCTGCTCTCTGCATTCCAGTGCAACCAAGAAGGCAAGGAATCCTTCCCAGCTTCAGAGATCTACCAAACAAAAAAAAAGAAAAAAAAAAAAAAAAAAAAGCTTTTAGAACATTAGGACAGGTTCTATCAGCAGTAACACTTAATTTCAAAGACTGAAGAAAAAAATCTGAAGTGTAACAACTGGGGAAGGAACATCCTGACTAGAGCACAGCAGCCTTTGCCTCCTCCTCCATGTGTTGGCAAGGACAAGCTCTGCAGTGTGCACCAGCCCCAAAGGGCTTAAGGAGCCACAAGAGGTCATGAAGTCCCACAAGGCCCCCTCGCCTGCAAGTGCTCCAACACTTGCTGTGCAACTGCCAAGCACAAGCAGCTCATTTTCTCTGAGGGCAGACGGGGAGTTTACGTCATGGGGACAGTGACAAAGCTGAGGGTGAAGTTATGCTGTACAGCAGAGCTGATCCAACAACTGCCCTCTTCCCACTCCTTTCTCTCCCAGCGTGGCCATCTTGCTGCTTTCCTCACCCCATCACACCCTGCCCACCCTACTACATACATCCAGCCCACTGCTCCAGCAGCTCAGCAGAACGTGTATTTTCTACACTTACTTTCAGCTTGTCCCACTGTCCCCAGAGCCAGGATGAGCCAGAGGGGACGGAAGCTGGCCAGCTGTGCTTCTGAGTCTCTGGCCTGGCTGGAGCACACCAGCTCTCAACAAGCAGCAGGAAATCCTGAGAGCTACATGGTGTTGTCCTGCTCTGCCAGAGGAACAGCAGCTGAGGATGAAGGAAGGGAGCAGACCCAATGTAACGGGCAATGTGGGAAGGCAGGGATGTGGCACAAGGGCTGGGGAATTGCTGGACATGACATAGGACAGTATGCCAGCCTGGCTTCACCCCCAGGTTCGCTGAAAATGAAAGATTTCACTTTCACTTAATAACTTGCTGCTGCTAGGGAAGGCTTTGTCTCAGAGCACAGGCACCTCAGGACTCTTAACACACTCTTCACTATCTCTTTCAGCCCGTGGGACTCTGTCTCCATTCCTGGGTTGTAGCAAAGCCCCAAGCCTCCCAGTTCCCGGCACCTGACATCCGTCTGCCTCACAGCCGCTGGCGGATCACGCGGCACAGCGGAGCTGCTCGGCGGTGGAAGGGGTGAGGCTGCCAGCTCGGTGGGCTGTGACATTTCCCGGGGCTGCAGGTACTCCAGAGTGAGTAACCTGAGCTTCATCAACTCCCAGGCCCGGAGGCGTCTGGCAAGTGCACTGGCTGGGCTTTCCAGAACTCCATGAGGCATCTCTCCCTGACACTCAGAGCAAACAAGATGCTTTGGGGCTCATGCAGACACATCTAGCAGCCCCTGCAGTCCAGCACAGAGCCAGGCTCCAGCTCTCCTCCTGAAAGAGCGCTTTGGATCTCTGCAGTTCTGTAAAGCTCATACATATTTCATCATTTACCCCAATGCAAAGCTGGGAGAGGAGCTTTGCAAGAAAACCTGCCTGGCAGGAGCATTCCTGCATCCAGCAGCAGGTGCAGAGCTGAGGCTGGACTAGTCAGACTGCAGGTCCTGCTGGGGAAAGCCCCAGGATGGACAAGGAAGGATGGCTGGTGCTGCCAGGCTGGGCACACTGTGAGTCTGGGTGCCTCTCCCACTCCCTGGCTGCGGGCAGGATTCAGGCAGCACCCCAGGCTCACCCCCCACACTGTGAGGTCTGGATGCACAGCTCTGTTAGGATAATGCGGGACCCAAAAGTCTTTTGGCAAGAGCAGCACAAAAAAGCTTTTGTGCAAGAGCTGCAGAGGGTTTCAGCCACAATCAAGCAGGCAACACCCTCGTTCCTCTCCTCTGTGAAGGACCAGCCCCACTTTCAGCCAGCCTGGACAAGCTGGAGAGCACATCATGAGACACATGCTGGGCACAGCTTATAGAGCAGAGTTTAAAGTTCTCAGCACAGCTTTAGTTAACTCCTCACCAGCAGTATCCCAGAGCAGAGAATTCAGATTCCTGCTGACAACAGCTGGAGGAAGCTGTCCCAAGGGCCCTATACCTCAATATATGCCACCATGCACCAACATGTGAGCTTCCTTCCCCTGGGCCTTGCTGTGTACCCACGTGTCTGGCAAAGGACAGGGGGTTTTGGCAGGGCTGTGGCTGCGTTCACTCCTCCTCCACAGCAAGAACAGGAGCTGCTTTTGGCCCAGACATCCCAAAGGAAAGGCAGCCCTTCACCTGAGCCGGGCACAGGGAGCCAAGCCCCGCTCCTGCAGGAACAAAGGAACAAATTGTCCTTCCTTGGTGTTTCTTCTGCCAAGAGAGAACAAAGGCAGGGTCTGCTCCTGCCCAGCCAGAAGCACTCACCTGCCCCTGTCTTTCTTTTAAAAAGTGTCATTTCATCACAACCTCTAAAAACTGAGATGCCATGACAAAGCTCAGTGCAATAAAGCATTTACAGCAGCAGGAGCTGAATGGTTCCACTCTTTAACCTCTTGTGCCAAAATCAGCCACTAACCTGCCCACTGTGCAGGATGGAGGACTGGGCTGGGCATGCATAAGAAACGGAAACATAGGGAGCCAGGACAAAGCCACAGCGTTTTTGAGGGTTACACAATCGAGAAGAATAAAAACTTTAATGGTGAGTGGTTAAATTCACACTGAATGTGTAATTTTAGGCTACATTTGGAACAAATCTTCCCCTTCTGTGCACTCTGCAAAAGCCCTTAATTACAGGATCACACACTCCACACGGCTTTCCTGAGAGTCGGGGTTTTCTGCTGCTGCCTCCTCCCTGGGCACTGGCATGACTTGAGGAGGAGACCTACAAGCAGCAGTACTTTACCCTGTCTCATAACACAAGGTGATCCTTCCTTCAGTCATGTCTGCTCCTGCTTTTGACAGCCAAACTCACTTCAGAAAGGTGGCTGACCTCATACGCAGAAGTGATGGCCAGGGAGGCACAGGCCAGTCTGAATATTCCTGCTTGGAAACCCATTTTTAACCTACAGTTTACATGTGGGGCCCATGCTAGGAAAGGAAACTGCAGCCAGACAGATCCACACCAAAAACTAGGCTCTCCTGAAAAACAAAAGCAGGTCAAGCAATCACTGACTGGGATGACTTGTTCAGGCGGGATGTGACAGCTGAAAAACATTTATAAACCCACTTAAACTTGATTTAAAAAGAGCTGAGCTAGTTCAGCTGTATTCAGCCTGTGAGGTGATGTGGACTGTTTCTAAAGGTTCTGCAAGAGATGATTAAGAAAATCAAATTTATGTGGATTATTCCTATGAAGCCTGTGCCTCCCCTGGGAAATCTTTGAGAAGGCAACAAGTCACAAGCATTCGATGTCTCTGCACTGCTTTAAACACAACAACTGACCTGATAGCAGAAATCATCCACATTCATGTGACAAAGGAAGAACCCAGAAAGATTAGAGTAGATAAATAAAGCTGTTATCATGATGAATAAAAATATTTGATCCTAAACAAACGCTGACCAGTGGAGCCCTGTCCATCATCACTGCTGTGTTTGCGACGGTGCGAAACTGAGAGGGAGACCTGGACTCTGTTCTAGCAATGTTTCCTTCAAATATTTCTTCAAAGGGTATTTTTTAAGGCTGCACATAGTTAATGATCTCTAGTTTTCATGTTAAAAGTTTCCCAGTTTTGTATGTATGCAGTAAGTAACAGCCTTAAGCCCTGCCATTTCCCTCAAGGGGTCTGGTTTCAAAATAACTCTTCCCTTCCCCAAGTTTAAAAAAAAAAAGGCTGTCTTTGTTTTCCCATTATTTGAGATAATTGTAAATGAATGCTTACTGGCTAAAGACTACACAAGCCTGGCAGTGTATTGAAGATCATTAAAAAATAAGCCATGATTGTGATTTAAAATACATACAGTGAGTGGTCTGGCTGGTTTTGAAGACCTTGTTCACAAAATCCTTTCAGATAGACATGGCCTGTTATTTTTAGGCCAGCCAAGAGCAGTCAGCTCATGAAAGAAGATAGCTCAATTTGACTTGTTTTTTTAAACTTGGACCTTAAAGCCTGTAGCCAACAAGACACAGACAAGCAAATGAACAGTGAGCAAAACTGCTGCCTGGAGGGAATTCAGGCAAAAACTGCATTCTTGCCTACAAGAGTGCCCTTTAATCCTCCAGGTATTTAGTCCTCCTTCTCCTGAAGAATCCCTGAAAAGGAGGCAGCGAGTCCTTTGCAAGGAGACAGGCACTCCCACAGGTCTCCACTATGGCACAGCACTATGAAATCTTCCCAGTCCTGGAAGTACCCGATGGGATCTCCCCTGTCTGTGCCTACAGACCTTCACAGGGACAGCAGCAGCTGGGAGTCAGCTCCTTTCAAATCAGTCCTAAAAAAACCCTGACTGCTTTTGGATAGAGTCAGCACGGACAGTCCTGCAGCTCTGCCAGATCTCCCACTGCCCCATTCCCCCTCCCTGCATCCAGCAGCTGCTGAGAGACAGACCCTGTGCCAGAGTTTTATCTGGGGTGTAATTACTGATGACAATTTACTGTAGCCAGACTCCTTCAGCATCACCCCAACACACATGGCCAGCGATGAGGAATATCCCAGCTGGGCCCTCCAGAAGGTGAGCTGAGCTGTGCCCAACTGATTGACCCAGCCAGTGTCACACAAAGTCTGCAGGCTCAGGCTTCTGCAAGCAATTAACCAGCAGGCAGGGGAAGAAAATGGAAATTCAAATGCAATTCAAATGCAAATATAACTGCAGAGAAAGAGTCAAGCCTAAGCTGTTTGCCTAAGCCCAAGCCTCATCCTAACCCCCTGCTAATGCTGCAGCATGGGCAGTGTTGGCAGAGGAATCAACAGGCAGCCTCAGCCCTGATTCCCATTGCCTTGTCCCACACAAGCTGGTGGAGGGACACTGGTTTCAGATCCACCCCAGTGCTGCTGGAACTGTGGACACTGAAACGAGCACAGCCAGACTGGAGTCAGGAGGAGTGATGGGCATGGCCTGCAGGCTCCAGCTCAGAGGGAGTCCTTGTTCTGGGAGGCAGGCTCTGCCTGTGGATCCATCAGGTGCTCTCCACACCCAGCACAAAGGCTGCTGCACTGGGTCATGGGATATGATGGTGCAAGACAGGAGCTGGACAGCCCTCAGCCCACAACAGCTGCCAGAGCCTGCCAGAGTTCAAGTGCTTGGACAATGCTTTCAGACATTTTGTCTTGTTCTGTGGTGGGCCAGGGCTTGGACTTGATGGTCCTTGTGGGACCCTTCCAACTCTGAATATCCTATGATTTTCTGAAGCTGTGACCCTTTGCACCCAAGGAACAGCCCTGCCAGGGAGGTTGGCCTGTGTGTACCTGGGAGAGGTTGTGTGAGGGAGCCTCCAACCTTACTCCCTCCTCCTTTCCTCAAACACAACAGAACTAGGACATCAGACAGGCCATGACTAGAAACACGAGGCCCAGAAAACAGTGGTGAAAGGAGGATGGGCACCTCTCAGAGCCTTCTGCTCACTGGGCACAGCTACAATGCTGCTGCAGCGCTGTACTATGGGAAAGCTCAGGCTGGAGAAAGGAAAGTTGCGCTTGGCACAGCGAGCAGGAAGGACTTGAAACACAGATGCTTCTCTGTGGAAGGGACTGATACCTACCAGGGCTTTTAGCAGCAGACACTGTTCCTCTGGGCTGCTGTGTACCTTGCACAAAAGGCCCAGGAACTCATGGAGAGAAACAAGACGCTCCAGGACATTTCATGCAGATGCCTCTGCCCCTGGAAGTCTAAAACCAGCCCAGAGACTCAACTGGCTTTCAGAAGTATGTCAGCCTCGGTGACCCAAGCCTTCATTACCAGCTGGAGCTCACCACCTCTGTTCAGAGACCAGAGCTACATGAGAACAGCTGGTAATTGGTGCTTCCTTTGTGCACAGGTAGGTCAGGATAGTTGAACTAACCCCACATTTTGGCTGGTCCCAGCCAAAGCCCTGCAAAGCCCTTTCTGTATGTCTCCATGCACCGAAGCTGTTGTTTTAGAAAAACAAGTTAAACCCAGCCCAGAAAGCTGAGCTAAGGGGGAATAAGGCTTGCAGAGGCCACATCACTGGTCCTGGCCCTCATCTTCAAGTTCAGACTTCAGCCTCTGAAGGACCAGGTAGCAAAGCTACTCGAAGTAGCTGCTCTGCTTTTATGAGCTCATGAAACGGTGAATGAGTTTACGTGTCCCTGCTAATCTGCATTTTCCAGCCATTCAAGGAGCGAGAGAAGCCTCAAGCACAGAAAGCAGCCCCCCTCCTCTGCGGATGTGGGTGTAGGGCTGTGCAGTGGGCTCACCCTGCCTTCCACATGAGCTGGGCTTTGTCTGACCAGCTCCTTTGCCATCTGTAAAATGGCTCCGCAACGGTGCAGGCTGAGCGGCTACGCCCAGCTCATGCCACTCTCGCATACTCCTGCCATGACGGCTCCTTTTCCAGATGCGCCTCTGTGTTGGCTATAAGGACACCATTCAGCGTCCCACTCTGCCTGGGCAAGGGAACACAACAGCTGTTTCACTGGGAGGTCACTACAAAACATTGAGTGTCCCAAGAAATCCTCCTTTCATCGGCCCATGCAAGCAGCTTGGAAGGATTTGTTTAGCCTTATTGTTGGAGCGGGAAGGCGCAGCCCGCCCGCGCCAGGGCTGGGGTCAGCACGGGCTGCCCACACCCCGCTCTATCCCTTGTCCGGGGGGCGAGCACAGGGCAGGAAAAGCCTCAAACAGCTTTTTAAAAAAAAGTTTGGTTGGGCTCTTCTTTCAGCGCGACTTTTTATAAGCAAAAGGCCAAAGGGAAGCAAAAATACCACAAAGCAGGGATGCCAAGAGCTGGGGGTTTAGTGCTGCCACCGCACAGCTAACCAGCCCTGGCAATTTAATCATGCCATCAGCAGATTGCTGGAAAGCTGGCTTTCAAGAGCGTGGCAAGGAAAGGCAGACAGGATCTTGCAGTCTCAGGTCTGCTCCTTCGCAGGATTCTCATTATCGTCACATTCCTCTGTCTCCCTGGATGCCCAGAGCAACAACCTGTAAGAGCAGGACAAAACAAGGAACTTCCCAGCCCGTCTGAAAAGCCAGTTTATAATTAGATTGAGTCACATTTTCCACTCCTCCAAATTCAGAGCTTGTTACTAAGCGTGAACTGAAAATGCCAAATTCTCTGACTCGGTCTCACTGCAGGAAAAAGATAAGCGTCCCCCTCGGCCTCCCCGAAGGAATCTTATCAGCTCATCTTATCGCTCAGGTTGCAGTGTGGCAACCAAGCAAAGCCCTGCCCAAGTCTTCCTTTGCCTGGACCTGTTCCAGGCACTGCCATTTATCCCCATGTGCTCGCCTATAAATAGTGGCTGTTGCTGCACCTCCCAGTTAGTCCAAGGAAACCAGGACCCCAGGGAGGAGGTGAAGCTCAAATGCCTTGACACAGAGAGCCTTTTAAAATACCCAACTTGATGACACGGCCCCTCGGGAGTGCTCTTTGCTTCTCTTCTTCCTTTGAGAAATGCCAGTTTAATAAATTTCACATTCAGCTAAAATGCTTCGAAATAAACATCATTGCAAGGGGGGGGGGGGGAAGTCAGTATTTTGTGGTTTTTTTCTCTGAAAGCAAGTGTGTCCTGGCACTACAGGCTGGCTGCCAACATCCAGCCCTTGGCTTTGGGGTTGGAGCAGGATTGAGGTGAGCAGCACAGCCCTGACAGTAGATACCCAAGTCAGGACTCCTGCAACCCAATCTCTGTGTATCCTGTTTATAAATCAAGGTCCCTGACATCTGATGAGTGCAAAGCTGTTCAATAAAAGCCACTTCAGCAGATGGCAAATATAACAACCATTGGAAACTCAGCCTCCTGCTTGGAAAGTTTAGTGGTGGACCTGGCAGTGCTGGGTTAATAATTGGGCAGGATAATCTAAAAGGTATTTTCCAACCTAAACAACTCTGTGATTCTATGAAAGCAAGACTCCCTTTTCCCCAGATGGATATCCAGTCTCTGATAACCTCCAAACTCGCTCTATAGCTCACTGTGTAATTAATCTGAGTGAATTCTGTTGTTGTAATCACTTCCCCACCAGCTATGTTTGCTTACAGAGACAGCTTCTCAGAGCCTCTGCTATGTGTTTTACGTGTCTTACCAACAAAGCCCTGGTGACACCATGCACTTCAAACCTAAAAATAATCAGGGGCTAAGACACAGCTGGGAATGCTCACCTGTGCTCACCTGAGCTCTTCAGCATTGGCTACATATCCATGCAGATCTGCTCTTTGGAATCCATCCCACACCAAACACTACCAGGACTGAAGGCACTCAGCAGCTCTGCATGACCTTCAAGGAAGACACAGCAAATCTCCTGCTCTGGCAGGGATGTGCCTTGGGAAGCAGTACACACCAGGAGTTTCTCTCCTTCCAGCAGGATTTATAGATCCATTTTTAAACAAAAGTTATTTAATTGTGTCCCTGTGTATTGAGGGTTTATGCATTTAGGATATCAGGCTGTGCAGGGGCTCAATTCCTTGTGGGGATAGCATACCTTGGCTGGTGGGATGAGTAGAGAGCCATGTTTGGCAACAGTCACCACCCCAAATCATGCACCTCACCTTTTGTCCTTTTCTGGGACTCAACAACTGGAAGCAGCAAAAACTATAGACCTTGATATTTTAGCTGATAGGAAGATGTCTAAAGCAAAGCAAAGCAGACAGGGAAAAGCAAATGATCATAGGAAATATCAAACAAGGTTATTTATAGAAGAGAAAAGGAAGTTTTGATGCTTTTATAAAAGGTTCTGGTAAAATTTCATTTGGAATGTTTTGTAATGCTGTGGTCATGCAAACATAAGAAAAATAAACTCAAGCTGGAGGAGGTGCAGAAGACAGCTGCAAAGCTGAGGGGAAGGAAAGAAAGCTTATTTTATGAGAAAGACTAAAGAGGTTGGCTTGTTTAACCTAATAAAATCAAGATGGGGAATATGCCTGTCACCTATAAATACATAAGGGAAGTAAATATTATGAAGGTAGAATTGATTTAGGCTAAAGGGCAGCACATATAAATATTTCTAGCCATCTCTAAATTTAGGCTAGAAGCTGCATTTTTAATCAGAGCAGCCAAATTCTGGAGCAGCTTCAAATAGAAGTGGCAGGAACAGGAAATCCAACTGGTCTTTGACCGGAGCATGATGTGTTTTTTGACAGGACACAGCTGAGAGGTAACAGGTCAGACTCCACAGTCCTCAGTGCAAAAGGGGCTAAGGAGATGATGACTGATGAAGGCACCAGCACTAATTCCCGTGTATACTCTGTTCCAGCCAGCAATTGCCAGTAGCCAGTGGGAGTCAGTGGCAACCCACCCACACACTGTCTGTACGGCAAGGGGGGCTGTATGATACAGGAAAATTGGGTGTTTTAACCCAAACCTTGTAAAAATACCAGTGTTTTGGTGTTAAATGTGACAGAAAGAGCTGCAAGATGCCTTTTAGGAAGGCACAGCAAGGAATTTTAATTTCCAGCCACCTCCACACAGCAGGAGAGCAGTCTTGCAGCCAAAAGCCCTGCTGCAGCAAGGAAGATAGAGGACAGCATGTGGAGTGACCTGCTGACAAATCCAACCTGGGATACCTGCAAGCTACAGCTGCTTTTCAGAGGACATGATACTGCCTGACCAAGGCACTTGCCTGGGAACACAAGGCACAGGGGAAGGGTGTCACCACAGCCCCAACGCCTTGAAGGCAGCTGGCTCTGAGCAACGTGGAAACAGACTCTGAAATGGAGACACGTGTAGTTTTTTACTTCTTTTCCCTGCAGCTTGAGCACATTCAAATAAACTTGCTTTTGTCCTTAGCCATAAAGCTCTCACCTGTTGCTCAGCAGCTTTGGGGGTGGCAGGGAAAGGCTGGGGACTGCTCTCAGGAGCACATACCTGACTGTGCAGGAGTGCGTGCCTGCGGGGCACTCCTCCGCCACGCTGCACATGCCTGGCGTTGTTTCCATCCCACAACCGAGTTTGCAGAGAAAAGTATTTTGTCTACAGCTGGCTGGAATCTGCTAACAAGCAGGGAGAGGATCTGAGAAGGAGCTTCAAGGCTATCCCCACCATCATCCTAGAAATAATCAGTGGGAATCATCTAGAGAAATGAAGCAATCACACTTTCTCCAGGCTCCAGTGGGAGTCTGGGGACAGCAACTGTCAGCACTTTTTTTTTTTTTTAAATAAAAATTTGTAGACAATTTCTTTGAAATTTAAGAGGAAAACATATAGGTAACCATATCTCATTGTAAACCCTGCCCTGTCTCAGAAGACACAGCCCTTATTCTTTCTTAGCAGGGTATAAGTTAAACAGGGACGAAGATTCAGTAGTATTATGCTTTTACTGCTCCAGCTGAGAAATGCCAGACAGCCTGAGAAAAAGACCAGAGCAATCTGCCCTGAAACTTACCAGTAGAACAAAAATGCACCTAGCACCCAAAATTGCCCACGCAGTTCTCACTAGCCAGGAATCAAATCCCCATAGCAAAGGTCAGCTGTGCTCAGCAGCCAATATGAATTCTCTGCAAGGAGAGCCCTTCCAGAGATGGCAGCTAAGTGAGAGCCTGCTGCACTTTTAAAATCAATTTCAGGGTCAACAGATGCAACATGCACTCGGCAAACCCAGGGATAAGCATGAAAATCACTCCCAGAGTTTGCTGAACTACACACAACCTGCAGCTGCTGGGTCCTGCTGCAGCCCAGTCCATTCCAGGCTCTTCAGGCCTGTTGGTGTTGGTCAACACACCTCAGACCTAACATGGCAGAGGTATAATTTGAAGCCATCAGGTGGGGTGGAAATAACCCATCTCCAGCAGCTACCTGAGCTATCACAGACGACTTTTGTGCCAGGAAAAGATGACAGAGGAAGCTGTGGTGTTATATAAATACTGACACTTATTCTTGCCATCAAAGCAGCTATTAGACAACACCAGAACAAGGCACTTGGATGCAAAATCCCAAACCAAAGTTACCATTTCTGTAACATGGTATCTGGGGCTCACAGCAGACTCTGGCAGCCCGGTGCTGTGCAGGTGCCCTGTGCTCTGAGCACAGGCTGGGGGTGAGGCCAGGCAGGCTCCTGGGCCATGGATCAGCTCAGGACCAGCCTGGCCCCGACCCCAACTCCTCTGGCCAGGGTCTCCCCCGCTGCCCTCCTGCCCGTCTGACCCTCTGTCCCTTACAGTTGCATTCTTCAGATTTTCTGCCCACCCTGGCACATCGTGGTCTGGCACCCTCGCTGGGGCCAGCAGGAACACAGATCAGGATTGGGAAAACTGTATGACTGTACACAGAGCTAAACCAAGCCTGCCTTCAAGGAGAAATCGAGATGTCAGACTGGCTCCTGACTTCCTCTCCATCTCCCTCTGATCTTCCACGACACACCAGAAGCTTGTCTTTTTATAATGCTTTATAATGCTCTTTGAAAAGAAATCCTGAGACTTGAAGGCAATTCTGTGTTTAAGAAGAGAATTTTCTGAATTCCATGTGATCCAAGAAAACCCTTCCAGGAAAGGACTAACACTGAGCACACCTGTGTTTGGCCATGTCCCTACCTTCCTCTGGGCTATTCTAACCCTCTCCTGCACTCAGAACTGATTGCAAAACTCAGTTTTCAGGTCCTTACAGTACCAGTGGCATGAGTTTAAGTCAGATAAGGGGAAAGGCTAACATCTTTCCCAAGGGGACGTGGGGGCAAGGTCAGGAGAGACATTGTCACAGGCAGCCCCAAGCCCTGCTGGCAGGACAGGGTCTGTTTGTCTGGCAATGTTTTGTTACCACAGGGAAGCAAACTCCGTGAGCTTGAGCAGCAGTCCCAGGGAATCTGTGGCTCCCCAGATCCCACAGCAACATCTCCTCATGAATGTGCCCATGGTTCCTGGGGCAGAGCATCTCATAGTTTAAATACCATGAACAGTAGTCATCCCTGAGAAGTCTTCTCTGAAGACAGAAGAGAGAAACTTTGCAATGAGGTGAGACTAATTTTTTACAAAAATCCCTCTCCTGTAGTCCTACAAAACTGAAAGGCTGCTTCCTAACCACCCTCACAACCTAACCAGTGGGGTGACTCGCTCCATCCTGCATGAATACAACCAAAAATGATCCTCAGGGAACGGTGTTTCTCACCTGGACAACTTCTCCATTGGAAGCAATTAAATCCGTGGGGATGGAGACCCTGAAGTAGCGTCCCACCACGGCCGAGCTGTCGGGAATGCCCACCACGGCCGGCACAGTCTCCCGGAGGTCCGAGAGCACCGAGTGCATGGAGGCCTCCAGCTGGTTCTCCCAGTCCCGAACCACTTCTGCCGCCTCGCTGGGCCAGTGGCAGTGAGCAGAGGCTGCCAGCAGCAGCACGGGGAGCCAAGTCCTCCCCAGGACAGGGGGTTGCAGTTGGCATCCAACAGTCATTCTTCCCAGCAGCCTTGGCAACGGTGCTCCAGCTGGAAAGGGGATCACAGGGAATCTGCAGGCACCACAGCAAAGGCAGGGGATCCACCAGTCCTTCACAGCAGCCTCATCCTAGGAGTCCTGGGAACCTAGTTAGACATAGGAAATTCAATCAGCACATTAATTAAGATACCTGAGCCAGCCAGTCATCTCACAGTGATCTTGCAACAGGGCAGAGGGCTACTGGCCACGTTATTCTCTGTGCCTCAGCTTTTGATTTAACTGCAATTTACCACAACCATTAGAGAGCATGAGAGCTTCTCAGCTCCTCTTCTGACATGCAGCATCTCCAAAGAAACAAGATCCTCCTGCTTTTCCATGCATACAGCCATGTTTGTGCTGCTCTGGAGACACGGCATCCCGAGACAGCCACAAGTAGGGAGACAGGGGAGACAAACCACAGCTGAGACTGAGCACAGCACCAACAGTTGACCTTTCAAGGTGGGAGGAAGCCAGGCTGGAATATCAGTGGATTTAAATGCCAGTTACCCAGCAGGAAAGATACCAAGAAACCTGTGGAAGTCCAAAGCTGCCATCCTAAGGCTTGACGCATGACAGATGGTACTGCTCCTCTGACCCATGAGCCTGGTTTTCAAGCCAGGTCTCCTCTCAGGTCCAGCTTTTTGTATTGGTGTGTTCAGAGTTGATCTGGGAGCCTGCAACATGCAGTCCCAAATCAGACTGGAGTGAGCTGTGCACACAGTGTTTTATGCTACCATCCAGCTCTCTCCTGCTTGCACAGCTCACCTGTCCCCATACTCTGCCAAGACACATCTCCCACACTTTGTTGTTTTGTTCTTTCACTTCCTCCCCATCACTCCCACCTCCCTGCTTCCCTGGATCTTCTTTCTCTCCTTTGGCCATCATTTCCTTTGCTTCCCCAGCTACTTCTCCCTCCAGACTGCATTCAGCCACAGCAGAGTCACAGATCTGTGCCACCATATTTCTCTTCACAGACTGCTTGCAGGAGACTGATGGACTCATAGAATAGGACAGAGCTATCAGGGACCTCAGGGAAGTTGTACTGCCCACTCTGGTATCCCAGTTTGCAGCCAGCACAGCCCCTGGTAACTAATCTGCAGTAATGAGAAGAATGGTGGTTCATTACACAGGATAGCAGGACAGACACACAGACCAAGCAGATGTTGTTCAATGCCAGGAGCTCACAAGACTGGGTTCCCTAATGCCTTGAACCAACTCCTTTTTCCAGGCTGAAAGAGAAGTGGCTCCAAATTCCCAGAGCAAACCAGACAGTTTCTAACCACTGTCTCCCAGTCTGATTTATTTTAGCCTGTTCTGTCTGCACCATATGATGCACATCAGGCTGTCCCAGGAGATCCTGGAGCTGGTCCGTGTGGGAAGGGAAATCCCACTGCTTCTGGCCCTTGCAGAGCTCCTGGAGCAGCATGACAGAGCTCAACTGGGCTGTGCTGTGCCAAGGCAGGCTGTATTGCCCACCAGAAGTTGACAGAGGGTCTGCCCACTGCACCCAAGCCCAAGGGTACCTCAGCAGCTTCTGGGAATAACAGGAGAGAGAAGGTTTGGTGGCCCACCCTAAAGCCTGAGCTCTAGAGAAACTGAAGGCAGCGTGTAAGGACCTGCACACCCACACCCCTCGACGGTCTTTCACAATAAACCCCTCACAGAGAAGGGCTGGCACCTCCCACCCCAAGGTAACGGGCCCAGGGCACAGCTGCAGCCAGCACAGAGGGCTGCGGGCAGTAGGAACTAGGAGCTGAACACAATAACTTCTGGTTGCAGGAGCCACGAGGCAGATACCTGATCTAACCACTGTTCTGGGGAGAACCTGTCTCAAGTGAAAGGCAGAAGAGACAGCAGAGGCAGGATAACATTGCTGGGAACCACAAGACAGATAGGAGGATGGCTGGTAAGGTCAGAGCCACAGAAAAGCCCACTCCCTGCTGCTCTTGTGCTTCCAGCTGTCTGAGCTGGCTGGGAGGGGAATATACCAGATGAAATGACACAGAAGGTGAAGCCAGGCTCTTCCCAAAGGCAAAGGAACACAGACCCATAGAATCTGCTGAGTTGGAAGGGACACATCAGGATGAGCAAGTCTAACTCCTGGTGCTGCACAAGACACTCCAAGAATCCCACCATGTGCCTGAAAGCCTTGCCCAAATGCTTCTTGAGCTCTGTCAGCCTTGGGGCTGTGACCATTCCTTGAGGAGCCCATTCAGTGCCCCACCATCCCCTGGGTGAAAAACCACCAGCACAGGATGGCCTTCACCCAGAGTAAGGTGCCCGAGCTGCTTCTCCAGAGTTTATCCTCAGGAAGTGGCTGCTAGGTAAGGATAAGTCACAATCCCTACAGGGCACATCTCTCCTACCAGCTCCCTGTGTGGTCAGAGGAGGATCTGACACACTGCAGTTGATTTCAGATGAGCACAGAGTCATCTCAGCAGGTAAATGAGTACCACAGTAGATGTCTGGTGGAAAATATTCAACGGCCATGAGAATGAGCTGCAGAGATGACGCAGACACCTGCAAGAGGTCCTGAGGAAGTCACTACTCATCATAGTGGGAAATCAGGGGACTCTTTGTCCCTGCACTGGGCTTTAAAAAGCTGAAAGAACTACCTTCAGCCTCCACGGAGCCTGGAGCATGGCCCTGCAGTGATGATGCCTTGTCCATGAGCTACTTCTCCTGAAAGCTGCTCGCTGGGAAGTCCTGATGCTTATGGCAAGCAGGGGCAGGATCAGAGACTTGTAGCTGGGGGAGGAACGTGGCAGCAGCCTGTGGCTGCCGAGATGCTATCAAGGAAACGTGGCTGCCTCTCACTGCTGCACTGATTATCCACACCTGAGCAGAGGACAGACACCCAGACAGCCAGACACAGAGTGTGCAATGCACAAGGCTGTAAGCACATGGAGAGGTGCTTCAGGCCAGTCCCTGCCCTGTCACACTGCAGTGGAGCTCGTGCATGAGCGTGGCACAGCTCTGTGCTGCTCAGCCAAATGACGTGATCCAGCCTAGGGTGTTTTTGTTGGATGGAGAGGAGCATTTGGGCAGAAAGGAGCTGGTTCTTGATATCTGTGGTGAGCAGGAGAGGAAAATGAGAAGAGGAAAAGCAGTCAGCAAACATTGCCCAATATATGCCCCTAAGCCCAGCAACTAGCCATTATGTGCTCATGTGACACTTGCAGGTTGCAAATTCAGTTTCATTTTTGGGAAACTACAGAAGAACAGGCTCAGCATATAGGAGTGGAGCACACAGGAGGTATAGGAGGAATTTAGTAGCTGATAAAGAACAAACAGAAGAACTGAGAACAAACTTGCGCCACCAAAAAAAAAACCTCTTAACACAGCTCCACCTCACCACACAATGGACAGAAGCTGAAACACTGCCAGCCTCTCACAGTGTGTGAAGGAGGAAAAGCAGGGTGGTTCCAGCTATCAGTAGAGCTGTACAAGGCATTGCCCTGCAATGCTGAGGTTTAAATGGACTATCAATGCAAGGTGGAATACTTTTTGGGATAAGAGATCCCCTGCCTAAAGGCAGTAATGCTACTCTGCAAGTCTACTGTCCACCAGCACTGTGGGTCTGGATGGGCTGCTGAAGAGTGAATGTTACCTGCAGCAAGGCTGGAAAAAGCACTGGGGACCAGCCTGGTGCCTCTGGTTTGAGAGCCCACACCACCTCACACAGCACTACCATGGGCACAGCCCGGACTCAACTGAGAAATCAGCTCTACATGGAAAAAGTCAGCGTTCTGGGCCATTGCATGACCACTGAGTGGCACAAAACTGGAGCTCTCCAGCAGCAAAAACCTCAATGTTTCAATAAATTCAAAACAGGGCCAAAACCCAGACACAGATGGAATCCTGCAGGCAGTTTTCTGCTGATCTTTGGAAAGCATCAGGCTATAGAGCTGACTGACTTAGGCAGTACTCCCCAGTTAAGAGGGAACACTAGACCACCCCAGCTCCTCTGCATGGCATTGTGCTCCTCCTTCCAGCAGGATTCTGCACTGCCCAGTTTCGCAGAACAAACACAAAGGTTCAGGTTAGTCCTGAATTTCAGGATGTTTCGTTCTGTCTGATCTTCTGCAATAACTGACTTTCTCTTTATTCTCCTGCTTCTGTGAGAGCTCTTTTGGTCTCAAGTTCAAGCTTTCAGAGTGCTGGATGAAACATCAAAGTCAGTATCAACATCTACTTCAGTCCTAGAGCTCACTGCATGTGCCAAGGTTGATTCCTGATCTCCAGTGCCAAACCCCCTCGCAGAGCCATGGAACTGGGCTTGCTTGGGGAAGTTGTGATGCTGCATTTGATACGATGCTGACTTGTCAAGGCAATGCTGGAATTTTCTCCTCCATGCAGCTATGAGACCCACTGATATGGTAAGGCCATGCTGTACCTTCATTATCCGGGAACGCTGAACAGTGCAGGCAGAAGATGGGACTGAAAGGAAGGACTGAGAGCAGGACAAAGCAACTACTCCCAGCCATGCATTTTGCCAGAGACCCTTCTTTCTGCCCATCACAGACCCAGGAGTGTGGGGCCAGGGGAAGCATCCCAGTCAGAGGAGGGTGGCTCTCCTAGAAATGATCTTCCTCTTCGGCCGATTACAACACCACTTCAGCAAGAACCAGTGAAAGTGAAGTCTCTGTCCAGCTGCATCTAATCCAATTGCTCAAGCACACAATCACATCACTGGGCTGCGGTAATTAATCACCAC
This sequence comes from Sitta carolinensis, assembly GCA_032173965.1. Lineage (NCBI taxonomy): Eukaryota > Metazoa > Chordata > Aves > Passeriformes > Sittidae > Sitta > Sitta carolinensis. Next base: position 3,800,982 of record CM063293.1, read on the forward strand.
CAGCATATTAATGCCACTGAGCCGAGCGTGCAGAAAGCTCAAGTGACGGCCGTGCAATTCTTGACTCTGGTTAAGAAGGTATTTAGGAGTTAGGAGGAATCCCACTTACCCGACTGCTTATTTACCAATATCCTCATTAAAGAAAAAGCATTAAACAAGTGGCCTTTCTCTAAGGAAGCAAACTCGGATAAAGAGACTAGGTGCACCTTTACAGAGCAGAGCTCTTGTCTCTGCAGGGATCTCCCGTGCGTGTTTCCACAGGAGGAGCTCTGGGCAAGTCCCGTCAGCTCTGGTGCGGGCGAGTCGCGGCAGCGAGCGGCAGGAATGATGAAATCCAGAGGCCAGGCACATAAAGATGGCATTCTGCCGGCGTGCTCCAGCACACGGCACCAGGCACACACCCCGGGGCCAGCCCGTCGGGCAGAGGCGGCCGGGGAGGGGTTACCAGGGACAAACTGCCCGCAGGCAGCGTGTCTGGGCACAGCAGCCCATCACCAAGCTATGAACTAACAGCCTCTTCAAGCCCAAGAGCATGCAAGCCTGCAAGCCTGACATGTAGGATGTACAAAGAACACCCCGGAGCGTGAAATTTAGGAAACAGTCAATTTCTGTGCCTGCCCTGCTCCGGATGTACCCTGAAACAAAGGCAGCAGCCCTTCCAACAGACTATGTTAAAGGCTATGGAAAGTGCAGCAATCACCTCTGGGGGTTATTTCCAACTCAATGGCTTCTGCCATGTACATTCACAGATGACCCAAGCTCCAGACGCTGCTGCACATGGGATGAGTTACAGACAGGGATGTACAGCAGAACGACCACACAGAGACACACTGCTCACACACAGACTCAGGGCAGGCATCTGCCAAGAGGGAACAGGCAGGAAGAGGACAGAAGATTCACCACCAGACATAGTTCCCTGCTCCACACTGCTCAGTGATGGCATCCTGTCCTGCACAACACTAACCAGGGTGTCTCTAGGGATGGTGGCATTACACAGAGACTAGAGGACAAGTTCATGCAGCTTCTGTCTTAATGCTGCACTCATAGCTGCCTGCTCAAAGCCATGTGTGCACCAAAACCAAAGCAGCAGCAGCAGCTCACGATCAGAGATTGGACCCTGAGAGACCTGCCTGAGTGGGAAGCCCCAGATCAGTGCTCCTGGGGCCCCTGGAGCCCCTTCCACCCTCTCCCCTCCACAGCCATTAATAGCTTGTCACCCCAGACACCATCAGCTTGGGGAGGTACCAAGCTGTACTCAATTCTTCACCCTAAAACTTAATTTCAACTTGGTGTGGCCAGTGTGTATTGTCACCACATTAAATGTGGTGAAGGTGCGTAGAAGTGACACCCAGCCCAAAGGACATACACACAAAAAGAGCAGCTTTTTTCATCCTCATCCCTTCTTGTATTTCTGTGCTGCTCGTCTCTAGCACATCTGGTGTCAGTAACAGGAAACCCTGACGCTGAAAAACAACTTAGGGGAAAAAACAAACTCAAACCCGAAACAGCAGAGCTAAAAATGTGTGCTGGGCAGGGAAACAAGCAGCACCCTCCTGCTGATGGGGAACTCGCCTGCAAACTGTCACCAACTCGTTGCTTTCAAGTCCCAGAGGCCACAGGCAGTTTCGTGACACTTGTGTGGGAAGTGGTCGACGCCATCAACACCTTGCAGCAGTTTTTATTCTGCTAGAGCAAGCACAAGATATTCAACTTTCCTGTTGCTGGGAGGAAGCTTTCTGCTACCGTCATCACCACTCTAAGAGTGAGAAGAGATGCAAAGAGCCTAGTTTTCCTTTTCACCCTGCATTGCATCTGTTTGTCCAGAAGCTGGGCTACTACACTGCCCTCCCAAACTAGGGACTCCATTCCCAGAAAAACCTCTTTTCCTGGAAGAGGTAAGCACTTCAGCAAGTGCTGTGCAGGGGAGAAAGCAGCCTGGCAGTCCCAAAAACCCCCGGCCAGGGCACTCCTGCTGAGGTACGTGCAAGGAGCACTGCAGAGCAGCAGCAGAAGCATAAAGGACACCAGATCCCTTTTGGCAGCTGGAGCATGTTTTTTCTTCCCGGCAGAGCACATTTCCTCTCCAAGATGCTGAAGCAAGACTCGTTGTGGAGGCAGCAGCTTCCCCAGTCCCCTGCAGCCCTGGGGAGGGATGAGGATGGTACCCTCAAGTGCACCCTCACTCGATTACACACTTCACACTGACCTGACAAGCTTGCTGGGAGACCATGTGGATGTGGCCCTGCTCACCCAGCCTGCTGCCCGGGCCCCGTGCAGGCTCTGTGTGCTATCTGCTCGAGCTGTGTCTGTGTCCACTGTGCCTGACCTGTGGCACTGACCGCCAGCTGCAGATTTTGGCCAGGCAACACTCCTGACTCTTTGATGAAAGCTTCAGCAACCACAATCAATCCCTTCCTCCACTTTGTTATTCCCAGACAGCCAACTTAGATCATATCTTCAAGTGCATTCAGTTGAAAGGAAACTCAGATATTATCTTCCCAAGTATTTAGAAGGCCTCAGAGATCTTTTTTTTCCCCTGTAATTACAAACATTGCAGCCAGGTAGAACTGCCATTTGCTTGCTGCCAGCAGCCAGGAAAAATTAGGATATAAACATCCACCAACAAGCCGAAGCGGAGGGACAGCTTCAACAATGCCACCCCACACCTCTTGCATCCTGTGAGCCAGGCCCATCTCAAGGGAAAGCTGGCAGAGAAAAGTGATGGGTATCAAAGGCATAAAATGGATCCTTCCTGAAGGGATCTGGAAGAGAACGACGTGGGATGCACTGGGGCACTAGGGAGATGGGAAACAAGAGCCCTCACTCTCCACTAATAAAAAAGACCAGAAGCCAAACTAACTCAAACAAAATGGGTTTTCTTAAGGATCCAGTGGGGTCATGAACAGGAATGCTTAAACTTCACATGGGTTTAAAAAAAAAAAAAAAAAAGGGTGGGGCAGACAATTTTATAAAAGGCAGAGTTACCAAGGCAGCGTTTCTGGCTCAAGCAGCACTTGATCCTGGGATGGCACTCAGGGAAATGACGACTCGCATTCCTCTCCAGGCACCTTCTCCTGGCTGTTATTGGAAAGGGCATATAGGCTAAATATACAGCTGCAGCAGGGCAGAGCAAGGGTCTGTTTGCCTCAGGGCATGCACTGCAATGTAGCTTTGGCTTGTGTTTCCAGTGCACAGCCAGCCAGAGCAAGTCCCTAAAAATTCTGCTTACAACTCCTGGTTTTGTCTGAAAACAGAGCAACAGTGTGTAAAAATGCTAATATTTAATTCTGTGTTTAAGGGAATGTAAGCTAAAGGTAGTACTAAAATCCACAGGAAATTAAACTAGAAAAGTTTATGGAAAAAAAAATATGTTACTAACATCTCCTCCCATACAAATGCCATAAAAATGCATATTTTGAAGAGAAACATAACAGATGTGTGTATATATATATGCACACACACATTCAAATGTTTTGTAAGCTCCCAAAGTTTAATAAAAACCAGAACTCAAGGCACCAAGATAAAACAGGGAGTTTCTTCAACTTTCTCTTTAATAAGGAAAGTTTTGTATTATGCTGAACTTGCCACTCATTCTGCAATGAAGACCTTGGCAACACAGAAAAGCATTTTAGCAGAAGCCATCCCATCCTGCAGGAGAGCTGGGACAGAGGAGACCAGGCTGGCAGCTGAGACACCTGGAGACAACGCAAGAAAGCACATGGACTCAAGAAGTAAAACACAAGATGTCACTTTTTAAATGTGAGGAGAACAAGGTATCCGAGCCCGACCTTGTGTTCCTGAGCAGGCAGGTTGTTCCCCAGCAAGTGCCAAAGGACATGTGCAGGAGCAGCTGGTGTGACAGTCACCACTGTGTGTCCTGTCCCCTGGTATCACTCACCATCCACCAGCTGTTCCCAGTCTAATTCACACCCGCTAATGACCTTTGATAGAAGTCACCGAGCTGGAAAGTGGGTTTCTATCAGAGGAGGTTTCTGCTGCTTCAGAAACAGGTTTAAACCAAGCTGCCATCACTGACAGGTGACTGCAGCCTTTCCTCTGCCCCTTGCTCCAAAGGAACAAAATCATCCACAAACCTCCAGCAGCACTTGAAATCTCAGCCTGGAAAAACACTCCCTCCCTTAAGCTGCTCAGCTGTACCATGCAGGAGATGTTCTTTACAGCTGTAGTCATGAGCACTGAAACCAATGAGGCTAAAAAGATTTACATCTCTTGCTTGATTTCTTAATTGAATTAAAGGCTGAACAAAACCCCTTATGAAGCTTCAGAGAATCCACACGGAAGAGAAACAACGAATATCCTAATTGGAAAGGAAGCTTCCACTGGACATTCTGTCTTAACAAGTACTAAAGAGTCCTTACAAAAAGAGAAAGACCCTGAGGGATAAACTCCTAGGTCCAGCAAGGCAGGAAATCTGGAATTTTGGAGTACATGACCTGTTGAATGGATCACATAGAGGAGGGAGGTAAGCTTCAGTGTCTTTTTAGCCATAACTCTTCCACCTACCAGTTGTCTGTTTTTTATTTATTTAATTTAAATAAATAAGGTACAAAACCTCTTCTGTCAAATTTGCAAGCAGAAGCTACCAGAGGGGTGAAAGATGCTGACAGGCAGGGCAGTTCTGCAAATCACCCTCTTAGGAAACTTGATCAAACTTTCAAATCCTGTTCTGAAGGAAACCCTTCTGAGACTGCACCTCTGGCTTTACACTTGGGTCAGAAGGCTCATGGCAGAACCCTTGCCTGTGCTTTGACACATCTTTTTCATCTCTAGAACAGCTTTTGGGCCTCCCCAGGACACGCTGGCGCTGCAGCCACCGGGCAAGCACTGGCTTTGTTAGTGGAACTGAAGCAGGAGCACCCAAGCGTGGGCAGCTTGGGCAGGGGATCCTCCAGTGCCAGGAACACACAGCCTGAGGGCTGCAGGCACCAAACCCAAACCTGAAAAGAAGAAAGGGTCGGTGGAGGTTTCAGTCACCTCAAAATGCTGTTTGGCTGGAGTGCTTTGTGGAGACACAGCCACATTCCAAGGGTTTATAATCACCTTCTTGGGTATTCCACAAAATTCCTCAGATATTGAAATATTTCTAGCAGGTCCATGAAGGTGCTCAAGTGCTATAATTTCCTACAGGTTGGTGTCACGGTGCCAGGACTGAGGCACTAAGCAGAGGAATGGAGGCAAAGCTTTGGATCTCTCCCCTACCTGCTGCTGCTCCCAACAGCTGACATTGAGCGGAGACAGGAACCAAGGGAAGCAACACCAACAAAAAGCCATTTTCAGCACTTCAGCTGTGTATGCAGCAGTATTTATGTTCTTTGTGGCAGCGTAACTAAGGGCAGGCACACTCTGTTTAGAAACATCCCACCATTCCATCAGCTTTACCACCCCACCCTGCAACTCCAAGCCAAGGCATTAAGATTCAACTTCATGGAGTTTCTCAGCCCTGATTTATTGCTCAGCTAGCAAGACTGCCACAGCTCTTCATTTAAATATATTTACCCCCAGTGACTAACACAGAGCAGCCAGGGCATCAGCTGTGGACCTCCAACTTTTAATGTTTCTCATGAAAACTGTTCTAAATGCTGCTTGGCAGAAGGAGATAGAAATGTTCCAACTTTAACCATCAACCATAAAATGGGAAAGCTGCGAAATGAAGCACATTGCTCCCATGTCACAGAGGCAGAGAAAGCTTCTGGAAGAAGAATTAACTCCCTAAAGATCAGCAGCTTCCAGCTGGGCAACACACTCCCTTAAACCAGCAGAAATCAGGGGTCACTAAAAGCCATCAAATGAATAACCTCTTCCTGCGGGTGCACATTCTCATAGATGCCTTTCTTTTCCTGGAGACCAGGACTGAAGGGCTGGACTGCTTCAATGACACTCTCTGCTCCTCACAGTCACCTCTGGCCCAAGCTGGCCACACCCTCCTTCAAAGGGCAAGTCCAAAAGCAAGAGATCTCCAAGAGCACAAGCTAACCAAGGCAGAAGGACAGTGCCTGGCTTCAAAGGTCCACCTCCTTCCCAGATGCTCTGGTGCAGGAAGACTGATTTAAATTATAAAGCAAAAATGAGCATCTTAAAACACCAGACACTAACAGAGCCTGAATCGCATTCCTGCTGCATTAATTTCACTGCATTATATTTGAACTAAATTATGATGTTTAACTGCAGTGTGTAATTATAAAATAACCCTCATCTGGTTTTGACCATGGCCTCCCTCAATGGCTTCAGCCAGGAGCAGGGAAGACTGGAGCTGCTCATCACATGTCCACTGGTGCAGAGATAGCTCCAGCTTCTCACCCCACCCTGCTCTGGAATTGAGAACTCAAGACACAAGTTCAATTATTTCAAGGCGAGACCAGACTTATTCACTGCAGTGAGTATCAGTGAGATTTAGGCTTTTTTTAAAACACTAACATTCTGCCCCATCCATACAGATAACAGGACACAATCAGCCACAGCTCATTCCTCAAACCTGGAATCATGCATTCAGGATCTGAGCAAGAAGAGCCAGAGAAACAACACTGACAGCACAAAGCCAGGTTAACTAAACGCTGTGGAGGGTTACCTGCTCTTCTCTCACACAAAACAGTTTCAAGGGTTGCTCTGAGCAATCCCCCTGCAGCAATTCCAAAATAAACATCCTGCTGTTCCCTGATCCCAAATTCCACAGACAAAAAAGTCCAAAGGACTTAAAAATAGGATCAAACTGTCCTGCTCAGACAGCAGACAAGTTATTCAAAACTGGGACCCAAGGACAAACTGGGTAAAGAGCATTCACAGGAGAAAGGGGAGGCAGAGAGACTGCAAGGACAAGGCAAGGAAAAGTTATGTTTTCCTTCTATAAGCAGCCACAGAGCCTGTGTAGTCTAACACATTTGCAACAGTTAACTAGCTGGCATGGTACCTGGTATCAGACCTCGAAAAACGGCCTTGAGGTTTAGCCACAGCAGAAAAAAATCCAGTAATTTTCTCCTCCTCCATCTTGTACAGGTCAGAGATGTTGAAAGCAACATCTAACTGTTTATGAGGGAAAAACCCCTTAAATTACAGTGTATTTCAAATAGTGTGAGCACAGGCTGCATCCCTCTATTTTGACTTGCAATGCAGTTTTTACCCAGGAGACCAAAGCTGCTTGCCCAGCCTGCTGACACTGTCCCACAGCTTCCTAGGTGACAGTCTGGATGGCTGTGAAGGGACAGCAGCACAGACTCACAGCTGCACACTGACATGCAAGATGGCAGCAGCTGTGGAAAATGACATGGGCAGATTAAAGTATTAATTTAAGTGATAAAGAGAAAAAAATGGAATAAAATGGGACAGATCCTGTACTGACTTCTTTCCCAGTGCAAAGAAACACTGTGGAGCATGGGATGACTCCTTCTGCAAGAATCCCAAGAATGGGGGCAAAGTCATCGGAGCTCCAATGTATGCCACAGAAAAACAGTCAGATGCCATTCTGAGGCAACAAGGAAAATTAAACCAGCACTCAGCTGGGTTTTGTAATTGTTTGATCCTCTCTGAGCCAAGTATCACCTTTTCCTGTTGACTGCGTGTGCCTTGGACACCCAAAACCCACTCTCCACATCTCAGCCAAGTTAGACGTACTCTGACTGTGTAAGCCTTTGTAACAGCAGTGCCCCTACACCCCTTCCTCCACTGTTCTGCTCCCACAGAACCACCCTCCGGGCCCCGGGGCACCAGGAGGGAGCAGAGCCCAGCCCCGCGCACAGTCTGTGCTGGTGACCTCGGGAGAGAAATGACAACAGCCCCACTTCCCAGCCAACTGCCACCCACAACAGTCCTAAGTGTTCCCGAAGCTGTGTGACAGCAGACAAATGCATCTGTCCTTAATCACTTCTGAATCCACTCCCCCAAGCCACTCTCACTTTGATTTCGACCTTCATCACTAATGCCATGTCCAAAACCCAGTAATTAAAGAGGGCATCCTGTTACTTAGCACCCACTGGACTATCCTAGCTGTTCCCACAGTCACATTCCCATGGCTGCACCTATATCCTAGTAAGTCTGAAACACTTCCCGGAAAAACCTGAGGGCTCACTGCGATCAAACAGCACAGGAGAACAGAAACAGTTTAGCAAGAACATATGGGCTCTACGGATAGAGATGCACAAGCATCCCAGGAAAAAGGCAATCTTGGAGTTGCAGGGAGGCTGCGGAGCTCTGAAGGTGTGTTCAGCCTGCCTTTGCTTTACAGAGCTGCTGCAGATGTGGGGAAACAATTAAACTGCTTATCACAGTACATCCCATTCAGGTTCCAGAGCGGAGAGCAATTCCAATCCCCAGGTGGCAAGCACAGCAATTAGGTACCCAACCACATGCACCAAAGCTTTGCTTTGCTTATGGTAACTTCAGTGGTTATACAGTATTTCCTTGGCTCACTATCTTTACCAGACTGTTGGTTCAGGGATGAGATCAGGTCAGTCCTGCAGACCTTGTTGCACCTTGTATAGCGTTTGGAGGATGCAGAATGGTCCAGATTTAGACAGGGAACTTATAAGTAATTCTGCTGAGCCAGCTACAAAGCTTGGTCATGATCCCCATTTCCTCACCTGGGGGGGCTGGGCTTAAAAGTTCAGAACCAAAAACTTAATTACACCACAGCCAGGATCTCTACAACAGCCCAGCTCTGAAGAGCAACTCTGGATTGGTCTCTTCTGAGCTTCATAATGGGTTGTAGAGGGAAAATATGGTTTTAGTAGCTCAGTCCATCCCTTATAAAGCAGAGACACTATGCCAAAAATAACCTGGCTTACTAGTTACAGTCACCAAGCACTCACTTAGCAGCTCTCTGATCGGAGACCACACTGTCCACAAGGCAGCATCACCACAGTCAACTGCTCAGAGCAAACAAATCCAGGTTACAGATCTGAGACACCTTCCACACACAATCCAAAAACGCTTTCAAAGGCAATGATGATGCCTCCTACTGCAGGCAGCAGCAGCCAGACTGCCTCTCCACTTATTCCTCGAGACCAGGAGCTTTGCTCATTTCTCTAGACTAAGCCTAAACCCCCAATCCCAACAGAGTATGATGCTGTTCTAGGTAACAAAGACAACACCTAAAACCTCGAGGCTGCAAACAATGAGTTAAAAAGTCAGAATACCTGAGAATTAAGGCTGTCTGTGAGCTGGACCCAGCAAGTACAGGTGACAGCTTTTCTCCACCTCTACTCCAGCTTCTATCTGCCTTTGAGAGAGGCAAGCACATCACCCATCCATGACTGTCAGCAAGCAGGCCAGGAGAGACTGGATCCTGCTCCCAGCACTGGGACAGTGGCAGAGGCAGCACCTCCCTCCCACTCAGATTCAGTCCCTCTTGCCCTGGGCTGGAGGAGGTCCTGGATGGACAGGATCTAAGAACACCAGTCTACAAAGCACTGGTGAACTGGGAGCCTTGCAGACGCCAGTAACCTGATAAGATCCATAAGATACAGGACATTTTGCTGGGAGGGGAGATGGCACATCCAATGCGACCACAGCCCGGGGCTGCCAACCTTCCATGCAGCCTTTGTGCCACCCAAGCACCTCTCAATGCAAGCAGTTAGGGGGCTGTTTGGTTTTTAAAGACTGACAAAATAAAACTTAAAAAAACATCTTTAAACTCTTGGAAGCAGCCAAACTGCTTCTGCTAAAAAGTTGGAACAAGGTCTGAGACAGAGACACAGCATGGATATTAGGCATGGGAAACTCCAGTGTAAGCAGTTAAGCTCAAGAATTAAATTCGACTCCAAATAGACTCAGTGCAACCGGTGTCTGGGACACCGCTGCTCCACGCTGTCTGTCCTGCGGAGGCAAAACTGCCCCAGCAGCTAAAGCAGGACACCCCACACCCAGAGCGTGAGCCTGGATCCACTCCATTCCGTGAGCTGCTTGGGGAAAATCCTGCACGGGGGAGCTCCGGCCAAGCCGCCGCAAGTGGGAGGCGGCTCCTCGGGAATGCGCTCTGGGGCTCGTGGCATCTGGACGTGCTGCTCCCCGGGTCCTGCCGACACAGCACGGCACGGCACGGCCCCGGCACGGCACGGCCCCGGCACGGCTCGGCACAGCACGGCACAGCCCGGCCCGGCCCCCGTCGGCAGCGCCGTGGGAACAGCGCTGATCCGCCGGAGAGGGGCAGGGCAGGGCGGCCGGAGCCCACGGTCAGGGCAAGGCGCTCCGGGCAGGAGGCACTGGAAATGGCACCGTGACCGGAATCGTTGCTTTAACTGCTGCTAAACTGCTCTAAAACCTGAAAGCGGCACCTCCCCAGCACAACCCCCTTTAGCCTAGGTGGTGCCTTGTGAGCAGAGTTTGAAAAGAGCATTTTGCTGCTGGAAAAAGGGATGTTTCTGAGTTTTTTTATTTATGAGTCTTAGTCCTGCCTGCTCCCTTATTCTCACTGTACTTATTCCTTGAGAAAGCTATTTCTTTCTTTCACTCCTCTTTTACAAATCCAAGCAACAATCTGAAGAAAAACTGATAAGAAAGCTTGGGACAGACGTGCCTTCATTTTTCTTAAAGATAACTATCTACATCAGCAACAAAGGCAAATCACTGCGAACTGGAGTTGGGTGCCCCGGGCACTGCAGACAACAGCAAGATCCACACCAGCTGAAGTAGCCAGGGAAAATACCTGCAAGCCATTGAAGGAGATGTCTAATGACATCACCTGCACGCCTGTGGCTTATCCCGGGCTTTGCGAGGACCAGTGCACAGAAAGGCAGTGCATCGAAGCACTGAGATAACACATGAATTCTGACACAAGCACAGCAGCCAGAATGAAAGCTTGGAGGGAAAAGCATCTATAATGTCGTTTATGATGGCAGGTTTGCTCTGCTTGTAACATACACTGCCAACACTCCCGGGAAAGCTGCTTAGAGATCAACAGATAAAGGCTTTTCACCATTCAGCCGGTTATTTCATGTAAATCGGGTTGCCCTGCTACAAAGAGGCATTTCCATATGAAGTGAAAGGTGCTCAAAAAATCAGGAGCAGCTACACCAAACCATGGCACAATCTCTCTGAACCCAGATGACCAGAGGATCCTGCTCCCCTTTGCAGGTCCAGATCTGCAATCCTGAGTGTCAGTCTTCTCACTCAAAAATGCAAGTGATCTCCTCAAAGCACCACCTCCTTAATATAGGGTTTTGTCCACTGAAATAACTCCAGACTCCTCTGAGATATGAAGTCATGTTTTGAAAAGCAACAGTGCAGAAAATTCAATTAACTAATCGAGTCTGTTTTCTGCTTGGGCACCACAGAAGCAAGACTTCCCAAATCCCATCCCGGAGATGTGGCATGTTATTGATGAGGTGTGCTGCTGCAACCCTTCCAGTGTGATTTACCGGGTCTGCCCCTGCCCTCCCCTTCTTCTGGTCTCCTGGAGCAGGGAGTCCTGCACCAAGCATGGCATGCTGCAGAAAGCTGGGAAATCTACCCTGCTCTTAACTTGAACCTCAGTAGAGGCTGGAGGGAGTTGGAGGACAGGAGTAAACCAAGCTGGAGGCAAACAGTAGCTCTTTAGAGGAATAAACCACTCGTCAGCCTGTCATGATTGATAAGTACATCTGCCAGTCCCCACCTGCTGTTCACATTCCTGGCATTTCTTTCTGCAGCATTTTTTTCCCCAACTGCTGCAGAGGAGATTTAAAGGAAGGGAAACAGGCCCCAGCTCAAATAAAATGAAGAGATATCGGGCCAGTTTTCTTGCATCACATTGGGCAATCTGCTGAAGGCGTTTATTGCAGGAGCCCTTGCAGGTTCAGAAACTTGTAATGGGTGTTACGTGCTCACCTTTGCTCTTTCCTGCCATCATACCTCTATTCAATTCTTGGCAGATAAAGCAGGGGGCTCCAAAAAAGTCTCTGCAGCCTCCAACCACACAGCCAAAGTAATTTTCTGCACTGGCCAACCACTCCCTGGAACACAAGGGAGATAAGGGTGGAAACACACCAACTTCTCCAAAACAGAGATGGCTTTGCTGCCTTCCCTGCAGCTGACAGCACAGGCAGCAGGGAGAACAGGCAGGACAGCTGTTAGGAGCAGCAGGCAAACACTGCTGGGAGGGCAGGAGCAGGAGTTTTAGTTCTGGTTTTCAGTCCTGCACGTGGGCTAGGAGTTTCTCCTTTTCGTCATTAGTTTTAACACGGTGAGAAGGCAATGGAAAATAAACCAGTACAATTATAGCAGAGGGTGGAACACGAGGCTGCTTGCTGTCAGAATAGGAAAAAGCAGCTCTGAGGAGCTCTTAAGAGATTCAGTGTCTAAGTTCCCAACCTCTCTGTCCAACTAGAACAAAATTAGATATTAGGATCAAGTTTATTAGGGCACATACCCATACTGAAATCCTATCAGGCTGGTTGCTGCAGGGAACCAAGGCAAAGTCACACTTCTGGAGTTCGGGTGCCCCAGCACCGCTTAAAGTGATTTCCTTTCACCAAAAGATGAACTCGGACACAACTGCAAACAAATCTATGAGGTTTTACTTATTTGCAGTCTTTGGGGACGGAGGGAGGAGGCAGCCGGAAACAATTGCAGCTTTCCCCACGCCTGGAAGAGGAGAAAAATGTGAACAAAGTTTTTATTTCAGCCCAGGGTGGATATTTCCATGGCAGGCAGCACCACTCCTTAGAGCAGAGAGCACAGCAGAGCCTTTATAAATCAGGGAGAGCGTGATACAAAATGTTACTGACCCTGGACACTCTTGGGAACAGCCGGGTCCCGAGAGCTGTGCCACAGAAAGGACACCTCAAACCCTGGGAGCACTCTGCAGACAGTTTCTTGTGTATTTTTGAGTGTATTTCCCAAAGCTGCCACACTCCCTCAACATGAAGAAGCCCAAAGTTAGTGGTGAGAAGGGGAGGGCAAGCCAGGGGTGAGCAGAGTTTGATTAGCTGGCTAATGCGTGCAGCTGTCCTCCGGTTTTACGGCCCTTGGAGGAAATTTAAACAGGAACTTTCTATAAATTAACTGCCCATAAAATGAGCATGTTTTCTCAGTGCACCAGAAGGTCGGGAAAGGTCTGCTCAGCCCCCTGTTCCCAGGACACGGCCAACAACCTCCACAGTTGCTTTCTCTTTCTGAAGCACGGGAACGTGAATCCAGCCCGGGCAGCAGTGAGCTGGCAAAAGCACGCTCGCAGAGCAATCAGAGTCATTCTCCATTCACAGTAAACTAATAATTTATCTTTCCCCTAAAATCCCCAATGCAATCCAGATGTCTAAGTAGTCTTTGTCCCAGAAAACAAACTATACCATTGCCTTGGAGAGACTCTGCTTGCCAAAGTCCTGGCAAGGCTGTTTATTCTGCGGGAGCGACACACACATCGATTTCAACTCCTGCCAGGTCTCCAAGCTGCAAGTGATAAGGTGGTTACAGACACTCTACCCCAGCCCTCCTGGTTTCCTCTTCACCGAGAGGATTATTTAAGAGTTGCCCTTAGGGATATTCTGTTGAAAAAATGCACCTGACATGTTCCCAGTTTTGAGGAAATCAGGAGGATGGGAAAAGCCAGGGTGAAGCCAGTGCACGAACATGGGAAATAAAAGAAATAAAGCAAATTGGTCAAGGGTGCATGAGGAGGAAAAGTGTGTGTGGTCACCCTGAGCCATGGGAGGAGAGGCCCTGTCAACCAAGGACCCTGGGAAGGGCTGTTTCAGTAGGGGGGACAGGCTGGATCATCCCAGGAAAGGAAGAATGAGGCATTTGGCAGAAGGGCTGAATTCCTCTGGCAACAAAGGTTAAGCACACAGCTGCACCTGTCCTGGGGAAAGGGACCCATGCCAGATGGGGAAGGAGATCACAGTCCCCCAAGCATCCTGCTCTGGGACTGTCAGGAAAGAGCAGCACATTTCCCGTGGAGGGGGGCTCAGCACATAGTCCTTCTGTCACACTGGCCCTCCCAATCTGCTGGCAGCAGCCATGGGCTGCAGCATGCCAGGGAAAGCTGTCCAAAACACCTATGGAATCGTTTGGAAGAGCTGAAAATAGAGTTAGGAAAACAAACACTGACCAGCAACACAACTCTTCCAGGAATATAAGTGTTAGTGTAGTTGCATTCCAGTCCCTGAGTATATTTTCTATAAATAAATATTTTAAACCACTTTGTTTCAAAATTTATTATATCAGTTAAGTGCAGTGCAATGCTTCACATTTCAGACCTGCAGGCTGCCAGGCAAAATTGCTGCTGATTTTTAAAACTGTGCTGCGCTACCTAGGGTATTACTTTTAGGGTTTTTTCAGGTACTTTTCTACAAATGCATTTATTCTGTATTATAACATCAGGTCTCTACCAATACCTCAAATCCTGTGGACTAAAACATCTTTATTCACAAACCAACAACAATAGGTTTATTTCCAAATCTACCTTTTCCACCCCCGACCTCCCCCCGCCCTTTTTTACAGACCAATAAGAAAAAGAAAATACACCAGTAACTCTGCATGCAAAGTAACTCACTCAAGAACTAGGTATTTTTGTCACTGACAAAGCCACAGTAGGTTCCACTGGCAGCAATTTCTGGGAGCTCAATTTGAGCAGTGAGCAGGGCTGCCAGGACACAAGTACTGCACGTAACAAGCCAACTACACTGCAGACATGCCAAAGCTCCCCAAAGGCCAGGCTCCTCCAAAGATGCAGCAAAGAAACATGTACAGGGAAAATGGATCTCCCTGTGTCCTAACCTGGGTATCCTGTCTGCACACTCAACCCCAACACACTGCACTGGGATACCGAACCCTCTTGGGGAAGGGAAAACCCAGACACAGCAGTTGTGCTTTTGGAAGGTACAAAGCATAGCAAACAGCAGAGAATGGCTAAGGGCAGACCCTGCTCTCCAGGACCCATCCCATTATGGATATAAATCCCTGAGCACCAGACACCAACAAAACACAAAACTCTGGACCTTCAAAGCACAGACTTCCACTGGTACTTTACAGTACACAAATATTAATATTGACAAATAAATTCAGGCCTGCTTAATCCAAAATACACAGCGCTGTGGCCAAGCTTGTGTTTTGTTTGGAGAACAGACCAGACACTCCGAGCCTGGCTGCCTTACCTATTTTTGAAAGCCAGACTTAAGTCAACCGAACAGATAACAACCAGGCTAAAACCTCAATCCTCACCACAAACCCCTCCTGCTCATCAAGCTCTTGAAACTGAGAGGGGGAAAACACCCCCAGGGTACTGCAGTTATCTCCATCAGTGCTATGGGGAGCCTGGGAGAACACATGCCTGCCAGGCCAGGTACCTGGGGCAGGTAAGTGCCTGCCAGTGTTCCCCATTGCTATCAGCTAAATCAGCTTAGAGGAGCTCTGTGACTGCTCAGCAGAAGAGGGCTACATGACCCCTCTATCTCCTTTTCCATTTACAGCTAAGGCTGTAAATTCTTCAGGGACAGATGCAGGCAGGAGGTCCTGATGGAGCACTGTTGGCCATGGCTAGCTGGGACCTCTGCAGGGAGCCACAGCAGCAGTTCCAACAGCTCCAGGGTAAGGATGCTGGGTAAGCCTAAAAACTGTGAAAAACGTTAATTTCCTGCACTGGTATGCAGACTGCACCTAAGAAACTGCTTAATTGGACATGGCAAGAGAAATCAAGACTGAAGTGCAGTGATTTGCATTAGGGATTTTTGTCTGGTGTAGGGTAGTCAACACACACCACATAATTTTAGGGGAGCTTTGGGGTGTGGAGACTTGTGAGGCCACCGAGGTGTCAAGTAAGGCTGAGAGATGAAACTCCCTCTATAGCACAAACACCAGGTTTGGGTATGGATGCAGCAGAGTTTAAAGTGATGAGAAGAAAGGAATACAGGGTTGTTACTTGGGAATCTGGGCAGAGAAAGGGAGGGACATGGGCAACGAAGAGATGGGTTCTGAAATAGGAAAAAATGGAGAAGTAGATACAAGATAGAGAACAAAGGAGGGTCAACCTTCCTGTTGTAGGAATAGAGGCACCTACAGACAGCCATGATCCCAAAGAACAGACTGAACCCCTCAGGATGCCAGGGAATGCCCCAGACAACCTGTTGGACTCTCCATTTGGTCTGTGGGCAAAAGACTTGCTCTGGGAGGGCAAAGTGGGCTGGACTTGCACACTGAGTGCCATGGGAGGGAAGGGTGACAGATCTGCCATTCAGAAGTGGTGTCATTTGTCAGATTTAGCAGTAATAATTATGAGCTTTAGAACACTAAGTGTACAAAATGCTCTAACTGGAAATTAGTGCCAGTGCTGTTTATTAGCGAATCAATTAAACAGTCAATAATTCGACTGGCTTCTTGGTGGGGTGCTGCTTCATAACAAACACTGCAGCCTCTTGGATGAGCTGCAGCTCCAGCCTGCACCCCAAAGAGGCTGGCTCAGCCCAGGGCTCTGCAGGATCCCCCAGCCCAGAGGCTGTGGCTGGCTGCTGCCCAGGCACCTCAGTGGCAAGGTTAAGCCTGCGTGGGCAGAGACAATCTGGGCTGCTTGTGTTACACATTTGCACAACACTGACCCACTACTGAGCACCGTGCACACCACCACCATGCAGTGAACACACCACTGGCCACACTTTTAATTACTTCTAATAATAAACTGGGATAAAGAGCTTAGAAGTTGGAAGTGCCTGTGCAAAGCACACCTGCAATTAAAGGGGCACTCCTCAACCACAAGACGTCAGCACGAGCAGAGATGGCCATGCAGGGACAGGGACAGGGCCCTCCATGCATCCTCCCACTCTTTGAGCAGGACTGACCTAAATCCTTCCCTTTTCAGACTCTAGTAGCAGGAGGAAAACGAGCCGGTCTCATTAATTTCACCTCCTGCTGCCTGGTGAACTTGTCTGCAGCAAAAAAAAAAAAAAAAAAAAAAAAAAAAAAAAAAAAAAAAAGAAAAAATTCAAAGCTATGCTGGCAACCTGGCAACTCAAACCTTCTGTGGAGCAGGAGGCACAAATGACCTGCTGCAGCATTGCTCACCTCATGGCCAAGTCCTGCTTTAGCCCCCAGAGCTCCTCAAGTTATTCAGCTGTGGACTTCTTACAGATGCAGTTAGGACACCCAGCAAAGGGAACTGTTCCTCTGCAGGGCAGTTGATGCAAGAGAAGGGCACGTAGTCCATGGACAGCTGGTGGCTCAGAAAAGACTTCTCTGGTATGCAGGAGACCCCGAGACTGGCACGCTGCACGACACAGGCGACTCCTCCCTGCAGCTTCCTCAGAGCCTCACTGGAGCCAAGTACACTGGGGCACCCTATTTTCCTGTGATTTCTAGAGTTCAAGTTGATTTTTCAATCTGATGGTAACAGTAGAAGACTATTAAAAAACCCCACAGTGGCCTGAGCAGCTCCGGAGTCTAAAATAAACATGCCAAGCCCTATTTGTGATGGAGTAAAAATAGCTTGTTTCTCATACCTTCCCAGGACCTCTGCTTTGTACACAAAAGCTTCACAGGTTAACTACAGAAATATCGGATGCGCATGGAATGGCTTGATTTGAGCTTTGCACTGTTTGAGGAGTTCAGAAAACCACCCTGGCCCTGCAGCAAAGGGTTGAACCCTCAAAGCTCATCTCCCGCCCAGGGCTAAAGGCCAGGCGCTGCCAATTCCTTTTAATAGAAACCACTGTCCTTCTGGAGAGAAAAATCCAAACAAAAAAATCCACAAACGTCACTGGAATTACATCTTGTGCTCTTTCTTGGCTGGATACTTTTTAAATGACACTGATTCCAAAGAGCACTAACTATAAAATCTAGTGCAGAGCTGTGCTGCAGCCAGGATGGGCTCCCTGGGAAGCAGCGCGAGCACAATCAGTGTCTGCATCAAAAGGAGAAGACAGACTGTGGCTGGGCTGTCTCATGGTAAGAAATGCCACTTCAGAGTGAGTTCTGCTAAATTAACTTTTTTCCAGGGCCTAAATGTATCTCACCTGGCACCTGTGATGCTCCTGAAGAGAACGGAAAAACAAGACTTGGGAGGGAAGCTCAGCAGGAAAGGCATGACCACGCCAAGTTTAATCATTACATCATTTCTAATGACAGCTCTGCTGGACCCACAAGTGAGCACCAACTGACTGAATGACTTGGGCTTAAAAAAAGGGCCAGAATTTGCTATGCATCTGAAGCCTGCTGGTATTTATACAGGCACTAAAAGGCACCCCGGGAAAAGGCCAGGCGTGCACGTCCCCAGCCCTGAGGGCCAGGCTTGCAGGAGCCACCAGCTCCAGGAGCCTTCTGAGAAACAGCCAGCACATCTCCCTACAAGGCAGTCCTGGCAGTGGCACATGCAGCTGTCCATCTGCCTCACCCCAGGAGCACACACCCAACTTCAACCCAGCCCAGACCACACTGGCACTGCTTCTGTGGGACCCCCAGGGAGCACCTGCACCAGCCACACCCACCACCCTGCTCCAGGGTCACTGCTAAAATTCATCTCCAGAAACCTGGGATCAAACTGAGGAGGCATAAATTGAGCAGCAATCTGGGGCTTTGGGTGAGATGCAGAGGCATTTCCAAAGAGCTCTTAGCACAACCACGCTCATTTTAAGTGAGAGGACAAGAAAACCGAATTTTTCTTGCTAAATACTCGTTTAGTTTAGCAGGTCACATTGAAAAGCTCAACATTTCTACTTTAGATTATGTTCTTAACCATGCCCATATCATATTGAAGGCCAGCATCTAGTGAGACCTGATCACAGGTCCCTGAAGTTTTCACCTCTTGATGAAAGTCACTTTTGCACCTTGAGTCAAAGGCCTCAAGAGATCGAAAAGACCATCTCTCATCAGTTACTTCTTTCCATTATTAAGCATTCTAACAAGTAAACAAGGAAAAACACACATACCTTTGCCGGATTTCACATTGTCTGGCTGCCTCCTCCTCTTGTTAGACACAGACTTTCATCATTTTTGGTCATAATTGTCACAGAGAGCAGGGAGAGTGACCTGCAGTTTTTCAGCCCTCAATGGATGGTCACCTCACCAAATGCTTCAAGGTAAAAATCACAGCTTAGCTTATATGAATGTTTGGTGTTAGCTGTTACAAAAACACTGCTGCTTTTAAACAAGGCTTCTCTCAAGTCTTCTACTCTCCTCACTTGCCATTGCTTCCCATTCTTTCAGCTTATTCTGAAAGGGCAGGACTCCTGGACAAAATGTTCTTCATATCTGGTAGGCAGTGGTATGACAGCCCAGCCACCAAACATGTGAAACACCAATAACCTCACCCACGTGTGCACTCCAGGATGTCAGCTCCTACTTCCACCCTCTAATGCACTGCATCATACTTCCCTCCTACACTGGTGAACCTTTCCTCCCATTTAGTGGCCCACAAAGATCTCAAGGGATCATGCAACATGGGGCCTGCAAGCTGTATGCATCCTCCCATGTTGGCAAAGACTTGGAAAATCTGCAGAGAAAGCAATGGCTGAGCTTTCTCCCTGCCTGTTCCTCACAGGACAGATGTGCCCTGGCCTGCTTGAAGGCTCAGAGCAGCATCACAGGCAGCCACACCATCATTTTAATCATTGTATCTGCCCAAGGAAGCATTTCCACCTCTCCCATCCCACTCCTCTCTTCCTTTTGTGCTGGTATGAGAGTGCACAGAGAGGGGATGTGGGAACTCACACGTATTAAAGGAATGCAAGAAGAGATAAACAAGAGGCCAGTTTCCACCTGGCTCAGTTTCTGGGCTGGATGTGGGGTCTGCAGGACCACTTCTCTTTAATTTTTCACCAGCACAAGGGAAAGGCAGGACTTGCTAGCAGCACCTGCTCAAACCAACTGAGAAGCTGAGCACACCAAGTCTGGACCCTGCAACAAACTCTGCTGGGCAAGAGCACTGCACAAAGACACCAAGGAAAACCCAGACAATTCCAAAGATAAAGAGAAATTAAACTGGGTTCAGCTGGACATCTCCCATTCATTTCCCACTATTGTCCTAACCAGCATCTAAGCAGCACACACTGAGAGCTACGGTCACCTCCCACAGCCAGCTGCATCCTGGTAGAGTCAGAGCAATTCCCTTCCAGCAGAAGGCTCCAACTGGATCTATTCCACATTAATAGTCCACCCCAGCACTCCTGGGCAAACTGCAGCCAGCAGCCCAGTGACCTGATGCAGGTTTCTTTTCAGCCACTAAGCCACTTTAAAAGACATCTAAAAATACATGAAATACTTTTCTCATGTGACTTTTCTAAGCGAGGGACTGCTCTAAAGCCTGCCAACCACAAATGGAATGAGACAACACTGCAAGACCTCTTTTCCTGCACCAACAGCCTCTACACTGACAACCTGTTGAGTCCAAGAGACCAGCTGAAGCTAAAAACCTGGAGCATTATGTTTGGCAGTATCAGCTCCTGATGTGGAACCATTCTCCCCAAAGGGCTGTGCTTCTGTTCAGGATCACCACCCAGATGGGGAGCTGGTGCAATGTTTTGCTGTGTTTCTGCTCCAGAAGGATCTTTAACTAGCTACACCCTGAAGACTTCAAATTTATACTCCTCCCCACCAAGCCTGAAACAAAAAATAACTTCTCAGCTCTGCTGACACAGGTAATTCCTCTCCACTGAGGAGAGGAGGTAAATAGGACAACTGTTTGCCTTTGAAAGTGCTTTGCAAATCAGCTCAGATGGCTGCTGCCACAGAGCCCAAGCAGGAGGATACTGGCCACTTCAGCTGATCCTCAAGCTCCTTAAGAGTAGATTTACATCACCAAGTTTCCCATCCAGACTCTTCCTCCACTCCCAGATGGGAGCAGCAAAGCTCTTTTGAGATGCAGACCAGTGTGCTTACAAGCTTCTGTACATGCCAGTGCCTGCCTTGAACCAGAGGAGACACTGACACTGGGAAATGAAAGGTGTCTGCTCCTGGATGAGCTCAGGCTGCAGAGCTGAGCCATCTGCTTCTACTGAAGCTGAGGGTGGCTCTTCCTTGCTCCAAACCAGACACCTCGCCGTGTGCCCAGGCAGCTCCAAGCTTTAGCTGACCTTTTCCAGTTGGCACAGCCTTCAACTGCTGGTCCCAAACAGGGCTCAGAGTCAGCTGTGCAGAATTCACTAATAATCATCGTCTTAGTCACTGCTTAAAGAAGAATCTCACCCCTAAACACTTGCCTAGGGAGTCAGCTTAGCCAGCCTTAATTCCCATATATGACCAGAAATGAGGACTTCAGCATGTGGAGCAATCGTTCCTGGGCTCCCAACTGGAGTGACCAAGACACACACTACACCAGTCCAGGAGACACTCCCAGGGCAGAGCTCTGCACCCAGCCTTGCTCTCCCTGATCTCCCTCATGCTGGTGGTGGATTGCTTTTCCAGCAGGACGTGAACTGACCAACTCATCACAAAACACAGGTATGTGTGGCCAAGGTGTGCCTTCAGAACTGCCCCTATATGCAGTATCTTGACTTCATCTTAACTTCAGAAAAAATCAAACCCTAAATCTCACTGCCTCCTCTGTTCTCTGCCTTTCTTTGTGGCACAAGGGAGAAGCTGCCTCAAAGGATCTCCTGAAGCATCATATCAAGGCAAAGGTTTTGAACCAGCATGTGAACAGACTGTAAGAAATCCATAAAAACTGCAAAGAGGCTTACCTGGAGTCAGCAGGATTAAGTTCCCTATACAAAGTTATGCACCTCCAGGGGAGGCTTTAGGAGCCTGCCATTCAGGGAAGAGAAAAAGCCTGGAGGCTGCTGAGCTGGGTCACGCTGGAGCCAAGTGCACAGCACCAGGATGCAGCACAGAGGTCTGCAGGAAACAGCTCCTTCCTGTGACGGCAGGACAGTACCACGACCCCTGTCCCCTGGGACACCCACGGGAAGGCACAGCCGACTGCCAGGCCGGGCTGAGCTCACACAGCTGTGTGCAGGCACCCAGAGATGCACGGCCCTACCTGTCCCGGCAGGAGCCGGCTCCAGCAGGGAGAGCAGGAGGCGGAGACACCACTCCCACATGACCCCAATGACTGAAAGACTAGAGGAGCTTTGGTGCAGCAGCACAGAACGGAGAGGAGGGTCAGCATTCCAGTTTTCAGGAATAATGGGTGTGCAGTGCAATGGCACCAATGCTGGGACGCTGGTTTGAGGGGAGGATGGTGACTGAACCACATCACAGGCTGGAACAGTGCTTCCAGAGTGCAGGAGCTTGTCCACCTCTGACTGAGGCTTTTAGCAAACTTTCTCATGCCCAAATTAGCCATGGTAATTATCAGAGAGTATTTCCCTCTGCCATGCTCAGCACACATGAATCATATATAACTTTTATCCCGGATTATCACCATTACTGCACAGGGAGCACCACTGCCTTCTCAAAGCTTTCATTCCTCAATAAACAATTTTACATCATTGCCAGTAGCAACTGAAGCCCTTTTTCAAGTTAGCTTTGACTACAAAGTTTTCATGAGGCTGTAAAGCCCTACTCCTAGGCTTTTCTTACAGTTTAGTGCAAATGGTTCATGGGCTTTGCATGTAGCACTGTTGCAACATGTTGCTTTAGTTTTCTCTGGACATTTCTGAAGATTTGTATTTATCTCAGCAATTGTCATTCTCAGATCAAATTTCTTACCTCCCTAGAGGCTGACCCCGCTATTCAAACAAAATCTTATTCTAAGATGTGATAACTCTTTCTTGAAAGAACAACCTGCACAAAGGCACACAGACAAACACAAAGCACTGGCTTTATAAACACCACTGGAAGCACAAAATTCCCCAGGTAGAGGACACAAAGTTTCACGTTTTGGCCACACAGCTCACCCTGGAGAAATGAACTGATACCATGGAAACACATACAGCACCATGGCACAGACCTTTATGCTAGATTACATGACAGTGTCAGTCCAATCACTCAGTATCACTGCCTTCAACATAAACGTTAATGCCCAGCCTAAAAAACACCTGATCTGACCCAGACACTTATTAAAATAAGGCTGACTGCCCTATTCCTCTGTCCCACGCGGGATGGGCAGATCTGCACTGTGAGCACACTGCAGAACTTGCAGGACCTCTTACACACCCCATAAAACAGCTGCTCTGTGCACAAACACCACACTGCAGAAGCTTTCAATGAACTGAAAGGGAGAATTAATGAAACAAATCAATTACATGAGTTGTTTGTGCCTATTAAGTTCAGCTGATGCCTCTGAGATTATACTTTCCCACATGTCTTAAAGCTTTTGCTATGGTAGGAGAAAGGAAAGATGCCAAGGAATTTCAGTAGATGGGCAAAGGAGGTTTTGAATTTTAGGGAAAATACTAGAAGATTCTCCCTTGGAACTGGCATAGTCCCACCCTTGTCTCCAGCCAGCCTTTACCTGTATCTGTAGAGGCAGAAGTCTGATTTTTAGAGAAAAAGAGACACTGCTACACTGATTCTGTGTAGCTGCCTGGTAGGATCCTGTGAAGTTGAATTCAGAGAAGGCTTTAGAATAACCACCTTTTATCCCCTTAATGTAGGCCCCCAGGCACTATCATAAAAATTCCACCAGAAATATTTCCTTTGGGGTGGGGAAACACCATGCATGGTCTGTCATGCAGGAATCAGCTCCTACAGCACAGAGAGCTCACACTCCAGAGGTCAAGACCTCAGTAGAAAGCCTAAGGGACATGATCAGGGAATCACTGCAGCCTCAAATATGCCTCTCATTCCTCACCTAGAAGCCCACAGCTCTGTAAAGCTTTCCTGCAAGAATCCCAAATGGCACAACACAAAGGTCACACCTTACATTTCAGCAATACTGAGAGAACACCTGATGAAACTTCTTGTTGTAGAGGGAACTCCCAGCTAGAGACCAATACTGAAGAGCTGCTTCAGAAAAAAATGTTATGGGAGAGGCACAGAAGCCATACCGGAAAAACTCACAACTATTTCCATCCTGATTCCAGTGGAATCTGTACAGCATCCTGGACTGCTGCATGACCGAGCACTACAGACAGGGATCTCGGTCCCTTCTCTGCTGAAATTGAAAAGTCCCAAAGAAGCCACACACACTAGGAAATCCTGGAAGTTCTGGAAAGAAATGTGTGTTTCCCAAAGAGCCTGGGAGAATCCATTTGGGGCAAGAGGGAAGAAGCAATCAGGGCCAGCCTAGCAAGGACCAGCAGCACACAGTCCCCACATTGCAATCTGAGGCTGTGAGAGGGGCACAAGGCTTTCACATCACCTGTCATGATTCAACACTTCAGTAGAAAACCGCTGGTTCAAACTATCATTCAAGCTCATCCAAAAATCAATCCCTAGCCCTTGGGACTGATATAAAATGATCAGTATCTGCTACTGGAAACTCTCATCAAAATTACTGAATGCTAATCCCCACCCTTAAGGAACATACTTCACAGAAGATTAAGCTTTCTGAAGTCGAAATGTACAGTCTAACTCAAAAAAAGAGAAGCCCATGTGAATTCAGCACACATGCAGCACTCCTGTGACCTGTAACTACGGGAGAGAAAACTGAAACCTCTCTGTAACCACTTCTTCACCCCAGAGGAGGGAGGGCAGGAATGCCGCCTGTTAGGTCCCTAACGAGGAGAATCTGCACAGTCAAGTACTGCAGGAAGGGCTTCTGAGCCACTTTGCTGGAATGCTCAGAGAAACCAGCACACAAAATATATCAGAAGCTGCCCATGTAAACCCTCTGTGAATCGAGCCCTTCTCAGAAAGCACAGCAGGAAAGACACCATACCCTTACTTGGGGTTGCAGCGATGGCAAAAACCCTGCGGTGAGACCACAACATGAGAAAAGAGAACTCATTAGTGGAAACCTTCACTCAGATACATTTTTACAGGTAAGATGAGCCTGTGAGCCTGGTTTTCTGAAATAAAACCTAAAACAAAGCTGAACACCGTAGGGCTGGGACAAATTTTATTGCTCTTTCCAAGCCTCACCCTCTTGCATGTCAAAGTCAGACACTATGAATCCCACCAAGAATCACTCCAGGCCTAAAGGATACCTGCAGGACAGTGAAACAGCGGGGACTACTCAACTCAGAAAAAGTAAATATCTGTTATGGCCAAGAGCACCACTACAAAGGAGAGCTCGGCTGATCCAATGATTTCCTGCCTCCAAGGATGGTCCAACACCCTTCCCTTGCAAAACCTTATAAAGTGAATAAAGGGTCAAACTGAAAAAAACACCAACTTCACACCAAATCAGCAGAATCAACTGGTCAATCCATTAGCTCAGCACCACAGCTGGCCCTTGGGAGGAGGCAAGAGGGCAAAGCTGAAAGCAGAGGAGGAGAAGGGCCCTTTTAAGAGCATCAAACCATGAGGGTGGTTGAGGTCACCACTTGCTCTGACCTTACCCACCTCCTCCCCCAGGCTGGACCTCGCTTCTTTTCCCCCACAGTTCGAGGCTGTTAACAAACTCCTCATGGTTAGGGACTTACAAACACCTTCCATGGACAATCCAAGTTACTAAACTACAGGAAATTAACTCAGGGACAAAACAGGTCAGCTGAGCAAGATGACTACAGGCACCACAACGGCATGTCTGGAGTCTGACCTCTCTGCTCCCAAAGCAGTGAGACTTACCCAGCTCAACCTTCCCACACAACCCTCCACCACCTCACCCCAGGACAAGCACCCTGCCACTGGCACCGTCATGGCCTGACAGTGACACAGCCAGGGGGCCACAGAGCTGAACACCATTTGTGTTGAGGTTTGGGAGCCATTGTGAGCTCTCCACAGACATGTGCAAGGGCCACAGTAGGGAGATGTGGGAGCATTTGATGTGTGGAGCAGGCCCCTCCGGCTCTTGGATCCCACCACATTGTCCAGGGACAGGATCCCAGATGTGGAAGAATCCTGCAAGGTTGCACTGCTGCCATGGGCAGAGATTCCAGGGATTCTCCTAGGGTGCCTCAAGGCGCCGATAAACCAGCACTGAGGTGACCTTGAGCAGGACATGGCATTCAGGAGAACAGGAGGCCCCGCTGCCAACCCAACTCCAGTCGAAGCCATGCCACTCACCTTGCCCCATCTCCTCCTCCTCACTCACCCAGAACAGCTCACAAACCAGGCGCAAGAGCCAAGGAGGTTTCTGCTGGTGCCCAGGTGACCAGCTCAGGCATTGGACAGGGAGAGGGCCTGCCTGGCTGGGGGACTTGGATCACCTCCCTCAGCCACTGCTGCATCAGCAGATCAGTTCAGATGCTGATGAAAAATCCACTGACAAAAATACTGGTAACATCAAACATACAACCATCTTTCTTGCTGGCAAGCTAAAATTTTATCCCAGAAAAGCTGAACCAGACACAGTTTCAGTCAACAGATAAGCACAGGGAGATAAACAGAAAAAGGCACCAGACTAGGATGTGCACCTGCCTAGAGTGTTCACACAGGTTGATACATTAACTTTCCATCCAGCAGCACTTTAGTAGTTTGCTCAAATTCAATCTCACAGAACAAGCCCTAAAAGCACAGGTTCTTCAGGTTGATATTTTATTTTTCACAGCTTAAACATGGTCACAGTCCTTTGCAAATTGGGTTTAAGGTACAGAGCTCTCCAGACTGCACAAATATCCTAAGAACAAACATTTTCAGCATACCAAGAGCTCAGATACACTAGGTCAATCCAACTGTGTTTATTTGTATTTCACCCAAATCAACGCCAAAGTACTCGGAGCTCAAGGAGCAACAGCCTCCCACTGATTCAGCAAGAGACCAGAAGTAATTGGTAGACAGTCTGCAAGCACCACAAAGAATGCCAGAGGCATTTATTTACATGACCTCTGTTTGCCTAAGAAGAATTCAGCGTTTGCATTTTCCCCACTCAAATTAATCATCACTAGACTTAACTCCTCAGTACTATTCCTCAGCTAACAGGAGTAAAGGCACAAACCACCTAAAATCATCCCAACAAACTTTTCAGATAGCTGTTACTCACAGAATGAGGCAGACCTTTACTCCCTCAGCTGGACTTCCTCCCCAGACTGGCAGAGCACCCTGTTATCTCTCCAAGGAACAAGGAAAAGGCAAGGTGACACCACTCCTACTGGTGAACACCACTCCTGCCAGGGCAGAACCATCGCACGTTCTCTGCTAGGCTGACGACACACTGCACCTCACACGTGTGCTGCAGACACTAAAGCATGACAACTTCCCCAGGATCTGACTGCTGCAACCACACAGTTCTCTCCTCCCTCAGTCCCCAGCAGGACCACTGAGCCCCAAAGCACCTCTCAGGCTTGTCTGCCAGCATGCTCACACGAGCCAGGAGGCAGCAGGGCTCCCTCTGACACAACCCCCTCGCTGTCAGAGCATGGCTCTGCCCGAGAGAGGCAGGCCAGAATTCCTCCAGAGCAGCCGCCCGTGGAAGACAAGTCATGGCCAGAGCATTGGGCCAGCTCTGATCAGGAGCTGCGTGGCCGAAGCTGGCACTGTACCTGTCACACATCCTCCTTCACTTCCAGGAGCAGCAGAGCTCAGCACTGCGCGCACTGGGAGATGAGGAGAACAGGGTGGGTAAGTTACCAACGAGTACCAGCATTTCTAAAAGCAGACAAGTGCTTGGGGTCAACAAATCCCATACATACAAAACTTACTGGAACACGGTGAGAACAGAACACCTTTACTGCTATCAGCCCCATAATTCTCACTGATTCCCCAGGTCTGACGCCAACAATTAAGCACAATTTATTACTCTATTTACACAATGCTTAAAGAAATAGGCGTGTCTAAGCCAGCAGGTGCTGTCAGCAACATCTCCCAGCTACTGGAGCATTCGTGCCAGCTCCCAAAGAAGTGAGCCTGAACTCCTGCAGCAAGGAGACGGTGCGACCTGGAATCAGCCAGGCTTTGCTGATTACTCTTCTGAGTAAACAGTGGTGTTCCCAGCACTTCAGCTTGCTCTCAAGCTCCTTCTGTTGGCATACTACCCTATATTTAGGATAGAAGAGTGCAATGACAAGCATTGGGAAGAATGAATAAGTGGTTTAGGATGTGCAGTACAGCAGCAGAGCCTCTATGAAGAAACCTAAGACTTAGAAACTCCTAAAGCGAGGGAAGGAATCTGTAAAGCTAAAGGTGGGATGAGACAGCATTCCATTTGGAAAGTTAAACAGCAAGTTTTGTTAAGAACAGTACTTGCAAGGCAAGAGGCATTAGTAGTCCACCATGCAATAGCAACGGGCAGTAGCAAGAAGCTCCTACCTGCAAAGGCTAAGAGAAAATAGGGAAATTCTTGGGTATTTTGACACAAACAGATTTTAATCTCATTTTGGACAGGTGAACACCAGTGGTGTTTTCCCTAGCCTAGGAGCCTAAAGCTCCAGGACCAAGGAAGCTATACCACCTCAAGGAGTGACTGTGAACCCTACAGCCAGGCCCCACATCCCCCTGCCCACAACTTCCCCCCCCGAGCAGCAGGACCTAGTTACACTCCAAAAAAACACGTTTGCCAACTTCAAACCGGTGGCAAAACTCAGTAAATCCAGGCCTGTTGACTTGATGGGTGTTGGAAACTTGAGTGATCCACTTTGCAGCCTGTTGCTTCCAAGAAACCAGGGAGGCCACGAGAATTACCCGGCATTTACACCTTTTGGGGCGGTAGAACCACTAACTCGCCTTTAGTCACCTGCGCTGGGGCCTGCAGATAAAGTTCTCCGGAAGGTCTGTCCCTCCTGGAACAGTCTCTGCTGTTAGTCACGCTCGCAGTGCCCGGAGCCAAGGTCAGCCCTGGGAAGCGGCGGGGCCCACGGAGCCCCAGCGGGGCAGAGCCCCCGGGCTGCCCGGCCACCCCGTCCCCGCGGAACACACAACTCCGCCGGCTACCTGCGCACCCACCTGCGCTCCCACGGCGCCGGGCCGGTCCCGCTGAGAGCACGGGACGCCCTCACGGGTTTTGTCACAACCAGAGGCTGCTGCCGCCACCGACGGCACCTGGGCCGCTCCCGGCGAAGCCCCGAGGCTCACCCGGTACAGCCCGGGCCGGCCGAGTCGCTTGAAGCCCCGGGCCCGCTCCGCCTCCCGCCCGGCCCCGCCGAGCACTCTCGGGCGCGGCGCCCACCCAGGGCCGAGGGCGGCGGCGGCGGGAAAGCGGCGCGGAGGGAGCGCGGCCCGGCGGGAACGCGGCACGGGGCGGGCGCCGTAGGCCGCGGAGGGCGCGCCGAGCTGAGGCGGCGCCGCGCCGGGAAAGCCACCCCACCGCCCGCTCTCCTCCAGGCCCTGGCCCGCCGCGCCTCTGCCCAGGCCGCACCGCCGCGGCCAGTCCCGCTCTCCGCCGCCAAGAGCGGGGCGGCCCGGCAGGTGCCGCCGCAGCCGCGCTCCGGCCGGTCGCAGTTCCCCGTCCCCGCTCTCACCGTACACGCCGGGCCCGGCCCCGCTCCCGCCGGCTCCGCGGCCCCGACGCACCGAGCGGGCGGCGCGGCGCGAGCGCGACCCCGCGCGGGCACGTACCCGGGGGCGGGGCTGGCGCGCGCGCGCGGCGCCTGGCAACCGGCGGCACGAGCGCGCCGCGGCCAATCGGCGCCCGGCCACAGCGCTGGCCACGCCCTCCTCCGCCCCGCCCCTCCGAGCCGCCCCCCGCGGCCACGCCCCCATCGCGGAGCCCCGCCCCGGCGCCCCGCCCGCTCCCGTGGGGCCCGCCGCACAGCCCGCCCTGCCCCGCCCCAGGGCCCCGCCCACCTCCAGACCCCGCCTCCCTGGCGCAGGCCCCGGCCCCGCGGCTCCCGGCCCCCCCCTGCGCGCAGGCCCCACCCACACCCCTCGCCGGTCCGCCGCGGGGTGACCCCGGCCCCGCCAGGCCCCGCCCCGCCGCGCAGGCCACGCCCCGCCCCGCACGTGTCCGCCCCGGGATGACCCCGGCCCGCCCCAGGCCCCGCCCCCGCCAGGCCCCGCCCCGCCCCACGCGTGCCGCCGCGGGGTGACCCCGGCCCCGGCTGGCCCCGCGCCCGACCGCAAATATTTGCTCGGGGCCGTCCCGGAGCTCCAGCGGCCCGGGGACGCGGGGCCGCCGCCATGCAGCCCGTGCTGGGGGTCCTGCTCGCCCTGGCCGCGTCTCTGGGCTCAGGTAGGGCCCCAGGCTGGGTCTCCGTGGGGCTGGAGGGCGCGAGGCAGTGCGGGCCCCAAGGCAGGGCCAGCGGCCGGGTCGGGAGTCCGCAGGCCATGCCCTGCCCCACGGCGGAGGGGGCAGCCGGAAGCAGGGGACTGCAGCGGGTGATGTAAGGCAGGGACCCTCCTGCTCCACGGCACTTGGATCAGGACATAGTACAGGGATCCCTTGCCCCATATTGCATGTATCTCATGCTCCATAGGACAGATTTCCCCTCCTCCATGGGACACAGGTCCCATGCTCTGTGGGACAGGGATATCCTGCTCCACGGGGCAGGGTTCTGACACTCCGCAGGGCCCCAGTGCTCGTGCTGTGCCCCCATGGGCACACTGACCACCTACCACACTCCCCAGGCCACCGCTCACCCCTCAATGACTTCCAGCGCCTGCGAGCCACCGAGCTGCTGGGGGCGCCCGTGGACCCACCGCAGCCGGAGCAGGGCACTGCAGAGCAGTGTGCCCAGCGCTGTGCCACCAGCCTGGCTTGCCGGTGAGCAGGACACAGTGACACCGCGGGGCAGGTGGGAGTGCAGTGGCCACAACACTGGGTCACTCTGCACTTGAATACTGGGTGCTCATGGGTGTGACTCAGGTCCTGTGGGCCCTGGCCTCACATGGTGCCATGCCAGACTCTCACTGTGTCTCCCAGGGCTTTCCACCATGACCAGCAGAGCCAGTTGTGCCAGCTGCTGCCCTGGACCCAGCACTCACCCCGCATCCAGCTGCAGAAAAACATCCGCTATGACCTGTACCAGAAGAAAGGTGGGCTGGTGTCATAGATGGGCATGGGGACACCACAGACTGAGCACAGGCCACTCAGCACAGGACTCCTCATTGCCCGCCCTGGGGCTCTGAAGAGGTGCCTGGCTCTGCTCAGACTACCTGCGGGACTGCATCGTGGGCAATGGCTCCAGCTACCGTGGCACACGGGCCACAACGGAGAAGGGGCTGCACTGCCAGCATTGGCAAGCCACGACACCACATGACCACAGGTGCCCCTGTGTCCCTGGCTGTCCTGTGGCACCTGCCCTGGGCAGCATGGGGCAATGGGGAATGGGGTGGGAACAGTGTGGGATAGCACAGGAGCAACGGGGACAGCTTGGGGGCAATGGCACTGACAGGGGTAGTGCATCATCCTAGCTGTGCCACCTCCAGGGCAAAGGATTCCTGTCAGCTCTCCTACCCACTCTGCTGCCAGCAGGTTTCTGCCATCCCCCCACAATGGGCTGGAGGAGAATTACTGCCGAAACCCTGACTGGGACAAGCGGGGCCCGTGGTGTTACACCGTTGATCCCAATGTCCGGCACCAGAGCTGTGGCATAAAGAAGTGTGAGGATGGTAAGTGCCACATCCCAGGGTCACCCTGTGCTGTATGTTTTCCCCACACTGAGCCCTGCAGTTGTTGGCAGCTGTCTGCATGACCTGCAATGGGGAGGACTACCGTGGCACCGTGGACCACACTGAATCAGGGACAGAGTGCCAGCGCTGGGACCTGCAGCACCCACACAAGCACCCCTACCACCCCAACAAGTACTAGCCCCAGCTGGTACTTGGTCTTGGATTCGTGCAGTGCAGTGCCCTGGTTGAGTGCCAGGGTGCTGGGGTGCTAGTACCACCTCAACTGCTGCTCCCTGTCTCTGGCCCAGGTACCCTGAAAAGGGGCTAGATGACAACTACTGCCGCAACCCTGACAGCTCTGAGCGGCCCTGGTGCTACACCACCGACCCCAGGCGGGAGCGAGAATACTGCCGCATCCGCATCTGCAGTAAGTCCCCACCAGCCTCATGCACAGTTGGGCCCGAGGGTCCTGGGTGCCACCCCTGACGCCTCTTTCTGGTCACACAAGCAGAAAAACGTCCACGGCTTGTCAATATCACCACTGGCTGCTTCAGGGGCAAGGGCGAAGGCTACCGTGGCCGTGTGAATGTTACCGTGTCGGGGATCCCCTGCCAGCGCTGGGACTCCCAGGTGCCCCATAAACACCACTTCGTGCCTGAGAAGTACCCGTGCAAGTAAGGGGATGGCTGTGCACCCCAGGAGGGTGGGAGTGGGCAGCACCCTTGAGTGTGAGATTGAGACAACCATGCGGCCCCTCCTCCAGGGACCTGCAGGAGAACTACTGCCGCAACCCCGATGGATCAGAGGCACCGTGGTGCTTTACTTCCCGTCCCACTGTCCGCATCGCCTTCTGCTTCCACATCCGCCGCTGCCCTGATGAGCAGGATGCCCAAGGTGAGCTACCCAGGCACCTGTCCCTGGGTACCCATCCTAGTGCCTCTGTGAGGGGTGTCAGCCCTTCCTGCCTGTCCCCAGAGTGCTACCACGGCCACGGCAAGAACTACCACGGCCATGTCAGCAAGACACGCAAGGGAATCACCTGCCAGCCCTGGGCTGCCCAGACACCCCATGTGACCCAGTGAGTGTGCAAGGGGGTGTGGTGGGTACAAGGATAGGGTTGGAGTGGGATTGGAGATGAGGGTGGGGATGATGACAGTGATGGTCACTGCCTCCCGGCAGGATCTCGCCTGCCACCCACCCTGAGGCACACCTGGAGGAGAATTACTGCCGCAACCCCGATGACGACAGCCATGGCCCGTGGTGCTACACTATGGACCCCCGTACCCCCTTTGACTATTGTGCAATCAAGCCCTGTTGTGAGCCTCTGCCCACGTCCCTGCAGAGCTAGAGGGGACCTTGGCCACACAGAGGGTAGTTTTGGTCCCCTCAGGGTGGCTGGATCCTGTGCCAGTGCCACCTTCTGTTTTCTCTCTGCAGCTGGCAGTGCAGTGCCATCCATCATGGAGAATGCAGGTGGGGGCCCACGGGTCCTGGGTGGGCACTCTGGGGTGGACGCTGGTGGTACAGCCCCGACTGATGCCCACCCTGCCCACAGATGCAGTGACATTTGAGCAGTGTGGCCAGCGGGATGAGAGGCTGCAGCAGAAGGGACGCATCGTTGGTGGCCAGCCTGGCAACTCGCCCTGGACCGTCAGCATCCGCAACCGGTGAGTGGGTGTCCCACATGCACTGCCGGGTACTCATTGTCCCCCAGAGCTCAGCTCCTGTCCCCACAGGGCTGGCGTGCACTTCTGCGGGGGATCCCTGGTGAAGGAGCAGTGGGTGATCAGCACACGCCAGTGCTTCTCCTCCTGGTAAGGCTGGGGCTGGGGCGCGGGGTGGTGGGACCCCCATGTGCCCTCATGTCCCTGTTCCACAGCGATGCCGACCTGATGGGCTATGAGGTGCAGCTGGGGACACTCTTCAAGGACCCTGGTCCTGGGGACCCTGACCAACAGACCATCCCCATTGTGCGGATTGTCTGCGGCCCCTCCGAGTCCCAGCTGGTGATGCTGAAGCTGGCAAGGTGACTGGACATGCCTTGGCCTCTGCCGTGCTCCACTGCTGGCCAGGCTGGCACCATGTCCCACTGCCCCTCTTGCCACAGGCCAGCTGCTCTGACCAGGCGTGTGGCCCTGATCTGCCTGCCCCCTGAGCGCTACGTTGTGCCTGTGGGCACTGTCTGTGAGATCGCTGGCTGGGGGGAAACCAGAGGTACCTGCCATGGGCAGCCCCTGCTGGGGGATTCCCTGTTCAATACAGCCCCTGCCAATGCCATTCCATACCCTCTGCCCACAGCATCCCCATGTCCATGGCATCTCCCTGCCACCAGCATCCCTTGCTTGAAGTATCCCCTGCCTGCAGCAACTCCCAGGTCCCTGACATACCTCTGCTCACAGCATCTCCCTTCCATGGTGTTTTCCTGCCCATTCCCTCCCCTGCCTACAGCATCCCTTGCCTCTGGTATCACCCTGTCCGTGGCATCCTTCTTCCACAACATCTCTCTTCCACATCCCCCTGCAAATGACATCCTACTGCTATGACATCCTCTTGTGCATGCCATTCCCTGCCCACAGGGGTATGCCCTGCTTGTGCCATTCCCCTGTATCCCTGCGTGCCCGATGCTGCATCCCAAGCCCGCTGCCCCGTGCTCTCTGCCCGCAGGCACGGCAGACAGCACCGTGCTGAATGTGGCACGGCTGCCAGTGCTGGCCCACAGCGAGTGCAGCAGGGCGCTGCGTGGGCGCCTGAAGGAGAGCGAGCTGTGCACTGCCCCGCTGCGTGCCGGTGTGGGTGCCTGCGAGGTGAGCTGGGCTGGAGACACCCCACCCCAGGGAGGCTGGTGCTGGCACCAGGGTGACACTGCTCTCTTCACGCCACAGGGTGATTACGGTGGACCACTGGCTTGCCTCACCGCTGACTGCTGGGTGCTGGAGGGGGTGATCACCCCCTCCCGTGTCTGTGCCCGCACTGACCAGCCTGCCCTCTTCATCCGTGTTTCTCTCTATGTTGACTGGATCTACAAGGTGATGAAGATGGGTTGAGCTGGCATTCCCAGCCTGGCAGAGCTGCCACTGCACAATAAAGGCACAGCCTTGGCCACAGAGGTTGGCACTGCACAGGGTCTCACGTTTATTTAACACCAAACCCCAACCCACATCCCTGCCCTGGCTACACTCACTCCATCTGCCTCTGGTCCTGGAGTGGTCCCCAGGGCCAGCAGTCACCCTTGGGCTGGCATAGCCTAGGACCACTGTGGACACTAGGAGGGGCTGTGCTGGCCTATCCCATCCTGCCTAGGCTGTCCTAGATGCTGGAGCAGCCAGTGGGCAGTGTTCTTGAAAACATTGGCCTCAGTCTCCACGCCAGCCAGTGCGTGGCCACTCTCTGGGTACCACAGGAGCCTGTGGGGAGGGACAGGATGAGAAGATGCTCATCCAGAGAGGTCCCTCCCTGCTCCCACCTGCACCCCACTCACCGTGCTGGCACACCCCTGGCCCGCAGCACCCGGTACAGCTCCAGTGCCTGCATGGGGCTGACACGCCGGTCCCGGGCGCCCACACACAGCAACACCGGTGTCTGCACCTGCAGCACCACCCTCAGTGGGTGTCTGATACCCCACAGCTGACACCCCACACCCCTTCTGACCCTGCCTTACCTGGGCTGCCTGGGCGATGGGTGAGCGCAGTAGCATGGTGGCCACCTCCTCGGCACGTGGCACCCGCTCAAAGGAGTAGGGCAGCCCCAGCGAGGTGTAGCGCCTGTGGCACAGAGACACCGGTAGGTGACACAGGGACATGGCGTGGTATGGCACAGGATGGGGGGCGGCACTCACCAGTCAGGGATGTCAGAGGTGCCCAGCAGTGCAGGCAGGTTGGAGACAGGGCTGCGCAGGGCACAGGCTTGGTAACGCTCGGGCTCACGGGTGAGGAGGTGGAGGGCGATGAAGGCTCCGTGGGAGCCAGCCAGCAGGGCCAGACGGTGTGGGTCCAGGGGCTCTCTGTGCAGCGCCTGCTCCACTGCCAGCTGCACCCGTGGGGCACCCACCATCGGCACCCGAACATCAGCATGGCCTCAGCAGCATCCCCCCAGCACCCCCAGCCCAGCACCCCTCACCTGGGTGTCTGCCACATCTTGCTCACCCACACGGGAAAGCAGGGAGCTGATGCTGGCCTGGCCAAAGCCCAGGGAGCCACGGTAGTTCACTGAGGAGTCAGGGCCGTGGGTGCCATGTCTCCACTGGGACACAGGACCACATGTCCCCGAGCTCCCCAGCACTCACCCAGGAGCACAGCGAAGCCCAGCTGGCACAGCGCAGCCATGCTTGGACGCCAGCGGGCATCGAAGACAGCGTGGGGGCCACCTGGGGCCAGCATAGGCATCACCTGGGGTGCCACCAGCACTGCCAGGGTGACCCCACTGTCCCCTCACTCACCATGGGGGCACACAACGACGGGGTGTGGTGGTGTGCCATCTGAGGGGCTCAGCAGCAGGGCTTCAAAAGCCTGAGTCTCTGTGCCAGGGAATGGGTCCAACTCAGCAGCCACCGCCCTGGGGACCCAGCACCCTGCCCACCCCCCCCTCCTGAGGGTCCCTGGCACCTAGACAGCACTGAGGTGCAGCAGGGGCCCCCAGGGGCTCACCCTGTGCAGGGGGGCCCTGCCCACTGCAGGGTGGCTGGACCGTCAGAGTCTTCCAGGTGACACCAGGCACTGTTGGGGTGTCCTCCACTGGCACCCAGGCAAGGGGCAACTCCTGGCCTGCTGGTGGGAGCATGGCCACCACCTGGGTACAGGCAATGGATGACACTGGGGCTGTGCCATGACAAGGTTGTGCCATGCCAAGGCTGTGTCACATTGGATGTGGCTGTGCCACACCACACTATGCCTCCCTATGCCACACCACACCATGATGTGTGTGCCACACTGTGCTGTGCCACATTCCACTGTGCCACACGGTGCCAGGGCACTGCTCACCAGGCTGGGGGGGTGGTGGGGAGCTGAGCAGGTGGCCACCAGTAGGTCCCACTGGAGAGTGAGCAGCTCCCAACACCCTTCAGGTGACCCTGGGAACAGAACACACGTTGGTGATCATAGCTGCTCACTAGAGCACCATGGGTGGCCAGTGCCATGTACCTGCTGTGAGGTTGGTGACGGTGGACACCTTCGTATCCACAAGTAGCAGGTCCTGTGAGGGCACAGAGCACAGGCAGTGGTGTCACCACGGGGTGTGTGGGTGACACCCCTGGCCCTGCCATCCTCCTCACCGTGCGGCTCCGCTGAGGGGTGCCCAGCACGGCTCGCCGGCTGTCAGCTGCCCAGCACCGCGGTGGCAGTGCCTCTGCGTAGAGCCCAGTGAAGGCTGCAAGTGGGGCAGAGCGCTGGGCTAGTGAGCTGGGGGCATGGACACCTGGCAGGGGGTGTGCCAGCCCCCCATTGGAACCCAGCTCTGCCCACCGTGCCCTGCTCACCTTCTGAGGGCTCCTGCACTACGTTGAGCACCGTCACTGTCTGCCTTGTCTGCCAGGTGAGCTGGGGAGAGCCAGTGCTCAGGGATGGACCCATGCTAGGGAAAACTGAGGCAGGGAGGCTTGGGGACACTCCCACCCACCCCAGCCAGGTACTGCAAGAGGCTGTGACACCTGGGCTGGGCACTGTGCTGGCAGCACAAGGTGACACAGCCTTGCCTGGTGCCTGTGAGGCCCAACTCACCATGCACAGACGCAGACACTGCCGGTGGGGCCCCCCCACAACCCCCTCCAGGTAGAGCAAGTGCTGGCCATCAGGGCTCAGCCGGGGGGAGCAGACATAAGCATTCTCTGCTGACAGCAGCTCTGTGGGCAGCAAGGGGTCAGCATCCCAGAGACCCCCCAGGGCACCCCCCAGGGCCCCTGTGCTCACCGCAGCACCCGTTGGCCAGATCCAAGTGGAAAATCCCTGACCTGGGAGGAAAGAGTGGGTCAGGTTGGAGCCCCACTGTGCTGATTCTGCATGGGCATCCTGGCATTGTGCTGGTTGCTGGCTGGGACCCACCTTCTGTTGGAGCAGGCAGTCAGCCCCAGGCGGAAGGGCTTGTGCCACCAGCCCACGAACACCACACCATGGTCATCCGGGGACCACAGGGCCTGTGTGACAGTCAGGCTCATCCCACAGCCCCAGGCTGGGTCCCCTGGGGCATTCCCTGCACCCCATCCTGACCTGGCCAGGGGAGAGGTGCTCTGGGACTCCCTCCAGCACTGAGAGGCTGAGGCCCTCCAGGTCCAGGACACAGAGGACTGGTACACTGCGTTTGCTCAGGGCCTCCCCCCAGTCCTCGTGGTACACAAACTGCTTACCCTGTGGCACAGACCTGTCAGCCCCATGGCCGGTGGCCCCAGGCATGGAGCTCTGTCCATGACACACTCACGGGGTGCACAGCATGTTCAGGGGGTGCATGGTGTGCCCAAGGGGCATGTGCCGTGCTCGCAGTGTACATGGCAGGCTTGGGGGTGCCCTGAAAACACTCATAGGAGGGGTCCTACCTCCTCATCCTCATCTTCTGCTGCCGGCCAGGGTGCTCCTGGCACATCCCAGGGGCAGGGGGGCTGTCGTTTGGGCCGTCTCTTCTCAGCCACATAGAGGAGCCGTGTCTCCGAGTGTGACCAGGCCAGGCAGGCAAAGGGCCCTGGCATGGCAGGAGGGTGCCAAAGCCCAGCCTGGCACAGGCACAGCCGGGTGGGTACCAGGCAGCCGCCAGGGCTGCTGGCCATGCCAGCCTCACCCCTGCTGTGGGCGGGGACCATGGGGAAGGGGCCCTACCCTCCGTGTAGACGTCCCCATGCTTCCCCAGCGCCGTGAGATCCACGCTGTGGCTGCAACCCTCGGCATCCCACACCTGGGGGGACGGGCGTCAGCACCGGCACACGGCGTACACGGTGCCCACGCCCCGCACTGGCGCTCCAGCCGCCCCGGTGAGCGATCGGCACAGCCGCGTTACCTCCAGCAGCTCGTGGCCCTGCCGCGGGCAGCGCTTGAGCGCGGCGCGGCGCTGCCCCGTGGGCGAGTCCTGGCTGAGGAGCCTGAGGGTGGGACGGACGGAGCCTCAGCCGTGCGCTGAGGGCACCGGCCCGCTGTGGGCACTGGCAGCAGCGCCACAGGCTCCCACCCCGCAGCCCGCCCGTGCCCTACTGGTCGTGGATCTCGGCGCTGAGCGCGGTGCGGCTGACGGCGAGGCCCTCGCGGCCGGCTGTGCGCCGCAGGCTGTAGTGGCGGCCGAAGCGCAGGAGCCGCCCGCGGGCCGGGTCGGGGCGGCTGCACTCTGAGGGACGGGGCCGTCAGCGCCCGCCCACACCGGGCCGCGGGGCCAAGGCGCGGGGGTGCCGGGCCCGCCACTCACCGGTGTAGAGCAGGAAGGTCTGGCCCCCAGGCGCGGCCCGGAGGGCGGCCCGGGTGACGGCGGGGAACCGGCTCAGCTCCCGGTAGCAGGCAGCGGGGCCGTGGGCCGCCTGGATGAGGGAAGGGGCATACTGGATGTGGGTAAGCTCACCTCCCTGCCCGTGCCCACCGCCCGAAACCCACGCAGTTCTCCTGGGCCCCTTGCCCACCTCCACACCCTTCTCCGTCCCTGTGGCCATGGGGCTGTTCTCTGCCGGGCTGGGCTGCCGGTGCCTGCGGCCCGCAGTGGGACGCCTGCCAAAGCAGGCGGGAGCAGCCCGGCAGGAGCACCCGGCGGCAGCGCCCCGGCCGGTGCCAGCCCTCCAGCCGCTCCCCGCTGCCCCGCAGGGCCAGGCAGCGGTCACCCTTCCCGTGGCCCAACACATCCCCGGCAGCACGACCACACCTCTGGGCTGGTCATGGGGCCACCAGCACCTGAGGCACCAGGAGTGGAGATGACACTGGTACCAGCACTACTACTGGAGACACTGGGGTGCTGAACTACATCGTTTATTGGGGGTCCGCAGCAGGGCTCAGCACCCTTAGCACTGCAGGTGCTTGAGCAGCCACAGCGCCATGTTCATGAAGCCATCAGCTTCAGCTTCAACACCAGCCAGTGCGTGGTTGTTCCCCGGGTACCAGAGTAGCCTGGAGGGGAAATAGGGATTAGTGCTGTGTCTGCACCCCAGAGTTCAAACCTCCAGCACCCTACTCACCGTGTGGGCACCTGTCGGGCCTTCAGAGCATGGTAATACTCCAGACCCTGCTTGGGGGGCACACGCCGGTCGTCTTCCCCCAGCATCAGCAGCACAGGTGCACGGACCTGCAGGAGCAGCACAGCCTCAGCACCAGTACTGCGGTTGGGGACAGGGATGGGGACAGGGACATACCTGGTCAACATAGCGTATGGGTGACTTGAGCAGCATCTCTGTCCACTGGGCTGGGTCTGGAAGGGCATCAGGTTTGTAGGGCAGCCCTGTCTCTGTCAGGCACCTGTGGGCAAGAGAGTTGGGGGCACATGTGTGGCCAGGATGACAAGAAGCCCGGGAAGCTGCGGGTAGCGGTACTCACCAGTCCGGGATGTCGGTAGTGGCCACCATGGAGGCGATGTTCACCACGGGGTTGCGGACCACGCAGGCGTGGTAGGTGTCAGGGAACTGCCCGATGAGGTGGCATGCCAGGAAGCCCCCATGCGAGCCACCGACCAGTGCCACCCGGCTGGCATCCAGAGTCTCCTCCTGCAGCACCCGCTCCACGCAGAGCTGCCACCATGGGGAGCACCCACTGAGCAGGCAGCCCCACTTTCCCTACTCAGGGCACCTGCAGGAGCACAGGGTGCCCCAGGACCATGTGCCAGGCCATACCTGCACATCACGTACGTCCTGTGTGCCCACGTTGCCTGGCAGGGAGGCCACATTGTCTTGGCCAAAGCCCAGCGAGCCACGGTAATTCACTGTGTGGGGAGCAGTGTCAGAGCCCTTCCTCCTTCATGCCCCCACCCCAGCCCCTCCATGGCTGCTGTGTCACCTGGAGCCCTGGTGTCACTCACCCAGCAGCACGGCAAAGCCCGCACGGCACAGCGCCGCCGGGTACAGCATCCACCCGGCCGTAAAGACGGAGTGAGGACCCCCTGCAAATGGCAAAAGCAAAGTGGGGGGGTGACCCTGCCTGGCTGGGGTACAGTGGGGTGGGAACAAGCTCTTACCATGGGGCATCACGACCAAGGGGGGCTTCTGGGCAGTGGGACCCTCACTTGGGTGCATCAGGATGGCATCAAAGTCCAGGCCCCCTGTGGAGGCAGGGAGGGGGTGTCAGGGAGCAGTGAGGATGGTGGAGCACAGCCTGACCCCGCCTTGGGCACTCACCGTACTGGGGATGCTCCTGCTCTGGTGGGGGATGCAGGGTGCGGATGCCCCAGCTGATGCCGGGCACAGGGGGTGCATCCTGCAGGCAGATCCACTGTGTCTGTGCCTCGTGGCCAGCGGCGGGCAGCACTGCCACTTTCTGTGCAGGGAGAGGGGTCAGTGCCCATGCCAAGGAGCTGATGGGCACTGGGGAGAAGGGTCAGTGCCTGTGCCAAGGGGCTGGTGGGCACTGGGAATGTGACTTTACCAACATGGGGGGGCAGCTAGGGGTGGAAAACCTGGCCACCAAGAGGTCCCGGTCGATGGTGAGGACAGACCAGCTTCCCTGGGGGGAATCTGGGGAGGAGGGGGTCAGACCTGCAGGTGTGACCCTCTCCCCACCCCTGGCACCAGCATGGCCCCATTGGCCTGTCACTCACCAGCTGTCAGCGAAGTTGTGGTGCCTGTTGCCGTGTCCACCACGAACACATCCTAGGGGCATAAGGACAGAGTCCAGTGGAGCCCTGACCCAGTCAGACCCCCCTTGTGTCCCCCACCATCCCCTCACCTGCTGGCTGCGCTGGGCTGTGTCCAGCAGGATCCTGCGGCTGTCAGCTGCCCAGCACATCCCTGGCAGTGCAC
Organism: Sitta carolinensis; assembly: GCA_032173965.1. Lineage (NCBI taxonomy): Eukaryota > Metazoa > Chordata > Aves > Passeriformes > Sittidae > Sitta > Sitta carolinensis. Next base: position 3,842,254 of record CM063293.1, read on the forward strand.
CACAGTAGATTCCCGGGAAGGCACCTGTGATGAGAGTGGTGGCACTCAGCCTCTCCCTGAGTGCCCCCCAACACCCCCAGAGCTGTACTCACCCCATGCTTGCCGTGACACAGCCTCCAGCACCGTGCTGGTGTGTTTGGTGTACCAGTCGTACTGCAGGAGACATGGCATAGGGCAAGCTTTGCAGGGTCTCAGCCTGCCTGCCCCCACTGCAGTCCAAGGAGGGGACACCACTGCCCTCCTGCCAGCCCCACCCTAGCATGGGCACCCTGGCACCTCTCTGGTGCCTGCCTGTGTGCCCTGGTGCTGCTCACCATGCGCAGGCGGCTGCACTGCTGATGGGGGCCCAGGACATTGTTCTCCAGGTAGACGATGCGGCAGCCATCGGGGCTGAGTCGTGGTGACCACACGGCCCTAGTGTCCTCAGAGAGCAGCTCTGCATGGGCACGAGGGGATCATGAGGGGCAGCAGGGGAGCCAGGGCACCAGCAGGATCAGGGCACGCAGTGCTTACCGCATCTCCCGCCCGTCAGGTCCACGTAGAAGAGAGCTGACCTGCCAGCACAGAGGGGTGTCACAGCTGGGGTTGGGGGGCCAGTGTGTGGGGTGGGTGCCCAGCAGGGTCCTACTAGCAGGGTCGGGTTGTGGGGTACCCTGCAGGGACTCACCGGCGGTTCGTGCAGTGCCGCAGCCCCAGGCGGAAGGGCTCGTGCCACCAGCCCACGAACACCACACCAGTGTCCTCAGGTGACCAGAAAGCCTATGGGGAGAGGGTAGACAAGCATCTCAAAATCCTGATGGCTCCTGAAACCTCCCTTCTCTGGTTCCCTGCAGCTCCCCATCCTGACCTGACCAGGAGAGAGGTGCTCTGGGATGCCCTCCAGCACTGAGATGCTGTTGCCCTCGATGTCCAGGACGCAGAGGACAGGCACACTGCGGGTACTCAGCGTCTCCCCCCAGTCCTCATGGTACATGAACTGCTCACCCTGTAGCACAGCCTGGTCAGCCCCACAGCCATACAGCCTGTCCCCAGCTGACCCAGGGTGGGGAGACCCCACCTTGATGGGTGAATCCTCCTTCTTTGGGTGCCCCGTGTCCTCGTCAGAGCTGCCCAGCTCAGGGGCTTTGCTCTGGAAGAAGGACTCAGCCTTGGGACGCTTCTTCTCTGCCACGTAGAGCAGGTGAGTCTCTGAGTGAGACCAGGCAAGGCACCCAAACTGATCTGTGGGGACATGTCAGCACTGGCTACCCAGTCCCCTGGAACCCCGCATTCCCTGGCATCCCTCAGCCCCTCACCATCATCGTAGACGCTGCCATGCTTGTTCAGCGCTGTCAAGTCAATGCTCTTCACCTTCCGGTTCTGATCCCAGACCTGGGGGCAGAGATGGCAGGGTGATCCCAAGGCACAGTGTGGTTCCAGCCCTGAGCACTATTGAATATTCATTTTCCCCAAACCCCACCTCACCTCCAGGAACTGCTTCTCCTTCTCCTTCTCCTTGCCAGGGACCTTGCGCAGGACGGCCTTCAGTGTCCCACTGGGGGATCATGGCTCAGCAGCCTGTGGGTGAGTGCCCATCAGCCCCCCACTTATCTCTACCCTGAGGGACCCCATGTGGGGAGTGGGATGGGACTCACTCGTCCTTGATCTCAGAGCAGGTGCCAGCGGGCCCCGAGTAGACAATGGAGGCTCCATCATGGAAGATGAGGTACTGACGACAGAACTTGATGTTCTCAGCCCTTGCCAGGTCCCGCTGCGACCACTCTGCAGAGAAGGTGAGGACAGCAGCTGCATCTCCACCAGGCAGGCAGGGATTCCCGGACCCCTGTGCCCCTCCCGACCCCCCAGTTCTCCCCACCCCGTACCGGTGTAGAGGCTGCAGTACTTGCCCCCGTACTGGGTGGTGAGGTCGGGGCCAAGGCAGGCGGTGCTGAGCCCCGGGTGCTGGCTCAGCTCTCGGTACAGCTCTGACAGCTCCTCCGCACGTGGTGGTACCTGTGGGACACGCCGGGGTGGCTGGAGAGGTGGGGGGCACGGACTGGGGAGTGATGGGGCACAGGACACGGGGGTACCAGGAGAGACGGGGGGACTTTGGGGGGTACAGGGGGCAGCGCTTGTGGGTGAAGAGCTTGGGTACATGGGGGGAGGAGGGTAGAGGGGAGCAGGACAGGGGCAGTAGTGGGGGTGCAGAGCCAAGACACTGCTGGGATGCCAGGGATCAGGAGGGCACTGGAGAGCAGATAGTGGGGTACACAGCCGGGATCAGGAGACTACTGGGGCAGTTGGTGGAGTAACAGTGGGTACCAGGAGACTGGTGCAAGTCCTGGGGTGCAAGGGCGCTTAGGAAGGTCCTGCAGCAACTGGGGTCTATGGGGGGATTAGAAGGATACTGGGACAGTTCTCGGGGCGGTGCCGAGCCGGAGAGGCAGCGAAGCAGCGGGGTTGGAGGGTGCCGGGCTGGCGGGACGGAGGGGGCAGCGCGGGACGGGATTGCCGAGGGAGGAACGCGGAGGGGCAGCGGGACCGAAGGGCGGGGGTTCCCGGGGCTCTGACGCCGCTCCCCCAGCCCCTCACCGGCGGCTCCATGTCCGAGCGGCGGGGGCGGGGCCGGTGCGGCACTTCCGGGATGGGGCGGGGCCGCCGGCCTGCGGCACCTCCCATTGGCTGCAGCGCTCGGGCCGCCTCCCGCGCTGCGGCGCCCCCCGGTGGGCGCGGGCGGCGCTGCAGCCGCAGGCACCGGGGTCCACCGCGCCCCCGACGTGCCCCGGCCGCCGTCCCCAGCCTCCGGATCGCCCCGGGGTGGCTTGCCCTCCAGGTGGATGCAAAACAGGGCCTCCAAGCCCAGCAGCCTGGCCGTGGGGGATCGTGCCCTTGAGGGGCACAGGGATCCCCAGCCCAGCAGCCTAGCCGTGGGGGATTGAGCCATTGTGGGCCCATGGGACTGAGCAGCCTGGTCAGGGGAATGGGATTGAGTCATTGGTGCCCACAGCAGCCCCGCCAACGGAGATTGGGCCCTTGAGAGCCCACCGGACCCAGCAGTCCAGGCGTGAGTGGCAGAGCTCAACAGTACTTGGTGACAACTAGACCCATTCCAGCCATCCCCACCATGACAGGGGTCCCGATCCCCCGCCCCCCACCCTGCAGGCAGGCAAGAATTAGGGCCAGTCCATGGTTTGTGTCAAGTCCTTTTTATTCTGTTCCCACAGAAACACCTGGTGAGGGGGCAGCTTCTGGGAGGGAGTCACGACACAGCGGCGGGGGTGGTACGGCACGGTACGGCACGGTACGGCACGGTACGGGGTCACTACGGGTGGCACAGAGCACAGCAGACACGCACACCGTCACAATGTTCAGAGGAAGCGCACCCGGCATCGCACTTACCGCTGGAAACGGCGCCCAGCTGCGCTCGGCCCTCGGTCTTTGCACCCCCCGTCCCCCCGCCCTGTCCAGCAGATTGCCACACCTCGGGCTGGGGGCCCGGCCCGGCGGGGGGGGCTGCGCGCCCCCGGTCCTGGCAGGCTCAAAGGCAAGGTGGCGGATGTGCTCGGGCGGCGAGATTGGCCCCGGCGGGGGTCTCGGTCCCGCGTGCGATTTACACACTGTACAAGTATTTACAGCGCGAGGAGCGGCGGGGCCGGCGGCCCGCGGGAGGCACCCTCCGGCTCTGCACTTGTCACGGGCGGGGACAGGCGGTGGCTGTGTGCGGGGCCGGGGCTCTCCTCCGCGGGGCTGCCGCCGGCATCCCGTCCCACAGCCGCCGGCCTGCCCCCAGCCTTGGGCACCGGCAGAGCTCCCGGCGAGGGATGGGCCACAAAGCGTGGGCTTCCCGCGGCAGCCAGGTCCTCGATCACAAGTGCATAAATCTGCTAAGAGCTTTCAGTACAGCGATGGACTGATGGAGAAGAAAAAAAGAAAAGTCCAGGCAAAGAACAGCAAGCACTGAAAGGCGGGTGGAACCGTGCAGAGAAGTAGCAAGCCATGCTCTACGACGGGACAGACGGTCACGGGCGCTAGGGCTGCCCTTTGGCAAAGTGGCCCTCCGTGGGTCGAACATGCCACGAATTCATACGCACGGGTGGTCGGTACAGAATAGTTCTCGGGTCGCTCGGCGGCACGCTTTGCGATGGAACCCTTAAGCGCGACATTGAACTGATTAGCTATTCACAGGTCTTGTTCTGGAGTCGTGTTATTTCGTTGCATAGAACATCAGGCGGGTGAGCGGGCGGCTGCCCCCGCCACGGGGGTGTCGGCGGGGCGCTGCCAGCGCGGGGAGGCGGCGGGGCGCGGGCGAGCCCCCTCCTCGGGCTGCCTCCCCCCTTGGGAATCCCCTCCTGGCAGGGCAAGTGGGCTTTGGCCGCCGGCCGCTGCGCCGGCCGTCCCCGCAAAATGGCTTGAGAAGGACTTGGATTGCACAGTAAAAGGAAGGATACTGCCGGAGGCAAAGCTCTCCTGATCTTGTTCCACGGGATTTGTGCTCTTTTGTAGCCTCCTGCACTCTATTGCTTCTACAGACGACAGCCCATGTGCTAACTCATCGCACAAAGCAAAGAGGGAAGAGGATTTGGTATAAACTTTAGAAAAATAAAACCCCGAAACCAAAAGAAAATGAACCCAAAGAAACCGAAAAAAAAAAGGACCCCCCTGACGACGCCCCGTGCCCCCCCCCCCCCCCCCCCCGGTGCGGATGAGGTATACACAGAAATCAAAGTGGGATGATTAAGGCTGTTCTTGAAAGAAAAGGGGTGCCCGGTGGCAGGCGTCGCTGGCTGCGTGGCGAGGGCGAGCGCGGCCCTTTCAATGCTTCCAATGGCTTCGGGACACGCGCCCAGCCGGCCGCGCCGCCTGTCAGAGTCCTATGGCCTCGTATTTCGGTAGTGAAACAGTGTTAGGTCCTAGCTGACGCGCTCCGGGGCTCCCCGGCGGGGCCGGGAGCGGCCGCAGTGCAGGGGTCGCGGGGACGGCCCCGGCGGGGCGGGTGGGGTCGGGAAGGAGGAGCGGCGCCCACGGCGCCCAGCCCTCGGCTCGCGGGGGGGAAAAAACCTATGAAGAGGCCAGAGCTGGGGTTCAGAGGGAGCAACTCTGCGTATAATCTTGAGAAAGGGCCGCAGCCCACCTACGGGGCCTGACCCGACGGTCCGGACCAGGCCCATCCCCTCGGGGCAGCTGCCGGGGCTCGCCGTGTGCCGCGCCGGAGCTGCTCGCCAGGCGTGGGGGGCACCCGCCCCGGGGCGTTCGCCGGGCCCCTGCTCGGCCGCCGTTTGGTCCAGCATCCAGGGATCGCCCTGCTTTCAAAAGCTTGCGAGAGACAGAGAGAGAGAAGCGTTAGTCCGAGCAGCCCCGCTCCGCGGAAGGGACCCCGCCGAGCGGCAGCGCCGGCCCGGGCGAAAGGGCTCCCGAGAGCCAAGAGGCACTGCCGGCGGAGCAGCTGCTGCCGCCTCCGCCCGCCCCCGCGCTGGACGGGCTCCCGGAGCAGAGCCTGGACCGCCCAAACCTTCCCTGGAAACCCAGGGTCTGCACCAGCGCTGCCGAGACTGCGGAACAAGGCCAAGCCTCCATGCCTTGGTTTGGGGCCAGCACCTGGGGATGATTACGGGGATGCGTGGCCCAGCACTAAGGGGATGGGTCCGTGCTACGGTCTTTACCAGCCTGGGGGCTGGGAGTGTGGCAAGGCAGGGCTCAGCAGGTGCTCAGGGGACAGTGGTGCCGCTGGAACCTCAGAAGATGGCACAGCAGAGGGGACTTGTGTGCAGGTGTGCCCTGTGCACTCACTGTTATACTCAGAGTCTGGCGCCGCATGCTGAATTCATTGGCTTCTTCATAGGTTTTTCCACTGCAACGATTCAAATCTCCACTCACTTCCCAAACTCCTGCAGTGCAAGGGAGGAGGAGGGCATCAGGCACGGCCAGGGCAGGGAGAGCCCACGGCACAGTGCCCAGTGCTGGCTGCACTTACCTTGTGCCGTTCTCTCACCAGAACGAAGTGAACTTCTTGCCGAAAGCTGACACCGCTGTGGGGAAGCCAGGACAGGTGTCACTATGGCATAGTCACCCTGGCCCCCCTTCTCCCTGGGTCCCAAACTGTGGGAGCACTGCATCCCATTGCCAGCACCCAGCCATCCCCAAGGTGCCTTTCTCCACCTCGGTGAGGAAGAGCATCGCTGCCTTGTCCCCATCCCAGGAGAAGCCCTCACCTTCAGTCAGTTTGCCTGCTTGTTCCGCTGCCCCCCCTGGCAGGATTTTGGAGAAGACGCTCTCTCCTTCCCCACCGGGCTGCCCCGTGGCCATGCCCGCGGGACCACGTGGCCCGGCCGCCCTTGGACCGGCCTTGCTGTCTGCTGGGAGACAAACGAAGCCGTTGTTAGCAGGGGACAGGCCCGGCTGGGGGAGCTCAGCTGAGCTCCGGGGAGCCAGGCAGCTGGCACAAAGGGGGACAGATAGCACAGTGCCACTGGGGCTCGCTGACCTGCTGCTCCTAGGGGCTGTGCTGATGGCGCTCTTGCCGGCTGCTGTGGCACTTTTGCTGCAGGTTTGGATGTGTCTGTTGGCTCCGCTTTCGTCTGGAAAGGGGAAAACAGCCCTCAGGGCTCACCCTCCCAGTAGAGCATCTGTTGGGTGTGGCCCAGGCTAGGAGGTGACACTGAAACCCACAAACACTGCTCCACAACCCCAAAAGAGGCAGCAAGGGATCCAGGACATAGTGATGTCCCCTCCTGTGTCCCTCTTAGGGAATGGCAGCTTCCACAGGTGTCTATTGCGGGTGTGTGAGTGAGACACACTTTACTCCACAGCTGCCATTCCCAACCCTTCGCCTGTCAGCCCCTGGCCACAGCCAGCTGTGTCAATTCCAGGCAGAGCTGTGGGGCCAGGATGCAGCCTAGCCAGCAACGCCTGTACTTACCGCCGGTGCTGTGTGTCCGCCCGGCTGTGCGTGGAGTGTGCCCGGTGCCTTCCCTGCTGCCTGGGCCGGCCCTGGCTGCTGCTGCTGCGGTGGCCGGGATGAGGAGGGTCCCTGTGTCCTGCCCCTGGTCTCAGGCTGTGCTGAGCTTGCTGGCTGGGCAGCCTGGCGTGCTGCCGGCTGCTGCCGTGCTGCCGGCTGCCCTGCCTGCTGCTGCCTGGCCGTTGGCTGCTGTAGGTGTGTGACGGGCTCCGGCTTCGGCGCTGGCGTGGCCGACCCATGCGGCTGGGAAGGTTTCTGTGCCTTGGGGGTCTCAGTGCCATGGTGGTGGGCAGTAGGGCGGGATGATGGGGTGTAATCAGCAGAGCTGGGGCCATAAGATGCACGGGACTCAGGCTGCTGCGCCTTCTTGGGGCCGGCCGAAGGCCCATGGCCACGGGGCTCATGGCGACCAGATTCTCGTGGGTGCTGCTTTGATGAGCGGCGTGGGGGCTCATCGCTGGCATGCCGGGAGGAGCCAGCATGGCGATCGTACTCCCTGTGGTGCCGGTGCTCGCGGTGCTGGGGGTAGTCATCGTGCTGCCAAGGGTCTTCATCGGGGGGCTCGTCATAATCGTGGTAGGTGTGCTTAACTGGGGGTCTCTTCTGCGAGGAAGAGTGGCCACCGTAGTGCCTGACCCTCTCTGCCCGCGCCTCCCTGGGTTTATCAAACCAGTCTGTCTCCTCCTGACCCAAATGATAGGCTTCGGAAACCAAAAACAAACCAGAGTCAATCTCTCGCTCGAGGCTGCGCGGGCGGAAGCCATGCAATGAAGTGGGAGGGGCAAGCAGCGGGCACGCGCGCAGGGGACAGCACGTGCCGGTGGGGACGGGGCGCGGCGCGGCAGGGCACCGTGCAGGACCGGCTAACACCGAGCACCCAGGGCAGGGGGAGGAAGGCACGTGTCAAGCAAATTGAGGCGGTGAGAGTGTCTCTGCGTACGAGCGGACGGGCATGCCCCGGGGAAGTGCCATGCTCTGGGGTGGTCACCACGGGGAGCTGTTACCTTCACTGTCCGAGACAACGCAATGGGCATCATCCATGCCGTAGCCCTCCTCGTGCTTGTACGAGTGACTCCTTGGCACGTCTTTGATGTGCTTTTGCACATCAGGCAACGAGTGGCTGGAGCAGAACTGGGAGCAGGGGTCCCCCGCTGACTGGGGGCCCGGCCCTCCCACAGTGCGTGACCCCCCCATTGACTTCCCCATGGGGCTGACGGGGCTCTCTTCCTCCGAGGGCTGCGAGCGCATGGGCACCCGCCCTCGGCTCTGGCTCATGCTGAGGGATGAGGGCTTGGAGCTGACTTTCTGGGAGCGTTCCATGCTCTCCCGCTCGTAGGACTTGCTCCGGCCACTCATCTCCCGGCTGGAGGACTTTTCCACCCCATAGCCAGAGGAGCGGGTTCTGCTGCTGGAAGAGTAGACCCGCTCCTCCTCGTCCACCAGATCCCGACTGGAGACACCATAGTACTTCTGCTGCTCATAGACATTCTTCTTCAGGCCGTAGGTGATCTCATCCTGCAGCTTCTTGGCCCTGGAGGCCACGTTGCTGCTGCCAATCGAGGTGGTTGTTGAGTAGGAGGCCAGGTCTGACTCCACATCTTTGGCTTCTTCAATGGGGGAGAACTTGGAGATCTTCTGCTCCATGCCCTGCTTCCTGTGCTTGCTGCGCTTAGAGGAGATGACGGCAGGTGCCAGGTTCTTGGATGAATGCTTCGGTAGTGGTGTGCCAGAGCTGTGCTTGTCCATCCGTGAGGAGTGCCGGTACTCACTGTCCCCATAGTAGTAGCTCGAGCTGGTGGAGCTCCCTGACACCCTGCCATTGCTTTCTGTGCCCCGGTAGTAGCTGTTCTTCCCACGATGGTCGGGGCCATGGTGATCATAGATGTCCTCCTCAGACTCCTCCTCAGCTTTGGTGTAGCAGCAGGGACGGCTGGAGCCCTCGGTGTCCCCTAGATCACTCTTCTCTCTGCTGTGGCGGCTATCGGTGCTCGTGCCCACTGGCTCTGCTTTCTGCCCGTCCACTGCTGGACTCTCCTTGGTGAGCTCGCTGATGTCCTCGATCATCACATAGTTACGGGGGATGTTCTGCTCCAGACTGGTGTACAGGGATTCGGAAGAGTAGCTGGCCGAGGGGCCCGGTGCCGTGCTGGTTCTCTCAGCCGGCCGGGCCTCAGGTGCCTTGTACTGCTCGTAGCCACCGCTCGCTGGTGCAGTGCTGAAGGTGACATCAGGCACAGCGGAGGAGCTGGTGGCTGCACCTATGACCTCGTAGTTGGTGGGGATCTTCTGTTCTAGGTCAGCCAGAGAGGTCTGCCGTGGCTTCTGGTGCCCACCAGCTATGTCTGCCGGGCTCTGGTAGAGGGTGGGCTGTGCTGCCGGCACGGTGGCTGCCCCAGCGAAGGCGCTCGGGGCTTGGTAGGGGTTTTGGGGCTGGAAGCCTGGCTGGGCTGGGGTGCCCAGCTCTGGGTATGCAGTGCCGGGGGCCGAGAAGCCACCAGGTGCAGTGAAGGTGGTAGTGGAGCTGCCGACAAACCATCCTGTGAGGTGCTGGCTGTGGGGTACTGGGGGTGCTGCAGGCGTGGTGGCGGGAAGGCGGCGGGGCCCTGCGGGGCCGCGTACGGGTAGGCGCCGTAGGAGGCGGCGGCGGCAGCGGCGGCGGCAGCGGCGGTGTAGTCGGGGTACTGCCCAGCAGGGCGCAGGCCGGCGCTGTCATACGCAGCCAAGCGCAGGCTGTGCAGCTCGCTGTCCGACAGATAGTCGCGGCGATCCCCGGGGTAGCGCAGGTAGGGGTGGTCCCGCCCACCAACCCGATCCTTCAGCAGCGACTCCTTGCGCTGGGTGATGCCCAGCTCCAGGTACTTCAGCTTTGCATCGATCTCCTTCTCCTCCTCGTCCAGCTCTGCCTGCTTCTTCCGCAGCTTGGTGGCTTCATGTTCCACCAGCCTCAGGTCGCGGTCCAGCTCCTTCAGCAGGCTGGCCTTGGTGACAGGTGCGGTGGCCTTGGGAGCCAGGCTGCTCAGGTAGAGTTGGGAGGCAGCTGGGCTTGCCAGGGGGACATGGGGCTCCTCAGGTGGTGGGCTGGGCAGTGTCCGCTTCACCTTGCGTGCCAATGAGCTTGACTGCAGCCCCCCCACCTGCAAAGCCAAGGGACATGTGGTCAGGGGGGCAGGTGGGTGTCCCCAGCACATCCCACCCCAAGCATTGCAGTGGTCCTCCTGTGCCCTAGGGGCTGGCGTGTGGCATCCCGCTGTGCACGTGTTTCCCCATGCACTGAGAAAGCTGCGTTTATGTAAAAGCGCAATAAATAGGATGGAAGTAACAGGCCGGGCGCTTTCTGTGAGTAATTACCGGGGGTGGCAGCCAGCCAAGTGCTGAGCTGGCCACGTGCATACCCTCTGCTGCAAAAAATGCTTTCTGTCTGTGGGCACTTGGCAGAGGGACTCGGGGGACTGCCGGTGGGTGCTACTGCCCCAGGAATTGCCCCGGGACTTCTCAGCTGGGCACTTGACTGCCCAAAGCAACCTCGGTGTGTGAGGGCAAAGGTGTGAGCAAGAACCACCACAACCCTAAATGGAGCCGTGCATGGTGGTGGCTCCTCGAGAGAGAAGGGGGACCCATCTGGAGCAGGGGACAGCCCTGATGCTGCCAACCCGCAGCATCTCCTGCCTGCTGACAGGCTCATGCAGCCAATGGACCTCCAGGGCTCCCTCCAGCTGCTGGTATTGGCATGCATGTCTGTGCCTGCTGGCTGCCATCAGCTGCTGCAGGGAGCTGGCCTTTTGAAATATTAATTGTCACAGTGCTAATGAAACTGACATGTCCGAGGTGCCTCCCGAGGCTGTTCCCTGAGGGTAAGGTTGTTCCTTGTGGTGACCTACCTGTGAGCTGGGAAGCAGAGGGTGTTGGTAGAGGGAGAACCTGTCCTTGCCAGCCTCCTCAGAGGTGGGGCTGATGGGCTTGGGGTCGGACAGGGAGCGCTGCATGGTCTTGATGGGGCGCGGCAGTGTCTGCTGGCGCTGGGCTAAGTCGGTGGTGAAGTGCTTCTGGGGGGGGACGTGGGCCTTGTTCAGCCGCTCGCTGGTGGCAAAGGAGGACTCCAGGAGGCGATGGGGGGACAAGGGCGAGACGGGCGAGTAGAGGACCTGGGGAGAGCGCGGTGGCTGACGGGTCACCAGCTGGGAGAGGGATTCGGCTGGCAGATGGGACTGGTAACCAATTTCCAGGGGATCTGGCTTCTTCTTCTCAAACTTGCCCAGGGTCTGCTGCCGGACAGTGTGGGGATCCAGGGGACCTGTGCTCACTATTTGGAGGTTGGTGGAGTAGGGTGGGATGGTGGTGGGCACTGTCAGCTGGGGGACCACGACACCAGGTAGGGGTGCTGGCTCTGGCTCTGTTTGGCAGGCCAGGCTCTCACCCCGCTGCGTCTTCTCTGGGGCTGAGATGTACTTCACGATTTCCACTCGGGGGTCATGGGTGGTGATGTGAATGGAGGGCGAGACGCGGAGGAGCTGGTCAGGCTCTGTCTGCACCGAGCAGTCACTGATGGTCTGGATACCCACGCTGGCTGTGCGGGTTGCCCGTCTGTCTTGCCCTCGGTGCTGGCCTCAGCATGCCGTGAGGCCCTGGAGCGCCGGCGGCGCACGGGCTGCTCCCACTCCCCGCTGTCCTCCTCGTCCGTCTGCACGCTGCAGTCAGTGCTGCGCCGCGTCCGCCGCCGCCGCGACAGCATGTACCGCTCCTCGCCGTCCTCCTCATCCGTCTGCACGCTGCTGTCCGCCATCTTCCACGCCGCAAACGTCTCCTTCTCGTAGGCATCCCTGAGCCGTGGCATTGAGTTCCTCTTCTTGATGCCCCGACCGGGCTCCCAGGACTCCTCGACTTGAAGTGACATGTCCGAGGCCGAGCTGCTGAGTGGCCGCTGTGGCATGGGGTAGCGGGGACCGGCAGGCCCCTCTGGGGGTGTCTGGCCAGGCGGGGGCCATGCCTGCCCGTTGTGCGGCAGCACCCGTGATGCCTCAGCGGGCCCCTCGGGTGGGCGGGCAGTGGGCTCCACGGGAGTGGGGAAGATGGTCTTCTGCCGCTTCTGCTCCTCCAGTTGCTGCTGCAGCTGGTGCTGAAGCTGGTGGATGTGCTCGAGCTGGAGGCGCTGCTGGGCGAGCTGCTCCCGTTGCAGTGCCAGCTGCGCGTGCCGCTCCTCCTGCTGCTGCTGCAGCACCTGCTGCTTGATGCACTGCAGCTCCTGCAGCTCCCGCTGCACCAGCAGCTGCTCCTTCTCCCGGTGCCGCTGCAGCTCTGCACGCTCCCGCTCCAGCTCCTCCTGCAGCCGCAGTTGTCGCAGTTTTTCCAGCTCCACGCGCTCCCGCTCCAGCTGTAGCACGTGCTCCTGCTGCTTGCGCTGACGCTCCTCTTCCCGCTCCCGCTCCTCCCGCTGAGCTCCATCCACTGGAGGCTTGGGTGCTGTGGCCACTGGCCCACTCTCCTTAGGAGCTGCTGGTGCCTCTGCACGGGGGGCAGCTGGTGGAGGCTCTGCTCTCTGCAATCCACTTGCAGGTGCAGTGGGGGCAGCAGGTGCTTTGGCAGCAGGAGCAGCTCCCACTGCTGCCGGTGCTGTGCTGGCAACGGGCTTCCCCAGGTAGACAGGTGTCTCCATCATCGAGGCTGCTGGGGCTGGCCGGCTTGGGGCTGGGAAGCGGTAGAGGCCCTGTGCTGCAAGCGGGACACGGGGGGTGACAACTGGCAGCCTGGCCAAGCTGGCCAGTGGGACTGCTGCCACACCGCCTGGGCCATAGGGTCTATATAGCCCACGCAGCATGGGCCGCAGCACTGAGGCTGGCTGGGTGGTGATGGGCAGTGTGGAGGCGATGGGGGTGTTGATGGTGGAGTAGATCATGCCGTCGGCGGCCCGCACGGTTGCGGTGGAAGGAAGCATTTGCCGGATGCCCAGGCGGACACCAGGAACGTTGTACTGTGCCAGGTTGCTGAAGCCCTGCCGTCCCTCAGGGAAGGTGGGGTTGTACATCCCACCGGGTTTGGGGGGTACAGGGCCCTGCTGCTGAGCTGCCAGCCCCCCTGTGCCCCCCTGCCCAGTGCTGGGGCCATAAGGCAGCACATCAGGGCCGTTGGCGTGCCGGCCCCCATACTGGTCCATGGAGTTGAGGGCAGCACACATGCGGCTGATCTCACGTGCCGTGGTGGCACTGTAGTGGGCCAGGCTGGACTCCTGGAAGCTGGCCAGGTCCCCTCGGTGTGAGAAGCGGTAGTCAGAGTAGATGTTGGAGGCCGAGCTGTACCTCCGCATGGGGAAGGGGTGGCTCAGCAGCTCTCCCGGTTGGCGGAGGTCAGAGAAAGAGCCGTACTGTAGCCCTGGCCCAGGTAACCCCCCTCGGCAAAGCCCACACTGTAGGAGTGCTTCATGGTGCTGAGGTCCACAGCAGCATCACCTGCTGGGGCAGGGAAGGGCTGATCCCCCTTTGTGTGGTAGTAGCTCATCCCGATTTCTGAGAGGTTCGTGTCTGACATGGAGGAGTAGAGACGTCCGAAGGCGCTGGCTGGGTAAAACTTCTGCTCCTCGTAGAGTGCAGGTGCCGGTGCTGGCTGCTCCCGGTAAGGGAAGCTCTCTGGCAGCTCTGGCTCTCTGCTGCCATACATTGGTCCACCAGCTTTCCGACCAGGCGCCACTGCCACCTCCCCAGTTTTCTTCTCTGGCATCTTGGAGGTGGGGTTGAAAGCACCTGTGCAGCTGCCACCAAAGGGGAACTTGTAGACCATGTCACAGCAGGCCACCTGGCTCTCCGGCTTCACACCCGTGAGGTCCAGGACATTGGCTGGCACCTCCTCCTTCACCACTTTGGTCACTGGGCCAGTCGCTGCCTCCTCCATCTGCACCATCATCACCTGGGATTTCTTGCCGCCCAGGGCAAGGAGAGGGCTCTGGCTCTTCAGGTCTACTGGCACTGCCCGGTACACCTCTGATCCTGGCTCTGGTGGGAAGGACTGTGGGAGGCCACTGGCATTCTGTGCCCCACTGGTCTGTGTGACGAGCATGTCCTTCTTCACCATTTGGCCCAGCATGCCGTACCTTGCAAATTTGGTCTGGGGGGTAGCAGTGGGTTCGGGCTTGCCACTGGCTCTGACAGTGGCTGTCTGGACACCCTGCTCCATCTGCTTCACCTGTGCCAAGCACACTGGGCTTCCAGTCCCCTGCCCAAAATCCACACGGCTCTGGAAAGGATCTCCATAGACCACAGGTTGCTTGGACTGCGAGAGAATCATGGGAGAGGCGATGGCCACACCAGCGGTGCTGGCTGCTGCAATGATGGCGTGGGGCTGCTCCTGGGCATTTAGGTTGATGATCAAGGGCTGGATGGCCGTGGACTGTCGGCTGGGGATGTGGTCCAGGGTCAGGCAGTACTTCCTGGCCTCAGTGGCCAAGGACGTGAGATCCATGCCTTGGTCTGTTATGATGATGGGGGCAGACTTCAATGCGGTCCGTAAGTCCACAGCGTTGCTGCTTGGCACCTTGGGCCCTGGCTCCACCCGGGACGTTCCAGGGATGGAGGAGATACGGCAGAGGGAGATGTTTTCTGCAGGGAGTGCTCCCCAGCTGTACAGCCCTGTGATGCCGTCAGCGGCTGAAGTCACGGCAGGTGCTTTCTGGGCGTGGTCCTTCACTGGCTGTGCCCTGATGTAGGCACCTGTTGGCTGCTCTGGCTCTGGTGTCTGGGTGTAACCATGTGCCAGCATCTGCCGGCTTGGCCTGGTGGGGGATGAAGTGGGAGACGTCAAGGCTCCAGAGCTGACTGGCTTGGTTTGGCTGGCTGCATCGGCCGCCAGTGTGATCACCATGAAGGGGGAGTCCTGTGAGGAAGCCTGCCGGGTCAGGCGTGGCGAGCCTGCCCGGTGCGGCGTCTGCGTCCCCTGCGCCACCATGGGGGAAGAGGTGTCCGGGCCAGCAGCAGCAGCAGAAGGACCCTCATAGGAGAGCACCGGGCTCTGTGTCTGCGTGGAAAACTCTGCTGTAGCCTTTGTGGTGCGGGTGGGACTCTGCGTGGGTGAGGTGGGTGAGAGCGGAGGGCTGGAGCTCTTGAAGAAGGTGTATGTCTTGGGCAGTGCGGGCTTGCTGTCACTCACGGCTGGGATCTTCTCCCTGGCTGTCTGCACGCTAATCTCCACCGTCCTGGTTCTGCTGGTGTCCTCGGTCTGGGAGCCGTAGCTGACAGTGCTCTTCGATGGAGTGTAGCTTCTCCCAGCTATGGATGGGGCCTCTGGACTTGGTGAGCTGTAGCTTTGCAGTGCACTCCCAGGGCTGCCTGCTGCTGTTGTCACCGTGCTGGTGCCTTTGCTGTAAGCATAAGGAGTGGTGGTAGCCTTAGATACTGGGCTGGGTGCTGCCGGGGCACTCTGGAGCTTGGCTAGGTCTTGTCCTCTTTTGCAAAATGCTGAGTGACCCGGACATCAGGAATAGTCTTGCCCGTGCTGCTGTCGGAGCTGGCGAAGGAGACAGGAGCAGAGAGCTGTGTGGGGCTTGTGCCAGGGGTGAGTGGGCCACCGTTCTGCTTCAGCAGGTCAGCGTAGGCACTCTCAGCATTAAGAAAATGCTTCTCCTGGTACGCCTCCTCCTGCCCCTTCACCTTCTCACCCTGCTTGAGGGCCAGGTCAAAGGAAGAAGACTGGTGCATTCTGGAGATGCTCTGTGAGGTCTGCAGGATCTCCTCGTACACCGCTCCTGCCTTTGGCAGGACACTGGGATAGTCAGGCTGGGAGGGGTGCGTGAGGCCGCCGTCGTACCGGTATTCCTCGCCATACTGGTAGTCAAAACCGTTCTGGCCCTCAATACTGCGGTAGCCAACCTGCTGGTAGGTGCTGCTGTAGGACGAGGCAGGCTGGGGCTGCTGGACCTGCTGCTTCTGCATCATCTCTGCCTTCCTCATCATCTCCTCATAGGCTTCCTCGGCGCTTTTCAGGGGCTTGCTGATGGGCTGGCTGGCACCACTCTCCACCTTCTCTGTCGGGGAGTACAGTGACATGAAAGTGGGCAGGTTGTATTCGCTGCCAGACTTGTACAGCTTGGAGGCCACAGCATCAAAACTCTCTGCTTCTGAGTCAATGGAAGGTGAGTACTCAGAGCAGGAGGAGCGGTGCAGCTCCTCCATCTCTGCTGCCTGTCGCAGCTCCTCTGTGGGGGAGGCGTCCTCGATGGGGGAAAGATTGCTGGGGGGGGTTTTGGAGCGCTCCCTCCTCCGCTGGGCCCTCAGCTCCTCCTTGTCACGCTTGGTCTTGCGCGCTGTGCTCCGGATGCGCTGCTGCTCCACCTCCCGCATCTTCTCCTGCTCTCGCAGGAGCTCCTCTTCCTCCCGCATCTCCTCCTCCTCAGATGAATCTTCAATGGTGGGCAGCAAGGGGCCATGCGAGCGATGCCGAGCCTTCCTCTGCTGCTTCACCTCCTCCAGCCGCTGCCGGCGGCTGGGGCTGCTGTCGCTATCCTCCTCCAGTGAGGAGATGGAGGTGGGTGAGGTGCCCGAGGTGTAGCTGGGCGTTGTGGCTGGCAGGGTGGAAGAGTACTCGCCCCGTGAGCGCTCCTCAGGGGAGCCTGTCAGGCTCTCCATCTCCAGCTCAGGCTCCCGGTCCACACTGGTATCAGGCTCCTGGCCAATCTCCATCTCCCGACCATAGCCAGTTGTGCTGTTCAGCTCGATGGTCTTGAATCGTCGCAGTCCTCCCTGGGCCGTGCTCAAGTCATCACCCTCCACTGCCTCCACCTCCTTGCTCTCCTCTGTGTACATGCTGCTGGCACCATGCGGCAGGCGCCGCTTGGCTGACGCTGGCTCTTTGCCTTTCTCTGCCTCTGTCTTTTGTGCAGCTTTGGGGATGCTGTACTTGGTGCGCCCATAGCCTTCCTCCTCCTCCTCGAGGTTGTCCTCCTCAGCACTCATCTCCAGGATCTGTCTCCGCATGAACTCCTCATCGGTCACCTCTGCCTCCTGGCCCTTGGTCCGGGGGGGCACTGGGGAGAAGCCCCCCTCGCTGCTGTCCTCCACATAGTCATGCCGCAGCTTGCTGCCAAACTCATCTGAGGACTCCGCACTCTCCCGACGCTCACGCTGGTTTTCCCACTCCTCATCCTCCTCTAGGATGTCCTCCAGCTCCTCGTCTGAGTCAAAGGCTTCAGGGGTGATGGAGAGGTACCGTGGCCGCTGCTGTTGCCGCTGGTCCTCCTGCGGCTCTGTGCGGCTCTTGCTGCGCTCAGGGGACTCTGTTGGCGCGCCCCGGCCTTCCAGGAGAGGCCGCATGCTGCTCTCCAGCTTGGTGAGCTCGGAGGGGCTGGGGGGGCTCTGCCCGGCCAGCCCGGTGCTGCTCAGCTTCTCCTCCTCTTGCTGCACCAGGCCGGTGATCTCGCTCTGTGAGCTGGAGATGCCGTCGGAGGAGTAGCCGGTGTCGCTGAGGCTCTGGGGGCTGCGGGACAGGTCGGGGGGGTAAGGCTTGCTGCCGTCCTGCAGGCAAGGGAGGAGACAGCGTCAGATCCAGGCAGCTCTGGAGCTGCTGCTCCTAATTCCCCCAAATTGTCTCCCAGGGAGCACACAGAAAGTCTGGGCTCCACTGGGAGCCAGCCCAGAGCAAAGGCAGGGGGCACATCAGCAACTTGTCTGTGCTAACAAAGGGAGGTGAGAGGGTGTCCTGCAAGCAGGGGATGCTACATCAAATGGCCCTGGGCATAAAGACATTGTGGGACTAATAAATAGGTTTGACAAACTGGGCTCCCAGCCCCCAGGACACCCTTCAGAAGCAGGGCTGGCCCCAGGATCTTTGCTAGATGCCAGCAGAAATAAACAGCCCCCTTTAATTGGCTGGCTTTTTTTTTTTTGACAATCAGGCAGTGTTGGGAGAGAAGTCTCTTAGCCATGGGCACTGTGCCTTCACACCGAGCCCAGGTGCTACTGGTCACCCTGCCAGCACAGAGGCACCACAGACCACTTCATTTTAGGGGCACAAGGGGCCTTTTCCCTGGGGGCTGCACAGCGGTGAGGGGGGCAGCCATTCCCTCCCAGCTGGTGGGGACCTTCTGCTATGTCCCCTCCCCATGGGGGGGCTCTGCTGGCTGCTGCTGGGATGGTTGCTTGTGGGAAAACACCATCTCAAGGCAGCCAAATGTTTCTCCAAATTGTTTTGAATTTTAGAAAAGGTGGGATGAAGAGCTTGAAAAACACCCACTGCTGCAACACGGAATGCTGGAAAATGAGTTTTCCATTTGACAACAAATCCTGACTGCCCTTATATTATTTAAAAAGAAATCCAAAGGCCAGACATGACCTGAACTATCACATTTTGCCCGAATTCATGTAATCCTCATAAAAAGAAGGCAAATACCAGGGTGCTGCCATGGAGCCTGTGAAGGTCCTTCCCCATTTGTGGGCGCAGCTACTGACAGAGGCTCAGTACTGACAGCTCAGTACCACAACAGCCTGGGGCAGGGTGTGGTGCCCAGGGACGCTCAGCGCTGGATGCACCGAGAGCTCACCTCCTGCTCCTTCGCCCGCGGCGCCTCGGGGAGTGCCTGGCTGTCCTTGCTCTCCGCCTCTGGTTTGGGGGTCACGCTCTTCCCCTTTGCAGTGATGCTCTCAGGAGCTCTGGAAGGCTCTGGGGCAGCTTTGGGCAGGGGCTTTTCCTCTGCCGGCACCGGGGGCTTCTTTTCTGCTGGCGGCGGGGGCTTCTTCTCGGCTAGGGCTGGGCTCGGGGTCCTGCTGTGCTCGGCAGCCCGGAGGCTCCTGGCGGGCGAGGGCTGCTGCTGCTGCTCGGGGGGTGCGGCCGGCTCGGCGGGCGCCGGTGCCGGCGTGGGCGCTCTCTGCTGCTGGACAGCGGCGGGCGGCTGGTGCCGCGGGGAGCCGGTGGACGGCGGCTTCGGGGTAGGCAGTGGCATTGGGGCAGGGTCGCCAAGGCTGCCTTCGAGCAGCCGCTGAGTTTGGCAGTTCAAGCACAGCCATTCGTTCTTCTGCAAAAGAATGGAAGGAAAAGTCCTGTTGAAATCCTGGGAGCTTCACCCCAGCAGGGATCTCATGGAGGAAAGAGCTCTGCTGGTGGGACACCTGCCAGTGGTGCAGAGGACTTGGCCCACGCAAATAACTGGCTGTGGAGGGGCATGCAGCGTCATAGCCATACCCTGCAAACCATCCACATCCAGCTTCAACCCATCCCAACCCTTGTCCAGAACCCAGGGATGTCCAGCCAGAGGTACCGTGGCTGCAGCACAGGGATTGCACACTCTCCCCCACAATCCCTCAGCATCACCAGCTCTTTCATTCATCTGTCTTGTGGTATTTCAGTTTTAAGTGGAATTAACAATCAAAGGCAGATTACTACCGTAGCTTAACATTTCTCAGCTCCATACAGCTCCTCTCTCGCTCTGATTTGTTTTCTTTGATACAATAAAGGTTTAATAGCATAATCATAACACTTAGGGCTCTTTTTTTCTAGGTTAACAAAAATACTGGGTACACAGGTACACCAGAATTTCCCAAAGATATTACCCAAAGTACACGCTGTGCAGGAAAAGAACAAGACAACCTCGTCTAGTGAAATTCTCAGCAAGAGCTGTCGTTTTATGGCCTGGAAAAAGCAGAGGCAAGCGGGGCTGAGAGTGGCAGAGAGCCCGCAGGGCTAAGGCAGGGGCTCTGCATTAAGAGATCAGAAGCTTTCCTCCCCTGGGTTGCCCAAGGGCTATTTTTACCCACCCAGGAATGTCCAGGAATAGGGGCCTGACATTTCTTTCCCTTTAGATGTTTCAGCATCTTAAATCTTTTTGGTTTTGCTGCTAACAGCACAATATGCTCCAGGTTCTTTTCCCAGACTTCTCCTTTTGCTGATCCATGGCTCCAAAGCTCAGGGTCGCCAACCTCAAGGGGTGGCTGGCCCTGAGGAGCTGTCATGCTGTTGGAGAGGTGGTCTTGATCTTCAGTTGGACCAGCATGGGGCCAGGGCTGTGAGCCAGCTGTGTCCCCTGGGGCCCCAGAGGCCATGGTCTGCCTGGAGAAGATGAGGTTCATCAAAATGACATTGAGGAAACAGCCTCAGGGTGTGCTAGGGGAGGTTTACATTGCATATTTGGAAAAATTTCTTCACTGAAAGGGTTGTCAAGCACTGGAGCAGGCTGCCCAGGGAAGCAGTGGAGTCATCATCCCTGAAGGAATTTAAAAGATGTGCAGATGTGGTGCTTAGGGACAGAGTTTAGTGGTGAGCTTGGCAGTGCTGGGATAACAGTTGGACTCCATGGTCTTAAAGGTCTTTTCCAACCTGAACAATTCCATGATTCTAATCTATCACTCTAAATCCCATACCAATGGGACAGCAGCACTGTGATAGCCTTGTCATTTGCATCCCAGGAGTCTCCAGGTTATGATGAGATGCTGGAGATGCCTTGCAGCTGGTGGTGGCCAGGAGCAGCAGGGCTTTCCCATGGACAGTTCTTCAATCCTGCAGCAATCCAGCCCAGGAACAGCCGTCTGGCCCCACACTCCGCAGGAAGCAGAGGGGCAGGAGGGCTGCTCCTGCAGGAAAGGGGCAGGTGTGAAACATCCTCCCACACCCACCACCCTGCAGCAGCCCCTGCTCTTCACACAGACATCTTAAGAATACATTAGGGCTTTGGAGGACCATTAAAAAAATCCCTTTCAGCACGGTAATATTTAATTACTGCTTAATCAAAGACAAAGTCTAATTAAGGGGCAAGTGCAGCCTATTGTATCTTAATGATTGCATTTGTCTTCTTTTATTTCAGAACTCATTCCCGTGCCTCTGAATCAGATCTGCTCACCCCACTCCGCTGTGTAATTATTCCAGACCGCAGAAGGAAATGTGATTGTGTGACACAAATTGAAACCATGCCTCATGGAAATACACGACCTTTCATTTTTCGTTCAGGAATCCCATTTTTCTTTGCTAGAGCTCCCTCCCTGATGCAGGCAGTGAGGGGAGGGCACGATGCACAGGGGATGGGTTGGATGTGCCAGGGCAAAGCTCAGCTCAGCTCCTGCCCATACCTGTCTGCCACACCCTCCCACCAGCTCTCAGCATGGTCCTGAAGGAGCTAGAGGAGATCAGAGTGCCTTGAACTACCCAGCCTGCCTCACTCAGATTCTTTACACCCTCCCTGAATAGGGCGTTGTATTATCCTCATGATGTCCCAGCCTGCCAGACTTTGTGACTGAGGAGCTCTGTGTATGTGATGGGCACAACTGCTTTCACTCTTCCAGGGAAAAATATAAGCCCAGAAAGACCATGGAAGGCCAACACTGGACACCAGGTACCAACTGCAGATGCTGAGTGCCAATCAGGTCTCATTCGAGGAGGCCATGGAGAGACAGGTGTCACTGCTGGTATGATCCTGTCAGCATGAGGCTTAGGGCTCCTCCACAACCAGATGAGCACAGTACTATTCTATTCCATGGGGATGCCTGTAGTCTGGTTTTCTAGGCCTGAGGTTTCTGAACTCAGTTTCTTTGTGGTATTTAGGTTTCAGAAGACCTTGTTCCCAAAGACTTGATATAAACATCCTAAGTGTTATTGTAATGAGAGTGATGTTTTACATTCTTTTCTGTGGGATGGACTTGTCTCTATGCATCGGTTTAGACCAATGGGAAGAAGAGTTTTAGTACTCTTCTAACCAATGAGAGTGACCTATTCTAAAAGGTATATAAGGAGGGTAATTGTTTTAATAAAGTAGAGTCAGATACAGTTTTTTATAATGAAGTCTCATGTCGTTTGTTCATCACCCACAGCGACAGATGCCCATCCCTGGAAGTGTTCATGATCAGGCTGGATGGGGCTTTGAGCAACCTGGTCTAGTGGAAGGTAACCCTGCCCATGGCAGAGGGGTTGGAATGAGATGAAGGTCCCTTCCAACCCAAATTGTTCTACAATTCTCTGATCAGATGTGTCTGCAGGTTGGTGTGAACCTCCTTCCTGAGGTTCCTCCCAACTGTGGCTCTGCAGCCATTCCTCTTGGCAGCTGCCCCAGTTTGAGCAGCTCACCCTGCCATCCTGCTCTCATAGATGTGACAGCTCAACTCTTCATGGGACTGCACTGGGAAGTGGATGAGGGAACAATCTCTGTTAAAAATAACTCTGCCAAAAAGATTGTGGAGCTCCACTCTGAAATGCCCCTTGTCTTTCAAAGCAGGCAGGAAGCTGGGTACAGTGGGAAGGCAGGAACCAAGGAAGGGCAGGCAGAGAGGATCCTTGGGCTTTGCCAGCTGTGAGAGGTGGCAGCCAAGCCCCAGAGACACTCAAACTGAGAGACTGGCATATGCCGAGTTTGCACTTTCCCTTTACTGTATTTTCCTTCAGCACCTCTGGGATCTTACATGCTGAAGAGACCCTGCTGACAGTCCTGCACCCTGCACATCAATCCGAACCCCTGTGGAAAATCACTGTGAGGTTATGGCAGAAAAGAAGGGATAACTGAATTTTCCTGGGCTGTGGGAGTGCCCCATCCCTGTCACAGCCAGTGCCACGTGGAGCTGTGTGTGAGCACAGACCGTGCTGCAGCAGCCAGCGCAGCATTTGGCATCACAGCTCGCACTGGCTGCAGTGAACACTCCAGCAGCAGCAGCTGTGAGCTGTCCAGCTCCCACATGCACGTGAGGGAGAGAGAAATCCTGCCCTCGGCAGCTGTGGGAAGGTGGAGGCAAGCAAAGCTACTCAGTGGGAGTGCCTCCAGTAAATCATTCCAAGCTCTTCATTCCATCCTTACGAGACCTCTGCAACCCCATTCAGCCCCAGCACTGACACATGTCGTGTGCCTGGGGCTAAATCCCAGGGGGTCTGTGAGAATGCTGAAGCTGAGGCACCTCCCAGCCTTGTGCCAGTGCTCCATGCTTTGCTGGTGACAAATGATCCGTGCCTCCGTCCCTCTCCCACAGTGTTATCAGCAAAGTGTTTGGCTATCCCACAGCACCGCTGCTCCCTCTCAGAGGGACTGGCTCTGGAGTAGCTTCCTCCCCCATATAACCTGGCCTCAGGCATTTCCCAGAGAACATGGCCAAGGGGATTAAGCTGCCCTGAGAAAAATGCAAACATTGGAAGAGTGGCTGCTTTGCTAACAGCTTGTAAATCCCCATTGAGATTAACCAGATCCCACGAAGATAATAATAATTAGGCTGTGTTTAGTGCTTTACATGTCCAAACCCTTGGATGCCCAGGAAGCCAGGGTGCCCCTCGTTGGGGTGGAAAGTGGGTAAGGAGCTTATGGCAAAGGCACGGGAGCTTCTGTCTGAGTCTGCACACTTAAAGATGCTGGAAACCTTGACCCTGATCAGGATGGAGATTGGGCCTTGCTTGGCACTGAGGTTTGCTGCCTTAGAACTGCTGTGGTGGTGGGCATGGGGGGGTTTAACCATGTGGAGCACAGGTTGTGGGGAGCTGGGGCTGATGAAGGCTGTGGCACGCAGGGAAGTTGGGCAACACTGCTGAGATGCAGAGTGGGCTCCAGGAGAAGGAAAGCATCAATAATTAAGAAGAGGGATGAAACCAAAGTGTGCCTGAGATGCCATCTGAAATGAAGAGGTGCTGGCATGGCAGGCACTGGAACACAGCCAGCCAGAGGCAGGGGGGTGAGGCTGCTGGGGGCTGCCCAGCCCAGCTGGTGATCAGCTTACAGCCTTTGAGGGTCACTGCCCTGATTCCTCGGACTCCCTGCTTTCCTCGCCTCCAAAGAACTGGGATTTACAGAAGAGTCACAGAAAAAGTGGGGTTTTGGAGAGACAATCAGTGCTGCTGGGATCACAAGAGGCAGGATAGAGCCCTGGGTGCAGGGCATGAGGGACTGAGGGAAGGCAGTTTCGTTTACGAGACTGTATCTAAGAGGGAATGACTGTGCCAGTTTTCCCCTGTGCACCATGCCAGTGGCATCAGGGGATGCCGGATTTGGCCACAATTCCTGCTGGCTCTGCTGAAGGGCAGCAAGTGCTGTGCCCAAGGCTGCCCGTGCTCCCTCCTGGGGGTGAGGCAGGGTGGGGGCCAGGGGGGTCAGCAGTGAGGGCTGCAGTGATGGGGGTGCAGCTGGCCTCCCCAGAGCTCCAGAGCGGGCTGGCAGGTAGCCACGGCCGTGCTCGCCAGCCTCCACAGGGTCTTACCCTGCAATTGTTTTAATTTACTAATGGGTGACAACAAAACTGCAATTAACTAAAATAGAAGTCTTCCTGAATAATTCTGGTCAACGTTACCACTTGGCAAGTTAATTAAATGCTGAATTCCCCCAGCGCCGCTGGGATTTTTTAACGATGGAGCCAGAGAGCTTCAGCATCACAGTTCAACATGAATCCTCTGTTCGGTGACTTGGAGGTTTGAGAGGCTTGTGGTGCCAGAAGCTTCCTAGCTTCCCCAGTTAGCTGCTGGTTACCAGTCCCACCATTCCCATTAGCCCTTAGGCCCCTTGGCTCAACCTCTCCAGTGCCTGGAAGATGTTCAGCTGTGGTCTTTATCCCCACACAAACTGCTCCCTACAGTCTCACCCCTGGGACCCTGCCCAGTTACTTATGCTCTACAGCATTATTTTACACAATCAAAACAGTATCTCTTAAAATACTGGGACAAAAATCTGTACAAAATAAGATAAGCAGCATGAGGTACAAGTATCTCACAAGCCAGATCTCATCTCCCAGCATTAAATGCAGTGAATCTCACCAGAATATTTCATTTATTTGCTGACAAGTACTGTGCAGGGCTCATCACTGTGACAGATGGATGCCTGGAAAATATGGAAAACACTTATGGTATCTGAATCAAGATCCAAATGAACAAGAACCTCATAAAATCACTTCCCAAGCCCTCTTCTCAGCCCTGAGAGCAAGAAAGCTCCCTTTAAAAGGGCTCCTGACAACCAGACCCCTTCCACACACCCTCCCTCAGCAGAAATGGGGGCATCTCACCGTGTGATCCCAGTTCCCTAACACTCTGCATCCTTCTGCTGTGAACACTGCAGCTCTGACCATGCTGTGCGTGGTTTTTAGCACAGTGTTAAAGGAAAGGACTAAGTCATGCTTGATCACTGGATGCCAGGGCTGTTTCAGACCCACCTCAGGCAATGCTGGGGGTCTGGCTGGCAGGTTCCCCTCCTTGTAAGTGCTCCTGTGCCCTTCCCTCTCTCAGCTCTCTTGGCCAGCAGCCTCCCCAGGCAGCCCTGGTGCTCACTCATTTCAGATGCCAATGCCCAATACAGGCTGATGCTCACTCCCTCTTGGATTCTTCCCATTCTCCCAGCTGAACTCTCTAGAGCCCCTCCAAATTCCCTCCCCACATGTCTGCCAAGCACCTTTGACTGAGCTGCCAGTTTTGGGATGTGGGGGGTGGGGGGGTGCAGAGTGTCCCAAAGGCTCTTCTCTGGGATCCCTGATTACAGAGAGGAGAATGTACAAAAAAATCTGACCAGGGCACGTTCACAAAGGGTGCTTTGAACAATCATGTGCCATCAGCAGACAACCACAGGCCTGGTTTTACCTCCGCCCCAGCCCTTATCTTTCCTAGGAGGCTGAGGCAGTGATGGGATTTGAAACGAGGGCAAGGAAACAAAACGTGCGCTGTGACGGCAGAAGCACCAGAGATCAGGAGAAGAGATGGAGCACAGGCAGGAGGTGCTTGTGGGATCTGCTTCTGTGGTGGGAACAGAGCAGAGGGAATTCAGGTGCCCCAGTACCAGGAAGGGCCTGAGACCAAGAGAAACTGGGGGCAGCATGCAGACAGGGGCATCCCTGGGGAGAGTGTGGGGTTGTGTGTCCCACTGACAGCCACCTCCAGGACACAGGACAGGGCAGGAAATGTGGGGAACTTCATTACCCTGATTGTGCCTTTTTTGCTCTAAAACCTCCTCAAAATCCCACTCAAACTAGATACAGAACTGTCTGCATGTGTGCTTGCTAAGTGCAATGCTGCTTCTGAAGCTTAGCATGTGCATGGATACATATATATATATATATATATATATATAATCTGTTAGCAAAGAAGGAGCACTAAATGGAACTCCCAGAGAGTGGTCAGCAGAGCAGGTCGTGTCTCTGGAGCCCAGCAGCCACACTCTGATGTCTGCCAGGCTGGGGGAGCGAGTGGAGCTCCCCGCACATGCTTCCTCTGGCTGCCTCACCACACAGTGTAAAGCAATGCCACGGGCTCCCAAGGCCACCTGCAGGGAAAGGAGGAGAGGGGACTGCACACACCTCGGGCCGCTGAGTCTCCTCAGCTGTCAACTGCTGCACACTAATTGACTTCATTACCATCGACTGGGCAAGTTTTAGTGCAACCCCGGGCTTGCAGATCAGCTCTCCTGAAAGTCACCACAGTTATTTCAATCCCTTGCTATATATAGCGTTTGACTAAGCCACCCAGTGATGTGTTTTCCAGCAACAGTCTATTCTTATCTGTTTCTGTGGCCTGTCTCAGGCTGATGGAGCTGATGGTCCCTCCCCAGCTCTATTTTAAATGTGTGTGATGTATTGATGGCCTTCACACCGCAATAATGTGATTAAAAGCAGCACAGGGTAATGAGCTCGCCGGGATGAGCTCTGCCTCACAGGGCTTGTTTTCTGTCTCCCATCTGCTCCACTTCATCCCTTCTCTGTGCTGGGACCTCTCTCAGGTGGAAAACAGACATAGAAAGAGGACAGAGGAAGCTGCACATGATGGCAGAGCACTGGAGCTGCTCTCAGCGTGTTGGGAGGGAAGGGAAGGACATGAGCAGAGGCATCTCCCAGCCCTGTGACAGCTGCAGGGAAGATGGTGTGTATTGCACCAATGCTCCCTCCCCTCCCCAAATCTACCCAGAGGGGACCTGGAGCAGGGTGTCAGCTCCACAATCCATCCTCTTTACTGGTGCCATGGAAAGGGGAAGGCAAGTAGAGGTGCGCAGTCAGACAACAGCCAGGTGCCAAAGTGGCCATCCTGTTCCTTGTCTCTCCCTTCCTCCTGCACGTCTCATCCCAGGGATTATGCTCCCTGCTCCTGGCTGCTGTAGGGATGCACCAGCCCTCCATGGCACAGCCCGAGGGTCAGCAAAAACAGCTCCCATGGGGCTCACAGCCTCCCACCCTGCAGCTCCATACTCCACATAGCCAGCAGGGGATTATTCCAGCTGAAAGTCTTTAACTGATGAGTAATAGCAACCCTACCCTGTGCTTGCCTTCGAGGAACAGCTGTGCTCTTGCCAAGCCCAGCTTGTTGCAGTGCAGCAGCCGATGGCCGGGCCTGAACGCCGCCACAGCAAGGGGAGAGCTACACACGGGCTCATCACCACCACCAGCAGCCTGCACCACCTGCAGCTCCTTGCCCAGCTGCAAACCCCCTGGCTGGGACCTGGGGTCATCCCATCCTGGGCAGTACCTCCTTTGGCAGAAGTGGAGGTGGAATCACAGAATTATGGAATTGTTTAGGTTGGAAAAGAGCTCTAAGATTAAGGTGAACTGTTACCCCAGCACTGCCGAGTCCACCACTATCCCATGTCCCAAGTGCCATATCTGCATGTCTTTTAAATTCCTCCAAGGGTGATGATTCTAACACTTCCTTGGGAAGCCTGCTTCGGTGCTTGACAAACTTTCTGCAAAGACATTTTTCCTATAGCTAATCCAAACCTCCCTGGCACAACTTGAGGCTGTTTCCATTATCCTAGCACTTGTTACTTGGGAAAAGAGACCAACCCCTTTCTGGCTACAATGTCCTTGCAGGTGGTTGTAGAGAGTTTCGCCGGGAACATCCATTTTTCCAGGCTGAGCCCCCCCAGCTCCCTCAGCTGCTCCTCAAAGAACTTGTGCTCCAGACCCTTCCCTGCACAGCAGCCTGCTGCAGTAAATGGATGGACTTTTTGGGGTGCTGACCTGTGGACAGGTATGCTGCTCTGCTGTTGCCTGGGCTGTCCCAGGGCTTCCAGCAAGGATCCTTCCCAAATCTAGCTTGACAGAAGCTGAAGAAAATGCCACCAATTTTACCATGTTATCAGGAACTACGGTGTTAGTCAAGCTCAGACTACTTTTTGATATTGTTATTTCACTGTTGGATCCCAAAATTTTATTCCACAGAGCTGGGAAAGCATCTCACTTTGACTGACCCAAATGCCAAGGGGCCAGTTGTACAACCTGTCTGGGATATCTGGTTGGGACCCCAGAACAAACCCCTGGCTCTGGCATCAGCTGAAGCCCCCAGAGCCAGCAGCTCCCACCCTGGAATCATCTCATCATATGCATCCCTGTGCAGCCATAGCCATGAGCCAGGCTCCCCCTGCTCAGCCCTGCCCATCTTCCATCCCCTCCAAAATTAGGGCAGCTGCTGCGGCAGGAAGCACCTTCAGTATTTTTGGAACTTTAAAAAAAAAAAAAAGAGAAAAAAAAATCCTTTTTGAATGGCAAGAATGTTTCTAAGTCAAAGGATTTAAACTACTTTGCAATCAAGGAAGCGTATTTCCAAACCAGCCGAAGGCGAGAGCCTGGGTGCTGTGTGGGCTGTGTGAAGGGGCTGCTAAAAAAGGGTACACAGCTGTCCAAAATTTGGAAACCGGTGCTTTTGCAGAATATATATAGACATCACTCCCCACTCAACATATTTCCTTCCAGTTCATTAGATTAAAAAAAAAAAATTAAAAAAAAATTAAAAAATCAGTAGGATATTGAGGAGAGAGCACTTTGATGCTTCTGGCTGTCTAAAAGCCATGGGACCAGTTCCCAGGGCTGCGGGTGGGCATCCATTGCCCTGGGAATGGCCTGCTAAGCAGCAGTGTCACTGCCATGCTCCTGCACTAACACAAACATCCAGCAATAAACAGGAATGGGGAGCAGAGGTGCCACCTCCCAGCAGGGCAATGGTGGTGGAGATCAACATGAGTGGGTTTCCCTGGAGATGGTGAGGAGACAAGGAGGCCAACCTCAACCTCCTCCAGGTCATTTTCTCTGTTACTCTCACCTGCACCTGGTCACCCCTCAGCACTTTGGTCTAAATTTCACATTTCACCCTTGATTTCCCACAGTTGTCACCACTCGGTAGCAGCTTTGAAACTCATTTATCTCTGTTGTTATTTCCAGTCTGGATGTGCTCCTGTTTTTTCTTTCCCATTGGCTATCACCACACATCTTCCGCTACTTAGACCATTACCTGATGTTTCCTTCTGCAGTGAGCAGGTAGAGATAAAACTGCCCCCGGCCTGGGATGGACTCAAGACAGAGTATCTTTCCAGAGAAGTGGGAGAAAAATCATGTCCAAGCTGGACAGCTGGAAGTGCCAATGATGGGAGGTGACACGTAAGCACGTGCTGAGTATTTAAGAAAAAGGAAAATAGGAGGAATAGGAGGAACAAGAGAGCAAATCTGATGCTGAAAGCACTTTTCATTTTCCTTTTCACTGAGCCTTACTATTCCTCTCTGTTTCATCTCAGAGAAAGAGCTAAATTAACTACCAGCTCAGTTCTGAGAGACTGGATCCAAATGGATGAAGTATTAAGAAGATTTTCTGTTCACAATAAAATCCAGGCAACGGTATTAAAGCAGCAGAGGGTTTGGTCTGGTTTTCACAGATTAGCTATGGCTGTCCCAAGGACGGCAAGCTCTAATTTTCCCATTTTGATCCAACGTGACACTTACAGAGCTGTCTGGATCATTTACAGTCATTGCAGACCAGACTGGGATGACCCTCCTCTAACCATGTAGAGAGGAACACAGCTCTTGTTCCCCACCACGTCCAAGCTCCCTGTCCCTTCTCACCACACACAGACCAGTTGTTCCCAGCACCCCCTCCCTGGAGACTCTGCTGGGTTTCTGCTCTGGCACTGCCAGGGATACACCCACTGAGAAGCTGCATCTTCTCAGCAAGCTCCAGTGCCATCCAGCACAGCTCCCCCCCTCCAGCACCCAAACCCACTAGCACTGAGCAAGGAGTCTACTCTCCCCCACTGATAAAGAAGTAATATATTGTTCATTTTTGTCTGGATCGATCTGGCCATGCATTGTAATTTACTCTGTGATCGGGTACTCCTTAACGAGATTTCTCAGCCTGCCAACCAGCCTTATCTTTAACAGGGCCCATTATCAGGATGTATTTCTCAGCCAAGGTTAGCAGCAGCAGGAGCATCTCTGAACACTGGCTGCATGATAATAATCCCACAATAATGCCCAGGAGATGTGAAGTAGGTCCAGCAGAGCCCATCTCCAGTCACCCTGGACCCCGCTCCCGTTGAAGCAGGTGTGGTGTAGGTGCAAGGTGTTCCTTGTGGCTATTTCACACACGTTTGACACAGTAACTGTGACTCCTCAGCAGCCTTTTGAACCTGCATGCAGAATATTGCAAGTCTGCAGCAAAAATAATGCCTGCTAAGAGAAACCTGCCCGACTCTGCAGAAAACAAATACACTACTCTATGTGTTTTTCCAACAGAATGGAGGAAAATCCAAGAAAAGCTAAGTTTATCAGAGGAGTCTTATTTAACCAAAACCTCCTTTTTTCATAGGCACTAGTGTTGACTAAAATATCCAGCCATACAACTAGTAATTTGCTGCATCTGATAAAAGCAGATTCAAGCTGCCTGATTGCTCTGTTTTAAATTGCAGAGAGCCCCAAGTGTCTATCAGACACTCATTTGAAAACCAGAAGAAAATCAGCATCTCAGGAAGCTTCAGTTTTCTCTCCCTAGGAGCCTGTGGAGTCCCCTGTCCCCTCACCCCAAAGCTGTCCTGCAGCAGCAAACAGTGTTTGAACCTCTTTCATGACTACAAGGAATCATTTTCAAAGCAGGCTGGGTAGTATGGCTTGGAAGCTGAGGACATCACAAACCAATGTCCTGCACATAAGGCTTTCCAAGCTTTAAAAATAGTTATATTTTATTAGATTATCCCAAGAGACAACCCTTTGTCAGCAGAGATAGAAACCCTCACATGGAGGTGGCTGAGGGTACTCAGGGCTGTACTGCAAAGAGCCACCAAATCCCTCTTCCCATGGTCCTTCCATGGGGAGCAGATGCACCACTGGAGGAGGTATCTGCATCCATGATTTTTGCCTGGAAATGCATGTGTGCCTAGAGGGCTGGATTCTTTGGTTTCTGTGGGCAGTGCTGCTTGACCACATTAAATGACTGCTGCTCCAAAAAAGCCCACGCGCCCCGCTCCAGGCTTCAAGGCTGTGAGTCCTAATTCCAGCAGCAGAAATATTTTAATTAAGGGAACTACCTTTATGGAATAAATCAAGCGATAAGCTTGAAAAATTAACTCCCATAATCTTTCATGCTGCTGTGCAGGTCAATAAACTACTACACTAAAAGGCTGGGAAACGCTCTAGAAACATGAGTTGTTACAATGGAGATGGATGAGCCATTTTACTTCCTAAATTATACACAGCAGCATCTTTCCACAGTCATGCCTTGCACACCCTCTCCCATCCCCTCACCTGTCGCCCATGGCAGAGCTGGAGTGGCAGGGCCAGCATCTCCCACCTGCTTGGGGTACAGTTCCCAGCCATCCTCCCCAGGAACACATCCCCGTCCTCACCATCTGTCCTCTTCATCTTGAGTGTTTCCTGACTCCTTACAGCCCACATTTTGGGCACTTTGATGGAGTCAGGAATCATGAGCTTCCCACAGAGGGATAATGTATCTTGGTGGGGCCAATTCAATTTTCATCATCTTCAAAACTTAATTTAAACTTAAGATTCTTTTGAAAACCACCTTATTTTAACTTAAACTTCTGTTAAGAATAGCTGATAGCCCTTCCAGCTGGCACATTTGATGGTGACCCTGGCCTGGGTGGATGGATGTTGCCACCAGCAGTGCCCAGCCTCTCTGGAGCCAGGAGGCAGGAATTGGCTACAGCTGCTGGGGTGGAAGAGCAGCGATTTTCCATCTCAAGAGTCAGTGCAGCCAGAATGAAGCTGAGAAGCCAAAAGGAAATGAAATGGTGACGTTCACAAAAAATGGTTGCTTTAAAAAAATAATTTAGAAAATCATATGAATCACATGTTTACTCAATTTAATATGATTTGTGAAGACACTTCCTTCCCCAGCTGCCCTTTCTGCAGACAGATAGATGCCTCTGGGACTTTGTGGCTCCTGAAGCTACAAGAGGAACCACCTCACATAAACCCTTTAAGTAATTTAAGAAGCTCCACTTTAAGAGTAGTTTGGGGCCACTGCAGAAACCTGCTCCTCTAAAGGCTGGCAACACTCCCCTGACTTCCAGCCTAAAGAAAAACCCAGATTTGTTAAAAATACTTCAGCCTAGCTCTAGTTTGCTCCTCTTCTCCTCATGTCCTATTTGCTCTCGGCAAACAGATGACTGTTGGTCATACTTAACAGCTCTGAGTAAAGCAGGGAATTATGTAAAGAGGGGAATTTCACAGCTCCTTCGCAGACCCAGTGCGGGTGTTTGTTCCCAGCAGCAGTGCGATCTGCTGCCGCAGCTCCCTCACCCGAGCCGGCACCGAGCCATGCACATCCCGAGGATGCAGCTCCAGAGCCTGGACCCTGCCCTGGCTCACACAGAGCCCACACCTGCAGAGCCACAGGCAAACCCACACCACAGGTCCTGTCCCCATCCCACATCCACACTTTGTGGGGTCATTTCCAAACCAAATACCTCATTTCTTTGCCAAACTAGGGTTGCTTTTCTTTGAGAATATTTTGTCTCTGAGTCAACCAAACCGTCCAAAATCAGGGGGCTTACTGCTTCAACGGGCTTGGGAAGCAGGCGCTCTTTGAGCTCCAAACAATTAAAATGTCCTAACAAAATAAAAGCCCTAAACCAGCCCTTCATGTCAGAGCTCAGGGACTGCTACTTATCTCCCAGTCATGGCACAAATAATGGCCAAAGGCTGCTAGCTGTAGCATGGGACAGTATAGAGCATTCAGTGATCCTATCTGAAAATCCCAAAACAGATCTCTAAAATTAGAAATCCCTCTTAACACTCCCAAAGGCGTCCCAAATCCTCCCTTTGTGTTCCAGTGTTTTGTTGTACTCTCTCTTCCAGTATCCCATGACAAAGAGGTCTCTAGGCTAACTGTGCAAAACATCTTCTCCCCATCTCCCAGCCTCACCTCTCTTCTTGGTTTTGTGTTGTAAGAAACAACAAGCAGATGAAGGACTGTGCTCTGCCATGTGTTAGGACACAAGAGTGATTCCTGTTCCTGGTTATTCACATTTTTGGTGCAAAGAGGCGCCCAGAAAGTCTGCCTTTGAGGCTTTTCATCATTCCAGGGAAAAGGGTGGTGGAGGTGGTCCTATATCTATCTCCTTACAGTAACTCCCTCACAAGGAAAGCACAGGAGAGGACATCAAGGGATGAGAGCAGCATGAAGGACCTGGGCCATTCTCCAGAGACTTAAAGTCTCCTAATGTAGGGTTTATTTCACTTAAACTATCTAAAATTTGGGCATCCAGACTCAGCAAGTCACCATCTGCCCCAGGTGGGAGCTGAGCATCTCCAGAATCAGAAGCCAAATTTGCAAGTCATCACCCTGGGTGGGTACCACTCTTTCCACCAACTTGGAGTGAAAAACCTGGAACTGGGGCAGGGAGGGGGGGTAGACAAACCTTCCCCTCCCATTCCCAGAAGCCATGGTATGTCCAGCAGAGGGTCCCTGTGCCGAGGGGAGCAGCCTGGGCAGAGCAGAGGCTCCCTGAGCACAGCCCCGCTCACCCGCAGCACGCTGCCTTATTTTAGCAGGCAGAGCAGATGGCAGTGGGAAGATGAGGAGGCAAAGCAGCAGTGAAGAGAACGCTTTGGAAATAAAGCCCCATGCTCTGCTGAGAGGGCCTGGTGCATTTTGATGGTTGTAACCAGAATGAGTTTTGAGGCAGCTCAAGGGTTCGCTGGTGGGGGACTTATAGCCATGGAGAGGAGAGACAGGGAAAAGCCTGCCCTGGTTCCCAAATACTGCTTGGCACAGACAGGGACAGCTGGCGCTGGCTCAGCATGGCCTCACTGAGGCAGAAACAGAATTGCAATAATCCTCAGCAAAGGAGGCAGAGCCCTTGCAGGGGCTTCCAGCCCTGGTGAGAGGGTGCTTGGGTTCCACTGGCTTCTGCTCATGGGGCTGGGGGAAGCTGGGACTGACTGTTCCCTTCCCCAGTGCCACCATGGATTTAGGTGTGGCTGAGCCTGAACATCTCTCAGGGCTAGATCTTCCCTGCCTGAAACACAGGGGATGCTCTGCAGAGCACCCTGGGTTTCGTGCCTTTCTGAGCCTCTGCAGAGCTGGGAATGACAACAGCAGCACACAGGGCCCAGTCCAGCACTGAGCTTGGACTGCAGGGTGTGCTGGGGAAGATGGTTTACTCACACCCACCCTGTGCCCCAGACACTGAGCCCCACAGCGTGGCTGCCAGGATGCTCAAAGAGGCCATCCACAGGGACAACAGCTGTGACAGCCCAGCTTCCTCCTGTCCCCCTCACTTGGTTCCATGTCCACTGTGGCCAGCAGGACAAAGCACAGCAGTAAGCGCAGCCGTGTCCCCCAGATCCCTGTGCCTCCACTCTGCCCTCCAACACACAAATTATAACTACAGCAGCTGCACATTTCAAATGTTTTCTCTTCCAAACACCCCAGAAAGTTGTTTAAGTTGCAAAGTATTACCTGGGGCTTTCTCATCAGATTCTTAATTAGCTGAAACGATTTGCTCTGTTGGGGAATTGTTTCCAGGAGCTCCTAAAGAGCTTTAGAATCAGCTCTAAGAACAGCCTCAGAAGGGAAATGCATTTCAGCTGGGCAGCAAGTCCAGCACTGGGCTACACCTCTGCCCACCTCTACTCCAGCAAATTCCATTCTGCCACACAAAGAATTGAAGCAATTTTTAAGAAAAAGTTTGATATTCCCTTCTGTTGGTGCAGGTGTCTCCCCTGGCTGAGCTTCTCAAGCTGCTATTCTCAGGCTGGGGGCACATTTAATTCCTGGATTCCTGGCAGTGCCCTCACTGGGAATTCCAGCTTCCTGCTGCTCTCAGCACACCTGTGTTTGGCTGTGACTGTATAAGGACTATAAACCAACCACCATTCAGTTTGCAAATAACTATTTAACAGCCCAAAAGGAGGATGTTTTTTTTTTTAAAGAGAAGGTGCCAGCATTCCTGTTAATGGGTTGCTTACTTCTAACAGCTCATTTTGTGTACTGCCTAGAAAATGTCACTTCTCTAGGTGCCATTTCAAGCAACATATTTAGAAACTCTTGGCAAAGTACAAAGTAATAAATAATTTTGGATGTCCTTTTGCCAGAGGGCAGGCACATGAGCTCCTGCTCAGTTTCCTGAGGGCATGGCTATGCTCCCTCTTTAAACTTTGTGTCCCATTTCTTATGCCTGGCCAGGATTGCCCTTAAAATTTGGGGGATTTTAAATTAAAACCAACTGGGTGGCAGAGCAGCTTCTTGCAGATAGAACCCCCTATAATCACCCCAGTGCTGGAGGTGATCAGTCCCAAGCAGACACTGGCATTCCTTCTGGCAGATCACAGAATCCTAGAGTAGTTTGGGTTGGAAGGGACATTCAAGATCATCTAGTCCCACCCTCTGCCATGGGCAGGGACACCTTCCATTAGATCAGGTTACTCCATGCCCCATCCAGACTGTCTTGAACACCTCCAGGGATGGGGCATCCAGAACTTCTCTGTGCCAGTGCCTCACCATCATCACAGCAGAGAGAAATTCAGTTTGCACTGGAGCAATCCATGTCCTCTGGAAGCAGACAAGCCCCTGGAGACACCAGAGCCCTTGCTGGCCCAGCCTCTGGCACTCTCCTTAGCTTTGTCAGTTTCTCAAGGGACATTTCCTAAAAACACCCCATTTTCTCAGGGAATGATCACACATTTGATGGAGCATTTTACTCTCTGATGGCTTCTAAATATTGCCTATGCTTTCTAAATATTGCATGGTGAATGCACAAGGGAAAGAGAAGCGGAAGCCCAAGCTCTGGAAAAGCTTTTTCACTTGCTCACAGGAGCAGGAAAGGGATAAAAATTGAAGAAGGAAAGGAATGCAATCATTGCTGGATCAAGCACAAGCATCTCTGTTAATGCCCTGGTTTACAATTACAATCACGTTAATAATGGCACCTCCTGGCTAATCCCTCCTACACTCCCAATTGTTGGAAAGGAGCTAGTTTACAGCCTTGTGTGAAGAAAGAGACTATGGCATCAGGCATTTTAAGGAATTCTGTCTTACCACCAAGGAAGCTGCAGCATGGCTTCTGTCTGCCCAGTGGAGCAGCTGCTCTTAGGCACAAAAAAATAGGGACACATAGGAAAACGAAGCCATTTCAGATGAAATGACAGGGGCAGGGATGATGATCTGTGCTTAATGGGTTGACTGAGGGCTGGGAAATGAATAGGGAGTGGAAAATGGAGGGACATGTCATTCCTTCTTCTGCTCTGTGGAGAAAATGCAGATGGAAGAAGCCAGGGTTCACAAGGTCCTGTAACAAGGCTTTTAAGCAGGGAAGAGGCAGATGAACCCCTGGAGGGGGTCAAAAGTGCCTGTAAAGGTTTGGTACCCAACTCTTCCTCATGCCAGGATGCAGCTCCCCAGAAGCCATGCAAGACTTTCCTCTGGCAGAAGAGAAAATTTGTATAAATAAACCCATTTCTAGCATCTGAGGCTTTGCCGCCCAGCACCTGCCCTGGTGTCCCACATGGGGACACACCTCCTGCCAGGGTCTCACACCTCCAGAAGACAAACTGTCCCTGTGAAACACTTTCCTCTCAACTTACATAGCAAATGTCAACAAAAAAGGCATTCAATCATGCCTTTCCACTCAGTCCCTGACCCCTGTGACAGAAAAATCATTGGAAATGTGAGGTGGCCACAGGCCACACTAACAGCTCCACCACTGAGACTGAAAACCAGCCTGGGTAATGTAAGAATGAAACACTGCTCAAAATACCCATTCAGAGACCTTCCCATGCTCAGAGCCTCAGTATGATTCAAAGAATGAGCTTGCTTTCATTTCCTATTTCACTTTGGTGTTTATTTTTGCTTCAGGCTGGTGCCATCCACCTTCCCCAGCTCATCAGCCCGGTAACCAGGCCAGGAGGAGGAGGAGGAAGCAGCTCCTTACTGCACCTCCCTGGTCCATTCAGCTTTCTGCCTTTCCCCATGCTGTGAGGTTTTGTGCTTTGAAATAAGAGGGTGAAGCGCCCTGGCTGGCAGTGCTTGCTCCTCTCTGCTGCCTGGCAGAGGATGGCTGCATGCAGGGAACACTGCACTGGAGCCTGGGTGAACCCTGGGCACTGCAGCACCCTGATTTCCTGGCAACATTCATTAAAGAAGGCCTCCCTCTCTACCACAGAGGAAGACTTTGTTTGACAGGAGAACAGAGTTTACACTGCAAAGCAGGGAGGCTTGAGGAGAGGGACGGTGGTGAGGGCCCAGCTCCCCATCCCACAACGGGCAGTGCCACCTGATGGGACTAGCTTGTGTCCCCCCAGCAAAGCCCCACCAGAAACCTGATCATCCCTGCCCATGGAAGGGGGATTGGAACCAGATGAGCTTAAGATCCCTTCCCACCCAAACCATTCCATGATCCTGTGATTTAATGGAGGAAGAACAGGAACACCCAGCTGGCCACCTCCCAAGCAGTAATTTTTAACCACATCAATAATGCCATTTCTTTCCACAGAAATAAATATAATTTCTTCCCTTGCCCAGCAGTGTTTTCTCCAACCTCCAGTGCACTCCTTGGGAGATGGGATCTTAGTCCTTACCTTGTATGGCTCGCCCCAGCACACGTGTAGCTGGGAAAACAGGGCATCCCAGCACACAATAAGGGCTGAATCCTGAACTACATGATATGTGGAACACTATAAAACCACAGTGAATATCTGCATTGGCTGAGCTGTAGATACCACAAACTGTCTTTCAGGTCCTGCTGATGCTCACAGAAGGACACAGCCTTCAATAGCACACACTGTGATAAAGGCTTGGGCTTTTTTCAGCAGCACAGCACCAATGTCTTCCAGTGCCCAAGCTGTCCACATGGGCTTTACCATGCACAGTTTGGATGTGGCAAGAAAGGAAGCAACATAAGAGCCTGGCCTGAGCTAGAAAAACCCATTCCCAACAACCATATCCCATCAGCAGCGTTCCCATTGAATTCTTTCCCAGCATGACCACATGCTTCACTGCTGGCAGCCCCTCTCCTCATTCTCACTTTGGTCCATGGGCTTTTACAGACCCTAAGTCTGTCACTGGGCTCAACAGGAAAAACGATGGTGCTTTGGTAAGTGGATCAACACCAGCAAACTCAGTCTGAGATGCTCCCATCGCGGGTGGAAAATTGAGCATCTCCAGTGCAGCCCAGCCCTAAAGCTGCCTCATCCTCAGCCCACTCAGAAATCCACTGTTACAAAGCCAATTAAACGCTCGATTAAGTGTCCCAACATGTTCCCAAATAAAGCGCTAACATGGCATGTTATTAAAAAAAAAATAGAAAAAAGAAAGATCCAGGTTGTATAATGGTCTGTGAGCCCATCAGGATAAGCTGTGGCTGCTCCCAGGGTAGAAATAGGAGCTGAACAGCCAAATCCTCTCACTATCTCTCAGTAAAAGAGCTGTTTGTCTGCACACCACAGCTTTAGACCAAGACTCTGATTCAGGTGGTCCCACCAGCCCCCATAGTGCTCCTCAGAGCACACTGCTCCAAAGGTTTTCTCCAACCCAACCCCTCCACACCTTTTGCCTTTGTAAGAGCAGTGTCTACATCACCTCCACCAGCAGCTCTTGCTGTGGGCAAGGGAGAGGTCTAGGACACAGGAGCCCACCCACTCCACCAAGCAGCCTGGACTCAGGGGTCAGTGCTGCCATGTCCTACCAGACCCCAAGGAGCCACAAGGATGATCATGAAACTGATCATCACAAACATGATCCAAGTGTGATCCAGACTCCTCTGATCCAAGCACTTTGTCTCTCAGGGTAGAGATGGCAATAACCTCCTGATGTTGGGTACCAGTCCCTGCACTGGGGACTGATTCTGAGCTTCTTGAGACACTCACTGTTCAATACAAGACACAGCAGGAGCAGGAATGTCCAGGCTGTCCCCATTCCCCTGAGAGCTCCATGGCTCCTCTGCACCATTGCCCTCCTCTTCCTTCCCCTGCATTCCTCCATCATTTTCTGCTCTTTGCTGCACCTGGCACAGCATTAGGAGGATGACACAAGAACCCCCTCATTTTTCCTCCATGCCAGCAGTGTGCCTGGGTGAGGTCTGCACCAGCCCCCTGTGAGGGGGACTCATCCGGGGAGCTCAGAGGACATCTCTGGGTTGGTGCTGCAGTGGACATCAGTGACACTGCCCAAAGCAGCAGAGAGGCACAGGGCTCCTGGAGGCACAGAGCTCCAGGGCTGCCCCACCAGAGTGGCTGCTGGGGCTGACTTGAACTGCAAAGGCAGAAAAACTTGTGCTAGAACCAGGTGACCTGAATTTTGTGAATGAAATGGTTTTTTTCACTCTCCAGTACATACATATACAAAACCCTTTCTGAAATCTATAAAACACTACGGCAGCTTTAGCTTGTCCTGCTTCCTCTCTGTGCTTTCACTTTGCCCATTTTTGCTGCCTTCAACCTTTCATGTGCACAACAGTAACTCTTTTCAAAGCTTCTCAAGGTCAACAAAGTCCCTAACAAGGTGCATTAGGGCAGTTATTGATCTTCTCTCAGCCTTTCCCAGAGCTGTTCCAAACTGTGAAACCTCAGTCAGGTGATGGAAAGTTACTCAGGCCCTTCCCATGTTGGTGAGTTTTAATATTCACAGCACCCAACTGGTGAGAATATCCAGTGCCCTTGCAGTGATGGCCCCATAAGTCTGTGCCATGTCCCTGCTGCAAGGTCACTGTCCCTGTCAGTCTGCTCGAGGATGGCTTCAGCAACTTGCTGAAGGATGAGTCTGTGGAAGTTTCATGGACAGAATACCATCACCCCTGAGAAGCAGATCTGCAATCCCTACCAAAATAAGCATTTGCTGAGAAAAGCTGTCTAAGCTTAGCTGGGGAGAAGAGCTGCCATGAAGACTATTTATGTTATATGGGCAAAAAGCATTTCCCCAAATTTTTCCTTGTCATTTTCTAGGAAACACCATGGTCAATACCACAGGGATGAAGTTTCACCACCAATTAAAGCAGAGCCCACAGCAAGGTGGTGGCTCCAAGAGCTCTTACAGACTATTGAGGACATCTGCAGTAGAGACTCAGGTATCATGTCTGCCCTGCTGCCACCTCACCTCCGGCACCATGGGCTGGCCCAAAGCAATACTGACCTCCCTAAAGCCAAACAGCTTTCATACTGACCTCCCCTGCTGTAAGCCCAAATCTTTTGACTGCCTGAGCCACAGTGAGCACTCAGGCTTTGATCCTGACACATCCACTCACTTCCTGGCCCGACAGCTCTGGAGACACCTTGGCACTGCTGGCCCTAGCAGCTGGATAGCCCAGGAACACAGCAATACAACAGGCAGCAGCTCCAAGTCCTAGGGCACAGCAAATGTGCTCTGGAAAATCAGCCTGGCATCAGAGGATCATCATACACTTCAAATATATCTTCATTTAGAAGGCAGAAATGCCCTACTTTGCTCAGCCACTGTCACCCCTCTAAAAATATTGTTTGGTTTTATGAACCATTGAAAACAATCTGCAGTGTGGGCAGCAGTTGCCTCAGAAATATCAATCAGCAGGGTCCACATAGAGCTGACATTTGTCCCTTAATAATATAAATGCAGTGAAAACAAGAAAGGAACCGGAGGTCTGGGCTTTTTACTGATTAAGGAAAGGAACAGCAGTTCTTAAGATAATTTTAAAGCGGCCAGAAGCTGAGAGCAGGCACAGCGAGGCAAACCCAGTGTGTGGAGCAGTCCCAGAAGTTCCAAAAACATAACCAGCAGAAGACAAGAGCCAGCATCAGACACAGTGCTAACATCTAATGGGGCTCTGCAGAAAATCCAGCAGTGAGGTCTGGCACAGACAGAAATACGGATTGCATGAGTGGACCACCCGCAGCTGCTGCTCATCACCCATCAGGTGGGATCCCACTCTTAATTCAAACTTGTCTGCAAGGTTACAACGACCCCAGCCCCACTCCAGCCCCGTGTCAGCAGGAGGAGCTGTCCGGGAGCCCAGTGCTGCCCAGCCCAGAAGCAGGAACCAGCTTAATTACAGCAGGTTCAGCAGCACAGAAAACTCCTGAGTCACAGCGAGCTGTTAATTACCAGCCCTTAACAGGATTTGAGGGCTCAGGCCAGCGAAACCGCCTTCTTCTCTCGTGCTGCCCTACTATGCAGAGCTCTCAATTTGACTTAAGTTTATGTGACTGACCCAAATATTCATACCTTCAGGGCTGGGGTATTGTTTAAAATCATGATTTCTTCACAAAAATCTAGAATAAACCCAGCAATTGCTGCACCCTGCGGCCTGCATCTCTGGCTACCTCTTTCCTGCAGAAAACTCAAGGGTCCAGTCCCCTACCCACCTTTCAAGAGTGGCTCTTTGCTCTTCCTCTTGTCTCTGGAAAGGGAACTGGGCCATCCTAGTGCCCATGTGAGCTCCAGGGACACTGCCAAGCTGTCATTGCAGGACACTCGACTTCGGGCAAACAGCCTCAAAAGGGTGACTGACAACAGCTGCTCCCTGCTCCATCAGGAGCCGCAGAGCATGTCTCTGCTGCCCTTTGAGCCTGGTAGGAACAACAGGACAATAACAGGACTTGGATTCCTATGGAGAAATGATGCCTGAAAACTTTAATACCCTGTCCCTCCCTGTCACCCTATGAAGGCAGACAGCTCTTTGGGAAGCATTTCTGATCATCCCATGAAGGACGCAGTGCACTCTGAGATGGAGAGCTGCTGGATCCCAGCACAGACAGCTGTGCTCCAGAGGGCAGGAGGCAGGTTCTTCCTAAGGCACATATATCCTGCTTTTCTGCCTTGGAAGGAGGGGGGAACGGCCCCAGACGCCAGACTGGGGCTGGGATTTCCACCCCAGGACAGTGCTGAGCTGGAGGCTCTCTTAACCTCGCTAATCCTCTTTGCCTGGGAGCTAATTACATTCCCAGCAAGAGCAGGGACCCTTGGGAAGGGGGCAGGGAGACAGCACACCAGGAGTTGAACACAGGCTCCTGGCTGCTGGCCCCCGTGGCAGCGAGGGCAGGTGAGGCAGGAGCCCGACGTTCCTCCCTGCTCTCTTTTCAGCTCTTCTCTAAAACCCATGTGCCAACACCAAAATAATTCTGGCACAGAATTCTGGGCTCTCCTTCTCTAAGCCATCCTCCGGCTGCCGGCAGTGACACCCTGTTCTGCACAAAGGCTGATCTCACGGAGCTTTTTTCATCTCACTGAAGTCCCTTTTCCCAGGCACTCCTGCCTGCAGCCGAGTGCAGGAGCTGCCGTGGCTGCTTCTGCAAGTAGGGCAGGTCAGCCCTATCCTCAGCATCAGCATCTCAAACCTGAGCAGTGCAGCATCCCACCCTGGGGAGCTGTTCTGCTCAGGGACCAATTTTATCCAGCAGAGCTCTTGGATCATGATGAAAAGAGAGGTCCAGGGCTTTCCAGACAGTATTTGATACAGTGATTCAAAAGCTCTTTGAAAGAAATCCATGCTAATGGGCTGGTTTGGCCCTGGCTGCAGGTACAAGGGGAGCAGCAGAAGGGTAACACGTCCCATGAAGGGCTCAAGCAAATGCTGCTCCTGCATCCTGTGACACCACATCCAGGATAAATCACAGAATCACAGATCTGAAGGGCCCTTAAAGCTCATCTCATTCACCCCCCTACCTTATGCAGGGTCACTGTCCACTGGACCAGGTTACTCAAAGGCCCATCCAACCTGGCCTTGAGCACTTCCAGGGATGGGAAGTCCACAGCTTCTCTGGGAAATCTGTTCCTGTGTCTCACCAATGTGATAGGCATATACTATATTATATATGCACATAATGCATGTAACAAGGAACCCAACAGCACTAACTAGTGAGATCAGACAGGGCAATGCAGCAGCACCACCTATGACAACACAAGTGCTACAAAAAAAAGGATGTTTTTTACAATGCATGGGGAAATCCAGGGAAAAAAAGTTTTAGGACCTGGGTGAGGTATGGCAAGTGCCACAAATCAGTAAGAGGACCCTCCTGAGGGCCAGGTGCCCATTGAAAGTCACAGCCTGGCACCTGGGAATCAGCAGTGTTCTGCAATGAAACCTGTCACTGCTCCTGTTTCAAGCTGGTTAATTAGGCAAAGGGGCATCCTGCCATGTTTATTTAGTAACACAACATGCATAGTTCATTTGTTCCTAAATACAAAACCCCTGGAGTCAATTGGGGTCAACTGGGGTTACTGGGAGAACATCATGCAAGCACAAGGGCAATCATGCTGCAAGCCAGCTCTTGCCAGATCACTTGCTCCCTCAGCAGACTCTGCCCTAAACAGGAGAGATTTCCTACAACCCCAGCAAAGTGACCCAGCACTTGGTCTTCCTGCAATAGAAACCTCTTCCCTTCCTGCATGGCTTTGGGCTCAGGCTGTAGGGAATTTTAGGAGAGTCCCAAAGTGTCAGTTCTGCCTTGAGAACATCTCATAGTACTGCTCCCAGGATGCAGCTCCTGGAGGAGGTGTGAGGATGTGGGAGGAAGCTCCAGGCACCTGTACTCCTGGTATTTCACATAAACAACTTACTTAAACCTGGGTAATGTGTATTATGGCAAGTATGCAGAGGAAGTGGAAGTCAGGAACGCTTTTAGGATTCCTCTGCTGGTCACCCACAGCTTCCAGAGCCATGGGCCACCACAGTCCACACACTTCTCCTGGGATGTGCTTCCAAAATGCCACCCTTATCCCTAAACCTTCACATGCCCTAGGCTTCCAGTCCTCACCAGCATCTTCTGATCATGCCCACCAAGATCCAAAGCCAGAGGAAAGCCAGCCTTGCTGGCAGACCCTGTGGAGGCTCTGGGCTCAGAGGCACGACTCAGCGTCTCATGAACAGGATACTCTTGGAGCATCCTTCACCTGCATAAGCATCAGTCTATAGCACTGCAGGACAATAAGAGAAGCACAAGTTACCAAGTTACCCTCTTCTTTGGGCGGCTCAGCACCTAAGCAGCTCAGCCAGACAGTTCA
This sequence comes from Sitta carolinensis, assembly GCA_032173965.1. Lineage (NCBI taxonomy): Eukaryota > Metazoa > Chordata > Aves > Passeriformes > Sittidae > Sitta > Sitta carolinensis. The sequence goes on from CM063293.1 coordinate 3,886,271, forward strand.
CAGAAAACCAGCACTTCTGGTATTTTCTTCTCTTTTGGTAGGTTTGAGTGCACTTGGCTGAACAGAGTGCTGGGGAGGAGGCAGCTCCTTGGATACCTCCCCAGGCAGCTGCAGAGGGTGGGAGGGGACGGCAGGGACACAGAGCCTCCGACTCCATCTTTAGATCAGGAGTGGGATGGGAATGAAAATACCATGGGTATAATAACACATTTTTCCAGGTAAATCATAAGTTTTAGGGGGTTGCGAATACGGTCAACAGCCTTCCCCGCTTTCTGGAAGTGACAATACAACTTTATTTGCAGGAAACACATGGTTTTAGCACTATTTTCCTGCAAAACTTCATCCTTCCTCCAAAAACCAGGCCACTGTGGGCCATGCCCTCTCCCTCCCTGTGACTGATGCTTTTTGGGGCCAAGGTGAAGCCTTGCCCAGGCTCCAGGGGTGTGTACATAGCGTGCTGCCAATCTCACCCACAGTTCGTGCTCCTCTGCACCTACCAGACTCAGGATCAAATCCCTCATTAGTTTGCACACAACTTCCAAGGGCAGCTTATAGCCAATGTCCTAATTCATCAAGCAATTAATGGATCAAGCTTCACTACTTCAAAGAGTGAATTCTGGTATTTGCATGAACCTCAGGGCTTGGGACAAGCCCATGTGAGCTGCAGGCAAAAAGAGATCAGACCACAGAGCAATTTTCCCAGAAGATCAAGCAGACCTAAAGCCCAACGGTGTTAACAGACCTTGTGATGCTTTCCTTTCCTCACAAAGTTTTTGTCAAAAACATCCACAACACAAGTGCTGCATTTCTTCCTCAACTCTTATAAAAAGAAATCCCATAAACCAACCCAACCATGCAGAGCTGGACAAAGGTTTAACGTAAAGGGAAACAAAACCACAAAAGCACAACGTCTGGATAAGACCTTGCTGTGGGTCTTCACTCTATGTGAAGGGTCGTAGATGTCACAGGGATGAGCTGCAGCAAGCAACACAAGAAAGAGGAGCATACATGCCAGGGTGGGTTTGCCAAGAGTGTCTGAAGGCATTTGCTCAAGGACTGAGGGAACCCAGGCAGAGCCCAGCCTTCAAAATCTGAAATTTAATCCCAGGTGTCAGCTAGTGACCCTGGAGACAAGGGCTGAGGGGAGCTCACTTTTCCCTGGTACTTGCAGAGATCACCATGTTACTGGCTACAACCCAACCCCAAATTAATTCTCTAATTAATTAATTAGCAGCCGAGTGCCAGCAAGCATTAAAGCCTTTTCACCAATCCATGAGCTTTCTGAAGCCTGGGAACACATTGCTGCTCACAGGCATGCCAACACGGGGTTCAGCCCTACCCAAAGAACAAACACTTGGACAGCTTTTCTCACTCAACCCCCGGGGCAGGGTGAAGGCAGTGGGGGGAGTAACAGCAGGAGCAGAGCTCCTCATTGAAAACAGCATCGTGTACACTGAGATGGCCATTTGGGGGGTTTGCACCTCCACAAACACTCTGGGAGAGCGTCTCCTCCACCGCCAACGTGATCCAGGAGCAGTGGCAGCAACAGTTTCAGGAAGAACAGAAAATTACTGGGTGTAATTGAAACTGCAGGGAGGAGCTAGGAACATAAAATGTAATTATCTGCCGTGGAATGGAGCCAAGATTAGCGATCCTACTTCTGGTCATTTCAAGTTCCCATTAACTTCTCCATGTGCTGATGTTATCAGTTCTGTGCCTTAACTGTCTTCGAGATGCAGGACTTCCTCCTCTGGTCAGGGTCTCAAATCACTTTTACAGGAGGGGGTGAAGGGCCTGGAAGATGTCCCTCCCTAGATTCCCAGGTGGAAGGGGTAGGAGGATGCTCTAGCTGAACCAGTTGCTCCACTCTCCTCTCTAGGCACCAGTGGCTAAAAAAGACTAAGGTGCTTTTGTGGTGCTTGGGAAGACCAGAGTGGACATCGCAACAACTCAGAGACAGTCTTAACCATAACAGGTAAGACTGGGTGGATTTCAGACCATCTCAGCCTCCGTTCTCCTCTCCTTACACTCCATCTCAGAGGCTGCAGAATGCACCCAGTTCACATCCAAACAGCAGTGGGCATCCTCACATCCACCCCATGCTCAGCCCATTTTATAGTTGTGCATGCGGGCGCCTCTTATTGAGGCCCTGACACTTTCTTCCCCTGTATGATCCTCCTTGCAGCCTCACCATTTGGGAATGCAGGAGCTGCAGAACGTCCCTCATTAGCCTCATCTCCAGTCTGGCCAAGGCCTCCATCCACTGCAACAGGAGGAGCATGCTAGGTGGTGACTGGCACTTGCATGACCTCACCCTTGGACACCTTTGGGGAGCAGTGGGCACTGCTGGGGGTGCCCTAAACAACAGCCACACCTTGCTCTGCTCCTTGCATGAAACCAGCGTGAAATCAGTGTACACACATGAAATCCATGTCTTTGCCAAGAGGTGGAGGACACGGACTCCAGCCCTGCAGCTGGCCCCTGGAGGAACTTGGCTTTGGCAGTTTCTTAAAGGTTTTTTACAGATCTTTGAAAGCAAGCACCCCATCTTTTCTCTTTTTTAAGCAAGGAGAGAGCATGCACCCTTGGATCAGAAGACGCCTGCCCCCGCCAGCCCCCTTACCTCCACGAGGTGAGGTGTGGGGTTGAAGCCACACATGTTGCAGACCTGCTGCCGGCAGGTTGTGCAGGTGTTGTAGTTGGGGGGCTCACTGGAGCCCACGTTGATCTCCGCCTTGCAGAGGGGGCACTGAGACCCTTGCTTTCGGCACTTCCTTTGGCTTGACACCCTGCTCCGGTTTGCCCGGCTTCGCTGCCGGCGCGGCACCAGCCCGGCCCTGTGCCCCTGGGGCTTTGGGACCAGCCTCTTTGCTGGCATCACTGAAGACAATTTTTGGAGGCACTTTGCCAGGAGACTGCTGGCTTGGAGCAGGGGCCTCTGGCTGGACAGACATGAGTGTGCTGGCCTGGGTCAGGAGGGATGCCCCGAAGCCGAAGAGCTTCCCTGTGAGTCCCTCCTGGGGCTGCTCTGGTGCTCCAGCCCCAGGGGCTGGGCCAGCAGGCTTTGCCCCTGCATCTCCCGGCGTCTTTCTCTGCTCAGAGGGGGAAGGCTTGGCTTGCTGATGCTGCGGAGAGGACCTGGCCTGGTGCTGTGGGGAGGACCTGGCCTGGTGCTGCGGGGAGGACCTGGCTGCCTCCTGAGGTTTTGGCTGTCCTTGGCCGAGCGGTTCCCTCTGCGGCATTGTGGGCTGAGGTTTGGGTTGCTCTTGTGGCAGGGGGCGGGGGGCTGGTGGGGTCTTGTCTGCAGCCGGGGGTTGCGGGTGCTTGGCCGGGGACTGGGAGGGGGATGGCGAAGGGGAGTGCAGCTGCTGCTGGCTCTTGGAACGAGGAGCCGTGGTCATGTCCATCCCTAGCGCCCGCTGCATCTGGCAGTTCAAGCACAGCCACTCCTTCACCTGTGAGACAAGGAGGAGACATGGGCAGTGAGTGATGGGCAGGGACAGCTGCCTGCAGGCAGCCCCAGCACACCCTTACCTCCCCCCAAACAGACCCCACATAGCCACAGGAACCATCCATCAGCCCCTGAAAAACATTTTGGTACCATGATCTCCACTAGCAGTCAGGGCAAGCAGCCCCCATCTGTCACAGGTACCCACGGCACAGCACGCCAGCGTGAATGCCAGCTTTAATTAGCCTTGGTCTGCTTCCAAGGCTTCTGCTGTGAAGTGACTGCTTGCCATGAGGCTCTGCCTCTCCCAGGGGAAGAGGGGCCTTTCCCAGGGCTCATAGCTCCACCAACTCCACAAAGCCCATTTTTTCCCTCCTGCTTGGTGACCAGAGATATCGAAGAGAATAGCCAAGGCCAAAAGAGGAAACATCACTGTGCCATGCTCAGCACTTCCCGGGGCCTAGCAGAGATGGATTTTCTGGAATCAGTGCAGTGGTTGTGATATTCCACCTCAAAATTTGGCTCTGGAATGCAACAAGAGAGTGCAAAGAGTGCTGCTCCTTGCACAATGCATCTGCACTTCCAGGAAGGCAAAGGGCAGGCTGTGGAGCAAAGGGTTAATTTTCACTCTCACCACAATGAACTTCTGCATGCAAATGAAAAATAGAACAGTTCCCTGGCTAAGTGGTGATAAACGAAAGACTTTCCCCAGGAGAGATGTTCCCTGTGACACACTAATGTCTAAATTAAGTTAATTAAAGAGGCTGTAGAGCCTTTCCATATGAGGAATCACCAGGATGCTCAGCAGCTCCACAAGTATTAATATACAGCACAGTCAGCAGGACAGCCAGGTCTGCTTCCAAATGACTTCTCCAAGACAAGCAACTAAGCGGCAAAAAGGACCAGAACATTCCCACAAACCGGAGCAGCACCCAGGAGCAGCAGACGCAGAGCCTGGCAGGGGCAGCACCCAACAGCTGCTGGCTCTTGTGCTCTCTGGGGGCTGCACATCTCACAGGCCTGCAGCCACTGCACGAGGTGTGGATTTTCCTGCCTTTCATTCCAGAAGCCATCTCTTCATTCCAGTGTTATGGATCACCTCTAAGGCTCAGCATAATCCCTGCTGCAGAGACATTAATCACCTTGCCCAGTTCCACAGCTTCAGGTCTGCTTGGCCTTTTGGTCCTACAGTTGGAGGCATGAGTAATTCATAACCTGGTCACAAGGCTTTTTCCCCTACACTCCAACCACACAACAGGCATATTTCAACCTTTTTCTGTTCGCAGGAGTTGCCTGCAGAGATGCAGTTGGATGTTTTTGTAGGCCTCATGATGAGACATGTTGGCAAGTCCTCAAGAGGTGAGGCAGATAAGCCCTAAATCCCCTCCCCAGAAGGGTTCTCATAAAGGCCAGCCTTCCAATAACAAACTTTTAAAAACAGGAAATTCAGATCAGCTAGGAAAGATGGGTTCAAATTCACCTCCTGAGTGACACCTCCACCTGCCCACCGTGCCTGTTCTCGTCTCCACCCAGCACCTGCCAGGTGCCAAGGCTTGGCACTGCCTCCAGCAAAGCTCTCCCCATCACCTTACAAGCCTGGCTGCACATCAGCTCTACGCTTTTCCCAGACTTCCCTGCACTTGCTGAGCTCCCACGCCACTCTCTACACCAGCCTCCGCTTGAGTCCTTCACTTGGAGCTGAGGGAAAACAGCCTCAATTTTCCCCAGCAATTTTTTGCTACACTGTCGTTTCTCCAAGCTGTTCCAAAAGAGCCACAATTATATTTAGTTCCTGAAAATAGTACTTTAGTTTTTATAATTTCTTAGGGTCTTGCTGTCTCTCTTCTGACATCCAGAATTTCTTGCGTTATTTTTGCTTTCACACCCCCTGGAATTTCTTCCCACAGTTCTATTTCAAGAGAGTGTCTACCAAAATCCCATCAGCTTTGCCCACCATCCCCATCAGCTCAAATTAAGGGAGAGCCAATCCTTTCTATTCAGGGTCTTGTTCCCAGGATGCAAGAAATTCAAACCTTCCCTCTCCACATAATGTCCTTACCTGAATTTTAAGACCCTTAGTGAGGTGAGAACTGGGAGAAGAGGAGATCCACTCCTTCCCTGTGCCACACACAGTCCCCACTTTGCCCCTGGCCAAGGCTGCTCCAGGGAAACCCAGGCAGTGGAAGGCACTGTGGTCCCAGGGCCACAGGAGCCACGTTTGGCTCATGGACAAGCTATGACCAGGTCCACCAGGACCTGCCTCAGCTCAGGGCTGAAGAACAATGGGATCATTGTAACTTTCTCACTTTTCACAATGAACCTACAACCCAGATAGAAAAAAGCCAGGGGGTGTTTTAGATAGGATAGGAGCATCCAATTGCCCTTGGTGACTTGGTGAGGAACTGCTGAGGAACATCTATCCTGGGGAGCAGGAGAAAGCTGCAGGAAATACAGTGGGGCATGAGCTCCCAGAGCAAGCATTTGAAATGTAAATTGAGTTGGGATTATCACAAATTGCCTGGCTGGCCTCCACTGATGCAACCGATGACACACTGTGTGGGTTACAGAGATCAAAGACAACTTAAAGGATGCCGCAGGGAAGATAGCAAGGAGGAAGGGCTGAGTTGTCTTGCCAAAGATCCTTCCCCCAAGGAGGAGAAAGGAGAAGGGAAAAGCCTGGGTGATAAAGAAATAGTAGAAAAAAATAATTCTTTTCATACTCTTTTCCCCTATTTCTCTCTCCTGTTTTCTAGGCATCTTCCCCCTGCATGATGAATCTACAAGATAGAAGAAGCATTTAGAGGATGGTGATGCAAGTCAATGAAATAATCCCATTCCATCTATTTCTGTATCCTGTTTGCCCAGTTCTTCACCAAATCAAAAATTTCAGGAGTTGGATTAGTAAAGATTTACATCTAGACTCTTCCTAGAAAGGATAGGGGTCCATCACTGTGTGGAAATAGAGGAGCTGCTAATGAGACAGATATGATGGACATGCTGTAATCACTGTCCTGGAACATTTGGGAACAAGCAGGATAACACTTGTTATAAGGATGAAGCGTTTCCATCCCATTAGCAATCGAGAAGAACATTCAACAATATCTACCAGCACCAGAAGATATTTAAATTTGGCAGAACTGAATAATTTTGCATCCAAGAGCTCTAAGAGAACTAAGAAAACTGCTGTGTACTGATGTTCATTTTTAAGGGGAAATTTTAGGAGGCTGGAATAGTATTCTGCTTGAAGAAGGCAAAGGTATGGCCTGAAGGGGACATCTGTCCAAGGCAGAAAGAGAGTGCAGAGAACTGAAGGACACACAAATACGCCCATCAACATGGTTTTAGGAAAAATAGGTCACGGCGAAGCAAACCTGATTTTATTCTCTGCACATCTGATATTAGTAATGCACAGAAGCAATATCCTTGATGTCCAAAAGGTGTTTTGACCTAGCATTGTATGACATGCTGACAAAAATAAAAAGCACTACAGAATATGAATAGTAAATATGCTAAGTGGATTTCAGACTGGTTACCTGGCTGAGCTGGGGGCAATGAGAATTCATCATGCCAAGGTATCATCATCTCACTGCGGGCAGCACCACTTGCACACAGTGGATTTTGGTAAAACCACGGAATCAGAATGGTTTTGGTTGGAAGGGACGTTAAAGGTCATCTTGTTTCAGCCCCCCATATGTCAAGAATCGATGAAGATGAGTCTCTACTGCCTAGCAAACCTGAGCTCAGTCCATGCAGGAAGCCTGGAGCTGGAAGTAGGAAGGAGGAGGTGGCTCAGCCTCCTCTCCAGCACCAAGGGACTCCTTGCAGAGCCCTCCACGGTTCCACACCGACATTTTAAGGAGATTAGTAAAACACTGCGGGAGATACAGACCGGATCTGTAAGAGTGATTCCAGGGATGCAGAAAATGTCTGAAATGAGAGAATTGAAGAGGTTGATCCTTTTCGTTTATCAAAGAGAAGATTAAGAAGTGACTTGATTACGATATAGCAGCACATTCAGTGGAAACAATATCAGGTACTAAAAGGTTGTTAATTAGGCAGAAAAAGGCATAAAAAGGCATAATGACTGGAAGTGGAAGCCAAATATATTAAGCATCACTTTTAACAGCAGATGTTTCTAACCATTAAAACAAATTATACACATGCTGTTGGGCTCAGCAGAAGACTCAGGGAGGTAAAGCTTGCAGGCCTTTCATCTATAGGGTATTTTATGCCTGTTCTCATCTCACAAGCTTTGATAGCTTGAGCCATCCCATCCGTATGGACATTTGGAATGTTTGTATCAGATACCTGACCTGCCCCAGCCTGCACACAGTGCCCAACACACCCACAACCACAAGCCTTGCCATTCCTGCCAGAGAGCCCTCCAAGACCCCAGAATATTCCTCAAAGCCCCCTTCCAAATCTTATTATTCCCCAATGCCTGGGTAGGTCAGCAAGTGGTGGCGCTTGCTGGGTCACAGCTGCCAGATGTGTCTCCCCCCTCAACGCTGCCCTGTGAGCACCAGCCATTTGCAAATCCCATTAGGAATGAAAACTTTCCAGTCAGCGTTTTCTTTTAAAAAATTGCAGCAAGAATATCCACAGCACGTGCTGACTCTGCCCAGAGCAGATTTAAGCATTGGTAAGGATTATAAGTCAAATACAACACACACACACACACACACACACACACACACGCGCACACACACACATGTAAAATTACAGGCATGGTGAGCTAGATTGTGACCCTCTGCAGAGCATAAGGGGGACCAAGATCCAACCCTGTGCACTCTGGTTTCCAAACCATCTAGAAAAACATCAAGAAAAGCACACATTTAAAAAGGATCTGAAATGATAGACACAGCTTGAGTCTATAAGGCTTCTGCAGTTATTCTAACACCACCTATTTTAGGAGGCTATGTGAAAATAGCCCATCCCCAGTATTTGTTACCAGGAGATGTGAGGGAGTGTTGGTTATGTGCAGACTGTTTTGTTCCCCCAAGGTAAGACAATACAGCTCCAAAAGTATCTCAAGTATAGAATTCAGCCTTTGCAGTGGGCATAAGCTTTAAAATGAGCACTGTAAGCAGAAAAACATCGTAATTGAACATCCAAGATATTTTCATGCCAAAATTTAGGATTATAATAAAGAGTAATTCTGTCTTTGCTGAGGGTTGGTTATTTTGGACCGTTTGGAGGTCACCCAGGATGCTATCCTACTACAGAATAATAATAAAACTGAAAAGGAGAGACCATATTTAGATTACCATATTTATGACTTTGGAGACTTGAGATGGAATGGTTCCTCACCAGCTCTACCCATTTAGACCTCAGTGCAGCCAAAGCCATCGACCTTGCTAGCTACACCCCCCCTGTGTCAGAGGAGGCCACTGGGCTCAGTCCATCTGACCTGTTTTAAACAATTATTTTAAACTGAGAAGAATAGCTCCCAAGTCATCTTGAGTCCAGCATGATCAATCCCACCCAAAGGTGATAATTTTGGACAGGACAGAGAAAAGGAGCTTTGTTCAGCAAAAAATACAACACACACTCATCCTTTGGCATGAGACAAGATGTACAAGGAGCTGAAAAAAGAGAAACCAAGTTCATGGGAATTCAGAACAGAAAAGGAATGTGGGTTTCCTGTGAGTTGCTGAACAATGTAACAATCCTACAAAACTGGACATCCTGAAAAAAAACCCCAACCATGTCTGGGAAGAGCATAACAGGGCACCTCCCTCAGCAGCTCTTCAAATCCAAGAGCCCTGAGGGGGCCCCTTCCCCAGAGCCCACCCAGATGAAGCCACCCTCCAGCAGATGCACCCCAAGGCCACGGTCACAGCTCCCTCTGCCTTTTGCGGGCACCAGTATGAGTATAAAAATAACCCCAGCTGGAACTGGGTAATGAAGGTACTGTGTTAATCAGGCTAATAGAGACGCTCAACAGCAGGATCACTGACTGGATGGAGACAGGTTTCATTCACGGCTGCTACTGGCTTATCCTGGAGGAACACTGCAACAGCCTGGCCTCTTCTAAGAGCTGCCAGTGCCCTGCCTGACAGTGTCCTTAAGTGTCTTCAGCTCAGCAGCTCTCCTGCACATGAAGAACTGTTGTCTCACAAAATCAGCCAGTCAGCTAAACGTCCCTTCCATCCATGCCTCACAGATCCACTCCTGAGGAGCTCTCTGGGGGGCACGTCTCGTGTTTTACATTGTCACACTGAAATCTGCCCAAACCATGAACATACTCTGAAATCAAACAATATCCTCATCCAAAGGAAGAGGCAGTGCTACAAGGCAGCCCTTGGCTAGAGAACAGAGGAACAGCAAGTTGTGGGGAGCTGGGATACTGCTGGGAAGGCAGGTGGTGGGAATGGCTGCAGGAGAGCTGGGAAAGCTCAGCAAATCCTGGAGGAGCTGCTGATGCACAGAAAAAAACTAAAGACGTAGATCAGGTTTCCTACACCATCCCAGACTGGATGATGGAGCACATTATACACCTTTTTCTGAAGTTTTGGGTTTGTCTCATAGCAGAACTAAACTCTCTCTGGAAGTGTTTGAGGCAAAGGCTGGATGGGGCCCTGAGCAATCTTATCTAGTGGAAGGTATCCCTGCCCATGGCAGGGGGTTGGAACAAGGTATTTTGAAGGTCCCTTCCAACCCAAATCCTTCCATGATCCTGTTGCCAAGTTCTCCTACAGCAGTGCAGGGACAGTTTGCCATGGAGCTCGAGTGTGAAGGGTAGGAAAAGCAGCCCTGGTTTGTTTGGATGAGTGCACAGCCTACATGCAAATGCAAAAAGGAGCCTACAGAGCATCCTGTGGAGTCAGAGCCAGAGTCCAAGCTCAGGGGGACGGATAGCAGCAGGAGATGGAGTCTCCTCAGGTGCCTTGGGAGGACCATGAGCAGCCCAGGGTGCAGGAGCTGCCGTGTGCCCAGGGCCAGGCTGCATGTCAAGACATCACCAGAATTCACGCCTGCATCCAGGTGGAGAGGAGGCGGATGCAAACATGCAGGCAGCGTGGGCTGAAGCTTCCTGGTCCAAATCTAAAGCACAGTTTGAGAAGAATCCAGGGCTCCAGAGACAATGTGCAATTAGGAGTGTTTCAGCACTTAATTGACAGGGGAATTGGTCACTAAGGCACCAAGTCACTTGTGAAAAAGGCCACCTTATGCTCATCTTTATCTTCAAACATCTCAATATAAATAAAATCTAGTCCTTGGCACTCCTGCCCAGAAGGGGAAGCCACCAGAGCCGTCAGTAATCATCCTGCTAATGCTTGCCAGAAAATAATCAACTTGCTCGCTTGTTGGCGAGTGAGAGGAACCAACCCCCAAACTCATCTCCTTCTCTGCAAATAACAGATGGGAACCTGCGTTTGTCCAGAGAATCAAGCTGCAAAATAAGACAGTGCCATTTCATCCTATGAGTCACTTCTCAACCAGTTTCCTTTCTCTGGTTAGCTCTCCCTGAACCAACCCCAGGCTACTTGAGCACCTCTCCTCTCCCCAAAGGGCATCAGGCAGCACTGACCCCCATGAGACTCTGCAGTTTCACAGACGACCTCCAGCTCCTGCACCTCGCTGCTCGGTCCATCTTTCCCTGCCCCACGCCACCACGGACACAGGGATGAAGCAAGCTTTGCAACTAACCTCGATCTGCCGTCACAGGCAGGACGGTGCTCCCCGGCAGCATCCCCCATGGCTAGCTCCTCAGGAAGTCAGAGCATTCCCTCCTTCACTGCTTGCCCTTGCTGGCAGAGAGGAGCAGATGGGCAGAGGAAACCTTTGCAGCGCCAGAGCCAGCGCTGCTCCTCTGCTGCCCCGGAGCGCGGGTCCCCCGCCAAACAAGGCGCTGCCTAGCTAAGCAAGCCGGCAGTGCGGCTGCCCGAGGCAAAGGGACAAGTCCTTCCAGTTCATTAGGGAAGGTTTCTTGTGCGATTTGCTGCCTCACTAGCTCCTGTTTAGACAGCCTTTGTTCCTCATCCGCAGGGGCGCATGAAAGGTTTGGATGTCCGTACGTGCCGGGAGGATGCTGCTGCCTGGGCCGGGGCGGGGAGCACGGCGGAGAGCTCACCCCGGGCTTTAACCTGCCGAGCTCTGCACGCCGAGGTGCTCTAAGTGCAGCCCCAGGTCCCTCTCGCTCCGTAATGCGGGACTTCCACGGGAGCCCTCTCGGCCAAGGCGAGCCTAATGGCTTGCTTTGCCTTTTTCTGCTGCTGCTCCCTTGCCCTGCCGCCAGCCGAAGGACGGACGTCCTGAGTAACAGGAGCCTCCGGTCCTGCTCACTCATTGTCTCCTGCAGAACTAAAATAGAAGCCTGGGAGGGAGCAGAGGAGCTCAAAACTTTCCATTCCCTGGTAGTCCTGCCCAAAGAAGAGGAAACATCAGGCCACAGGGCTCCTCGGGGTGTCATGTGCAGCAGCGATGCAATTCACAGCTATAATGCTATAAAGAGCACAGACTGCTTCCAGTAAATAGACTTGTAACAGATTAATTTAAAAGCGGCCCAGTTTCCTACTAGTAACACAGAATAAAATCATCCATTTAATGCATGGCTCGCATTTATTCAGCTCTAAGTGGTCCCTGTTGTAGCCTTGCTCATGAGCTTTCAGCTCCTTAGGGAACCCTCCTGGACAACTTACTGCAATGGGAGATAATGGCTGTAGCTCAGGGACTAAACTAAACACTCTTGAATATTTAAAGCTCCTTTCACCCTCAAACTTTGCATTGGAAGCATCAACACCTGAGTATAGCACAGCAGTGATGAGGGCAGAGTGGAGTGCGATCCTCTGACCCACATGTCTAGGATGGAAGGTTTTCAACCCTAAAACCAATTCTGATGCTGGCATAAACAGCCCAAAATGTTTTCAGAGACAGGGTTGCAGACCTGATGTTACAGCCTCACAATTCCTCGAGACTGAAGGAGCCAAGTTAAGTCTAATTTATCCTGGGCTAGTGTGTATTTATGAGTGAAGCCACTAGAATGAAAAACTTGTGCGAACGAACTCATCATAGTGGATCAGTGCATCAAAGCAGAGTGTACCTTCTGCCTTTCTTTTTTCTTGTTCTTGTTATTCTGGATTAAATATGTAACAAATGTTCTTGCAAAATTTAGGGCCTGAAGACAGACAAGCCACTGTACAATCTTTTTACATACCTAAACAGACTTAATTGCTCAATTATTCCAGATAAACACGATAAGTTGTCTGTCATGAATAATTTATAATCCAGCTAGCCACACAATCTGTGAAACACAAATCTATGGCTGCAGCAAAAGAAATGCAAGCAGATGCCATGATCCCAAGACACCTAAATGCTGGCCAAAGGCTGCCCAGGGCAGGTTTGGTCTTCCACAAAACCCTTTGGACAGCCTGGACCTTCATTTAGGTTATTGTGTTGCTGAGAGGATGCATTATTGACAGATAAAATAGGCACAAAAAGTATGGGTGTGCACCTTGGAGGAGACAGGCACAGCACATCCCCCCTCCTGCTGATGATCTGGACATGGCTGGGTGTTCCTGGGAGCTGGTTTCCCCAGGAGTTGCATCAGGTGATGGTGAAGAGCTGAAGAGCTGCAGTGAGGCACAGAAGGATGCAGTGCTGGAGGCCACAGGGCCCGCCACAAGGGACAACACTCAGATTGCCAAGGAAGAGGTAAGGGAAGGAGCACTGCCAGGGGGAGGAAAGGTCCCACCAGCCAGAACTTCCCATGCTTAAATAGGAGAGACCCAAGAAAGCAACCTGGAAGGAGTCCAGAGGGAGGATTAATCCTAAACCCATGACAAAGCCATCCCAGGCAGCTCCCTTCCCATGGCAGAGGGGCAGGTACCAGCTTCTGGCTCCAGTGACCCCAGAGGCTTTCCCACAGGGCTCAGGGCCTTACCACAAACCTTGAGCCTCTTAATGACTCTCTGAGAAGCAGAGGAGAGGCACTGGGTAGATTTCCTCCAGCCTGGGCACCCCTACCCAGAAATAGCTTGTCCAGTCACCTATTTTAAATAAATTAGAATAGGTTTTTTGTGTTGGAATTCCTATCCCCATCCAAATACATCTGGACATCCAAATATGCCTGGCATAATGACATAAGTCATCATCTATTAAATAAAATTTACACAAGAATCTGCAAACAATTAGAATTTGCATAGATACCTGTAAAGCCACATGACTTTTAATTGGGTTTTTATAGGTATTATGTAGCCTTGAATAAAGGAGCTACTTCACTGCCAGACAGTCTACGAGAGCAACCACCCTCTCATTAAAAAAAAAATAAATAAATAAAAGCTAGTTGCAAAGCAAGATTAAAATTGGTCATTCAAACCATGATTTGATGAGAGCTGGAGTTGTTCAGCCTAGAAAGAGAAGGCTCTGGGGAGCCCTTAGAAACCCTTCTAGTACCTGAAGGGTCTACAAGAGAGCTGGAGAGGGACCTTTTGCAAGGACATGGAGTGACAGAAAAACAGGGAACAGCTTCACACTGACAAGAGAGCGGGAATAGAGAGGATATTGGGAAAAAAATTCATCATGCTGAGGGTGGTGAGGCACTGAAACAGGATGCCCAGGGAAGTTGTGAATTTCTCATCCCTGGACATGTTCAAAGACAGGCTGGATGGAGCTTGGAGAAACCTGGTTTAGTGGAAGGTATCCCTGCTGGGGTACCTGATGAGCTTTAGGGTTCCTTCCAACCTAAACCATTCTGGGATTCTAGTCTATGATATTTTGTTTGCTGAGCTCAAGTCATCATTGTCATGGAGATCTAAACCAATACACCATAAAGGTGAATAAACTCTTAATGAAAAAGAATCCTGCTACTTGAAAGATTGTCTTTTCTGTCACAACCCAAGCCAAAATTTGAAATGACCCCATTCAGGAGCTTCTGGCAGCCTTCCTGAATGGGGACCCAGAGGATTACCATAGAGCAATGGTAATTACTTAGGACCCCTTAGCACAACTGAAAACCCTGGGCGAACTTACAACAAAAGCCAGTTTAGCTCAGCTCAAATAAAGAGTCAAGTCCTCAACTGCAAGACTAGAAACTGCTACAAAAGAGAAAAACATTCCAATAGAAATCACTCAGGTGAAACACCAAAAGCATTGCAGAAGCAAATGCCCTTCTAGGGCTTCTTAGCTTTCCTTTGAAAGATCTCCAACAAGCAGCACATAGGCAGTGCCAGCTGCAGTGCTCCAGGTCCATCCAGACAGCAAGAAAACTACAGAGGAGCAAACTGCACACTTCAAGCTGATTTCACCCTGCTTTGATTTGCTCCAATGCCAATCAGAAACCACTTCTGAAGAGAAACAATAAATCTTGCCATCATGCCCTGGCTGCAAAGCCAGGGGACTCGTGTAATTACCAGCCACGGGACTGACTCTGATGACCTACAGGGCATTTTTTGCAGGTGAGAGAGCAGCAGTGCTCACAGCTCCCCCCGCTTTCAGAGCTTCAGCTGGAGAGATCTTGCCTCTGATTTTCAAGTATCATGCATCAAAATATCCAGCTGAACAGTGGGAGCCACGCTGACTGCAAGCAATCAGCCCCAAACTGCCTCAAACTGGGCAGAGAAGGCATGGATTGGCCAGCAAGGGGGAAGCAGCAGGATCCACGCACCAGGAGGGAAAAACATTTGATATCCAAATAAACACCACCTTCCCATACGCTTTTATCTGCCCACAGCCTTGTCTGTTGGCGTGGGCTGACTCCTGGCACACTGCAGAGAAAGCAAAGGAGGAGCAGGTCTGAAGCACGGGATGCAGCAGGCATTGGGATGCAGCTCTGTGGTGCACAGTGACCTGCTCCCACAGGGAGAGGGTCTTGCCATGCCAAGAACTTTGCTTCCCAGTAGGATGCAGGCTGGATAGCACTGGACAAGTGACTGCAGCTGGGAGACATGGGAAAAGGTGTTGGATGGAGGAGAAGGGTGACTTGGGGTAAGCTTGAGCTGGACAAAATCATTAGAAATACTGAAGCTTTCAGTTTTTACTGTAAGAGTGACATTGCCCGATTTTGGCTCTTGGTTGGGTGCCATAACTTGGAGGTCCCTCAGTGCAGTGGAGCTCTTCAGAGCCCTCCAAATAACATATCCTTCAAAACCATCAGATCATGAGACTTTTTTGGGCAGAACTGCAAAAAACTTTACACCCAGGATCTTCATAAAGCATTATTAATCCAACATGCCCCCCTGGTATCAAAAGGCATTTAACACCTGGAATTAGTTGTGGAAAAGAGTATTTCAGAAATTGCTGGTATTTTTTTTCCCTTCCTAATTCAATAAAGCAATAACAATTGTCTGCTGAAAGCAAGTAGTCAGATCCCAGAAGCAGCTCAAAGACAGATGGCAGCAGCAGCATGCCTGTTTGGGGATGGTTCTCAAAGCACTCTCCAATTTGAAAGCCACAATCACATCAGCTGGAAAATTAATATGGCAGGTCACAACATAAGGTAGAGTGTGTAAAAATAAATTTCAGGGCTGGCTTGGCCCAGCATCTCCATACTGACTTGGTACTCCAAGAAAAATCAGGATTCATGTCCCAATCTGCCAAAGGTCCCTTGAGCAGGCTGCTGAGGACTAGATGACAGCACCATGCATGAGTACAAGGGCTCACTTTAACTGGGCTTCACCTTTTGGGATGGATCCCAGCACTGCTGGTCTCACACTAACATACTGTGTGCTCTGTCAAATACTGAGGGTATTTTCTTTTCTTAAGCTTGAAACAGTTTGCAATACATAGAGTATGTGGGCAAAACAGAGGCAGGTGAGCCCAAGGACAGACCTCTCCTACAATAAGTATGCTCCCTATTTCAGAGGAATCTAGAAATACGGGTAATTCAACCCTTTCTCAGATCCCCAGAGTAATTTTAACACAGACCACTAGTTTTTAGCCAGACCTCTCCACCAGACCTGGTATTTTATCTAGTGGGCATCATACGGAGAACAGAGGCTCTCAGGGGGAAAGGGCAGCAAGCAGTGCCTACCAGGAGATCAGGACAGACATTGTGGGGAGAAAGGGCAACATGGTATGCCTGAGAGAACAGGAGGGGCTGAACAGAACCAGTGAGCAGCTCGGAGCCATGACAAAGCTGTTTTTGGAGGAACCTCATACTCAGGGAGTCACAGGGACAAGGTCTTTACAACTTCTAGGGTATTCTGCAATTAGAGGGAAAAAAAAATCCCCAAACTAAAATCCCAATGGGAGCTCCCACTCCTCGGTCTAAGCCCAGCAGTGCCCCACTCCATCGCACCCAGCTGGGTGCTGCACCACACGTGCAGCCCTATATGTTTGCGTCCTTAGCAAGTTTTTAATGGGGAACGCTTGCTGATCCTGCAATTCCTGCAAAGCTGAGCTACAAGCTCATTTGCTCTTTGGGGACAGGGCTTCAAATAGCTGCTGGCTTGTGGCAATTAAAACGGGCAGAGCACTGCCACCGACTCCGGCAGTCCGCGCTGTGACTGATGCAAGCACCGGCTGGAGCGCTCTGATAAGGATGTTGGGTGATTCACAATAATCTAGGCTTTGCTGAACAGATGAGCCTGAGTGTTTGTGCTTCTCTTTCTGTCTAATGGGAATACTGCTTTGTGCTCATCGGAAAGGGGAGAGGGCGGCTGGAGGGAGGAGGGCACCAGAACTTCCTCTCCACAAGACTGATGGGCACATCTTTCCTCCCTGCCACTCAGGTCTTTTCCTTCCTTCCATGGAGGTCTCCAACTTGAGGGTCTGGCCAGTCTGCCCCCTCAGCTTGGACATAGCATGGGGGTGGCAGAAGAGCAGGGGAGGGAACAAAAAGTCAACGTTAAAACTGCTCATCCTGAAGGTTCTTTGCAAGGCTGCTGCATGAGCAGCTGGGCTCGATTAAGATACAGGAGATGGGATCAAAGTAGGCAGGGCAGGGAGCAGGAGAGGAAAGGGAGGGACACATTTGTTCAGTCTATAAAAACAACTTCTAGCTGGTCTAGTGCTGTGTTATGTACATGCCTTAACTCCTTCTGACAAACCTTTAGTCTCACCAGCCTGCTGTTTAGTCTACTCCCATTCCATTAAGATCACATCTTGCCCCCTGGATTTCCAGAGACATTCCATCAATTTGGCTTTGATTTACACAGAGCAGAAAGCCATGCCACCAGCACAGCCTATTTACAACATAAACTGACTCCAGAATGGAAACATCCCCCTTTTGGCTGTCCTTGATCAAAAGGTTTGCAGCTGAGATAAAACACCATCTCAGTCAGAGTTAAAATAATCAGTTTTCATAGTCCATCAGCACCATACCCCTCAGATCTGGGCTGTCCAGGAACACAGCTGCATAACATGTCTCCAAAAAGAGCTGGGTATGGCAGAAGGGTGAGGTCTGGGAGCAAGGCTTGAATTAAGACGGTGAGAAATACCTCTGCAGGCATGAACTGCTGTTCCACAGACACCTCACTGCATTCACAGGGCTGCTTTCAGCAAACTCTGAGGCTTTTCAGTCCATCACACTATGTAAATCCCTTTTTAGCATCTAAATGTGACCATGACCAAGAGACAGACAAGAAACAAGGTCAGGAAGAAGCAAGATGGTTTATTGTGGTGGGAGCCCACACAGCTCTACAAATACCACTGTGGTGATCAGCTAAATTCAGATTACAAGAAACACTGACAAGATGCCACCACCTCTGTCTTTAATGACCAGACAGACCTTGCAAGTCACTACCATTCAAGGTGAGAAGAGCCATGTCACAATATCTCCTCCTTCACTGAGGTTCTCCCACTGGACACCCCTTGCTGCAGCAGAGATGCAGACCCTGGGACAGCCCCGTAGGGGTGGGTGCAGACTGGGTGCCAACGTGTAGCGTTTGACACCCTCCATTACAACCACCCTGCTCTCTGGAGCTTGTAGAAAGACCGTAAATAGGAATGAATTCAGCTAGGATTAACTGAATCCCCATCAAAGCACTGAAAGCTCTTGAAGTTTCCTCCTAAGCGCTCCCCGAGGCAGCGCAGCGTTCCGGCAGCAAACACACATCGCAAAGCAGAGCGCACAGCGAGGGCTGCGCAGCGCCGGCTCTCGGGGCTGCTGCCTGTGTGTGCACCCAGCGGGAGCCGAGGGACACTCGGACACAGCGATTTCACACACTCGGCCGCTAGGAAAACCGGGAGCAGCATCTGTGTGAGCAAAGCAGCCCCATCCACCACCATGGGCTGTACGGGATCTTATCCCTCTGTGCCCGGGGACGTTCCGGGGGAGGGAAGGAGCGCAAGCAGCCGCCTCAGCAAAGCTCTCAAAAACACAGGGAGCCTTTGACTCGGTACCCTGCTCCACTATGGAAAGCTTGACAGCCGCTTCCGATCCTCAGCCGGCTTTTCTTTTTAATGATAAAGTGATCTGGGAGTTGAAAGCCAGAGGGAAACCGTGTCTCATCCAAGCAAACAGCTTGTTGTAACTCAATGTACCGAGGGAAGGGCGGCGCGGCGGCTCAGCCCGCGCGGCTTGCTGGGCTCGGCATTCAGCGAGCGGCAGCAGACGCCAAGCAGAAAGGAGGCCGCTTCCCATCCCTCGGGAGGACTCCTCTGCACTTGCAGTTGTTTTAATTATCCCTCTGCACCGCAGCATCGCTCCAGCCTGCGGGAAGCCACGCTCTGCCGTGCCCTCCGAACTACTAAAATATCACCGCAGCCCCACCTGTGTCCCGCAGCCGCGGCTCGGCCGAACCAGCGCCAGCGGAGAGGACCCACCCCGAGCAACACCAGCCCCTGAGTCACCAGCAACCGGTGAGCCAAGAGCCTTTCTGACATTTTCTGCCAGCGAATTTTGCATTATTTGAATCAACCACGCAGAGCACAGCAAAAGGCGGCACATTGGGAGAAACAGCCAGAATTACTCATGAGCTTTTTCTTTTCACGGGCTCTAAGTGAAATTGTGATCTGTCAAACGGATGAGTCGCACGTCGTTGTGGATGGCTGGGAGAAGCTCCTGCTCAAAAGGAGCCAAGAAGGCAAATAAGCCAAGTAGAAAGGCTCAGCAAGAGCAAGTGCTACTCTCCAGCTTCATATGAGTTGTTTCATTCAGTGTTAATCACCCCATTAAAAAACTAAAGTCCACCAAGGGATAACAGACACATCCTTCACTGCAACGCTGCAGATACAGGATGGAACACCTGGTGAAGGGATAAAGAGATTCAGAGGTGAAGGCAACAATGAGGAAGGGCTAAAACATGGCAAATATACATACACATACAACCTGTTGGTTCAGGGTGATAAATCCCATGTTCCTATCATTTTTTTCTCACCATAAAAAATCCACAGAATATTCACTGCAGCCACAAAGAGCAGATTTTTAGTGTCCAGCTCACAGGGTTCTCTTGAGGAGAGCTGTAGGGCAGAAAGCACTGGTCCCACCTGCCTGTGGGGCAGATGCTGACCTCAGACACTGGGATGGAGCAGCACTGGGGCAGCAGATGAGGCCAAGCATCCCTGCCCAGGCAGCTGCAGCCCAAATTGCTGTATCCTTAGGAGAAGGCAGCAGGCATGCCAAGCCCCAGCTCCTGCAAACAGCATCACCCACTGCACATGCGGGTCACTGCTGGCTGAGGCTCTGCTAAAAACAAAGAAAAAACTGGAATAAAACACTCATCTCACTCCTATTGCACAGCATGATCCAATGGAAAATTTCTCCCAGATCTGCAACGTAATGCTAACGACAGATTTATTTTTACAGCTATATGGTGAAAGAGGGTGATCTCAAAAGACAAATAATTCTAAAATGGGCAACTTGACTCAGCAACACTGAATATAGGGTCTGGCTGAATATAGGGTACAGCCTACCACGTACACACACAAAAAGTTGTCTAACACCACAGCAGAACAAAAACACTGCTTGCCCAAGGGTGTCTGGGGGTTTGATCTGATCACAGGAGGAAAAAACACCTCTAAACTTGCTGAAAGGTGCACACAAGGAAGGACAACTGCTGACAGAGCCAGCCCCACCTGCCCAGCTATCCACAAACACCACAAGCATGACACCAGTGTGAAATGCCTCAAGGGATGCCAGAACAGAGAAACATTTATTTTTCAGACCTAACACCCATTCTTTAAAATGAGAGGGAACTGTAACCTCTAAAGAGAGCCTTGTGTTTATCCATGAGCACAACAATACAGATGCAGGACCACACATGTGCCAATGGCTGGGGCTGGAGGTGCTTCATGACCAGGAAAACAAACACTTGTTGAGGCCCCAAGGGATGGAGAAAACCTTGTTAGCTTTGCCTTGTTCAGCAAGAGAAGAGACTCTGTAAATGTAATGTCACAGTCACAGCTTATCCTCTGCCATCCCTCCCATTGCAAAGAGCTACATCCAACATGGAGCTGATGCACCCAGAGGAAACTTAGAAATTTAGGAAATGCCATGCCAGCATGGCCCCATGGCTTCTCAATAAAGATCTGAAGAGGTAAAAAAGACTTTGGTTACTTGAAAAGGCAGGTAGAAACAAGGGAGATCAAACTTCTCACAAAACTCATGTTTAATGAGTTTAATGTTATCTATCAGCAAGTAGATCCCTGTTTTCATCCAGTCCTTCAGTGCTCAGCCCTGGGTAAAAGCACTGATGCCAACAGGGATTCTACCCACACTTGCACAGCATCAGAGACCTATAAATGTTTGGATGTTGAATGAACGACAGGAGAGGAGATGGATGAGAGGAAGAGACAGGGATTCACTGCCACTAATGACAACCATTGGTTTAATGCAGAACTAATAACACCCCCAGCATGCCAGGCACAGCCCTTGGCTTGCAGGGTTTCTGAACCAGTAGTCACTAGCCAAGCCAAAGCCTCCTTCTGGGTAACTACGTTAGACTGGGCCCCTGTAACTCACAAATATGCTGGGGTTTACTGAAAATTGGACACCAACACAGTGCAATGTGTAAAATTGGGACAATGAACCAAATGAGAAATGGGGTCCTTCAAAAGCAGACTATGAACAGCTTCACAATTTCAGTATTTCAGGGTTTTTCAGTCATTTGCTAAATGACTGAGGTGATGCTGTGAGCAGGCACCACTCTCAACAGTACAGCCAGGTTGGAAAAGGCTTTGGACCACAGATGTTTTCCAGTGCCAATAAGCCCCGTTCCTGCCACCAGAGATACTCTGCATTGTGTCACCCTTCAGCTTCCCCAACTTCTTTATTCCACTTTACCCAATTTTTCTTATACTACTGAGCAGAAAACCATCTGTTGTGAGGTTATGACAGGATAAACACAGCCCTACACAATGCTCACATTATTTCAGTCTCATCTCCGCAGCTGATGGTCTATTTTCCAATAATACAATTTAAACATCTACCTAAAAACTTTAAATTATTTTTGTGGCTAACTGTTCTTGCTACAAATAACTCAAGAACTCCTGAGAATCTTCTTTTCCTGTCTAACAACCCTGACCACTGTTGGGAAACCAACCAGCAAGTTTTTTTAATCCTCCTTGAGACTTTTTACGTTTCACTTGCTGAAGGTCTGTGATCAAAGGTTTGTGATGAGCTCACATGGCACAGAGCTCACAGGGAACCGAATTGCTCTCAAATACTTTAAATATTTCATAATTCATTATATTCATAGCATAAGAAGTACAAAGAACCTCTTCAATCTCCCTAAGTGAAGCTAAAAACATGGGGCAGAACTGAAGTTTAACAATTATAAGTCATAAAAACAGCCACAAATACAGCAAATAAAATCAAAATGGCGTGGGGACAAAAGCAGGGCCTTTGAAAAGAAAGTAATTTGCTAAAGAACACATATGCATAAACATGTTTCTTTTATTCAGGGTGGTGCATCTCAATACTTATGAAACTGCCTCTAATAAACACTACTTCAAATTGAAAAAAGCACAATAGAAATGGAAGTCAGACGAGAATGGTTTCCTATAATCCCAAGTGGTTCCAAGGAGACCTATTAGGCAGCCAGGCATTTTGAGTTTCATTTCAGCTCCAACTAAAGCACATGTTTTAATGCTGTGCTGCTGCTCTTGATTAAAATCAAACTCAAGTTCCTTGTGTTTTTGGTTTAGTGCTTAGGATGGTGGGAAAACAAATTAAAAGAAACCCAACAAATTTTAAGAGAAGACTGAAGAAGAAATTAATTTATCAAATTAGCAATGTGCAGCGGCACTTCAAAACCCCAGAGAAGCAGAAAGGATGCCTGCAGGTTACTCCTTATGATACCAAACAGAGCAAATCCAATCAGATGAACAGGCTGCTGGATCAGTCAGGCAAAAGCCACAGGAGCGGCAGAACAAAGTGAAAGATGTATAAAAAGAGGATTTTCTAAACTTATTGTACTGGTTTGAAACTGAGCTATTCCCCCGGAGCAGATGACAGCATCACTGGTATGGGCCTGCAGAATAAGCTGTCCAAAAAACCCTCAAAGACAACACAGAGGAAAAGTAGAAAAAAGTTTTAATGAGAAATTAAAAACCAAATTAGAATGTGAAAGCTGCAATGTTGCACTTAAAATAACACATCTCCATTCAAAAACCTATTTCCTGCATAACACTGTAAACAAACTGCTAGATTCTAGCACGTTATTTCAAAACTTGTTGTCTTTAATGCCATCATTGCTCTCTGCTTGATAATTCCCTTTCCTTGCTTAAAATAACAGTCTATGGCAAGAGCACTGACCTTCAGGAATAAGTGAATGAACAAGGAAAGCAGCCCACCAGCACACGACCAAATTGAAAATGATGACAGCAGCTATTTCAGGGCACGGGGATGAACAGAGGGAACAATATAATTATCTACACGTAAAATATGAGTGACACCAGCAGCAGACAGGAACTTCTGCTTGCCCAGTCTTGTGAAACATGAACGAGCTGCTGCTCAAAGGAATAAACAGACAATGAAACAAAAACCCAAAAAGAGATTTTGTTTTTCTCAGCAAGCGACCAACTCAAGATGCCACAGAGGCCGATTGCCTCGTCAGCACAGAAATTCATGACTTGCTTTTAAGATAAAATGACCATCAAGCCACACAAAAAAGAATAAAATAACAGCCAAAGAAAAACAGTATTTCAAAGGGAATTATGTGCTTCTGAGCAGAAGGTATCACTGAAGTACAAAGTGAAGGGTTTCATTAGGTGGTGCAGTTAACCCTCCTCTGAAAAATCTGCTCTTGGAGATGTAAGTGGCAAGATAGGGCTTGATGGACTACAGCTCACACACTAAGTCTATTATTTTCTTTAAATATATAATATACAGAAAGCTATTTTATATATGGATATATATACAAGTAAAAGAGTAATGAAAACAAAGTGTTTATGTAAGATTTATACCCCAACTCTCAAAACAGTTTGAGAGATCATTATGCCAAAACAGCCCTGAGGCTCCCACCTCACCATGCCAGTGGTTTCTGGCAGTTCCACAGATTGCACAGGAGAGGATGTACCAAGCAAAACACAATTTTGGTTTTCTCAAGTTTTATTTTCTTAGAAAATGTGATATTTTTGATTATTTAATCCTGCTAGAGAACCTTGAAAGCAGAAAGAAGTCACAAATTCGTATCTACTGCAGCACAAAGTGGCAGTATCAACCATACAGATGAAAGTATATCCATAAGGAAATGCAAATAGAAAATACCACACCTCATAAGCAATGCTGTGCAGTGGCCCTGCTGGGTTGGAGGGACCAGACTGGGTGGAGGATTTCCCTGTGAGGGGAGGCAGTGGAGCAGCTGGGCCCAGATGCCCACTCTTGGAAGGTTCCAGGACCCAATGGGGTACGGCCTGGAGATCCCTTCCCTGCTTGCTGCTTTGAGCAGAGGTTGGAACAGGTAACCTCCAGAGAGCCTTCCCAGCTCCCACCATCAAAATATCCCAGCTGCCTCCATTACCCCAGTAACAGCACCAGGATGCTTCAGGCACCTCGCTGTGTGACTCTGGAATAGCAACACAAGGAATGATGTTGAGGAAAATGAGTCACACTTCCAACAAGGCAGCAACCACTGCTGCTCCCCCAGCCAGCCCATCACACAGGCTGCCAACACGAGCTGCAAACACTTCTCTTGGACAACTGTTTTCATCCCCCAGCTCCCACAACGACCTACTTACAAGTCATAAGGTTGCTTGCTGCTGAAATGCATATTAATCTCAGGACAGACAAAAAAACCCAACATCTTTTTCCATTTCGGGTCCGATTGTTTTTGATTTGATGTTTAAAAATGCACCGCAGTCAAATGCATTTCTGAGGGCACAGAGACCTAGAGATGTCAAGAGCAAAATGGCCTAGAGCTGCTAAGCAAAGTCTCTGTGCATACACATATTTTAACACTGGTATCTGCAAGAGAGACATAGGGTAGAGCCCACTGTGGGTAAGCTCTTGGGGAAAAGCAGAAGAGACAAGATCAGACACTGAGAAATTGTTGCATTTTTCCTTTGTTATTTCCTTGTTAACTGATCCTATTCAGAGTAACTAGACAACTTTCAAGGCAATGCTTGGACACCAAATTAATGTTTGGCAAGTCTAATTAAAAAGGAAACTTACAAGAGAAACAGAAAGGTGGCCCATGGCATTTCTTTGCAGGAGCCTGAATTTCCAGCTCAGGGCCCTTTATTTAGATCTGAGACCTTATTCAGACCTTTGCAGGGGAAAATACCTGTGAAGTAATATCAGGAACCAGCTAATTATGCAACATTATAGCAGGGGTATCTCCTTCATGGGGCAAGACTATTTAAAAGGGCATGTAGTGACAGGACAGGGGGGAATGAGTTTAAATTCAACGAGACTACGTTTAGACTAGATAACAGGAAAAAAATATTTACTGTGAGTGTAGTGAGGCACTGGAAAAGGTTGCCCAGGGAAGTTGTGAATGTCACATCCCTGGAAGTGTTCAGTGCCAGGCTGGATAGGGCTTGGAGCAACCTGGTCTAGTGGAAGGTGTCCCTGCCCATGGCAAGAGGCTGGAACTAGGTGATCTTCAAGGTCCCTTCCAACCCAAACCATTCCATAACTCGATGATTCCTTCCATCAGGAAAAAGGACTGGAAGGCAGGATTTCCTCAAACAATGATGTTTAAACACCACTGTGTCTAGGGTCAGGAGCAAGCACTGCATGCTTACCACAGAATAGCTACTGGCAGTAAATCCTTCTTATCAAGCACTGGAGTGGCACAGTTGCTTTCCAAAGCGTGGCTTTAAGTTTCTGTTTTAAGCTTAAGACTAGAAACTCCTGTGGTTTGGCTCTTAACAGCTGCAAAACCCATCCAATCACTTCCCACCCTGTGTGGAGATCTGTGACCTGAGAGATTGGCACAGGGAGCCCCTCACCTCAGCCAGCCCCAGCACGCACCTCCCCCAGAGCATCCCTTTCACACATCCCCCAGAGCACTCAGCCCCAGCACTGCTGCATGCTGTGCACGACTCCTGGCACCTCCCTCCCACCGCTCCTGGAACCCAGCAGAACCACCAGAACCTGCTCTGGGGCAGGGGCTGAGACACTCCACACCTCAGCAGCCCTTCTGCTCCCCTCCTTGCTCTCAAGTCCTTTGACTCCAGGACAATTTTGAGAATGGAGACTTCAGCTAAGTGTTCTGGCATCTCAACAGCAGAGACTGAGCCCTGGTAACCTACCAATCCTTTTCAACTAATTTATCTCCCCCACTTCATCAAAGCTCACATTATCATAATTATTCCCTTATTACCAGCAGAAGCCTTGCTCCTGGTCAATGCTTTGCAGCTGCCAAAAGCAAAGACGCAACTTTTGTGCTTGCAGAAAGCAAGAACCCACCCAAATCAACCAGGAGGGCTGCATGAGGAAGAGAAGGCATTACCTGTGTAAGGTGTGGGTTGGGGTTGAAGCCACACTGGTTGCAGACCTTGCTGTGACACTGAGTGCAGGCATTGAAGTTAGGCTGGCCGGGGGAGGAGGTGAGCTCTGTCGTCTTGCAGATGGGGCAGAGGGTGCTGCTGGGGAGGGGGGCGATCTGCGGGACGGAGTAGGGAGAGGTAGGGGTGCTGCCGCGGTCCGGGGACACCGAGGGAGACCTCCCTGAGCTCTGGCTCCTGGCGTCCACCTGCAGCGTCCTCCGCGGCCCCTCCGCCGCCGGCGCGGGCTGGCCCCGGCCCCGCATCTCCCGCGGGCTCTGGGAGCTGGGCGCAGGCTGTGCCAGGGAGGGCGATGCTGACCGCTGGCCCGTGGCCTGGTCCAGCTGCTCCAGTCTCCTCAGCGTGCTGAAACACCATCAAAACACACAGAATAAGCCCGGGTTTCAAACATTTGTATGCTAGTCAATGTAGACAACTGCTACAGCACCCTCTCCCCCTCAACATCCCAGCTCAGCCAAGAAGGCATAGCAAAACTCCAGTGCAAACCAGGGAAATTGCTCAGATCAGCAGAAGGACACACTTTACCTTATGAAACAAGGCGCGATTTCAGCTTTCTCTTACATAACCCAGAGGCAGAGATGTAATTGAATTATTCGCTGTATTCTGAGTTGAACTTTAGTCAGAAAGTTGCACATAAAAATGTGCATGAGAAGTTTGGGAAGCTCAGCCTCCTGCCAGTGAGGACTCCCAGCACATCTCCAGCACAAACTCACTGGAAGATGCAGCAGTGACTCTGCTTTGCAGACTGCAGGGCCCTTTCTACCCAACACACACTAAACCAGCTTCTCACAGCCTACTCTCACGAGTGGCTGTGAAACCAGAAGCCTGCAAAGAGCCTATTTATTAAAGGAAAACCCCTCTAGAAGCCTAATGGAGGCAAGAGAACTACCTGTACATCCTCAGCTGTGAGGCAAAACCATGCAAGTCACAGGTGACAGCAGCTAAGGGCTTGTTTCCCAGGGGCCACAGCAGTGGGAAATCAAGAGAGAGCACGTTGGCTCTGCTTTAGTAACCAGTACTGAAGTGGCAAACACAGACAACAGGGACTTTGTGGGCTGGCTGCCCCCAGCTGAACCCTCTTCTGGGTGATGTGAGCTTTGGCTGGGCAAAAAACCAGCTGGGATGACCAGCCTGGTCATCAGGACAGGGTGATGAAACCTCCCTGTGAAACCAGAGCTACTTACAAGGAACAGCCCTGAGGTCGGCATCGCACCCACTGTGGGTTCGGCAGCAGTCCCACAGCCTGTGTAGGATGCTCAGCACCCCACAGTGCTGAGGAATGCTCCTGGCCATCCCAAGGAGCTCTGGAGCAGCTCCAGCTGCAAGAGCTTTGAGCTGTTGTGCTGCAGAGCACAGTACGACAGCCTGCACACCCTCCTCCCATGTGGTTTCAGGGCAGGCACCCTGTAATGTGCTGCTGACAGATCACAAGAGAATGAAGATCACACGAGAATGAATCTGTGAGGGAAGATACTTATCTCATTACTGAATAATTTGGTCCGTGTGCTTATCAGTAGTGCCCACAAATATTTCTCGAAAAATCAGAAGCCCTAATGCCCTCACTACCTGTGATCTACAGCTGTTTAAGGAAAAGTATTACTCAGAACCTTGAATTTAATACATTGTTGATTTACCCAAGCAGGGTCTGACCTTATAAAGGTTTAAAAAGGGAACTTAAATGCATAAAACTAATGAAATTCAAAGTGCATGTTGCCACAGTAATAGGAAGTTGGGTGAAAATAAATAGTAAAATAGCACTTTGGGAATACTTTCCGGCTGCAGGTTGAAACCCACTTCTCCAAAGAAAGAATCACAATAATAATAAAGCAAAGCATTAAGGGAGGGAGTGATCTGCTCTAGACTGAAGAGAAAACTGCTCCTGGGCCTGCAGTAGGCACCTGCCATGAATGTTGTTGGCATGTGCTACTCCTCCATTGTTAGTTCTGACACCCTTCAGTTCAGATTTGGGGTTTGCCTCCTAATGTCAAGGGCTGCAGAGTTACTGCCCCATAAAACACATAAAACCATCTGCAGCTGGTGGAGACTGGAGAGCTTAGCCCCAAACACCAGAAGAAATTACTGTCAAAAAGCAAAATGCATCTTCTCACCTTAAATTTAATATTTCTATAAAACCCCTAGCATTTATGTATTAGACACACGCTAATGGTGTATTAAACAACTCTGAAATAACATTATATGGTCAAATAAATAATTGCTGTTTGGAACAGCAGAATGGTTATTCTGCCCAGAGAAGCTGTGGCTATCCCATCCTTTGAAATATTCAAGGCCAGGCTGGATGAGGCTTGCAGCAACCTGGTCCAGTGGAAGGTGTCCCTGCCAATGGCAGGGGGTGGAATGAGTTGCTCCGTAAGCTCCTTCCCATCCCAAACCATTCCGTGATTCTACTCCACTGCAAATTTCAAAATTCAGGGGTTTTCCCCATTTGATATGACAAAATATTTGCCACCAAGTAGGAAGCCTGACTCCATCAAGGAGCTGTCAGATTATACACAGACAAGTTCACATTTCCTACCCACAATGGTGTGGCTCTCTTGGAAATGCAAAAGCCCATGAGGAACAATACCCCAGGTGCTGTAATTTTGCCCTGAGCCTCATTGCTAGTACATAAGAGGAGGGTAGTTGGGTGCTCACTGTCTGGCAGGTCAGTGCTGCTCCAGAGATGCTTTCCCAGCCTGGGCTTGTGCTCCCTCCCAGCTCCCTGCACTTTTTCAAGTGCTAAGTAATGCCGGGCACCACCTCCGTCCCATTCCCAGCAGCAGTTTCACTCCATGAACTTCTACCAACACTGCATTTATTTATTTTATAATTACCCAGGATGCCTCAACCCCCCTGTGACACAGGCTGCGCTGTCTCTCACTTGCACCAGTTGAACATACCCGTGAAATTTTAAGACCAGAAGAAATCATCTGGTCTGTCAAATACAGTAACTCAATCCAGGAGAGATGCCTCAGGAAAGAACATGAGAATAGTCATATGGAATCAAACACAGGCCCACGCTCACTGCATCTTCTGCAAGGATGAGCCAATATTTGTATGATTTGCACCCATCTATGAATCCCTTTTTTTTTTTTTTTTTTTTGCTGTTACAAAAGCCCAAACTGCAGCTCAGCCCAATTTTGTTTTTTTTACAGACTTAATCACTGATAGTTAACTAGCACTGGGCTGCTAAACAGTTCCAAAGTATTCCTCCCAACTCCACTAGAGTGTCTATTAACAATTAAATGGGAATGCCTTAATAAGGCAGGATTTCCCCTGTTTGATGGGAGATGTATTGATTTTGCACTGCCCTAATTGCTGAATTAGAAATATTGGGCGATATGGAGTCAAAATTTCTGCAGGGTTCAAACTCAGCAGTGTTCTTGGTTACCAATGAAGTAATAATTTTGTACAACTGAAGAATATCAAATGTTTGACTGAGTGTATTAACAATTATACTGTTAAAGTTTTCATTTGTGATATTCTATGAATGTTTTTTATCACAAGAAGAGCAGGCAGGCAGCTCTACTCACCTGCCCACAGTCACTGGGAGGGTGAGCAGCTGGGAAGATACTGTTTCCTTCCTTTATTCATTGCTTTTAAATTGAAAATGGTGTCTTTCTTCTTGCTTTCTAAAACTCCCTCCATTTTCCAGCACAAAGTTAAGTAAGCACCCACAAAAATCAACTCTCAGCTCCACGAAAGAGAGGAGGCAAAACTGCAAGGTTGCTGCCACAGTGCCCAGAGCTAAAAATCATCCTGAGACAGTAATCCATACCCAGCTCTGCCTCTCCATCAGATACTTCTCCTGATTAAAAGGCCCAGAACTTCCCTAGTTTCACTCGGAAACAGACATGGATATGAAACCATCCCTTCTATTTAATGCTGATGCAATGACCTGGGAGGAGGTGGATAAGTACTGAGAGGGAAGAGCTGCCCAAGATGATCAGAAGCATGAATAGCACAAGAAAAACCAAGGGTCAAAGCCATTCACCACAAATTCAAGCTCAGCAGTGTAAGATGTCACAAGTACCACAGATCTTTTATGCCTGATTTTTTCCCTAATGTAAAAATTATGTTTCTTCATTAAAATTATAAAAATTGGGAAAGCTTTAAAAACAAAGCCCTACTTACAGCCAAAACAAATGTTAGACTGCTTGCTGGTTAATATTTAATTTCAGAAAAACATGATTTATCCTAAACTAGACTTTTGATGCCTCAGCAGCACCAGGGAAAATATGTCAGCAGCATCAGTGGAGATAAAAGCAATGCAATGACATAGCATTGGTTTACAATTCTGTGCCAGTAAATTGGTACAAGCTTTCCTATCTGGGAATTCCCAGGTAAAGTCAGGGTCTGTAGGAGGGAACTGCTCTAATTTAGCTCAAGTAGGTTCATCAGTGCCACTAAATTTTACAGGCAAGACCCAGGCTTGGAGCCAGCATCCCAGGGGATGTCAACAGGCCCTTTTTCACATGAGGTGCTAACTTGGGAGCAATAACCATCACAAGGTAAATGCCAACACTGTTAACATCTCTGCTATAAAGTCAAGCAATAATGGTATTACACAAAATCTACACGCACGGCTGGTAAATCAAGTCTTGCTGACTTGTGTGGGAAAGCTCAAGAGACAGCATTGGTTTTCTACTGATTTATTGGGTTTTGTCTAATTTCACGTCTCCATCTTGAGCACACTGGCCACATCCACCTGCTCAGCTGCCACAAAATTCTGGCAGTGATTGCATCCACAGGAGCTTGGCATTTGTGGTCCCAGTAAATCCTTCAGGAGCTGCAGCCCTTCTATGCAAGTGAGGAACACAGACTGCATCCCTTCCTCTGCATGGTGCTAAGGCAAATGAGTCCTTGCTTGCTGGGCAGCTGATCTAATTACTCCATTGTAGTAGACAGAAGCCATGAAAATAAGTGGCAATGCCATCATGATTTTACAAACTGCACGCCCTGCTAAGGCTTTCCAGAGAGGAGCTGAGTTTGTCCATAGAAGGGACAAATCTGGCTTCAAATCCGGATCAAAAATCAGCAAAATGAGGACAAGTGAGTCTTTTCTGTTAGTAGAAAAAAAAAAAAAGAGGGGAAACTGTGTAGAAAAAGAGGGGAAATGATTGTTTATCTGAAGTAAAACCAAGGGGATAAGCAGCAAACAACTCAAGATAAAGCATGAAAAGAGACCTGTGAAGAGGCTCGCACCCAAAAGAGGGAGGCTGGGCTGACCAACAAGAATTAGAGCTGCTCAGCTACGAGCAGAGATTTGACCTAGTTGGTTCAACTGAAACCTGATGTGAACATCCACATGACTGATTTTAAGAATCAGAGAGTATAACCTATTTAGAAAAAAATCAGGTAGCTAAACAAGCAGGCAGTTGTACTCTAGGTCAAAATGGCACTGGGTTTGACTTGGAAAGATATAATTCTGAATGGCTATGGGTTGGCAAAGGAACAGCACGGGACAATAGAAAGTGTTAGCTGGTATATACTGCCTATCAGCAAGTCTGACTAGAAAATAGGACAACCCTTTTAATAAATGAACAGAAAAAGAAGTGTCTGATGTGGAGGGCCTTTGGTTTCAGCTCTGTGCACTGAAAATCTCACACAAGCGATGCTCAGATATACCCCAAGCTTGGGTGTTTTATTGGGGGCAGCTTTGTAGCTCTAAAATGTCCTACATCTGACACAGGGAATCCTGTATCAGGCTCTGCTTTGACAAAAAAAAACACCCCAGCAGTTACAGAATTAAGCACCTGCTTAAATTCAAGTGCCCCTAAGTTAATTACACTGATGTCCATGCAGGAAGAGGATCATTCTGGAAACGTGTGTACTAGATGGTTTTAAAACAGCGAATGCCACACAGCTAAAATCAAAATAGAAAATACGAAATGGTGACTAGAACTGTCAGTGAGCATTTTATTAGATGGCAACACAAGCACTCTTGTGAAAGGCCACAGTGTTTAATGACTTGCTTTTGTGAGCAGTGGAAAAACCCTGTTCTCCTGCAGCTTTGTGCTCCAGGGTTGCCTTATCCCTGTCAAATAAGATGCAGCTTCTGTCAGGCATTTTCCCGGTGACTGAGGCATCCCTAAAGCACATCTCCTGATGCTGACAGTGTACTTGAGCTCCTGCTGCAGGCTCCCACCCAATCTGGTAATCATTCCAGTCCTTAACTTCGTACCTGTTCCCACAAATACAGAGAAATGTGATAGTCTTGAGTCCTCTGCCTCACTGCTACACCCTGCTGGGGCTGGGCTTCAAGGAGGGGCTGCCAGGCAGGCGGTGGCACAACCTTCCCCAGGGGAGTGGTGCTGTCGTGGGGTGAGCAGTGCTGCATGTACACTGTGCCTGCCAGCTTCCTCCTCTGGCCCTGCTTCTGCAGCAGGTAACACACCTAGAGCTGCTGCTGGCTTCCTCCTTTGTTTAAAATGCTATCCATGGAAAGGTGACAAGAACCAGGAGATTTGCAGTTTACACAGTTACCACAAACCAGTGATGCCCTGTCCTAGCACCATGTCTAGTTCAACCCAGAATCAGCAACAGGAGAACACATGAATGTCACTCTTGCTGCTGCTGTCAGGCACGGCTGTTGAGAGGCATCTGCCATCTTATTAGCTGAATCCTACATACCAGAAGAGAGGTTTATGACTGATTTAAGCTCTAAATAAGCATTTACTTGCTTATTTTCCTTCCTGCGAAACTGCCTTTTTGTAAAGGCTTGTGAATCATTATCATTTGTATTTGGACTAGATGATTGTTGAAAGCCCTTCCAACTCGAAGTATTTTATTTTCTACCCTATTTTATTCTATTCCGTTGTTTACCATTCTAATTTTGCTACGTGGCAAGCAAGTACTTAATTTGCACCTTACTTGGCCCTGGTTGAGTCAAGAGCAATTTCCCTTAGAGCACTTTGCTCTAATATAAATAAATATAATATAAAACCAGAGCAGTGGCTGTTCCTGCTCACCAGCTCAACATCCCCAGACCTCTCAAAAGAACCCCAAGGTCAGATGTCTGTTAGACACCCTATACAGACCACAATGAGCATCTGCAATTAAATGCAAGGCAACTGATCCCTATAGAGCCCAGAGCAGACTCCATGAACCCCAAGACCTGAACTGGAATCAGGGCAGAGTTTTGCACCTCTTGCATGAGCTCTCACAAGCCAGAAGGTCACTGACAGACCTGCAGACCAGCACGTGCTGCTCTGGGGAGCTGCTCTTTCAGCTGCTGATGCCTGAAATGTGTGGCCACCACTGTCAGGATCTTGACCAAGCCCTTCAGAACCAAAGGCAGATGGGACCCAACAGAAGAGTAAGCATATAATGATCTCAGTCCCATATATATGAAAGAGATCACTTCTCAGATAGCTTTACAGGAGCAGGCACTATAAAGGTCCAAAGGTTTGAACAGGGTCTCCTTTTTAAATTATGTAATTGTCGCTGAGAACATTAATGATCTTGAACTTCAAAGCATTAAAATAACTCAGGGGTAAGTGCAGTGTCCAATGTTCATTCTGCTTCAGCAACAGGAAAAATCTGTTTCCTCTGTGATAGCTGAAACCTCCATGTAAATCCTCCAGAGACAGAGTAGAAGCCACCTCTTGATCACAAAGCCATCAGCTGCACAGCATGAGAGGAGCTGTACAGCTCAATGAGGAGAACCAGGAAAGCCCAGGTGCAGAGCCAGGGCTTCACCATGCCTGGGATGAACACAGAGATCCTAAGATATGCCATGGGTACCTAATCCCTCTCTGCCTCTCTCTGGGCACTTAGGAGGTATCTGGAAGATCCAAGACAAGGAGGAACATTACCCCAACCAGTAAATGGGTGCAGTTGGAAGGTCAGCTTTGGACCTTCAGTGCAGGTGAAGCCTTGCAGTCTTTGGGGAGACCTGGAGGGACAGGAGGCATCAGTCACCCCAGATGCTGGACCTGAGGACACTGCTGAAGGGGAGGATGCCCAGCAGGTCTGGGGTCATTAAGTGCCCCTCATTAAGCCTTAGTTCAGGTGATGTTGAGGCTGACCATGCTGCAGGCTGGACAGGAAAGTGAGCTGCTGCCTGCAGAGCTCCTCTGCTCTTTACTGCAGGATTTGGAAGTTCTGCAATGAATGATGAAGAGCTGTGCCACACAGTTATGGACCTGCAACCAATACCAAGGAGCATGCAGGGAAATAGCACCTAAAACAGGGATAAACATCCCCAGGAGCCACGGAGAGGTGTGGGCTAGAGCCATCTCTTCAATCTGATTTTCACTCAGCTACTCGATGTGTCGCCTCCATATCCTTCCCTGGTACAACTGATTGCTATGAGCAAGTCATTTATGTGTGTTAAAATTATATAAAAGAGCCATGACAATCTTGAAAATAACTGTGGGCAGCAGAAAGGACGAGGATGCTGGGGAGAGTAACCCAGGCAAGGAGCAGCCACTCCCCTCAGCCTCCATCCACTCACATCCTACTTCTGAGCTCTGGCAATTAAAGGGTAGAAGAGCTGATTGCTGCAGTCACGCTTAACTGAAGGCCTTTGTCCCGGGAAAGCCAACACCATGAATTACTGCTCTGTATTTACGAAATGCCAGCAAAGCTGAAAGATAAACCATGGCATGAAGCTAAGGAATTTTTATGGCACACGGCTGGTGAAAGCTTATCTTGTAAATCTATGATTATAACCCACGCCCGCCCTCCTTGAGAGCCTCTCTGATTTTAATTAGCAGTGACACAATTTTTTGTTTAGTTCGTTAGCTATTCCCTAAAGCAATGCAGAAGGAAACTACCTGCTCTGGAATTAATCCTGTGACAGGAAGGCGCCTGCTCTGAGGAGCCAAACCTGACACACAAACTTTCAGTAAGAGTAACTGTAACAGACTTGGCTTCAATGTATTTGCAGGACTGAATAAAACCCCCACAGACATTCACATGATTACTATAATTTTCAGATACAACTGGGGAAAAAAAAGAAGAGAAAAAGTGAGAAGGTTTGTTAGAAAGAAATTAAAAGCAGCAAGTGGAAGGGTAAGAAAGGGAAGCTTCCATGGCACCTGTTAGCAAAACGTGCACCATCAAGAAAAGGTTTAAGACATGGCCATAATGCAGCAATATCTTTAAACAATCAAGCTACAGGAGTAAAAGGCAATACTTAGCCTAAAAAATCATCTCAAGTGGGAGAATTTTTAGGATAAAAATTTAGGAAGGAAGCGGTGGGGGGGGGGAAAGTAATAAAAGATTAAGAAATAAGGGGAATCCTTCTTATGGGTTAATAACTTATCAGGATTTAGGGCACCAAGGATAGAGGCAGATGGTCAGGTTTCCACAAGCAGAGGTGCAGGATCTTGCCGTGGGATAAATGGGATATTCATAAATGGCTTGGGAAGGAGGGAGATAAAGAAAGGACAAGTTTGCTGAGCCATGCAAATTTATTCAGAGTATTCAAAGCTAAAGCTGAATGCAAAGAGCTGTAGAAGGCTCTCCTGAACTGGATGTCTCAAAACATCATGGTAGGTGAAATCCAAGGTCAGGAAATGCAGAATAAGACATAGAGAACAACCATAGCCACATGTAGTGCTGGGTTCTAAATGAGACACTGATGCTCTGCAAAGAGTTCTGCAAGCCATGTTGGACCATTCTCAGAAAACATCCATTTAATGCTCATCAACAAATATAGAACGATCCACCCCAAAAAATACACAATTAAGTTATTTTGGGAAAAATGCATTTTGGAAAGCAATTCAGAGAGAAGAGCAAAGGCAGCCTGTTCCCTCAACTTGCTTCTGGCTTCCTTCCTCACAAAGAGTGGCACTAAGGTCTGGTTTTGCAATTCTCTCTTTTGCATTCAGGCGTGACTCTGTCCAGGAGCTGGACAGATTCCTGCAGGTGCTGGCTGGCTGCACAAAACTAATCCAACACGAGCACTGTTTGTCACAGGTGGGTAAAAAAGGGGTCAGTCCAGGGGTCTGGCTCCAACAGGTCAGCATTCCTGGTCACGTCCACCCCACCCAAGGGTCCCCACACTTCTATGAAACCTCCAGGCACAAGAAGTTGGTATTCAACCATTAAGAAACTGGGAAGATTGCAGGGCCCTTCTTTCGGATGAGTTTCACCCATGCTCCAAAATTAAAAGCTGATGCAAAAAAATGTATCATTATCCATTTCCATGACAGCTTGACTCAACTAAAGTCAGCCCAGAACGAAGAACAACACTTCCACAACACAATTCCAGGTATTAAAAAATAGGAAGATCCGTCAGAAAGAGAAGTGCTGTTAAAAAAGAGGCAGCAATGACAGACCAGAAAGTAACTGGCTTGTATTTTTAGAAAAAGGAAAGAAAAACACAGTTAAAAAGCAATTTCCAGGAGAGGAAATCAGAGTGCCATACTGCAGAGAGACAGGCAGCTCCTGGTGACTACACAGCAACCAAAAAATCCTGACTTTGCACCCTCATTTGTCTGAGCCTGGGCAAATGAAACACAAGACCTATTTTTTTGTGTGTCTGTGAAAAACCATGGCATTTTTATCCATCCTGCAGTTCATGTCTTTGCACCTCTACACATTTTGGCTATCTGATAATCATCCCTTTAACTCTTCCCCAGGCTACTTAGGTCCTTAATTCTGTATTTTTGTTGTTGTCTCGGGCTACCAGGAGAGCAGATATCCGAGGTGTGGAGGAGCAATCAAGAGATCATTTGGGCAGGGACTGAGGAACCAGCCATCAACTGTTCCCCCATGAAGAGCTCCAAACACAGCACATGTAGAGGGGCACATGGAAAAACTGATGAGCCCACACTTCCCTGTGAGGAGGAGAAATCTGTGTCCAACATGGCCAGAGGCCTTTTAAAAAAATCTTCACATCAGGTTGTGTTTCTCAGAAACATTTCTCAGCTGCAGAGGTTTCTCCCTCCCTGGCATTCCCCACACCAGCTCACAGGGTCCAATAATGTCTGTTATTTAAGACTGTGGTTGCAAGTGCCTGGTGGGACACTGCCTGGGCTCAGTATCAGTGTTTGTGTGTCTTAGATTTGCACTTTATGGTTTTCAGAGATTTGATTTGGAATGGCAAACCAAACCCAGAATTATGTTTTTATGTTAAAACTCATTATTCACAACAGGAAAGGTAAATGAAACCCAAGGAACAATACATTACTAATACTGTCAGAGATACCGTCAACTTCAATATCTCAAGCTGTTTAGTTTAAATGTACTTTTGAAATAGGAGAGTCTCAAATTCCCCTGCCAAATTCTTTATAGGATCAAAGGAAAACACTTCTCCAGCTTCTGCAACTCTTTGAGGCGCCTTGTCCCCGCCTGCATTTCCCTGCTGCACGTACCTCAGCCCAGAACATTTGTCCCCAAAGAGATGGAGGCATCTGCATATTTGATGGATCTGTCCTTGCAGAACCCTTGGAAGGCTTAGCTTGGCAGAAATGGCAGCAGGTAAAATTTAAGGCTGAGAAGTTTAGTTGGTAAGTGAAGCAAATTTTAGACATGTTGAAAAGCAGAAGGCACTTTATTCCTACCCAGAGCAGCTGGTTCTTTTTTGTTTGTGTATTTCCAAGAAAAATAAAGGTGTGATAATTTGTCAGTTCAAAAGTGTCTAGGCCTATATTTTCACTCAATAATAAATCAAAATTAAATCGGTAATCATGGACATGGGTTGGATGAAACTGAGTTATATGGCCAAGAGGAATCCTATCCTAATCCATTAACCAGTGCTTAACGTCCATTAACAATGCAGGA
This sequence comes from Sitta carolinensis, assembly GCA_032173965.1. NCBI lineage: Eukaryota > Metazoa > Chordata > Aves > Passeriformes > Sittidae > Sitta > Sitta carolinensis. The sequence continues at coordinate 3,924,288 of CM063293.1, forward strand.
GGAAAAGAGACTGGAAGATGAGGAAGGCAGATAAAATAAACCAGAAAAGGGACGCCTAAGGAGACATTTCTTCAGTGTTTCCTCCCAGAGGGATGTTTCTGGATGCCTTATTTTTGCCAGGTTGAGGTAATCACTGGCATATAATGTAGTGATAGGGATCATCTTTTCCACTCCAACAGGAACTGATGTTCTGTCTAACTGCAGTGTGTAACCAGTCAAAACCTCATCTAATATAGTGGTAAATGGGCTCTGAAAATCACCACCATCACAGAAGGTTCTATATAATACACTCCATATAAGCAGAAATAACCTCTTTTCCTGGTGTGCTCCCCAACTACAGGATTCCCAAGCAGAACATCCACAACTTAGATACAGGTGGGAAAAGAAGAAGGCTTGGAAATTTTCATTCCTTGGGACTGCAGGTCTGCCCTGAATACAAGGGATGAATACAAGGAAACAGCCCTGTTTTACAGGGATGAGAGCAACCCCCACCATCACCTCCTCACGTACGCCGGCGTCAGGAGCGCTGATGGAGAGCTGCTGCTGGCCCTGACACAGTGTGCTCCAGACTATCTGCTCCAGACATCTCACAAGTTCATATTAGAGCTGGTGCAGCCCACGGATGTGTTTGAGACAGACGGCAGGTCCCTCACCCTCCCAAGAGCCATTCCCAGCAGAGGAGAGAGGAGAAGGTCCAAAAGGGCAGCATTCCAATGCTTGCCCAGAGTGTTGAGAAATCCTGTGATGAGCAGGGAAGAAGAAACCCAAATTATGGTGGCTCACCATTGGTGGGCAGGAGACAACGAAGCTGATGCATCTGAGGGAAAATATGGGAAAAATCCAGGATAATGTGGGGTTCTCTGTCTCCTATTGCTGGTCCTACAAGGACTACATTAATGGGTCTCAGACCTGGAACTCCACAAGTCTTGAACTGGAAATAAAAACCACAACAAAAGTTCATAAAATCACAGAATGATTTGGGTTGGAAGGGACCTTAATGATCATTTCATTCCAGCCCCCCTGCCATGGGCAGGGACACCTGCCACTAGACCAGGTTGCTCCAAGCCCCATCCAGCCTGGCCCTGAACACTTCCAGGGATGGGGCAAGTTACTGCAGATGAACTACTGAATCAGCCTGCAGCAAAATAAAAATGGAAAAAAATACATTTACTCCTTCCTGTCGACTCAGAGGTTGCTGCTGAGCACAATGAGAACCGTTCAGGCTGTGACCACCTCGGGTGTTTAAGCCAAGCAGCCCAAAGCCAGCCCACCAAGGCAACAGGCACTGGCACTGCGGTGCCCAGCTGCAGCACAGCCCTACTTGCAAAGGCTGCAAACCAGCAGTCTACTCTGCCAGTTAACTGGGAGGTTAGTGTTTAAAAAAAAAAAAAAAAGAGAGAGAGAGAGAAAACCCAACCAAACAACAATTTGTCTCCCTAAGAAGATTAATAGGTGCATTTAAAGAAATCAGGCTGTAGGCTTAATGAGAGAGAGGCAGCAAAATCCTAAATGTGATACCTCCTACAGTTTTTCAGTCCAGCTGTACAATCAAATAATAGTTTATGTAACTAGGATTGAAACAAAATAAATTAAAAGTAATTTCACGTTTCATCAAAAGAAAAAGTACAGTTCGGAGTCAACATAGAAAAAGATCTAGTTCAGCCCCACGTTTTCCCCAGCCTTTCATAAGCTTTGTATTATCAGCTGGTTTGGGTTTTTTTTCAGAAGACGAAGGCAAATTACCAAGTCCCTTAAGAACTTATTATACATTTCCAATTTTCAACTATTCCTATTTTATAACGCATAAATTCACATATCTATAAGTGAAATGTTTTCTTTAGAAGATGAAAGAAAAAAAAAAATGCTGTTTTTCCTAGGCTGCAATCTGTTTTTTGGTTAAATAATTTTAAAAAAAAGGGTGGTTAGCAGCTACAACATGCCAATCTTTGCAAGTAATTCCCACGCACAACTTCATCCTTTTGCAGACATTAAATATGGCAAAATCTTTTCATACTCCTCATGTCTAGACTGATGAAGGAAGGGCACAAGCTACCAACAGACTCTTTGTTCTACTGGAAAGTCCATGGCAGACCCATTTGGGTCTCAGGTGGGTTTTAAAGAGCATCAAACCCCTCTGGATTCATTCAATAGCAGAAGAAGACACGTCTCACATTGACTTCATACCCACATACAACTTCCAAGGACAGAGAACTCTGAGGAGAAGCAATCTGAGACCACATCAGAAGAGGCTGCATACTCCAAGCATCTCCTAACAAAGCTAAAAATCCATAAATAAAGGCAAATTTCAAAATAAACCCCCCTGTTCATGATGCTACAACCCTCAGGACTGGTCCTGAAAAGGGACGTCCACTGGAACCAGGCTCTGAGCCTCTCAGCAGCTGGAAAAGCCCACGAGGCCCCATGACCAGGAAAGACTCAAGGCTGCAAAGCAATGTTCCGCTGGTATGCAAGGAAACAAAGAGAAAAAAAGGTTCAGGGGCTGCTGTCAGCTGCTGACATCTGGCCTCTGCAAGTGTCCCTGCCCTGTAAGGCCTCCAGCACTCGGGGCTGGATGGAGGAGGGCATGCCACCCTCAGACACCCGGCTGAAACATGGGACTTTGCCACATGTGCACCAACTGACATTTTGATTCATGGTGATTTTTCTTCTACACCCTTCAGAGGAGCTGTCAAATCCTCATCTGAAAGCTATTCAGAGTGGGAAACTGCTTTGTCATGTCTGAGTGTCTGTGGTCCCTGTCAGGTCCTGGAACCGAGTGAAGAACACATGCCCAAAAACCCTCAAAATTCTGCAACATTTCTCAAGCAGCATGGATGTGTTTTCTATGCAGCATCTGCTTGCTCTAAGTTTAGTTATAGCTATCAAAAAAGGGGAAACCCTTCAAGAGGACAGGAAATGCTCTTTTCATGAGGATCTATACATGACCAGAGAAGAGGTCCAGGTGGCTCTAAGGTCCCTCCGGAGCCTTTTCTTGTCCAAACAACCCCAACTCTCCCAGCTGTCTCCATAAGAGAAGAGTGTCTCATTCAAGATCTCAGTCATTACCTCGTTAGTGGGGGTGTTATGGGGTGTCTAATGGTGTCTAGCAGCAAGTAATGGCCCAGAGGTTTTCCCCAGCAGTACCTAGCACACCCTGCTGCAGTCACTTGGTTCTTGGACAACCCTGCCCACCTCAGGGAGCAGTAACAGTCTCCACTCAGAGATGTTCATCTTGCTGCCCTCAGGAGAAGGTGTAAAGGCTCTTCCTTCCTGTGCTAAGGACAGGGACAGGAGAGGTCTGGGAACAGACTGGGCAGGAGAGGGGTTTGTGTTGTAGCTCCTCTTAGAAGATGCCAAACACACTCTACCTCATTAAATATACAAACATTTCTCTTCTATAGACAATGACCTAGAAACACAACTAAATCATTTTCAAAAAAAGAGAATGCACCAAACTATTTAATCACATCTTCAGGGGGGAATGAAGCCAGTAAGAACAGCTAATCTGCTGCTCATCACAGAAACTATAGTTTTGGACTGAGGAAGACTGTATATTCAGAGGCAAGGGTTTCATTTAAACCTCCTGTGATCATATATCCCATTATGTCTGGTAAACTGCTTCTACACTTATTTATGCTCACTGTTAACATACATTTCATTACCATTTGGCTAGCATGGGCCTCTGAACTGCAGATGTGTGCTTCTGCTAGCCATCATATAACCATCTTTACCACCCAGTGCCAGCAGCCAGACTGGAGGGCACATTCCCTCCCTATCTCCAGCCAAACCACAGCACTTACACAAATATAAGATAAAACAAAATAAAAATGCCATTCAGAGGTGCTTTTCTTGACTTGTCTCTGGGGAGCTCAACATGGGCAAGGAGCTGCTGTCTCCTGCCTTCCCAGCCCACTGCCCCCAGTCTGTTAATGTGTTAATGGAGTTGAGATCTCTCTTCAATATCAAACACACACAAGGAAAGCTGCAGGGGTCAAGAGTGAGCAAGACACCACCATCAGTGTAGTTAAGTCATCTTTGGCGTTAAACACAAGCAGAGCAGCTCATGAGCATCCCTTCCAGCCACACCATAAAGCACAGGACAGCATTAATAGAGTCCAGCAATGCTGATTGCTCTTGCAGGCTCCTAAATAGCACATTGAAGGTGCTGGGTGCTCTCAGAGAGGAGCCATCTCCCTGCATTCATAAAAACCTCCCAGCATCAGCAGCATGAAAAGCAGTAGGATGTGCTCAGTGATGACTGACAGGCTGCACAGCAGCACCTCGGGGTCACACCAGAGCTTAGCACCTCCAGGCACGAAAAAAGACAAAAAGACTTGTTCGTAGGAATAGTCGTGCTCATAGACTGATACAAAAATAACAAATCTGTCATTCAAACAGACATTTGAAAACACAGTGATGGCTCAACAGCGACGATCTCAAATTCAAGAAGAATAACAGCGTACAATGTGTGGGCCCAAGATGACCATCAGCACTTGCTGTCACTCACTAGTCATAAAAAACCAACCCAAGGAACATCCTGGAGCAGCAGCACTCAACAGCAAAGCCGACGTGATAATCTTATTGTCACATTTAGTGAAAAACCAGAGTGTCTTTGCCATGATGAAACCATTTCACCCTGCTGAGCTACCCACTCTTGGGAAGCACTCTTTGCACCCTGACTGCCTGTCCCATCCTTCCCGAGGGGCAACTTGTATGCCAGGAAATGAGCCTGATATTGGAACAGGATTGCTGGAAGAACACCCTGGCCAGCCCCGGTGCCAGCCCCAGCCGGGTAGCGGTGAAGACGGCTGTGCAGAGAGGCTGTGTGGCAGGCAGGCTGTGGTGTTCTGCCAGTCCAGATGCACATCAAGTATTCCCCAAACTCATATAAACTGCAGGAATATGCCACAGCACTGACTATCTGTTTGCACTGAATTGGAAACATGATGGGAAACATCAAATATGTGTTTGATTCACACAGCAGAGGAAAAAACCCCAGCTTTATTCCAGCACACTGGAGAAGCAGAAGTGGAGAGGCAGAAGCCAGCTCAACATGAGCAACAATGTGGAGGGACCCACCAGCCCCAATGGATGTGGTCACTTGAGCTAGGACTCCATTCCTCAGCATCAGCAGGAGAATCAGGCTTGTCTGGGTTGGAAGAGACCCTAAAGATCACCTAGTTCAAATCCCCTGCCATGGGCAGGAACACCTTCCACTAACAGGCTGACCATGAGCACTCACTTTCCAGTGCAAAGCAAGTGGCCCTGCCCTAGCTTCAAATCGTACCAGAAAAAGCCAAGGACTCCTCCAACTTTTCAACCAGCACAAGCCAACACAGCAAAGAACATCAATCCTTCCAAATTCTTCTACATCCTTTCTGAGCAGAAGTGGACACCGCAGGGACATCCCCAGGAGCCCCTCAAAATCCTTATCAAAAACAAGGGGTAAAGATCCATGCCCACAGTGAACCATCCAGGCTGGTTCCAGCAGTGAGAAACCCCAACCTGTGAGGCGGATTGCAAATCTGTATATTTGTTTTGGAAACAAAGGCATTAATAATTGATGCCAAACACTGTGAATATTGATGAGCACGTTCCCAGAAGAGGTTTTAGAGTTACTTAAGCAACCCAGAATTGTGCCGTCTGGCTTCAGTGGCCTAATGGCTGCTGTCAGAGCAATCACAAGTATGCAAAGCACTGTGTCACAGCCAGCACCGCCTGCCCGTCACAGGGGGAGGAGGAACTGAAGCCCAGTGGGGTATTTAACACCACAAATATTTTGACTCGATCCATCATGTACACAATTTTCTACTCCTTTTACTTTTTGTTTTGCTCACACAAGTTTAATGATCTCAAAACACTGCCTATCTGTTCTTCCTCGGTTAAACCCAGGCTCGGCTCCCTCCTGACCCTCCAAATGTCTTGCAGCAAATAAACTAATGTTCAGTAAGTGCAGAAGCATGGTAGGCTTTTCCAGAGTGCCAGTGCATGGCTCAGCTAGGGAAAAACTGTTTTAATATTTGAGGAAATTCCCAGCAATGCCTCTGATGGTGATGCCTCTGCCCCATCCCGGGCAGGGGTCAGAGCCTTTGGGGAGAGCAGAACATGGAAATGAGAATGGAGCTGGCTCTCTGGGCTCTCCAGGAGAGCATGAGCTCTCTCCACAGCCTGATTTCCCATCACACAGCCTGGTTTTATTTCTAGCACAGCCATAAGAAAATGGACATTGACTACTCATTTCTGCAAGCTTGGGAAAAGTGCCCGTTTAAAAAGAAACAGTCAAAGTTGCATTTTTAAAAAAAATTATCTTTATGTATAAACTTCTTATCTCTCATTATCATGGTACTTTATGGCAAGCAAAGTACACTCAAGTGAGCTACTGAGAGGGTAAAAGGGATCATCCAAACTGCAATGGTTTGTCCAAAGTTTCTCTGCTTTAGAGGGCTCTTTCTTTCACTTCTGTTTCTCCTATCATCTTCCCTATCAACAGATTTTTTACTTTAAGCTCCACCACCTGCCAAACAGAGCAGTGCTGGATGTACAGCAGGGTAAACAGGATCAGCACTTGCCTTGCCATTGTTCCAAGCCAAGAGAAGGCTCTGGGGGAGCTCACAGCCTGTGCCAAAGGTGCTATCATACAGTACTGGAAATATTCCCTCTTGGTCACTCCAAGGCCTTCAGCTCACAGTAAGCTTACCTTGAGGCTTAGAAAATACTGGGATATGACCCACAGTGTGGAAAACAAAGGTCCTGGCACCTCTGCCAGTGTGTCATGGGAGCAAGCTGCCTCCCAGCCTGCAGCCTGCCTGGCTGCTTGCAATGTGCATCAGCCAGCTGCAGAGAAACGGTGGTGCTGAAAGCATTGCTGCTCCCACAGACAGCCCCTGAACCTGTGGCTGGTCCTCAGTGCTGCCCAGGAGACTGCCCCTCTTCCCAGCTCCCATCCTGCAGCCTGAGCTCATGCATCCAGGTGTCAAAAAGAGCCTTTTACAAGCTCCACAGCTGAGCAGCAGAGAGACCGAAAACTTGAATGAATCCAGCATAAATCAGGCACATACAATCAGAAGCAGAAATAAAGTCCCTCTACAGGTTACCAGGAAAACCAGCCATATAAAGCACTGTGACCCAAGCTAGTTCTGACCTTGGGACCATCCCTGCTCTGCCATCCAAGCCTTTTTCATCCATCCATCCATCCATCATTCCATCCACACCATGAAATGAACTTGTCCCTTCTGCTTATGGGGTCTCTCTGGAGAAACAGTCCAGAACTTGCCAGGCACTGGAAACTTTTCTGTCCAAATACATCAGCAACCCATCTGGGTTCCTTTGATCCTACAGGTCAGTGATGCTCCAGCTCTTCACCTCCTTTCAGGCTAGAGGCTCTGTTTGTCTGAGCAGACCAGCAGCAACCCTTCCCTCCCTTCTCAGATTCAATCTCTCCTTGCTGGAGTACCAGAGTCAGACACAGCCCCCTCAGGTCTGCACTGAAAACACTTTCCCTGATGCAACCCTGCACCATGTTGGCCTTTTCCAGAGCTGCATCCTGCTGGCAGAGCCAAACCACCCCACAGCTGAGCACTGCTCCCAGCTTCCCTCCAACCTCTGGCTCCCCTGTGCCTTGCCAAAGCATGGAAGCAGAAAATCAAAGTTTATAAATAGTGGTAGATGTTGCAACCTAGTGAGAAGATGCTATTCCTATTTGTGGTTTCTACTCACTGAAGTACCTTCATAATGGATGCACAGTTCCTTAGAAACTGCTATTATGGATTTGAATAGAAGACCCCAAAATCCAGGGTACCCCCTATAAGGTATTCAGACTATTTCTCTGTGTAACAGAAAGAAAACTGTGAAAAATGACACAGAAAAGGCATAGCACTATGGCTTTAACTGGTTTTCATGAGGGTTTAGGTTACTTAATTCAGAGGGAAAAAAATAGTTACTCTGATATTGAGAGAAACTCACTTTTTCTGGTCACTTGAGATTTCTGGAGCAGCACCTTTTACACTGCACACTCACTGCTTGGCCAGCACATCCTGTGCTCTGCTGAACCTTTCACAACATATGGTCTGTCTTATGTGCCCACTCCTGCACCTCACAAAAGCGACTTTGTTCTTGAGGCCTGATTTCCCTTCATTGCCACTTTGCTACCTTGAATTAAAATCCCTCAGTGTCATCTCAGCCCCCCACGCCCCTCCCACGCTTAGGTTTTAAACACTGGCATAGCTCAGCCTCGTCCCCATCCCACTGCTGCTCCACAGCACAGCCCCACTTGGCCCACCTCTTTAATTGTGTTAATTAATTGCAAGGGAGGGCTGCTCCCCAGCAGCAGCTTCCCAGGTGGTGCAGGAGCATCAGCTCAGTGTGCAAGGGCTGAGCATGGCTGGAAAAACAACCTGGTGTTTCTGGCAGGAGAGGAGCATGGATGGCCAGTGCTACAGACTGTGCTCCTCCACCCACCAGCCCAGCATGCTCCAGGACCCTAAAAGCCCTGGAACCCCCGGTGCTGCACAACAGCAAACACAGACACTGGACAGTAATGGGGGAGCAGTGCCAAAATTGGACAGAGACAGCAGAACTGCATGGCTTCCTCTGCTCCTCTCATAAACAGCACCGCGGGTATTTAATTTTAAATTGTTCAAACAACTTTTCACTGGCAGAAGACAAAGCAGAGGGGTTGTGATGACTCTCTAGCAAGGGAAACTGAGAAAAACGTAAAGGAAAACGAGCACAGTTTCACTTGGAGGTATTTTTTTCACACTCCCTGTGTGGAAGCTCACAGGGATCTTAGAGACAGAAGCCTGCCCACAGCTTGGCTGCCCTGTAGCATCCCCGAATCCCACTGGCTATTACGGTGCTGCCTGTGAGCAGCAATTGCAGCCCAGCAAGACAGAGCCCACTGCCAGGCAAGACTGCAGCCTCCTGCTCAGGCTCCAGCCTGGATTTTCCCTGTTTGAAGCAACACAACTGGCAAGACCAGCAGCACTCCTCATTGCCCAGGCGAGGTGAAGAGCCCAGAATGCCACTGCCTTGGCCACACACTGAGGGCAAACCACCCACGGAGTCCCCCACATCCCTCCATGCAACTTTCTGCTCCTTGCCTCTATTTTTTCAGATAGAGTGATGTTTCAGGATTGGCTTTTTTTTTAAAGGAATATCTCTTATCCCACACTCACTTCCGAAGTATCTCCCTCCCAGCTGGCACTGCCTGGCAGAAGGAGAATGGCTCTGTGCAGCTCCCTGCGAGGTTTTGCACCGATGACTCTTGGCAGGGCTGCATGTCCCTCCTGTTACATAACGACCTTTCCCGTTTGGTGCTGGCTCCACTTGGGGTGGCCACGTTTGGGAGTGGTCACATTTGGGTGGCGATGTCTGGGGTGCTCACAGTGCTCTCAGCCCTGTGCTGCCAGGCACCATCCCCCCATGCTGACCAGACCCACCAACCCTGAACCACCCTCCTTTCTCCTATGCCTCTCCCCTTGCTGCTGGACCTCTGCCCACCGGGCAGCACCACGCTTTCTCCTGCCCCCCAAACATGACACTCCTCCCCGGACACTCCATCCCTCTCCCACACCCAGCCCCAGACCTCACCTTTGCCCTCCCCAGTACCCACGGGTGTCCCGGAGCTGCCAGCTCCCCTGGGGCTGCACCCTCCAGCAGTGACCTGCCTCGGGTGCCTGCATCACCTGCCTGCTGCCCTCTGCACCTCCTCACCTCCCTGCTGCCCACACCCCACAGCCGCACCGTCTCTCCCCTGGGCTCGCACTCCGTGCACTCTCCTGCCTCAGCTGCCTGCGTTCGCCTGCCGGTGCCCCACAGACCTGCACCTCCCGGCACCTCCTGCCCCCAGACAGCCCTGCTCCCACATTCCAGCACCCATCACACCTCTCGGCCGCACCCGCACCGCGCACCCTGCACCCGACCCCGCCGCGCCTCCTGCCCGCGTGCCCCCACACACCCGCATCGACCGCTACGCACCTGTGCCGCACCACCCCCTCACAGCCCGCTGACCCCGCGCCCCGCGTGCGCCCGCCGACCTCGCCGGGGCGGCGGACAGCCCCGTCCAGCCCGTGCTGACCCTGCGCCGCGGCGGGCCGGCCCGGGCCCTGCCGCGGCCGGCGGCGGGCGGGAATGCGTCGTCGCCGCCGGCTAAGCGGCTTTGGCCGGCGTGCCCGTCGGGCCTGGGGCGGGACGCGGCGGCATGCCCGTCGTCGCGCCGCCCTCCGCTCGCCTCGGCCCATGTCGGCCGGCGACGGACCGGCCGTCCTCAGCGCAGCGCCCCGCCGCCGCCATCACCCGCCCGCATCGCGCCCGCCCGCGCCGCGCCGCGCATGCGCCGCCTCCGCGCCCGCTCGCGCCGCGGGCACGCGCGCGATCGACCGACCAATCGCGGCCCGCCCGCGGGGCTCCGCCGGCACGTGCCCCCCGGCCCCGCCCCGCCCCGCCCGCCGACCAATCGGCGCCGCGCAGGGCCAGCGCTCGCGCCCGCCAGGCGGCGCCACGTGAGCTCCCGCGCTGGCCGTCAATGAGCGGTCCGTCTGCCGTGACGTCACGGGCCGGCGGCCAATGGGAGCGCAGTGCCGCATGAGGTTACACCCAGCAGCCAATGAGCGCCCGCTCATCCGTGAGGTCACGGGCTGCTGCAGGATGTCACATACCACTGACCAGTGAGCTGTCCTCTCCTCCATGAGGTCACGGGCTGCTTCTGGAAACCACAGCCTGACAACCAATGAACACCCGCCTCCTCCATGATGTCAGAGGCTGCCCCAGGACATCACAGCCTTCCAGCCAATGAGTGTCTTGCGCCATCGCGAGGTCATGCACTGCCTTGTGACGTCACGTTCTGCCAGTCAGTGATTGTCCTGCTCCCTGTCAGGCCACAGGCAGCCCTGCACTGTCACACGCTACTGTCCAATGAGCGCGCTGCTGCCTCATAAGATGATGGCGGTCACTGTCAGCCGGACAATGAGCACACGCCTCCCTGTGAGGTCACAGGCTCGCTGATGAGGCAATGGAGCCCAGCCAATAACCACCCCGTCCTTCCCATGGCCACCCAGAGCCAGCCGGTGCCCACCGCTGCTCTTCATGGGCTCACACACTGTCCCCGAGCGCCAGCCTCCGCCAACCAGCACCGCCCTCGCCCTGAGGTCCCGCAGCGCTCAGCCAAGGGACACGCTGCGTCCGGGGGAGGGCACGGGCTGCCAGCTGCCGCCTCCGCCGCTCCCCTGCTGCGCCCTGCGGCTCCCCCGGCCCGCACCCCGCTCGGGGGACCCCAGCGGGCACCAAAAATTCTCCCGGGCGCGCCAGCCCCGCTGGAGCCGAGATCCGACACAGCCCGAGCAGGGCTGGCGGCTGCTTTTTATGGGCTGTGAGTCAACACACACGCGCTAAAATCCTAAAATAAACGTGAAACTGGGTCCAGCCTCACCTCGGAGCACACCGAAATAGCAACCGGCTCCAACAAGCTCCAGGAACAAGGGACTTCAGCTCCGCCCCTCCTGTATCCCCAGCCCAGGGAAGGGGATGCTGGCTCTGGAGGTCAATGCTGTCCCCCGAGGAGCAGGTGTGGGGTGTGAAAGGTGTAACATGGGAGTAAAAGAGCTTTGGAGGGTATGGAAGCACTGAGTAAAAGAACAAACAGCTTCAGTTCTGGTCAGGGGCAACAGACGTGCAATAAACCAGAAAAATACCACATCAGAAACGACCCAGCAGCAACAAGTCTATGGAAAGTAAGAGTGCAGGAGTGGATGAAAGAGGCCAGGACATAGCAGGTGGCCAGGACACACCAAAATAGTTTGTTTTGTTTGAATTTTTTCCTGAGGTGATGTGTTCCCCAAACACAGGAGACTCAAAACATCTAACTGCGAAGGCAGCAAACACTGGAGCAGCTGCCAGCAAAAGCACTGGTGCAGGTGGTGTCCGGACAAGGTGCTCAAACCTCAGATTAAACTTGCCATGGTGTCAAAACAGCCCCAAAACCCCTTCTCAAGCCCTCCACTGCAGGCTGGGATCTGTTCACCCTTTATGGGTAGACAAGACACCTGCTCTCCAGCACCCCAATATGGAAGCTCATGTCCCCCCACCAGTCTCATCCCCAGACCTTCACTCCTGCCTTCTTAAAAGGGTCTTCCTTTAAATGTGAGCAAGTCTCACATTTTACAGACACTTGGTACCTACCTCAAAGGGACAAGGACAGTGTGCAGCAGACTCCCTGCACACCCTCTCCCAGGCTTCTCCTCTGCAGAATTCACTTTGCTCAAGTCCCCCTCCCTTTCCACAAGCTTTTTTTCCCAGCCCTCTGAACCTTCTCCTGGCTCCTCCAAACTCTCTCTGCATTCCACTTAATTCTGCAGTCAGTCTCAGGTGATGCAGGTGAGACACAGCTTGTGCTCTGCTGGGCCTTGCCTTGTTCACTTCCCTGGGGATGTCCCCAGGGCTTCACCCCACCACTGCCCTTCCCTGCACAAGGGGCCTGTCTCCCAAGGGCTGGCACCCCAAACGAACCTGAAGGGTTGAGCACATCCAAGACCCTACATTCAGCACTCTGGGATGCAATAAGCTGGGAAATGCTCAGAAGCCAGTTGTGTTAACAAGTGTGTACAATAATATATTTTATTTCTTAAAAACATGTTTTTAGCCAGTCCAGGTACTAGACTCCAGCCTGAAGCAGCTGCAAATAGGAAAGGTGAGAATTGTACAGTAGTGCTTTATTAGGTGCCTCACCACATCTGTTCCTTGGAGCCCAGACAGCCATGCCTCAGGTGTGGATTTCCTGTTCCACAGCTCCAAGCTGAAGAACCCAGACAGGCTCAGCCCCAGCAGTCTCCCCCTCCCCTGAAGGGAGACATTCTGCAGCACTTCTCCAGGCCATTCCAAATCACAAGGCAGAAGTTATAAAATACTAAAAATACTCTGTGCTATTATTAAAAAAATAGAAATCAATAAACAAGTATCAGACCACCATGTGCCAAGCCCAACGGTCACAATGGCGCACATGTATCCTCCAAGTGGAGCAGGGGCTCACCCCAATACTTCCCTTCCAAGTCAGTAGTGTCAGTGCCAAGCCTGTAAGACCACTCTGGACTTCATGGCCCAAAACAGGGCAGGGCAACACAGCTCCCAAGTCTACCTGTGGATCTCCCCAGTCCCAAAAGGCCTGTGGCAGAGGGAAGGTGTTTAATTTAACTATTTACACCAGGCATGGAGCTGGTCCAGGTCCCTTCTCCCTGCTGCTCTCCAGACTGACATCCCAGACACCCTTCCTGCACCTCCTGCTTGTGGCTGCATCCAAGAAATGCAGTTCCACCTGGAGCCAGAGAGCCCAAAGCAGCAGCAACTGCAGAGCTCTGAGGAGGCCAGAAGGCAAGAAAACCCTGTTAATTCTGCATGAGAAAAGGAGGAAGGAATGGTAAAATGAGGAGGGTAACTCAATCCAGGCATTAGCCAGAGGCTTGGCCTCCAGAAGCTTGCTGCAAGGGCAAGATTCTCCACAGGGCAGCTCATCTCACCCACAAGGCAGCATCAGTGCTTTGCAAACACCCTGGGTAGTGGTGGCTGTACATTGCCTCCTGCCAGGCTCTGGGCAAGTGTGCTCTGCCCTGCAGCCTCTTCCAAGCCTCTCCCAGGAAGTCAGGGGCTCTCACAACAGGAAAGTGTCCATTCTGGCCTGGCTGCTGCTGGAAGAAAATGCAGAAGGAGCTGTAGACGCTGGTCTGGAGACCTTCTTCTTGCTCCTAATGGATAAAGGACGGATTTCTTCCAGGTTTGTCTGGAGGTAAAACTGTCAAGGAAAGCACAGAGCAATGCCCTGGGAACCCAAGTGATACAAGACCTGCTGCAGTCCAGCCTGGGACTAGACTTGGGACCCAGACCTATATGTGCATCCAAGGAAAAACTCCCTGCAGGACAGGATGGGCTTTGCTACCTTCTCACAGGAGCAGAGCTCAGACACACACCTGTCCCATGTGTCAGGGAACATTTCCCAAAAAAGGAGTTTCAACTGGATATTAGGAAACATCTCTTCACTAAACAGGTGGTGAAGCATTGCAACAGGATGCCCAGGGAAGTGCTGGAAGTCCCTCGAAGCATTCAAAACACAGGCAGACATGTTGGTTAGGGAAATGGCTTAGTGGTGGGCTTAGCAATGCTGGTTAATGGTTGGACTCTGATCTTAGAGCTCTTTTCCAACATGAATGATTCCATGATTCCCCTGCACATAAACTAGCATTTTAACAGCATATCTATATGAGTTGCAAGGCCTCCTGGGCCAGGACACTGTGCAGGGGAAGGCAGAGCAGCCAGAGCCTGCAGCCTCCCATGGCAGAGCAATCCCAAGGCAGGAGCAGCTCCATACCCAGGGGCTGAGCTCAGCCCAGCCACCAGCTGCATGGGCTGGCAGGCACTCTGCCAGAAGAGGCTGTGCTACACTCCTGCCCTAAGATCTCAAGGGCATAGGCAGTCCCTGACAATTGCACTGATTTCTAGCTGATGCGCTCCTCTGAACTAGCCACAGGTGCTCTCAGCAAGTTCTGGTCCTTGACACCTTTGCTGAGCTCAGATTTGTTCAGAGAGAAAGCCGACCATTCCTTGAGGATCCCAAGTCCGTTTTTTGTTGAGACCAAAGAGAAAAAATAGAAATGAGGGGCCCCCAGCATCAGTACTGCCACAGAAACTGCAGGCAAGGATACTGGCTGTATGAACTTTGTCCTGCCGCCCATGCCATCATAGCCTGTCCTCACCTAGGAGAGAGAAACAAATGAACCTGGAGCAGCACACAGAGCCTTGACTACCTCTCATGATGGTTATGGGGAAGGGACAGTCCTGCAGACCACAGCTTTTGGAGAGGGGTTAAAGGCACTTGGAAACTCAGTATTTGCACTAAGGCCTCACTTTTGGAAAAAGACAGACCCATGGTTATTAAAAAAGTCTGGGAATATTGGGCACTTCTTCAGACAAGCCTGAGCAAGGCTTAGGATTTTGTCACTGGGATTGAGAAATACAAGAACACCCCAAGCTCCAAGGAGGTGGAGGAATAGGACATTGAGATCCACTTAGTCTGCTGCCAGGAAGGGAATGAGCATCTGTCATCCTGGAGCTCTGCAGGACTGGGAAGTAGCCAGGTTGTGCTCTGAGATTTATTTTTCACACACTGTATGTGGCAAGGTAAAAGCCTCATTCACTTCCTCTTTCAGGGTCAGTTCAGGACAGAGGTGGCAGTGCCAGCCCTGGGGACACTCACCAACTGGACAGCCATACTTACAGAGCCCATGTTCTTGTGGGAACCCAGCATACCACCTGAAGATGGCTTCTTGGAAAGAACAGAGTTCCTGATGAATGCTGGCAAGAGTCCTTTAAGAGCATCATCCTCCAGATCAAATGGCCGCGTTCTGTCCACAAAGTAACAAGAAAAGCCCTTTAACCAGCACAATCTGCTGAACAGAATCTACATTCAGGCAGCACTAATAACACAGACAGCTATTCAAGGTAGTAGTTACTGCCATACCACATGTTAGGCTGAAAACCAGCAGCTTCCAACCTCCCACTGGGACTTATGTGGAACAGTGCCAGGAGGCAGGACACTGCCCCCAGCAAGCCTGGGTGAACAGCCACCTCAGCTGACCCCACAGCCTTTGTGGTCAGTGCCAGGTGATGTTTGTGAAGCACATCTGGGGCAGAACCATCAGCAAGAAGCTCATGTGTGGGTCCCCCACCCTCCCTTCTCCTGACCAGTTCCACGAGGCCTGAGGCAGCAAATGTTTCTACGAGACTATCAAGGAAAACACTTTGAAGCACAGACTGGTTCTATAGATGGGCTGGTCTATGGCCACAAGGGAGAAAATAAATTGTTTATCCCAAGCTTATTAACAGCAGAATCAAAGAGGCAACACAGAAAAATCGAGATTAGTCCTTTTACCTCCACTGTTTCCTTCAGAACTTTCTTCGCCAGATTTACCACAGGAGGCTGTAAGGAGCCCAAGGAGCAAATCAGCAGAGATTTATTGTTCTAGTGGAGCTGGCAAGGACAGACAAGGCCAAGCAAATGACGACAAAGCTTGCAGCACGCCATCAGGCAGCTGGAGAGCTATCTGATCTCACACAAGAACTTCCAAAGCAGTGAGACTTTGATCTCCTTCAGAAGCAGAAAGAGGAGGGAAAACTCACGGCTTTTTATCCAGCTTCTGCTTTTTTTCAGGGCCAAAGAGAGCTGTGCAGGGCTGGTGTTCAGGGGTGTCCAAATTGTAAGTAGCATCTAGATTGATCTCATTGCCATGGGACGGGCGGTGGAGCTTTGGATGCTGCAGTTCCATGGGAACAGGGCTGCAAGGCCAAGGAAAGCATCAGTCACTGAGCCACTGCCTGCCACCCAGGGGAAGGCAGAGCTGTCCCCCACAACACTGAGTGTTCAGACAACAGTGGCACCAGGAGCAGAGTCCTGTTCAGCTTACACGTCAAAGAAAGGACAATCTGAACCCCAGAGTCTAAATTCAATGTCCCAAATTATTGCTCCCTCTCAAATGCTGAGCACTGTAAGAGCAGCACCCAGAGCCCAGGAATCACATTGACACTCTGCTGTTCTGTGGACACAACCCAGCTTGCTCTACTGGGGCAGTGGCATAGGCTCCTCAAGAAAGGCCCCATAAAAGCAGATGGCATTTTTCAGACTAGATTCCTCTGCCTAGCTAAGATCTTTGGTTCCCATACACAAGTACATGCTCATCACAAGGCCAACTCTAAAGCGACAAGAAGAGCAGCATTAGGGATGTTTCCCAGGCAGGACACAGTGACAAAGACTTTGTCAAAACTCAGGCCATTCCTCCACCCCCTCCTGAACCAAACCCTCTGAGACTTTTTCCATGTAAACCAAACATCATCTCATCAGCCGCAAGAAAAAAGGATACAAGGAACAAAACAGACATACTTCTGCAACACCTGCCAGACTAGTACATCTTTGCTTTCTCAGAGAGTTAAACTGTCCGCTCTGGCTTTGAACCAGTCACCTCCATGCCTGTAATAAGAGGATGCAGCTCACTAACCTTTCAAAGACTAACCGACTGAGTGTTTCCCTGGTTGCAGATGGGACCTTCAGAGTATCCTGCAGGATGTCTATCTTCTTCTTCAAACTCTGGAGGGAAAAGGGAAAGCAGACAGTGAGATAAGCAAAGATTTAGTAGTACATACATTGCCCCTTTTCCATAAATCAGCATCAGGTGGAGCTCAGAGGTAGGTTGGGAAATTCAGTCACTGAGCAAAAGCCAGCATAACTCCTGGCTTTGCAGCTGCAGACCAGTCTGCAGTAACTGGCAGATGGCCATGAGGAATGATATTCTCACCAAGATCTCCTTGTCTGCATTCTTCAGATCTTTCTGTGTGCTTTTTAACTCCTCCTTTGTCTTCTCCAACTCTGAAGTCATTTTCTGCAGCTGCAGAACACAACAAAGTGTGGGTTACACTTACCGGGGGGTAAGGGGGTCTGCAGAGGCCCGTGAGAGCAGTATGCTCTGCACCACATGCTGTCTCCTCCTGTTTAAAGGCTCGATTTTCCTGTGTCAGTCTGACCAATCTCTCCTGAATCAGCGCAATCCAATCCCTACACAATTCCACAAGCTGCCTGCAGAGGGATGTCCAGGGCTGCTTGCCCAGCATTTATGCCTGACAGCAACAGTTTTTCCCTGCTCTAACACTTGGTGGCTGCATTCTGAATTCCTGCAGGACTTTGGACACGCCAGAGCCCAGGAATCACAAACCACAGGCTGGAGGATGGCTGTGCATCAGCAGTGCTGGCACATGGACAAGCCTGATTCAACAGGGAAGCATGCCAGCAGCAGGGGTCAGGAAGTGGACTCCTACCACTTCAGACACTTCAGTGGGTCTGGGAGCCTGGGCCAGCTCACGGACTGTGGGTACAGTCAGCTCTCTGTCAGCCAAGCCTGGAGCCCCTTGTGCACTGACTCGCATCCTCCTGACCCACACTGGCCATCACAGCTTGTGTCTGACTCAGCCAGGAGCAGCACCTTGTGTAGGGTTTAACTCCTCAGGGAAGCACAGCACAGCAATCTGAAAACCTCCTGTTCCATTTGAGGGGACAACAGCTATGGCTGAGTAACAGAAGTAGGCCACATCCACCCACAGCCTCTCACTTTGTTTGCTTAGACACAGGGATGCCCCAGGGAACACCTGTGCCTTGGGGAGTGAGGCTACACACACACTTTTCACAGGGATGTGCTACCAGAACAGACAAAGACAGTCTGCCTGACCTGAGCTAATAGACCCCAGCCCGGCCTGGAGCAGGGGAAGCACAGCAGCAGAGGCACATCAGCATCCCCAAGCTCTGCACCAGAGCTCAGGACCAGCCCAGGCAGGCTCTGTGCAGGGCCACCTGTGTGTCCTCACTGTGTCTGGGCAGCTCTCCTGCCTGGGCACAGCATGATGTGGGAGCCTTGGCCCGGTTCAGTTGGCTGAAGGCACAAGGCTGGGTGTGACTGGATGTGCCAAGCCAGGACTAAGCCCTGCTCAACGAATGCTGGCTCCAAACCCCTTCCCATTCTTTAGGGGCCCAATTCTGCAGCAGGAGGAGCTGGCAGCTGAGTGCTCAGCAGTGTAGCCAGCTGAAGGAATTGCTACTTCCAGAACCCGGTGGGAGCAATGGAGCACCTGTGTGCTGCTGCCTTCCAGCACAGGCTCCCTGCCAAACTCTGGCTGGCTCTGCACCTGCTGCCCCAGCACTGACCCCAGAGACTGCCCTCCTGACAACAGCCCACAAGCTGCTTGCTCACCACACCACGTCCTGATGCAGAAACCCCAGCCTGACCCTTCCACACACCTGCACCCATCAGCATGGGAGGGGGTCACTGCAGGGGCCTTGGGCCTCAGTCATGGACAGGGATCTACAGACCAGACGCCAACCCTGCAACTCACACTCTCCCTTTACCTTATTATTGACAGAAAACAGCTCCTTCTTCATCTTCTCTGTCATCTCAGCAGAGGTCTTCCTAGCTTCCTTCAAGTTCTCATATTCCCTGCAAAGAGACCCAAAGAGTCACACTGTATCTAAGACAACTCTGCCAGAGCGTCTCAGAGACAAGCCAAGACCCTTAAATTGAAGCTCTGGACGTGCAGAGCCACCAGAGAAAACCCAGCAGACACAATGCCCTTTAAGGAACAAAGATGAGTGAGTGTACCAACACTGTGTCACACATTCCACTACACCACAGGGTGAGAAAAAACCTGCATGGGGTACCATGCCTGATTCCACCAGCAAAATGGCAACCAGAGCCAGAGACATTTCAGTCGCCAATGAAAAAGACAGAAAACAGAGCACAGCCTCCATGCTGGCAGCAAACAGGGGACTTTGCTTTAAGTGACTTTTCAGAGACTTCACACTACTGGCCATGCACATTCATTCCCAATTACACCACAGGGACACTTGCCTCATTACAGCTTTGTACCAAAGCTGCAGTTATTCAGCTGCCATCAGAACGGACACAAAAAAAGCTGTTTTTTCCCCAGCAGGACCAGATGGATATCCAGGTAGGGGAGGGCAGCAGTGCAGGCTCTCTTTGCCAGAGGCCACAGCTGCACAGTGCAGTGCTGCAGAGGGCACAACCCAGAGCTCTGCACCCACTCGTTTTCCCCCGGGCATGAGAGGAAAGCAGAGGGAATAATCATCATCACTTCATAGGTGCACTGACAACTGTGGAGACAGTTCCCATGGTGACACACATGTCACTACAGTGACAAGAGGAACAGTTCAGTGTGACAGGCTCCAAACTAGGTCCCCAGGATCTGTCAGTCAAAACCCAGTAGAAACCCTAAGAGGTGGTGAGAGCCCCACAGAGCCCATGTGCCTGTTGGTACTTGGCAGAGGGCTCTCCCTGGGCACCCCCAGGACAGCACCAGCCAGCTGTGCCAAGCTTGCAGCACCTACTTTTTGAGAGAGACACAGTAGATTGCAAGCTGTTCCACCGCTGGCTGCCCAAATCCTGTCTCTCTGATCATCTCCTCCACTTCCGGGCGCTGGCTCTGAAGCAACTGCTCGATCCTGCACAAATAAAAAACCCACCAAAAAAACTTACCCTCAAGCTCATGAATGACAAACAGACCTGGGAAAGAGACAAAGGCCCCTGCTTCCTCCTAAAGGGGCTGGTGCAGCCTGAGCTTCTCCTGCAGGCACTCTGGGTGCCATGGGAGAAGAGATACAGCTGCCTCACCTCAAGCAGGGCTTTTCACTGGGGAAAAGCAGCACTACTTGGACTAGAGAAGGGGCAGCTGTACACACATAGTGCACATGGAACTGATGCCCAGCTCTTGGTCCCTATAGCCCTGTGGCTGTGTTCCTGGGTTGGCATTCTGCCCCTGCATCCTCTGATAACAGAAATGGCATATAGCCATGCTCAGTGCCCTAGAGATGAGGCCTTGCTGCTCTTTAATGAGAACAGCTGTCTGCAAACACAGCAGGGGCAAGAGGCATGCCAGGGCAGCTAAAGCAGCCATTTCAGGTACGATGATCCAGCACACAGAGGTGCAGGCCCAGCAGGACCCTCCTGCCCTCCCCAAAAAGGGCAGAGGTGTGCAGCCCAGCCTGCAAGGCCAGGGAGCAACCCAGATCTAACCGCTCCATGGTTTTCAGCTTGTTTCGCAGCCGGCGGGCCTCCTCCTTTGAACTTCTGTTATCCTCCTGCTGCTGCTCCAGGAATTTCATCTGCTTCTGCAGGGAAGCAAGCACACACAGACCGTTCATAAGGCTCCAGGGATTGTTGGAGAAACATGCCGGCTTGTGCGCACTGCGGGCAGCCGGGAGCATACATCGGCTCTAAATGCTATCACCACCTCAGCAGCCCGGGACTATGGGGAGTTGAGTTCCCTCCCACCGTACCCCAGCTCTGCTCCCCACGAGCACAGCAGGGTCTCAGTGCTAATCACAAGGTGAGGCTGGAGCTGGAGCCATGTCACAGCCCCTCTCTGCTGGGAGCGCTGGAGGGGCTGCACAGTGCCCTGTACACAGCAGTGACAATTTGTTTTTCAGAATCAAAGGAGTCCACAGCAAGCAAACCTTGCTATTCCTTCCCCTCCGCACACAGCTGATTGCTTCAGCCTCCCGACTCTCCTTGCCATTAGCTGCTTAGAGCATAGATAAGAATGAGTGGGTCTCTTCTGGGAGACCTCAGCCAAACCAGATGCCCACCTGGGCACTTCTCTCACCTGCTGCAAGCCTATTGCAGCCTAGTGCCTCTTCAACAGTAACACAGAACCTCAGCTGAGCTGGAAAAGCACCTGCACACATCTGCAGTGTGGCAGAGGATGGGGATAACTGAATAGCACCATTCTGATGCATCTGTGCTGTCTAGGTTTGTGTGTGTCTGGGCACCTGACACAGCAACTTTGAAAAGCTCTGGTTTCAGCACAGTGTTGATTCCAGGGGAAGGCCTGGCAAAAGATCATTGCCTTGTAAAGCTCCTTTCCACACAGAAGTTCAAGGATTTTATCCACTTCCTGCCACAGAAACCAAACAACTGTGAAACCACTGGGAAGTTGAGGAGGGACAGTGTTGCAGGCTCATGTGTCACTCTTGTTTAATTGGAGCCTGTCTTTGGCTTTTCCTTAAGCAGAACTCTCAACACTTAGATCCCCACAGCAGTGTTTTGTGCCTGATCAGAGCAGAGTCCCCAGCTTCAGCCAGCCTGAAACCCACTAAACTGACAGTGCCAGCAGAAGACAGGACCAGCTTGCAGCCCTAACCTGCGTCACAGCGAGTTAAGCCTGTATTTTCACTGCAGAAGTTTAGTGCTTTAATCTTTAATGATGCAGTTTAAGACAGTTCTTGGCATTCAGCTGGGAAACCCCATACGCCACAGAAAAGATACCTCCAGGTCTCTAATCCTTCTGCCCTGCCCAGCTTTCATTAAAGGGACTTAAGCATACAGAGAGTGTTTTGCAACAGGGAAGATAAGCACAGAGCTTCTTCCAGAGGTGTCAAAGCAGGAAAACTAAGCACTGAGATGCTGAGTTGAGCAGCAAGTACCAGCTTCCACTGTCACAATTATTTCTGCTGGAGTAGGGGGCATCAGAAGTATCCTGCCACTGACCTATCCAGGATCATACCAGCATCTATGGCATGGCCAAGATCCAGGCTGCCCTTACATGCAAGCAGACTGGATATAATCACATGGTTGGGCAAAAACAGTTGTGCTGGCTCACAGTGAAGCCTGCCTGGCATTAATTCCTTACTCTTTCTGTTCTAGTGTCAGGTAGATCTCCTGGATGCTTCCTCCCAAAAGAGCCCAGCTGCAGGTAGCATATAGCAAGACAGCACCACAACATGTCAACACACTGTCTCTGGGCCACTTGGCCTTGCAGGTCAAGAAACATGATGCAGTTTAGGATACTGGGTCAGACAGCTTGGGAAGTGCAGTAGACACTGATCCTACTTTCCAGCCTGCAGCTCACAACCCCACTTGCTTGCACTTCACCTTCTTGAGACAAGCACATCACCTTCACACAGCACAGACTGCCCAGCCCAGCCCAGCCCCAAGGCAAAGCTGCTCCAAGACATCCCAACAAAGCTGCTCCTGCTCTTACCCTTTTCCTCTTGCTGTTTACACATAGTACATGACTACACACTGAGTCACTGCACACTGAAGCACAAAAGGAATATTTGATCTCTGGACTTCACATTACTAACCTAACTGAGGCAAAGCCCTGGCAACAGAATAGACAGGAGAGTTAGCTGGATCAGATCCCACTTAGCCGAAGCCTGCAACTCCCCCTCCATATTTTTCAGTTTGATTTCTCCCCCAACCAAAGAAAGAAACTAATTTTCCTTGAATCCCGCTTGGCCTAAACCCATTTCAGAAGAACATTCTACCTCAGGGAACCAGTGTTTCAGCAATGGGGTGCTGGGGCTAGTTCCCACACTAGATTCCTGCTTCCACCTTTATGACCAGCACTGCCACTTCATTAGCAAGGCTCAGTTACATTCCTCAGGCTGGGCTGGCATTTCTCCCTCACCAGGGATACCTCTGCCTTGAGCACCTGTACACAAATCACAGGCCTGTAGGCTTTTTATGCCTCTGAATCACCTCAAGCAGAGCACAAACAGGACCTCGAGTCCAGCAACAGAACTTGCTTTGATTAATCAAACCAAAATGAAAACCCAGGCACCAGACTCAAAATCCCACCAGCACAATTTCTTTATTACCAGGATCTGCAGAGATCTTCAACAGACCTAACACTGACTGCATGATGGTTAGTCCTGTTGGGGACAGGAAGGGTACCTTGAGAGAGGAGCACAGCATCTCTGATTCTCCCAGCATCTTCTGGAGTGACTCTATCGTGGCATTGCGCACATCCAGAGTGTCCCTCAGCCCATCCACAACAGCCTGGCATTCCCGCTTCTCTTTTTCTGGAAAAGAAGAAAGAAAAAGGTCGTGGCCTGGTAACCCAGACTCCAGCTGCAGCACAGCAGCAGGAACACACACACTGCTTGCAGGCTCAGCTCCAGGCTGCTGGGATTCGGCCATTTCTGGAGAAAGCCAATTCTCTAAGTGCTGTCTGCACTAGGGTCTGTACGGAGGAATTGCTTCTCTCAGTGCCAGCAGGCTTCAAGATTTCTTTACTAAAGATAAAAAATTCCCTTTAATAGCTTTCCAGTGCTAGCCCTGCTAGCATTAAGATGATGTATCTTAACTCTTGCGTTTTCTCAACGCCAGGCTTGCACAAGGAAATAATTCCTCTCGAGTTACACCAAGCTGTGATAGAGCTGGAGAATAGAGTTTGGTATCCATCCTCTCCACATGGAAGCTTACACATCAAGAAACCCTTTGGGGCCATTGGGCAGCTGTATGCAGGGATCCACCAAGCTGCTGCAGATGCCTCCACCAACCACAGCACCTACATCAAAGGGCAGGAGGCAGTGACACTGGGGACACTGCAGGACACATAACAGCTTAAGTAGATTCCCCAAGTGACCACTTTTTGCAGGTCACAAAACCTTTGCATCCTGCTGTCCCTCCCCCTGGCAATCCAGGAGCAAAGCACATGCCTCTGACCACCAGAGAGAAGGTAGTGGTAAACACCAGATTTCAATTTGTTTTGTGGAGACAAGGGAAGGACAGCTCAGAAAGCAACAACCACCATCAGAAGCTGCCATGGGAGCAGGGAACAGCCAGCATCGCTGAGAAGCTCAAAGCAGCTGGGTAACAAGGGAAAGCGGGAACCCCTCCACCTAACCCTGCAGAGAGCAAGATAAACTCTTCAACTCAGCATCTTTGGTCTTTGCTAAAATTGTCTGTGGCTCCAGCCTGGCAATAGTAGAGAACCAAAGAGTGCCTTTTCAAAAAGCTTGTTCTCCTTGCAAGCCGTCCAGTTTCAAATTCAGCCTCCACATACTGTGGAAGCATGACCTGCAGTGAAGCTTCACAGTTCATTCAGGGAGTAAAAGAGCCATGTGGGACCAAGGAACCAGAAAGGAACGTGTTCCAGCAGAAGCACACGGGTGGCTTCTCCGTTGATCTAAATAACCCCTCCCGAGCAGAGGCAGTGCCTGGAGATGCTCCCTTGCATTTGCAGGGACTCCACACCCACCAAAAGAGCTAGGGCTTCCCCCTCCTCCGTTCCCAGCTGCCCAGAGGCAGATGGCAGGAATTAAACCCCTCCATGCTGCGGGAATGAGTTTTCAGCTCATTCAGAGTGCCTCCCACAGAGCCTCCTGGGTCTGCTCGGAGCTCGGCACCTCTCGAGCCATTTGCAGGCTGATCAGAGCCTGGCAGCTCCACAGCTCCTCTGCAGCACACAGAGCAGAGCACAGCTTCACATGGAGAACTTATACACAGGAACCAGCAGAGAGCAGAGTACCCACAGCAAAGGAGGCAGGAGGTGGGAAGGAGCTTCGCATTTCCAATATGAAAAGAGAATGGCACAGGGAATGTCGAATCCAACCTCTACTCACCAGAAGCTGAGAAGAGTAGCAGGCCTTCAAGCAGATTTTCTTGGATAATATCCTAGCAAAAATCCCAGCCACCTTCCCCAGAAGATCTGGCTCTCTACCAAGTAACTAAACTCAACCAAGCTGGCAGGAGAACAGGCCTCAGAATAGAGACGTGCAGACCATCCAATTCTGCTCTCAGGCTAAGGACCGAATCCTCAATCTACTGGCTATTCATGTCTGTCTCGTGCATGCAGGGAACGCTGAGGAAAGACAACTCTTGGGGCGTGGGTGAGCCCCCAGCATTCTTTAAACATTTTTTTTTCCCCTTCTGCTAGCATGTTTTAGGATTTCTGTCACTTAGACTGACATTTTCCTTTTGCTGCTCATGACTCATGTTCTGATGACAGGCTGCCTACAGACGATGCTTAAAACCCATCGACAAGTCTCCAGGGCTTTTGCTTTTCCTGCCTCCCTCAAACATCCTCTAAAATTAAAGATGGGAAGATGGAAGTGCGTGCACACTGAACTCCGTCTGCTCTTCGCGCGACACATGTGGCACTGCAACAGCCAAACAAATCCGAAGCCTTCCCACTGCTGCTTTTGGACACCACTTTCACCCTCTCATCTGTTGGAGGGAATGAGCCTTTGCCTTGTGCAGCTGTGAGTTTCCCAGCAAGCAAACCAAGGCTTTTGCTTTCAAGCTTGCTCTGGATAGAGCTTTGCTGCAACTCTAAGCTTGTGATTAGGAAGAGGGCAAAAAATTTGCATCTACTTGTCTAAACTCACAGTGAACTCCTGAATTACAGTAGGGCTGGGCCAGGCTGTGGACTCAGGCTCTGTCATATAAGCTTTGCATCACTGTAGGCGTTCTCGCCTCAGAAAAAGCTCTAAAGAAGATGCTCTAGTGAAACAGTTTGCAGCCTGAACCATGCCCTCAGCTTCAGAGAGGGGTGGCCTCTGCAGAGGGGTTCCTCAGACCTGGGCAAGCCACCTGGCCCAGATAGAGCCCAGGAGCTGCTGATCCCCTGTCAGCAGCAGGAACTCACCTTTCAGGGAGAGCTGGGCCTTCGCCTGGTCCAGTTCATTCTGAAACACAACACAGAGAACCCCATTAGGAAATGCCCTGTGGAGATGCTTTTACCAGATTTTAAAAGACCCAAGAGGTTTCTCAGCAGGACTTTCAGAGCAGGCAGGTGCTAGGGAGGGAACATGGAAACAACAAGCCTGGAGTTACAAGCCCGGACTATCACAGGGAACAGAAAGAGCACCTCCAACTGGCATTCTTCAGGGGGAGAAGAGAGGATCACAGCTTCATCTTAGCCTTGTCAACCTTGTGTTTCTCACACTGTCAGTCATCCTGTTTTAGATGCATAATTTTGGAAGGCTCTCAGGGAAACACAGGAAGTCAGGCAAGAACAATTTTTATAATGTTTTACCTAAACAAGGCAATAAGGGAGGAATGTTGCCAGACTAACTGGATTACTGAGAGCTCTTTAAACTGAAGTGAACTTTAATCAGATGCAGGTGGGAGACAAGAGGGCACATCCAAACATCTGAAAAGGTAACCAAGCATGCACTCAAATGTGCTGACAGACACTGAAGTCATTGCAGTTCGGGATGATGATATGAGTTAACAGCTCAATCGAATGGCTGGAAACAAATCACTGAGAAACCAATCCATAACACACCAGCTGAGAGTGCACAACATCTCCTGGGTACTACAAGGGTCCAAGGAACATCAAATATTTCTAACGCCTTCATCAAGGATCAGAAAGAGGCAGCTAATGCCCTGTAGTTTAAATTAGAGAAAATGAAGTGATATAACTTAACACTGGCGAATAGCCAAAGGTAATGTAGAGAGGTTAAAAAGAGAGGCTATTTATATCTATATATATATATTTAAATAAAAACCAGAGAGATAAATATATGCAGGAAAGAGTCAACAGAAGATGACTTAAAAAGCTGTGTTAGAGAACTGCAGAGGAAAGCACATAACAAGTCAGGCAGGAACTGCAGTGGAATAAAACCACAATGAAATGCCAACACAGGCACACAAATCTGTGCAACCCGGAATGCTACATGCAAATCTGAGCCGAGAATAGCACCAGCAGTGACCACGGCTCTGACGGGACCAGAGCTAGGCTCTGCTAGTGACAATAAAGGCAGGAAAGAGAATGTGGGATGTAAAGCTTGGTAAGCAGAAGGGACTAGATGCAAAGCCTAGCAGAGCTGACTGGGATTTGCCCCAGGGGCACAACTGCTGGAGGGCTAATGTGGAATTAACTCTGCTGCAGGAACTATTCTGAAGTAGCTTCCTCAGAGTCCTATTCAGGAACGATTAGTGAGCTCACAAGATGTGCTAATTATCATGATAGCAAAGAAACCCTGGGCTACTTCAGGCAGCTATGTAACATCGCATCATTCGTCAACTTAATCTGAAATCCCTCATCCTCCACCACAGCTCCTAAAAGCTGCCCCCAATTTTCTCTCCTGTGAGAGAAGCTCTCCCCTCTCTGCCAGGCTGTTACAAGACCTCGTATTCCCAAGATCAAATGACTGTATCTTGACCACAAACAGACACCTGTCCTCCAAGGCTTCTACCTTCCCCAGAAGGTTTACAGGCAGGAATCCTCTCCCCACCTCCTCTTCACCAAGCTGAAATCTTATTTGGAAGAACTCTGCACTCCCCAGATCACAAGCAGCTCTTGACAGACTCACTGAGGTGTTACACTCCAAAACTCATCCTTTTCCGGCTCTGGGAACAGCCACATGGAGACTGCTCTCCTCACAAGGACCATCTTTAAATTCAATATAGGTTAAATCCAGGCTCAGTAATGAAAGAAATGCTTGGACATTTAGCCTGTGGTCTGCAGCTACTCCAGGGATCCAGGTTCCCTCTGGTGTTTCTATTGAAGTTTTAGCCTGGGGTGGAAAGCAAAGCAGGCCCAGCACTCCTTTGACTGTAAACATTTCAGAGTAACAGCAAAAGTGAGGAGCAAAGACAATTACTGTTCAAAAGATAATTCGATTTAATAATTAAATTCTGCAACAACAGGAAGGGGTTTCAGATCATGAGGGAGCTCTTCCAACCACTTCGCTGGGTGCCAAAGACTGGTTCTCAGAAGAGAATCCCAAGCTTGTCTCCCCAATATGACAAGCAGACCACAGCTACACACTTTGCTTTCTAGCACATCCTTTTCATGGCAGGAGGCCTAATGCTCATTCCAAGACAGCTGTAGGCTGCACAGATGCAGCTCCAGTTGATTACAGAGGTGAACACCACTCTATGCCCAGGCTCTTGGAGGGCCAGGCAGTGGTTCATCACAAACCTTGGAATTTTTTTTTCTTCAGGTGAAGTTGCTTCTGGCTGAGGATAGCAGAAATCCTCATTTCATCCTCTGAAGAGCCCAGGCTTGGCCCACCACGTGTTTGCTTTGTACTGCTGCCTGAGCAGAATCAGACACTCCATCACAGACCTCATGTCTAGGTGGACATTAGTCCCTTACCCATTGTGAACAAGGCATCTGTATCTTTTTAAGGTACTCTAAGTCCTCCAAAAACACACCACGTGAACCTGGTGACAAACACAGCAGCAACCTGTACAGTGCACACAGCAGTGAATACCCACACAAGCTAATGATGCTGATTTACCCAAAAAAATATTTGGTTCTTTCCATTGGTGACCTCAGAGCCCTCATCAAGCAGGCTGTACACTGAGGCTAAATGTTGCTCTGACAGATACACACAAGATTTACAGGAGCAGGAGGAGTTACCATTAAGCTTGTTGTGCAGGAGCAGCTCCATAGTCCCACCCTTGAGCAAGGGAGCGATTCTGCACAGCCTGACTAGAGCAGAAGGCTGGGGGAACCCATTTTGGATGGTGGGGTGGGGGTGAGAGAGAAAAGGAAGATTTTCTAGGGCGATGCTCTCCAAGCAACCCATTTCCGAGTCACTCATGTCATTACACTCGTGAGAACGGATCTCAATACGTACGAAAGGAAACGTTCATCTGCTGCGAGGGCACACGGCTCCCTCCACTCCTCAGCACACTTTGGCCTTCACTTTTGTTACTGGCAGTCTTGGAGAAAGACAGTGCTACTGACATTCTAGTCTGGCTGGCTTTATTTTAAAGACATACAAATTACATATAGAATTGTCATGGCAACCGCTAATTATGGTAATTGCTGCACATGCTGCTTCTGAACACAAGAGGGTACAAGCATCCCGTTATACCAAGGTCAACCGGCCACTCTTTTTTTGGATCAGATAATTCCAAGACAGAAGGAGCCCTGCTTCATCCACACTACACAAAGGAGAACATGGAACAGCCACTCTGTGCTTATCCCTACTCACACCCAACTCTGCACCCAAAGGTGGCACTTAGAGCACAACTGCCCAGCATCCCAGCTCCAGCCAGGCCCCAGCCTCCACGTTGTTCACTGCTGCTGGTGTGGCTTCAGGCAGTCTCCCTCCTAATCTCTCTTGGGGAATCATGACATTATCATCACCCTGCCCCACATCCTTCAATCTGCACAAACAACCTCACTGCACAGAAGGCAGGAGGAGGAGGCAGTTCCTCAGCAGCCCCTTCTTTCCAAAGGGGGTTAGCAGGGCTCACACACAACCGCACCACAGATACCAGCAGCAATTCACTGCATCTGGGATGTCCCTTCTCCTGCCTTTGGGAACAGCCCTGTACCCTCATTCCCAAGGAAGGAACAGCAGTCCAATGTGATGATGTTTCAGGTTTCCAGTTAAAGTGAGAAGCAGAAGGAAGAGCAGGAAGTAGAGGAGGCTCCTTGAGTCGCCACATGGGATTTGGTCAGGGGGAATGCTAAATCCTCAGAGAGACTGATATGCTTCAGGTCAGAAACATGAGCACCACAAGCTCCAGCTTGGGAAGCACCTGCTGGCAGAGGACCAGCAGGCCAGGCCACTTTTCCAGGAGGCTGGAGCATCACATGAGGAAAGAACCATCCCCCGTCAAGTTACCTGCAAGGCCTCAGGATCCGGTGCTGCTTGCTCCTCGAGGGTAACATCAAAAAACAGCTTACTGATGATGTGTCTTTTGCTGACCTAAACACAGGAGACACAAGAATTTGATGGGCACAAATATGGAAACAACGGATATGGAAGACAGATGGAGGGGGAGAAGGTACTGTCTTGTGACGAGGCCATGAAAGGCAAATCAGATCACGTGTTTGACACCATTAGTGGTGATGCTCTGCTTTGGCTCAACAGCACAGCAGCAGACCCCCCACTCAGTTTCTGGGAGTGTGACTCCAGCCAAGCTCCTGAGCCACAGCAGAAAGATTCAGACATTTCTGAATCGAGCGCAGTCTGTTCTCTGGCAGCTCAGCCCCAAGCAGCTGATGCTGAGCTAACGTGATGCCAAATCCTAAGACAGAAGTACGTGCTGCTTTCTGCAGGCAGAAGGTGCTGTAATTGAATTTGATAGCTCTCCACACCTCCCCCATGCAGTTACAGCTTTGTGTTTTAAGTATTATATACAGTCATGACACCAGCTAATTGCATGGTTACTGCCACATAAGATGTTATTTCGCGATAACTCCATGGTAACCCAGAGATGTAAGAGGCAGAGAAGAACAGAAAGAATCAACAAGTCAGGCAAGGAACAAGGGCCAAGACCTTGAGAGGAGGAAAGAAGCACGAACACAGAATAAGCCCAAGCAGCAGCTGGCTAAAAATCTACATCTGAGCAAGGAAACATCTCCTGCAGCCAAGACCTACTGGCAGCATGAAGGCTGGTGACACAAGGAACTTCAAAGACCATCAGGTCTCAGTTAAGCCAATGGAAATCCAAGCCTCAGCTTTCATTCTCAGAAGCAGAGCACATCCTTCCTTCTCTTCCCAGCCATTGCTTTTCTCATGGGAGAGTCGAGTACTGCTAAGCCAGGAGGGGTTGTAAGGCCTGTGTGCAGCAGAATGGGCTGCTCATCTGACAGCAATGGGCTGGGCACACCAGAAACACCAGTCAGGTGTCCCTGTTAAGCCCTTGCAGGCCCTCCTGTCAATACTTACCCAGCCTAAACAAAAGCTGTTAAAATCCAGAGCCCCTTTTGAAAGGAGCTTCAGTGCAGACAGTGGCAGAGCATCCTCAGCCCACTGTGGAGGGGAGTTCATCCTCTCAGCCTCTGGGGAGTCCCAAGCAATAGAAAGTCCCTCTGCTATTTACCATGAGCCTTTTTCCAGCATCACCCCAGGCCACAGCTCCTTGTGCACTGCAGTGCACCATGCCACAGGTGTGCACAGGGGATGGCTTTACCTGGTTTCTGCACTGCGGGCATGTCCGGCTCGGTGCAGAGTCAAACCACTGGAAGAGGCTGAAAAAGAAAACATACAGTAAATCCTTAAAATCCTGGAGCACTGCTTCCAGGGGCCCTCCCCCAGCTCCCCAGGAGACAGCAGGATATGATTCCTC
This sequence comes from Sitta carolinensis, assembly GCA_032173965.1. Classification (NCBI taxonomy): domain Eukaryota; kingdom Metazoa; phylum Chordata; class Aves; order Passeriformes; family Sittidae; genus Sitta; species Sitta carolinensis. The sequence continues at coordinate 3,955,649 of CM063293.1, forward strand.
GTCACACACTAAAGCAGAACTGCAAACCTTCAGTCCAGCGGTGAGGCCGGCAGGAGCTCCATGTTCCACACGCATCTCCAAGACAATTCCTGGCTGAATTTAGCATGTGAGCTTATCTTTAACAGGGCAGAGTTTCTGCAGAGCTCAGATCTCTCTGGGAGACGGGCTTTGAACAGCCACAGCTTGCAGGAGTGAGTGGATCCACACCTGAGCTGCTCTATCAGGATGTGACAGCTGAGATCCCAGCCCAGCCAGCTCCAAGGGGAGCCCCTGAACACGGATCTGCAGAGCGAGGGGCACCAGGCTCTGGGATGATGAATGCAAACCTGTCGGGCTCCCCAGGAGAGCCACTAATGCATTTAGCAACCAAACCATCACGTCACACTGGAAAGATTTATTTTGGGAGCAGAGTAATGATTTGGAGCTGGCAGGTTACCTTTGGAAACTCTCCCTGCTCCGCTGGCTGCTGGAAGAGAGCAGGCCCGAGCAGCACTGCTGAGTGAGAAGTGACAATCACACCCGTGGTCCTCTCTGAGCTCATGAGCCAGGAAAGTAAATGCCCACCCTCTCCCCACATAAAGTTTATTTCCTCTGAAGAACCATTTCCTTTCAACACATACACTTGCAACACAGTCCTAGAAAAGCATGGACTTGCCAGGGTAGCTTCGCCATAATCCAACCCCACTCCCTGCAAACACACTGTGACACTGGCTCTTCCGGAGAAGGGAGCCTGCAGGCAGCACAGTGACGGAATCACAGAATCAATTAGGTCGGAAAAGATCTGAGATCATTGAGATCATCGAGTCCAACCTATGACCGATCACCACCATGTCAAGTGTCACATCCAGTTTTTCCTTAAAGACCTCCAAGAACGGCGACTCCACCACCTCCCGGGGCAGCCCGTCCACGTGTGTCATCAGCACAGCACGGACTGCTATGGCAGCTCCGTGAACTCCTCAGAGCCCTCGCGCGGTGCCACAGAACGTACCCGTGGCTGTCACGCCACGGCCCGGCCCGAGCCCCCGCCCGCCCCGGCGCTCACCAGGCCTGGTGGAAGGTGTGCCCGCAGGGCACGGCCGCCACATCCCGCTCGTTGTCGAAGAAGTCGGAGCAGATGGTGCAGTAGGCGCGGATGGGCATGGCGGGGCCGGGGCCGGGGCGGTGGGCACAGCCGAGAGGGGCGGCTCCGGAGGGTCGGAGCGGCCGCGCGGCCCTGCGCGGTTTAAACGGGACCGCGAGCGCGCCGCTTCCGGCCCGCCCGGAAGTGACCTCAGGGGATCCCGCGCCGGGGCCAAGCGGGATCGAGTGGGCGGGCCCGGAGGCGGGGCCTGTGAGAGCGGGCGGGGCTCGCCCCGGTCCCGCCCGCCCCGCCCGTGCCCCGCGGAGCCGCGATGGCGCCCGGGATCCCGCCCGGGAGCCCGCCCGGGAGCCTGCCCGGTTGCAAGTGCTCGTGGGGCCCCGCTGCCCTCTCTGCCCAGGCAGCGGTGTCGCTTCCAGCCCGCTGCGTCTCTCTCGGCCCCGTGCTGCCGGCACGCGTGGCAGACCCCCGGCCCCACAGAGAGACGGGGCAGGCGGCGCTGGTGCTGTCTCAGTTTGTCCTCAGCGGGGTCTTTATTTGCCAGAGATACAGCGGCGGGGCGCGGCGGCAGCCGCGGGCAGAGCCGGCCCTGCAGGCATGCAGCTGCGAGGGGGGAAGCGGGGACCGGGGAGGGGGCACGGAGGGGGGCAGTGGGGGTCCTCCAGGCACAACGCGTGGGGGCCGTGTGGCTGCTCCCGGGCGGGGGGTCCCCGTGTCCCTGCCCGGGGGTCCCGGGACGGAGAGGGGGTCTCCGGGATGGTCCCCGCTCCGCCCCGCGCGGCCCCGCCTGCGGTCCCGCACATGCACGCGTGTCCCGGGGGGCCCCGCGACGCCCCCCCCCAGCGCTGCGGGGCGTGCGGCCGACGGGGGCTGCCCCGCGTCTCTGGGCATCCCCGGGGGAGGGGACGGCGGCGGGGGACAGACTGAGAGAGCTGGGAGACGAGGGGGAACGGGCGCCATGCAGGGCTCTGCCCCGCGGCCGGCTCTCCGGCGGGGCACGTAGAAAAGGGGACGCAGGCGGGGCTGGGGGGCCATGCCGGGGCTATGTACAGGGGGCGCGGGGGCCGCTCAGCCGCTCTGCTCGCTGGGGGGCTCGGCGGCGGCCCCGACCTCGTTACACGTGGTGGCGGGCGGTGTGCCGGGGACCGGGGGCTGCACGGCGGCGGGCGGCGTGCCGGGGGCTGCGGGCTCTGGGGCGGTGGCGGCGGGGGCTGCTGCGGGCTCCGTGGCGGGGGCCGCGGCCGTGGCGGGGGCCGTGTCGGTGGCGGGCTCTGTGGCGGCGGGCTCCGTGGCTGCGGCGACGGGCTCCGTGGCCGCAGTGGCGGGAGCCGAAGCCGCGGCCGGAGTCGCTGCCGGGGCCGTGGTCGCTGCCGGGGCCGTGGTCGCTGCCGGGGCCGGGGTCGCTGCCGGGGCTGGAGTCGCTGCCGGGGCCGGGGCTGCAGCCGTTTCCGTCTGCTCGGGCGCCCGCAGGCGTTTCATGAGCGTGGTCACTCGCACGGCTTTCTGCAGGGGAGAGACGGAGAGATGTGGGACTGGAAGCCCCACGAGGCTCATAGCCCCATGGTAGTGGACTGGGCTTGGCTGAGAGGGGATACGGAGGTATGGCACACCCACCTTCCACTTGGCCCGGGCAAAGTTCTTCTCGATTTGGGCGCAGACACCATCCTTGATGTTCTTGTCAGAGGCAGCATTCCCAGAGATCCTGGAGTGGCAGTGAGGGGTGAGCAGCCCCCACCAGCCCCCTTGGCTCCCCATCTGACCCTGCTGCTGCTCACCACTCGTGGGAGATGGCCTCCTCCGCTGTGATCCTCTGGTCCTGCTCCACCTCCATGAGGCGTGTCACCAGCTCCTTAGCTGGGAACACAGGGGAAGAAGTCAGTGCTGGTAGAGGACAACATGGGACCCCACGTACCCACAGCGTGGGGCTCACCCGCTTGCGAGATGTCATCCCAGTACGGTGGGTCGAACTCATAGTCCCCAGCCAGGATTTTGCGGAAGAGGTTCTTGTCGTGGTTCTCATAGTCATCCTCATCTGCCTCCTCGTAGAAAGGGGGGTTTCCCGAGAGACTGGGGAATGTGGTGGGGGACTCAGTCCAGACCCAGCCCAAGCCCTTGTAGCTACCCTGTCCCTCACCCCACACTCACAGGATGTACATGATGACGCCAATGGCCCAGCAGTCCACTGGCCGCCCGTACCGCTGCCGCCCCACCACCTCCGGAGCTGCGAGACACAGAAGAGCAACCATCCCCCGGGGTCCCCAGCCACCCAGCTTCTTGGCCCTGGGGTGATGGGGAGTGGGAGGCACCCACTGGAAGCACCCAGGATCAGCCCCCAGGGTGATGGGGAATGGGAGGCGCAGCAGCAGGTAGTAAGGAGTGTATGGTAAGGAGCAGCAGGGACTTGCTGGGACCCAGCACTGCCCACCCCTGCATGCCCACCCAGCTGGCTCTCACCCACCCAGGTACTCGGGGGTGCCACAGGGCTCCTTAATGAGCCCATTCTCCAGCTTGGCCAGGTGGAAGTCACTGATGACGATCTTGGAGTTCTTCAGGCGATTATAGTACACCAGGTTCTCCAGCTGCCGGCGCAGGGACTGTGAGTGCCAGGACAGGGGGTGTGGCAGCACCCATGGGTGCTCCCACCCCCTGCCACCCACCTTGAGGTTCCTGTGGACGATCTTGAGTGAGTGCAGGTAGGCAACAGCCTCCAGCACCTGCCGGATGACATTGCTGGTGTCCTTCTCCGAGTAGTAGCCCTGGTCCAGGATCCAGTCAAAGACCTCCCGGCCAGTGGCCCTGCAGAAAACAGCTCTGCTGAGACCCACCCCTGGTGGGGCCACCCTCCCCCCCAAATCTCCCAAACTTACAGCTCCAGGAAGATGAAGTATTCCTTGCGGGTGATGTAGACATCCACCAGCTGTAGGATGTTGGGGTGTTTCACCCTGCAGAGAGCCAGGGGCATGGGTGGGAATTCCCAATTTGCCCAGTAGCACAGGATCCCCTTCACAGGGGAACATCCTCCCAGTACTCACATTTTGAGGATGATGATCTCGTTTTTGGCTGCCTTCCGCACTTTCCGCCCATCCCGCTTCAGAAACTTCTTGCAGGTGTACAACTTCCCCGTTGTCTTCTCCTTGGCCCGGAAGATTTCACAGAACTCCTCCCTGCACGGGTACCCCCAGACATCACCCCGTTCCTGGGGACCACTGAGATTGGGGTGCTTGGGTGGTCCCTGGGCCCACCAGCATTCACCCAGATCCCAGCAGCCAGCGGAGATGTCACAGAAGCAGAAAAAAGCTGTGGCTCAGAACCACTTTGGAGGGGGAAGAAAAAAACAGCAGCGAGAAGCAACTGATATGGAAGAAGCAAACTGACAGGGAAGGGGGAGAATTTGCTGGTTAAAAAGGCCCATCCTCAGCATAGGAGGAGTAAGACCCACTGCGAAGCCACTCGTGCCAAGGTAGAACAGCAGCACACCCGACATTAACATCAGCACAGCAGTGGGAGAGAAAGAAAGGGAGATGTGCCGGTAGCTGCAGTGTTTCTGTTCTATTATTAATGGTGCTTGAGCCCATCGGCCAGGCTGGAGCTGCAGGGGAGCCCCAGGGGGCACTTGGCACTCCTCCAGCAAAGCCGTTGGCTTTCCAATCCCCCCAGCTGTGCTGAAATACTCAGGACCACTGCCCTGGGTGGAGGGGAACAGTGACCTGTGGGCTTTGGGACAAATTGCCCAGAGGATGGAGCAAAGATCTGAGAGCACCATGGTCCCCACTGCCACCCAGTGCGACCCTGCTAGGTGTGACCTCTGTCCAAGCAGGTGTTTTGGAAGTTGATGGAAAAAATTGTGGTGACTATTTTGCGGTCAGGCCACTCTCAAGGGGTGTGAGGGCTTCACTTTTTGGAGTGCATCCTAACAGGTTCCTCATCGTGGCAATAAAAGTTGGGGGAAGCAGCAGTGCTCCACTGCCCCCCAAGTGACGTCTGCCTTTCCTTTGCTGAAGCTGAGCTCTCCTGATTCACAAGGCTCGAGGGAGCCAGGATCATGTGGAATTGCTGCAATCCCTGCAAATCTTGAGGGGAGGAGGGAGGGATACAGGGAGCTGCCCAGCTTCAGCCAGCAGCAGTGGGAAAGCTCACTGGCCTCCTTGGAGCTAGCTGTGACTATCCCCCATGCACCCACGAGCAAGAGGGACTAATTAGGGTAAAGCCACCCCAAAATGCACCCTGCAATCCCAGCCCATCTGGGGACCAGCATCCCCAGAGCCCCCACAGGCAGTGTTGCGCCACTCCTCAGCACCCCAAGAGCCCCATACAGGTGGCTGGGGTTCCCCAGGGCATCCATGGGGCCGTGGAGGGACCAACTCACGTTTTGATGACCTGGCCCAGGTCATATCTGTCGGTCACCTCAGACGGCTGGTTATAATCTTTCTTGTCTCCCAGCGTCACGCAGCCAAACGGCATCGCAGGGCCCGGTGCTGGCAGGGCAGGGAGAGGCAGTGAGTGCCCCGGCACTGCCGGCCCCCCTGGAGCCACAGCAGACCCTCCCGAGCTGTGCTAATTAACGTGGAACCTGAGCACAGCAGCTGCCCGTGCTCTGCAGCTGCCGCAAGCCGCCATGCACCCAGCCCCACCGATGTGCATCCAGCCCCGTGGCATCCAGCCTCTCTGCCTGGGCTCAGGCTGCCAGCACAGCCACAAGCTGGCCCCACTGGCCCCTGTTTGAGGATTATTAATGATTAATTAGCAGTCAGGGTTAGCACAGTGCCTGGAGCACCCACTGGGGAGGCAAGTGGAGGTGAACGGATCCTTTCCTGTTTCTGAGTCCAGTTTTGCCCGCGGTAACATTTCAGCAGACGGGGCCTCCCCAGGCAGAGCACTGTCACACGTTGTCACATGTGCAGTGGGTTACACCAGTCTCAGCTTGCCATCCCCAACCAGCCCCAACTGTGGCACCAGGCAGGTGGCACTGCAGCTTGGAGGTGCCAGCCCTCCTGCCACTGGCAGCAGTCAGAACACCAGTCTTGGTAGATGCCAGCTTCTCCAGACCTTTAGGAAGGATGCTTTGCCCCTTGCTTCCCTTTTGGGAACCCTTCAAAACCAGATCCTTCTTGAAAGCTTCCCAGAAAAAAAAATGTGTCACATAAAGTGATTTTTTTTCCCCTTTCCCACCATGTTACCAGGAGGAAGTTTCAGCTGACATTATTTTTTGATGGCTCGGAAGATGACAGAGCTGCCTGGGGCCCCCCAGCCCTCTCGGATGGGCCTGAGCGGGACCTTGTGATGGCAGTCTGGCAGGATGCTGGAGGCACCCATTGCCCAGTGCTAAAGCTCCCCAAACACCAGGCTGTGCTATGCAGGCCTGGCCGTGCCGTACGGGCAGCGCCCAAGGCCCGGCAGCGAGGGCTGCGGGCAGGATGGCTGCGGGATGCGGGATGCGGGAGCCGGCATCGCGGGTACCCAAGCGCTGAGCCTGTTGCTATGGCAATGGGAGCTGAAGATGCAGAAAGCGGCACATCCTTTGGAGGGGGCAGGGACGGGCAGCACCCAGCAGCACCCGACCCACCTGCAGGTGCACAGCTCCATCCCTGCTGTGCGGGCCCTGGGAGGAAGGCATGCTGCCTGCGGCACCCAGGGCATGCACTTAAGTGCTCCCTGGGGAGATTGACCTGAACATGGGTGGGACGTGAGTGCGGTGAGCCAGGGAATGGGGGTACTCCTTCCTCCCTCCATCCTTTGGGATTGACCTGCCTCCATTCCTGCTGAAGTGATGTCCATAGGATGGGTGCTCCCAGCTTGCAAAGCACCCTGGCACCGTTCTGCCAGGGAAGTCTGCACTGGCTAAGAGCACCTGCCCCAGTCCCATTCAGCGTGCACCAAGTCCCAAAAGAGAAGCAGAACACCCATGGGACACCACTTGTGCCCCAGATTGTGTGAGGCTTTCCAGCCTACACTTCACTCATCCCAGCAGCTCTCCCAGCAAACGTGCCCTGCCTGGCACCTCTGTGTCCCCATGCCACATGACACCAGCTCTGCCGTGCCACTGTACCTGGTCAAGGGGCAGCTGCTGGAGGGGTGGTGGGCTCATTGCCACAGATCATCAGGGGTAGGGCTGGCCGGCAGGCGGGCAGGCAGGCTGCCAGCACTGGTGGCACAGTGCCAGGATTAGCCACGAACGGGACCCGGGTGGGATGATATATCGGGATTTTATTGCTGTCTCTGAGAGCACTCAGCTAATCTGTGCTCATAAAATTAGTTCCCATTGGTTTAGTGGGGACCCATCCTGCCAGGACTGAGCACTGCCACCCTCCCCTGCCCCAGGCTGGCTTCAGGGGGCTCAGTGTACCTGGGATATCCTGCAAGGGAGGCTGGCACCCAGCCCAACATCGGGGTCAGCACCTGCACCCCACAGGTGAGAGCACCCTCACTGGGGCAGGGGCACCCAGGCAAGAGGTGGGCAAAGGGATGAGTGCTCCCTCCCCGGGTGCCAGGGGAAGGCTCTGTGCTGCGCTGGCATCCACATGCAGCCAGCACCCCCCTCCAAGTGTCTAATTTGGGAGCAGAAGCAACAGCGGGTGTAAGACAATAGCGGGGAAGTGGGTGGCCGGGTGGGGATGGCACGGAGGGATGACGCAGCCGTGCAGCCCTCGCCAGCGGGGCCCCCCAACCCCCGGACCCCCAGCTCTGCCCCACGGCGTGAGGTGCCACCGGCTGGTATTTCATCTCCAATCCTGCTTCCACCTGCAGCTGCCCTGGACATGTCCGTGGGGGTTCCCCCTGCCATCCCGCCCCCACGTCCCGGGGGAAGGATGTACCGGGGAGAGGCAGAAAACGCAGCCGGGCTAAGACGGACCGAAATATTGCTAGTGCAGGCAGCGGGCAGGCAGCGGGAGGCGGAGGGGCCGGCCGGGCCAGCGCTGCCCGCGGAGCCGCCGGGCTGGGGCTGAGACAGGGCTGGGGGAATCCCACCGCCCCTGGCCCGGGGCATGCGGAGGGACAGCCCGGACCGCGCACCGCAGGGAGGTCTGCGTTTGGCCGGCTCGGAGCGCTGCGGCAGCGGGAAGGGAGCGGACTGCGGGAGAGAGAGGTGCGGGGTCCGGGAGAGGATGCTCGGCGGCAGGGGCACGGGGAGAGGCTCCCCGGCAGCATTCCCTGCCGCGGTGCCGGCCCAGCTCTCCGGGTTCCTCGCGGAGACGGGGGCGGCACCAAGGCAGCAGCGGCCCGGGGGGGCGAGCGGGGAGGCGCGGGGGGAGCCGGGCTCCGGCAGCTCGCCGTGCCCACGGCGCCCGTCGGGGCTCGGGCTCTGCGGGACGCGGGGTGCCGGCGGGGGCAGTGCGGCGGCGGGCAGCCGTCGGGGCGCGCACGCACCGGACAGGGATACGCGCGGCCCCGTCGGGACGTCCCGGGCCACCGGGGGCGGGAGGAGAGTTGGGGGCAGCCCAGGGCCAGACAGTGACAGATGCCAGCAACGCCCCCCCCGCCGGGCCCGGCCCCCCTCGCCCCCGGTCCGGCGCGGCGCGGCGCTCACCTGCACGCCTCTCCGACCGCAACGGGGGGCCGCGGCCCGGGGCCGCCGCTCGAGGGGAGCGCGCCCTCCCCGCCCGCCCTCCCGCGCCGGGCCGGGGCCGAGCCGGGCCTAGCCGAGCCGATCCCCGCCGATCCCCGCGGTCCCAGCCGATCCCAGCCGAGCCGTCGGTCCGTCGCGGCGCGGCCCCGCGCGCCCGGCGCGGCAAGTTGGGAGGGCGGGACCGTGGGGCCACGCCCCCTTTCACGCCCCGCCCCACCCCTGACGTCACCGCCAAACTTCGCGCCCCGCCCGTGGGGACGGGTCACGCGTGGCGCTGGGAGCGACCGGCACCGAGCGGCACCGACCCGCCGGGAGCGAGGCGGGCGGGTCCCGGGGCATTGCACTGAGCTGGGACACTGCCACGCCCGGGGGCCGGGGACCCCATGGGATCGCACCGTGTACCCTCTGGGGTGAGCCAGGCTGTGCCATGGCCCCTGGCCCGGGATGGGATGCGATGGGTTGCGATGGGATGTGATGGGATGCGATGGGAGCAGGATTTTAGCAAAGCTGAGCGTGAGTTCAGCATCACAGGTATCTGTCCCCGGAGGGCACTAAGAGGTGCCACGAGGACATGGTTAGACATGTTCCTGTCTCTGTGCCTTCATCCAGTGGGAATCAGGCAACTCTCCTTCAGCGGCAGGGCCAAAGGCTCTACTCACTTCCCCATGACAGGGTTTGTCCTTGTCCCACAGCCTCGGGCAAGGAATAAGAAGGGGGCAAGAAATCGGCCGCCCTGATTCTCTTACCTCTGCCCACAGCCCAGGCACGGGACGCAGCCTGGGGTTGGCAGCGCGGCTCCCAGGGCACAGCAGGGCACCCGTCCCTTCCCCAGCCACCTTGACCCCCACTCCTCACACAGTGCAGCCACGTGTGCGGAGCCTCCCCAAGGGCTGCGTGCCACACGCTGGCATTTGCTGCCCATATGGTGCTGCTTCCGAACTGCATCCCCACTTCCCTCCCCTCCCCACCCTGCGCCCACCAAGCTCGCCGAACCTCCTGACTCGCACCGTCCTCAGCCGCCGCAGGGGTGGGGCCATCCACTCCCGGGACCACAACCCTCTCCCGCCCATGGATGTGGGACACCAGGGTCCCAAAGCTAGCATCTCCCCTCTGCTCACTGGAGACCAGCCAGCACTCCAAGGGAGTCCCCGGTGCCCATCCCCTGGGTGGCACCGAGCCCTGCCAGCCCCAGGCCTATCACCACCCGAGCTGGGTAATTAAGGGTGTGTGAGAGCGGGGGGAATTAGCAGGGCACTGTAGTTTGAGCTTCTAATCAAGAGTTTAATCATACCGGCTGGCAGCAGCGCACCACGGTTATTAATCTCTGCACCTCGCGGGGACCTGGAGCGTAAGTCATAATTACCCGGCAGGCACCCGGGTGGCTCAGGACTGCCTGGTGGTGGGTTGCAGCATGAGGGATGTGGTGACACTTTTCCATTGTCCCTTGACCCCGGCTCGTGCCTGTCACCTCCTGGCACCAGACTCAAGCCCGTGGCAGAACTGCTGCAGGGTCCCATCACTGCGCTCTGGTCCACTCCTGGTCCTGGTCCTGGTTCACATCTTGGTCTGCTCTGTGCCCCATTTTGGGGTGATGAGCTTTGCTGACCCAAATGGAATTTGTCTTTACAGTGCCGTGTGCCACTGCCCCATGCACCCACCCCCTTCCCACTACTCCCCAGAGCTGAGTGTAGGGTGGCATGGCTGGTCTGGGGTGATTTTTCCTACAGCACCTCTGCAGACAGTGAGCCTGGGTTGCACAAGGTGGGGCTGCCAGGGCACCTGGCTGTACGCCTCTGCCTCAGAGGGGGACATGCGATGGGGGACACTTGGACATCCCCCCCTGCTTCAGTTGGGGGACATCTGGCTGTATTCCCCTGCCCCAGGAGGGTGAAGAGGATGGAGGGCCAGCCCAGATGATGCTGGGGGTGCAGTGGGGTGCAGTGGAGGAGTGCTCAGCATGTTTGTTCTGGGGCACAGTGGGATGCAGGTTCAGCATGTCTGTGGTGGGGTGCAGTGGGGTGCAGGGGGGGTGTTCAGCGTGTCCGTGACTCAAGCACCACGCGGCACCGCATCCCTGCGTGCTTGCCATCGCCATGGCAACCGCCAGGCAATCAGCGATAATTGCGCACGTCGGCCCGGCAACGGGGCCAAATAAACCCCATCCCTCCTTTCGGGGGGCCGGCGGGGAGCAAGGGGGAGAGGAAAAGAGGCGGTGCAGGTGCTGGTCGCCACCCCTGGCCCTTTACTGGGAGGAGCGGCCGTGGGGGTGCACAGTGGCAGGGCTGCCCTCCCCACAGCTGTCCCATGGCACCCATGTGCCCTGGAGGGCGTTAAGGGAGACAGCCAGAGAGCCACTGTGCTCGGCCACCGAGTGCGGTGTCCCCTGCAGTGCCGCAGCTCGGCCGGCCGGTGACCACACCCTGTGTGCGGACGGGGTTGCCCCACACCTGGCTGGGCACCAGTGACCGGGGCTGCTTGTCCCTGGCCAGTCTGCTCCTGATGTGGCCTGTCCCTGTGTAGACGACAGTACAAAAAGCCTTGTACCTCTCCACTGGCTTGGTCCCTGTCACATCCAGGGCTGGCTTTTGTCTCTGGAGCTCTGATGGGGAAAGGGGGCTTGTTTTCCACAGTGTACTCCTGCACCACAGTGATGACATGCCATCAGCATTTGATTCCCCTTCCCACTGAAAGAGTTTTAGGGGTACCCTGGGACCTCTGGCAGTACCTGCAGCCATAGGGAGTAGTGTGCACGAAGGCTACATGGGGCAAGAGCTCAGGGAGAGAACTGGCCCCCAGGGAAAGGACCAGGACCAGGAGTGGGACATGGCTGCCACCAGTCCTGAATGGGTGCTGGGATGGGGCGAGCCTCCCCAGCTGAGGGTGGGTGTTGTCTCAGGGGTAGAGAAAGGAGAAAAATATGTGCCTTTTAAAAACCTGGAAGGCTTTGGGATAAAGTAAAGCTTCCTGGAGGACAGCAGAGCTCCCCAGGTGCCAGCAAAGCTCCTCCGAGGCTCAGCAGATATCCCCAGAGGCCAACAGAGATTCCCAGGCACTACCAAAGCTCCTCAGAGACCAGGAGAGGTCCTCAGGGGCTACCAAAGCTTCCCAGGGGCCTCTGAAATTCCCCAAGTACCACCAAAGCTCTCTGGGGACAGCAGAGCTCCCCGAGGGACACCAGAGCCTCAGGTGGGTGCAGGGGTAGCCCGAGCTGTGCAGGAGTCCCCAGTTCCAGGTTCCAAAGCCAGGCGGGGAGGGCAGGGGGACAGGGCTGGCTGCGGGGACCGGGGTGCAGGCAGCAGGGACTGGGGGGCTCGGGGTGCAGCCCTCCCCGCCGCTCACAGGCATCGTTAGCAAAACTTGCCGGTTTCTAAAAATGGCACGTCGGTGCCGCGGCGCCTGCTCTTCACGCCCGCTCCCCAGCACCGGCAGCCGCTAAAAACAGCTCGGCGCTGCCTGCTGCCTCCTGCCACCTCTCACCGGGACGGCTGTCACCGGAGACCACCGCCTCACCCAAACACTGATTTAGCACAATTCTGCCCGTCCCCAGCCCCCACCCCGTGGCACCCGCTGCCTGCACCCACTTTGCCACCAGGAGCCCAGCCCCGCTGTCGAGGTGCCACTGCGGCATCACCGGCGAACGCCGTGGCCGCGGATCCCCGGGCGATGCCGGTGGCGGGACCGAGCCCGGCTCTGCCTGTGCACCCGCAGCCCCGCGTGCGGCCACTCATGTTTTATAGATGGCTCCGATTTTAATAATTAATCCCTGCTAACGACAGCACTTTCCCCAAATAAAACATTTAAAGTGCTGCGTGTGCACGGCGCGTTGCCGGGATGGGACGCCGGCTGCTCTGCCGCAGCCGTGGCGGATGGGCACGGCACAAAGCGGCTTGGCACAACTTGGCACAGCGTGGCACGGCCCGGCACGGCCTCGCCTGCCCACATCTCAGCTCGCTGCTCCACTAACCATGTCCAGCCGCACAGCACCTCAGGGTACTGCCACCCTGTGCCCACCTGTGGGTGCCCGGGTAGCACCTTTAAGACACCCCCCATCCTGGCAGGGATGCCAGGTGCCATGCAGGGTGCCACCCTGAGAGGTCACCTGCCTGTCCCTGGTGCCATGGCAGAGGGGACAGTGCCAGTACTTGTCCCAGCTAACACCATCAGGCAGTATCAGACAGGGGTGAGCACATGCCAGCCCTTGGCATGAAAGTCTGGGTGCTCACTCCTCACCTCCTGCAGCGTAATTAGGGCAGGATAAATGTGGATTAGCATGAAATCTGTCATCTCTGCAAACACAATCGTGGGGGGAGGGGGGCAGCCTAAAGCAGGGGCTGCCCTCACGCATGTCACTGTAACCACACCAAACTTGTCAGCTAGCAAGCAGTTCACTGTACCACCCCACTGCCAGCACAGACAGCCTGTGCCCACCGGGTACCCTGCTCCCACTGGGGGCTTCCACAGCTGTCCCTTGTGTCACTGCACAGCAGGCCTGGCACACATCTGCCACCCAAACACAGCCCTGGGCACCCACTCTGCTTCGTGCAAGGATGGCAATAGCCAGGGCGCCAGTCCGTCCATCCCTCCATCCCTCCATCCCTCCATCCCTCCATCCCTCCATCCATCCATCCATCCATCCATCCATCCATCCATCCATCCATCCATCCACATCCATCCATCCATCCATCCATCCATCCATCCATCCATCCATCCATCCATCCATCCATCCATCCATCCATCCATCCATCCATCCATCCATCCATCCATCCATCCATCCATCCATCCATCCATCCATCCATCCATCCATCCATCCATCCATCCATCCATCCATCCATCCATCATCCATCCATCCATCCATCCATCCATCCCTCCATGCATTCACACATCCATCCATGCACTCATCCATCCATCCATCCATGCATCTATCCATCACTGCATCCCATGAGCTGCTGGTGCCCCAATCAGCCCCCCCAGCTGCCCCCCAGGCAAGCAGCATCCCCCAGTACCACTGCCCAGCACCTCCCATTTCAGATCCAGTCCTAATAACCACACAGTGCCAGGCTCTTCCTGTTGCCACAGCAACTCGGCAGCGAGCCGAAATGGTGCTGCTTGGCCTTGCACATGCAAGGTCAGCACCTACACTGGAGGTCATGACCACCCCAAAACCTAGGCCACCCCAGAAGAGCAGTCACAACCATGGGGAAACTGAGGCATGGTGCTGGCAGCCGCCCTGACAGTGGGATGCTGGGACCCAGCTGCACTAAAAATACCCTGGGGCGCATGGCGGCGGAGCCGTGCAGGTGTGAGGTGCCCGTGGAGATGGACAGCTTGGCTGATGGGAGCTGATGCAGCCCCGGGCTCCAGCACTGCTTAATGAGCAGCAGAGGAGGTTTTATTTAAAGCCAGTGTTGGTGGCAGGGCCTGTGGCTGGACATGAAGCAGGAGCAGGCTGCCCACAACCACAGACCGTGCGTGTTTCAGCATCCCTTTTCCATCCTGGGCTTGTCCTGAACATCCCCTGCCCGCCCATCCATCCATCCATCCATCCATCCATCCATCCATCCATCCATCCATCCATCCATCCATCCATCCATCCATCCATCCATCCCAGACCCTGCCTTTGTCCCCTGCCATGAACTCTGGACCTGCACCCAGGTGAGGAGTGCTCATCATTGCTCCCCTTTTTTCAGTATGTGTCTTGTTCTAGGTGATTTTTGCCCCAAAATGGGGGCAGAAGGGACCTCTTCATCAGGATGAGTTCCTTGCACATGTGACATCTACCACCACTTCCATCAAAAGGAACAGAAAGCCAGCTCATAGGCAGCAAGCATCACAGATCCATGATGACCCATGCCTTGAGGCACAAGCTGCACTGTCCCCTGCAAAGGCAGTACTGAAGCAATAAAGATGTCATTAAGTGAAGCTGGTAATGACTCTTGGTCACCAGAGAGCAGCCCCAAGCCCGGAGCACTCTGCCCCACTGGACCTCATGCAGGCAGGCAGGGTGAGGAGCAGTAGGTGGGCTGTGTGCCATCGTGCCCTAACTGTAATCACATGTCCTGGGCTCCATGACCCCATGGCTGGGCACCCATGACCCTAAGTGCATCCTGATCTGATACCTGGGCACCTATCATCCCAGGAGCATCATGATCCCACGGGCACTGCAATTCCATGGCCCAGGCATCCATCATGCCCCGAATCCCAAGGGCAGTACAACCCATATGCCAGGACTGCAGGGGCATCATCACCCCATGCCCAGGAGCACGGTGCTCCTCACATGACTTGTGCCCCACAGCCACCCTGGCCACAGGCTGGATGTGGCTGGGAGGAGGACTTTTAGGAAAAACCTCCCAGACATTCCAAGGTCAGAGGGCCATGGTGGGACACAGGGTGCAGAGCAGGGCCCCAGTGTGGCAGGCACCACGGGATCGTTCCAGGGTGGTCACAGCAGCACCGTTGTGCAGGTGCCCTCCTCTCACTGGCACAGCAACAGTGGGTGCTCTCTCCTCAGTGCCTCCCATGAAGTAGGTGCCCCAGGAGTGGGTGGGGAGACACCTCACCCATGCAGGGGCACAAGGGTGGTGCAAACCTGGGGCATGGCCCCCTCAAAGACATAGCCTCAGCCAGAGAAAAAATATAATTAGGTTTTAATGAGTGATTTGAGCAGCCAAGAGCTGGAAACTCCATGGGAGCCCTGGGAAGACCAGGCCACCCAACAGCACCCACTGAGTTCAGGGCCCCACAGCACCCATCCACTATGGGACTGAGCCCCAGACCCCAGACTCATCACTGTGGAGCTGAGCCTTGCACCACCCAGCCAGAGCAGGACTGGGCCCCCTGCATCCTGTGGTGTGGGACCGATCCTGGGGAGCAGCCAGCAGAGTCTGGGTGAGCCATGGGAGAGCCCTCCATGGCATCCAGCTGCCTCCCAGTACCCATCCCATAGGGAGGGTACCCCATAGCATCTGGCTGCACACTGCATCCCTCCTCTGGGGAGTGTGCCCAAGGTACATGGGGGTCTGGGAGACCCCATGATGCAGAGAATCACATCAGCACGCAGATGTGTCGTTGTCCTCCTCCTCTTCCTTCTCTTCTTCCTCCTCCTCATGATGTTCATCCTCATCCTCGCTATCAGGCAGCTGCTCCGTGGGAGCAGGGGGAAAGGCAGGACCCCAGTCCAGGTTGATGTAGGTGACAGCCAGGTTGACATAGTGCTCACCATCTAGCGTGGCCAGGACACGCTCCAGCTCACCCACCAGCCCAGTGAAGGACGGTCTCTCCTCGGGCGCCGGCGCCCAGCAGCTCAGCATCACCCTGTACCTGCACCGACACCCCAGTCAGCTGGCAGCCCCCCAGGACAGCCCCTGCCATCCTGCCCACCCCCAGCTCCACTCACAGGGTGTCGGGGCAGTGAGAGGGCTGTGGCAGGCGTCTCCCCTGCAGCAGGTAGTGGGCCATGTCGTAGGGGTCCACCCCGGCGTACGGCGATGCCCCACGTGTCAGCAGCTCCCACATGAGCACCCCGAAGGACCACTGCCAAGAAGTGAGCTGCTGTGGCACACAGCAGGATGGAGATGGGGGACGGGATGGGGGGGGTCATGCCTACCACATCAGACTTTGTGGTGAATTTTTGGGTCTGGAGGCTCTCCAGTGCCATCCACTTGACGGGCAGCTTGGCGTGGCGGTGCTGCTGGATGCTGTAGTACTCCTTGCCAAACACATCTCGTGCCAGCCCAAAGTCAGCCACCTTTACTGTCAGTGTCTCATCCAGCCTGTAGGACATGAGGTCGAGTTGGGGACTCCTGGGCACCCCCAGACCCAGGTGGCTATCCTGTGGTGGAGGTCTGGAGAGCACAGCCACACTTACATGCAGTTCCTGGCTGCCAGGTCCCGATGCACAAACTTCTTCTGGGCCAGGTACTCCATGCCCAGGGCCACCTGCAGCCCGAAGCCGATGAGCTCCTTCACTGTGGGGCTCTGTGAGACGGGAGTAGTGAGCACGGAGACCTCGGCACCCATCACCGCCCACCCCTTGGGGCTCCCCCTACCCGCTCCTGGGTGCGGATGAACTGGCGCAGGTCCCCGTGGCGCATGTAGGGCAGGACGACGAGGGGCAGCCCATGGCGGGGCAGGCACACCCCCAGCAGCGAGAGCACCTGGGGGTGGTGGAAGCTCTTCATGAGGATGCCCTCGCGCAGGAACTCCTCCACCTCCTCCAGGTCCGTGATGCCTGCAGAGAGCTGAGCTGTGGACATTCTGCTGCTGTGCCATGTGAGCGCTCACGGGAGAGAGAGCCACTCACGGTGCAGGGACTTGACAGCGCAGTGGAGCTCCCCCAGCAGCGGGTCCGTGTAGGTGCCATGGTAGACGCTGCCAAAGTGCCCTGCAGGGACAGGCAGCACAAAGCTGGCACCACACACATCGGGCAGGTTACGCCACAGCCAACTCGGGGTGCAGAGTCACCTTTGCCGATGACCTGGTGGCGGTGGGTGACAAGCCGCTCCTCGGGGATGAGGATGTCCTTCACTTCCTCCAGCAGCTCCGGCCGCAGATCCTCCAGGCAGCAGGATGTGGCCCTGAGTAGGGGCATGGGGGAGCCGCCGCCCGCTGCACCAGCGCCGGCATTGCCATTGGCACCAGCGCCGGTGACTCGTGTGCGGGGCGCCGCGGGGCCGGGAGTGCCCGCTGTGTTCAGCACTGCCGGGACAGGCAGAGGCGGGGTGAGGGCTGGCAGCACCCAGCACCCCGCCGCCCACCAGTGACACCCTCTTACCCAGCACCTCTCTGTAGTCGACGCCGGGGCGCTGGGTGGTGACAGGGGGGTCGCTGCGGCCGGGCTGCGCCAGCAGCTCCAGGTTCTCCGTACCTGCAGGCAGCAGTGCGGTGGGTAGGGGGTGGCGTGGCAGGGGACCTCGGGGCATCGGAGTGCCCGGCGAGCACGGCACTCACCCCGCCTCTTCCTCCAGCACCAGCGGAACAGCGCGGCAGCCAGGATGCAGCAGACCAGGAAGGTGATGCCGGTGCCCAGAGCCAGGCTGGCCGCCAGGTCCAGAGAGGTGGGCGGGGGCAGCACCCAGCCCACCGCCTCACAGGCTCCGTTCACACAGACCTGGAGGATCAGGGGCTCAGCAGGGATGGCGTGAGGGGGACTGGGGCGGGTGGTTGCCATCCCGGGGGATTCCTACCTCCACGGGGTTCCCACTGGGGGGCAGGCGCAGCTCGCGGGGCAGGCGGCACGTCACCTCGTTCTTCAGGACGTTGGGGTGGCAGTCCCGGCCCCCCACTGTCATGGTGATGTTCATGCAGGTGGCCACGGCATCCAGCCCCAATTGCTGCCCGGACAGAGCACCGTGAGCCCGGGGGTCCTGGCAGTGGGACCCCTACTCTGGCTCACCCCATTGCCCCACGTACGTGCACCTCGATCTCATCATCGCCGGGCTTGAGGCGGAGCCGCCTGCCCTCCTGCTCCAAGGGGAAGATCTTGGGCCGGGAGTAGTAGCGGAGGCGCAACAGCCAGCGGCCGTCGGCGCCGTCCAGCAGCACGGTCAGGTTCCCCAGCACCACCTCCCCCTTGTTCTCCAAGGAGAAGGCTGGACTGTGGCACAGCAGCCGCTCCGGGGCCAGCGGGTCCTCACACTCCTGTGGGCAGGGAGATGCTGAGCACCGGCTCGGAATGTGCCCAGGGGATTGGGGTGGGGTGGGCAGGGCCGGGGGCGATGCCCCACACCCCGTGCTTACTGTGGCTTGGGTGATCTCACCACCTGCTTCAAAGCGGATCTTGGCACGATACACAGAGTCCAGATGAGTGCCGATAATGGTGAGCAGCGAGCCCCTGCAGTGGGCAGGGATCAGATTCCCCGAGGTGCGCATGGTCCCCAGGGTGCCTGCAATTCCCAGCACCTCATCCGGCCCAGCCAGGGCAGTGGGAGGACAGGGCTGTCCCCTCACCCAGGGGAACGCACTCACTCATAGCTGCAGCTGGGGTTGATGGCAGATACAGTGGGGTCAGGACGGTACTGGAAGGGCTCGGGGGCGGGGAACTCCTCCCCGTCGATCCACAGGGCTACCCGGGCTGCACCCAGGCCACCAGCGGCAGGAGCCGTGCATCGGATTGTCTCATTGCCCTGCCTGGAGACACGACAGCCGTGGCTGGGGGGACAGCAGGACCGCAGGGGCTCCCCGTGCCTATCCCGTGCTGGGGACCCTGCTGTGCCAGGTGGGGCAGGGCAGGGGCATACCTGGGCTGCGCAGTCAGGGCACACTCGGAGCCATTGACCATCACCCGCCAGCTGCTCCCTGCCAAGAGGTGTCTGCCATGGAGTGAGAGGTGGGTGCCACCCCCTTGGGGGCCAAACGGGGGGTGCAGGGCACTGACGTGGGGCTCCTGAGCAGAGATGGGGTCAGTGGGATGGGTGAGTGAGCAAAATCCCCCCAGACCCTGCCAGGGGCACTGCCAGTGTGGAACCATACCAGGAAGATGAAGCCGCTGAGGGTGGAGGAGCCATAGACCCGGAAGCCAGAGGATCTGGCAGGTTCCTCCACAGTGAGCACGACGTTGGCTGGGCCCTCCAGTGCTGTCGGCCCCCCCGGCTCCAGCTCACACACCAGCACATCCACGAACTCCTTGCGGTGCGAGGTGGGCAGGGGTCTGCGGGACAGTGATGGGGGATCAGCCCCAGGCCGGGGGGCAGCCCCAGCCCCCTCTCTGCTGCTGCTCTCTCCCAGCACTGCTGCACACCTGTAGCTCCTGCTCTCCTCCGGCAGCACGGTGCAGCCTCGCCGCCCCACTGCCACCTGGTAGGCACTGGGGGGGCTGCGGCTGGGGTCGGGGTCCCAGTGGGAGCGGAAGGTCATTCCACAGAGCGTCACCCGTGTCCGACCCCGCAGTGGAGCACTCCGGGGATGGAACTGTGGGAGAGACACCTGTGTCACCCCAAGGCCCCAAAGTCCAGTGACTGTTGCAGGTCCAGAAATACCATTCTCTGAGGAACATCCATCCCAGGGAGGGGGTCCCACCACAAACAACCCCATTTGCCATGGTCCTCCCCATCCGAGTGCTTGGGAGGTGTGAGGAGCAGGGGGACAGCAGCGCAGACCTACGTCGGTGAGGACGGGTGGGCAGCTGTCCTGGACCCAGTGGCTGGTGCACTCGTGGCGGCGCCTGCACCCATCCCTGCACCAGCCGCACCCCATGAAGTGCTCGGCCCGCAGGCAGCGCTGGCACGTGGAGAAGTGACGACAGCCAGGGCCAGTGATGTTCAGGAGCCACACCTGGGGATGGAGTGGAGGTGAGGGGGACACATGGAGCTCCACACCCACCCTATGCCCCTCGGACCCCCCACTCACCTTGGAGCCAGCAGTGAAGAACAGTGAGTGGCTTTGCAGCCCCATGGCACCTCGCACTGGCCCCGGCTCTCCCAGGGAGAAGTTGGACAAGGTGAGAAGGTAAGAGCTGGAGCGCTGGAGCACCATCTGCAGCAGGGCAGAGCAGGGGGCTGAGCATACCCCACAGCCTGCTAGGACCTGCCACCCCTCCTGACCCCCGACCCCCCACTCCACCTGGAAGATGCGTCCTTCTGCTGTGCCCAGGTGGGCCACAGTGATGTCTCCCATGGCGGTGACGAAGATAGAGGTGAGGAGGACGCCTGTCAGCTGCCCATTGAACAGGTCCACTTTGTGGGAGGCAGCAGGGATGAGGGTGGGCTGATTCCAGCAGCTGGTGTTGACCACCGGTGCTGAGAGGTTCACCTGTGGCCGAACAGGGGGTGGATGACTTGAAGCTGGCCCTGGCACCCCAACTTTAACATCCTCACAGGTAGGCACCAGCTTGAACTGTGAGATATTTTGGGGCAGCACCAGAATGCTTGAGTTCCCCTCCAGGCTGGGAAAATTTTGGGGAAAAAAACACATCGGCAGGCCCTCCCTCATTCCCCCATGTGCCGTCAGATCCTGCCTCTCCTTCCCACCCCATCTGGATATAGTTATTCATGCTGGCACCACAGGATGTATGCTCCAACCCCAGTCCTCCCTGACCCCTGGAGCTTGGTGAGGGGCTGGGGTTGAAGAGGGACACCAGGAGCCATGGGGTCCCCACTGAGTGCAGCCAATGCAGAGGGGCTGGGGTCCCCTCTGAGTTTCCTCTGCCACAGTGTGAGTCAGCAGCACTGAGCTGTCTGCTCTGTGCAGGAAGAGGAGGGGATTTGGCTGCACCTTGCCCTGAGCCTGGCTGAGGACATCAAAACTCGTATCATGTGCTGGGACAAGGGGGCCCTGCCGGGGTGCCTACCCATATGCATCTTGTCCGTGTCGGGGCTTGTACCTGGGACACGGTGTTCCTGCCCCGCGGCTGCGGCAGACGAGGAACCCCGGTGACTAATTGCACTTCCGCCTGCGGTTTATTTGCCCAGAGAAGGCGGTGGCTGGGCCTGGGCGACAAGGCAGGAGCAGCCCGCACCTCACACATCCATTCTGCGATGTACCGAGGCCCTGTGGTTTCCCCCCCACCCCCTCCCAAACAAGCTGGAGAGGGTGGATGGGATCCAGGGACAGTCACCACGGGGGCCAGAGTCGAGGCTCCCGGGGAGGCCATAGCAGGAGAGGAATTGGCCCAATACATGACATGTGGCAGAATGCCCATGTACCAGTGTGTGGGGGGGGCTCAACAGGATCCTCGCCCGCTCCCGGCCTCCTCGGTGCAGCCAGGGCTGCCGGGACGCAGCAGACTCTGCAGTACGTGGTGGGTGGCAGCTGGGCTGACTCACACCTGGGTGATGCCGCTCTCCCCCTGTCCTATCCCACCCCACCTTCCATCTCGCTCGACCAGTGTTTCCCAGCTCCTGACCCCACTTTCCCACATCCCCAACCCCCAGGGTCCCCAGGCCGGATGTGGCCCAGGGTGGAGCACTCACATTGTGTGGGCAGTACTCCACCGGCTGGAAGAAACTGAGTCCCCGCAGCAGTGGCTGGTGCCCGGTGCCGCAGCACTTCTCCATGCCCTCCTCCATGGCCTGATTGAGGAGGCGGAGGGGGAAGGCGCAGACGGCCGAGTTCTCCTGGGGCACTCGGCTCTCCGGCCGGCTCTCGGCAAAGGCACCGAAGAGCACCGTGTCGGTGTCATTGATGCCGAGGTCGCGGGCCAGGCGTGCACCAGGGCGGGCAGCGTGGGCTGCCTGCAGCACATTGTAGGTGATGTCCCTCTCAGCATCCTCCTCGCTGCTGCGCCGGCGCCGGCGCTTGGACTCGAAGCGGCAGTCGAGGACGAGCTCGCGGTAGCGGCGCAGGTCACGCTCGTGGGCGCTGAGCCGCGCCAGGCGCGTGTGGTACACTCTTGATCCCGGCCGCTCCGGCTGCACCATCAGGAAGTAGACGTGGTCCCCGTCGGCAAAGGAGTGCACATAGTGGATGGTGTAGTTGTTGCGGTACTGTGGCAGCACCGTCAGCCACTGCAAGTCACTTGAAAAGCCATCCAAGGTGCCTTTCAGGCGCCGGACGGACACCGACTGTGGGCTGTACCGTGCTGCCACACTGCTGTTAATGGTGGAGCCGAGGTAGAAGAAGGAGGCGTAGGAGGTGGCCACAACAGTGGCACTTGTCCCCAGTGGGCTGACCACACAATCAGGGCAGAATGCAGGGCTGTTGCCCATGGCTGAGTACAGGCAGTGCGTGGCTGTGATGGCCACCTTACCGTCCTGCACCTCCAGCTGGTGCTGATAGCACAGCCCATGCCGTGCCGTGCCACAGCTGTACAGCCATGGCTCCAGTGGGTCCAGCAGCAACAGGACATTGTCTGTGTCCTCAGGGCCATCTGTGGTGGCAGGGCACAGGCGGCAGATCTCACACTTGGCACTGCCCACTGGGCCGGTGATGAGGATGGAGAGCAGGCGCAGCTCGGGGCTGACCAACAGGATGCGGTTGCGGACGGCCACAAAGACAGCGACTGGGCCTTCGGAGTCAGTGAAGACAGCAACATTCTGGATGGGCCTGCCAGCATCGAGGCTGGGTAGTGTGTAGGGGATGGAGAAGTTCCTGGTGGAGCTATAAGGGATGCGGGGACACTGCCAGGCACCAGCACCCAGCAGGGTCAGGGCCAGCAGCAGCCAGAGGCACATACAGCACAACAGGCCCATGCTGTGCAGTGCCACTGGTGTAAGGTTATCGATGGTGCTCAGCACCCAGCAGGCTCAGAACATATGGAGGATGGGCCACCATTGCATCTGCCAAAATAAAAAAGGAAGGGTCTTACTGGCTTATTTTAGGGGAGGACCTGGGCACAGCCACAGCCAGGTGTCAGTTGGGGTGCCAGGGTTCCCAGGGGCCAGATGATGATGGGTAGTGCTGAGGAAGGATCAGTCACACCAAACCTCTTCCGAAATACCATGAGTAGGAGGTGATGCCAAGCTGCCTGTGGCAGAGGGACAAATCCTGCCTTCTGCCACCTACATACGCTGCCTGTCACCCTGGGGCATCTCTGGCCTGCAATGACCCATTCCGGGGACTTGGATAGGGAACCTGCCAGCCCCAGGGACAGCAAAGGGGACTAGGGATCCCTGCGGGACTAGGACAAGGCCCTTGCCAGCCTCCCGGGACTGGGACCCCGAACTACACACGGCCTCCACCCCCGGCCCCGCCGCAGCTCACCAGGTCCGGGGTCTCCACTGGGTCCGGCCGCCCTCGCCCCATTCGTCCGGTCCGGTCCGATCCGAGCGGTGCCGGGCGGCAGGGCGCTCACCTGGGCGCTGCCGTGCCGTGCCGTGCCGGGACAGGGCGGAGCGGGGCCGGGACGGAGCAGGCGAGGCGGGACGGGACGGGGCGGAACGCGGTGGGCGGGTCCTGCCGCCCGGGGCTGCCCGAGGGCCGGCACCGGCACACGCAGCCCGGGGGACGGGGGCGTTCGGGGGAGCGCGGAGTTCGGGGGCGCTGGGCACTCCCGGGGGCAGGCAGGGCTGGGCACAGTGCCCAAGAGGGTGCGGGTCGGGGCCGCTGATCGGAACGCGGGCGCAGGGCTGGCACAGTGCCTCGGCTGCCCGCTCCCCAGCTGGCCGTCGGGGGATCCCGGTAGCTGGGAGGTGCCTGCCAGCAGCATCCCTGGATACGGGTAGGGTCCTGCATGTTGGTACCCCTTGGCCCCTCGGTCGCAGCCCCCAGCCCCGCTGCCGTAGGGGCGGCTGACACCCCGACGCATGGAATGGAAATTGCCGCTTCCCCAAAGTTCCCGCGGTGGCACCGCGTTCACTGCTCCCTTTCAGGCCAACAGGGCGGCCTTGGGGGGTGCGGCAGGCTCAGTACCGGAGTTCCCAGCTGAGAGAAAGGAGCAGGACTGGGAGAGCCACAGCTTTGCCAGGGCAGCTGTGAAGATTATTTCTGTTGTGCCCGGTCTGTGTCTCATGTCCCTTTCCTTCCAGGATTCCTGCAGTGGCCCGAGGTGCCAGCACCTCTGAGAGTAACTGCTGTTCATAGGGATATGGGAAGATCTTTTACATCCCGATCCATACATGGATTTGCTCTCCAGGCGCCCTGCTGCCCTTGGACTGAGGGGCCATGAATCCCAGCTTTGCACATGGACCTTTCCTCCTGGTAAGCAGGGTGCTCACCACCTTTGGTCTTTGGTCCCAAGAGAGGCTGAGCCTGCCGAAAATGCCCCGTGTCTGCTGCCTGGCCAGCCCCGACCCTCCCAGCCTCCCGCCCCGTGTTGTGCAAGGCCCGGCAGTTCCGCTGGCTCCGGGCCTTACCCAACAGCTCCTTCCTCCGGCTGCGCCTTTGCTCGGTTTCGACATGAGCTGGCCCTGGCCAGCTCAGCCCGGGGATTTTGCCGCTCCCAGTCCCCAGCCAGAGCTGCCTCCTGCCAGCGCAACCTCGGCAGCCTCGCACCACTCCCAGGCAGCTTTCCTGACTCCCAGCAGATCCCCGGGGCTGGACTGCACCGTACCAAAACTTGGAACAAACTTTCCCCCACAGCTTGATCATTCCCCCACTCCAGTGAACACACAGGAATGCGACAAGACTTAACTTAGGGTCCAGATAATGTTTATGAGCAAAGACAAGCGATTACACTCTGGCAGGAGCATAAATACAGGAGCAGACCCCTGTGCTAGCCCTGCCGGATCCTTCCCAGCTCCCTTCGTGCCAGGGTGTCACCCTGATGGCTCTGCCCCTCCTCCAACACCTATTCCAGCACTATTCAGACAGCCCCAAAACATGGAGCTGGGCTATTCACAGATGCTCAGCCCCACACCAGCGCCTGGGGCGGTCAGGGAAGTGCGGGAAGCTCAGCATAGCTGACTGGAGGGGCTGGGTTTGGGGGACAGGTGCTCCCGTGCCGAGGGGAAAACCCTCCATGGGCTGGGAGCACTACAGCCCTTTACCAGGGCGGTCTCCAAGGAGATGTGCTTGAGCTGCCCCTTTAGGGCCCACTACCCACAGCCAGAACCACGTGCCCACAAACACCCTGACAAACACCTCGGCTCCCTGGAGCTGCTCTGAATCCCTGCGCTGAGGTGGGCAGGACCCTGCTGTCCCAGCTGGGGCAGGCTGACCCACCCTGCCTACCAGCATCCCCAGGGACAGATATGCTTTTCACAGCCACAGTGGGAAGAGTCCAGGCTCATACAGATGCCAAGGGGGCAAATCCACACTGGGATTGCAGAAGCTCCCTGGCACCTGGGGGGTCCAGATCCCTCAAGGCAGGGAGAGGAGCAGTGTGTGCCCCAGGCCAGCCCTGTCCCTCGCCTGGACAGTCTCACCTGCCATCTGTGGGCACAGCAACATAGGGGTCCCCTGAGTGCTGCCACATATCCCCTGGGGACCCCCACCCTTGGCACAGCCACAGGATGTCAAAGAAGGAAGGTGCCAGGCACAGGGAGCAGGACCCAGGGGCTCTGCTCCCCTCCAAGAACCTGGGATACCAGCAACCCCATTCCAGGACTCCCACAACAAGGGATGGAGCTGGGGACTGCAGAGGAAGAGCAGCCCCCCAGCTGGGGCACTGCCTGCAGCTGAGAGAAAGTCCTGTTCATCCCCTTCCCTGTGCACCCCACCTCTAACAACCAGGTTGGACAGTCCTGCAGGTGGGGTTTCCCTGTGCTCTGGGGTCCCACCATGCCCTCTCCCCTGGACACACAGCCCGGAAATCCCTGGGAATGGGCTCCTCAGCACAGCGGGGGCTCTCCCAGCTGGCTGCATGCCCTGGGTGATGCCCATCAGTACGTCTGGGGTGTGAGGATGAAGAGTCGGTCTTCCTCCTTGCGGATCCACTTCATGAGCTTGTTGACAGCATTGATGGCGCCAGCCTTGGTCCCCAGAGGACTGTAGCACACGTAGAGCTCAAAGGCATTGGTTACCTGGGAGAAGAAACAGGACACATGCTGGGAAACAGGACTGCACCCCACTTGGGGCTGGCACTCCATCTTTCCCCCATGGGCTACCAGCAATGGGCAGAGGGGCTCCAGTGCAGGGACACGAAGTGGCAGTAGGGTACCCTAAATACGTGGCATCTGGTTTGCTCAGAAGTGGGAGAACCAAACCCTGGGGGTTTGTCTCCAGAGTGGGTTTTCTCCACAGCACTGAGTTCACAACAGGACATGGCACAGCCCATGGTGCCAGAATTCACCTGCTCCCACTGCTACCCCGCCTGTCGCACAAACTCACCCCCAAAAGGACCATGCACAGGCTGGGGTCCTCCCAAGGATCATGGAGTTGGTGCTGTGTAATGTTGCCAGCCCCCTTCCCCACCACACAAGACCAGAAAAGACAGGCTGACCAAACCCCACCAATGGCCTTACCCACGCCAGGAGGTTCTCGCGGGGGCCTGTGAAATAGATGTTCTTCAGGGGCCGTGAAGAGTTGTGGGCCCGACTGTGCAGGTACTGGTAAAGCCCCAAGAGCCTCTCCTTCTCCTCCTCCTGCACGTAGGGAGCCTCAATCTCGGGGCTGCAGGAACACAGCATCCCGTTACCCCCTGGAGAAGGGGCTTGGCCCACACCACGTGCCCCAGTCTTGGCCCAGTGGTTCCCCGGGGCCTCACCTGGTGAAGAGCCCAGAGCTCTTGGACTTGTAGATGAAGTGCCGGAGGTCAGGGATGCCCACCTGGGCGACGCTGTAGAAGGGGGTGCGCAGGGCCTCCTGCAGAGCGTGCTGCACCCCCCGCCGCCGCAGGCGCTCCTGGAAGCGCCGCTTGCAGTCGGACACGGTGAAGAAGTCCTCACGGTCAGTGGAGACCAGCAGCAGGCACAGGTCCATCTCCTGCTCCAGGTAGGAGATGTGGGCGTGGAAGAAACCACTAGAGTTGAACTTAGGGAGGCAAATGGGAGTCCAGGCTTCACCCTCCCGGAAAGAGGAAGAAGAGCTGATGAGGTTGAAGAGCAGATGGAGGTCAATGGGGTGAAGGAACTGATCCTTCTTCCTCACAAGAGACACCAGCTGGTTCCCAGACAGCAGAATGGAAAAGACCAGGCTCTTGGCCTTGGCCTGCTGCAGGCTGCTGCTGACAGCGTCCCGGACACTGGCGGCCAGGGGCAGGCAGCGCACGGCGCCCATCAGGAAGCTGGGGTCGTGGGCCATGAGGTCCAGCAGGTTGTCAGTGATGCGCTCGGAGCCAGCCAGGAGCCGGCGCAGGTCATAGTTCTGCTTCTGCTGGAAGATGTGGTTGAGCTGGGTCCAGGTGAGCAGGCTCAGAATCTGGTAGTAGATGTAGAGCAGCTCGTGGGCAATCTCCTGCTCCGACTGCCGGGTGCGTGCCACTGCCACCAGCACCAGCGGGCTCCTCCGCACAAAGACCACCTTGTAGCCATCTGCTTGGGAGGGAGTCCCCAGGGGGCAGGGGACAGATCTGTGAGCCTGGCTCCCCAGGGCTACAGCCAGGCTGCAACCTCTCCCCCAGCAACCCATCTGTCCCTGGGGACAGTTGACATGGCCCATGGTGGCAGGCACATGGTTGGGCAGGCTGTGACCCCCCCACCCCATTCCCTCCCAGGGCAGTACCTGCGTGGATGGACCGGATGGCGTTTTTCTCAGCCTCCAGGAAGGACACCAGGGCCATCATGACACCCATGGTGCTGGACAGGGCCTCCTCAGAGCCATAGCGGGAGTACACGGGCTTGCCTGCCTCGCTCAGCACAAAGACGTGCTTCCGGTGCAAGCGCCAGGCGTCCATGGTCACATCCTCCTCCTCCTTCCCCGACAGCACCGAGTCGCGGCGGGTGGTCTGCGGGGATGGCTCCAGCTTCCCCTCCTTGCCCGGCCTCATCTCCTCCTCCAGGTCGAGGGCCATGCCCGTGAGCTGTGTGCTCAGCTCGCTGAAGTCCTTGCTGATCTGCTCCATGCTGCTCTGCTCAGCTGGCTCCCCGCGCCTCTCCTCTGGGCTCCGTGCCGCAGCTGCCCCGTCCTCGGGACTGGTCAGGTCCTCGTAGGAGCGGGTGTGCACGAACATGGCTCCCTCCTGGCCCGCCCCTGGGAACAACGGGCCATGCAGCATCCATCCACGTGTCCCCCGTGCTGGGGGAGGGATGCAAAGGGGACCTGACTCCTCTCTCCAACCCACAGCACCCTGTGGGTATGGGTCCTGCTGGTGGGGAGTGATGAGTGGGCCCATCTCCCCTGCCCACAGGGCTATGGATGTCCCAGCCCGCATGAGGAGCTGCTCTTTCCCCCCTTGCTTCCCCGCTTGGTGAGCTGTGCTCCATACCTGGCTCCGTGCCCTGTGCCAGCCCCGGCGTGGGGCTCTCAGACCTCTCCGCGTGCTGCACATCTCCTGGCGCCAGGGACCCATTGGGCACTTCCCAGCTTTTCTTCTTGTGGACATCTGCAGCCATTCCTTGGGGCAGGACCTGCATGTAACCCGCAGTGTTAACCCTGTGTCCCCTCACTTTCAAAGCAGGCCCTGAAATGCTCTGTTCTCCAGCAGGGCCAGGCCAGCACCCGTGGCCCAATCCCGCTGGCTCAGCAGGCTGCACCGAGCCCTGGTGAGATGTCAGGAAAGCTGCTCTAATCCAGCAGGATTTCCTTTCTCACGCAGCCCCAGCTCTTTCCAGTCCCCTGGCCACGGCACGTTTCATCCAGGCTTGGCCCCAATTTCCCCCATGAAAGCTGCTCAGCCTCCCTGTGCAGCGAGGGGGAAGGGACATGGCCCTGGATGGGGTTTGTCCCATGCACCTGAGATCCCAGAGGCCTCGTGTTTGCAAAGGGAGGGGTTTATGGCCCTCCTTGGACCGGGTTAGGTTCTGGCAGCTACAGGACAAAGCTGGTGACACTCCTCCTGAGCTTGCACGTATGGCGTCACCCCAGGAACCGAGTGCCCTCTCCAGCAGAGGCCCAGCAGAGGCTTCCAGACCGCCCCTTCCTCCCTCCCCTGGGGGAAAACCAGCCCAAAAGTGAGCACAAGCAAAGCAACAGGAGGCAGGCAGGCTGGCTAGGGGCCTGTGCCTCTGAACCCGGCTGCTACGGAAGCTCATGTGCTCTGTGCCCTGGCACACGTTCTGTACGTTCTGCTCCCAAACCCAATCCCAACTAATGCTGCACCCGGGGGAGCCAGACCAGCCCCTACAAAGTCCTGTGACAGCCCTGAAGGGTACCACGGAGTGGATCAGGGCCCTGTCCTTACCTGGGGGAGTTCATGCAGCCCCCAGCCCCAAACCTGTGACAGCTCTGGAGGCTGTTGGGGAACTGGTCAAAGCTCTGTCCTTCCCCTGCGAGCTAAATCCTCACCCCACAAAACCCTGTGACAGCTCTGGAGAGTACTGGGGAACAGATAAAGACTCTGTCCTTATCCGGGTGAGCCTGTGACATCCCGGAGGGTGCAGGGGAGCTTACTAGGATCCCGTCCACACCTGGGGGAGCCAGATACCCCACTAAAATCCTGTGACAGCCCTGGAGGGTGCCAGGCAGTGGATCAGGGCCCCGTCCTCACCTTTCCTCCTTACCCTGCTGACCTTCCCGGGGGCGAGAGTCACCCCAGGACACCACCCCCTTCCCCGGCCCATCACGGGCCCACCCCGACCCTTCTCCCTTCAGCGCTGAGGTGTCACCGCTCCTGCAGCCCCGACACGACCCAGGCCCAGGCCCCCTCTTAAGGACAACGCGCAGGGACCCACCTCCGCGGCTCCTCCCGGGGCCGCCCTGCAGCCCCCTGGGCACGGCCTAGGCGGGTCGGAGAAGGGCTCGGAGCCGGCGGCGGGCGGTCACCTCCCGCCCTACCCCCGGTCCCGGCCCCGACCGCGGCGACACCCCCGCCATCGCGGCGACCCGCCGCGGGGCATCATGGGAGTTGTAGGCGGTGAGCTCCGAGGGGGATTATAGGAGTTGTAGTCCGCGAGCCACATGGACGCGCCTGAGCAGGGGTGGCAGGGACGGGGCGACAGAGACTACAATTCCAGCACCCCTGGGTGCCCGCGGGAAGGAGGGAGCCGGAAGTTCCGGGTTCTTGCCGTGGCGGCCGTGGGGCCTGTGCGAGGCGGGAGCGGCGGAGCAGGAGGAGGAAGAGGAGGTGATGAGGGTCTCCCGGGAGATAAAGGGGTTCTCGCTCAGTGGGGTGAGAGAGGCGAGGAGTGTCCCGAGGGGCTCCCGGGGTGGGCTTGCCTGGGGTAGGGGAGGGGAGGCTGCGGAGTCCATGAGGACGGGGGGGGGGGGTGTCTGTTTTGGGATCAGCCGCGGTGCAGGAATAGGGTGAGGCTGGGGGCGGCCCGCTGAGGGCCGGGAGGCAGCCGGTCCTGGCGCTGTGGGCCCGCATCTGCGTGCTGTGGGCTCGGTGCCTTCTTCAGGAACCCACTGCCCGGTGGGATTTGGATTGTGGGGTCGTGATGCTCGGGCCCTGGATCAGCATATGGTATCCCACATGGTAGTGTTGGGGCCTGCCACGCGTGTGTCGTTGTCAGCAGCTGAGGTGTTTCTGGGTAGCTTAGTGTTGTTCTGAGGCCCTAATCAAGATTAGGGCCTTTTATGCGCCAGGTCATGTGTGTGTACATCTCGGAACACTTGTGGTTGTAAAAGGGATGGACCAAAGTGGGCTGGATTCATACTGGAATGCAGAGGGATCTGTGTGTTAGCAGATGTAATCCCCAGTGATGGGCTAAATGGGATTTTGGGCTGTAAGCAAAGGCTTAGTTGGAGGCAGGATGTGGTCTGGCTTTGGTGAGGGCCAGGTAAGGCAGTGATCAGGAACGACTGGGAATGGTGACAGTGACCTTCCATGCTCTGTTTTTGAACACGACTGGCACCTCAAGAGGCTGGTGTTACAGTTGCTGTGTGGTGTTACTTTTGGCAATGGTACTTGGTGTTGCTGCTGCTGAAGGTGGAATCTACTTTCCTATCCCGGCAGGGTGGTGGGAAAATCTTTCCCGACATTCACAGGTCGTGAAGTCCTTTGAGACAAGCAAGGTCAGGATAGTAATGGGATGGGGTGTATGTTAGAAATTCACCTGGTTGTCTCTAATATATGTTTTTAGAACCATCATACAGATGAAAAGTATGCACATCTCTTTGTTTTAAATTAAAATCCTCCAGCCTGACACCTATGAGTGCCAAAATAGTTCCCTCTCCCTTCACTTTCATATGTCAGTGACATGCTTTTGATATTTCTTCTGAATTAGTGATCTCAATTTTAACATTAGTTGTAACTGGCTGTCTTGGCTACTTGCAGTTTCTGTAGCTTTGGGCAATAGTTTCCTCCTGTACCTCCTGCAGTACTTGGATTTCACAGAGGCCTTTTCCTTTCTTCAGCCTCACAAAAACTTTACTGGGTACAGAAAGTTGTTTCACAGCAAACTGCTTCCTCTGTTCTCATGTGTAATTCGGTGTTTGATTTCCTTTTGCTCTATAAATACCAAGTCTTGGCAAAATCTGTTTGGAGAGAAGCTCTGAATATCAGAGTATTTTTCTGAAAATAGCACCCAGTCTGTCACCAATTGCCCTTCTATCCCCCATATTTGGAAAAAAGGTGCGAAGTTGGGTGTAAATTGGTGAGGAGACACTTGAAGGCTGTGCTGGCATTTCCCACTCGGCCCCTTGACAGATGTCTTTATTTAGTCCTCAAGAAGACCAGTTTCTTAGTCTGGCTCAGCTGCACAATTCCCATGATCACAGCCATTATTTTACCGTAACCGGATATAAATAGGAGTAAGATATCCAAGAGTTTGCTGTCAGGCTTGGCACATGCAGTTTGGGAAGTGGAGTCAGGAACCTCCTCGGGGTTGTCTGGGGAAGCACTGGGGAGGCAGAGGTTTGGTCCTGCGGAAGTCATTGGGTGTAATTGCCAGGGAGCATCCACCAGCCTCTCCTGGGAGGGCTGTGTAACCACCAGTCATTGGAGGAACTAAAACCACAAAAAAGCTTCTCCTTGTTTACTTCTGCCTTTTGTATTTTCCGTGGGGCTGAGGCTTTGCCACCAGGAAGTAGAGCCAGCTGGGATAGGAGTAGGGAAAGATGATGCATATCTGCCTCCTGAATGTTCAGGGTAATTCAGGGTAATAAAGCTCGCTATTGTCCTAGAGAGCTGTCACTCTCGGCTCTGTAAGTGACTGGACTGTTTCCATCTCCTCATACACTTGGTAGTGACCAGAGTATGATAAAAGTAATGGATGCACAGTTCCAAGCACGCAGGTGGCTTTTTTTGCCATGATTTGCTGTTGGCCTGGGGTGTTCTGGCAAACAGCCTCACTCACACTGACCTGTCTCCCAGCATTTACCTGGGAGCTGGGAGGTGGGAGCTGAGCTGGCAGATATCTGCCTGTGGCAGAAGGGTGAATCCTCACGATGTCTCATCAAGGTGTGCTTTTTTTGGAGCAGTGGTAGCAGGGTGTACCTTCAGGAGATCTTGGCGTCAGTGGAAGCCAGGCTAAGACCCTTCTGTCCCTGTCCTGCAGTTTGCCGTCACCTTGCTTTGTGGGGTTGTGCAGTAAAGCGTATCACTGAAGTGACCTGGGTTAAATATAACTCTCTTCTGAGGGTCATCCGTGGTGCAGACCCAGAAAAGCACAAGCTGGCACAACTTACTCCCTGTGCTTTGCCAAAGGTGGAGGCGGGGAGCAAACCAGGCTGAGTGGGGGCTGTCAGAGCCAGCGTTGCTCCCTGTGTTATTGAGCCATGGCCTCACACTCCTGTGTGAGGCTGCTGTGCTCAGTGGGTCTGTGACAGGCCTGATAGCTGTCCAGTGGTATTTTTTCCCTTGTCTGATAATTTGAATATTATGTGAAAACAGTCCCCAGCTGGCAAGGGATTTTTTTTTTTTATTTTTTTTAAGTGTCGGTTGTTGACTTAAGGAGAGCTGGAGTAGGGGAGGGAAACTCAGAAGGGGAGAGCGAGAAATGCGAGGTGTGCAGGATGCAAAAGATCTCGGATGAAAGGACTGGCTGACAACAGGAGCCATCTCGCTTTGCCTGCCCTTGCCATGAGGGGGGTGTGGTCTTGGTTCTCTTAGAAAGAGAACTTTTCCTCCTAGAAAGATGAAGAAAATCCTTGGGACCAGGGTGGTTATTTATCAAGAGCCATGTAAAATGTGAGTAGACTGATACTCTTGGGCTTGAGTGGCCAGTGGAATGAACCTGGTTCTTTGGAAGGAAGCCTGCTGTCCCTGGCTCCCACCTGAGCCATCCCTGGTGGGTAGTGGACCCTGGCAAGAGCATGGGCTCTCTCTTGGCATGGCAGCACCCTCAGCTCCTTGGCACAGACAACTGCCAGCAGCAGCATCCGGAATCGCTCCCTGGCGGAAGGTCTGTCATAGCCTGCTCTGCCGACCTGCCGCCGCTATGGCAGCGCTGACCTTTGGAAGGGAAACAAACAGGACTTTGTGTGCCTTTCTTTGACAAGAGCTGCTCCAGCCAGGCCTGGCAGTGACTGTCTGTACTGTCCTCTGTCCCCTCAACCGCTGGAGTTAAATAATCCCGCTTTGGAACAGCGTGTAAGCCCCAGGTCTCCCAGCCTTGCTCTGGTGCCATGGCAGCCCTCCTGCACCTCTGCAGCTGGATTGGCCAGAGCAGGTTTGAGGCCATCAAGTTGCCATCTCCCTCAGTTTTCTCCATGCTCTGCTGCAGCCTTTTTTTTTTTTTCTTTTGGAAAGACGGAAGTACTTCCTATTTCAAGTCCTGGCTTTGGTTATTGCCAGGAAATCCTCACCTTCTCTGCTGGTGGGAGGAAGTGGATGAAATTTTAGATTGCTGTTGAGGCAAGTGTTACTTGCGTCACTCTGCTTGATGAGGGCAGCGTTGGAGAACAGTGCCTGTCATGATTTATTGGCAAAACCTCCTCCGTTATCTTCATACTTCTGAGGGCAGAGTATCCATGGTAGACCAAGAGTAGTGATCATTTCCTTGAACAGCAAAGAGCTTTTGGCAGAAATAGTTTGGATTAAACATTAATTGCAAACTGTTGTTCGGCAGCGGTCCTTGTTGTTTATAGATGGTGGCGTTCTCACATTTCTAGCTGCACCCTGAATAGTGTCAGACAGCACAGTATGTTGGAAAGCTCTATGTTAATCAAAGCAGATATCAAATTGTTTGCCCACCATATTGACAGTTTGGTTTCAGGAGTCGTTTGATGCTTACAAGTTTGAACGTGGAGAAATGCAACACTTGAATTCATTCATGCCTGAGTATGGTCTTGTGTATCTGTGGTTCCTGATCAGATTTTACTCATACCCCTTCTAACCAGCAGTGTTTTTCTCATGTCGTGTGTATTCTTTGCCTTGTGGCTTATCATCATGTTGTTTATTCAACAGGTTGTGGTGTCTGGGTGTTAGAGTGAATTAACCATTTCTGGAAGCCTACCAGACAAGATCAAAATGTGGGGAGACCATCGACAAGGCAACAGAATGGGATCTTTTCGGTAAGCACTTCAATGTGTAGTTTATTTCAGGAATGTTCTTAAATACAATAAGCCTTGGGAACTCACTGTTTACTGTTTACTGTTTTGGTAGAAATTGTGAGGTCTCTATGGAGCTAGTTGTGATTGCCAGAGAAAAGGCAAGTTAACTGATGGTTTTTGCATTTCTGTGAAGTTTTTAATTTAGTTTTTAAGCAGCAGTTGCTTTTAGTATTTCTAGTCCTTCTCCACATCACCTTTTCTAGTGATACTTAGTTTAGCTGTTGTGAGCTAAGGTGATGTGCTATATGGCTTTTGGTATTGTGTGCTGTTAACACCTGTAAGGGAAGAAAACAAGTTCAGAAATGCTGGCACATTCATTGCACACACGATTTTATGAAAACTTTGAGAGTTTAATTCTTTCCACGAGGTTAATAAGTCCATACATTGTAGAGTCACTGAATGGTTTGATTGGAAGGGACCTTAAGGACCATCTTATTCCAAACACCTGCCATGGGCAGGGACACCTTCCACTATCCCAGGCTGCTCCAAGCCCCCTCTAACCTGGCCTTGAACCCTTCCAGAGATGGGACATCCACAACTTCTCTGGGCAACCTGTGCTATGGCCTCACCATCCTGACAGGGAAAAATTTATTCCTGGTGTCTAATCTAAACCCACTCTCAGTTTAAATCAATTCTTGATTGTCCTACCACTACATGCACTTGAAAAGTCTGTATCCCCATATATTCCTTCATAAGACATTTTTGAATGTCACTGCAACTCTTCTAACGATTCATGTGCAGCTGACCTGCACAGCACAATATTTTTGCTAGTTTGTGTTCCTCTGATTGTTACTGGGACCTCTGTTTGCAAGAGAGTGCTGGGTATAAAATTGAAGCCACTGAAATCTAGAATTTTCCTTTGTTTTCATCATTCTTTCATTCTTTGCTTATGTGTGCACCTCAGTCCCTTGAAAATCAGTGTGATAAAGGCTCATGGCATGCCTTAGGTTCTGCCATAAGAACACTTCAAATAATTGTCTCCTGTAATGTGTTGAGAAAGCTGATGAAAATCAGTATCCTCCAGAACATGTAATAACAGTGTTGATGAGGGAGTGATTGTGTCTTGTGATGACATCAATAGTGCCGTTCTAATGATTTTTAGGTGGATTTTATTGGCATCATTCTTTAATGTCTTGGGTGGGGAATGCTGACCTTGATTCAGGTTTTAATTGCTGTTCTACGTGGTGGTGAAATGGACCGTGTACCTTAGGAAATCTGTGTATGCTTTGATTAATCTTGGTGAGTGATTCTGTAGTGAAACTCAGAGTACAACATGACTTGCTGTAGTTGCTAAGGAAATGTCCTGTGCTTTGGATAGCGTTTCGTGTTATTTTAAAATGTGCTGATACTGTATTATTCTGTTTTTTAAAAAAATGTATTGGAGCCTTGCTTAGATGAAAAATCAGATAGTTCCATCCACCCCCCAGAAAAAACCCCAATTGGATTTTGAAAAACTGCCTTAAGAGGAAGCTTCTTCCTGAGCATTTTTATGGAGATATTGGGAGAGCTCATAGCCATAGTCTTGTGAACTTGGTGTAAGACAGTGTGGAGGCACGAGCACAGGGATATCTTGGATGTTGATTGTTGGCATAGTCCTGTGAGGCACCCTCAGTGTCTGAACTGATGGCTTCCAGAATTTGCCAGTTTGGACTCCAGCACAAGGAGGCATAAATGAGTCTTTGTAGCATGTCAATAAAGCCTGTCTGGTAACCTCTGCTTTCATGTGCCTCAGGAGGATGTGTTAAGTTAGCTGCTTCCATACTGCCCAGAGAGCTTAAGCTCCTGGGTTGCTCACAGGCGTGTGCTGGTGATGCTAATGAACCAACACACCAGCTGCTGGCACCTCAGACAGCTGCAGAGCTGTGTGCAGTGCAGGACTATGTGGATTGCTACCATCATTAACCCATTAATATTGCAGGTACTCCCTGTTGAGTGCTTCTGGAAATTGTGCTGAAATGGGAGCACCCAAGTTTACTTTCTCACATCTGTCGTATGCTGCCTCATCTTACACTGCCAAACATCAGTATCTTCTGTGGATCTTAGACTGTTACACAGCTCTATAAAATTTTAGAGAAGAATGTGCTGCTGTGTAGATTTCAGACTCTTAAGCACGTTATGAATAATACTGTCTTTATTTCTACAGTGGGAGCCAAGAAGAAAGGTTTGCTCCCGGGTGGAACAGGGAATATCCTCCTTCCCTTGATAGTCTTGGTCAAGAAAGACACTCTGGCAACTTCTCTGGCAGAAAATCACTTCCTTTTGATATCCAGGCACTCTCAGGCCT
Organism: Sitta carolinensis; assembly: GCA_032173965.1. Lineage (NCBI taxonomy): Eukaryota > Metazoa > Chordata > Aves > Passeriformes > Sittidae > Sitta > Sitta carolinensis. The sequence goes on from CM063293.1 coordinate 3,992,417, forward strand.
CCTCAATCCTCAGTTTGCCAACAGAGAGGAACCTTCTTTCAGCTATGGAGCTAGAGATGGACCACGTAGTGACTTCAGAGGTGGGGACGGGCACCATGATTTCAGGGGCAGGGATTTCCCACCATCTGACTTCCAGGGCAGAGATGAGTCTCAGATGGATTTCAGAGGTAGGGAGCCCCTGCCTCTGAGTACAGGGGCAGGGATATGTACTCTGGAGACTTCCGGGAGAGAGAAGGACCCCCCATGGACTTCAGGGGTGGGGATGTTCCCTCAGGGGACTACAGGAACAGGGACACGTTCCGTATGAACTACAGGGATAGGGAAGCACATAATATGGATTACAGGGGCAGGGAGGAACCTCCATCAGACTTCAGGGGAAGGGGGTCTTATGATTTCGACTTCAGAGGTCGAGATGGGCCTCATTCAGACTTTAGGGCAAGAGACATGTCTGAGTTAGACTACAGGGGCAGAGAACATTCCTATTCAGACTTCAGAAATAGGGATGTACCTGATATGGACTTCAGGGGTGTGGGCACCTCTGATCTGGACTTCAGAAACAGGAACGCACCATCGTCAGACTTCAGGAATAGGCACAGATCCCGATCTGATCAGGATTTTAGGAGCAGAGATGTGGCTCCTCCCATGGACTTTTCAGATAGGGAAATGCCTCCTGTGGATCAAAGCCTTGTAGATTTTAGGCACAACCAATCTACTGTACCTTTAGCAGAAAGAGAGGGCTCTGGTTTAAGCACCAGCAAAAGAGATGAGTCTGCACTTAGTCTAGATAGAAGTCCCTTTGGTAGCCAAAAAGGAGAGTTTCAACACTCGGAAGCAGCAGCCAGAGAAGAGGAGTCCCTGGGACTGGGTCTTGAAGATGACACTTCGCACAATTTCCAAAATAGCCGCGGACCTCTTCCTACTCTTCAGGACCAAGAGGAGCAACCTCAGGCCTTTGCTAACAAGCAGCAGCAGCAGCAGCTTTCTGGGGGGGAGCAGCAAAGATCCGATTCTGATCTTGGGTTAAAGGGTGAAGGTGACCTGGATTTCCTTGGGAGGCAAGATACAGACTACCGGAACATGGAATATCGTGATGTGGATCACCGGCTGCCTGGGCATCAAATGTTTGATTATGAACATGGCAAGTCCTTTGCAGAAGGAAAACCCAGCAAAGATTCTAGGCCCTATAAGAACCTTCAGGTAGGTGATTTTGTCAATTAATGTCTCTGTTAGATGTATGTTGGCCAAGGAATGGAAGGAGTTGGGAAGGGGTCTTCATCCATATCCCATCACTTCAGTTCTATTCTAATTCTCCATCCTTCTCTGACATCATTCTCTGCTCCAGTTTATTTAATGGTCACCCTTTCTATCTCAGAAACACTTCCCAAGAGAAATGCAGTTTAGCAAGTGAGAATTGCTAAATATGTAGAACCAGATTTGGTTCTGAAAGTCCCTGAGTTGAAAATGACCAGACAGAGGGTGTTGGGGGAAGTGGTTACAGGCAGTTTTGTTATTTTCCCCTGGATGTTACTTATGAGCAGTATCAGAGAGAAGCTACTGGCTTGGGTGGGCCCGTGTGCAACTGTTCTCCTACATACTTTGTTTTCCTTCAGAGTTATCTTGGAAGCTTGAAGGTTGTGGTAACTAGTGAGTTAATAACTGCTATTGAATTTGAATAACTACTATTGGATTTGAATCTCCCACTGCTAGAAAGCAGAGAGATATGATCTGCCCATTTCATTTTCCTGGAGCTAGATCTTACTATACAGCTCAGTGAGCATGTGAAGAGCTCCTCCAGAGCTCCCTGAATCTCCAGCAGGGGTTAAAGCTTTGAGTCAGGCTGCTTATGGGCCTTTGCCTTTGAATTTTTCCTTACATTATTTTGCTACTGCTTGTGTATCTTGTGAGCCAGCATCTCTCATTTGTAAAACCATCTTGATTGTTTGAACTCAAGGACCAAGATTACCGGACCTGCCCCAAGTACGTGAAGCCAAGCAAGCTCATTCGACTCGGAGGAGTGCCTGAAACTGCCACAAAGGATGATGTAAATGGGATATTTCTCATCCAGAAACTTCTGTTGAGGGTTTCTAAAGTACCACTTTTAAGTCTGGTTAATGCATATCAGATGGTCTGTCATTTCCCCAGGGGAAAAATCCAGATTTAGAAGTCACTGCAATGTTACCTGTTATCTGATTATTCTGGGTTTTTGGGGGTTCTAAAAGTGGTGAGTTTTCCTGTGGTTGCATGTGGGGTGTTGATAGCTAGAAGCCTTGACTCCAGACTCTGCAACATGCCTTACTTCATCACTGCTTTATATATACCAAATATCGTTACTACTATTTTGGGCTCAGAAGACATGTAGTGTCTAAGTGAACTTGTTTGTTCTTAGTTACTTGAAATTGCTTAAATGAGGTCTTACAAAGATGGAAAAGATAACTGTTGTTCCTGCTGCTTTTAGTAGAAAAACATAAGATGATCTAGGCTACAAGGCGAAAGTAGCTCCATTTCCTAAAGCTTCTGCTATGAATTAAGACTTCAGTTTTGGGGTTTTTTGTTTATTTGGTGAAAGTTCCAGGCATGAGAACCCCTACATGCAGCAGTTTTTGCTAGGGTTAGCTACAGTGATCATCTTCTGAGGCTTGATAAAGGAGAACTCACAGCAGGAACTTTGTCCTTCAGAGGGTGATAAGACTCAGAACAGTTGCCCTTGTACTTTGATTTTCTTAAAGGCAGTAGGACATCTTTGGCCTTAAATAAGGATCTGAGTTGAACCATCTGGCTGAAACCAGTGTAATAAACCTTTGAACAGTTGAATTGTGGTGTAAATGCTGCTCACTTTTTCAAACAAAACCCAAAAATACTTCTCAAAACTCCATAATGATTCTCAGGTACTGCTGGAAAGTGTGTCAGTTTGTAACGGACTTAACCTAGAAAGAATAGAACTCTAGGAGAAACAGAATTGTGCATTGGCAAGTACCTTGGGTTTGGAGGTTTGATTTTGGAGATGAAGTGGATCTTGTTTTTCCTGTAGATCCTCAACGCTTTCCGAGGGCCAGATGGGACTCCTGTCAAGGACCTGCGACTGAAAGATTACAGCTCAGGTGAGAATGCTTTTCCAGTGCTTCTAGTTTCAAGGTGACAACAGGATATTTTTTACACAAACATCCTCTTAGGCAATTTTGTTAAAGTCTTACATGCCCTAATTGCAGGTGTTTTTTAATAAAAATACCTTCTGAGTTTTGTAGTTCATCCTCTTGTCCTCAAAGTTGATGACTATACTCACTGCTGCCTCAGAGGTAAAGCATGTGTCCAGCTGCCCCTGGAGAGGATAGGAGCAGCAGGAAGAGCACTAAGGCTGTTCTAATAACTATTGAGAGTAAAGCCATGGGACAGCAGGTTAATTCCTCCATAGTTTTTTTTTAACTATTGCTAAATCCTTTAGGATTGTTCTGAATCTTGTTTCTGAGGTGGTCTTACTGTGGAACAAATGCTGCACAAATAGTGTCCTCAGGAAACCTGTTCCATCCTAACATTTCTCCTTCAGTAACCCGAAACTGGTGCCCTGCTTAGGTACGAAGACAGGTTAAAAAAAAAGACAAAGTAAGTTTCATAAGCAGATATCCAAATACTGGGTCTGGATGTTCTTCCTCATTCAAAGAATAAAGTTCTGCTGTACTTCTGATCAGTGTGTATAGGATTCTGAAGAAAGAAATATTTTACAAGGCTGCTTTGTGAAAAAGTTGTACTGGAACAAAGATGTGCGATGGTAGGAAGGGTGAGTCCTGGGAATTGGTGTGGATAATACTAGTAGGAAATACCTGGAAACTGGTATTTTATTTAAATTCTTTTTTTTAAACCTTGGAGAGCAGAGGCCTCTACATTCATCAGTGCTTTTTCTTATTTTCAGTGTGGGTTGTATGTGAAGCAGCTGGAATTCTTGGTGTCAATACATTATATAAAGGCTTCCAATGTGTTGAGAAACTGGGGCAGTGGGGTATTTCTCAAGTGTATTTTTGTTTCTGGAAGCTGTCAAAGGAGATTTCACAACCTTCTCAGGAACCTTTGAACTAAAGAACATCCCTGTGTCACGTAATCTGGCCCAACAAGCAGGGCTTAAGGGGCACAGTTAGTCTTTCTTGCTTCCTTTCCTCTTTTCTAAGCATAGTTCAGCATGACTATCGTCACCACACAGCACTGACTGCAACACAATAATTGCAACACGCTCCTTTTTTGCCTGTGCTGATGAGATTTGTCAGTTGTTGTGTTTTTTTTCCCTTTCTGAAACATGTCACTTCGGTAATATTTCAACTTGAACTGGAAATTTCTTTGTAAGTCTCTTCTCATGTACGTTATTAGGACTTACTGCTCTCATTAGAGAACTGCTGTTTCTTCCTTCCCCTTCCCTGTTTCAAAGGCTGCTCAGGGTGAGACACAGTGTCTGAAGTTATGTGCAGTAGCTCTGGGATCTGCGGGTGGTCACATGTGATGCGAGGGTTGCAGTTTTCTGCTGTCTCCAAAAGCTGCATTCTGTTTCAGGCTGTCTCTTCAGCTGCAAAGTTGGCTTTTTAAAAAGTTTTTCTGGCAATTGTGGGGAGGTAAAGAATGAAGTTAAAATTAGCTCATGTTTTATGAGCTGTGTAAAGCTGTTGTTTAACCCTGTCCAGTCAGCATCAGTCGTTTAAGCGGTGTAGCTTTATTCAAGGTTACGTGGAGGCTCTGAAGTCTTTGTTTTGCATTGTGTCCTGAGGCTGCATTTAAACAGCTCTCTGATCTTTCTTGCACAAGATGGATATGTCTAGGGCAATAAAAGCTTCCTGGACTGTGAATACTTCTTTTAGAAACTGGGTAACTAGAAGCTGTAGTAAAATTAATCCAGCTTTTCACATTAGCTCCTCCTAGAGAAGTGTAGAGAATTGAATTAATGTTAACTTCTGAAAAGCTAAACCTCTTTGAAACAAGAGGCCAGTCATGGGCTAAACAATGCTTTTGTGATAGGGTGTGTATGTAAATATCCATAACAATTAAAGGCAAACCTTTTGGATTACTGATGTCTCTGGGATATACCTGCACTGCTGTATCAGCTCCGTGGGACGGTGGCAGCCTGGCTCAGAGGAGCACGTGCTAAGCCAGTCTGAGTGGGTTGTATATTTTTGAGTGCTGTCCAGAAATGTTAAAAATAACATTAATCATGAGTATGCATGTTGAGTGTGTTTGAGAGAAGAATGCCTGCAGCTGTGGGGGGAACAATAACAGCCATAACAAATAACACGTAATTAACTCAAAATAAGTGAGGTTCGGATCAGTTTCTCAAAAAGATAACGCTTATCATAAAGCTTATCTCAGCAGCTTCAGTGTAATGATTCCACTGTATGATCTTTTGCAAGACTCTTTCTGGTTTGGGGAAAAATACATGGTTGATTTTTCTTGGAAAAAGCAGCTCAATTTCTTTATAAAGCCCTTTTTTTTACATACTCTGTATGTGCGAAGGAAAGTCTATTTTCACTGAAGGCTGTGCTGAGAATGGAACTCTGTTCTTAATATACCTGGTGTGATTTTGGTATGCATTCAAGCTGTTGATTCTTTAGATTATTTTGTCTCTGAAGCCCACAAACTGAAATGATGGCTAGATTTTAAACAAGGCAGTGAGAGACCTTAAGAAGTGGCATAGTAATTCTATTTAAATCAAAGAGGCAGATATTTACAATGATAAAATGTCAGACTTTATAGTATTACCCTAAAAGACATTAACTTGTAATTTCCATTGGTTAGATTTTTGAATTGGTGCCTGTACATTCAGACTGAAAGTGCCAAATCCTTTTCAGGGGGAAGAGGGCTTCTTCCAGTGTGTTGTGTAAGCCCTGGCAGAAATAACTCTATTAAATCTTTCAGGTTGCGTTCTCGAGTGTGTTTGGTCATGTCTGTCCAATTAATTTTTGCAAAGAACAAATCTTGAGGTGACCATGGAGCTTTCTCAAAGACTCTCAGCTGTTTTGTGTCCTGGAGCCTTGGGACAGAGCAGAGCATTGATGTCCCACTGTCCCTGTAGATGCTTGTGGTGATGACTTGTCAGCAGCTCTCTGGGAAGGGGTTGTGAGCTCCCCTATCCCATCTAAAGCTGTTTGTCTGTTCTTGCTGGGCTCAGAGCTTTCATGTGGCTTTACACCGTGGTGTCCCCTCTGTGGAGGTGTTAGTGCAGTGTGTGACAACACTGGCTGCTCATGGTATGGGGTTTCTCCTCCTCCTGTTACTGTCCATGCTTCCACCTGGCAGTTCCTCCTGACTGCCAGGAACTTGAAGCTGATACTTTTTGACCTTTGAGGAGTCTTAACATGAACATATGTTGCCCTGGTTTTGATTTTGATCATATTTTAAACTTACCTCCTGCCTGATTTCCATCAGGCTTTTTTTCTACTTCCCTGACTAATATCAGACATGAGCCTGAGATCTCATCCTGGGGTCTGATATGCACAGAACTCTGGCTGAGTCACACACGTGTGCCCTGGAGAAGGAAGCACGTGGAGCCAGCCTTATCTTAAAGGGCTGCTTTTCTTAAAAGACACTGCAGTGGTGTCCAAAGTAATAAGTGAAAGCACAAGGCACACTCTGAGCCTTCTGTTCAAATTGTTATCCTGGATGCAGGATGCACTGAGACAAGCTTGGAACATGTGTTTTCCAACCAGGATTCGTGTTAGTGTTGGTACCAGCAGCTGTGAAAGCTGTTCAGGGAAAGTAAGCCTGAGAAATGGCTGGCAGCCCACAAGACTTTTCTAGTTCACTTCATGAGCCCATCTTACTGAGAGGAATTTTTGCTGGGCTGGGAGAGCCTGGTGGAGAGTGGACTCTCTCACTAGGGTGGGGAGCAGAGCGAAGAGGAGCTCTGAAGTGGACCTGGAGGGACCAGGTGAGCTGATTCTAGTCAGCAGAAGCAGTGAGATCTAGCCCAGCCCCTTTATGTACTCTCTAAATTAGTGCAGCACTTGAGAAATTTGGAGATTTGTGGGTTTTAACCTTATTCTGACCCTTCCAAATACTTGCTTTTGAACCTTGGGTGGGTATATGGGAACACAAAACAGCAGTCCTGAGGAGCAAAGCACCCATGGAACAGGAGTGCGTGGAGCAGGTAAAAGCTCCCTGAACACCAGCAGTGCTTGGGACCAGAGCAATGTCCATCCACATGGATACAGATGACTAATGCTAAAGGGCAGGCTTCTTCCTGTGGCAGAGGAACACTCAAGAAATGTAGTGTCACTTGGAAACATGAGCTGCTTTATGGCAGCTGCCTGCTCCATTTTGAAAAGCTTTTGTTTTAGCAAGTATTATAGCCACTAAATGTACTTTATTGCTTGCTCAGTCACCTTCTTGCCCTAGTATTCATGTTCCGTTTCATTTCTCCAGACCAGACCCTTATGTGGTGCTTGGAACTGCATCCCTTATCCCTCCCTGTGTTAAACTTAAAATTGCCTCCGCCAAGTCCTACAAGAAACTGGATTATCTTGCTTGTTCTCTCTAAGCTCTGCCGCATTGGTGCCCTGTTAAATATTAATAAGCCTCTTAGATAAATCTTTAAAAGGTGCTGCTTTTTTTTTTTTTTCCCTCCAAGTGCAGTCTATCTTGTATATCACAACAGTGAATCATTGGTTTCAGGAGTATATCACGAAGCCTCTGGAATTCAGAATTGTATTTTTCAGTGTTATATTTTGCTAAGACTCATAATCTAAGGGTCCAGAAATTTCCAGCTCATGATGGAAAAACTGGTGCCGTTTTATTTTCTTATTTAAATTGGTGCACCTCTCCTCAGTAGGGATAAGTTCTCCATTTTCCTTGGCTGGAGTGCATTCCAAGGCAGTGAGATCACCTTTCCCTTGAGGCAGACATGGCTGTGCATTTGTCAGGCCCACATATAACAAGGTTTTAGCTTCCTTGCTTTTGGTAGTGTTTAGGGCTGCTCTTGGGGGCCAGAAATGCTGGCAAGATGCTGCTCCTTGCCACAGGCGCCATCGTGCTGCAGCTCCCAGCCTTAGGTGGCACTGGAGAGGTGAGCTGCTCCTCTGCAGGGAGAGGGAGTGTTTCTGGAGCTGTACCAAACAGAAACCTTTTAGATTCCTTTCTGGAGTGATGCAGTGCCCTTGGGGAAACCCCTCTGAAGGGTGGATTTATGGTGAGCTGGTGGCTTCCCCATATAGAGTACTTGGCACCAACCCGTGGGAGTTAAATGAGGACTAGGTCCCACAAGGACTTAGATTCTTGAATTTGGTACAAAGCACATGCTGTGGGTTGCTGTGGGATGTCTCTAGCACGTGCTGTGGTGCAGAGGGGCATCTGGCCTGTTGTGCTAATTATACAGAGGACAGCTTGGCTCACCATCAAGGCTGGTGCTCATGCACTAGAAGATGAATAATCTCCTGTTGCTGTGCTTAGTGCTTTGCACAATGAAGGTTGTGTGGCCCATTGTGCTGCATGGCCCATCTGAGCCCTGGCTCAGGCATGCAGACCTCAGGCACTTGCTGGGAGCTGAGGTGACCATCCCTGAGCTCATGAGATGCTGTAGCACACGAGGAGTTTCCTCTTGAGGCGTGGTGAGGTCCCCCAGTCATCAGCAGAATTCTGCAGACTGCAGGGCTCACCTGCCAGGACTTACAGAAATATCTTCAGCCCTGATCTGCCTGAACCAATTGATTCTAGCTTGTAGCCAGAATAGCCTGCCAAGAACCAAAAAATACACTTAGCTGGAATTAGTCCATGGTCATCACTATAGCAGTCCTTGCCAGTTTTCCCAGCTGTGTGGGCAGTAGGCTTTTAGCTTGCCTTGATTGGTTTCAGGGCACAAGTGCATTGTCTCTTGGAAGCAAAAGGTGTTCTTTGCTCCTCTTTCCTCATCTGTGATGTGATGGTGTAGGAAATTGGAAGTACAAATCTGGTCTAAGTCAGTGTTTGTGATAGTGATCAACCTTGGTTCAGGGTTATAAAGGTCTGTTCTGAAAAGGCAACAAACACAGCCATCCATAAAACATGCTCACAGCCTCTTTTACATGCAGAATCAATTTTTACGAAGGTGCTCATTCCTTTTGCATCTCTGGAGCAAAACTTCAAGGCTTTGCACAGTGTACTGACATTACCTTGATTACCTTGTGCTAAAATGACAAGTTGTATATCCTGGAGACCAGGTTCACATTAGCAGCACTTTAAAACCAAGTTCCTGAATGGAACACCTTCCCAGGTATGCAGCTCACAGTCCTCTCATGGAGTTTAATGAAAGTCCCAACCTTCCTCAGATTCCTGGTTTCTGTACAAACATAATGCAGTACTTTAATAAAACTACAGTTTTATTGGAGTTTTATCCCTCTTCTCCTTTGTGCTGCTGTATAAACTATCCTCCTTGGGCCAAGAAGGGTTGACAGCCATTTGGGGCTCAGGCTGTAGTAATTCCTGTAGTTTATGAAGCTGCTGGTATCCACCTTTGAGGGTGTCTCAGGCAGGTTCTTTTTGTGTTTTGTTCTCCAGGATAGAGGGAGGAGGATGGACTGTAGTGCTCTATCTTTCAGAATACAGCTCTGTTTCATTTCCTGTGGTTTCAGTGTTGTTCTCTGTCATGAATGAGTGTGTAAGAGTATACTCTTTTACAGGGGGACAGCAGGAAGTGACAGGCCTTTTCCCAGCAGCAGGTGTGGCTTGTAATGCTCAGCTTTTGAAAGGGATTTGGGAAATGGCTTGTTGCAGATTGTCCTGTTTATTCTAGTGCAGCTCTTCAGCTTTAGTGGCTCTGAAGACCAATTTATCTGTGCAGTAAAGAGATCTGACAAATTTATGGATGCTCAGAATCCACCACCTGGTATTGAGAGAGCTCATGATTTTGGCTTCTGTGGTAGCACAGATAGATTACTGCTGTCCCTGCCATGCTGGGGGGGTGCCCTCCAGATTTTCAGACTGGTTGGACAGATTTATTTCCTCTGCCCACCACAGAAGGCACTGCTCTGGTGCCCATCCTCACTGCAAAGGCTGTACCTGCTGAGTAAGCACAGGTATAGCCATTCCTGAGCATGTCCAGGAGCTCCTGTGTTCTTGGAAGCACTGAGTGTATGATGCCTCCTAATAGTAGCCCAGTGTAATGGCACAGAGATCCAGAGAAAGCCCTGTATTCTCCACTATTATTCACTCTGGTATGGGTTACCTACATCCTCATCTTTCCTTGCAAGAAAGAGGTGAATCTTGTCATGGGCACATTGCCAAAAATCTCCCACTCATGAGGTGGATCTTCCTTTCAACCACAGAATGGCAGCTTCTCTGAGAACAGGGTGTACAATCCCTGTCTCCATTATCTGAGCTCCCCAAAGGTCAGTGTGTGAGACTGCAGATTCCTTCAGGGATGTAGAATTCCTTCATAGTCACTCCATACTTTATGCTGTAGCTGCCCTTGGAGCAATAGAACTTTCTCCTCTAGCATGGATGAAACTCTGTGGAGCATTTCCTCAGCTGCACCCTGCTCTGCCAAGCTGTCTCTGGAGGGAGCAAGCAACAAAAATATCCTGCTTCACCTGCTGGCCATAGCTCTGTTTTAATGTGCCATCTCTCTGAGCCCTAGAAGTCCCCAGAACTGCAAATGCTTTTCTTCTGTGGTAGTTCTGTCTTATCCTAGGGGGAAAAACACAAGTGAAGTGTTATTGGGATGGTGGAGAGGCTCTCTGCCTATGGAGACTGCATTGCATCCATCTGCCCTGAGGCTGCTTGGTCCCACCTGGCAGATGCAGGCACCTCCACCACACTGGCAGGTGGCCCAGCTGCCCAGGTTGGTGCTGTGTCCTTTGGTTCTCTGGAGCTGTTCCCTGGAATTCCTTTAATGAGAGACCATCTTCCTGTCCCTGAGGAGAAGGAGCACTTTGTGTTGCACCAGAGCAGCTGGGGGTTTGTCACAGCTGTTTTTGCAAAGGCAAGTGATGGCTCCCCATGGGTGTGAGGTGACCTAATGCCTTCAGCTTGTTGGGGTTGTGCAGGAGCACAACTGACTGCGCGCTCATTCCTCAAATCAAGAAGCTGGATCACCTCTTGGATTGGGTGCCTTTGTCATGTTGCCATCCTGCCTTCTTTCCAAAACTATCTTTGCTTTGGCACAGACAGAGCTGCTGTCACTACAGGATCTTTTCCTTTGGTCTTCTAAAACTCCAGAGATTTTTTTTTTTTGTCTTCACACTGCTTACAGCCCCTATGAGAACAACATTATGGTTTTCCTTTATTTAGATCTTTCATATAACAAACTATGGTGAAGTAACACATTACTATGTGTCAGTTCAGTAGAAACTGTGTCTGTATAGAGACAAGACTTATTTTAAATCTCAAGTATTTTGATCTCTATATCTGAAGCCAAAGAACAGTAATTTTAAGGCAGGCTTTCAGGATTTTTAGCCAAACTATTGCATGCTAGCAGGGACCCTCCATTTGCTGTCAAAATTCACTTTGCTGAAACACATCTGTTTTAGAGGCAGAATGTTCCTTATTCCAATGCTTGCAGAGTTGCTTCCTGGAGCTCTAAATGTGTCCTTACTCCTAAGTATTAAGCGTTTGTGCCATTTTCAGTGCAGAAGACAGCCGAGCATGCTTTGGGAGCATCCGTAAAGGATTGTGTATACTTAGAAGCACTTAAGGGAGGCAGAAGCCCTCTGCAATCTCTGTGCACTCTCTCCTTGCATTCTGATCTCATCTGTTGTACACAGCCTGTGGTACTGTAGACTTGCACAGCTGAAAGGAAGTAGCTAAATAAGGTACAAGAGTCATTTTACACAGTTGACCTAAAACATGGGGGGAGATGAGGACATGCGTCTTTTATGGCTGTGCTAGGGCCAAAATCTGGGCAAGTTCAAGTGTTCCTGTTGGAAAGATCATTTGGACAGTGTAGCTGTGCTGCAGCGTGCTCAGAGGTTGTGTGAGGGAAATACCACACAAGGATTTCTTTTTGACGGAGTTTGTGTTGATCATATATACTTCTGCAAATCATTACTCCATTCTAATTTCTTCTGGATCCTGAAACTGTAGTATCCTACTAATCAATAGAGGAATTATATCTTCATGTGAAACCTTGCATGTGAAGTTAGGTCTCTTTGAGTCAAAAACCCCACACTGTTCTTCAGCAGTGGTTTTGCTTTGCTGGTTTGATTGCTTTGGTTTTACTGCTATGACCTGAAGAATACCAAAGGGTATCCAAGAGCTCTCACTGACAGGGGAGCACTGCTTACCTTGGGATGCTTATGGAACCAGTTCCTGCCATTAGGTGCCTGGTCCTATTCCTCCATCAAAATCCCATGCCCTGCTTCTGGTAACAGCACCTAAATTGTTGGCATTCTAACAGGCAAACTGTGTGAAGGCTTTGGGAACAAAAATATCCAAGCTCAGCAGGTGCTACACAGAGCTGCCCTATGGAGGAGGCAGGGAGGAGGCACAACAATGGTTGGTGTCAGGAGCCTCTGTAATTGCTCCCCCCCTTAAGAACCAGCCTCGAGCCACTTGGTTTTGTTTCAGATGTTGTTCTCTGGGTAATGTGATTGTTGTAGATGAAAAAATCAGCAGCCATTGCATTTTGAAGGTATGGTGCCATTGTTCCACAGGCTTCCATTTCAGTCTCCTCCCTGCCATGGTCTAAAATGGAAGGAAGCTCTGGAGGAGCAGGGGGGCAGAGCAGGGGTGGCGTGCCGCCCAAGGCTGATGCTACTCCGTGGTTCTCACATCCTGAGTGTGCTTGTCAGATCCATGCAAAGCTCCGGATCTGGGGGAGGGGAAAAGTGTCAAGCCCCCACATATCTTCAGCAGTGGTTTTCAGCAAGTGGCTCCAGGCTGCTCTCTTCTTGCATTACTACTTCAGTGCTGTCTGTGCAAGGACAGCTCGTAGCGAATTCCAGAGCGCTGCGTCCCTCTGCGAGCCGACCACAAGAGCTGAATGTCTGGCCTGGAGCTGCATTTTGGCACGATATGGGGGCCACGGTTATTGTTTTTGTACATGCTGTTGCTGCTATGTTTTATGAGTTTGGTGAGGGAGAGCAGAGGTGGGGAAAGTGTAGAAGGAGAAATGTGCTGGGCTTCCCCTCAACTGTCTCCATATAATGCTTGGAATGATCCTCTGGCATACATTCCTCCAAGCGTCTGAGCTTTTGTATCTCAGTATAACATTCAGCCTTGCACTCTCAGTTGTGTCATGCTGGATTAAATCCATGTCTAAACTACTCATTCCCTTCATGAAGACTGGGATGTAAACGTCCTCTTATTGCAGAGCAAATAGAATGAAAACTACTGCAATCTTGCTTTGTGTCTCTCATGAGGTCTCCTACACATGGAAGTAAGATAGTGCTCAGATCTTGCCTTGCTGATTGCAGCAGCTTTCAGAAATCTTCTCTGAAGGGGCATCTGGAGCCTTATGGGCTGACAGATATCATTCATGCAGCCCTTTTCTAAACAGAAGGGAAAGAAGTGACTTGAGAGTTCTGGATTTGAGTACGGCTTTAAAATGTACCATGTGAGGCTGCACACTGTGCATGGAGTAGCAGAGGTGTCTGCCTGGAATGCAGAGCAGTCTCCCAACAAGGGGCAGCACTGCTTCTGGAGAGCAGCTGCCTTCTGCAGAGAGAACTCCTTCAGTTTCAAAATGTGATCTGCTGTGGCTGTACTGCAGAGCGGAATGGATGCTATGGGAACAGCTGGATCAGTTTGGTTCTGTCAGTCCTGCCAGCTGAAACCACACCTCTAGTTCCAGGTGCCCACTTGATGTGTCAAGTGGCTTTAGCTGCCTTCCACCACGGATGCTCTGCTGCTGGACTGCATCTTCCACTGAGCTGAACAGCACATTTCCATTTAGCATAATTATATTGGCTAAAATAATATGGGAAAGGGAAAATAATTTCCTTTGTGAGGAGGAAGAGGTACCAGATTCAAATTGGAGTCTTGTTATAAAAGGCAAAGGTGCAAAGTCAGGAATGTGTTGTTAGAACAGCATGCAAAGAGCTCCCAGAATTAAAAAAAAAAAAAAAAAAAAAAAGAAAAAAAAAGAAAAAGATTAAAAAAATCAGTAGGGTTTGATGATGAAATGGTTTTGTGTGGTCCTGTCTTTGATGTAGTAAAGTACAAAGATGGTACAGTGAGAGAGAAGGAAAAACTAGAGAGTGCAGCAAATGTTCTTAGGCATAGGCTTGAGGGAGATGGGGGCTGTTTTCCAGGAGGCTGGAATGCCTTGCCTGACAGAAGTATGCATGGAGTTACCTTTTTGTGGAGGGTGAGGGGCTGGAGCAGTAGGAACCAGATACACACCTGGGTTGAAAATCCCATAGTTGAGATGTGCACCTTTAGTAGGAGGGGAGACAAACCCTTCACCAGGACAGCTAGGTGCCTAAAATGGCACAAATCACATGCAGACCAGCCTTCCTCTCACTCCAAACCAGCCAGAAGAGCAGCAGGAGGAGGGAGCCAAGCCCTCTCACTGCTTATGCCCATGTAGGATCATCTCTGCCCATGATCATCTGGAGAGTACTGTTCTGGAGTGTGGAGGCCTTGGCATGTGAAGGGTGAGGTTGTGACTTTAGGTTGTTCCTCAGCACTCCAGTTCTTGGAGATAGTTTCAACATCAGGGATGGATCTTGCTTTTTCTTAGACTCTGTGGTGTTCACCCTGCACTTTGGGACATAAGATTTCAGTGCAGGTAGCTGGAGTACACAGTTAGAGCAGTGGGTCCCTTCTGCAGTGGCAGAGATGACAGCTTTCCAAGGAGTGAGAAGAGTAAAGGCTCTATAGTTTCTTGAACCTAAACTTAAAGCTCCCACACTCTCTTGTTATGTGTGCAGTGACATCCATATCAAAATGAGAAAGTTGGAGTTCTTCCTGCTCAGCTGCACTTTTTTATAGTGCAAGGGATTGGACTTCAAAAACTAAGCAGGTGTTGAAAGAAAAATAGCAAAGGCAAAGGAATTGTTTTAGTTCTTTCTGAAATATTGCCCAATTAAAATGCTGGCTATTTGTGTAAAATACATCTGCAGCAAGGTACTTGGAAATGATTTATCAACACTTACTTTGGAGAGTGCTGCCTCCAAGGTAGCACAAAATGTGAGACTGGCAACGGAAAGTCACTATGGCTTAGAAAAAACAACCAGCAAAGCAATTATTTCTTGCCCTAAGAAAGGGCGTGACTGTCCCTGGGTTGTGTAAGGGAAATTGGGAACGCTACTATTAACGTTCATGGTAAACTGCACAGTTAATCATCATCCAGCTAGTCCCTGCTTTCTTTCTTTTTCATTCTGAGGTAGAGGGGCGGTGGTTAGAGGGCTTGTCATTGGAGGGAAAGGGAAATTGGTTATTTAATGTGGCTTTCTTTATGACAAGGCACTAACATGACTCCCGTCTGTATTTAAATGCTGTCCCCAGGTTACGACTATGGCTATGTCTGCGTGGAGTTTTCACTCTTGGAAGAGGCCATCGGATGCATGGAAGCCAACCAGGTTGCTTTACAATTCGGTCAATGCTGCTAGAAGATTTTTAATTTTTTTTTGGTGGGGTGGTGGAAAGCCAATGAGGTTTTTGTGAAGGAAGATCTGTTCTTGTATAATACACAACACCGCGGTTTAAATGTTGTTGTTACCAGAATCTTGTATCAGGCTTAGAAATGCCAGCGTGAAAGAGCTGCTGGACACCAAGTGGTCTGCCCTCCTCCCTGTGTGTGTGTCAGCACACTGGCTTCAGTCAGAGGCTGGTGGCTGACAGACTCCTACTGCAGGTTTCGACCCTACTGTTTTTGTACTCACTGAAATGCAGTTGGGAAGAGCTGTGCTGGCAGTAAATGCTTCCCCGGCTGTTCGTGCACACACACATGCACATGTGACTGTAGGTGCATACCCTCATGTGCAGCTCTGAGTCAGCTGTGACTTGACTGCTCCACTTTGCCATATGCCTTTATGTGTGGGAGAGATGCTTAATTGTGCATCTCCCCCATATCTGTCCTGTCCTTTGGCAACCCGGAGCTGCAGACACAAGGACTACCCTTATGTGTAGTTGAGCCTGGTAAACCTGAGTATTGTGAGCCTGTAGAAGGACAGAATGACTGAAATCCCCCAGTATCTGTTCAAGAGAAGCCTTTACTCTGACCTGGTATTTGATGCTAGAGCTGTTGTCACCATACAAGAGCAAGATGCATAAAATTTGTTAGATAAAATGTAGATTCCCGTCTCATACTGCCCTCCTTGTGCCTTGGAACTGCAAATGATGGATTCCTCAACAGAGCCAGTTTCTGATCCCATTTCCTTCACCATATCCCTTAAGTCTCTGTACTGCTTTCTTCCTTCTAATTTGCCTGAGTAAGAATCCATATCAATTATCTTAAGCCTTTTTACCTGAATCCCAGGTCTTGCTGTCATGGGAGGAGAGTTATGAGTCAGATGCAGTGCTGTGCATCTGCAAAAATGTACTTACAGTTAATGAGTCTTCACAGCTGGGGTTTCAAAGGTCCCACTAAGCGCTTGCATTTGCCTCTATTTTCAGTTACAGAGGTATTGCAACTTACAAAAATGTTTTACAGAAATAATTCTGTTGCTGGGAAAGAGCCTGGCACATTCCCACCCTGGTGGTGGTGAGGAGCAGAGAGAGAAGGCTTCAGAATTAATTATTACTTTTATCGTCAGTGACAACTTTTATTTCCCCTTCAGTGTTTCTACAATTCCCAATTTATTTTGTTGTCACTGGGGAATCTATAATTATAGATGACACTGCTTTTAACCGAATGCCTCTCCATATTCTCTCCACCATTCTCCTCACATGAAATAACGTCTTCCTATGCAAGAGCAATTCCCCAGTATCTGGGAATTTGGGAATCCATCTTTTTCTGGTTGTTGATGCCTGCTCTGCCCTTTCTCCCATTTGGAGTATATAGAATTGGGCAGGTGTTTTAACTTAATCAGGTTTGGTCCATTGCTACAGTAGAGAGTCTGTAGGCACCAATCCTTAAACTGAATTGAGTGCCTACAGGTGCCCAGTAAATCACTGCACACACATGCATGGGAAGAAGCTCTGGCAGTGTTCCACTGCTGCTTACAGTGACGTCTCCAGCATCAGTTACAGCAGCTATTCAGGCTGGGGAATGCTTTCCTGTGCTTCCCTTCCCTTACTAGTGACAGGAATTGAGGTCCCAGCTGTACACATCTGGGATGTGCTAAAAATAGACAGAGTAGGAAAGTCTTCCAGTTTTCTTCCTGTTATACCTGGCTCTGTGTGCAGACAAAAGCTGGAAGATGGAGTGCTTGGAAGGGATCATCTCCCAAGCCTCCATATGCCAATCTTCATCATGTTTTAGTAGAAGCTACAGTAGCTAGTAATTAGAGAAGTTAGAAATGTGGGGTTTGGGATGATCCAAGGTATATGCATTTGGTCAGGAGAGCTGTAATTTCTGGATTGCCCCACATAGGTTAACTTGTCTAATCTTCTTTTGATTGAACATGAAAAAGAGCCCTTCTAATTACCTAAATAAAAAAACCCCTAGCAATATTTGTACCCGACATACTGCGAAGGAAATAGCTGACTTTAAAATTCTCAGTAAGAGACAGATAGAGATCATCAGAAAGAGAGTTATGAATTGTCCCTAGAGAATAGATATTCTACTTCAATGACTTAAAGGGTAGAGTTGCAAGATCATCTCCTTAGACTGAGAGTCTGCATTTTTGCAAGCTGCAAAACTGAAAACCTGTGTTAGCTAAGACGCAGATTCTTTGATAGTTCAGTTATTTTCAGAAGGTTATCAACTGTCCCTGTCAAATTCAGTCACTTGCGAGAGCATAAATAGCAAGTGACATGCTGGTCCCTCACTAGTCAACCTGCCTCTTTCTCAGGCATCTGCAAGCTGGGAATAAATAGCTTGTGCAAAACCAGCATTTTTGATGCTTTTTAATGCCTGTTGAACTGCCCCTGCCTGAAGAACAATTTGCTACATCCCTCTATTGTATCATTCTGATATTGTGAAATCCTTTTGTTTTACTCAACACACACCAGCACCCACTTAAGATCATTGCCAGACTTGCAAACTACAGATTTACCAGGTTCAACTTCTTCCATTCAGTGAATCTTAGCATATATATGTAACTGCTGAGATTTGAGGGGGCTTTTCTGTTACACACATTGTGATAAGGAAACAGCCGTATTCTGTGCTGCCCTAATTTTGCAGGGGAGTTTCATTTCATGTGTATTAACTGCCACAGCTAAAGTAATGACAACAGGCCACTTATTAATTGCTTTGACCTGTTGATTGTTGCATTGGCAACTTATTCCAGTGCCAAGGTCCCACCCAACATGCATGAAAGGTGCTGGGTCACTGTTATTCCCAGTGTGGAGAGCTGGATGAGTGAAGTGCCAGGTGCTGGCTGTCCCACTGGCTTTGTGGGGGCTCTGCCCTGGCAGGGCAGATGAGCTGTTGATTTGTTGTGCAGAGCCTAGATCCAGCCCCTCTAGCAGCCTCGTGGTTGGTGATGCTCTTGGTGGCCTTCTGTTTCACAGTGGCTGTCACATGAGTTGTGTGAGACCTCTTTTGTGTCTGCAATGAGCTGCTTCTCTGTTGGGGAGAAAATTATTTTGAATGGAAAATGGGGTTTCTGTCTATTAAGTCACATGATTTCTCCTTAATAATTTTCCCTCCATTATTTTCATTTTTGAAAGGGTGTGGTATGGCATTTGGCATTTCTTTGGTGTAGCCCCTGGTGTAGTAGTGCTCCTGTCTGAGGGCACCAGGTTGGCTTCCTGAAAGCAGCTTTGGGAATATATCCCATGGCTGCTCTTGTCCATAGGCATGGGATCTTTCTGTATTCCTGCTTTATGTGTAGAAAAGAACAAACATAATGAGCATATTACTTGGTGTGAGAAAAGACTCTGTGTACTGTTGTGTGTCATAAAGGCAGGAGGAGAAATGGAAGGAGCATGTCTCTGCTGCTTGCATATTTTGCTGTTTTCACTGAGATGGAGGTGGTTGTTGTACATGTGGAAGCAAGAGGGGTTTTCTGAGCTCAGGAGCAAATAGTTTGTCTCAACTGACTCTGTAGTCTTGTCTCCAAATCTGCTCAGGCCTCAAACTTAGCAACACTGGCTGCATGAATATTTCCTGGCTTTTGTGGCTAGTAACTAACAACTTTGTAATCCTTTCCTTCTATTCCTTAGGAAGGAGGGCTATATATACTATAGCATGAACTTTTAAAAATGCATACACTGTACGTTATTGTGCAGGTCTCAAGGTATGTTCTGGAGTGGTTGTTTGAGACTTGCTCTTGTGCCTTCCTGCACTGAGGCCGGCACTTGTCAGAGCAGTTTCCTTGCACTGCTGTCCTGGTTTAGCTTGCTGAGCACACCAGTGTCTCCACTCCCTGTTTGTTTTTTACTGGAGAGGGTAAGAGGGATTCTTACTGGATTTTGTGGGTGCTCACTTGAGCGTGTCCCACTCCTGTGCAACTAGAAACATCAACTGTGTGTTTCTCCTGCTCTGAGCCTATTCCTGTGAATCCATTCACTGCAGGGCCTTTCTGTATTCTGTGTGAACAGAGCTTCTGGTGCAGATCAGATTTCACAGGCTTTTCACTGTAGCTGTTGGTGTTAAAATCCACAAGATGCTGTGACAAGTAAGCAGGCAAAGCTTAGGACTTTCTGTCCTGAAAACATTTGCAGTAACAAGCCACAACTCTGTGTGGCTTCCCAATTAAATAAAGAAGGAGCATGTGCTTATCCTGAGAATGGAACTTCTCCTGTGACCTGTAACCTTGGAGCATTTATTGAAGCCTGTGGTACAGGGAGTGTGTTACAATTTGTAAGAGAAAATGTGTGTCCCAGCATCAAAATTAATTGCTTTCCTTTTGGTAGAATGTGCCTAATTGTGGAGTCTGGATTTTTTTTCCTAGAATCTCCCAGATTCCCTCTATAATGGAAGATGACACCTGCCTCAAATGCATTTTCATGGGCTGTCTGGTATCCATCATTTATTCACTTGACAAAGTTACTCTGTCTCTCTCTGGCTTTAACCTGCAGTTGAGGGTGGTGGTGGCATGTCCACAAACACACTGAAATCCATTTGTGTCTTAGGCTACGGGTGCTGGAGATGGCCTTGCTTTTGATCTGTCCTCCTTAGATCCACAGCTGGCATTATCTTCTGCTTTTCTTATTGCATATTAGGTGTGTGGATTTTGCTCAGGTTGTATCATTAGCACACCTCTTTTTCCCCTGCTCTCCCTCACCCCCATGAAGCTTGTCCTGCCTTTGACTGTGTGGATTTCTAGAACCTGCTTTTGGAGTCTTCCACTTTGAGTGAGAGAAAGGCTTGTATACCTAGGCAGTTTCTTCTGTAAACATCCTAACTGTTTGGGAAACAGGCACATTGTGGAGGAATTTTTATGAGCCACCTGACCTATGGAAAGTTCTCTCCACAGGCTAGTGGATGAGTGGATTTCCAGGCAGCAGAGCTGATTTGGGTTTTTTTGTATCTGATTCAGTGTGACCTTGTCACACATTCACCCTGGTCTTACATCACAGAGGCTTGATGTGTTGAGTCAATAATTTTTTCATTGCCTCTTGTATCTCACTAATCACTGCATTGTACCAGCATTTAACTGGAGTTGTAAGCTTTTGAGATCAGTAGGAAGCTCCTGGAGCTGGGCAGACATTTGCTTGTGAATAAGCAGTTGGATCTGCCTGCAGTGACCTGTGACAGGGCTGTGTGTGTGGGTGTACATGTGTGTATCCTGCATTGAAGCTGTGATAAATGCACTGCCTGTTTGGAAGGACTGGTTTAATCTCTGCGTGCTGCAGAGACCTTCCATGTGCAGAGAAGGGTGGCTTTTGTTGTAAAATGTAACTGCCAAAAAGTACCAAAAATATTTCCCTGGACCTTCTCTTCTGTCTTCTCAACATCTTCTGTCATCTCAGCTCTCCAAGCCATGTGAATCCTCTTAGTCCCTCTTCCTTTGGCACAGAAGGTTGTAAGAGATCTTCTGCCAGAGACTTCGCACACTCTTCCTTTCAGCCAATAGTAGCTTCCCTGTGTTTTCTCCAGTCCTACCCAGATAAAAAAACTACAGCCTCCTTCTTGGCAGCTCTGTCCTGCCTTGCCTCAAGAAGCAAACCATGCTACCCAATGTGTTTTAAAATAAGTTCACTTTTCGCCAGAAGAGTTGTGAGCTGCATCTTCTTGCTCTGCTTGTGTGATTCCCAACTTGCCGTGTCCCTCCTCCTCCCTGCTCGTATTCCAAAATCCTGTCCTCCTTTTTCCTTCTGCCTCACCTTACACATGTGGTGGGGACTGTATGTGTTTGCTGCTGCTGAACTGCTGCTCTGCATTGGGATTGTCCCAGAGGACAGCTTCTGGGTGAGCTGGCTGGAGCATGCAGCACATGCTTGAGTGGGACTTCCTCAGTATCTCTGATTGCTGCTGGGGATGTGTGGCCCAGCAGGGTTATCTCGGGACTCAATTATTGCTGTATATTATGGAATTATCTATTCTGTGTGCTGAGGTTGGCTTGGGTTGCTATATAAATAGATTGTTTCACATAAAGCATCACTCCCTACCCTTCTCTAAAATGAAACTGCTCTCCCTCCTGGCCCCTGCATTTCTGTTCTGGTGATGGGTTTGTTGGAATTTTTTTCCCTTTTACATTAACACATCTGTGTGATGATGTAACTCTGAAATAACTATTCTTTCCCTATAGATTATAAACGCCTTGTTAATCAAGTTGTTCTCTGTTGGATTAGATGTTCTGTTTACAATGTCAGCAGCTGGAGGAAATAATTGCGATTTCCTGAAATTTGTTTAAATAGCTTGATCTGTGAGTGATTGACAAGATAGGTGTCCAGTCCTCTGGTTGATTTGCTGTGTGATCTGATATATCAGTACTTGTGCTGCATCACTCACAGCTGCTGGGTAGGAAGAGGTTGGATATTCCCTGCACTGGTGGCTCAGAGTGAGGAACCACCATGGGACAGCCAGACCTCTGATCATACCCAGCACTGATCTTGTAAAAATGGGGTTGCTTGAAAACTTCTGCCTGTGCATGCAAAGTGCAGCGTGTACCATAGGTGAGTCTGCTCCTGCCCCTCCCATAGGGCTAAAGTTGTGTGGTAGAGGACTCATTGGCAGAGCATTCCCTAAGAAATAGTTTTGGTTTGGTCATTTTCTGTAGCAGAGCACTTTTCCTGAGTGATGAGGCATGTGGAACACTCATCCTTTGAATTCGTTTCTAGGTGAGATCTTGCCTTGAGCTAGGAAAGATTTGAAGTAGTCTTTGGACTCATGGGCAGGATACAGATGGCACCCTGTCTCTGTAGCTGTCAGGTCCTCTCCTTCCAATGTGTTAATGGAATAATTGTGTGCCAGTGGGGAAATCTTAGTTATAGATTATGCTATATATGCTACGCATAAGTTCAGTTTCACCTTAAAACAAAGAGTGATGGTTTACTGCTGGCTGCTCTTTCTCACAGACTGTACATTTTTTTTTTTTTTTTCATTATTAGTTGATTTTCTCTGAAGATCTGTAGAAACTCTAAATATTTCCCTGTGTAACCATTTGGAAGGTATGTACTCTTGTAGCCTCAGAGTGCTTCAAAGGAACATAGTAAATCAGGTGTAGGACAGATTGTGTGGTGCTGCAGTTGATGATTGTGTATATGGTCAGAAGGGGATTTTGGATTAGGATGTAAAATCCCTTGATCAAGCTCCTATATGAAAGTAGTAGGACTCATACCACTAATTTGCTTTGATGCTTTTGAAGTCATCTTTTAAGTAAGCTGTGACTAACCAAAGTGTGGCTGCACTCTCAGAAATTCCCTCTGTACTCTCAGAAGTGGACGGTGCTGATGATACGACTGAAGTGTCTTAAGGGAGATGAGCAGGCCGTGAGAAGGAAATGTCTGGATGGGTTCAGTCATGAATCAGGACATCTGTGAATGTACCACAGCTTTCACTTCCAGAGTGAGACCATTTTCTGTCACGGTTTTGCCATAATGGTTTGCACAGGACCCGTCACTGAGAATGAGGTGACATAAATTGTTGGGCTGAGTCCAATGAGTCCTCAGCCCAATTCCAGCAATGTCGAGGGGAACACCAGATCTGTTTTACAAGCATATGAGCCAGATTATAATGCTAGGACTCCATCTGGACTGTTTTGATAAGTGGGAGCACGCTGAAATGTTGCAGTTTTCACTTGATGAGTCGTCGTTGTGAGCTTCAGCCTCAGAACTGTTTGTTCATGCTTTTGTGCTATCTTAGCAGTGATTGCTTTTCCATTACTTGATGCACTGTTGGTGTCGGATTGCTGGAACAGAAGGGTAAAATGTTGACTCCAGAGGTGGAAAAAATGTTGAACTGCACGCTCCCTGGGGTTAAGGAAGAAGGCAGAACCCCTGTTTCCTTCTCTTCAAAGAAATGGTCTGCCTACCCTTCTGTATAAATTATGTATGGTTTTTGTGTATCTATGGTTTTGATAGTGAGAGAGAGCTGGAATTCCCTTCAGATGTGGATTTTAGTCTGTTTTCTTCCCAGCTGAGTTTGTGTTGGACCTTTTCAATTTAAATAACAGAAGTTTGGCTACCTGGAATTTTGGTTCATTCAAAAGGAGTACATTGCATTTTGCTGTTTTCTGCTTGGGTTGTGAGACTCACGTGAGTAAAATATTAAATTCAGATTCAATTTTGAAGATGCAAGATCAAAGCTCTGGCAGCAACTTTTATTTGTGAATTTCTGTTTCCATTTGACTGTAACTGGGTTGTTAATGTTCTTGTCTAGAAATGAAATTATTACAGTGGAAAATGGGGGTGGCATGCTTAAGTGGGCTATTGTGTCATTATCCGTCAATCACAGGCAACAAGGAAACAGGTATTTAACACAGGAGGACATGGAGTTATTATCCGCCCCATTCCCCTGCAAGCCACAGGGCACCTTCTAAACTCTTATTAAAGCTTTAATACCTATGGAGAGCACAAGAAACACTGTGTGCTACAAGACCAGAGATCAGGAGTTTTGCTGTCATTCTGCATCTGTGCAGGACCAGGAAACACAGGAGGTGGAAGAGCACTGAGAGTGCTGGCAGGCAAAATCCCTCTGCTCTGCTGAGGGAAGGCACCAACTTCCCCAGTCTTCTCACGTAAGGGGAAGAATTTCTTCTTCCATCATATCAGGGAATCTATGAATGGGACAGCCACTGACACATCCTCAGCAGCACTGTGTGACCCACTTGCTGAATGCTGGCTACAGTTCCTCCCAGAAGAGGGTTGTGTGGGAAAATCTTGGAGCTGTTTTGTACAAGGAGACACAGGATGGAGGTGGGAAGTTCTTCCTGGCTTCTGCAGAACAAAAGCTATCAGATGTAAAGGAGCATTCTGCCTGGAGGTTTGTTTGTGGAGCTGTTGCACTGTGTGTATGTGTTGACAGCTACCAGATGTTGCATCCAAATGTCCTCTTGCATTTCCATCACTTCAGGCCACCTCTAAGTTCAGTTAGTTATATCTTCCACAGGATGAACAAACAGCTTCTGAAGGACAGGAGTCTAAAATCAAGTCTGTCATGTAAGGAATTACATTTTTAATAAGGGTCAAGGCTATAAAGCTGTAAACATAAGATTTAAGTATTTAAAACTCTGAAACTGTCTTTAGAACAAGAGAATGAAAGTAATTTTCTCCTGTTTTCATAGACAACAGGGGAGATCTTAGTATTTTGTGATGTACAGTCCATGTCTAACCAGGAAATTAGCAATATTCAGATGGGCTTCATGAACCAGATTTGAGCCAGGATGGCATTTAAAGCCCAAGCAAACATTTGATGTACTTTTCCATCAAGGATCTCAGGAGCAGAGTTAACAGAGAAAGTAATTTTAAGTCTTAAGAATCCAAAGATGTATTTTCATACACTTAATACCAGGTTGAAAAGTCTCACTAAGAAGCTTTCTCACGCTGCAAAGCTGTACATTAATGATATGATGACTAAGGTATTTTACTGTTTATAACCCTAAGTTTCTGAAAGCCTGATTGATTCTTCACAACCTGTGATATCACTGCAGAGGAGTGCTGAGGTGGTTTGGACTTTTTTCCCCTGACAAGCTGTTCTATGCCTGGTTCATGTGGAACTGGTGTGTCCACTGCCACCTCTGCCTTCTCTGTCCATCCCATTAACTCAGCTCATCTCTTTTTCCTTCCTTCCAGAGTGTACTGGGCACATCACTAAATGTAAGAAGTGAATTCCAGAAAGTTTCACAGACACCTCCTAATGACAGGCAAATGATTGATCCATGTGGTTCTAAGAGGAGCAGCTGAAAGCATCACTTCTCTGGTGCTCCAGTGTGTGCTGCAGAGGTGAGCAGCACACAGGGAGCTGCAGGCTTGGCTGCCCTCGGTCTACATGGGCCAGTCTCTGTCCTGAGCCACCAGGTATTAAATCCTCAGGTATTAAAGTCCCACAGGGGGTTCAAGTGACAATACTTGAGCCAGCAACTACTGTGCAGTTTATCTGACAGTTTAAAGAGGTGTCTGTGCATGCTTGTTTCCCTTTTCCAATCCCTTAGGAATTCAGCCATGTTGAGGCACTTCTGACACAGGGAACTTGTTCTTTTCCTTCCTTAGCATCAGGGTTATCAGAGGAACTACTAACCTGCACACTCACCTCTCTGGCTCTACTCTCCCAAAGAGCTGAGGTCAGCCACCAGAGCCTTGGAGAGTCACTACTTCTGCACCCTGACAAGGCACTACATTCTTCTTCAGCAGTTCTGGGAACTGATGATCTGAATTTACCTCTGGACTTTGTGCAATGCAGTTGCCTGAATAAACCTCTTAAATCTCAGTGCCCTGAGAAAGGAAGAGGTGCTGGGTCCCACAGGGAGCTGTGACACCCACTAGTGTTACACTGCACCCAAGCCTGGCTGACAGGGAAAAATCATTTCCCTCCAAAGGGCTTTGATAACTGTTCTCATGCTGTGTCAGGTTTCTTGGCAAATACTGACCCAAGAGGTTAAAGCAGCTATTTTCCAAATCAACTCCTAAGAAGAGCTCTCAGGAGGCAACATCTGCTCAGACACAGAAATCTGTATAGGTGCCAGCCTGAAGGTGGGCCAGCTGCCTTGAAGTTCTGCCCAGGTGTGACCATTAAGGATCCAGATATAGCTTTTGGACAGACCACCTCGAGGTCACAGTGATGTGCTGGGAATCATCACTGGGATGACACAGGTAAGTGTTGCACTGCTGCTGGCAAATGGCAGGGCTCTTACCCTGTGGGAGCAGTATTAGACACCCACTTTTGTCATTAACTGGGAATTTAGGAATATTGAGAAATGATGTCTCTAAGGATAAAACCCTCTTTTCTTAAGTGGTACTTCCTCTTCCCAGGGTTTTTGGGTCTTTTCCTTTCAGCAGAGAGACTGTCCTACAGGGAGCTTGCCTGAGCACTGGCTGCAGAGAAGGCACTTCCAGGGAAGGCTCTGAGTGCCTAAGAATGGAGTTGGAGGTGTGTCTGGAGGAGCCTCTGGAGCACACCCTTCCCATTACAGCTGGTGTGTTCTTAGCAAACAGAACCCTGAGTTCTGTTCACTATGCAGGTGTTGGAATTGGTGTGTAATCCCATAGGTACATGCTCCAGTGGAAGACCTTGTGTTGTTTGTGTGTGTGGTCTTCAAATGCTTAATTAAATAACTTGAACTGTCCAGCAATAAATTTACCCCTTTAAGGCAGAGCTTTCCAGCCTGACTTTTTTTCCCACCATGATTTTGCATTGGGATTGCTCTTTAGGGTTTTGATATTTGTGCTTCAAACCAATGATTAAGTGCTAGGTGTTTCCTCATTGTTTCCCAGCTTCCTTATGGCTGTTGCTAATTGTAAAGAATCCCTGAGGGAGGTGCACAGGAAGGACCTGGCCTGGATTAGTGCATCGTGCTAATGTGCTTAAGCTTTATATTGTTTAACTGTGAGATGGAATGAGATGACCTTTGAGGAAAAAGGTGGCTGTGTAAAAAAAAAAAAAAAAAATGGAGAAATATGTCCAGGCAGTAGAGCAGCATTTTGGAGAGAGAAGGGAAGTCCCTCTGTTGGGAATGAAAGGGCTCTCTGAGGCAGCTGTTGTTCAAACATTGTCTGTGCAGTAGCCTGTGATAAGTCAAGAAATATTGATGAGGCAGAGCCATGTGAATCCTTCTCTAGAGCCATCTATGAATAATGATACTCAATATGCTAAATATTTAAATACTCTTAAGTTTTGATAGTTTAAGTATATTTTTCAAATAGAAGATTCAGCCTGATGGATCCTTTTCTGAGCATGAAGGCATTTCACTTAAAATCAATTAGGTTGCAATAGACCTTTAAGATCAAGTCCAGCTGTTAAAGAAACCCACATGCATGGTCTCCTCCACTTACCTCATTATATGGCCTTAGCCATCCATGCTTCTCTTTAGCAGTGGAGTGGAAGCACAGCCAGTAGCACCAGAGCACAGAACTTGTGCCTCTTTGAGCTGTTGTCCCCAGACCTTCACTGTCTGGACTCTAGAAATCTCCTTCTGACTCCTTTATGCTGTAAAGGAAAGGCTTTCATTTTAAAATTTCCACTTTTTTCCTAGTGATCCTATAAGCTGATCTGCAAAGGTGCCCTCTTCAGAGGAGTGAGGGAAGCTGGAGGTCGGCATTAGCCAGGCAGAGATGCATTAGGGTGTTGAGTGGCAGGTGAAAGTCCACTTGGCTTCACTGGATCAAAGAAAACTTTCAGCTGTGTTGAAATCTGCTTAAAGGGTGAAACGCAGAAGCTATTCATATCACCTGCTGCCCAAAGCTGGCCCTTGAGCATGTGAGGTCCTGAGCACATTGTGTGTTTTCCCCAGCTGTGGCACATCACTGTTATCCTTCCTGGAGCTGTAATTGGGAGCTTGCCTGTGCCCACCGTTTTGTGCTCTCAGAGCAGGGCTGAGTGTGCTGACAGGCAAAGCAAATGCTGTGTTTAAAAGATAAGCACTTTGAGAGTCCTAACTTGGAACTGAATTGGAGTTCAAAATTCAGGCATTAAAATGTAGAGAGCTGGCATAGTCTGAAAAGCAATTTCTGTGTGTATTTGCGAAAAGGATATCGCTGGGGGGAGGTGAGCTGTAGAAAGATACTGGGACTTGCTTAAAAGAGTATGGCTGGTATCCAGGGAATTTAGAAACCGTAGGAAGAAAACTGGAGGTGTCTCAGCAGGCTAGCTGGGGTGTCTGTGGAAATAGGTACTTAAAGAATGTAGACTGGCACCTTCTGCTAAAGGACAAATGGCCTGGTTAAGCAGGCAGGGAGGCCTGAGGAGGGAGCAAGTAGATAGGGAAGCTTGTGTGGCATGGTGGATGGTCCCAGTGCTAGCAGGTAAATGGGTTTTGAGTAAAAGGACTTTGAAAAAGAGGTACCAGGAGCTATCTGGGATAAAATAATCCTTATATAGCATCTTAATCTGTTACATTTAGCTGCTGAATCTTTATGACTCTCTCAGTTACCTTCCTAATGCCTCAGTTCTGTGTTAGTGCCAGTTTTGTTTAACATGCCCGTCAGTGGTGTGCCTGAAGCAGTGTTCTGTCAGCTCAGGATGGATGGTGACAACTTTGGGCTCTCACTCTCAGGCCTCCCCTGACCTTGAAGACCAGGAGTCCTGAGCATGCCACACTGGTTAGCCTTGGATCACTGTTGAAATAAATGCCTTACTGCTGAATGCTTCAAGGTAATGTCACGTGCTGTTCAGCTCCATAGTGTCTCTGATGCCCAAAAGTCAAATATCCTGCTCTTTGGGTGACCACTTACACAGGGTTTATGTTGTCATCTTAGCATTAGTCTTGGTGGAAATCTGTAATAATAGTACACAGTGAAGTTGTTTGGATCCATTTGGTGCTATAACAATTCCTCATGGATCCACCACTTTTCAAACCATCCTTTTCTTGAATATATATCTTGAATCTTCTGCCTTGGCTGTCAGCCACTCAGCAGCAGAGTGCTGGACGCACTGCTAGATCAGGCCAAGAAAAAGAAATCCCAGAGCTGCAACTGGTTTGAGAGCTCGAGAAAGAGGCTGAGAGCCTTGGGCAAAATCCCACCTCATGAGGAATTTACTTGTAGTTACTCTTGCTGTAGGAAATGCCAGATTGCTGCAGTACCCTGCAGCAGCCTGGATTGCTCGTTTCTTCAGCTCCATGTCGCGCTCCGATTTCTAACTGTTTAATTACAGATGGATTGTGGTTTGTGGGTTCATAGCTTTTCTCATCTGCTTTTTGTCAGAGGTAAGCAGATGTGCTGCCTGGTGCTCTGTACAGTTGAGTCCCTTGTACAGCAGCTGCTGATGAGTTTGGAGATAAAAACTTCAGCACATAGAAAACGGGATGAGAAACCGGTTTCTGTGGCTGAGATGATCTTGTTCTGAAATATATCCAGCTGGTCTCTTATCCTCCCAGGTCCTGGCCCTTTGCTTCGTCCCACGAAGGTGCTGCTTCCTCAATTCCACGAGCAGCTGGGGATAGTTAAGGGAGACCTTTGGTGTTTGACCTTGCCTGCCTGCCTATTTTGAAGGTGAATCCTGTCAGGGAGAGAACCCTGTGCTCTCCCTGCCAGCTCCCACTCAGCCTCTGCATGGTGCATGCTAGTGGAATAGGATGCCATTACATAACTTGCATTGTGTGGCAGTTGGGGGTTGTTAAATCTGCATTTCTAATCCATACTCAAATAGGAGCAGAACCTGAAAGCATTTTGATTTGCAGTTCCAATTAGATAACCTGGCTTGTGCTGTCAGCCCCTTGTCTCCTGTGCTGTGCCATCCAGTGTGTTTGAAGGCCAGGGCTGGAATATACCCTGAGCAGGGTAAGAGCTTTTTATTGTGGGAAGTGCTGCTGGCACCAGGGACATCCACTGCATTCCCAGACTGCTTCCTGGGGTAGTGTCTGAGCATTCCCAAGGCAATTAACATTTGTCATTAATAATTTTAAATAATTTTAAAATGACAGATGTATGCTGATTTTTAAATATCCATCTAATTATAGTAAATATGCATAAGAGGGCTGAATTAACATCATGTAAACAAGGTTAGTTCAGGTATTTTAATGTGACTGCTTTGCTGTGCTGCCCATAAGCATTCTTTTGTCATAGTCTTCGTATGCAGGTTTTTTTAAGCATCTATTTACAAATTGTATTTTCAGTTAATTTTTATCATGTTGAACCACATCAGTCTTCCAGCTTGGTTATTACTCAGTGATGAGGATACCTGAACCTTTCAGTTCATGGTATAGATATTTTCCATTTAATCAGGCCACAAACAATGTGAGGAAATAATTAGCAGATGTGTTTGGTTTGTGCATGAGCCAGCTGCTAAAGGGGGTCTGAAGATGGTTCACTTGTGGTGGAGGCACCTCCTGCACCCCCTTGGGATCATAGCCAAGAAGAAAAGTTTGGTTTATTAATCCATGTGGATTTGGGTGCTTGGTAGCCGAGCCTTGGTTCTGTTCCAAAACTGATGTGCAGCACCCCAGGTGTGTCATCTGTAAAGGTGAGACTGACAATTGCTGTTCCACTAAGGCAGGCACTTGTGGTCTTCCTTGTGGCCAGGGAAGGTGGCATCCTGGATGGCTGTGTTGCCATGCAGCCCGGATGGAGCATGTTCCTCCACAGCCGTCTGCAGTGCCGTCGGTTGCTGCATGCACATCTCCTTGCAGTCCCACTTGGAGCTGCTGAGGCATGACCCATGGGGTGAAATACTTAGAATGCTGCCAGCTCGTTGTTTGGAGGCTCCAAAGTGAAATTTTACTGAAGGTTCTAGTGTTTGGAGAGATTCAGTTAAAGCAGAAGTCTGGTTTGGTTTGAGGGAGTGGCAGTGTTCCGACAGCTCTCTTTCCACGTTTCCAGTTTTCTAGGTCACTCTTGGATGCTCTAATTTTTTTTCTGGGAAACAGTTAGCAAAAGCTTTGACATTGATGATTTGTATTCTGTCATCTCAGTCTTGAGAGCAAAGAGATACTTTTTTGGCAAGTTCTCCCCCTCCTCAACCCCCAGTCATCATCATTAAAAGGCTGTCAACAAGCATGAAAAATCCCAGCGTGCTAACTGTAAATGCTAATTGACAGACAAACAGCTGAAGCAATGGCTTGTGCAGTCCCTGACCTGCAGGAGGCTGTCTCCTGGCCCTGGCAGTAGCTCCATAGGTTCCCTAGGAAGTGGGATCAGAGTGCTCAGTGCTCGGGTAGCTGCAGAGCCAGGCTGGGCTCTGTGCGGAGCAGTGCTGTTACAAAAAGGGTAAACTAGATGTGAGCTAAACCTAACCTCAAAAGTGGGCATGATGTGTCCTAGGGTGTGGTCTGGCTTTTTTCTCACAGGCAGGCCTACCTTCCTGGTATTCTTTAATGCTTCTTTTGGGAACAAAAAGCTTGGAAACTGCTTTAGTAAAACTAGCTTTGTTGCTGAAGCCCTGTGCCCTGCTGACACAGTCTCCAAAGTGCTTTTGGAAGGATTGCATCACCTGTGGATATCGTGGCTAAGGGATTTTCTCTTTTTTCTTTCCTTCTGTAAAAGCAACCTGTTCCTGTGGGGTTTGTCCCTGCTCTGTGAAGAGCTTTGAGACGTGGCTGTGCAGTGTGTGCTCTCTGCAAACAGGCTTTATGGTTTCCTGGCACAGCTCTCGAGGACCATCTCATGGTAGGGTTGCTCCATGGATCAGTCTGCTGACAGGAGTATTTACATACTTGGCCAAAGGGCAGATTTTTTAGTAGCTGAACTGACTGGGACTGAATTATATCACTTAGATTAGAATCCAATGTTGCATCTTCAATGACCTCTAAGCAAAAAATCCATGTATAACTCTGTTTGAAAGGTATCAAACAGTAGCACAAATCATTGCTTCCAGCAGTAAAGTCCTGATGCTCTGTTTTGATGAATTTGGTGATTCAGAAAACAGTAGAATCTGTTCATGCCCTTGGAAATCTGGGCATTTCCGTGGCTGAGAGCCTGCTGTCCTAGTACTGCAAAGCTGTGCTGCCTTTTAAACCCTTCACTGGTGAGTCAACTCTGTGTTTACTGCTAGTTATGAGGGGGAGGTTCCTGACTGGGAAGACCGGAGAGACATTTCTGTTTCACTCTGACTTAGAAAAAGCCAAGCTGCTCCAAAATACAGGGTATTAAGAATACAGAGAAATTAACAGACATAGTGCAGGTTGGTGAAAAAGTCCAGGATAAAATGCCTGAATGTGGAAGAGTAATGGTGCCAGACACAATATGTGGCATACTTTAAGCTTACCCTTCCCCCTCCCCAGCACTGTTCCCTGAAATTTTCAGAAAATCTTTGTCATTTCACCAAGATTTGCTCAATTGAAATCTGCTCAATTGGACTGAAATTTAGAGTATTATCCAAAAATTTTTGCATTGTAAAGGAAGATCTAGATGAAGAAGAGTAAGCAAAGACAGGCACTAGAGGAAATAAAGGTTCTGAAAATATTTCTGATGGAATCTAGTAACAAAATGGGAGAATGAGGAATTCAAAGGCACTGAATCCTGACAATGTGTGTCCTAAGTGAAAGACTCATTTTAGAGAGTTAAATGATGATTGCAACCTTGAAAATTACTTTATCAAGAAGAAATCAGTAAGAGAGAGCTTGCTGAAAAAGTGAGCAGGCAATCAGCAGGGTGTTAGGGAAATCAGGGAGTAATTATGCAAGTGACACTTTCTGCAGCCTCCGAAAATGGAATTTGCGGAAGGGACCAGCACCACCAGCACAACATGCACTTAAATACCATTTTCCATAAAACCAAAAATAATCTTAAGGCTTTCTGGCAAGGTTTGTCCTCAGTGGCTGGTAGAAGGATGAAGCTCTGTGATGGATTACCCCTGCCAGAGAGGAGATGTTCTCTAATTGAATTTTTTATTTCCTGAGCTTGTAGGCAGGGCTGCAGCTGCCTGCTGAGGGGCTGCTCTTCCCAAGGACTTCCTTGGGCACATGAGGATGTGCACCCTGCCTTCTCCTCCTTCCTCTGCTCAGTGTGTCCTGAGGCACCCACGGGCTTTTCTGGCCTGCTCCTGGCACTGCCCATCTCTAGAGTGTGTGCTGGGTTGTGGTGGCTGCTCTGCTTGGGAGACGGAAGCATGTCTGTCTCAGGGACCAGCCTTTCCAGTGGCACAGCCTTGATTTCCACTTCCTTTTCTCACTTGTGTTTCCTCGCATGCTTTAAAGAAGGTGCAAAGCCTCTTGTAGACAGGTAAAGTGAGCAGTGCTCCCTGCTGTGAATAGACCCTGAGCAGATTCTCTGAAGATGCAGCAGTGTGCTCTGGGTGCACACACCAGCCTTCAGCAAGGTCTGGGAATGGCTCAGCTTTCTCTCAGGCAAAGGCAAATCCATGTTGGAAAGCAGTACTTGAGCAGCTGGGTGGCAGAAAGGAGCTCCTCGAAGTGTTCAACATGGGCCTGGTAGGAAAGGATGGCTTTGGTTCATAAAAGGCAGGATGTGAGGAGGGGAGGTGGGGTGTTCTTTCATAGGAGTTAAAGGATTGTTGTACTGCCACTCAGTGATTCCCTCCTATGAATTCTTCACTCCCACTTTGCATATTCCCTAGCATCTCCCTCACGTTCTGCAGAGCAGTTTATGCATGGGTGTATCATGGCTTCTGAATAATTACCCTGGGAACTTCTTTCCTCGTGTTCATGGTTTGCACTGGAGGATTTTGCATCGTGAGGCTACTGGGTCAGAGTACCTGGGAAACTTCTGGTTCAGCTGAGGTCCCCAAAATAGGCTGGGACCCTTTACAGCTCCCTGGCTTCTGTCTGTGCTATCGGGCAGCTGCTGTCCTGGGACTTGGGAGACCTGGGTCTGGGTCTCTTTATTGACACTGAGTCTCAGACTCTGGTATTGGGGAATCCAGGCTGCGTGGTCTGGCAGTGCCCCCAGTGGCAGGAGATGTCTCGTGGCTGTGTGCATCTGTGACTTGGCCTGCCTGCCTCATGGGTGGCCAGGCTGGGCCTGTTGTGCATGGCACATGGGAGCTACCAGGAATCATTGCTGCTCCAGGCAGGAGCCAGGGAGCTTGTACCTACGACCCATTTTATCTGCATTTCAGCACAGCTTGTGGGCATGTTGGCACATCTCCAGAGCATCAGTTGTGGATCTGGAAGCAGTGTATCTGTGGGCACTGGAGCCCCTCAGGTGCTGCTGCTCAGGTGCTCAAGGCCAGCCTCAGCAAGGAAGAGCTGGCTGCAGAGTGGTGGATCTGCTGGCTGCAGGGCCAGTGGCAGATTTCTGGTCTGTTTTTCTGAAGAAAAGCCATGGTTGCATGACTGGCATGAAGACTAACCCAAGTATGAAAATTCTCTCACCTGTGAGGATTTTCCCATGCATTCCTCCTCGAGTAGCTGCCTTGAAGCCAGCCTGGTGGCGGCTGGCATGAGGAGTCTGTCCAGCTGCCCCTTGCCAGCACCTGGACTAAAGCAGGTTAAAGCAGTTTCCCTCTCTAGTTACTTGTCTCTGCTCTTCCTGGGAGGTGGCAAGGCCTCTCCTGCCTGGTTCCTCTGGAGCTAGCCAGCACAGCCTTGTAGCATCATGCTAGAGCAGAGCACAGGCTGTTTCCCTCCCACTTCCATGGCAAAGCTCCAGCTAACTGAACTGGGAGACTTTCTCCCCCTTTCACCCTGTTTCACTTGCAAATCCTTTAGGAACCAGAGCTTTCACCCTTCTTTGCCTCTGAGTAACCTGCGTGTGCTGGGCACAGTCGTCATTTACCCCCTTGTCTCAACAGGGAACTCTGACGATTGGTGGCAAAGAAGTGACCCTTGAGTACACTCCATGCCCAGAGTTTTGGCGCTGCAAACGTGTAAGTATGTCTCAGAGCTGTGTTGTGCTTCCCCTGCTGGCACTAGTGGCAGTGGCAGCTCAGAGGACTCAGATATTTACTCGGTGGCTGGAGTCCCTCAGAGTTATCAATACCTGCCCTGAAGCAATTGCCCCTTCTCCACTGTACTTTTGCCTACCTTGTTTTTGGTTCCACCTCTGTATGCATGCTCTGGTACAGGTAGCCAGATTTTTTTATGCACAGAGCAGCCTTGTCCCAATGCAGTGGTAGGAAAAATAGCGTGTGGATCCTTTCTCCTTAAAAACCACAATGAGACAGTGATTCTGCCAACCGGAATGGAGCTGGCTTTGCTCTGGTTCGTGTGTGTAACCACCCTTCTGCCTCACACAGGAACCTGTGGTCTAGCTGTGACTGTGGTAAGTGCAGCAGGGAAGGAAGCATGGAAATGGGTCCAAGCCTAGGCAGCATGAGCCAAGTCTAGTACATGCTGGAACTGGTCCATTTCAGGGAAGGCACAGTTACCCAAGGGTCAGTTTGTTCCTGTGCCCTCCCCAAGGTTCTCCCAGCACAGGAACTTGTGGCGGCAGCAGGCTGGGGATGATTGCTGGACCTAGGACAGGATTGTTGCCTGCATTCCCACTGACTGCAGGCTGAGAGGTTGCAGCAGGACATGAAGGGATTGGTTCTAATTAGAGTCCCACCTTGACCGCTGGATCACCCTGGGCTGCAGAGACCCTGATCTTGCAGTGCTCCAGAGGTGGAGACAAAAGTTTCAGGCAGTGGTTCCAAACAGCTCTCAGTGCACTGAGGTGGCTGCACTGTGTGTCCCCACTGTTGCTGTGTGTAGCCGTGGCCTGAG
The DNA here is from genome assembly GCA_032173965.1 of Sitta carolinensis. NCBI lineage: Eukaryota > Metazoa > Chordata > Aves > Passeriformes > Sittidae > Sitta > Sitta carolinensis. The sequence continues at coordinate 4,028,047 of CM063293.1, forward strand.
CTTTCTTGTGCCCCAGAGTATCCACAAGGCTTCAGTCACAGGAAGAAATTACAGGCAACAAAAGCAATGCATTTGCAAAGAGCTTAAGAGGAAGTCAGGAGTTATGTGTCTGGAAAGAGCTGTGAAAATGGGGCAGTTGGCTCTCCCCACAGTGGGATAACCATCCAAGCCTGTAAAGCTCTGCCTCTTGGTTAGCAGACACCTCATCATTAACTCTCCAAATTACATCAGTATCGACAGTTCAGCTCAGATAAGGACTGCTTGAGGGGTGAGTTCAGGTTAGAGAATGCCAAGGTAACTTTGGGCCCTTTGAATCAACATTGTGCCTGGCAGGGAGCTTTTGATCCAGCATCACTTGAGAGGGGGAAGAGTCCCATCTTAAGTCCTAGTGAATAAATGTGTGCTCAGAAATTGTGTGAAAGCCCTGTTCCCAAGGCAAACCCAGCTGGAAGTCATATGAGCATTTACCTGCAATTCCAGCAAAGGCCCCTGCTGCCATTCCCCATCATTGTAACTTTTTCATGGCTGCTACTTTCTGAAAGCACACTGCAGAGTCTGGAATTCTGGAGCAGGCTGTACCCACTGCCTTCAAAACACGGCGTCCTCATGCTGTCCATCTTCCATTGCAGTGTAAGGTGTGTACTGTGGGCTACAGATCTTCCTGTTCCTATTGCAAGCTCCCAAGAGATGGTGAGTATATCTGGTCCCCTGAGCTTGGTCGGTTAAAAGTTTCATCCACCCTGACAAGTAAGTTTCTCCTCTGGTTTCCCATGGCATCCCTGTTGGTGGACTAGCTGAGCACTGTGTGGGAGGACTGTTAGTTTTGCTTCACTGAGGGCCTTTTTGCCTGTCCACACTAGAGATGTTAGATGCAATGGGTCGCTGTCAGCTTCTCTGCTCCTGTAAGGCTTGGTGGAGAGGTGTCTTACTGCCCACAGCCTTTCCCTTCTGTTTGTCTGGTATTGTCCTTTCCTCTAGGGAGTTACAGTTGTGTGTCCTCTGGGACTATGAGCTGCTGCTTGCATAGAGATGGCTTCCCCTCAACCCACCTCCCTTGGGAGATGCTGCTGCATGGTTTTAGTGCCACTCAGAGATTCTCAGATTTGCTTCACTTTTGAGACTCTCAGATTAGGATCACAGAACCATGGAATCGTTAAAGTTGGAAAAAACCTCTGAAATCAAGTCCAACCATTAACCCATCATTGCCAAGCCCTCCACTAACCCATGTCTCCAAGCACCACACCTACGTGTTTTTGAATGTTTCCAGAGATGGTAATTCTACCACTTCCCAGGCCAGCCTGTTCCAATGCCTGACCACTCTTTTGGTCAAGAAATTTTCCCTGCTATCTAATCTAAACCACCCCCAGGGCAACTTGAGACAATTTCCATTTGTCTTATCACTTGTTCTTGGGAGAGGAAATTAGAGGTGAATCCAGGATTGGAATTGCTGAACTCACCTTGCTGGCTGTAGAAAATGCATGAGAGGAGTTCTCCAGGAACTCCACCTCACCCCACCAGCACCTCTGATTTCTGGGGTGGGAGGGCACAAGAGCCAAAACAGACTTCCTTGAGGAACTGATTTCTTTGGGATGATGGCTGTGCCCATCTTCACCATCCCTGGGTGCAGCACCAGGGGCTGCAGTGCCACAGGTGAGTCCTCCACTCTCCTCTGGCACTGCCTGTGCGTTCCAGCCACTGTGTAAGCCTTGACTCTGTATCTTTGAGCAGACTTTTATGTATTGCCCTCCTGCCCCAGGCAGAAGGGCAGTACATCAACTGCTGGTGCACAGATCTCTGTTTACTGACGTACTGTCCCTGTGCTTTCCATGCTCTGTGGCTCCTCCATCAGTGCTGTGAAGGCAAAATTCACACAGCTGGCCCAACGCAGCTGTAGGTTGTAATGGAAGTGCCCAGGAGTAAATTAAACAGAGCCTTTAAGCAGCTGTGAAGACAGATTCTGGTGAATGCTTCTTACTAACCTGCTTTTCTCGGGAAGGTGTGCAATAAGGTAACCTCTCTATGGCTGGGTGAAACAAAGCAACTCTAGGCATTTACAGTGGTGATGCAGCTTTGTATGAGTTCTGGTGTGCTTTGTGACTGATAGGTGTGAAATGGACTAAAGTTTGCCTCTCTTACAGGGGGCAGAGCAGGCCCAGAGTCCAGAGGTGGTGCTGAGGGAGAGGACACTTCGGCTGAGCAAGAATTCAGTAAGAGAGTTGCCTTCTCCATCTCTAGGGTTGTGCTCATGTCTGTGTGATTTGTACAAGCAGTTTTCACAGCAGCAGGGGCAAACTGGTTTTCTGTGCAAATTTTACATGAGGTTCTGTAGCCAAAACTCTGCTCTCTACAAAATGCAGACAAATGAGTACAAGCCTGTCCAAGGTGAGCTGTGCTGGCAGCCAAGCAAGGCACTGTGCAGCTTTCCCAACAGTTGTGTGTTCTGCCATGCCGCCCACTGCCCAAACAGAATGAGAGTAGGGACTTGTTCTCAGGGACACTAAAGAAGGAAGCTTCACTGTGCCATGTCTTGCACCCTCATTTGCTTCTCTTTGTGGGAAGAGGCTTCAGCAGCAGGTGCTGGGCTGGTGGTATCTGCCTTTGCAGCCTCGCAGATTTGGCTTCCCTTTCCAGCAGTGTTAGGAGCTCAGGTAGGGATCTCTTTTGCCGTGAAGCCAGGCCATTCAGAGACCTTCAAGGACAGAAACTTATTGGGGTTTATGTTCTCAAAATTGTATAGCTAGACTGGGGGACAGGGTGTTCTCACATTGTTTCTGCCTCAGCCGTGGTTAGTAGGCACCTGATAAAATCTCTGACTGTATTATGGATGTGTTTCTCTCTGGGAGATCTGAACCCGGTTTTCCTCTAGCATGTAAACAGGGTGACTGCTGCTAGTTGATATTGCTTGGCTGTGGATGATCAGAAATACATTGTGCATAGTAAGGATATCACTGCCATGTAGGTTGTCCTGGATGTGGAAGGAATGTGTCTAAATCCATCCCTGATTCTTGTTTGTTCAGGCAAGAGCAAATCCTAAAAGGAGGCCAAAAAGCCTCTCGTCTCTGACTAGAAAAGTCATGTAAAGCAGCCCAACAGAAAACAAGGCAATGGAAGCATGACAGTACCTGAACAAACCTTATGTCTGCCAAGTGTTAAGACAATGGATATACAATAGACAGTACAGGTTGGCCTTTTATAAGGAGCACTGCTGCAATGGCCAGAAAATAGGAGAAGAAAAAACCCTGCTGAAACGTTCTTGTGTGAAACCAGTTCATTTCTCCTCTCTAATAGCAGAGACAAAGCTTGAAACACCCGAGCAAGAATTGTCAGTTCAACCAGGATCTCCAAAGCAGCCTCTCCAGCCCTCAGTTCCTGCTCCACAGCAGGAATGTCAGCCTCAGGAACAGGAGCCAAGGAAGAGAGATGAAGGGAGAGAGCGCTGGCCCTCACAGGAGAAGAGAAGGGACATGGACCGGCACCAGGAGCTGCCCTCTCAGAGGGAAACAGAGGAAACCACACCACCAGATGGTGGAGGAAGCAGAAGTGAGTGACACAAAGACCAGTTTTGGATTCCTCTTGCTTGCACTCCATGAGGCCGTCTGCAGAAAGGGCAGCATTTCACTAAAACCTCTGGAGGCTATTTCTATGTTGTGCAAATCCATGGTGTAGAGTAATGGAGGGAAGTCCAGCTCCACAGGTGATGACAGGTTGCCTTTAGGAAAATGAATTTAGGCTGAGCTGGCTTTAGGGTGGTGCAGTTAACTTAGTACAGCTTCAAAAGTCTTTTGGGCCAGCAGTTACCCTGGGCTGAGCTCTGAGAAGGGGCTGCTTTCTACTCTTTTTTCTGGGAAGGAAAGGTTAGCAATTGGAGGTGATAACTGGAGCATCTTGCAATGTGGAGAAGAAAAAGCAATGGCTTTGAGACTGGACTGCAAGAAGCACACTCTTGCTTTGAGTGGGTTTAGTCACAGTAAACTTGGTTCTAAGTTATCTTTTTTTCACTATTTTTTCTTCCCTGGCCACTCCCCTGATTGTGTCTCTCAGCAATCATGCTGAAGCGGATCACTCGGTTCACCCCCCCGGAGGTGATCGTGGGGCTCCTGGCCCCGTACGTGCGTCTGTCCACGTCCAGCGTGCGCATCATGAAGAACAAGGCTGGGCGCATGGGGCAGACCTATGGCTTCATCGAACTGGAATCTCATGCAGTAAGTAGTTTCCTGCTTTCACCTGCTCCCTCTGTTGGTATCTGATACCTGTAGAAGTAGAGAAACCACAGAAATACAAGAAATCTCTGTACTTGTGAGGCTGCTGTGGTAGAGTGAGTCCTCTCTTCTGCTCGTCTGACCGGGTACGGGAATCAGCTGGTACAGCTGTCGTTCTCTGGCTTTAGGAGTCAAAGACTGATTTTTGTCACAAGCTGTGACACTGAGTTTCTCACCTCAGTACATTTCTTTTTAGACACTCTAAGCTTGAACACTTGTTGCATAGGTATTTTGTTTGCAGAGAACTTGAATCCAATTGTTTTTGTTTGTAGAAGGCAAGAGTCTCAATTAACAGACTGTCCCATGTTGGAGGGTTCACATTTTCTCTGTCTGGGTGGCTCCCAGATTCCATAGCTGTTCTTTGATGTTGGTCCAGAGAATGTTTGCAAAAACATTTTGGGGCAGCAGCAGCCACAGTGCTGCACAGTCTGGCCGCCCTAGGAGAGTGCTGTCCCCAGCTGGCTGCTGGAGGTGGTCATAGGACAAGCAGAGAACCTCATGTTGCATTTATCCCTTCTGTTGCGTCCTGAATACCCTTCACCGACACTTAGAGTAATATTTAGTGTTGTGTTTCTTGTCCTACTGAGCACAAAACCTTCCTTTCAGGCAGACTGGATTTGGAAAATGTGCTTCTCTTGGAAAGTGACATTTTTTCCTTTTACAGGAGGCGCTGAGGTTGCTAAAGATACTGCAGAACCTGGATCCCCCAATCTGCATTGATGGGCGTATATTGGAAGTGAATCTTGCTACAGGGAGGAGAAGGTACAGACAGATGAGGCAGTGGGGTTGTCCTTTACGTGCTGAGCAGTGAGGCTAGAACTCTTGTCAGAGCAGGTGCTTAGTTTGGCATGGGAATTAGCACAGATGTTCCTACAACAAAAATATGTGTTGGAGAAGTGAAGGCATAAAAGCTTGAAGAAGCTTCAGTAATTGAGCAGAATGGGATTAGTGATCATAATGCATCTTGTCCAGCCATCAAATCCCATTCTGTTGGAATTAGTGGGTTTAGCTTTTTAAAAAACATGTGGAGAGATTCATCTTTGTAGACACAGCAGAGTGAATTCATATTTCTTGTGGAGACAGTGGTTTGCCAAGTGTGTCTCCTGGGATGGACACAGTCCAACACGTGGCCAGAAAAGATGGTCTTTCTGCCTTTATTGGTCTTGCTGATCATTTTAAATATACTGTGGCTAATGTAAAACCAAATTGCCATTAACTTGCAACTTTTATCTCAACAGGAATGACTATGGGGAGCATGGTGACAATTCCTACTATGGCCCGGTAGGTCAGCACAGCTTCCCACAGGTTGCTTAAAGGGAAGGAGCACTGGGCCTGGCTGTGTAAGGCTTTTTCTCTTTGGGCTGCTGAAATACTGCAGAACATGTTTCACCATGTTTGAAGATGGGGTGATAATGCTCAAATGTGCCCACTGCTGCTCTGCCTCTCATACTGTTTATAATGTGCACAGAAGTGCAAGCCAGTGATGCTGGAGGAAGTTCTGGGCTGGGTTACTTGGTACCACGCTTTTCAGAGTCATTTCACTGGTGACTGACCTCAGTTCCCAGAGTGAAAGTCTCTTTAGTGTTTGTTACTAGGCTACAGGACTCTTTCCATGTACTGGATGGGTTGAGGGCTTCCATAGGGGTTGCTGAGTGCCTCTCATGGAAGCTGCAGAGATCTCATGCTTTGTGACACTGTCCATTGCTCTGTAGATGAAAAGCTATGTCTGCTTGTGCTCTGTTTAGGATGGCTAAATGAGCCCTTCTCCTGAACTTTGGGCCTCTCAGAGGGAGGAGAAGCAATATGATGTTTGTTAAAGAGTCTCTGATCTGTTTGTGTTGTTCACTTACTCCAGGGCAGAAGGGGCATGAGAGACAGGAGGGGTGGCGAATCACAGAGACGCACCAGAGCACAGTGTAAGTTAAACTCTGCTTCACTCCTACTGTGGAGACTTTTCTTCCTTAAAAGGGCACTGACATGTAGAAATCAGCCCAAAAATATTTTTAAAGGCTAAGAGTAGGTTTGTTTGCTACACCCACTTGTGAGTTCCTTTGCCAACTTTGTTTAGTCACATTTTCCTATCTGATGATGTGTTTCTCTCTATTCTCACTGTGAGAAACTACATGCAGATAAAGGAAACTTGCTGCCTATTTTTCCTTATTGTGGAAAACTGATGGGATAAAATCAGCCTGCCAGTTACTAGAGAAGACAGATGAAAATACACTTGATGCAGCAATGCCAGTAGCTGGAAGAGCACTTTGTTTTACTGATTTATATATAGCATTTCTGAGGTCTGTCAAAGGACACTTTGGAAATGAGAAGCATTCCTGACATTAGAGGCCTACAACCCTTAAGGCCTTTGGCTTTTCCTGTAGAAATTGTTCACTCCCTTTTCTTCTTGGGAGCTTTCATGCACCGATGGGGTGGAAGGGATGTGGGGAGTGTCATCACTTTAAACAGGATTGAGAGAGAACAGCTTTTCCTTGTTCACAGGAGTGGGTGGATGTAGATACTCATTACCCCATTCTTAGGGAAATTACTGAATTTCATGACCAAGTGTTGTGGTCTTGTGATCTCAGCACAGCTCCTGTAAATTTGTTTTGATGTGGAAGTTTTGCCAGAGTCCTAACTAGAATTGTGAAAACTTACCATCACTCTTACTCCTTAAAGAAAATATTATATAAGTCAAGTGATGTGAAGATACTCATACTTCTCTTTCCAGGAGAAAAATAATAATTCTTTCCCGTTCTTGATCCTTTCACCAGTGTAATGTTTGTTCATGCTTTTGTCTTTGTAAAAGGCAAGTTCTGCTTTTGGAAGACTGTGATGCTAACTCTTGTCTCTCTCTCTTCAGCACCATCAGATGTGTCCACATACATTTATGATCCTGACACTGGGAATTACTATGATCCCATAGCTGGGACATACTATGACCCCAGAACTCAGGTAAGTGCATGGGAAGGAAGCTTTACATGCAATATGTTCGTACAAACTGCTCTTCTCTGGGGGGATTTTGCAGCCAGATCCTGAAGACAAGACGGCATAGGGCAGTACAGAGGCAGCTTTGTGTCTTTCACTCAGTCTTCTGACCTGTGTGAAAGGGATGCACATTGCAAAATGTCAGCTTAATGAGAGGCTAGGAACCCATTAGCTGTGTGTTGAACCAGCTGTAGCTGCCTCTGGCTTCTGAAGCCCTGCCTTTGGAGGGTTTTTGGTCTGCTTTTCCTCGAGTAGACTTACAGGCAGAGCACTATAGCTAATTTTGCTGTAGACATGTGATATGTGACTGTCTGTAAAAAAGAATGGACAGCAGAGCTCTGCTTTCATCTGGTCTCTTTGCTTCTCAATCCTAGCCAGCAATAGCTGTAAGGATGCCAAAAAAGAGCTATCAGTAGAGATTTTCTGGATCTGTAATCTTGTTTTCATGATCCTGGGGATGTCCACGTTGTGGGAGAGCAGAGCAGTGCTCTGGTGACCTGGCTGTGATCAGCTGTCTTCTGCCCACAAAGTTCTGAAGCCTTGGCCCTCTGCTGTGCCTTCTTACTGTGCTGGTGTCCCCAGCTCAGCAAGGACAAGAAGAAGCCTGCAGGGGTTGGGCTAAGCCTGCTCCAAATGCCTCTTGCAGAGGGAAGTGACCATCGAGCGGGAGCCCTCACCCCCACCCGCGGAGAGCAGAAGGCGCTGGCACGGGGGCCAGGAGAGGACGAGTGACAGGAAGGAGCCACACAGCAGGGAAAACAGGGACAAAAAGGACAAAGGGAAAAGTGCTACTGCAAAGGTAACTCCCTCCAGGCATCAGAATGACCTCAGGCCAGGAAGCTGAGGGAAGAGAGGTTAGAAAATAGAGAGTAATTAGAGGATTCAAAAAGGAAGGGACAGTGAGAGAAGACAATGGGGTCAGCAGCCAGAAAGGAACATGATGGTTTGTCCAGCCAGGGAGTAAGCTTCTGAAATTTTTCTCTCCTTACATTAAATCCAGGGCTTCTCATCCCTTCCTTATGGTGAAGGATTCAGACACGTCCAGGTAACTGAGACATGTTTCATTCACACTGCTGAAAGCACACAACTATTGTAATAGAGATGACAAAAAACTGGCAGAGACATTTAAACACACCAAGTCAGGTGATGATGGAGACTCAGCTCTCCCCTAATTGCAGTTTCTGCCCCTCCCAGGAACAGTGCCCTTTACTGCTCTTCCCAGTAAGCAAATCCCAGTGTAGGAGCTGCTGGTTGGAAGTAGCTGCCCAAAGTGATGTTTGAGCACAGCCCAGGGCTGTGATACTGACAGGGCCTGAGGAACGCCAGGAGAGTTGGTAGAAGTTATTTAGCTATCAATGCAGAAATTTTGTGTTCTTCCTCTTGGTCTGAATATGCTCAGTGGCATGACCAGTCCTGAGCACCTGGGACTTGAGGGCTGTAACTGTCCCTGAGGCTGATAACAGCCCAGCCAAGGAGTCATCAGGTATGGATGCTTTCAAGGACACTGACCTAGGAGAAGCATGGTCCTGTCTGGATGCGAGGTAAAAGCATCTCCAGTAAAAATTACTCCATAGTTTTTCCCACTTGCCTGTTTTCCATGGATGCTCAGAACTGGCTTCCTGGCTGCAGTGTGTGCTCTCTGACACCTGTGTTGTTAGTAGCCTAGTACACAGTCTTGGATTTTTCAGAATGAGCCTGGAGAGGAGAGATTCTTTGCAGAAGATGTCTTCAAAAAGCCATTGCCTCCCTCTGTGAAGAAGGATGAGAGCACAGGCCTGGTAAGGTGTTAACACTTGTCTTCCCTGGTCAAGTATGAGTTACTCATGAGCCACTAAATTGGAGCCTGTCCAGGGCTCCAGCCCAGTTCTCTGTAAAATGTGTGAAAGTGAAGCTTCATCCCAGCCTACTGTCTGTGCTGCCGATCCCACAGCTGAGTATCACAGGCTCATCCTGTTGCAGTGCTGACTGCAGTCTCTGGTGCCCTCTGTCCAGGATAAAAAAGATCCTGGAAACCCTGCCATCTTGGCTGAACCTGGCCATCTGTTGTGCCACAGTCACAGCAGAGAAAATTGGTGTTGTCTGGCAGTGCAGGTGGCTTTGAACCTGGTCTTCACGTCCTTTGTGAACACACAGAGGTGCTCAAATGTGACCTGGCCCTCTCATGGATAAGAGGCAGGACTGGGACCACTGTCAGCATCACAGTGTAGCTGAGAGTGAGGAGGGCTGGGATAGCATGGTGAGCTGCTGCAGCTGTCTCTGAAATCACGAGTATGGCTCCAGGAGAGCTCTGGATTCCCCAGAATGGGAATGTCACCCAACAAAACCACCACCTCATTTCTGCCAACCACCTGGTTTCCTTGGAGGCCTGTTTGAATGAGTGCTTAACTATTGTGAGCTCCGAGTCCATCCCATGACAGTCTCAACACTTGATCATGACTGTTTCAGACTGAGACTGGAGAGGAGAAGTTCTCTGCAGAAGATGTCTTTAAAAAACCTTTACCTCCTTCTGTGAAAAAGGAAGAGAGTGCAGCTCCAGTAAGTATTTCCACAGGATTGTATTTTGACCTCTTTGAGCCTGGATACAGTTCTAGGGAGGCTCAGCACAGCCTTGCTGCAACTGTGAGTGCCAGAGGTGCCAGGGATGTTTCTCATGCCAGAGGAGGGAGTGCTGGGGATGGAAAGCAGTTTGTTTTTGAAGTCTGACCTTGTTTGTGGGCTTCTAGCATGGGGAAATTTAGTGCCTGTATTTGAGCAGGATCTCACTCAACCAATCCTAAGGCAGAAAATTCTTTCAGCCATCTCCGGGCTGAGGAAGGCCAAATCCCACTGATCTCCATTTCTAGAGGAAGTGAGTGACAGCAGCTCGCTGCCAAACAGCCACTGCCTCAGTTGGCTTCTTGTGCTCTCAGGTGTGTGGCAATTTGGAAAAACCTGGCACCAAAGCACAGCCTGTCTAGAGAACAGAAGGGCTTCCACCCCGTGGTGTGAAGGGAAAGAAACGAGCCAGCTCCTCTGTGTTCCCTGCCTGTGCTGCTGGGAAGCAACTCTGCCTCTTGGACTGGAACAGAGACAGGAGTTACGGGGAGATGGGTTGGGGAAGCGAAGCCCTGCTGGCCTGGCAGACTTGGTGCTACAAATTGTCACACTTTTCTCCACTTCCCTAAGCCCAAGGTGGTGAACCCTCTGATAGGACTTCTGGGAGAGTATGGAGGGGACAGCGACAATGAGGAGGAGGAGGAACAGGAGGAGCAGTCGCAGGCTCAGTGGCTGCCACCTGCCCCACACGCACCGGCACCGCGCGAGGAGCAGGCACGCAAGGCCAAGGCCAGCGATGACAAACTGACTGACTGGAACAAGCTGGCCTGCCTGCTGTGCAGGAGGCAGTTTCCCAACAAGGAAGCGCTCATCAAGCACCAGCAGCTTTCCAACCTGCACAAGGTGTGGGGAAGCTGGGGGCTGTCATTGGTTCAATGGCTTTGGGAGCTGCACAGAAAATGCAGTGGTTGGGTGGGAAGAGCTGTGCTGAAGTTGACACAGTAGCAGGCAAAGTTCCCCCAAAGCTCTGTTCAAAGCATGGTGTGAACTGCTTCTTCCTGCCATGGGAGTGCTATAACATCAAGGTGTGACTTTGTAAGCTGTAGTGAGATAGCTGAGGCTTGGGGAGAGTGGGGTGCTGGCACACACGAGTGTGAGAGCATTGAGAACTTGGCACGTGTACCCCCCATGTTCTGTGCTGCCTTTGAGTTCTTGCTTTAAGGAGAGCCAAGCTGCACATGGGTTAAAATAGGATTAGTTGCCTTCCTTGCTGCAGGGAGGAAGGGCTCCAGGCCTGTGTGGGGGAGCAGGTAGTCTGGGCTGCAGGAGAGGCTGCTGTGCCTGGTATAGTGCAGGTACAAGAGCATGCTGCTTTACCTGTGTTCCTTATGGGTGGAGCAGATGACCGTGACAGCTTGTGTTCTCTGCTTGACACTGCCTTCTGTCTTCTTCCTTCCAGCAAAACCTGGAGATTCATATGAAGATTAAACGATCTGAGCAGGAACTGGCATATTTGGAGAAGAGAGAGCGTGAGGTGTGTCTGTTGTGGTGGGCAGGCAGCTGCTTGTGCTTCTACACTGGGTGGGGGGTGGTCCCAGGAGGACCCTCCACTTACACACCAGGTAGCAGGCATCCACTTAGCACCAGGCATCAGATGCCTCCCAAAAGTGGACTGTGGGCTCACTCTGCACAAGGACCTGTAGGTAGTTCTGTGACTTCCAAGAGCAGATCTCACCCCTCACAGAAGGGTCTGAGTGTGGTTTTGTTGTCCTGCAAGCCAGCGCTGGGCTCTGGGCTAAGTGGGATACAAATTTCCATCTAAAACTGATGGGGTGTATGGGCTGCTGCTGCCTGGCCAGGACAGGAGAGCTGTACCTGTCCATTGTTTGGAAGGTCACAGAGCTGCTTCTGGTGTAACTGGAAGGCTACAGCAACAGGTCTGGGTCAGCCCAACAAATGTCATCTGTACAGAACAAGTGTATTTTGGGATGTGAGCATTCAGTGTTTGTGAGTCCCCAGGACAGTCTTCCAGCCAGCTGAGATGGTACCTGGATGCAGAGCATTCTCCTGCAGTGTTGAATCCTTCACAGCTCCCATACTTATTTTGCTCTTTCTGTTGTGAAGGAGAGGCATAAAGACAAAGGAAATGACCGGAGAGAGAAATTCCAGCAGATGGACTCACCAGAGAGGAAACGACTCAGATATGACCGGGACTCAGAGAGGTAATGGCTCTTGTGGGTTAGATCTCTTTGGGGATACTGGTGCAGGGATGGGATGTGTGCTGCTGGCAGACCAAGGCTGGGAATTGTCCAGTGGGGTAGATCTGCAAAGTAACAGCCAGACAGACTGAGACAGAGTTCCTCAGAGTGTGAGCCTGTTATACTGCAAGACATCTTGTAGAAGTCATGAGGAGGCTGGGGTGGAAACAAGGGATAAGGGCAGAGCAAAGCTGCCTGGTGCTGGAGGGATGAGATGGGGTCTGAGTGTGTCTGGCTGGACACAGAGCAGAATGCAGTCTGTTCCCATCCACCTCGTCCTTAAGGCACTTGCTGCCCTCCTGTCCTGGCATCTAGCCATTGAAAGAAAGAGCAAAGCTGTGTTTCATCTGTTCCCTGACTCAGAGGAACGCTGGGAGCTGTTTCCATCTCGTTCAGAGTAGGTGGAGGAAGAAAGTGCGTGCTGTGTGGAGTTCTCGACAGGCCTGCCTGCTGTGAGCTCGCGTGTTCAGTGGGCTGAGGAGCGGCCAGGCATGTGTTGAAGATAGAACTGGTTATGTGCCTGTTTTCTTCTGGCACAGCACTTCAGAAGGAGACCTTTCCTCTGTGTCTTGCAGTTTAAACATCCACATCTTCTCTTCCCTCTGTTTTCCTGGAATAGCTGTAGATAAACTAAAACAGTTTGTGTGCAGTGTCACCAGCAGCCAGAAAGTATAAATTGTCTGAAGGAGAGTCTTTTATGCTGAGAGGTTTTTGAAACTTTGGCTTTTGGTTAATGGTTGTCTTGGATGAGTAATGAGGTGGGAGAAAGAGTGTCCGAATCAGCACTGCATCTGTTGAGTTCCGTGACCACAGCACTGGGAGAAAGGAAAGATCTAACAGAGTAGCAGGGATTAGACTTTGCTTTCTTGCTATTGCTAAGATTTTAATTAAGAAATACAAGCACTGTGGAAGGCTCCTGGCTTGCTTACACTGTAAATATTTTGGAGTCTGAGCTCATTTCCTGTGCCCTGGTGTATTTCCCCTGAGGTGGGACAAGAAATTTTGCAGTCAGAGGTGTGTGAACCGTGCACACAGAATCCGCCATGGTGGTTTCCTTAGGCGGTGTGCTTCTGGCAATAAACTTGGATATCCCTCAGGAGAGGCTGAAATGTCAATGAAGGTTCTATTAGTAGAGCTAAAAATCCCTGGCATGTGTTTGAAGCATTGCAAGACTTGGACTATTGATTCTGGTTCTTTTGCAGTGACTATGACCCAAGGCTTGACAGTAACAACAAAGGGAACCGAATGGTGCAGTCTCCAGGGTGGAGGAAGGGTTTAGGCCACAACCAGCAGGGCACAGCATCACCAATGGAGGTGAGTCTTCCCTGCCTTTCAAAGCACACCACTGTCCTGCAGCCCATAATGTTTCCCAGGATAGCTGGAGGGAGTTCAAGTCAGGCTGCAAATCTCAGCACCCATTTGATGGAATAATAATACATGTGCACAAATGAGCTCTGCGGGCTGGGAGGGGCTGCAAAGTGTGTTTGCTGTAGAACAAGGTTAGAATTTACACGGATCTGAAGGTGTTGAAAACAGAGTAACAGTGAGCAGGAAGGGTGTGAGCTTCTCATTAGTACCTGCTCAAAGTCAGGCTGGAGTTTGAACAGGTCACCAGCTTGGTTCTCTGCAGCAATGTGAGCTGGGAAAAAGGTGAACTTCCCCTGAGGAGGTGTGAGCATAGCCAAAGCCACGGGGCCCAGGATGCTCTTTGCTCTGCTTAGCACTTATGAGGCTCTTGCTGCCATTGCAGACTCTGCACATCAGAAGGTAATACCAAGATATATACCACCTGACAAGGAGCAGAGGCCCATTGGCAGAGGATGCCAGGGATAGGCAGGGTCAAGTAGTTCCTGCCTTCTGTGACAGGCTAGTCTCTCAGCAGACCTTAATTTACTGCAGAGAGTTTATCAGAGAAGCAGCCTGGGGCAGGGTCTGCTCTGCCTTGCCCAGGGCCACATGAGCAGCACTGTGCTCTGGTGGCAGGTTTGTGGCTGGCCAGGTGCTGTGGTGTCCACACTCTCTGCTGAGGGACAGGCAGCTTGGAGCAGGGTGACATTCAGCCTGCAGTCAAGTAGATCATTAAATCAAATATTTGAGGCTTCGTGACACAGGTTTGCTTGAGCCCATTTACGTGAGGCAAGAGTCCCTCTTCAGTGCAGACAGCAGGAGCCAGCCCCAGCTGCTGCCCAGTGCTCCTGGGCAGGTCCCTGTGCCCATCAAACAGGCTTTGCCAAGAGCCAGCTCCAGTGCCGCACTCCAGGAGGTCTGAGCTCCTGTCAGGGCTCCCCATCTGGATGGGTGCTGACGGCAGAGCACAGCCCTCATACAGCTCATAGAAAGGCCAGAAGAGATGTGCTGCTATCTCTTGGCCCAACTGGTGGGATCTCTGGTATTCAGGTAGGTTGGTCTGAAAAGCCAGAGAAACTTCCAGCCTCGGGCCTGCTCTCCTGGGCTAACTGCAGGCAGGTATTGCTGAATAATGCAGGTGCTGTCTGCAAAAGCCAGTCATTGAAAACTGGTTGAAATTCCAGGCGAGGTACCAGTGCCCATGGGAGCTTTTTCAGAGAGAACAGCTGAGCTTGTGCCAGTGCAGGCGAGCTGCAAACAGCTCCCCAGGAGCCCAGCTCTCGCCAGTGCTTTCCTTTGCTTGCTTTCAATCCCGGCTCGCCGTGGCTGACGGCACTGCCTCTTGGCTGCCCACCCCTCTGTATCCTCCTCCACAGCTGATCCCTGGGGTTTGATTCCCACTGGGCATTTGCTGGCTGCTTTTGTTGCTCACAAAGGGTCTGTAGTTTTTCCCAAACAGCTTTTGGAAGAACAGAGAGTGCTTGCTCTTCCTCTGCCCGCGGATGCGCACGGGAGCAGTCGGCAGTCCCAAAGCAGGAAGCTTTTTATTTATGGGAGGAGAAATCACTAGCACAAGCTGTGTGTCTGTTTGCAGGCAGAAAACAGGAGGAAGGGCCCTGGGCTAGGGGCCCCAGGGAAGCCCCCCAAGAGGCAGTCCAACGAGACCTACCGCGACGCCGTCCGGAGGGTCATGTTTGCCCGCTACAAGGAACTCGAGTGAACGGTGGAGGAGCCCCAGATCTTTCTCTCTCCATCTCCGTCTCTTTCTCTCTGTGTTATGTTCTTTTGAAGGTTTGGTCTTTTTTTTTTTTTTTTTTCTTTTTTTTTTTTTTTCCCTTTTTGCATTGTTACAGGTTTTGCTGCTAGAATTTTTTAATAAAACCGAAAATTTGTCAGTGCTTGTCTTGTGGCTAAAATGGTGTATTGAAAAGCATGGTGCTTTGAGAGATTCCCATCGTGTTTTGCTCTCTGCTGATCAGGTCACTGGGAGTTGCAGCTGTGTCACTGGAAGAGGTTTGGTAGCTTGGAGACCCTGCCAGCAGTGCTGTCCCTGCAGTATGTTCCCTGGCATCTCAGGGACAGATACCCCTGGTGCCATGTACTCCTGGGTCAGGATGGGAGCTGGGAGCAGGAGATGGCCTCAAGGCCTGGGTGGAATTCAGGAGCAGGAGTGATCTCCGTGGGATTCATCCTGGCAACTGATGAGGTCAATGGGGTCCAATTAATAGCAAGAGCTTAATGGCTGGAGGTGACCTCATTAGCACTGGGTATTGTCTGGGCATTCCAGCCAGGGCAGAACATTCCACATGGGGTGGGCTGGATCTGCTGGCAGTGTTGTGTGGGGACCTTTGTGGGAACATAACCATGCTGGTCCAGCATGTCAGGGGAACAGAGGAACAGCCAAGTAAGTGCTGCTGGCCTGTCCTGGGGAGGTGTGGAAGCAGCTCCTGGGCAGGAATTTGTAGCAGGGGTGGTTTGACCAAAGCACAGGACAGTTTGTGTGTGTGAACACAGCAGGGGGACAAGGGTGAGTGTTGCCTCCAGGGATGAGGATGATGCCAAGTGGCTGTGGCTGGTGGGAGCAGATCTCATGCCCCATGAGGAGCTGGTACCCACCACCACCAGCTTCCTGTTCACGGGGCAGAGAGCAGGGCCTGACACTGCGTTCAGATACCCCAAAGGAAGGAAAGCAGGGGATGTGGAAGCTGAAGACAGCAGGATTTGGAGGTGAAGAGCCACCTGCAAAAGCTGCTGACTTCCAAAGGCAGCAGAACACCTGTCCAAGCTGTGTTTCGCTGTCTCTGGCACAGGCAGTGTCACAGGAGTGTGGAGAACTCGTTTGCAGTATTGTGGCCCCTGGTGCTGCGCCCAGGGGTGCAGAGGTGTGCATGATGCTGGTGAGTACATGGGGGGTGAGGGCCTTCAGTTTTCCTGGGAGCCCCTGGCATGCAAGGAGGGATGAGGAAGGTGATGGGCTCCTGGGGAGGAACTCCCACACAGAGAGAAATGATGGTGGCATAACACGCTGGTGGTCAAGTCTGGAAAATATCCATGCACAAAGGGGGAAGAAGTGTGGCTGTGATGGGGCATCATTTTCAGGGAGGGAAGAGGGGAGTCTGGGTGCAGATTAGTAGCTGCTGCACAGGCTGTCCTGCACTTGGGTGTGCCAAAAATGAGCACCCACAGAGCATCATTCCCAAGACAACCAGAGGGAGCCTTTACAGATGCCAAATGGAGGAACTCATTAGCTGATTTTATTAATTTGCTAAGTGGGTACATGCATCTTAGTGAAAGCCTGTTAACGACTGATAATACGTGATTAATTAGAAGATAATAAACCAGAGAAATGTAAGAGCAGCTTCCCTTGGACAGATGGACCACACTAAATAATGTATGTTCCTTGGCTTAGTCGTGTGCTTGCTTGCTTCTAGTCTGATGTGTGTGTGTGAAAGGAGAGGCAACACAACACTTTCCTTGCAGGCCCATTGCCAGGGCTTAAGTCAGGAACAGAAGAGGAGTAGGAACACACTGCTGTGAAAATGAGAAAAAAATTAATTAGAAATATCTACTTGCAGGTTGTATGTGTCTCCAAACGAGAAAATCCTTTCACTGTCTGTGGTGGTAGATCTACCTCTCATTAGTTGTATTAATCATAGAAATACTTGGGGTGTTTGCTTCTACTATTTTTATGATCATAGTAAATGTTTATGGAAAATCAGGAATATTGTTTGTGTCCTAAGATCAGAGCACCACAGTGTTACTCCCACAAGTGTGGGATTTCTTGGGATGTGCTGTATGTGGCTTGGGAACACCTGGACTTTAGGAAGTATCCTAGTGCCAGACCATGGAAAAATCAAGGTACTGCCTGCATAGATACTTAATTCCTCAAAATTCCACTTGCCCAAGGTAACCCAGAGTGAACTCCTGTGTTTTCCTTTGCAGAGGTGTGTGCATAGACTGTACATACAGCTCTCCATAGGCACAGCATCTCCCCGTGCTCTGCATCTGCAGGGGAAATCCAGGGTTAGGGGACATGGAGCCCTCTGCTGAGGCTGGGTTGAGGTGACTGGAACCAGGTTATTCACAAACTGGAACAGACAGAGTGAGAAGCTAAAAGCTTTACAAAGAAACACCAAACCAGAAAACATCATGATCTCTTGGGAAAACAGCAGCATATTTGGTGATGCAGAAACCCCAACTATTCATCCTTGGTGCAGTGGTTTTGATGTCTTTAACATTTTTTAAAGGATGGTGACCCAAAGCCATAGCTGAACTGCAGCTACCTTTACATCTTATAAGTCTTTTGCTTTTATTTTCAGAGATTATTCACCGCTGTGCTTCTGCTGTTGCTGTGCTCAGCACATTGCCTTGTGTGCCATCCTGTGGTGATGGGTATGGCTTGAGTTACAATTTATTTTTATTTTTGGAAGGTCCTAATAAGAGAATTGGAACAACTCACAGGGTAAGTCCTGTGAGCAGTTGCTTGGTGTGCAGATGTTACACACAGGAGGAGGACTGGGGTGACCCATAACCAGCACTAAAGACGGGATGAATGGAACTCTGTCTACAAAAAGCCCAGAGAGAAAAGGACAGAACAAGGGGGTTAAAGGGATTATTTAATTTAAAAGGAACAGGCAACAGGAGGCCTGGACTGAGAGTGGAACCAAAGGGGAGGTTAAATCCACTATTTAAGAGGGTTGGAGGCACTGCTGCCTGGACCCCTGCCCAAGGGAGATCTCTGAGCTCCATCAGTCACACAGGTTGGTATGCAGGAGGCTGCTTCAGACATCTGAGAGCAAGACCTTCTCTTTTTCACCCTTTCCCAATGTAAAGCAAGTAGATAGTCTTAGATTTCCAATATTTATTCATATTGATACAGCAGTGACTCAGGCCCTTTTCAGTGAAACATATTTATGTAAAGAGCTGGAGCTGTGCTTTGTAAATAAGAAAAAAACACTAAGTTGGGCTGAGGGAAGTGTTTGTAAAAGGGAAGAAGAGAGAGAAGCCAGGGAATGCACTTCCCTCTACAGCAGTGACCTGCCTCAGGGAGAGAAGGGCTGCTGGAAAGAGGACAAGGCTGGGAGCCACCCCTCAGATGACAGATGAATACGATGAATTATTTTACTCATTTCATGTTTTAAGACTCAAGAAACAGAGTTCAGTGTTCAGAGGAGGTTATTGCTCAAATCATGCCCCCATTTTAATGTAGGTTCTCCATTTCCTTATTTATCCATATCCATATAAAGACCATTCTGTTCTTTGTTCCTGTACTGGGGTTAACACTTTCAAATGTCACCAAGTGTAATCTTTGTGAAGCTGCTCCTTAATGGACTTCCTTTTGGTAGCACAGAGGTTCAAATGAAGATGAATGACACCATAGTCAGTCACACAGAGCCCAGAATAGCCAGGATAAGCATGGACACAAGCCCTGGTCCAAGCTTTGTGTGGATTTTTCTTGCCAGCACCTTTTGAAGGGTTGTGGCCTGGTCAAACTACTGCTGGTGGGTGTGCAGGTCTGTGTATGTGCTGCTCTGCCCTTTTTGCAGCCTGGGGGAGGCCAGTCCTGTACAGCTGTTAAAGTGCACCTCTTTCCTTGTGAAGTGCTTGGGAGTGCTGCAAGGAAGCTGGGAATGTGAGCATTGCCCCCCAGGGACTGAGTCCCCTGTCCCACACAATGGAAGGATGGGCTGGTCCAGAAAAGGCAGAGGGCTGGATAACAGCTTGGAGCTGACCCCTGGAGCTGCCCCAGCCATCACCCCACAGGCACTGCTGCTGCCGCAGGCACCTGGTGAGCATCTCCCACCCCAGGACAATCCCTCTGCCCATCTGCAGCAGGATTTCACACTGGCCCATGCTGGGCTCCATCACCAGGGAAGGAGAGGATCAGCCTGAGGAGCTGGAGCACCTGTGTTAGGCTGGTTTGGACTCCTATTAAGGAGGGGCAGCAGGAGCAGGGTCACCCCAGCTTGTCACAACAAGCTGGCAACAAAGCTTCCTGTATCTCCTGTCCAAGGTCCATCCATGAGATGGGGCTGCCCAGCTCAGCCTGAAGTCTGGCCAGGAGAGAAGGCTGGACCTGCAGCACAGCTTGAGAGAGTGTTCACAGCACTGACCTGGCCTTAAAGGGAGTCCCCAGTCCAGTGGGCAGCAGATGGGTGGGTGGGGGCTCTCCTGAGGCCACTTAGTGTCCTCAGCGCCTCAGCAGCTTCCTTAGGTAACTCCCTTGGGTGCTTCTATTGCTGGGGCATAGGAGAGGGGCCAAGCAGCTCTCTTGTAAATACAGCAAAGTCCCTTTCCCCCAAAGTTCTGTTGGGCTGTGCCTGATCCATTAATTTGGCTCCAGGGTACACTTCTGAAATCCATCTCACAACTTCCCCCACTTTTGGATTGTGTCCTGGAGCAGCTCAGGAGAGGCCTGGCTTGGGCCAGTATCAACCAGATTCCTTTCAGATGAAACCAAACCCAATATGCTCCAGGAATGCACCTCATGCTCCCCAGCCACTGATGGGCGTTTAGGCTGCAGGATCAGCCCAGAGCTTGTCTGGATCTAAAAAACACTTTGTAAATCACAGAATCATTTGTATTGGAAAAGACCTCTAAGATCACTGAGCCCCGCTGTTAATGCTGCCAAGCTCACCACTAAACCATATCCCCAAGTGCCACTTCTACATGATTTTTAAATCCCTCCAGGCATGGTGACTCCACCACTCCCCTGAAGAGCCTCTTCAAATGCCTGACAATCCTTTTAGTGAAGAAAATTTTCTTAATATCCCATCTAAACTGTCTCTGGCAAAACTTGAGGCCATTTCCTCTTGTCCTGTTCTCCTATCCTGATTAAACCACAACACATTTGTTTCCAGAGAAGAGCCTGAACCATCCCCCTGCACACCCCCCAGCTCCAACCTGCTGCCAGGGAGTTGTAGAGAGCAATAGGGACACCTCGTACCCCTTTTTCTCCAGGCTGAGCCCCCACCCAGTTCCCCCAGTCTCTTCTCATCAGACTGTGCTCCCAGCTCCATTGCCCTTCTCTGGACATTCTCCAGCACCTCGATGTCGTTGTAGTGAGGCGCTCAAAACTGAGCACAGGATTCAAGGGGAGGTATTTAGCCAATACATCCAGGTCCTTGGATATCTGTGTCTGCTCCTGCTGCACCGTGCTTGTGCATCGGAGCCCAAATCCTCCCAGATCTGCCTTTCCATCACATTTTGCTCTGGAGTTGCTCCCGGACCAGAGCTTTCCTTCCTAACCCTGCTGCCCGAGCCCACGGGCCTCTCGCATCCACGGCGCCGCTCTTTGGCTTCCCAAAACCCAACAGCAGAGCTGCAGCCGGTGCTTCCCCATCCCCTCCATGAGGTGGGCCTCGAGCTGCAGGGATGGAACTTCCCGGGAAAAGAGGAATATTTCCCAGTGACTCCATGGAAACCCGGCGGCTCCGGCCGCACCAGTCGCGCACCGCTAGATGGCAATTGCGGTGTGTGCATGGAGGGGACGGACCGTACGGAGGATCTCCGCAGCCGGGGCTGGCTATGAATGAGGGGCTGCCCCCGGCTGTCCTCCCCACCTCCGGCTCCTCCTGCCGCCTCCAGCCTCCAGGTGCTCTGGCTTTACGGGGAGAAGGCGCTGGAGCCGCTGGACTGGCGGCAGGGTGGGCATCGCCGCCGGGACCCCGCTGGCCGGTGAGTAATGAGCGATGGGTTTAATTGTTCCTAAACTCGGGCTGAGGAACCGGGCAGCCTTGGTTCGCTACCCTGAGCGCCGGCTGGGACAGCATTCCCAGCGGGAATAGCCGGGGTTAAATCACTTGTGAGTTCGTCTGCTTTCACCGTCAGCTTCGTTATGCCTCACAGCTTCGTGCAGAGGAACTCCTGAGTGACTGCTCTTATCCCAGCCCCTGGGGAGAGAGCAGAGCTCACTCTGTCGCTCAGTTTGCCCTAGCATGCCACGAAAAGTTTTACTAATCTTTATAGAATCATGGAATGGTTTGAGTTGGAAGGGACCCTGAAGATTACCTTATTCCAGTCCTCTGACACCGTCTTCTACACTTGCGTTGTATCTTTAATGCTGTAACTTGGGTCCCAGGAGCTTTTGTGCTTTTTTACTATGCTGAAGCAGTTTCCAGACCTGGATTTCTAGGGGTTTCTCTGGGGTTTCTCAGCTTCAATGCTTTGCTTTGCTGCTGAGGTTAAACAGCCCAAAAACCCACACTGGTCTAATTGTCACTAGCCCATTCTGGGGGCTTTGCCACTGCTCAGAGGTATCTTTGTCAGATTTTTCCTTCACCAGATAAAAAACCCAATAATATGCCTCCAAAACAGTTGTGACATTCTTTATCTAAAGAGAAAAAAATCCAGCCTCCCTGAACAGTGAGGGAATTGTCCTCTGCTTGGGCTTTATAAAATCTGTTGGGATAGGGAAATTCTGTTTCTTCAACCCCCTCTGCAGTGCCTTAGCTCACAGAAACTCAGGTCAAATGATACAACAGGCAGAAAAGAAACAGAGCCTGAGAAATGCTGAGTGCTCTCCAAAAGAGTCCCTTAACTAATGATCCTTCTGCTTGGAAGCATCACAGATCTTGGGTATGGATGGCCGGGAGTCAGGAGCCTTGCATGCCTGAGTGTCCTGAGGGTGATGGGTGGGTGTTCCCGTGTGAGGGGCTGAGACTCAGGGTGAGGGAGGAAGGAGAAGGCTGAATGGTTGTTTATGTCCAGAAACAAAAGACAATACACTTAACTTAAGAAAAACAGGGTTCTTTCTTTCCTTCTATCCTTGAAATAAGACCACCCTTGGCATGAATCACAGCTGCTGAGTGTGTGACAGCCCTAGAAGGCAGCCAGGCCATGGGATGCACTGCCCACTGGAAATCAGCTCCAGTGCTCCTGCCCTTAGTTAAGAAGCTTATTGCCTTTAAAGAACGGCCACATTGATCCAGCTGCTGAGCACTTGTCAGGAAAATACTGCTAAACTGGAAAGCAGCACTTTTTTCAGCAGCCATGTGCCCAAGGGAAGGGGGAAGTGCTGCAGGAGATCTGGCCCCAGAAGCGCGGCCGTCCCGCACACATGCCGGCCACACGCCCCGTGCTCGAGCCATGAGGAGCTTTCTCCTGGCCAAGTGGAGCGTGTCCCAGCCTTCTGCTGGCCACTCCTCGCTCAGCCTTCAAAGGGAGGGGTCGGGCAGCCCTGACGGGTCACTGGCTTGACACGATGGGCTGCTGGAACAGATAGATGACTCCTGCTGAGTTAACGGTATTGAAAACGACAGAGACACAAACACCCTGGTGATTAATTACCCGGGGATGGGGAAGTCAATCTGAAAGCCAGGGCAGAGATATCAGCCCTATAAGAAATATGGGAAGAATTCACCCCTAATCTAATCTCATTGAATTCCACAAGCGTGTAAGACAGGGGTCATTTGCTGCAGTTCCTTAGGTTGAGAATTAAACAGGAAACCCCCAAGGATGTGAGAAGTTCTCCCAAATACCATCAATGCCTGTGCATGGAGGCTGGAGAGCTGCTGCCAGAGGCTGAGCCATCTTATCTGGCTGGACCAGAGGTGATGTCCTGGTTGTGGTGCTGCCAGCAGCAGCATCCAGCTCCAAGACAGGGAGCTGGGGCCAGGTCTGGGTCCTTGGCAGCTCTTGCCCTTTGCCAAGCCCAGCCCGAGCCGGCAGGGCTGGCAGAGGTTCCAGATGGGGGTTCTGCTGCCTCACTCTCTGCCGTGCTCCTGTGACACCCTCTCAGGGGCTGTTTACAGCAAGCATGAAGATTTATTGTTCATTTTGGCTCCCAGACTCTTGGAGCTGCCTCTTCCTCCAAGTTTGGTCTCTCCTCACTTTGGGGTTACAGTGAGAGGTGGTTCAGAGAGCACAGGGCAATTAGATCCTTACAGGCACTCACCCACACTGTTACAAACCTGACAGAGATCAGTCAGCTGAGTCACCTCCTGGTCCGGGGGGCAGCCAGGAATGGCTTTTGGATGGGGAATAAGGGGGCACACCCAGCCTCACCTGCCCTTTTTGAGGAGCCCCCCATTTGGAGGAGGTCAGATCAGGGGATCTTGCTCCCCACTGCTTGGAGCAGGGAGCAAAGAGGGAACAGGGGGAGAGGATAAAAACAGTGTTATGTGCCCTGGACTGAGTCTCCATCTTTGGTCATCTGTGGTCCTTGCAAGCCACCTGACACCTCCTGCTCCTGCCCTGCTCACAGGAGCTGGCTGTACCTTCTCCAGCACATTTTACCTGGGGAAACTGAAGCACAGGATGGTGAAATGACCTGTGTAAGTGACAGGGCTGAACTCACAGTACAGGGGACCTAGTCATTCTCCCTCCCTAAAGACTAGATTATCCCAAATCACAGCCATAAACCCCCAGCATCTCCTTGCAGGTAGGTGCCATGAATGGCAGGGGTTCTGTGGTGCTCAGCAGGCAGCACTCTATACTCCTGGCAGAGATAAGCCTTTTATTCCCCAGTGTAGTCGCTGTAGGATATTTGGGTTCTGCCACCTCCATGCTCAGCAATTTCACGTAGCCCCTGATCTCCCCACGGCTCCACTGTACCTGCAGGCATGCCATGTGCTCCAGAGCAGCACAGCCCCTCTCCACCATCAGCATGACATGGCATGGGGCACAATTGTTGCCAGCATCAGCTGCCATTGCCTTGGGAGCCTGCCCAGGATCTGGTTTCCCTGGAAAGACGCCGTTCACAAGCACTCATCCGTGTGGGGTTATTGTTCTGCTCTCGTGTGCTGGCGAGCTGCCACTGATTGTGTGCAGGAACTCCCCTGCTTCTCCCACTGTCAGGTCCAGGTTTATTTCCCCCTTTTCTGGGAGGGGACCACTGATGTCAGCTAACTAGGCCTGAGCTCTTTGTAGTGTGAAAAAGAAAACAAGGGCTTTCAGTTTCAGTCTGTCCCTTGCTCGTCCTCTGAGGGGAGAGCTGGCCTTCCCACGGCTTGTGCTCCACACAGGCGGTGGTGACACGGTGACAGCTCTGCCACCAAGTGCTGAAGCCACGTGCATGGAGCCAGGCTCGGTGTTGAGCTTCTCTTTGGGGGAGATGAGACATTTGGGGTCAATCCCTGCCCTGCTCTGCTTCCCATTTGGCCATGAGCAGGTCACTTCATCCATCTGTGCCTCAACTCCACACTGGAGTAATGACAGCCACGGTGGCCTCCCATGGTGGAACCCTGTGCACATGAGTACGTGGGAGGCAGAGAGACCTTCCTACGAGGTAGGGACTGGGCAAGAGGACGTGGTGCTGTCAGCTTCTGACCCTCTGGAGACACAGGAGCCGTGCTGGGAGGGGGTACCCCCGCTTGTGTTCATGCTCTGGGCTGGCTTCTCCTTATGTTTGCAGGGCAGGGAAGTGACAGAAAGCAGGGGAGTTTTGGAGCGTCCTGCTGCGGCTGCCCTGGTTCCCCCAGACCAACTGTGTGACAGGTGCCCAGCGCCTGGCCTGTCCCGGCCACCGCCGGGCAGCGGGACCGAGCTGGGGAGCGGCCCGGCATCCATCCCCGGCCTCTGCCGGCCGCTGGCCTGGGAAATACCCGGTACGGGAGCTACAGCCTTGGTGCAGGGGCGCGGGGTGGGATGGCAGGGCTGCCAGAGCCAGTCCTGCCCCCGGGGAGGCTGGCAGAGCCCGTCCAGTCCCCGGGGAGGCTGGCAGAGCCCGTCCAGTCCCCGGGGAGGCTGGCAGAGCCCGTCCAGTCCCCGGGGAGGCTGCCGGAGCCCGTCCTGCCCCCGGGGAGGCTGCCAGAGCCCGTCCAGTCCCCGGGGAGGCTGCCAGAGCCAGTCCTGCCCCCGGAGAGGCTGCCAGAGCCCGTCCTGTCCCCGGGGAGGCTGCCAGAGCCAGTCCTGTCCCCGGGGAGGCTGCCGGAGCCCGTCCTGCCCCCGGGGAGGCTGCCGGAGCCCGTCCAGTCCCCGGGGAGGCTGCCAGAGCCCGTCCAGTCCCCGGGGAGGCTGCCAGAGCCAGTCCTGCCCCCGGAGAGGCTGCCAGAGCCCGTCCTGCCCCCGGAGAGGCTGCCAGAGCCCGTCCTGCCCCCGGAGAGGCTGCCAGAGCCCGTCCTGTCCCCGGGGAGGCTGGCAGAGCCAGTCCTGTCCCCGGGGAGGCTGCCAGAGCCAGTCCTGTCCCCGGGGAGGCTGGCAGAGCCCGGGCTCTGCAGGGCTCCGAGGCTTGAGAGCCACAGACCCTACCCGGCAGTCCTGGCTGCAATCCCCGAGGAGCCCAGCCAAGAGGCTCTGAGAAGAAGCAGATAACAGGTCAGGCACCCTCCATCCTCATTAAAATACTTTCTCCGGCGGAGCCCCCCACGCCTGCCCAGCCTGTTCCAATTAGTGCAGCGGCCAGGAGCGCCGGGAGCAGGGCTCCCGCTGATGAAAAGAAAACACTGCAGAGCTTTCAAGCGTCAGGGGAGGCGGGTGGCCCCAGCTGGGACAGCCAGTGGCCCCGGGAGTGTGACCAGCAGCCGTGTCGCTGGCTGGCAGTGGTGAAGTGGCTCACGGGCCAGGTCACTGAGCAGCAGAGCAGGTGTTTCACAGCCAGCTCCCGCCTGGAATGGGGAGATGTGGCAAAGCTGAAAGCTCTCTGAGAGGAGCTGAGCATCCCTGTCCAATAGGTTTGGAGGTGGGAAGCAATAATCCCAACGTGAATGAAGGAAATCGATGGTGCACATCCTATGGGTTTGCTGCAGAAAGCCTTGGCAACTTCAGGAAGCAATCAGTGCTGTCTTGGGAGTGCTGGGAAAGGCTGGAACCTGCCCAGGGAACGGGAATTCATTTCCCAGGAATAATTCTCCCTGGAGACATTGCTGGGGATGGAGCTGTCCCTCCCAGCCCTTGGGTCTCTGCTGGAATTCTTTGTAGGGGTCCCACCAGGACCCCAGCCAAACCACCACCTCTTTTCCAGAGGCCACTAAAGGAGCAGCAGCCCATGACACTGGGCTCCAGCTGGTGACCCAGGGCTGGTGAGCTCTGTGCTGGAAACCCCGGGTGTCACTCAGTCCTCCTCCCAGCAGAGGCTTTGCAGCCAGTCCATGGAAAGAAGCATGGGCAAACCTGCCCCTCACTGGAGTCTGTGCTGATTCCTACCCTTAGAGCACCTGCCAGGTTTTAGCACAGGTGGGATTCACTCAGGCTGAGCCTGGGAAGTCTGAAGGCCAGAGAACAACTCCCATGTGGGGCACGGCCCCTGAGCCTCCCCAGGGCTGTGCTGAGTGTCAGGCCATGTGGCAGACAGGTGACAAGAGTGGGTTTCAGCTCTGGAGTATAAATGGCTCTGAGGAATTCAGTGCTGCCTCTGGGGACCCCCGAGGCTCTGGGGTCCCGGCCTGGCAGCTCAGCAGGCAGTACAGAGCCTCTTCTCTGCCTTATTTGGGTACTTCAGCACAGCATTAAAGAATGGCAAGCCCCTTCCAATCATGAGGTATCTCTTCTGAGGAGAGACTGCAGGAGCTGGGCCTGTTTAGTCTAAGGAAGAGAAGATTGAGAGGGAATCTCATTAATGCGTATAAATATCTCAAAGGTGGGTGCCAAGAGGATGGTGCCAGACTCTCTCCAGTGGTGCTCAGCAACAGGATGAGGAGTAATGGCCATGAAGCAAAACACAAGAAGTTTCACCTCAACATGAGGAAGAACCTTTTTACATTGAGGGTAGCAGAATACTGGAGCAGCTCCCCAGGGGTGTTGTAGTTTCCCTCTCTGGAGACATTCCAAACCTACCTGGACACATTCCCGTTATAACCTGGTCCAGGTGACCCTGCCTTGACAGGGCGGTGGACTGGATCATCTCCAGAGGTCCCTTCCAACCCCAACAATTCTGTTATTCTGTGAAAGAAATTTAAGCTTCTCAATTGCACTAGAAGGCACATTGGGAATTCAATATGCCAAGTCAGCCCAGAGTTTAATACACCAAGTTAACCCACACTTGTCCCACCTCTGCTTTGTCCATGGAGGAACCCAATCCTCTGAATTTGCCACTTCCCATTGGTGTCCCAGTGTGGTTTGCCCACTCCAGGAGCCCTGGGGTGGGCGACAGGCACTGCTCTGTGCTGGGAGCTGCCTGTGCTCTGGCAGCATTTTAGGTGAGAGCAGACCTGCAAGGTGCAATAAATGCTGTGTCTCCATTCAGCCCTCTGCACTCTGGACTTTCTGCCTCCCTGAGGCTGGATGCCCTTGGGGTAAATTAGGAGGAGGAACAGTGGAGGTCCCGTTCAAGCAGCACATTCTGGAACACCTAAAAGTCCTGCAGAGGGTGAAAGCAGGGGCTGATCCAGCTTTTCACTGTGCCTGTCACTGTGCCCTGAGACAAGCCCACTGTTGGGCCACCTTCCCAGCCAGATGTCCAAGAGCCAGGCCAGGTCAGGCTTCACCTCTCAGTAGCGAGGGAAAGGTAGGGACTGAGCCAGCAGCCTCTCAAGAAAGGGATTAGCAGGATGTTAAGGGAAGCCAGCTCCTTATCCCTTCATAAACAGTTATTAATACCCTGGCCAGCCTCAGGCTTGGCAACTCCCCGTTTGCTTTCGAAGGATGTGATCCCAACTGGAGCGTGCCTGAGGCTACTGCTGCTTCAGGGAGACAAACACTGCCAGAGGAGATGCTGTGCTTTTGCTCTGAGGTGTCCCCACAGGCAGTGAGGTCCCTCTGATAATCCCCAGAGCCCAGGGCTGTCCCTGCCCCATTGCCACCCAGCACCCCTGAGTGAGGAGCTCCCTGCCTGGCAGGGGTGACATCCCGAGGCTCTGCAGTGTGCCAGCAGCAGCTGGGCGCCTTCCTTCCCACCCGTGGTGCTTGACACACTCCAGCAGTGCTGTCTGGCAAGGAGGGGTGGTCTAGGCTAACTGCAGCCAGGGAAATTCAGCCTCAGGAGGTGGCCATGGGGGAGATGTCCCAGCTGGATGGGATCCTGCCGGCCCCTGGCTGTGTGATGGCAGAGACAGGCTGGACCTGGAGCAGCCTCAGCCTTCTGCTGCTGCCCACCAACCCCTTCATCCACCCCTCTAAAAATCTGCTCCCCTCGGTCTCTGCAGAGCTGTGTGGGCACGTGTGACCGTGTTACTGAAGGTTTCACTGGGACCCCAACACATCACAGGGCACAGCGTGGTGTCCCAGTGCCACCCAAGCTCTGGCACTCGGTTTTGCTGTCCCAGCTTTGATGTCATGGAGCAGGACGTCCTCCTCCCACAAACCACTCAGCAGCACCACAAGCTCCCTCAGGGATTGGCTCTGCCCCAGCCTGGCAACTCCGGGGGAAGGCAGGGAGGGCTCGACCTTGTGTCTTTGTCCTTCCACTGGAGAAAGTCGACAGCTGCCTCTCCCTGCAGCTGCCAGGGTATCCATCATCCCGCAGGGGATGGAGAGGGACAGCCACAGTCCTGGGCTGAGCCGGGAGGGAGAGGGCAGGCGGTGATTTAGGAGGAGGGACAGCTGCGGGCAGGGGCGCTGGCCAGGGCACAGGGCCAGCAGCTCCGGCTGTGCGCGCTCCCCTCTCGCGTGGCTCCGCATTCCCACGGCACAGGGCATGTGGCAGGCAGCCAGCTGACCGCAGTGTGTGCAGGACGGGCACCCGCGCTGAGCCCACTGCACCTCCTGCCCGGCTTTGCCCCTCAGGATCCTTGCCAGGGTGTGACTCCTTTGTCCCAGCTCCCAAGAGAGGCAGAGAAGGAGCCACCCACACCAGGGTTTGTGCTGGGAGAGGCAGCACGGTCTCAGGAGCGTGGGGCTCGAGTCTGGGAGCCAGGCCTTGGGTGCTTGGGAACCTTGGGAAGCCCCAACCCCATGGAGGGGGCCTTGGCTCCCTGAGGCTCCCCTCTCTCACTGCGGGTTCCAGCCCAGGGCTCTGTCCCCTCTTGGGAATGATCCCTATGGATGGATGCTGACAAGGGGCGCAGCGCCTCTCCTCCCCCCGCTCCTCTTCCTTGAGGCTCCCCAGCTGTTGGGGAGCAGCATTTCGCCTCCTGCCCCGGCCCTGCCAGCCCTGCCGTGTAACTGGAGCAGGCAGCAGGCTGCCAGCGGCGCTGGGGATTATCCGGGAGACAATCGGGGCTGTGGAGCCGGCGGAGCGCACGGCAGCTCGGCCGCCGCTGTTCGTGCCGCGGCACCGCTGGGGAGCTGAGCTCAGCACGCTCTTCCCTCTCGGAGATAATCTACAGCCTGATAAACTCACTGCCGGGGCCCTTCCCCCTCTGAAATTTGGGCTGGTTTAAACTATTCACGGCATTGCAACACAAAGGAGTTGTCAGGAGGAAATTGGTGCTTTCATGGATAAATGATTCCCTCCTGTACCCACGTCTCAAACAGAAGGGATTTGTCTTTTCCCTGGGCTGCTCACTCTCTGGTAAGGCTTTCCAGAGGATTTTGTGTGACAGCCCAGAACCTCAGACATGCTGGACTTCTGTGGAGAACTCAGTGCAGCCTTACAGTAATTAAAGGCAGCTGATAAAAATGAGAGAGAATGACTTTCTACACAACCAGATAGTGATAGGACAAGGGGGAAATTGTTTTCAACTAAAAGAGAAGAGATTTAGATTAGATGTTACAAAAAATTCTTTACTGTGAAGGTGGTGGATTCCTGGCACAGGCTGCCCAGACAAGTGGTGGATGCCCCATTCCTGGAAGTGTTCATAGCCAGGTTGGATGGGCTCTGAGCAACCTGACCCAGTGGGTGGCACCTGTGATCGTCTGGAACAAGATGATCTTTAAGGTCCTTCCAACCCAAACGATTCTGTCGCTTCTGCAGACCTCCAGCAGAAGGGGAGGGAGGAGGGGAGGATGGGAGGGAGGGCACAGGGAAGCCGCTGGGACCAGGGCACCTTGTAGGCTGCTGGCAAATTCAGTCCACCTATGTCTGGCACCCCTGGTGACTGCCAGCCCTCCAAAACAAGGCTGCTACCCCCCACGTCCTCCCCTGCCGGTCCTGTGGTGCCTGGAGTACGAAATGTTAACCCCCGCCTCCCCTTCTCTCGGCAGCCCACCCTCATCAGCACCTCCCTCTCCAAACTGAGATGGAAAGAGCTGCAGCTCTGGACAGTTGATTATTTAAAGCTGTCGGGAGTGTTTAATTTAACCCCGGATTCATCATTCCCAGCTTGTTTCCATCCACCAGGCACCCGAGCTCCCCTCGCTGTGTGAACTCTGCCGAGCTCCCCCTCCCGCGGGTCTGTTCCGTGTCTTGCGCTGGCTGGCACAGCCGGGCATGTCCCTGTGCCAGGGCTGTGGCACAGGCGGCTCGGGGGGCTCTGCTAGGATTTTACCTCGGTGTCAGGAGGTGGATGTGCCTGGGCACGACGGGAGAGAGCCCCTAAATACTCATGAAAGGTTGACGGCCATGGGAAGTGTTTCTTACCGGAGGTTATCCTTTGACAGTTTTTTCCTTTCCTTATCTGCTCAAAGACCCTCACCTTCCTAGGCCTGTGCCCAGCTCTGCCAGGGCTCTGGGGTCCTCCTGGGCATGGCTGTGGCTCCTGCTGCCATCAGCCCTGCTTTTGGCGTTGTCAGGGCTGGAGATGGAGCTCTGGTATAACCCAGCTGTACACAGGACCGCCTGTCTGTCCCCAAAGCTCTCCACGTGTGAATGTGTCCTGAGGCAGGAGCCGTGCCCTGCCTGCCATCTGCAGAATCCCAGCCTGCCCTGGCATCCCCTGGGTCATGAAAGATTCCTCCAAGTGTGCCTTAGCTCAAAGTTCAGCCTAGCACAGAGCTGGCTCCATTTATAGAAACCTTCAATTAGACGACAGTGTTTTCCCAAGTCCTGCAGCAACACAACACAACACGCTTTGGCAAAGGAAAAAAAAATTGCTGTCAGATTCCAGCCCCGTCCTTGTGGTGACCTTTGGGACAGCAGTGCTTGCTCAGGGCATGGCTGTGAATCCACTGGGCAGCTCTGGGAGAGCACTGCAGGTGCTGAGCAAAGGGAGAGCTGAGATGCAGCTTGTCATTGCTGCCTGCTGGGGAGGTGTCAGTGGGAGCAGGCATGTGGATCCCCATGTGGCTGATGGGTTCCTAACAGAGAGCCCCACCTCTCCACAATCCAGGAGCAGTTTGAACCTGGCTAAACCCATCATGCTTATGGGGTGTTTTTCTCCCCTCTCTAGGCACTGGTTGACACATGGAAAAGTGTCCAGGAAGGGCTGGCTGGGTGGAGAAAGCAGCCCCAAGCTAGAGAGAGACAGAGCACAGCACAGCCACCACTCTGAGGTCACATCCTTGTCCCAGCATGGTGCCAGGTCTCCTGGTACAGGGGAAGGACCTGGGGCAGCAGCAGGTAGTGCTGACCAGAGTGAGATCCAGGCAGTAGTGAAGGCAGGGAAGGGGCAAGAAAGGGGCTGCACCCCAGCCCAACCCTGGTTTGCTGCTGAGGGGGAGAGAAAGCCCAACTCCACCAGCCCAAAACCTCCTCTCTAGGCAGAGCTGAGCACTCCTCTTGTGCAAGGCAGTTGGAAAGACTTGGCTCCACCATCCCTCCCACAGCCCATCACTGGGATGGCAGGAATCCCCTGCTCCTTGTGCCAAGAGCCTCTGGCTAGGGATGAGCCAAAAAGCTCATTTTAAATCTTTCAGTCATGGGACTGGAAGAAGTTAATATTCAGCAAGAGAGGGAGTTAGTCAAAGCTGCCGTGTAGGGTTTTTATTAAGTGGAGAAAAAGTATCTAACTGGTGAGATTAACTGGTGAGAGCTGGCAGGGGCTGTGGGAGCTGCTGTGCAAGGCTGTGAACCCCTGCACACCTCCAAAGGGGGGGGGTATGTGTTAAAGAGCCCTTCCAATATACAACACCTGGAGCCAGTGGATGCTGGTGGCCTCAGAGAGCTCTGTGGTGACCAGGAATTTGCAGAGATCATCATCAGAGATGTATCATGCACACACAGAGCCACAGACAGGATTGGGGGGATCACAGAAATGGCATTTGTGGATTGTACTCCAAAACATGAATTCCCTTTTCAGTGACAGGGATGAGGTTTAACCCCCAGCTGAGAACAGATGAATATTAGGGATCCTTCACCAGACTCTGCCAAGCACTGTAGTCTGAGCAGATACTGAGCAGAGGATGGCCATGCTCTGAGAGCCTGCTGGAGGTTATACTACTGCCCTCATGTCAGTCACCTCCAGGATGCCCAGATCCCAGTGTTCCCAGGTACCACATGATGTGGGCACGCTGGCATCACCCCTCACACCTCCCCTAGGCAGGCTGGAATAGCTGCCCTGTGAACTCCCTGGACACGGAATGTGCTGGAGCTCCCAGGGGGTGGAAGGTAAGAGGGTGTCCCAGCCTCAGCTGCCTTCCCAGTGCCCACACTGGTCCAGTGGGCACAGCTGCAGCCTTCCCAGTGACACACTGTCCACTGGGCACAGCTGCAGCCTTCCCCCTTCTCTGCTTGCAGCTGGCATTGGAGGTGGCATCTCGGCGCTGGACCATGGTGCTGTGAGGGCCAGCAGACCCTGCCCACTGCCCTGTGCCAGCATGTGGGCTGCCCCTGGCCACTGGCTGCCCCTGGCCACACTCCTGCTCTGCCTCCTCCTGCAGCAGCTGGGCAGCAGCAGAGCATGGAAGCAGCACGCCCCACGCCTTCGCCTCACCTACAAAGGTAAGGGGCTCCTCGGGGTCTGCACCTTGCCTGGGAGGGCTGGGAGAGCATCCTGCAGGGAAAAAGAGGGTGGTCAGGTCTTGGGGAGACAGGAAGCCCTGTGGTTGTGGCTGTAAGCTCTCTGCACTCTGGGCCCTCAGGGTGTTTCAGGAGTGCAGCTCCAAGCACAGTCCCTGAGGATGCTGCTCCAGTGCTGCTGCCATTGGAAAAGGAGGTTGAACAGGGAATGCCCTGCCCTGATCCAGCAGAACACTGGGACTAGAGGGGATGTGTCCTTCTGCTCAGACTAACCGTGGACCTCTCTTGGGGTGTCCTGGGCTGGGGCTAAACTGGGTACCCCAGGAATGTCCCCTGCCATCAGTTCACAGGGACACTGAGCCCAGGACAGTCTCACCAGCCTCTTCCTCTGCCTCCCACCAGTACAGTCCTACCCCAGCTCAGCCCTTCTGCTTTTGACCCTCTTCTGCTAGGAGAGACTGATTCTCTGCAGATCATCTCCCTGCTGCACTTCTCCCTTCCCCCCTGCATCTGTCTCTCTGTTTAGATGGTGAGTTCTTCAGGGGAGGTGCAGTTTGCTCCTCTCAAGCCTTCTGCAGAGGGGAAACTGCTTTGGTGAGCTGAAAATGCAGCAAGGGCAGATTGACAGGTAGCAAAAAACACAGCCCAGAGGTGTGGAAAGGGAGTACCTAGAGAAAGTCTACAGGGGAATGGCCAGAGCAGCTAGAACAAAACCCTGCCAGCCTGGCAGCTTGTCACCCTGCCATGAACATGCAGCATGGATGTGGCCAATTTAGCTGCTTTCAGCTTCTCCTGTGTGAAAAACAGCAAGTTTCTTTGGAGGATGGCTGCTCAGCAAGTCCCCAGGGCTGTCCTGGAGGTGACCATCAGGAGGGCTGGACCAGCCCTCTCCACACCTGAGAGAGGGTGGAGCAGCTTTCCCATGGGCATGTTACTCCAGGCCCCAGGGCCACGCTCTTGGCCCACTCTGTCCCCCTGAGGAGCTGCTCTCCAGGCAGGGACAACCAGTGAAAGATGCCCCCATTTGTGGCTGGAGAGGGCTGGACCTCCCGGGCATGCAGGATATCTGTGTGAGGAGATGGCCCTGCTGATAGCCCAGCTCAACAACAGCTCAGCTCTGCCCTTCCTTGGAGCCTCAGGAGGCAGACAGGACTGCTGGGGCAGCAGGAGAGAAAAGGGACTGCTGACTTCAAAGGCCCACAGTGTCCCGGGGCCAGGCATGCCAAAAGCCCTCACGCCTTGGGCAGAGGCACAAGAGGAAGCTCCCAGCATCAGGAGGGCTCAAGGACGAAGTGAACAATGGCGAAGGGATGTGACTCATGGACAGCACGGGGCAGGTTCAAGGACACAATGCCTTGAGAAGTTTAGGTTTAAAAACCCCTAGGAAAAGAAATAAATAAAAGGAGGCCTTTGAGGGTGCATCCACGGGATCAGCCTTGCTCTCAGATCCCAGCATGGGGGCGGCAGGCAGAGCCCTCGGTGGGGCGGGGGGAGAAGACGTAAGCAGGGTCGAGAGAAGGAAATGACAGCAGCGAGGGCCGGGAGAGCACAGGAAGGATGGGGCACAGGGCACGGGGCCAGGAACAACAGCAGCGGCTCCCACCCTGCCGAGGAGGTGAGGAGGAGGTTTATAATAGCACACAGGGCAGCCTGGGCTCGGCTGGGTCAGGCGGGGTCAGCCCCAGCGCTGCCTGAGCTCAGCCTCTCCTGCCCCAGGCTGTGCAGCAGTGGAACCGCAGCGCGCCTGCCAGCTCCTCCTGCGGGAACATCCCAGGAACTGGCAAACGGCTCCTCTGCCAGCCTTTGATCTGCAGCCAGGCAGGGCTCAGAGGCCACCAGCACACAGCAAGTGCTCCGGAGCACGGGGAGGTCATGGAGCTCTGGTTATCCCGCCAAGGGCTGCCCTGGCACGTCCCTTGAAGCCAAGAGCAGTGAGGGGCCAGAGCCCGATTTAGCACCAAGTTTCCCCAGGCCTTCAGGGGTTTCCTCCGGGGGCTGCTGTGCCTGGCGAGGGGGAAGGGGAGAGGGCAGCCCTCCGGGACAGCCGGGCTGTGACCCCAGGAAGCTCAGGGTCGCCCCGCACAGAGGATGGTGTGGCCGAGGGGCAGGCGGGGATGATGGATGGGACAAGGCACTTACAGTGCTCTCGGCGATGAAGACAAACACCGTGGCCTTGGGAGATAGGGAACACAAAGGAGAGGATGTTTCTCTGGGCTCACCCATAGGCTGGGCCATGGCATGGCTGCTACACAGCTCCCCTGGTTCCCTGTCTCCAGCGTCAGGTTTGGATCTAATGACCCGAGGGTGAGAAGAGGATGGATTTTGTACAGCAGCTTCCTGGGTCTGGATTCCAGCACTCCATGTCCCCTTGGTGGGGGAGCAGAGCCATGGGGTCAGGCTCAGACAGTCCTGGTCATTAACCTGCCAGAGGGTGCAAGTGCAGGGCAGTGAGTCCTTCCAGGGCTCTCCCACGGACTACCAGAGGCAGCAGAGAGGGCTCTCCCACCACCCTGCCCGGCCTTGTCCTCGGACAGGGCTGCTGCAGGTCGGACGGTGACCAGCAGGTGACATTCGCTGGGACCAGCCTTGTACCCTTTCCTCTTAATTACACTCGTGTACTGGGTGAGCCTTTGCCCTCCCACCCCAACCCCCTCCCCAGAGCCCTGCCTGACATTTCCCCCGGCTCAGGCAGGTCCTGGGAGCGTTGGCAGACAGGAGGGTGAGCGATGCACCGCACCCTGTTGGAGGTCCAGCAGGGTCAATGGCCCGCAGGAAGGGACAGGAATTCAGCTGTTAATCCCATTCAGCTGGTGGGAAATGGCTTGGAAGCCTTCTGCCCTGTATCGCTGGTAGCCAGAGGAGAGCCCTTGGGCATCCGAGGGAAGGTGCAGTGGGGCTGTGCGGTTTCTGTGGCAGCAGGAGGAGAGCCCGGAGCCCCCTGACGTGGCTTGGAGCTGCTGCTGGCAGAGGAGGATTTGTGTCCCTGCCATAACGGGAGCCCCCCGGAGCAGGGGGGATGGAAGCGCTGCCGGGAGCCAGCCTGGCTGCGGGATCCGGGCAGGGACCGGCGTGCTGCCTGTCCCAGCAGGGACCAGCGGACGTCAGCGGCGGCTGCAGCCCGCAGGCCCTGGCCTCGCTTCCCCTCTGCCCTGGAAGGAAGTGAGACAGCGTCCCGGCTCAGCCGGCTCCTTTGGATGGAGCCATGCCTGTGCCCACGTCCACCCCACCTGCGCCCGGGCCGCCCACGCTCCGGCCCGCACGGCATCCACCTGCCCAGCACCGGCTTCCCTTGGCCACCTCCTTCCTCTGCTCCTGACACACTGCTGCTCCCCCTGGGATTTTGGGCAGATTTTCAGCCTGGGTCTTACAGGTTTCCCTGGGTTTCCAGCCACAATCCACTTCCATTGAGCCCCATCCAGACCAGCCCATCTCCATCTTCCCCCTCCCATGGCCCCACTGTTGCCCGCTGCCCTGCACGACACCAAAGCCAGGAGCAGCCTTGCCAGACTTGCCAGCCCTCTATCCCCAGCCACATCCTGTCACTTTTGGAGAGGGAAGAGATGTGTTACGACTTCTGGAAGCTCCAAGGACTGCCTCAGTGCTGGTTTGCCCTGCCTTGATCCCTGGGAGCAGGGTCTGGGGGCAGCTGCTGTGGTCCTGTGTCCATGCAGCCGCCACTGCGGCGGCACTGGGGATGCTCTCCCCACAGACAGCCCCCAAACCTGGCACTGCACATCATGGACCAATACTGGCCCCAGGGATGTTGTTTCCGGAGTTTTAACCAAGACACAACAGCTTATTGTGCTCCTCACACACCCACATGGCCACAACTGTGCCAGAATTCCAGGCAAGCCACCCCGGCTGCTGCATGGGAGGAGCTGCAGCCAGAACAGCAGAGCCTTTCCCGCTGCCCTGTCTCCACTCCCAAAGCAGTGCACTGTGTCTATGGCACCCTTGGGTCTTTCCCTGAGCCAGTCTCATGCTGGGTTTAGGCTATGCCTCAGGACACAGAGTGGGAAATGTGGGGCGGTGGGTTAGGGTGCTCTGGGGGCACAGATGGGGGCTTCCCTTACAAGGGTCAGTCCCAGTGCATCCATCCACCTGCCTGACTGTGCATGGGGTGGAGCCCAGCAGCCACTTCCCAGACTCAGAGGCTTAGAGGTGGGTGCAGAGAGTGTTCAGACCAGGTAGTGTTGGCTCTCTTTACATACAGCCTTTCCTTGGAGGGATGCTTTGCCCCAGCAAACAGCAAAACCATTTTTTATGTGAACTCTCTTGATCTGAAGCCCAAGGAAAATATGCCAGGAGTCACAGCAAGCGAGTCACCTCTCTGCTCCATCCTCTGCCCATGGTTTCAGGGTGCAGAGGCTTTGGGGCTCCAGGAGTTCCTCTGGAAGGCAGGCTGGAAGCTGAGCACTCCGAGCTGCTGGGGCTGAACCTCTGCCCTGCTCTGTGCCTGCAAATCAACCCAGCCAGGGAAGGTCAGCACAGTTCTCCTCTCTGCAGGAGTGACTCTTTTCCTCAGCTAGCACATGGAGGAGAGTCCATGATCAGATCAGGGGCACCAGGGGTGGTGAATTCTGCCAAGGAAGTGGCAGGAATGTCATGTACCCTTGGAGCAAGGATAGGTAACCAGAGCTGTCCCAGAGAGGAAAGCAAGTGGCCTCTAGCTGCTGGCTGTGTCATTCATGGGTGGGTTTCTCTTTCTTCCACCTTGTTTGTTCTCTTCAGACCTGCTGAAATCCAACAGCTCTCGTCTGCTGCTGGCATCAGGGGATGGGATGGATTTCCAAGCCCTCTTGGTGGATGAAGACAGGGCCTGGCTGATGGTGGGAGCAAAAAACCATATCTTCCTTGTCCACCTGGACCATCCCAGCAGAGAGCCTGAGAAGGTCAGTGCTGGGAAGGATGGTGGCCCTGGCCAGGCTGGCCTTTTCCTCCCTGGGAACCACTCCTTGTCCCAGCGCCAGGGTGTGGAGGTGGATGTGCTCTGAACTGAGCTGTTCTAACCTCACCAGGGACACATTTACACCAGGATGTTTCAATCACTGGCGTCAGCCCATCCCTGGTGGAGCTGAACCCTGCTGGGAAGGGCTGGCGCCAGAGGGACAGGGTGGCTTGTCCAGGAGATGTGACCTGGGTGGACTGCAGGCAGTGCCCAGAGCCCTGCTGTCACAGCTAGGCCCTGCTGCTCCTCAAGAGCTCCAGCAGCGAGTGCACTAATGGCATCCCAAGACATCCTGCTGGCCGGGTGTACGGCCGGAGCCAACAAAAGAAAATCTCATCAAGGCACTGCAGCCTGGTGTTCCCACAGGCTGGGATCCAGGAGAGCCTGCCCACGGCCTGGGTGGGCCACGGCACACCCAGGCTCTGTCCCCACGCCAGGGTCACTCCGAGTTGATTTGGCAGGCTGCCCACTGGGCCCTGGGGACTCAGGGGGTGTCAGACCTGTGCCAGAGCAGCCCCCTGTCCTTGCCATGCACCTGAGCCTGGCAGTGCCTGTGGGCTGAGCCCATTCCCACTGGTGCCACGGGAGGCTGGGGGAAGCAGGGGCTGCATCCGTGGGGTCTTTGCATTTCAGATTTTCTGGCCAGCCCCCAGGGAGCAGGTCGAGCACTGCCAGCTGGCAGGGAAGAACGTGGAGGTAAGTAGGGCTGGCAGCCTCCACCCGTCGCCTTTGGCAGCTCAGCATGGATATTAAACAACCCCATCACCCCGAGAGGGAGCCTGGGGGTCTGCCTGGAATGGCGCTGTGGAGCCAGCCAGAGCCAGCCCAGCTGAACAGCTCTCAGGACAGGGTCTGGCCAGGCTCCACACCCCCAGCAGCCACCACAGCTCGGGACTGACAAACATCTCCCCTGCACAGACAGAGTGTGCCAACTTCATCCGCCTCCTGCAGCCCTTCAACCAGAGCCACGTGTTTGCCTGTGGCACTGGCTCCTACCAGCCCGTCTGTGCCTTCATCCAGCTGGGAGCCAGGGGGAAGGTGAGGGACACCCTGAGCAGACATATCCCTATGGCAGAAGGTGCCAAGAGACCCCTCTCCCTGGGAGCAGGGGAGAGGGAGCTCCAGAGCCTCGTGAGGGCGTTCAGCCTGGTGCAGTCCCTGGCACTCACATGGAGAGAGCAGCTCTGGCTTGGGAGTGTCACAGGTGGGACCAACGGGGATGGAGCCAGGTTCTGGCATCCCCCTTGAGGAGCCCACTCATCACAGACACACCGGCCTCCTTCCCATTCTTTCCCCCAAGTTCCAGCTTGTTCCCAGACTCCCCTGGGCTGACATCTTTCCCTTGGCTCTGGCAGGGTGCCAGGGCTCCCCGCATGCAGTTGGTGACCCACTCCTTGGAGTCGGGGCGAGGACGGTGCCCGTACAGCCCCCATGAGCCCTTCACGGGACTCCTCATTGGTAAGAGCCAGTGAGGAGCAGAGGGGGTGCTGGGAGGGGAAGCGCTGGGAATAACCTGTGCTGGGAGGTGCTGCTTCCCATCCACACCCCCTGACCATGCAGGTGGGGAGCTGTATTCAGGCACCTCCAGTGACTTCATGGGCAGCAGTGCTGCCTTCTTCCGGACCTGGGTCCATGGGGCGGAGCAGAGCTACATCCGCACGGAGCAGAACCAGGATCACTGGCTACACGGTAGGGGCAGGGGGACCTGTGGGTAATGGGGGTCTCTCCTTCAAGCTGGGGAGAGGCTGGAGCCAGCACTGGGGCCAGAGCTCTGCTCTGGGTCCTCTCTCCTTGCTGGAGGGAAGCCCCTGGTGGGACCCATGCTCCAGCACATGTTCCACAGCCTGAGCACTGGGACTGGCGTTCAGCCTCCTGGGTAGCCAAGTCTTCATGAGCCCTGTGTCCCCTCAGTGCCTCACACTGTTCCCAAGGGCTTTCAGGGCAGTACCACAGGGTGGGATCAGGGCATGAGGCCACATTGTGCTGCTCCTTCCCCCCCGCAGAGCCTGCGTTTGTTGGTGCCTACGCCATCCCTGATACCTACAACCCCCATGATGATAAAGTCTACATCTTCTTCCGTGAAACAGCCACGGAAGCTGGGCAGTGGGAGCAGCGCCACATCCACGCCAGGGTGGCCAGGGTCTGCAAGGTCAGTTGCCAAGGCCAGCACCCACCAAGTGGGCTTTTACCTGCTTTGGACCAAGGAGCATCCCAAGCAGAGGAATGTGAAGGTGTCACTGCACACCTATCACAGGGCAGAAGGCTCAGGGCTGGGGGTATCCCTCTGTGGGAATGAGGAGGGCACGGTAGTGGAGGAGACTCAGAGAGGCTGGACTGATCCTGGCTCTTGGTGCCTGGCAGAATGATGTTGGAGGGAAGCGCGGCCTCATCAACCGCTGGAGCACATTCCTGAAGGCCCGCCTGGTGTGCTCCATCCCCGGGCCTCAGGGCGCTGAGACGCACTTCGACCAACTGGGTGAGTGCCCAGCCCTGCCTGCAGCCAGGAGCAATGCGCCTTCACCACGGCTGCTCCCTGCAGCACACCCCCGAGGTGCCCACCTGCATCCTCTGCACTGGTGCTCCGGCTCTGGGGTCCCTGACCTCCACCCCTCTCTTTGCAGAGGATGTTTTCCTCCTGCGCACCCGGGACCCCCAGAACCCCCTTGTCTTCGGGCTCTTCACGGTCTCCAGGTGAGCAGGACCCTCATCATCCCTGTGTGGGACAGTCCAGCCTCCACCAGTGCTGCTCTCAGGGAGCTCTGTGGGAGAAGGACAGGGCCAGCACCCAGCTGGCTGAGGAATAGCCACCGGCATTTCCCTGCCTTTCCTGCTGCTGCTTCACCAGCGCATCCTTAAACCACAGCTTTGGCATCGGCACAGTCAGTGACCCCCAGGCTGGACTGGCTGTGTCAAGGGGATTCCTGCCACCCCCGGGGTGCCGTGCATGACTCCAGGGCTGACAGGGGACAGCGTGGGCTCAGGGGGGTGGCTGTGCATACACCTGGTCCCTGTGGAGTGGCCGGGACACTGAGAGCCCTGTGCTTCCCCACAGCGGCATCTTCAGCGGCTCTGCCGTCTGCATCTACTCCATGGCTGCCGTGCGAGCTGCCTTCAGCGGCCCCTTCGCGCACAAGGAGGGATTCGACTACCGCTGGGTGGAATACAAGGGCCGTGTCCCCTACCCCCGGCCCGGCACGGTGAGGGAATGGGGAGCAGCTGGAGGGGGAGCGGGACAGGCTGGCCCGGCCCTAATGCCGCCCCTGTGTCACACAGTGCCCCAGCGAGACGTACGATCCCCTCCTGCAGTCCACCAAGGACTTCCCCGACGAGCTGATCAGCTTCATGCGCAGCCACCAGCTGATGTGGGAGCCCGTGTACCCGCAGGGCCGGCAGCCCGTGCTGGTCCGGGTCAATGTGCCCTACCGGCTGCGGCAGCTGCTGGTGCACCGGCTGGACACGGAGAGCCGGCACTACGACGTGCTCTTCCTCGGCACAGGTGGGAGCTCAGCGCGGCTCCGGGAGCGCTGCCACCACGGGCCGGCTCGTGGGGCACTCTGGTCCCGCCAGCCCGGAGGGCTCCCAGCCCTGACAGCTCCTCCTCCCGCTGCCTTCACAGATGACGGCAAAGTCCTGAAGGTGGCCCTGGCCGGAGGGGCGAGCCGCGGCCCCGAGGTGATCAGCCTGGAGGAGATCAGCGTCACTAAGGTACAGGCAGCCAGGGTGGCTCCACGGGGGCTGGAGTGAGGGGGTTGGACCGCACAGCCTCCCGTGGCCGTGGCACCCTCCCTGCAGGCTCTGCAGAAAGTCACTGGCCGCTCTCAGGGAGGTTCCCACATCACTGCTGGGGGCTCTCACCTGCCCTGGGCGGCAGGAAATGCTACAAGCACCGAGGGGTGCCAGTGGGAGTGAAGCCAAGTCATCTTCCAGCTCCCCATCCAGTCCCTGAGGGGGGACGCAGGTTGCACTGTGAAGCCCACCCTGAAATGTGAGAGCAGGTTTGAAAGCAGGGCTGCTGGGCAGAGCTGTCCTGGGCTGCCCACGCCAAGGAGAGCCAGCCCAGGGCCCAGATTCCTTGCATGGAGCAGGTGAAGCTGTGACCAGGGACCTGGCCCAGGGACCTGGCATCCTGTAACCCTTGGGGACACAATCCTACTTGCCAGGCTGGGGCATCCAGGAGGGACTGACCTGGCTGCAGCACCCTCTTGTTTCCCCTCCAGGTACCTTCTCCCATCCTGGACATGAAGTTATCACCAAAGCGGGTGAGTGTCCCTTCTGCCTGTCCCTAAAACAGTCCGGTGACAGGGATAAAGGCCATCTGGTCCCAGCCACTCTGCCGGGTCCCGTGGCCACAGAGGGTGCACATTTAGGGAATGGGATCCTGCCAGGGTGTTAAGGGGGCAGCAGGCTCTGTTTTGCACTCCTACTGTCCCCAGAGCCCCCTCCCCAGCACGGGGCAGGGCTCTGTTCCCTGCCAGCCCCGGTCTCCAGCCGTGGCTGCTGACTGTCGCTGTCCCGCTTGCCCGAGCAGCAGGAGTTGTTTGTGAGCAGCACCCACGGGCTGCTCCAGCTCTCCCTGTACCGCTGCGAGCTCTACGGCAAAACCTGCACCGACTGCTGCCTGGCCAGGGATCCCTACTGCACCTGGGACAGCAAGACCTGCGCCCCACACCTGCTCACCGAGAAGAGGTGAGTGTGTGCCCGCGCCAGCCCTGCGTCGCCCTGTGAGCTGATGCTGTTCGGAGCAGGGAAGCGCAAGTGGCAGCCCTGGAGCTTTACCCATCATCCAAACCCCTATTGCCACTCTACCTGCCTGCCACCCACCCTTTCCTGGGCCC
Source organism: Sitta carolinensis (assembly GCA_032173965.1). NCBI lineage: Eukaryota > Metazoa > Chordata > Aves > Passeriformes > Sittidae > Sitta > Sitta carolinensis. Next base: position 4,070,799 of record CM063293.1, read on the forward strand.
CCTTCTTGAGGCATTGCCACGGAGGGATCCCACAGCCTGGGCTGGGACAGCCACAGCCCTCTCTGCTCTCCCACAGGCGTGCCCGCTGCCAGGACGTGCTGAAGGCTGACCCGCTCAGCCAGTGCCAGGACACGGCAGAGGGTGAGCCAGCCGTGCCAGGGAGCGCCAGGCCCGGGAGGGCGGGCGACACCGTGCTGGGAAACCAGCGTCCGCACCGCGGGCTGGCCGCTCCGTGCTGCCCTCTCTCCCTCCGGTCACGCAGCCCCCAGTCAGGGCGCTCACCCCCTCCCTCCCCTGCACAGGGACCGCTGCGGTGGAGAAGGTGGTTTTTGGGGTGGAGAAGAACTCGACCTTCCTCGAGTGCCTGGCGCGCTCCCCGCAGATCACGGTCCGCTGGCTGGTGCGGCGCGGCGAGGAGACGGCGCCGAGCGAGGTAAGGGGACCGGGCAGCAGGGGCGAGGAGCAGGGATGGCTTTATCCCCAAGGACTCACCCACGAGCCCTGTCTTTGCCCCAGGTCAGGAACAACGGACATTTCTTGGTGCTGGAGCAAGGGCTGCTGATCCGCCAGCTGGCGAGGGAGGACATGGGCACCTACGAGTGCCAGGCGGTGGAGCGCTCCTTCTCCCGGCTCCTCACCCGGTACAGCCTCCGCGTCATCAGGCACGAAGCCACGGAGCTGCCACCGTACAAATGGAGCAAGGGGGCTGAGCCGGGAGGGACCCACCAGAGCCCCCGGGCACGGACTGACCTGCACCCGGGCTCCAAGGGCTTCCCGCGGGCCCTGGGGGCCCCGGGCACAAGCCTGGACGCCTACTGCAATGCCCTGCGGCTGCAGGAACGCCAGCGGCAGCGAGCCTGGCACAAGTGGCAGCACCCGTCCCCGGACAGCAAGAACGGCCGGGTGCGGAGGCACCCGCAGCACCCGTGAGGGGCAGAGGCAGCCAGGGCTGCCCGCAGCTCCCTGCCCGCTCCCTCCAGGGCCTCCTCGCACGTCGGCACCAGCTCCGGGACACTTCCCACCTTCCCGGCCAGAACCGCCCCGCTGTTACTACCTCAAGCCCCGCCAGCCCCGCGGCCCCTCCGCGCCCCACGGGGCACCGGGGCCGAGGCACGCAGCCCGAGCCGGCTCTCTGAGACTCAAAGCTATTTACTTGCGGAGTATTTATTTTCCTTGTTTTCCCCCGGCCCCGACTGATGATCAGCAGCAATAATAGGCACAGAGGACAGAGAGGAGCAAGGGCCAGCTGTTCCAATGGTTCCCTGACTGCTGCAGCACCCAGCCGTGTGATGCCTCCCTTCCTCTGGAGGCGGCAGGATGCCCACCTGGGCGGCTGCTGAGGTGTGGATGGAGCCCGGGTGCTGCTGGAAGCAGCAGGATAGTTGCTGGCTGAGGCTGTGCCCTAGGTGTGCAGAGATGCTCGTGCCCAGCCCAGCTCCAACCCACTTCAAACGACACCACTTTCCTTTTTTCATCTTGACATTTATTTTACTGGACGGAAAAAAAAAAAAAAAAAAAAAGAAGAAGAAAAAAAAGAAGCAACAGGCAGTTATACCAACTTACAATTTATTATTTTTTAAAAAAATGACATGAAACACAAGTAAAAATAAATACATCATATAAACAACAAATTGTTCAAAGTCTCTGTTCTGGGAGATCAGGCGAGCACATCCCGTTCGACAGAGAGAAGAGGGAAGCACATGATCATGCGTGGGGCCAACCGACCGAACCCACCCTGCTAGCAACACTCCTCTTTCCAACCACAACAAGACAGGCCACAAACTAAGGCGGTAGTAAAAAAAAAAAAAAAAAAAAGAAAAGAAAAAAGAAAGAAAAAGAAACCCAAACCAATGGAAAACCCCAAATGAGACTCAGTGATGGATTCCTTCAGGCTCCCATGGATCTGCCAGACTCCAGCTCCAAGCTGGATACCTCGAAGCAGCCAAGGCAATGGTGGTGGTCCGGGAGGTGGCAGAGGTTGCTCTCCCTCACTTGCCCCATCCTCCCTTGACAGGGAGTGCTTGCTCCAAGGTGCAAGGAGCCATCCCTCACTGTAATCTAGCTGGACTATGGTCCCCCTTCAACCTCTGCCCCCCACCCCAGCCCTCCCCCACCCCTGGTCCTTCCAAGACTGGATCAACAAAATTTATTCCAGAGTGGTGAGAAATACCAGCTGTGAAGGTATTTGCTGAACTTGCCCCTGTTGGCCTGGAAGCCACCCCCAAACCAGCAGCAATCCTTGCACATTCAGCCTCTTGAATTTGTTGCCCAGAGAAGCTGTGGCTGCCCCATCCCTCGAAGTGTCCAAGGCCAGGCTGGACAGGGCTTGGAGCAACCTAGTCTAGTGGAAGGTGTCCCTGCCCATGGCAGGGGGGCTGGAACAAGACAGTCTTTAAAGTCCCTTCCAGCCCAAACCATTCTATGATTCACTGACATCAAGTCAAAATACACATAATTTCTAGTGAAGACCCCATGGAAATTCCCCCCTTTGCTTGCCAGAATATTTGCTTTCTCCAAGAAGCTGCACCCAACCTCCCCACCCTCCCAGACACTCCAGGATAACGTGCAGCAGATCCTGCCCAACATGGGCCAGGCTGGGCTGTGTTGCCCCCACCCTGCAGCCCCCCAGGAAGCCCCAAGAGCCACATCAGCAGTGGGGGCAACAAGCCCACCAAGCCCAGGGCACAGGGCAGCAGCAGCTGTCCCGTGCTCATGGCACCGTCCCACAGTGGTACCCAACCTTCACCCAGCTGTCCCCAGGAGAACAAACCTCCCACGAAAGGCAGGGGCTGAGGGCTGGGTGCCAGTGTAGAGGGCAGCTGACTGTTCCTGAGGCCCCCACAGATCTGCCCTGGCCTTGGGCTGTGCTCAGAAATCTTCCTTACTGTCCAAAACCCTCTGCAGAGTCCTGACTGCTGTCCTCAGTGTCACCCGCAGCCCCACTGAGAACCAGCAGCTGCTTCCCATCAGATCATTTGGAGACAGAAATTCAGCAGCAAAAGAAAAATTTAACCCCTGCAGGGGAAGCTCCTGTTCCAAGCTCAGGAAAACCAAGAGAGGACCCTCTACAGCAGAATCACAAGCTGGAGAGGAGAAACCTCTGGGGAGAGCAGATGAGGGAGAAGAGCAGGGCCCACAGCAGGGGAGTTTTAGTGCTTAGAGAGCTCTCCCCACTGGGGCTAACCCACACCCCCTGTGGCTTCCGTGGGGCAGAGGAAATCCTTCCCGTGGCACTGCGGGAGAGCAGGTGCCTCCAGTTGCCTTGGAGCAGCCCCAGCCACCGCCAGCTCCCAGGGGAGCCCTGTGGTCAGGGCATCACAGCCATCTCTGTGACCAGCTCAGGCGAGGCTCTGCCACAGCCCACCCCCTCACTAAGGGGGGCCCGGGCTGGTGGACGGGGCAGAGCTGGGGCTGCCCTTGGGCAATGCTCTGCTGCAGCTGCCTGGGGCTGAGGATGTTTGCCAGCAGCGGGTCATGCACAGGGCAGCCACACCACAGAAGAGTGCCAAGGGCTCTAGGAGTCATGGCCACACAGGAGGTGGAACAGCCCTCACACCTCGCTCTGGTGCCGGGTGAACAGCCAGCCTGGAGCACATTCTGCACCCTGCGGCAGCAGAATTCCAGTCACCCTCAGCACCTGCAGCCACAGAGCTCAGGCTCTGCTGGGGCATCACTGGGAACATCAGGTGGCAGCACAGGGAAATGCCAGGGCCTGCTCTAGAAGCCCTGGGCACTCTCCTGGAGAGGCAAGGAGCAGGGAGGTGTGCAGTCACCAGTACCACATCCAGACCACAGTGCCCCCAGCCACATCTTCACACACCTTGTCCCAGCACAGGCCCCATTCAGAGATGACACGGGAGGGTCCCGTGGAGGAGCCCCACTACCCTGACCCCCCCAGGAAGGGCCGGGGGGCCGCAGGGCTTGGGGGACTCTGCTCGTGTTCCCACCTCCCACACGAGCCCACAGGTCTCAACACTTGCTACTCTCGACAAGGCAAGCCCTTGCCTAGGTCCATTCCCCAGATCCACAGGAAAACTGACAGCCTCACAGGGATGCAACGGACATCTGGGCAAGCTGGTCATACAATCAGTGTCACAGGGTAGTGCATGAGGTGGACACACAGAGCACAGGAGGGCATGACTCACAGATGCAGCACTGTCAAGTCTTTGGAGAAACTTGCATGAACACCATCAGTTAATTTGCTTTGTTACTTTTGTGGGGGGGTTTGATTTTTATTTCCATGGTGCATCCAAAGACAAGTTGTCCAGCAGTTTGCTCAGAACCCCTCGGTTTTCAACTCCTAGGATATGTTAAAGAAGAAAGCACTATTTTAATGTTTGTTTTTTTAAAAAAATAATTAAAATAATTTGCATAGCTAAACTGTTGATCTAAGGCTTCTATGAATGGTGTGGTTATGTTTGACAGACATTAAACAGAGAAAGACACTAGGAAAGCCCCATAACATTTTTTATTGTGTTTCCATAACACACGCGTGCACACACAACCCTCTCTCTAAGGAAGGGAGGTCCCCATCTTCCAGCACCCCTTTGGTGGAGGATGTCAGGCCATCCTGCCCTTTCCTACACTTAGTTGGTCCCAGCAAACATCAGTGACTGCAGCTTCCATGGCCTGGGGATCCCCTACAGCTCCACCAGCTCCAGGGACATGCAAAGCAGGCGCGCACAGCTCCTGCATGGTGACACCCAGATGTGACACAGAGGTTCCTGGATTTCAAGTGTCCAGCCTAGAGCGTTCACACAGTCACACAGCTCCAGCTGCACCTGGGTATCCCAGCCTCTCCCTAGGAGCCCTGGCCCTGAGGAGCAACCAGGGTGCTCGCTGGCAGGGCCAGGACCAAGCTCTGCACTCCTGGGGCAGGGGCGCCGCTCCCTGCATGGGGAAAGGCACTTCCCCATAAGAGCTGTTTTCCCAGCTCCAAGCACCTCACAGCTCTCCTTCTGCTCATTGGGAATGAGCACAGGAAGCTTCCACATGTGCTCCTCCACCTGCCCCACAAGAGGATCCCATCCTGCCTCCAGCTGCTCAGCACCCAGAGCAGCTCCTGCTCTGGCAGAATGTCCTGATGGAACACATCCAACCGGTGTCACCTGGGTCAGCCACAGGCCACCTCCACAGTTGGCCCTGCTCCTAGGGTAGACTTTGATCAACCATCTGTTTCTCCCCACACAGACAACCCAACAAGTGACCACTGCATGATAGAGGCCAACTTTTTATTTTTTTTAATATGGAAATTAATTTAAAAGTAGGAAGAAAGACTCCCCCAGACAATAAATATTATGCCTTCATGAAATAAATTAATGTAGAGATTCTGTGCAGGGGAAAGTCTCTCCAGTCACAGATTCAACAGCAACTGGCACTGGTCCAGTGTCCCTTCCCAACTTTCTTTACTGCCTGATGCTGTTCAGAAGCAGCAGTGAGTCCACCCACCCCTGGATCTGGTGGGCCACAGCAGGGTGAGACGTGGCCTTCACACAGCCTGTCAGGATATGGGAGGTGAGCAGGGTTCCCCTCTGATGGCCACCAAGACATGTGGGACTGCTCCACTCATCTGGCCTGGCACGCAGAGGTGGCACCAGACCAAACAGGGCTAACCTACCTTGGACGGGACCCTCCAGAAGGGCCTGGGAGAAGCCCCCACCAGAGCCCTGGCACAGGAACCTGCCTGGAGCCCTCACACTAGTCTCATGTGAATTTGAAGAGGGTGACAAATTGTGGGGTATTTTCTTTTTTTTTTTTTTCCTTTTCTTCCTTCTTTTATTTGACATCAATCCCCCCCTCCCTGCCCCAACATACACAATGTAGATGCCTGCCCACTCCCTCCCCATCAAAAACACTTTGTCCCCAACCTCTGGTGGAGTCACCCCCGGCCCACCCCTCTCGCAGTGAGAGAAGTTCACAGATAAGGCAGTTCATGTGAGAGGGAGCTCGGCCCTGCCAGCGGTCAAGCCCGCACCTCCAGGCCTGAGAAGGGCAGTGACTCACAACACCAAGGCTCCACGGCCAGACAAGACAGAGAACAGAGACAGACAGACAGACAGAGCGTGGGGGGAGGCACTCCTACAGTTTGCATTGCTGCTTCCTTCCTCCCCGGCTCTTGCTCCCCTGGCTCTCAAAGGTCCACTCTATCCCTCTCCCATCTCCCAGCCCCTAATACAATTCTTATCCTTGACAGCTAAAGAACAACAAAACAAAATGAAAAGAACAAAACCACCCCCATGCCATACCCTTCGCATCCTTCTCCACCCACTGCCGTGGCCCAGAGGGAAAATCCTGACTCCCAAAAAGGTCCTGCAACTTTTGCCTCCTGGCGGAGCTGAGACCGAGCAGGAGCTGGGCCTTTTTATTTCCCTGTGATCTCTATGACATCGTCGTCTTTGTCCTCGTCATTAGAGCTGCATCCCACCTCTGGGACCTCCTGGGGTTCAAACTGAGGCACCTGGGACCGAAGGAGACCCCCAGCCGGGTAGCCCGAGTGAGGGGACATGTAGCCAGGGTAGGCAGATGCCATGCTCCTGGGAAGGCTGCTAGGCAAGACGGGGGCTGGGAAAGGAGCAAACATCCTGGGCTCGGGCAGGAGTGACTGCGTGAAGGGAAGCGAGTAATTGGGCAGCACCCCTGCCAGAGAAGGGTTTAGCATGAATGAGGGTACGCTGGCGGTGGCTGAGGTAGCAGCAGAAGAGCTGGCGGTGCCGGCTGTCAGCAGAGGGTCAGTAGTCACAGGGAACACCAGATGAGGGTCTGGGAGTAAATTGGGCAGCTGGTAATAAGAGGAGCCAGTGCCCATGTACAAGGAGTTTCCTGGCTGGGAGGCAAATGGATGGGTTAGGTTGTGGTTTAAAGAGACAGGAGGCATGGTGAACCCACCAGAGACGGGGTACCCGTGTTCGTAGGGCTGCACGGACGATGGCAACTGGCGCTTCTTCTGCTGCCTCCGGGATTGCTCCTCCGGAGCCGACGGCGACGTTGACTTGCGCTTGTTGCCCCGTAAGTCCAACACCGGGTGGGCATCTCCGTGCTGGCTGGTGGCTGGCAGGGCCGAGGACACGGAGGGAGCCATGCAGTGGAGCCCCACACGCTGCTCGGCTCCTCGGGCGGCGGCGCCGGGCGCGGGCTCCGTGCGGGCGGCGTGGCCCTGCGCCATGGCGGTGCTGGGAGAGCTGTGGCGGGACTCACGTGCCGCCGCCGCCTCAGCGTACTGCTGCAGCTCACTGATGATCTCGGGGCTGTCGGGGGAGATGGGCCGAGTGAGCTCCTCGGCGCTGGGGAGCTGCGGGGAAGAGGCACTGTGTCTGCCATTGCTCGTGGACTCCAGGGAAGAGCTCTGGGAGCCTGCAAACGAGGAGATGGGGCAGGTGAGAAATATGACCTCGGAGAAAAACCTGCGGGCCAAGAGGCAACAGGGGAACAGAAGGTGGGAATGTCGTGGAGATATGGGATATCGTGGGGTCAGCTCTAAACACAGACACAATGGAATACACCAGGGAACACTGCCCCAGATGCTCCAGCAGGAGAGCACATGTACGAGCCCCACACAGGCCCCTCCCTACCTGAGGCAGCTGTCCGACGGTCTTCATTGCCCTTTGGCTTCCCAGTGGTCCGTATGGCAAAAATCCGACCGTCGCTGGTCCGGATATACGTCCCTGGAAGGCAGGACAGCTTCATTTGACAACTTCATCACAACTGCAGTCTCAGCTCAGGACCTGGATCTATAGCCTGCACTGTTCCTTGAGTATGAACAGGACAGCAGTGCTGCACAGAGCCAGTGGAGGGCTTCTACCCCCTTCCTCACCCTTCACTTACAGCCCTTCAGCTTTTCTGGACTGGAGATCACTCCCTCCCAGTGTGCCTGTGGGAAATGTGGAACTTCACACTTGAAACAGTTTGCTCTGGGAGAACCAGGGAGTATTTGGCTGCCTCAGGACTTGCAGTGAGTATTGTGAGAAGGAAGAACCGAGCCACAAAGTTCAACAGTTCCTCTCAGGGACAGGAGCAACCACAGCTGCAACAGCCATGCAGCATCAGCACACACAGAGCATGGGCTGCAACAGAGTCACTGCAAACTCTAGACCTCCTTCCCTTCTTGTTTCTTTTTTTCTCAAGGGGTTGATTCATGCCTTTACATCATTTTTTTTCCTAATAAGCACTGGCTAGGACCCTATGAACAGTTCTTAGCTGGACAGAATTACCTTTTGTCCCTCGGATGATGTGGATGCTCTCGCCAGCACTGATTCTTGCTTGTACATCAGTGGATGTGTTTGTACCCGGAATCACAATATCTGGCAGTGGGGAAAGAAACAGAATAGTGCTCATTAAACTACATGCCAGTCACAGCCAGGAGAGGAAAAGTGCACCAACAAACTGGTTTTTTTTGCAGTGTAATTTGTCTTTCCTATGTGCCATGCTATAAGCAAGCCCTGGGTTTATTTCTACACAGCCCAAGAAGGCAGCAGAGGCTCCGAGGAAGCAAAAGCCTTCTGTGCTCCTGGCACAGCATCTCCAGAATCACCAGCAACAGTAGTGCAGGTCCTATCAGGGAAAGTTGACTCCCAACAATCCACCAGATCCATGGCTCTTGTATACCTGCAGGGAAAGTCCTCCAGGCACAGAGGAACCACTCAAATGTAGAGAGTCAGTGTCTTTGCCTCTGATGCCCACGTGCCCACAGCCCATGTGGGCAGCTACAACTCACCCTGATCCTCAGTTCACCATGGGCCTCCTCAATTTACCATGGGCATCACAACCCAACCCACTTTGAACAGCAGCAACTCACCCGTGGTGGTAACAATCTTCTGCACAAAGACGCCAGCTCGCTGTAGATAGTTGATGGGAAAGTTGACAGCAGTGTTGGAACTGGAGGTTGATCCTGCACCGCCCAAGGGGACGTGCCGGGGCATCATTGGAATGGGGGTGGACTGAACTGGGCGGACGCTTGCCACCGGCTTGTCCTCACCCTTGAGGGCTGGTCGCCTAGTGAGAGAGGAGAGAGGAGAGTGCAGCACTCACCCCACAGGGATAAGCATCCTCTGTCCCCTCATTTCATGTCTACAGCATGGGGAGAAGGGAAGGGGCAGGTGCTCACCAGTTCCTCTGGCTAAAGGCAGGGATGCTCGTCAGACTCTGGTCACTGGCTGGGTAATACTGTGCGTAGGACGGCCGGGTGTAGGGGACGGACGCTCGCTTTTCCTCCTCATAGCTCTTCTTGGCTGCTTTCTTCTCTGCCTTGGTCAGCTTGTGCTCCTTCCGGTCGATCAGCAGCGACTCGTGCTGAAAAGGCTCCTGCAACCCCACAGCACCGCGGTTCTGGCACCCGCACACCGCCAGAGGGAACCAGCACACCCCGAACGCAGCCGCCCGCTCCCTGCGGCAGCCTGCCGCCTTCCCAAAGGGCAAAGCGTGGGTGGGGGCACCGCTGTGGAGGTGACCAAGGCTCATCTTGAAGGGTCACAGTCAGCTAATGCCATCACCTGCCCAGCCGAGGCCATCACTTACCACGAGCACACAGCAAAACGCAGGAGCTTTGGCCAGGCCAAGAGCACAAGCACGGAGCCTGCCATGATGCCAGGCAAACCCCAGAGGCCCACAGCACCTGGCACAGGCCCACTCTGAAGCACCACCCCACCAATGACACTCCTGACGGCACAAGCCAGTGCTGCCTGTCCCAGCTTTGGTTTAAAGTCACCCCAGGAAGAGAGCTGGCAGCAAGCTGGGATAATCCACTGCCACCTTCATGCCAACCACCAAGTTGAAGAAAGAGTGCCTGACAACCTGTCCCCAAACCTGTGCAGGACAGAGGTGTTTCTAAATGAGTGGAAGATATCACAGGGAAGGGCAGGAATCTTTGGGTCCTCTCTAGAGAATTTTCTGCCTATTCCCACCAGCACCCAGGTGCATCCTTCTTGCCACCATGCCCCATCACACTGCCAGACTCCTCCAGGCCCATTCCTGTCTGTGCAGTGCAGTGCCAACAAAGAAGCAGGCTGGTCTTACCTTGGTGATGAGGTGAGGATACTTGAGACAGGCTAATTGTAGAACAGACTCCTTCATCTTGTTTGGATTGAGGGAGAGCTGAGCAGGGTCAGATTCTTCTTCCACAAAATGTAGCAGGTTCTCCACCTCCCGTCGAGTGAAATTCAGCACTGGGTTAAGATCATCCACAACCCGATCTGAAAAGAGAGGGAATAGAGTGAGCAGAAAAGGGAAGAGATTTGCACAGCTTGCCTGCTGCCCTTCCTACACTTCTGTCCTAATACAGTTCCCTCCTTGCAATCTACACTATCCTCAGAAGCATTCTGTAAATGTCAGGGTAGGGAGAAAAATCATTGTGTTTAGAGCTGAGCCTGTTTGATCAAGTCAGGCTGACAAGTGCCTGTGCCCCAGACTGCACAGCAAAGCTGTGCAGGTCACCAAGCTCCTGACAAACAGGAATGCAAAACTAATTATGGAGAGTGTACCACCTCACCTAACAAGGCTGTAAACATACATGTCCTGGGACAGAACTGCAGCCACATCAGTATGTGTTCTCCCACAAATCCCACCAAAAAGGCTCAAATTAATAACTGTGCTGAAGTGGAAAGCTCAGAAAAGCAGCCACTTTCGCTCACTCACAAGAGCCTGAATGTTTTCCTTGAACATTCCCTCCTGCACACACGTCAAATGGGAGCACATGGAGATAACACCTCTATCCAGGACTCTCCTGAGAGCCAGGCCAGCTGACAGAGGACTCCACCTCAAGTGAGTAACAGCAAACTGAGCTGATCATGCTGGGCTGCTGCCTCTGGAGTTTTGAGCAAAGAAAGATGCAGAGCTCTCTCTGGGTCACCACAACCCTCAGCTCCACGTTCTATTGGAGCAGCTTGACAAATGGCACAAGCCAGCACTAAAGATACTTTTAGCACAAAGGCAGGTCAGAACCACAGTGAATTAATTATTCTTGGCACCTAAGCAAGCACTATGAGTCTAAAGTATCAATATATGCTTTAATTTAGCTATTTTCCCTCTCTTACTGCAGGAAAAATGGAGACACAGAGCTATTTAAGTAGTAACACCCTTTTTAAGATGAGCAATATCCAGGCAAAGGGGAAAACAGGATGAGCAACCCCCTGAGCCTCTGGTCTGTTGCAGTAGGCAGAAGAGGAGCAGGGGAAGTAAAGGGCACAGCAGTGGACTGGGACCACAACTTTGCTGCAGGATGCTGGCTCTACCATCATGAATTTCTCACAGGATCCCATGTCACTGCCAACTCAAACATCAAACATAACCCTGGGATAGTGCCCGTCACCTCTTTGTCTGGTTTTCAGCCTTAAAAAAAAAAGAAGTTACAAAACCCACAGAAACAGGACTTCCAGTTGCTAAGAGGAGTGAAAGCTGAGAGTGGAATGTTTTGTTCATCCACACCTACCTGACATGCCCTGCTTGGAGATCTGACGGTCATAGATCTTCTTCTCCAGGGTGTAATCAGAGACCAGCCTGTAGATGTGGCACGGCTTCTTCTGCCCGTAGCGGTACACCCGGCACACGGCCTGGGCGTCGTGGCACGGGTTCCAAGAAGCATCAAACACCACCACTCTGTTTGCTCCAATGAGGTTGACACCCAAACACCCAGCACTGGAAAATTAAGGCAAATTTCAAACTGCTGCTCCAGTCAATTTCTAAAACTTCTAGGCAGGGACAACCATCACAGCCAAGAGTCCATAAAGGGTCTAGGGAAAGTTTCCTCCAGTAAAACTTTAAATCCAAATCTGTTAAGCTGTTGCAGAGGCCTAAGGCAGAAATCCTACATCCCTAGAGAATTCAGAAGCAGATGGCACTATCATACCATGGAGAGCATATTACAAAGGAAGACTAAGAACTGAACTTTAAGAACTGAAAACCCACATGCATCCAGAACATTAGTATGATTCCTCCCCCGTGCCCTTCTGCTCTATCCAACTTACCGTGTGGACAAAAGGAAGAGCCAAACAGAGGCATTGCTGGGATCATTGAACTGGTTAATCAGCCGTTCCCTTTCTGAAGCAGAGGTGCTGCCATCCAGTCCTGAGAAGGGAATGAAATATACACGTGAAAGCTCTGTATGTTTGGAGGATTTCTATCAGAACAAACCCGCTTTCCGAACACTGAGCTTTGAAACTGCTTCCAAACCAAATCAAGTTAGGCACTCCAAGACCTCGACTGGACCATCCTGTACCTGTAATATGCCCAAAAAGGCAGGTGCAATGCAGTCAGCCAGGTTAGGACTTGATCAACTGAAAAATCAAGTAAACATTACTCAAGCTTGTCAAGACCAGGCCTTGGAGTACTAAAACACATCTAGCCCTTTTAAAGCTCCAGGAATCAAAAGAGAGCAAAAATGACTTTGGCTTCAGATGACTCAGAAACTAGACCTGAGCACAGAGTGCTGGTGTAAAGGAGTACAGGGGGTGTCATGTCTCTGTTCCTGGGCAGTAGCTCTCTTCTGGCAAAAATCAGGAACACCATATCCACCACTCTTCTCAGTCCTGGCCTGCAAAGTAGCCACACAAAGCAACAACCCATACCAGAGAAAGATTTAAAGCTGGGGAAGAAGGGAGAAGAATTCACAGCCTTGAGCAAGAGAAAGCATTCCAAAGTGATTCTGGTTTTGGAAGCAAGATCTAGCAAATAGCCAACAGGAAGCAAAATGTAACTTTTGCAACTTTAAAAAAGCAGTAGTGTGTAAGTGAGATGCCAAAGATGCCTAACATCTTCTAAGTAAGATGTCAAAAGAGGATTTGGAAATTACTGCTTAGTTGCTATCCAACTGACATTGTCTTCCAAAACAACTAAGGTAAGAACAGTCTGAAAGAGCTTCATCAGAAAAATGCTTTAGCAGAGTATTTTCACACTCAAGAACAACTAAAAGAAGATAGTGGGCAACTTTCAGGAATTAGACCTTCACACAATCAAACAGTGTCACAAAAAAAGAGAGGAGGACTGGATGCACTCACTGTAGTAGTTGATGTTTCGGACCCAGTTATGAACTCCTCCGTCTGACCCTGGAGGACTTGGCATCGGTCTCTTTGCCAAAAACTCTTCAATGACAGATAAGGTGGACAAGCTCTGGCTGCAAAAACAAGATCTTTGTTCAGGCAAAAGCCTCCCAGCAGCAGAAGTGGAGTATCAGAACCCTTCCCCAACCATGAATGCTGATGGTTGTCAAACCCTGTTTGTGCAGTGCACCCCTCACTAGTAAATGTGACAGCTGCAGAAGTATAAAATCCACATTAAAACAACAAAGGAGAAGAGGGGAACTGCCACCCCATTCATCCTCTGTAAAAAACTCCTAGTACCAGGGGGCTCCAACTACTCCAGTATTTAATGACTGCAGGACCAGTTGGTGATACTCTGCTTACCTGAAGACCAAGATCTTGTCTCCAAGCTTCACACTTTCCTCAATTAGGTGGAAAAGTAACACCATCTTGGGCGAGTTCTCCAGGACTCCTGTCTGGTAATCACACAAGATGTCTTTGGCCTACCGAGAAACAGGAGACTGTTACAGGTGGAGTTGCTCATTCCCTGTTTATTTCAACAACCATGTCTCAAGGTGAGAGAAATACATCATGGCAATAAGGTTATTTATATCCAGTTGTTCGAGGTGACCATGTTACTCCCAACTACTGCTGCTACCTCCCATTCCTAAAGCTCCAAATGACAAACTTCTTCGATGAATGAATGTCCTCTTAACCTCTCATGACTCTTTTATCTCAAGAGCTTTCCTCCATCCTTCTAGATTTACCACCACCTTATTTAGATCAAACTTCACCCTAACACCTTTATTTAGAATAACAAAGTCCAGTCTTTTTAGTCAGATGAGAACAATGACATGAGTGCTGCCTGCACTTCTACCTCACGAGAGTCACAAACACCCCCTAGCACCATGCAGATCTGCTTATCAAGATGCTCTGTGGTAAAGAGAACATAAGAGAAACCCACAACTCAGAAGAGTGTTCTCTTTACTCTGCTCCAGAAAACTGTCCAGTCTTTCAGACTTTCCCAATGAAGAGTTTTCAAGCAATGACACTCACCCACTCGTAAGTTACGACCTGATTTGCTCTTTCCTGAAAAGGGTTGAAGCCAACACTCTGGAGGAACTTGCTATTAGTAGCTTCTCCAACTGGTGATGCCAAAGCATTACTTTCTGTTTTGACTTTAATTCCCTGAGACTGGCAGCGGGAATTAGTGTTTGCTGTGCCAAGGTCATCCACATCCAAATCCTGCTCATTTGCCAGATTCTCCTTTTGCAGAGCTTCATACAACACATCTGGATGGTTCCAGATCTGAAAGGATAAAGAATGGAACTGGTTAGACCTGCACTGGTCAGTCACTTGCCAGTAACTGTGACCTGAAAGCCACCACAGCTATTCAAAGGGAGAACTTACGGCTCTCAGATCTTTAAACACGTTCAATTCTTTCCTTGAGAACAAACAAGGAGGTCACTGTGCACCCACAGAGCACAAAGGTAGAGGAAGATGCCTGTTTGCACTAAGCAGGTAAGGTTATGCATTTCAGGTATCAGCCCAGACTGTCCCAGCTGACAGCAGCAGGTTTCTTGCACAGTTTGAGACAGTCCCTGGCCAACCGCACCTTCACCTCCTCTTTTGACTTACACTTCCCTTTCCCCAACATATTAGAATCTTCCTCTGCATCTTCTGCCAAAACCTACCTTACAACAGACACAGAAAGCTTTGAGTGGGTTCAGCCCCAGCCAGCCACTGTTGCCTGCATCTCGGAAGCGGTTCATGAACTCCGTGTAAAGGGCCCGCTGGATCTTGGACAGACGTACCAGAATGACATGTTCCTCCTTAGAGGGGAGCTGAACCTTCAGCACATTGTGGCCTCGCCTGTGGAGGAAATAAAAAGAGTGAGATAAATACAGGAAAGGGAATTTCCCAATATGATCTCCCTGTGGCTGCCTGTAGGGTAAGATTTTGACTTCTTGCCCACCCAGCTGGAGGGAGAAGGACCTCTAAATTGCATGTTTCTCTAATGCATGACACTTCTGAGATACTCTCCCTGCAGCCAAATACCAATTGTAAACACAATTACAAAGATCTCAAACACTACAATCTTCTAGCACAGGTCATGGAGTTAAGAGGGGATGGAAGTCCTGTTTTCCATGGTAGTTGAAAAACAGAAATAAGATGTAATGTCTGTTTTCAGCTCTGACAATGATTAAGACACTACAGACCAGCATCTTAGAATCCTCATCTGAGGAAAAAATACTGATTTTTTTCCAGAGAGGTAGAGTCACTGTCACTTCTCTTAACACTTTAACAAAACATTTTCAGATGCTTTGATAAGGATGTCACAAAGTGCACATCCAAACTGGCTATTAAGCCATGAAAATAAACCTGAGGTCATTCTAGGGCAGTTAGAGGTATAGCTCCCTGTTATCAGAGACTGTGGTACCAAAGCAAACCAACTTTACAGTGTGGCCAGCAGGGCCAGGGCAGTGAACCTCTCCCCATACTCAGCATTGGTGAGGCCCCACCTTGAATCCTGGATTCAGTGTTGGGCCCCTCACTACAAGACAGTGAGGTGCTGGAGCATGTCCAGATTCAGGCAACAGAGCTGGGGAAGGGTCTGGAGCACAAGTCTGATGAGGAACAGCTGAGGGGGCTCAGCCTGCAGAAAAGGAGGCTTTGGGGGGGACCCCTCTCTCTCTCCACAACTATCTAAAAGCATGTTATATTCAGGTAGGGAACAGTCTCTTCTCCCAGGTAACAGTGACAGAACAAGAGAAATTAACCTCATATTGTGACTGGGAGGTTTAAATCAGATATTAGAAGAAATTTCTTCATGGAAAGGGTGATCAGACATTGGAACAGGCTGTCCAGGGAAGTGGTGGAGTCACCAATCCTGGAAGGATTTAAAAGACTTGTAGGTGTAGCACCTGGGGACAAGCTTTAATGGTGGCTGTGCTGGGTTAATGGCTGGACTCGATGATCTTACAGATCTCTTTCAACCTAAAAGATTCCATGATTCCATACAGCCGCAAGATTTATTTGCACTGCATAAACTCAGCAAACAAGGCGGGTAACTTGTGATGCAGGAGCTGTTTGCAGGGCCTGCACCCCTGCGAAGTCCCTGCACTCACCGCTGCACGAAGCCCTCGAGCAGGCTGTGCAGGACGTGGCTGCGGTAGCGCATCAGCCGCACGTCCTGCGGGGTGCTGTCGATGCACTGCCCGTTCAGGATGGGCCGCTCAAACATGTTGCTGAACTCCTGCCGCGAGCCCAGGAAGTCAGGCCGGACAAAGTCCACCATGCACCAGTACTCGATGAGGTTGTTCTGGAGCGGGTACCCGGTCAGCACCACCCGCCGGCGCGAGCGGATGTTCTTCAGTGCCTGCGAAGTGCTGGCATGGCAGTTCTTTATCCGGTGGCCTTCGTCACAAATAACCACATCTGGGCCAGGGCGAGACAAAGCCTTCTCAATTCCTGAGGACAAGGGACACGGAGTGTTAGTTAGAGATGATAAGACAAAGCTCTGGTTTTATAAGGTCACCAGCTTCAAAAAAGAGCGGCAAAGACCAAAGACCAAAAGGAGTATCCGTGGGTGCAGACAACAAAGCTGATGCAGGAAATAACGTATAACTAGACACTAGTTCTGATTTAGCAAAATGTGGTAATGAGCAAACATGACTGTCCCTTGATTTCTGTTCAACAGCCTGCATTGCATCAAGATGGGTATCTTGCATCAAGGCAGAGTGGCAAATCTCACACTGACAAAGTAGTGTACTGAATTCCACACTTACTTGCAGCTCTTTCAAGAAATTAAAACTCAGACAAAGCTCAACAACCTTCTGCCTCCAAAGACACAATCCTGTCCAGCAAAGTTCAATCATGTCAGTGGTACTAAAAGCAAGTTACAGCTTGTTTCCCTGTGCTGCCACAGCTGACAGCCAGCTGGACAGCAGGGTCACACTCTCCCTCTTGAGGGCTGACTTCCCACCTTTCAGAAGCTCCTGCTGTCGGTCTTCCTCATCCAAGTCAATAATGACAGGGCCAGTTTGTTTCTTTGTTCTCTTCTTCCTGCCAGTGGCAAAGGACTTCTTCAGTGAGAGGAGACGATACATCTCATATCCCATCAGCAGCACACCACCTTCTGTCACCCAGTCATTCACCACCTTTGCACGTGCAGCTGTCGTCCTGCAAAAAAACCAAATAAACCATAAGCTTTACTCCCATCTCAGGTTGAATCACTGGACTGGAGTCTGCTGAGAAGAAATACCCATTCGAGTAATTAAAGCACTTTTCTCACATCAAACCAGATGGAGGTTTACAATGAAATTTCTTTAGGAAACAAACAAATACAGGGGGGAAAAAAGCCTTTTTATGTGCTATGGAGAGCAGGATTGAGAATGACAAATCCTTACAGGAACTGAGGTGTAGAAGTTTGTCATGCACAAAAGCATATCAAACTCAAGAGTTCCCTCTTTATAGAGCTGTTGAATTGGCCTCTGCAAAAACCATTTTCAGAACGAGCTGCCAGTGCACATGGTTGCAATCTTTGAGTTGTTTATTCCCTGCTGTCTCCTTCAATGTCCCCTAGGCTTCTTTCCTTCCAGCCTGCTCAGAACTGGTTCAGATCAAGATGCTGTCTTTGCTCAGGCCACCACAGTCCATCAGATCCTGGCCAACAGTAAATACGTGGCTGAAGCAGCATCAGCAGATTCAAACATATCCCACCCAGAAGGTGAAGACATCAACAGCTAGGTGTATAGACACAGCCAATGAACTGGGAATTCCCCAGGACCTTGCACATGCAAGGAAAATGACCCAGAAAGAAACAGATGTCCCTGAGCCAAGAAAAGCTTTTACTGTCACCTACTTGTGTTCATCATTCAGGATGTGGACTTTGAAGGTGCGGGGCTGGACCTCTTTGGAGTTATAATCAGCAGGAAGGTTTTCAGGTGCTGGGAGCCACATGTTGAACTCTGCTAGCCAGTTTTGGAGCGTATTCACCTGAAAAAGTTAGCCACGGAAGGATTAAAAACCCAATTGAGTCGCTTGGGATTTTTAAGAGCAAAAATGAGATTAGGGAGTGACACCCAGTGTGCCCAGATGGAAGCAGCAGCTCACAGCATGCAAATTCAGGAATACAGGGAATGATAGAGGGGGAAGAGCAGCAAGGATGTGATAGAGCTTGATGAGTGATGGGACACTTAATCAACCTTCTCTATGCAAAGAAAGCAGCAGTGTAAGGAAGCCCCTCAGCCAGCCCTTCAAGTGGCCACTTACAGGTACAATGGCAAGAACAGTCTTTGCCTCCGTGTGCCGGAAAAGTACATCCAAGAAAGAGATGACCTGTATGGTCTTGCCCAGGCCCATGCTATGTGCTAAAATACACCCAAACCCACTGCTGGTTTTAAATCTCTCCAAGGACTCGACCAAGTTGTCATAAAGGAATCGGATCCCACCAATCTAGGTAGAAAAGTAGAAAAAGTGTTAGAATGGTGGTAGACAAAAGAAACCCCAGGTGGGTAAGTATTTACAGAGTGGCTTAAGTATGTAAAGACTGTGAAAACGTAAAGGGGATGTTTCAAGTTCACTAAAGTACTCTAATCTAGGGAAGGCTCAGAAACTCAGTATTTTTAGATGCTCATAGAATTTCTTGAGAATATATCAACAGATCAAAATTAATTTGTAGCCAGAGGATCTGAACTAGGATTGATTAGTTTGTTTACAAATTTCATTTTATTTTTTAAAAGTTCATACAAATATACAAAGGTCTGATAATAACAACAGCTGAAGTTATACAGAGCCTGGTCCTTCCTCTAATTCAGTTTTATCATTTGACTGTCCACAACAGTCACCACCATAACCAGACTGGTCACAGGGCTCACCAAAGAAGTTCTGCTGAGATTCCCAGGCAGGCTTGCCCAAATTCATTGCATTTTCAAGGCTAACAAAACCTACCTGATGAGGTTTTACTGCATGTGCAAGCTGGGGAGCCAGGAAAATGTCCTCCTCATTTGGTGGATGATTGATGTTGACGATGACTTGCCCCAGAGCATCTGACTGATTTAAGGCATCATTCACATGAGAGCCACTGCTCTCTTCACTGCCATCCTCCTCCCCCTCATTGCCAGAGTCACTGCTGTCCACAATTTGGAGGGCATCATCCTCTCCTGAGCTCAGCTCAATCACTTCTGTAAAGAAGCCAAAACAGGAGAGAATAAGGACAAAGTTAACTTGACATCAGGGTTTATCATGAGTGGAAAAAAACCTATCAGGAAATAACCTACCAGGAAATAAGGCTACTCCCAGCTTTTGCAATTCTACCCTGGCCTAAGGATGTATCCTGAACAAGCAGGCATGATTCAGGCACACACCAGGCCCCTCTGACCAGCATATGAAAGCTTCAGCTTCCCTGTTTTCCAAATGTTTCAGGGAACATTAACTTGGGCTAATCCAAAGAGAACATGAGACAGTTTCTAGGAGTGTTTTACATTCTCTTCCATATGTTTTCTTAATTCCCAACCCCAGATATGAATTTTACCTACTGATGCAATGCCTAAGGATCACCAAGGAGTCTGGTTGAATCCATTTGGGACAAGGGACACAAAAACCACTTCCAGCTGCAGATCTGAATACTTAGATGCTCCTTTTACATGCAGCAAAAGGTGCCACAGCTCCTGTAAGCATTCTTCAGCAATGCACTGAGCAAAGTTAAGTGCATTTATAAAGCAGAAATAAACATAAGTTCACAGGAGGGCCTGACAGGCCATTTTATAAATGTCATTTTAGGACACACAGGCCAGAACTGCCCATATAATTGGAAACCAATAGGCCTACAAAAATCTGAAGTGATTCACCACTGGAGCATCTGACCAGATGAAAACAGACTTGTGGCTGAATAAACAGCATATTGTGAGAAGAGCAGGCTGAGGCAATTGGTCACTTACCATCTTTAATGCTATTTTTTCCTTTAGTATCATCTTCACTGCCACTGCTGGTACTGTCGAGGCAGATCACTTCCTCAGCCAGGACCTGAGGGGGGAGCTGGGTTGCCTCTGCTGTTCTGAAAACGATGTCCTCTACAAACATAAATCACAAACAATAAGTAATTCATAATAATGGGGAAGGAGACAAAACTGTTCAGAAACCAGACAATATTTCCTTCCACTTTAGCTCAAATAACTTAGTCCTGGAATTTTCCATAACAGACTCTCACTGTCTACAATCCTGCTATGACTCAGCTTCCTGGGTCACACTCTCCTGCATTCTCAATATGCTGAAACAATAGCCCATTGCTGATGGCACCCTCTGTTTCATGCCCTGACTGGGGCACATTGACCATGCAACATGCTAAAGCCCTTTGTTCCTCTTTTTTCTGGTCTCAGTAAAAGCTGTGTTTCATCCAGCAGAGAAAGGACCAATAACAAAGGGATGATAACTGCCCTTTTTTAGTAGGGACACTGTAATAATTACATCCCACATATCATAAACAACTTTTGCTGATCAAGAGCATTTGTTTGTATGTTTTTAGTGCTGCCATGTGGGGGAGAGGCTAATGGGGCCAAACAGCACCACTGCAGTGACACAGCAAGCAACGACATTCTTCTGGGGCTGAACCTACTCTGCATAAGCTGAATTGTTTCAAACAGCTCTTAATCCTTCTCCCACATGTAAAAGTGTTTTTAACACTTGCACATAAGGGAGAATATATACTTCCTCAAGAGGCAAGGCCAACTCAAGAATTCCTTACCCTTGTCCAACATCCAGCTGCACTTCTCTGCCCTTTACACCTTTTGAAGCTGTGCTATAAACTAAATCACCAAAATGATCCAGATTGGGAAACAATGCAAGGTGGCATATTCACCCAAAGATATGAGTGATGCTTAACCATTTATACTGCCTGCAACTCACTGCTTGTTGGAACATGCAAGGAAGGCCAAGGTTACATCGCCAACATATGTGCACCCAGCCTATTGTTCCACTATCTCCAGTACCAGACACATGCATTACCAGACCATTCCCAGGACAAACAGGATCTGGCATTTCTGCCAAGCCTGTTGATTTAAGCTCCCGTACCAGCTGGAAAGACAAGAGACCTCTGTTTCAGCATCCCCCTACACACACTTAATATGTGTCAAAATATCTTCAACAAACATTACCTGGCTCCTTTCACCAAGCAGCCACTGTATCTTGATACCAAACAAGTACAGAAGTGGAACTGCCTACACCGAACCTACAAGTGGTCTATAACTGCTGTTCCAAGAGTTTACACTTGAAAGTCCAAGCACAGCGTAGAATCACAGAATGTTTGGGGTTGGAAGGACCCTTCAAAGATCATCTAGTCCAACCTCTCTACACTGAGCAGGGACACCTTCAGCTATGTCTGGTTGCTCAAAGCCCAATCCATCCTGACCTTGAATGCTCCCAGCATTGGGGCATTTACCATATCTCTGCACAACCTGTGCCAGTGTTTCACCACCCTCATTGTAAAGCATTTCTTCCTTGTATCTAGCCTGAATCTACCTTCCTTTAGGTCAAACCATTACCCCTTGTCCTCTCATGGACAAGCATGGCACTACCTTCTTTATTCAGCATCTATCCTTAAAACTCTTGCTTTGGCTGGCATCTCCCAGTGCTTACCAGGAAGAAACTCCAGGGGAACTGTTGGGATAGAGGCTGGATAATCCTTCCGCTGCTGCTCAAGCCGTTTCCTTCTCTCCAGCTCTTCCTGCTGGGCTGCCTTTGTCACGGCTTCCAGTTGGTCCTCACGCAACAGCTTTCTGAACACAGGAGCAAACGTGATTTGGTTACACTCCATTTCTTCCAAAAATGTGAACAGCTCCACAGCTGCTGCAAAGATGACTGACAAGCTTCAGGTATTCTGTCAGCCATGTAGAGTAGGAATCAGCCTCCAAAAGATAGGGGCAAATTCTACAGCTATTTCAACACTGTGCTTTCCAGCCACAGGTAACACTACTATCACTCAAGGAAAAGTTTGGCAGAAGCAAAGTAATGAAAGGAGAAAACTCACAAGTGGGTAAGCACATACTTAAACTAGGTTACCAGAGACTAGTTCTTCTGCTTGAAATGATTTTTTATTGATATGTAGTTTATAAACACAAAATGCACTAAGTCATGCAAAGAAGATATATAGGAAGAAAATGCATCAATTCCCCCACAAAAAATCATCACCCTGATTCTCTTCTGACAGCATTTTCAGGAGCTAGGATCTCAAATGGTTTTAACAATTGTTTCAAGGCATTCTCTCAAAGCACTTTCCCTGTACAGGGAATTTTATTAATTTCCGGAAGTTGCTTTTCCTCTGCTTCAGTGTTGCATGTCCAGTCCTGGAAATGAACGTGCTTTTGCCAGAGGAGAGGTGCAGTACAAACAGTAGGAAGATCTAGCTCCCTCAAACTAGCCTTTAAACCTATCCAGCCCCACACTTCAAGGACATCTCCTTCATCCTAATGTAGGCTCATTTTCCAAGGCCTATTCAAAGCTTATTCCTTCAGCTTTAAGAAAATCAATCTGCACAAGCTTAAATAGGAACCAAAGACCACCAGCAAAGGGCACGGGAGCCACTTGCTGCCACAGGAGTTCCTGCTCCATTAGTTCCCCTCTGAGCTTATGAAATTCCCCTGAGCAAAATTTCCTAGTGATTTACCACCTCACAACCTGTCCCAGAATATGTGGTGAATTACACAATCAACCAATTACTGCTTTATAAAATCCAGGTGAAACTGACCTCCAACATTTCAGTTGCTAGTCGTAGCATCAGCATTCCTGTCAACAAGTACCCAGACTGTACAGGAAAGAACTGTATTTTAGGCTGCTTGCAACAGGATTCACCTCAGTAAATATTTGAAACTGGTATTTACTTATCGGTGGTACTGTTTTTCAATTACATCTCTCAAAAGACAAGCAGCAATTACTCAATTTTTGCAATACATTCCATAACCAAATATTCACTCTTCTGAAATACCAAACAAGTCTGCACCCACATGCAGCACTCTAGTCTGAGATCACTTTACTCCCACTGGTGAAATCCTAAGGTTTTGGAAAAGAAAAACCATCTGGTTTGCCAGCAGTGGCCCAATGTAGCTCAGAAGCAAAGTGCAGAGATTCTGTTTTCACCGCCATATGTGACCCGAGCTCTTTCTGTCCTGCTGCTGCTGCTTACCTTATGTTCCTCCGCATGTGAGACGGTTTCTGAGCCCTCTTCTTTTTGGTGTCCTCAGAGGCCAGGCTCTTGTGCTGGTTCTGCAAGAGTTGCTCTGCCCGCTCGCTCTGAGATGAGGTAGTTGAAGTCGAGCGCTGCCATTCTCCATCCTCCGCGTGCTCCGCATGGTCACCGCTGAGCGCGGCTTCCGGGGCTTGGTCTGCAAGGGCAAGGACACGGCATGGAACAGCTGTGCCAGGCTGGCAGCTGAGCTGGCTTCTCCATCAGCACTCAGCAGCATTCGGGTGCTCTACTAGCTCTACTACAAGCACTACTCGCACTCATTTGCAAGCAGGCCACTCTGAGGGTCAAAACTGGGGTCCCTTCTGACAGTCAGAGAGTTAAAAAGTTTTACAGTGAAGGTTTTGTCCCTAGTGAAAGCCAAGACTAACACCTCTCAACACAGACCAAAAGTGTCCTGACAAGAAAACAAGGCAAAATTATTTAGGTCCATGTGGAGCACTTGCTATCCCAAGAGTCTGTATTACTATGAGGGACTGATAAGCTCTGATTAAAACAAGGAACTTGGGTATCTTTTTCCTTTGTTTCACATCATTCAAGTAGGCAGACATTTCTATCTATATGACACCTGTGTAACCATCTCCCAAGTCAAAAGAACACAATATGTAAAATGTTATCTGTTTCAAACACTGGATCATGGCTCAGCAGGCAGCTCAGTGGTTTTAGCACCAGATTTCACTCTCATGGCTTAAATGGTAATTGCCACCAAGCTTTTTGTCAAACAAAACGTAAGTGGCAATACTCTTTCTACATTATACATCACATGCATTCCTTTTTCTCTTCATTCTCCTATTTTCAGACTTTCATTTGTGCCTGATTTCACTCTTAAAACACAATGTGAAATGACACCTTGTTCTATGTGACACTTGGCTCTTCAACAGGCTGCCAGTGACCAAGCTAATGCTTGCAAGCAAAAAAAGGAAGTGTTTCTGTTCAAAAGCTTCCCTTGAAGCAAACTGTTTCTGACAAGCGTTGTAATAACTTCTTTGAAGCATCTTGTCCCCTTGTGTCAGGCAAAGAGATACCCTGAACTTCATCTTGTAATCAGCTTTCTTGCTTACACTGTGTATCTGAGCTAATGACTGAACTGAAATGACACTTAGACAGAACTTTGAAGGAAAGAAGACATCAGTGCAGAGGAATGTGGCAGATGAAGTAATACAGAACCAACAAGCATCACATTGTGACTCTGAGGGATCTGGAGACAGAGAGCATTCCTTCTCAAAATGCTGGGAGCTTAAATGAAGGATGCTTCAGTACAGCATATTGCACCTACAGCTGTCATGTTGACATGCCCATTAAATTAACCTTATCTCCAGTACCACATCTTAAAAATGAGACGACAAGAAGTAGACTCACACCTTGTTCAAAAGCACCAACTTTGTAAACTTCCTCTCCAGACATCTCACCAGACCCACCCCAGCATTTGCTTCCAGTCTGTCAGAACACATTTAGGACTTCAGAGCTCAGCCCACCATGGACCAGTACCAGCAAAGCAGCTCAAACATTTTTGTGAATATCTGTCTCTGCAAGCCCTACACATACTGGGAAACCAGGTATCCACAGCTTACAGGACGGAACAGTTCTCATGATGAATGCAAGGAGAGTTATGCATATGAAGATAAAGGCAAAGGGGTTCACTGCTACAAGCACAGCAGTTCTCCTACCATAGCCAATGTCTTGGAGACCTGTACTCCCACCATGCTTCTTTAGACTTACATGCTCAGATATCAAGCACCAGCTCACTTGCAGACAGACAACTGTGCTGGGAATAAACCCAGTTTTGCAGGCTTCCCAGACAACAACTCTGCTATTTGAGCTACAGACACGTTTTAGTCACATTACCTGCAATTCTTCAGCACTGTTTCCTTCCCCCCATCCCTCTTGACTCCTGGTTATATAACTAGATCAAAAGATTGGATGAAATAGGGCAAAGGGAAGCAGGGAGGCTGCACACGTGATCACATGCTCCGGGATGAGTCATTAAACCGGAGACAAACACTGCCATGGTTACACTGCTGCCATCTCACCCTGGGCCCGGAGGACCTTGACAAGGCACCAGAGAGCACAAAGCCATGTTTGTTTGGAAGAGGAAGCACTTCCCTCCCCACACTCCGGCAATTGCCCATGGCACCTCCTCCAGCAGCCACCCTGCCACCTGCACTGTGCCAGACAAGGGTATCTTCAGGATAAGGGTGATAATAGCAAGACCTAAACGCTCAGGAGCCCAAATTATTATGGCTCCTCTATGTTTTCAGATGTGTTGTGCAACCCCTATGCAGACTCGTTCCATTTCTGTATTTTAACTTTTCTTTCCTCTTAATGATATGTAATACGAACTCTGGTAAAGCCTACACACAGCTGGATCAGATAGGGTTTTTTAAATATAATTTTCATCTGACCAGGAGCCTGAAGCCCAAAATTGGATGATAAATTTGGTCCTGCACTGAGTACAAGCCCTTATCTGCCACAGCCATGTCTGCTCAGGCTGGTGTTTGTCCTGCCAATACAAGTTCTGAGGTGAGGAACACAATCTGTGCCTCAGCCCACATTCCTGACACATATGCATCAAGAGAGCTCTTCCACGTTAGTGACAGCTCCACACATCTCACTGATTCAGCTGCAGTGGGATTCAGGGGACAGCCGGCTTCCCAAAGGCTGCTCCTATCCTTGCCACCACCATGCATAATGCTTTTCACAAAGTTTAACTAACACAAGGATAAAATCACAACCTTGCAACAGCTCCCACCACACCTGTGGTATGAGCTGGCAGTTATGAGCAGGAATTGTTTTGCTGCTGCTTTGTATTAAACTCCTGATTATGTGCACTAAACCTAACCCAGCCTAAACCTAACCCAGATGAAAAGTGCAGCTCCCTGCTGCAGTCTTGTAGCTGCTCTCCAATACGGTGAGCTCCAAGCTGTGTAAATGGGACCCACACTGGGACAGAAACACATTAAGAAACAATAACTACACACACAAACACCTATTTTGTATAAGAACAGGTCAAATCCTTGGTTTGGAGGGAGTGTGGGAACAGCCTCGTTTGAACAGGTCCCATCAGGTAATCAATGGAATAATCCTGCCCCAGTTTTGCCAGACCTACATCTACAACAGAAACGCAATTATGGTTTTGTAACAGGAGCTCAACACACTACTCTGACATGGTTATACAAGTAGTGTTTTACACAACACAAAAATTCATCAGCCACGTTTGCATGTTGACAACTGTCTGATCATGCTGGAGCTGCTGTGCACTCTAGGAAGACCTGGGTATTTATCCACATTGCCTTGAGAAGAGCATTGCCACCAGTCTGAGGGTGACAACCCAGCACAGCCCTGCACAGTAAGATGAACCACATCAGAAAAAGAAGGCTCAAGTCTTCCCAGCAGAAGACAGCCATGGATCAGGTGTGGTTTTTGGCAAGGGTGTAAACCCATCCCATGGTAACACACTGTGGGCATCAAGAATCACCTGGCTGACACCAGAACCTCTATGCCATGTTTTGCACTGTCCTCACCAGATTTACAAAGAGGATCTCCCAAGGGAAGTGGTGCTAGCGTCAATGCAGCTGCTCCTTCAGGTGGGTTAGAGCTCTCAGTCTGAGAAATCCCCAAACAGTTCCCAGTGGTTATGGACACCTGCTCATACCCAGGCACTCTATCCTGCAAGGTACCCTGAATGCCAAGAGGGGCGTTACTATCCTTTCTCATGCACTTCAGGGGTGTGCCATGTGCCTGCATTCTCAAAACCCAACAGACCTGGTTACAGCATGGCTCTGGTTTGTGCTGCAGGCCAGAGGTTACCAGTTTTCTTTGCTCAATAAGCACCAGCAAGCACCACCCCCAGATGTACATACAAATAGGGGGAGGTGTTTGGTTTCTCCCCCGACACTTGCATGTCACAGTTTAGAAGTCTCTGTAAGAAAGAGAGTCGTGACTGCTGTGTGTAATGCTCCTTCAGATGCTCCCTATGCAGTGTGACTGCCAGAGCTGCCCTTAACACTGCACACAGCTGTGACTCATGATGTGTAACACAGCAAAAGATTTGTCCCGCAGTCAGCCACCTCCTATTGCAGCCAAGCTCACCTCATCACCTCCTTCTCAAACTTCTGTTACACAGCACAGGATTCAGCCTGGAGAATATTCTCTAGATCAATTCAGCAGTGAATTGCTCTTGACACAGCATGCTCTGCAAAACGGCTCAGGCTGCTGCAAAGTGTCATGAAAGCAGCAGGTTGTTTTGAGGTGTGACATTTGTGTAACTAACACTGTCTTCTGACACCAAGGTAAGTGAAAAACTGTTACAGCCAATTTCCCTGCTCCAAGGCAGATCTCAGTAAGTCCAAGTGTATGTGCATCCACAGTTTGGCTCTAGCAACAGTCAGCACTCTTAGGAGTACAGAAATTCACATTCAGAAGATCTGAGGGTCTCCTACCTGAGGTTGCTGCACAAGGAGATCCAAGAGACCCCTCAGAAGACAAACCACTATGTCAGTTGGTGACTTCCTTGCCTGCTCAGTTACTAGCCAGCTAACAGGGCTAGCTAGAGGTATGTCTACCCCCTCCTGGGAGACCAGTTTCATTGCCAGGGTAAAACTCCACTGACTCCAGGAAAGACATAGCACTGAAAACCAGACACTTGTTTATTTCTAAAATCATTTCACTATGGAAACTCAGGATACCAAATAGGACGATTTTGCTGAGTCTTTGGGCATTATTTCCTACCCCAAGGACAGGGATGTGCATGCATGGTGAGGAAGGTAGCTGCATGCAGAGCAGCAAGCAGTTAATTCTTACTTTGGGAGCTTTCTTTTGTCCTGCACAAAGAACAAAGAGCAGTTAAATATTATTGCAGGCCTTCTGGGAACTTCTATGCAGTTTGTGGGCAAAAGCCTGTCAAGGACTAGCTAATACTAGCTAGTGCTACTACAGCCAGTACTGAGCTGTCAAAGCAGGAATGGGAGGAGCACTGAGGGATGGCACAAGAAAGTCTAATTGCACAGCTCCAGCTGCAGCTCAGTCTCTGACACACTGAACTACAACTGGAGAGCCAAAGGCTGGAGGAGCAACTCCGCAGAGCAAGCCTTACTGCAAAGGCTCTGACACCTGGAAGATGCTCTGTGGGGTTATGTGATATTTCTCCAATGTGCTGGGAGCTGGAGTGGTGGGTAGGTGATGCCAGAGTGCAACTGTACCTGTTTGCAAAGAACAGTGGTTCTCTAACTGCAGCACAGCAATCAACTTGGAGGCTGGCAACAGCCAGAGTCCTCTGGCTCATCTTGTACTCACTCAGCCGTGCAATATAAATGAAATATTTTCAAAATATTCTTTGTATGCAACCAGCATGGCTGTTGCATGGATGCCATACAAGAAGGGAGAAGTGGCGTGTGCACAGAGCACCTCTCACAGAGATGGCATTGTGTGAAAACACTTGAGCACCGCAAGGCTGGGCGGGAGGCAGGAAATTCCTTGTGAAACCCCTCAAGTACAGTGTAGGTGAAAGTAAGGGAAAAGTTCCGACTCCCTTCCTCCAGGCTTTACCTGTTGCAACACCCAGGAAAGGCACAAAGACGGCACACGTCAACACCTGGTTGCTTTCACCCAGAGCACTGGGAAAGCCACCTCGGAGGGGGTTGGAGCGGGACAGAGCAGGACGCAGCCCCTCCAGGAACCCGGGGCTCTCCGCGGCAGCCGCTGACAGGGCAGCTAATTAGCAACAAGACTTTGTTCTCCTTAGAAAATAATCGGGCTCAGTCTTTAACGGCAGGACGCCCCTCCCAGCCACCAGCGCTTAACAAAGCCCTAATTATGTAAGTATTATATAACCCGGCACACCTGCCCCCCCGCGCCGGCCGCGCTGCCCCCGGCAGGGCGCACCCCGCGCCCGGCCGCCCCCCGGCCCTTCTCCGCTCTCCAGCAGCTGCCACTGCTGCCAGCACGACAGCCGGCACCGGCCCTTCGTCCGCTTCGTCGGAGCTGTGGGAGCTCCCGGGACAGGCACTGCGCCCTGGCCACGCCGGGAGCCGCGGGCAGCGGGACCGGCAGGCGCAGCCCCGGCCAGGCTGCCCCGCCCGGCTCCGGCGGAACGGCGCTCGCTGACCGCAGCACGGACCGGCTGCCGGCACGGCTCTCGCCCCAGCTCTGCTGCCGGCTGCGATGGCTGCTGTCCTGCTGAGTCACAGCCACGGCACTGCCAGGCACAAAGGCGTCTTTCGGGCTCAGCCTGCTCCCAGGGGAACCTTCCCTCACCTGTCAAAAAGCACGTACATCTTCATTGCCGCTGCTGATTTATCTAGGAGTTAACCACCCCAGGTCTGTCGTTCATACCTGTCACTGTAACCAGACACAGAGTCTGTCATGTTGATATAACAAAGAGCGCTGCTTGAAGTCTGAGTAACGTGTTTTTCATTTCTCTAAGTATCAGTAAAGTGATCACTCACTGTGGGTTCAAGACACCTACATGAAATCTGCAGATTTCTGGTGAGGGATGGCAGGCTGCCTCTGTCCCCAGCACAGGACCAGAGGATGGAGGGAAGGGATGAGCTCTAAAGAAAAAGCCACCGGCACTGACTCTGTGGGCCAGAGCATGAAGAGGGAGCCAGACCATGAGCACGTACAAGTCAAACCCATCTCCAGTCTCCTTTGGCAAGAAGTAAGCCCAAATCAATGGAAAACTTTAAAAGATAAATTAGAAGGCAGCGCTGCCCTTCTTTTTTCCTTCAGACAACTTTCAGCATATCAGTTGCTGATGAGGTTATGCTGCAGAATAAAGCTCCTTTCCTGGCCTGAAGGAATCCTTCAGGAACAAAAGGCAGCAGAATTGAAGGGCAGAAGTGAGGAATATACCACCCAGAAACTGAAGGGAAAGGAAGCGGCCACGAAGTGCTGAGAGGCAAACTGGAATATCAAAGAGCCAACTTTGGTGACAGGCGATATATCTCCTAACCCTGGGATTATGAAAGCAGAACCAGGCCCCAAATACCCAAGAGATCTTGTTCTGGCTGGGCCTCAATGCTGCGGACGCTGAGACCCGGGTTACATAAACACCAAAGAGCACTTATATAACTGTTGTATGACACAGGCTTGCAGCCACTGGCACCCCATTGCCACCAGAGTGGGGCAGGTACCTGCTCTGGCACCCAGCCCCTCCAGGACCTCCTCCCATCCCTGCACAAGCCCCCGGATGCAGCCCAGGTGAGGTGCCCATCAGGTTGTCCTGCACAAGCCCCCGGATGCAGCCCAGGTGAGGTGCCCATCAGGTTGTCCTCCTTTTGGCAGGCACCACTTGGTTACTCTGGAACACTGGACAATCCTGTATCCATTTCCAGCACCAATATACTCAAAAGAGGGTTGTGAAATTTCATATCAACCACTTTCATAGCGGTTTGAGACAGCAACACCTGGTTGCTACTACTTGCCATCCCTCTTCTAGATCTGTAATCAAAACTACTTTTCCCGATCAAAGTCCTCAAACCTAAAACTGTTCCCTCCTGCCATGCCCCCTCTCCTGCACACACACTGTAGGCATTAGTGAAGACAGGGCAACAAGGACAGGGAAGGCACCCACTAAGGCAGCAAGGGAAGCAGGGATCAGTCCCATTTGTCCTTTAGCCAGGGGTGTACGAGAGCAATGAGTTACATAAAGCTACTGCTCTGGAGTCAGGAAGTGTTTCAGGCTGAGTGCTGGGAAGTTTTCAACAAGCTGTGCGCAGGAGGGAACTGAAACCTCCCCTTTCTGGTTATCCCAGTTAACTAGTAACCCAGAATAGAGTTTTGTCAGCCAGATTAGGAAAATTACCATGGGGATCTAAACCACAAGTAACCGGATTTAACCTTATTTGTTTTCACAACAGTTCAAAGCTTTTTTAAAAAAAGAGAAATATGATCTAGTCTACTGAGGTGGCTAAATATTGATTTAGGTAACAAAGATAAACTTCCCCTTTCCAGCTTCAGAAAATAGATGTATATGGGGGCTTGATACATTCCAAGCAACAGTGAATCCAGCTGGCTGCTACCATGACTCTTCTAGGGATAAATTTCAGGGACTAAGAAAAGAGGACGAGTAGGGGAACAAGCATTCTGCATTATGCAATGATTACATAAGCATTAATTTACACTAGGTAGCTGGGAGTTGTAGCTTTATATCAGCATACCCTCAGAGCAATGAGAAACAATAAAGAAGGGATTATTGCTGCCACACATTTCCAAGGCCACCAAAATGGCAAACAAACAACAAGCACCAGTGGAACTTTAACCTCTGCCTCAAGCTCGCACCATAGCTTTGCTCAGGACCTGCTAACAAGGACAGGGAGAAGACAGGTGACACTCACTCCTAATTTAAAAGAGCAGCACAGGAAATAATCCCAGCATCTGAGTCCTCCTTTGTTGTTGCTCCTGATGGCAGTGGTATAAGAGAGGAGTGAATTCACAATTATAGTAGTGTCATGTTTACCCTAGTCATTGTCAAAGGAGTTCACAGGCATGATGAGCTTCTGACAGTAACCTGTGAAACACCCTCCTGGCCATCTCGCAGAGGAGGAAACTAAATCAAAGCAATCGGGTGGGCATCAGTGCTGAGTAACTCAAGTTATTGGCTCCCTGTCCTATGCTCTAACCAACAATTCTCTTTCTTCTCCTTAAATATAATTTCCTACTTGAAAAAAACAAAACACAGTTGTGGATTTTTTTTAGAACTGTAACAAAGCACAGAACTTCAGCTACATTCCCTTTTTCTGCCTCAGTCTCTAAAGTAATTTCAGAGGAATTTTTAAGGACTCTGTTTAATGAGGGAGGCATCACTTGGGAGAAAAATCCAAATTGTTGAGTTTGAGCCTGTGTGCCACAGCATTCCACTGGCACTTCTCCCATCAACTGCAGCCAGAAAAGTGACCGAGAGCACTGGAGAAAGTTAATAAGACCAGGATGAAACCCCATCGCTGAAAGAACAATCTGTTTCTAGTTTTCCTTTCCAAAATATTGGTGCTGGTAAAGGAGTTTGACAAGAGGCTGCAAAGTTGTTTGAGGCACTCAGACTCACACAAATTGAGGTCACAGTGTCACGAGGACACCCCCACCCAAAATACCCAACACCCTAAAAGCTAAGCACGCTACAGCCTGGAAAACAGACAGGCACCTCTTCCTTCGTAAGGTTGCTAAAATGACAATTACCTCTATGGTCAAAAAAGAAAAATATGTGTTTATCAGGAGGAAACAGGGATCTTTACATAAAAGACATTTTTCTTGCAACAGAGGGATAGATAGTGTGCTGCAAAAAACCTTGATTTACTAGCTGGTGGGTGCTACCATAAAATAATTAAAATCTGCTCTAACTTTCCAGAAACATTTTTAAAACAACAAAAAGGTATCACAGCACTGCATATACAGGTGCTTGCTACTTTGAAGACCCCAAAGAAGTGTTCAGGCACCTGGAGTGAGGAAAAGCCATATAAACCAGAGAGGAAAAGAAATGTTGCTGAGTGGTTGAAGCACAAAACCAGGGAAGAACACGATGTGTAAGTTCTGCACAGACTCACTCGGTGACCTTGCACAGTTTATCATCTCTCTTGGGACAGGAAGGTTGTGCAGGACTGGATCCACCAGCCAAAACAGGACCTCATTAGATCAGTTATAAAAGCTTCCTCAAAGAGAGACAATTTCCTACTGCTAGAGACTTTGGTAGAGACTGTGACAAACCTTGCCCCAGACTTTACAACTTGACGAGTACAAAGAAGAGTTAATTTGCACTTTTGCTTTCTTACTTTTGTACAAATACCTTTTCACCCAAAATTTTTGAAAGGCCTCCAACCTTGTATTCTCCCTCCATCTATGACCTACAGTCTCATATCCAAAAGCATCTTTCCCTCCCTGTCTTCTCTTTTTACACCTATTATCTAGACTAAGTTACATAAGCCACTTGTATCATCACCCAGATTCCTCATTTATCCAAACTCATTTTCTATTGTAATTCCTTTTTCTCTCAGTTCACACTCTCTCAGAATTAGCTTCTTTATCCTGCCACCACAACCAGAGAAATAAGATGGATTTTTTTTTCTAGAATCCCCCTTCCCACTAACGGGTAGCAAAAACTGCATGGCTTATTTCTGTAAAAACTCCTCATATCAACCACACTGCACTTCTGTAATAAACCAGGAGTCCAGAGCTGGAACTCCTAGGGACCTTTTCCAATCAGTCTGTTAGGTTCATAGCATGACTTTGGAGGTATATGCCACATGAACAATGTGCAAGAAGCTTGGCATCACAAAGTACCTCATCTCAAAGAAAGTTGTTAAATTAAAAATTTTGCAAGTTCTTCAAATCTGAACAAAGTTTTTTCTTCAACACACAACATCCTCCCACCAGCAAACAAATTAAGTGGCAGCTATCCCCAAACTGTAAACTCCTGTAAAGATTTCACCAGCATCTTCCATTTGATAGGGGGGAAAACAGCCAAATAGCTTTTAGTCTTTTAGGCACTAATTAGGGGATCTGGAGCAAGCACCAACAGCCCTGCCTGGTGCCCAGATTGTTGCCCGGTCAGCAAGTCACCAAATATTTCGCTGACAAAAGAAACTCTTGAAACTCTTATCAAGTAGGATGTTACAGGGAAAGCACACACACAAAGTTGAAGGGGGTGGGGGAGAGAACAGTTGATATAAAATGATACTGCTATTAACAACTGCCTCCTCTCTTGGAAAGAAATAACTTTCACAGCATTGCAACACAACAGCAGCAGAAACAATAACAGCCAGACGCAGAATGTCACATCACCAAAGACTTCTGAATTAAAGGCATAAAGGAAAAGTGAGCTTCCTTCCCATGTCCCCTCCATCAGGCCAACAGGCACTGCAAGACTCTGAAATATCAACATTAAAACTTGAGAACTACAGAAGAGCCTTGGTTCCTGATGCCTTTTACAGGCCACTGAGTGGGGTGCTCCAGCCCAGGGGTGGGAAAATGAATGACCTGTAACAGGAAAGCAAGAGGGAAAAGAAAACAAGGGAGAAAAAGAAAGAAAAATCAGCCCACAAAATCCCCCACCTGTGTCCTACCTGGAAACTGCTGAGACTCATCCAAGAGTAGCATGCTGCTCAGTGCACCGAGGCAAGCTCTTTGCCTTCACACTTGTTCAATGTGGCCACACGCTCTCAGCTCTTCTGCTATTCTTGTCTCAGGGTCTTCAGGACAAAAGTTTCCAGTCACTCCTGACAACTCCTTATCTCTGCCCACAGCCCAGTGAGTACTAAATCCACTCTCACTGGTTGTTCAGTTTGAAGGCGGGAAAAGACTCCTGATAAAGCAGTCCAGTGCACAGGCAGGGAAACCTGCACTCAAAGTTTCTGAAAATAACTTTGGTAAATAGCTCCTAGTGCTTGAATCCACCCAGCTGGTGTGACGAGAAGCAGTACGTATATATATCCTCCCTGCACCCAGCCGAGACGGACCAGGGTCACTGTTATATAACTAGTTAAATATGCCTCGTGTTCAGCCTAAATAAAATTGTCACTATCTCCTCCCCTGCTTGAAGAGTCAAACAACAGAGCCCTGCCCGAGGTAGCTGCTGCTCCACTGGGGACGGATGCCTGGAGCTGTGCTGCCGGGACACACTCCCGATCAGCGGGAGCAACCTCAGCTATGCCTGGGAAAAGAGTTTTAGAAGAGAGAAGAGGAGCGGGGAGGCTGAGTGGGTGTGTATGGGGGAGGTCTCTCCTCTGGAGCAGCACGCCGTACGGATCAGATCCCATTCACTCAGCCTGTGATCCAGTTCAACTAGTGGCAGAGACCAAGACGGAGAATAAAATAAAAATCCTTACATAACCGTTCAGGCTCCGCTGGGGCCCCATGCAAGGGGAATCCCAACAGACAACAGGACGTTCAGAGCAGGGGGCACGCGGGACCGCGACTCCGCTTCCGAGTTTCAGAGCACGTAAGGAAAAGTGGGTGGGAAGGAGATGCAAAAGAGAGTACAGCCTTTCTGGCTTTGAAAACAACTGTGATTTTATGAGCTATTTGCACGATGCCTGCTAATTTGCAAGAAACCTGGACAACGGAGACTGAAACTTGAGCAATTTGATGGAGCCGGTAACCTGTTTGCACAGTAACAGGTGAAAGAGCATCCTGTTCACTCGGTTAAATCAGCAGCTTGTAGACCACAGCAAGTTTCTCAGTTTTCAGGAAAGAACTTGTCAGAATTTGTGGAGTGGGAGATTACTTTAAGTGAGCCTTTGTCCCAGTCATTCACCGGCACCAGGACAGGCACAAGAGAGTATAAAGAAGTACAGAGTAAGTCCTTTAAAGCTGTGGTTGAACTCCTAAAGGCTATCCATTCTGCCTAACCTTCCGTGTTACAGAGACTTTATCCATGCCCAGTTCCCTTCACAGGCAAATCTAATGCCAGGAATAAAAAGCAAACCTGGGCTGAGAGACATGTAATGAAATTAGCTGGCTGGTAGTGAGCATTTGTCCATGTAACAAAGGCAGCTGTTTATTGAAACAACCACTGAGGGAGCACTGGAAAACCAGGACGTGCCCAAGAAACCCAAAGTTTGGTGTCTGAACAGCCCTGGCACAGACCTGCAGGACTCCAGGACAATGAGCTGCACTCACAACAGCAAAAGCTGATCTAAAGGTCTGCAGGCACAGCCAGGGCAGAGCCCAGTTCCCCTTTGTGTGACTCTAGCCATTTTTATTTGACCTTTTATTTGAGAGGGTAGTGCTGTGAATGCTTGCTGCCATCAAAACACCCTCAGTGCTTCAGGGTACATCACAACTGAAACAAACCCAAGATGCTTTTTCATAATTAGAGCTATATAAGCTAAAAAAAAAAAAAAAAAGAAGCTGCACTACAATTAAGACACTCAGTTACAAGACAGCCTTTCACCTATGTCACAGATTCAAACAGCCTGGCTGGCACACAATGTTTATCAAGGGGGAAAAGAGGGACAAATATACCAAAGAAGTGCACAGCCAAGGATCTGGTAACAGGCCTTATAAGGACTTTGTAGGGTTGGAATAAATAAGCAAACATGACCTCAGCATCTGACCTAACAGATTTATGAAACTAGAAAGCAAGATTTAAAAATAAGTACTGGGTAAATACAACTGGGTGTTTGCAAAGCATGCAGTGCTGGTTTTGGCAGGGAGAGAGTTAATTTTTTTCACAGCAGCTAGCATGGGGCTATGCTTTGGATTTGTGTTGGAAATAGTGTTGATAATAGAGACGTCTTTGCTATTGGTGAGCAGAGCTAACACGGAGTCAAGTCTTTTCTGCTTCTGACACGGCCCCACCAGTGAGGAAGCTGGGGGTGCACAAGGAGTTAGGAGGGGACACAGCTGGGATAGCTGACCCCCAACTGGCCCCAGGGATATCCCAAACCATATGGAGTCATACTTGGCATACAGAGCTGGGAAAAGGAGGGGGGGATGTCCAGAGTGATGGTGTTTGTCTTTCCAAGTCACTGTTACTGTGATGGAGCCCTGCTTTCTTGGGGATGGCTGAACACTTGCCTGCCCATGGGAAGGAGTTGATGAATTCCTTGTTCTACTTTTCTGTAAAACTGTCTTTATCTCAACCCACGAGCTTCATCACTTTTACCCTTCCAATTCTCTCCTCCATCCCACCAGGGATAGTGAGTAGCTGTGTGGGGTTGAGCTGCCAGCTGGGGTTAAACCACAACAAATTCATATTACAGTAGTCAAGCATGAGAAAAATGGAAGTTCAATATACCAGGGGAAACAGGAAACTTATACCTGTCCTTCTGCATACAGCAATAAAAAGGGAATTTCCTTCTTCACCTTAGTGTGCAAAATGGAAAAGGAATTTTTCTAGCTCTTCTACTCACAACAGCCTGCTGGTGAGGCCACCACTGTTAGCCAGGATAAATACACATTCACACAACTAAGAATCAGATCTGCTTGAAACAGTCAGTTTATAAAATGATCTCCTCATGGAAGGTAATCTTGTTACAGATAAGTCCATTTACTGAGTAGCTTTCCGTGAGGCCAGTCTTACCAGTAAGGAACAGTGCTCTCCCTTCCCTACAGGTCTGAAATCTTACCCAGCTGTCACACCTCACCCTCCTCATCTCAAACCACAAGCTCTTCACAATTGTACAAACTGCTATACATCACAAGAGGTTTCTCAAAAAGCTTTTGTCACCTGAGAGATTCCCTTGCTAACAACTTAGGAGATAACCTGTTTAAAAAAACCAAACAACACTAAGAAGTTTGTATTTTCATAGAATATTAAGACAAAGGTCCTTCAGAGCATGTTTTTTATTTGGCTAACAAGTGTTTCCAGCAGCAATGTCAGCATCCCTGAACACTATAAATTCACAAGCATTAAAACTCATACCTAAACCAGGACACTAGTTCCTCCATATAGCAAAGTACATTATCAAACTGAAGTCAGCTAAACTAAATAAATTTCAACAAAATGTCCCAAAACATGCATTCCCTTGAAGGTGGTGTAGCTCCTTCCCCAGCCCACGCCTGCTGTCCACCTTGAACCTCTCATCCCCTGCTGCACAGGCTGAGCAGCTTCATGACTGCTCAAGACTGACCTGATCCCATCCCAGCGAGGACAGAATCAGAGACAAGCACTGGATCTATGATGTGCCATCCTGCTCTTGGTCCCTGCAAGCTGGGGTGGTTCCCTTCTCTCCAGGCTGTTCATCCTCAGCAACACACCCCATAAAAGCAGAGGAGGTGTTCCTTGCCCACCCCAGCTGCTCCACGCTGGCTGCACAGTGCCTTCCCCAGCCCACAGCTTTCTCCCAGCCACACCCTGCATCCCCCCACTCCTCCTGCACACCCCCTGACCTCCACTGCACAGCCAATCTGCCTACTAACCCAGATTGTCTGGAAGTGACCCAACGTGAACCAGGCTTGACAGCCACATCTCACTCTTGATTAGCACCTGCTAGTAGCACATACACATATCATTAAGGCCACTTTCCCCGTCCTGGTTTCCATGTTGTTTCACACACAAGGATACTAGGTGTGAGTTGGACGTGGTATAAGGTGTTGTTTATCCTCCCAGAACAGTTCAGACAGAATCACACTTGGGATTCCACAAAATTCTGTGTTGGCAACTGAGTATTTGTAGGCTTTGAGCATCATTTGCTTTTTAAACAAACACTGCACTGCAAATAAAAGATCTTATCTTTTTTTTTATAAGATCTAAACCAACTACGGAAAACCAGAGGAGCTTTTCCATTGACTTTAGTAAGTTTTAGACTGAACCATAAGGCATAAAATTTGATAAATCTGTTTTTATCTCATTTTATTTTATTCATATAAATCTTGGTGTATTTTCTTTCCCAAACCCATCTAAATCATAAGCGGGGGGAGGTTGGGAAGTTGTACATAATGTAATAAAAATCTAACTGCACAAAATACAGGAAGTGACACAATGCAGTGCCTCTTGCAAATGCTTTTCACACTGGCACTGTGGCAAAACACACTGCTTGAGATTCCAAGGCTTTCAAAGGTTGTTTAAATGTACCAAAGAAAACAAGCTGTTACTAGACAAGATGTAATGATTTAAAGTTGAAGAATTTATACCGCAGATATTTATCATCATTTTAATCAAAATTAAATCCATTGAGTTACAATCCCAGTTACATTCAAGAAACTGATTCCTAATTTCTGTAACTTACTAAATTTCTCTGCTGCTGTAGATGACACAACGTATTTGGGCACCACTGAAGAGTTTTTTGGTACAACTCTAATTTCATTCCATTCATTTTCAGCTATGTGAAAATCTGACATAAATCACAAGCTGAGTATAAAAAACTACCACTTTGAAATTGCTTCTAACAGTTCAAGTATTTAAATATTTTACATATATGAACTTAACCTGCAGATGTTTTAACTGCAAAACTTGACAGAGATTTAAACTAGAAGTTTCTGTTCACCTAGCCCAAAAAGATTTTATCTTGTAGCTTTCTCCTGTCTTATTCCTATTTGCATATTTGCAAGTGAAAATAAAGTCCTCTGACTCCTACTTAGATTTTTTTTGAGGCTGAGTCAGTGAACTGCATATTGCAGAAAATGTGAACAAGACATTTTAAACATCTGCAGTACAAAATACTGTTAATAAAAAAATACTTTAATCCAAACAATGAACCAGACACTTTTAAAAGCTCAGTGTTGCAGTTTCTTTAAAGCATAAGCAAGAAGTTAAAAAGATAAATAAAGGAAATAACTGTGATATGATACTGTGTTTTAACATTTGAAGAATACTTCTAATTTAATTAAAACAGTTCCTCACCTCCTTCCACAATTTTATTATTTAACATTACACTTGTATAACATATAGCTACACGCACATTTTATTTAACCAGCCATTAAAACCAGCACGATACCACATAATTTAGGGGAAAATGAAATTAAAGACCCCTTGCATGGTTTTAAACTCAGATGAAAATCAAAGAAGTGTTTCACCTAGTACATTTGAACATAAAAGGGGTGCTGCCTAAAATGTAAACCAGAGGATTTTCACTTTGGCTTCTTCGCACTCTTCAGGTGAACTTGGCAAAGTGACCTTGCCACTCCTTACCTGTTCGAGAGGGAAAATACCACATTACAAATTTGCTAATTAGTTTCCATATGATTTCATCAGCATTACAGAAGTTGTGGATGAGAGAATACAGTATCTATTAGCAATGGTGAGGTGTGGTACAAAGATGACAACTGGAAACGTACACAGGGGAAAGAGGAACCAAACAGGACAGAGGAGCAAGTGGGACTGTCCTTTGTTAGAGATTCTCTGGCTTTACAAAAAGAAAAAAGCAAGTTTTTGGCCAATAAAGCACAACCTCTGTATCCTGCAAAACTTATCAGAAAAGCACAAGACAACTTAGAGCAATTCTTTGTTCAGTTAATAATTGCTCACTTGCTGACCCTGCTCCCCAAACCTTCATGCTACTCTCACATTTGTGACAGCTTTAAAAGAAGAGACAAAAGAAAGGCAAAAACCCCATTTGAGAAACTCCATA
Organism: Sitta carolinensis; assembly: GCA_032173965.1. Taxonomy (NCBI): domain Eukaryota; kingdom Metazoa; phylum Chordata; class Aves; order Passeriformes; family Sittidae; genus Sitta; species Sitta carolinensis. The sequence continues at coordinate 4,111,040 of CM063293.1, forward strand.
TACATATATATAGAAAATGCAGAGCCATGGACGTGGGCTGCTCCTGAACTGCACAGAAAGGTTTCTATTCTGTATTCCATCATACGCAATAGATCAAAGGGAAGGAGGGAGAAAAGAGGGGAGCAAAGCGTAGCTGGTTACACCACCACATCATTTCACGAGATCTGCCAGTCCCTGCGCCCAATTGGCGGCTCTGGGGGAAGCAGAGCTCTGGCGTCATCGCCTCCTTTTAAAGAAGTAAAGCAAGTCATTACTCCAGGTTATATAACACTCAGACTATGCCAGACTTTGTGCCACCCTCTCAAAAAGGAAGCCGCTGTCAGAGAGCCTGGGAGGCGGGCAGGGGAGTCACCAACGTTTTCTTTCGGAGCTCCCCCCTGCTCGGGATAAGCCGAGGAGACCGGGAAAGAGTCCCGGCGTTGGGACAGAGCAGGCAGCCGGGAAAGGCTCAGCGGCTGACGGGCAGCATCGGCAGTCCGCAATCCCCTGCGCAGGGGACTGGGGGACAGCGCTCCTCCGGATCTCATCCTTCCTTCCCACAGCAGCCCTCAGGCCACACCTCACCCCGCTGAGAATAACCTAGTTCACAGGGTTAGTAGGAACGCTGGAATCAGTCAGTAAAGCCCCCGACCCTCTGGCACCACTCCTCCCCATTCCGCCCTGATTTATTGGCAACTAGCCTGTAGGCAAGGGATCTCCACCGCCCTCCCGCCTCCGGAACTGCCCCCACACTACAGAACGCCAGCCGGGCAATCTGCAGCTTCGGAAACGGCAGAAGGGGAGATAACAAAGCATCCAGCACTGGCTGTTCCCAGCAAAGCACCCAAGAGGATTTTTCTTTAACATCACCATTTAATGAGTCCAGTGAATCCAGTTTAAGGAAGTTGGGTGCCGCAGGGTCCACACAACGTGCTGGGGACAGGGACCCTCGCTGGCTGGGCAGGGCCAGGCCCCTCAGACTGCACACACAAACATCATTTTGCTCTGACACACGCACTGTGCTGCCGGGAAACCACCAGGATAAGAACAATGGGTAAAATCTGCAGCCTTGTGTAATGAAACAAAGTTCCCAGAGAATCAGTGGGGCTTTTGCCTAAATGAGAGGCAAACCTCCTCTGCAATTTCAATGTAACCCTTCAGTATTACTCAGTAACCAGGTCAGCTAAAACAGTGAATGCCACCATCCTGTCTCTTCCTACCTTTGATACTAACTGAAGCTTTTGTATTTTATTCAGGCGGATTGTGGAAACATAGAAGCCAGCCACCTCCTAATTTTTTGGGTCTTAGGAAACCAACACAAGTCTCAAACATAAGGTTTGTGGACACAGAGAGCGTATACTCAACAGACAGAAAGCTCTTGTCACTTACAGGAACTGAGAGAACAATACCCCCTCAACTTCCTAGTCATAGTACATCACCTGAGAAATGGATTCACTACCCGAGTTACTCACAATCATCTGAGCCTGAGCTCCACACTCTGCACCTGTACGATAAAGTACATTTAAACACTCTGACCCATAAGGATCATTTTCTAATGTAATGCAGTTTGCTACAACAAGTTGATTAAGTTTAAACACATGTCAATAAGCAGGATATTAGTTGACAAGTAAATTCTTTTACAGGTAGTGATTGCTTTTGTACCTCTTAGGATATCATACAAGCCATCCCCTTTGCAGGCAATTACTGGCTTGGACGACAGTCTACATAAAATTATAAGCATGAAAACCCACCTAGCTTGTAAAGAACATCAAAGTGCACAGTGGTACATGAAAGTTCAGATCTGGCTCTTTACTAAGATCAGAGCCATTGCATAGGCAATAAACCTAGACTTGAGCAGAGGTTTGTTTCCCCCAGGATATGACCTTCCAGTTTCTTTGGAAATAGTGTTGGTGGGCTCTAGAGGAAGATGCATCCAGCCACAAGTAACCAAAATAAAAGAATCTACATAGGGAAGTCCATCAAGAAGTAAAAAGTGAGATTATGTCAATCACCACTCTTCTCTTTCCTCAAGAAATCCACCTTGTGTACTGCAAATACCCACTTAGAGATTAAACTGCAGGATTATGATTTATGGGGACTCACCACTCTGGCATAGGTACATACATAACACAGAGGAGTTTACAATTAAAGCCTCCCTCACGATTGTCTTCAGTGCTTTTCTAGATTTAGCAAAGTCCTGACTTCTGTTTCTTTCCATACCGTTTGCTCCAACTCACCCACTTTCAAACAACAAAAAGAGCCTTCTCTCCACACCAAGCTTACTCTGATGGGCCTGTGCCTCTCCTTAGCCCCAGCACCTGCCTCCAGCTAAACAAGGGCAGGAGATCAAAGCACGCAGCAACCAAGGCCACTGTGCGACACACTGCAGCAGATGGAAGCAGGGTTCCTCAAAGAGCAGTTCTGTTCCCTGAGGCTGCCTCGACCTTGGGATGCCCATCTGCCCTTGGTGCCACCTGGAGACACAGCTGTGAAAGGTCTCCTTCTAAAACGAGTGGAGAGATTAAAGCAGTAAGTATCCAAATGCTCCCCCTCTTCTTAAGGAATAAATTTAATTTTCTAGCAGATAGGAAGGACAACTTAAACCCAGTGTTTCCTAAAAGAAAATGCTGTGCAGTCTGGTCAAAAGTAGAAGGCAGAAGGTTTCAGGTTGTTGCAAGAAATCTCCATTTACCAACACAAACAGGATCATTCATTTCAGGTAAAAAGTGCAGGGAAATTACTTTCTAAGAGCAGTTTCTTTTTTCTTCTCCTTTTTATCTCCAGCAGGATGGGTATTTCTAAATATGGATATAAAATAATATAGAATATGATACCATTTAACAAGATAGGAGACTGTCTCCATACTCTGCCTCTCTCAGTTTCATACAGTTAAGTATTAACATGACCTAATTTATAAGAATAACTACAGTCAAAAAGCAAAAACTCATGTATTTGAGGAGGAGGAGGAGCCTGCAAAATGAACAGATTTGTACCAAAGACTTTCCTCTCCTTCCCTGTAAGGACAGAAAGTTGCTCTGTTCTCAACCACACACATCCAGCTGGGGACTCCCACACACCCCAGTTTTGTTTTGTTCCAGCACTTTGTTGGGGAGAAGAAAAGATAGAATGCTTTGGGGTGGGAAGCACATGAATAACACCATCTCCAAAATGAGCAGCAGAGCTCTGTACCTCAAGGATGCATTCATATATCACTCAAAGAAATATTAACCCACACTTCCACATGACTTAAAAAAAGATTTCCAAAATAATTGCAGCTTTAGGAATTCCAGGTGCTAATGAACTTCCTAATAAGTATGGTGTTAGCTATCCATTTTTCCCATCAGATCAGACAAAGAAATTGCCCAGGCAGCTAGGAATTGATTTTCCTTTCAATGTAATTGCACCCCACAATGATGACCCAAGAACAGCCACAAAGGAGCATCAGATTAAACAAAATCCATACTTGCTATAATTTCATGCCAACATTTTTTCCCTCAAAAACCAAGTGAAAATTGTAGGAAAAGCTTATCAAGCAGGACTCCTTTAAATGAACAGGCTTTCCTCTAGTGAGGGTTCAAGGGAAGCAAAGATCTTTTCAAGCTTGGATCAGCAGTGGCTGCCATCTGAAGTCAAGAATTCCTGCCCTGGTATCAAGGGGGGAAGCTCAAAACTGTGAGTACCAAGTGGCAGCTCAAGTTCAAGCAGACAGCAGCCTCTGAAATGGATCCTGCTGCAGAAAGGAAAGGAAGCTCTGAGCTATCAAATATCATAAGCAGGATGAGAACTTTTAAGAGGCTAGGGTGAGGAAAAGGGTCTCTCTTCCCCCCCACTCACCTCGTGTGCAAGTCTCTCAGATGTTCTGAGATTTCCTGATGCCCTCACCCTACCAAGGAGCTGCAGTGCAAAACATCACTACACCCAAGTGTCCTCCTCTCCTGGACTTGCTATTCTGTATCACCAACCAACTGTGCTTCCCATTCACTCCTCTTTAAGAATCTGTATGTTCACAAAATCCCACACAAAGCAGTCTTGGTTTGCTCCAGCACTTTATCAGGGAGTAGGAAGAAGAGTATGAGTCTGAGCTGGGAAGAGGGAGCTCCTCCAGTAACCAAACAGAGATGCCAAAGAGCTCGCATGTTCCCAGCCTGGGGAAAGAAAGAAGGGACAGGAAAGAAGAAAAAGTGTACAACACAGGGCAGGAGACAAGGCCAATTCCAAAGTGTTTGTCTTATCACAACAGTATCATCTAATATGTTATTATTTGGTGTTGCCTGATATCTTTGTACAGTAAAAACTGCAGCACTACTGTAGTACTGGAAAATTGTTCACTAGTATACCCATAAAGCACTGATTCCAACCCCTGTCTGCTGCACCATGCACCCTGTAATGCAAGCACAACTAGGAGCCTTTGAGGACAGTGTCTGAATGCTTGTGTTCATTAAGACATCTTTGAGAGAACTGAGCAACCACTTTTACCAGAACTGCACTTTAAGAAAACGTTTAACCCATATACTCAGAGGTAAGAAAACAAGCAACTTGCCATCACTGTTAATAGCAGAATTACAGCAATATGTATGAATAAGAGATAATGAATTCCAGAGACACCAGTCAGAATAATCCAGACACATTCCCAAAGTGAAAAACCAGAACAGTACAGTGGGATTCATTCAAACATTCAACAGCTTTCCTTGGGAAAGCTCTGAGGTATAAACGGTCCATGCATTTGAAATGATCTGTAAAATCCATACTGGAGGTTTGTTTCCTCTTTGCTCAAATTAACTTTTATTCCTATGGAGTCCTACACAGCCCTGAGCAACAACCAGGATCAGAGAAAAAGTGCAGGACTTGAAACAGCCCTTTATCTCTACAGTCATCAGCACATCACATTTCTAGTGAGAATGATTTAGGGAGTTAACGAAAAAAGTTCCTAGCAGTCACGCATTGCTATCACAAAATCAAACATGATAAAACAGGTGCTGCAACCCACAAGGGATGAGAAAACAGATGAAGTGGGCAGGGATGACAAGGCTGGAAAAGCAGTGGCAGCCTCTGGCTAGGACTGAAGCGTGCTGCTGGGACGGGTGTGCAGTCTGGCAGCCAGGGAAGGGGCTGTGTCAGGATAGGTGTGTTCTGCAAGGAGCATTCTAGAAAAAAAAACAAACTAAAGCTGTAAGAGTTCCTACACACGATGCTCAGGTTCATTAACTAGCCACCACTGATGAAGTGGATAAAGGATGTAAGCCATGTGGTCATTCGCTTTCACTTACACAGAAATATTCAGAAATCAAGCTTTTCATGCTCTTTTGTTACCTTGAGGGCAGGGGCAAAGGTTGAAGAGCTGTGTTCCTCAATACTGAAAGCCTGAACCATACAAGTACAAACAAAACTCTAGACCACCTATAGGACAGCTTATACTAAATGCAAACAAAACAGCAGAAATGAGAAAAATGTACCAAAACTGAAGATAGCACTCAAGTACCAGAATGTAAAAAGAACTCCTAGAGGACTATGAAACTGAAAGTACACACAAGGATTAACTCCACATGCATGTATCAAAAAGACAAAAACAAGGTTAAACATGCAAAACACAAGTCAATGCTAAGTCTGAGATACTACTGACCACCACCAAGTGTGGATAACATTGCATGAACACTGGAAAGTTCTTAAGTTACTTAAACCACCATCAATACATGGAAACCCTAAACAAAGCCATTAGTTTGCAAGCAAACTGTAGAAATGTTATTTTTGTAATTGATATAATCACTGTTATTTAAAACAAGTAATCAGTTTCAGTTTGGAGAAAATGTTTATGCAGCTGGTCACCCTTACAAGGAAATAGCTGTGAAAGATTAATAATCATCTAAAGCTTGTACTGCTAGAAATATGCATGAGCCCACCCCCAAGGGAAAGATCCCCCTAGGATCCCCAGTGGGATCAGAACAACCACAATGCCAGGAGGGGAGGAGAACAGCACAGCTGGGAATAGGGAGAACAAAGGTTTAAGAGAAATTATTAAAATTAAGCCTTTTAAAAACTTCATAATATAAACACTAGAGCACTGCATCCCTTCTTATGAATAAAACTATCTGTTCCAAATATGATATTTATGAATGAGGTTAGTCTACAAAGCAACAGGACTACAAACATCAGATGGGCAAAATAAAACAAACCTCTTAATTCTGAAGTTGGTTATATTTCACAGGCTAAAGAGCAGGAGACTGGTTTATATTAGATCTAAGGTGATACAGATGCCAAATGACATTTTGGAGCCAGCGTGTAGCTGTAAGGAGATATCAGGAAAAGCAGACTGGACACCTCCACAGAAGATAATAATTATACATCTAAGCACCCAGAAAGCTTTCTGATATTGTGGCAGACAGAATTAAAGCTGAACAATCTGAAACCTCAGAGGCAATCTAGTTTTACTCAGCTCTTGGAAGGGAGTTTTCCCTTGTACCTAATGAACAACCATAAAAATATTTTATGTTAGTTTTATGTAAATTCTTTTACTGCTCTTCATTATTTTCTACATTTGTTACAATTTATTTTTAATTAGTCACTACAAAAATATAAAACATAAATATGTTTCTAGTGTTTTAACGTGAAAATAAATAGCTGTCATTAGCAGTTCACAATGTATAGCCACACTGATCTCGTTTGCTTTGGAAAGAATAATCCTGACAAACAACTGTGAGTATTCACTCACAATAATACAGATGTTGATGGTAAAGTACATAAGTCTGTGATAAAATAACCATGGGGAATGACCCACTTGGACGTGACACAGAGACACTCCCTTCTGTTAATAAAAGTTTGGCAACCACGTCACACGTCCTGCTCCACTGGCTGCAGGGTCCTGCAAACAAAGTGACATCACATCACCAGTCTCTGAGACAGTCATCTGTGACCTTGTAACTCTGATCTCTGTTGGCACTGGGAATTTCCTCGTTTCTTACCTGAACTAACACTTCCATTTCTGCTACTTTCTCTTTAGAAAAAGCCATCATGTGAATAAAAAAAAAAGAGGAATACATATTTTTTTGTGTAAACATTTTTATAAAAGCATTTAAAATCAAAACGGCATCTTCAAGCAGCACATGGCTGGAAGAATATAAGAACAAAACAAACAACACTTGAGGAAAACAATCTATTTTGAAGCCAAAAATTCTTTAGTAACTAGAAGAAGAGAGAAGTATCTGTTTTTAACACATTCTATGCTGAGCAAAGGAAGATTACTCTCAGCTAGTTTAGGTAGGTGTATTTAAATACCTGCATACCCTTTGAAGTTATTAAAAATTGCAATTTTAAAGGAAGCAAATAGAGCAAGCCCTTAGATTCTGGCTACACTTTTGTGATACAAAGAGTTTGATGGCAAACTTAGCATGGGGAATTCCCACCTGAGCTCTGCATTCCTGACTATGTGCCCTAGAACATCAGCCCTTGTGGACCAACAAACATTTCTAGGATCATGCTGTGACCCAGAACAGTTATGTAGTAACACTCAAATGTAACCTGCACAGCACAGGCCACGAACACCTGTATTAACCCTGACCTGGATTGTTCCTCTCCTGAAGAGAAGAGTAGGGCAAGAGGAACTAGGTGAGGATAGAAGGTGACAACTTACTTAGCACTTCCATCTCTCATCTTGTAAATAAAACAAAGGAGAACCCAACCTGTATGCTGGCAGAAAAGAATATTTTCCAGCTGTTACAGATGATTATTGTGAATGAGGAATAACTGTCCATAGCATCCATCAAATCGTTTATGTATGGGGCAAACCAATGACATGAGTATTTTTATTTTTACCACACTCTTTAAATACAAGTAATTGCAAATCGACTTATTTACTTCTTTATATAACTGCTTCCCCAAAATTTGAAGCCATTTTAAAAATTCTATCCTCCTTACAATTTATACTTGTGGCTTGTTTTCATGATGGAAATATTTTTTGGCCAGGAGACCACATTTAACATACATTAAATACCTATTTAAACTAAACAGCCACATAAGGACTTCTCCCTACCAAGAGCTGGACAATCTCCCAAGGAGTCACAGCCTGTTTTCCATGACAATGTATATTCCTAACCCACTCACTCACCACTTTCATCAAGTAAGTCCTCCTCGTCATCCCCATCATTGTCCTCCTCCATCGCCTCCTCCTCATCTTCCTCCTCCTCCTCTTCCATATCCTCCTGCTCCAAGTCCGGGTCCAGGTCCGGATCACTCCCTGAGATTGACTCGTCTGACATGATTCCCAGTGGTGCTCCTTGTGCATTACCTGCTCATCTTCTACAGTGAGGCAGCCCTGCAAGGACACAACAGAGGGACGTGAGCCCAGCAAGCCCCAGCCTTTGAGTCTCCAGGCTCAGCATCACGGCAGCATTACTGCACAGAAGGAACCAAATCAGCCTTTTAAATAACACATATCAGACAAAGCACAAAATCCTGTGTAGGAAACAGCTGCCACAAGAAATGGATCATAATGCTACAGGCCCAGCATTGAAGAATCTCCATCTTTTCATTGGTATCCTTGATGTGCACACAGAAGGAACATTCCTGGTATCAATGCCTGATTATTCAGAGATGCAAAAATTAATAAATTATGTAAACAATTTCGGAACACTACCATTCAAACAGGAAGCATACAAAAAAGGATCTGTGTCAGCATCCCCTCTGGATACCTACCACCCTGATCCCTGCAAGCACCATCACAGTGTGCAGATGTGGATCAGAGACAGAAACCCCCTCCTGCCAAAGCTGTACCCACTGCAAAGGCTACTCAGCTCCTCATCACAGCCTGGCTGAGCTCTCTGGTCCAGCCACACAACAAAAACAGTGTTACCTTCATAGTTCAGGACGGAAGACAAGAAAGATCCAGCTCTAAAATTTGAACTCCCTTCATAAAACAGGGCAGGAAAAAAAGTAAACACAAAGGAAGGATGGATCAGGCAAAATTTGCATTTCCTTTCTCTCAAGGACAAGAACTGGGGCTGGCCTGTGCATAACTTCTCTGCTATACCACTCCAGTGCATCACAGCAGAAATTGTGTTAGAACACAAAAATAAAGGCTGAAGAGAGGAGAGGGCAATCACAAAGTCACCAGTTTATCTGTTCAGATCATGTATTGTCACTTCTGGACAGTGACTGGTACTCCTGAGCACTCCTCTTCTATACACACAGAATGATCCTAAAGGAGCCATGTAAGAAGGATGAAAAACACAACCAAGAAAGGAAAATAAAGAAGGCATCTTGATCTTAAGGAACATAAGCAAAGGATGTATTCAAAGATCAAGCTGCAGAAGAATTACTACCCACACATTCTCCAGAAAGCTTTAAAGAATGATGAAGGAAACATTTCCTCATCACTCACTTCCCACTGCCCCTACTCATACCACATTTCCACTGTAAACTATACAATGTTTGAGAACTAATCAGCCACTTAAAAACCCAAAAAATAAAAAACTAAACCCCAAGCTTCTAAGCAGATAAGGCTGTTCAAATATCTATAAACAGCTCAAATTTCATTTTACTTAACACTTAACTTCATTTTACCCCATGTTTCAGCAGTCACCAGATTAACTCAGAAACCTGAAGGTTAAAGACAACACCCCTGTAGCAAGCTGAAAATCTAACTGTTGAGTATGCTTTGAGTAGGATTATTCCAGCTGAAGACATCAGCTCCTGCTCTGCCCCTCTCAGCTCCTCAATAACGCTGAAGAGTGTCAGAAAGAAAGTAAACACAGGGAAGAGAAGGTTTTGCAGAGATTGGCTTTGGAACAGGAAGCCTTTCACCACTCAGTCCCAGGAGCACTTTACCACCAGGCAGAGACAACTGAAGGCCCTCCACTATTACATGTCACACAAAATAAGTTGGCTTAGTCAAGCAGATGGGAGAAATGGCTAAAACCTGAATTAGCTCAAGTGGAACTATGCCAGTTTACACAAGCCAAAGATATTAATTCAGCTTCTGCAGTCTGCTGGTAGGCAGGTACAAGCCCAGTTACTGTCAGGCTGCTGCAACACGGTCACCTCCAGCATCCCTTGTTTTCTGATGTCTGGTGACTCCAGTCAAGGGCTGCATACACAAAGGCATCTATTATCAGAAGTTTTTCCTAACAAATGCTGTGCTAAAGTCTATGTGTATTGCAAAACAGTGGCTTATTTTTTCTTTTACATAGAACCAATCAACCAAAGAAACACAAACACTGCTAATATAGCAGGAATGAACTCTCCTCTACAAACAGCAAAAGCAGAAGTGCTGTAATGTCACTAAATGCTCCAGGTCAAAGAATGACACATGATACAGCTTCTCCCAACAGTCTTCTCCTGTGTGTCATCCTCTCATATTCCATCATTTGTCCCAGAACCTTAAAATAAAAAAACCCAAATCAAAACACAAAACATTCTCTGAAAATTGTTTAAAGGCAAGGATATGGGTCGCTGTATTTCGATAGATAAAATCCAACCCAGTGGAGAGCCGGTCCCCCTCAGACTGGAGCACAAAAGAGCTCGAACCTAAGCTTTTATTTTTGTTTAGCGGTGAGTACGCGTTCTGGATAAGCCAACTCCTGACACCCACTCGGCAGCCTCGGCCATACGCAGCAGAGTTGAAGAGAAGCTTTTGAAAAGCCTTAAACCCTGCGGAGCTGGGTGAAACAAAGCGGGTTACGTGCCCTGTCTCCGCGCCCCCCCGCTCGCTGCGCTGCCGGGCCCCGCGGGGCTCGCACCCTGCCTGGTGGCAGCGGGCAGCAGGTACGCGCTGCACAGCCCACAGCCTGCCCTCGTTTCTCACACCGATCTGACCCACTTCGGAGCCTCCCACCAAGGGGAATTACACAACAAGGCCAGATTGTGGCTGCCGCTACTGTTTTATGGCTGAGTTATTCCAACCTGCCCCATCTCCTGCCTTCGCACACGCAGGCACGCTGTGCTTGGTGTTTAATCGCTGGAGGAAGGGCACTTTGAGAAATAAACTGATTACCTGCCACGGCATCGGCCGGGAGCTGGCCCCGAGCGGGATGCATGCCTGAGGAGGGTTACAGCTCCGAGAAATCCAAATCAAACCCTCTGCACCACCCTCACAGCAGATAGCCAGCCAGCCTTCAGCACAGTGCCTCAACAGTGGTGAGGCTGCTGAGAAACCGACTGAGATATTAGGGGGAAACACTTGGTAAAATTCCTCTTGCTTACTCAGGGAGGAAAAAAGAGCTGTCATGTTTATCCTATCCAGAAGTTAAACCCTGCAATCAACTGCACATCAAATTAACATCCAAGACAGCCTCTCTCATGTATTATGTCCCGTCTTTCAACAAAGATATAAATAGTTCTGAAGTTTTTTGGTCTTCGCTTTTTTAAGGTAGAACAGTTCAGATAGTAAGTAAATGCCATGTGCTGATGACTGCCTCCTCCTCAAGCCTGCACAGAAAGGAGGGCCACTTCTAGATGAGGAAACTTTGAGAATTTGGACACATTTCTGTTGTCCTCGTGTTCTTCTTTCACTCTGCAAAGCTTTAAAATCACATCTCACATATAAAGTTGAGAGAAAAATGTGAAAGCACCTTTTCCCCTTCTACAAAATAGTTGTTCACAGCAGGGTTGTGTATGCCAGAATCCAAACTCTTAGGTGAAACATCAGGGAATTGGGGACTTAGGGCATTTCTGTACATCACTTTCATCAGAAGAGCCACTAGCACTGTAAATATGAAATAATTATTTAATTAACTGTTACAAATACCATCGAGCAAAAAGCGAGGCAGAATGGAGTCCTCCCTCACTTGAGGAGAAGCAGCAGGGTTCCCCTGTACCTACAGAAAGCCACAAAAGCCAAAGTGACTTTACAGAAGCTCTTTGCTGACTACAACAGATGCAATGTGTTAAGTGATTTAGGCATAGGACATACTCATTCCTGAGTACACAACCATCCCATACAAATCCCTTGAGAAAGGGCAGGTTTAACACTAATGCTGCTCCAGTGCTGAACAGTAAAGAGGATTCCATCACCTCTCCAACCTCCAGCCAAGCCCAATATCTGGGACTCATCAAGATTTGTCCCTTAAAGCCTGTTTTATAACCAAGACTTCCCACTGGCCATTGTGGTGCCTGGCCATAGAAACAGGATCAAGCACCCTGGCAAATCACAAGAGGATTTGCACGGACAGTTTAATAAAAACAGGTACTTCTAAGTTTGTACTGCATAACGCTCTTCAGTGTCTCTTACACAGTCATGTTTTATGACAACAGTAATTTCCTTTAATGTTTTTTCTTTTTTGTTTGGCAGAAAAAGAGTAAAATGGTTGGTTGGGGCCATAAGATTCCTCTTAATACACTCAGCTCACACACAGACATGCCAAACTGGATGTGTATGAAGGTAACTGCTGGTTCCACAGGGGAAATCTCATCTCTGTGTTAAATCACTACTAGCACCATTTTGGTACCTCATAGGCAGCCTTCAGAATGTAGCAGATTATTATAAAGCACACAACTGCACGAGTAAAGGAACTATGAGCTTAAGCTTCTCTGACAAAAAGTCTTGTAACAGTTTGCAAGTGATAACTTGCAATGTTATTGCAAAACAACAGCTAATATTTCTCTGTTCCACTTCAAAATTTAGTAAGAAAAAAACCTGAGATCAGTGGTTTTGAACAGTTTGATTCTAACAAACACTAGAATTTCTCTATATTATGCGATATAGTAACACCTCCATTAAATTATCATGCAAAAAATGATGTCGGGGGAATCACCTAGAAGGATAAATATTTTTTCAAAAAAGAGCCTACAGTTTTACTATACTAGTCCAGCAGACCTCTATATGCTTTAAAGCAGAAAAGTGTTTACTGAAAAATCAAGAGGAACTTATTCCCCCCAAACTGCATTTAAAGCTGATTACTTCGTGATTTAAATCCCTTCTTCCTTTGCAGCCTGAGACTGTTGAGACTCCAGCTATGAAGTTTCTCTTCTGTGACTCACAGCTAACTGGTGGCCACATGCTGCTGGCTGGGAAGGAAGAAAACAGTTCTCCTCCTTCATTTCATCTTGTTCAAATCACAAAATAAGTGGCATTGATCCCCTCTAATTGATGTGTTCTCTACAGGAATATGAAGTTGAAGGGAAAAGAAGCAGCTGGTGAAATCATAAATTGGGGAGCATCTGCTTGTCCTGGACCACCCTTCTGAGGAAGGCGAGTGTGCTTCTCCCCACTCCACATAAATACTGGACAATGGATCTAGTCTCCACCCACACTGGATGTGAGTATTAAGGAGCCCACTGTGATTTGTGGGGAACAGGAACTGAGAAAAAAAAAATAACAGACTGCTTTTAGAAACACATCCATATATCAGTTTTGAGAGATTTGCAGGACCTGCTCTTTTATTCTTTTCAAGCTAACAATCTCCCTCCTGAAAGGCATCACAAAACTAAAACCAGCCTGAAACTGGTTGTTCCCTGACAATCTAAACTACAAAAGCTGCTGCAAGAAAGGGTGTGAGAAATGCAAATAAAACAAAAACAAAAAAACCACCCCCAAACTCAAAAGAACATAAAATCAACCCATAAAGATAGAAAAGGGAGAGCTAATCCTTCCCCTCAGCTGACATGACAGTGCTGGCACTGAGAATGTGACAATGAACATTACATAAGGCCTGGCTCCCACTGTGATGGGAACAAAAAGAGCCAGCGTGAGTCAATGGCAGCATCTGCAGTTCCTTACACAACCTGAGCATCCATCACCTGCTAGGGGAGCCAGCCACGGGCTCCCTCTCTCCTGAGGGATGTGGGAACACCTTACTGCTGGCACTGGCAACGCTTTGTTACCCTTAAAGCAAACCTGAACTCTCCATAAGATGCCAGCACTCCCTTCCCCACAAACTTCGGGAGGCTCTTCACCTCTGGACACAGCCAGCAGAAATGGGCAAATGTTTTGGTGTTTGTATTTATGTGTGTATAAATATGTATATAATTACTTGCCTAATCACTGATGTGTTGCTTCTAAAAGCAATTTTGTTTAATCACGTTAAAGCAGAAACTGACTTCCTATAAGTCAGCTCTTGCCTTTCAAATGCTCAAATGTCCTCACCAGTGAACCACCATAGAAGAGCAGTTTGCTTTTTACTGCATAGAAGTTCAGGCTACCTGAGTTAAGAAGCATATGATCAGTTACCCTTCAAGTAATTACTGACATCTGGACTAACACCATCACAAAATAACAAAAAATTTCTCTCACTTCACAGAATCTCTATTTAAGTTTATAGCTTTGTCAAATTCTATACAAATAGCCCTTGCATTACTTGCTAAAGGAAACTCTTCTTCCCTAATCACTGTTTCTTTCAAAGCAAACAGCATTTCAATATAAAAGACACTTTTGAATATGTTTTCACGTTTTGCCCATGCTGCTACAGCTATTGAAAAAACAACCAAGACCTGTGTAAGGAGTAAAACCCTGAGAAAATATTTCAAATGGCAGGGAAAACTCAATAGTAGGGCACAGTGTGTCAGGATTCCAATTTATATTCAATACATTTTAAACAGCCGATTAATCTGGGAAAGACTTGCCTACCTTGCATCAATGATAACCATTCTCAAATTCCAAAAGCTAAGTTTGAAAAGTCAGCTCATGGGAGAGGTGTGCCAAGCCTCCTCTTCATGAACACCCAAACTATGTCAAGATGTGAGCCAGTTCCCAAGCAGGAAAGAGAGATAACTGGAAGATCCCTCTGGAATTTAAGTTCTTGTCATACATAGGTGCCAGAGAAGAAGTTATGTAATAAATCAAGACTAAATTACATAAACAGAAGCAGTGGGACAGAGAGGAGTGAAAAGGCACAGAGCTATTCCCCTCTCAAGGGAAGATCAGTCACTGTCACTCTTTGAAGACAAGCTGTGGCTTTGGTCATTGAGACAAGCTAACATTATGGCTTACCTCCTTGAAGGGTATCCCTCAGAAACAGACTGGGATAGCTCATTAACAATGTTTTCATCTTTCAGGATGAGGAAAATTGCAAGTTTTCCAAATGTTAAAATTCTAATTTTATCCTATTTTCTCAGTATCACTCCATCCACATACTCTTCTCTCTCTGCCACCCAGAGAAGCACATTTCCTTACAGGGGAATGATTCACTGCCTTCAGCTGTGTCCCTGCTCAGGAAATGAGCTTTCCCAGCAGCAGCAGTCCAGGGCAGCCCACCACCCCCTGTGAGACAGTCGCCAGTCACAGCACACACTGGCACCACCAGACCACAAAGTAAACACAACTTAACTCTGCCTTGGGTCAGAGAGCTGCATTTCAGTACAAAGATCACAGAGGGCTGGGCGCTTGCTTTTGATGCCTCATCCTTCTGCCTCTTCAAGACTGGACTTAAAATCTGAGTCCTGGTTTATGTAGTTTGTAGAAAAAGGAATAATTCCACAAGGATTTGTTCCTCTTTATTCCCTACCCCACCTCCAGCAATGATAATTACACCAGGGATGAGAAAATATTACTTATGCCACCTACAGTTTACCAAAGAAACTTGAACATGAGCAAAAACAAGAAAAAGGAAAACCAAAAAATCCTGAAGTAGGAGGAAATGGAAATAAATAGTTTTGAACTCATGTGACATGACAATTAGCATATGTTAGACCCAATTTGCTGCCGAGCAATCAGACTTTAAACTAATTTTTATTGGATTCCAGCGTAGATTAAAAATCCATTAAAGGATTAAAAAATGTCATAAACTTCTTTCATAGTCATTCCCTCTCTGCAACATTGCACAGTGCTGGAAAAACTTAATGTTTAAGTGCCACTTTTCCGCTAGTTTTGAGAACAAAGTAACCAAAACTTGTTGATTTTTGCCTTTCCCACTAAACAGGTCAAAATGAACACACTGATCCTTATCTATCCTGCACAAATACATCTGCTTTGCTAACACTGAACATTGACACTATAGGCAGCTCACATGGAAAGCAACTGGAGGAAAGAGTCTCCTGTGCTTCTGTCCTTAGCAATGGAAACACCACTTTGGTTGTGCTTTGCTGGCTGAAAACTTCCCAATGGTTTGGACAGGCCTGAAAGGGAAAAGAATGCAGCTTACTGCCTCTCCCCACAGAGCACAAATAACCCAACACACTGCTGAGGGGATCGTTTGGATACATCCAAAAATCACCCCAATGGAGACAATAAATATTATTTCACAAAAAAAATAGAGCTATGAGTCTTATGATATGCATATTACATGTTTAGCCTTTAGAATTGTGAGTATATAACTCCACATACTGGAGTTTACTTCCAGAAGAGCTTTAAAGGCAGCACATTGCAAGTTGGGTTAAGGAGGTACACAAATATTAGCAGAAAGATAATATATCCTGAGGGACACCATACCCTTTCAGTAATCATATCCAACTGTTCTGTCCCAATTTATGCTAAACAGGATATTAACTTCCAACCAGCACAAGCATATCCAGCATTAAGCCAGGAAGAAGCAACTGAAAAGGGACATATTAACAAATTACTGTAAAACACTGTATGACAAATAAGCACCAGAGCAATCATCCAGAGAAGTAGCTGCTGGCTACCAAACATAGCTCTTTTAGAGTAAAAATGTCACTACCTCCCAAGTGTATAAATTCACTTAACTTTTATAAATGCTAGCAATGTCTTCTGCAGTACTTGTTCTTACCAAACACACAATACTGTATATTCATACCCACACTGAATCCAAAACATTACATTTCCAAGATTCAGAAGCAGAATGACAAAGAGCATTCGGCTGTGATCTTCAAAAAACCCACAACCTTCTGGGTATTCTTTCTCTCAAAGTTAAGAGCAAGTCTCAGTCAAGTGCTTTCCCCAAATGATCACTTTTTCTATCAAAGCTCATTAGTGTTTGCTAATGCTGCCTGACTGGCAGTGGTGCCCAGTGAGCAGGAACAGAGGGAACAGCAGGAAAGTCAGTTCTTCTCATGTCCTCTTGATTTGTTACCATCCCAAGTGAAGGCAACCATATGTTATAAAGAAGTCAACATTGCTACACTCAGATGCTGTTATCTCCCCAAATACAACAGGAATGGAAAGTCTTGCCTCACCCCTATGTATCTCCCCTCCTTTTCAATTATTAGTTATATTATTGAATTATTAGTCTTGAATCACAGAACTGTTAGAGTTGGAAAAGAGCTCTAAGATCATAGAGTCCAACAACTAACCCAGCATCATAAAGTTCACCACTAACCCATGCCTCCAGGTGCCACACTGATGCATCTTTTATATCCCTCCAGGGCTGGTTGACTTCACCACTTCCCTGAACAGCCTGTCTGAAGATTGACAACGCTTTCAATGAAGAAATCTTGCCCAATATCCAGTCTAAACCTCCCTGGCACAACCCGAGACCATTTTCTCTTATCCCATTGCTTGTTCCTTGAGAGAAGAGACCAACCCCTATCTGGCTACAACCTCCTCTCTGGGAGTAGCACAGGGCAACAAGGTCCCTCCTGAGCCTCCTTTTCTCCAGGCTGAGCTCCTTCTCTCCCTCTGCTCCCTCAGCTGCCTCGTGCTCCAGCCCCTTCCCCAGCTCCATTCCCTTCTCTGGAGAATCTCCAGCATCCCAATGTGTCCATTGTTGTGAGGAGCCCAGAACTCAATCCAGGATTTGAGGTGCCTCACCAGTGCCCAGCACAGGGGACAGTCACTGCTGTGGTCCTGCTGGTCACACCAGTGCTGGCACAGGCCAGGTGCCATCAGCCTCCTTGGCCACCTGGGCTCTTGTTCAGCCACTGCTGACCAGTGCTCCAGGTCCTTTCCTGCTGGGCAGCTTTCCAGACACTCTGCTCCAGCCTCTAGTGCTGCAGGGGGTTGTTGTGACCTTCCTGGTGTCACTGCAAACTTACTGAGGGTGCCCTCGATCCCCTCACCAAGTACCTGATAAAGAGACTAAATAGGTGTGGCCCCAACACCAAACTCTGGGGAGCCCCACTAGTGCCCAGCTGGATGTAGCACCATTCTCCACCACACTGGACTTGGCCAGATTTTTGGCCCAGTCATTTAACTGAACTTGCTCATTTATCTAATTGCAGGAATTCTTGATTATTATTGATTTGGGTTCAAATAAGAAATTTTTGTAGTAACTACAACTCTTACTTTGATGGGAGATTTTGGGTACAGCTAACAGCATTCTTTAACAGAGAAAACTAATTACATTGCTCTTCCAAAGAAGACTTACTGGCAATGCTGTGTACAATCTCAATCAACTTCATTCATAGTTGTTCCCTTGTTAGGAGTGAAAGAGACAAATGATAAAAGTCAAAGATTTTCTCATCACAATAAAAGGATAGATATTCACAAAGAGGTTCCACACTAGCACAGAGGTGGAGTATCTCATTCTGTTAAAATAAGCATTTCAATGACCAGAAGTATTGATTTAATTGAAATATAAGATCTCCTCTCTTGCTTTCTGTGAGTGCTATGGTAAGTACAAGAGGAAGGAAAAGGCACCTCTAAATAATTTTTTGTAAGGGAGAAAAAAAAAAGTATATTCCTACAGAGTCTGTATGACTAAGCAGATCACCCACTTCTTCAGTGTTCTCTACTCATTATCAGGGTCTTACTTCTCTTAAGCAGTTAACTATTGTCATTATAAAATAAACAAATTCAGATCACCGACCTGAACTACTCTGACTCATTGGAGAACAGGATGTGAAGTTACAGTTGACAGAAACTTAAAAATGCTGGCTAGGGTGAATCTTCCTATGCGTTGTCCAGAATTAAGAGCTCCCCCTGCCACCAAAAAAATACCCCAGCTTCCCCAGGAAATTCTTCTCCAGAGATAACAGGACCACATACCAAGACTGAGGGAAAAATCAGGGAAAAAAATTTCTTCTGGGATAACAGCTTTTCCCCAAATATCTGATCTCAAATGTACTCCTTCAATTACAAACCTTCTGTATTCCATGTAACAATCACCTTGACACACAGTTTTCAAGGCTACTGTTGCTCCCTATTTAAAGCCTTTGTTACACTTCATATGTTAAGCACAAAAAGGCACTGGTCTCCTAAGGTTTATTTCTTGGTTCTGTTCCCTAAATTCCTTGACACCTATGGACAAGAAACTTAAAATCTAATTGATGTCACCACTCCTACAACAACTCTCGATTTAAGAAAACATTCTTTGTTCCTGCTGTCTCCTCCACCCCAACATTCCCTACAAAAGCCAGCTGATTTTTCTAACTTCCTATGCCCGGAAGCTTGTGTTTGGTGCATTCTATAACCCAGGCACTTTCTTTAAGGAAGGAGTATACAGCTCTTGCACTACTTTGGGAAAGGAGAAGCCACAGCCAGATGCCTTTTCACACAAGTGTTAAGTAGCAATGCTGCAAGAGTAATCAAACCTCTGGACAGTTGCATTACACTGGGAAGTCTGTTCCTTTTGCTTCCATCAGTGAGTGATGCAAATAAAAACTGCAAAGACTGAATAAAAGAGCACACTAAACAGAAGATGGCAACCAAACCCTGATGCTAAACCCACCAATTAGAGAGCAGAAACGTGCCTTGACACTGACAGAGAGTTTTCAGATTTCACAGGCACCAGAAGGGTAATAAACATTTGGCCTTGATTAAATTACCCATTTTCCCTCTTGCTGACTGCAGCCTCCCAGGCCTCGGACACATTTTCTGCAGCAGCTGCTCTTTTCCCAACTCACACACTGCTCCCACACCGTGCCAGCACAAGCCCCTGTGTGGCTGGACAGCAATCTGAGTCAGCTGAGTGTTGCAACCCAATTAGCTGGGGTGGACAATAGCTTAGCCCAGGTAGCTTGTGTAAAAACCATAAACCTGAGACCGTGGGAGGCAGGGTACTGAGAGGGTGCTAATGGGATCATTCCAAAGTAGGCCATGTTTCTGGTTCTAGTTTTCCATTGCTTTGGGACCTTTGACATATAAGGTCATGTCCCTGTCCTGGGTTTGAGACCGGACCTTTGCCCTCGGGATCAAGGGCTGATTTTTAGTACTTGAGTAAGAGAATCACTTTCTTTAGCCCTCTGCCTTTTTTCATTTTCTTGTATCTTATTATGTCTGGGATAAGTAGATACTCCTGGGCTGTCCTAGACCATAGACCTTTCCCCAGAATGCAACCAAGAGCCACTGTGGGGACCTGGCCATAAATACATACTGGTGTATGTAGCCTCTCATGCACATCCCCTGTGTTTGCTTTGTGTTTGTTTCACTCAACCCTTGAACTTCACCCAAACTGTTCAAGGAGACATAAACACCCTTGGCATGAGGTCCTAGAAGTCTTCTCTCATCCTTTCTTCTCACAGGAATGAAGTTGCCGCTCCAGAGACCGCTGCTCTTGGTCTCAATTTTCTGACCCAGGCCACAGGTAAACTTTTCCACATTCTATAGCTTATACTAAATAATGTCACAGCCAAGTATAGATAAAAGTGAGAAGTGACAGGTCTCCTCAACAATCGTGAGAAAGATATCTGTCTGATATAGGATACAGGAGGAGTTCCAGCACATTGAGACCAAAACGAAATAAAAAACCCTGAAATCCTTCTCTCCTGAATCCTACAATCTCCTCCAATCCCCAAAATCTTATACAGACTCCCAGACAATTAACTCTGTTCACCTTCAATCTTCCCTGCCATAAAGCAAAGAGAAGCCAGCCAGCAGATCATTGCAGGGAGGAGGGAAGGTAAAGGAACTCTTTACTTATAACCACTTCTGTCTCTTTTCACTGTCTTTCTTCTCTCTGTCAGCAAAATGGGTCAGACAAGACAACAGAAAGGAGAGCAAGAGATGCAGAGGAGACACACCCCATCCAAACTGCAAGGAAACTGAAAGATAACAATCTCCCTCAACAGAAGGATTTACCTCTAAGTCGTCCTGCACAGGTCAGCTCAGGAGCGCAAAAACAAACAAACAAACAAACAAACACCTTGTCAAAATAATAAAATGAGTCTTAGAGGGGAAGAGGTAACACCTGTCTGGAGACTGCCCCAAGGAGGTAACTTCTTTCAGCAGGACAGCCTCTTTCAGTGATAAAAGGAGTCACTTCTTACAGGGCTGACCCTTCCCCAAACCCAGAGGTCCCAAAGAGACCGACCCCATCTGATAACATTGCTGGAACATCCTTTCTGTGTAGGCACACATTCCCTGCTGAAGTCGAGGGAGTGCCTGGGAAAGGCCATCCACGAGCAGAGCTCCCAGCTCCTGCAGTTCCCGCAGCCCTTCCTCTGACACATGACTGGGCATGCACCCGTCCTGTGATGGGGAAAGATCAGGATGTCTGGAAAGGCGCCTACCAGGCACAAGCTGCTGTCACAGCCAGACTAGTTTCCATTGTACTTCCAGAAGGGTTTAGGAAAACTTCCCAAACCAATTTTCCACAGAGAACCCACAGTCAACCAGGAATCTCCCTAATGGCTAAGGCAGGAGAGGACCCAACAGAGTGTTTTTTTCTCACATCCCTCACTGCTTTGGCAGACAGAACACAATAGAAACCATTCCTCTGATGGACAAGGGACATGCTGATACCATACCAGCAGAGACACATAAGGCACATCCTTATGCAACCACACTCAGCTACCTCTGCCACCAAGAGCACCTGCAACCTCTTCCCCAATGAAAAAGTAATTTCTACAGAATGTAAAGACTACTCACTACTGGAAAAAAGCATCTTCAGAACACATTATCAGATTTTTTTTTTTTACGAAAAACACTGGGGAAGATATTCCAACCTCTTTAGGAAATGAAACAGCCACCCCTGTCCTTCCCCATACAGCCCCTTCCTATCCCCATCACCAAAAATGACAGTACTTCCCAAAAAAAGAGATCACAAATATTTGATTTCATTTAAGTACATGGTGCACATTGATTCCCCAAGAGAAAACATACACTTAATAGATTATAAGAAGTGCTATAAGAAACAACTACCACCACCAGATCCTTTGACTGACTCTAGCACATGCAGGAAGAGTCTGGACATGACTGAGGGAGATCTGTTTAGCAAGTGCCAATGCCCCTGCACTTGTAAGCTGGCAGGTACACTTGTACATTTACAGTGCATTTCCTCACCCATATCTTCAAAATGATACTACATCCTGACTTCATGACTTTGAGAGATGGAGACATCCTAATTTTCCTTAATACTTACAAGCAACTTCCTAATGTCTTCAGTGGTTGATCACATTCACTGTTAATAATCTGTGCCTTTTTCATAATGTAAAATAATCTTTTTAACTTCCAGGCACTGGCTGCTATTTTATCTTTTTCCATGAAATTAAAGACCCCTTTGGTACACAGCCTATTCTGCCCAAAGAAAATTAAGAAACTTTTAAATACCTTATGATAAGCTAAACCGATTGAGCAGTTCGAGAAAAAGTTTTACAATGAGCAGTTGAATCCCTCAAATAACATTGAACACTACATCTTTCTTGCCTTTGAACATCTCTTTAAAAACACCAACATTAAACCTTGTCAAAATCCTCTGCAACTGATTTCACCTCTCTGCCCTTATTCAGTATTTCCTGTTATTATGAATGTACATTAGTATAAAAAAAATTAATTAGCTTCTTTTCAGCTCTGAGGACTCACTGCCATATATCTGCTCTGTTCCTGCCATCCTTTCCAAGGTCACTGGTTTCTGGAAGCACAATTCTGTATTCTAAACCTACAGCCTCCAGTCTTTCCCACAACATGCATAACGTGCTCCAGCTCTATAAAAACATTTGGCCATATTAAACCCTGTTACCCAAACAATTCAGAGGACACTGTACAGCTGCTGTTCCTTCTTCATGCTTCACCACTCAGGCACAACCTTTACATAATCCACAAATTTGAACAGCTCTAAATTCATGTTTTCTTCCAGGCCACTGAGAAAAATACTACAAAGCTCTGGACCTACTATAAATCCCTGAAAAAATACTCCATTCATATTTCATTTTCCACATCTACTGTTTTTAATCCAGTTGTTGACTCATAGACCATACATGAAACTGTATCTGTTGAACAAGATTCACTTTTCAACACCCTCATTGACTGACGCAGTCATGGAATACAATTACCACACAAATCCCATTTGTAAGTATGTGTTTGATACAAGAGATTTAATTAGAATTTTTTGATCTTCCAGAGCACTGCTACTCCCCAGCCATGTAACAGTCTCTTTTGCTTCCCTAATTTTGAGTAAATCCCACCAGCAGTCCTCCTCAATCAATTCCTTTTTGAGCAACATTACATTTTCCATGTTGACTCAGCAGGCAGTTGGAGCACCTGTGCTCCACTATCCACGCCCAGGTTTTGACAGGTCCACAGATTTTACTTGGTTTGGGGTTTCCTTGGTTGTTGTATCAGCAACAAAATCAGCTAGCGCAATTCACATAAGATGAATACATTTTAACAACCTATTTATTCTGGATTCAACAACTCCAAATATAATAATCCACACTTTATTGATGCTGATGTTCCGGGTAAGACTTGAGAAACTGGAGAAAATCTTTGGTGAATTACCATGTCTCTAAAATGTCATTTCCACAGTTCTCTTGGGCTAGAAAAGTTTTCTTCATAAGAATTTTAGATAAAAACTTTTACTGTGAAGAGAAGAAACTACAAGTCAAAATAATGTTACTTCTACCGTGTTTCAATTACTTTCCATCCTATGTTTGCCCTACAAACTCTTTGTACATGCCAGGTCCTGCATTTTCTGTTGGTCAATTCTACCCTTATAGTATAGATCCACTTCTTTATTAACTAGATCAAGCTGGTTTTCCACAGAGAACACCAGAGTAAACTTTTCTGCCAAATCACTACAAAACCCCTTTAACTGCTTTTCTAAGTTTAGTGCCTCTCTTATATAAAGCAAGCTGTTTTGCACTTGACTCCACCCAAGTCCTCCTGGATCAGCCTAAGTTTCAATGTATTTGCATCCCAAGAAAGCACATGGGCACGTTGAGCTTTTCCACCTTTGGTTTTCTACCTATCTGCCATCAAAGATCCACCAGCACAGAAACAGCTACAGAGGCAGAAGAGAAATTTTGTTAATATCCTTAATTCTTGGCTAGCTCCTACCAGTACCATTGTAGAGGAGAAGGAGGAGAGAGTAATTTAAGCAATACCAGCAAGAAGCTAGTTCATCTCATCAACTCTCTGCTTCAAAGAGGTGACCAAGAAGCAAATGGTAACTGCACTTCGCAACTCTTAGGATTTAGGGCAGTAGCAGAGGGCACTGTTTGTATGGTTTGAATGCTGCTCTCTGTTTACCACAAGCTACACTGACTGCATCTAACAGATTTCTTCAGCCTGTTTTCAAAGCAACTGGCTAACAGTCCTCCCCTAAAGATTTCTGCACCTTTGAATGAGATCTTCAGTCGTGAAGTTATTCAGCACTTTTCCCCAGCACAGGATCAATACTTCCTCCAGACAAGTGCCTACCAGCCTTTACATCTTTCCTGGCAGTTGAATAACTGACTGTCACTAATACCAAACTTGGATCACTCTTCCTTCCTTTCTTTGTGCATTTCAACTTGCAGATACCCTCTCAGAACAGCAGCTTTGGGACAAGCTGACAGGACACCCCAGAGGGCTTCAAACAACTGCTCCTACTTGCAGGTTTTAGAGCATGCTGAAAATGCTCCTCTGAGGTCTAAGTGACAGATGTAACACTTCAAGTGAGTCACAGATACCTTTGAAATGCCGAGGTTTTTGGAGGTGTCAGACTGACCCAAACTCCAGCATTACCACTGAGTAAGAGCAAGATTTCAATTACTACAGCTGCTCTGAGATTGCAATAGCACTGAATCAGCCTTGCTCACAGGACTGCACAGAAATTCTGCTACTCCACATCAGGCATAAATTGAGCCAATGGTATATCTGACCTTTAAGAATTTCTGAAAGGTTATTTTCAATACCTTGAGATATTTTTCAAAGTAACAAATCTTATTGATATTCTTATGCAGTTTAATATCTGCATGAATGAAAGCAATATATACTTTTCCACCTTTTTTTTCCCCCTCAAAACTTGTTTCAACTTCAGATATACCAATTTTGTCAGCAAATGTGGACTTGGCATTTGCTGGTTATCACATATGAAATACTGATCAATAACTCACTCTTATTTAGAATTTCATGCCACTAGCAAGCTGGTTTTAAAAAATAATGACTTCAACAAAACAAACAACAAAACAATGCCACCATATTCTCAGAAATTCAACCAGCTTCTAAAGGTGCCTGTTCAATACATCTTACATTCTCATGGCTACCTGTAATTCCACCTGCTTTCTTCTCCTGGTATATAATGATACTCGATTTCATCAGCTAATTCTGTCCCTTTCTCAAACAACAAATGGTTATTATTTCATCATTCCTCTTCATCTTTAAGGTTGTTTCTTAATAAGCATAAAGCCCTAAAAGTTAAATGTGAGGTTTTTCTAAACGTTAACAAGAAACAAATTTTTCATTCATGGTTTCAAATTACCTAAATGTCAGATTCTACACAAGTCTTCTGTGCTGGCAAAAGTTCTCAATAAGCTCTGATTTGGGGATCAGGGGAAACCCCAGCTCCATAAATTATTTTGGTATAGCTAAAATGTTGCTTAAAGACAACAAAGGCTTGTCTTGGGATGAGCATTCTCTGAACCAAGTTCAGCAGTAATTAACTCAACAACTGGGTAAATATAATGCAGAAATTATTTCATGTAAGCAAAAAACATGTCTCCAACTATATCTGTACCAAGGATCCAGGAATAGCAAACAGTACCTAACATCTGCAGGAACTGAGTTCTGGAGAATTAGGTTTAAAATAAGAGACTTAGCAGAGAATATTTTTCCCACAGGGTATTGTCTCCCAAAAACTTTGAAGCACCTGACGGAAACAAGTTCAGAGAAATCACAGCAACATTGTTCCATGGTAACTAACAGCATTCTTAAAAACCTTGTACCCAACTGTTTCATTCAACTCACACCCATAAACCACCATATTTGAAAGCGCACTTTTTCAATTGTCACATTCTGAACTTCGTCAAATGGGATTCATCTCCATCCCTATGGGGAATGCCACTCCCTTCCTAGCATGGGAACTTGAAACATCTCAAAGAAGTGTTTGAAACAAACTTTTGAGAAACAACATGAAGGCAACAGGCACACCTGTCAGCTGGGAAGTCAGGATATATGTGACAGCAAAAGACACAGAAAAGGGAGCCAGGGAGCCAAGAGTCCCAGTAGTGACACCTGGAATATGAGGAAAAGGATAGAACTACTGCTCAGTGCTGCAGGTGGTGTGATTTGCCATGTGTGCACTCTGCAGAGCTGTGTGGCAGGAGGGTGAGAGACACAAATACATCCCTGCACACAGGAAATGCAACACGTGGGGATAGCACTGGGCTGCAGCAGCAGGAGCACAGCCACCCTGATCCAGGGAAACCACGGCTCCCTGGCACTCAGCACTTTTCAGAGCCACCAGAAACAACACGGGCGGTTTTGGACAACCCCAGTACATGCAGGCACTGATAAACCAGAGCAGGCTTGGTGGAGGGCTACCAAGATGCTCAGAGGGACAGAACTGTGTGAAGAGAGGCAGTGGGAGATGGGGAGGTCCAGACTGGAGAAGAAAAGGCTCTGGGGAGCTGAGAGCAGATCTGCTGGACCTACACAGGGGTCTGTGCACAGGGGCACGTGGCAGGACATTGGACAAAAAGTGCAATGATGCAGTGCGACCTGATCTAGAGAAAGGTCTATGGTGAGGACAGCCAAACAGCAGAACAAGGACACAGAAACGGACAAACCTTTGTCTTTGGAGGGTTTAAGACCTGAATAGACGAAGTCCTGGTCTGACCTTGGTGTACATCCCACTTTGAGCAGCAGGTTGGACTAGACACCTCTTGAGGCCCTTTCCAGACTGAATTATTCCACAACGTCAACTAGGATCCCAGAGAACACCATAATGTCCTGTTACAAATTTACTATGCCAGGTTATACCTTTCGAATCTTCACTAAATGCAACCACTATTGAGAGGAGACAAAACCCCAAGCTATTTGGTTCATCTCCTCACAAGGGCACAGGTTCCCACCCAGGATCTACAACAGCTTTGAGTATCAAATCTGGAATTCCAAGAGATTTTAGAGGCACAGAAGTTACCTGAGTGCAGTACAAGAGGAACCTAGTGCCTAAACATTCAGAGCTTCTCTGGGAGAAGGTGGTGTTTACTCCAAGGCAGAAAATATCACACATCCACAACAGCTCTTCCTTAAGGTAGCAAATGTGTATTTCTTGAAAATTTCACATTCATTACCTGACCTCAAGGAACAACCCCTACATTCTGATGCTGTAAAGGCACAGGGTAAGAAGCTACATATTCAGGGTGTACAGCTCCACACCTGGGAAAAGAAGCCTCTCTTAGCAAACCAAAACCATGTCAGCTCCCACCAGGAGCACCTGCAGGGGTGGAAGCAGACTGTTTTGTTTTCATTCTTCTGCTGGGTGCTGCTGCCCCTAGAGCAGAGCTACTTAAACAAAGGCTGTTTATTCTAAATTAATTGATTCTGCATTGAAGCACACAGAGACCACTCACGAGGCCCATTACTCTAAGTCAGGAAGGGGAGCTACCACCTTCAACCAGGCAGCAGAACATCTTGAACCAACAAAGAAGTTTCTACAGTGATTTCCTATAAGCTAAGTAATTATTCATCAAGCATGATGCTTGCATAACCATACAAAGGATATCCAGTATCAGCAAAGTTATAAAGAAAAGCAAATGTAACAGTCACATTAGCACTAACAAAAAAAAAAAAAAAAAAAAAAAAAAAAAAAAAAAAAAAAAAGGAAAAAAGAACAGTTACTTCTCTTTCTTTTCCTTTTAGTGTTTGGTGTTTTGGGTTTGGGGTTTTTTTTGTTTGTTTGTGTTTGGTTTTTTAATCAAAATTCCCCCACCTGCACATAGACTCCAAGGATGTAGTAAGAACTTTTTAAAGCACCAGTTTTGTACTAATTGACTAAGAGACAGAAGGGGATTCCAATGGAGTTTATGAGCATCTCTCAAATGTGAACACTGAAACATACAGTCACTCAAACCCTACTCCTCGGAAAAAGCAAGTTATAAAGCTGTGAGACAGGATCCGGAGAGGAGAGGTAACAGAATCAGCAGCATCAGCTCAGCACACCGAGCCTTGCCCCTCCACATCTCACAAACAAGTCTCACACAGACAATAAATTATGACTTTGCATGTCTGTTTACCAGTCCCACGGACCATGTTTACCAGTCTCGCAGATCACTGCCGCTCGGCCACAGCAGAGCGTGACAGCCGCCGTGCCCGGGCACGGCCGGGCTCCGCCAGGCCCTTGCGGCTCGGCACGGCGCTGCCAGCGCGGGCGGACCCCGGGGGCCACGGCATCCCCCGGGCGGCCAGCGCACCCCCCGGCTCCGCCACAGTCAGAACCTCGCTCGGTTCTGAAGCGCGGCCAGGCGAGCCCCGGGCCGGCCGCCCCGCGGCCGGTGGCGAGTGCAGCCTCAGCCCCGGGCCCGGCCCCGCAGCCCCCGGCTCCTCGCCCCGCGCCGGGACCCGCCCCCCCCGGCCGGCCCGGCAGCACCGCCCCTCCGCCCCCCCAGCCCCTCGGACCGCGGGAGCCGCTCCCCCGCCGCCCCCGCTCGGCGCCCAGCGCGGGCCGGCCGGGCGCCCCTCGCCGCTCCGCGCACACCCCCGGCGGGGCGGGCGGGCCTCCGCCGGCGTGCCCCTGCCCGGCCCGCTCCCATTGTGGCGGCGGCCCCGCAGCGCTGCGCTCTCACCTGGGCGGCGGGCGGGGGCTGCGGCCCGGCGGCCCCGGGAGCTGCGGCCGCCCCGGGAGCTCCGGGAGCTGCGGCCGCCCCGCCGCCTCCTCCCGCCTCCGCCGCTCCTCGGGCTCCGCCGCCGCTCGGGGCCGCCCCCCGTCGCAGCGCCCGCCTCGTCCCCCGGGCAGCAACAGGCGCCTCCGCCGCGAAGGTTCCGCAGGGCGCAGAAAGGTTCCCCCCGGCCCGAGGGGTACCGGGGCTGCGGCGGGAAGCGGCGGGATGCGGGGCCCGGGCTGCTCCTGCCGCTGCCATCGGCTGTGAGGAGAGCGACTGCAAGGGGCAGCCCCCACCGCCCGCGGAAAGCTGCTAATTAGCCACAGGGACCCGCGGTCATTAAGGCTGAGTGGCCTCGGGAGTCTCTCCTGCAGGCGCCCTCAAGACAGGGACAGTAAGGAGCTTAGCTCCGGGCCTTGGCCCATCGGGCTTAAATCCCTCCATATGCATAGAAACCCATCGGGCTCCGAGCCCCTGCTCCAGCGCTGGGCTCTTCGCAGGAGAGAGCTTGTTTCTCGTACCCAGTGATACAGGACCCATTCCTGCTCACCACTGCTGTTTCCTGCTCTCCTGCCACCAACCTGGCTCTGCCGCCTCCATCCCCTGCCCACAGGGACTGGGCAACCACCGCTGAGCCCACCCAGACCCTTCTCCGGCTCGACATTCCCACTTCCCTCAGCCTGTTAAACCCCAACCTTTCTGCAGCCTCCCCAGGGTTCTTTAAAATTCAAGGTCTCTCCTACTAGAGGTATCCAAAAGTGCGGGCAGCTTTCAGATGTGAGGGCTGAGAAACAGGTGAGCTCGTTGCTCATCTCCGTGGGCTGGCTGTGGTCCCAGAGACAGAGAGCCCAGCACGTCCATAGCCTCTGTCACTGCCAGGACACTCTGCTGATACCACACGAGATGCTCAGCCTGCACAGCAGCCCACGTTCCATGTTTTCATCTGTTACACGGAAGAAAAAGGACAAGGCCAGCAGAGAAAGTTCCCCCATGCTCAAATATCCAGAGCAAGAAAAATACAAGTGGGAGACTGGTGTCTGGGTCTGGATATGTACTAGCAACCTGAGCAACATCAGTGTAACTCAACTGCGAGTTCTTCAGGGGCCTCCTGGATTTCGGGGAAGCCAGAGCTGATCCAAAATAAAAAGGCCACAGCACCACAGATCTATCTCACAGTGTGCCCTGGGGTACTTGGCAAAGGCATGAAGGGTTCACAGCAAGCCTTTACCCTTCTCCCCATCTAGACATATCCAAGTCCTCGACAGGACCTTCTGCTGTTAAACATGATATAAAAGTCCAGATTTTCCTTCCCTACCTCAGCCTGTCACACAGGAGAGACCTCAGAAGCAACGGAACAAGTCCAAGTTACAGCAGGCAGAATGTCCCCAGCAGAGCAGTGAGGAGTCCTTATGGGCTTTTATCCTGTATGACAACATTATAATGTGTTATGCTTCAGGCATTTGCCCCACAGCAACACAGACAAGCACAGCCCAGCTAAGGGTGGCTGCTTCCCAGGCCACTACTCTGAGCACTCCGGCAGCTAAGCACCTCCCCATTTCTATCAAGTTAGCTAAAACAGAAAGTATAGAAGGTTATTCTTGTTTTCTGTGGATATACAACCACTATTTTTCACAGCAAATGAACCTTTGCAGTGGGGCACCCATATTGTCTGTGGTGGACACATTGGGCTGGGTCTGCATGGGGAGCTCCACATCTCCCACACTTCCCCAGCAGGCAGCTCACGGTGCAGCCTCAGGACACCCACTGATGCCACAGCCAAAAACATTCAGTCCAAGCAGCAAGTGTGTGTTGTGACTGCTGGTTTGCAACACTGAGGCTGGAGTTGCACCATCCAGAGAGAACTGAGCTAGCAAACTCAGGTGTTATTTCTCAAGGAAGTACCCTCAAGTCCCA
Source organism: Sitta carolinensis (assembly GCA_032173965.1). NCBI lineage: Eukaryota > Metazoa > Chordata > Aves > Passeriformes > Sittidae > Sitta > Sitta carolinensis. Next base: position 4,141,709 of record CM063293.1, read on the forward strand.
CCACACACAATAGTTCTGGCTCCTTAAACAGATACCAGCTGTCCTTTGCCATCTCTGGTAGAGGATTAGTTTGCAGCAGTAATTCCTCCCAGAAAAAGCAAATAAAGAAATGGTTTCAGATCTTCCAGGTGGCATCAGTTGTTTCCCCATAACTTCAGTGGAGCAGTCACCTAAACAATCCCCCAAGTGTTTTCACAGCCTTTCACACATCAGCCATCGACAGAAGTGCTCTACAACCACCCAACACCATTCCTAAGGCCAGTGCCTGGTGGTTGCTCACCACAACATGTGACCTCTGCCCTTCCCTCATGTCCTGTGCCTCAGCTGAATACGACAGGGCACCTGCAGCAGATTCTGCTCTGAGCTGGGCACGCAGCCAAGCATTGGGAAATTCCTGCAGCTGGGTGTTGGGAAGCACCAAAGCAAAGGGACATGGAGCACTCTTCCTGCTTTGCCAGGCTCCTCTCTAGCCTACAGCAGTTATTTCAGTCTTAGAGTTGACACTTAGCTTTTTCAAACCCGACCAGTGCATGGACCCAAGGGGAGACCCCCTACGTTCTGAAGAGCAGTTGATTTTGACCTGCAGATCAGTATGTGGGGGTGGAATTTGTGAACAGCAACATTCTCCACCTGAGTCCCAGGGTTTCTCCAACACCCCACTGCACTGGGTCTCTTTTGCAGATCCCTGCGCATATCCAAGAAACAGCAGAGCCACACCTCTAGGGATAAATAAAGCTGACTGATTGATGCCCTACAACTGGATTCCAAAAGAGCAAGGCAGACATTGCCTTAATAGAGGAAAGGCCATCAGATTTCAAAGCAAGAGCTTCAACTTCTGACTCTTTAAATGCTCATATCATTTACAGTCTGAATGGAGTTCTTGGGCAGTATCAGTTACACGGATTAGGAGCTGTAGAGGACATAAGTACAATTCCTCTTCCTGAGGTTTTTACAGCTTAATGGACAGGAAGCATCGTTGATGAGCCTCCAGCTTCTTACACTATGACCAGAATCTCCCCATCTTCCTTTTGTGCCTTTTTCTGTCCTAGAATCACTCTCAATTAACAGTACAAAAATAAAACCGATGTCATCCATCTCTCCTAAGCTGCACATGCATTATTCATCAACATGCCCTAATTGATTCTCTTATAACCATGAGCACTTCTTCACTTGGCTGTGTTCTTCTTGTCCAGCAGAGCACAATTTATGAAGTTTTATTCCACTTGGAAAAGGCACTTTCAAAGTGGCACCTTCCATGACTTTTCTGATCAGAACATCAAGTTTGATCTCACTGCATAGAGACTTCAGTCCTGAGTTTTGTGCCCAGATAAAAATGTCAGTCAAGTAACTCTGGTGCATTGATGCTCAGTGTCCTGACTGGGAGGTCAGTACTTTTCTGGATACTCTGGCCCTTTTTCCCCATAACAGGATCTATAAAAGAGGTAAAAGGGAAAATTTGAAAAGCACTCCACACCTCTGATTAAATGCTCCAAAACGTGTAACCTATAAAACACATAGGGAGCCAAAATGTTCTCACAACAGCTTTCCATGGAAGTTACAGAAGCATCTCCTGAACTACTCAGCCAGAGGACAAGATTCTCTGAAGGTTCCCTCTAGGGCAAGAGAAAAATACATATCCCATTTACATGAGGATGACTCAGTTTTGCCTTCAGCACCTTGACACTTCCTTTTATCCTAAGATTTGACCAAGATTTCTGGAACTGAAAGCCTGTGACAGAATGTTTAGAAACAGCACATATTATCAAGGTGCACTCAGTGAGATGAGCAGGTCTGAATTTCACTCTGCAACCCAAGCAGATACAAGTCACCACATGACACCCTATACAAAGCAATTAATAAATCAAATTTCAGCATTGGAACAAGTGCTTTTGGTTTGATGGGACCATACATCACAGCAATTTCTTCTCAAGTATTCTAGTGACAGCACAATTCCTCCTACTGTTGGATGTGCCCTTTCTTAGGTCCTTCTCTTTCAAATGTGGGGTCTAACCTGTTATGTCAACTGCCACTGAAGAGACACAGACTGACACACATCTGTGTGCCATGGTGACCCCACTCGTGCTCCCTGGAGACCTTCTGTGGCCAGGGGTGTCACTCAGTGCTCTGCTTCACACCACCATTCACCATTAACCACAGCTGAGTTACCTCCTTTTCCACATGCCTTTATTAGGCTCTGATATTTCTCATTTCTCTATCCTGTGCTTGTTCCAGATGCTATTCACTGGTCCCTTTGCTTGCTACTGCACTGTCCCTTTGTGAAAGAAAGGGAAACACTCCAGCCAGTCCCTCACAGGGAGCTCATCCAGCTACAGGATGGGAAACCTGATGGTACTGCCAAGCTGTTTTCATCCTGAGAGAAGGGCTCAAGCAGCCATGAAGGGGGAAGTGTAAAATCAGAAGCAGAAGTTCTCTCGATTTCTAATATCACAGCTTTATCACTGAGCTTTGTGCTGAAGGACTGGGTCAAGGAGTCACGAGGGAGCCACAGCTCAGAGCAGCCTGTTGGGTTTGTGGGGCTCCAGCCTCACGGGCATTTCATCAGCTTCACGATATCCAGGCTGGATTTCAGCGGCACTTCAATATAGCCTGCAGCCTCCTCCTTCCCCCGCTAGAAGGGGCTCGGAGCCAGCCACAGCAGAGGCGGAACGGGGGAGCTGCGGGAGGAGCGAGTTCAAGGCAAAGCCCACCGCAGGGAACGGCTTGAACGCTCCCTCTGCCTCTTAGGCTCTGCACTAGCCCAATCCACAACGGATGCAATGTCCTTACAAAGTAAGATCTCTCCGCTTGAAAAGCTGGCACTTTGGTTTCTTAACCCTATAGTGAGCCGCTTTGGGGAGGATTTAAGTTCCGAAATGCTGTAACGTCATTGCATAACTCGGCACTGCACTGCTCGCTTGAAACACTTCAGCCTTCAACACTCCGTTTTCAAACCCTGGTTGCAGAAGATAAAACAAGGTTCCACTTCTTCCAGACGAAGCTGGAAGGATTTATGGTTTCAGGAAAGTAAAGAAAATAGTAAAGAGATCATGATATAACAGGAGGGAGAACGATCCAGACAGGGTGTTTTGCTCATTGAAGAGGCAGTTTTGTATTTAAAGAATTAAAAGTAACACGTTTACAAATTAACACAAGGCAACACCTTATTAGAAAAGGTCCCACAGCTGCTCCTGACAATCCCGAGAGCAGAGTGCTGGCAAAATCCAGACTCACTCTGCTTAATGACCCAGTCCAACAGTGGCGTCTATGAGGCCAGCAGTGAACCCCGGACACCCGCAGTGCTCACACCTCCCAGAGAGGGGGGCAAAGTCAAACCCACAGCCCCAGCGCATGTAAATGCATCATTAACTACCTTGTGAAGGCTCATTAGCAAATTCACAGCAGGCAGCTCTTGGCTGGTCCTTACTGTGGGCACAACCAACTTGTACAACACTCCAAGGAGGCGAGGCAGCCTCCTGCCAAGAGAAGAGCTGCTCACAGATCTGGGGCTGGCTGCTGCTCACTTTGCCTGCAGCCAGTTCTACTTTTCTGCCATAGTGGGGCAGGGAAGGTGACACTATGCACAACCAATGGGAGTAGGATTTTACTGCCAATATCTCCTTTTCAATGCTACAGTGAGCTTTTTCCCAAGGAATTAACTTTGATAACAGTTCATACAAGGGGGTTTTCCCCTGTGTGATGACACTGTCCTGTTGGGCTGCAGATGTCAGGGCCATAGTGTCCCTAATGCCCTGACCAGCCTCACCTGGGTCCTCCAGCCACACACCCAGCCCTGTTCATTAACACAAGGGCTCAGTTTAAACCCATCTCCAGGCACTTAGTCTTGGTCTATGCCTGGTTTTGTTTTTGCTGGCTCTGGCCTGCAGATATTTTTTCGCCCCCTTAACTTTCATTTTGCCTTATTGCCATGAGCCTGTCTGATGACCTGGATCCTTGGTGATGCTGCTTGCTCTTCCTCAGCCTGCCTAGCTTTTCTTACTCTTGGTGCAAGTGCTGACTGGGGAGACTCCTGCCCTGCTGGATCTGGGAGCCCCTTGGCTCCTGGTTTCTTGTCCCTTTAAAGAGCAGCAGGTATTTGTTATTGATGGAGAAGTGAGGGACTATTCAGCCCCTGCTCTTGTCCCCATGGTTAAACCAGTTGACCTTCACCCTCAGAGTGTGTGTTGATGAAGACCTTGGGACTTTGCCAGGGACAGGGAGGAAGGCTGTAGTTTGCTTCAGACAGTGAGATTTTTTTGTTTTGCTCATTTCACAACTCCGTTTTAATTGATTAGCCTGAAATTTATCTTTACACAAGGGTGGCACAAAAAGGAGGGGTTTTTAGTAGATGAGAAGGATATGTGCAATAAATGACTAGTAATAAAAGACTTTTTTGTTTTGAGTAGATATGCAACAGACATAAGGACTATGAGTCCTTATTATCAAGGATTATCAAGGTTTGGGAAGAGAATTTAGTGCACTTTTTGTATTAATGCTGATAAGACCTACATTTGTTTCTTCAATCTGTAGACTCATCCAGGATTTATTATTAATCTGCAGCCATAAAACAAGGTAGAGTACTTTTCTCTGCTTTTCAGTACATTTTCTACTCTTTTGTTCTTCACATAGAAGCTAATCTTTTGTTTATTAGAATAGTTGTAATCACTGCAAATTCTTTAAGCAGCCCATATATAGGGGTTGGTGTTGATTTCACTTTTCATTTATTAAAAGTAACACTTTTTTAGTCTCATAATCCTGAACCAATGTATCACATGAGACTCCCTGGTCATGCACGTGGTTGTTCAGGCAATGAGCGACACCAGGAGCTGCTCCTTTCCTTCCACTCCCCTGGTATCCAAGGTTGGCTCCCCCCTGGATCCCTCTGGCCATTGCCCACTAGCCACCACACAGAGCAAGTTGTTCCAGACGGCTGTGATCATACTAATGGCAAAAACTGGTGTGCCTGACAGCCACAATTCATTTTGCTGTTCATCCCAGCACCTCTTGTGTTTGGGAGGAGCTCTTCACAGCAGTTATTTCTGCTTCTTCGCTCAGTGGGAGTACACTGGTGTAATTAAGTGCTGTCCTGCAGTGGGTGGTATCTGACTTTTGAAACAGGCAAACACCATTGTTTTGGGGTTTTTTCCTCCACGACAGGTGAATTCACTCATTTGAAAAGCAGCTCCTGAACAAAAACTGTTTAAACTACATTAAACAACATTTTCTCTTTCATTGACTCTTCTGGCTTTACAGTTGTTTCTGAAGTTTAGGAGCTCAAGGAAGTTTCTGTTTCAAAAGCACATTTTCATTCCTGCAAGACTCAATCTCTGGGGCATGACTTATCTAGATAATTTTGATGGTAGATGTTTTTAAGTGGGGCAATTATGGAACTGCATGTTTGAATGAAGTAATTTTGGACTGCCTGTATGAATTAAATATCCTGATGCATAAAATGGGACACACCATTAACATGTGATTTCTTCACCTGCACGGTGGAGCCATGGTGAATGACCTTCCTTGCTCAAATGCAACAAGATCTGGCAGCTAGGCCAATGCAGCAGGGAGGGGAGGACGATGCAACCAAGAGGCTGGACAATTATTTTTGGAAACTTACTGTTTACAGATCAGAATAGCAGTTAAGGTGACAACATACATGTTGTAAGAGCTTTGGAAACTGTACTGGGCTCCCTTTCAGGCACTACCAAAGGGTTATGAAACACCAAATGGTTCTTTTCATAGTGCAGGGACATGTGTTTGGCATATGGGGAAACAGGACTCAGATCCTTCCCTTTCTCTGGCTTCTGGAAGAGGGAGCAGCCTCTAGGATTCCCCTCCTCACCCTGTGTGGTGACCCAGCACAGGACCCATGGATCAAATACACTTTTTGACTTGCAGCTGAACTGTGCTTCCTTGCTCCTTGCCACCCTGGCCCTGGTGAGAACAAAAGTGGGAAGTAAATTAAGCCATATTATTTTTATTTCTGTCTGTATTTCTAGACCACATAAAGGATGGTTTTGAAAAAGATTAATTTGCTAAAGTTAATTGGCATTAGAAGAGGGAAGGTATCAGTAACAGCTTTATTTTATTTCCAAGCATCTAAAATAACTATACCAAAAAAAAAAAAAAAAAAAAAAAAAAAAAAAAAAAAAAAAAGCGCAAATTAATCAGCAGTGTCCTCACTGCAGCCAAGCTGTGCACACCCATGGAGAGGGGTTGTTACAGGCAGCTGAGCCTGCAAACCCTGCATAGCAACCAGAATGATGTGAAGTTATTAGGGCAAAATGAAAGAAAAACCACAAGAGACAGAAGAAGGCAGACAATGGCAGGATGTAGATGCAGAGTGTCAGAAATCAGCTGAATGATAGGAGTGAAGTTTACCCAGAAATATTTGTGTGTACCTGCCACCAACTTCCACAGTCCTGGCGTGCTTTGCCATAGAGTCACAGATGGCCAGGATGTGGGTAGAGGAGCTGACAGCCCTGCTCCCTCCTTTGCACAGCCCCATGCTCCACAGGAGTGAAGAGCAGTGGGCAGAGCAGGTTTCTCCACTGAGAGACTCCTGGAAGACCAGCAGCCAGAGGAGGTGTTTTGGCACATCTGCTGGCAGATGAGCTGGAGGCAGGGACTCTGGCTCTTGGGACGCCTCAGTGTTATCAGATCTGTGCCCCTCTCAGGGCTTTGCAGGAAAATCACAGAGCTCTTCAGCTGTTTCAAGCTGGAGATAATTCCACAGCACACAAGCTTGTTTTTCTTAGTCATCTTTCATTTTCTTAGTCATTTTCAGCTAGTCCACACCCTGGATTTAAAATTGCTTGTGTACAGTCTGGGTGCAGAGCTGAGCAGGAATGGATTGCTCCCAGCTGGTGTCTGCGTGGGAAGGAGACTGCTGAATTCCCAAGAGATGTTTGGGACACGAGTACTCACAACAATTCCCCAGCGCCAAGTGATTTGAGATGGGATGAGAGGCATGGACCAGAACTGACAGACCTGGATGCTGTGACCATGGCTGAAGCACAGGGTGAACTCAAAGAATCCTTCCAGAAAAAACAGCTCAGGGATGTGGATGCTGCACTGGACACTTCCATGTGGAAGAGGGGAGCTACAGCCCTCCCTCCAGCAAATCCTCAGCCAGTGCTGAAAGCCTCCTGGGGATTTTTCCTAACTCAGCAAACCCCCTGTTTCCTTAGGAAGGAAAATACCAGCTCTGGAACTTGACAGTGTCTGCAGGGTGACATATTCTCTTGTGTGCACACAATATGGGGTACAACTGCACCAACCACAAAATCTATGTGTTACTAAAGTCTTGGCAAAGGTCCAGCCAGAGAGGACTGAGAGAGCATTGGAATAGGAACAAAAACTTTTCTTTGTAAGTATGGAGTGTCTGCAACCAGTCCAGCAAGACTAAGGTTTTGTGAACCTGCCTGGAAGAAAGCTGCTTTCTTCCCCCTCCTTTCCCATTTGCCAAGGCTCTTGGGAGAGTGATGCTGATCAAGTCCAGGCAAAGAGGGAACTAGTTCAGAAGAGCTGGAGCTGTGATACCTCAGCACTCTCTTTTCTCTTTGTAAAAGGGAGAGATGGGGAGTTGCACGGTTGGATCTGGAAATGTTGCTCTGAGGCAAACACTGAATATTCACCATCTGGATGGTGGGTAACCACAGCTCACTTGTAAAACTTTGCACAGCAGGCAATGTTGTTCCCTGGAGCTCTCCCTTGGGGATTCATCTTCCAGGGAATTCTCTCCCCACTCATGGCAGTTTTCTGTCCATATACCCTAGGAGAACGTAACAGTGGCTAACAGTAAGGAGCAGGAGGAGACTGTCTCAAGGAGCTCATCTGGCCTGATGCACCTGTCTGCTACAAAGCAGGCTGGGAACAATCCCAGCCAGCCTGCTGGGAGAGGCTGGGAAGAAGAGAATTCAAAATGTCTATGGTGAAATCTCGCCGTTATTATCCTAGTCACTAACATCCCACATATTTCAAAGAGACCAGCATTTTACTCCCACATCCAGAGACAAAGCAAAATAAATCTTGGCACTCTCAGCCACAGTGCAAAACTCTGATTTATAGAAAATAGCATCCTAGCCTTGGAGAGTGGCTAAACACACCTCCTTCTTTCTTCCTGGCTTAAAGCTTTGCGTCCCTATTGCTAAAATCTCCTGTGAGTTCTGCTGTCCAAACAGCCTGTAAAAGCCATAAACATCGCTCATTATGTCCTCCCATCTTTTTAACTTCTCTTCAGGCTAAAGCATTGTTTCCCTTGCAGAGTACACTGAAGTCTGCTGCCCAGGTACTACATTAAACGTAATGAAATTATGATAAGCACACAAATGTTACATTAAACACAAATATAGACCGTGAAATAAGGTAATACAGGGAAAATCCCTGTTGATCTTATCCAGTTGTACAGGGGATTTGGTATGTCCAATAGCTGAAAATTATCTCTTTTTTTTCCTCTGGAGAAGACTTGATGAAAAGAGAGACAAGATAAAAGAATCTTGGGGAAAAAAGTTCTTTGTTGGAGTATGTCAAAATGATTCATCCAAAATGTCCCTATTTCATAATTAGTAGCTTTTTATTGCAATTTAACAATCATATTGCAGCAGGTAGAGATAGACACATCATGGCAAATGCACAGTGCAATACTGTGAATCAAGTGCACAGTATTCCCAGGCTGTGAATGGCATCCACTTCTCTATGACTGTTCACTGTTCACTGATTACATTGGTTTTTAGTAGTTTGTTGTTCCTTTGCATCCAGAAATGGTAAAAATGTGTCTCAGAAACCTCTTCCATTATAGGGTGAGGGGGGTGTGTGTTATGCATGTGCCTGGTGTCCAAACGGAATGGAAATGCAGAACTTTGCATCACCCGTTTATTGTCACTTGCAGCCATCACTGCACATCTGAGCTGCGCTTAAACCCCAGCTCCAAAAGCAGAGAGGACAGTCAGGTATTTTGCTGGTTACCATTTATCAATGCTGGTTTTAGAATAAGGATAAGGATACAGTACTTATCTTCATCCCAAAAGAAATAGACTACCCTATAAAATACCTTGTACTCCTATAAATGCAACTAAATGTTCACAAACAAGGTTCCCTGGAGAATAAAGCCCATGAGTATGTCACTGCAGTTGCTAACAGAGTGTTCTGTGTCCTGGGAGGCAGTGGGATTTTTCTCCTTTGGGGGTTGGTATCCAATTTGGATTCCTTAAAATTCAGTGCTTTTCCTTTTCCCTTCCTCCATGTTGTCAGGTGCTTCTGATCTATTTGGGCAAAGAAAATTTAGGAAGTTTCATTTTTGCTCTATTCCCTCTCCACTGACTGGGGATATGAAGCTCCTGGAAGGAAAGAAAAGATGCTGTCATCTACATGAGGGAACAAGTGGAAGAGGGAAGGGAAGAGCCTTGAGCTGGTGCTGCTGTCATGATGTGGCACTTTGGGTTCAGCAGCAGAACCAGAACTTTGTTAAAGTCACCACGATGTCAGGGATCTGGGTCTGCACCAGTAACATCGTGCCCCAAGGCCCACCCACATTCCTAGGTACCTGGGCTTGGAGAGGCTCAGTGTTTCAGGAAGCTGCCCTCAAATATCCCTGTCTCAGAATGTTTCTGGGGCTGCAGAGGCTGTTCAGGGTCAGGGCAGCATAGAGAGAGGTTGCCAGAGGAAGTAATTTCTTCTGGGTGAAAAGACATGACCTATTCCATGGCAGAGAAAAACTCAGGGCAAGAGTCCTGGATGAATCCCAGCACAGACTGCCTCGGCTTTACATTATCTCATTTCAGCTGGGGACTTTTCCCATGTCAAATGCTGTTGGGTGCTTTATGCTGCTAAGGGAGCTTCAGAGCTTCTTCTTAAGTGTGGCTGAATGTGAGAGCCGAGTGTTCAGACTACAGTGCTGATGTCCCAGTGATGGGCAGTGCCTGCAGGGGCCCACACACGAGTGGCTGCTGAGAGTCGATATCTGGGAAGCTCCCACAGCCACAAGCACCACCATGGACAAGCCAAACGTTAGGATTGCCAGGAGATGCTGCATATGATGAACACCACACAGTTGTTATTAAGGCCCTTGGTGGAATCCCTCCATGATAAAATGACTCATGAATGAAAAATTAACATTTGCACAAATTCCTGTCACCATTATAAGCCCACTTTCACCAATTTGCTTATTGTTTCCATGTGCATCAAATCTGAGACATAAATGCACTTGGCCTATTTCACTCCTATAGGGAGAAGTCTTGAAGAAAGCAGATATAAAATCTGCACTTAAGGCCTGATAAAAAGGAAATAAATAAAAAAAAAGAAAACCCAGAAAATAACAAAACAACCCCCACCCTCCCTTTGAGAAGGCTAGTAGTCTTAAAATTGTACTTTTCCCTGGTTCTGTTTAGTCTTTACTTTTTAAAGCTGCTGTTGTTACAAGTAATCCCTAAGATCCTTGTTGCTGGAAAAAATAAGGAAGAATTTGTTTGTATTCCCAATGTGTGTTGCAGGCATTTCACAGCATGCTGTGCATAGTCTTTTCTTGCTTCCTTCTGTATGAAGAATTTTCTTTGCAGGTTGTTTCCTATAGTAACAAAACAGATTAAAAAAAGGAAAACCCTTCTTAAACAACAAAAAATAGCAAGGGATTTTGTGTAGTGCCTGAAATGAACTTTTAACATTTCCAGTTAGAGAAATTAATTTAGTCATGAAATGATGTCTTGTTGCCATGATGCCACTTTCTGTGTACTAATTGTCCCCCACTTTTCTCATGTTCTCCCTTGTATATTCTCTGTGCATGGTTTATCTGTGCACTTCCAGTCTCTCAAAGGCTCTTTCCTTTCAAAGCTTCATTCCCCTGGATAGCTCATATATCACAGGACACACCAACAACCCCACTTTCCAGTAACCTGGGAGAAAGGACAGGTATGAAAATCTGCTTGAAGTTGCTGGGGGTGTGTGAGAAGCTGAGCACAAAACTGAGCAGCTGTATCAGCAGTGGTCAGGATTTGGGGGCCATGCTTCTGAAGGCAAGAGGTGTATGTCAGTGTATACTTCATGCAACACTGATCACTTTGTACTGTTTAATTTTTTTGTTGACTTTCAGCCTCCAAACGCAGATGTGCTGTCACTCAGATGCTCAGCTAGGCAGAGTTATGTGCTCTTGGCATCGCACTGAGCGTCTGAGTGAAGCGTTTGGCACCGGCCTGTTTGGAAAAGAGCTTTTTGCCTGCTCATGTTCTCATTAGTATCTGAGCTGATGAACAACATTCTTCTGCATTTCCATGTTCCTAGATATAGATCTGGCTTCTTCTTCAGTCTGGGCTGAATGCTCAGGGGGAGCTGGCTGGGGAGCTGTGTCTGCACTGCTGAATCCATGCAAACACCAGCAGAGCCTGGGAGCAGCCTGCCTGATGGCAACTTCTGCAGAGCCTATGAGTGTCCAGGAGAGTTTGTGTGGTTTGCCACTGTAAGGTCCTTGATACTTTCAGGAGTGAACTGCATCTACAGTAGTTAAATGAGACAAAATGGTAGCTCAGCCACTGCCAAAATGTAGGTCTCTCCCTGGCCCCTCCTCATAAATAGCTTAGCTGGTTTTAGTCTGTGTTCCTGTTTTAGCTCTAGCCCAGAGAAAAACTGCCCCAGAAGTGTTTCTATCACTCTCCTATCACTCTTTCCTCTCCCCACAAGAAGCCACCCTTGAAATCCTTCTGCAGTATTTGCCATCAGCCTGCTGTCACTGTTCCCCTGTCTTTGTATCTCTGTGAGAAACTTCTCCTTGAGCTTTGCTCGGCCTTTTCTGCTGGAAGGAAACCCCAAATGCTCTCTCCACACACAACAGCAGGCATAACTCTCAGAAAAGGTGGCAACTGTATTCCTTGGATCAGCGCCCACCTCTGCTGCCCTCCGTGCATTTCCTCTTCCATTGATGAGCGAGCCTCCCCTGCCTTTCCCACATCACTCAGAAAGAGCAAAGGAGCACAGGCAGAATTCGATCGAATGAACACATTTACACATTTTGCCTGCCCTTTTACATTTGATGTCTCTCTCCAGTTGTTGGGTGGTTTTGCTCTGTGTGTGAGCACACAGATGGCTCCTCCAAGCTCCTCGGCCCCAGATGATTACTTGTTAATTTTTGCTCTGGGCTATTTTGAGTTTTTTCCTCTCCTCTCAAGAGGTCGCTGGTGCGTTGTGATGATGCCGGTGTGCCACCTAGTGATTGAACTGTTCCCTTGTCGCACATCATTTCTCGGAACACTCAGCGCACATATTTTGGCCCCATTTGCCCATGGTCACCTGGACCTCAGGTAACCTGTGGCAATGCCGCAGCTCCTTTGCTCTGCTCAGTCTGTCCAGGCACAAGGGGTCCACCTAACTGCTTTTCCCTGCTTATTTCACTTTGTACCTTTTTTCTCCCTTTGAACCTTTTTTCTCCCTTTGTACCTCATTCTACTTGTATTATCTGCAGTCTCTCTGATGTGGGCAAAAAATGGGAGATCATTTGAGGGGTGCTGGCTGCCAGCTTGCAGGTCACCCGTGGCCATAATCTAATCCATCAGGCAATATTTTTGTACAACATGAAAATTTAGCACTCGATAAACGTCAATCAGATGCTCTGGAGGAGTCTAGACAGTGTTTAAAGCCCTTCAGGCATGAGGGGGTATAATTGCAGATATTTATCTGCTTCACACCTCATAAAACCACTTCTGAACTATTTGGGCATATCCAGGCTGGGAGAGCAACAGATGGTCCTAGGGTTGGATCTGAGGTATTTTTGTCAGGGTTTTGTGCCTACTGCCCACTCCCCAGATTCCCAGAGGCACACGGGAGACTGCAGGGTGGAAGGGGGGAAGACACTGGGCAGAGAAGTGCAGCACAGCCGGCTGATCTCCTCAGCTGCCCGGGCAGACGCGTTCTGCTCCCAGGTACAGCTCCCCAGACCTCTGACCTCCCGCCCGGTTCCTGCAGTCCCCTGGGGCACGGGCGTTGCAAAGAAACACCCGGCAGTTTACAAGCAGCTGAGCAGGGCAGGTTCAGACCCTCCCAAAAGTTCAGGTCCCGGCATTGCACCCTTCCCTGGATGCTGCTGGGAAATCCAGCTGGGTGCTGGGTGCAGCTGCAGCTGCAGAGTGATACAGAAGCTGGGAAGGGACTGAACTCTATTCTTCACACCACTCACCACTCACCTGCTATGAGTCATGCAGCAAAATTCTGCTGCAGAGGCTGGTACTGCTCGGTCAGTAACCACTGCCACAGCTGCCCTTCAACAGGAGCTCAACTGCAGGGAGAAACACAGGAGCAAGCAAACCGAGTCCACAAGAGGATGGGGCAATTAATGAAAGGTTAGGTGTAGGAAGTCGACAAACTTTATCACTGTAGATCTGAGTTGGAGGTCAAGGTGAGAAATTAACACTCCTAAAAGCCTAAAGAATACATCCTCTCCTCGTAGGGCAGCTGTGGTGAGGCATCTCTGAATGTTGTGAGCTTTTTGATAATGATCTTATTCTCAGAGCAAAGGTCTGTTCAGGCAGAAGGTGAAGCTGCCACCTGGAACCTGGGTCTGGGGCTCTCTGCCTTTCCCAGAAGCTGTGAGAGATGAAGCATCCCAGACACTTTTCCACCCCTAGGTGAACTCAAGGCATCCTTTGGAAACACGATTGTGTCTTTCTGGCTTCTCCTGTACTGTTCCTCCTCTGATCCCACAGCTAATTGTCATTACGACTAGAAGTTAATTAGGGCCCCATGAAATGGATTTATCCTCTCCTGGTAAGCCACAATATTGTTGGTACAGAGTCGATCTGGGATGTGACAGCAACGGGGAGAAGCAGTTACTTTGTTCAAAGAACCTCAAACTATGATTCAGCCCTAAGTCATTGCTACTATCAGTTGACCATCCTGTGGAATATGTTGTTCTTCTGGCAGGGGAGCCCAGGGAGGTGAAGGGAAGCCTTCCTTGCACACCACACCTCTCTTAGCTACCACATCCCGCAGGGCAAGAGGTGCCAGCTCACTGCTGGCCTCTTGTTTTTATTGCTCTGCGATCCACGGCCATATTTTACATTTGTTTTGTGGGTTTTCTCCTATTGCTTCATTAAGGCAAAGTGTTGTTGTGAGGGTGGGGGCTTACTACATCCAGTGGGGCAGGATTCCCACTGTTGCAGTCATTATCCTGGAGTTAATCAAGACTGACAGTCAAATGTTCTAAGTGTGGTAGCAGAAGCTCTCTCTACCTGTGCAAACACTGCCTGGGGCAGGGATTTATGCAGTTGCAGTGCAAGAAAGTGGATTAATGTGTCACTGTGGGGCATCTTAGATAGGAATGGTGCTTATGAAGCTTTTCCTTGAGAGGAAGGACCCTCTTTCCCCTTATTTACTCATTTTTTGTTCATATTTATTTTTCTATGAGAAAAGCTTCTGCCAGTACCTGGGCAATTACTAGAGCATAGCAGCATAAACTGGGATTTCATTGCTTTCATGCTATCTTGTTCCTGACAGGTGAGCCAGTAGGACGTTCACCTGCCCTGTGGGAAACCAGAATGTTGGACTGAATCCTTCCCAAATATCTTTGAGGTGTGGAAATGCAGGAGCTGGAGGCCTGAGCATTCCAGGCAGTTTGTAGAAGAGGTTGTGGCAGAGCTGTGGCAGAGCCAGGGGGTGGCTGCAAGGTGTGCCCTGTGCCAGGCTCTGGCAGTGAGCAGCAGGTTCTGCATCTCCTCACCCGCTATGGGGAGCTGGGAACTGAACACCACTTTCTCTGAGAAGAGACCCTTTCTCCAGAGCACCATAGATATGGCAGGAATTGAAAACCCTAATTTTGCTCTCAGCCCTTTGAACTGAGGATGGTTCATGAACTGGGATGAGGGGTGGGAATTCTGACCTCGGCAGCTCCTCCTGAACAGCCCCGTGTCTGCCTCGAGGTTCCCAGGTGCCTTGCAGGGGGAGAAGAAGGTGCAGCTGTGGATGTGATGATCCTCCCTGGGCAGTAAGGCTGCAGGCAGGTCTGATACTTCTGATGCACATGGATCTTCTCCATGAGAAACTTGATACAGCAGGCCAAGGGACCATGCAGAATAACAGTTCATTACCACTGAAAAAGCACACAAGAGCAGGGATATTCCCACTGTGGAACCAACAGACACAGAAGAACAATCCCAGAGGAACAGAAGACTTTGCATGTGGAAGGCACACAGGGATGTGGCTTCAAAGTGCTGAAGGGTTTTTGTGCACACAGACTCTCATCACAGGCAGGTGCATAACTTCTCCTGCAGTGATAGAGGGAAGGACTGGGCAGTGGATGAGCTCTTCGGAGCCCACAACGAGCAGCTGTAGGAAGGGTGGGAATGTGGGAAGAGGAGTTTTCCTGAGACACTCAGGAGAGCCAGAGTCTCCTCTTCCTCCTTTGTAATAGTCCAGAACAGAGGTGGTGGTGGGTGTTCAGCTCCGCTGTGGGGTTTAGCTAGAGCTGCCAAAATCAGCGCTCGTTTAAGTGTGAAGGAGCAGGAAGGTGTTCTTCCTGTGCTGGAGAAAAGAGGAAGAAGCACTGCGGAGCAGGAGCCGGCGCGCTCGGCATCCGAGCTCTCCTGTCCCTCTGAGACAGCTCGCGGTCCGGCTGGAGGGACCTAACAGGTGAACAACACAGTGAACAACATCCAGCCTTGAGAAAGGAAGAGCAGCCGCTGCTGGTGATGGTCCCGCCGTGGGGCTGGAGGGCGGATGGCGGCGTGCCCAGCAACACGCCGCTATCGGGGCGGACACGCGGGTATCGGGGCCGGCAGCTGCTACTCAGCGGCTCCTCCGTGTCACGCCGTGCCGCGGAGCCAGCAGCCTCGCCCCTCTCCCCGGAGAACACCCGGTAGAGCACCGACCCCTCCGCAGGGAGCCGCACTGGGCAATGGCGGCAGCCGCCAGGAACTACAGCTCCCAGCAGCCCCTGCGGCAGCAGCTCTCGGGGGACGCATGCGCCCCACGCGAACTCCCTTTCCCGGCAAGCCGGCCGTGAGGGCGCGGCCCCCGCCCCGCGCCCTCACGGCCATGACGCGCGCGCCGTGACGCAGCGCGGTGACGCAAAAAACTGTGCGCCCTCCACAACGATCGCGGCCGCCGCGGGGTGCGCGGGGCCGGCAGCAGGGGCCGGGGGTGGCGGCGGCGGCGGCACCGCGGGGCAGCGCGCAGGTACCGGGGTCGGGCCGGGCGGGAGGCGCCGCCGCCGCCGCTTCTCCGGAGCCTCGCCGCGCCGGGCCGGTTTGCGGCCGCGGCCTCCGCGCCGGGCAGGGGCAGCGGCGCGGGGTGGAGGAGGGGGGGGAGCGCCTCAGGGGCGCGGGGTCGGCTGCAGGTCCGCCCCCGCACTAGGGGGCGCCCTCGGGGCGGGGGGGCCCGCAGGGCCCGGCCCGGCCTGTGCCGGCTCCCCGGCCCGGGCCGGCCCCCCCGGCGGGACCGGGCCTGCGCCGCCCCGCCCGCCCCGGGCCCCCGCGCCCCGCCCGCCCCTGCGCCGGGCCCGTCCTGCTGCGCCGGGCCCGCTCAGCCCGGGGGCTCGCGGCTCTGCGCCCCCCCGTTCTGCTCTGTGCCCGCCGGTGGCGGTTGGGGCCGGGCGGTACGGGACCCCGCGAGAGCTGGGGCCGGCCGCCCCCGCGAGGTGCGGCCCGCGGGTTTCCCCTTCCGGCCGCGCGAAGAGGAATTGATGTGGAAACGGAGCGGGGCCTTTTTTTTCTGTTATTTTGTAGACAGCAGAAGTTTGTTCCCTTTTTTTCGGCTTGTCTTGCCAGAGCAGAACGTAATTCTAAGGTTTTTTTGTTAAAGGAGAACTTCCAGGAAGCTGAATAGCCTTGTGGTTTTCCCTGTCCTTAAAATACCTTAATTAAAAAGCAAAACAAACCAATCAAAACCCAACAACCGAGTTTTTAAACAAATAATTAAAAGCAACATTAAGGATATATTCAGTATAACAGCCAGTTCAGAGCTCTGTTAAACAGGGAAGTTGAACAAACGAAGACTTCCCTTAGTGTAGGGCACCAAACCACACTTTAGTGCTGTAGAAGATTGTGAGGCTTTTCTGATTTGGTGGTATATTATTTCCACAAGTCAACTTCCGTGTTGACAGTTTGTGATATTTTAACTTCCACGTGGTTATTTCAAGCTCAACAGGTTTTGACAAATAGCTGTCAGCTGCCTCATCTCTTTAAAGGATATTTGTGATGAAGGGGGAATTTTATTTTTTCTTAAAGTAAGGAATTCTTTGTGTTAAAACTTTAATATGGAAGAACCTGTAGATGTACTGCTCAGCTTTGTTGGGCAATTAACCAGAGTCCAACTCATTAGTGGTGTCGCATTATGACATTAGTCTTTTCCTCTACATTTTGTCCTCAGCCAGACTTAGAATCATATTTTGGGAGCAATGTGAAACTGAACTGTTAAAGCTGGCCCAAAGTGCAGTTATTAGAATTTGAGTTGCTCCTATGCATGTGGAATTACAAATCTTTATGTCATTTTTGTTCATGAATTAAATGTGCACATTCGTTTAAATGTGCAGTCTTCCTACAGAGTTGGTTAAAATTGTGGTTTTCAGGAGTTTTTTTTGTTGTTTTTTTCTTTTTTTTTTTTTTTTGCTTGAGGAATAATTTTTGGGTTTATTATGTATCTCATTCATTTTCCATTTAAATTGCTAAGTTAGGCCTTTTGGGTTCATTTCCCAAATAACCAAACTGTTAGTTTTCAGATTTTACAAGCATATATTATACTCACTAGGAGGTTTCATGCTTTCAAATGTTTATCTTTGGGAAGTCAGTGTGTTCAGAACCTCCTAATCCTTTCCCTGGACACAGCAGCAGTAAGGGAGTGAGCTGTAGTGGTATTGTGGTTAGTGTGAGGCTCCAGTGGACTGAAGGGTGGAGCTGAGCTGCTCCAACTGTTCCAGGCACTGAATCAAGGTTTGTGGTTAGAGGTCACTGGAATTTTATTTCCTCGCTGTTCAGAGGTGTCTCACTAAGGTGACTCAAGCACTGAAGTGTCTCAGGTTTCAAAAACATGTGAATACCTTGAGGAATCTGTGTCTCAGTACTCTGTGGGTTTCCCTGTTATGTCAAATTCTTCCATCTGAGCTCAGAAGAGTGAGATGCCCATAAAGCCTTTGCTGTGTCACAGGAACACCAGGTAGTGTTTAATATTAAAGCAGCACCATGTGCACCAACCACTGCATGCTGAAACAGGCACGTGTGGATTTTCAGTGGCAGTGGGCACCATGGGAGGTGACTGCAAATATTTGGCTTTCAAAGTGAAATCCTTTGAGTAAGTGCTTTATGTTTTGTTAGTATTGATTTGAAATATATTTTGGTAATAGTGTTGTTTGGGAAAAAATCCCATTCCTTAGCTTATTAGATGTTCAAACTGAAATCTGTAGTAGGCTATGATTTTCAAAACTGATAAGAGAAAAAATTACCTCCTCCTGTCCCCTTTCCCTCCCCTCCCAGTTTAAATCTGGTCAGTTCTGCTGGTTCTTGGAGAGCAATTTAAGATGGATTTTTTTCAACATCTTGTTCAAGGGAAATAGTGAAAGTCAGAGCTGTTCTCCTAGGTTTCCTCTCCATCAGGCCAGGTGTGTTGCTGTCAGTTACAGGTTAGTTCATATCATTTATGTTCTTGTCTTCTCTGCAGAGCTCTTTGCTTTGTTTTAAGATGGAATTCTTGAAAAAAATGAACACAGGAGGAGTTTCTGTGGTGCCGTTGAAAATAATCATATTTATTTGAATAGATTGGGAGGGATAAGCCTGTGGAAGAGAGGAGATGCCTTGGTGAGACATTCACTGGCACTGCTGTGTCCCAGTAGAAAGGGTGGCATTTTAATGCCATAACTTCATTTCAGGAAAACAACACTCTCTCAGCACCAGTTATTCAGACTGATAATGTTCTTTATTGAGGCAATACTCCAGATTTTAGGGATAACTGGGATTTTTCGCTTGATTTTGGTATAGCACAAGGTGTTCCAGAGGGCAGTGTGAGCAGTTCCTGTGGCCTTCCTGACAGGGACTTTGTTGTCCTGTTGCAGGTATTGCTAGACCTTTTCTGTTTTCCAGCAGGAGCGGTTAAGGGTTGTTGGAGGAAGTAAATTGTTCTCCAGATTGCTGGAGAGCCTGCAGAGACCCTGTACAAACTCTGAGGTCACAGGGTCATTTTTTTCTGTGAAGCTGGGGATGTCTGAAATGGTTGAATGTGGATTCTGTTACAACACTTGTGTTCTGAGACCCAGAGTGGATTTGTCTGCATGTTTTTCTCTGATACTTAAAAGCTCTGAAGTGCTGCTGGCAAGTGCTTTGCAAGGAAATGGAGCTTTATGAGCTTGGAGTAGTTTTTATTTTCAAAGGTGTTTTGGGGGTGTGTGTATGTGTACAATCTCATTATGCTTTTGCCTGCATCTTGGTAGTGTTTCTTCCTAAGCAATTTATGCATTTATATTGAATTTCCTGATGTAGTTCTGAAATGAATGAATGAATAATGAATGCCTTAGATAAAATCATAATTACTTGCAATTTAGGAAACATCATCTTTCTTCATGCTTTGGTAGTTTTTTGTTAGCATATGCCCACTTCATATAGAATTTATCAAAATGGTGTTCTTGTAGTCACAGGTTTATATTTTCTCAGTCTTTGGGTGATGACTTTTGTGTAGTTTCTGCCAGTTTAATCTTCAGCCAGTGTTCTTAACTTCATGTTTCCCATTTAACTAACCAGTCACAGTACATTAAATTCAGAAGAACCTATGAGACAAGAGGTAGAACTGTAGGACTGTTCATCCATTCCTTGAGTGAGGAAAAGTTATAAGCCAGTTGGAGATGTCCAGCACACAGTTAAATTATAGTGATGTTTTTCAGAGACAACTTGGTCTATAAAGGCATATGTAATTTGTGCTATGGCTGCCTTTAGGGTCTATCATTTGACTGACTCCTGATCATGTATTTCAGGACTTGATGTGTATGTCACTGTCTTAAACACTTCTGTATTTAACACTGGTTTGAAAACTTCTTTCTCTGGGTCAGTCATCACAAATGGGAATTTAATCTCATGACAGATGGATATTGTAATGGCTAATGAAATGCTGGAAATCTTTGTGTGTTTTGCA
The DNA here is from genome assembly GCA_032173965.1 of Sitta carolinensis. Classification (NCBI taxonomy): domain Eukaryota; kingdom Metazoa; phylum Chordata; class Aves; order Passeriformes; family Sittidae; genus Sitta; species Sitta carolinensis. Next base: position 4,161,791 of record CM063293.1, read on the forward strand.
GTGGGTACTCTTCCTCTCCCCTCCAATACAAAGTCAGTTTATAAATTAGATTTGGGTATTCCCTCCTCTAGAAGTTACAACGCTTCACAGCAATCACAGTCTGTCAGGTTGGAAACTAGGCAGTATCTTGAGACTGATTTTGTTCTAGTTTAGGCTGTTAATATTTCTAGTAGGTTTTTATCAGATCGACAAAAGCTGACACCTGGAAATTTAAAGGCTTAAACAGAACCTACAGTGATAGTTCCCTTCATTAAATGGTACTTCAACTAGTCACTCAGTGCTGTAGGAGTTTCTCGCTTTTGAGGATGGGAAGATAAATCTTCTGTCAGCTGCTGTCATGCAAGTAAAGGCTGATAAATCTGAAGTAATTGCTCCAGTGCTCCCTCCTGTGATCATCCTCCCTTCCTCCTGCAGCCACTGGCTGTTCTTGGGAGCCCTGAACAAGTGGTGGAAACCCTGACCGAGCGGTGCCGGGCTCTGTCCCACCGCGGCTGGCCTGGGGCTGCTCCCACTGCCCGCAGCGCTCGGGGCCGCCTCTGCTCCTTCCACCGCTGCCTGCAGGGCATTCAGCTGGGAAAACGACACTGATCTCGGTCTCGCTGCCCTGGCTGCCTTGGTTCTTGAGTAAAACACCACCAAGGGTAGCTCAGGTCTGCTCCTGGAGTTGAGGCAGAGATTTTAAAAGGCTCAGCAGTGAGCACAGCTGTGGTGAACTGTGCATTCCAACCAGCCCCGTCAGGGCTGGGGAGCACCAGTCAGGACTTGTGTTCAGAGGTGCTCGTGTTCTTTAGTCTGCAGGCAAAGGACCAGAAAGAAACTTTCACCTTTGAAAGCACTGTTCTGTCACTTTATCTTCTCACTCCTTTTTGCTGAATATTATTTGGCTCTTTCAAATGACTTGTAATATTTGATTTAGATTGTTTCAGTGAGTACAGTAAAAGAGTGGGATTTCTTGCTCATTTTTATGGCTTTTTTTTTTTTTTTTCTGTTGGTTACTTCTGCCTTAGGCTAAGCCATGACTTCAGGATCTGGGCATGTGGACTCCAAGGCTGAGCTCACTACCTTGCTTGAGCAGTGGGAGAAAGAACATGGCAGCGGGCAAGACATGGTCCCTATTCTCACCAGGTAAGATCTATTAAGCAAATCCCTAAAGCTGACTATCTGAAGTTACACAACAGCAGCTTTTACTATGTTTCTTCTTGAGGTGTTCACATACCTGATAACCTGTAATTCATTTTCTTGGTCTGGAAAATGAACTGGTAGTGTGGTATTTAAAAAAAAACTTCCAGTAAGAAATTTATGTTACGAAGACATCTTACACAAACTGTCTCTAAAACATGAATTTAATTGTCTGAAATAGCAAAAGTCAGGAGCATCATTACATGCTTGAAATAACTTTGCTGTCTTCACTTGAAGCTTCTAAAACCTTCATCTAGATGGGAAGCAAGGTGTGAGTGGTTTGAGATTGCAGTGATTTTGATCAAATTAAAGTGAAAGGGTGAGAGTAGGATGAGAGGAGGAGCTATATTGGGAAGATAGTAGTGAAGCTCATAGGGCATGTTTAAAGGGAAATTTCAAAACTAATTGTTTTTGTTTTTTAAGCTGTGTGATGATCGACTGGCATTGTATTGTAAGAAAAATATTCCCTGGACCAATAAATTACTTGGGGCGGCGGTCTAGTTAACACCATTAATTATAAGACAGTATCTAGTACAAAAGAAAGATTTGAATGATCAATTGCATTTGTGGTTTCCCAAGCCAGGTTTCATCTGGGTAGACTGACATTACTCTTGTTTTAAGGGGAGATTTGCAGAAATTCCCCCAGTTGCTCACAGCTGTTCTGGCAGACCCGTGGCCTTGCCTTGTGCAGGACTCAACTGCTCTGCAGGTCAGGAGCAATCCAGGTGTTTCTTCTGCCTTGTTGGGTCAGACAAGTCAGTGCACAGAGTTGGAGCTGGCACTGGGTGGAAGTAACAGGAATCTGGTGGAGCCTCTTTGCTCAGGTCTGTGCTGTGCCTCACCCACTGGGCACAACTTTTTTTCTGTTCTTACTGCATTTTAAAAATAGCAGCACAGGAGAGGGAGATGAGCAACAGAAAGCCAACCCTAAACTCATGAAAATCAGTGGATCTCTTGAAAATCATGAGACAGGTTTTGGTATATCTTTGTGTGTTGTCTGAAGGAAATGTGTGCTATTTCAAGGCTTTCTCTTATAAGCATAACCAGAAATTTACTGTATTCTAAGAAATTTAAAAGCATTTGAACAAAACATATATTTTTTGTGCTTATAGCAGTCTGGCACTTCTTGCTCCCGTTCAACTCCTGGAGCTCCCTACGTTATTTATGCTCAAACAAGTCTGATAAGTTTGTTGATTCTCAAGGTTTCTGTGCAGCAGGCAGAGTGCTTGTGAATGATGAAGGCTTGGGTATTTTTGCTTTAGTGGAGATAGTACAGATTTATTTAAGGTAGCAAGGGGATCTACTGGTTTTGGCCAGAAGTTAAAATCAGAAATTAGATTTACAGTGCTTCAGTTATCAATGAGAGCCATGTTTCTGTTTGTAGGAGAGAGTTTTAGCTATTTATATATTTAGAGTTTTCTGGTAGAGATGCTCCTGAGGAATCCTCACCAACTGGAGCTTGCATTGGCCAATATCCTGAGGCAGAGCAATGCCCTTGCATATTGGTTTGGTCTTAGAGCAGAGGGAGCTGTGGTCATGCTTTTTGGTGAGTGATATTTCTCTTAATTTCTTCATCCTTGTGAACTAAATGGAAGAAAACTTCTCTATGTGGATGGGGGTCTGTTGAATGTGATGCTGAGGCAGCACAGGTGAGAGTGCAGTAACAGGACAAGGGCAGCAACCGTAATAGCACCAGTGTCAGACCACAGCTGAGTTGTCACTTCCAAAAAGCTGGTTTTCTGGAATTACAGACACTTGAGTGTTAGAAGGTATGAACCAAAGAAATTGCTTGGAAAATCTGTTGGCAAACAACAGATATTTAATATACGTGGTTTTCAAAAATATTGTAAATTGAAATGATCCTGCAATAGTTACTTCATAGACTGGATACAAGTCATGTTCAACCAATCAGGCAAATCCTGGGACTCAGTATTGCATCCCAGGAGCTCTTTCATCAAGGGAATAAATCAGCGCTTTAACATTGTAATTTCATCTCCACAAACCGACCATACTCTGATATGGGATCCTAGAGCATCTTACGCTGTTGCAATCTGCTGTAAAAGGTGCAAGTTGGTCATTAATGCCAGGTGATGACCTAGAGCATGGTTAGGATGGCCTTGTAAAGTTGACAGACTTTTCTGTGTACCCCTGACCTTTCCTTCCCTACTCCCAAGATGAGCTCAGTTTGTGGCAAGTGAAAATGAGGCTCTAACTTTGCAAAGACAGTTGTAAAGAGAAAAAAAATTAGAAGTATATACCTCTGTGTAAATCCTACATCTTGTCTGCAGACTTGGAAGTGGCTGCAGAACCAGTATGAAGCCAAGTGAATGAAGGAAATCTTGAAACCTGAATAAAAGTTGTGTGGTTTTGTGAACTGTGTTTTGTTACAGCCCTGTGTACCTATGTTAGAAGGCAGGAATGAGCTTTGGTAGTTATTTGACACTCAGTTGCTTCAATTGAGAATTGATGAAGCCGTTGATCTAGATAGATTTATCTAAGTCAAGTCACAAACCACCTTTGTATGTGTTAGTTAAAAGAAGGGCATTGTAAGCAAGCTTGATTTGTCTTTTTTCTTTTCTTAGAAAATCAATTTCAAGGAGGCAATGCTTTTTTTTTTTTTTTTTTTTTTTTGTAGTTTGGTCAAACAGTTGTGAATAATTGCCTCGAAACCCTCCATAATTAGTGCTTCATGTTTGTTTTTCATTGAGCCTGTGATAATGTTGTTGTCCCTGAAAGGACTGGGAGCTGGTTCACTGCTTGGCTGCCTACCCAGACAGGATGCACTGGCCAGAGTGTTGTGCTCACTTTCCATGCTGCTTGTCTGTCCTTTCTGGCACATCACCAAAATGTTAATTATCACCTCAAAAGACCTGACAAGGCGAGAGTGCTGCTTCCCAGCTCCCCATTTGTCTGAGTTTTCTGTCAGCAGACATCCCTCAAGCTATTAGTTCTCATGGAAAAAAATGAGGAGCTGGCAGTGGAGTATTTAAGTAACTTGCTTCTGCCAGAATTTCTTGAGAGCTCAAGCTGTGCCACCTATTATTAACAAGGGACACAATTTGCATCCCTTCACAGTCAGGCTTATAAAAAGTAAATATTGGAACCCCACAGCATCAACAGTTTGTTGAAAGATAATTGTCAGATCAAAGGCAAGCAAGAAAATTCTCTTCTCGTTCCCAATGAGCTAATTTACTGTTCCTAGAATTTGGCAGGAGTCGTCCTCTGTCACACTGGCAAGTCAGTGTAGCTCACAGAAGCAGGACTAAGTACATTTTTGCCTCTAGTCATGCCTGGGAACACTGGATATTTTCTGGAAAGTAACAGGAACGGAGTAGAAGTCAGCAGTGTTCTGTAAAGGAAATCCTCTGAAAGACAAATATTTTTCCAGGGATTACTGCAGCCTTCCAGCAGTGATAAACTCTGCCTAGATAACTACTCTGAGGTATTAAGACCTTGGTTTAAAATCCTGTGCTGTACATAGATGTTGCCTCCCACTCTGGATCTCCATAGAGGGGAAGGAATCATGTTTTATACCAAGGAAATGAGATTTAATTTCCTAATGCTTTTTTAATTGAATCAAGTGCTCTTTATTTCACCTCAAACTGCATATATTTCTGCTGTAACACGACATGGAGAAGGACAGTGAATGACTATGGAGTTATTTATTACTTGACCATGAGATACTTTTCCTCTTCTTGATTTTGTGTAAATAAAATAGTAATTAATTTTCTCTTACCACTCACTCTAAATGAATTCGAGCATAGGATTTCTTAGGTCTGCTGAGGCTGCTTCTCAATTTAAGGGAAGGCATAGCTCTGAAACAACTCAATTTTGGTTTTGTGATACAAAGGAGCATTTTGAAGGTCTGTGAACAGGCAGCTGGCTGAGTGTCCCCTTGTCTTATCCATGGTGGTAGTTGACGCATGGTAAAAGGTTGATAACTGAATAGAGGTTACACAGCGCTGAATAAAAATATTTAATGTTTATTAAATATTTATATTAAATTCGACAACACAATTGAAATTTAATGTGCAAAATAGCAAAAACTGTGCAGGCAGTTTGAGCAGCTGCCCCTACACAGACTGAACAGGGAGGAGGACTAAGTCACCTGTTCAGGACTTGCTCTGCTCTCAAAGAAAGACACTGTGGTGGTGAGAAGTACTGTTCTAGCCCTTTATTTGCTCTAGTTCTCTACACTAGAGAACGCCACAAGGCGTCTAGCATGAGTAAATAAAAGGTGTTGGCCCTTCGAGTGTCATGTTTTCATCTCTGGGGTGTTGCTATGGGTTCAGTGTGTTTCAGAGCTAGAAATGATGAGATGGTAGAGACCAGTGTTTTGTGTCCCCCCTATTGTGGACAGGCAGAAGTCCTCTGGTAGCACTGAACACTGGGTGAAAGCTGATGGGCTGGTTTGGAGTGCTCAGACAGATCTGTGAATGTGAGGAGCTGTGCTCCAGGGTGTGAATTCTGCTCACACTGTGCTGTTCCTGCTGCAGAATGTCTGAGCTGATTGAGAAGGAGACTGAAGAGTACCGCAAAGGGGACCCGGACCCGTTCGATGACCGACACCCAGGTAAGGTGTCCTGAGTGGTTTTGGCAGCACCAGCTGTGTCCCAGTGCTTACTGGTTACTTATATTTAAAAGTAAACAGTTTTTAGCCTGAATGTGCCAGCTGCTGATCGAGGTCTGACACTGCTTTTGCACTGGGAAGTTGTGCTCTCTAGTGCTGGCACTAGAGCATGCCAGAGTCAGTTTGAGTGTAGCAGTTCAATATTAATGTTGGAATGTTCAGGAAGGAGGATGAGTGTTTTCCTGTCTGTCCCACAGGTCGGGCAGACCCGGAGTGCATGCTTGGTCACTTACTGAGGATACTCTTCAAGAATGATGATTTCATGAATGCGGTAGGTTTCCTCTGAGAACTTTCTCTGTCAATTCCTTGCACCACATTATTGCTTTTACTTCTTCTGTGCTGGTTGACCATGGTACTTGTTTAATACTTATTTTAGTGGTGTCAGAATTCTCTTTTCCATAATGCTGGTTTTTAAGGTGGGTTTAAGAGCGACTCGTTTGCCACTATTGATTGAAGTGCCTCAAGTAAAGGAGAGGTCATGAGCTATTGGAATGTGTGTAGCAGCAACTGACTTAGTTGTTTTCAAGTTTTATCAGTCTCTTTAAAGAAAATTGGGCTTCTCTAATACAAGTCAAAGACCAGAATTTCTTTCTATAATGGAAAAGAATACCACTAATTCTAGTGCCTTGTTTCTGAGTGCTTGGAACTGCTGGCTGCCTGCAGGAGCAGAAGAGCATGTCAGCTCTAGAAGATTAAGGCAGAGAATCAGAAGGCAAGAGTCTGCCTTTCCACTTGCATTGCTAACCTCTAACATGACTTAATAGATAGAATTTTGTTACCTTTGCGTCTCTGCAAGCACCTATATCAGTACACGTCACTGGAAGGATTCTGACAGATTCCTTGCATGTCTCTCTGTCTTAAACTGCAAGTGATAAGCAAATACAGGTTAAACTAAAAATAGGCAATTTCTTACGTTAATTTTTTTAGTTATCTTTTCATGTTGCACTGTTACAGTTTTTCAAGGCACTTGTCTTTACAAATCAGTTCAAGATAAATATTCAGTCAGTAAACACCAGATCAGAGGCTTCTCTCTCCTTCTCTGAGAAGTAATTTCAACTTCTAGGGCATTGAGGGAGCAGGCCAAAGGCTGGTCATATTGAGATCCAGGGCTTAGTCTGGCATTCCTTGCTTTATTGTTTTGCCGCTGTGGGAGCCATAAGGCTTTCACTGCTCTGGGTTTGGTCAGAGTTGAATTTCAAACCAGTGCTGTTCCTTTTCTTCTCCAGCTAGTGAATGCTTATGTGATGACAAGCAGAGAACCGCCACTAAACACAGCGGCCTGCAGACTTCTGCTGGACATCATGCCAGGACTGGAAACAGCTGTTGTCTTTCAGGAAAAGGTATCATCTGTACTAAAGCTTGCTTTATTTTGTACTCTAACAAGACTTCCCAAAGGAGAAACCAGTAACAAGCCATATTGAAATCCTGTCTGGGAGCCAATCTGTTCTGTCTTACTAATGGTTTGGGGCTTTTTGCTCTTGGCTTGTTCAGTTAATCAAATCTCGGGTATTTCATAGCTTTTTAAAGTGTGATGTGATAGATTCAAACAGAGGAACTGGAACTTAATGTAATGTTTTGGGAATGGTTGTAATTTGAATTGTTACTTCATAGGCCTGTGAATGGAGCAGGCTGTACAGAACATGGAGGGCTTGCCCAGTAATCCCCAGCTGCAGCAGAGTGATAGCTTTCCTAGAGCTAAGTGATAAGCAAGTCATACTTTAACTAAAGTCTAAAATCCATAAGCTTAGTGGGGATTATCTGGAACTGTGATGGACAGCTGAATCAGACTTCTGCATGTTGACAAATGGGTTGATTTGAAGGAATGCACACAGAGTGGAAAGTGAATTTCTCTCAAGGCAGAGTTTCCTCATCCGTGTAAGAATTAGTGTTTTTCTGAAGTTTGGAAATAAGATAGTCCTTTATATAAAAGTTCTAAATTAATTTCTCTACTATTGGAAATATGCATATGAATACTGAAGCATGATAAAAGAAAAGAATAATATGCTCCCTTTGTGAAAGATTTAATTTAGTTTGAGCTCTTTGTGATCTGTCCAAAAGCTGAGGCTGGGAAGCCTTGATCAAAAAACAATTTAAAACCAAAACAATTGTTCCCCATTTGAGGAGAATATAGCTATTTCCAGAGATCGAAGTTCTCTGTAAACTGAACTGAAGTTTTGCACTGAGGGTCTTTTTTCCTTTTGACTCGCGAATATCTAGAGCTCCGTTGCAGCCCTTAGGGCTCCTGTCCGCAGGAGGCTTTGGGAAGAAGGTGCTGTTCTCATCACAGAGAGGCCCTCTAGCGGCCCAGGGATTTCACAGCTCATCCGTTAGAATGTCTTTTGGTTACGTAAGAGCATCGAAATAATAATGCAATTGTCTTTAAATATATAACAGGCAACTCTAAAAATCTCTAAGCTGAGAGTTCCCATTAAAATGTGCCTCTTCATTATCACTTTTCACAGCTCTTATATTGTACCTATTATTCAAATTACGTGCAAGATTTCTATCATGATAACAATGCATTTTTGTTAGTGTTTCCAAATCCAGTGGCAATATAGAGGAAACAAATTAATCTTTCATTCTAAATCATTGTCTTTTAATTGTCTGTTTTAAATTTAGAAATAAATTTCATTTTATTTGATGTAAGTACAATACAGATTCTTTGAAACTTGCTAAATTCCTGGAGAATTTTATTTGGCTTATTTGTTTGGACTAATTCATACCTGTAGTGTTTTGCTGCTTCCTAGGAAGTACCTTGACTGGCCACTTTTTGCAGGTGTGCAAATCCAAATATCTGGTGCATAGTTTCATTCAGCTTAAACTTTTAGAGTTTTTTGGGCAGTTTGGTTTTTGGGTTTTTTTTTTTTTTTTTTTTTTTTTTTTTTTTTCTTTAGTTTGGGGTTTTTTTGGGGTTTTTTTTTGTTCTGGTCATTCTCATTCATTACATGCTTGGTAAGAAATCCAGCCTGATCACTACTAGAGATAGGAGAGAATTCTTGCCAACAGGTGATTTCACTGAGACTGAGAAATTAAAGATGAAATGCAGCTGTTAGAACTGATTTCTTGTTTCCTCTCTTCTAGGAAGGAATAGTTGAAAATCTCTTTAAGTGGGCACGAGAGGCTGATCAGCCACTAAGGACATATGCAACAGGACTGTTGGGAGGAGCTATGGAAAACCAGGACATTGCTGCAAATTACAGGGATGAGAACTCACAATTGGTAATGATCTCTCAATCGCTTTCCCTTTGTGGAGTACAGTTACCGCTTTATAATTTTAATTTATGGGGAGCTCATATTCATGGGTCTTATAGTGGTTGTAGTATCACCTGTAAGAGGATGATTTCTATCCTTTCCTGACTGAGTTGGAGCATGCAGCCTGATTATTCTGTTAACAGCAGTTGTTTTCAAAATACCAATGGAAACCTAAGAAGTCAAATACTTTACTCTTTAATGGGGCTCATATTCATACTTTCCTTCAAGAAGAATTTTCAGAAGCTCCACATCTGTAACTATTGCACATTGTGCTTTGCCCACCAGACAGAGGTTTTAAAATGAAAGGTAATTCAGCTATGCTGAAATTGTGATGACTTTTCTTCTAAACATTAAAAATAAAAACGTGACCTTTGGTTTTGTGGAACTGCAATTTGCCAAAGGTGCTGCTTGCAAAGAGAATGTGGCCTTTATTTCAGATTGGGCAGAGATGGTGGAAGGGTGCTGCAAGCTGGTATGTGGGTCTGTTAGCACCAGTATAGCTCATCTGGTCCTAATGGCTTTCCAGCCATTGGCTTCCTTCTCACACAGGAGACATGGTGCTGATATTTTAGAATGAAAGTAGCTGTAGCAAAATGGATTTGCGTTCTCTCACTCACTTTGAAGTTGTTATTTCTCTGGGCAAACGTACACCACAACATACTCAGCACTTTATGCTGTAGAGGGGTTATATGATGATAACAAAACATATGTCTAAGGTGAGTTGTAGGATGAAAGCAAGGAGTGTGTTCTCATGAGTGCTGCTTTTCTGAAACAGGTGGCTCTGGTGCTTCGTCGGCTACGAGAGTTGCAGGTCACTGAAATGACCACAAAACAGGAGAACAAGCGCCCCAGTCCTCGGAAAATGCCCTCAGATCCTCTGCTGCCCCTCGATGAAGAGGCCGTGGATATGGATTATGGGGAGATGACAGTAGATGGAGAGCAAGAAGTTGTTTCTGGTGATATGGAGATCTCCTTTCATCTCGATTCAAGTCATAAGACCAGTAGCAGAGTCAACTCTGCTACAAAGCTAGATGATGGGGTGCTGAGAAAAAGCAAATCAGGGAAACAGCACGAAAGAGACGGCTTCCGGAAGGCCAAGCAAAAGCTGGGCTTCTCCACCTCAGAACCAGAGCGGATGTTTGTTGAACTGTCCAACAGCAGCTGGTCAGAAATGTCCCCGTGGGTGATTGGCACTAATTACACACTTTACCCCTTGACTCCTGCCATAGAGCAGAGGCTGATTCTTCAGTACCTGACTCCCTTGGGGGAGTACCAAGAGGTGAGCATATGAAGGTGGGAGGAAGCACTCTGTGCTCTAGTTTTCTGTAAAAAGCTGAGTGAAATTGTGGGGGAAAATTGGCAGAACTGTTATTTGCTCTGATATTTCCTGTCATGATTAAGATTGGTAACTTTTCCTGAGTTGTTGATGACTTCAAAATTGAAGTCATTAGTTTGAATATTCCTTGGTGGGTAATACTCAAACCTGAACCTAGAAGTGTGGTCTGGTAGTTGGAGCGTGGCCCTGGGGATTTTGTCCCATGTTCCTGCTAAATTTGGTGCTTGCTTCCATGAAGCTTTGTTTGAAATGCAGACATTTTTCCTGTTTCTTATGGGGGCTGTCATAGATTCCCGCAAGTAAAAGTCTGAGGAGATAACTTGAAATTCTAAATGAAGTGATGTAACATCTGTAGTAGTTCTGAGAAGAAGTGGCAGGGCCCATGTTATGCAGATGCTTTTGAAAACTGGTATTACTTAAATGGACAAAATAATGTGGTTGTGTCAGATTTACCAAAGTGTGTTGTTTCCATATTTTTCCCCACCGTGTTTTTTTTGTTGTGGGTGTTGTTTTCTTTTTGGTCTTTTTTTTGTGATTTACCGTAATTTGTAGCAGAACAAAGCAAAAGCAACACAATTTTGCTTTGTGGTAGATGTTATGTGTGTGCACATGTGTGCCTTGTTCCTGTGAGAGCCAGAGAAACCATTACCCCCAACACCCTGCATGCAGACTGGATTGCTTCATATGCCAGCAGTAATAGGCTATAAAAATAGGAATTACTAGCATAAAGGTGTTACAAAGAATGATGCAAAGGGTTTTGGTTTGTTGCCCTGCTCTCCTGTTTTTTCTGTTCAGTTGTTGGGTAGTTGTCTTTGCACAGATGGAAGGTGGAGCCTCTCTCCAGGGTGGTATCTGTGTGGACTTCCATAGCCGCACTTGGAGGAGAGTCTTAAGATTTCCGTGTGGCAGCTGCCATGCACCTTGCTGCAGTCAGCAGATGTATTACAAGAGGTCTGTTAACCTTTATTGCTTCCTATGGATGGAGCTGGTTACCTCTGACCTCTCATAACAGGTATCTGCTAATAGGGGAAAACTGGGGGTTTGAGAGTATAAACCAAAAGAGACCTTGCATTTCTCATGAAACATTCAGCTAGTATTCCCTTTTTATTTTTCTCAGTTGTTACCCATCTTTATGCAACTGGGATCAAGGGAGCTGATGATGTACTACATTGATTTGAAGCGAACCAATGATGTGCTGCTCACTTTTGAAGCCCTTAAGGTAAATTACTTTCATAATACATAAAATATACCATAAACATTGTACACACATGGAATATATGCTTGCTATGTGTCAAAGGCAAGTGCTCATCTTCTTTAGGCTGGTGTCTTTCAGCATTCCCCAGTATTAGAAGTGGCTTTCACTCAACTTGAATGCATTGCAGTTTTGGTTTTTTAAGGGTCAAGCACTTAAAATGAATAAAACAGGAAAGGAAGGAGGGAATAGAAAGATCTTAATGACCCTTTCTGCACAGTTAAGTTCACCTTTCATCTACCTATTTGAAGATGATAAAAATTCCTTTTTCTATCAAATGATTGTGTTCCTGCTGCCCTTAGATGGCATTCCTGAGTTATTCCACTGTCTGCCATCTCAAAGGACACTTCTGAGGGGTTAGAGAGCATCTTACTCCCAGAAATCCCAGCATGACATCTCTGAGCTCAGTGGTTGAAATACTAGTTCTGTGTGAGTAGTATTTAGGGTTACCTCCCCAAGGTACAAAGCCACACAAAATAACCTTATTCAATCCAAACCTGCAGTGCAGCAACACAAGTTAAACTTTTCTGTGCATTCTTTCCCACTTTCACAATAACTTCTCTGCCTCTGATCCTCCAGAGTCTTCCTCTCTGTATCTTTGTCATTTGTCTGAGAATTTATTTTGAAGGAGCAGTGTAGCTTACTTCAGTTGGGAGTAGAGTGGGGTTTACAGTGGTTCTCACTGTTTCCTCTTAAGGTGTAGGTAATACAGAAAAGCAGTGGGCAGTACACTTCAGTGGAGCTGCAAGCTTCCCCTTAATTGTCTTTACACCTGATTTTGTAAAATTCCTTGTGTCAGCAATATGCCATAATCAAAATATGAATGGAAATTTAAATTGTTAGTAATGGTAATAGAAAGTGAGTGAATTTGAAGACAGTACAAAGACATTAAGGTGGCCTGTTGGATAATTTCTGAGCTGCTCTGCTTTGCTTTTATTTCTTTTGCAAGATGTGTAGAAAAAAGTGGTAGTGCCCCTTTTGGTTTTGTTATTGGGATAAATACTACATTCTGGATTAAATGCAATGGGAGAAGGAAGTGAGGTGCACAAAGCACAGAACAGTTACTTTTTCTGCCATCTCTTTTTCTGTGGGATGGGATTGATGACAAGTATGAAGTGTCCTAGTCTAATCTGCTTTTATGATTCCTTAGCATTTGGCATCATTGCTGCTGCACAACAAGTTTGCTACGGAGTTTGTTGCTCATGGAGGAGTGCAAAAGTTGCTGGAGATTCCTCGTCCTTCCATGGCAGCAACAGGAGTGTCCATGTGTTTGTATTACTTGTCATACAATCAAGATGCTATGGAGAGGGTAAGAGTTGTTCTTGTACTGTAACTTCAGTGATTCCCATAATTTCTCAGTGTTTCTACCTGTGTTCAGTGAATAAACTTCTCCTGAGCTTAAAAGCAAATTTATATGGATGATTGATACATGCAGGTGCATTAGGATGTATATGAATAATAGTGTATTGTTTCAAGGTGTGTATATGAATAACAGTGCTTTGTTTCAAGGGTGTGGATTTCAGTTCCTAGGTAATTAACTGAAGACCTTGTCAGAATTGTATCAATACTTAAATCACTCTTTTCATCCTATTCTTCTGTCTTTCCCTCAAAAAATCTCAACAAAATCCTCCTTCATTCTCATTTGCCTTTCTTTTACTGTCTGTTCCAATGGACTGCTACACCTGAGATTGTTTTTCTCCATGTACGGTTCCAGATGTTCTGCCAGATGTTATCCCCAATATGTTCAGATACCAGGTAGAGCAGGTGTCTGTGGCACCTCTTGTATTTCAGATGAAGCCAGCTTCAGGGTGCAGTCCTTTGTCCAAGTAGCCCATGCCAGACCTCAGGTCTGAAGCTGGTAGCACTGTATTCTTTGAATGCATTCAGCACCAGCAGAGAAGAGATGGAAAACTCTGCTAACTTGGCACACAGCAGCTGGTGCCAGCACTTCAGTTCCTCTTGTCACTGACCCTGACAGAGGGTTCCCAGTTCCTCCTCAGTAGAAGTAAACAGGCAAATGCAGAAGTGCAATTCTGTGCACATGATCTGCACATCCTGGAGGCATGGTCTGAGGACAGGAAAAGATCAGCTCTGTTTTCTATTCCCAGAGAAAAGTCAGGCTTTAGACTTGCATTTAACAATCCTTGCAGTTCCTGTAGGCTTCAGTTCTGCCAGAGTTTGCTAATACCTCAACATAGCATATGGTACTTGGTTACACTGAGCAGAATTTGTTTCTTAGTGGAAGCCTATCTGCGTCTAGCAAAGCATTCTCTGGAGATGTGGAAGTGGTATGGAGAAGGACTTTCTGGAATTATACTACACTAAGGCTGCTGTATTATTGTGCTTTGCTCTGGGAATGGACCAGTTTCTAGTCCTACATTGCCAAATCATACTCTTTATTAGTCTAACAGCAGCTTTTATTACAGGTCTGGAAATGGGACTTTATATTACATGTCTCATTTGTCCCAAGTCAAGCTGGAATAACTGATACTTGTCTTCTGCTTCTCAAAGAGTCTTCATTCTCCTTGGACCAAATCTCTTAAGCAACCCATTTGAAGTCGTTCTCAAGAATGTTCTTTTGTTTTCTAGGTGTGCATGCACCCCCATAACGTGCTTTCAGATGTAGTGAACTACACCTTGTGGCTGATGGAGTGCTCCCATGCCTCAGGCTGCTGCCATGCCACCATGTTCTTCTCCATTTGCTTCTCCTTCCGTGCTGTCCTGGAGCTCTTTGACAGGCACGATGGGCTGCGACGGCTGGTTAACCTGGTAAGGGCTCTGCCTTTAAGTAGGGGCAGGTTTTGCACCCTCTAAGTGCAACTGTGGAGAGTTTTGTTCTTTTGTTTGGAGTTTTTCCTCCTCAATTCCCATGAGATGGAGAGGTGGGTTGAGTTTTCTAAGCAACGCTCACATGCATCCTTTTATCTTTATTATTTTTATTATTACAATTATTGTCTAGAGACTTTCTACCCTTTGGGAGCTTTTTTAGTGCAACTCCTGGGTTAAGCAATACTCAAACAGTGGTGGCTTAGTGGTAGTCCAGATGTTTCTTACCACTCCATGTGGATGTGGATAAATGCAGCCTTGTTCCAGGAGAGGAATGGCTGTGTCTGTGCTGCAGAAACCACGGTTCTTTCTGGGCACAAGTTCCAGACACTGTTCACGTAGAAAAGCTGCAATGTCTGCAGGGTGTTGCTGTGCACTCCTGCAGCTTGGGCCGTGTCAGACTCAGGGACATCAGTGCTGCAGGGTGCAAGCACACCGTGTGGTGCCATATTAGGCCTAATAGTACTCAGCACTACACTGCCTCCAGACCTGCACTGATGTGACTTCTTTAGCGTGGTAAAAAGGAGGCTCAGGGATGACCTTATCAGTCTACAACTACCTTAGAGGTGATTGTAGTCAGGTGGGGGTCGGTCTCATCTCCCAGACAGCAACTGACAGAATGAGAAGACACAGTCTTAAGCTGTGCCAGGGGACATTTAGGTTGGATGTCAGAAAAAAATTCATTGGAAGAGTGTTTGGGCACTGGAATCATCTGTCCAGGGAGGTGGTGGAGTCACCGTCCCTGGACACGTTTAAAAAGAGACTGGACGTGGCACTCAGTGCCATGGTTTAGTTGATGAGGAGGTGTTAGGTCATAGGTTGGACTTGATGATTTCAAAGGTCTTTTCCAACCTAGATCATCCTGTGATTCTGTGATTTGTGCCTTCATAGATAGTGAAGGAAGGGCATGGTTCATCTTAGGCTGTTTTCCCACACAGAGACCCTTTTCTGTTCAGACAGCCTTTGTCAGCTCTCAGTGTGTTTCAGTGTCCCGCACAGCAAAGTCAGCATGTTTGGGTTTGGTACCAGAGCAGCTGAGAGTTGTGCTTTTTTTTCCTGAAGAGCTGATGAAACTTTCTTTCCCACGCTCAACTTCTTTCTGAAGATAAGCACTCTGGAGATCTTAAACCTGGAGGACCAAGGAGCCCTGCTGAGCGATGATGAGATCTTTGCCAGTCGCCAGACGGGGAAGCACACCTGCATGGCCCTGCGCCGGTACTTCGAGGCTCACCTTGCCATCAAGCTGGAGCAGGTGAAGCAGTCACTGCAGCGCACTGAGGGTGGCATCCTGGTCCATCCACAGCCCCCCTACAAGGTGAGGAGCACACTGCAAGCTTTTCACATGGTTGGTGCATTTCTCAATTGAATCCAAGCTGCAGACACGTGTACATACCCTTTGAAGCCAGTGCAATAACTAGGCAGGCTGCAATTGTTTTATTTGTACTTTTTTTCCTGTCGTGTGGCACTGTAATAGGAAAATACAGAGGAGCCCTTGAGGTGTGTCTGTATTACATACGATTAAGGCTCCTGCTCATGTGCTGTGATTCCCTTTCCATATCTCAAAAACTCTAAGGCAGGTTGGTTTTGATACTTGTGGGGTTTTCTGTGCCGTGAATCTCTGAAAGGGCAAAATCTGTATGTGTATAGAGGTACATAATAATGAAAACCTTAGAAATAAGTTTAATTTGATAATGATAACTGAAATGTCTTTTGGACACCACTGTTTTTAGAAATTACCTGTGAGATGCAGATAGGTAATAATCTGTACTCTTGGCCATGATTTTTTTTTTTTCCTGATTTCTCTGTGCAAAGCTGGTTTTGTTGATTTGTTTTGGGTTTGCTGTTTTGTTTTTTTTTTAAACTGGATTTTATGGCTGCTGGTTCTGAGAAAGTACATTCACCTGTGGTTTCTGATTTAATTTATGATGATTTTCTGGAGGAACTGAATTAAGGAAATAAAAGGGAGTTTTTGCTTCTGCAGAAATCACTTATTTTCAGTAACCTAAGAAATGTATATAAACTTGTTTTCTCATGTAATTAAAAATATTGAAAGACGAACTTGATAAGAATTTTTTTTATTCAGTATGTTTTGTAGTCAAAACTTAGAAACTGAATATTTTTAGCAACCTTTTTGATATTTTAACATAAATGTATATTGAATGATGGTGTAGTAACCACTAGATTAGTAGAATAAAAGCAGAGTAGAATTTTAATTTAATGCTACTTTTCTTCTTAAATTGGCTTTAGCTTTCTTAGACTGTAAAGAAACTTAAAGGATATTATTCTTAAGCTTATTATTGTATATTATAGTGACAGTTTCTGGATTCTTCTATTAATGGTGAATAAACTATAAAGTAAATATTTAATCTGCAAGACACAGTGGTAGTCTAATCTTATAGAGGCAGTTTTCAGAGAAATCCCAGCAGTGAGGTGATTTGATGTTCAAGTTTGTAACTCTTTTGATCTAATGGTGTCCCTTCCCTGCAGGCCTGCTCCTATGCTCATGAGCAGATTGTGGAAATGATGGAGTTCCTGATTGAGTATGGTCCAGCACAGCTCTACTGGGAGCCAGCAGAGGTTTTTCTCAAGCTGTCTTGTGTCCAGCTCATGCTTCAGCTCATTTCCATTGCCTGCAACTGGAAGACGTACTATGCAAGGTGAGCTGTTTGCTGGAGTGCTCTATTTGAGTGCAGCACTTGTGACTCTTGGGCAGGACATTCCATTTCCAGGTTTTCTACCCTGACAATGTTTAAAGCAGGCACATGCTGGTTGGTGCTGTTAGGGCCTGTGCTGTGGCCACACAGTAATTGTCAAAGTGAACTCTGGGGAAAGCAGGACTAAAATTTTATGGTAGAGAGAGGGATGTCAAGAAATTTCTGAAGAGCCAAAATGCCTCAGGCCTTAGATTACTATGACACTGATTTCTCAGAAAAGCTTCTTCACTGTTCTGTGCTTCTTTCTATTTGTCTCAAAATTTGTGTACCCTTTTGTTAAGAGAAAGGCTAGAAAATGTTCCAAGGAGAGGGTGAAATCAAGACATCTTAATCCTGGAATGAGGTGGACCAGGGCTCCCTCCTCCTTATTTCTGCTGCCTGCTGGAGGTCCTTGCCTAACTTAAATTGAAAGCCTTTGAAATCTGTTTTGCTTCTGCAGTTCCCTGCCTCCCTCCCACTCTCAGGTTGCACTCTCCTGGGCAGTTTGTGTTCTCCTGTGTCTTTCCTTCTGCAGCTGTTTCCTAATTGCTACCTGGGTTAACTCCTACCTTTCCACAAAGGTTATAGATCTCTTTTTTGCATTTTTCTGCTCTCTCACCTCTTGCTGAACATCCCTTTTCACTTTCCACGCACCTGTGTCTTTCTGAAACTGGAGCCTAAGTTGGTGTCTTTTTGACTGTCAGAGTTGTCTGGTTTACTCATAAACATTTTCCCTTGACTTCAGAAAAACTTCCTTCCTAGTTGACTGGTGACAGAGTATTTTGGACAGCAGTGTTTCCCAGCTAAGATACAGAGTTAGATTTAGAAGCTTAATTTAGAATGCTTTCGTTAGTTAAGTCCTAACATTCTTATTTTTATAAATACTAAATTACTGTGCTTTTAGGAGCCTGTCAGCCATGTGGGATAAATGTTGGCAGACTGTAGGCAGTGGTGTGCCTGTGAGCACTGCCTTCTATGGAGACCAGCCCTTTTCATTCTAAAATCAAAAGACACCATCAAATGTAGCAGACTGATTTACTTCCATTTCTTGGAGTAGAGTAAATTGAATACTATTTTATATTACTGAAACAACTCTGTACATGCAGTTCTAAGTAGTTCTTCTGTTGCTGTCTTCCAGGAATGACACAGTACGATATGCTTTGGATGTACTGGCCATCCTGACTGTAGTTCCTAAAATCCAGTTGCAACTGGCAGAACCTGTGGATGTGTTAGATGAAGCTGGATCTACTGTTTCCACTGTGGGTAAGCTGAATATGATCCTAATGACTTACACATTTATCAGTTGTCTTCTGCTATGTGAGTTTTGGCTGGCTGTTCCTCACCTGCAGTGAGACAAGGGTTAAAATAATTCATGTACTCAGAGTTACTGTCAAGGATGCAAATAAATGGGAGAGTGCACTGTGGTTAAAATTGTGTCATGGTTAGCACTGTGGTTGGGTTACAAATTTAGAGGCAGGTCTTTCTCTTACACTTGTTTTCAGGAGCTCAGTAAATACAGATGGGGGCAAATATACTTTTCTAATGGGGCTATTAGGTTTCCTCAGTTTCTCAGAAATTTAGGTCTCCTGAGGATATGGCATTTTGAGAGTAAAGGAGAGGAACAATTATTGCTGTGTGAGTTATGCTCTAACTGCTTACCTCCAGGTTCAGCATGTAAATGAGTGAGATGTGCCTGGATCAGATCCAAGGCTTCTACTTTAACTGAAGCCTCACTTTTCTTTTTAAGAAAATAAAAATAAAAGGCAGGCAGAATACTAGATATAGGCAAAAGACAATTTATTTTGCACAGAAAGTCTCTAGGCAAACACCAATTCCGTGTGGGTTTTCATATTCCGACGCAGACATGAAACTACAAGGAATTCTGTGGGGAAAAAAAGCCCTAAAGTTTCTTTTTTGCTTGATTCCTTTTGGAAGTTGTGATATGATTATTTTGTCCTCAATGATTTGGTCCCCTTTCTTCCTCTTAGTGTTTATACAAGAGAGTTGCTCTATGCAGTAAGAATCGGAGCATGTCTGTGCATCTTGCTCTGTCCAGATACCTTAGATTTTTTTACTCCTGCACTGTGCTTGATCACCACATCTACGAGATTGTGTGACACTGCCTACTGATGATGAGGTGGAGGATCAGCAGTGTAGGAAAACATTTGGCTAGGGAAGTAGAAAAATATGTCTTAGACCAGTTAGCAGAACTTCAGGAATTTCTGGAATTAAGGGAAGTACTTATTTTCTTCAAAATTGTTGGAAGACTCCCTTACTTATCTGATCAACTTGTGTAAGATATACTTTAGAGTAACAAAGAAACTACTTCTTTCCCTCACTAGGTATTAGTATCATCCTTGGGGTTGCTGAGGGTGAGTTTTTCATCCACGATGCTGAGATTCAGAAATCAGCCCTTCAGATCATCATCAATTGTGTGTGTGGCCCAGATAACCGGATCTCCAGCATCGGGAAATTCATCTCTGGGAATCCTCGTCGAAAGCTGCCTCAGGCCCCTAAGAGCAGTGAGCACACGTTGGCCAAGATGTGGAACGTGGTGCAGTCCAACAACGGCATCAAGGTGCTGCTGTCGCTGCTGTCTGTGAAGATGCCCATCACTGACGCAGACCAGATCCGGGCGCTGGCCTGCAAAGCGCTGGTGGGGCTGTCGCGCAGCAGCACCGTCCGGCAGATCATCAGCAAGCTGCCCCTGTTCAGCAGCTGCCAGATCCAGCAGCTGATGAAGGAGCCAGTGCTGCAGGACAAGCGCAGCGAGCACGTGAAGTTCTGCAAGTACGCTGCCGAGCTCATTGAGCGCGTCTCGGGGAAGCCCCTGCTCATCGGCACCGACGTCTCGCTGGCGCGGCTGCAGAAGGCAGATGTGGTGGCCCAGTCGAGGATCACCTTTCCTGAGAAGGAGCTGCTGCTGCTGATCCGGAACCATCTCATCTCTAAGGGCCTGGGGGAAACAGCGTCTGTCCTTACGAAAGAGGCTGACCTGCCCATGACTGCAGCATCTCACTCTTCTGCCTTCACCCCTGTGGCGGCCGCTGCCTCTCCGGTGACTCTGCCTCGCACTCCCCGCATAGCTAATGGCATCTCGGCCCGTTTGGGTAGCCACACTGCTGTAGGTTCCACTGCCACCTCTGTCCATGCTCAGGCGAGGCCATCTGCATCCCAAGGTCCACCTGCCCTGCCAGGCCCTTCTTACGCCAGCAACTCTCCTCTGATTGGCAGGATTAGCTTTGTCAGGGAGAGGCCATCTCCCTGCAACGGCAGGAAAATCAGAGTGTTGCGACAAAAATCGGACCATGGCGCCTACAGCCAGAGCCCAGCTATCAAAAAGCAGCTGGACAGACACCTTCCTTCCCCACCCACGCTGGACAGTATAATCACAGAGTACCTTAGGGAGCAGCACGCCCGCTGCAAGAACCCTGTTGCCACCTGTCCCCCTTTCTCTCTCTTTACTCCCCACCAGTGTCCTGAGCCAAAACAGAGGCGCCAGGCGCCCACTAACTTTACCTCACGGCTGACCCGCAGGGCGGCCTTTCCGAAGTACGGAGGGGTGGATGGTGGCTGCTTTGATAGACACCTTATATTTAGCAGGTAAGAAAGAAAACCATGTTGTGTCCTCTCAGGATGTACCCTGTGCCAAAAAGCCTTACCTGGATTCAGGCTGTGCAGTCCCACGGTGGAGTATCCTTGCAGACAAAAGAGTTTTCATTCACAGTGACAGTGAGAGCCTTGAAAGGCAATTTTAGTAGTTGTTCTCTTTGTCTTGTTCTTAGTGGTGACCCTTAGTACACAATTCACACATTGTTATTTTCAGCAGCATCACTGACTAATGAAGCTGATAGCTCTTTTTTCTCCTTTGGAAGGTGAGTCTGTAGCACCAATTTTATGAGTGTAATATAGTGTTGAGGATGGTTGGCTGACAGATGCAGGACAGTGAAATCTATATATTGTTCTTGCAACTGAATCATCAGCGCCACCAGTTGCTTTTTTATGTGACCTTCCCCGAGGTTAAACTGGAAGGTGATGTAAAGTTTATGAAAATAAAGGTGAAAGCATCTTCACAGTGAAAGCACTGTCACTGTGGGAAGTTATGATGCCAGGATGTTTGGCTCATGTGACATCTTCTTGTGCTGAGTGTTTTAGAACTGTTAGGAATTTTTTTGCTAGCTCTCTGTACTTACCCAGGTGTTTACATTCCAGGTTTTCCATCAATCCACTTCTGAAGATGGAGTCCAAGTGCTTCAGCTTCATGGTGTGCTTTAACAGAAGTACCACATAGTGAAAAACAAACCCTGAAAGATTACAAACACTGTTGTGTACTCGAGTACTAGCCTTCAAACTGACACTTGGCTTACTCTAGCAGAATGCTCTAACTTGTACCTGTGTAATCTTTAAGGGCTGGATTTAATATAATCACACAGCATTTCAGTTTTGTTTCTCTCCTTCGGGTTACCCATGTATTTTTGCCTTCTCTAGGTTCCGTCCAATTTCTGTGTTCAGGGAAGCAAATGAGGATGAGAGTGGCTTTACCTGTTGCGCATTTTCTGCAAGAGAACGATTTTTAATGCTGGGTACTTGCACGGGGCAGTTGAAACTCTATAACGTGTTCAGTGGGCAGGAGGAGGCCAGTTACAACTGCCATAACTCTGCCATCACGCACCTTGAGCCATCCAGGGTAAGGAATCGCACACCTCGTCTGATTGTTAGCAGTTCTCACTGCCTAAGCCCTGGGATGTTTTGGGCCCCTCTGGATATCTGAAATGTACCTACTGGCTGGCCTGCAGTGCATCATTGGACTGCTTAGTGTAGTATATTCTTGCTCTTACGAGTTCTACATTTAGGATTTTTTCTCCCCAAGATAATAAAGAAGATACACTGTGGCTGTGTGCCTTCTTAAGAAATAAATATGTATGTCTGGAAGTGGAACAATGCTTAAACTGACTATTAGACATTTTTTTATGTATGAGATAAGATATGAGGGTTTATATATCTTTTCTGGAGAACGAAACCTTTCAGGGGCTGATTGTAGGAAGAAAAGATTGATAAGTGGATTGGACTCCCCTCACAGGGCATCAGAATTCAGCCATGGATCATGCTGATTTTATCTGCTGTTAACATCATAGATTGTTCCCATTGTTACCTGTAAAGTTTGTCTACCTAGGGCTCTTTGTTATACATAGTATTAGATACTTGGATTTTATCCCTATAGGAGTAATTTTAGGGCACAAAAGTTTGCTCTACAGTTTCTAAACTGATCTTGTAAGCTAAAAGTGTACAGGTAAAATGATAACCTGTTTTCCCTGGTGTTCTTTTCCTTTCCTCGACTCTAATCTGGAAATCCAGGATGGATCTTTATTGCTGACATCTGCTACGTGGAGCCAGCCTCTGTCTGCATTGTGGGGAATGAAGTCTGTCTTTGATATGAAGTAGGTACACTTCAGCTGGAAGAACCATTTGATACAGGAATAAACTCTAAAACAGAATAGCACAGATCTTAAAATGTCTCTTATGAAAAATTAAATGTGATCCCTTTCTTATGTTGGCAATTTCCCTATTTTATATTTTTTGTTCTGAGCAAATTCTAAGTTCTACCTGAAGTCCTGTTTCATGCAAAATAGATCACTAAATTCACTGTAACTCATGAAGGCAAAGGAGCATTTTTGTTTTTATTCTCATGTTTTTTAAATTATCTTGTCAATCTTTCTGTAACCAGAATTTGACTAGCATAGTGGTTTGCATGGTGAAATTGTCAGACGTGGTCTGTGATCTCTCGGAAATATTGCAGTATTTACAATTGTTCCTTCCCATAAAAAAAAGTGAGTGGAAAACTCTTCATTTTTAAAAGGTTTGATTGTTGTCAGTTTAGTTGTAAACAACTGTTTTGGTGCAACCTGTGTGGGGTTAACTAGAGGCCTTTCTTCAGAGGAAAGGTTTAACTCCCTCAGGCTGCACGTGTTTCAGAGTTTAGGATGCCATCCATTGCTGGCTTCTCCAAAATGTTACATTTATGGCAGGCTCTGTTGATGGCAGCTCTGAATTTGCTACTGCAGTAGGAAGTGGTCAGTGGTAAAGAAGGTTTTCTACATCTTTTCCCTGTTGTTGAAACCTGTGCTGGCGCTGTTGGGGTTGTTTGGGTCACATACAATCTGCAATTCCTTGACTTCTTTACTGACTGTATCTGCAGGCATTCCTTCCCTGATGACCACTATGTGGAGTTCAGCAAGCACTCTCAGGACAGGGTCATTGGCACAAAGGGAGACATTGCACATGTAAGTACCAGGAGAGCTCATGGCTGTGAAGCTCTGGCAGAAATACAGTTCTCCATAGGATGTCTGTTAATTGATGTGAGTGCTTTGTTACTCTGTGTAACTGAGGAGCTTCAGAGGAAAGCTTTGAAAGTGTCAACTTCTCCCTGTTCCTGAGGGTGTAAACTTGACCATCACAAGCAGTGTGGATGTGTTGCCTCTGGGCAAGTATCCTGGGCAGTTTTAGCTTTGTTTTATTCATTTGAGAGAGATAATGCAGGATTTTTTTTTCCCTCTGAGCCTTGTTTTTCAGTAATAGTAATAATAATAAAGTTCTACTGTAAGCCATAGCTCAGTCAACAACTGTGGGAAATGACTTATTAGAAATGTCCTCCTTTTGACCCCCCCAAATTTGCATCTTACTTTTGGGTAATTTAACTTAGCCACTGTATCTTCAGAGAGTATTGTTGTAGTGCTTTGCATGAATTCCTGTAAATTGGACAGACAAGGCTTCAGAGAACTTCTGCTGCTTTGCAGTGCCATTTTGCATTTGTTTGGGCCCTGTCTCTCTTACAGGAGAATTTGCATAAACATTTTCCATGAAATATAACTTATTCAAATTATTTATAATTTCATATGTTACTTTGATTTGTTTAAGTAAACTCTCCATTCCTGTCCAGTTTTTAACTTGGATTTAGCTGGAAGCTTGTGTATTGTGTTTATCTGGTAAATGGATTTGTTTTCCAGTTCTAGAGAATATTTTCCTCTGTAAGTCTGAACATCTGTAACAGCATCTGTAACATCTGAAGGATGTTACAGATCAGATTTATCTGAGGAGATGATCATAAACCCTTTGTACTAGTTTAAAGCCCTTTTTATATTCCAAAAGTTTCTTGTGCCAAAGCTCAAATTTGCCTTTCTCTGTAAATGCCAGGAATTTTAACTCCTTTTCTGTAGTTTTGGGCTTTTTTCCCCCTCACTGTGTGCTTTGGAGTTTCAGTGTTTGTAAATACCATCTGCTCTGAAAGCAGTTCCATTTCTGAAATAGTTTCTGTCTAAGTGGTACCTTGAGATTGCAGCTTCCCAGTCCACTCCTCTTAGTGGGGTTATTTTATTTGAAACTCATCCTGATTGTAGTGGAATGTGTTGGTGAACCCGCAGTAAACCAAGCACTTGCCAAAATTTGTTGTGAGGCTTGGTTCCAGCTGTGAAAAACTATTAAAGGGCTGGGAGAAAGGGTTATTTATGGAATGCTGTCACATGAAATGGAAAAGTGAAATGGGCAATGGGATGATTCTGTAAGCAATCTAGGAAGGGGAACAGGGGGACTTCAGGCACAGGTATATTACAAATTGTGACTAATCTTTCTTTTTCTTTTTAATCTAAAAGATCTATGATATTCAGACTGGCAACAAGCTATTGACTCTGTTTAACCCAGATCTTGCCAACAACTACAAGAAGAACTGTGCCACCTTTAACCCCACTGACGACCTTGTCCTAAATGATGGTGTCCTCTGGGATGTCAGATCAGCACAGGCCATCCACAAGTTTGACAAATTCAACATGACTATCAGTGGTGTTTTCCATCCTAATGGGCTAGAGGTCATAGTCAACACTGAAATTGTATCCTTTGGGCCACTGTGGTGACTGGTACTGGGACCTCAACAACTGGTATAGGTTGCAAACTCTGTTTGCAGAGTTGTATTGATGGTCTTCTGTGTTACATATTATGTGGTAACAGGAGTTTCTGTCTGTGAATCAAGGAAGACTAGGGACTGTTAGTAGCTAATTTAAATCTAGATTCTGCCTCTCATGCAGTCTAGAGAAAATACAGAGAGAGAGCAAGATGCACTCCATAGCAACTCAGCTCTCTTCCTGTAGCTTAACAAGATCAGCCTTGAAGGTGCTGTAGTCACCTCTCATGTGTGGGACTGGTATTTTGAGTAATTTTCTCATTTTGAACAAATGGAATGGAATTGTAGTGCCAGCGTCCAACTCTGCTTCCATATTTGCACCCAGAGGCAATGAGGCTTCTTGAATGCAGTTAGCCAGTTCTTTGCCACTTCACTGAAAAGGAAATAGAATTTTTCAATTGTTTGTTGCTCCTTAGCCTGTTTTTACAGTGGGACCTCCGAACTTTCCATTTGTTACACACAGTACCTGCCCTGGATCAGTGTCGTGTGGTCTTCAACTATACTGGCACTGTGATGTATGGAGGTAGGACTTCTCCCCTTACATCACTCTCCTGGGTCACCTCTTGTGAGATTAGCAGCTGCTTGTTCAGAGAAATGGGAAGCTTCAGAGACTGTAACTCCAGGCCTTACTGGCATGTGTGAACTGGATTTTTTCCAGGATGTTCATGCTACATGTATTGCTGACAAAGACAGCTTTCTGTAACATCAGCAATATCACAGCTAATTTGCGAGATTAAAAAGCAACCTATTGCATAATGGCAGATCCAGTGACACTCGAGAAAATAATTTTGTCCTCTGTATTAAGTTTTGATGATCTGCAGTATCAATAAAGGCATCTCTGGAAGAGCAGATATTAAATGGGCCTTGCCAAGCTATTAAATATAAAGAAGATGCATGTCAGAGTCTCGTTTGATCTGAAGTTGATTAATGGTAGTGACTAATGGAAGGCAGATTTGTGGAATAATCTTTCCTTGTTTCAGCTATGTTGCAGGCAGATGATGAGGATGACCTTCTGGAGGAGAGAATGAGAAGTCCCTTTGGCTCTTCTTTCAGGACATTTAATGCAACTGATTATAAACCTATAGGTAAGAGAGGACCAATAGCTTTGTCTGGAGGTTTGAAGGTTTTTTGAATGTTTGCTTAGTAACATTCACTTCTCTTTGCATGTGTGAGAAAACAAACTGCTATATCCTATTCTGGAGGAAGCACAGGAGTTAGGTTTAACACTGACATAATTTCAAGTATCGTATCCCATTCAGTGTGTGGCTGCCTTACTTGCTCCTGTTGGGCAGTTCTGGCTTTATTTCCTCTCATCTTTCCAAGTAAGGCATAATCTGAGCCAGTAGGTCACTTGGTCAGGATGGCATTGCTCTCATGTCACATAGGGCTCTTTTTTTAGCATGTGGAGCTAAGCTGATTGCTGCTGTGGACATAAACAAATGTGGCTTTTGCTATTGAAGAGAGGCATAGGTCACAACTCAGTCCCTTTGTTGCCACCTGTTCTGAAGGATGATCTGTTGTTTACTGTGCTTAGGGAAACAAATAAATACATTATCAGGGGAGGAGGCACTGTGCAGAGCAGGTTCGGAGCTTACATGGCTGTTTTTTACAATGGTCTCCAACATTTCTGTTCTTTATTACTGGTTGAATTACCTGCAAACATTCATTTCACTCGTTTCAGCTGTTTTTTCTTATCTCAAGGCTGTATTACTTGCTTTTAGATATTCTTTTTCAGTGAGCATTATGTAACCTGCAGTTAACCACTGAGTTTGTTCTGTGATGTTTTCCAGCTACCATAGATGTGAAGCGGAATATCTTTGACTTGTGCACAGACAGCAAGGACTGCTATCTGGCTGTCATTGAGGTAAAGCAGCTAAAATAAACCCTGGTCTCTGTAGCTGTGGCTTGAATGCATTGCTTGTTGTTTCTTTTTTGGAGTTCCTGCTGTTAAATTCACGCCCTAAGCAGCGGTGGTGTTTTGATGGTGCTAAAGATGCTGTTCATTTTTTATTCTGCATCCCCTGCAGTCTTGTTATTAGTCCTCTTATTCCTTAAAGATCCAAACACGTTTGCTTCTCTTCTTCAGACTTTTCCCACTTGAAAATGTAGATATTTTCCTTCTCATGAGCATAAAGAAAAATGTGGCTTTTTTTCTTGTTTGTAGCAATAATTTCCTATTATTGTAAATTAAAATGTGCACTGTACCAAATAACTGGGAAATGCAATCTTTCAGGGGCTTCCCACAGAGCTTTTCTGTGAGTCACTCTTACTGTTCCTTTTACACTTGTCTTCCTAGCAAAATCCCAGAAGCTAAGGATTTGAAGCAAAAATTACTGAGCTAAACTTCTGGTTTGTTAGGGATGCAGTTCTTTGCTCCAGAATATGTTGTCAGAACCCAATATCTTGAAGCCTGATTATGCATATGTAGTGAGTAATATAAAATCCTGTCAGCTTTATACTCTGTGAACCACTGATCCCTACAGACCACAAAAGCAAGTCAAGAATTTGTAGCAGAATTTCGTGGTTAACTACTGAAGTTGTAGATGACAAGGGTTTGTGAGACCAAGAAAATTTTCTTTAATAGGAGTCATTGGACATGTAACTTCAGGGGATATAGCAGGTCTTGAAACTAAAGCGACTCATTTTTAGTGCTAATTGTAGTGTTGCTGGTAAGTGGGAGGGAAGGATTTCAGAAATGTTGCTGTGATTGAGAGCAGATGTAGCATTGAACATGACAGCTGAGCTCAGTTGCTGGGTTTAACTTCCCTGTGGGCATCTCCCCTGCAGAACCAGGGCAGCATGGATGCCATGAACATGGACACTGTGTGCAGGCTCTACGAGGTGGGCCGGCAGCGGCTGGCTGAAGATGAGGAGGATGAAGAAGAAGATCAGGTGAGAAGCACAGCATTGACCTGGGTGTTCAAGAATAGCTGTTAGCCCTCTACATGTGTTCATTTATTACCCAGAAAGTACAGAGGCCTCATTTGGCCTCACCTAATGTGAAAAAGGTCACTTCACTGTCAGAGTAAACTAAGACCGTCTGTGCAGAACCTGTGTGAACAGTAACTTTGTGCACTGTAGACTAACATAATCATTTATAGTTGATTTATTAATTTACTTCAGTTTTTCAGTCTTCATCAGAAGCTTTGCTTTCTGTTCTGCATTTTTAGTTGAGTATTTCAACCCCCTATATAGACAGTAGTGCTTGAGGCTTTCCTTTTTCAATTCCAGTTCTCATATTTGGACATAATTTATCACCAGTTTCTGAAAGAGGCACAGCTTGTGACTAATGCAGTGAAACTTCACAGTACTTCCGCACAGCAAAAGATTTAAAAGATTTTGAAGAGGGCCGTAGGTTTGCACTGGAATGTGTTGGTTTTCCTTCTCTGATCAGCTGTTTGATCTCTGGCAGTTTGACAGAAGAGCTCAGAACTGCACTAAGTGCCCTCAGGGGGCAGCTAATAGAATACACAGTAGCACAGAATGCTTATATACTATAGTCAAGTGAGAATTAAAAGTCCACAGAATCAATTTGTGACTTTGTGGGTGTCAGATGTTTTGGGATTTTTTCGGACAGGCAAAAACCTCATGTTTCAATTCCTTAAAGATTTAAAATGCATTATTCTTTGCTTTTTGGCATCTGCATTCTGGTAAATCATACATTTGTATCTCCTGTGAGAAAAGCTGACTTCACCTTTTTCCAAAGAATGCCAGAAGGTAATACTTTGGGTTTTTTCCCCAGACTGTGTGGAAAGCTGGATTTGTGCTACCCTGAAATCTCTGAATCTTCCTGTTGTTAGGCTAAAACTTGTACTTTCTAGTTCAGAGGGCAGGAGAGCAGGTCTCAGGGAAGGGTAACATTTTTTTGCAGCTAGTTGTTACTACCATTTCCCTGTCATCCTGAAGATGAAGCCATAGTTCTGGTTTGGGTGTGGTGTGCTTCCCTGGCCACTGAGTGTGCTACAAGGCTGCAGTTCAAGTCTTGGCTTTCTTTTGAAATCGTTGGTCACTGTTTCTATCCCTGGATGGGATAGATTAGAAGAACAGCAGTTCTTGGGAAGCAGTGAAAAGGGAGGGGAGATTATTGCTCCCTTCTTCCTTTCTACATCCCAGCCATCCAGTGCTTGCCACAGGCCATATTTCCATCTCCACTTCCACTGTTTTCTTCACTTTCACTATATTTTAGTATTCGTATTTTCTGTACAAAATCTCCAAAAATAGTTTGTAGCAGAAATAGGTTTTGCATTGTACAATGATTAACTAGCAGCTGTCAGGGCACTGCTTTGCAAAATCACTGGTAAGTGTTGACTTAAGGGAGATCTGTGTTTGTGCAAGGCTGTCAATGGTTCCAGGCTGTAACACCAGGTACCCAGCAGAGATAAGGGATCTGCCATCCATCAGATGTGACTGGGGACACTTTGTGTCTTACAAATAGAGGTGGGCCCAGACAGAATCTAAGTGTGCCAGAAGCTTTTCTGTGAAGCTGATGGAGTGTTCAAACAAAGCTGCTCCTAGATTGATTTGCAGGCTAAGAGTGCTTAGTTGGTATTGCATAACTGCTGCTTTTTTTGGTCTCCATTTCTGGGGTCTGTACATGCTTATGGTTTTAATATAAGCAACACTTAGGAACCCACATTCAATTCAATGTACGTATATCTAGCCAAACATAAAATAAGCCCCTTGCTCTTTGTCCCACAGCTGTTCTGTGCTTTTTCTTCAGATTTGTTTTGGTTTAGGTTTACAAAATACAGCTTTTGTCTCTGTAGAGACTTCTAGCATTGAGCTAGAATGAATAGAGGTTTTTCTGAATGAAAGCAGGTACACTTCTCTGTTGAGAGGTTCCCTGATGGAAGGATTTTTGTTTGTGTGCTTATCCTCACACATATGTAGGTGTTCAGTATTTGCCTAGTTAGTGTCTGTGATTTAGCGTTTGAAAAATTTAGTATAGCATTTCAAACCTGTTGGAACTTCTCACAGAAACTCTAAAACCCCTTCTGGCTGAAAGAGGATGCTTTCTGATCTTTCATGAAAGTGGTGGTGGGGGGAAATGTATATGAATCAACACAAATGTGGTATCTTTTTGGTCAAGGTTTGTGAGGCAGAAACTAATCTGTTTGACCCCTACCTCTTCACACCTTGACTTGATGTACATTTGGATTTTTATATCTGACCTACATGGGTCCATAGGTACCTTTTTTTGCCTGTACAGAAAGTAATGAATTGTCAGATAGAAGGGTGGCCGATAGGCAAGCCTTGCTTAGAATGTGATGCACAATGAAATGGCTTTAAAATTTGTGCTAAGAGATAAGAGCTATGGAGAAAAATATCTGCCTGACATTTTTATTTTACCTTGAGTTTTGATGACTCACAGTGTCAGTTCTAACAAATGTGAACTGATGGCTTCATGACAGCTTTTTTAAAAAGCAAAGACTTGAGTATCTGTAAAATTAATCTAGCAGGGATGTTTGGCCTACAAATATCTTTCAGTTCCTTCTGTAATTTAAGAAACAAAACAAATGTTATTCCTCCTATCTCAAACCAGCCTTGTAAGATCAACAGATCTGCTACATAAAATGCCCTCAAATGCTGGGACTGGCTCAGTGGCTTGAGCATGGGGCTGCTGCAGTGAATGTTTGTGGGTTTGTTTGAAATGTTTGAGGAGAGCACCAGTGTGGCCTGGTTCTCCCCTGCTGCTGTTCCAGCCTGTCCAGGGAGATCCCTGTGAGGCTGCCTTTCCCTAGGCATGGGCAGTAATGTGGAGTTGCCAGGCCTTGTTAAACAGAACAAATGCTAATGAATGTTGATGCCCTGTGGTCTGTACTTGCTGTGCTTACTGAGGGACAGTGGAGGTGTAACATGCTCAACAAGAGTCTGTTTGTTAGCTCTTTGGTTGGGTGTTTTACTCCAAAAATACCTGTGTTCCTGCCCTGAACTTCCCTGAGTTTTGTGAATTATTTCACTACTGGGTGAGTATCCAAATGTGTTCATCAATAACCAGCAGTCTAACTCACAAGTATTTGTAAAACTGCATTCAGCATACAGGGAAATAGGAAAGGGTTTCCAGTTTTTCAGTCTGGCTGCAAGATCTTCCTCTTTTTCCTCCTGTATTTGCCACTGTTCTGATGTAGCTCCTTCAGTCAGATTTAGTGAAAATAAGTTGTCTGAGCTACTGGTACAGATCTTAGATCATCTTTTGGTTGTTAGCTTGCTTTATTCTTACTTATTTCTCTTTCTTGGCTGATTAGTATCCCCTGTTTCATTTGTTAATCTGCTATCTGTAATGAGGCAGACAAGGGATTTCAGAGGAAGTGGCCCATGGCAGCTCCCATGGGCTAGAAAAGGAGACTTCAAAAATATTATGTGCTCAGGAAAGCTGAAACCAAGGGAACACAGAATACTGTGCAACTGAAGTCTGGATGAGGTGATCTTCTGAGTGGGTTTTAGGATTTTCAGTCTGTGCATTTTTACTTCCCTGTTTTAGCGTTTCTTCCCACAGTAGTTGTTTAAGGCCTGTTTTTCTCTCTGTGGTAGGTGTGGGTGATGTTGCATCTGTAAGGCTCAAGTAGTGTCCTCAGTTTTTGCCATGTTCAGAGGGATTTATGGCTTCAGCAGCACGTTGCTTCACCTAGCTGTCCCTGTCCTATAAAGTGTGTTCTACTTCTTTTGCCAGACCTGAAGAACTGTTAATTATCCTGCAGTGCTTCTGGGCTATCGAAATGATTGATGGTAGGTGTGTAATTTGTCTTTTTGCATTGGTTTAGAAAATTCTAGGTGATGGGAAATAAGCTTTGTTGATAAGGCAATAAAGACTCAAAAGACAATCACCGTTCCAACATATGGTTTAGCCAGGGTGGAGAATGTTTTCCTCAGCTTTCTATGTGGTCTTTGTGATCCCAGTTTCTACTTTTATTTTAGGATTCTCCCCATGTCTTCCTGCAACAGTAATTCCAACAGCAGTTCCACTGTTCTTAATTGCTGTTGTTTGATATAGTTGGTTTTTTTCATGTGAATACTTAGTTGCTGGGGAAAGGCCCCACAAACTTTAATCCATATTGGCACAAATATTTGGGAATCATCAGACCATGGTGGTGTTTTGCCACTATAAGCTGAATAAAATTATTTTTGTCACCAGGGACCCTAAAGTAAAGGTTTGGTTTAGGAACTGTTCCTGTAATATTTGAAGGTGCAGTTTGATTTCAGATCTTACTCAGGGATAAAATGGTTTACAGAATAATAGCTGTCAATGGGTATTTTCAGACAAATGTCTCAAATGATAGTAAATACGTGTCTATTGCACACCTTCTTAGAAATCTTTGAGCTTATTTGCAGCTGGGAAGGCTGAGTAAAGAGTGGTTTCTATCAAAGACCTTTTTATATAACAGACACATCTTTTGAACAGGCATCCTCCAAAACAGGTGTTTAAAAGACTACTGCCTCTAGTTTTTACCACATTTTTAGATAGTAGCAAATAACTGAGACTGCTTTAGCCTATTCTGCTGTTTCAGAATATATTTCAATAGCTCTCAGGCAGTGCAAACAGAGGAAATTCTTGGAAAGAGTTAAGTATTTGGAGTTTCCTGAAGGGCAGACTTAGTATTATGGAGTAAAACAGCTTCAGCAGAGATAAAAACATACTCTGCCTGTTCAGTGACATAAATCAAAGGTGTCCTTCTTCTTGCCCAACACATCTTTCTAGAATTCCCACAGTAGTTGGGATCCAGGTAAATAAAAGGTGCCTCAGCTGTGATCAGAAATGCCAGTCAGAGGCTTGAGAAAATAAAGGAACAAATTCTTGTCTATAGAGAGGGAGTTAATTTACCTGCCAGATTCTTAAATTCCTTTATGCAGTATTGTTCTTTGTCATGGAATCAATTTATTTTTGTGAGCGTGAGATCAGTGAGAGAAAGGAAAAGAAGCATATTGAGAAATTGTGCCTAGTTCTGTACTCCTTGCATTATCTCTGAGTCCTGCAGCCCAGGGAATATAATAACAGTCACCTTAGAACCCCTTTATCCCCAGCATTAAGGAAGGTACCAGCTGTGAAATGGTGGCTTGCACATGCCTCTGAGGACTGTGACTGGAGCCAGGTTGATTATCATCAGCTGCAGACAGATTGAAATGGAAACATTTCATAGGCAAAACCTGAGTTTGCTCAAAAGAGCCCCACCTGAACCTCCTGATCCATGTGAGGCCTATTCCCTTAGAGCTTTTGTTTGTCTGTGCCATGGATGGTTTGTCATTCATCACAGGTAAGTAGTCATTGTTAGACAAGCTAAACCTACTTACACAGACTAAGAGATTAACTGCTTTTTATTTCTTCACTCCATGTTTTGCCTCTGTGACATTCTGTACGCTGTGTGCTGTTTCCTGTTTTAAATCTGCACATACCTACACCTGCATAGAAGCCTATGGTAAGATTCCCTGCTTGTTACATATGGTAACTTCTGCACCTTCCCAGGCTTCTACATTTTTAGCTCTGTGACTAATGGCTATGAAGAAGTAGAAATTCTAACCCTGAAGTAGCCAAGGAGGTAAAAGTAGGTGCAGCCCTATAGTGTGAAAGAGATGACTATTTGGAATTAATTTACTGGTACTTAACAAGAATTAAGGGTTGCTAGCTGAGGGGAAGGATGGACACTAGGTAATCTAGGATATGAAAATCCTTACATGCTTGACCAGGGAGTCTTTTTGCTATATTTAAGCTTTTTCCCACTATCCATTGTCCAGAAATGTTGAGAAGTGGTTGGAGGATGGGAGGAATTGGATAGAAACTCTTGAGTGACTGAAAACCAGGCATTGTCACTCTCGGGAATTACATAGCAAAGGCCCAGAAAGTACCAGCATGGTACTCAGGAAAGAGTACAATTGTACTCTTATCTTTCTGGGAGAAAGATAAATTACTAGAACAAGGAGAGACTTACTCCTCTGGGTGAAACACTCTTCAGTACACTTGTATTTGAACAATGATCATGTGTCCTTTTTTATGAAAGCAAAGCCCCTTCCCAAGCTGGAAATAGGGAGTAATTAAAATAATACTGATAATCTGGAAGGGATCAGATTACTGAAGTTAGATTTGCTCTAGGAGAAACTTTGCTAAAGCAAATAAATGAACCGAAATAATGAGACTATGGGAAACATTAATTTCTTTAAGAAGAAAACAAACCTAGCTGAAAATAAACAACTGCTAGAAGCAGATGTTACCAGCAGAGAATTTGACGTGGCAAAAAGTAGCCAGAAACTGAGCTGAAATATTTGAAGGTGTGGGAAAAACTTTACTAACATTGATTAGTTGTCCTGCAGATAGTGAAAAGATAGATGAAAATAAGAATAGTTAGAGTAATACCATCTAGAATGAGTCGGACTGAGAGGTGCAATAGAGGTTGTGTTTTCAGAGGAGGAAGTGTTGCTGGAAAGCAGCTGGAGGTGAGCAGGGGCTGGGGAGGAGTTCATGGAGCAGTCCCAGGAAGCTGGGCAGAACTGCTGATGTGCTGCTTGGTTTTGCACTGTGAATCAGATCCTAGTAGAGGAAGAAAAAGTCAGTGAGGTGTGAGGCAAAACAGATGAAGTTTTTTGTAACAGATGAAACCATGTCAAATAAGCAAAACATCAGTGACCTGTAGATCTCAAAACTGATTCAAAATTTCCAACCAAATATCCATGATTGAAAAAGACCTGTGGGGTCTTTTGGCAATTAAAGGCTAGCCTAGTGTAAATTTGAGAGATTGTGTGATCTGCAGTGGTTGTGTGGTCATAAAAAGCTTTTGGATTCAAGAAATGTAAGAAAGCTCTATAAAAATGTCTTGAGAGTACTTAAAAGCAGGCTGGTGTATTTTTATATACTGCAGATCTGCAGTGCTGTAAGTCATACTTCCTGGAAGGACTTTGTACATACACTGATTTCATGTTAGAATACATTACAGAAATATGTTAAAAGTTAAAGTTCTGCTTAGCTAACATGTATCTTACACCAGTTTAAATAAGTGAAATACTGGAGGTTTTCTGAGCCTTTGAATGGTTTTTGAGAGATGAACACCAGTGAGTATGTCAAGTATCAATAAGCTTTGCTACTCAAAAAGGACAAATTTGTGAATTTTGTATGTGCAAGATGATTGGTAAGGGGGAGTGGTAAGAAAGTCAGTGATGATGGTGATGATGAAACCTTATGAAGTGCATGCCAACAAGCATTGAAGAACAATATGGCAGAAAACACATAATGCTTGAACAAGTGCAAAGGGTATTTACTAAGCTCTGACAGGGCTGTAAGAACTAGCAATATGAAAAATTAGGTCAAGTAGGGTTTTTTGTTCCAGTGCAGCCACACCACTATCTGCCATTCCGTTAGGGGATGTTTAGTTTTTTCTTTTGGGGATTATAAATGGTAAATTAATTGAACCAAGTCTACTCTGCTTTCTGGAAGCAAACTGGTAGTAGAGTTAAGTTACCAGTAATTTGCTCTGAGATGATCTCAAGACTGTCTTTTGCTGGGTAATCAACTCTTCTGAATCTGTAAATTTATGTCCAGGTTTTCTTGTACTATTACATCTCTGTAAATTTTTCCTACACAAACCTGAATATGGTTTGGAATAGCTGTCTAGTCTTTTCTTGTGACATGGCACAAGTTTTTTTTTCTCTGCTCTTACTCAGAGTGCTCGTTTGAGTCCCTGGAGAAGGTGTGCTATCTCCTCTCTCTGTAGGGATCCCTTAGAGAGACAGTTGTGGTGTCTCGTGAGGATTCATCCTGGCTCCTCCTGAACAGCCTGGATATCACTGACATGTGGTGCTGCTAGGCTGCCCCTGGCACTCCCTTTCTCAGCTCTGTGTCCCAGGGGCTGGGTGCTGTGTTTGGGGAGCTGTGCCCAGGCTCTGCATGGAGCCCTCTGCTCCAGCTGGGAATGCTGCACTGGCCCTGCAGAGCTTGTGCTTGGCTCAGCTCAGAAGCTGGGGCAGAATTTATTTGCCTGTAGCTTAGCAGAAGCTTCACAGTGTCCAAGTGGTGTTTGGGCTCTTTAAAATGAGACAAGGTGCAGGTTTCCTCCTCACTGATGAAGATGCTCCTCCTGAGCCCTGTGATGTGTCACCCCTCCAGCTCTGTAAGGATGTCACTGCATGTGTCACACTCACATGCACGTGTGACTTCTTGTAGTGTGAGTTGCACACTATTTTCTGTTTTACCAAGGACGGGTATCATTTTCATCTCATCTTACTGTTATTAGGTGGTTTTTAAATGAATGTGGCCTGACCCTAATCACCATCTTCAGGTTAAGTAATTTAAACTGTAAATGTGGAAACATTTTGCTTTTTCTGTTTGTATTTTCACAATTTTTTTTTCCTTCACTGGTTGATATAACCCTTCAAAGTTAATTTGCAGCTAAATATACAATCTTTCTATGTAATTTGGCTTTTACTCTTGTCAGCCAGAAAGGATTGTTAGTGCTGTACAACTGTATTTCATTTCATCCTGTACTTGAAGGGTGATATTGGGATAATTGCCCTGCCTTAAGCTTGAATAAGAATGTTGATGAAACAGTAATTCAGTTTCCAGGAAGTACGTTATATATGAAACATAATCAAATTTAGTAGTTTCGACATTCTGAATCTTTGTGGACTAGATATTTAGGAAAAAAATACTTTCAGAAATTCCACAGGTGTGAAAACACAGAGGGGACCTAACTTGTTTCAGACTCCTTCAGGTTTTACCTACATGGACTCTAGGTGGATCTATAGACAGCATACTTTTTTCCTGATATCTACAGGTGTGTCTCTATCTCCAAACACTGGGAAACTTGGTTTAATAGTTCCAAGATTTTTTTAATAAATTGATATCTCTCTTCTGCGTCAAAGTTGTTTAGACACTGAAAAAAGGAAAATTAACTCTTCTGCCTTCTCAGTTTTTAATCAGCTTTTCAATTTTGAATAGAGTAATAAAATTTAAGACATTGGTCTCTCTGCAGATAGTGCGTAGAAGAAAACAAAATACAAATTATTAAGGCAAAGCTTTTATACTCAATTCAGTATGCTTTATGGATAATTATACCCAGGATGGCACTGCAGATTAAAACTGAACTGCAAGTAAGATGTTTCCTCTCCCAGTGTGTGTACAATTATATCTGTTTATCTGAGGGCTCATTGACTCAAAGTAAAGTTGTAATTTCCTGAGATAAGCACAGGCTTTAAAACAGGTAGGATTTAATTTTATATTTAATATAAACTCTTTCATAAAGGAAACTGTATGTGGCAAACCATTGCTTTTATACTGTAATCTGTATTTAAGAACATGGCACTCCTGGTCAGCAGTGAAGACTTGGCTGCCTTTTGCAAGTGAAGAAACAATACAATTTACTCAGGCTTTTTGGCTTTCCTTATTTCTTTTGCCTGTGACAGATGTTGGATTTGTGTGGGTGTGGTGGTGCTTTTTATAGCACTGACAGAAGAAAAAGTAGGTTGGGAAGATGACAATAAAGGACTTTCCTCTGTCCATTTAGATCTGAAAATGCAGCAGTCCAAACAGTGGAAGTGGGGTGAGCTTGAGGACCAAAGGAACCCTTGAAGTGGCGTGTTAGATACCTATCTTGATTGCTTCCTAATTTTGCAAAATGTGTCTCCTCCTGAAACAAAGGGGCAATTAGGACTGAATGAGTTGAGAGCATTCTGTTAGAGAAACAGACTGTGACTGAGAAGATGTGCAGGTGGATTGAAGCTGTTCTTTCAGTCCTGGAACACTCTGGAGCTCAGGTTGGGATGGCAGTTTGTCTGGAAGAAGGGTGGGACTGATACAGCTCCTTCCCACCCAGTCTCATCCACAACACACAGATTCCTGCATTTCATCTTGCAATGAGGAATTCAGTTGCTTTACTGAAAGGAAATTCTTATGATTTGATAAAGATCTTGATCCACAGGTAAATACCA
The DNA here is from genome assembly GCA_032173965.1 of Sitta carolinensis. Classification (NCBI taxonomy): domain Eukaryota; kingdom Metazoa; phylum Chordata; class Aves; order Passeriformes; family Sittidae; genus Sitta; species Sitta carolinensis. The sequence goes on from CM063293.1 coordinate 4,199,816, forward strand.
AAGATGAAGTTTCTGAGCTGCCTTAAACACTTCTGTCATCTGAAGCGGAGTGATTCAGGGATTGGCTTAGGCTAAAAAGTATCTTTCCTTACGTTTTATACTTCATCTAAATGGCAGTGACAGAGACTGATGGTGCATGTGGTTTGATGTCAAGTGGAGGTTTTAGTCCTGCTGAAACTAAAGCAGTTTGCACAAGACTAGCAACAAAGCCATGGATCTACAGGTCTTCCTGCATGTTGTTCTCAAGGGTGTATTGTGGTGACGTGTTGGTGGCCAGTCCTGGAGAGGAGGTTGAGCCAGTGGTACCTGTTGGCACCAGCATTTTGCAGTTGCAGGCCTGCAGGTGATCTGGCATATGTGATTTTCTGAAGCTTTGGAGAGAGTGCTTAGATGGGTGATGGGGGAGTGTTTATAATGTCTGATGGCTGGATATGGGAAGAAGTGAAAACTACGTTTCTCTTCAGTTACTGTTACTCCATTTTATATTTATCTTGAAGTCTGCAATGGACTGTTTTTGCTGTCTTTAGGAGGAAGAGGAGCAAGAGGAAGAAGATGATGATGAAGATGATGATGACACAGATGACCTTGATGAACTAGATACAGACCAGCTGCTGGAGGCTGAGCTGGAGGAGGATGAGAACAATGAGAATGCTGGTGAGGATGGAGAAAATGACTTTTCTCCCTCCGATGATGAGGAGATTGCCAACCTCCTGGAAGAGGGAGATGAGGGTGAAGATGAAGATTCTGATGAGGAAGTTGAGCTGATTCTTGGAGATAGTAAGTGTGCCCACTTTGGTGACCTTGTCCACTCTTAAGGTTGTGTCAAAGAGGCAACATCTAAATTTCCCCTGGAATGACATAACTGACTTGTCCCTGGCTGGTGTGAGTGACAGGCCATCATCATGCTGGTTCACCTGGTGCTTCTCTTAGTAATCTGCTGGTGAAAACAACTCTTATGTGAGAGAACAGCCGTGCATTCTGCGAAAGGAGGTATCTCCTTTCTTCAAGTGCTCCAAGTGTTTGTGTGAGACCTCCATGTGAAAAAGCTTTGTCTGATTGCTTGCCTGTCCTGCCCTTCAAGGGGACATGGGTTTAACTCTTACCTCACCTGTCCTCTCTGCTTCATGTGAGCCTGGAAGGACAGAGAAGCACTTTTGGTCCTTGGTGCTGTTCTTTCTCTTTTGTAATTGCTTGAAGTGCAAAGCCAGTGTGGCTTTTCTGACTTCACTTCCTTTATTAGACTGTTCTGAAGCTAACATAACTTTTGGGGTACAATTTAAATTGATCTCATTTTATGGCATTCCACAAATAGAGTGATCTGAAAATACAAAGTATGTATGTATGTGTGTATAGAAAGTTCTGAACTCTTTATGTACCACTAACATTTGGGAAAATGCTTCACAAGAAAGAAGGTGAGTAGGATAGCATCAGGTTTGGGATTTGTGACACCAGATTCTCTTCCCTTTTTTGCAGCACAATTTCTGAGTATGCACAGCCAAACCACATAGTTATTTTTAACTTTCAAGTTGTAAAATGGACATAATATAGTTACCTTAAGTTAAAAGCTTGGTAAGGGTGAGTAATTACAATGTGCAAGGTGTTCAAAGTCCTGCAGTGATAGATTGATTCCCATCTCAGCTCTCACATCAGTCTTCCCTGTGAGTGAGCTGGAGGATGAAGCATGCCAGGCCCCTCCTTGGCAGAGGTGTGGCTAACAGGCTCATCCATGGCTTCTGTGGCAATGTAGCCCAGTCATTTTTAAGGATGTGGCCACATGAGGTTACCATGAGAGTTATTCTGTGAGGTCACTCTGCTGTTCTCTAGATGGAAATAGGGTTATACTGTAGGGCCATATAGGATATTTGCACAGCTTAGTCATTAATAGCATCTTGCAGGGCAACATTTTGAGGTTACAGGGAACCTCTATGTCCTAGTAGTGGACAGGATCTTCATGACACAACTCCACTTGTTTTTCCTGAGGGAATGCAGGGCCAGAAGCTCTTCAGAGAGCACCTGGGGTGCAGTACCTTGAATTGTCCAAGGGGCAGGATGTTCAAGCCATTTCAGTAACTTCCTGGAACAAACCATGGGCTACTTGACAGGAATGTCAGGCACGCTCTGGAGAGCACTGTGTTATGAAGTGGCCACATCTGTACATCATTTATGGATAGAGCTACTTGATCAGAACTTTGATCTGTATGGCTGTGGAGCTGCAGCCAGCCCATCCTGTGGCTGTTAGGTTGCTTAGCAGCAATTTCAGGAACTCAGAGCAGGGAGTGCAGCTCTGCCAGGCTGATGCATTCATGGTCCTTGATGGGTTTGATGAGTGGGATTCTGTGGCAGCTTCTCTGTGACTTCATCTGACTCCTTTCTGTTTCCCACTCAGCAAAGAGCAATTAAATATTTCCTCTGCTTATGCTCGTTCCAGAATTAAAAGTTGTAATGGCACTGCCAGTGTAGCAAGTACTGGCATGGGGTGCATTTAGAGTGTTCCCTACTGCAGATTCTTGCTGTATTGTGGGTGAACCTCCACAACACACAGTGAGTGCTTCCAAAGCAAAATAATTCAGGAAACAATTGAAATGGGAGTCAGTGGCATTGGTCCTTTGTGCTTTGGAAGATATTTTAATTCCTTTTTAAAAATAAGCCATGGAGAGCCTTTTAAGTATGAATTTGTCTTCCTTCCCCTTTGTTACCAACTTGGGGACATTAGATTTGTTTGTCAAAGCAGTTGATGCATTGTGCAGGTCTTTCAAGAGCTTGTTCTTGGGCCAGGTGGATGTAATTTTTGAAATGCATGTGTGACACAGGATGGAAGAAATATATAGGATTCTCACCAGCAGCATGGCTGAATCTTGATTACAATTCCTCTTTTCTTCTATAATTCAAAATGGCAACTTGCAGGCAGGTCTGTGCAAACTAACTATGCCAAGCAGTTAACTGCAGTCAGGTTTACTTACAGACAGAGCTCAGAACTGGGAGGTTGTGTGGTGAACTGGGGAGTAGTGAGGAGACCCTTTCTCTGGGTTAAAAAAAACCCCAACAACCACTCCCCCCAAAAAAAACTCCAACTTTCCCAGCTTCTCTTCTTCAGAGTTTCTGGATTTTTATCTTGCTTGTGCTTCTTTCCTCTTACTGTGCAAGTGTAGCTGCTGCAGCACTGGCTGGTGTTTTCTAACAGCGTGGCTGTGGCTGTTCTGGGAGCACTGGTGACCCTCAGCTTAGGCTCAGTCTGATGGATGGTGAGATGAAGCATCCCTTGCTGGTCACAGAGCAAAGGCAGCTGGCTGATCTTCAGGGAGGAGGGTTGGGGGAAAGGGTTTGTGCCCTCTCTGCTTGCCTGTGATTTTTTTTTTTCCTCTAAGGATAGCATCTGAGAAGGGGTGAACCTTCCAGAAGGTCTTTCTTGCCTTAACAGGCATTTTAGAGATCCACCATTACTGAGATGGCTAAGTGGAAGTCTTGGTGTCTTTTTTTTTTTTTTTTTTTTTTTTAACTATTTTTAACACCCAGTTATCTGCTGCATCCAATGAATTCGCATAAGAAAAAGAGCCAACATCACCTCTAAGGTAAGGCAGGAGCCCTCTTGCTGCCAGAGCTGCTACCACTTCCCTCTTGCACAACTGAGGGAGGAGAGATCTTATGTTTTAAGATAAAAAGCAAGCGTGTGTATGTGTGTGTGACTGCTTCTGGCGAATCCCTTCATGTCTTCATTCTGTACCACAATGAGGAAAACCAGGAAAAGCACAATTTGCAGGTCACGCGTAGTTAAATTCATTACAGAAACCTTTGAGTTACTAGAGGAAGGTTCTAGTTGGGAATGTGTGGATTGCTTCCACCTTAGTGGGGTCCAACTCACATTAATTCCTCACATAAGGAATTAACCTTGTGCACATCATAGAGGAGCCAGGCTGGTGGAGCTGTCCAGCTGTGAGGGATGACTGCCACATCTGTCCAGCCCCTGATGTGAAGAGCTGCTGCCCTTTGTTGTGCACAGGAATTTGTGCAGGCAGCTCTCTGCTGGTGTTCTCCCCACCTTGTCAGGGGAAAGACCTGCCAGCTCATAAGGAACTGCACTTGCTAAAGCTGCCCTCCTTGAGCCTCTTTTGTAAGCAGGGAAGGAAAGCTCTGGTGCAGATTTCCTGGCTGCTTTTGAGTGGTCTGGAGCACTGATGGTGTTGGCTCTGTCTGTGCCAGGCAGCTGCAGCCTCGGGCAGGGGTGGCCCTGTCCTGTGCCTGGCGAGTGCCTGTCACAAAGCAAATGTAACCCTCGTGTCTCCTTTGCAGCCGACAGCTCCGACAACTCCGACCTGGAGGACGACATCATCCTGTCCCTGAACGAGTGAGGAGTGGCTGGGGGCAGCAGGAGGAGCTCCCTGCCCAGCAGAAGACCAGAGACCAAATTGGAAACCGACTCTGAGCACCCCAGCCCTACTTCTCCTGGGAAAACCTGAGGATCTCCTCCTGCTGATCCGCTGTGTTTGTTTGAGTCAGTTTGAGGCTTGGGGTTAAGCCTCATTTCTCTCTGCCTTTTTTTTTTTTTTTTTCTTTTTTCTTTTTTTTTTTTAATTTTTCATTTTAGGCTGAGATGACTCTTCAAGGAAACTTCTGAAGATATTTCACAATATATTTTCTTTGTATAAAGTTCTTTCCTAAAGAACAGAAATAGTTTTATAAAAAAAAAAGGAAAAGGAAAAAAAAAGAAAAAAAAAAAGGCAAGTGTTCTAGTAAAGAGGGGAGACCTTTGTATTCCTGTAGTACCTTGTTACCATGGGGTAGGTTTGGGGAGAAAAATTGTTTAAAAGAAATTAAAATTTATGCAACTACTAAGTGAAATAAGAGGATCACAGTTTCTGAATATTGTTGAGGAGTGAGAATATTTTTATTTTAAATATGATTTTATTTTTAAAAAAGAAGAACTACAGGTGTTACACCTGCTAATGCACCAGTGTGTTCCAGATGCTTTTGTCCTCCAGGGAAGAGCCCCTGGGGTGTTTGCTAATGTCGATTTGCGCTGTGGTACCAGCTAGAGTGGGAGGCTGAAATCCTGGCTGGGCCTAGTCAGAGCCTGGTATTCCTGAAGACATGGGAATCTGGGATTGAAGTTTGAGCCCTTTTTCTCCCCTCTGCCCTTTGTGGTTCAAGTTTTTTAATCTTTCTTTCTTTCTTTCTTTCTTTCTTTTGTTTTTTCCCTCTTGCCCTCTGTGTGGAAACTGAAAATTGAAGGCCTTTTTCTTTAATGTAAAGTGTATTTATTAAAAAATTAAATACAAATCCCATCTGTGTATATGGCTGTGGATTGTAGCCATGCAAAAGCAGTGCTCCATGTGCCTGTAGGGCTTGGCTGAGAGCACCCAGGTGTAGCTGGAACCTGCCTGTGGTAAGGAAGAGAAAGGAAACACTGAGGAAACAGTGAAAGGGATTTGGGAGTGCAGCATGGCCGTGGCACAGCAGCTGTGGGTTCCAGTCTGGTCTCTTTGGTTGCCTGACAGCCTGGAATTCTCAGTGGCATCCTCGCCACCCTGAGTGGCAGCTGGATGATGGCACTGGTCCTGGGCTGTGGTTGTGTGGGAGGTGCTCTGGAGTGTCCACTCGGTGGTTCAGTCAGGGAATCAATCCCACATCTCCTGGGCTCTGCCAGGAGCAGCCCCAGCTTCCTCCTGTGCTTTGACATTGCCCAGGAGGCCCTGCCCTCAGAACAGGGGGGAGAAATGGCAGAGGAGGGGTTGACTTCCCAGTGCAGCACCCAGCTGCACAGCTTGGGCCTGTGCTGTTTATTCCCAGGAGGTCAGATAATTCCACTCACCTTTTAACCCTTTCTTTCTTTTGGCCACTTCCAGAATAGGATTTGAGGCAGAACAGGGGACTGGAGACTTCACACTCCTTGACACTACAGCCAGTTTTCCACCAAGAACAACTCATTTCAACTAAGGCTCAAGGTCTTGCTGCTTGAAGAAGAAGGATCTTTGTAACTGAGAGAAGGGATAGCTTTTATTTCCCTCCAGCATTGCATCTACTTAATGCACTTACCCAGGGCTTCTTGTTAATAATGAAAAAGAAACTGCTGCACCTTATAATGGATAATTGTACCCTACACAGTTGATAAAGATGAGCAAGTGATTACTACAGCATTTAAGACCAGCAATTGGAGCAGCATTCTGACTAAGTGAGGGGATTGAAAATCAGATATGCCACCCAACAGCTATGGAAGTAGCCTCTGCCTTATCAGAAACCATCACACCCAACTTCATAGAAAAATGTGCAGCTCAGGATGAGAAAAAAAATAAAGCATGTGCTCAGCTACTATTCCCATGGAGATGCAGTGCCAGATGTCCATATCTTGTTCTGGCATGAAACCCCAGCTGCAATTGGCTGCATCTACTGCAGGTTTGGCCCTGGCTACTTTGGAGAAATTTACCTGCTAGTTTTGTGAGACAAAACCAAAACACCTGGGATGGAGCTCCTGTGTATGCATCTGACTTGACCCTGAGGTGCTGTAAGTGTATGAGCCTCCCTCCCCTCCCACACCTGCCCTAGCTCCACTGAACAGAGCCAAAGGGAGTGGGTTTGGGCCTTACCCTGTGGGGAAGGAGGTAGGGCCTGCAGGTCACCCCCCAAAACTGCTGAAGCAGCCCCCCAGCCCCTGGCCTGGGCAGACCTGGCCTCTCTGAGGTTAAACAAGCACCTGGGGAAGCTGCCTGCACCCTATGCTACTGCCTTAGTTCTGGGGGTCTCATTGAAGAGTTTTGGGGAACAGGTACCAGCCTGGGTGCAAAGTGGAGTTCAGAACTAGGGACTAGCAGGGATTATTTTGGTTTTGTCAGGCCATAATTCTGCAGTTGCTTGGGATGGAGAGAATTCTTAGCATTTGGAAAATCACCTGCCACCCTGGCATCATGGTTTAATCTTTTAAAAAGCATGTTGCTTGGAAAGAATCCTATAATCTTCTGGAATACTCGCAGCACGTGGCTGATGTGGTGCCATGCAGTATTTCTTCTGTGCAAGTTACAGGCCCTGGCTTAGGGGATGGAAGGAGATTTAAACGTCCTGCCAGCTGGCTAAGTCTCCTACCTCTGCACCAGAGGGGAGCAGGGATGATGCTGTTTCCTCCCACGATGTGAGCAGATGAGCCCTGACAGCCTGTGCCCTCCTGTCAGCATGGTCCTTATTGCACTGGGACCCAAGGACCTGCTCAGCCCATTTGGTGCACTGCAGCACCTTTCTATGGAGCACAGCCTGTGGAATGCCCTGCCAGCACCCTGGGAGGGAGCAGCACATCCCTGCAGGGCTGGGGTTAAAAAATCTCCACAGGCCAAGGCTGGGGGAGCAGGGTCCCAACCTTGCCAAGTGTAGCTAAGGGTAATGATTGATGCTCTTCAGCACTGGTCAGAGCACGTCCAGGACTAGCCCTCATACCTGTTGCAGTAGAAAAGACAGCCAGCAACTGCTGTAAAGAGGCCTTGTAAGACAATGTGTACTGAATGGGTGCTTAAAGATGGGGTACCTTCGGCTAAGCACGAACACTCTCAGAACCAGCCCCTCCACCATCTCACACCCTGTCCCCCTTTGAATTTCAGATCACCCCTGAGGAGCCAGACACCATTACCCTGCCATGATCACCTTACTGCCCACTGTACCAGGCTGAAAGGCACCTTCCTCCCCAGAACAGCCCCCAGCACTCCTTACCCAGCACCTTCCAGTATCACTGAGGGGCTCAGGCCTCCAACCCTTCAGATCTTCTCCCCAGAACTGGTGCCCATCCAAGTTTAATGCCCAAGCCTTTGATGCTGTAAGACCCAGATGCAGAGTTAATTTGCTGTAACTGCCAACCCTTTCTCAGGTCTGTTTCTCTTGGAATCGGTCTGGATGCATCTGTGAAGGGAGGTGATGGTGGACACTGGTCCAGGCAGGGGCCTTTGGCCCTGGCACAGTCTCTTACATCCATGGTGTGGCTCCCTTGCCTGCTGGGGAGCAGAGGGGGGTCAGGGCATTGTGTCACATGGATGCTGCTGCTTCTCTCCCAGGTGTTTTTTCCATAACTCTCCTCTTTCACACCTGTTAATTTTGGTAGGAGGGAGTTTTGTTGGTCTCACATGCTTACAACCATCAGCCACCTCTCTGAGAACAGAAATCCCATCATTCAAATCTCACTCAGCCTTTGTCTTCTAAACAGCCCTACATTATTATTTACTTATTTCACAAGGAAAGTGGGAGATGGGGGATTTTGGGCTGTTCCTTGGCTTCACCAGCAAACAGTTGCAGCGTATATAATTTGCTGATTTTTCTTCCTTCCCCTTCCTAACATTCACACACCATAACACACACAAGGCCACAGCACACGACCAGCTGCAGCTCCCTGCACCAGGCAGGCAGGCACTCCTCCTGCCCCCCCCTCCCTGCCTCAAGGTGCCCGGACGCCTCCAGGGCAGGATACTCCCACAAAGGCTCTAATCGCTTTAGGACCGGCCCCGAGGAGTATTTAATAGCGCTCGGTTTCAGATAACACTGCACCGTTAGAATTGTTGACTTTTGGCACGGTCTCTGTTACAGCAGCCTCGAGGACTCGGGCACCGGAGAGGGTGTCCCTGTGCCAGCGGCGCAGCCTGGCTGCTGCGGGCAGGGCAGCTGCTCCTCTGCTCCCACAGCACATTCCCGTTCCCTGCTGTTCCCATGGAGCATTCAGCTCCCCTCGGACCCGTGCCTGCACGGAAGATGCAGCAAGTGAAAAGCAACCCCCTCCACCCCCAACAAACCAACCCACACTTGTTGATATTGACAACCCATCATCAGCTGATGTTGTCCCTACATCTGCAGGGTTAAAAAGTGAAAAATAAAAGTATCATTAGACTGAGTTACGCTCCCTGCTAAGTAGGTCGTGACACCAATTATACCTGAGAGGAATTTTAGAAAGGCTTTTGGTAACCCTCAGCAAATGAATTGCTGGATCAGAGATTAGTGTGAGATAAATCTGGTTCTCCATGAATTTGTTCACTTGCTTACCATGAGAACAACAGAAAACCACCTAAAGAAACTTTAAAATGTAGCATTTTTAATCCCACACAATTTTCTGTAAGTGTCCTAAAATCTACAGGCATAATTTTAAAAAGTAAAAATATCCCCAAACAGAACCATGAATACTAAGAGAGTCTGGCCTCCCATCCAACTACCTCATACCACAGACAGCAAAGGTGATGGATCCACCCCGTTTTGGAGCTCAGATTTTGATCTCCAGTGGGTCCTCTGTTACAGGTCACCTGTGGTAACAGAACACATTCTCAGACAGACAGACACATTTCTGTCTTTTCTGTAAGCCTGCAAACAAATTTAAACTTTAGAAAAAAAAAAAAAAAAAGCGATTTATCTTTCAATAAAGGATTCCAGGTAGTTTAACATGACTGACTGCAAATGGGCATCTCCAGCTCACCAAACACCTTCATGCCCCTGCCTTGTCCACATCTAATGTGGACCCAAGAGGTTCCCCCTTAAATCGCTTTCTTCTGCTTGTTTTGCCTTTAATAAAATTTGGGAATGTCAAACCTTTTTTGTTTTATCCAAGAACTTCTATGACTGAGACATGTGCCAGGTGCTCTCAAACCTCACCAACTTGAATACAAGGTCCACTCCTCAGTAGCAAACTATTTGCCAAGTATCAACTAATTTTTTGGTGCGTGTGAAAAACAATTTTATTCTTGATTAGGATTTGCTTCCTTGGTAGCTGGCTTCCTGGGAAGCTTCTATTCTCAAAGAGAGACTCAACAGCAAAGCATCCAGACTCAAATTTACGAAATAAAAAGCAACCAGGACAAAAAAAAAAAAGAGAACCAACCTTTCAGTCTGTGATACAGCACAAAGAACCCCCCTTCCCCTCCCACCTTGAAGGACACATACAAAGATGAAGGAGGTGCTCAAGGCTGGGATCTGAGAACTGAACTGGGCTGGGGCCTGGCCTGGCCTGGCTGCTCCTGCAGCACAGGGAGCTCACCCTTCCTGGCCAGAAGAACTCTGATACCGCACAAGTTTAGAAATCCATCAGTGAACAAGGCTTTACTGACAACTTTTCATACAGTTAAAAAATAAAAATACAGAACAACAGCGGACAGTGTCACATATTAAAAACGAATAAAATGGGCTCTATTTAAAATTTTAATAGATATTATAGGTATTAAAATTAATTAGAAACTAAAAATCTTACCACTTTGGACAAGGTGTTTTGAGCCTCAACCAAAATGATCAGCCTTAAAAACAACTGGGCTGTGTGACACACAAAGAAAACATGGAATTTGAAAAGACAGTGTGGGCTAGGCAGTGTCTTTGACTATAACTATCACCATATGTTCTTCTTCTAACTTCCCCAATGTCCTTAGTGCTGACTGGAGGTACTGCTGAGAGAACTCGCAAGGAGGGAACGCGTAAAGCATGCCTGTGCTGTCCCTGCCCTTCGCCCCTCCCACGGGCAGGCTGATAACCCCAGCAGCCTGCTTCTGTTTCAAGTAGGAGACCAGATTCCTGAGAAGCCGTCGCTGCAAGCCAGGCTCTACCACAGGGAAGGTCCCCTCGGCCCCTGCCGGGGCAGACTGGGTGGCCAGGAGCACGGCGTAGCCATTGGGGCTGCCTTGTTTGATGCGCCGGGTGACTTCATCCAGCTTGGGCTGGTCCAGCCGAAGTCTCTGAGCGATTTTGAGCTGCGTCAACTTCCCGCCTGATGAATGGTCTTTGAGGAGTCCGTTGATGACACCCAGGTCTCCCTCCAGGATGTGCATAGAGGTGGGGAAGCAGCTGTTTTTTAGCACAAGAAGCCCATTCCAAGCAAGCTGCAGTGTCTGAGCATATTCTGATAAATTCTTTAGCTTTTTGGTCTCAGATTTTGGCTCCTCGTGAGTTTTTGATTCCGATTCACCAGTTCGATGATTGCGTTCGCTGTCCCTTTTTTTGGGCTGGGGAGCATCGGCTGGCTCACGATGGGGTTTCTCCTCGGCCGCGTGACGATTGTTCTGGAGGGAGTTGCTCTGCTCTTTCTCGCCTCCAGGTTCTGTAGTGTGATTCTCCTTGCGAGCCCTGTCAGGGCTGCGGTCTAGAGCTGGCCCACTGGCCTTTGTCCTGCTTCTGTCCTCGTAAGGCGAGTGAGTAGTCCTCCCGCGGTCACTGGAAAGACTCCGGCGTCTCCGCCTCTCTTCCCACGGTTTGGGCACGCTGCGGTCACCGTCGCTGCCCCAGCGCTCCCCGCTCCGGCTGCGCACGGACCGGCTGTAGCTCTCCAGGTTGTTCCTGCGTTCGGCGTTTTTGGCAGGGCTGGCCCAGTCTGCCTCCACAAAGCTCCTGTCTCTGTCTGAGTACAGGAGGTGCGGAGGAGTCCTATCCCGCACCCTCAAGTCTTGCTCCAGGCTCCGGTGCCGGCTGTATCCGTCAGCCAGCAGCTCGTAGTGCACGGGGAGCGGCGCGGGCTGGTACTGCTGTGGGTATCTGGTCTCTTCTGCTTTGGCAAAATCCACTCGGAGCCTCCTCTCCGGTCCGCCCAAGGGAAAGCCCCTCATCTGCGCGCAGGCGGCCTGGGCAGCGTCCAGGCTCTCGTACTGGATGTAAGCGAAGCTGTCGCCCTTCACGTAGTCAATAGTCCTGATGCTGCCAAAGCGGTCGAACTCCCTGGCCAGGGCGGCGAGGGAAGTGCTGGGGCCAAGGCCCCCCACCCACAGCCGAGTGGTGGGGTTGGCTTTCCCGTAGCCGATTTTGATGGGGTTCCTGCCCACAACGCGGCCCGACATGGCCACCTTGGCCCGGTGAGCCATGTCCAAGTTCTGGAACTTGAGGAAGGCGTAGGCACCGCCCTGGCCACGTGCGGGGCGCTTGATCACCACCTCCTCGATGATGCCATACTTCTCGAAGGCGCGCCTCAGCTCCACCTCCGACACGTTGTGGTCTAGGTTGCCGATGAAGAGGTTGCGGGTGGCTCTCTGGTCATCCTCTGGCATCAGGTCTTCCTCGGCCACGATGGGGTAACTGTACGGGCGGCCGCGCTCGTCGTACAGCCCGTAGTAATCCAGGGCCCGCTCCCGCTCCCGGGAGAGCCCGATGGCGGCCGCTTCCAGCGCGAAGGCGGCAGCGGCGGCATGGCGGGGCCGCGGCTCCCGCAGCAAGGGGCTGGTGACCGGCGACAGCGAACGCTGCTTGTACTGGTAGGCGCTGTGCAAGGGCGGCAGGTACCCCAGCGGCTCCGGGGAGGGCGCGGGGGGCGGCGTGCGGCTGCGCCGGCCCCCGCGCAGGTACACGGGCTCCACCTTGAGCGGCCGGTCGTAGAGGAGCAGCTGCCGGGCCCGGGCGTGCCGGCGGGCATCGCGGGCGTCCCCGGGGTGTCGGAAGTTCACGTAGGCGACGCGGCCGAGCTCGGGCGTGTGGGAGAGCTTGACACTGATGTCCCCGGCGCCCCCGCCCGCGAAGCGCTGGAAGAGGCGGAACAGCCCGTCCTCCAGCAGCTGGTCGGGCAGGGCCGCGCTCAGCCCGCTCACCAGCAGCGTCTTGTACTCGCAGGAGCCGGGCGGCTCCCCGGCCAGCCCGGCCGAGCCCCCGAGCGGCGCCAGAAGCAGCGAGGGCGCGGCGCCCGGCGGCGGCCCGGCCAGCAGCAGCGACGGGGCTACCACGGCGCCCGGCAGCGCCTTGGCCTTGGGCACGCCGAGCGCCCGGGACGAGGAGGAGGAGGACGAGGGGGCGGCCTGGCTGCCGCCGCGCGCGCCCGAGGCCGAGCCGCTCCCCGCCGGGCGGTGGTTCGAGTCGCCGCCGCCGCTGGCGCGCTCATCGCCGCGATGGCTGCGGGAGCTGGAGCCGCCTCCGCCGCCGCCGCTGCTGCTGGTGGTGGTACCGCCGCCGCCTCCGCCGCCGCCGCCGGGCGTGGACTTGTCCCGGCTGCTGCGGGAGGCGCCCGAGCTGCGGTGCGGGCCGCGCCGGCTGCTGCTCTCGCGGTCGCGGTCGCGGGGCCGCTTGGCGGCGGCGGCCGCGCGTCCGCCCGCGGCCCCCGGCGGGCTCGAGTCGCGGTCGCTGCCGCGCTTCATCGCGCCGGGCCCGCGGCTCAGGAGGCGCCTCCGGCGGCCGCCGCCATCTTGGACAAAAGGGAACGAAGGCGGCTCCGGCCGCCGTGCCGCGCGGGCCCTACGTCATCGCTCCGCGCGCGCCGCGCCGCCAGCTGGCGTCACGGGGCCGTGACGTCACACGGCGCTTTCCGCCGCCCGCGCGCGACGGCCGGGCGGCCAATCAGGGCGGGCGGCGAAGCCCCGCCCTCCGGCGGTGTGAGGGGCGCGCGCGGGGCCGGGCCGCGCACGGAGCGGCGGCGGCAGGGACGGGAATGGCCGCAGCTGGCGGGTGCGCCCCGCAATCACGTCACACGGCACGGCTCCGCCCGGTACACACCGGCGAACTTTAATGAAAGTCCCGTACAAAGCGCGGGGCCGGCGTCGCCCCTCAGAGCCTCGAGGTCGCCCCTCACAGTCCCCTCGCAGCCCCGGTCTCGCCCCTCAGAGCCCCGGCAGCGCCCCAGGGTCGCCCCGGTCACGGCCCTCAGAGGTCTGTCCGGGCGCCGGCCGCCCTCGGCGCGTACTTGGGCATCAGTTCGTGGATCCTGCGGATGAAGTCGGACTTCTCGGCACAGCCCTTGCACACCTCGCCCCAGTCATCCAGGATCCGCCGCAGCTCCTTGACGCGCAGCTTGCGCAGGTCGGCGGTGCTCAGGTCGATCTGCTTGTCTGCGGGGAGAGCAGAGCTGCGCTCAGACATGCCAGATGGGCGAGGAAGCCAAAACCCAAGAGGGAGAGAGGTGCCGGGGGTGGAAGGAACGTCTAAGTTAGGTTTTGGACAGCAGATAAGGCTCTTAATGCTAAAAATTATTAGAAGACAGAAATCTTGGTTGCAGTTTAGATGCAGGACTTCCACAAGAGCCCTGAAAAGCCCCTTTATTATACGAGCAGCAACACTTCTTTTCCACTGGATAAAAGAAACGTAGCAGAGTGATTTCAAGGGAAAGAAAAGAAAGTGACAACAACAAAAAGCTTTTCAGGAAGCAACACGACCTTAGCAGGAGAAATGCGAAGTACAAAGACCCACAATCCAAGGGGTGTCCTCAGGGAGTGTAAGGGCAAGGATCAGGGAAAGCAGAAGGAGGCATTTCTATGCCTATTTTTTGTATTAGTCTTTTTAGGAAGAGGACTCATCTAGGAACATGAGAGTTCAAGGAACGTGATGAGAAACAGAGTGGAATGCTCTGAGGAGACACCAGAGGAGGTGAGAAACCATTTATCACTGCTGCTGGGAACAGGAGAGCTGAGACTGCAGAGCTCAGACAAGGGCCTGAGCCCCACCACAGAGACACCCCAGCCAGCTGCCAGTCCACACCCTCCCAAACACGACGTTCCAAACAGCAATGTGAGCACAGCAGTGCTGCTCCACCTGGGAGTCCATCATTCTAGGGCTGATCAGAGTCCCAGCAGAAGCCAAGAAGGGTTAGCAGCCAACAGTCTAACTTAAGCACCTCCACAGAACTCTCTAGAATGTTCATGGAGAGCAACCCAGGTTGTGCAACCTAACTAGGCCACAGAACTCAGGACTGAGTAGTTTTAGACTGTTCCTTCACCCCCAGTGATGCCTACCCCAGCAAACCATGGGCATTTCCTCTTGTGCAGGCAACTCACCATATTTTAGTTCACAGATCTGACTGTCTTTCTTCTTTAGCTTCTCACAGATCTTTTCCACAGGGATGTGGTGACTCATGGGCTTTGATACCTCATTTATGATTTTGGTGGCTGCATCACTTGTGGCCCCAATGTAATAGCACTAGAGGGAAGAAAACAATGAAGTGGGGATGGGAAAAAAGCTCCTAAAAGTAGTTTTCTGTCCCTATCCTCATCTGGTTTTGCAGCTGGACGTTTACTGTTACAGAACCTCCCCAAGGGACTGCTAGAGCTGGGCAAAAGGAGCCTAACTGAGCCCAAAATACTGAGCAGGTATTTTCAATTGCACTGATTTTACAGCTGCTAAGGCTGTTTGGTTTGTTTCTTAACTTCAGAAAAATTGAACGGGATTAGGAATAAAGTCTTCTTCATTCAAAGTGCCTCTCTGAAGTGTTCCCCCTTTGCATGTGAGACGGTATCTCTGTAGTTCTCTGAGGAGAGTTCAGGGCCTTTTCATTCACAAACTGCCTCTGGTTTTAGTTAGGGCAATTTGGTTTTCCTTTATTTAGTTTTCAGCTAAACAGCAAAGAGTATAAATATTTTAACAGATTGTATAGCACCCCAAATACCATTTAAGGGACAGGGAAGCCCTACAGCAAACAAAAGCTTTGTAATCTCCAGTGCTTCAGTAACAGTGAGATGCCACCAGTCCAATTGCTGTTGACAGGCTTTTTTCCCTTTTTTATTAAGGTAAAGAGATTGAACTCCTCAAGTCCTCTCTTATAAAAAATACAGGACCAACTGTGGCCACAGAGCCAGCAAAAACAGCTCCTGGGATGCCACATCACACAAACCAAGTTTCCTCTCATTTGCAGGAGGCAAATAATGCTGACTCCCCCTACTTACCAGGCGGTTCTCTTTGCCCTTTGCTTCTTTGCAGGATTTCAAGAGCTCCTTTTCAATACTGGAAGGTGTGAATTCAATGTCGTTGTCCTTCAGGCTCTGGTAGAACCTTCCCAGGAATGTGACACACACTGGAAGGGAAGATGGATGGAGTTATCAGGCAGAGCAGTAATCTTGTGGCAGCTCTTAGAGGACATTTACAGGGAAATGGAATCAGGGTTTGGATAACAGAGCTTTTCTGAACTTCACTCATGGTTCAGAAAGTCATTCAGAGCACACATGAATCAACAACATGCCCTGGTACTTTTGGTGGGTTTGTGACAATCTGAGAAATGAGATCCATGGAAGTGTCCAGGGGCCTCTGTACACTGTCCTGAGTGAGGACAGGATCATATGATGGATACAAAACCATGCCCATGCAAAAATGTAAATTTAAAGTTGTCTTGCTGCTTTGGGAAGCAACTTGTAAGAACATGGGTGTCAAACCCAGTGCTGATAGAAAACCAACTCTGTAAATAATCCTCTGAGACTCCCCGTGTGCTGACTCCAGTAACAGGGTTACTGGTTACCAGGCTGCTTCAGTTGAAATTACTTCCAAGAGAAAATGAAATGTGATCCCATGCTATGTCCATGTGGCACCTTTCTCCTTTCATTTCCACAAGCTTCTGATGCAGTTTCATATGGAAAGAGGGAAGGCTCTTAGACATAACACAGCTCCCACAAGCACAGCTGCAGCTGAGAGGACAGATCCAGGTTCCTGCCTGTGGGAAGGGCTGCACAGCTCAGTCACTGCTCCTTCCCTTGGCAGTAGTCACTCTGCACGTGCTCCAAAGTGCAGCGGCCCTGTGTGTGGCTGGGAAGGAGGGCAGACAGCCTGTGGGATCACTGAGGGACACCCCGAGTGTCAGATTTTGGTCATCCTGCTGCTCACAACTCATCTGTGGATATCAGCATCGCCCAGATGGAGCACTCTGCAGCCCCACCAATTCCTGCTCAGCACATGGGGATTCTCACACCTTCCCACGCCAGACGAGTGCCAGGAACCATTCTGTCTCTAAGGAACAGGTATGAGTTATGTCTTTTATGGGATTTGTTTTACCCCAGCAGGAAGGGACTGGCAAATATTACTGTCATTAGCAACTTGTGTACAACTCAGAACACAATGCACGGCACATTGGGCAGGACAGGAAATGGAGTATGGCCATCACAGAAATGAGTAGAAATGTACTCTCATTATATTAAAAGTAGAACTGATTATAAGATGGGCCATTTTGGAAAACATTTTTTGTATGCATACAGCACACTTATTTACCTCCCACCAGTCTATTCCAAGTCACAGACACACTGATGTCCACTCTAAGCTGTTGGGAAAGGAAAACCTAGTGAAGAAAAAACTTGCTGCAGGCAGTGACACTGACAGCCACTGTAGGATAGAAACATGTTTTCAGTCTAATGCTGTGACAGCAGCTGGAAGTTTTGATTTCAGGACTCCCTCCCCTCATTCTGTATTACTGTAGAGGAGGGATAATATTATCCCAAACTCTGAACCAGCTACTAGAGCCCCACCTCAAGTTCTTCTTGCTTTACTTGGGGAATCTGTTCAGTTCACTGCACAGGAGCAGTTTAATTTGCTGTGCAGCTCAACAGGTTTCACCCCCGAGGCGTTTGTATTTCCGTGGTACACAAAGGGCCCAACTTGGTTTGGATCAGCTGCTCATGGTTCTTGGCTGTGCGCATGGAGAGGACTCCGAGCACTCCGTGAACGTAACTCTTTGATGACTAAAGGGAGGAGTCCCAGCGAGGTCCGGGTGAGTATCCTCACTCGCGTTCTCCTGCTCCCTGCCCGGCCAGGGCAGCCGGCGGGGAGCGCTGCCCCGCCAGTACCGAGCTGCGACAGTGCTGATCTCCCGGCCTGGAGACGGTCCGGCCTCCCGGAGTCGTCGCTCCTCTTTCCCGTGGGAACTCTACACTACCGTTGTCCCCGTGGAGAGAGACCGGCAACTTCCCGAAGAGTGCAGAACGCTCGGAAGGGAGATCCCGTCCCCGGAGCAGGGCACGGCCGGGAGCCCCGCCCCGCCTGCCCCGCGGGCCGCCCGGCGCATCGCCGCGGCACCGGACACCCCGAGCACCGCCCCGGCAACGGTCACCTGCGAGCGACGCCCGGCCCTGCCCGCCCGCACTTGGCCAGACTTGAGAGACTTTTCCTGCCGCTGGAGGCAGCGCTGTCCCCGGCCCGGCCCGGCCCAGTCCCGGCGGCCGGGCTGTCGCTCGGGGCTGTCACAGCCCCCAGGCTGCTCCGCGTCCCGGCCCCACAGCCCGACGGACGGGCCAGACTGCGAGAGACAGCGGCGAGGAGCGGCCTCCCCCCGCCGTGCCCGCGGGCCGGGCCCGTCCGCACTCACCCTCGCAGTCCCCGTCGCGCAGCGCTCGGCCACCAGCCGGCAGCAAGAGCAGGGCCAGCGCCGCGCAAAGCCCGTGGGCCGCCCGCATCCCGCCTCGCCCGGCAGCGCCCGCCGCACCGGCACCACCGCCACCGCCACCCCACACCGGCTGCCCCCCCGCCGCCGCCGCCCCATTGGCCCGCTCCCCGCCCGGCAGCCACGCTCGCCGCTCCCATTGGCCGCCCCACCGCCTGCACCGGAGAGTTGGCGGCCGCCGATTGGGGGGAGGCGGCGGAGCGCCGGCGCGCGGCGCGGGTCCCCGCCCCTTCGCTGCCATCTTTGTTAAGGGAAAAGCGCTCGCGAGCGCTCCCTGACGGCGGCCGCGGGCGCCATCTTGGGAAGGGGCAGATCCTCACACCTGTGGGCGGGCGGGGCTGCCCGCGCCCTTCTCCCGGCTGCGGCGGGCGGTGTGGGCAGCGCAAGGTGAGGCGGAGGGGCTGCTCGAGGCTCCCGAGTGCCGTGGAGTCGGCGGGGCGGAGGAGCCGCCTGGGCAGGCGGTTCGTGGGGTGGGCGTCTCGTGAGGGGCGGGAGCGGCAGGGAACGGCCCGGTGCCGGCACGGGCAGAGCCCGTCAAGGGCGGCTCTGGTTACACCTGTGAGGTACGAGGACTGGATGCTTTGAGATGGGACTGCCGAGAGGCCAAACAGCAACCTGTGTGCACTTGTTTGTGGCTTCTTGCGTGGGTGTTTGTGCAGAAAGAAATTTTGTGTTTAATTCCAACTGAACGTCCTAGTCACTGGACCTATCACCTTTCGTTCAGGGACATGGCGGGGTATCCTTGGGTTGTCCTCTGCCAGGGCTAGGAGTTGGGCTTTGGTGATCCTTGTGGGTCTTTTCCGACTCAGAGAATTTTGATTTGCTCCAAAAGCCCTCACAATTTGTGCTGTTAACTACCTTCAACAATACCCAACACTGAGTTTAAAACTGAAATCCCCTTGAAGCTGGGAGAGGAGCACACACCTGCTGATATCTCCTTGTGTGGCTTTATTTATAACTCTGTGTATCCTGGGACATCATTCCAGTGAAGGAAGGGAGAGGCAGTCACACAACCCTGCGCTACAGCAAGGGAGCTCCCATGTAGCACTGTGGGCTCTCTTGCACAGGCAGGCTCTTGAGGCAGTCCCGTGGGGCAGTGCCTAATCAGAATTTTCTTGCAGGTATCAGGTGCAAGTGGTAAGCCTGACGAGGTGAGACAGGCAGTGTGGGGACAGAGAAGCACCTGATTCAGGAAAGGTCTGCAGGTGAGCAGTAATTAGGACACTAATTGCCAGTGAGAGTACATCGTGTGTTTATTAGGAGAGGTGGTTTGCACATTTCTAGATCTTGTTATCTCTCCAAATGTGGTTATTAAGAGCAGTATTAATATTATTAAGTCATAAGGATTTCCAGAATTACTCAATATCCATATACTTTAGGAAGATTATTGTCTTTTTTTAAACTTACGCTCATTGCCCACTAAAGTCACGTAGTGGTGGCTTAAAGTGCCTTTGTTTCTTATCGCAATAGTGGCCAAAAGAACTGTGAGATGAAGTGGCTTCTTAATTAGGTGGAAATAGGGCTGAAATTTGGAATTAGGAGACTTTAGGAGGGTCAGATGAGGGCAGAGTTTACCTACCAAAACAGTGCAGTTATGAAACATCTTCAAACTAGGAACATTATACATTTTTATGGAACAGGAGAGGAGTGATTTTATTTGGTTTTGGATTGGGAAATGAGCCTCTGTATTTCAATATGGGATCCTCAAATGGGTCTGAGACAGAACAAGGACTCCTTTTGTTTTTGTTTTTTTCCTTCTTTTTATTTATAGTTTGTTTCAGAAGCTAGAATGGATTCCTTGCATTTTTACCTTGTGCTTCTTTTTGATCCATGGTGGTTTTTGGGGCTCTGTTTGTTCCTCCACCCTCTAGGCTCTGTCTCTCTGGAGCATTAGGGGTTTGTCATGGCTGAGACCTGGCTGATGGAGAGCTTGTGTTGGTCCTCACTGTGTTCTTAGTATCCGATCTAACCCCAGTCTTTGTCAGTGTGAAGCCATTCCCTCGTGTCCTTATCATTCCAGGGCCTTGTCCAAAGTCCCTCTCCTGCTCTCTTGGAACCCCTTTAGGCATTGGAAGATGCTGTAAGGTCCTGTGGAACCTTCTCTGCACTGGGCTACTCAGCCAATTGAGTGGGCAGGAGAGTTAATTTGGCTCGGTGGGTCTGTGGGCGTTGGAGTCAGTGGGAAGTGCAGAGGGGGCTGTGGGGCTGGAGCTGTGCTGGCTCTGCCTCTGAGAACACAAATCTCTCACAGCCTCGGGGGGATGAAGGGGCTCAGCCTCGGGGGTTGGGCTGTGAGGACAAAGGCGTGAGTTCTGTCAGGGGGGAGGGGAAACAGTTCGGGAAAAGGTAATGCAGTACTGCTGTGAACGAATGCTGAATAGAAGGTGAAGTGTAATAGATGTGTGATTCCAAATTTGGGGTTAATTTATGTGGGATTGACAGTAAAGCCCATCAAAAGGGAGAAGTGGTGTGTGAACTTTCTCTTAAGACACCTGAGCTTGGAGCTCTCCCTTGTGAACTGTCTGTGTTCGTGTCCATGGCTTGTTAAGAATCATCTACAAATGGAGGCACATTTATGCATAGGGTGCAGAAGGCTGAATCTTTCATCTGCCAGGTTAGAGTCATTTCTAGAGGTTTAATTTCTCCTCTTATCAGCTTTGTAATGAAATTCATACAGAATTGGACAAGTGATATATTGAAACTGTGCTGAAGTTTTCTTATTTAGATAAGAAGAAGTATTTGGATGTCGGATTTAGATTTCAATCTGACTAGTGGCAAAATGTATTCTGTTGGTTTTAACAGAAAATAGAGTATTTTTTAACTCTTGTTTAAAGCTGAAGGCTTCAAACATCTTTTGTTGTGCCAAAACATAGTTTTTATTTCCTGTGCTTGGTTAATAAATAGTTTTTATCTGAATAAATAATATTAACTTAAGATTTAATAAACTGGCTTAGAAACAGTCTCAAAGGTCTGATTGAAGACAGGAACCTAAGTCCTAGGAGGAGTGGCTGAGGGTACCAGGGCATTCAGGCTGGAGGTTTTATCACTACAGCTGCCTGAAAGGCTGTAGCCAGGCGTGGACTGGCCTTTTCTCCTGGGGAACAAGTGGCAGGAGAAGAGGAAATGGCCTCAAGTTGTGCCAGGGAAGGTTCAGGTTGGACGTTAGGAAAAATTGCTTCACTGAGAGGATGATTAAGCCCTGGGACAGGTTGCCCAGGGAGTGAAGTCACCATCCCTGGAAAGGTTCAAAAACCAAGTTGTTGTGGCACTTCACAATATGGTTTAGAGGGCAGAGTGGTATTTGGTTGAAGGTTGGACTTGGTGATCTTGGAGGTCTTTTCCAACCTGAATGATTTTATTCTGTTCTGTGACTGACAGAGACTTCTTCAGGCATCAGGTGAACATTTTAGGAAAGCCACACTATCAAAATATCAACTTTAGATACACTGAAGTACCGTGTTACATTTTCTCCTCTCAGTATTTGTATGTGCAAAGGGTGCCTTGGCAGTCTCTGTACATCCTGGGGCCAGCTGAAGAATCCAACTTGCTGCTAACAGTCTTTTGAGACAGGTTTTGGAAGTTTTTTTGTTGGTTTGTCAAAACATTAAATGAGTTATTTTGCCTCCTGTACAATTACCTGGTTTATTAGAGGTAATGGAAGAAAATTTGAGATTAGGAGCCTATAGAAGTCACCATAACTCTGAATACCCAAATCCTACATATCTGAACTACTATTTTTTCACATCTATTCTGTTAATATTATCAGTATTTAAGTACTATTGCAACAAAAGAGTAGCAATCTTTTAGGCAGTGAGATAGTGGTGGTTTAACCCCAGCTGATGAAGAAGTGGCACCCAGCCACTCCACAGCTGTCCTAGGGGAGAGCTTTGCCTCTGAAAGTATTGCCCCAAAACTGTGCCTGGAGCTGTTGCAAGTGCCATGGCCATGGCCTGACTAGACCAGGAGGGGGCTGTACCTGCTGCTTGCTTCAAGAAGTTGATACTAAATAACACTCTCAGCTAAAAGAGTAACATGGAAGCTGTTCCCTCACCACAGGTGAAGTCCTTTTGCTTGCCCCCCATTTGCCTCATTCACACAAAGGTGGGAAGTGAGGGCTGTTCCTTGTCTCTTGTGAAGGTTTGGAGCAGCCTGAGGATAGCCCTGCCTCGAGGACAGCAATGACCATACAGCTGTACTGTTTTAATATCAGGTATTAATCTTTAATTCCACATCACAGCAGTCGAGTGAATGGGTAAGGGAAAGGAACCCAAAACAAACGGCAGATATTTACATCTAAAATTCACACCACTTATTTGTTGGTTCTGGAAACATGCTATCACAATATATACAATGAAGTACCTTTAGGACACTTGTACAAATTAATTTTTTTCCTTTTTGAATTTGATTTCCATTATAGATAAGATAGCTGTTTTCATTTTATTTTAAACATGAATACACAAAAGAGAAGTGGTTAGAGGTTTTTGCCTTTTTTTTTTTTTAAATAAGCACAGAATGCCAGAGGTTAAAAACACATTTACAGGGCAGAATACCAGTCAGACATCACAATCTATACATTTTTTGCTCAATTTCCTGTACAAATACACAGCATTCAAATGGGGGTATTTACAAAGAAGCATGACCAGAGGAAATTTTAAATATCGCATAATTTGTTTCCCAAAGGCTCTTGCTCTCTCCAGCCTCCCCAGTTTTGGCTGATACTCCCACAGAAGGGATATGCAATATCCCTTACCTAAAAAAGGGTAAGTAAGCTAAAAACCAAACAGAGGAAAATACGAAAAAGGATCTGAGTCTTGCATACAGCAATAAAACCAACCCAGCTATTGGGGGGAAAAAAAAAAAAGTAGGATCCAGAGAAATTGTTTTAATTGCTTTTCTTCTACCACTGTAGCTCCTTCTCAATTTTGTTTCAGATGGGGCCAGCAGGTTCACTGATGATGGAGAGATTTATAGCAGAATTCCACCAATTTTTCTCAGGAATGCACATGCTATTTTGTTATGCAAAGAAAACCCAATGAAGGCAAGTACACTGAGGTTTGAATTAGTTAGGTATAGAATGTCAAGGTCCTGTTCAAAACATCCTGTTGCTGTGGTTTATACAAGGAATCTTCAAATCCTGTTGGGCAAGTTGCTTCCACCTACTCCAGGACTGAGCTTGACGTTGGAGTTGTACTATGCTAAAAGACACCTCAGCCTCCAGAGAAACAGCAGTTCCAGGCAATATTAGTTCCAAGATTCACAAAATCTTAATAATAGTCTTTCTGTCTTCTGCTCCCTTTAAGGCAAACACTGAAAAGGGAGACAGAATACTTGGTAGATATCAGAACAGTAACAGAAATTTAACTCCAGAGAGGCTTAAATTTGGTAAATTCAGCAATTTATTCCACCCTTCTTTATGTGGACCTGCCATAAATTAGGTATTTGTATACATCACCTGATTGATCTTTGAACCCTTGCAAATACATAGGAGTGCCAGACTCCCCAAATGGACTCGCTACTGTTGTATCAAGTCTCTAATCAGAGCAGGATGATGCATTTTCAGAGACTAATTAGAGCTCTGGTGGGCAGGTTTTCCAGCTGCCTGGGACTCAGTCCCATGGTAATTGCATTCTTGGTTCTGCAAAGTTTTATTTGCAAGACCTGCTGGTTTTTCACATTAAGGAAGCTCGGTAAGTCACTACATTTACTACTTTTAGTCTTGCTGCCAGGAAAAAAAAGAAACTGGGGCAAGGGAGATGGAATTAAAACTTAGTTCTTTTAAGCATTTCACTGGAAGAGTCTCAGTGGAATTGGAGGATAGCATGTGTGAAAACATTTCACCCTTTTCTAAGGAATTACCTCGACTTACCTTTACTGAAAACATCAGTTGTTTTCCTACATTTGTTCTTATACCAGAGATCCAGCTTGATTTGTTAACACTGAAGACTGTTCTAGCATTGGAAAACTCTCCTTCCTGCTAAAGATGAAACATCCACTATAGGCCAGATTTTGTTATCATTGTTTAAACTGTGAAGGATATAATGATTACAAGCAGCCTGTGTTAGTAACAAAATAGAGGAAGCAAGAGAGACTTTGTTCCAGCCAAATAGGCCGTTT
Organism: Sitta carolinensis; assembly: GCA_032173965.1. Classification (NCBI taxonomy): domain Eukaryota; kingdom Metazoa; phylum Chordata; class Aves; order Passeriformes; family Sittidae; genus Sitta; species Sitta carolinensis. The sequence goes on from CM063293.1 coordinate 4,223,958, forward strand.
AAGAAACAAATCTATAACTTAGTAGTTTTGCATGGGCTAGAGCTTGAGAAAGAAAACAAACAAATCCTCTTAAAAGTCCCCTTCATACAACCTCTGAGTCCAGACTTTATACAGCCAGACCATCTTTAGCCAGTTCAGAAACCATGTACTCTGCCCAGTCACTGTATTTAGAGGTAGTGCCAAAGGTGACCTGTAAAAGATTTATAATAATCCTTTTTTTGCTTCTTTATGCTGTTTTTAGCAGGAGAAACTGAGCAGCTAGGCAAGAATTGAAGATAAAAATTGAGTGCTGTTCCTGTTTCTGGAACTAATTTATATGGTCAAGGTCTTATTTGAATGTGCTTCAGATTTTTCAGTGGTAAGAAAGAGGGAGGGAGGGCTGTTTCCATTCTATGGAGTGTGCTTTGCGGTCTGCAGGTGAAAGGGTTAATAAGGAAGGCTAAAATATGCGTGGGTGTGTAGGAAAGGAAAGGAAAGGTGGCTTGCTCATCTGAAAACATTAAATATTTGATACTATTTTGATTGAAAATTTCTTGAAAAGTATGAAAACTAGAATAAAAGGTTTCTTAGAACCAAGGTAATTTCTTTGTAAAGAACAATATTACCCATAATTTATTTTTCTGAACTGTGCAAGTACTGACTAAAAAGCATATTTTGGGTTCATAGACCTGTACTGTCTTCAGCTCTGCACAGTTCGTTTGTGTGGTGTGGCTTGCTGTCCCCCCCAGGGTTCTTCAGCCCTTTCTAGAGCTTATCAATCAAAAACATGGGATGGGGAAAGGCTGTATTTCTGCCTGAGGAGAAAAAGAAAAATAAATCAACCTTCCAGAAAAGAGAAGCAGCAGCTCTTAGTACACATTGTAAAGAAGCAAAAGAGGAACCAAACACTTGTTCTTTACAGGTTGCCTTTAAGGTCCCTGACTCTGGGGTGTACACTTGATACCGGACATTGCTCGAGTCTTGGTGTTTTCTGTCTGCTCTGAGAGATGGGAGATTCTTTCTGCACACCAGCTGCAGTGAGTTGTTGGGAGGGACTGAGGATATTGAGTTAACAGGAATGAATCTCAGCTCCTGGGTGATGGAAGTAGGTGAGATTTATGATGTTCAGCCCTGAGGCAAGGATTGTTGGATATGATGTATTTAAGCCACCTTTTCTTTACTGGCTGGGTCATCAACCAGCTTGTGGCATGAGAAACTCATTTTGGTTGGTTTTGTTTTAATCTGGAATAGAAATGCTGGTGTCAACAGCCTGCCCAAAGCTGGGCATGGGAAAGGCCTACAATGAGGTTGTAGCTCCAGTAGCTACCAACCTCCTCTCATTCTGTAGCACAGATGAATAACACGATTCCCATGAGAAAGCAGGTTGGCTTAGCCAGTGAAAGCAAAATTTAAGAAATGAAACAGTACATAAAAAACAAAGGAGGCAGAGTTTGTTGGAAATGATATCTTGGAGATCAGTGCATCAGCACTGCTTAGATTGCCTCAGCACCTATGAACCAATGCAGGGAGATCACTGCACAGATATGTACAATCCTGCTCTCAAAAGAGCCAACTTCTTCTTAGAATTGCCATCTTTCCACTGCCTGCAGCTCATGCACCTTCCAGCCTGACAGTTCATAGAATCCCTGATTTCAGCAATGAGCTTTCGATTCTGTACAGCAAAGAAATATGTCCCTAGTGCAACTGCTTCTACTCATGTGCGTCTCAGAACTGGGAGGAAAGCAGGTTCAAAATCAACTTGCCACATTCCCCCCGTTTTCCCCTCCACTTAAAATTGTATTTTTCAGCTTCTGCAAGTCTCTATGGCTCGTATGCCGTATGATGTGGTTAAGAAACTGCAGAAGGAATAAACTGTCCACTGCACAGAAAGTTAAAAAACATAACGGAAAGGTGTAAAAAGAAATTAAAAAGGAAAGCAGCAACCTGCCATGCTGGCCCAATTTCTTTTGTGGGCTTCAGACATAACCTTGCGGCAGTAGAAAATCGGTTTGCTGTTCTCCGAGTCCTGCTCTCTCTGTGTCGCAGCCAGACCTGGAATGCCAATGCCAGCCGTGTACCAGGAGCTGTCCCTACTGCTCACTGATGCCATGCTCCCATGCCACCCTGGCCTGTTCTTCCTTTGCACCACTCACTGGTTGGGCCACTTTACGATGCAATGGGCGGTGTTTGTCATCATCTTCAATGATCATCCCCTCCTCGTTCTCCATGTTCGGCAGCCGGGAGTGGTAAGGTTTGGGGGGTAAAGCAGGAGGGTCCATGGTGTCCTGAGGAATGACTCCAGATGGAGCGGAGTGGCTTCGGCAGGGCTGGGATTTGAGTGACTCCAGGACATCAGGCTCAGAGAGACTGTACCTGACAGGGAGGTAGGGTGTCTCTAGATCTTCATCAGTGTTCCAGGCCTGGCTGGGCACAGAATCCATGGTGTCTGTGCGAGGAGGTGGTTCAGAAGAATGTCCAAAATTGCTCTCGCTCAAGGAAGAGACACCACTGCTGGCACTGCCGGATAAAGTGGAGTTACTGCCATCTAGACCAGACTGCGGACTGGTGGGCGATGCAGGGATAGGATGAAGAGGGGACTGTTTGGAGAGAAACAAAACCAGGTTAAAAGTGACAAAGGAGGCAACGCTGCATCCTTTGTGTCGATCCCCGATTCAGCTTTTGACAGTGTTGTTAACAACGCACAGTTCCATTTATGTTCAGAATGTCAAGGATTATTGGTTTCATGTATGGAAGTACCACTTGTGGGCAGACAAGTGCACTCAACACCACCAGAGCTGTTAGAGAAACAGCAGCTGAGGTGATGATTGGGGTGCTGAAATCACAGCATATGGTGCCAGATAGGAAAAGGGAAGGACCTACAACCCCGAGTTATTTCTATAGCATTCAGCTGTGGAATAGGTTAAGAGCTTTCAGTAAGTTTTCTCATGTGCAAGTTACTAGGTGTTAAAAATAGTGTTTCTGCATTCCAAAGCTGCTTGGTGGGAGCAGAGAAGGGGGGATCCATTGTTGTCCTACATCCCTCTCTGCTCTCCTGCCATTACCTTGCGCAACGTTCGTGCAGGCAGTGCCGGAGGAGCATCGCTGAGCTGGTGGTGGAAGGCATCAAAGTGCAGCGAGTAGTGTCCTGGAACGAGACAAGGGTCAGGAATGCAGGCTTGTGCTGGTTCACTGCAGCCACAGAGCGGGTTTAGCTCTGTAGTGCCGGGTAACAGCTCCACATGCTGCAAACTCCAGCCTAGGGCTGCCTGTCTGATGGATTCTGCGGAGTGCATCTGTCACACACAGGCTGCTAAGGAGAAATTAAGTGCAGAGAGAGATTTTCCACTGCTCCTTTATCAAGGATCTCATGGCAAGGCAACAGGCTCTTAAACAATGAACATTTGAAGTTTCATTTAATAGCTCTGTAAGCTGAAATTACTGCTAAAGTTGGTCATTGGTAAGAAGCCACACCAACTTCAGCACTCTCATATTTAATTACAGTCCCAAAGTACACACAAGTCCACATTGCTTAAGAACTGCAAGAATTAGAAGATTTGGAAAAAAAAAATATTGAAAACCTAGCAGACCAGGAAAGACTGTTTATTTTTTGTTTCCTGTTGTTTTTACTGGGGCAGTGGGGGGGAAAGGCTATATATAGTCAGCTTTTAGGTGGTCTGGATTTGTGTGTATGTGACTGCAGGCATTTGGGCACATCCTTACCATGGGGCAGGCTTCGGGGAGGCACTGGTGGGGCCAGGATGCTCCCGGTGTGGGCAGACAGGAATGGCAGCGCCTCTCGGCTTCCGCTGTCCAGGCTCCAGCTACTGGGTGCTGCTGGCACAGCTGAAGGATTGAAACAGATGTAACTCGGGTGACAGGACAGGGAGCTTGTGGGGCCAGCACTGGCTTCCCAGTGTGCTCTTCAGCAGCAGAGAGAGAGATTCCAGTGACTCAGTGAATGGCAGGATTGAAAGCACAGAAAGGCTACAGTGTTAAGTTTAGAGATGCTTTGTTAAGGAAGTGAGAGTTAGGTGATTGCAGGGTTAGTCTGCCCAGCTCCCCTCCATCCCTGGGCTCAATTCTAGCAAATCTGAAGAGCAGTAGGACTCTGGCAGGTTTTTGTGCAAATCAGTGTAAAAATGAAATCCCACCAATGGAATGGTGGCTGGGTCTCAGGTGTGAGCTGTCCTGTTTGGTGGGGAGTGGTGACAAGGGAACATGGCAAAACCTCTGGAAACACAGGACAGCTTGTGGCTGCACTGCAGGCTCAGTGAGGACTGAATAAAGAACATGGAGGAAATTATACCTCAGTCCATTTCAATCTGTTACAAAAGAAATGACTTAAAAGTTCCAATTTACTAAGCTTCAGAGTTGATCGAGAACTTTGATGACAAAATAATTAAAGACAACTGTTTGACCTCTTTGCATTACAAAGTCTCCTGAGGACATCAAGTCTTGGTGAATCAGGGAGTATACAGACAGCAATGCTTGCTACATTTAACAGAGAGTGAATATTATCTTCATGGACTTGTTTTTTCATAGAAATAAAAGCTGCTTCTTGACATGAACATGAACCTTTTTTACAGGTTCTTGTGAATTCTGTCAACCTTGAACATTAAAATGCACCTTCCTTCTTTCCTTCTAAACAAGACTTGATTTATTCTGAGAAGAGACATCCAATTGTTGTGTGTTTACTTAAAAACAAATAAGCAACTGCAATTTCTTCAGATTAGCAAAGAAAGAAAACAAATAATTAATTGAGCCTGTCAAAGAAAACTGAGGTAAAAATAGTTTTTTCCATCTTCAGTTTGCAAAATGGAAGCCTGGAGAAATAAACATGGAGTTTGACATCTGAAGAGGATTTCTCCTTAATTAAAATGCCTGCAGCCGTTTTTGGTGCATATCTTTCTAAAATGACTTTGAAAGGTTTCTCTTTCTTTTTTTTTTTGTCTCCCTAGTTCACGAGTTAGCATAAGCACGGGCTCCCCAAGGCCTAAAATTCCCTAAAGTAAAGAAGATCACAAAGTGACAGCTTCATAAGACAGAACAAACCCCATAAAAATATAAAAGTAAATGTTTTTTTTAAGAGAGACTCTCAGCCTGAGGACCTGAGAAAGGCATATGAAGAACACATTAAGAATCTTGACAGAGAAGAGGTTCAAAGCAGGGCCTACCTCTCTGTATAAGAAATATGGCTCCAGATGGTTTGCCCTGTACACATGCCAGAGTGCTCTAATTTGCACTACTGCAATGGTGTCAAAGGGCTAAAACAGAGTGACAAGATGCAACAGCAGTGCCAGCCTTGCTCATCTCTCCTGCCATATCCCAGCATCAAGTGGAAAGGACAGAAAACCTGATTTGCTTGGCCTGTAAGACTATTGCTGTGCTTGCTTTGGGGTTTTTGTAAACACCAAGATGCAGAATGAGAATGTGAAGAAGAACCCGTGGTACTCCCGGGAAATATCCATTTATGCTTTCTCAGTGTTGCCTCATTCACAGCCCTTTGAGTATTTAGGAGTGCTGGAAGAAGGTGAGATGATTTTGACGAGTGGCTGCTGCCCGTTAAACCCAGTGTTTTAGCCAACAACGCTGCAGGGAAGAACAGAAGCAGGGAGCTGCCAGTGCTGTGAGTTAGCCTGTGTCTCTCCCTGTGTCTGCTCAGTGGCTCGGTGGCCAGGTTTAATTAGTGGGGAAGCTGCATTTGAGCCTTTCTGCCCCGGGCCACTGATGTCACCACTGTCACTGGGATTTACCCAGCAGAGCTTCTGACACGGCCGGGAGGGGCGGGGGAAGTCAGGGCTCTGAGTGCTCACAACATCCAGGGCAGAGGGCATCCCGACTCCATGGAATGGTGAGGGGCCAGGCTGCCAGGAGCACCTGTAGCTCATTTTGCCACCAGCCAGGCACAAGAGCTCGGATTCCTGCCTCACCATCCCCACTGAACATCACCTGTGTCTTCTTAGGGATTCTGTCTTTGATCTCTTGGCACTGAATACCACACTCCTGCATAGTATCACCCACAGATACAAATTCAACTATTTTTTCCTAGACAGACAATAAATATTTATCTACCTTTCTTTTCCAGATCTTTCTCCTGTCCAGTACAAAGATCTCACCATCTCTGTCCTATGTTTGGTTCAAACCAACATGGGTAAGGTGGAGCTTAATCTCTCAACCCCCAGTCTTCACTCTCTTGTCATCACTCATTATTGTCATCAAGTCATCATTCTGCCCTTTATTCAGCACTGGTGTTGGGTTTCAGTCTGGACTGTTCATGTTGAAGTAGGGATTCTGATTTATTAGAAATTCTAAAATAAAATTTGGATTTTTTTTTTTTTTTTAAGGTACAGTTTAGTTCTGGTACAGTTACTGAAACAAAAAGACAGATAAAAGTCTGAGTGTACAATATAGGTCAGACTAGAGAGTTGCAGTGGTCTTTCCTGGCCTTAAAAATCTTTTAAGATCCCATTTTTCCAAGCCATACATGTCTGTTGCTTTCTTAGGCAGCCTTCTCGTCTCAGATTTTGATTCAGGAATTTTGCCCTTTCCTGCTTTTTCAGAATGCTGCCTTTCAGATAATTTTTGAGCCCATCGTTTTGTCCATGATATCTCCTTCACAAGCTTCTCCTTTTCTCTTACACCAAACAAATTCTTTCTCCTCTTTCATTTTTTTTTTTCCTTGCAGGGACTCTGCCTGCTTTTTTTTCAAAGGAACGAGTTAAAAAATCATATATTCCTAATGATAAATAAATATAAAACTACCTCAGAGAGGGATTACAAGAAATGTTGTATTTTGAGCAATACATGTGTATTAAAAACCAGTATAACTCATGAATAAAAGATATAGCCAAATCTTGGGCTGTTCTTAGATAACTTCTCGTTTGCTACTTTGCAAGTTTGCTTGACAAAGGCTGCAGGAATTGTTTCAATAACAAAATGCTAAGCTCAGAAAGCTTTCTGAAACAGGGAGGTTTGTGCCACCCCACCCTTCTGTGAAGGCGCTGAAACGAGGTAGGTTGGCAGAAGGCCCAGTTAATTAAACTGTTAATTAGAAAAGTGTGAGAGAAATGCACTCTGCCAGGAAATGTAGACGCCCATTCATTACTTGCTGTAGCACGACCAGAGGAATACTATTTTAGCAAGCATGCATGCTGAACAGGAAAAGGAGTACCTTTCTCAGCCACAGACAGGTTGGGATCACTGCAAGGTTTGCATGGTCCAATCATTTGCTGGATCAAGGCGCGCTGGAAATTTGGAGGCTGAGAGAAGAGTTAGCAAAGAAGAGTTAGGAAAAAAAAGTTATAGACCAGCTGGGGCAACACTTTCTCTTCCTTTCTTTTAAGCAAAGGAGTTTTTCAACTAAAGATTCCCAGGGAACCTTAGGCTGTGCCTGCATTGGCAGGTACTGCAGTGCAAGGTGAGTGGATCTCCAGGGTGTAACACTGCTGACGGCCCAGAATTCCTGCTCTCTGGAGGAGTTATTTCAGACTAGCTCTAGCCTGGCCTTGTGTCCATTAGCAGCTGGAATACATCGTTTGCCCTCTGAAGCTTATCTTTGGTTTTGTTTGAATATTGACTTTGCATGCTTTGAGACAGCTCTCCAATGCAATCTGAAGTGTGATAAGTGGGCAGGATCAGGAGATTCCCTTCAAAAGTGCAGGCCAGGGTGAGATTTAAATGCTTACATATAGGCACACTTTTCAATTTGTCCAGAGAAATTAGGGCACAGATTTTTTAGAGAACCTGTATCAGTATATTATTTCAGCCTCCCATGGTTTTTCATACCTCTGGAAATCACCATAAAGTTATTTAGAATCAACTTGGAGGCTAGACCGCAGGATGTATGGCCATGGTTCTAAGCAAATAAAGGAAATGGTGTGACTACTTGCAATGGACCAGGGCTCACAGGATGGAGTTGGGAAGTGAGTCCACTTTCATAGGACATATCTGCTCTTTTAATAGTCACTACAGTTTCTATCACTCAGCTGCCACAGTGGTGCCTCCAGGGTGGATTAACAGGCAAAGTTCTGCTTCACCTCTAAAAACAATCCTAAGTTGCTGTACTTTCCAAAAGTAAAAAAGAAAGCTTTAAGGTGGTCAAAGCCAGCAAAAATACAGCCACAGTGTGAGGTGGCTGAGCTGACCCCGAAGGAATGAGAGCTGCTACCTGGCCGTTTTCCATGATCGCTGCAGGATACATGGCGCTGCTCGGGCGGTCCCGGTGCGCGGGCAGCAACATCATCATCTCCCGAGAGTGCCGGTACTTATCTGGTAGAGAGGGAGAGCCTGTAAACAAGTGAGAAAAATCACGTACACGGGACAAACAACAGCCATGTCTCTGCATGCCCAGGGATCTCAGTCCTCCTGTGCACTTGGCTCGGACACATGAGCTCACAGGACTCAAGGAAACATGGTGCCGAGCCCACTAAGCAGCTGACTGTTGGTGGGTGCATAGCACAGGGATGGAGTAAGAACTGGCTTGTGGTATACAATTAAGGACATACCATGTAGGGTGTGGAAGATGTGTGTGTCCCTAGTTGTACGTTGCAAGGTGCTTCCTTTTGAACATAGAAAAAATGTGGGCATCTGTGTGGAATCAGCTGTGGCTGCCCCTAATGCTCCCTTGCCCCATAAAGTATTGTAGAGTTACAGAAATGCCATAAAATTGTGCATTTTAGGACTGAATGTGGGAGAAACGGATAAAGGCTTGAGATACACCATTCAGTTAAAGGAGAAATCTGTGGGAAAGTACTTCACTCCTTGGTTCTGGATAGACATAAGTGTTTGTTGCCTTTTAATTGGTGCTCTCTTGGTCAGCTTCCTCTTGTTAAAGCAAACCAACCCCAATAATAAATAGCATATTCTATAAATGTGAGAGGCACTTTGCTTACAATGTTGCTGTAATGATGATTACTACCGTGTTGCTGTTCTGAGCCCTTTGATGACACTAGACATTTACCAATGCCTGGAGTTTTATAGTAGGAATAATAAGCTTGATTTATCTATTAGCTATCTGTATAGTTGTCATTTAAGATATTGGGGTATTTCATGTAACAGCTTCCTGGCAGGTGGAATTACTTGGGACTCATGTCCTTCAAGATGAGTGCCCCCATAACAATATGCCATCTAATGTGCAACAGCTGACAGTGGATTTGCCAGAAGAATGATTCTCATTACTGGCTTCCTAAAGTCTGACACTACTGATACACACAACCCTTGGGATGCACAATATTAGGCAGGAATTGATGTTGTGAAGCTGCTGAAGTGAGCTGTAATTTGCACTGATTGTTTGATTGCGTCACAAACACGCACTGAACAGATGGCAGCACACAGCGCATTACAGAGCCATGCCGGCTTTTGGGGAATACATGCCCCCTCTGGCAAACTTCCACAACCACACACGTTACCTGGACAGCACTCCAACATATGAGCAAAGGCATTGGTGCTGGTTGATGCAGCTTTTACCCCAGCAAAAGCAAACATGCAGTTTGGGGGACTAATATTCAGCACACAGTGGAAGGAACAATGTGTCCAGCAGAATGCAGGATAAAGTCCTACAATTGCAACGATTCCACTGGGGGGCAGATGCCAGATTAATCTACACCCCCACTCTGACATGAACAGTGGCAGAGTATCTGCATTCTAGTCCTGAACTCATTTTCTCCCCAGACATAGAACAGAAACATAATTAGATGACATTCTTTGCTTTTATGTACAACATCAGCTTGGAGAACACAGTGTTATAACGCTTTGTGCTGAGTCTTTTCCTCACAGGTCACATAGTCCTGTTCTGCAGGACAAATGTTAAGATGCTGAACTTTTAGGTGTGCCCAGAACTACAGCACAGCACAACCTACACTGCAAACGTTTTTATTTTTGTTTATCTTGTCATCCCTAGCTCTTTTATATCAAAGATACAACCCACCTCTACGTGCTGTAAATTTATATGGGATTAGAGCTTCAAAAGGCCTTGGCCTGCAGGACCTGAAAAATCCCACATGTGCTGGCAAGAGTGTAGTTTAAAAAACTGGTACCCTAAATTTTTCATTAACTATAGCTATAAAAATGGTAAGAGATTATGCCAAGTGTCCAGTCTGCAAACAAAATTTAAGTATTGCTGCTTTGGACAGATAGAGAGCACAACAACCACTCCTCCTTTCAGGGACTGGCAGAACTTATAAAGCAAAGTAAAAAAAAAAAAAATAGCTTTTAAAGCTTCCAGAGCAGCTAGTGGCCATAATAAAACACTGCTGTGTGTGGCAGGGCTTACTCCTTTTAGCATGTAGCTTGGTGCACTTGGTGTGTGCAGCACTGTAGGTACTTGCTAATGAAAAAGGAAAACCTGTGCTAAAGCCAGAGATAGTTTTGCTTTTTTAATTATAAATACGTTAATCCACTTGTGACAAGTATTAATTTTAAGGAATAAACTGAACATTAATGTAAACTCCAAACTCATTGAAACTCTTCTCCTGGTTCATCATTTTTGTTATGCTTATGAAAAGTTGGCTCCTGCACCAAATTGTAATTTTTTGATTTAAAAAGAAAGTTTTAATATAAGTACACGTGTTCCTGTAAAGTGCTGAGTAAGACACCAGGACTCATTTTCTACACCTTAACAGGGGCAGTGTTGAAGAAGCAGTATGAATGCCTTTAGAGGCCAGTCAAGTGTCATGTGGGAATTGCTTTTTCGGTGCACTGGAAGAGTCCTAACTGTATTTTAAATTAAATTACTGACAAACCCTAACTCACTCCTAGCTCTTTCTGAGCCTGAGTTACAGTTTCTTGCTTTTTGAACCCTGTCTTGTATAATCTTTTAAATGCAGTTAAGTTCAGAGTGCCTCATTAGCCACCTCAAATGAAGCCAAACTGAACGGAATTTCTTAGTGACTTTTTACACAACAGGAGTGCTTCCCTGACAGGGAAGAAGCTACTCAAGGATCAAGCCAGGTGAAAACTGAGAGATACATACTTGTAATAATGAGAAACTACTAAAGTCTGTTGTTAGCACAGAATTAGCAAATTCTTGCAGTATTCTGATTTCAGTTCTGTTTAAGTCTTCTGCTGTAACTTGTGCATATTATACCTAGTGTAAGTTTTGATGCCTTAATCTGCAGTTCAGTGATAAATTATCGGTCAACTTTCCTGATGACTATCCTTTAAAAATTCTTTTTAGATGAATAGCTTAGTTATTTCCTTTGGACAAGCCAAATAATCACCTGTGTTGCTATTTTAAAGAGCCATAAAAGGGTAATTTTTTGGAAGTGGAGAACAATTTAAATTCTTGCTGGATACTTAATACAAAAGGCCATGGCTTCCTTTGGCCACTGATGGAACTCATTTGTTATAAAGATACCCATCTCCTCAGGAAAGGACTCTGCAGTAAAAGAGAAGGTGGTCCAAGTACCTGCATTATCATTTGAATAAAAGAGAGAAGCGTTTAAAAATCAGGCTAAACCCTAGAAATCCTACCCAACCATTCTCAGGTTAAAGCCACAGGTGACAAAGATGTTAAACTGATAAATTTAGGTGGCCTTTATGAAATGAATTGTTGGCCTTTTTCCTCTTCCCATCTGACAAGTGTTCAGCTGCAGCATCGTGACTCTCGTAGCTTTGTTGGCAGTCTCAGCAGAAAGGCCAAGGGTTGGATGGGTCATGGAGACTGAACTATCCTCTCACCTCTAGAGGTGGTCCCTCCAGGACAGAGATGAGGCACATGGGTGGGGGCAGCGTGGGGGAACTTGCACAGCTGCCGCCCATGCTGTATCTGCTCTGTGGGTAAATAGAGGGCTTCAGCCTCCAGTGGGGTCAATCCAGCACCTTTCACCAGCGCTAAATTAAAAAGAATATAAATAAATACAAAAAAAAAAAAGAAAAAAAAAGAAAAAAAAAAGGATAGAGGTGCATTGGCAGAGCTGCACATGTCATGTCTGTGAAGTACCTTGCTCCAGCCAGTGATACTGGTCTCATTTCCACAAGCATCAAATTCATCCAGTTAAAGTACAAAACAAAAGGAAAAATCACCAAGTAGAAGAACACAGCTTCATTACCACAGTGGAATTTAAGTGTAAGGGCTTTTCTCATTAGAAACACCTCAATTTCCAACAGCAGTGTCGTAGTAACCAGAACAGTGACTGGCACACTGGGAACACAGATTGCATCTGGGACCTTACTAGAAGTGAAATCCCATGAGTGGGTAATGTCTGAATGCTGTGCTCACCTAATTTAAAAGTGAGCAGAACAGCGGAGAAGAAACAGGCTATATCAATATTCTTCACACTCATTGCTTCTCTTACTGCTTCCCATTTGAAATGTGTCTGGGTCCCATCCCTGGGAGGTGCTGTTGGCTCGCCCAGCAGCCCAAACCCTTTGGAGCCTTCGTTCACGTTGGTTTCTAAGCAACAGTGAATAATACCGTAAAGAGGGGAGCTGGTGATGCTGTGCAGTCATCAGGCTCAGAGAGACTGTCACAGCCTGTCACAGCCTGTCACTGTGAGCCTGTCCCTGGACTTCTAAGGTAGAAAGCAGCACAAAACAGTACAGCACCAAACCCTTCAGATCCCCCCAAAGATTCACATGCCAGCTGAGGCACAGACACTTAGGGACATCTTCCTGACATGATAACCCTCTCCTCAATTCCATCTTCCCTTTCCTGTTATTCCAGTTTCACCCTTGACTGTTTGTCATGGTTTCCCTTCCAGCCCTTGGTAATTAGTGCAGCTATTTGCCTTTACTTGAAGATGTTCACTTCTCACCTTCCTACTCCATCTGATCCCTCACTTAAATCACCTTGCTGCATCTGTGTCATAACCACAGCCAGTCAGTTAGGATTTTACTGGTAGATGGAGCAAAGAAGCCCAAGACTGCTTGAGAGAAAGGGCTCTTCTCCATGTTCCCTCTCCATTAGGAGACACAGAATTCCCCTATGTGGAAAAAGGGGTAAGATTTAAGTATCAGCCTCTATCTCTGACTATCCTGGTCATGGTCTTCAGCTGCCTGTGAAAAGAGATGTAGAACCTGCAACTGAGAATCCAAAATGAGAGGAAAAAACCCAAAACCTTGAAGAGAAGTTATGAAAGTTAGGAGATCACACGGAGTGATTTTGCTTCAGCTGGGGAAGAAAATAATTAGCAATATCAAGACCAGCTACTGTAACACAAAGGCAATATGAATACCCCCAGAATCTGCTTTTATATTTTTCCTTTCTTCAAGAATTTCCCAGCAGGGAAGCCCTTCTTTATCTCCATTATTTAAAATTCATAGCTTTCAACATTCATCCTATACATCTACTTTTGTATACATATGTTTCTGCTAAAGTGCCTCAAGTCCTTTTTTGTCATAATTTCTTTAAGCTTGTAAAATGATTTCTTGGCCTTTGTCTTCATGATCTCTCTTTTAAGTACTATACCGAGGACTATTCTTGTTTTCCTCTAGACTGCCTGCCACAATTTTGTGGTGCAACAATGAAAATCATTATGAAATTCAACTGCCTGAAACCAGCATGTATTAGAGATACATTCCAAACGCAGATGAAAAAAATGCTTAAATGGAGAATTAAGCCATTTGTAAAGAAAAAGTATTGAAGAGGTGTTTACATGTCCAAAAGAGAAACAGTGTTCTATGTCAGTGTAGGTGGTGTTTCACCTGTAAGTCAGCAAGGTTGCCAGGTTTAGGGAACACCTGCAGGTGCCCCCATCAGGGCTGTCCATGCTTACCTCGAGCACTGGAAGGGGCAGAGTTAATCATCTGGGATGGTGCCGAGTGAGTGGAGCTCAGGCTGGAGGTGGAAGGACTAGCCTGGGATGAGGATAAAACAGAGACTTTGGTGACTGAGCCTTGGTACCTGGGCTTAGGGTAAACGAGCTCAGGAGGCAGAGAAACCATCGAGAGACACCTGAGCACATCGGTGCCTTAGGGATTTACCTGTCTTGGATGAGCCAGGGCAGCCTCTGCCCAGCTTCAGTGCAGGCCACTGTCAACCTGCACTCAGTGGGACTCGTTCTGCCTCCCCAAACCAAGAGCAGCACTAACTGCACACGTTCAGCAGGGCAGGTAAACAAAAGGGGACAAAAATCTCACTTTCTGAAAGCAGCAAGGTGACCTTGGACTGCAGTACCACAGTCACTGTACAAACACAGGAGATTTCTTCCTGAAGTTAATCTAGTGAGTTACTGTCATCTTCCTTGAACAATGTTAGATTCTACCTATTCGGTTCTTTGAAAAAATAATATCTCAGCCAGATCCAAGCATTTGTACAGGTAAAGTGTACTGCTCCTAAGCAAAACCCTCTGGAACACGTTCTGTTCTGTACCCACCCACTGCTCCTGGCTGTGCTGGAGCTGTACCTGCATGTGGTACATATCCTCAGCAGTCTCCCCCACAGAGCTGTCTGTCAGGATAACCAGGTTTCCTGTTTCACTGGACGTGTGTGATGACAGAGAGGATGAGGAGTGTCGGACTGAACCAAGCATGTTCAGTGGGCTGGAAAAAAAAACAGACAGAGCAAGGGAATAATTTTTTGAACCTGTTTGTGAAGCCTGATTTTTTTCCAAACTAGTAAGTACCTGCAATTACCTGCTGCTTTAGATCACCTCAAGATGTCAAACACTTTTGAAAAATCAGGCCAAATAAGCTCAAACAAATCCATAAATGTGGGTAAATATGCAAGAAGTGACAAGAAGATTACAGGTAAAACAAAAATAGTACATAGGATGTTGAATTTCAGAACCCCAACCCAGGGTAATGTCACATCATGACCTTGGGTGCATATTTGTTTTGTTTGTAACAGAACACACTGAAACCAGTCTCATTTTTAAATGCTAAGATGAGTGGGAGCAGCTTAAAAGAACATTCCAAAGGAATCCAAGCACAAGACACAGAGGTCAAAATCCAGTTTTCCTTACTGTATGTATTGTGCCTCAGCATTACAGTTGAAAGCAATTTTGTAGCTGACAGTAAATTAATACAGCCCAGCTGGTGTGCAGGCTGCACCCTGATCTCCCTCAGGGAATGAACTTGTCTTTGTCACTCTGAACCACACACACATTGTACACTACAGCATTTCCCTAGTTTGTCCTAAAAACTAAAAAAGCTTTTACAACGTGAAGAATTTTGAGAAAAAAAATGTTATCACCCAGA
The DNA here is from genome assembly GCA_032173965.1 of Sitta carolinensis. NCBI lineage: Eukaryota > Metazoa > Chordata > Aves > Passeriformes > Sittidae > Sitta > Sitta carolinensis. The sequence goes on from CM063293.1 coordinate 4,239,072, forward strand.
CATTGTTTGTCAACTGCTAAGCCATGGGAGCAGTATAAGCTACTCACTTTTAATAGCATAAAGAATGTCACCATCCTGGATTCATGGACCAACTTTGCACAGCTTTTTATGCCAGCTTTTAAAATCAGCTAAAATTTAGTGACCCAATAAGAAAAATAAGCACAGAAGAGCAATTAGCATTTTCAAATAAGCAATGTTGGCTGGATACAAAACCCACTATTTTGTCTTTATAATCCAAATGTTTATCCTCTGTCATTATCTCAGATTTAATATATGGGCATTCAGTTTGAAAAAGCACCACAGGGTCATTTTTTGATGTACTGATCAAAACACCATGGCAGCCTTTTTTGTGTTTGGCTTCTGATTTGGTCAGAATTATAAAAATAATGATGTTAACAATTTTGATCCTTTGAAATGGGTACATATTGAGTTGAGTTCTAAAACAAGCCATACAATTTTCCTTGTATGGTAGAAAAGGACCCAGTTATTTGCTATTGGTGCAACAGAAGTAGGAGAGGTTGGGACCTCCAAAGTCAGGCTGAGTCTGGAGAACTGAGTGGCAGATTTGTGTTTCTGCCTCTACAGTAAGTAAAGTGATGGAGTCACACCTGGAGGTGTTCAGCATTTGCTGCAAGTTGGATTTCTCAACTTTCTTATTCCAATTCTCCAACTTCAATAATTAGCACTGAATGAAGACAAAAGGCATTTCTGCCTAAACTCGTGCTGCCCCTCCTGCCCCTGAGCTAAGCACTCCTTAGCTCCTGGAGCCTTGTGAAGGGTGTGCAGAGCCCATGATCTTTGGGAAGAGGGGCTTACCTGTGTCGATGCACCAGCTTGATGCTCTCGGGGCTCATGGGGCCGTGGGACACCAGCACGTTGCTGCGGGGCGTGCTGGAGCCAGAACAGGCTGGGCTCAGCTTATCCAAACCAGGTAACTCCTGCAGAGCAAACACACTTCAGCTAGGTCACGCATGGAAAACTGCAAGCTTTCTTCATTCATGCTACTCCCAATTATGGCACTTCTTTCAAAGTGAACATCCAACACCTCCTGTTAGGCTTACATAATTCTCTGCTACGTGAGTTAGCAACTGAAAATTAAGCTGTGCAATTGCTCTGTGATACAACAAAGAACATACAAATATTAACAATTCTTGTTGAAAGGCCAAGTTAACATATTTTTCTACAACTGCCTTCTTGCACAAAAATCAAGAATTCCTTTGGTAATTTGGCAGTCCAGTAGGTTCAATCAGTGCTGTATCAGCCCAGTTCTTTTGTGAACCTTCCTACAACTGACAGATGTATAATCATGTAATTCAAACATGGAAAAGTGACTATTGGCTTACATGGTACAGGCTGGATCGCATCATCTGGAACTGATCTATCAGTTTCTTATGCAGGGGACGCATTTCAGGGTGTACAAATTTCTCATGGACTGCCAGACCCACTCCTAGGACATGTACCTGTGTAAGAGAAAATGCAGCATCAGAAACCCAAATGAATTGTGTCAAAGAGAGAGAATAGAAGCCTGTCCTGCAGTTCTGGCAATGTGCAAGGAATGTGTCACTGTCCGTTACAAGACTGCTGGTAATTAAGCAAGCCTTGGAGTCCTGGCAAGTTCATACTACTCCAACAAGTATTTAAGTGTGAGACAAGTACAATTGTGTCATGTTGCATTGCTTTTCATAGGAGATAACTGCAAAAAAATACCAGCTAGATTCTCTCTGCAGAGTGAACAGCATTATATCCTCACATAGATAATACCCTGCGACAAAAACTCCTCTTCCCAGTGCCAGGGATGGGGTCTGAGCTGCCAGCAGAGACTTCTAAAAGGAGTTTCTGATAATTGAGATGAACAGCAGCAGTGTGGCACATGCAGTCACTCTTCCTGTTCCTCATTAGTTACCTCTAAAGGTCACTTTTTCAAAGGTCAAACATATAATATTAATGATTGAATGAGATTATGTAAGGTCTCAGATGAAAGAAAATAGCAGTGATAGGAGGCTGAAGATGTATGTAATTCTCTACATGATCCAAAGTCTGTACAAACAATAACTAATTAATCTTCAAACATCTCCTGAGGATTGAAGGGAGATAAGCATTTATTTTTCAGATGGGGAATCTGAAATGCATTTCAGTGATTTGTTGAAGAACAAGGCCTAGTAGCTCTATTCAGATTTGGGCACATTGTTTAATGGGGTGTATCTTGCCAAACTTCCAGTTAAGAGGGATGTGATTATCTGATTTCATTCCCATCAAAGCATCCCGCAGCTTTATCTACCAAGATGTTTCAAGGAGACACTATAGAAAAATAAAACTGCAGATAATATAAATAGGCATTATGTTTTCATATGTGGCTCTGCCACTTTAATCTCAAGCCTGACCTGTCCTGTCTCTGATTATCTTTGAAATTTACTAGGAAGACAGAGTTCAAAATGCCAAAAATTAATGGCAGGCTTGAAATGCAGCAAGATGTCTGTCGGATAATAAATGTAGAAAACAAAATTAATTACTTTCAGCTGAGCTTCACCTCACATCCCATAAGGTGAGTGACTTGTCATAATCTCCTTGCCCACCTCCGTCTTGTTTTTTGAGTCTATTTAGATCTCCTGTACCAAAAATCTTTGCTTCTGAATGAATCAGTTGGCTCTGATGTTTAAACTGACTGCTGATGAATCCAGACAATGTGGCAATGTTCTTCTGCACCTGAAAAATAGTACCTGTTCCTGCATGAGTTCCTTGAGCTGGGTGATCTTCTCTGCGTCTCCAGGGTGCTTTGTGATATAATCCTTATCAAAAAGGCCTGCAGGAAAAGAAAAAAAAAATTGCCTTCTGCTTATGGGAAGGTGTTTCATCATAACTTGGAGTCAAAGGATGAAAGGAAAAGGTCCAAGAATCTTAGGAAAATGAAATGTATTAAGGTAACAGCAGAGCTTAATTTTATTGTTTTTTAGCACTCGGGGATGCAGAGAAAATGGTCTCGGTAAGCTGAAACGATTCTGTTGACTCATGACTCTCACCAAGTTTCCCCTTGTGACAGTGATGAGCAATACCACTAAGCCTTGTATCTCCAGTTATTTGAATTTTATAGTTTCCTTCACATAACTGCCTAAAGCTAAAGGAATTTTGTGAGTAAATTGGCAACTAATGTAAAGCCTGGAGAGCGTTCTCTCCATGGCTCCATTGCGAAGACATCTCACACCCTGAACCCCGCTGCAATTTTCCAAGTGTTTTACCCTAAACCTACCTTTCCCAACACTCATTGTATACTCATAATATGTAGTACTCATAAGTAAGAGCTTGCCTGAGATTATGCCAGAAAACGTATTGAATTTAACATCATTTTAGTTCTACAGCAAGTCTGAAATTAGCCCATCAGCAAAGATAATGGTTCAATAGCATGAATTAGTGGTTTTTCCTGATTCCCAGACCTAATCAGTTACCACCAGTCCCACAGCCTCTATTGCAAAATGAATTTATAATGTAAGCAGTATTACAAAAGCTGCTTCACTGTTTTACGTGCCAAGTGAGGAATTCCAGGTAAGCCATGTGTCATCTTTGAGAAACCCCACTGTTACCTGTACCTATTTCCATGAGATTCCAGCTCCACCCCTGGAGCCTCCTTGCATGTGGCTGTGCAAGCACTGATGCAGAATAACCATGCAGGGTGGGTAACCCCATCTTTAGCTAATGCACATGAGAATTTCGTACCTTATGAAGCCACACTCAGTGTCTTAAACAGAAGTGCATATCAAACTGAGGAAGGGTGATACTCAATGGGAAGCAGAGCCCAGCTCACCTCCTGGTACCGCGCAATTCCCCCGTTAACGGCGGCATCAATCACTCCATTCAGACACATGCTGAGAAGATTAATGTTGCCATGCATTTGTTTATGCTGGTACTGGCTTATCAGTGTCCTCAGCTCCTGGTTTTTGTTCTCAACCACTTGAATGGCATTTTCCAAAGGACTTACTTCAACCTCAAAGGCAATAAAATATACTTTAATTCCGTGGACACTTCACTGAGATTTATTATCTTCCTTGTAATAAAATGATACTCCAGGATTGTTCAGTGAGCTCCCTTCGCTTTTACTGCTTTGTAGAAAATTAGCTATATTAACAAACTCCACTGTTGGCAGTGCTGGATTTCAGGTCACCCGGTTGCAATAATAGATATCTTTCTGTATACTGAAGACATGGCAGCAATGCAATTATTCCATCCTTTTGGCACTGTCTCCACTATACTATTAGCTGATACAACTCCCCTGCTTACATTCAGCAATTATTTAGATGACGTGGTAGAAAAAGGATGTATTTAATCTTTGGTAAACACCATTTTAAACTGCAAGATTTCAGCCCAATGAGTTTTAAGCTGCCTATCCCATGTCCTCAGTAACTCATCATTTCAACCCCCAATTGCAGGAATTATGAATGTTACCAGTTCTCTTCTCTCCACTTCAAACCAACGAGAGATGCCAGGCAAACTGTGAGTCAGGGTCAGAGTGGTGCGTTCAATCCACAAGCTCTGCAAGGAGTAATTGAGGCTGTGAGGAGCAGTGAATCACAACCACATCCTCTCTACTCTTACTACAGGTGCAAAGGGGGCAAGGCTCAGAAAAGAATGCATTAACTTCCTGAGCATTAATTCTGTAGGTTTCCTGAAAGTCACTTAAACAACAAACCAGGAATTCAGTATGCTTGAAACAACACATTCAACATTTTTATTAATTTTTAAAACTTGACCAATCACCAGTTGTGTCATAGGACCCAAAAAGACATTGTCAGTAATAATAAAAAAAAAAAAGTCCAGCCAAACAAACAGTGTCTCCTGGCACTAAAATAACTCACCTTTAAACTGGACAATGCTTTAATCAGGTCACAACTCAACAGTATTCAATCAGACCATGGACTTAAACTGTTATGCAGTATCTTTGGCTATCAAATCAGGATTACCTGAAAGGCTCTATCAGCATAAAATAACAAGACAGTATTCACCTTGAAGAGATTTATTTGCTACTTCTACCTTAAATTCATTCTCCTTGTCCTTGGGGCCCTTGTGGAAGGGTCTGTCGTAGCGGAACTTGCGGATGTTGTTGACGCGGTAAAAGCTCTTGATGCGATCAGGGACACGGTCCATTTGCAGCACGTCTATATTGTCTGGGATGGGAGTCACTGCATAGATCTGTAAATCTGGTAATTGTGCAGTCAAAGAAAGCTTTATCCATGTGTTAGGAAAGACAAAGAGGAAACAGCAACCCACGCAGGAGGCTCCGTTTGCTGACAGCGTCCTTACGGTTCAAATCCCGCACAGTATCCAAGCTGTTCTCTCAGAAGCCAAACAGTGCAATTTCCATGACTAAGCTCTCTAAAGTCCCTGCAGTCCCCTTAAATGTGGTGTGGTTCAGTCCTTAAATGCACTGAGCATTGTACTGGGTGTACCAAATCCCAGTACATGTGACCAATGAGAAGAAGAGATTCAAAGCCTTGGGTATAAAAAGGTTCAGCAGTTTTAAAGAAAAGGAAATGGCAAAAAAGTAAAATACTGATGTAAAAAAATATAAGCAGAAGGGAAAATAGTTCTTTGGAACCAGTGTCTGTTCCCAACAAAACGTTGGCCAAGAGAAGGTATCAGGAGTACTGCTAACGACACAAACTGTGCATGATGCCAGTGCTGTGGTAAAGCATTGAAACATGGATATGACCGAGAACAGCCCTTTCCCTTCTACATGGAACACGACCTGCATTAGCCCCTGAATAAAAAGTCACTGCTCTCTCCAACACCACATCCCACAACAAACCCATCTGCTGCAAACAGGGTCTGGTTTTGTCCCTATCCAGCTCTACGTCTGTGCTCTGCCCCAGCTCCAGGGAGAGTTTTCCCTCACAGAAGGATACACTGGGCATCACACTGCAATATGGAGTCATCGGGGTGGTTTGGGTGCTGCATTGCAATGGCTTGGGGGAACTCGCTCAGCATCCTCTGCTGGAAGGCTTCCAGCCTCTCATAGTCGTGGCCCCGACACACATATTCTTTGTTCTGTAAGAAGGACAAGCATAAATTAGCGTCCTTAAAAGTAAGTTAAATTCTATTGACTTCTATCTCACTTTAAATGTTACTTCAAAACCAAAGATAAATGACAGTGGCGATATGCTAATGTGAGAGTAGATGTATTTTATCCCTTCCTTTTTCTTTACAACGTATTTCATGAAGACGTGATGAATGAGGGGACTATTCAACTGATCTCTGTACAGCACAATACCTCTGAATCAGGCACAGCCAGCATTCAGTCTTGTGGTGCCTTCTTACCTGCTTTTCAGAAAAGGCACTATTTTTAATTGGACTATACTGAAACGTATCAACTGAAGTCACCAGCTTGGCTGTTCTACACTGGGAAAGCTGCTGTCAAATACAATTTACACCAGATGGATAAAAGTCCTGAGGATCTCATAGAACAGAGGGAGATATATGTTGATCGTTTTATCAGTTCTCCTTAGAGAGAAGTTGCAACAAACTACTCTCAAAAATCACTGTTTAATCACTGCTGTATTATCACAGCCATACAACCCAGCCCTGATCATGATGAACAATACATGCTCAGGAACTCCCATGTCTATAGTACAGTAATACAGAAAAGCTTTACCAAGAATTCTCAGTGGCCACTTAACAAATTCCCCTTTGGCCCTGAAAGCACTTTCCTCTTGATGAACAAAATTTCATTTCTGCTAATAATGGAAAGCTGCATTTAGATATGACTCTTGAGGCATTAAACCACTTGTGCAGAGTTCTTGGATGCATTTTGAGCCATCTCTAACTCCAAACAGCACAATACAGGATTTCCACAATCCTCAGTGTCAGGAAGATTGTATTCCAGTGTCTTTAACCCTCACAAACCACAATTTTCATCAGTGTTAATATTTTCCGGTTCAAGACCAACTGAAGCAGGCAAATTTTCTAATTTTGGTAGTTTAAACTCTCATACACATAGTAACTAGAAAAATGGAGGGTTTTCACTTTCATAAAAGAATTAAAAACTTCAACAAACGAGAACAGCCTTTTATTTTTTGCATTTAGAAGCTGCCGTATATTCAAGAGTGTGTTTTTATTTGCTCTGGAGAAGGGATGTGGCCGAGCAGATCTTGACCTTGTAGCAAAATGGAAAGGAAAGTAGCAAAACCAGATCATAAAACACAGCCAAGGAATTCAGTTATCTTTGGGTTTGCATTTCAACTTTATGGAAAGGATCTCATGTTCTGGCTGTGACATGTGTCACTTCGTATGCATCAGTCACAGCAACCAATGGACTGAGAGAAGAATCACATGATGAATCTTGACAGTTCAGTCTGTAATGCTCAAACTTTGCAGCTATTATTAAATCTGGAGTGAGCCCATGTTTGAAGGTGAATCTCTTCATGACGCTTACTGCATTCTCTGTTTTAGCTTTTGATTGCAGCAATCTAGAAAAGTGTAAGCCTATAAATAAAGTTATTGTGATTCTAAAAATAATGCCCTGAAAACACTGCAAAGCTAAATTTAATAAGACTTTTCAGACAGATGCCAACACAAGATCTCAAAACATGGCTTGTCAGGCCTTACTTGAACTTTTGGTAGATGGAAGATACGGACAGTTTTAATTTAAATTTACTAATGTAGGAAGGCTAGAAATAGATGCAGAATTCATAGAAACATGAACAATGATAACTTTTCTAGACAAAGGGTCTTCAAAAATCAAAGATGTAGAAAGAAGTGGTTATCTTCTGTCTTAAGCTATACAGCAATAGAAAAATACATGAGAAAAGGGCTTGGAATTATTTGATCACTTTAAATAACTCCCATATCCATTTGAAGATTTTAAATACATGTAAATCTTTTTTCTCCTCTAGAATAGCTGCTTCCAATCTCTTTACAGTGTGATCCATGCTGATGTGACTGCTAATGGGCTTAGTCCGTGCTCCACAATGTGTGTGCTGTATGGATCATTAGGGAGAGAAAGGAGGAGGATGACTTTTAATGAGATTGCTCCATTAGTAAACTGCTATCAGAAGTACTGCTACCAAATATAATTGCAGAATTAACAAGGATTATAATTATGTACGCTCGTGTTCGCTGCTAATGTCTCCAGCCAAGGAGCCACGTGGTCACAGCACTTTGCAAAGAGGCAGGGCAGAGCACAGGAAGCTCAAGCAGTGTCAAGCTCCTCAGCCATGCAGGATCCCAGGCAAAAGTGAGGATCCACAAGATAAAAAGATAAGCTCCAGTCACTGATGGTACTTCAGATGTTAGGAATGCTTGTGTGCCATGATGACTATGTTGTCGCTCACTTGCTGTTGTTACATTTGTAGTTAGCTATAAAAACCAGGGATTGTCAGTTTTCTCTGAAGATCTTCTCTGGGTTCACACTGCAGCACCTGTCCTTTCTTTGGATTCTTCTGCAGGGGTGTTCTACACACTGCTTCAGGCTGCTGCATTCTAAATTGTGTGAGGAGCAGCTGAGGGAGGAGGGGCTCAGACTGGAGAAAAGGAGGCTCAGGGGGTCCTTCTCACCCTCTACAACTCCCTGACAGGCAGCAGTAGCCAGGTAGGGATCGGGCTCTGCTCCCAGGGAACAAGGGACAGGAGAAGAAGAAACTGCCTCAAGCTGCACCAGGGGACATTCAGGCTGGACATCAAGAAGAATTTCCTCATAGAAAGGGGCTGCCCAGGGGGCTGATGAAGTCACCATCCCTGGAGGTGTTCAAGAAACAACGGGATGTAGCACTTGGGGCCATGGTCTGGTTGACAAGGTGGTGATTGGTCAAAAGTTGAACTGATGATCTTGGAGGTCATTTCCAACTTAACTGATTCTGTGATTTTTGATTCTGGCACTGTTCACCCTCAAATAACATGAACCCACCACCTTTTATCCACTGGTATTTCTTCTCCTTGACTAATTTTCATGTGCCTTTATAACCCTGCCTGTGTTTCCTTTAAAAGACTATAATTAAACCCCAATATTGAAATCCTTGTTAAAAAAACAACAAACAACTTCATAATCAGAAGGAAGTATAATATATAAGAGGGCAGCTTTCAAAATGGCTTAGCTTTGTATGGCTTCATGCTGTGTACATTGATTGGTGCCACCTCTTGTCAAATCATTCCTTCAAAGAGAACACAACCATGCACCTCCAGTCCTTGAAAGCTTCCTGTTACCTTGTTGTGTCACATTCAATGGCATCTGCCATCAATTTGCAGGCAGCTCTTGGAGCACTTGTCAGATTTTATTCCTTCCTTTCTCTAAACTAGCAACAAGACATTGTATAAACAAATACCCATTTAAAGTTTGATTCCTCATTAGGAAAAGAAGAAACTTTCACTTTTTAAATGGAATGGTATTCCAGCAGACAATGAGCTCCAAGTGAGGATGTGTCCAAAGAAGCTGTTTGGCTTTTTGTTAAAGAGAGGAAATTTTCACTTGCACATAGCATAAGAGTCATCAGGCTGGGATTAGAATTCTGTCAAGTGAGACTTTTTTTAAAGTGTGATAATTTGAGATGATGAAAATTAGTTGTAATGACCCAACATTGCTGCAGTACAGCATTTTGCTTAATATAGAGGCAATTTGTGCTGCATCTGCAGATCATCAAAAATTCACAGTGGCGTGAGTCAAATTTCTGATCTCTGTTCCCAAGAACATTCCCAGTGGACCGTGTCCTTCAGTTCAGCCAGAAAACTGTTTCTATTTGTGCAGGCATAAAAAAATATGCTGAATAGTAGACATCACATCTCCAAAACAAAAATACAAAGCCTTAACAGCTACTCTGAGCATGGTCACTTTGTCACATCCTATATAAGTTTGGCTTACCCGCAGGAAAAATGGGAATTTTCGACCATAAAAACCAACTCTGAAAAACTCTGGTTCCAAGCGCTGCTGTTCCATGATATTGTCGTAATAGGTAGCTTCCATTTTCTGTGGAGGGAAGAGATTGCTGCTATCAGACCCTTAAAGCTGCACTTAAAACATTAACATCTCAAAGCTCGTTAAAATATCACATTACTCTTTTACCCCCGCAATTTTTTTTGAAAAGACCAAAATTCTGTTAAAGATAAAAATTATTAATTTAATCAGTCTACATGGTGGAACAGACTAGAATATCACCATACTCATTTTACATTTTGGAAGATGACATATGAATTTTTTCTGGTACATGCTATAAATTAAACAGGTCTTTCATGTAATTTTCTTTGCATTGCAGAATTAATGGCAAAGCTAAGATTAAGATCCACGTTGCCTGGCTCACAGTGCCCTATTCTGTTCTACAGATCAAAATCCATACCACTGCCTGGAAAATTACATCTAATTGGGTTTGCCTTAATTGAGTTGAGCAGTGTGAAAAAAGAAAAAACAAAATTAAATCTTCTACAGCTCTGTGCACCGGAAGATTTAACATGGAAGAAAAAGTTGGTTGGAAAGAGGAAAAAGACTTTTTTCCAGTTCCATTAACTAGTTTTGTGGCATTGTGCCAACAAAGATCAAGAGTGGGATTTCCAGACCCTTTGGCAAACTGAACCTCAGTTGAAAGGCTCACAGGAATTTCACTGTAGCAAAAGGTGGCTCTTCAAGGAGAAGAACCAGTCTGACACCATTGCTTCCACTGCAGAGAACCCTAACTTGCAATATTGCATCCTGGTTTGTGCTCGATTGCCACAAACATTAACTCCTTTTCCAGAAAGGAGAAAATCCCAAAGTCATTGTGGGAAGCATCAGGGAATGTGGTGGTGATGTGAATGGCACAGAGAGTGCACAGCCAAACTGGTCATGTGCTCTCTTTGGGGCCACTTTGGAGAAAACAGGTTCTTCAAAAGTGCAGTTTATGAGAGCATGTTAGACAGGTGTCTTCAGATAAAAATAAACTGGAGTTTATAGAAAGAGAATTTAAACCACTATGTATATCCATGCAGCATAAATCTCAAATTTGGATACATGTATGCTATCCCGGGGGACAGGAGTAGAGGAACTATTTTTACATTCAGAAAGTTTTTAAATAACAACAGGAACTCAGCTTTTTCTGATTAAAGCACAATGCTGCAAATGTGCCCTGATTTCATCATGTTTGGTTGTACCAGAGGACCAGGTACTTGTAAATTGGTAAGAATGCCATAAACATTTGCCTTCTTCATTCTCTCTCTCTTGTTGATCTTATCTCACTGAGGCACAAGCTATCCTTGATTCTTTTGGAATTAAAATGAAATATGTATTTTAAAAAAGGATATTTTACTGCAAAAATATACATAAATATGCCATTGCAATAGCAAGCCCAGCTCCTGTGTGTGTGCTGTCTTCATATACTCACAAGATTTCACTGCTACCAGACTTTGGAATTATTTCAGTGGACCTACAAAGCCATCAATATAAATCAATGGCAAGGAGTCATAGTGAACGCATGGAGCTCTATAAGGAATGTGATTCTTTTTTCGATTCAGAATGCTCTGGTACTGATGTCAGAGTCTGCTGGGAAGTGCTGCCACTCACCCGGATCCAGCTGAGGCTCTGGTAGTCATAGAGGCTCTCGTACTGGATGGCCAGCTCTCGGCACAGCGGGATGCCAAACTCCCAGCTCTGCGGGGCCAAAGCAAATCACACTCACAGCAAACACAATGCTACTGCCAGCTCAGCTCAGAGCAGGGTGGCAACTCGCTGCTGGGAATTCATTTGGTATGAAATGGCAGAGATTAGATGTGAAAATGCAATGAGATGAAACCATTTCCATTAAATAGCAGATCAATACCTTCTAAAAGATGGGAACAGAGGCATATGTTCCGTGGAAATTACACACACATACTGCTTGTTCTGACAGTTCATTTATGAGACTGGGAACTTATCTGGAGAAAGATAATAAGACTAACAATTTTTCTTTGTGCTAGACACCCCTTCAACCCACCCCCATCAGCTCCTTTGATTCCTGCACTGGAACTCCCTGGAGTACAGAGTTAGGTCTTGGCACCCCAGCAAAGTGCTCCCCTTCCCAGGCTGCTCCTTCCCACTGAAAGCACAAACTGTAAGGCAGTGGGAACACTCCAATACACAAAACATCCTCAGAACTGACCTGCAGTGACTCAATATCCATATTCAGAAAGTCACACTCATTTCTTCAGCTCCCAATCCTGCACAACAAAGCTCTCGTAGCACCCCATACTCATCATCCCAGAGGTCAGGAGGGAGAGACCCACTTTGGGCACCCCCACACTGAGAGAAAGACTCTCCTGTTACCTCAAGTGGCTTTTTGGAGAGCTCGTTTTACACTGAAATCTCCTCTTCCACCACCTTTTACCTGCACACCCTGGAAGCCATTTGGGGCAGTGGCTGTTTCTTACCACGTAAAGGATTTAGGACACCAGGGTCTCAGTTGAACCTTTACTGGATTAATTTTTATTATGCATTACTGGGCTAATTTGCCAGTTGTTTTACATGGGACCCTGCTGTAGTGAAAACAAAATTAATGTGTGAGTTAGACTATCACCTTAAGTTTTAAGAATATTAATAGCAATATTGTAAATTCTTGTTAACAGTCATTAACAGCAATTATGTAAAATATTAGCACTTCATATGGAAAGAGTTTTTCTGATTACATGTACCTTCACATAAAAAAGTGAATCTCTACACTGTTTAATTTATGAAGCAGTTTATAGTGTTTCCCTTTAAGCCCACATTTGTAGTGTCTCTTCTCTCCTTACTACAGCTCTTTAGCTTCAGTTAATTACAAAAACTTCAATAAAAAACTTGCTAAATAAAATATTGTACCAGAATCAATTTGGATATTCTGATAGCATTTGTAGTTTGGGAGAATGGGAGGCCTGAGATTTATTTAGAACAAAGCAATAGATACAATAGGAAAGGAACTGAAAGACCAGTTTCTTGACTACTCTGAATATTGGTGAGGTATTTGTGATCTCAAATTAACAGGATTTTTGCCGTGGATTGTCAAAGCCCATGACACACAAACTGATTCACTGAACTGAGATCAACCATAGTCGGTTATGTGTTTGTATTTGCAAACTCAAACACCACTGCATTTTTTGTGGTTGCAGCACATTCTTTACGGAGATACTATACATAGATTTTCAATCCTCAGCTGATCTGTGTTCACTTCTAAAACACCTGGCCAGGAGTAAAAGGCTTTTTTTCCCACAGAGCGTGTGAGCAGTCTTACTTCCAAAAGGGATGCTGTGACTAAAGCCTACCTCACTCTCTAATCTGTGTTCTGGACAGAAGCAGAAAGCTCACTGGCTGTTTTCCCTCCAGGTGATCTGAGGGATGTAACCTTTTCATGCTCCTTTTCTGATGTCAATTAAATTAACAACGTGTAACCACATCTGATTTCTCTATATACTACCTCTTCTACATGTACCTTGATACCATTCCTGTCATCCTAACTTAGGTTCTCTCTTTGTTCCAGTTTCCACACCAAGAAATTCCACTGTGCTACCTGAGTATTCTGCAGATACAAGATGAGATAGAGAAGTGAAGAAAAACAATAGACAGGTAACTTCCTAAAGAGAAAATGACTTGTAGATATTTGAAAGGAAAAGGAATGAATGGATATCCAAGTCACTGGAGCCTCAGTTTTAAAATCGGTGATGCTAACGAGTAACATCTTCACAATACAGATAACGAATATGTAATTCCATGAGACATGCAAGTGTCACTTCCCTCTTCAAATATTTTCCTCATGTCTCCACTGGTAATTTTCCTGATTAGTGCTTTCTGTTTTGCTGACCTCTGATGTATTTACATGTTGTGTATTACTTGAAAGCCACATTCCTTTATTGCAGCTTTCTCCTCTCAGCTGACTGCACACAAAGGGGCACAGGTAGAGACAATCAGCCCTTCTGAATGCCAGCCTTTTTTTTACTCACATCCCAATGTGCAGATTTCTTTTGGAAATTATTCCCATGAGGGTACAGAAGAGAAATGATTTCAAATGTTGGGTATGGAGCACATGATCAAAAACTAAGTGCTTTGGGAACACTGCTTTGGGTCTCTGTGTGCACTTGGCTGCTCTAAGGAGAACAGACCCTGCAGTGCCACGGTGGAGCTGGTCAGGATTGTCAGTTAATAAATCAAGCAGTGAACTGGACAGAAAAGGGTTGTGTAGTTTTTGAGCTATTGCTGTGCCAGAAACACGATCAGTTGGGTTCAAACTGTTCTGTTCACAGATGTCTTCAACTAGAGAACTTCTAAGTTTTAACAATCAAAATTGTAACTGAGGGTTAAAAATATCTTCAATTTAAGTTATGTACTTGCACACACTGCCAGCTGAGCCACAAACCAATTCACAGCATAGCAGAAATGAGCAGGAAGGGGCACATGACCAATGAAGGCTAAAAGGGCTTTGGAACACCATGTTCCTTCCCAGCACAGGGCTGCTGCTGCCGCTGCCGAGGGTGGGAGCCAGTTCTGCACCCACTGCAGCATCCCAGGCTGTGCCACTGCCATGTCACAAGACACCCTTGTGGCCAGTTTTCCTCCCATTCCTGCCCTGAGAAAAATTTCCAATAAACAAATGCAGAATTTTTACAGCCTTTACACTCTCCTTGCCACCCTCACTTGGTGGAAGAGGCCAGAAGCAGCGTGAAAAATGTTACTCTGGAAATGCAACTGAAGGACACCAACATATCCTGCTCTGCAGAACCTGAGAGGGGACCATCTCAGGATACTGCAGAAAGAAGCTGGCAGACACAAGCAGAGGGAAGGAGGTTTCTTCCATTCTCTGAGCTGCTCCCTGTGACACAGCAGGAGTGCTGAAAAGGAGGATTTGGCTTCTTAGCATCTTTCCCTTCCATAGTCTGAGTGACATACACACTGCTTAAGTGGATTATTTAATCATTCAGCTACCATTTGTAATAAAGGAGGATTCAAACACAAATCAAGTAACTCCAAAAACATCCACTGGAGAGAAAACTTCAATAGGTTAACACTCTATAATCTGTTAGGAGTTTTACAGCCTAATTACATCAGTCAATTTTTACTCCCCTTCACTGTATACATGGATTCCCTGCTGTTGAATAAACTAAAGGCTCACTTGCTTTCCATAGTGCCTCTATTATCTTTGTCTAGTCAGACAGTACAGTACTGCAGTATTTGCACAAGCCAATAATCAGTTTTTAAGTGCAGTCTGAAAACCCCTGAAAATTTCTGAAATGAGAGAACCATATGCAGTGTTATCACAAAAGAGCAATTCTGGCAGTCACAGAAAAAAAAAATCTTAATCATTTCCTCATAAATGGGCCATTTCTTCTTTTACACAGGAATCTGACTTCCTTTTGCAGGTTCTGTAGAAAATGTTTCTGCCATATGCAACTCCTATTACCAGGACTAGGAATGAATTATCTGGAATGTCAGTGCCATAAGAACCAACTCACATTTGTATTTAATGCCACTGTCATTGCCATCACGGGCAAAATATACCCCGAGGCACACACACAGATGTTATCTCCCAAGTACATAAGCTGTAGGAATTTTCCTAGAGAAGGGAAAAATTTTAAAATATTCCAACAGATGATGTCACTTTAAAGGTTCACCTCTGAAATGTTCCCAAAACACCATGACACAAGGGACTAAAACATCTACCTCTGCAGTAATTGAAAAAAATATAATTAACTGTAGAAAACCCATACTCAATATATGAAATTGAAATAGATTGATTTTCTTCTTGTGCAGTGGATGGAACTGCATTTCAATTGAAAATCACTTATTCTAAAGTGACACTGAAAAGGCTCAAATCTTTTTCAATGAAGAGACCCCTATAGCATTTGCCTGCCATTTCCTTGTGTAGGTTAAGCACAAACCAAGTTCTCAAGTGAGTCATAGCACAGCAGTTTGCATAGACAGCTACAAAATGCAATCCCACCCCCAAAAGCTGAGAACTAGCACTCTGCCACATCAGCTGATCCAAGGCTTGGTTTAAAGGTCTAAAAATGTTCTGGTGTTTGTCTTGTTGGCCTCCCCACCTCGTTCCAAATGCCAGACATAATGAAATACCTTTTCTCATCTGTTTTTTTGTCCAGAGAGCCAATTTGTCATGTTATAAACCCTTTTGATACAAATTTACTTCCAGACTACTGCAGTGAGATGATGGCTTGCAAGCCCTAAGTCAGTCAGGAAAAGGGAAGGAAGCTGCTGGAAGAGAGAAGAAGTTGGCATACCTTCCCTTTGTTGAAGTAATGGATAATCTTACGGCACAGACCTTCCTTACGTTGCCACTCTGACTGAGATGGGTAATGCAGGAACTCTCTCAGAGGTCTGTCCTCCCACTGAAGCAACTCACAGTACAAAAGCAAAGTGAATGCAGCCTCTGTAGGAAAGGCAATTATGGAACACTGAATCAATGACAGAAAATAAACCCAGCCAATACTGAAAGGTCACAGACCTGCTTCTGACACAGTCTGCGATTTTGGATTTATAGTTTGCAAAAAAAATCTCAACTCTTAGAGGATCATTAAATTATTCAATTACTTAAAATAGCAGCACACGATTTTTAGGTACAAATCTGTCAAGTTTCTTTTTACCAGCTACTTGATTTAAATGCACAGTCAGATGTTCAGATGTGTAACTAGATTTGGGGCCTGCAGCTGTAAACAGAGCTTGGACGATACAGCATTAGAGTCCATGCACGTTCCAAGTGCTCCCTCAGCACTGCAAGGCAAGGAAGTATGACAAGTGATAATATAATGGTGGTTTTGCTAATCTTCCTCTAAATTTCATTCTGCTGTTGTGATTTTTTTTTTTAATCCATCAACTTCAAAGAACACTTTAATGTAAAATCTGAAGTGTAATGCAATAATCATGTGGTGGTACGGGCATAAACAGACAGTATTTATATAAACTTGAGGAAATGGGCTGGACCTCAGCTTCTTGCCTTTCCCAACTGCCATAACTGATTCATGCAAATTCTTTCCAAAAGAGTGAACCAGATATTATATAACACTGGGAGAGTTCAAAAATGTCATGAGGACATCAAGCAGACTGTGTGAAATGTCTCCCTCACCTGTGTAGTTCTCAGCCTGCAGGTGCATGTCACACAGCTTGTGGATATAGCGGATGTACATCTCCTCCTTGTTAATCTCAGATTTGTAGAAATTCTGTGGAAGAAAACCAGAGTTGTTACTCTTGAGACTCTCCCTTCATGCACTCAGCAGCATCTGTGAATGTGCAAAGTTATTGAAAAGAGAACACATTCTTAGAGGGAAAGAAAAGTAATAATTCTTTTCACATTCACACTGATCTACCCCACTAATTTTGTCATGGCATCATTTTTTTTTCAAAATGAAGGTAGTCAAAAGCTGAAAGAAGAGGTGAGAGAGGTTGTAGAACCTGTGTCACAGGGAATCTCAGAACTCAGCTGGACACAGCCCTGAGGAGCCTGACCTATCTGGCCCTGCTCAAAGCAGCAAGTCAGACCAGAGGCCTCCAGAGGATCCTCACAGTCCTCACCGTTCTCTTCTGTCATCCCAGTGCTTGGATTCTGAAGCTACACTTGCCTGACACAGATTCCTATCCCAGCCTTTCCCATCCTAGTTTCAACAGGATTGCACAGTATCACAATGAGATAAAGAAAATATCTTTACCATAAGGTTAACAGTGCAGCCAATCTTCTTGTTTTCTGTTTCATCTCCTTTCATACAGTCCCTAAGAAAGCAGACCAATGTTGAAACAAACATCTGCAAAAACAGTTTTTTTAAAATAAATCTGAACCTATTTTATCTTCCAGAGTTGCCCTGGATGACAAACAACAAATAATCATATACTTAATTTTATAAAGTTCCTCTAAGAAAAATTTCCATATTAGGGCTTAGATGATGTGAGAACTGAGTGTCCCCTTACAAGTTTGCATCTGTGAACAAGCACCTGAAATGACTGTTCCTTCATTTCTTACAAAAATCAGATAATAGGGGTTAAAAATCAGAAAAGAGTGGTCAAAAAGAAATCCTAATGCAAGATCTGCTATACAAGTAAAAACCCCTTATTTATCCAGATGTAAACATTTAGTTCTAGTCAAAGGGTTGGCTTCCATAAATGCAGCTCTGCAGTGTCATGTGGCACAAGGATACAACCTGAGGGATTTAGACTAGATTTCTAACTTCTGCATAGGTAAGTTAAATCACAAAATTTATCTTTGGTTTCTGGAATATTTTAGAAATTATTTCTATTCAAACAGTACAAGAGACTAAATTTTTTAAGCAGTGACATGGCAAGCCATCTTGAGGACTACTACAGCTACTGACTGGCTGCTGGACTCTAAGAAGTGTCTGTGTATTTCCAAATTCCAATGCCACATTCCAGTTCCCTGTTCTGGGAATGGCAAATCAGCTGCAGATTGAAAATCAATTAAAAACTGGTATGTGTTACTCCATTAAGCATGAAAATGTGCATCTGTGTGTCAAATCTGCTTTGCTGGCAGCTGTTTATCATTCAAAACCAAAAAACAAATCCCAAAATCATACAACACCTCCCACCCTGCCCCCCAAAAGACCCCCAAGCAGCTCCCCTGCATTCCCTTTAAATGTGTCTCCAGTACCTGGTTGTGCACAGTAGTTGTAGAGCAGTTGTTGCCAGGAAAAAAACAGGAGATTGAATCAAGGTGGTAGGGATAACAAAAAGAGCAAACTAAAAAGCACAGAAAAGGATTTGGGACTGCAGAACACCCAGCCTAGTCAGAGGGTTTCACCTCTAATGAGCAGCAGCAGCAGAAGAAAAAACTATTTGAACTCTTGTCAGTAGGCTAAAGATAGAAATATCTGGGGCAGTTCTATATAGGCTCAAATTGTCTATTATTAAAAAAAAAAAGCCCTCTGAGTGTGTGTATATATAAATCTAAAGTTAAAATATTTCCTTCTAACTAAGTCAAAGCTCAGCTGCATTGATACAACAGTCCTGCAAACTTTAGTTTAAAACTAAATGAAGGCTGCCTAATTTATAGTGAAATCGTTCTAATGAGCCACCAGCTGATGTGTCAGAGTTCTCAGGTGGAACTTCTCCAGCCCTGCAGGCCTGGATGAGGCATTCAGCACACCTTGGTTCAATGAGGCTCTTGCATTTAACATCTTTTTTGCTGAATTAGGTGAGATAATCTCAGTGACAGAAGGAATTAACGTTTTAGCTGAATAAACCTCAGTACTAAACAATCGGGAATGAGCACACAAGGGCTCTGGTGATGAGGATCTGGGATGTTTGCTCTGAACCCAGCAGTGATGTGTTGGCTTGCATGTATGCAGCTTGATAATCAATAAAACTATTCCCTGTAGGAATTTGTTACCATGTCTTGACAAACTTGTATGCTTAAAAGACATTATGGAGCCAGATACCTGTAGTCGAGCAGACGCTCCATGAGCCGAGTGACGGATGTGACAAAAGAGATTCCAGTCTCCCGCCAAGTCTCCTGCTCAATCTTCTCCAGCAAACTGTTTGGAGATGGAAAGAGTGTCCCAAGCAGGTGAGGCTTCCAGGGAAATGGTGCAGTGCATGCAGACTGAGACACACAACTTGGTTTCTCCATCATTAAACATATTCCAGAAGAAATAGCATCTTACCTGGGATAAGGCCCAAAGAGTTGGGTTCTACTCCAGGCAGCATGAAGTAAAGACAAGGAAATTACAGAATTGACTGGAGAAGGGGAAATATCCTCACATTGCCATTTAAGAGATATGAAAAAGAGCAACACTCATGGCAATGCTTGATTACCACTTGATTATTACCTGTAGCTTAAATACTGCTAGCAGCAGTCAGAAAAGGAATCCAAACCTACTGCAAATATTTCTTCTTTGCTAATCCCTCCATAAATTTTCATCTCAAATCAGAAACCAACCAGCCCTGAATCACATTGTACTTAAAGTGGAAATAAAAGCAGTCTGCTCCTGCCTAGTGCAGACAGTACAGTGAGCACCCATCTCACACAGTTGTGAAGGAAGAGAGAAGGCTGGAACGAGAACAATGAACATTGTGTTTAAAAAGTGAAGAAAAAAAGTAAATTTACATGCCAGTTTCCCTGAAACTGGATTTCCAGTCAAAGAATTTGCTTCTTCAAGGAAAAAAGTCTGTTGGGTGTTACATCCTCCAAAGAGGCAAATTCTTCAGTACTGGTACTGGGATGATTTGCAGCTGAGAGAGCCAATTCCCTTTTCAGCAGTATAGTTGAGACAGTAGAATTCAGGGTCAACTGGTTTTTTTACACAGCATTTACTAATTTATGGATTTTTTTCCTCAAATTGTTTCCTCATACTGGTTTCAGACAACTCAGTGCAAACTGGTTGCTGGAATTCCAGGCTGTGTTTCTTGGTAATGCATCCAATCACTATCATCTAAAAATGAGTAAAAAAGCTGCAGCCCTTGAATTCCTAACATTTCAGGTAATGAATGTCTTCAACTGGAACAAAGGCACACTATTCCTCTTGTCAGTGAATAAAAAAAAGAAGAGCTATTTCCTTTCCTTTATCCCTGAAATAGACTTACTTTATCTGTACACATTAGAGCCAAGACTTCCCAAGGCTGAATATACACAAATCCAAACTGAATATATTTCCATACTTCCTGAGGATAAGCACATGGGATGGGCAGACTTATCTAGCTTGAAATGAATGAATGTGCAATTGCAAATTCAGAAATAGAATTATTTGTTCCAGCAAAACAAAGGTTCATGCCTCAAACAGCTGGTGTGCAATTGGGGCCACATAAAATTGTCTGGAATATATGGCTAAAAATCTGCTAATGATCTCTCTGGCTCACTAGAGTATTAAAAAAATTGGGTTAACTGCTCTGGATTGTCAAGAGTTCAAAATAATTCCTTCTGAAATAATCTAGGTACACTTGAAATTTGGAGACAGATCAGTAATCAAAGGTAATGAAGTGTAAAGTCAGACATGAAATCTTCGAGTTTATCCTTCTGAGTACGAATTGTTGGTGTGAAAGGAAGTGGAAATACAGTCTCACAACAGACTCTGAAGGAAGCATCTGGCAACTGCTGAGCCAACCAAAACATGGCCTTCAAAACAGGAGGAAAAAAAGGAAAATGCTGAGGATAATCTCCTTTGCTCTAACAGGCCTGACTCAGTAGATAGTGCACTGTCTCCCTAAACTATCCTGAGGCCAGGATCTCACTCACTGCTATGGAAAGAGAAGGGCCCTGGCTCTTCCAGCAAATGAATTTTTGATAGCAGGACAATAACCTGTGCAGCCTTTTATTAGATGTCACAGAGAAGACAAAGGAAAATTTAGGTCTCTGTGTTACTTTCAGCACAAGGTGGCTGAGCCATTCCATGGAAAGCTGAGAGGAAGCCCTTTCCTGCCCTCCCCACAGATCTGTGGCTGCACAGATCAGTGCCTGACTCTTCCCATGCACAACACGAGGAGCAGGAAGTGGCAAAGCTTACAGCAGGCTGAAGAGTTCCCTGTAGTTCTCATCACCTTTTCCTTCGGACACCAGGCTGTCCAGCTTATCGATCAACTCGGCTTCCACCTGCAGGAGCAAGGGACCAAACCCATCACTCAGACACCTCCAGCACTTCAGGGAGACTGGATCCTGAACTGCACAGAATATCCAGCACCACTGCTCTGCTCTGCTGCTCTAATTCCTTTGCAATCACCCAGGCATCATTATGTTGGAAGATTATTTGTTCACTAAACACACTTTTTAAGCCTCTCTATGATTATATGACACTTTTGCTTTTTCTTTCACTTATATAAAGGGCCACACTGGCATCATTATGTTTCTCCTAGAAAGATTTTGAATACATATTAATTCCTACCCTAAATATTAAGTGTGATATCAGATATTCTCATAAAATTGACTCAAGTGCTGAAATTGATGTATGTAACATTAAACAAAACAATTTCATGTAGCTGGAAATTTTGCAGAAGACAGTTTCCCTACTTGTGAAGACAGAGGCTCCTAAAGGCTGAAACTATTTGCAGAAATATGGCTTACTTTTATTTAAAGACAAGCATAATTTGAGCTTCTCTACATTTTTCAGCTGCCAAATTGCAAAGAAAGTAAAGATGGGAAGGAAAAGCAAATCAGCCAGTGGCACACAAATGGACTTGGTGCTCTTGCTGCTGAAATCATTAAAGCGAGACCTGATTTCATCCCTGAATCAGACTGCATTGTTATCCAGCCTTGCTGAAAAACCGACCTTGTTAAAGCATGAACTATTGAAGAAAATTAAAGAAGGGCTTGAAAACGAATTTTCAGGTTTTTATATTTTCTGACCAACAACTGAATATTCAAAAGGTGAAGAAAAGCTCAGAATTAAAAAAAAAACACCTCTCTTTGTAATCTACAGTGACAACACATCAGTAATGCCTGTGTCCAGCTATCCAGCACTATACTGGAAAGCAAATAACTCCCTGGTTCCAGCAGATAATGTTAATGAGGTTTATTATCTATTGGGGTACTTAACTATTTATTTATTCACTAATACAGATGATTATTTCATCTTTAACCTTAGAAAGTTACAATATATGCTTCATAAAACAATGTGGAAATTTGCTCCACAGATAATTTAAGAAACAGTCTGGGAGCTGCAGTTTAAAATACATTAGTGAATATAAAAATTAAATTAAGATTACGAAGAGTTCATCTTGATACAGAAAATATAAATAGGCCCAGAAACTCGAAGGTGACTGTAGGTGCTTATTACTGTAAATTCCAGAGAATGACTGTTCTATTGTTATGCTAAAACAAGTGGAAAGAGGACTATGATCAAAATGCTGTTGTAATAATAATAATAGTAAATAATAACAATTGTAGCAATCACGGGAGGGGAAGAGGAAGAAAAACAAGCTCCTGGTAATACTTTTCCACACAGCCTTTAATAGATGAGGTTATGGGAAAGGTCTGCTATTCTCCTGGAATGATAGATTAGATCTGGCATTTTAATGACTGTGCAAATAATTAATCACATGAATTATGATAATTTAATGGTGATTTACTCCATCAGAGCACTTCTCTGCAGATACTGGTCCCCAGTATTGCCCCAGCACAATGACAATGAAACACTGTCACCTGAGGATCCAGACCAAACCCATGCTTCATTAGCAATGCTCTGCACTTCAGGGAGCTGCTTTGCAGTGGAAAATGTAAGCAATTCTCTGACCACGACTGGGAAATGGTGCCGATTTCTCTCCCTGATTTGCAATCAGAGCTCACGGCAGGTAGAAACTGCAGAGCTCTTGTTGGACTTAACCCTTCCCGGAGAGCTGCTGCAATTTCTGAAAATAAAAACAGCTACAGAGTCTGTTTCAAGGCATGATATAATGATGGAATTATACAATACCACTTCCTACCTGCAAATTGAAGACAGAAGCAGAGAGCACTGTTTTCCCAAAGACTGGCTAAATCTTTACAGCCCCATTTTTGGTTCTCAGTCTGACCCATTTAATGGCTGACTAATAATCCAAGTGAAACCACTGGGAGCAGTGATAGCGCAGCACTTACAAAATTCTTTTCCCCACTGTGATGTGCTGAGCACATCCCTCCTCTTCCCCTTGTTCATGGGAAATTGGTTTGCACTTTTTAAACAATTTTGGGGGTCTTGTGATAGTTTTGTGAATTAGGTCTTGTATTTTCTATTTTATATATATTTACACGACATTCAGAAACAGACCAACAAATACAAACTCCTTGCTTCCAGCTGGCCACTGCAGACAGACAGAGCAAGAAAAGGACAGCTGGGGAAGTGGCCTCACCTGTTTGAAGTTGCCATTCTTTCTCTGCTCCCAGTCCATCATGTCATGGAAGATTGGGATCATGATATTCCGCACTTCTGGTTGTGGGACAAGTGTCACACCCAGGAAGGGGCCAATCATTCCCGGAATAAAGTGAATCTTGTGCTCACCTGGACAACACACAATTGGAATTAAATAAAAGCCTTTGCTATCTGTCACTAAGAAAATAGGCAACCCCTGTAATAATGACATTTACACAGTAGTAAGCATGAGCATTACAAAAGCAAACATTCTTTTCCTGAAAATGAATGAAAAATTGGTATTTGCTTTACACCATTTCTTGCAAAGTCTCTAAGAGCATTTTTAATTTCACTATGAAAGCCTTCAGCAGAAATTGTCAGTGCATTTTACTTGCAAAGGAATTCAAACTGTCACAAGTAACCAAACTAAAACGTACTAACTGGGGGAAAAAAGGGTACTTCTAATTCATGAAGATTTTAAAGGGCTGGTGAGAACCATGGTACTTAATAGAGCATGTCTGGATTTCAAGGAACTACAGAGCTCTTGGTCCCCACTGCTGTCTCCATTTCCTAACTGCCCTTGACTGGGACCAAGCGGATCTGCTCCAGGAGGCACCTGAGGCACTTTGCTGACAATCTCTTCTGAGCCCTGCTACTGCACTGCTGCAGAGAGAAACTCCACAAAGCCTGATCTGGAACAGCATCCAGTGATAAATGTCTGCATCTACACATCTAAAACTGGCTTCTCACTTCCCAGCTGAGTCTGCCCAGCATCATTCTCTGGTATTGGATCTCTGGTACCTGTGAGAGCCTTCTATTCCCCACACAGATCCTTTGAACTGTGACCAGTTCTGGCTGAACCATTTTAGTTGTGCAAGACAAATCAGGCTTATTCACTTTTCTCGCTTCTGTAGTCTTCCTCACTGTTGTCTGAACTTTGTCCAGCATACCTTGGGCTTATATTTTTTGTGTTTTGTTGTTTCTTAGAGCTGTAGAAACTAATCTAGAATCAAGTGCACTTAGGGAAAACACTGTGACAGTAATAGGGCCCCTCTTCTCTTATTCCAGATTCTTACATAATTTCTCAAAGGCTACAAAATCTCCTTTACTCATAGCATTTTACAGGTAGCTCCCCTTCAGCTGATTATCAGCATGGTACATTTGTAGTCTTTGGTTTTTTGAAT
Organism: Sitta carolinensis; assembly: GCA_032173965.1. Classification (NCBI taxonomy): domain Eukaryota; kingdom Metazoa; phylum Chordata; class Aves; order Passeriformes; family Sittidae; genus Sitta; species Sitta carolinensis. The sequence goes on from CM063293.1 coordinate 4,263,965, forward strand.
AGCAGCTCCTACCTATAATCCTACACATAAAATATTTGTATTTATTGTATTATATTGGTTAATATTTTGCAGCTACATCATTAAGTTACCCAATCTGACTTGTGTCACTCCTTTGCTTTTTTAATGCTTTCTCCCTTCTCATATCCTTGTATTTGTGATCTCCAGCAGCAAACATTTTGTTATTCTCCTCTAGAATGCAATGCAGTAGAGAGTTTTGGTGGGAGAACTGCTTCTCTTCAGAGAAAGAAAGGATTCTGTGATGCCACAAAACATTAAAAAATTTAAAAATCTGACAGAAACAGGATTTTCCTTTGGCTTTGGTTGTCAGGTGAGAGAGGGAGAGGGCTTACCCAGGTTCTGCCACATGCTGAAGAGCTCATAGGCCATCATCACTCTCATGTCACCATACCTGAGAGAGAACAGAGACATAGCTGCCCAGGGGAAACAAAACTTACAAGGCAGTGATGGGAAAAAATTATCAAATGGTTAAAAAAAAATTCAATTCACATTTATGTCGATGTAAGAATATCAAACACCTTGCTGTATTGGAGATCTAGTTACTCATTTCCCAGGCATTGCCACATCCCAGGTTTCATAATAAATCACAGAGACTTATGGTCGGAAAATAAGGCTCTTTTTTGAGGTGGGAACTCAACAAAACACATCCTTACTTATCCAGAATCTTCTTCCTCTTAGGTGGTGTGGCATTTTCTAGTTGGAGACTTGGCTGGTTTATAAACAAAACTGCCAGGCTGAAATAAGAGTTCCACACCTGTGACAAGAGAAGGAATTTTATAACATTACACTCCAAGAGTAAGTTTTAAAGAAGTGGAGAAAGACATAGACTCCTTTTCATAAACAAGGGGTAACTGCATCAATATGTCTCTCACTATGGAGATACAAATTAACTCTTAAGGGTACAAATGGATTATTTAAACCCTGGTAGGAACTGAAATTAAAACCCCCACAAAATCAATGCCACTGGGTTTTCCTCTTTGCCCCAGAGCTCAAAAATGAATAAACTTGGTGATATCAGCAAACTTTTAAATTGTTTTTCTGTAGGTTGAACAGATTCCATCTGTCAAGAGTCCCCAGAGATGAAATTGCATCATGAATGAGACCCCTGTAGTTTGGTCTGTTTTCCCACAGAGATGAGGTTTTTGCCAGCTCGGTGTGTGCACTTGTCCCTAGGTGTATGTCTGGCAGCTCTTCCTAACTAGCACTGAACTTGCTGCCCATCTCCAGCTACATCAGACACAGGGACAACAGTCCCTAGGATTGTGTCATCAGCCAGAGAGATCTCTGGGAGAGGAAGTTCATGAATTCCCCAACTTCAAGAAAAACATTGCCTGAGTTTACATTGCATTATCCATCAGTTTGGAAGACAGCACACTCCATTAGCCCCATGCTTATGGAATTACTTGTTTCCTTTATGAGGGACTGAATTTTCCTGATTTAATCTCACACTGTATCTGTTCTACTTCCCATCAGTTCCAGAGCAGATTCCATTCCTGTCCTTAATCAGTTAGGTCATCTTCCTGACAGACACTCTAATAAATGCTGCAGATATCATCAGCTAATGCAGAGGGCAGCTCCTGTTCTTTTGTTACTGCTGGTTTGAAAAGATGTCAGAACATTTTCTGAATCAATTCTTACTTTAAAATCGAAGTCCGTTTCTGTGAAATTCTTATGCAGGGCAGAAGACAAGTACTGAACTGTTGTAACTATGATACTGCAGAAAAAAAGAAAAAAAAAGAAAAAAAAAAGAAAAAAGAAGAAAACAAAAAGAGAACATTTGAATCTGGAATACAACATATTACAGTGGTTGGTGGTGCTGGTTTTACTGCAGTTACAGAGAAGAGAATTCTTTGTGTAATCTCTGTGATATTTACACAGGAGTCACCATTCTCTGCTTTAATGAACAATTTGTACTAATTAATACAAGATTATGAACTTTCACTATTACTGTGAGTTTTAGAATTTACACAGGAGCATTTAAAATCCTGTCTATTTTGCATGGCTGGGCCATATGACCACCAGGGAAATGGAATAATACACTCCTTTTCCTCCTGTTCTAAGCAGAAAGATTTTTTTCCCCAGAGAATAGTAACTAAAAAACTGAGCTGTTCTTGTCTATACAATGGTCCTTTATCTCACTCTCATTCAACTCAAGATATTTTTGAGTATTTTGCCAATTTTTGATTGTGTTATTTTTTGTTGGTGGCTAAATACACCTTAGTGAAAGGCAATTAAGGCACACGATAGATTCAGGAATTCAAAAATGGCATGTAGATAAGGCAACAGTAGTATCAAAAGAAGAGCATATCTCTGATTCACGTGCAAGCAATACTCAGTAGCACTGCTAAATGTAACTCACTCTAAAGCTTTGTGGCAAAATTATGCCCAAGGGAACAGGTAACCTGCAGCATCTGAGGGAACTACTGTTTCAGGTGGATTTCTTTTTTCTTACAGAACTTCACTGAACCTTTATGCTTCAATTACTGCAATCCACTTATTTCACTTCTCATTAGCAGGGTGGACTCACAGAGCATTCAGCTCAGCTGAGCAGGCAGCCTTTAGGAGCATTTCCATGGTGCCTCCTCAGAGTGGGAATGCTCCAGCTGCCATTCAGTCAGTGGGAATTCCAGAGCTAGTTTAGCTAAGGCAACCAGTGAATAATTCCAACCATCCTGTGTTCCACACTGCCACCAATCCAAAGAGCACAGTGCTTCACCCAGCAGAAGCAAGGAACAGATAAACCACAGCACTAAAATGGCAGATGACAATGAATGGAGAAGGAACTCTGTGTAATGCTTTGGTGTCATGGCTGGGGTTTGCCCCCCCCTTCCAAAATACCCAAATACCATTTCTTGCTTGGCTAAGGAGGATGCTCATGGGATAAAACAGATGTTCAGCACAGGGATTCCCTGGCAAGGGAGGGAGAGGTCCACTAACACCCCTTGGTGTGGGGAGCTGGGCTTGCCCTGTGTGCTGCAGCTGCTGGGCCCCTCAGCCCCTCACCCTCAGGGCAGCGCCTTCAGCTCTGCTTTCAGCTCCTGGCTCTAGAGTATTGGTGGAGGTTAACAAACCCATGAGCACATGGGTTTGGTCCAGAGTGTTACAACAACCACAGAATGAAGACGAGCATTCCAGAATTCCTCTCTTGATCCTCACATCTCAGGGGTCTGAGGAAGAACACTGCCCCCAGGCTTTAACTGCCACAGAATGGCAACACTTTACACCTGCTCCTCTACTTACTTGCTGGTGAGCAACCTCATCACCATCCAGTCTCGAGGGAAGACACTCATCTTCATCAGGTTCCGAAACACACAGAAAATCTTCAGGAGGAACTCCTGTCACACAGGGAAAAGTATGCAAAAATCAGCAGCAGTCGCAGGTGAATCTATTTTCTTGGTTGTAAGAAAGACAATTAAGCTAAGTGTGCTTTACTTGAGCTTTGTGTTGCAAGGCCATTCACCTGGAAACATGGAAGCAACAAACATTGGAATATGGCTCTATTCCTTTTGGTTGCATCTAATATAAAACTGCCAGCTTCTTTAAAATCTTCAGTTCTACAGGGAGATGAAAATCTTCCCTATGTGCATAATTCTATCTGACTTCTCATATTATCACCCAGAGTTAGTGTCAATTTGCAGCTATTTTCAAATATACTGGACTCATAATCACTTTTTTATGCATTCATTTTATTCATTTATCTGTCCAGATTTCTTTGGACTTACGTCACAATTTGAGAACTAAACACACCCCCAAGCCCAACAGAACTCCTACACAGGCTTTCTAAAATAGTTACAGAAAACCCCATTTCTGGCAACACACAGCAGCAAAGAGCTCTAAGACACATTCAGCTGAATGCTTGCTTTCAAAAAAAAAAAAAATATCTCCAAGCCTGAAGTAATTTCTGGTTTTTAACTACCTGCACCTCCATCTGTACAGAACAAGAGCGAAGATCAAACGTGACAAGTTGTTTGCCTTGCAAACTATGATTTTGTTCTTTTGTTTTCCTTCCACACAAAATCAAAATAGCAGAGAAATTGGCAGAGCTGGGATTCTTCAAAACCATACTACCATTGTACCTTAACAGAGGGTGTGATTAATAGCTTGGTGTAACTGAGCTCAGAGTAAAGCATTAGAAGCTCCTTGACTTTTAGACTCAATTCTGCCTGAAGTATAACAGTAGTAGGTTAATAAAATGCCTTTCCATGCCAGAAAAAAATATTGGAAATATTATAACAACCATATTTGATGAGAAAAAAAGAGTAATATAGAAAATCTTCAGCCTTAGTGGTACTCTTGGAACATATACTGAGATTATGAGAGATACAACAATTCTTTTGGGCATAAATACAAATTTTAGTTCAATGACCTTTCCACAGGTCTGACATAAGAACTATAGTTTCAAGAGCTTTTAAAATATCTATTAAAATTTATTATGCATTAATTTACTAAATAATTTTCCTGTGAGCCATTTGAAAGTCACCAGAAAGGCAGCATTCTCAGATAACTATCAACCTGAGATACACTGAACCCTGCAACCTAAAGATAAGAATTGTACCATCCCAGATTAATCTCCCTGATTTATTCAGGTTCTCTATATGCACACAAAATATTTAAAAGCTGAAGGTCTATCCAGAAAGGCCTTCTCACTGCTTTTCCATTTCATTTGTTAAGGTAAACAGAAGCTCCTGCTACATTACATTGTTCTTTTCATGCATGTTTGAGTGTCATGCTAAACAAAATCGTTTTATATAAAAGCTTGTCTTTATTTATAGGATTAGTCTGCCTTTTAAACAGGCTGGTGCTGGAGATACTTCTCTTGCCCATCGAAGCTGAGGTAAGAAGTTCTGCTGGTGTGAGATGTGCCATTTCAAAATGCCAGGGGTCTGTGCCCCTCACCAACCCCTGCTGTTCATGGAGAGCCTGAATTTAAGCTGATGCTCACAAAGCATGCAGCAAGTGGAGTGGTAAGGTTACAGCTTTCCCAAAAAAGGTTTCATCTGCTACAGACATTTGTAACCCCCAAAAGGCTTGAAATTCTCTTCTGGCATAAAATCAATACCCTTTGTAAGAAAGCTCCAGTGCACACAGAACATGTATTAAAATGCTATACAACAACTGACTTCACATTCACAGGACTAAAAAAAACCCTGTTCCTCTGCCTGTGTTTTATAATGTAACAATTACAATATCCTTTATGTCCAATAACATCTATCCTGGGACTATATTTGCTGTTATAAAGATAATTCGTTGCCCTGTGGTGTTAAATGTGTTTTTGCAACACTACACCAATGATTCTAAGAGTGAAGGGAAGGTCCCTGAACAGAGTGCCAGTGGATGGGAATGATTAACCAGGCAAGTGATGCTGGAGGGATTCCCCTCTGCTCTCCCATCCCGAGGGAATCACCCTACAAACATGGCATCCTTTTGTACCTTGAGTTCATCCTTGCTTTGGAAGTTGTCCAGTAAGTGCTGGAAGTGAGTGTCTGACATCTGACGAAGCAAAGATAAAAGGCAGGAGACATATTCTCCCTGTTGACCAAATGAGAAACTCTTTCAGACAATCTGAAATTTCACAGAGACAAAGCTTAACCTGGGGGAAGGGATAAAGGGAGGGGTCTGAAATGGCCCCGATGCCTGTGAGGGGACAGCTGACATGCACGGGGATTGAAAGTACTGCAGGTTAACAGTTCCTGAGTTACTGTTAATACAGGGATACACCTCCAGGAGGCTCCTCCACAGATGCCAGTTTTAAAGGTCTTTTAATCAAAGTTCTAGTTGAATCAAAACCAATTCAAAATTATTAATACAGACATTAACAAATTGTCCTCCAAGCATGCAGGTTTTGACAATACCTTTTTCAGGTACTTAATATACAGTGTCTGTCAGAGGTGTGACTGCAGCTCATGCCAACAGAGCAGCAATTATGTGAACTAAGTGACTCCAACCAGGAGAGCAGTGACAGCTTGTGATCCGGCTGGGCTCCAGAAGGTGTCTGGAAGCTTGTAAATATATGGCTTAGGAGTGTTCACCAAGTTCTGTGCTGTCAGAGCTCCAGTACTGACAGGACTGCAGTCAGATTTCCTGAGCACAGTCTGGGTAAGTCTACATCAGCTACAATTACATTTCTGTAGTTCTGCAAAGCAGATGCACCCTAACCATTACCACAGCATCCCAAAGTGTTTTCCAAAGAGGAGCTCCCCCATTTTACAAATCTGAAAGCAAAGCACAGAGAAGTTAAGCAATCTGTCCAGGAGAACAAACCAAGTGGTACGAAAAAATCAGGACTGGATCTGTTGACTGCCAGTACCTTGCACAACACTATTTTTTTCTGCAACAGAGAAACTAATTTGGAAAATGCACAAATCTAAGCTATATCTAATAAGAATCCACAGATCACTGTGCTGTGAAATGTAAATTGAGGAGCAAATACAAGGGACTGTGCCTTCCATTTGATTATTTTTCTAAATGGCTCAAGCATCTACCCAGAAGCTTTGACAAGGGTTGTTGCAATGAACTTCCCAGGGCTGAACTTCGCTAGGAAGAAAGATGTGCCCTTCTGTGTGGGCTGGCACGTAGTAAACAGCAGTAAGTCAAATGACAGCAGTAAAAGGAAACTGAGTATTACTGGACATTTGCAAGCCAGTGCCTTTCTTGTCCTGTATCAAAGAACATCTTGTCATCTGAGCTAACAAGGAAGGATCCAACCTTCTCTCTCATGTGAGCAGTGAGCCTTAGTGCACATCTGCTCCCAGCAGCACCGCTGAGGTTTCAGCCATTTGCTAAAAAAACAAGTCTAAAAAAAGGATGTTCTGTACAGCAGCTTAACATCCTTCATTGTACAAAAGCTGCATTAGAGACTCCGACAAACAAAAATAGGCTAAAATAGGCTAGAATAGAAAAGGGCAGAAATCCAGGAAAGAAGAAGGCTGAACAGCAAAATTCTATTCTTTTTCTTCTCTTCCACTGCATGTCAAAGAAAAATTTCTTCCCTGTGGCTACGGCTGGCAGCCTGGGTAAAGTGGTGGCTTCTCCCACCAAGCTCAGCTGCTCACTTGACTTAGCATCTCTCAATTGCTTTTTAAAAAGTACGCTGTGTTTCATTTGCATGAAATAATCAATGACCCTGGACAGAAGCTCTCCAGTGTGTTAAGCAAAAGGATTTAACCACAGAGCATGGTCATATCCTCAGTTTTGGGGTTCACAGCCTGATAGCCATTATAGCCCTTGGTGAATATCACCTTAGGGGTGAAGGCCCTGACAGCTCCCCAGTACTTCAAGTTTTAAGCAATAGCTCTCAATCACAGCTGCAAAGACAAACAAGAAAATATTCTGGAAATCCACTAAAGCTTTCTGAGCTCCACTGCTTCCTGCAGCCCTCACTAGTGCAGGGAGGAAGGAATAGGTTTGTGGCTTATTAAGGGAAAGAGACAAAGCCCTGGGCATTCATGCAGCAGAGATGATGATGAGGTGCCAGTGGTGGTGAGGGACTGAACCAGAGGTTAGAGAAGCGGGAAATAGAAACTGATTGTTAGTTACTAACAGTGATTTCTGCTGTGCACTGCGGGCAGCGCTGCCCTCTTACCGCCTCCTGAGACTGCGATTTACTCATGATTGTGAGCAGAGTTTGTAACAGCACGTCCAGGAGGCTCTCCACCATCATCTCAACCTCCTCCACGACATCTCCCTCCTACAGCAAGTGGTGAGCAAACAGACAGTTAGAAACAGGAGAGATGGAACTGGTAAAGACAGTTCTGCTGAGTCAGCCACACCACAGGCTCGCTGGGACAGAGAGCTCTGTAACAGGTTCAGAGTACAGTCAAATCCCTCACTGGTACCAGATCCTGTTGTTCTATCACTGTGTGTGTGTTACCTTGACAGTCTCTGATGGAAACATTCAGGGTCACAGCCATAAAGGTTAATCTATAATCAAAGGTCTAGAACACAACAGGAGCAGATTATGTTGAGGAACCTTTCACTCCATTGCAGTATTATTTTAGCTTATTTCCGTGTACCTTTCATCTCATTCCTTTTTCACAGAACCATGACTTGTAATTGGAAATACATATTGGTATGAATTATATTTAGCACCATGAGCTTCCTACTTTAGTCAGGTGGGGAAACTTCACCACCCCCTCTTTGTGAACATTGCTTTACATGATCTAGTTACCATTTGAGATCAGAGTATTATGACCGTCAAAGCTGGGTGTTGAAACTCAGCAACAATTTCCAGAAGTAAGTGGGATTTCATTGATTGGATAATTTTAGAGTATTCTTTTAATGTGAACCACAAAGTGCTAGTTACTGTCTCTTGCAGAACTATGAGTCCTTGAGCTGTGTAGAACTTTTAAACTCCACTGACATCTAAGTTCTGGGCTTGCATGAAGAAAATTAAACAGTGTCAGAGCTGGTGAGGGTGTATACGATTCCCCCCTCCTAAGATCAAGCACACTGTGTAATCAGGGTGCTCTGAGTCACACTCAGAGCCAGACCCTCATTTCAGATGTTCCCCTGCTAACAGCACAATCTTGTTTTTAAAAGGCCCTTTGAAAAACCAGTATTAACCTATAAAAATGTCTCACTCTTCATTTTACTAAATCAGTGGTGCAAATAAAAATTTAAATCGTGTAGCAGATTTACCAAAGAACTGGTCTTGATTATGGAGAAGATACTACTGAGGATGCCAGAGCAGATAAGCAGCTCCTTCTGCTGTCGTAGGTGAAGGTGAATGTGGTGAAGGACTACAGGCAGCAGGATGCGCCGGGACTCTGAATGAAGGAAAATCGGTTCAAAGGTAAGGAAAGAAAATGTTTACCAACAATTACAATGGATGGTTTCAAGAAAATTCTGTGCTGCTATCATTCTCATCTTGTACTGCGTGCAGTAATTTAAGTGCACTAACCTGAGGTCCTCACTACAGGAAAGAGAAACCCAGTGGAGCTTTCTGTCTTCCACTTTACCTTCATAATTTCTTCCATTCAGACCTTCAGGCATGAAATACACTCAAAATCTTCACCCATTTTCCACTGAGTTCTTAAAGATTTTTTTAAATTTCTGCTTTTAAAGTATATGTAAGCAATAATATATTTAAGTAAAATTTTAAGAATTAAAGAGTTACTAAAGTGTTGAGCTAAAGAAATACTAAAGTTACAACACAAAGATTGAAGATACTTTAAAGGAATGTGGTGGGTTTCTCAGATGACTACCTCCCCTGTTTCTCAGGCATAAGCTGGCTGGAAAGGAGGTTTTCTTCCTGTCCATGATAAAGTAATGCAAAGTGTAAAGTGAGATTAGGCAGTTTTAAAAACTGACTTGATTTTTTAATGTATGTTTATCAACCTTTAGTAACTACAATTTATCTATGACGGATTTATAAGCATTTCCTACCACAGCGAAACTTGTAAAGTATTTGTGTTGAACAGAGTTAACAGAGTTACAGAATATTCTGGGTTGGGACACACAAGGATCATGGAATCCAACTCTGAAGTGAAAGCCCTCGTGAAAAGAGGGATCAGAACCCACAGCGTTGGCTTTGTTAGCACCCTGCTCCAACCAGCTTAGCAAATGAATATATTTATCAACGACGCTGCCAAGAGAAATCATTACCCACATTATTGGCACTGGGCAGGGAATTCTTTGCAGCAAAGGCACTGCCACAGCAGCCAAGGTGCTGCCGCCCTCAGCGAGCAGCAGGCTGAGCCCAGCTCACCTGAGAAGGAGAAGAGGCGGCTGTCGACCGTGCGGGCGATGGACTGCAGCTTCACCACGTCCATGGACTGGCCGATGTGCACCGTGCTGGGCATGCTGCCCAGCGTGCCCCGCACGAACTCGGCCACCTCCTGCACCGTGAACATCTGCAGCAGCTCGTCGAAGATGGCCGGGAAGGAGTTCAGCAGGGCAGCCTGCGGGGACAGCAGAGCTCAGCACTGCGGCCAGCACAGCCCCGGGGGGACACGGGAACACCCACTGAAGGGTCTGCACTAAGCTACTACAGACTGCTGTGGCTGGTGCCCACGGTTTGTGGGACCTGGAGCTCATGGAGCATAGAAAAATCAAGTGCTGCTGCAATAGTAAATCGTAGGATAAGTTGCACACATAGACAGAGCTTCAAAAAGCTGTATTTTAGGACACAGCTTATAAAACAGAAAAAAAAAAGAGCTATCAGAGAACAAAAGATAGTCCATTTCTGTTAATTTACTTTTTTTAGTTAATACAACACTTGCTTCTGATTAGAAAGTTCTATACCAATTGTTTGTAGTTAGCAAATACCTAAGACAGTTAAAACCCTTCCGAAAATATTTTAAAGAACCTGCTGACAGACCTTTAACCAGCTCTGCCATGTGACATTCCAGGATTTCTGCAGCAGGGGTGGGGTGTGAGTCCATGTGAAAGAGGCATCACATCATGCGAGTGTGCATGTGATTCTTGCAGTAACAGATATTTCCAGTAAGCTGGAGATATCCTTGAAAGTGCTTCTTAAAGTGCAGACATGGTGTCAGCACAACAGCAACAAAGACCTCTTCATGTCTTATTTCCTATTTTTCAATTAATTTTTTCATAAGAGTAGAAAATTCCATGCATCACCCTATGCTCAAGTTCTGCACACCTGGTGTCCTATCAAACAACTGCCACCACCTCTAATGTTTTTTAATTCTTCCCTTCCTCTCCATCCTACCCAAGCTCCTCACCTGCTTCCTCATTGTAACTAAATTCCTAGATGGTTGCTTTCTTGAACCAGCCTCACCTCCCCTCTTCCCTTTCTGCCATTCCCACCCTCCTTCCCTGAAGGTCTCCACACAATCCCCCCAGTGATTTCCTGCACAAGTTCAGATTTACCAGACTTCACTGCAGATCTCTGTTCAGCTTTGCCCTTCCAGAGTCTCACCACTGTCAGTATTTCCTTTTCCTCAGAGATTTTTGTTTTCTCATTGCTTAAACATTTCTGTATCTCTTTCATACTGACATGACTCTCCTAATCCATATAATCCCAGCCTCCTTCTTTGCCAAGTCTTTTCTCCTTCAACAGTGAAATCTATTTAATAGTATTTGAGCAAAATCAAGTTATTTTTACAACTAACATGGTAGAGCTCATGAAATTATTCTGAATATAAATTTACCTCCTTCTTCCACTCATTCTCTCTCAACATCTTATTTTGTCACAATCGCATCAGATTACACAAAACCCCACAAGGCCTCCTGGGTGTTGTCACCTGTTTGTTCCTGCACACCTACAATGTACTAACAAAATAAGTAAGTATTAATTGTTTCACTAGCTTGTGGTACCCTTGGAAGGCAGTAACAGCCACACATGCAGTCACTGTCTTTATCTTTGGGATAAAACAAATGAAATTATAATACTGGCCCAACAAATCCTTACAGGAGTTTTCCTAAACTTTTCCTGGTCTTATAAAGCAGAAGATTTCTGTACAACCCCTAGCAATCCAAGGGTAAGGCATGGGATCTCTTCAGGAAGATTTAGAGCTGTCCTGAGGTGACATCATTTCAACAGTTCCTTGAAGGGTCCCATTATTGCCCAACACCCTAAAATATGCCGGAACATTACTCATGTCAAATTATTTGCCTGGGAGGAAGGAAATCAGTTTTACTCCCATTGCTGGGAAAAAACTGAGATACTGAGATCTCTCAAATATCCTGGAGAAGACAAGTGTGAGGGAAATTACATTTGCCAGGGCCTCGAGCATTTTTGTGAGTATTTAACAATAATCCAGATTTCCAGAACTAATAATCAAACAAGAAACAAATGCTTGGCTCCCCTGAACAATGTGACTTATATAATCTTGTGTACACCCTCAGTATTGTCTTTTTGGTGTGTGGATGCCATAAACTGCCCCATGAATAACTGAAATATTCCACATCTCCAAGTTTTAAAGTACCAGCCACTTAAACATCAAACTCCGTTTATATGCAGGAAAAGAATGTTTGGGATAGGGGAAAGAGATTAACTGGGAACATCCACAACGAGACACTTGAGCAGTGCTGGGGATCATTACTTACAGAATTAAATGTCGGCCTTGTTGTGCCCCCACATTTTTGTGGGGCACCTGTCCGGCTCCGCTCGCCTGCCCTCCAGGCTGGGGGGCCTACGGGGCAATGGGATCAGGGGGCAACACAGTGGCAAGGGGGAAACAAAAAGTAAACTTTTCAAAGAGTCAACAAGGAGAGGCTGCACAAATTACAAAAGTCCAAAGTGAGAAGTACCACAGTGAGAGAAAGGAGGAAAAAAATTAAAAAGAGAAACAAAGAGAAGAAGGGAAAATCCCCCATCCTCAAAGTGACTCTCCCTCTGTATTTGGGACCAACACAACTGGAAAACATTCAGCAGATACTGTTTCCATTCACCATCACTTTGTCAGCAAAATTCTGTGCACTGATTTCTCTTGTTCTTGGCTCATCTTATTATACCCACTAATGGGTGATTAAATAAAACATTAGAGCAGCTGTTCTCAAATCTTTCAGAGCAGCTCCTTAAGAAAGAGATCACTCCACTGGCAGCTTCCTGAACCAGCAGAGTCACTGCTTGGCTGCAACACTCACAGCAGCTGCTTCTTTGGCAAAATACAGCAGGTGTTCCAAACATCTGTAATTCTGCATTAGTGATTACAAACCACCTTCATGTTCCCAGGGAGCTCTGGGTGCTCCATTCTGACATGCCTCTGCTCCAGAGGCATAAAACAGCATGTTTGACATTTATAGGCAGGAGTAGGTAATGCAGTAGAGTGGTCTTAAAAACCAAACCCAAAACTCAGCAGCACCCTTAGTCACTTTGAGTACTGTCTTCAGCCTACATGGAATCTTCATGGAGTCCCCATGGCCACATTTAATGATGCATTAAATACAAGTATGGGCATCATAACATGCTTGTGGTCAGGCTGCACATGATTCTGACTGTAATTTTAGCACATGCTGGAATTGTTTATCTGAGTGCAAATACATCAGTTGATCTTTTCACTCTGATGCTGCTGTAAGTATTGATATGAAGTATTATAATGAAGGATTTAGAAATTCTTGAGGCCAACCATAAGACATAGGAATGAGAGAGACTTGAAAACACAGTTTACTTTTGTGAACAGCAAAAATTGCATTCTCATGTGAGAAGTCACTTCCTCCTGGAGTGCCCCCAGTCCAGCTCACCTGTGCAAAGCTACTGTCTAATGCCATTAATGGGGGTCTTGTTTTCCAGCATCACTAACTTGTTGGGGGGAAAACTCCACTGACCTGCATTTAACCCCCACATGCCCACACCTCCTACCCACGCAGGAACAGCTGCTTCGTGGTTTGCCAGTGGGAGAGTAGGAAATAGCAAACCTGTGTGAAGATGAGAGTCTCAGAGCTCCTGCTGTCCAAGCTGAGCACAAATCTGATGGACTGGAAAAGCTCCTGGATGCTGGAGCGGAACTGCTCCTCCTCCATTCCACAAGTAGCTCTGGAGTAAAGGATCCGAGATTGGACAATGAACTTGAAAAGATATTCCAAGGCCTTAAGGAGCAGGAGAGGAGGGAGATCAAGACAGAGAAAAAGAAAGAAAGAAAAATAAAGGAGCTTTAAAGAGAGCCAGGAAAGACTCTTCATGCATAATAACTAAATTCTTGAGCTTTAGAAAGGAGAATGAAAAACAGGTCTCAAAAGTTACATAATTCAGTTGAGGAAGAGCTACTCTTAGGCAAGTACCCATTCTCAACCAATAATCTTTGTTACTTGCATGTCCCACTAACAGAAAAGGTTTGCATTTACATCAAAGAGACAAATCTGAGTTATATAATTTGAGGAAAATTTTGGTCAAGGTAAGAAACTTCTGGTTTTCTGATGACTTGGCACAATGACTGAAGTGTCTGAAGAAGCTGTTCTGTTTTCTTCAAGATTTTGTAAATAGCATTATTTAGAATTGCATTTATTTGGCAGCAGTAACCATGAAGAAAACACATTGTTCTGAGCAGCTGTAACAAGTCACTGCCCTATAAACAGCTCTGAGACACCAGCCCAGCAAGGTGGCACTTCACATCCCACCTTGATACTGGCTGTGCACAACTGTCAGTGCCACAATGCACCAAATGTCAGGGACATCACTCCTTCCCTTAGTGCTTAACAGGATTCACCTGCAAAGCAGGATTAAGGGGAGCATAATTCATGGTTTGATGATATCCTCAAAAACCCAGCACAGGACAACACCAGGCTGGAGATTCAGCAATCATAGGCTGTACAGAAACCTTAGTAATATTTCAGTGTATTCCATGGAAAAGATTCTTGTTGCACTTCAATGCTAGAAAACTGGAATTTAATTCAAATACAAATTTTGCTCCCAAGAGATATTTTTGCAACCATAAGAGTCCCTCGCTGAACCACCACACAATATGCAAAAGTATGCAATGCTGTGTTGTCAGTTTTAGAAAGCCACAGCTTTAAGGATCTAGAATGGGAATGTGAAATTCCTCATAAAGCCATCAAGGATTTCAAAATGCCATTGACTCTTACAGACCTTTCCCCCCCCAGAAATTATGGCAACTTTGGTAATTCAGCAGTTATTATTTATACTTCTGTACTAAAGCATCTCCCAGTGAAGCTTCCTTACACCAAAGAACTTCATCAGGAAATATCAGCCTCATTCCTGGCTCATTTCCAGGCAAAGGCCAGTTGGTTCCCAGTCAGCTCTCCAAGACTGACACCAAACCCAGCACATGCAGTGCTCATAGGAGCTGCTTTAGGGGTTCAGCACACACAATCGTAATTCTCATCTGAAGGCTCATAACTTCACTGTGAGGATTGTGTTTTGCAGTGAATCTGAGCATTTGTGTGTGCACCTCCATAATTCCCTGTGGCAGGTGAGATAGCAGGGCTCAGAACACTGCACTTCCTTAGCACAGACAATGAGCCCAGTGAACCAAGGGTTCCCAGTGTTTGCACCTGTGGCTGGGATGCTAAAAACACAAACCAAGTCTTGGTAGCACAAATCAGCACCAGGACTTTGTCTCTCGCTACCTACAACATCACAAATACGATGCATGTTTGTGCCTAAAGAGGCACAAGTGCACTGAGATTAAATCCCAGCCTTCAGTGATGTTTGGCATGATGTGAAAGATCAGTGTCAAATTGAAGTAGGTCCCTTACAAACACAGTCTGTGTGCATGCTCATGTAACAGGTGAGCACCTCTGCCCTGTGACCAGCAGGGAAGACTCAGGGAAAACCTGAGGGAGAAAAGCCCTTGCTGTTGGTTCCCTAATCTAGGCAAAACCCACCTACAGTTCTGCTGGAAGCTAACTGAAGCTGGAAGGGCATTTCCTTGACACAGTTCCTTAGTTCTTAATTTCCTCAGGGACAGCAAAACTGGCTCTGGGGCCATTCATGGACACTTGGTTACAGAAGTCCCCTGGGAGGCACAGGCAGCTGTTCCTGGATGCAGCTTTTGTGGAGCTTTGTATAGGGCACAATAACAGAGAATGATGCTGTGTTCTAGGCAGAAGTGTCCTTTCAGTTACAGCTCCTCCAAGTTGCACAGGAGGTTTTGAGAATTAAGAGCTGCCTTGAGGGAGGTAAGAAATTTTATAAATCCTTTAAATCTCTCTTTGCTAATGCCAGGGTTGGAAATCAGAATCCTATGAGACATCTGCATGTCCATCATGAATGCACATGAGCAGCCAGAAGCCATAATAATGCAGAGTATTTCAGCCCCAGCTTTAGGCACTACACTGAACAGATAGTTCAGGGGAAGATGGATAGAGAGCTGTCCTGTTGCCTCAGTCAAAGAACTCGAATGCAAGGAGTGTGGGGAACACATCAAAGACCACAGAAAACCCCAACAGTAGAATCTGGTACTAGTAATGACACATTAGCAATGATAATGTCTTTGGTACAAACTTGCTCTGGAATAAATAAAATCTGGAAACAAAGAAGGAAATCAATCACTTCACTGTAATAGAAGGTAAAGACCTGAATTTGGGCCTGCAAGAGATACCTGCAAAAGCAACTGTCTGAATAAGATGTGACAGCAGTGTGGGTGGCAGAGGATGTGCTGTCAGGTCTGCACAAACTCTGCTGGTAATTTTAATTCCTGTGCTTGGAAAGGCTTGGGCTGTCAGGTGTGCAAACTGACCTCCCTCACAGAGGGAACAGTCACGTTCCAGGCCAGCACTTGAGGGCCCCAGTAAACCTCAAGCCCCTTGGAGGCTGAGACACAACATTCCATATTCATAAACTGACTCCCTTAGCCCCAGCTGCAAAAAGACATTCCAGCATTCCTGTCGTTAGTATTTCCAAACAGGATTGCTATGAGGTTCAACAAATGCAGATCACATAGGGACAATATCCTACATCTCTATTTGCTGCACTGCATAAAGCACTAATGAGTGGTTTGAGAGGCAAGAAAACCTCCTCGAAGTCATTCCAGCTGGAGATCTTCCTCTCATCTCATAACTTTAATAGCTTTTCTAGCAATTAAAAAAAAAAAAAAAGAAGCTAACGATCAGAAAAAAAAATAAGAATGAGAAAGTTGCTAATTCCTTGAAAAGGCATCTTTGCCCTATTTTTATTATTCCATATGAATCTGTGGTTGAAAATTCCAAAGATGTTCCTAAGCATGTCAATATCTACAAAGGCAAACCAAGCACTGGTGTAATGCCCTTGGATTATCTGAACAGGATCCTAGCAGGGGATCTGGAAAGTGAAAGGATGGCATTGGCAGTGTCCTTCACCTGGAAGAGCTTTCACCTATTGGTACTGACAAGAGATAAAATCCAAGTGCTGATCACTGCCACTGCTTCCAGTTCTCCAAGTGCCCACACTCAGGTGTTGGGACACCAGCCCCCTGGGAGGCAGAGGGTGAATTCACTCAAAGAAAAACATCTTCCTGCAAATACTGACATCATGTATTTATGCACACTTGACTTCCAGGCATCCCATTACACATGGTAAAATGAATAGTTTACTTATTCTCCAATTTCTCTGTAATGGCACCAAAACATTCCTGGTGTTTCTCACAGATGTGCCTCCCTGGAACATCAGGCTCCCAGCAAAGAACCACAGGTCAGGTCCTGTGCTACTTCTGAGGATTTCCATACAGTTAAAGACTCATTTCTCTGCTGCTTAAAATACTCCAGGATTTCAACCCGTGGTACAATGGAATTGTGTCACAGCCAGGAACAAAGAGTAACATTTTGATCCATAGCACCCGTGCCTGTTACACTCCAAACTACTGCTGATTGAAGGGCAAGGCATAGCCCACATCAATGGAGTATTTATGCACTGGCCATGGATGTAAGTCCCACTTAAATTCTCCAAAGGATTGCAAAAGAGCTTAAGGGGACTTAATTCTTTCCATTTTTTCAGCACAAGAATGAATCTCCCCCAAACTATCATTGTGGCTCCATGTATAAAAAGGTGGTTACCCAATTCTAGGAAGGCAGTGGCACCCTGCCCTGGCTCCCCCTCCCAGCCCCCCAGCAGCAGCCCCCTTGGGTGCCTACCCTCATGGCCTCCTGGATGTGGTCCTGGCGCACGAGCTCGGCCGAGCGGTCCATGTACCACTTCAGACAGCGGATCAGCTCCCTGCAGGCACAGCAACAACCTTCAGCACCAGCCCCACAGGCAGCAAACAGGCTGCTCTGGGGACAGAGCTGCTCTCATTTCACTTCATTGCACTGGTCAGTTACAGCTCTCCTTGATACTCAATTTACATAGTATTTACATTTATTTAAGTTTCAAAAATCAGAAAATGATTTCTTCTCTGTAACTGACTTGGACCATGAGGAACAATAAGAGAATGTAAAAAAAGATGTTACTAAAGAGATAGCTTTGATAAAGGCATGGTTGTATGACCTAAATATACTTTTGTTTTAATAAGAAACCCCATCTCTCATCTCAGTAAGAAGCTTTAAGAAACTGAGATCACAAAGAAAATACCTGCATCTATTTTGCTAAGCACATGAGACCATCTGGATTAACTTACAAAGCTGTATTAAGCCATGTTTTATTTCAGACATCAGACTACCAGAAAACATTTGTTTTGTCTGAAAGAGGTGCTAATTAACACAAAGCAGAACACCTTTTTACCCTCTGAACACAACTATGCCTTCCAGTGTTGTATAGTAGCTATGGGTTTTTACCTGCCATTGGTAGGGTATTTTTTACATTTTGTTTTAATTACACGAAAATGTGAATTGCTTAAAAGAATCAAAAGAACTTATTAGCTGCTTTTTACAGCTTACTGTGGCCAAAGATAGAATATACTCAGATATACAAAAGCAATGGTCTAACAGAAAGAACACCACTCTGAAGGCTAATTGTTACTGCTTTCAAAAAGTCTCTTTCATTCTCTGATGCAAGACTGTTTTGAATACCAGAAAATAAGGCAGAATCTTCAAAGTGACAGTGAAATTTAAACTTCTGATCCACTGAAATTGTAACCAAATAGAACATCTTATGTGAATATCTGTCTACTTTAGAAGTAGCAATTAGATCTCTAAGCTGTCACACAAGTCGTGTATCCCAACATCCTTAAGACAAGGAATGCGTATGATCTTGATAGCTCATTTGTATAGACTACAGCCTGAAAATGAGTTGTGAGTTGTTGCTGAGTGTCTCTTCAGTTAAAAAAACCCCAAAACCCAAAAGATTTGCCAGACCAGAAGGGCAAGAGAAATGCCCAATGTAGCCACGCTCAGCCACTGGTGACATTTGGCAGCTTTTCCCTACAGTTGTCCAGGTGAGCAGCTCTACTTCTGGGGACACTGCTGCCAGGAAGGTTGTGATCCTGAGGGTGCCACCATTCCCAAGCCTAGTGATGCCACCTCTCAAAGGGAGGAACACAAGACCTACTTGTAAGCCAGAGCTCCTGCAAAGTGCTTCTGGATGTAGGTGTCCATCACGGGGCGGAAGTGGAAGTACTTGCTGTCCCGGAGCAGGTTGATGATGAACACCTGGGGACAGGAGGGAACCCAGCTCAAGGAACTGCACATTGCTCCCAAGGGAAGGAGCATTCCAACACATGAGGCTGCTCTAACAGTCACAGTTGTGTTATCAGGTATTACTGGCTGCCTCTCCCCGTGAGAGCAAATACTGCTGTCCCTGGATGTGCTGAGGTCAGCCTGCCCTCCTCACCCAAGAGCAGGACAGAAAACACTGCTGGCTCCAGCGGAGTATTTCATATTTGACAGAAGCATAATACTAGCAACATGATCATAAGGAACTAAAAACTCACTGAGCATGAGAGAAATAACAATCCAGCAGCTTACCAGAGACTGGAAGACCAACAGACCATACTTCTCTGTGTTGTCATCCAAAACTACAAACAACGTGTCCAGAATATCTTGTAGGAACTAAAATGACATGAACAAAGAATTTTAACTGAAATTGTATTCAAAAGGTTATTTCTCCCCCGCTTTAATTAGTTCATACATGTTAATATCTTTGTGAAACACTTGCCAAGGACAAATCACTTCAGGTTCACCCATATGATGTGACAGATTTTAATTTGATTTTACTAAGAAAATTTTTTCTCTTTGCAAGGAGTATTTTCAAACAAAAATGACAGAAAACCAAAAAATAAGAAATATGTACTATATACCTGATTTGTAATTTTGACTGAGTGTTCCTCTCACTTTAAGCTGACTGGAAGTGCTGCCTGACACCAGTGGCAAAACAACCCACTCTCATTCTCAAATCACTGGAGTCTCAGGCACTGTTCAGCATCAAACCTGAGGCTGGGCAGTACATTAAATTATGTTTAATATTGGAATTTTTGTTAAATGACAGAAAGTAAAGCGTTTCTAACAAGCATTAATTGGGGAAGGTTACATGTTGCCAGTTGCTTCTTTCACCCTTAACTCCACAGCTTATTGAGCACTGACAGTTCAGTCATTTTCTTTCTGAAAGCACAGTCTCCAAAAGGATGAGTGTGAAGAGAGTGCTGGAGATCATTAACTGCACATTTTCTCATGATTTTTTAATCTACTCTACTTAAATTTCTGATGTGGACAACAAGAAATAAATTATAACAATTTATGAAGTCTCTGAAATGATAAAATGTCTTTTTTTCTGAATTATTACATTCTGTTCTTCATATCCCAGTGCCAAATGACAGCTGATTTATAGAGAGAATCAATTACTTCTCCCCATAAAATAATTTAATCCATATCTTTCTTTTTCTTTCTCTATAAAAACCAGATACTCGTACTGCCCTACAAACAAAGTATACAAAATATGACATTCTAGAAGAATTCCAATATAAATGGGATTTGTGCTCCCCTGTTACTGTTACCAAGTTATCACAAAGATATCCAGACATGGCAGCGCTCAAATGAGTTACAGTGAAATGGCTTTAATGATAAACTACTTATTAAGTGATAGGATTTGTCTTCAGTTTCTTCTCCTTGGCTGTTTGTGTTAGAAATCAGCTTTTACTTCCAGATTTATAGAAATAAATGCTAGGGAGAGTTTCCAGCACACCTAAGATTATCAAAGGCATATCTGCAAGGCCCTTTGTTTTGCTGAGACCACAAGTATTCAAACACAGTTGGAAGTTCCTGAGCCCTAACGACGCTCAGGCCACACAAGATTATCATGTAGAGCAACGGTGGCTACAAAACCTGGTGAAATGATGAGCTGGCAGACAAAAAACTGGTGCACTGCTGGCTGGATGCAGCAGAGAGCCCCTGCCAGGGTCTGTGTCTGCACCAGCAGCTGTGAGGGACTGCAGACCATGGGTGCTGAGGACCCAGCACATATGGCTGAGAGAATTTGACTAAGGATTAGCTTTGGTTTGATCCCACAGAATGACTGTGCACTAATTTCTCGAGTGTATTTCCTGTTCAGTTTCACACCATAATAAAATCCCAATTCATACAGGGTGGAAACTCACAGGGTGAATCAAAAAGCACAGTAAGAGGGAGCCTTCAGAAGTGGCCTGAACTCACTGCCTGGCACAGACACATCCAAAGGCTGTTATTTTGTGTGGTACCTTGACAATCTCCTCGCCACTGACATGTCTCAATCTTCCCAGAATATCCATCACTCGATCTGGGTAAGCTTTCCATTTGAGCAGGGCAAGCAGATCCACTGCAGAGAGAGGGAAGAAGAGCTGGAACCACACACAGAGGCAAGAATGGCAACCCCAGACCCACCAGAGATTCATCACATTGCACTTCTTGCTGCAGTCCACACCTCTTGGGAAATGACATACCCATATATATATATATAATGGAAAACAAGAAGTAAAATATGGAGTGAGTTAACACTGCTAACAGAGAAAGGAATGGAGGAATGGTACAGTGCTCTGAAAAGATAAGGCTGCATTTTTCCCTGTGTGACTGCACTGTGGACAATCCACTCCTGTCTGCTTGTGCTGTAGGGATGTTGCTGTAAAAAAATCTTACTTAGCTGCTCTGTAACAGCCAAGCAAAACAAACTCTGGATTGTGTAGAAGTGCTAAAAGTGATTTTTTTTTTCTCTCTTTCCTAATTCCTGCTGCCTTGGGCAGTTCTGAGGGATCAGCAACTCACCATTCTGGGTCAGTTTGGTGGAAGAGAGCTGTGTGGAGACTGAGAAGGTCTCTTTGGTGCTGCGCTGGAAGATGAGGCTGGAGGGGATGTTGGGGCAGCCGTTGTAATCCTCCTTGCAGCAGGGCAGCCCCAGGTACAGCGCGTGGTTGTTGAACGTGCTGTTCTCATCACACTGCAGGGACAGCACAAGGGATGGAGTTGTGTCTTGTCCATCTCATCCCACATGCCCACAGCCTGCGAGCAGCTCCCCAACAGTGCCTGTGCTGGGAGGTTGGTGGGTGCACACCAACACTTCTAAGGAAAAGCTGTGCTTGCGGGCCTGGACACTCTCAGAAGAGACCCAGCTCTACAGAGTGGTCTCCAACCACTGCCTTGTTAGAACTCACCAGACCTTCCAGATGGAAACTTAGTGCTGCTGCCTGAAAATTGTACTGAACAAATAAACCCAGGTGAATCAGCAGGAAGGAAAAACCCCAAAGCCCAAATCTCTTGCTGCAGGGCTGCCAAGCTGTGGCACTGCAGCACGAGGCATTTGAATCCAGCACAATGTCATCTTACAAAGGCACAGAGCAATGCCTTAGGCTGGTAGAGGTGCTGAATGCTCATGAACACCAGCGTGTTTGAAGTCAAAATGGATGGGATTAATAGCAGATAAATCATCATCACCAGGATGGGAAAGGTGAGCTGCACCTAGAATAGACGGCTCTATCCAAACCATGTGATTTTGAATGCATAAAATTTTGAAACTACTATTAATCTGTTCCTCACACACTTCTAATAAGGGGGAGAAGGATAATGTAATGACCATTACTCATTTAAGTAATGAAGTAGAGATGAGCAGTGCAAAGTCTGCAGATAACTGGTACCTTATAAACATAAAGCTCATGGATGTCATCCGACAAGGTCGTGCCATCATCTCGCATCAATGGGGTGAATGCAAAACCAAAGAGCTTCTTTTCTCCCTTGTCTTTTGCTGCAGCAAGAGATAGAAAGAAGGATTGTATTTGTGCATACCCTGTCTGTCAATATATACAAGATTACTCACCGACTTCTCCACATGCCTAAAAGGAAACAAGCAGCTTACAGAACAAACAACTTTTCTAATTCGAATTTCTTTTTTCTAGTTCTATGTAAAGGAATGACAAGCTTCAAATCAAACACAGGCATGCCAAACATAACAACATCTAAACTGTTTATCCTGCAAAGAAAACATTCTACAGAAAAACACAACAAAAGAACAGCAGGGACAAACATCTACAAAGTGCTCTGCCCTGCACCGATCGTTCCCCATGCTTTTGTGTGCTGAATTCAGCAAAGGGCTGCTGGCAGGGCCCCTCCCTGGCTGCCGGCTGGCTCCGTGTGCTCTGTGCCCGTTCCGGCTGGGAGCTTTGCCCCGGCACTCACTGGAGCAGTGGCGGAACTCGAAGCGCAGGTGGGAGCCGCGGAAGCGGTCGATGGGGATGGGCAGTTTGATGATCTCGCCCCAGCGCGGGCTGTTGTTGTGGTACAGCACGAAGGAGTGGTAGGCGCTCCTGCTCGGCTCCCCCGAGCCCAGGCTGATGCAGTCCTGCCACCAGAGGAAAGCAGCGTTACACCCAGCACGGCACCACTGAGTCATTTTCTCACCCAGAGAGCTCCCTGCCACAACTCATGGCTTTCTGCAGACGTACAAGAGTCGGAAGCAGAAATTCAGACACAATGAAAGGTGAAATTTTTTAGGAGATCTTGAAACTTCGTTTTGGTCAAAGGGTGAACTAAGAGACCTGTAATGCTGGATGAATCCCAGTATCCTTAGTTATCATTTAAGCTTAATTTTCCATCAAGCACTGAGTAGATACAATAAATTAAGTCCAAATGTATAAAACTGAGTCCAAAAAATAGGACATCACTTGTAATATTAGCCTCCTTTAACCAGACTTCTGCTTCAGTATCTCAGTTCAGAACTGATAACTGAACTTTCAAAGTTCTTTACAAATGATCACCTTTCAAAACTACAACTATCCAGCCTCACCAAATATCCCAGAAAATTCTAATCAAGTTACTTCCTCAGTGGTAAACAAAGAATTTCTGTGTAATACTCATCACCTAAAAACATAACTGGATCTAAATTTCTGCCTTCAGCTATAACAAACTCAGAGATCTTGCCTAATGTATGCTTTCACAAAACACAGATGAAGAAAAACATGAACAGATACTGTTTAGAAAATAAAAATATCCTTAGAATACAAGTGAAGGAAAATAGGATGAATACCGAAGTCCCGAAATAAGGACAGTAAAAGGTCCTTTGTGATGAAGACATGGAGCATTTTTTTATATATGAGCAGTAACCCATACTCTAGACCCAGCACTTACAAAGACATCCCAGGAGATACAACATCTCATAAAACCAAGCAGAAAAAAGACAGCTTGGGGATTCTTTACTTCTAGCATGTCCAAGGATAATGAATCCAGGAAGAAACAAGCTAAGCAGACCAAGAATGACACATGTAATAGAAATTCAGATGTAAAAATCCCCCATGGACCAGTACGATGACAGAAATGCTACTGGTCATTTCCCCAAGGCATCTATAAATTCTATCCCAAGAAAATACCAGAAATGCTGATTTTTTAGATCTGTAACCATCTGACTGTCCAGTCAAGAACATTCCATTGACCAGACCCAATTAGTTCAACCCCTGGCAATAATCTGCTGGCTTTGAGAAAGTTAAGAATTTGTGAAGGAGCCCAAAAGAGAAGAAAAGCTCTCTGGAATTCAGGGATTCAATGCAAGGACAGCCTTCGTGACAGACTCACTGCAAAGGCTCTGATCCAAACTGAGTGACTGAAGGCTGAACTCACACAACTCAGTCCTCTCAAAAAATCCTCAGCAACTACATGGGATGAGCCACAACCCCTCATTTTTTAAATACAGCGACAAGAATTAAGGTTGCAGATAACAACAGATTAGTAGAGAGCAGTGCCACTACTGCAACCCAAAACATCTGCAAGATCCCAGTTCTATTCTGTAGCAAAAGTAAATGGTTGGGCTTCAACCCAGCAATTCCAAAACCTCATTCTGCATTAGGCTCTCAGGAACAAACAAAACAGTATTTCTATTTCCTCTACAAGGTACAGTAAAAATTCAAATTTTAATGTGAACTTTTTTGGTCCCAACAAGAAGCCACCTGCTCTGGCTGACAAATGGCCAGTCTTTGAATGCAGTTTCCTGCTATGAACTTCAAATAAATGAAGAGTCTCCCCATCTGGTTAACTTAGTTCCCTTGCAGTTACACCACCATCTATAGTCTGAGGAGGGCAAACTGGTGAATTTTAATTCTAAATTGTGATCTGCAAAATACAAACATCAGACTAATCTGCAGACACCTGGTGACCCTGAGACCCAAATATGCAGGGGAATTAGAGGGCAGAGGTGGGGAAGGGAATCTAAACTAGAAAAGCTATCAGGAAATTTCTACTGTTAAAGGTGTGCCTTGCAATTCATACACTATTCCTGCTACTGGAACAGAAAGAAGAAAGAAGTAAGAATGTGTCAAAGGATTTTTTTTTTTAATTTTTCAGACTATATTGAAAGATACTAACAATTGAGTAAGACCATTTTGAGAGGGAAATACTCATTTTCATTTTGAACAGCACTACATTCTGGAGGTAATTTCACTCCTTTCAATAGGACTATTTCTGGATCAAAATACAGTCAGCAGCAATGAGGAGCTGAGAAAATTCTCATTAATGTTGTGCATGGTTCTGCTAAAGGCTTCACAAAAGCACAATTCAGATTTGGATTATGCTGCTGGCTGGGACAAGTTTAGGGATTTTACTCTAATATCAAATGAAAACTTGGGCCATTTCCCCCTGTCCTGTGAACTGAACTCAGTGTCTCTGTTGGCAGCTCTGCTCCAGAAAAGCCATGGGGCAGGAATGGTGGAGGGGATTCCAGCCTGGAACAGCAACCAGGACCCCAGCCTGGAACAGCAACCAGGATCCCAGCCTGGAACAGCAACCAGGACCCCAGCCTGGAACAGAAGTGCTCCAGGGTCAATGAATTCTTAGAGTTCTGTCCACATTCACAGGCATCATGAAACACCAGGAACCAAAGATCTCCCAGAGACAAACCAAGTGTCTTTGCTGCTTTGACTGCAACCATACAGAGAAGCAATACCATAAAAACTGGGACAGAGAGTTTCTTTTAAATATATGGCCTAAATTTTAAATCCCCATGAAGATCCTTTATATGTAAAATCTCTCCTTTATGGCAAATCCTAGAATGGTTTGGGTTGGAAAGGATCATGTTCCATCCCCCTGCCATCTTCCACCAGACCAGGCTGCTCAGAATTCCATCCAACCTGGCCTTAAGCACTTCCAGGGATGGGGCAGCCACAGCTCCTCCGGACAATTTGTTCACATGATTTTTTTCTAATTGGACTGACCATCCTTTATAGTGGTTGTGCCTTGCCTGTCCCACTCTGCCATGTAAAACCCCAGTGTACTTTACAATAGTAATTACAGGCAAAGACAATGAAATAACAGTTTCATCTCTGTGAATGACCATTCCAACCAAAATCACCGAAGTTAAGATTGATAATGTCTAGAAATTATCTGGCTTTTGTATGTAATCATTAGGCACCATTGTGCCCATTAGCATTTGAAGATGCTGATGTTTCAGTTTGAGGGACTTTGTCCTCAGCAGACGAAATCACCTGATGATTAAAACTTTACCACTCAGTTTGAAAAGCTTAGGCAGAAAAGGAATCTGATCTTCCTGCAACAGCTCTGAGCACAAATGAGTTCCTTACAAGAAATACACTTTACTTTTAATGAAACCACAAGCAGTTGTAGTAATGGAAGTTCTCCTTTCAATTAAACCCAGAAGACTGTGGCAATGTATTTGGTAGACACTTTCAGGTGTTTAGATTCTCCACAGTAATGACTACAAAGCCCATTTTATTGCAGCAGAGGTGAAAGAAAAGGTAGGGGAAAGTTACTTCTGAAAGCTGCTCATGCTGAAATACTTCCTGTTTACTTCTGTATATTCACAATTTCCCACCCACCTCCTTCTCTTCAATAAAATGAAAAAAACAGAGGAGGTAAACCAGGAAACATAAACAATCCCCATCCTCACCTGGAATGGAGCCAACCCAGGGTGATATTTTATTCAAAGTTATTTTCCAGAACTACATTCAGTACTCTAACTCAACAACTCGGATTTAGAAGTCTCCCTCGGAATCACATTTCATCGTGTTGCATGACACACCTTATCTAATTTTAGATGTGCCATATACTCCTCAGTTCTCATTACAGTTACTCTAAATTTTTTTACTTTAGCCACTGACATCACATTTGGAAATCACACAGGCTTTTCAGTTTATGGAGTATTTTCTCCAAGTCTTCTATCCCCATATAAGGGAAGCACTCCAAATCCTTACAGATTTATAATTGACCATAAGATAGAGCTTACAAACTTCACAGTTAAAAAAAAAGGAGAGAGCCAGTTTTATTTTAGCTTTTCCCTCACATCAGAGACTCTGGCACAAGAGGCTGTGTGCCTGCAGGGAGCACCTGAGGCTCTGGGGACAGGAGCACTTACCTTCAGGATTTCTCCATCGGCGTAGAGCACGTACATGGTCACCTCGATGTTCTTCTGGACGCTTTTGCCGCCCCTTTCGAAGTCGCCCTTCTCCAGGGTCAGGTACAGGTCATTGCGGATGTCACCTGCAGGGACAGAGCCGAGCCGCGCCCTTAGACCCCGCCCGGGCAGCCGGGCCGTCCCGGCACCGCTCTGCAAACCGTTCTCTGTGTTCTGCCAGACCACGGCTGATGCCCAAACCAGTGCAAGCAGCAAGTTGATTGTTAATAAGGATGAACAGTTTAATATCAGTGCAGAGAATCAGACTGTTGTTAGTAATGCCTTTAATAATGTGAACTCAGAATCAATACTGGATTTAATTATGTAAGTGGGGAAGGGAAAGAAGCCTCTTACTGCTCTACCTTGCCTTGTTAGCTGAGCCTGACAAAACACCCTTACCTTCAGACTTCCTATTTCCAATACATTTTACAAAATATAAGTATTTTTGTAATGATCAGAATAACTTTATATTCTGATATTATAGAATATCAGAATATAAATAACTTCTGTAAGTTAGCCTTTCAAGCATTTTCTATATTTTCATAATTTCCTTTTATCATAACAACAAAATAAAAGCAGCCTTTTTGGGAACCTGATCACAATTCAGTTCAGACGGATTAGGAAGGAATTATAAATGTAATTTTTGCTAGATTTCTGGCTGGCCTTTGGGATCCATATGCATGGCTATATGAAAGCAGGCAGCATGGACACTTGCCAGCTTCTCACTACATCATTTTCAGGAGCTTTCAGACCAAATTACTATATTCAGAAATAGAAATGCTTGTGTCTCAGCATCTTGTTATCCTGAATTTCACAGACTAGCTCACTTGGTTTGGTTTTATTTTAGAATCTGATTTGGGAAACTGCTTTCAAAACTAATGTGGTCAATTCTAAGGCCTACACCAAAAGAACAGCAGGTAACACCTATTTCTCTGTAAGACTTAGTTACTGTCACTATTTTATGATGGTTCACACTTGACACTTCTTTTCATCTACCTGCCAGAAAGGCAAACATACTAAAGGGCAATATAGAAAAAAAAAAAAACACAAAAAAAAAAACCACACAAAAAAAAAAACACACACAAAAAAACCCACAAAAAAACCCCCAAACAAACAAAAAAAACCCCCAAACAAACAAAAAAAAAAAAAAAAAAAAAAAAAAAAAAGCCAAAAAAACCCTTTCAAGGCAAGTATTTTGTTAATCAGCCCCAAGACACTAAATACCGAAGTAATGGAAAAAAGCAGAGACTCCTTCAATGTCTGACTGCCTTCACTTGAAGAGGCTGATGCAGTTAAATCTCTGTATTAATCAGAAGCACAATGAAATAAGGCAGCATTTTGCTTTCAAATGCTGGCTCTCAAAGCAAGGCACTGAGGGACATCCTTTTGTGCCCCTCAAAGCAGCGCTTCAAATTCTTCCTGAAGTCTAAAACCCCACAGAACTTGTTCCTTAACCCACTGTAGGGACAAACAATAGAAGCTCTCAGTCCTGCCTTTGCTTTCAGTTTCTTCCTGGGGACCAGCACAAGTCTTTGAGCCTGGCACATCCAGTCCTGGGGCTGCCTGTCCCTCACTCCCTCTGGGAGTGGCACTCTGTGCAGGAGGTGCCCCTGGCTCAGGAGCCTCCCCCTGCTGCAGGCTCGGGGCTGGGAGCCACAGCCAGAGCTTGGTGAAAGACCTTGGAGAGTGGATCTGCTTTGGTTTATCAAAGCACAGCATCAAATGCAACAATCCAAAGGGCCACGACAGGGAAAATGATCATGGGCTTCAAAATCAGGCTGAGATACCTCTATCCTGATTACAGGGATATCAAGGAAATACAAAGTTCATCACAACATATGGCTTCAGCTGGGCCTTTTGTTTTAAAAATCCTCCTGCTTAACAGACTCCATCCCTTTTTCTCAGCTGTTTGCACAATTAGGAAAAAAGTTTCAATTTGTATGCCGAAAATTTTAATGGAAATTAATTATACTCATTATAATTAGCATTTTGGAGCTCCCTACTTTTGACCTCTTTTCTGGAAGGCAGTCTGGTTACACAAAGTCCAATGTCAGATAGGAAATAATTTTCCAGCCTAAATTAAAGGCAGCATTTGGTTATATATAGCATCTTATCTTCTATTAAGTTTAATAGGAGGGATATTTCTCCACTAATTAAAAAAAAAAAAAAAAATGCCTTTGGGGTGGGGTGTAGAGGGATCTTAAAACCAGTGGATTTGCATAAAATTTAAGGAAAAAGATAGGAAAAAGTATTATAGTGAAATATAACAGTGCATCTTCTCTTGTAAAAATAGCCTATTGGATCTTCAAAAAATACAAAATGTCACTACACGCAGTAAAACTAGGAAGTAAATGTATCTAACAATGACAAAAAAGCATTTAACCATCAGGTAGGGTGATTATTTTGGTGGCAATCACCTTCCTACAAGGAGCAATCTCCTTTTCCTAACATATCAGTTGTCATGAGGCTGAGGCCACACAAGCCTTCTGTTTTTCTCCATTTTCTTGTGGTTTTGAGGGGTTTGAGCTCTGATACTCCAGTGGGTGGCACAGAACCCAGAGCAAATGCTTGAGCACAGAGCACTTTACTGCAGTCTGTGCCCTGAGTGTGCAGGACCAGGGAGAAAGCTCAGCCCCACGTGGGGCAGGGGGCATGGGACTCTGGCTCAGGACCCCTGGCATGGGACCCCTGGGATGGGACCCTGGGCTCAGGACCCCTGGCATGGGACCCCTGGGCTCAGGATCCCTGGCATGGGACCTGGGCTCAGGCCTGCATGGACCCCTGGGTGACTGGGAACCCCTGGGATGGGACCTGGGCTCGGACCCTCATGGACGGAGGACCCTGCTCAGGACCCCTGGGATGGGAGCCTGGGCTCAGGACCCCTGGCATGGGACCCCTCGGATGGGACCCTGGGCTCAGGATCCCTGGCATGGGACCCCTGGCATGGGACCCTGGCTCGGGGCTGCACCCTGGCAGCACCAGCAGGAGTGCCCTGGGCAGCTCCAACCCCACTGACAGCAATGTGGAGGGGCAGGGACCTGGGCACACAGGGCTTGGCTGGATGAATTCCACTGCAAAGAAGCAGAGATAAAAAATGAACTTGTTTAAGATGTCAGACCTTTCATGCAAATGTCTGCACAAACAGCCCTGTGCTTGTGGCAGCAAATCTTGCATTTTGGGGGAAAACCAGGCTGGTACCTCAGCTTGGACCACAGAGGCCTCAGGCCTTCCCAAACAGCAGCAGAGAGCAAAAAACTGGGTGAGCTGGGGCCTCCCATCATCAGAACAAGAATAAAAAGTGCTACAAGGCCAGTGGGCCACGGGTATTTATAGAGCAAAGCCTGCTGATGTCATTTTAAGATGAGGTCTCTGTGCTGGATGGCTGGCAAGGATGAACTGAAAACCTCAGGAGAGTTTTCAGAATGGGATTTGTTTCTAAGGCCATCTCTCTACAATTGCTTTCCAGTTAAAAACAAAAGTAAACTTCATTTTAGCATAATCCATGCATTTTTTATATACATGGTTACTGACAATAATTTGGTATCAAATGTCTTGAAAGACAGTATTTTCCATGATATTAAAAAATCATGTTCTGATGTATTATGGGGCTCTTCCTTCATCAACTCCATTCACCTTCACCTTTACTGGTGTTTTGTTTTGTTTGTCTGTTTTAACCTATTTATGAAGCCCAATGTCCAATATAGTTTAAACTATAAATCATAAATTATAGCTTGGGGAGGTTCACTTGTATTGAAAAGAAATCCTTTCTCATATCACCTGAAACTATTTTAAGGTAATGGGGGCAAAAATAAGTGGCAGAAAAGGCTACACGAGCCAAATAGTGATTTTGCACTATAAAGGGATGTACTAGAAGATTTCCAAATAGTTATTGATCATTTTCAAGACTTAATAACCCAAAGCAGCCCAACAGCCACTCCTTGTCTAGTCTCCAGCAGTAGAAATGGGAGTTTATCCTGACAGGTTGTGCAGGTTTTCCCCTGGAAGACCGACCAGTTACTTGTAAAGCAAAGTAGTAACAATTTACAGGAACTGTCTGCATTCAAACACTTTTTATTCAGGGATCCTAAAGATTTTGGACACTGAGGACAGGAATGGTCCCTGTTTTGTGCAGAAGAATACTGTATCCAAAAAGGGTACGTAATTCACAGAAGTTCCTGCAGCAGAAAGAGACACAAATTTCTGATCACTCAATTCTAATAACTTCTTTTTCTGAGCTGACAATGTCTTGTGACTTTGTGGACATGCAACATACCCCTGCAAGCTGGGGAAAAGTGGCAGCTCCCAGAAGTCTGCATGTGTAGGTCTAGTTTCAACTAAGTAAAATGGCTATTAATCCAGAGTATTGGATATTTTAAGGTGAAAGTTTAGTCTTTTAAAATTTAGGCAGCCAAGGGGATAAAACCCAGAATATTAGTGTTTAGATCTAATTTTATCCAATTGCTGAGCTGGTCCTATTCAGTTAGGACACCACACTGTGATGCTGTCTGCTGGACTCCCTAACACCTTTGAGTTTGGCATCTCTTCAAAAATAGTGGTATTTCACAGAAGAGTGAATGGGCAAGAAAGATAATCAGAGTATCTTCCACAATGGCTTCTGAAGAAAACCCAAACCTGTGCATTTATGTCCCATCTGTAAATGAACAACCAGAACCAATCAGCTATGACTGATTGATTGATTATATCCCACTGACCTGAGGCAAGTTACAGCAGCCCAAACTGAGGACTTGGGTCAGCAAGGCAAAGCTTGGAAGCAAAGCATTAAGTGGAGAGGATTTCTGTCCATGTGCAGTGTTATTCCCCCATTGTGGCTGTGTTTGTTTGAGCTCCTTGCAGGGGCCATCCTGGACATTCCCTCTCTGGATGGCTCTTCCCTGGAAGCTGCTGCTCTGGAGGGGGCCAGTGATGGCTCCCTGATCTCAAACAGCAGAACTCCAGCCTCACCTGGAGGTGCAGCTGCCTCAGTGCAAACACTCAGCTAGCGGTGACAGCTGAGGCACAGGAGCAGCTTTGTGCTCACCACATCCCTCCTCCAAACCCAAGGGACAAGGACAGACTGGCCAAGGGGCAGTGGGAAGGGTCTCCAGCACCCCTGTCCTGCTTTCTGGCTGCCCCTCCTGACTTGCTCCCAGCCTCCTGCTCCCAGGGTGTGGTTTTCCCTGGCTGGGACAGGGAGAGCCCTGTGAAGCCTCTCCATATTCCCACTGTGTTCCTGGCCCAGTCCCACACTCTGGGGATCACATTCCATCCATTTCAGCAGCTCCATTCTCAGCCCTTTCACCAGCCAGGCAGCAGGGCTTTTTTAAGGCCTATAGTCTTGAAATAGTTACAGTAAGCAACTATTAACATAATTGTAAGCAATATTACAGCAGCAAGGGGAAACAAAGCTTTTATCTGCTGCCTCTACGGCAAATTAACTTTTTTTTTCTCTAAAGAGAATATTATGCAAGTTTAACTCCGTGTGCTTCTCCAGCTTTCACTGAGCAGAACACAATTGTTTCAAAGAAAAGGGACAAGCAATACTTATTAGGTTATTTGCTACCCATTGTTTGACTTCTATGTATAGGAAAGAATTTATACAATGCCCTTTTTAAATACAGTGATTTCCCTGGAATAGTTGCCTTTCAGTAGTGGGAAGTTGTTTTTTAATGCTTTTTGTCTCCTCAACTTTCCATTTCCACAAACTTATTTATGACAATAATATTTTTTATTCTCCCTGTAGACACTTTTTGGTGATAATTATTACCTATTTATGTCTTTTAGTCTCGTTAACACTCTTGCCATGAACATTCTGAGAATGGCTGATAGCTTTTACCATGTCCTTTCCTCAATGTATTTTTGCCATGACTTTGTGCTCGCTGACTGAACAGATGCTGAGATGTTTCTCACTGATTCACCTGTGAGCTGCTAAATTTGCCTGAAACCCTGTGGTATGAAGAGAGACAGTCTCCACCTCCCTGTTACCAAAGTTTCCCTGTGATGTCATGATTCACTGTCTTTATCAATCCCAACATTCCATGGAAGACATGAAAATGGAAAAAAAGCAAGCAAAAAGAAGACATTACAGAGAAAAGCAGAAACTTACACCCAACAATCTTCATCTCTGCATCAGAAACAAAGGGGAGAGAATAAAGGGAAAGGAACAGGAGAGAAGCCAGGAAATTAAGACAAGAGAGAGAAAAAAGAGAAAGAAACATCACTCACGAGTCGGAGATGAAGCATGCACTTTTCATCAGAGGATCAAAGGAAAAGACAGAATACTTATCAGCACATGGGCAAGGG
This sequence comes from Sitta carolinensis, assembly GCA_032173965.1. NCBI lineage: Eukaryota > Metazoa > Chordata > Aves > Passeriformes > Sittidae > Sitta > Sitta carolinensis. The sequence goes on from CM063293.1 coordinate 4,297,407, forward strand.
GAGGGATGTCCTTGGGGACTGACAAACACCAAGCCTGGGCAACAGATTTCTGCTCAGCAAGTCCTGCACAAAGCCCAGCTGCAATCCCCAAGGAGCAGCACAGGCCTCACTGCTCTCAGCTCTGGGAAAGGTAAAATTGGCAGGATCAGATGCATGGCCCTAAACCCGGGAGTAATTTAGAAAAGGAATAAAAAACCAAACCACAAATGAACAAAACCCCACCATAACTTCTTCAGGAGGCTGGTTTGACTGAATCCCCTCTGATTTTGCAAAAAAAAGATAACCAACGTCTTTATGATGCCCTTGTCAGATCACAGCACAGTAGGAAACAAAGAACATTTTATCTTTACAAATTAAGGCAGGAAGGGTTGTTTTGTAGAATATTAAGCTTGTTCTGCATAACCATGCAAGATACAAACCCATAAAACCCAGTTTCACTTTGTTTCTTAATGATGACCAGCTACCACTGATGTCGCTCCTATCTGAGGGACAGAAAAAGAGGGCTTGATGCAGGGAGCTAATGCTACAGCTTAGAAAACAAAAAGGGATAGGAAAACAATAATGAGACACAGCTACAGAGTTTTAATAGTTAAGATGTGAAAGGATTTCCTGTTAAAAAAGAAAATGAAAATGTTCAAACCTATGACTAAAAAAAATTAAGTTGAAATGCTACAGCTATTTACTTTTTTAAAAATAGACTTCTTGGTTCAGCAGAATGATCACTGCTTTTTAAAAAAGAACCAGGTTACATAGCCTTTATTAATTTATTAATAAAAAACCATTTTTAAACCATGCTGTCCTGAAAGATCTGTATCCACTTGCAAAATATAAGTCATGAACTTTCTGGGCTGTTTTCTGGAAGAGGAAACCCTGTGTTTAATGACAAACAGTTCTGAAGCAAGACAAGGCTGGTTTGACAAAGACTATTAAAGCAGCAAACATGGCTGAGAACTGCTGATGTGCATGACAGGCTTCAGTCTTTGGTTGGGGGATGTTTCTTCTTTTTAGGTCATGTGCCCCCCCAGTGAATTATTTTTCAACTTTAGACAATACCCATAAATCTAAGGAAGAACGTTTGATCCTGGCTGTAGAAAGAAGCACAAAATCAATGGATAGACATTCCTTGTTCATGCAGCTGGGCTAATCCACCTGAAAGGCAACACAACCCAAATGTTCTATCCTGGATGTCAGGCAAACTCCAACCCCAACTGGAGCTGTTATTTCAAAAGCAAACAACAGGCAAATATCTGCTGTCACCCGAGTACATCAAACATACTTTGATTTCCAAAAAAACTCTGATTAGTAACTAGACTGAACACTGTTTGCTGCATCAGTAGAGTTCCATTATATTTCCATCTCCTCATTTTCCAGAGATTTCAGGATTCTGGAGAACCAAGAGAGTAAAAACTCCTTTGTTTGGAGCCCCATTCAGGACTAGCCCTCTCCTCACAGCTCTTCTCTACTCTGGCAATGTCCTCATTTACAACTACAGTGAAAGTTCATTCACACTTCCTCAACTGCTCTGCTTTTCTTACTTGATGTTTACAGACATGTACAAACTACCTTCCTCACAAATAGAAGCATTATTCTTACAATGCCTAAAGCTTTGCATCTAAACTCAATATATGAAAACCTCTTGTAGCACACCTGGGATTCAAGGAGAACTTCTGTGCCCAGATCCTCTAGAGAGGCAGGAAGCATTTAATAGCAGCATAGTGATTCTTTCACATACTTGTTTCTATCAATCGGCATTTTGAGCGTATACCTACAGATATATGTGTTTGAGTCCAATTCCAAGCAGGTTAGCATAAACCCCCAGTGTTTTCTCCAAAAGAACTGTGGTTCTCACAAAGAGAACCTGGAAATTTGGATTAGCTGCAAGGAACAGAGAATTTGAAAAGCTTAGGGCAGGGGTACTTTTGTATGAGCACTGCTGACCTGTTTGCTCAAGCCCTGGCCAACAGCCTTGCCCAAAGGAGCCAATACAGGGGACACACTGGGCACTATGCAGAGGGGCCAGGGCCCAGAAAACAAAAAAAATGACTCAGGGGAACTCTGAGGATACAAAGCTATTCCTTGAGCTTCAGTGGCCTGAAGCACCTAAGGTAGAGCTTTACGCACAGAAATGGAGGACTGAGCAGTTCTTGCAGGAGAATCAATTCCCTTGCACAGGTGTGTAAATGTGACACATCCAGCTGTGATCTCAATTCCAGCACATCCCCTTGCAGCTGCTGTGTCTCTACATCAGCCTGCAGGAATTCATCTTTTCCCTATTTGATTCCTTTGGGTTATGCCTGGAACTGCTATAAGGTCACTAAGAACCAAAATTCATAATTGGCTTTATAGCCTACATCCTCTGCTGCTCTGTTATGACCATTTTCAAGCTCATTAGTAAATATACACACGTTTTTCTAAATCCTTTGACTCTTTAGTTTCTAGAAATGCTTCCCACCTTCTCCCTATTTTATTGTGGTTTCTGAAGAGCTTCCATAATGAGACTAAAACTACTTCTGGTACTTCTGATGTCTCACTGCAGCCTTTTGAGTAATAAAATCTGATGCTTTTCCCATTATGCTTTCACCAAATCTCCCATGTCTGTAAAGTCATCCTTGGGTTTGCTCATCACAGCAATGAAGTTCAAATGCTGCTACTCAGCAGCAAACCCATTTCTTACCACACTGCAAAAGTCAAGCCAGAATAACACCTGGTTTTATGTGGTTGCATGGCTGCCCACATTCTGGGTTCTTCTCTAAATGAACTCTTGGCTGTGCTGGGGCTGCCAAGCCAAGGAGCAGCTCCAGCTGCTGCTCCAGAGGTGAGGAGCAGAGGAAGCACAGCAGGGCTGCAGCCAAGACATTGCACAGACCAGCTGCTCTGGGAGGCCAGAGGGAAAATCTGACCAGGTATGCACCTTCTCTGCTTCTCATCACAGAGGGATCACACGAACTGAAAAACATCAAGGCTGCAAAGTGGAAACTAATTTCTTCCAGGATTTGGATTGTAGGGAAGAAGAAATTCCATGCATTTAAAAAGAAACATCTCTATGCCGAGTGTACAAGAGGGATATTAACTGGCAGGGGTCCTGGGGAATATTAGAGCAATCTTTCCAGATCCCCTTCTAGCCATGTGCTATTAACACCTTCTGTCACTGTAATGTCTCTTCCTGACAATGTTTCAGCATTTGCCTCCCCATATCTGGCATTTACTGATAAATAAGACAACTCTGTTACGAATCTCACTCAAGTAAAAGTGCCCATCCCAGTTGCACTTGATTGGGCGAGTATGGGAAAAGAATGGCCAACATTTTCAGCTTGGAGCTGCTCTGTTTACCTGGCATTATAACATCAGGGAATCCCAGCTTCCTGGTGACAGAGACACCTCTGTTAAAGATCATGGGGTTTTCCCTTCGGATCTGCTCCATGTCACCACGAAGAAGCTGAAGAGAGATTATAAGTCCTGGAAAAAAACCAAAGAGGTTCATTGCTTCTGACCTAAGAATTAGATTCTGTGTGTACAAAGCATGCAGGTAAACTAATGTTTTGCTCCACAGTTAATTTGATGCAATATATAAACAGAGAATTCTTTTCTCCCTTGAATAATTGAAAATTGAAACGCAGGAAACAAAACTGTTATATGGGATCAGTTAAGAAGACAAAATTATATTAAAATACAACTCCTAACAATCAGAATACCTAATTTTGCAAACATGCCCAGGCTACAGAAAGTACTTCCATTATTTCTATTCCTCTCATGCAGCAGGTATGAGCATGTATGAGCAATGCCACCTCTGTCTGAGGGACCACCAACCACACAAAGCACTGGAACATCTCTCAAGTGCCTTTAATCCTGCTGTATACCACGAAAAAAACCTTAAATCTCCAAGTATATCTGTTCCACTCATTTCTTTTGCTGCTTCCTAGAGGGATGTTGATTTTAATGAAATTCCCAGCAGCTCCTCAACTTCAGGAGTGCCAACTGGCCAAACTGACTTCAGCAACCAGCTCAGTGTATCATTTGAACAGCTGGACTAGGAACAATTACACACTTAATCTCAGTCCAGCTGTTTCCTCTACTTGCTTTTCATTTACAACATAGGAAAGTGGACTGGTAAAATGATGAAGTCCAGCATTACCATACAAAAAAAACCCAGGATTGAGCTGGTATTTGTGCTCACCTGCTGAGCACACACTACCAGCTCCACATATCCACGAGAATAACTGCACAGAGCAATTTTCCACATTCTTTATCTCCTTCAGTGTCATTTGGTCAACAGTTCTTTCTGTCCTCACTGATCAGAACAACACACACCAAACCAAACCCTGCCTTGGATGCACAATTTTGCATGAGCCATTCAAAGTCCTGCTCTTTCCTAAGCTCAATATCTGGGCTATGTGACCAATATTTAGTCACCATTTTCTCAGACAAGTTACCAGGGGAACAAACCAGGAGTATCGTGTACCTCCCACCCACTTCCTGCCTTCTCCCCTTGAAATAATTTTCAAGCCTGTTGTTTGGCTTCAACTGAATTTGGCAAATAAGTGGATATCTAGATTACATGAAGATTGTTTAAATGTAATGAATACTGGAGCTGGGATGAAAAAAATGAGCATAAAGCCTTAAAATGAAGGACAAGGGAGGCCAACCAGCCAGCTGGACAGTCAGCACGTATGTACTCAAAAGCTGCTTACCACTGCCCAGCTGGGTGGGCAGGAGAGCACTGCAGGGAAAACACAGGCTCTGAAACCATGGAAAAAATCCAAACCCTTTGAATACCATGCATGAGGGTGTCTGTGTGTACAGAAGATTTCACAGCACACAAGAGACACATGTTCATCAGAAATCTGTCTTGACTCTTTTTGCCACTAACAGAAAAACTCGTTCATTTTATATCCTTGTTTGCTATTAAAAAGAAACCAATGAAAATAAATTTTTTTAATTCTAGTGTGAAAGGACTGGAGCAGATTAGGAAGCTCAGACATGCTGCTCGAGTTTTCCAAGTTATAAAGAATTTAGGAAAATCTTTTAATGATGACTAGTAGATAACTTTAACTGCAACAGAAGGAGCAGCAGGGAATTAAACCAGCTTTTTCACACAGTAAAATTCCAAACTTGCAGAATGTTTTATTTGCTTATTGTTGTGCTTAATCTCTTCTATGGGAGTGTGCACTGTATATTCCACTACAGTGTCTCAATATGCAAACAAGCAAAATTAAGACAAATTCCATGTTTGGACATCACCATGATTCAGGCATTTGGTAATGAATGCAGAACTGGCTGTAATGAAGCTGAACTGTATGCTATCAGCTGCTTCATTTGGAATGGGAGAGCAGTGATATCTTTGAATTAGCTACAGGCATCATTACAGGAGGTAAACAGATAAGACAGGATTTACTTTCCCTATTTATCTGTCATTAGCTACGAAAGGAAAACCTCACATCTCAGTGAATTTCTCTGCTACAAATAATCAGCTGTTTCCTAAAGGATGTGTTCAGCTGTTCTGACAAACAAGCACAAGTTGCTCTTTACCATAGTTGGAGCTGGGGGCCGTGTATTTGGTGCTGGACTTGCGGATGATATTTTCATGGATCTGGCACCACTCGTTTTCATTGTTACACCTAAAATAAAAGAACACTAATTCAAGTTAAATGCTTTCTGCTGAACCATCTTAGAACACGACAGTCAACTTTCAGTCAATGCAGAGAAAATATGAAAGCTCATAGGGTTTGGATGAAAGAGAAAAATACCACATAACTCTTATTTTTAAAAGTGGAAGAAAATAAAATATTCTCTAACAGAGATGTCCTTTCAATGGGCACTGGAGCTGGTGGTGACTCTTCTGTCATCAAAGCCATTGTTCCACTCTTCAGATTATGACAGAATGAAGAAAGCACTGGACCTTCTATCTGAATTCTGTCATGTAGGAAATGAGTGCCACACTTCTGATCAGGAACCAAAGCACAACATGAAGGAATTGAAAAAACATGTGAAAAAAAAAAATGGCACCTTTACCACAAACAGTGCTATTGGTTAAAAAAGAAAGGGAAAGCAGTATGTTGCTCTAGTCTAACTGCATTTTAAATATATCCGTGCTTTATTTAAATCACAACAGCAAGATTCAATGATTCCCCATGAAGTCAGCAATTTTTAACTCAGCAGCAATAGTGAATCTCATTTCTCCTGAAAAGCAATTGAATTAAACAATTTAATTAAACTTCTGTCCTATTGACTCTTAAAGGTTAAAAAAAAAAAAAAAAAAAAAAAAAGCTAATACTCTAAGCTTTCAGCTCCTAGGAGTTTTGAGAAATGAATCACTTTGTAGAACTTCTCCAAGGATATTACCATTTTTTCCCCTTTTTGCTTCCCCCAAGAGTACAACATGTCAGCACAGCCAGGGTAAGACACACACCAGCTCCTGTGAAGACAGTGGGGATGTTTTTGTTTGCTGCATTATGTAACTGAAGAACAGCATGGCAGAAGGAATTCAGGCTATCTACAAGAAGGAGCTGGTAATTTCCTACAGCTTCAGTCTTGCAAAACCATGTGCTGCCAAGAATAATGAGGTAACCCCCAAAGCCTGTGATGGCACAATTACTAACACCCCCAAATGTTTTTAGAACAGCAAGAGGAACAGAGACGACTTGGAACAAATGAAATACACAGAATATTTCACTTGTCCTACTGCCCACCTCCTGTAAGTACTGTGTCCCTTCTGGGAGGAGACCCCAGCTCCCACACAGTCACCAAGGCAGATGAGCATGAAGTGACCTTGCAGAACTTCCCAGGATGGTATATTGACTGTGTTTGCACTCCCCAGAACAATCCCTCAAAACCAGAACACAACAGAGCTAAGGCATTAACGGACAGTACAATGCCCCTGCCAAGAATTGTGGTGTTGTGTGCTAATTCAGCTCACTCATCAAGAAAAAAAATTATCTTCACACTGTCAACACATTACAAGTCATTTATCCTACTCCAAATAATATTCTCCTAAAAGTAGAGAGAGAACCTATAGCACAAACTCTGTACCATCCTCCCTCCTCACAGTTACAAACAAACGTCTAACTTGTGGTGATTTTTAGTTGCTGTACCAGCCTATGGGGTGCAAGTTAAAACAGGTTTCAGCCTCCAATGATTTATGCCTGCGAATTAACCTGCCACAAAGTTATCCCAAAATCAACTGTAAATGCAGCTTAAAGCCAGTTTTGCACCAAGTGCCAGTGGAAGCTGCACTTTGCAGTTCCTGAGTGCAGGAAGGAAGATCTCCCAGCTTTGACAGGCTGGCCTGAACAACTTGCTTGGAATGTGTCTTACTGTGCTTACATTTTCCTTGTCCAAATACCAAGCATATAAAAGACTCTTATTTCTCCTTTAAATAAGAATTTTCTCCTGAGCCATCCATCACCTTTGAGGCTGGCTGGTTGTGCAGCAAATGCACATTTGGAATGTTTTCCAGCCCACAGTAGCCATGGGTGTCAGCAGCTGGCGACAGTGATGGGATGGGAGCTCTTGTCCAGCTGGACAAACAGTGACAATGGAACAGCAAAAGGGAAAGGCATCCAGGAATTAATGGGTAAGGGTTTTAAGATCTAGGGCTGGAGAAAGAGGGGAAAAAAAGATCAAAAGAAAATAGGACAGGAAAAAAAAAGAAACCAAAAAAGTGAACATGAAGAGAAATGCATGAAGTTTTCAGGGGAATTGTAAGATGGACGCAAAGAGTAATGTTCAATGAGCAAAAAATTTCATTAAAGATAAAAATTAATAAAAAGTATTAAGTCAAGTTGTTTCAGAAAAAAATGGACCGAGAATTTAACTTCCATCTCACTTTTAAATTATTTTACATAAATATTAAAAAGAATAATAAAAGTAGACCTTTATGCTTTTGCATAATGAGCTTATAACTACAGCTGTGGTACTCTATCCTCTTAGGGAGATTTTAACATGACTGTGGGATTAACAAAGAGGAAAATCTCAATTGTGAGAAAAAAATATATTTTTCAGACATAAATCTTTAACAATAATAAGGCAAGCTGAGAAAGACTGGTGAAGTAATTTGATTTTTTTTCCCCCTCCCATAAGCATTCTCTTGTGGATTCAGAAGAAGTCTCCATTGACAGACCATGTATTTGTTTCAGCCTTTGTTAGGTTTTCAGTCTCTCAAATTTTTTCCAGCTTCTCCCTGTGAAAAGGCTCTTCTGCCTGCCTCATTTGTGGTAGCTCTAAGCTTTAGCCACACAGTGTATAAAAGGAATGCTTTTTACTGTTCCTTGAAAAATACAAATACACCTCTCTCCTTATTTCATCTTTATGATGTTTTGGAGTTGGCCTGAGGCATTTTAACAGTAATCAAAATAAGAGCAGCAGGTAAGAAAATCAGTTCAGGGCTGTTTAAGCACTGATATTCAATTTTTAACTTCCAAAGGACAAAACCCTGTCATTTCAATTGCAGCCTATGAACAGGAAAAGACAGGTTAGCTAAAGGAATGTGCAAAGAGAAGATGCAAAGAAAAACCTGTGAAAACTCTGTCATGAAAGACCAACAGCTCTCAAAGCTGCAAAGGGGCTGAGCTGGTGCCCCTCAGATATATCCATGTTCCCTCCTGAATATTTCTGCTGCAGGTTTACACAGAACACTGCAAACAGCAGCAACACAAAAGAGTGATGTGCAAGCCTTATAACAGCCCAGGAGAGTGCTAATAGTGATAAAGAATTACAAACATCTGATTACAGAGCTGAATTGAGCCAGGGGCTCTCCCTGCCCACGGGAGGAACAACTGGTGCAAATCTGCTGAGCAATTTGGGCAAAAACTGGTGCTGTGAAGGGAATCCATGCTAACCAAACACTGCAGATTAGCAGGAAGAAAAGAGAAGCTCTGTTTCCTGTGATTTTTATTTCATCCCTGTACCAAGACTTTGCTCTAAAGGGCTGTGTGATTCCACTTGTCACTGACAAAGTCCAGTGTTTCAACAAGTTTTTTCTGTTCCATTTTTCAGAAGCTAGAGAGGCATTAAATGGGCAACAAAACAAAATTCCAATAATCAGAATGTTCCATTTCTGTAAACGTTCAAAATGCTGCAGTTGCAATACAACAACACTGTATCTACAAAGCCAATAGAATTATACAGCCAAGACCCACTGGTCTGAGATGAGCTGAAAGTGAATGTGACAAAAGGCCAAGACTGGCCTGCTTCTACTGACAGAGACAAGAAAGATGGCCATTTTCTTCCCTATAATGTGACTTGCTGCAATTTTCATACTTTTGGCAAAGAAAGAATGAAAGAGCTGACTCTGAGAGACTTTTGTGTGGACTTAAGAGATTTCTAATGTATGAAGAGACATTCAAAAACTTTCAGTGAACAGTAAAAGACGTTTTTTTCATTTAGTTTCCCTTGAAGATCATATTTTCTGCTGCTGAAAGCACTTGTCAAAGAATGACAAAGTTCCATAACCCACCAAATTATCTTGTTACTTTCAGTAGTGGCCACAGACCACAAAGCAGTGTCAGCTGTGCCTCAGCCCATCTGCAAAGCAGATCTTGCCAGTATTTATCCTCACTGACAAGGGATTTAAATATTCCCTGCAGTCTCCAGACAGTTTGTCTGTGGCCTCTTTTTTACAACTGAGACCACATTTCATAATAAGAATTTCTTAGTTTAAAGTTCAAAATCAACAAATAACTGAAGACAGATTCCTGGTCAAAAAATGTTGATTTGTTTTGAGAATTTTGGTTCCACACTGTTGACTTCAGTTGTTTTCTACTTCTTTTGTTGGTTACCATGAGTGGTAAGGAATAGCAGATGAAGCATGAGTTATTATTCCCTTCATCAGATGAAATGCAGCACATTTCTTTGGGTTTGAGCTCAGCAGATTTTTAATAATTCACATTAATAAAAGAGCAGCTTTGCAAGTCACATAGATTTGGGCAACACTCAATAACTTTTGAAGCATTTCACACACCTGAAACATCGGGGATAACACTCATTAATTTCTACAGGCTGCTGGAATAATAAAGCAGCAAAGAGCTTCCTTGTAGGAGTTACTCACGTGTAAACTTTGAGCACAAAGTCCTTCTCCTCCTTGATTTCCGAGATGGACTGGAGCGCGTCCATGATGCTGAGCACGGCGCAGCCGTAGGGGCGCCGGTAGTGCAGGTGGGGGGGCCCCTTCTTGGAGTCATTGAGCAACATTCGACCTGAAAGGCAGGGATTGCAGCCTCAGGGCTGGGCTCACAGCCCCACTGCCCCTGCAGCACGGGCTCAGCCCAGCCCCCTGCCTGCCTCGGCAGGAGTGCCTTGGTTTGCCCCCAGCCCAGGGATGCTGAGCAGGACTGGCACAGCACCAGGGCTGCCTCTGCAGCATCCCCCTCTCCAGCAGCCTGGGGGACAGGTCTGGGAGGGGACACAGCCAGGACAGCTGACCACACTGGCCAAAGGGATGGCCCACAGCACGTGACAGCTGCTCAGCAACACAGGAGAAAGGAGCGCTGGGGACATTTGTCACTGTGAGGTTTGGCTCTGTGCAGGCTGGACATTGATGGCCGATGGGAAGGAGGGAATGAATCTTTTGCTTTCCCTTGCTTCTGCTCATGGCCTTTGCTTTATCAGAGTGCCTTTATCTTCACCCATGAATCTCCTTCCATCTTATTTACTCCCCAGCCCCATCCTGCTGAGGAGGGGAGTGACAGGCTTGGAGGGCACCTGGTGTCCACCTGGGGTTGACCCACCACAGCTTTTCACATCCTAAACTTTCCAAACCCAGAGGTCCATCTGAACCCACCCCTCACTCAGCCAAGAACAGCCAAGGGCAAAGTGAACAGCATCATGTCTGGCCAGCTTTGATTTGCAGCTCCATGACACATATTTACATCCAGCTGGGCTGACTACAAATCATCTGTTGATGAGCCAAGAATATGGCTTGTACTCACCAGTCTGACCCACACAGAGATTCACTGTGCTCCTTCCTTAGAGGAAATTCTGCACAAATTCTCATTTTATTCAACTGCTTTAAGGGAATGTATTATATATTGTGTATATAATATATGTAAAATCATATATTGGTCATTTATCATGTTTGGATGGGTCCTTCTTTGGAGCACAGCAGGGAGAACTCTGAGGTACAAAGGTGCTCAGTGATTAACTTCTTATTAAGGCAGTTTTTAAATAGAGCAAAAGATGCCAAGGCCAGAAAAATCACTGTGATAATCAAAGTGAACTTGTAACAATACACATAATAATTTGTCCAGCCCTTGCATCAAGGGTAATACAGCATCCTTCTACAAGCTTCATTTATCACCTCAAGTGATAACAGAGCAATTCTGATGTGTAGGCTCTTATGACAGGGAAGTCAGATAATGAAACCCCGACCTCTTTGACACATTTGTGGCTCTGAAGGCACATTGCCATTCCCAGGACAACACACAAAGCTCTGTTTAGAGCTGCTGTGCTTCAGAAAAGGTGTCTGTGGCTGGTTATGGGGGTAAGCAGAGACTGGGCTGGCACCAGGCTTAAAAAGCCTTTCCTTGCAAACACTGCCTGGCCATTCTTCAGTCACCTGAAAACCTGAAACACACGAGTGACACTGCACTACTCACTTGTTTACAATTAATACAGCTGAGCAAACTGTCTCTGCTGCTCCTACTATACACTGTGAACATTTTAGGCCTAATATTTAAAATAAATTATGCTTAACACAGGTAAAATATGTACTTGCACCACAGACTCCTACAGCAGCAAACAAATCTTGATATATATTTGTCTAACAGCCTCTCATTTACTCCATGTGGATGCTCAGACATACTGATGTCCTGCCCTCTAACCCAGCTATATCATCAGTAAAAAGATCTCATTTGAAATTTTTAAACATTAAGCAAAAAGCATTTTTAGTTTGTCCCTCTCCTGTAGATGTGGTGTTTAATCAAAAATTCTGTTTCAGACTTAAAAAAACAAACTTACTGTTAAACAGTCATCAGTAACTTTCTAACACTTAGCTCCATATGGTCTGAATGCCAATCAGTCTATGACTGAGTTTTCAAAATGTATAAATCATTATAGAGTCAGCTAATTAAAACATACATTTAAAAATACTCTACGAGTTCTGTTTATTACGTGTATTTCAAGCACTAAATCATACTGTACCTATTCGGATTACATGGGCAACTATGTACAAATCCCTCTTCATGTCCTTGCTGCTGAGATCCTGAAAGATTGGAAAAAAGAGAGACATTCCAACATAAGTGCCTGCAGCCATAAATGTGGATGAAAACTCTGAAATCTCATGTTACAGAAAAGCAGGTCAAGACTTTTAAACATGAGCTTCAAGAAAAAACAAACAATTGGAAAAGGAGAACCTAGAGAAGAGCAAAGAAAAGTTGAAGTTAAGGAAGACAAATAAGTTATTGACTCTGAGAAAAATTTTTAAATAATGAAATAAATTAAGAAAATATACATAGGACACTTTTCAATAATTTATTACTGCAGCATTTTGCATTTGCATATCAGAAGCCACCTTAATTGCAATTTCCTTGGTATATTGTAGGTTTCACTGATAACTTCATCAGCAAACAGCAACTTCTGAGACATTCCTCCTGCATTTTTTTTTTTTTTTTAGCTACAGGAAAGGTCTAAGAAACATTTCTTCCTAAAAACTAGTTTTCTCTATGACACTTACCTCCCAGACAAGACTTTAAACAGATACTGTGTACTGGGAGAATATTCATCCCTGTTTTAGACTGATGTAAAAAGGCTCCTCGTGCTCTACAGCAACAGCTGCTGCCTCTTTCTCTACTAAGTGCTGTCATCTCACTGCCAGGTACTACTTAGACAAAAATTAACTGGAACAGTCTCTGATTCAGATAAAATCTCGTGGTTTTCTTTAAAAAGCTCCTCAACTACGTGGTGTTATAACCACTGTAAAAGGAAATAATGCTATTTTTATATAAAGAGGGGAGAAAATTTAAACTGTGGACATCTAAGATCTGTCATTCCTAATCTGAACCATTTTAGAATTAAAACCTGTATTTTGCTGAAAGCTAAAATATGAACTTTAAATCACACAGGGAATTTCTTTTCCATGTGACTTGAGAACCCAAACTTCAACCAGTGAGATTATGACGGCAATGCAACTCCAGATTATGGTGCCACACAGCACAATAAAAGCTGGCACAGTGACTCAGAACTAGGCACAAAGGGAATTTATCCTAAGGAGAAGTTTCAATCCCTTCCCAATTGTGTTATACTGCTAAACTACAGCAGGCAAGTAATAAATTCCTGGCTGTACCTCCTTGCTCTCTAAAAGCAGCTCTGTATTCCCCAGGGCAGCATATGCAGGGAGCTGCAGAGCCACTGTCTGGGATGCTGCTAACCAGCAGATCTGTCTCTCCAGAGCCAAAAAATGAAGCTACATGAAGCATCCTTAGCATTTCCTCCTCAGGCTCCACTCTGCTGCTGCACCAAGAAGGGAACACACTTTCTAGGCTTTCTCCATCACCCAACATACAAGGGGAACATATGGTAGCCTTTATCTTGCATGTCTTGGAGACATGAAGTTCCACACAAAAAGGGAATTGACATAGTTTTAATCTCAGGAATGCCTGACAAGACATTTCAAAAAGCAAAAAAACTTGGAGGTAATGCTCTAGAGAGAAATAGATTCCTGAAAATATCTGTGCTTTGACAGTGGGAATTTTATTACACTATCACATTATCAGTTCTAATTAACAGCAATTTAAAGAACTATTTTTTCAAAGGGCAGCTGTCAAAACATCAGAAAACGGCAGGGCATGAACATATTGATGGGTTCACACTTTAGTCGTTTTTCCAATTTCACAAATATACTGTGTCACAGGCAAAAGACAAAAAATGTGGGCCCAGATGGCCTTGCATTTCAGTTTGTACAGCACAGGCTTTTTACAAGGCAAGAAATTCTTACTATGACATGGACCAAACAATCAAAAGCCACAGTGCCTGTGAGGAAGTTTTCAGATAATTCCTCTGCAGAGAATCCACGTACATCTCCTAGGACCAGGAGAGGATAAACTGCGTTAACTGGTTATTCCTAGGACTGCATCCACAGGGTGGGTATTTCCCACATCCTTCTGAGCTTCCTGAATGATACTGACTGATACACATCATTTCAATAGAATTCTAACTGAATGGCTTTTTTGAAAATCACCCCTAAATTTTCTCACCTGTATTGGGTATGGAAGAGAGTTACTCTACAATAATGGTTAGTTCTTTACAATGCTGGTTTCTAGAAAGCTCTGTTTGTGTGTTAAAAAATCCAAACACCATCACAAGCATCCCCAAACCCTGGACTCAAGGATACCTGTCTGCCACTAATTAGTTATTTAATTCAGCTGCCAACCTCATAGGCCACAGAGAATTAGGTATTTAACAAAAATATCAACCTTATACAATGTAGTTACCTTTTAATTCAGACCCGGGAGTGTTTCTAAGGTGTGCACAGGCTGAGGTTTGCTTGAGTGAGCTTTGATCTCCAGAGCAAGCAGTTTTTCACCTTTGCTATGATATGACAGCAGATGTAAAACCGAAGTCTGGGTAGTTTTGATATCTTACACAAGGAGACAGCTGAACCCTTAGAAGTAACAGACATAGCAGGAAAAGACAGGAATCCCTTGAATTATCTAAGATATGGGCTGCTTGCCTTGGGGAAAGAGGAGAGTTTTAGAAAGATACTGTGGTGTGGTGAGGGAGGGCAAATAAATAAATAAATAGATTTAAAGTCAAGAGGAACACAAGGTTGGGAGCAGACCTGAAAATCACAAAACTGTTTTATCTTAGAAGCATTTCATAATTAAGAAATTATGATAAGATAGAACCACTGCAGATAAAATGGTTATTAAAAGAAGCAAATATTTATTGCCCTTTTACTACACACTTTCGAAAGTTCTTTGAACACATTGATGAAAAATACTGTTTTAGAAGTGTGAGATTTTTTGCACAGATAATTTTTCCAATTATAATTCCTGTTATGTAGAGTAAACATTCATTATAATTCTTGTTACGTAGAGTACACATTCTTTAGCAGTTGAGTGAGAGTCTAAGCACCTCCAGCAGCCAGTGATGGAGTTGAGCACCCTGGAGAGCTGAGACTGCAGCAGCTTTGGTATTTTTGCATCTTGATAGGAAAGGAGCTCAGGAGGGATCTCTGGTCAGGACTGGGGCTGCACTGGCAAATGTCTGCAATCCCAGGGCTGGCTGCTCTTGCTCTACTGGCCCTACTAAGAATATGCAGCAGGTCTCTCCTGGAAGTGTGTTATGGCCTTGGCTGTAATTTAGCATTGTTTTTTAAAGGATGTAAGGGCTGATTTGCAGATCACCAGGGCAAAACTGTTTCACACTGTTCAGCACACAGACAGAAACAGGACACTTGTTCCATGACCCCAAGTCGTGCAGCATGGGTGAGGGTGGGGAAGTTGGATGCCAAAAATCTTTTCCAAATGGATGAACCTCAGAGGCCAGAAAGTGCCAAAGTTAATACACAGTCTGTGCTGCCTTTTGGGAATATTCCTTAGGGCAGCACCCCAGCCTTTCACCTGACTCAGACACCAGTGCTGAACCTTAACCCCTGCCCACCTCCTCTCAGCAGGGCCAGACTCTGGGTTTGAGTTACCATCTCTGGGGTGGCACTGTCACCTCTGTTGATGTTTAATCAGCTGGCAGCACTGATGGTACCAAAACCAGAACTGCTACTGATGTCAGCATCCAGGTCAATGCTACTTTTAGACTGCACCTCTCAGATCCAGATGGAGACAGAACTGAGCACCCTTACACCTGGATCTATTCTGTGCCCTAAAAGGAGGAATTCTGCTGCCTTCTTAAGGGAGAGAAGGCAACAGTGCTGGGGACCATGCCTGGTTCAGTGTCCAGCCCTGCCTGACCTCAGAGAGTGTCACTGCCAGAACCAAAGCTCTGCCATCTTTGTTCTTCACTGAAGGTAAAAATACTTCTGCTACAGAGCTTGCAGCATGTGCACTAACTAAAGGTGAATCACGATGGAAGGTGTTTATCACACTTGGGATCTGAGACTCCTTAGAGTTATTCTGTGAGAAGCTGTTAAGTTTCAGTGTCTCCAGATTTTCATATTCTTTCTGAGAAGAAGTAGCAGATAAAATGATGGTCTGACACTTGATTCTGAGGGAATTTTAAACACAACTTAAGACCAGAGCAGAAGGGATTTCTGACAAGGGCATGTAGGGACAGGACAAGGGATAACACTTGTCTGATTTTCATTCAGAAAAAAGTGCCTTGTTTTATGTTCAGGCCATCACAGCCTTTTCCTATGCTCTGTTATCTAAGAGCACAGCACATCCAATGAAAATATCCAAAATTGCACACTATCTGCAGGAACAAATGCAAGTACTTCAGAATATTCACTTAGCCATAAAAATAATTTAGAGGTACATTCGCTTTCTATGTTAACATTTAGTCAAATCACAACAAAACTTAGAAACTATTTCTGTTCTACTGATGATATTGGAGAGGAAGAACTGACTTTCCTCCCCCTCAGGAAACCTCCAACCCCACTCCTGTGAGGGGAGAAGAAGGGAACAGACACGTACTGTGAAAAGTGCACACATTCGATCGATCTTCTCTGGATTCCTGGGGCCTCCGTTCTTGTTTAACCTCACCATGAACCTCTCACTGAAAAACAAACAGTGGTAAAAAAACACAATGAGCTTTTCCTGTACATATTTCAACAGAAAAATAAAGGGAGATTTGGGTTTTACTAAAAAAAGATGCAGTGGTTGCTATAATTCCAAAGTCTATAAAACAGTATTGAGTGATCTACACAAAATTACATGGAGGAGCACAGATTTCTAATAGTGAGTAGTCTTCATGTGAAAACATTGTGTTGATGTATATTCATGATTCAATGACATTAAAATAATGTGAACATAAGAAGCACAGAACCTGTACACATTACAACTCCTCCAGGCAAAAGCTAAGGCAAAGTTGCTGAGGGGTGCACTGCCTTTGGTAAATCTGAGTTCATTAAAATCCACTCAAAATTAAAAGCTACAAGAATACCAATTAAGCAATCTCCTTCAACATAGAGCATTTCTAGAAGCAAGACACTAATTCAAATACATTAAGATGCAATTAATATAACTCTTACCAATCAAATTAAGCAGCCCTTTGATGAATAAAACCAGCACGTTCATCCAGACTGCAAATGAACAATCCTCACAATGCATGGTAAGACATGGACATTCATATTACTTCTTAAGACAGAGAATTTATGTGTAAAAGTAAGTTTGACGAGCAATTTTTTCCCTAGGGTGCAACAGCCCCCTAAGTACTGACCACAGTTTTCTTCCTAGATTTTCACAGAAATAAAGAGAGAGCACATCATTAAATCTTCCAATAATCACAGACCCTTTCAATCCTATCCAGTACAGCTGCATCAGTTCCAGTAAACTTCATTTGATACATCTGCCAGCATATTATCCACCACTGGCCTGAAGAAAATGAAAGCACAGTGTCCACACTGCCTCCTTTGGCAGCCTGCTCCAAAGGCCACTCATCCCTGCTGTTAAAGCACATGGATCATGGAAATACCTAATTTTAGTGCACAGCCACTGCTTTTTATCCCTTCTGCATTAAAGTGCCCTTTAGAGAAGCTCATTTCTCACAGGGCAGGGATAGCAGCGATATCCCCACATACAAATAAGCAATTTAACACTGTTAAAAAATCCAGGAAAAAGTGCTGGAATCATTTTGTAGATCTCACCCACAGTGAATTTTTTTCAACAGCATTTAGTTCTAAAGCTTTAAGACTGTAACAGTCTGGTACTGAGACCACCTGCACCATAAATACACACACATCTGGGGGTACCACACAGGTGAAGCTGAATTCCTGCTCATCCTACCTGTGATTTATCAGCCATCACCTCTCGGCCCTTCCACACAGCTTTATGCTGTGACTTCATGTGACCTGTCCATTATAAGCACTGATGTATTTTCACAATTATTGCTTTTGTTGAAATGGTCCTTAATTCTTGAGCATGACCCATACATCTCATTCTACACCTTTGCATGATAATTTATGTAAATTAATGATGCTCAGCAATCCAGATCATCCTCTCTGGCTCTTTCGCTCTCCCTGTCATTCACTATTATTCCAATCTCCATGTATCCCACAACCCCACTCAGTTATAATTTTCATTAATTTGCTACCAATGCTTATAACCTCAGAGACTGCTGAAATGCCACAAAGAAATCCATAAGAAACAGATACTCAATGATTCTTTTGAGATGTCAGTTAAGAACGTTTAACCAAATGCTTTAATGAGATGGTAAAATCCATTCTTTCAGTAGGAATTTTGTGATGTGTTAAGTGGAGAACAGGACAACACTAGAACTTCACAATATTACACTGACAGTCACATTACAACAACATTACATCTTCATAGCTACCTCTATCTATGTAAGAGATAAATCAATGTTACATATTGTGTTTTAAATTTCCAATAAGATGTAGTCTTGAACTTTCAAAACAGGGTTTTTTTTTCAGTTTGGTTTTTTTTTTAAATTATTATTATTTCAGCTCTAATGAGCATTTCACATTCATACAGGAGCTGAATACAATACTGTATGCCACAAAATCCTGTGCAGAATGTCCCTTGGACAACGGCAAGGAAGGGGCTGTCAAGTCTTTGAGCTGAGCTGTCTGTATGGATTTCAGTCACTAACAAAAGCTATGCTGTATTGCTTAGTGTGCTTTTAAAGCACCCAAAGTGGGGTATTCTAGACACTCACTAGATGGTCTCTTGCAAGGCTTTCCTCCATTAATAAGTTGAAATCTTTTAAAGTTTGCAATTCATCTTTTCCTTGTTAAAACCATGGAGAAAAATCTGATTCCTGTCCCTCCATTCGAGTGCTTTTCAAGAAATGAAGCTGCCACCACCTCTCACACCTACCTATTGATCACCTGTTGCCTTATTCAAGCACCACTGCATTAACAACCTTTACATGCCTCCCTTGAGTCCTCTTGAGCTTGGGTGAATAAAAAATTATAGGGACTTGGAGTCAACTGCAGCATTTGAGAACTGTGGAACAGGAAGAGGCATTTGGCCAAAGGAGATCCACGGACAGCAGTGACAGGGCAGCAGTGCCAAGAGGCCACCCCAAAGGACCAAGCCAGCTCCAGGGCTCCCTCTTTTCCTTGCACATCACTTCTAATCTCGTGGGCTTGTTTCTTGTCTCCAGCATTCCTCTAATCTTTGATATTACTACTGATCAAGAACAGTGTACTGTTACTCTGCTATTCTGTTTTTATTCTGTTAAGGTCTCACTGGTGCTGATACTGTCAGGATCCCTGGAATGGTCCCTGGAATAGGACTGGAACCTTTTTACACTGGTGACCCACATCATGAACTAGTTCGTCAGCTGCTTCCCATTTTACAACTGCAAACATACTTCTATGTCAAAGCAAATCTGGAAGAATAACCCTGTTTCCAATGACCTGAAAATCCACTGCCTTCGTCTATCATTGCAGGTCTTTTTTTAGACAAAAATACACACATTTAGGGTCAAGAAGCTTAATGGGAATTCAGAATCTTAATTTCTTCTTTTAAGAGCTATGTCCTTGGGAAAAGTTGAGTCTCCAGTGAGTCTTTTCCTCAAGCTTATCTTCTGCACTAGGACAAGAGCACACACAGAATCAAGGCACCACTAAGGCCAGTTTAGTAAGACTGAAATATCAAATCTGAATAAACTCCATGTGGAAATTAATTAAAACCCCAGTAGTTATAACTGCCAAATGAGTGGTGGAAATGAAGCATGGGAGGTACTGGGATGCCATTTGACTGCTTGATCCTACTGCTGCCCAAAACCAAAAAACCCACAAAACACCCACAACCAAAACCAACAACCCAATAGAAGCTGTCAGCTCTTCTGAATATACACCAAAATAAGTTCTTTTGCATAAAATTGGAGATAAATGCATCAAAACAGAGAAAAAAATTTAACATTTCACCCTGCTGAGCTCAGACCCAAGACGTGCCACATCGAAGCAGTACCTTAAACAAAAGCTTATTTATTCCTCTTGCTCCTATATGCTATAAGTAAGCTCCAATTACTCTAATTGCAGCATCTCCTCCTGTGCTAATTCACATCATCGTGAAACCACCTCTTGTGCAGCACTAAGCCAGGGTTTACAATCACTCTCATGATTAGTAATTGCTACAGCTACTCAAATATAAGAACCACTGCTCTGACAAGCAAAGTCAAACAGCTTCTTGTTCATTCACTTGCAAAGGAGGAAAAATGAAAGGGGTGTAGTGTCTCACTTCTTGGCTTCCCCAAAGAGACTGAAAAGCAGGACCATACTGAACTCTGCCGAGAGGAAGGAAGCCATCAATGGTTTGGGATGTCACATTTTCAGCATGAAAAAGGGGGCAAACAGGGACAAAATTTACTGTTGGGTGAGCAGGAGTGGCGCTGTGCCCTCAGGGAGTTTGTGTTTCGAGGTTTGTTTGTGATGTTCTTCACACAACGCGTGAAGATGACAACAAAAGGAAAGGGCTGGCAAAGCGCTTGGGCTGCACTGGTGAGCCCCTTACACTCACTCATGGGCACGTTTCATTACTGGGGTGTTTCAAGGCAAAAAAAACCCTGACTAAGCATCAGCTTGGTAGTACAGCGTTAACAGATGCACAATGCCAAGGCTGTGGAGTCTGCAGAGTGGCTGCAGATCAATTTTCTGTTTGAATTGGAGACTGGTGATCAAGAGCATGGACTAAAAACAGTAATTCTTTAACAAAGCATAGGAGATTGGTTTTCTGAAGCAGGGAGAGCAGCACATTAGGGCTTCAATCTCCTTAGCAGAAACCTCACATCTTACACCCTTCCCTTGTTTTAAATAATGGTCCAGCAGTTATTTCTCCCAAAAACAATACCTCCTTCTTCACTCCATTCCAATGTGCCACTGAAAGGGAAAAGGTACAAATGTACAACTGCTCCCTAATTTTTTTATTTTCCTCAGTGCTTCCTACTTCCAGAGAAAACTGGGAATGCTGAAAATCCCAATATTATTAAAAATACTTCAGTCCTTTCTCAAAAGCTGCATTTAATTGGGTTTTCAGAATTTGGCATGCAGCCAACCTCTTCTAAGAACACAGGTTATTTTGAAATTACGCATTGGTCCACGACACACGTAGAAGTGCTCAGGGAAAAGGGTAAAGTGGCAGTGGAAAAGATCATATAACAACTTGTATTTTAGACTTTGATCTTCTGTTGGTGTCTCCCCAGTTTTTTTTTCTGACACTTTTAGTATCATGTAGAACCTTATCTGCATGCAAAACACAAACTCGGGAAGAAAAATCTGAAAATGCGGCCAGAGAAGCCAGAAGTTTGGAGAAATAAGATAAAAACACTTGCCTAGCCAGAATAGCTCATCTCCTTTAAGTCTTGTTAATTAAAAAATAAATAAGCATGGTACTATTTAATTTCTCCCCTGTCCCCCTCCCTGAAAAATCTCTAGTCTCTTCTTTAAAGAATGTTAACATGTCTGACAATAATTCTACAGTGACATTTGAGCTGGCATATGAGTACCACAAACTTTTGAAGATGCTACTGTAAAAGCTCTGCATTTGTCCCAGATAAATCTCAAGATCAAGCTCCACACAGGACATCCAGGAGAGAGCTTGGGATGAGCTGGTCACTCTATGGCAACTAAACATTACAACATTTCCCTTCCAAATATTCCAGTCTTGCTTTGCACACTGCATTTCAGGCAGTTTACTTCATCAGTGCCATCAAATATTGCATTCTTCCTGCCCCTATGTACACAAGCTGTACAAGGACGATACGCTGACCAGGTGAATGGAATTAGGTTAGGAATTACTGCTATAGGATCAAAGTATTTTCTTAAAGCTGTAAAAAGAGGAGTTTGTTTCAAAACATGAATTAAGTTAGGAGAGAAACACCCTGAAAGAGATCCTGGGACTTGGTGGGAGAGGGAAGGGGAGAGAAAACTGAACTACAGTCTCAAAACCTCACAGTTTGGACAAGCTAATTATTTGCATGGTTTAACTTGGGAAGCTGTTCCTGTGTCAAAGAGGAAGTGCACTGACCCAGCAGAGCAGAAGCTTTAAAGCCCCAGGGCAGCAGCATTAGCCAGTTTTCCAGAAAGCAATTACTGCTCCCACCAGCCTATCTGGAGGCTGAGGGAAAACCAGACTCCACTGTCCTGGCTTTCCATTTGTGCTGTACCCTGCAATACAGTTAGTGATAACCACATGAAGATTCTCATATTTGCTTGCACAACTTCACAAAAGAGAAAAATAGACTTTTATTTTCATTCCATTGGTCAAATTGGAAACTGGAATCTGGAAATTTGCCCAAGCCTCTCGAGTTTGTCAACTGCAAGAACATTACCACAGTCAGTGACTGAAATGGTCACATCAGGACAGCACAGCAGCCTGATGCTTTTGAGAACACCCTGTAGGAACTTTCTAAAAAGGAAACAAGCCTCACTTCAGGCCTTCTGAACTTCATTTCATGAGCATGGTCTCATGTTCATGAAGAAAGCATGCACCTATATTGACACTTTAATAATTTCCCATTGTGAAAAATAATGAGATTTACTCTTGAAAGATGATTTAAGCAGTAGGAGTATCCTCTGAAAAAGCTATTCAAGTTTATTTTCTGTTCATCATGATTATCTCTTAGAGTTGCTAATTTTTGCTTATCCTCTTGGGAAAAAATCTAGGTCCTTAGAGCTGCTGAAAGACTGACCTAATAACAAAATCTCCCAGAGCTCCAGAGAATGAGTCTCCATTCTCAGTGTGAGTGCAACAGGAAGCCAGAGCACATGAACAGAATGGAGCTGTGTCTGGGAGGAACTCAATTCCCACTTCCAGTGCAAACCAGGAGCATCTCCCTGGTCCAGCAGTGTTTGAGCAATCCATCACAGACAGCAGTCACTGCCGAGCCCGGAGACAGGAGCATCACCTCTGCTGCACTTGCACTTTGCTCACTGTCTCAACAGTGACTCAGGGATTATTCAAAGATCTTCCTTTTCAGGCGAGTGCTCACAGAGTGTTTGGTTTTTTCCCTTTTCTTTTGTTGGGGGAGGCAGGAGAGTTCTTTCCTGAGCTGTCTCACCCAGCAGCTCGGCAATAACCCTGCTTTCACAAACAACTGAGGCACAGTACACTGCTTTGGTTTATGGAGTGTATTTTATAAAGACATCTTAGAGAAAAGAACACCAAATCTGTGAGGGAAATGAATCTGGCCTTGAGAAAACGGCTCCAAGCAACACAGTTTGCTTCCCAGCAAATTCAGGCTTAATGCTCATGAATTATTAAATTACCACATTGGAGAGAAGCGCCGGGGGAGGATTACAGAGCTTACAGTAAGACTGTTACTGCAAACACTGGGTTTCCATGGAAACAGAAAATAGTGAAAATAACTACCTGTCATTTCTCTTGCCACATTCAAGGGAGAACCACCACAATGTTAAAGTGGTACTGAGGCTTGCAGGGAAAAGGGAGCTAAGCACCAATTACATTCTCCTTGGCTTCTCGTGACTCTGCCACACTTGAACATTTGATACCATCATGAGGATTTTTCTGTTATTTCCATCGTGAAAGGTACATATTTTTATTCTTGAAAGGAATTCTGTCAATAGTCATCTAGTGCAATTCCCCAGTGGCAGTAATTTCAACTAATGGAAGACAAGGCAGACTGACCCTGCCAGGTGGCAGGTGAGGGAAGCTATGCAGGGAAGACTTCTAATTTTGGATTACAGATATTTTATAGAATAAGGATTTTATCACCATCTCTACCCTGGGAGCGGCTAATGGTTCTGAGGTCTGATCCAGCAGCTGTCACATTTAATTCTTGCTCCACAAGAGCTTCACACATGACAATTTCTGTCAGGAGCACAGAACTGGCTTTTGAGGGGGAATATTGCCACAGACAGAGCACAAGTGTAATGAGAGGATTCCATACACTGGGCCTTCCTGCAGACAGAAAATTACTTGGTAGTGCTTTCTCTGAGCTCACTTACACATTTAAACAACACAGATTTCCCTGCTGCCCCTCAAGTGAGCAAAATTTCTTCCAGCTGTCACATTGTCATTCCTCCTGTGCAGGCAAAGGGAAGTTCCAACACCTGCAACTCATTGATTTCTTCCTGTTAACAACTAAAAAAATCAAAATAACCCTGCAGAAAACTCTATATCCTTGCCTATTTGTATATCATATTTGATCCTCAACCCAAAAAGCCCCCACTTGTAGGGGAAGGAGGAGGGTGGTGGCAAGAGATACAAAATAAGATGGATATTTGTAAAAGCTCCTACTTTGGAATAGCTACATATTAATAATTCCATAGGAACTAGGAAAAAAAGCTGTACCACTCACATCTCTTACAGCACCTCTCATATACAAATCCAGACAGCAGCAGTTTCTTTTGCATACACTATTAACAACACAGAGAATAAGTAGGAAAACCAAGCAAATGCAGATTCCAGAGAGAGATCCAGAGAATGAAAGTCAGCTGAAGCAACCAAAAGAGGAAATGAAAATGCATCACCCCTCTTGTGTCTTTTTCTAAAAATCTACCCACCAAAAAACCTTATAAAATACTCCACAGGTTTTGTCTTCAGTGATGGCAAAACTTGTGTTTTCCAGAAGTTCTGTATCCTGTCAGAAAGGCTCCTCATGCCAGCTGTCTGTGTGCAGCAGACCAGAGGCACACACATCTTCCGTGGTCGCTGCAGTGACCAGAGCAAGGCCACTGCTGGGGGCAGCAATATTCTTAATGGTTGCTGAGGTTTTGAAGAAGTTCACCTTGAGCAGGATGAAAAACTCATGCTGCTACCATTACTAGTGCTATGAAATATCTATTGCACAAAACTCAGAAAAATACTTCCCTTGAAATAATAAAGCCATGCCAAACTAAAGTACACGGGGAGCTGATGGAGGATTAGCTATCCTAACAGATCAGATTGCTAAAAGACAGGTAAAAATTGAAAGATAGGTTTTTTTCATGACTAAGCAGAAGAAAAAACTCATGAGTTGGTAAGGTTATTCCCTGGGAAAATTTTCTGAATATTAAAGAAATAATTCTGAGTGATACAAAGTTATTTTTTTCCCAGCAGACAAATCATTATAGTGACAGCAAATGAGATAACTTTTCTATTTTAAAACAGCTATGCTATTAAAACATAACAAAAGGAAAATTTAGCACATATTGCACAATAAAAGTAAAATATAATTTTCTACTTCCTTACACAGCAACTGGCAATAAAGGAACATGATAATATTTTAAAGCAATTAACTGGGGATAAATGCCCACACACATTGTCCCAGTACTCCCAGAGATGTTACTTGAGAGAAAAAGGATCTTCAGGTCAATCCCATATCCTGGAAGAGAATGCAGCCAGACTGGTTTGACACTGATTTTACTGTGGATCTTTCCACATTAATTAACAATTTCTCTTTCAGCTATTCAACTGTATTTATCTACCCAGTCTTTCTTTTTTTCTGACCTCACTAATGCCAGTCTTACTCTTTTTGATTTCACCTGTCCCCCTCTCCTCTCCCAGCTGCCAAACCTCCCCCTGCCCAAGCAGGGTCTGGGGTCTAGAAGGTGTACAAGTTCCACAGCCCTGCTTTGGGCAGGGAGGGCTGCTCTGCCCAGGTGCTCCTGCATTAAGGATGCTGATCCTGCACATCAGAGCTAAGAGAGGATTCAAAGCCCTTCTTGGACAGGACTTGTGGGAAATTTGCCATTGCATTTCACAAGTTGGCTCCGTGTTTGAAATGGAAGCTCCTGAGAGTGGTAATTGTCTGCATTAGCAAGTGCTACAGGAAAATTAAGATGGCATGTGTAAGCACAATGTAATTTTAGCTACACTGTTCCTGCTAACATTTTTTAGCAGCAGATATACATTCCTATTGACAGTTTAAAAGTAAAAAAAAATCATTACTACATGATGATGAGAACCATGGAGCTAATGGCCATCATTAAATACAAACAGAAATGAGGGATTCCTGTCAAATTTGTCACAGTAACCTTCAGCAACTTGGTACAGATTTATATTCTGACGTCTGAATCGGGAATACTGTGTCTCAGAAACTCCTACTACAGAAAGACTGAAAATCAAATCCCCTACAAATTCATCATTTTTAAATCCAGTGTTTTCCAAGTGGTGCATTTCATTCTACTCTACCTAAACACTGGCACAAACATTTTCTTTTTACAGCCTCCCCTGGCCGCTCAAGTGCAGTATTGTGACTTCAACATGACCAGGATGAACAAGTAGCAACTTGAGAAAACTTCTAACACTCACACACTGGTGAAACCAAGCCCAGTTTGGTCTGCCCCAGAAGCTCACTTGTTTACATTTAAACTGATAATGATCTTCTCTAATATTATTATCCCTTTAGTATCTTGAACTATTTACACATTTGTCTGCTTATTTTTATCCCAGAATATAATTTGTTTGGAAAGTGTCCCAGGATGCAGAGATGAGTTACAAATGGGACATCATTGTCTCCATTACCTCTGCAGTTACCACCAAACCCCACTGCAGAGCAGTACTAACAGCCAAACACTGCCACTGAACATTTGACTCAGCCTTGAAAAACAGGGGCAGATGATTTTATGTCAGATGACTTTTGAGCAGCTGAATCCAACTACCCTGCTGTAGACCCAGAGCATTTTTTCAGTCCATAATTATGTTTCCAAACCATGTTTCTCTCCCGAGAACTGCTTTGTCAATGGTGCTAAATCCTTAAGACAAGACTTGGGACAGACTGTACTGCTCACATTCTCCCCATCATCCACCCACAAACTGAGAACATTTCCACAAAAAACATCTTTCCGTATCACCTATTACCAAGAGCTTTAAAGAGCAAGCTTATGTTTTTTCTCATTTTGGCTACTGCTTTCAAATTTTAACACTGAAGCAGACGTTTCCCAATCAAACTCCTAGCCTGTGTTGCAGTGGTTACAATCCTGGTTCACCCCAAAGACAGGGCAGATATTTAAAACAGACACTGCAGAGAACACCTGCTGTCTCAACAAAAGGTTTGAACAGTTCCTGTGTGAGAAATGCCCACATGGACTTGCTCAGTGCCTGCCATCATCACCACCACAGGCACTCAGCACATCTCTCAAAGCCCCAGTCATGAGGAGGTCGCTGCTAATAATGGGAATGGCAAAGGCTCAGTAAGGAGGAGGAGGCAGGTGGAGGAGTTACCAGCAGAAGTATGCACAACACCATTTTTCATGCATAATTACTGCTTGGGCCCCCAGATCTTCAAATTCAATCACATCAGCATTTCTCTTTTGTCTTATTCACTCTCCATAATTAA
Source organism: Sitta carolinensis (assembly GCA_032173965.1). NCBI lineage: Eukaryota > Metazoa > Chordata > Aves > Passeriformes > Sittidae > Sitta > Sitta carolinensis. The sequence continues at coordinate 4,324,755 of CM063293.1, forward strand.
GGATATTTCAAGATGACGAGAAAATTTTAAATCCCAGTGGTGTGTAACATAGGGTAACTGGCTGAAGATGCAGGCAGAATGAAAAACAGTCATGTTTAACATAAACTTTATAAAGAAAAATTAAGAAGGAAATTAATGTTTCCTTCCATACTCAAAAGGCTGAGAGAACTGGGATTGTTCAGCCTGGAAAAGAGAAGGCTTCAGGAAAACTCGGCTGCCCCATCCAGAACTTGAAGAGAGCCTACAGGAAAGATGCAGAGACTCAACAAGGGCTGGAGTGAGAGGGCAAAGGGGAATGGCTTCACAGTGAGAGTGGGTTAGATGAGATAGCAGGAATAAATCCTTCCCAGGGAGGGTGGGCAGCCCTGGCCCAGGGTGCCCAGAGCAGCTGGGGCTGCCCCTGGATCCCTGGCAGTGCCCCAGGCCAGGCTGGGCAGGGCTGGGAGCCCCTGGCACAGTGGGAGGGGTCCCTGCCATGGCAGGGGTACAATGAGATGATCTATAAGGTCCCTTCCAAGCCAAACCATTCTGGGATTCTATGACAGTTAGTGGACTTATCAAACTTATTTTCAGAAAAAACCGTACTTCTGAATGTGTAATTTCTCTAAGTTATGCACAATTCCATGCATTTCCTCGGAAAAAATGTTATTACACAGGTATCTAAACCTCACTGCTTTATTGAATTTAATTTATTTTCACCCATCAAAATCATGCTAAAAAAGTCAAAAAATGTAAATATATCTCTTATTTGTTTTAACTTTCAGCTCCTTTAGAGCAGTTTTATCCAGCCTGTATCTCTTTATCTTATGAAGTTTAAAACTTCTCTTCTGTTGAGGCAGGAGGTGCATTCCCATAGAAGAGAGCAAAATTAGTTGGCTCTGATGTGATTTGTGCTTGACAAATCTATGCTGACTTTTACTTACCATCTTGTTAGCTTCTTAGTGCTAACAAGTAGTTCATTTGTTCCACAACTTTTTGCATCTGTCATCGGATTGCAGCTGACCTTCTTAGGGAGATTGAGGCAAAACAGCCATTAAATACACCAGCTATCTTGGAAACATCTGCTCATGGCTTAATGTCCCCTTTAATCTGTACAGTTATTTCTTGATTTTTTTTTTTAAAAAGAAAGGGGGTTTTGCTGGTAAAGCATTAGAGAATTTTTTTTCCCTCAATGCCCTTTGGTAGTTGTATTTTTTCTACAAGTTTCTGTCTCTTGCCATCCCTGTTTGTGCAGTTTCATTTGTCCTCATCCATACTGTCTTCCTGACTCCATTTCACCATAGAATGATACAGACTTTCTGTTGTTCCCATATATTTAATCTTTCCTTAGTACTGAAACATTTTGCTTTTGTTCTCTTCAACAGTATCACTGAGAAACAGACAACTCTCAAATGTCTTTTCTCCATAGTGGTTTACCTATCTCAGTTTTATCTTTATTGACACCTTCCTTACTGAGTTCACATCTTACAATAACATTGTCTTTGCTGCCTTTTTGATGTTACTTTCAACTTGATCATTCCATCATCATTCATCCCAAGGGATGTCTCACCATGGGGTATAATCATTGGCTATAATCCAAACTGGATCAATTATCACATCATTTTCCAGTAACTTCGACTTAGCAAACAAACTGCAGTATTAAACATGAGTCACAAAGTTGCTAGGCTAGTGGCTTTTGTATGCAAGAAAAAAAGAAATCCCAAATACTTTAAAACAGACAAATAAACTTTAATCCCTTTTTATCTGAGCCTTCAAGTTCTATTTACTTACAAATATTACTTCTTATATTTCTGTCAGACTAAAAATGAAGTAACTTCTTCCTTGGGTTTACCTCTAGGTCTGCCCCTCTGATGGCAGTGCTGTTATTCCTGCTGTCCATAGCTCCCCACGGCCATCCTTTGCCTGCTCCTCCTTTGCTGACAGCCATTAAACACAGGAACATTTTTGTATTCAGAACCTGGGAACCATCTCAAATGGTATTTCAGCTGCTGCTCCAACCTTCTGATTGCTAATCCACACCTAGAGCATGCTGTTACTTCAGCCCTTGAAAAACACTGGAACTTTCAGCAATTCTTCACTTAACCTCCCTGGGAAATCACTCCTGGCACCAGCAGGTTCAGGGAGGTTTGTAATCCAGCACATGTCCAAGGCAGTCACGCTGAAAGCCACTCAGCCTCCAGCAAGAGCTGCTTGGGTAAGAAATTTATCAACCTCCAAACCATTTCAGAAGTCAATTTGTCCCTTTCATTTAGAGTGCAGTGTGCAGAAGCCTTGCTTGGATTTTTTACCTTAATGTACTATTTCCCAAGAGGAAAGAAAATGTTTTAAAGCAGATATAAAAACATCATTCTAAATTTGTAGCAATGTGTTTGTCTGTTTTCTGGTTTCTTCTCCAAAACAGAACTCAGCCTCATTACACATTTCTTCCCCAGCCCTTTTTGGGATGTAAGAAAATGTAAAAATGATGCTGTTTTCAGTACAGCAGACCATTGATGCTTAATGCAAAGAGCTAAGTAATAACAACTCTTTGCACAAAAAGGCATTACTATATATATTTAAATTTGCCTGAACCACTCTTTGTGCTTTTTCTCTTTATATAACTATTATTTCCTTTTTTTTTTTTTTTATCGCCACTGGCAAAACCCTTCCTTAAGGCTCTCCACTCAGTATTTACATACAAACTGCAGCCCAAGAAAATTCATCTTCTTTCAAAGCAATTTCTGCCTGTCCCTTCCTCTTCCTGACAGCTTTTCTCATCTAAATTATTTAATATTTTACTGCTTTGCAGTAGGAACTATTTGGATGTATATTATTTGGTTTGGTTTTCACCTTTCCCTCTGAACAGCTATTTTCTGGTAACTCTCTCAAGACAGGAATCATAGGCACATCCTAAACTACACCAACTGGAGTGTCCAAAGAGCTGCAAAGATGGGAAGGGTCTGCAGGGGAAGCCTTCTGAGGAGCAGCTGAGGGCCCTTGGTTTGTTCAGCCTGGAGGAGACTCAGGGGAGCCTCACTGGGGCTTTCAGTACTCTCCTGAGGCACAGGGCAGGGGAGGGCACCAATCTCTGCCCTCTGTGCCCAGGGCCAGCAGGGAAGGGCTGGAGCTGCAGATCAGGAAATACCATCAAGTCATCAGCACTGTCTAATATTCCCCCAGTGTTTAGTGGGATGTACTCTGAACAGATACAGACCTGTACTCACTCTGAGCTTTCTTCCAAAGAGAGGAAAGAACATTCTGTGGATCTTCCCTCTCTTTGAAGGAAATCTAAATTTAATTGCTGAAAACTGGGAGAGTTTTGACTATGGCAGCAAGTGACTGTCAGGACACTGCACAAACATGGTGTTCTTCAGATCAGACCAAGCTGCATTTGCTGAACTTCCAAGACACAAAATAAATGCTGCAATGCTCTTCTACATACACTGATCTTTTCAAAACACATGCTTGTAAGAGAAAAAGCCAGCCCATCTCATGTTTGCTAACACTGGTACCGATCAGTACAATCAACTCAGAGCACAGACTTAGGGATGAATGTTGAGAGTTAATGTTGAGAGCAATATAGTGATGAGAAAAAGTTATTTTGTGATGAGCCTGGAAGGCAAGGAGTGGAGGAGAGTTACAGAGGCACACAGCAGTCCCCTCTCAAACCAGCTGCACAGCCTGGCCCTGTCATTACTTGTGCTTCTTAACCAACAGCCTGAAGGAGGAAGCTATGAGACACCAAGACCTTCAGTAATGTCTGGAGGCAAAGTCAGAAAACTAAAAAAATTCAACCACTCTGTGCCTTTAATGCTTCACTAAATTTCCTATGCAAAGACCAGTACTTCTGATATTCCCACATAAGGACTGCAGGGCCAGCAACTCCTGATTTACCAGCTCTGTCCTTCCAGCTGGGCCACAAGAACATACCACGTGTTTCTCTCCAACACATTTGCTCAGTTCACAACTCTTTTCCTAGGAAGCTTTTTAGCTGTTTGACACATTCCTACCTGATCTGTTTGCCTTCCCGGACATCATACAAAGAAAAAAAGACATCTGTGTCCTCTCCAATGGTGTTGTAGGTGAAGCTCTTGAGGCTGAGGAAGAAGTGATGAGGCACTGGCATCCGACAGGCTTCCCCGTGCCGCTGACGGATCGTGTCCACCTGAGTCAAAGCAGGGAGAACATTGGCACTTCTAGATAGGCTAGATATTCCACATAGTCCTCTAAGTAAAGGAGACACCTGAGCAGCTTGACCATTTTCACTGAGATCCTGCTCTCTTCTCGCTGTCAAGTAAAAGCTTAATCTCAAATATATTCTGCCTCAGAGATAGGTGCTAGATTAAGCTTTCTGCCTCTATTTTTAACATGTCTAATTTGAATAGATTGATGAAATTGTTATAGCCAAGAAGATACAAAACAAATGATTTATGCATTGGGAATCTGATCTTATCAAATAAACCAAGTCAATCCTATTTCTCAAATTTTGCCTTGATTCTGGTACTGAAAATGAATTATATGATGGTACTGGGGTGGTTCCTGATGACTTCCATTTAAAGCAGATAGACTTCAAAGCATTTTTAGTAACATTTGTTACATTTTTTCTTTTGAGCAGCTGCAATTCATTTACCGAGGTCATTTATGTGGCCATTAGGATGAGGGCAGGGCCTGTCCCCTGTACTGGGCACTGCTGAGGCCACACCTTGAGTCCTGGGGCTTGGGCCCCTCACTCCAAGGAAGAACTGAGGTGATGGAGCCTCTGCAGGGAAGGGAATGGAGCTGGGGAAGGGGCTGGAGCACGAGGCAGCTGAGGGAGCAGAGGGAGAGAAGGAGCTCAGCCTGAAGAAAAGGATGCTCAGGAGGGACCTTGTTGCCCTGTGCAACTCCCAGAGAGGAGGTTGTAGCCAGATGGGGGTTGGTCTCTTCTCTCAAGGAACAAGCAATGGGATAAGAGAAAATGGTCTCAGGTTGTGCCAGGGAGGTTTAGACTGGATATTAGGGAAAAATTCTTCACTGAAAGGGTTGTCAAGCACTGGATCAGGCTGCCCAGGGAAGCAGTGGAGTCACCATCCCTGGAGGAATTTAAAAGATGTGGCACTCAGGGACTTTAGTGGTGGGCTTGGCAGTGCTGGGGGAACATTTAGGCTTAAGATGAGGGGCATTTTCCACTCAAAAACAATCCATGACTTAGAAATGGGCTTAACTGGCCAGTTTGTCCTGCAGGTATAAAAAAACTTAACAAGGGTTGATACAATGAGCAACTAATCAAGCCAAATACTAGAAAGGTTTACATTTTGACTCAACATATCAAGACCTATTTACAGCAGTAAATGCTGGGGTGTCCAAAGAAAAAAAAGAGTGCAAGGAAATGTATGCTTTCAGTTTTTACAACCCTTTACATCCATCCATTCATGTTGAACTTAATAAACAGGTTGCATGAATATGGTAAGTTCATTATGCTCATCACTTCTGAATGCATGGACAAGTAGATTCTAAAAAAAATCTTAAAATATCCAGACTTACAATTCAGACTTGTATTGGTGTAAAACGAATTTTGTTCTGGACTATAATTAAACCCAAGGAAATCCTCATTCTTTAAAGACAGGTACGTGTGGAAGCACAGATCTCTGTAAAGATCAAAGCCAGATTCCATGACCAGGACTGGTTTATATCAGTACAGAAAGCATGTGTGAAAGCCACTAAGCCATGTGTTAGGAGTAGAGAGAAGAGTCACACGGCAGAGGGAGGCTTTTGATCTCACTACACAATTGTATCTTTTAAGAACAACAGTTACAAGCTCAGGAAAAGAGACCTAGGTGGAATTTAAAGATTCAAATTAGTGACTTAAACACTTGGGAATCTTCTGAGGAAGTGTTCTATGGGTGAGAACTTAACCAGTAACCTCCATCATACCTTTACCTACATTACCAAGAACTTAAAGACAATAAAAAATACAAATGTGGATGGTATTTACCTGTGATGTGCTCTGCTGGACACTGTGTCTACTTGACAAATGCTGTGGAGATACAAAATAATAAAATTTAAACCTTTTTGAAAGTAAGAAATGTTTACATTATATTTATGTAGCATTAGAGCATTAATTCTAAAATATGACTTTCAAAATTATTACCAGCTTTTCATGCCTTTTTTCCCAGTGTATCATCACTCACAAGACCACTTGCTTTCCTAAAGGCTTTTCTCAGTTAAGCCATTTCTTTACCTAACTATTAAAATTTACAGGGAGAATTTACCTTAGCTTTTAAAGTAAATGGCTGTCACAAGTCAGACAGAATTTCAAAAAGAAATGCTATTACAGCATTAGAAAATTTCATTATTCTGTATAATCTCAGTCTTTTCTTGCTAAATGGGAAGATACCTCACCACTAATCCTCATCTCCTGGTATGTTGTCTGTGGAAAGGTGCTTTTTTAAAAAAACACAGGCATCTAGAAAGATGGATGGATTTTAGACATTGTTAAAACTTTGCTCTAATAAGAAAATGAAATCCTGAAAATTGGTTAAAGACTCTTCTATATTTCAGCTGCCCAACACATGTAAAAAAGAATCAGTATAAAGAGGTACATGTCTAAAAACTGAGAGGATGGTACTGTATCTAAGCCTTTTATGCTAGAAGGAGATGTTATAATCAGAAAATGGACTGCAAGACTCACTGAAGCCATTTAATCTCCAAAGGGAGATTTAAATACTAATCTAAATTGAAAAGGTTTCAGAGAGCTTTAAAAAATACATCATTAATGATTCTGCCATGCCTTTCCCCACACATCATCTTAATATTAGCATTTTAAACTGAAATATTAACATTGACACTGCCACACTTTATTAAATACGCTCTTCATTTGCCCCACCTCCCTCCCTCTGTTACAAATCCAGCATCCTATTCTGACCTAACATTTACACTCTGTATCACAAGTAGCAGATCTGCTGACAAACACAAAGCCTCAAAGGAGGTGAAAGGAAAAGACTGCCCACAAAATGTGTTCAGCAATACTCTTTAGCTACGAAGCTGTTTTTCACACAGAGCACAAATAAGACTTTTTACCACAAAAAGAGAGGTACTCTTCATAATGAGACTAAACCAAGGAGATATTGGTTTATCTCTGAGGAGCTGGCAGAAGAGCTCCCTGAGCCACTCTCCATCCCTCCCCAGCAGTGAGCCCAGCTGGCCAAGGACACCCCTGTATTTGACACTGGGGATGCCACATCTCAAATTCTGAGTTCAGTTTTGGGCCCCTCACTACTGGATCAGCTATTAGGGAAAATTTAGTCACCCCAAGCATTGTCAAGTACTGGAACAGGCTGCCCAGAGCAGTGGTGGAGTCCCCAGCCCTGGAGGGGTTTAAAGGGTGTGCAGCTGTGCCACCTGGGGACAGGAGTTGGGGCCTTGGCAGTGCTGGGGGAGCAGTTGAGCTCAATGATCTTAAAGGTCTCCTCCAACCCCAACAATTCCGTGATTTTATTTTGACATCTGTTTACATTCACAGTTATAAAAATGTCCTCTTTCACACTCTCAGTAGAAAAGTAATGATCTCCAGCTCCATTGTTTGTCTATTTCTTCATCCTCTGAATGTTAAAAGCCTTCAAGTTGGCTGAGTTGTCTATTTAATCTTTTTGTCACCTGCAACCACTCAGAATCAGCTGGCCTAGAAAAGACCAGTTATTTAAGCTATTCAAGGTGTCCTGACTTCTTTTGATTAAATTAATCTCTAAATTCAAGTAAGAAAGTGAGACACTCAAACAACACAAACATGAGAGGTGGTCTGAAGAGATTCCTCAGCAAACACTGCTGCTTACAGAGTGTACACTGAGGTAAATCTCTAACAATAAGTGGTAAAAACCTCAGGTTTTAAATTTTTCCACAACCAAAAGATCAGATTTGACTAAGCTCTGCTTTCATGCTTCAGGACCATGATATAACAATACAATCACTGACTGAGTTAATTGACGTGCCCTTGCCTCTGGCCACTCAAAGTGCCCAGAGGGTATGTGCCATTTTTGGCTACTTGGATGGGGGGAGACTGAAAATAGCCAACGTAGATTTATCAGGGGTACATTATGCTGGATCAAGTGATTCCCCTGAGGTAAAATAATCAAATCAGAAGATTAGTGTTGTTGTCTCTCCCCAGTGAGGCCCTCAGCATGGTCTCCCACAGCATTCCTGCACCCAAGCTGTAAACTTACACCTGCAGACTAAACTGCTGGGGTTTGGTAAAAAACCCCAAACCAGCAGGATTTTCAGGCTCCAAAGGTAGTGGCTGACAGTGTGAATTCTTCAGGGATCTGTCCTGAGACCTATGCAGCCTCAAATCCCAGATGATCTTAAACTGGGGGCAGCAGACAGGCAGGGTCTTACTAAACCAAGCCAAACATAAGTCAGGGGAACAGGGACATTAAACAACTTAAATTTTCTGTTCCTGACATTTTTGTTATCAGGAATGGAGCCAGCAGACTGAGAATAACATTTATTCCTTTTCCTCAGCACTGAGTCAAGTGCAGCTGCAATACTGCACTCAGCAAAGGCCAGTGGAGCAGCACCAGGTGTTTGAGGAGGATGGAGGGAATGCAGCACTTGGAGTCTGGAGAAGAAGAGGTTTGCAGGGGACCTGTGGCAGCCCTTCCTGTAACCATGAAGTTCCCAGCACAAAGAGGCAGCCAGGCTCTCACAGGAGATTGGCCAAAATACTGCGGTCATCAACTACAACATGGGATATCCCAACATTCCAACAAGGAAAATCATAACTCCAGCAGGGCAGCCATTAGAACAGGGGTCCAACCTCTCCCTTGAAGAATTTCAACATCCAACTGGACAAAGCACTGAGCAGCCTCGTCTGAATTCAGTATTGACCTTGCATTGAGAGCAGGAACTTTGCTCAGGAACCTCCCTGAGGCCCCTCCAACCTGAAAAGCCTTCTAAAGTGATATAAAAATAGGACTGTTAAAAATTATCAACCTACCTCCACTCTAAAAGAAAAGAAAAACAATTCAGTTTTACCTTTATTTTTCCTGAAAGATTTTGTCTGTAAAGGTTGCGCAAACTTTAACAGATACAATGTTCAGTATATCTTTCCTCATCAAATTGTTTTCTGATGCTTAAACTGATTCCTTGCTATTGTAACCTAGGCCTATTGATTCTTTTCTTATCCATCATTAGGATGAAAAGATTAATTAATTCAGCTTGTGATTCCATTATAACTTCAAATCTCCTCTACAAAACCACCTAAGCTTGTAGTGTCCCAATCTGTATTTCAGAGCCAACAATTGACTGCAGGAGGTAAACCCTGACATTTATGAATCTCCGTGGTATACTACATTTTTCGTGTAATTTCTTCAATTTCTCTATGTTATTTGGAATTCTGATCCTTCCCTCCACTGAATGAATCAGAAATACCATTTCCAACTTTGTGAATTTTGTATATTTAGTAAGCAGACTCCTTATTTCAGCATCTAGGCCTTAATTAAACTTGAAGCACTACAAAATGGAGGGTGACCCCAAGAAATTCAGCTAATTCATCCCTCCTATTAATAATTATTGTACACCCATTCTTTTTTTTATTTTTGAGAAGGGTTTTCTAATTAGCTCTGTGTTTGCATTACAGTAATTCCATCCAGACTAATGACCTTTGGAGAATTTAAATTAACGCAAACATTTAAAACTTTATCGAAATCTAAATATGGCATCAGCTGCTTCTCCTCTATCCACTAGACTTCTCTATGCTCTGGAATGTCTAAAAATTGCTTACTCTGGAAAAGTTCACACTCACTATTACTCATGTCTTTGCTGCAAGTATTATTATTTTCTTTTATTATTATTTCCAGCATTTTTTACAGGGAGAGAACAATTACCAGCTCCTCCTCCTCCATTTTTAAGGTGTGAAATTGGCTTGCCCTTTGCTGGTATTCCAGAACTTTACACATCTTCCCAATGATGGTCACTAACACCTCTGATGTGGCTTCTCCAAAGATCCCAACTGGAATGCATAGTTCCAAATGCCCTGGAACTGAAAACTTCTTGATAAAGTTACACCTTACCAGAGTTCAGTGGGGCAAGAAGGATGTTAAATGCCACATTATTTTCTTGCATCGTGTGCTAGTTGGTTTTCCCCAGTATAAAAACTTTCCTTTAGCTTCCCAGTTCGTACCATGTTATTTATATAAAATTGTTTCTTGATACAATTGACCAAATTTGCTTGTTATATTTGAATTTGTGCATTGCCTTCTAATTTTTCTATTTACCCATTTGTGCTATTCTATCAGCTTCTCTATAATTCTGTTCTAGTAAACTGGCTTTTGGTAATCCAATTTCCCTTTCATTCTAATGCCTGGAGGAAATGAAGAATTCTTAATTTATCCAACTTGGCCTGTTAGTGAGCATCTTGTGGTTTTGTTCTTAATTTACTGAAAGAGCTATCAATTCTCCTTACCTCCATCAAACCTCTTTCTCACGATATCCTGACTACCAACATCAGTTTTCAGTGTTTTTCTTCCTCATTCCTTTCCTAACAAGGCCTGGTGAGTGAATCCCATCATTCCCAAGTCAGTCTTAAACTGTTCTGTCTTCATATTCTCATGTGACTTCTTACTGGGCTTTAGCACCCCACGTACCCAAACGTGCTCTGTCAATCTGCTTTGTTTTACAAAGAATAACCAAGAAAATCACAACAAAGATCTTATGATCTTCCTGGCCAGTTTACATCCAGAGGTTTTCCTTATCTAGCAGAGTTTTGGGTAACTGAATTCTTATTCTCTTGACTATTTCTTCTTACTAATCACATTTACTACTTGAATAAAGAACAAACAGTTATGAGGTGATGGCAGCATTAATTTGAAACTATTATTTAGGAACTAGGAACTCTATTATTTTAATCAGGAACTCTGGTGAGCTCATGGCCTTTCTCTCACACAGTTTGAAGATAAAGCTGCAGCAGTTACACAGCCAGCAGCTGTGCCTTTTATGCACCTCCTGAACTTGTCCTGAGGACACATATCCACTCCAATAACTTTATAGAAAAGCTAAACCTAATTAATAACCAGCTTGGAACATTTCTGATTTGTGAAACGACTTCAGACATTTGTGTCTTGTAACCCTTCCACTAAAAAGTGCCATCCAAGTGTTCCTGACATTCTGCAGGACTTCATGTTCCTAAATGACAACTTCAATCCAGAGGCAACTCCAGCACTTGAGCTCTGTGGCAGAATTCTGAGAACATATTTTCCCACCATTCAAAAGTAATATGTATTTGTAAAAAGTTTTCTGTCATATTGGTTAAAGTCACAAACATTGTCATAGGGGAAGGGCAATTTGCTTTCCTTCAGGAGCAAAGCAACAATTCCTGACAAATGCAGTGCACCTGCAGCCACTGGCATTCAGCTTCAGAAGGAGTAACGTGGAGAAGAGGATGTGCAAGGCCTCAGAGCACAACAGTTCTGCCAAAGAGATGAATGCAGCACCATCCAGCAGTCACAAACACACTCAGCAATGAAACAGGAGAGCTAAAAGAGAGGCTCAAATTTAGCAACTTACAATTTATCAAGAGCAGTACTAAGTCTGATGACTGAGTGAAAAAAATGCTTGAATCTCTCTTGTCACAGAGAGAAGTCTGATATGTTACCTCACCCGTTGCTCTGCTAATGTGTTTTCTATGTTACATTTAACATCCTACAATCCTGAAAACATAAGAAAGTCTTTTGGCTCTCACAAGTATTCTTGCAAGATTATTTTACAATATAAAACCTCACTGCTCATCTTGAGAATCCATTAAGTATTTTGACACAAGTAAGGAGGATTCTCTCTCTGAGTTTTTGTTAAATAATAAAAACAATCCCCAAACCACATTAAAAATAACCCTAAAACAACCTAACTCACCAACATATCCTTCGTTAATTTTTTACCAAATTTAAATAAAAAAAAAAAAGTAACAGGTTTTCAGCTGCTCTGGTTCCTGAAATTGCTTCTTGACTGTGAAGAAATGTGATCAGACAGCATTGTCCTCTTGTATCTACAGATTCCAGCAGCAGTGAAGTGTGAAGTGAGTAATGGTGCTGTCCTGAGCCCTGCCCAGGATGGAGCAGCACAGACACAGTCACAGGACTAAGGGGTGACATAATCAGGCTGCTCTGGCAATAAATATTGCCTATTTGCAGAACTCCAAGTATTCAGAGTAAAAAAATGTGCAGAATAAACCTCAGAGTAATAAACCAATCCTTAGTTAACGACTATCTCACACCCTGAGTCTTCACTGATGGAATTTGGAACTGAGTTATTTCCATGCTGTACTGAAGGAAACTCTGCTGTACTGGCACCAAACTCTCCTCAGACCACAGCAAACTAGGAACAAACTTAAAAGTTAGCACTATAGTCTGGTGTACTTTCCTATTTCTTATGCAATAATTCTTACTTCTTTCCATGAAATGCACTGTAATATGGTGCAAATAATCCAAACCAGCAGCAGTACCCAGCAGCCAGCTTGTTTACAAAACAAGCCTTGGCTTTAAGGGAAAGTCACATCTTGCACACCAAACCCATCACCAAGCCATGGACCTCTCTGCCCCCAATCTTAAAGAGCTGAAAGTCAAAACTGTTTTAAAACAGGAAATTAAAAGCTTCCTAGAAGTGAGTGGCACTGCAACAACATGATGTAGAAAACAACTATTTTCTTTGGAGGATACTAAGTGAAGAAGTTGTATAAAATAACTGCTGATGGGATTTTATTCTTTTTTAGATAAAACAGCATCTAAGGAAGGGTTTTAATTCACTTCCCTAAACTTTACATGCTATTTCTCCCTCTACAGTTACATCACAATGCAAACCAAAATGATCTGTATTAATCCCACGAACAGAGAATCCAAACACAGTTAAATTGTAAAATGCATCAGTGGCTTTTCAGTTCATTAATGGCACAGTTCACATTTCCAAAACAACTTCAACAGGACTGTACAAGTGACTAATAATGACAGAATTTGGAACTCACTCCAGTGAAGGAGCCATACTACTTCCCCTGAAAATCCAAATATTCTTATTCAAATGCACTCCATGGTTTCTAAGGAGCACTGACGTACAACAGGGATAGCCTTAATGCTCCAGGATTAGTATTGCTTAAATTAACTTATGCACTGGTCTCCCTCCTCTCTCCCCTTCTTTTGGGAGCTCAAAAAGTCTTTGTAACAGGGCAAAGATATTTATTATCTATGCAACCACTAACCCAGACTTTTCACTCTTCACCTGCAGATCTTCTCAAAGAATCAAATCAGCCCTCAGAGACTTTCTGCACTCAGAGGACCTACCAAGAGTTAACACCATGTTACTTTGTAAATTGAAATGAAAATGTATCAAAATATGCCACTGCTTAGGGCACCAGAGACACAGTTCCGGGGGTCAGGGTGCAAATGAAGAAGACATTTAACTTAAAACACCATTCGAAACAAGAAAACATGTAAGAGTAAAGAATAAAAACATTTTCCCTTCTTTTCCCTCCCACAGTGAAGACTCAGAGGAATCCTCCCACAGAATTTCTTACCATTTTATAAAGGTCTGAAACACTGATCTGATCTGAATCCACAACCTCAAAGTCCTTCCGTGGAACTAAGTCAAGGCCCAAATGCCTGCAAGAGAAGGAAGGAGCAGTGTCAGCGTGGCACTTGAATGGTCACCAGCACCTCCTGCGTGGGCCTCCTCCAGGGCAGGGACACAGAAACACTCAAATATTCCACTCCTAGTGCAATTGTTAACCATTAAACAACTCTAAAGAAAATTTAATGCAAATAATAAAAAATCTCTCTACAAACTTGTTATTTTGGTTCCCTCACTTCAGCAGAGCGCTGGCAATTAATGCAGGGGAAGGTTTTGGCCAATATGTTGGTGCAGTACCCAAAACAAGGTAATTCTGTACATGGACATGGAGCAGGCAAATAAAGTTAGTACCCTGGTTGCTGCTGAAGTATTTGTGCAAGATCCTTCACTACATAATGAAGTTCCATTAATAGTCCTGTTCAAATATGCCAACAGATCCCAAGCCTTGGGAAGCTGCTTTGATATTCCTGGTGTTCAGAAAACTTCACCCCCATGTAAATACAGTATGTTTTGTTAGTAATAAACTATAACTGCAATAACAATAATCTCAATCTCTATTTGTAACACACAAAAATATTTTAATTATTCTAAGCAGAATTAATATTTTGGTTCAAATCAAATATATAAACTGATAAAAACACCCCATCAATGCAAAGATGTTAAGGAATTCAGCTGTAGAGAAGGCAGTTCAGTTAGCTTCACAGGAGTAGCAGACAGAATAAGATATTCTTTATCCAGACAAATAAATGCAAACTGTTAATGATTAATTAATAACTGTAGATAACATAACAAGACAACCTTAAAGGTGATAAACCCCAAGTTTTGCTCCATAGATCTTCAGTTTCTGAGGCACTAAGAGTTCTGAGCATTACAATTAAAAACTATGTTAAACACATTAGGAGTAAATTTTTAAACAACCAACACATGAATTAACCATTTTCTTGATTTTGCCTTATGTAACTTTAGTACTTCACTTCTAGACATTTTATATTGAAATTCTTAACAGTCTTTCAGAAAAAACCCAAAATTTCAGAAGAGGTGCCCCACAAACTACCTTGACACTCCTTCTTGTCCAAACGATAAAAGAAAAGCAAAAGTCAATTTAATTTTGTAATCAGAGAGGAAAACATTCTGCACAGACTTGTTCCTGATGGCAAATGAAAAATTTTATTGAGAAAAACCTCTCTGGTACTGTAGAGTAATTGTGTGGAGCAGTAACAGAAGGCTCCAGGCAATCCAGTGTCTCCTTTTGAGTAATTGGCCTAAAACAACAGCTGGGGAGAACCAGCAGTTCACTGCTCACCACAGTGCTTTTAAACGCTACCCAGAAGTTTCCAAACTCCCTAATTCTTGTTTTGAATCTTTGCCTAAACAGGTTTTCCTTCTTTATTTATATCCCTCAACCACCACATCTCCAAAATATAGCTCAGCCTTGTTCACTTGCCCTGGCAGCAATACATAGTCATTGAAACTGTACTGACAAACTGGAATTTCCACATTCTCAGTTCTTTCCTTAAATCAATTGCATTTTCAATGGAAAAAAGGGAGCAGCTTTCCTTCTCCAATGTAGTTTCATGTCAAATACCAAATCGTAAATTCTAATGCTACATTGTGAAAGTCATGGTTTCACACTTTGTTTTGATTAAACCGAACTAACACAAGTTAACTGTAGCCCAGGACCAGTATCTGAAAACTGCAGCTGCAATGATGAAAATGACCGCATCTATTTACCAAATGTAAAAGATTAAAAAAAGGACACACTAGGTAATCCTTACCTGCAGCTGCCAGTTGAGCCTACTTATCACAGAAAGTCAAAAAATATAATACAAAAAGACGGTAAAATCAGTCAGAGATCACTGCAAAGTTTGTTTTTTTGTAATGTTAATGCTCATCAAATTCATTCACAGAAGCTTTCCTGAATGTACCTAAACATGCTCCAAAACACCCTGTCATTCACATGTGTGCACACTCCCCCCTAAAGGACACTGATAAAGGGATTTCCCCTCAGCACCCAGAAACGAACAAATTATTCCCTACTAACACTATCAAAGCCACTGTGTGTGTGCTGCAGTTCCTGGGCAGCCACAGAGCTCTATTCAAGTTCCCCAGGAAAACCTGGCCAAGCCATCCCCAGCCTGACGAGGGCCCGTTCACATTTTTCAGCTCCCTGGAGAGCTGGGGTGAAGCAGTGCCTGCACTCATTACTCAGAACATGACAAATGTATTATCTTCTGCTTAATAATGTCCAACACAACTGCAGCAGCAACCCTGTGAAACTTATCTAATACCCTATTTTTAGTTAAATCCCTTAACACCGTGGATTTTCAGCCCAGAAGATTCTCATTCTCTAATACTATGTTAATCCTGCACAACACTTGCTCCCAGCAAATGAGGGTGTCTTGGCTGGAGCACAAACACACAGCCATTTACTGTGCAGGTGGAAGTTCAGGTTTGTACACTCAATTTGTATCAATTATTTTTTTGCCTGTGAAGGACTGACAACATAATGCTTGAGATGGCAACGACAGTCCGTGGCCCACTTTCCCTCTCGATTATCAAACACTGGGAGAATGGAAGAGCCCCAGCTGCCAGGCAGTATTTCTCCAAAACAGAGCATGCATAAAAATTACATAATGTGCTGGTTTGTTTATTTGACAGTTCCTGTCTCCACAATAGTTTCTTTTGCAAGCAAATTCGTATGCTCTCTCATTCTGCCTTCACACTGAACTGCCCTTCAAAAATATTTCCCAAGTATACCTACAAAATATCCCCAAGCCTATCAATTACCTCTTGATTGCATCTGTTTGGGACACCTCCAGCTGGCATTTAGACATTCTTCCTCTTCTACATAAGTCTTCACAATTTTCCTTTAAAAATCCACCACCTAATATCTCTAGATAATTTTCTCTCAAGTAACACGAAATCAAGCCAACTGACAAAAATACAGGGCTTTTTAATAGCAAAAGGGATGAACACACCACTCAAGGTTACCTGGGTTTCTGGAAAAAATCATCTTGGGTTAAATGGTAATTTTGAAGAATAGTCCTTATTTCTAGTAGTTCATTTATTTACAATCCAAACACTACAGCATTTAGAATTCATAAACCCACAACTCAGGACAACTCCTCCTAGAAGAATCTTGCAGAAATATATCATTTGACTTAAAAAAATATTTCAGCAAACTCAGTCTTGAAGAACAGATTGTGGGAGAGCTCATCACATCTCTGGAGCGTGCATGATCCCGTCCCCTTTGCTCCAAAAACATCCACTTTACCGCAATCTTTTCAGCTTTCAGTTTGCAGCTATCACTTTTTCTTGTATTCCTTCTCTCAGTATATCAAAGCTTCACTTAATATCATTTGTATTTCTCTTAGACAAATAAAGATGGTGAAGGGAAACAGAATGATCCTGGCAGTGATTCACAAACTATGCACAGACTTTAAAACATACTTTGAAGGAAATACAGTACAGAAATCCACGGAAAATTAAATACATGAAAAAAACATGTTTGTCAAAATGAGACTCTGCTAATACAACCTGATACCTTCCTTTGACAGAATTAAGTTGTTACACAAAAAACTGCAGGGGCTGCAACTTACAACGAAATTAGTAAAGTACTGATGTAATGCTACACAGAAAATTATTTCTTAAAATGAAGATGAGATGAAGGTAAATAATCTTAGTTAGATCTGATGAAAGGGAATAGTAGCAAATACTTCTGAGCATGCAGTATCAGGCTAGAGAAAGAGGTTATTCAGGTTTTCCTCAAAGACTTTGAGCAAATTCCTTATGCCTTTAATCCCAACCCCATCATTACTGCAAGCATATCCAGGAGAGGGAAGATGCTGTGTGTTCAGACAGAAACGGCAGCTGCTCTTTCTGCAATTCTTAAAGGCATTTCTTTATGGGTCTTTGAGTTGGTCACTCCTGTTTTGATCTCCTTTGATGCAATGACAGCTACTGCAATAAAACTGCCTTTAATTCTCCAAACAGGTATCGTCTCTACTTTTAATTCTTATCTCCAGATGCATTTTACTAACTTTAGGCTAGTTGTTACAACACTACCAAAAAGTCATTCTTATTCCCTTTATGTCAAGAAAATATGGCATGATGATAAATCACTCCAAGCCCCAAAATAATCTAAGAGTGTGAGCATTGAAATTTAGGGCTTCTTGAAATTCAAGACTGTGCTGACTTTGCTGGATCACACAATTCCTGCCCTCCACAGTTATGGATGTCAGTAGTTAGTAGGTACTAACCAACTGCTACTGGCTCCCAACTGCAATTCCAAGGTAGGAGAAAAACCATGACCTTAAAAGTGTGTTTCATTTTCTTTGTATGACAGTGTGGAAGATTTATTGCTAATATTTTGCCCTTTGTTTTCCTTTTTAAACACTCATTTGTACCTTTTGGCTACCTGTGGACCTTTCTGTGCAGAATTTATGGCAACTATTTGGAAGATTTTTTTTTTTAATGCAATGATTTTAATAACAGTTTATGGGGAAAAAAAGATAACCTTTGACTAAAAAGTAATATAAGCCTACAAATTCATCTTGTTTATGGCTTCTATCTGTCAAAAATATCAAGGTGTTGGTGGCTCCCACTCCTTACTCTGTTTCTGACCCTAAATATAGAATATATTCCACATTTATAGGGAAGGAAGTGTCTTCTCTGAGTATGCAGGGAGACCTGGATGCTTTCTGGTAATCTCCTGACAGGTGCTACATTAATCTGAAAGAATCAGTCCTAAAGATCAGGTGAGATGACCTCTGATTTTCAAGTTGAATTACTCTGAAGAAAGCTTAATCTGCCTTTCTGGCACACAAGGTATTGCACATACTGCTGCAATTAGCTTTTGGCACTGAAGCAGAGGCAGAGGATTCACATTTCAAACAGAAGCTCTGTCAGGCAGATCCCTTCATCTGTTTTTGATGCAAAAGTCTCTACAATGAAACAGCTCTTCATCAGCAAAAAAGCTGCATTCTGGTTTCCCATTCTAAGCAATAGTAAAAGTTGAAAGAACTTATTCATTCACATCGAAGCAAAAACCTAAACAAAAATTTCAAATTCAAGTATCTATTTTACTTGAAACATGAGAGAAAATGAGATGAAAAACTGAGGTTTCAAGTTTGTAATGGGACTTAAATGTGATGCTAAATAGCAGACTTCAGCTTTATAATGTTTGTTTCCTGCTTTACAACTTTTTCCTTGTTATTCACAGACCACTGGACACTTACAATAGCATTTCAGACTTCCACAGATCAATATTATGGCCAATTGTATCACAGTAAAATATTGCTAGAAAGCAGAAGTATTTGTAATAGTCTGTATAAAACCCAGAAAGATAAGCAGGAAAGAAAACAGCAGACAAGATTTTGGCTATGCAAAAATACACAGAGAGATGCTTAAAAGTGCAAGTCTAAAACCAGCAAGGTGCTCCTCTGGGGGCAGAAAATGCTGAGTGGGAAATACAAAAACCTCTGTACAGCGGTATCAGCCCTGCATGTGTACCTAAGCTAACTGGGAGTAAGTGGAATGAGGAAGAAAGCACAAATGCATGAATGAATGAAAAACAGGATGAGTCCAGGATCTTTCTTTTGTACAGGGGAGAAAAATGTGTAAGCAACAGAAAATGAAATTGCTACTGGAAGGGGTAATTGGTGTTGTGTTAGAAGAATGATTAGCAACAATACAGGGGGTTAGCAACAATTATTGAAAAATAATATGCCTACATTTTAATAGGCCAAACTACAGAGCAAAACTTAATATTTACAGTAAGCACACAAAACTAAGCAAATAGAAGGTCTGAAAACAGTCTAAAGGTTCTTTCAGAAAAAAAGAAATGTGTAGCTACTCATCTAAGGAGTGTATTTGTCCCTTGATTTCCACCAGCTCCTACCAGGACACAAGGGACAACTTGCAGAGTCACTGCCAGCGTATTTATGGGAAAATTGTACCAGCTTAACAAAGTGAGAAAAAATCCCTAACTGACGATGAAGACAAGTATGAGTTTCATGTTTGCATCACTCCTTCCCAAATAATACAATTCACTGATGGTCAAGGTCAGGATAAAAGCAATCTATCACTAAATCAGCAAACATGTTACATATTAGATGTGTGAGATGACTACTTCCTGAAAGCAATGGAATATCTCCTGTTACACTGTACTGTCTTGAGTAATTACAGCCCTGCTCAAACTGCAGGGAACTCAGACTTCTCAGACAGCATTAATGCACATTAATAACAAAGCTTTTTCATTTTTTTATTTGTAAATCTCAAGTATAACAGGACAGAAATTAACACTATTATAACACCTGGATATGTCTATGAAAATCATTGGTGCTTTTAGCAGATTAACACAGGTGGTTGTAAGTTTTCTTAATACAAAACTCAGAGAGGGGGATAGAAGAAAGTGGCAGAACTCTTCCAGAAATTTTGTGGAAAAGAGTGATATTGCAGAAATACCTCTAAAGTCCCAGACATTTGGATTTAAATACTGCATGTATCTCTGATATTATGCATCTCTAGGGAGTTCAATACCTGCAGTAAGAAACAGATTTTTTTTTCGTAAACAAGCACCCTGAGTAGATGAATATAATCGTGAACATATTTACTGATTTCAGTGATGCTTCTCCATAATTGTCATGCATCAGATTTACCTTTATACTTTTAATGACATTCCAATTTAATGGTTTTACATCAAAAAGGGTCTATAGGCACCCCATGGAACAACCTATTCTCTTCACTGCTGCATTGCTGTATGCTCTCCTCATCTTTTTTTCCTCACAGCATTTTTGCAGCTTCCTGTTGCTAATTTGATCCACAAACTCTGTGCAAAACCAGGCAGGCATAATGCTCAAAAAGAGTCTCTTGGTTCCCATTTACTCTACTGGGAATAAGAATGGAAAATACCTGTAATTCCGCACTGCAGAAAGACTTGATGCAATCTATTGGTCTATGTCCTTCAGAGCTTTCTTTCAACAAGAGAGAAGTGAAGTGCAGCAAGGGGGAATGCTAAACCTTCATCAGGGTGTTCAGGTATATCCCTCAGAAAGGGTTTTGAGGTAGGTGACCAAGGAACAGAAGCAAATAAACAGAGCTTCATGAAAAACATTGGGTTTTCTCCTTAGCTGTGAACTCACAGGACTTCTCTTACTCTCACATGCTCACTAGCACTAATTCCACTCCCAGTGGAAAAGCAGGTGCTGTTTGTCTGAGAGTGAGTATCACATGTGTCTTGCACAACTTACCTGGCTGATCCACATCCCAGGACACACAAGTTTTTGTCTAATGGCAATTTATTATAATTTCATTATCATTTGCATTTATCTTTACCTTTAAAAGAACCTCTAATCTCCATGGAGCTGACCAAGGAGTCTCCAAACCTCTGAGAAGTGTCATGATACAAAAAGTCTAAATATCACAGCCTCAGCTCCAGTGTCCCTGGTTAACTGTGAGATTCTCTACTTCGTACACCAACAATTAAAACACTTACTTCCTCAATGGAAGAAAAATGTGGTTTAAGTACCTTGGAACACATCCTCCCAGGCCCAATATTCTCTAGGTTGATACCAAGTAAGTGAAGTGACCAAATCCTTTTATAAGTGCAGGAAGCCTAGGAAAGACCTGCTGGTAAACAGCTCATTTCACACCAAGAGCAAAACTCCCTGTGGAAGGCAATAAATTCACTGTAAAAAGTTACACTTGATTTTAAAATAATCCCAAGTTCTCCCTGTGCACAAAAACTATTGGAAAGAAAACGTTGTGTGGGGTTTCTTTTTTTGTTAATAAAAGTTACTTGAGAAGAGTTAGAAGAAACAGGAGCCAGTACTTACTCATTGCCCCAGTCCAGCCTGACTGTGAGGTGTCTCTTGACCTCTCGCACCTGATCCTGGGTCAGGTGCCCCGAGAGCAGCTGCCTGCGGAGGTCAATGAGCTCATTCATCACATGCCGCAGTTTGTAGAAAAGATCTACCTTATGTTTCTGTAAAAGCACATTTTTGGGAAGAGAGGAGAGGGGAGAGAGAAAAAGAAAGAGGCAGGGAGGGGGGAAAGAGCAGGGGGAAGAAAGAGAGGGGGAGAGAATAAGTTTGGAAGGACAAAGTGTGAGAAAGAGAGAGAGAGAGAAAGAGAGAGAGAGATTAATAAATTACCCAATTTTCATTTAATCACCCTAGAGAAACATCAATCCAATTTCTATGAGCCCTAAAATATTTACATCAAAAAGTAGTGTTAACTGGTGCAACTCATACTAAATAACTTCTTATTCCTGAGGTTTAGGCTCAATCTGCTA
The DNA here is from genome assembly GCA_032173965.1 of Sitta carolinensis. Classification (NCBI taxonomy): domain Eukaryota; kingdom Metazoa; phylum Chordata; class Aves; order Passeriformes; family Sittidae; genus Sitta; species Sitta carolinensis. The sequence goes on from CM063293.1 coordinate 4,346,611, forward strand.
AGAGGCCCATTTTCTGATGGAACCTAATGCTAAATAAGAGGATTCATTAGGGACAGCAGGAATCTCTTATTCCAATCATACAGTAAATATAAAATTTTAGATTTAAAGTGATAGAGAGGAAAAAAAGATTACTTCTGTCAGCAGCTAACTGAATGGCTCTGAGCAGTCAGCAACAATGAGTCACCACAACAAAAATGCATTTCTAAATTATTTGTGATATTCCAGTTACTAAAATTCAGCCAGGTATGAGGGGAGTGTGTATGAAAATTCATTACCTGGCACTCTAAAAAGAACTGAAACAATTAATAATAAAATCCACCAGGAAAACTACTTTGAAAGAGAAAAATTACCATAGATAATATAACCCCCCCACACCACCATCATCAGTAAAGACAAATAAACAGAAAATACCCCCAAAAGCTTACACAACTAACGCTGTAATCCTTTCCAAAAGAACTGGTATTACTCAATTATGGGAGAAAAAACTCTTCACCAAAACCAAATCCCCCAAAAGCAAAGAGAAATGGAAATACTATTTTCCCCTGCAGGAAACTATAAATGAATTCTCTGAAAAGGAAAGTTTGAGGCCAACAACCAAGGCCAGCCATAAGGGAAGATAAAATAAAATAAGTACATGTGTCCAAACCACTCTGTGCTGCGTCAGGACTGTGTGTCAAGGGGGCTCATCTCCACACAGCCAGTCCCCAATAGTGCATAAAACAGCCAATGTGCCACCAAGGAGGAGCCCAGGAAGGAAAACAAGACCTCCTGATGCAGCTGGCTGCTGTCTTTTGAGCAGCTGAGCTCCACTGCCACTGCTTTGCAAAGCCCGAAGCGTTTGGCTCTCCGTCGGGCAAACACAGAGTAGCGGGACTGCCACGGAGACTCCATCAGCTGGCACTGCCTCGAGCACGGCTCTGCCCCTACTTGAGTGGGTTAGAAAAGCCTCTAAATAAAGGCACCTGCATCTACCAAGACTACATCTGATACAGGAACATCCACAAAGAGGAACATAAGTGCTTTCAGTTGTGACACATTATTAAAACAAGTGTTTTTCGCTTGTTTACCAAAAATAGCTGAGATGAGATGAAAAAAGAACTTCCACCTACTTGAGTTTGTTTTCCTATAAGGCCACTAGATTTGCATGACTTAGGAAAACAGACATCAATGCAATCCATTTTGATAAGCATTTTTTTAATTTCTCTGAACCTGATTACACATCTGTTTTGCTGAAGCAGGTTAAGCACAGATGGCATCATCAGTTGTTCCTATCAAACAATTTTGAGATGAAAAGATGCACAGTCTTTCAACTCTGCATCAGCACTGGTTCGGGTCCCACTTGAAAGAAAGAAAAACAGACAGCAGACCTAACAGAAAGACATATATTTCTGGGAATGAAAACATTTATGCAAGGAAGATAATCATGCACAGGTGATAAGCACAAAATTACTCGATTTTCTTTAGGTTTTATTACTAAATGTGGACACAAGTAAATCCTATAGAAGCTGACAGTGACAGTAGGTATGGGAAATGTCCATATTTATGGTATGAGAAATGTCCATTTTTATATGCTATTTATGTGAACGAGAACAGGCTGCCACTTTTTAAAACACAAGATGAAAACAACTGAGTTTGGTAGTATCAAAAAAGCAAGTTAGGTACATTTTAATAATAAAACAGTTGGGAATGAAATTGTCATGAGAATCAGGTCCCAAACCATCATAATTAGACTTCCCAAATAAACCTGCTAAGAGAGCCACTTTCTCACTCCTGTAAGGATGGCTCAAGGTTATCAAAACAGTCAGGTCCAGAACACTGTGCTGGTTCAATTACAGTACGTTCTATGGTTATGTTTAAACAGTCATTTTATACAGGAAGTACTTACTTTAAATACAAAGGTTTCACCTGCTTTAAACTGAATGCCCAAGTATTGAGAGAGAGCTAAACACAGGGTGTCCTTCCAGAAAATCCCAGGTCCAGGGCAAGTAAGGGAGGAAGAGAAAGTGGAAGCCAGCAGAGCTGTGGCTGTGATCTCAGGGAAACTGTTATGAAGAAATAGATGCAGGATCCGTGATAGTGAAGGAAAACGCTCATGAGAGAGGAATGAGAGCTAGAACAGAGTTGAAAGTGGCTTAATTCCAGGCTTGCAGGCAGAAGGGAATTTGAAGCAGCCAAAAATCAGTTGCTAACATCCCTCCTCACACTACCGGAGCCCAGGGGCTAATGAGCTTCATCTGGGAGAGAAGAAAGGAAGGAGAGACTCACGTTTTAATGACTTATTTTTTTTCAAGATCATAAAAAAACCCCCTTCAAAATCCAGCGCTAAGCTAAGTTAGTCAGGATTCCTACCCTTGTGTCAAAAAAACTGTAAAACAGATGGCCCCAGACACAATAATTACAGAAACATCACACCCCCACCCCCTAATTTTAAGTTTTAAAGTCCTTCAAACAACCTCTAACCTCTCATTTTTTCAGCTGGCTTTATCACTAGCTCCCAAGCACAGAACACTTTATCAGTCCATTCAGAATGACCTGCTGTGTGCATTTATAAATATATTTGGCAAACCTGGAATATAAAAGTAAGGATTTCTGCAGAACTTTCATGGTTATAATTAAAACTAGTCACAAAGAAAGAACCTGGATGGCTTTAATGAATTGGGACTCTCCTCACAAGCAGCACAAGTCCTCTAACACGTCTTGTCTCATTTTACTATCCCCAGCCACAAAAACATTTGCCGGATTTCTTTGATCCATTATAACTAACAAGTCACGCTAATCAATGTTTGGCTAATCTTCAGATGTGCAGCTATGCATCAAAAAGCGCAATTCTGGCAGTTTTTTTTTTTTTTTTTTTTTTTTTTTTTCCTTTTAATGACTTCATATTAACTCTGTGGAGTTCCAAAGCCAAAAGCTGGGTTTGGTGTGGAGCATCTCCGTCTCACTGCCCCGGGGGGAGAATGACACTGCTGTGGGTTGGGATAAAGACAGGGAGCTCCCTCACGGAGCGCCATGCCAGCAAAGCAGCCCTCCCTTGGGGGAATGGAGCTATTGCCAATCCCCATACAGCTGGGCGACACACACAGAACCCTTGTCCTTACGCACCCCCTGCCCCAAGGCCGACGCTTCTTCCCTCCGCCCTCCACAGAATCGCCCCCTGAGGGGCCGGGGAAGGGAGCGGTCAGGCCACGGCGGCTCCTCCCGATTTCCCGGGGCCGGGCGGTTCAGATCCCCGCTCCGCGGCTGTTCACCTGGCCCTGCTCGGCCCCGCGGGCTCTGCGGCTGGCTCTCCCTTCTCCCCTCATCTCCTGCCCCAGAGCCCCCAGCGCGGCCGGGCTGGGCCAGCTGCGGACCCCAGGGCCGGGGACCCCAGCACGGGACCCCACCGGGGGCACGGGGACCCCCCGGCACGGGGACCCCCCGGCACGGGGACCCCCCCGGCACGGGGACCCCCAGCACGGGCGAGCCCCACTGCCCTGCAGCCCCTCCGGGTTTCACATTTACCACGGCTGCCTCTGTCATTCTTCTCGAAATAAATGCCACATCATATGAAAATATATAACAAACTAGTATATTATAGCAGATGACCTATTTATAGTAATTTGGTTACCATGACTTCATTTACCAGCACTGTAAAGGCAGGATTGTGCCTCTCTCGAGAGCAGTCCCTTAAGACATTTCCTATAAAACTGCCTTAAGCTGTAATGGGGGAGAAGGGCACAAAAAATTATTTTCCTTATAAAAGCAAGTGAGTAGCTTTTCCCAGGTTCCTTGTTATGGATTTTGGTATCTACATTAAAGCCTGCAAGCACCATCAGCACATGAAAGGAAATATTAAACCTAGAAACAACACAAAAATCCTGCCTTTCTTCTTGGTTTTGTCAGGACGATTTTAATTAAGCAAATTACTTTATATTAAAACTCTGTTGGAATTTAAAGATTTTTGCAATATTTATAGCTTAGTCTTACACAAAATCTGTAATATTATTACTGTGCAAACCTTAAACATCACCTATCAAACTAGAGAGTATTCATCAAATGCCTGTTGATCAATAAAGGTCAGACTATAGCTTAATACAAAGTTATCTCAAAAATAGGGAAAGGAATTGAAGAGTAAAGAAATTTGTGTAGGAGATGTGGACAGTATACAGGTGTCCTGACTGGCACTCAGAGAAAAAGCAATTTGAGAACACAATTAATGCTTGCACATATTCATCAGTTCTCCATATGTGCCTAGACAGCTGGTCCTCTTAGATTACAGAACTAAAATGGACTTTAAAAACAGTTAAAAAACACAGAAAACAAATAAGAGAAAATAACATCAAGCAAGAATAAAGTTAATAAATTACAACTTCTAATTAAAACTACCAACTCCATTTACTAAGGGTTTAGGTCCCATCCTGGGTTTTTTGCCTGAGATTGGGTTTGAGCTCACCCCTCTGTGACAGGACACCATTAAACACTCAGAGAGCCACTGGATCATAGAAAAGTTAAGGTTGGAAAAGACCTCTTCGATCATCAAGTCCAATAAACAACATTAGTCTTCCAAATCAAGTAACGAACTGAGAAAGGCATCCCAGTTTAGGTTTATTTTCATTCTTCTATCTTGAAAGTCTCTACTTACTAGTTTTCAATTTATTCATAAGGATGCATTATCATGAATTGTATTTATTTTGTCTGATGAATATTCATAGCTTTTAGCTTCAAACAGAAATTATTTACTCCAATAAAAATCTATCTAAATTGATTCTCTACTGTATTCACAGAGGGCATTTCAATTTACAGTGTGTAATAAAGCCCAGTAAATCAGAGTGACAGATAAAATAAGTTCTTCAGACTTTTGCCATTGAAAATGTGTAAAATGGCTTTAAATACTGACATGTGACAAGGGGAGAACTTAATCAGCAAAAAGAATGATGTAACATCAATAAAGAAAGCAAAATCAGAGAAAAAACCCAACAAAACAAAGCCTGTACAAGATAAACAGAGATGTTGCTACAAGCCTTCCCTTTATATTAGATTAAATAACATGCCCAAATTACCATATATCATACTTCAGTAGTACAGTAATTTTTTTCTAGATACACTTATGTCCTTATGCTTCTTCCAAAGACCTCAAAAGCTGACAGATATATTGAATTTACATCAGTAACTTGAGAAAAGGTTCCTTGCACTCTTGGCAACAGTCCAAGGAGAAATCAACAATCCTGGCTTTCCCTGAGCTACAAAATAAAACTAAATTCTCAGAAGAATGAAGCCTGTGATATGAAGCCCTAAATCACAGAGAAGCTGAGAGGATACAGGCACCTCACACTAGCAGTGTATATGCAAACTTCTCTTCCTTATTCCTTCTATTTCTCCTAAATGTATTAGAAATTCCATTTGTGCAGTGCTTGCGCTGACCTCCCTCTCTCCTGAGGAGCATTTAATATGCTTTACCAGAAACCCGGTGCAGCAAAGCAACAACTGGATTGCCTCCAAAATGATTTCAGAACTCCATTGGACTGGATTGCACATTTTCAAAAAATTAAACGCATTCAAATTCTTTACGATAAACGGAAAACAACAATTGTTTGTTCTGCTCCAAAACCAATATGGTGTATTTCAATCAAAGCTATCTGCCAACACATCCAAAAACTTGCTGATATCTTTTATCTGTTGCAAACCAAACGAATAACCTACAGCCTTTGACAGCTTTAAAGTCCTTGCAAGGGGAAACCCAGGTAGCACTGCAGCAAGAGCAGCACAAGGAACAGCAGGACACAGGAGGACAATCCTCACAATGTTAGCAAAGCTCTTTTGCCTTGAAAAAAGCTGTTCTCTCTCCTCAGATCTCCTATGAAGGACAGTGGGTAATATTTAAACCTGTTGTCACAATGCTCTCTATTTAACAAATCAACTCAGTTCAGAGCTCTCCACAGAATATTTTGAAGAAAAATGTTTTTACAAAGGGTTAGAACCTATCTATTGCTCTTCAAGAAAAGTTTTCTCCTCTTTGTTTGTATCACCTCATAGACCTCAAATGCTTAACTCACACTAATGTGCAATTCAGAGCCTGTTTTTATTTATAGTAACTCAGCACAGTACAAACAACTTCTCCACTCTAAACACCAGTTATGCCACACATGTAAATAGCTCGGAGTACAAATTATTACACTCCCTGGCAGTCAAGATGTGCATCTTGACTCTCATATCTCCTCCTTATTTACAGCTTCAGACACCTGAGTTGTCTAATACAGCAACCTGGGACAAGATCAAGATGAAAACATTAACAGTTACGGAAAGAAGCTAAAACAAATATGAGACAATTCTGGTGTCTGACACTTCCTGCTATCGGTATTCATATGCTGCTGCTACTCTTAGGCATCAGCATCTTCAGGAAATGCACCTTGGCCAGCATGAGACAGGTATTCTGGGGCTAAATTAGTGCTGTTTAGCTTTTCTGGTTAACAAGAAAAATAGGATGCAAAGAAGAGAGATTGGTCTTCTCCAGCAAAAATTATAAGGGGCTCTATGGATAATTACTGCAAGAAGAAGAAAAATCTGAAGAAAACCCTAAAGCTGCCCTCTGTCTCTAGAGCTCATCCCTACCCTGGCTGCCACTGCTGACAGCTGAGGGCTGGAGAAAACTCTGCCTAATGAGATTGTGGCACAGCCTGCAGCTTACCATTGCTTTGTTGAGACTGAATGGAGTTCCTAAATCTTTAGGAGCAACAGCAACATTAACCTCATTTCCTAACATCATCATAAACTTTTAACAAAGCTTAAGGAAATGGAATTGAAGGGGATAAACTGAGAGGTTTAATTTTTCGTTTCTGTAACACTGCAAAACAAGTGACACTAACATCCCTTTTCAATCCATAATTACATTTATTGAATTCAATTCCAAATCCTTTGGATATTAAATGTACTTATTTGTTTTTATGTTGTAAGAACATCTTGTTCTACACTTTCTTGAATGCAAGAATGTACAATTTAGGGTAAGTTTTCCATTCTGAGGAAAAAGAAAAATGCATGCAAGGCTTTTGCTATTTAATTAAGGATGATTTCCCCAGCTTTCAATGCCTCCATCATGACACAGATGTGTTAGGGAACAACATGAAGGCAACACATTCTGCTTTATCATATTTCTTCAGAAGTATGACTAACAAGACTAGTAAGTTAAGTTAGCCTTCTGAGAGACAATACACCAAGGAAAGAGCCCAAGCACATGAAAGAGGCTCCTTTTCCCCACTGTAATCTTTTCTCAGGTTGTTTCCTTGCTTTCTGCCCTGCTCCCTCCCCTCAGGATTCTGAGCTCTCCCATCTCAAGGTCAGTGCTGCTAAGGGTGCCTTTGACCTTCTAATCCCCAACCTGGCCTGCCCTGTTTGCAAACGCGAGGTTCCAGCAGTGCAGGAGCTTTAATAAACAGAACTAGAGTTGGTACCAAATGTTCCCTGCTCACAGCATCACCTTCCATTTTCCTCGCAGACTTGTGTCCCCTATTTACATTAAAACCACAGCCATAATGGACCTTTCCTTTCCCAAATATATTTGCTGAATCACGTGGGATCTTCCAGAGGGAGGACTGATGATCTTGAAATCAAAGTTATTTCTTCTCCCCTCACAAGTTCTGGCCCTGCAAAGCTTGGAATGTTGGTGAATGTGGCTGGAAGAGGAGCACTCCAACCTACTGCCAGGATCTCCTCTGAGCCACCCAAAATGCCTCCTGCTGGGAGCACGGAGTGCCAGCACACCCACTGATCCTGATGGGCTGCAAGAGCTGTGTCACCTTCAGCTCCTGAAGGGCTGGACCTGGAGGAGCTGAGGAAGGCACTGCACTCATACTAACTGGGGCTATTTACCTGTAGGACAAGCAACAAATGAAAACATTCTGCTCTAAAAGAAACTGAAGCAATATTGGGTAAGTGTGAATGTCTCCCTATTTCACACTTGCAGAAGACTTTTTGCTGTCATTTAAATGCAAAAGAAATTAGGGTATTCAGAAGCAAACTTCCTACCCATAACTAAATGGTTACATTCTTTGGCAAATACAACATATCCCTCCACAAAAATCGTTATTTTAAGGTTATTTTCTGCATGACAGAGAATTATATTACCTTTCACATCAGTTTTAAAGTAGAGTGAAATGTTTTTGTTTACATTTTGAACAAATATGATATATTTATTGAAGTGATCTTAATAATTACAGTCATACTAATTGATAATAGTCATGCTAAGTTAGAACTTGCATGATAAATATCTCTGAAGAAATTCAAACTGATTACAGTTCATTACAAGTTCTGTCAGATAAATAGCTTCCCTTTAGCAGTGCCTTACTGTGCCAAATTTTCAAGCTGAAAAATACTTTGTCCCTAAAGCATTTCCATTGCATTTAAATCAAACATCTGCTCTTCCAATGCTATTTACATTCTTAACAGGGAACTTCACATCCACTGGGGTTCAAGGATACAACCTGATACTTTCACCCTTTTCCCAGCTTCTCTCACACACTGTCCCACAGGGCACAAAATTAATACTCTCCTTCACACACTGGAGGACTCTAGAAGGAGTATTACTGCTTTGGACCTGACAAACACAGCAGTTTTTCAGGGAAAAAAGCTCAAAAGAAGTCCCAGAGTCTGTAGGACTGGGTCAGTATGAGTCATCTTGAACGTCTCTCTAACAATTTTTTGTCTCTGTCAGGGTCCCTGCAGGTCATGCAACACAAGTTCATTATGACAGAGAAGATTTTGCCAAAAGCCATTCTAAAGTAGCATTAAGGGCATTTAAAACACTAAGAAAGAAAACCACAAGCAAAACAAACACCATTATTCCCACAAAATACAGAACACAGACCATTATTTGCAAACTGGTTTCATTAGCGCATTTTGTAATTAATGATCCTGGGCATGGTGCCACCATTTGTCCTCCAACATTTCTGTGAATCCCTAAAGAAAATTGCTGACTGGATTTAAGTGGTTTTCCAACTAAACTGTCTAATGGAAATTCAAAGCAGCAAAGACATTTCAACTATGCCTCTCATAGGTTGCAGTAATTTTCAGTTCTGTAAAAGACACAGTTTCAGCTTCAAAGGAACAGTTCTAAGGACAAAGGTCTGTGGGTTTGCAAAATCTGAGACCACTGCCCAGCAGAGGCAAATCCTTTACAAGGGAAATGGGAACACATTTACCCAGCAATTTCAATGGAGACTGATCCATTCCTACTGCTCCACACAGATGTTTAGCACAACGCTAATCCTTCCTGGAAGCCCTAATTTTGTCTGGATAAAATAGATATATAAAATAATAACTTGGTGGTGTTTGAAAAATAACACAACTGTTTCCTAGGATTAAGACCAAGATGCACTGAAATTTTGTATCTCTCACTTGTAAGCTCAGGTTTTTTTGGAAGGGAAGCTGATCACCCAAATTGTCTTTTAGCTTAAAAAAAAAGTACAGATTTCAAAATTGTCTGTTTCTGTTGTGCATTATAATGCAGTTATTTCTGCTCAAACACCAGATACAAACCAGAAAATTGTGAGAATATGAAAATCAAAATTCCCTTACACATGAGAATTTTCTCATTACTCAAGTAATGATTCTTTATGGCTTTTTGAGCTATTTCAGTATATGCAAACTCCTGTTGATTTATCTACAGTTTTAACAATAGTGCTCAATGGTGGCTCAGACATTTTATGACTCCCACCATTATTAAAAAAAAAAAAAAAAAAAAATAAATGCAGGAGCCACAGCTCATTTCTGCAAAACATCTCCGATGTTTTTAGTTTGGAACATGACATGAGGTGCAGAATAAAGGGGTACACACACTTGAACCAGCAGCGTTTACCAGCAACTACATAACTGTCCTCTCCCACGCTCAAATCTGGATTTTAGTGTTTATAAAGGTTTCTAAAGAGGAAGATGCAAAGAATATCAGTGGTGGCATTGACCAGCACCATTTGCCTGGACCATTGATCTCAGAGGGGTCATGGACACAGAGCTCAGGAGGGCAGGAATTGGGAAGCCAGGAGAGACATTTGTGAACCTTGCAGGCTGTGGTGGTTGTGCTCAGGTGCAGAGATTCCAGTGTTTTAGGGGTGATGCCTCCAGAGAACAAATAACAATGGAATTGCACTGTATGATCTACTCAGGTACTCTGTGAGAAGAGTTTGGGTTTCAGAACAGCCAGAAATACTGTTAGGAAGAGCCAGATCCATCATAGTAAGATTTATATAAACAAGTCATTTCTTCTGCAGCTCCACACATGGCCTCAGGAAAAATACTGGGAAAATAATAACTGATTCAAATGCAAGTTAAGCTACTTCACCCCATGAAAGAATGTGTGAAGCTGAGGAGCTTTAAACTCTGGCACTGAGCTGATAGCCATCCTATAATACAGCAGGAGTGAAAACAAATTACAATTTAGCAGTTAAACAAAAAGCACAAAACAGAAAAGCAGAATGCAGCAAACAGGATGTAAATTATAAATAAAGCCTGTTTTTAAATATTTGCTTTCACTCGTTCTGCAAAATATTCAAGTTTTTGGTAAATAAAAAATTAAAATAGTTCAAAGATGAGAGACAGAATTACAAATAAAAAGCTAAGAAAATAGGTAAAAATCCAGGGATAAAGAATTAATTCCAACCTCTTCAATTTAAAAATGTTTGTTCCATGTATGTGACAAAAACAGTGCAAATATTTGTAAAGGGACCTGTGGCTGGCAGCTGTTAAAACCGTAGATTTTAAACAAAGATCCAAATAACACCAGAACAAAAACATGTTTTTCACTCTGGGCATCTCATTATTCTAAAAAACAGTATCAAAGCATTCCTGTTAGTGTGGAAGTGCAGGTAGTTCTTTTTTTCCATCTATTTGATGATCTATGAGCTTTTTTCCATCTATTTTAAATAGGGTCACCTTCTGAGGTGGAAGTTGGGGGTTTTCACTGGGTCTCAGGATGCTCCACAGACAAAAGCCAAATGGAAAGGAAGCAAAACATCACTGCACAGGGAGAATGGTTAAAGCTCCAGTTAATAAATGACAGCCAAGCAGTGTCAGCAGCATTATTTTCTGCCCAGCACATCTGGCAGAGCAGGGCCCTCCAGGACACAGCTGATTCCCAACTGCTAAACCTGCCTGAAAGGCAAAGGAACAACTCCTGACTCACCCTGACACCTTCACCAGGCAACTGAACCATTTCTGGTGATCTCCCACTCAAAGATATCCAAAATATCTGCTGTTCCCTACAGTGTTTGAAACGTAGGAAAGCCCAAAAAAAAGGTATTGAATGTCAATCTTTTCCACAGTTTCTATATAAATAGCCAAAAAGCATGTCCTCACCAAGGAGATAAGTCATCAAAAACCACAAAGAATGTGTTTAAAGGGTACAAGAATTAGCACTTCATCTCTGAAAGGCATCACTAGATAAAGACTCCTAAAAAACCATTAGTCTTTTGCATACAATGCTCTTGCCTGAAAGAATATAAAACACATCAATGCAGCACATCCCCTACCTCATAGCATAGTTTCTTGTATTTTAGTAATGCTGTTTTTCAACACAGCTGGTCCTGACTAAACAGATTTAAAGATTCATCCATTCAAAGACTATAAAGGATTATTGTGATTATCTAGTCTGACTTCCTGCAGGGCATGCCATGGAAACCTGCTCACAGATTGCTGCAACGTACTTCCTCCAGGATGATGTGGCAACAAATCATTTCAAACACAATCCAGTCTTGTTTTAAAGCTATCAGTAATAAAGAAACAACTGTTTCTGTGATTAATTTATTGCTAATCACCCTAATTATTAAAAAGTGCCTGCAATACTATTCCAAATTTGCATGGCTCTGCTTTGTAAATACTGGGCTTGGTCCTATTTTTTTTTTTTTGACAGATTACCTAAATTATCAAATCATCTACCTGCAACCCTCCTCCTCATACCATTTATAGGTCACAATAGGCTGACTCCTCACTCAACCTTTGCAGTTTGTCTGAACAAATGTGCAAAGTAATCTCCTCACTCTGTCAGGTTTCTGCAGGAACATTATTCTCACTTTTATTTATTTAATTATCTCTCTATTTTTTTCTAGTATACATCAAGAAGACATGGATAAATGGGAAAATTCTTTCAAGCAATAATGAGAAAATCCAGAAAATTTTTTTAAAAGGCTGGATTTTTGTGGTTTTTTTAAAGGCTGGATTTGACTGACTTTTTAGTCTAGAATTGACAAAAATAATTCAAATCGAAAACTTTCAGGAAAGAGAAATGAAATGAACTCTTACTCATGGCAAATAGGATAAGAAATAACAAGCAGGAGGGAAGATTGAGCACAGGCTTCAAAAAAACCCTGTAACACATACGGGCCAAAATGTACTGAATTTTTGAGAGGCTGCAAAATATGCACTGTAGCAGTCTTGGGTTTTTTTAAACAGGCAACAGAAGCACATGCTGAAAATGAAAATGCCATAGCTGGACATGATGTTGTTGAGAAGGACTGGGATGGATTAGAGAACCTGGAGATGCACTCCAGGTTCCCCCTCCTAGGACTCCTGGTCCCGTGGATCACCTCCATCTTCTTGGCTGTTCCCTGTCTATTCTGAAGAGGACACTGCAGAATCAGTAGCAGCTGCCCAGCAATCACCTCATTAATTTATACAGAGAATTTTTCAATTATTCTCCCCCTCTGCCCCTCCAGATGCCCCCTGTCTAGAAAGGCAAGACATCTTATCCTCTTAGCTGTCAAAAGCAAGGAAGAGGCTGATGGTGGATTGGTTTGCCATGATAATGTTTCATCATGTTGAGTGTCACTGCACCTCAGGACACAAACACCATCTGTGGGGCCTTGCTATATTTGGATGTATTGGAGATGGTGCAGTTTAAATGAGCCAAGTATCTGACAGAAACCACACCATTTCTGAACTAATCATGGTTTAACTTCTTATTTCTGCATCCTCAGCAATTTCTATGTCACTGATTTTTCCTGATTTCTATTAATAAGACTAGTGAATAACAGACTAGAACACATCCCTGCAGGTCCCATTACAAGCAGCAGCACTGAATAAAAATCCTCCTTTTTCAACTGCTTTGTTATCAAATCATCTGGTTTTAAACCACTTAGTAAGTGCTAGATTTAATTCTACACTGTTAATGTCTTTAATCATTGTGTTAAGCGAGGGTTAGTTAATAGCATCAGATACTGGAAACTCCAACTAGATAAAAGGAAAGTGTTTTTCCCTTGTGGGTGGTCAAAATCTAGAACAGACATTTTTCAAGAGATGTTGTGGGTTCCTCAAAAATATTCAAAACTCAACTGGACAAGATCCTCAACAACCTGCTCTAATAAGGTCTGCTTTGGGGAGGAGACTGAACTAGAGACCCCCAGAAGTTCCTTCCAATCTATCCAGTTCTGTGATTCTGTGCATGTAAAACTGAAGACATGGCAGTAAAATTCCCTTTGAGCCTGGAGAATGTTCTTCACCTAATTCTACCCGAGTTTTAAAACTGAAACTCCATGATGGAGGTAACAAGCACAGCAATAATCGAAGTTCCTCAACAGGAGAGCCTGCAGTTACAAAAATAATAACTCTGCCATTAGACTATTACCAATAATATAGAAACTCTTTTTCTTGGTAACCACTCAGTTATAATATTGAAATATAACACTATGGCAGCACAGCTCATTTAATCCACCAGAAATTCCTGTCTGAATTGCCTTCTGCTTCACAATATGGATGAAGTTGCACTGCAATCCTTCCTATGGCAGGAGCTATAAAATCACATTTCTTCCCTCCCACTTTTATGCAAGAAAAGTATTATTTTTTTTTTGTTAGACTGAGTTCAAACTGGTAAAGAGATTCAATGTACTAGGGGAGAGGGGTAGAAGAAATCAGAAAAGGAAAGGAAAGGTAATGGCTTAGATTACTGAACCCATCAGAAGGTCCTGGCCAAGCCAACTTGAGGACTTGTAGCAAAAGATGTTCCATAAGGCACAACTCTCTCATTTCCTCTAATAAAATGGAGGAGCTCCATTAGAAAATGGTGCCATCCACTGCACAATAATGTTCTCAAAAAAGCAGCTGAGATGGTACCAATGTTTGCATTGAAAAGCTTAAATGTATAAATGTTAAACATGAAATATCAATGTTTCAGTTTATTGTCCATGTGTAAGAGAATTCTGGGGTTTTTGGGTTTTTTTTTGCAAAGCCTGTCAACTACCTAGATACGCATTTCCCAGATCTACTGACAAAAAAAAAAATCCCTTTGGAAAATAGTAGTGGAATGTGTTAGAGGTGTTAAAAAATTATATCTTAAAACAGGGTATGGCTTTTCTAGGATAAATAAAAACTGACAACTAGAAAAGATTTATTTTAGATTGCTTCACACAAGAGAATTCTTTTTTAAAAAGGAAAGTACACAATGTCTGTGTTTCCTCTTTCTGCAACTATTTTAATACCAGCATTCTGTTCTTTATCTAACACAGCAATGCAGCGGCTTCATGAGAAATATCAAGTCACAATTATGCTCCTTCCAGAATACTATGCTGTTAACAGAATAACTGTTAAACAGAAGCCTTGCATTTAGCTGTGCTTCTAATGTAGATTTACATGATGACAGCACCAGTATCACAGTGAGAGCTGACAAGCCTGGCAATTATTGTCAGATCCAAGACAGAACACTCACCAGCTACTTCAGAGTATGACACCAAAATCCAACAACAAGCCTAAGTGTCTCATTAAAATCATCCTCCTGACTCTAAACTTGTCAGTGATGCTGTTAGTTCCCAAAAAAACAAACTGCCATTCTGTTTCTGTTCTGTGACACAAGGACCAGACAAAAACTGGCAGAAAACTTATTGTTTGGTTTGTATCTTCTTAGCACTCGAAAGGCAACTGGATATCCCCATATCCCTATCCCTTCTGCCTCTTCAAGTAATAACTGCAACATCTCTTCACATCACTGCTTGTAAGCTAAACAAATGGTCCAGTCAATTTTTTAACTGCAGGGAAAATTAAGTCAACACTTTTTCTACTGTCCTCTTCCATAAAAGTTAAAGTAACAACTAAACAACAGAGTGATTTAGGAAAGCAAGAAGGACCCAACAAAATTCGCGAAATAAAATAAAACACAAAGTTTTGTCAAAGACTGGGAGTGACTGGGAAATGCCTGACAGGGAACCAGGGAAAGGGAGATGAAAAGTTCAAGAGAAGCTCAGATAGGGATCCTATAAAGAAGTGAGACAAAAAGGGACAGATGATGGGAAAGAATCAGATGGAAGAAATGGGGTCACTGCATAGAAGTACAAATCAAAGTTTCCCAATATTTAGGGCAGGGTTTTTGTCTGTTGAACATCTGAGGCCACTCAGAATAATTGGCAGGAGTTCTGACAGACTCGGGGGGCTGGTCCTCAGAGCACAGGGATGAGCCAGCCTGAACTGAGCTTCCACCCTGCACAGGGCTGAGAGCTCCACAAAGGTGACAGGGTTGGATGTCTTGCAAAAAAAGCACATCTTCTGTAATAGGCACCTCTCTCTTCAAAGGCACAGGTTAGTTGGGATTTTTTTTAAATTATACTTTGGAAATATAAAGATATACTACTTCTCTCTAGGGATCCAGCATGTCCCATAACTTCCAAATCTAAAGTTTCCATCACCACATACATTTAAATGAAATTAAAATAACACCTATATGCAACAAAGTTGTTTGGTAAACCCAAACCAACAAAGTGAGTAAAATCTTATTTTCTTCTTCCCTCTTTTCCATTCTAACAACTATTCCATAATTAACATTTTTATTTACAGTAATTTCATTAACTCTATCATGAAAACCTGCCACACACCTGTTTCTTTACAGTGTCCTTTTCATTAGTGAAAACACAGTCAGAAAGATTAAAAAGAAATCTTTGCTGTTGCTCTTTCCCTGTTTACCCTGCAAAAAAGATAATTTTCTTTTAGTATTATGAGGCACTATTCTATGCTACGTTTTAGAAGTTCATTAAATTCCATCTAAGCAGCTTTCCAAGCATGTCCCCTTAATGAGAAAATAACAAGTTCATCTGACAGTACCAGTAAAGGCACCTAGCAGCACTAGGCAGAATCTCACCTGCAGAGAAACTGCAGTGGAAGGTAGCTGGCTACAAGCACTTCAAATTAAACTTGAGCTATTCAGGTCAAAACAAAAATTCTGATACCAAAAATGTTACTACTTTACTCCTTAAAGGAGGAAATTTCTCTGTGTAACTACCTTTAAAGTGGTAACTTCTCTGTGCACTCTGCACAGCCTGCCAGGTCACATACAGGCCAGAAAGACTTTGTTGATTATTACCTCAACTTCTGAGACTACTGAAAAAACAGAGAGGCAGAGATGGATTCCCAAATAAAATTACTACCTTCAAACCTTTACTGGCCTATCCTAAAAAATTATTAAGTGCTGTCAGTAATAGACATGGAAACATACAACACAAGGATCACTTCTAGGACTTGAACACCTGTTTGTGCACCTGTACACAGTAAAGTGTGTACAGCTAATTCAAGAAAGAAAGTTGGAAGAGTTATTCTTAAATTAAAGAAACCCTTTCAGAACTATCATAATGATAAACCTGCATCTTTGCTAAGCATCACTGGGAGGGCACTGAGCCCTGGATCAGACTGGGGGGAAGCTCAGACCCCCGGCCAGGGCTACGGGCACTCTGTGCCTGCCCCACTGCTGCTTCCTGAAGGCAGGGTGGGCAGGAGGGGACAAACTGCCTCTCTCAGCAGCAGTGCCACCTTCCAGCAGTGTGCAGAGAGGGTTAAAGTGTCCTCTCACTTGGCACAGGATGCAGGCTCAGCTCCGCTCCTGAACGCCTCTTGCACAGACTGCAGAACAGGCATTCACAAACCCCCATCGGCTCTGAGGATGTACCAGAAAGAATAAACTGAAATCTGCTCCATCAACCACAATTCAATTTAGATCAAACAGCCAATGCTTGAACAGCAAGGAACATAAAAGACACCACTGTTTGCCCTGCTCTGTAAAGGGCTTTGAACTCAGATTGCTGTCGCTCTGCTGAAACAAACACATACTTCAGACAATGAACTTGGGGCTCAGCATCTTCCACATTTATGGGAAGCTCTTTCAGCTGAGGGAGATTGCAAAACTCACACCCAGCTCAGCAAAACACAGTGAAAATAAAAACTAATATATTAGCCCTGGGAAGCCCTGTGCCAAGTTACACTAGCATACAACCTTAACTGCTGCGAGTAAGACTGACCAAAGACTAGGCCTTGAATACCATTTTCATAAACAACTCATTTCTTTGAACCCAAAGCTATTATTTCTCCCTCATCCCTAGAGCAGGGGAGGCTCCTGGATTTCCTGGGTCTCTGCAGCTGCTGTGCAATACCCCAAAGCCTCTCAGACACAGCCCTGGGGGATGCAGGGCTTGGCTGGGCAGTGCTCGGGCACCTCCAGCTCTCGCCGTGCCCTTGGCAGCAGCAGCACCAGCTACAGACCACATCCACAGGAAGCCACTGCTACAAAGAGCTACACCTGTGTTATCAGAAAAGAATATAAACCTACACATGATTTATGTTTTCCAGTATTCCAGTGACAGTTCTTTCTGTAATATGCACTGGATCTCATTTAAACCTATTAGTGGCAGTGAGCACTGGCAGTAGAAAGAAATGAGTGTTTCTTTCATAAATTGTTAGGGTACCTAAATACATTTACCTTTTAGAGTTAATTCTTCATATCATCTGATAGATTTTCTTCTCTCCTCAAAGGCAGTATGTTATTTTCACGGATAAGTATACAATCAGAGTATCTTTCTCACTAAGCAGTACAGTGATGGCAGCGACAGCAACTAAAGAGTTTGAAATCAAACCTGGCAATCAGTATTCTTTTTATATTTAATCAACTTTTATGACTGAACCCGAAGCTGTATGTATGAACAACCAGCAAGCATGAGGCTCTACTCTAAATTAAAAATGAAACAAAACCACCACGAAATTTAAAGGAAGAAAAAAAAAAAAAAAAAAAAAAAAAGAAGCTGGCTTCCAGTACTCTCACAGAAATATCTTCCAATTTTTTATTTTTCTTTGTATCCTATTTTAAGCAATTCTATGTGTAAAACATAGCATTTAATTTCTATTAAACAACAAAGCTTTATGAAACAGAAGAATTCTGAAAGGAGAACACGTTTCTCCAAAAGCCATTAATTACTATTAGCTTAAAAATAAGATGCAACAACCATTTACGAAATTACGTGAGTGGTTTCCAAAGATACAATTTATATTAATTTTCCCCTTCTTCATTCCAACAGTCTCAAAAAATCTGTGTTATGAGAAATGTGCTCAAAGAGAAAGTCAAGCTCTCAAGAAAATGTGGATAAACAACTAAAGGTAGCCTTGCATCCTCCGTGCTTTACAGCAGTTGTTGATTACATGCCCACATCCAGAACCTCTCTTTATTTTGACTGACCCAGGAGCAACCATTGAGAGTATTCAGAGTATCATTACCATTTATGGCTCCACATACAGTTCTTAGAGCTTAGGTCACTAAAAACTATTCAAACCTTACCATAACAGTAGATATTCCCCATTCCTAGTATTTCTACATAACACTGAGCATCCAAGGGCTTCAAACCTGCAATATTTTTATGAAAACATATGCAAGACTAGAGATGTATTACCTTGGTTTTACAGAGAGATTGAAGTTCTTACCAGAACCCTTGGGGACAAAGACTGGAACCCTGGCAATTCCCTGTTTCTTGGATGTTTGCCTTTGCTACCCTGCTTATATCTCTAGAACAGTTTTAATTTACCAATTATCCCTACATTATGTCCAGTCATGTGGATGGAAGGTGAAATAAGAAAGAAGAAAAAGGTCCTTAATAATCTCGAATGTTTTCATTTCACCTTAATACCTCATGTAAAATTAATTGTCTACCCATTTGCCAGTTTTTAAATTAAGATGCATTTTAATTCCTGTTTGTTTATCAACAATTCCCTCCTCTCCAGCCAAAAGCAACAATGCAGAGTAATCAGATTTGGCAGCCCAAGTGCTGGCTGTCCACTGCTGCAGCCACAGAGTTTCTTTGCTGTCACTCCAGTCACCAGGATTTAGTCCACTTGTGCTACACTGATCCAGACAAGGCTGACTTTTCTACCATGCTCACCTGTGAAACTTTCTGCTACCCACTCCTCTTAGAAAAATACAATTTTGTTACATATATTTATTTTTAAATCACAATAACTACTAACAATTATAATTGTTATACACTAGTTGCCTTTTTCTCTCTCTGTCTTAAGGACAGAAACAGCAGAGAGTGACATAAATCAGGGTAAGACTGAAGGACACTTCTTGATACCACATGGACCACAGTGCCATTCAGGCTGCCAAAAGGACAGATGTTCTTTGCTTTTCTACTGAAAAACAGTTTCTGTCTCCTATGAAATGAAATCCAAACTGTCTTTTTAGTTCCAGTAAATACCCACTAGGGATGATCCGTCTTTTCCTTTGTAAGCCCTATCCATGCACAGCACCTTGCTCACTCACTCCAAAAAGCCAGATTGCCAGTCTCTCCTAGTCCTTATCCCCCACTCCTAAGTCTCTGTTCTTTAAAAACCAAACCAAACTGTTGTGTTTCCTCAAAATACATCTTTGGAATGCTAAACTCAAACTACACTACCTCTTGCCTCTATTTCAAATGCAATTCTGTAACATCAACAGACTTGGACCAACTCAGGTGATTCTCTCCAGTGACAGATGAAGAAACTCTCAAACTTCTGTTCAATTTTTTGATTAAAACCTTTCCTTGACAATATAATTCAACATTCAGTGTATTTAAAGTGCAAAAGAAACTGTCTGAAATCATCTGCAGGTCAGCCACTGCTCTCCCCGAGTAAATTCTGTTTCCTTGTTGGTTTTTCTCAGCTGGTCTTATACCAGCTTTCAATAAAATCAAATTCAAATTGTGTTTCAGTATCACAGAAGTTCTTTACACGTGGTAAGGTTTGCAGCAGGCACACTGGATACTGTTCCAAGAGGCAGGCAAGAGCTCTTTGTTAACTACAAACCAGCTAATACTTGAAAAATTTAATCTAAAAACCCCCCTCCAAATCCCCGTACAATTTGCTATGAATGTCAGCATCAGTAATACAACTACTCTGTTTTATTTACCAAAATAAAAGAGCATATTATAACCTCCCATATCAATGGCTAAATAACATTTCCCTACAAATCAAGAGATTATAAAATATCCTGCATGTCATTTGTCACAGTAAGACTTGCAAAGGACACCAGAAGGTGACTTACATTTAATTCTGTCTTTACTTTTAAAATCTATTATAATCTATCCATCTCCATGGTAACTCAAAACATATATTCCTCCCACACAGTTTGATTGATAGCTCGTAGTTTTTGTTTTATAGTCAACCTTTTGTTTGTTTGAAAATACATAAAAACAGTCTAGTTGATCCTAATAATCTTAAATGATACCATAAATCTGTATGTGGCAATAAATGAAAGGTACTGCATATATGGCTCCTTGTTATGCTGTTGTTTAAACCCAATAAACTGCCATAACATCCTATGGTCTTCAAAGCAAAGTAACTTGCAAATCAATTATTTTTTCAGATTTTAATGGTGTAAGATTTGCTTACTAACTGATTTTATTTTACTCTCCTAAAAACTTATTCCTACTTTTAATTTCTTAGAGCTCAGTCTTCCACAAATCACTATGAGAGACTGACTACATAAAATTTCTTAAAATTAAGGGAGGAAAAAATAATAACTATGGAAACCTGTTCTAACCTTAAATTATGAAGCACTTGAACTAAACTTCAGCAAGTTAGTGCTAAGGGGAGAAGCACTGAAATGGATTGCAGTTATAGCAGGAACCTAATAAATATTAAGTGTAATTTCTACATGAATACTGCTCTTCCAAGGAAGAAATGTAGAGGGAGGTCACGACATCCACTAAAGACCTCCAAGAAACCATAGCTAATAAACTGATGTAAATTCAAGTCTCAGTTTGACAAAGCAAGAGAAGGGCTCCTACTCAACGTTCCAACACACCTAAACAGTGTATAAGTCTCTGCTTTTATCAACAAAACCTTCTAATTGCCTAAGACAATGGGCAGATATAAATTACACTGTGACACTTTTCCATTGAGGTCTTTATTCAGGTGCCCACAATTCAAGAGCAGGTCCCGGGGAGGGGCACAAAGATGATCTGAGGCTGGAGATCCTGGCCTGGGAGGAAAGACAAAAGCAGTGGGGTCCTTCCTCCCCATGGCCCCATCCCAGTACTGCAGTACCAGCACAGCCTCCCTAAGAGGATGGAGGTTCTCTGTCCACAGGGACACCCAGGGAAAAGACAAAAGGCAATGGGTGCAAATTGCACCAGGAGAGTTTTCATCCCAGTGTAAGAAACATCTTTCAATGAGAATAACCATTCACTGGATTTGGACAGGGTGCCACATACTCAATCTCATTTAGGATCCCTTTCTGCAAAAGGGTTGGGCCAGATATTTCAAGGTCAATTCCAGCCTGTAACATTCCATGGTTTATCTACAGCTTCCCTCTCCATGAGGAAAAATACTGAATTATAAAAATATTCACATCTTCAGTATACAATACTGAAGTGTTCATCACTCTGCATTCTCCAAATCATTCTGCACACGCCCATCACAAACCAATCAAGAAAAATCTTCAAGTATTTTCTAGTAATCAAATAACTAATCTGCTAAAAGCCTCAGATTCAGTTGCTAAGCAATGAGATCATTTCTCAGTGCACTGTTCCCTCTGAGGAACTGAAGAACTAGATGCTCCTGGAAGTGGAAATATTTACTCTTAGTTTCCCTCATATGCTGTGCAGCACTTAATGAGACTATCAGCTGCCCCAAACTCCTATCTGAGTTCCTGGTCACTCCACGAAGACTCATCCTTCACTCCAAACATAGAAAGATATAAAAATATCTGTACCACTGCTGAACACTATTATGCAGAGTCCTGTCTTCTAAAGTGATAACTCTGAGTCTCTCTGTTAGTGTCAACCGAGGCCAGACGAGCTCTTCAGATTCTTTTAAAATGACTCTCACAAACTTGAACAATCATCCAAAGGAATTTTCCTTCAAGGTAACCTTGAAAATTACATGAAAATGAGAAATAGGAGAGAGGGCCACCTACATCTGTCTTGGTACAAATACCTCATCTTTTCAGGAGTCTGCTTGCACAGAATTTAAGAATGTATTTAATATGCTCTGCCTTGACTTGAAGAAATTCTGTTCCTTGAAGGGAGACCTTCTGATGCAGCACCCCCATTTTAGGTCATGTTCCATTTTCTTCTGTCTACATATTTCAGAAAATCGATCAGCAATTCCATGTTTTATCAGATGTGGAGCAAAGCACATCTCACTGAATAAAAATGTATCCTAGAACACTCCTCATAAGAGTAAATTACCTCAGTGATTCAGTGAACGGCATTTTTCAAGATGAGTTTTAACTAGTGCTTCAATTTTAGGGACACCCAAACCCACCCAAATCACATAGCTCCAATTGCACCAAGTCCTGCTACCCATTCTGTTCCTTAATAGGATCCCTCAGGAAACTTAAAAGGAGCCAATGGGAAATTAGTTTCACACTGAGCTGGCAAAAATTCCATCTATTGCCAACACCATTAGGTCTTACGCCTGAAAGTAGACAAGAAGTCACCCCACACATCCCCCACTCCCCTTGGCAGAAAACTAGCAAATTAACGTTATTGATCTGACTAAACTCTAAATTGGGCAATTATGTTTGGTCTCTCCACAATCATCTGCTCTTTCAACAGAAATAGTCCTCACATCACATCTTAGACTCTGAGGATTTTTTTTACAGTTAAAATAGCTACTGTGCACCAACAGTGAGTTTCAGTGATCTCCTTAGCTGACTTAAAAACTCACAGGAGTCTTGTTTGACCTAATTAACAAAGGCTTACAGAGAACTTGCAGATCCTTTATTTAGAAGTAGTATAAAAATAACAAATCTTATCAACACATACAGGGTAAGAGAGAAAGTTAACAACCTTACTGGTATCATTTTGCTGTCTCAACAGAACTCAGTAGACTGGTGTGGGCAACTACCCGAGAGCTGCACACATCATTTCACTGTGGGCGAAATGCCATTTTGCATCTTTATCCACCTCTAATCTTTATTCACCTCTACACCTAAAGAAGTCTCCCCATGGTTTGTTCTTGCTTTTCTGCTCTCTCTTCCTTGTCCCTTTGGAGTAGGCACAAGAACAGGCACAGCTGCTTACAGTGGTACAGTAAAAATCTCAATTTTCCTTTCTCCTCCACTCCAAATTAAGTACAGGATTGGGGAAGGGAATCACTGGTTTCTTTCACTTATTGCCTTTGCAATACTGGGGAACAATAAGTAAAACCCTCTTCAAAATTCCTTAGGCTTCTACAAAAGGACATAGCTATTATGTCCAAATGAATCTAAAGAAGACAGAGACAGAGAGTCCTGGAGCCAGGGAAAACACCACCACAAGATACTGGGTCTGTGCACCTACTGACAGTACCCAAACACCTGAGTGTGTAAACACACTTACAAACACACATCTGGCCAGCTGTGGTTAGCAGTAACCCTACCCACATTATCAGCAACTCCAGTGGCTACATAGAATAGATTTTGAACACCGAGATCCACACTTACAGTGAACCCCCTCCTAATGATTTTTACAATAGCAGTGAAAGTAGGAAAACCTAAACCAAGTAGGTTAAAGAGAACAGTGGGGTTTTTTTGTCAGAAAGTAGCTACTAAATCTCATTGTTTCAGTGCTCATCTCTGAAGCCTGGATGCAGGATACAGCCTGGATACAGACAGATCAGAAGGCAAAGAACTGCTTTCCATTTTCCAGTGGCATGACACTGCCTTGCTGCACACAGATTACACATTGAAATAGGGGGAAATGTGCTCTTTACATAGAATCACAGAATGGTTTGGGTTGGAAGGGACCTTAAAGCTCCCCCAGTTCCATCCCCTGCCATGGGCAGGGACACTTTCCACTGTCCCAGGTTGCCTCAAGCCCCATCCAGCCTGGCCTTGAGCACTGCCAGGGATCCAGGGGCAGCCCCAGGTGCTCTGGGCACCCTGTGCCAGGGCTGCCCACCCTCCCAGTATAATTCCTTCTCCTTGTATCTAGTCTCGATCGGAACTCTTTTCAATTAAAACCATTACCCCTTGTCCTATCGCTGTGGGCCCTGCTAAAGGTCTGTCCCCAGAACCAGAAAAGTTGTATCATCTTTACACCTTTATTAAATAATAAATATTTAAATTCTATTCCTGATTACTCAATTATTAAAAAGAAAGACTATTTTAAAGTAGGCATAGCATTTTTAAAAACGTGATAATTTTTGCTAAAAATCCCATCCTATATAAATAACAGATTCTGATAGTTTCCATCCCAATTTTATTTGCATTGCTTTCCAATTGGAGAAATACCTCTAGCATTTTCAAAAAAAACCTTGCTGTTTTGTCAGTATTTAAAGAGTTATATGATCAGAATTCAACTACTCAGAGCATAATTTGTTATCACAGTAAAGCAAACAACACATCATACATCTTTCTATTTCAAATTCATTTCAGGTACAGCCCTTTCTCTGTGAACTCATTACAGACAAATGCCTTTTTCTCCTCAGACTAAAACTTGGCTTTCACCTTGATAGCAAAAGTAAAAGAATATCACAGCCTTGTGTAATGCAATGATCTCAGGCTAACCTTTCTAATATATATTTCCCAGAAATATAAACCAAAAGTGCTGCACAACTCCTGTAATTCAAACTCATTCAAGCTTCCCCATGCACAGTTTATTCCCAGTACTAGCATGGACTCTCTGTGGTCAGAAGGAAACAAAGAAGATTCCCAATATTTTACACCAACTAATTTTCTACAACTGTCTCAAAGCTGTGCTTAACTTCACCCTGCCATTTCTCAGTGTTCTCCTCCTCCCTCCAATTTTCTGTCAGCAGAACTTCCTTATCTTGGAACAACATAGCATCCCTCTCCAGGCAGTGTTTTAATCACTGCAGGCTTCCTGGATATTACATCCCAGCTCCCATTGTTTAACTGAGAGACAAATACAAACCTTATAATGCACCTCAACAATACTACCAAGGTAATTGCTGGGAATCTTTAACTGAAATCAACTTGGTCTTTCAAACCATAAGCCACATAGGGAGTTCACCAAAAAGCCTGAGATGAACATTTGAGCCCATTTAGAGGTGTTCAGAGAGGCTGCCCCACTGACCAGTGGAGGGTCCTCTGCAGGCACTGACCTACTGAGAGTGTCTGCAACAACCAGCACTGGAATTTCTCCTACAGTAAGAAACTTTTCTGACTAGGCTGACTAGGCACAGCAGCATGATAAATAACATTAATTACATTTCTTAGATGATTCTTATTACAGTTTGGGAATAATAAAAATTTCTGCTGGTGCTGATGCAACAAGAAGCAAGGATTTCCATTTAGTCTTTCAATATATTTTAAGGTATGTCCTTACATAGCTTCCAGCCTGAACACCAAGGATAAAATTCTAATCCCAGTTCTGCCACAGGCACTCAGTGCATTTCCTCAGGCTTCCAGGGTACAGCCCACAAGTGGGACAAATGTCTGTTACCCACTTAACAATGGCATAAATAGTTCTGCCAGAAAAGCTGTAGTCCTGCAGCAGTGGCCTGGAGATAAGAAATCCCTGAAGGTGCTCAAACATCAGCAGCTGGGCCCAGGGAAGATGGGGAGTCTCCACCCAGAAGGAACTCAAAACCTGGCTGGTGCAGTCCTGCCAGCTTGGTCTTGCTGACCATGCTTGAGAAGGCAGCTGATAATCTCAAGAAGTCCAATCTAAACAATTCTGTGATTATTTCTATATTAGAATTTTTAATTTTTTAAAGTTTTTGGGAAAGAAAACCCCACAACACAATGTGTTTTCTACTCAGAAGCTCTGCCAATTTCTTCATCATGGAACATGATGAAGATGCCTCCTTCCAAAGTTCTCTGAGAACAATAAATTCTTTCCCCTGTTATTTAAGAATACAATAATGCTTTGTGCAATGTTATAAGAAATATAATGAGCTACAATAGAAAGCAGTTCCAGAAAGAAAAATCATTAAATGAAAGTTTATAGCTAGAGCTTTCTCCTTTCCCTCAAGGAACTGGTGTTAACAATAAAAAAGAAATACTTTAGTAAAAAGGAGGCTTAACCCATTTGTAGGTAAAATGATTCCCCTTTTTCCAATTTAATACCATTGCCAATATTACTGTTGTCATCTTCAGCTGACACTGGGGAGAGGGGGAGAAAAAAAAATCTTACAGGAAGAAAACAGAAAAGATCACTTTATTCTCATACACCAGAGAGGTAAGTATGTGCAATGGAGAAAGGAGGAGTACTGGGTGTAAGGAGTGGGATAAAACATGGTATATAGCACGCTCCCTGTCCTTCCTCCAGTAGATCAGATGCTCCTCTCCAAGAAAATGGGCATTTGAGCCCATAGAAGAATTGGGACCAGCAAGAGAAAAACTGATTTCAGAAGAGTTGATTGTTTTTTGAAGTACAGAACACAGCTGGTAATGCTGGAGATGCACTAGACTCTCTCCACTGGATCATTCCTGGGTTTGTGTCCTAGACATGCGACTGTCAGCACTGCAGGTTTACAGGAGGAAACAAAGCTGCTGCAGCTCTATGTGGAGGTATTTCTCTGAAGGAAGGACAGGAAGGAAATGCAAGCTTAGACCACTTACAGTTCTTGATCCTAATCCTACAGTTAAGGCTTGCAATTACTAAGGCAAAAAAGAGAATATAAAAACCAGGAAAAAATACCTTCCCACATTCAAGTTTTTTTATCTGCTGTGTCATGGGCTTTGGCTATTAAAATGTAAGAAAAGAAGAGGGATGAAAGCAGAAGTAGGAGACATTATGTGGCAGCAACTGAAAATTATATAAAAAAGATGTGTATAAAACTCAATACACTTATCCTAATGTTCACTTCTAATTTATGGAGGAACAATTGTAAAAAAACCTCCCATAGTTTGAGTTCTTCTCCCTTCAGACTCTAGACACTAAAACAACCACTTACAAACTGGGTTGAAAAATTTTTAAGTCTTTGATGGGACTTACTGAAGTATTATATTAATTATATTATATATAAAATACACATATTATTTTTATTATATTGTATTATTTCTTACATATTTAATAGCATTTGAAATTCTTGCCTTTCTTTATATCAAGGAAGTTTTCAGCTCTGAAGGTAGAATTTCAGAACTGCAGAAATTTCCAGTGTAGCCCATGTGACTCTCACACAATCCATTATTGTGCAGTTATGGAACCCCCATTAAAAACAAGGAATCCAACAATTGTGATATTGATTCTGATGGATTTTGAATGCACAAAGGCAGGCAAGATTTGTCCCAGGCTATTAGAGATGTGCTAGGAGAGGAGCACTGCTCTTACCACATACAGCTGTTTCCAGAGCACGGCCCATTCCTGCAGCGTCGCTGTGACTTCAGTCACCACAGAATCTTCCAGAGGAACAACTGTTTCATATTGTCTGTAGAAAAAGAGGGGGGGAGAAATTAGGAAATGTACCCTGGAAAAGGTAGAAAAAGAAACATGACAGCACAATTATTTGTAGAATTCTAGAACCTGAATTCGTTCAACACAAGGAGAAGATCTTAAGAGGATCATTTTGTCTGTTGTAAAACTGAAGCAACTTTAGAGTCATAGCAACTGTTCCTCCATTACATTCCACAAGACTGAGCTTATGTGAAGCTTTTCCTGGTAACCTGTTCACAAAATACATAATTTCATTCTAATCAAGTCAATGAAAGTTTCCATTACCACAGCATGTTAAATTAACTTGCCTGTAAAGTGGGTCCTTCACAATTTGTGTCCCTTCCCTAAGCTAGCCCACCCTTTTTTTCCCCCTCCAATAATGTTAGCCAATATCAAAACTACCCAAAATACTTGCTGTCTACTAACCTGTCCTATCCAGAAGGCTTTTTCAATGTTGCAGACGAAATCTGAGGGATCTATCCTCTAATCCAAAAAATAAAATTTCTTTGTGGCAAAGATTTTCCAAGACCATTAAAGGAGAGAACAACAAGTGTGGTTTGGACTGGAAGGGACTTCAAGGCTCATCTCATTCCACCCCCTGCCATGGGCAGGGACACCTTCCACTGTCCCAGGTTGCTCCAAACCCCATCCAACCTGGCCTTGGACACTTCCAGGGGTGGGGCAGCCACCACCTCCTCAGGCAAGCTATGCCAAAGTTCACTACCAACAGCCTAAACTATGCCTTCCTTAAATGTAAACCCATTATCCCTGCTCTGACTCCCACAGAGCCTGCCAAAAGCCCTGTCCCCATCACCTTACAAGCCCCCTTTCGATACTGAAAGGCCACAAGCAGCTCTGTCCAGAGCCTTGTCTCCTCTCCAGGCTGAACACCCCCACCTCTCCCAGCCTGTCCTCCAGCCCAGGGGACAGTCCCTGTAAGCTCCAGGGATGTTTGGGGAGGCCAGGGGCAGTGAGCTGTGTGGTGTTCAGTGACCTGCCTGGTTCTGCACATGCTCTGGGTATTTCACAAGTGCTTATAATGGCACTTCAAATATAGTCTGAAATAAAGAATTTTTTAAACAAAACATGAAATAACCATGCCCCTCTGGTTCAGAACTGCATTGCACTCTGTTGTATCAATTGGTGCATGAGGCTTGGATACTTTCAAACAGTTTATCAGCTTTCCTAATAAGTAGCTGAACTGGTTGCCCTTCACAAACTCTAAACTAACATCAAGGACTAATTAACCACACATGACAGGGAACAGCTCCTTCCCCTAAGAAGAGTACACATTAGGAGTGGTTATTTTATGCAATACATATCATTTTATTCACCCCAAAATTATGAAGCATCAGTATTACAGCTGCCCTTACAACCTTTACTGAGTCCCTTTGGGAACAAATTTACAATTCAAGACTATCAGAAGTCACCTGTTTTTCTGCAGGTAGTTCACTAAGTGTCATTTAATACATTTTATCTTCCACATTTAATTTGTTGCCTCAGGTCACTATATGAAACAGTGCAATTATAAATCTCCCCACAGCAGCATTTATCTGGAATATGCAAGTAAAAGCAGCAGTGGAAACACAAGATGTTGATTTCAGAAGTCTCAGCCAATCTCACAGGAAGCTTTGCAGGTTCCAGAGCCCCCAGTCAGTAACCTCCCTGACATGACACTGCTACCAGTGTTGTCATTCACATGACTGAAATAAACCCTCTGCCAGCCACACATGAGCCACAGAACAAAGAAGGGCAGAAGTCTTCAGCAGTGCACTCCAGTCACTCTTTGGGGGAGGTGGAGGGGGCTGGATCCTTGGGAAAAGGTTCAAGGAAACACAGCTACCTGTCAGCTATGGCTCTGAAAATCTGTAGATAAATGAGATGGGCTGTCTACTGACTGGTGCCTCCATAGGAAACAGGAAAATACAGTCTTTGGCCAGTGAGAGAACAAGCAGAAATGGAAGAATATAAGTATAGTTCTTTAAATGTATGTGTTTCAGATGACACCTCTAAAGTCACAATTTTATGAGCCAAAGCAAACAAGAGTAACCATCAGACCTGATTCTTGCTATATTAAAAACAAACAAACTGCCCCCAACTCTGTAGAATTACATTTAATTTTCAAACCCTCACATATGAGAAAAAGATACAATGAACTAAAACACCTCTGTAACTTTCAATAACTATTTCTTTGTTTCCCTTCTAGACAAAAAGCACTGTAGCTTCTCAAAAAGGAAAAATACTCACCCTCTGTTACTGACAATTGCTTTTTTCAAGTGAATATAATTTGCAGGAAAAATCCCCTGCAAGAGAAAAAATTCCATAGGTTAGAAAAAGACATTTGTAGTTTTTAGTATTGGTAACCTAAGCCACAGTAAATAACTGCCAATATATCTATTAACACGCCCCAAACAACCATTGTGTCAAAGCTGCCAGTCAAACTCTACATTCAGATTAGTAACAAGTGACTGCTTCAGTCTTAGACCAGGATGCCACACTGACCAAACCTCCACCTGGGCCGATCAGCACAGTGGCTCTTCTCCAGTTTGCAGCACAGCAGCTCCCAGAGCAGGCTGATGCTGGTCAGGGGTGACACAGACAGAGGCTTAAAATGACAAACTGCACAAAAACTAAAAGCCCACCATCAAATTTGCATTGAGCCCCCATGGACAGAAGGATTCTATTACTTGCATACCCTGGAGCTGTCAGTTCTGCTCCGTTTCCAAGGAAAGGCTGTTTAAACCCACTTGGGATACCTCTGGCTGTTTGTCTTTTGCTGTTCCCATGAGGGCTGGACTCTGACCTTGCCTGTGCCAGTGTGCTCTCATGTGTAGAGACATGGGGAAGAGGGGTAATTTCAAACAACCTTTTTCCAGTGTTCCACATTCTCTGTAAAGCACAGGGCCCTGAATCCTCACAGCCAAGTCTGTCAGTTTGTAAGAACAGCAAGCTGCACTTCAGCAGGAAATACAGGAGCAGCATTGGAAATCTTTGGATTAAAAGCCAGCTGACAGCCTCTGACAAAAATGTCAGCAATCAAGAGTGGGCTTTCATTTTTTAGAGCTTTAAAACCATACAATTTAAAAAGAAAAAACTTCGGGGGGGGGTTGAAAGAAATACTAACTAAAGAAGATTCCAATGTTAAAGAAAATTCCTTCTTGTTCATAGGCAAGACTAAAATTATAGAAGGAAAACAGCTGAATCCAAGAGGAATGGCTTCATCAGGGAAACAGTGTATGTGCTTGCTTTCAGCCACATGAAAATCCAGAAAAGGAAGAAATGCTACTTCACTTTCTTGTTTGGCTTACTTCCACTTAATGCTGCTTATTTCTGGTATCTAAGAAACCAGAGAAGGTTTGAAAGGGCTCTCCTATCAAAACTGAACATACCCACAAGTAGAGGTACCAGCACACACAGAGACTGCAGACATTTCATTAAAAGAGTATTATAGATATGACACTGGAATACAGGTAAACATGAGGAATCTGGAACTGCTCTCTTTAAATATGAGCAATATTTAAAGCAACAGATAAGGAAGTGAAGCTCATATAGAAGCACCTATTGGCATGTTTGGATAGAAACATTTTATAAAACTTAGATGTCCTCAACAAAACAATCATACCAGAACAGTCAAAAAAGTCCTCCAAGAGCAAAAGCAATGGGAAAAATTGGAAAATAACCAAATCCATTGGTTAAACTGTAAACATTTGAACCCCCCAGCAACTTACAAAATCCTTTTTGAACATATTTTTTTCAAAGTTGTCTTAGATTAATAATTCAACTTATTAAATGTGTTCTCAAAAATTATGCATTTAAGCAATGCAATATCACCCACCTATGCTCTTCTTTGGGGAGTAGGGTGGAGAGGATCAAACTGATTGAGATTTATAAATGTTGAAAAAATTACACGTTACATGTCAGGAAGGTTTCTGATCCTTTGAGTGATTAATCAGTATCATTCAATTCAAAAAGAAATCCAATCCTCCCACAGGAAAAAAGTTAGAGAAGGAAAATGAAAATTTTACTGGGTTGCAACAGCAAAATAGATTTAATCTCCCATTAGATTAACAAATTTATTCATGCTTACCTTGACACTGGGCTTCTTAATGGAAACACCTCTGTACCAACCTGAAACCAGATAAAACACATTATAATTATTTGTGGCACTACTGTCTTTACACAGAAGCAAACTGACTACAACTATGCAGATACTATGGTCATCTAAAAAACCAGCTGTGCCCCACACAGGTAAAATTTTAAAAAGATTTTTAGTAATTTTTTTTTGTAAAAATTACTTTTATTTTGCTCTGCGATGATGATAAACCCTTAACAACCAGCAATGCTCTTGTTTCTTCCCATCAGGAAGAAAGGCAGATTAGCTAGTACTAATAATCCTTAGTCACTGTGGCAAAGATTCATTCAGCACTCAGGGAACAGTCTGCACTGAACACTTCTCTTCCAGGCTGGCACATGAGTCTTGTTGCAGTGTTTATCTTGACAAAATCTCCAGACTTCAGAAACCTGTAAAAGCCATTATCATACATTTCTAATGTGCTTTAATCAAACATAAATTCTTTGAATGTGTCTGGTCTTAGGGATGTCTGAGTAGAGAACATGCTTTAGGATCTAATTTACATTCCCCATTATTATTCTTGTATGCCCCATCAGGAAACTGCTTCAGACAGGACAATAAATGAGGAGTAAAACACAAAGCTGCTAAAGCTGCAAGTTAAACAGGAGAACCCAGTTCCTGCTGCTTCCCACAGGTGACAGCAACGTCACTGCAGGATCCAGGTGGGGATAAAGGGACTGAAAAGCTCCCCCAGCTGAGGAGTGCCAAAGCAGCACACTCTGGAGCTGGCCTGGCCCAGCCCCAGGACTGGGGGGGACAGTGGGTGCCGGTCCTGGGAGGGGGCCTGGCCCTCCCCAGCCATCCCAAATGCCTGGGCAGACCTGGCCAGGCCCAGCCCCAAGGCAAGTTCAGCCCTCAGGTTCATCAGAACAGCAGCCAGGGCCAGCCAGGCACAGCCCTCACCTGCCAAGAGCCAACATTTCCCCAGCAGCTAAATCCACTTACATAAAGAAGTCCTCTCATTTTCCCAGTGACTTCCTACTCACTGTCTTTACCCCTCCCTTATTTAAAATTGCACTGGCAAAACCTGCCAGTAATTTGCTATGGAGAACAGAGAATAGAACAAAGTAACTGGGTGTTTTGTCTCTTAGAAAAATGACTTCAGATTTGGCTGAATTATGATAAAAATCTCATTGAGAGGATCAGATGTGGGGAAGAAGGCCTTGAATTTGTTTTAAAGACAGGCTGATAGTCTTGAATCTTTGTTATAAAAAGGGATTCTAAGTCAACAGGAAATAAAATAACTGATGAATTCAAGACAATTGCAAACCTTAGTACAGAAAAAATTAAAATCCATCTTCTTCATTACGTAAATTTCTCAAGAAGATTAGACATAACACAAAGATTTGTTTTCCTATGAAACTTTTACATTAAAAATAAATTACTGTTGGTTTGAAATCATTTCAGTTGATCAAACTTCAGGGCAATCATATCAATATAAACATATGTGCACAAACAACACATACAGATCCTTAACACGGGTGATTTCTAGAACCCCACACAACTGTGCCCACACCTGCTTTTGAGCAACAGATGCTGCGTGTTTTTAAGGTCACAGAAAAAAATAAATGCATTTATCCTGTGATTCACTGTTACTAATATTAAATACAGTCTGTACCTCAGAAATAAGCCAGACATTTAAGCTCTAAGACAAACAGAATGACAAACTTCTTGATAAATGGGAAAAAAGTGGTTTTATCTGAGTTTGCGAACGGACCTGTTAAAGAACAAAACCCAGTAAAAGGCGTGACCATTAATAACCTAGATGTGCAGGGTAGTAAATAAAGCATATTTCCAAAAAAACACCTCATTTCTGAAGTTTTTGTTCTTCATTCCAAAATAAATTTTCAAAGTTTCAAGTTCTGTGCTTACAGAGTTGTGAAAAACAGGCAGGGAAGACTCTGAGAAATCACCCAGCTCATCCAAGTGATGTCTCTAAAGTTCTCCTCACATTTAATCTGGTTTAAAGAGCATCCAATCATTTATTACTAGGGCTGAATAACACTGCACTCCTTGTCTGTGGAAAGTGACCCATACACCCGTAAAACCTACATTCCAAGGTATTTCTGCACCACATTCCAAGGAAATTTTATTTCTGCTACTCCACACAGACCAGTTTGAAAGCAGTGGTGTTGTACAGGCATCTTTTTAGAAGTTTCTTCTACAGATCAACATTGGCCAGTAAAATTGTAGGTAATGTGAAATTTTGGTATAATACTTGGAAATCTGGCATATTGATGTCAAGTGGAAATGGCATATCCTCACTGGAAAAACTATTTCAGTGGCTCAGACAATAAAGACAAGCCCTTTACAACCTGAACTTTCTTTAATACTATTTGAATATTTGACTTTTTTCTTTTGGACATCATGGAAAACATTTTGTTGACCTCCCTCTTCCTTCATATATTTGAGAAGTTGTTACATTTCCTTTAATCTTATAAATTGTGCTCTCTAGATCTTAGTTGTTCTTTTATTTCATTCTTTTCTAATGTGGTATAATTGTTTTAAAGTCACCCCTCTCTGTTTTGAGTTTCCTTCAACTCTGTGCAAGTAAGAGACAGTCGAGCAACTCAGCAGAAGCTGACAATGCACAACTCATTCTCTATGGCAAAATAAAAGCTGTGGGAAAAGGTACAATGTTTTTTTCTTAAAGGCACATTTAGAAAATTGCATCTGCATTAGATTATTCCCTAAAATGAACTAAACCTGGAATTAGTCTTAAACACATTAATATTGATGTAATCATTTATCTTAGAGAGCATTTGTTTTGGAGGATTTAATGACAATAGTCACCAAATCCAGGCAGGTGCTTCAGCTAATTGTGATGCCAACAGGCACTCCCTGGTTAGACACAATAGTGACCAACAGCTTTAGGTGTCACTGCACTCTGAATAATAACTGTTAATTTTACAGAGTTATGGCATGCATTTAGTGACACATGGTCTTCAGAAGGTACTGACTTCACAGAAATGGTGAAGCAGATGGGATTTAAAATCAACAAGTGGAAAAACACAGCTATGAAGTGACAAGAATTTTGTGAATAAATTAATGTGAAACAATGATCATGCCTGCAGTGAGGTTGGGAGGGGACAGAGCTGAGATGGCTGACCTGAATCAGCCAAAGGGATATTCCACACCACACACGTCATTTGGTACAAGAAAACCAAGATTTAGTCTATCAGAAATGCCACTCTAAAACTACCTGTACCCGTGGAAATCCAGTGGGGGAACTCGAAGCCACATTAGAGAATCTGCAAACTGTTGGAGAGAGACTGAAAACCCTCTTTTCAAAGGTGTGTCACACTCATGAGTCTCAGCATTAGTGCAGCCCTAGTTAAGCTGCAAAAGTAGCTCTGGGGCAGTCCTGCACATCTCAGCCTCTTCCTTTCAGTGACTAGAAGAGCTACTAGGGATTTTTTGATCCTCACTTGAAAGTGTGTTGAACAAAAGTGGATATTCTTTCTAAAAGCCATCTCATAACCTTTTTCAGATTTCCACTTAATCCACAAGAGGTCTGTCACATGGGAACAGCTCAGCCCTTTAGAGGACTCAGTAACAAAAATGCAAAAGGACCCTAATTGAAAGATATTGATCTATTTTTCAGAAAAATCAAGCTCAAGTATCAGTGTTAAGTAAAGAATCATGAGCTGCAGACTGTAGAAAAAAAAGATTTGCATATAATTTCCTAACAAACAAAATTCTAAAAATAAATTTTACCATAAGTATTTATGGCAAATCCTAAAGCTAAAATTTGTTCTTAAATAAAGTACTGCAAGTAGAATCTGCTACAGAAACAGGAGCATTCTTTGTCCTACAAAAATAAATGTACTTGGCAGTAATGTGAGTAACCCTCACGCTTGGAGCAAAACCATGTTTTGCATATACAGGCCAATAAAGAATGGCTTTTACCTTGCTGCCTGCACGTGAACTGCTGTGCCCGGGAGAGGGGCGGGAGCCGTGCTCGGCAGCAGCCTCCCGCCGCCCGGAGCGCCCTGTCCCCAGCCGGCTGCCAGGCGGGCAGGGCGGCAGCAGCAGCAGCGGCTGAAGCCGGGCCCAGCCTGCCAGCAGCAGCCAGGGAGCGGCCTGGGCCAGCAGAGCCACAGCGATGTGCTGAGAGTGCTGCCAGGGCTGCCACGGCAGCGGGCAGAGACGGGCTGGGTTGATCAGGACACGGGCCAGGGGGCTGCCAAGAAGGCGCTCCTGTGCCCAGAGCTGACTTGCGATAACTGAGGGAGATCTGTCACAGCAGGGCTGAGAGGCTTCACTTCCCCGGGCACATGCCACAAAAGGCAGAGGGAACAAAGGAGGAAAAGGGAGGGGGGGTAAACAAACAGGAAAAGGGCTATCTCACTGGAGACATCTTCCTGAGGCCAAACGGATCACTGGAAGGAGTCGCTTTGGCCCAGGAGAGCGCCCAGCTCAGAGGAAACCTGCAGGGCTCCCAGAGCACGGACAGCCTGCAGGGGGACACCTCCCTCATCGCTATGGCACAGCTTGGAATCACAGCAAAGGCAGCACTTCCATGCACACTGAATTCATCAAGAACTTAAGAAACCCCTAATTGCAAGTCATATCTGCTGCTTAAGTGTCCCAAATACCAGAAACACTTATTTTGACCATGCCATCACTGCTGGAATAACAGAGGGAAACTTTAGATATATTTTATGCATGGTTTAAGAATACAGTTATTAATGCACACACATGAAAACCATGTATATAAATACTCGTGTGGACAGCAGAATTTGCACGGGTATGATAATATTCTTTTAACTGGTGCTTCAGGCATCAGCTGGTATTTCCATTCTTCAGTGAATATACAAAATTCTCAAGGTAATAATTACAGTTACTGAAGTTATAGCATTTTTAATCTAAAGAAGATTGCCCTCTAGCAATAAAAACATATAGACAAAACAGACATTTTAAATTTAGTGGCAATAGTTACTGTCAGCCACTATCTGTGGTAGGGCAATGGCCATGTGAGGGTGTTCTTTAGAAGGCACCGTCCAAATGTGTATTTCAACCCAGGAGTGTGCTCATGCTTTGCCACTTGGCAAAAGAAAATTCCATCTTTCAGCATTTCCAAGTGTCACACTAATGCCTCTCCAGCTCCTCCAGGCATGGCAGGCAGAGCAGAGCACTCCACTTAGTGTTTCAGTTCTCCCTTGGTGCCAAGATCATAAGTGGAAGGGCTCAGAGAGGGGAACAGAGAGGGAGAAAGCTGGGAATGACAAGCACAGGTCCAAGTGGTGTCTTGATGAACATTCCTAACTTTTGAGTGAGCCCAGAGGAGGCTCTGAGAGTCCTGTGTGAAGGCAGAAAGTACAAAACCTCCCTGGTAACACCTCGTGCTTTAGAGAGGGTGTGTGTTTGATGGAAACACAGGTGGAGCCGTTGGAAGCTGCAGGGGAAAGGCAGGTACCAAGCCCATGAGTTTGATTTACTGGAATAGTGGGCAGTGGGAGGCCTTTGTCAGACTTAGGAAGGGTTAAAAACCAGTGAGTTAGATATTTGTGGTCTGGTACGAAGGCACACAGAGGAGCAGACACACAAATCTGGGGAAATTCAGAACTTCCAATTTCAAGCATGTGAACAAGATCCAAATTAAAAAAGACAACCCTATTTTACTCCATTTAATTTTAAAAATGCATCTACAACCACAATTAAAAATTTTAACATGTTATCAGTTGGTATTTATATTTATTAACCTTAGAGACAAATACATGTATGTGGGTGTATGCACCTACATTTGTTTCTTTACTGTGCAAATATCTCTAAAACTTAGCTGCAGTGGCACCCAAAATCTTGAAATGGGAAATTCCCTCCTCTTGCATTCAATTGCTCTAAAAGCAGGGACTGCTTCTTATACCAGTCACTACAGAAGAGCACTTGCTCTTTTATAATACAAATACAGTTATTCAGGAAGTTATTATGATTAAAAATAAGCACATTCAGAAGTACAGCTACTCTTTGAATCTTTGTCAGCCTTGAATTCTTCAGCAAGTCTCTGAAATCATAGTTCACATCACTAAAAGTTTTTGTGTGCGAATCTTTTCAACCCAGACAGAAAAATCCCTGCTGCAGACAATTATGCATAAACTATTCAAGAAGTGAAGCTGAAACAGCAATGGATCTCCTGTGACTCTCACAGCAGTGACCCTTATTTTGTGTGGGTTAACATTATTTCATCCAGTCTGTCTACACAAAAGCATCCCCAGAAAATAATGTAGAAATAGAGACCCCTGTTAAACAACCACGTAGACAAGAATGCTTAAAAAGCAACTGGGGTTTTTTTTCCCCCTTTTAAGAGCCTACTTTGCACATTTAGTGTGCTTTTTTGCATAATTCACACATGCCAGAGCTGCAACACAGACCATCTGAATATTCAGATGAGTTTCCTAGTGTGGAGTTCCAGATGTTATTATCAAAATTAATATATCTTTTTATACACAAAATCTATGATAAAGGCACCTCAACCAAAATGACAGGACAGAGGGCTTAAAAAACAAAACCAAACGATTCTGTACAAACCTTCTTCCCTCCAGGAAAACCCTGTCTGAGGACCTCCTTCCTCAGCAATTTGAAGACTAGCACGAATTACTTTTGAGGAATCATGCTCAAAACTACCAGCAAAGGAAATATTCAAAGCCTAATTATTTTAACACCGTAAACATGAATTGGATTATCCATTTGCTTTTCTATAAACAATATGCTCCTTGGAGATTGTGCTTTTATTTCCCAGTTTTAAAAATTTCCCAGAAATGGTTGGAAAATACCATGACTGCTTTCAACAACATGCAGTGTTTAATTCCCTTAGAGTTATCCAATCCTAAGCAAAGGGATTTTTTCCTGAGCTTGCACCATGTTCTAATTCACAAGACCTGGTAGAATAACTACAGTCTTCCCTCAATGTGTGAGCACAGCTTAGCCCTTCACACCATTTGTGGTTTTTAAAAAACCATGGGACTGTTTACAGCAAGCTTCTTTGTGGTTAATTTTCTCCACTACACTGCAAAGCTCTCATTTGACAGAATTTTTACAAATGTACATTACTAGAAAAATTTGCATAGAAATGGAGAGGTTTTTGTGATGATTTGAATCAGTGGGAAAACAAACACCTGAGTACAAGAAAAAGAGCAAAAGGAGAGCAAAAGACAGTTCTAGGCACGAGAGAGGCAAAGCAGAGTCTGCTGTCGAGCATGCAGAAAGTCTGGGGTGCAACATTAACACTGGTGATGAAAAATCACTTTAAAGTGAACAAACAAAAAACCACATCTACAACTTTATGGAATGTTAATTTGGAATTCAAGTTTGTGGATCTGGGTTTTGAATTTGTTTAACACTTCAGGATTAAGGTTACGTTATTCCACCTCAGACTACAGTGAAGCATGTTCTCATACTGTATCTTGTCAACCTACTTCTCACCAGACATGTTTTACAACACTTCCTTGAACATTAGGATAAGAATAATTCTCCTTTTACATACAACTTCAATCCCTTTCTGCATTGTGAATAAAACAGAGCATGAGGACATTCAATTTATTCACACACAGACATCTCCAGCCACTTAAGAACTACAAATTTTACAATGGCATTTAGGTACAAAAACACACACCAAGAAAAAACGCAAAAATATCTCCCCTAAACCCATATTTTTTACATTTTTTCTGGTATTGCAATCTATTTAACAATTAATATTTCCCACCTGTTCAGCTGTTTCTATGCAATTAACTGATAAACTTAATAGAAATGCATAATAGTAACACTGAGAAAACAGAGGAAAAAAAATATACCGATTCTATATTTTACAAGATAAAAATTCAGTGTAAGACCCAGTTACAATACAACAATCAGGTCAGGGTTCAAGATTTTCTGGACAGATGGTTAACTTCAAACACACTGACCCCCTATCAGACTGGATTAGTGCCAAGAGCACTCAGCCTTTCCTACAGAAAGTGGGTCAGAGTAGGTTTTATTCAAGTGCTTTGATTTGATGCATCATGATTCCCAAAGAACTTATTAAAATCTGCTATATTAAGATATTTGTATATTCTTACATAGAAAACAAAGTTCCTTCTTGGACATCACACTTACCTTCACATTTCTCCAGGATCTGGACAGTTTCACCTAGTTCCAGGACCAAGCCTTGCGGAACAGTTCCTCGGAAGCTGCATATCACTAGAGGGTGGGGAAAAAGAGAGACACACATATGAGGCTTGGACCTTTGTGTGAATTTCCTTCTAAGCATAGCCCTTTAGCTCACTCCCTGCATAAAAATAGCTCTTACATAGCTGCCCAGAAAACCTGTCAGCCAACTTTTCCTGATCAGGTATCTTTATTCCGGCCCTTATCAGAAATTAAGCTCAACAACAACATAAAAGCTGAGCTTTTAAATTTTTTTTTAATTAAGCAAGGCTTGTAATCACTTTAATCAGCAACCTCTGATTCATATTGCATACAAAGATTTCCTTGTCTCAATTCTTACTCTCCTCCACAACCCATCAATGGAACAGGCTGCCCAAACTGCAGAGACTACAACAGGAACCCAACTCCAGCAATTACTTTTCTCCAAGTTGAAATTATTTCAAATACCATCTGTGTATCTAATACACTGCAAAAATCCTATAATACCATACATTATATTTAAGCAGACAAATGAAAGAGTACCTAAGAATCTGTACCTTTCATAAGCACTAGCAAGATAACACATCTTACTTTCCCAGGTATCTTTAATTTTCATTAACCAGGGAAAATAAGAACCCGTATTAATGTTTCAGGAAAATATTAATACAATATATAAAAATAATGAATAAAACTCGATTTTAAAAATCAGTTTTAAGAATTCACAGTGTATAATGATATATTCTTCAGCTATATTTATCAAAATACAACAGGAATATGGGCATGGGTTGTTCCCTGAAACATGGGATGTCAGAACAAAGGGTGAATTGCAGGTAAGGTCCTACCTCCCCCAGTCCCAGCATTAAAACCTCCCCCAGGCACAGATTTGATGCAAGCACTCCAGTACCTTGCACCAGGTAAAGACACTCAGGAGAGCCCCCGGGTCCATCCCCTGCACACCCCGGAGCATCACAAGTGGAATTGCACGAGTTGAAACAGTGACCCCCAGTGGGCACCATCCTTTCCTCCAATTCCAGAGAACACTCCCCTCGGAGTGCAAACACTCCAGCTGCGGTCAAGATGTTGCCACGTGATGGAGGCACGTTTCACAGGACATTCTGAGTTGGAAGGGACCCAGCAGGATCCTGGAGTGCAACTGCAGGGAATGGCCCATGCAGGGATCAGACACGCGGCCCTGGGGTTACCAGCACCGCGCTCCAACCAGCAGAGCTCAGCCCCTCCCTAAGGAGCTGCCCGGGCCAGCGCCATGAAGACAGGCTGAGGTCCAGGGAAGAACACCATGGAACCCAAGACTGCCATCGGCACCATGAGGTAGGTCTCTTGAACCTTGAATTTCTAAGAAACGCTGAGAAAAGCAGACACAAAACTTCCACCAAAACAAACTGCATTTTAACCCTATACACACATTTCGTAATGGGCAAGGGCGAGAAAGAACAAACTACACCCACCAGGTAAACACCCACACAGATGAGGCCAATACAAAAAAAGAGGGGAAAAAATCTAAAGGGAACCAAATGGCATCAAAGGTTTGCATTCCCACTGTGAGACTCAATGCACAATTTAACCCCAAGAGTTAAGAACTCAGAATTTCATCAACGAACCTAAACTGCTCTCTCAGCTCTTATGGCCCAGCAGAAGTCACTGTCAGTTAAATGAGGCTTTAAATTCTTGTTTACATCAGAGGCAGGAGAAACACAACAACTGGCTCCAGACTGGAATAATGCAGACAGCATAATCCAACAAAAACTAAGCTCATCAGCATTCTGGATCCATTCTTCACCCATGAAGAAATCATAAATATGGATTTCAACCAAAGAAAAACTACTTAAAAGCTCTCCCAAAGTGCAGGAACACTGACAACTGAAATCATGAACTGGCGGGACATAATAAAACCTCCAATGGCTTTTCCTTATTTTTTTAAATTTTTTTTTGCCCCTTCAGTATTTTAGATAGCTGGATCCTTTAAATACAGGAAATGTTTTCTTTTTTCTAATTGGCAATTTTACCAAATCAAGAAAATACAAGTTGATTTGCAAAATATCACAAAGTCCTGAATTAAAATGTTGTTTTTAGTTCAAACCAACAAAACAACTAAAAAATTCATGTATGTCTCAAAAAGGGGTATTTCAAACACCTTGGGTAAAAAGCTACCTTTGAAAACACTAGAAAACAAAATGGAGAAGTGTTAATACAGTAATAAGATGTTCATTT
Organism: Sitta carolinensis; assembly: GCA_032173965.1. Taxonomy (NCBI): domain Eukaryota; kingdom Metazoa; phylum Chordata; class Aves; order Passeriformes; family Sittidae; genus Sitta; species Sitta carolinensis. The sequence goes on from CM063293.1 coordinate 4,388,650, forward strand.
ACGAGAGTAATTTTAGATACATCATTAATTTTAAGAATTAATATAGACATTATATTAAAAGCCAGTTTCCAGACCATTTTCATCTTTTCTGAAAATGCCATGGATCTCATGGCAGAGACACCAGTCATGGGACATGTGGGTGTTAGTAGCTGTAGACAATAGAAAAGTTAAATCATGGAGGAAAAATATCTTGATGGGTCTTACTCAGCCAAGGCCAAGAAGAAATAGTAACTCTGGAAAGTATTATTGCATGCTCTCACTGCATTAGGTGCTCTGAATTAGCAAACAGCTGCTGACTTCCTATGACAATTATTTATTATATTAAAGCTACTGAATCAAGGATGCAGCTGGGAAATAAATTACCAGTTCTTTGGCCATCAAATACCTGCCTATTATGTAATAATACAGGTGAGTTTGGAATAAAAAGCTAAAGGAAAGAAAGGAAAGGTACCAGGAGAAGACAGTACTGGGGTTTTTTCAATTGCTGATTGAGTAATTTTTAAAAATATGGTCAGGAATGGATACTTCAATATATTTAATCTTATAGGAAGTAATTCTAATAGATGTGTTAGTTTACAGATACAAACTGTCTATTTTTAAAAGGATTCTTCTGGTCACACAAAGAACATCTGATACGAGGACTCTACGATATCTAATTGGCTCTTTAGAATTCAGAGCACTCTATTAATAAGATAGACAAAGCTCTGTTCTTAGGTCTGCTTCACTCAAAAAAAGAAAAAATAAGCAAAAATCACAGAAATTAACTGATCCCATCAGCTCTAGATACAATCTTAGTGATCATACTCAATTAGAAAATTAATTCTCATAAAAAAGTAACACCCCCCCCCTTCATTCTCAATACAACAGTATGGAATCTAATTCCTTTTTTAATCATCAATAAATTATGTTAGTCTCTTCTGTTTGACAATTTTTATCATCAGTCCTTAGGATCTGTGAATTGCAATATAGGTATTATCAAAACAGTGGAAGCCAAATCTCAAGAGTACATGATTTTCCAGCCACATGAAATCCAAGTCAGAAAAAATTAAAGAATTCAAAGAAATTGACCCAATAGACCGAACTCTTGCTAAACCGTAACAAGAAGAAAATTTAACATTTCTGAAATAAAAAAGAATGGTAAAAACAACTCCTGATTATGACAGAATCACAGAAATTTAAGGTTCTTTTATAGTCTGATTTATTATTCCAACAGTTACTTCCAAAAAAGTTATGGATGCTACTCACTTGTTAAGCTAAAATTGCATGATGCAAGACAATCTTATCTATAAAGTCCCTTTTAGGAACACGGTTCCTCTTAGCAGCATTATTTGAAAAATATGAACACAAATACAAATGAGAAATACAGAGTAATTCAACCAGAATTTTGAAAAAAATTTTGAAGAAAATCATTTACAGAAAGGACTCTGACAACAGATTTCTTTCCTTTGCACAGAGAAATTCCTTACCCTACATGATCACCTACAAACTGTCTATAAATCTGTAAGCTTCCATCACTTCTTACAGGATTCGTGTCCTTGCTCACCAGGATACACAAGTAACACATCATCAAAACAGGCATAAAGCAAAGCTTTTACCCACCAGTTTACAGATCTGACTGATCCCTCTTGGACTCCAGGACACACTGCTGAAATACTAAATATCCATTTTCAGATATGAAGCCCCTTGCCATCATTCAGGTCTATAAGGAGGTTGTAGTTCCCCTCACAAAGGCATTTCAGCCAGCAGCTAAAGCCAACATTCTGCTAAAGAGGAAAGCTTTAAAAAAGCACCACACACTATGTGATTCAGGAATTATCTCCAAGACTGAAGTCCCTTATCTGTGGTACTTAAACTGGACCAAAATGAAGGAAATCCTTCCCACTTCACCTCTGGAATTAACCAGTAAGAAAGGCACAAACCTGTTCGACAGAGACTCTCACGCTGCACCAGAACACGTGAAGGAATTGTGGGGTACAACATATAAAAAGAGATGGCACTGGAATAATGGTTTCAAAAGTCAAGGATCCAGGGGATGACAGATTTTTCCTTGCTCATGGATATGGCCTGACACAGTATAATATAAACAGTTGCACTGTGAGTCACCAGCTAAAGAGAAACTGAATCAAAAGATAAACAGGACCTGTTAAACCAATGCATCTTCACACACCTCTGATTGCTCCTGTGCTCCACCTAAAGCAGCTCCTTGCTATGTGAACAAAGATGATCCAATTGATACCATTCAGGAGGTTTTACAGAGTATGTTCTCATTCTCCAACAGCCCCTGTCAATAGCTCTTGAAGAAACTGCACTTGGCTGTGATAGAGTGGGAAGGTGTTTGCAGAGATAAATAATCAGCAAAGTGATGTGAAATAAGAGAGCCATTTCCCTTAGTGAGGACAGACTGAGCAGCGAGCTCTGAAGGGATCTCTGTTGCAATTGTTCATATTTCAAGTATTCCTAAATATTAAAAAAAAGCTCATAATTTAGAGAAGCCACGAAGTTTACAAGGCCACTCAGGCTAGTCAGAGTAATAAAGAGTTACAGATGGACCCAGGCTCCACAAGCAGAACTGGCAGATGAGCAGTGTTCAGTTCACTTGTGGGGAATTCCAGGAGGGATGAACAACCCTCACCTCACACACAAAACCATCACCTCCTCCCTTGCTAGTGCCACACTGAGTGGAACCCGGAATGTCAGAGGTCTTACCATAAAACTCAGTGCTCAGTCACTGTCAGAAACTACCCCACATTACACACAATATTGTCTTGGGCAAAAAGGGAAGACACCATTACCCACAGTACTGCATAAAATTCCCAATGAACCCCATGTGCCAGTTTTCCCCTTTGTCAAAAGCTAATCCTTTGCCAAAAACGATTGAACAGCACAAGAACAGGTAGAAAGAAGAGAGAGAACATAAAAAGGACTGGATAAGGGCTTTTTTGTGACTGATTGTTAACCAAGATGGGACTTCTGTACCAGGAAGGCTGAAAGGGTGGGGAGGGTTTCACTGACAGAAGGTGCACAGGGAACTGCTGCTATTCACCTCTTCCAGTTCAAAAAGCAGAGCAGTGTCAAAGGAAGCAGCAGAGTTCAGGACTTTATTAAAGTACTTTTCCACACAGAGCATAAACTGTGAAACTCCTCCTGAGATACTGTGGGTGACAAGAAATGAAATAATCACTCAAGTTCCAAAGCCAACAGGACAAATCTATGGAGTTGTCACACCCTGGGCTCGGCCTGGGGAAAGCTCCACCCCCGGCTGCAGCCACGGGCAGGGCAGGAGCCGCGGATGGGAACGCTGGAACCCCTCACGTTATCAAGGAGTCACCGCCTGAGCTTCTGCTCTCCTCTGCTAGGGACTGGCTTGGCCCTCATCCCAACACCAGGATGGCAACGAGGAGAACACAACTGACAGAGAAACGCTGAATCAGATTTCACCCGGGTCGTTGTTACTTTCTGCTGCCAGCCACCGAGGTGGTTTCATTTTTGCTGATATAATTTAAAATGTATCTTCCTCTTATAATTCTTTCCAATTCAGGTTCCTGTGTGCCAACTTCCCCCTTAGTCTCACCTGGGCTGCAATGCTGCCACTGATCATCTTTCTTCTCAAGTGGATGTAAATGTCCTGAGAACCACAGTAACAGAAATGTGTCACGTTTGTCACATGAACAGTGGGAAAAACCAGGACGACAATCGAACCAGAGAACTACCCAGCCCAACACATCCAGCTGCTCATTCCCTTAAAACATCAGTTTTTTTCTTTGCATTTACATAGTGCAATGAACTGACAGGGCTATATGCCTTCTCATGCACTTTCCTATTTTTTTAACCTATTTCTACACATTTCAGTTAAGCCTACAAAAATATTTTGATCTTGCATAATATTCTGCTTACACTACATAATATCAGTTCAGCTTATGAGTAATTTGTTTATTTTCATAAAGGAACTGAGTCCTTTCCCTCCCCACTGTCCAAGATGCAACAATGAAAATCAGAACTTACTTAAGACAGGGCTGAAAAACAAAATCAGTTCTTTGCATGTTTACATTATTTCTTTTTCCTTCTCCAAATCTAAACTATGTGTCTCTTAATCATTAAATTGGGCTTTTTAAAAGTTATTATTTATTTCCCAGGTTTTTACATCCACAATAGAAATTATTGTTACTGGAACAGATCCAATGTGCTGAACCACATTTTGGATTATTCTTTATAAGATGTTGGTGAGGCCATGATTTAATGGACTCTCTGGGTTAACTTTGGGGAAAAAACTTGTAATTTTGTGAATTTTCACATCTCCATTTACAAAAGATAGATCTACTTGGACTTTGTGACAGTTTTTGCCAGTTCTGAACTCATTGTTAATATTATTATGTCTTATTAAAATTCCAGTAGCTTGCAGTATTTTCAGATGACACTTGCAGAACAAGTGTTTCAGGTTAAAGTATGTATTTGATTTTTATAAAAAAATTACTGAGTATACTACACTCAGCTTGCAGTTATTCAGATTATGCACTGACCATCCCTCAGTAGATCTTCAACTAAACCTATTTCAGGAGGAAGAGCAGGGAGAACACGTGTGAGAGGCACAGCTGCAGTTGTATTGCTCCATACCCAAAATACCTTGACAAGGTATAATCACACAGAGCAGACACTGAATTGTGTTCTGTGCTACAAATGTCAAAGTTCTCAAGTTCTCTGACAGTGTAATTTATGCTTTATAACACATAAGCATGTTTTAAACTCACACCTCTATCACACCAGCTAAGAATTTGGAGTATGTGTTTACTTAGGGTAAACATGAACTCTGAAATTTCACAGTCCTTATACAGCATTTTCTATTCAACTACTATTCACTGTCACCAGTTAACAGAGAACTCAAGTCAACCCCTGAGCCTGATTTAGACTGATTAGTATTAAAGATTGAGTTAAATACTAGATCAATATTAAACAACCTAATATTTAAGAAAATAATGTAACTAGTCCAAACTGATAAACTAATATTATGATGAGCATGCATCTTTCCTTAGAATAATTTTTCATATTAATCCAGCTATTAAAAGTGTCTAGTATGACACAATATATGCTAGGTTTAAGAGCTGAAGAAGAGAAGCTTCGTTTTCTTCCCTGTAATGCCCAGATGATAATAAAGGCACCATGCAACCCAAGAGTCAGCAGGTGAGACCAAAGATGGCTCTAAATCCAATACCCTTTCCCTGACAGAGGCTAAAACAAGGAGGGGAAGGACAGGTATTAGAACAGGGCAAGGCTGTGGCTTCCCCCAACTTGAGACAACTCTGGACTGGGTGTCCCTAAGACAAGGGGTTTATTTGTATTAATTTTATATACATATTTAGTAGCATTTTCTACACATTTTCTTCTGTGAAGCCACCCAAATGTTGTGGAACCACATAAACTTTTAACAGCCCCATCAGCCCAGAACTCCAAGGGCTCTTCCCTCCCACAGAAATGGGGGCTCACTTGTTTGGCTCCTGTGTCACCAACACTCCCCAGAATTGTATTAAAGGAGAGAACCAACAATTTTTATTCTCCCACTCCGCTGTCTTTTTGTTTTGAGAATTTTCTAAGCTACCTTTGCTTAATAATGTCTTTTCCAAGAAGGTCAGCTGTGGATTCTTTGCGTTTAGGGATGGCAGAGGGAACAGTCTCCAAGCCAAGGCAGGATGACTGGGCAGGAAAACCAGCACTGATAGAAATTATCCCACAGAGGCCAAGAGCGAGGCGAGATTTAGCTTTACCTTTTGGTGAGGCAACTGTGTTGCACAACCACGCCTACGGCAGCCCAGAATTAATACTTCCAAACCTCCCTGTACCTTCCCATGGAGCCTCTCTCAGAACCACAAATCTTCTCCCAACGGAAAGGAGTAGTTCTTGAAAATTGTGGGTTTAATAATTTAAAATAACAAGATGTAGTTTATGACCAAAAAAACCCTTCACATTTTTTATAACAAAATTAAAAGCCAATATGATTAATTTTTTCCTTTGTGGAATTGTTTGATTAAACCTGGCAGCTTTATAGATTGCACAGTTAGAGTCTGATAATATTTGACAAGGGAGCAGAACCATGAGGAAACAAAAAGAAAAGCATTTCCATTTTATTTTACAAATACCTACAATGTTTTTATCCTCACAATACCTCTTCCAAGTATTTAAATGATTAATTGTGGGTGAGGGTTTCAATTATTTGCCAGAAATGAATCTGAGACTTGCAGATTTATTTGCAAGTCCAGGCCACATTCAGCAACTATGTTCACAAAGAATACAGGGGACAGACCCCAGGTCCAGCACTTCTAAAACATTCTGCTGTTTAAGCAAGATGACAACATGAATAATTTAGGTATGTAAGAGAGGTATATCCAATTACACCCCAAAAACCCAAATAAAATGTGAAGTTTTTGCAGAAGGGGCATTTCTTGCTGAATGTACTGGTACACACAACACAGAACAGGGCTCTAATCCGATTGGAATTGCCAGGCACTAATGTAATACACACACACAAAAAAGATTATCAAAAGCTGATTAAAAGCCATCCAAACATTACAATCAAAGAGTGCAGACTAAACAAAAGACATGATTTAGAAGAGGGCTAAAATTTTTTTGACCTTATTAATGGTCTTTATGAACTTTTATGCCAAATCTTGATGAAGAAGAATATACTTGAGAATTGAAAGCAAGGCATTACACTTTGGGTTCTGTGCATTGCCAAAATTACAGTACAATTAAGTGAAGGTATTTCAGGCTGCTCGGGGAGCAGTGGCAGTTGCTAGGCAGCATCTGCTCCTGTCAGAGATGCTTCTTTCTTTGTGCAGAACAGAACCTCAGCCAGGAATACTGCCACCAATGGATTATTCCAAGGCAGCTTACTGCCATCACATGGCATCTGCAAAGTGCTCACCCGCTGCCTAGCAACACCGCCTCTTTCTACTGAGTCATACCAGCACCAGGACAATATTCCTGCAAAAAAAGAAACAGATGCCTGAGAAGAAAGGTGATCATTCAGTAGCAGAGCAAAGGATTGCGAGCATCCTTCCCCTGCCCTCCAAGATAAAAATAGAGATTGGGCTCAAAAATCATGAGCTGTTTAAAATAGTTTTGCTCATCCTGGTGGCAGGAGGTGGGAGAGAAGTAACGGACCAAAAACCCACAGTGTTGTCCACTGTCTTAGCTGTGTTAAGGAACTGGTCCTGAGCTTCCAGCTTTGCAAGGATCTATCCTGTAACTTCAGCCTCTTCCTGTCACTCTATTCCATCAGTTCATTCAAGTCCCTCACGCATACATCATTCCCTCTAGGCAGGAAGTGAATGCAGCAGGTTCTTTGTCCCTTTTAAAGAGAGGCAAAGGCTGCTTCAGTTTCTGAGACCTCCCTCTTTCCAATACCCAGCTGGCAAAGAGGAGAGCACTGAACACACTCTACCCAGAGAGGTGAGGAGCTGTTCTGCACTGCTGCGTTCCACAGGCTGCAAACGTGAGCCTGTTGCACACTTTACTGTCTAACACCAGGAAACAAAGTAAGAAACCAGTCAAGTTTTGACTCTCCTGGAGGGTGGAGAGAGCACCACCTCTCCAGGCACCCTGCTCCAGGGCTTTCCCACATGCACTGCGGGAATCACTTCCCACATGCGCTGTGGGGAGTGCCCCCGTGGCTCCTCCTTTCACCCTGCAACTCTGAGGAGTGGCTGGCTCTGTCTTTTCTGTACCTCCCTAGACAGCAGCTCTCCAGGAGCCAACCCTTGCCGATGCTCCATTCCCCAGGCTGTACCACCCTGCATCTTACAGACCCTGCTCTCTCCCCGTGGGTTCTCACCTCACCCCTCATTCTGCAAGGTGCAGCCCCAGAGCAGCTGAAGGAGGAGATCGTGTCCATCACCGTGTTCCTGGTGCCCAGGAGCACAGCCAGGGACGTGGCTGCCTACAGGAGAACACCAGTGGCTCATGGCCACACGTGCAGAGCCTCAGGGATCAGCACCCCCAGCACCTCCCAGCCTGTCCCATTTTGCACAGGCTACAGCGAGAGACTTTCACACCTCCCGTCTATCTGTTACAGAAGCTCTCAACACGTTAAAGCTACCTTGACATTTATGGTCAGTTTGCACATTTCCAATGAGCAGCAGGAAGGGAAGAATAAGGCAGAATTAGGAAAGTATATTTACCAGCATACAGCTCCTGCATTTTAGCTGAAAACTCTAGTTTAGCCTATACTGGCTACCACACAAGAACTCTGCTGAAGACAGCTGTGAAACCTATCAGTCCACCCATAAGAACTTTGACTTTTTTGGTTTGCTACTAACACACAAAAAAGAGGAAAAGTATTTGACAAAATGGAAGATGCTATCTTTTCATGATTTTTAACTCTTCCAATCTTGACTGAAGCAAACGTGCAACATTTAATCCTATCAACATCATCTGAGATGTTGGGGAAATCCTCCTTTTTTTTTGTGTCCTCCACACAGGTTTATTTCATTATTATTACTCTTTATTTCATTATTACTTATTTTTATTTATTAAATTATTTTTTCCCTGGTAAAAGGCGAATATGGTCTTCTGCCAGAAATACAGTCACTCCAGAAGTGGGGGAGAAAAAACAAAAACCAAACCAAACCAAAGAAACCCAACACAATCAGCAATTGCAGTTTGGGGCCCTGCTGTGATGAAGAAAGAGAGAGAAGCCAAGCCTGTTTTCTACCTCCTCTGCCCCAGAGTCCAGAGAGAAGCTAACTGCTTCTTCTGCAAGACCAGTGCTTGAGACACAATCTTCCTTGGCATAAACTCCTTGGACCACAGAGATTACCAAGCACTTATCTGCTGGAGAGGGAAAAAAATAAAAATAAATTAAAAAGAAAATAAAAAAGAGAAAAGAAGAGGGCCCCAAGCAGCCCCTCCCCATCAGGGGGCCTGCTCCCAGGGCTGCTCCTATCAGGCTCTGGGCAGGGCTGAGCAGAGCAGGGGAGGGCAGGGGAGCCAAGCACAGCAGCCCCGGGGCCTCTCCAGGCCCAGGACAGCTCTGCCCACTCTAACGAGTCCCTGCTCGGGAATGGCTGTGCAGTAGCACCTTCAAACACAGGCACAGGCACGAAGAGGAGGATTCCTCTCATCGCTCATCACACCAGGCCCACAGGTAGTGTCCAGCTCCATTTTGTACAGCAATAGCAGATGTCAGGGCAAGACTACTTCACAAAAATATCGATTCTACTCTAACAGATCCAGCAGAACTACACTGTTGTTTCTTTGGTTTACCAAAATTCAGGTCACCAATCACTCTGATGGTGAGCATTTAGACAGAGAAACAAAACACAAACATGCACCTAAGCTCAAACCACAGTTTTCAACAACCTTTTTCTCAGTAATTCATTTATTTTTGGATCATTTGTCCCACTCTGGCTGACAGTTTCTCACCTGAGCCTAGAGATCTGTCCACATACACAAACAGTGTCTAGGTGAAGGGGGCAGCTTTCTGCAGACACTTCCACAGGCATTCTTCTCCTCAAAGGAAGAGACGGGTGAAACAGAAACACCTCCTCCTACCCTCCCCAACCAGACTCAGTTACTGGAAACAGACATTGCTCCCTACAGGGAGTATCCAGCACTGTCTGAGATACTCTCCTGAGAAAGGCTCGCTGCTCCCTTCACCACTTTTTTGGGAAGCCCACCCAGCAGCCACCCCAGCAAGGCAAAGGCCCACATGCACTGACACTCGAACTCACTTATACTGCTTGCAACTGCCTTCTGTTTAACAGTTCTGGTTTTCTCTGACATGGATTCAAGGCTTCCTTTATCAGGTTCAGAAGACCCAAAGAGCAGGTTCCCATAAACATTTTGAGAGGGAAGAAGGGCTCTGCTCAAAAACACAGCCACAAGAGGTTTCCAGAACAGTGAGGCACCTGCCAAAGCACTCTGTGCTACACTCTGGCACCTGGGTAGCTCAGGGACTTACATTCAACAGAAAGAAAATAAAATAATTCACCACTCCATCAACTGCCTACTGCCAACACTAAAAGCATTTAGTGCCTAAGCTTCCTTGCACTGAAATAAAGGTTTGTCTAGATGTTTCAGAGAACACCAGCTTACCTCTGAAAGCACAAAGGCCTGCTTTTAATCACCAACAGTTAGCTGGCACCACTTGTCATAAGCTTTTCTTAAGGCTTAATATCCAGAAAGACTCAAGCAAAGAAAAAGTAGTTAAAAGCTGAAGAGGGACAGAGGGAAGTCTTATCCTTGGAATAAGTAATCACCTCACAACTGAACTGGAAAGCACTCAGTCTGCTCAAAGCCTTAGTTCCCTGCCATCCAAATATATTCCCTAAGTTTGGACTAAGGTCTTATTGTTTGAGCAAACACTAAAACATGTCTAAGAGGAAGGAATTATGGCCAAAAAAACGTCAGAGATGCTTTCACGATCTCAGATACCCTCACAAAGTTCATTTTCACACAGAAAAACTTGAACAGAGGTTTGATTTTAACATCAGGCACTTGAGTGAGATATTTCATATTTGCCTTGAGGTTCAGTGAGCAGACAGATTTTGAAACAGAACAAAGTGAGAAATGTTGGAGATTAAGGTTTACTCATAACTTAAAAACAAGCAGTGGAAAGACCACTGTCAATCACAACTTGTTTTGGACCAAGACCCCACGGTGTGCTTCCTTTGGCCTCTTCCTCAGTGCACAGCACAGCTGAGAGAAGAACAAAACAAACTTAATAACAACACAAATTCAAAAATCATTTCTCTGGAGAAGGAGGAAAAAGTTGCATCAGGCTCTTCAAGAGCTAAATAATTTTCCACAGCCTTCCCGTTCTTGGTGTTTCACACCCACATCTGAAAAGTGCTCCCATTTCTCAAGAGAACAAATCTATGGAATACATATGGCCACCAATAACACCACTTGTTGCACCCATCAGGTAGTTACAGCTCCTCTGCATGAGAACCATTCCCAAATAACTGTCTCATGTGTTAATCAGAAGAGCTTGTCTATCTACATGTCACTGTGCATAAGAACACAGAAAACTTCCTCATTCCCAATTATCCTCTCCCCTCTTGTGGGTTTTGAAATGCCAGCAAACACATGGGAGAGAATTTTATAATTACAAGTTCTGGTAATAGTTCTTACATGTTTCCCTGATGTCTGCATTGGAGTCTGACCTGCTAAGGGCAGAATAGCTGCAAGAAAGGCTTTGCAAGGGCAGCGAGACTCAAGTCCAGCTGAGCTATGCCACTGATTGTGCCCTAAGGAAGTTGCTTTCAGAGGATTAATAAAAAGTCACTCTTCCTCTCTTCCCACATACAGCTGCTAAACACAACCTGCACCATCACTCCACGCTCACATACCAACTTCCTCTCTCTTAAGTGCTTCAAAAGAGGAATTACTTTAAATTCCCTCACTAATTTCACTCTGAACAATCTCCCTTCCTGTCCTGCAGGCTTGACAATTAATTTAAACCCCAAGCACACAAGTAAGAAACACCTGATAGAACCTGATGAACCTTTTTTTTTCCAGCAAGTCAGAAGCTTTTTATCTGCATTACTATGCACAAAAATTCCAGTTGCAAGTTCTTTCCCACCAGCCCTATTTCCATTAAACGTGCACAAAAAGTTGCCCAAGATTGGCAACTCACATCATAAAATGTCTCTTGTTACTGGATGTACAGTTAAGTGAGGACAGAAAGCTTGAGGATCAAAATATTTCCACCCTTAGCAAATCTTTCTAAAACCAAAATCCCTTCTGCACTGGGGATAAGCACGGGGAGGAACTGCTTTTGCCCCTTATTGGCCAGTGGCAGAAGTTCTGCAGGTTTTAACTAAATACCTAATACAGCACAACAATAAATAAATGGAGAAAACTGCTCTAAAACCCATCAAATCATCCAAAGTTAAACCCCATACTGCACTGCTATCACTTCTTATCCAGGCTAACCCCCACATTCCCATACAAACCATGCAATGAACTGTTAAATGTGCACATCTCTCCTCTTGCCTTTGTGAGCAATTTGCTTCTCAACTTCATTCCTCCTGTATTTAGAAAGTTTTGGCTAATTTCTATTGTAAATGCATTTGTGGACAAATGGTATTTAGATAAGCTCAAAGTAGTGTTATCTTACAGGTTAATTCTCAACCACTTCTGCAAACCAGCCCTTCATGAGAGCTGGTCTAACCACAAAGTCTTTGGCTTAGTCTTTTCTAGGACAAACAAGCTAAAATATATTAATCTCTTGCCACAAAACAGGACATTTAATCTCCAAGTTCTATCAGCACCCACAGAATTCCAGATTTACCCTAGACTGGAGCTGAAGTTGCCCACCACATTTAATGACACTTTAGTAAACTCTCCTCTCATGTATCCCATTGGATGCATCTTGGGAGCTGCTCTTTTCCAAAGACATTTCAAGGTGTGATTCATTTCCCATCCAGTTAAATAACACATATACATTTCCTTTATGATCCCTGACTGACAAATTCCTTTGCTCATTCTTAAGGCTTACAGGTGTAAAAAAAAAAAAATAAAAAAAAAAAAATAAAGCCCTCAGGAGCAAAATACTGAATGTACTGAATGGAAAGCACTCCAACCCCTGCATCATCCCATTTTCCTGACTAACAAGCAAGTCCCCAGGTAGCAGCACCACTTCCCAAAGCAGTTGAGCACAGGAGGTCTTAAAGTGCAACCCTGCCCCTAGATTTGGTTCCAAGACATCCCTGAAGAATATACTTAGTCATCTCCCTCCTGCTGCCAGACAATTACATCTCCTGGCACAAGGACACAGGAGAGAAAATGAAATGTAACCTGTCCCTAACACAGCACCTGATGCAAGGATTGATATTACTGCCCATATTAACAATGAACATTTTCCTCATTTGGGAGAGGGACTTTTCTCTACCTCTCTGAAACTTTTCATTTTAAAACCTGTAACAAGCCACTCCAGTGACCCAGTGAAACCACAGTGCCACTCACAGCCCCCTTCAGCAGCTGCCTCTTGTGTGAACAGCTAAGGCAGGCTCTTACACCAAAAAGCCCTGGGGAGGGAAGGAAGACTCTTCTAAGTTCTGCAGTCCTGTTTTTCTGAGCATAAATATGAACTGGAAATGTGCAAGCCAAGATTTAGTGACAAGGGGAAAAAAATAAAATCAAGATACTGATCAAAAAACTGCAGTACAATACTGTAACTAGGACATTGAGATGTTCTATCCCTTCTTAGTAAGAAAAAGGGCAAGTTTAGTTGCATGTGTTTGTGATTGTGGGTTTATTTTTCATTCTTGCCAATTAAGCAGTGAAAATGAAGACTTAAACAGCATTTTTAAATAAAACAACAGATCTTAACCCTAATTATTTGAATAAACTAAGAACAGATACTGTTCATGTAGGCAGGTTCTCCTTCTCCTCTGCGACTTAATACATACATATTTAATATGGTCAGCCATACAAAGTGGCTTGTGGATACAGCATCAACTACATTTAAAAAAAAAAAACAACAAAAACAAAACAAATTTTCCTGAGAGCCATCTAAATGTGCTCCTTGCACAAAAATAAAACAGTAGAAACTGACAGCCTAATGAAATAATCTGCTCTTACACAGTTGCCAAATGCTGTTTACCAAAGAGTTCTATTTAACTTTTTCTTTTAATACATTAATATTTAATACTTGCTTTTCAAGACTAAAGTAACTAATCAGATCACTTTAACAAATATTTTCTTAGAGACAGAGACTGCTTTAAAAATACTAAAACACTAGAGGGCTAGAGAGAGAGTTATCTTCAGTAATCAGTCCAGAATTCTTATTAATTGTGTTCATAACTGGCCATCTTAAGCACCTGTGGAAGAACTGCCTGCTTTGCTACAGCAAGTCTTGAGTTTCAAAAGCAGAGTTAGGATCAGAGACACTGAATATAAGTATTTCAAAATAGAGGGGAATTACTCACAACAGCTACCAGGTAGTTGCTATAGCAGCTGAGAAATAAAATCAAGGAAGATCTTCAAGGTTGTTAGGAGAGTGTTTAATTTATTTAGAAACATCCTGAGCAATCTTTTAATATCTTTGCTGCAGATGCATGCAGTGATTTGTATGAAACTGGACAATACAACAGTGTTCTACAACTGCAAGTGTGGAAAACTTCTTTTAAATGCAGATAGACAGGCACAGGGAACTCCAGAACTGGCCAGAATCACCACGGCTCCCCTCAGGAAATGTAACATACTGTCCTGCAGCCGAGAGCCCGTGGCTGCACAGCAGTGTGTGCTGAGGGCTCCAGCAGGCACAGGAGTGCTCTGCTCCTCCTGGAAGGAGTGCAGAGCACAAAGCCCTTCCAGAGGGTACTGGGGGCTCGCTGAAAGAGCAGAGTGAATGATCCCCTCGGAGCCAGCTACCCAGGCAAGGCAACCGAGCACAGCTCACCCCCACCAAAGACAACAGCACACAAGGAACCACTGGAGATGGCACTTGCCCTTCCCTGGCACACAGAACAGGGATGTCCAGGGCCTGGGTGCCCTGACATTCCTTTCTATTCCACCAGAAACCTCTGGGTGGTATTCCACTTGCAAAAATAACTGATTTTTCTCCCATCCAGCTTACATCAACAGGGGCAGAAAGTTTATTGCCTCAATCCAAAGGCAAATCTTAAAACTTTGCATGGTTTAACAGGAGCACAGAGAAAACACAAGGTGGTTGTTTTGGACAGAGACTGCTCTAGCCAAACCCAAACTACCAAAGCCCAAAAGCATAAGCTCAGAACAGTGACTCATGTCAAGAAGATTATTTTTGCATATAGTACTTGTGGAATCAGGATAATTTACACTGCTATTCCCCCCCACCACCCCATTTTGTTGGGTTTTTTTTGCCAGTGCACCTCCCAGCAGCAAACCCTCAGGTCCACACTTCCTGCAGACTCTGCTTCAAAATACACAAAAATGACCCCTCCAGCCAGCAATGACAGATCTACTTTTGAAAAACTGATATACCACTTCTCACTTGTAGTAACTAAACTCCAGATATAAGCAGCATTTTTCACCTATTTTCCTTCTCTGGAGGATTATCAACAAATTTCAATTACAGGAAAAGTAATTAAAGCTACTCAAGAATAAAAAAAGCTTGCCTAGAGATCACCAAAACTTGCACAATTCAGCCATTACCTCAGCCCTACCTACAGATGTGTTGTTCACAAAAAAAAAATCCCCATCCTTAGAGGAATATTCTCCAGCCCAGGGAACACTCATTGAAATTACACTTGTTTTCATTCACTGCTCTCCCTTCCACATTCCTCTTCCAGGCTTGTTTACAACCTGAATGGAGATTTCCCAGCTTTTTCAAATGTCTGCATAAAAAAAAATTAGTTCACCTTTTTTTTTTTTTTTTTTGATCAAAGTAAAACAAGGATTTTGTTATTTGAGCACATGGGCCAAACACAAACATACACAACACCGAATATCAAACCCTGCAACATGGCAAAGAAAAATAACTACAGAAATGGCAGAAAACAAACAATATTTGGGAGACAGATAATTATTTTCTGAAACATCCATTACAATTATAGCAGTCAGTTTCAACCTAGGGTAACAGAGGTGGCCTGTCACCAGCAGATGAGGTATGAACAAAAGTACAGCATCAACTACATTAAAAAACCCAGCAAAACAACAACAACTTGGTATTCCTGAAGCATCCAGCTGGGATGTAACAGGGCTCGTTAACTTTATATACTCCCTGTGACCAACAGACACAGCAACAGGATTGGAAGTGACGACTTCCAGGTGTTATTTTCTGACACTTGTTTATATTATCCTATACTTACAGGTTCTCATCTGATGTTGCATTTGATTTTTTTTTAAATAGTGATTTACTTCATCTCTCTTCCCTATGAAGACAAGTGGGATGTACTAAACAAAATATTTGCTGTATGAGATGAAAAATTAACAAGAAATATTTTTTTGTTATTAAATGAACAGAAAGCATTTATTTTAACAAAGAGGCATTAAGGCTTCTGATTGCTCACGAGTTAATTGCCAAAATCCCTCTTTAGCAGTTCTGGTTAACAGATCATGTAGCAAATTTGTTGATATTTTAAAAAATACTTGTAGAAATCAATCATCACTACACACTGTGGAACTTAAAAATCAATATGCACAACTGATAACTATAAATTTAATGAGGCGTTTAGGTAGCTAATCAGGGTAGCAGTAGTAGCTTTTATTATTATTATACGAGTCAACAGTTTAAAAAAGAATTAAATCGAAGTAAAATAAATTCTGTATCTTCCATTTCATTAGATGCAACATTTCTGCTCTTATCAGGGATCTACACGCTAAAATAACAAACCAAAGCCGCCAACGGCGATGCCTCAGATTAGAGCAACCACGATGCCAGACGACTGTAAACCGGGACTGACCAAAACAAGGGGAAAGCAGCGCAGTCCGCGGCACGGAGGGCACGGAGGCGCCGGGCCCGGCCCGGCAGGTGCAGCACCGACGCCCCTAAAGACACGGCGGCGCGGCGGCCCCTTCCCAACTCCGGCACACACCGCCTCGCTCCGCAGATGGAAACGCAGGGAAAAGGGAACCGCGCGCTTAAGTAGATTAAGGGCTCAGCGACTCGTTTTCTGATTATTTCTGCGATCCCGACCCCAGCGAGGGCCCCCGAACCCCGCTTGTCTCTCGCTTGGCCGCGGCGGCGCTCGGGGGAATAACGCGAAGCGAGGCACACGCAGAGCGCATCCAGCGGCGCGGGCAGGGCAGGGGAGGCACCGCCGGGCAGCCCCCGGAGCCCCGCGGGCAGCGCGGCCCCCAGCCCGCCCCCGGCTCCCCTGAGGGGCAGCGCGGCCGCCGGCCCGGGGGAGGGAGCGGCCGCCCCCCCACACGCACGGCACAGCCCCCGGGGTCCGGCGGGGAGAGAGAGGAGGGGTGCGCGGGGCGGGGGAGGGATGCGGCAGCACCTACCCACGCCGTATTTCTCCTCCTCAGTGGGACTCCACATGCTGCTGGATGGCTCGGCCGCGGCCGCCGGTCCCCGGGCAGAGCGCGGCGGGCGGGTGGGCGCCGCTCATCGAGCGGGGGCGGCTTCTCCTTCCCCCGCGCTCAGCGGGGGCGCCGCGCCGGCAGCCCCCGCCTCACGCTCCGGCCGGGACTGTGCTCAGGGGTCGCTTCGCCGCTGTCGGGGGGCGGGGGGAGGTCGCCCCCCGCCCGCCCGGGCAGCACCGGCCGCCGCGCCGCTCCCCTCCGCGGCCGCTCGCCGCCGGCCCGGCGCTTCTCCTCACACGGCCCCCGCGGGCTCCGGCCCTGCCGACGCGGCGGCCCCGCGGAGCTCGGCAGCCCAGGGCCCCTCCTCGCCCTTCTCCTCGTTCTTCTCCCCCTCCTCCTCCTCCTCCTCCTCCCGAGCCGCCGCTCCCGCCGCCGCCGCCGCCTGAAGGACTCGGGGCTGCCGCGCCCCCCCGCGCTCCCGGCGGACCTGGCGCGCACGCGCGGCTCGCGCGGCCCCCCCCTCGCCCCCCCCACACCCGCGCGGCCGCACGAGGCGCGCGCGGCGCCGAGGCGCGGGGGGGCGCGGCCTCTGAGGCGAAAGGGAGCGGGCGGGACAGGACAGCGCGGACAGGCCGGACAGCGACAGCGACAGCGCCGGACAGCCCCGGGACAGGGACAGGACAGCGACAGCGCCGGGCCAGCCCTGGGACAGCACCGGGACAGGGACAGGACAGCGACAGCGCCGGGACAGCGACAGCGCCGGGACAGGGACAGGACAGCGACAGCGCCGGGACAGCGACAGCGCCGGGACAGCCCCGGGACAGGGACAGCGACAGCGCCGGGACAGCCCCGGGACAGGGACAGCGACGCGCGGGACGGGACGCGCCGGGTCGGCCCCGGGACGGCCCCGGCGCCTCCCGGGAGCCCGGCCCGCACTGCAGCACCGAGCCCGGCCGCGCCGGTCAGCAGCGGGGCCGGCCCGACCCCGGCCCGGGCCGCCCGTGACACGGCCCGGCCTCTGCCCGCCATCGCCCCGGGCCCGCACGGCCGCGCTAGCCTCAGGCACCGCCAGCGCTGACATCAAAATTTGGCTGGTGTTGTGTTTAATTTTCTTGTCGGTATTATTAATCTCCAGAGCTTCTAAAGAGCTGGTGAAATTCGCAGTTTCCACATGAACACGTACCCAAAACGGGAAACAGTCTTTAGATTTCATCTCCAAGTTCAGCTTCTGCTTCCTTCCATAAAAAAACTGAATTTTAATTCTTCACAGGAAAGGAAAAGTTGAAATAAGTTATACAAAAGTTTTACTGCAGCTGAAATTTCACTCCCTGCAATATTCTGACGGACCATGCCCTTGTCCCTGTCAGAGCCTCCCCAAAGCTTAGGGAAAAAACTTTTTATACAGCCTTTTCAGAAGCCTTTGTAAACAATTTTGTTGACGTGAAGTTTTAGGATTGTGCTAAACTTTTTAACAATACAACTTCAGATGTACCCAACATTTTTAATAGAATATCTGTTCTCAGATTATATAATAAAACAGAATGAAAGTCATCAATTTGCACTACAGAACTTGGGTTGCTGTGGAAACCTTCATTATTTATTTTTTTAACACGTGCAACTACTGTTTCCCCACCAAGCAGGGCTAGGTTTCTGTTTGGGGTTTGGTTTGGGGATGTTGGGTTTTGTTTTCCTGTATGGAGAGCAAACGGCAAGTGGCCAAGAACTAAGTGTGCTTGTACATTATTCATTTAGAAAAACCAACTTATTCTATCCTACCTTAATTCATATTCACATTTAGGCATTTGTATTTACAATAGCTCCATTCCTTCCCTTCCTGAGGCACTCCCACAGCATGCAGAAATAGCTTTTTGAAGGGACAAAGCATGACAAAGTCATTGAGTTGCATCTGTTGGAGATAGGCTGCTCCAGGGTTTGAGAAACTGGTTTTGATTTTTTATCTCTGATATGTCAATAATAAATACCTTTGCATCTCTTCCTAGTACTTTGGGAGCAGAAAACCTCTGCAGTGACAGGATTTGGTTAATTCTTCCAGGCTCTTTATTCCACAGTCTCAGCCCTTCAAGGATTCTTCTTGCTGCCAAGCTGACCAGTACTTCAACTGATACTTTTCTTGCTTAAGAAAAAACACAGCAGATTTTTTTTCCCAAACTACACCTATGTCTGAGTTGACTCTTCCCTTAAAGTAAACTTGGAATGAAGGTGAACTTGGGAAGGCAAAAGAGAACCTCCTGAGGTTTGATAAACTCTCAGGAGGAGACCAGGATAAACTGGGAGCTGGACAGATTAGGACCTGCAAGGACTCAATAGCATGCAGAAAGCACTTTATTTCAAGGCCATATATATGATCATGGACATACAAATGACAGCATTAGCAGGGACACTCACACTCATGACAGATTACCTGTACTTGAAACACAACACAGACTATTATAGCATGTTTATTCCTGACTCTTTTCTGCACTGCTGCTGGTGAATTTTCAGAGAGTCAGTAGATGGCCATATGACCCACAGGACTTCAGGAAGAAAAAAAGTCAATGTACTTAGCTATAGAGTCAGTGGAATGCAAGTTTGCTTAAGTTAAAGTTACCAAATATATTTACACCTGTTCCTCTGATCTCTGCATTCACCCCTTTAATGAGGCTCCTATCACCTCCACAGAAATACTGATTGCTTTAGTAAACACTCTTAGCTTAAGTGTAGCAAGGAACAAACATCTCATCCTCCCACGGAGGCAGAGCCACAAATCTCCCAGGCACCAAGCTGGAATTCAGGATTACCCACGTGCAAAGGAGAGACCAAAGCAAACAGCGGCGGCTGCAGAACAACTGTATCTGCTCTTTTCTCTCTTAACAGAGCTCACTCCTGCCAGCTTCAATATTCATACCGCTGTGGAAAGCACAGGAAAAGCAGAGAAGTACTGTAGCAAGCAGAAACAAGACATTCTCAGGGTTATATGCCCCAGGGTTTTAATTTCTTTTTCTTTTTTCTTTTTTGTTTTCTTTTCTATTTTCTGGAGTTGTCGTTTTCCTTAATAAAGTTTGCACATTGAAAACATACCACAACATTGGAATCCGAAGCCTACTTCTAATTAAGGTTTTGTTAAGAAGTTCTTAAAATTTTATCGGCAATCAAACTAAATTTTAAAATCTGATGTAAATGTCAGAGCTCCTACATGAAAAGCTTCTGTTGGTGGGCATTGTGGATCCCAAGAAAATTAATGGTGTTCAGAGAAAAGGGGCCTTCCCTTGCAGAAGCCTTCAAGCTGCTGTTCTGTCACTAAACTCCTGTATTGCACTGTATTGAAATAAAGGCAAATACAAGCTTCAAGACCTTATTTAAATGAACAAGTCAAGTCAACAGAAAAGAACTGATCTCTCAACAACACTGTCTAAAGTTAATGTCCACTGTGTTCAGGAGCTGTCCTGTCAGAGGTACTGTGAGTTGCTTATGGTTCTGCTACTGCAAACACAATTGTCCTTATCCAAACAGAGCAGGCAGCAATGTTTAACACAGTGTTAATTAAAATACATTAGAGAGTTCATCCTATATTGTCCTGTCTTGCCATAATATAGATGTGATCTCAAAGACAGCTGGCTTGGGATTGGAGAGATTTGACACAGTTTCTCTCTCTTAAATAGATCAAGGGAACTGCACAATCCTTTCAAATGCTCTGCAAGGGACAATGGAAGGTCAGAGTGCAGAAAGCAGAAAGATTCTTACACCTCTCTGCAAGCAGCTTTCTCTCAGTTATTCCAGACTCAAGGTACCACAGAATATATCACCCTCCTGCTCTCTTTTTCAGGTAAGTGCAGCCCCACACTTTACCCTTTCTCCCCATTTTCAGGCCTAGAGTTGCTGGTAACTTCCATTATTACTTCAAGCTTCTGTTTCAGTAAGATGGCCCAAGACCCTTGCCATCAGAAAAAAAAAAAAATCAGAGATGAATTTCAACTCCCTGTGACAGACCAGACAATTTATTTGATTACATTCCCTGCTTTTCTACACTTGAGGTTTTGACTTTTTATTTTTGTTCCTTTAAAGCTCATATTCTTCCCCTGTTGTTAAGATGAATTAAGCCACTGAACAACTTGGCTTTCCCATTAAATTACAAATTCCTCACCTTGCAGGGAGAAACAAAGAGATGCAAAGCAATTCTACTCTATCATCATCTCTGATGATCTCAGAGGTTCTTTTCGTTGTGGCATGACATATTGGTCACCCCAATACTTTTGACACACCAAGGGTTTCTACTTTATGCCTCAAAACTCTTGTGTCCCAGGAATTCTTCCTTTGGTGAAGTCATCTTCTAAAACTTTTAAGCAGAAGGTCTCAGGTTTTGATGTACAAACCCAAATTCTATTTTTTTTTGTCCTATTGCACAGGGCCATCTCATGGATTTCTTCCTTATGAGGAATCAAACCAGGGACTTAGGAATATGAGTGCAGCAAAAGACAGACTTTCTCTCCAAGGCATCACAGTGTTTGTGCCCCACAACTTCACACCCCTAATTATTGTTTAATTGGGATGATTTCTGATTAGTGCTCAGGATTGGGGAGGATGTTAAAGTCCATTATCTTAAGACTCTTTCCAAGTTTTTAATTCAGAAGTTCCTTATAAACAAATCTGCTCCCAGCCCTCAACATTTGTCAGAGTGGCAGGAAAGGAAAGCAGAACCCCATAGAGCAGCAGCATTCCCAGCTTGCTGCAGTCACTCCATCATTTATTCCTTACAGAGTGCCTGACCATGACCAACAGCAACCAGCACATGTTTAACTTCACCATGTGAGATGCAGCAAACAGAACTTTCTGGTAATCCTGGCAACATCTCAATTACAATAGTTCTGGTCTTCCATTGCAAAATTTTTCTTTCATGCAAAATGGAAGTTGGCATAAAATATTCCAGTACTTCTCTTATTTTTGGTGTTGTCTTCCTCAGAGCAAAGGTAATCTAAAGTCATGGGGGGCAGAAAAAGAGGTGTTTTCACAACATTCCTGAACATTAGACATGTGGGATTAAGCCTCACCTAATAAAACTCCCTATAAAAGTGTCCACTACAATTGATATACACAACAGTTACAAATATGATATTAAAAGTTACTTTTGCTCTGTTTGTAACATTGATTGAAAACAAATTATAAAACCAGAAAAAAACAGGACTTGAAGAATGAGAAGTATAGATCAATGAGGTTGTGCCAGCACCTAAGTTTGTATGTTACTTGCATGGAAGACATCTGGATTATATCAGGAGAATAATATTGACTTTTTTTTTTCAGCACAGAAGTAGAAAATGGACTGACTAATACCTTAATACCAATAGGTCAAGTATGATTACCAAAAATTTACAGTACAGGTGGTAATTATTTAGTCAGATCTTTATATGGACCTTTATGTAAAAAATACCACAGATCATGCTGAACAAATGTTTTCCTGGTACTAAAGAAACAGAGTATTTTGCCCTTCAATTAGTAAAAAAAGGATAAGATTCATTTAAAACTTCTTGTATCATGAATAATTAAGAAATTTGAGGAAAATACTATTGCAGCTTCATTCTCACTTATCCTTAATGCTCTCACTACAGCAAATTACCTATTAAAAGGGTGAGAAATGATAGAACATTAATTAGCACTGTTGTGACAAATTTATACCTTTTCCTATTAATTTCTTTTAATGTTCAGGATATAAGAAACCCTATCACAAGTAATAATTAACTCCTGTCTTATTTTGTGAAATGAGAGTTCAGAAGCATTTGTGAACTCTCCTTGTGAGTACATTTTTTCTGGTCTTTTTTTTTTTTTTTTTTTTTTTTTTTTCATTTAATTTCTGACCTTAAGCATTTCTTATAATTTATGTATTTATTGCCATGGAAGAGATCTCTTTCATGCTAAGAAATTTATACTATTGAAAGACAACATCAGAGAAGTGTTTTCATCACTCATGGAAATGAGCACGTTGCTATTCCAGAGGCTGATTAAGTGATTTGAGCTGTCACACAATCAGCCCTCAGCCAAACCCCCGCCAGGGCGGGCAGGGTTTGGTAGGGGATTTTTAAGTGCTCTCTCTGATGCGATGGCTTTGTTTCGGGGACAGCAGCCCCTTGGTGTGTTGCACACCATGCAGCCCCGGGGCGGGCCCGAGCGTGCCGAGCTCTGCGCTGCCCTTGGCGCTGTGCGGGATGAGGCTGGCGGCGGGCCCAGGGCAGGGCAGAGCCCCGGGTCCTTCCCTCCGGGCAGAGCAGAGCCCCGGGTCCTTCCCTCCGGGCAGGGCAGAGCCCCGGGTCCTTCCCTCCGGGCAGGGCAGAGCCCCGGGTCCTTCCCTCCGGGCAGGGCAGAGCCCCGGGTCCTTCCCTCCGGGCAGAGGCAGAGCCCCGGGTCCTTCCCTCCGGCAGGGCAGAGCCCCGGTCCTTCCTCCGGGCAGGGCAGAGCCCCGGGCCTTCCCTCTCCCCCGGGCAGGGCAGAGCCCCGGGTCCCTTCCCGCGGGCAGCCCCGGTCCTCCCGGGCAGGGCAGGGCAGAGCCCCGGGCCCTTCCCGCGGTGCCCTCCGGGCGGGGCAGGGCAGGGCAGAGCCCCGGGCCCTTCCCGCGGTGCCCTCCGGCCGGGGCAGGGCAGGGCAGAGCCCCGGGCCCTTCCCGCGGTGCCCTCCGGGCAGGGCAGGGCAGGGCAGAGCCCCGGGCCCTTCCCGCGGTGCCCTCCGGGCAGGGCAGGGCAGGGCAGAGCCCCGGGCCCTTCCCGCGGTGCCCTCCGGGCAGGGCAGGGCAGGGCAGAGCCCCGGGCCCCTCCCGGGCAGCGGGCAGGGCAGAGCCCCGGGCCCCTCCCGCGGTGCCCTCCGGCCGGGGCAGGGCAGGGCAGAGCCCCGGGCCCCTCCCGCGGTGCCCTCCGGCCGGGGCAGGGCAGGGCAGAGCCCCGGGCCCTTCCCGCGGTGCCCTCCGGCCGGGGCAGGGCAGGGCAGAGCCCCGGGCCCTCCCGCGGTGCCCTCCGGCCGGGGCAGGGCAGGGCAGAGCCCCGGCCCCTCCCGCCGGGGCCGCTCCAAGGCGCCTCTGCCGCGCTCCGCTCGCTCCGGCCCCGCCGCTGCCGGCTCGCCGCCCGCTGTCCCTGGTGCTGGAGCCGCTGCCGGCCGCGCCGCGCTGGCCCCGGCGCTCGGAGCCTTCCCCGGCCCCGGAGGGGGGGCCGAGCTCCCTCAGCGCCGCCGGCAGCGGGAGCAGCCCCCGGCTCCCGCAGCTCGGAGCTCCCGGGAGCGCCGGCCCCGCCAGCCCCGGGCACGGGGAGCAGCCTCGGCCCTGGCCGGTGCCTCTGCAAGGAGCTGGAAATGAAACCAGCGCTAACCTAAGCAATTGGTAACACTGGAATGTAGAACTGCTGAGATGGATAACTTGAAGGCATGCTGGACCTGTCTGGGTTCATCCCGTTTTCCCCTGTGGGAATGCTGGGGCACACAGTGCAGCTGGGGGCACAGCTCCGCAGCTCAGCGAATGATTACAGAAATACACGCTCCTGGCAGGGTGCTCAGGACCCAAGGAACGCTTTAACATTTCCTACTATTTTACTGTCCACAGTAATCACATATTTATATTTGAAAAGTAAACATTCTATGTGTTTATCTGTAAAATGATTTTGATTACTTTTAGCTAGATAAATCCATTATTGCACACATGTACGGTCAAAACAAAGAGTACATTTTTATAGTAAAATAAATAGCGTGTTTTTATAGTACATAAATATTACAAATATTTTAAAAATTAGTTTTGTTAAGATGGGGACAATTGAACTGTCATTAGTTTGACAGAGAGCCAAATCAGGTTTCCAACTCCTAGTTTCATGTGCCCAGAGTGACAAGTAGTTGACAGTTAAGTGTTCATATAAGCTTTATATTCCAAAATTAATTTGAAATATATCCTTGTGAAAGACATTACTGTTATTCCAATGTTTAGAAGATATATTCTGTATGTGCTCCCAGCATGCCAAAACCACTTCAGTCTTCTATAAAGCAGACTTGAAATTTTGTGTCATGCATGCCTCAATACAAAGACACCCACGTGTCACTTAGGTTAACTGGGGGGGGGGGATCTGACAGGAATTCATTTTAAGAGCTTTGACCTATGTAATGAAACCAAATCTTCTTGAGCAGAATAAAAGCACAATATTTTGTTACCTGACACAGCAGAATAATGAGTCAATTGTAGCAATTCTGCAGACTGGCATGTCCCTGAGTAAAAAGGATGAAGTTACTGTAAATCCATCCAAATACTCACATCCAGCTCTGGGAGTGAATCAGCACAAAGTGACCAGCAGCTGATTCATCTAAATAACAAAAGCCCAAACACCTCAGCTGTCCCCATGCAGAAGTAATCAATAATCACACAAATTCACTCTCCTGCCATAATGTACTACAGCACAACTGGCCAAGAGCTCTTGAATACACCCAAGTGGTGTCTTCTGCTGAGAAGCAGAGGAATGACACCCACACATCTTCTCAACGCTGTTGAATATTCCTTTTCCCTCAATGCTGCCTGACACTTTAGCAGTACAATGAGCACAGTTGTGAGAGCTGCCCACCATGCAAAAAGGACTCAGTTCAGGTCCCCCCAGTGCAGTGCAGTACTGATGCTGTTCTGGCTGCTGCAGACACGAACAGCTCATCCCTGGGAGGCACCTTCCTGAAAACCAGCACGGAATGTCCAGATGTCTTGAAGTGACTCAATCAGGTGATGGAATCTGTCAGCAGGAGCATAAGCCTAAATTGGATGGGTAGTATCCACATGGGGAAAAAACTACCATCTAGGATTGCTTTGTGAAAAGGCAAGAATGTGTCCTGAGTCTCCTGCAAATCAGATTGTAATTCTTTATGTTCTGTTAACACACTAATCAAATAGCAACACAAAGCAGCATAGGTGCCAGGAGCAGGAGTGCAGAGCTTCCCCAAAAGCTCTCCCAGAAACATTCCCCCTGAGGGCAAGCCACTGAAAGAGGGAAGTACACTCACATTATAAAGCACTCAGTGACAGGCACAGGATCTCACTCAGGGAAAAAAATACAAGGAAAGCAGTTTAAAATGATCACACAGAGACCAGCTATGACCCAGGTACTGTTTCAGCCACAAAAAAGAAAGTTTGCAGACATTTTTAAATCCATGAATTCTTTCAAAGTGAAAGGAAGGCCTGGAAAAGACTCTGCAAAAACTATTTTCTATAGACATACTTTTACCTACAATGTGACACAGATTAAAGGATGGAATTAGAAATATATTCTTTATATAGGGTTCATAAATTATCCACCATCAGGTGGAAGACCACCAGGGTTTGGATTGCTTATGGCCACTGCAACTGTCCTACAGAGAGCAAACAACCTTACATATTTATTTAGTAGTATTAAACCCAGCAACCAATATGGAAATAACATGCCTGGCATACAGAGTGCAAATGCAGACTGCAAACAGATTTCTCAACTAATTGAACCTGATCAGATTATGAAGACAAAATTCAGACAATTTTTAATAATTCATTTTTTCTCCCTACTGGCAACAGAGAAGGATCTCCCAGAGTTGACACTCAGCACACACTGCTACAAATGTGCTACTGTTTAGAATGAGAAGAGAAAAGATTGTGGTACAACTTTTACCTTTTCCTATAAATATAAAATCTTTTGGCCTCTGGTGCACCTCTCATTCCCTAGTGCAGCTCAAAATGCTGGGCTGTTCTCGGGGTGCTTGGCCATGTCAGCTTGAGCTGAGGCAGCACAGCTGCTCCCTGTCACACTCCAGACTCAGCACACAGGGAAGATCTCAAGCTGCTGTCTGGAGGAGCTGAGGGCAGGATTTCCAGGATCCAGGTAATCTTCCATTAATGCTAATTCCATTGCGATCTGGTAAAATCTGTTCTTCACCCACTGAGAGAAATCCACTGTTCCTTGCGAGTTTGTTTGGAACTCATAAAAATTGTTGCAGTTTGCAAACTGATCATTCTGCTACAAATAATGAAAAATATAAGTACCTTCTATTAGGTCAACTCAGGTAGCTTTGAGGGAAAAAAATGGATGCATTTTTGGGTGCAAAAGCCACTGAAGAAATAATGCTATTAAAATCACTACCAATGCACATAAACAGGCAAAGACTGGAATTTATTACACAAATATAACATTTTATAGTTGGAATTATGCAATACATCTTTTCCCTGAAGAGTATAAAAAACATAAGTAACAAAAGGAAAAATAAATAATATATAGCAAGATCGTGTAAGGGAAATATTTTACTGTTGTGTGTGAGATTGCAGTCTGAATAGCTAATAATTAACCTGCATGTCTAAGGCATCATTTAAAAGAACCTGATGAAAACACCTAAGGAAAATTCTATTGAAAAGTGATAAAAGTAAATTACTGAAATAAAGTGCAGAAATACAGATTTACTTGTATTATGAAACAAAGAGAATAAAAATGTGAGCAGCATGGACAAAACAAAATTTGTCTGAGATGAAATAATTTTGGAGAATGATGAGCAAACAAATGAGTTTGCTCAAAATTTTCAAGAGCATTCTAATACTGCATTTAATGAGAAAGCTTTTCAATTTTATTGCTTCTAGAAATTGTGTCAGGATAGGAATTAACTCTCTGGACAGCAAGGGGAAAATAAATGTTCCTGTTGCTGGTAGAATTCACACTCTCATTAGTGTGAGAGTTGCCACATTTCTTTCCAAAACATGCAGCCAGTCCTCATGAAGGGAAACCACTGTGGTGCCACTGGCATCTTGATTTGCAACAAGAAGAGCTGACCAAACAACCTTGGAGTAAATGCAAGATGATTCAATTTCAATTAAACAGAATGGTGAATTGATGTCAGTCTTGACTTTAGAAGAATCTTTGAGTAACTATGGTAACTGTTTACTGAAAATAATCGGACTGAAAAACTTTTGAAATTGAACATGAAGATTTAGAATAGATTTAATTTGTAAATACATTACTATTTCTAAAGTTTGAGTACCAAACAGAGATTTCAGCAAAATTGGGCTCCAAAGGAATAACCACTGCGAAGAAGATTAACAGTGCAAATGAAAATACTAAGAGAGCTTTTAAAAGGTATGAATTGGAGAAAGACATTTTACAACTGTAAAATGTGAAGGGAGAAAGCCAGAACTTCCAGAAATTAATCTGAACTATATCAAGGAAAGAACAATAAAATAAAAAAGTTTTCCAGACCTGAGTTTTTAAAAGGCAAAAAATGGGAGAATGTTACAAGGAAAATGAGAGAGAGCTTAAAAGTACTCTAGAAAATAAAATCCCCTTCTTTTACAGTTTTCTGTAGGGTGTGTGGCAAGTTCATGTGCTGCAAGGCAAATTAGCACCATTTGGTGTCCACATGGAAAGATTCATGGGGAGGAGGCAAAGGTTGAAGAGTTCAACACAACTGAGAACAGCCACTCTATGGCTCCAAAGGCTAAAACATCTGATACCTTAGTGCCCTGTTCTGAAATCAGAAATTTGTAATATATTTCACCTTCACATGCCAGTCTTAAAATGAGACAGATTCAATACTTGTATTTAAAAGGAAGAACAAGTGATCCAAGCAACACCCAAGTTGTTGAACAATGATACGAAGACACGGCTGCTGGTAGATCCTTACCAGTCCAATGTCCAATAAAAAGATCTTGTTTTGCAGTAAAAACTGCTTTCTATTAGATTGCTACTGTAATAAAATAAATATTTCATTCAAAGCATTTCCCCCTGTTTTTTACTAAATACTTTTATCACCATTTTCTTTTGGAGAGAGGAATAATTACATATCATGTAGCCATGATAAAAGCAGACAAGAAGTAGTATAACCTGCCTTTTTACTGCTGTAACCAGACAGAGTTTAGGCCCAGGAGCCAAAACATGCACCCAGAATGAACGTTAAGGAGCTTGTATGGGAGCTGCCTTGTTCTTCCCAAACACAGGACATGACTGATGCAAACAATACCCTCTTATGGACACTTTTGGAGAAATTTAGCACAATATTAGGAAATAATTCTGAAACCAATAAACCATCTTCTGATCATAGCCAAGAGCAGTTGCAAATTTTTCTTAATATTAAAAATATTATACTAAAAGAGATCCTATAAAATGAGAGTGAACTACAAGAAATCTGTACACAGTGAGGTTGCTTACAAAGATAAGCAGGGTGAGCTACCCGAAACGAAGAAGTGCCATTTCTCTGTTTTATTCTAAATACATGTTTATGGGAATTGCAGCCACTTGATTCAGAGGGCAATCAAGGCTATGTGAGTCACTCGAGCAAGCTATAACCTAGTGATAGATACTACACAGGGAACTTTGCATTCTGAAGCTGTGAGACATCTGATAAACTCCAGGAAATCATTTTCATTAATTCATACCTTTACAATCCACAGACGTCTAATTTCTCTAGGATTATTTGCTGAAATATTAAAAAAATGTATTTACAACAAATATGAATCATAGGAGGCTTCCCACTAAATGCCATCTAAATGTGTTAGCTAAAGTGCTTTTGGGACAGAAGTATTCAACACTGAAAAACATAACAGTAACTGGCCTTGCTAAAATCCCATTGATGTGTGTCCTGGGCATTCCTGATCTAATACAGATTAATACAACCCTCTAGAGATTTCACTACTGTTACCAGCAGCAGCTCAGGCCAGAGCCCTTGAATGAAGCAGTGAGAGCCTGCTCAGCTCCCTAAGTGAGCAGCACAAACCTTCCACTGCTGCAAGCACAGCGAGAGCAGCTGGGAGCTCTGGATTCAGAGGAAGAGGAAACTGCCCTCTGAGTGATTGCCACCAACCCAATCCCACCACAAAGTTCTGCATTCCTCTCGTGTTGCAACTGTGCCAACTTCTGATGTCGACCCTTCCCATAAAGAAAACAGAAAAGGTTCAGAAAAAGAGCCAAAAGAATATAATCTGAGATCTGGGGAACCAAAACCCTCGTAATACAGAGATTCAAAGAGATCAATCTCTTTAGCTCTGTCAAAGAGAAGTGTTAAGGCCTGATGTGACCATGTCTGTAAGCACATACACAAGGAGTTTTCTGATTGCTCTTCAAATCCAGCAAAGGCATTCTAAGGCTCGAGGCTGATGAACTGCTCAGACTGGAATAGCTGCAGTTTGTTAACCATGGGAATAAGCCAGCACAATTTACCAGAAAGTGGAAAAGATTCTTTATAGCTTCAGCCTTTTACTCCAGGTTGGCTGTCACTGGGACAAACATCCATTAGCTCAGCATGAAGGGCAGTTGAGGTAATTCTTTGGTGAAATTCTCAGATTCATGTTTTTCTAGGGAGGTTACTGTTACCATTTTCTATAGAACAAATTATTAAGTAGGTGATCCTAACAAAAATTTATTTTAATTATTGAAAATAAAAATATATTTATATGAATATACCAGCACATACATTATTATTTTAAAATTACATCACTAGAGGCTACATGGGAGGTTTTCTATCAATAAGTGTTATGTTATGAAACAGACATTTCTAAAAAGGAAAACCAATTCTTGCATCCTTTTCCATAGAGAATTCCATTTGTGCATGAGTCAAAGGAGAGAAGCCTTATCATTTATTGCCTGAAACAGCATAACAATAGAAAAGATCACCACAAAACATGGCTGCTTTGGCATTTTCACAGCCAGGAAAAATATAATTTAGCTGTTGGGATCCTGCCACTTCTCTTATTTTTGTGGTTCAATACTTCCTTCAAGGCTTAATAAACCAAAAGATGCTACAGACATGACAACTCTCACTGGGATATCCCTTGGTCTCAGTGGGCAGTACCATCTACACTTGGTAAGAAAGAGAGACCTACAGCTTTAGCTGCTCATTAAGAAATGCAGCTGCTTGAATCTGCCCAGAGATTTGGAATGGCTCAATAAATCACAGAAATGATGGCTTGGTAAACAGGGGGTCAATAAAATGGTCAATACTGACCACAGGAATTCAAGGTATTGGCAGTTTTTAAAATACATAAATCAATCTCTATCTACTTGATATAATATTTGTTTTGTTATCTGGCTGTCTACAAACTTGCTCTTTCTTCTCTGGCTGTCATCAGTCCCCAGTGTCCTCAGGCTTCTCTTGGCTTAGAGAAAAGGACTTCTAACACTATAATTTCTAACAACTTTTCTAACCACGTACAGCTCTTGAATCATACAAGCCTTGACTCAATTACCAAGTGGCTCTGACTCAGATGTTCAGAATTTTTCCAATAAGATCATGACTTTGTGCACTTTCAATACCAAAGTGACTTTGTGATGCTAAAAGCAGTCATGGTATTTTGCCATCCGCATACAGGACCCAGTTGCCAAAGGGATATTCCCAAACAGGCCAAGGGGGTCTCTGTGGAACAGCTCCCATGGAAAACCTGGAAAATGTTCCACTTCGAGCAGCCAGTCTCGTTTCTTCTCAGTGTTGGCTTTCTGAAACACGCCAGGTATATTTCTACTTGCTGTGCACACATTTGGATTATGCCTTGCTTTTCTGATGATTCACTGGGCCAGCTTATGCAATTAATGTTCTCAGGGATCTTTTTCAGATTAGGCTGAACCTGCCACAGTTTTATTATGTCAGCAGTCTCTACCAATTACTTGCAATGCTAAACATTTGCTGTAGCAAAGGCCTTGATTAAAATGCTAAAGGGAAAGGCCTCATCTCAGGCATTTGGAGTACCAAGTTTACTTTTGCATGAGATTTTCAATACACAACTCCAGGAACTCAGCTGCCTGTGGAAAAGAATTGCTGGTGCTTGTCAGTGCCCTGGAGTGAGGGAAGCTGGAAAGCTCAGATGCAGAGGATTAAATCTGGGTAGATGGATTGCATTTTCTGACAGTAGTTACATGGAGCAAGGTAGCCAAGGTTTGTAGGGAAGTACCTGTGGTTCCAGTCTACTTCATCCTTCCTCAGGGGGCTTTCCAGTTGAGTGTGACTCTAATGATTTTTGGGAGCTGTAACTAGAGAGAGAGACTCCTATCCACATCCTCTACTCTGGGCCTTCAGATCCAGGGAGTGATCTGAGCCAAGGCCGAGGAGCACGACTTGCACTCAACTCAGCTGGAACAGCTGCCAAGAGCCTCAGCTCCCCAGCAGAGCAGGAACAGAGACAGGGCACAGGGCAGACAGTAATGAGCTGAGCTTTCTGCCTCTGATCCTGCTCCTCCAATGAACTTCCCAAAACTGGGGCAAGCAGGAGCCTCTCAGACCATGGCTCTCCTTTCTGTTCAAGATTCACATCTCCATCAACTCAGTGCTCCTGCACAGCAGAGAGAGCCCTTGCTGCTGAGGACACAGACTCTGCAATGAGTGTCACTTTGGGTAAGCCCTGGTGTGGACCTGGAACTGACATTCTCCAGCTGCTGAATGGACACCCACGGCTGTTCCTGGAGTGCATATTCGAGTTTCATTTTAACCAGAAGGAATTGAATCTGTGTGCTCTGAGACCACTCAGGGATGTGAGGCTAGGTGCAGTAAATGGGAAGGACTGAGAGATTTACTTCAAAATTGCTTTGAAGGTAGATGCACTCTGTGGTAAAAACTGCATTTCAAGCTTTATAATGAATGTTATCTCATAGTAGACCCCGAGATTAAAAAAAGAAATCAAATGAAAAGCAGAGAACACTGTTTTGGAATAAAATGTGAAGCAACTCAAACTTTCTTAATTTAGGGTAGATAATGGGGCTTTGCTTTGAAGGCAACTTGACAGATATTAAACAACTGACATGAACCTCCACACAGAAAGGTACTTTTACCACAGTGAAGGGTGTGCTAGAAAATCCTGCCTCTTTCAAAGAGTGAACACATTCCCCTGTGCTCTGGGCCAAAATCAAGAATCAGTGAAGTAGGATGAGGTGCTTCTGTACCCTCCTGATATTGCATACCACAAGGTATGGCATAGATAGAAGGAGATTCAGCTGTCCTAGGAGCAGATCTAATAATAATTGAGTAGGGCATTTATCACAGAAAACAGAATGATAAAATAGTAATTTACAATTAGTTCCAAATCAGGTTAGAGATAAAAATATCAAGCTAATTGGCTTGCCAGGCAATACTGAGTGGGAGGATCCTACAGGATTTCTGGAGCCTTGGTTCCCAGTGACTCTGTTGCTTGACAGAGCAAAGCTGGTTTATGTGAAAAATGTCCTTCAAGAACCTCATAGAAAGAAACAGATACAATGAAATTCCTCGAGGAAATAAATCATAGCTTTACTACAACCAGGACAATCACTCACATGGCCAAAAAGAAGTGCAGTTTATTTAGGGATGACTGTGTTGCCAGACTGGCCAATAACAGGAGAAATTGCAGTCTGAAGTTACTATGAAAAGCCAATTTTCAGGGGCTGTAGTTCATAGCTTTCAGTTTTACCCCCGCTGTGAAAACCGATGTTGAAAAAAAAATGATATCAAATTCTGAACTTATATAATTGCATTTCAAATACCATACACAAGTACACAGTTGACTAGTAAAATGATCTGATACTTAACCTCAGCAGCTTTAAAGAAGGCCATTTTTTGTAATTTAATCTCAAAATTTGTTTCATAGGTGATTTCCATGTTTCTCTTGTTCCCGTTCTAACTTCGCCATTGCTGGTGATCCACATTGCAAGGCATGACCCCAACAGAGATTTTCAGAAGTATTCACTTCACTTCAGAGCTATCTAGAGCCTCATTACATATTCCAAAGGGACTCCTCATCCCCCAGCTTTGGGAGAACTGGAGGAAATGAACTCCT
This sequence comes from Sitta carolinensis, assembly GCA_032173965.1. Classification (NCBI taxonomy): domain Eukaryota; kingdom Metazoa; phylum Chordata; class Aves; order Passeriformes; family Sittidae; genus Sitta; species Sitta carolinensis. The sequence goes on from CM063293.1 coordinate 4,422,332, forward strand.
GGAATTGACTGCATGGCTCCACACCAGCAGCTACAGCCGAGTTTTCCCAAACGCTTCAGTACCCTGCAGGATCCCATGAGCAGAAATGAGCACTGAGGGGGCTGGCACAGCAAAGAGGCTTCACAGAAAACCTGGGCTGGGACTCAGAAAGCTGATCAGATCAGGGAAGAGTGCTCACAACTGTGGCACAACTGTGCTGGTACCTGAGGCTGCTGTAAGAACTAATTTAATTAAATGGCAATAGCAGTGCATAAAGGAGATGTGAATCACATTTTAGGGATTATCTAAGTGGGAGACTAAATAATTGTGGTTTATATTGAGATGGGAAGACAAAAATGTAAATTATACTAATTTAGGTACAATACTGAGTTAGGCCTGATTATACAAGTTTTAGAGATGAAAAAGACTTTGAAGGTGCAGCTTTAAGTAATGCCTAAATCTAATTTAAAGTCTAGGGAATTATATGAATATGTAGCTGTTTAAATATTTTATTAACTTCATAATTCAGATCAGTTTATCTGAAATATTTAATAAATGCATTTTAACAATACACTAAATATACAGTATACACTTCAGGTCCCTGAAGTTGATGAAGGTACCATAAGGAACACATTTATTTGAGCCACAGGGGTTGCTGCTGCCACCAAGGAGAAAGACACCAGTGTGGAGCTATAATTAGAGGCAGTGTGATGGCAGAGGGACACGGGGAAAGGACAGCATGCAAGATACAGAGAGTTCTTCTGGGGTGTCAAAAAGTCTCACTATAGCTCAGGAAACAGGCTGGGAAGGGAGCACATAGAGTTATTATGATATAAAGTTTAGCTGCAGAGAACTCAAGGGATAAAACCAGATGAGATTCTACTGAGAGCTCGTGACAGGAGTCCCCAGTGAGCCAGAGCTTGGGGTTTTGTACATGGGGAGAAGAAAAAAGAGAGTCCATGCTTTCACTGTTGGGTATGGACAATTCAATGTGCACAAAGCCAGAGTCCAGTGACACACATGCGGGGGGGGTTGGAACTTTCAGAAGAAACAGAACAAGTTTTGGGAAAAGATGTTTCAGCACCACACCTAGAGAGCACTGTTAAAATTCCACATACACATGAGCAAGATTGGAACAAAGCAGTCTTGTCCCTTCACTGACAATGTGAATAAGAAGCAGGAGCTGTAGGATTTCCCTCCTTTCTTTTCTAAGAGCTGTGGTCAGAGGCTTCACTGGATCGTGTGTGACCAACAGCTCCTTGGAACAGCAGCCACCATGTCATTCAAATTCCAAATATAAGATTAACATGCTGCTGCAATAGAAAGCAAGCTAAAACATGTCATTAGTGGCCTTTCACTGATGTAATTTAATCAATTTGCAGCCTCAGAAGGAATGAATATAATCCCATGGACACTGCCAGAAAGCCTGAGCTATGTACAGTGTTTGGAAACAAAAGGTCCATCATCTTTCCCTAGTTATGTGCTAATGCTTTGATTGCCAAGCTATGGATTAAAACTCCCTAAATCTGCCCAGGTAACCACACTCTGCATGCTCCATGTTCATTTGCTAACACTGAGTAAAACTCACTGCTAGTTGTTTCTCTAATTTGGAAGCTCCTCTAAGACTGTAATCCCTTCAGCCACTTTGCACTAGAATTGCTCTTGGGGACTCGGGCTCCTAGAGATGGGCTCAGCTCAGCTGAGCTCTGGCTGTGTGCAGATGTGAACTGCAGGGACAGCAGCACAGCTCCCACACCTGCTTCTGACAGGACTCATCTGCAGACCCTGCAGGGGCAGCTGATGCACAGAGAGGAGCTCAGTGTCTCGTGGTGCGTGAGTTCCAGAGAGCTCAGAGTCCCAGATCCCAAAGCAGTGTGTGCAGACTGGCTCAAGCACTCCCAGCTGCCCTGGGTTACAAACAGGGGCCACACCAACTTCAAAGGCTGTTTGCAAGAGGCAGCACAGCACTGCATTACATGCACACACCCCAAGGAGTTTGATCCAAGAAGTTTCACAAAACTCTATGTTTGAGCATAGCACAGCATGTAAACAAGGACCCAAGGTCTCCAACCCTGGAAAACTTCCAAGGTATAAGCATGTTGGTTCTTTCTGTTTCTTCCTCACACCACTGATCTGCTGAGAGAAAAAGATGAAAGAGGCGAAAAGAAAATGGAAAAAAAAAATTCCAAAGATTGTCTTCCTTGGGGGTTGGATTATATGATCTCCAGAAGTCCTTCCCAGCCCTAACAGTTTATCTTTTAATGACTTGTTATTCACACATCTTGATTCTTCTGTCCTGAAAGATCATTTCCATACAGAAATATGTAAAATTTAATTGCATTTCTAAACTAGACTTCTTCAGCATACCCAATGCTTGTTTTCCCAATGTCTCAGCACATTTCCTGCAATCCATATCCTTCACACAGCAGCAACATACACATTTTTGGTGGAAATCTGTTTAGCTCCATCCAAATAATTACTAGCAGAGGATCTGGCCTAATAAATTCAGTAGATAAATTGTCTTCTACCAGACTACAGTGTCTTCAAAGCTATAGTTTATCTGCACATTCTACAGAACAAGATAAGAGTCTCAGGAGACATTTATATGAAAGAATCCCATCCCCAGTCCCTCCATTCCCCCCCCCAAAAAAAAAAAAAAAAAAAAAAAAAAAAAAAAAAAAGACATAAACATCCAAACTTCCCTCTCTGTACAGAATATTAAAAATTTACTGAAGACTTCTTGTGGGATATGGGGGACAATGTTCTGCTTTGTTGCAGAACTGAAGGGATGAAAAGTGTGACAAAAATGGAAGGTTGGAATTTTAGAATTGTTAGAAAAGTACATTATTTATTTGCTCAAAAGACTATGTATAGGAAAAAGCTTCTGGAAATCACACATGGAAAATAATTAATCCACCCTGAATAAACAGATGAAACTTCTGTCTTTCACCAGATATTCCTAAATTTTTCTCAAAGCAGTATTTCTTCTCCTGTCATTTCTGTGTACTGTGAAAACAGTTTTGAATACAAACCAGTCTGTTCATTAAGGCAATTTAAATATGGATAAAAATCTTATTCCCTGGCAGTATCTGCTAAGTGCAGCCACCTGCCTGTACTGAAATCTTCCTGCATGCCATACCTACTATCATTGACAGCAATTTGTCCAGCTTCTCCTTCTTATCCAAAAAGAAACCAAAAATAGGAGCAGCAGCCTCCTGCACTGCTGCCCCTGCCCCAGGAGCCAGGTTTCCTCACACCCTGAGGAATCCCCTCTTGGAAGGTGCAGCAGGGGCTCTCAGAGGTGCACAGGCTGGCAGGAGCCACGACAAAGCACAGATCAGCACACACAGTCCTGCTAGGCTACCTTGGGATGGTGGCTTGGAAAGTTAAAAACAGGATTATTCAACTAAAATGAGAATTTGCAGTGACAGAAACATAACATGCACTTTCCTGTTAAGGAAAAATCTGGGACTTGGATCAGCATGAGAACAGAAGGAGAAGAGGCACAGCACAGCTAAACCAAGATGGTGCCAGCAGCACGTCCTCAGACACAAACACGACCGAGGGAGATGACGACAGCTTGGTAGCCAGAACTGTGAAAGATATTGCACACAGCCCTACCCTAGCAATGGGGAAAGAAAAGTTTCAGGGTTTCTAATCCTCTCTAACAGAAACCCTTACATGCAAAATTCAGGTAACAAAGTGAAATTGATAAAAATTACTGTGCACTTTGGAGCATCACACAACTACAGCAGGTACGTGAGGAGAAATTCCTGCCACTCCTAAAAAAGCTACAAGAGCTTAAAAATGTATGAAAATGTAACAAAAGGGAGAAAATACTTGTGCATTCTTTTCAGCATTGAGCTGCCTCTACAGTGTTGTCCCGTTTCCCTGCTCTGTGGTGAAGGGGAGGCAGCAGGCTCACACCTGCCAGGGCCCATGGGCAGTCAGCCCCAGTTACCAGGTGTGGGAGAGATCAGAGGCAGGTACAACTCCTCTGCCTGCTGAGATAAACGCAGGGACTCCACTCCAAACAACTGCAACAATCACTGATATTTCTGCCTATCCAAACCAAGGCACCTGGGCCTCTGCCCTAGAAATGATCCTGAAGACACAGACACAGCTCCAGGTCTGCAGCTGTTTCCAGGATTTTTTAACTGAGAAGAACAGAAGATCTTTATGGCACTAGTCAAAGGCTTACTCTGAAACTGCTTCAAGCACTGGCACAGAGAGACATTTTCTAAACATATACTACTGGAGAGAAGTGCTTCCATAGCACCATATGGATTGCTATGATATATATATGTATTTTCTGCTATTGCCTTGTAAACTACAATAAATTAGAGCATGCTTAATCAGCTTTAGTGACAGCTTCTGCATTGTAAGCAAGTGTTAAGTTTGAAGTTTGTCTTTAGCCAAAGAGAGGGAATAATTTTTTTTTTTTTTTTTTTTTTTTTTTTTTTTTTTTTTTTTTTTTTTTTTTTGTTGTAAAATTCTGCCCAAGGCTCGTAAATGAAATCAGAGAAGGATGTTTAGGAATATGTTTGTTTGGTTAGAGGAATTCAACATTCATCAATTAATTACTTACAGATTATATATTTCCCCTTAAGTAGACAAGAGTCTTCAGATATAACTATCCTTAAGGTTTCATCATTTTTTGATACAGACCATATGGTTATATTGGGTCTAAGCCTCATTCCTGGCATATAAGAATGAAAATGTTGTAGTTCCTAAAGAAAAAAGGGAAAGCAAAAATTTAAGGGAGAGAGGACAGAGTCCTAAATATCTTTCAAAAGAATTACAGTTTTAGAGAAGACCTATCCACTCTAAATAATAAGCTCTTTCACTGCCAAACCTCTTTTAAGTCCTGGCCTCAAGGAACAGGCAGAAACCCAGGAGGCTTTGGTACCTCTTCCTAACTAGAAAGAGGGGAGAGGAACTGGGAGGAGACACAAAGCCCCATGCCTGCTTCCAAAAGGCTGCTGAGTCCTGTGACAGGCAGCCAGCTCCTCATTTCTCTCTGTTTTGTCCTGTCACATTGGAATGCAGCACGAACATCATATGCTACGAAGATCAATATTGCTGGTATATTTTCATCTCCCCGAAGCAACATATTTTCCACAGTTTTTATTTCAAGTTTGACTGAATTACAGTGATTCCTGTAAGTTATCATCCCTCTAATGGCACGATCTGGCACCAGTGCTGCAGGAGCTGGGGCATATTATGGACTATTTTCACTTTGTTAGCTGAGGAAATCCATTTAGACTTTTATGCTGAGTAGTGCAATACTAACACAAGGAGACATTTAAACAGTACAAGAAAAACACCTCTGTTTTCACTTTCACAGACATTAAACAGGGTTTATTTCCTTCTAGGACTCACTGAAGATTCCACTACAAATGTGCTAAAGCAGAAAAATACTCTCCACTAAAACTGTTCTGACACTTGACATCAGGAGATGCAGTTTTCAGTTAGTTATAATTTTGCCAAACTTGACTCATTTAGTCTGATCATTCTGATGCTGAATATCACCTGCAGGGTAATTTGTTTTCTTCCTTTGCAGACAGATGGTTTAGGTGGTTGTAACAACAAAGCCAGAGAATGGAAAATTGTTCTGCTAATATAAAAAATAAGTTCAGGCAACTTCTGAAAAGCAACCAACTCAATTTTCACCAAACTTTCAGTGCTGGGTAATGGCCATGCAATGAACTCCACATTCCAAGTCCATTCACTTCCTCACTCCATCTTGTCCCCAAGCTCTGTGGCTGCTCTGCTTAGAGGAAGCCAAAGACCACCTCGGCACACGTTTAGAGAGCAGTCTCAAGAGAACTGCAGAGCACCAGACAAGCCTTCAGTGGGCTCCAAAGGAATTAGTTAGAATCATCTCCTGATTTAGAACAATGCAGAGACTCCAGGGCAAATAAAAAGGAATGCTGCCCCAGTAAAAATGGCTTGAAACTTGAGTAATGACTCTTACCTGAATTAATTTTTATGCATAAAAGCTTTGCATAAAACAGAAGACTGATCACTCAAGTTAATCCAGTAGTCTTTATGCACAAAATATTACCTCTATTGCACTTTTCTGCAGGGATATTTTAATTTCTTTTTGATAGAATATATGAATATCCCATTGGAACAAGCCTTTTTTGTTTAATTCATATCTTAAGCAAAAACAAACAAAATAATCCCGCTGGTATTCTTTACTCTTTCTTTATGTTATTATTGTATTTCCTTCATGACAAAAATCAAATCTAATCAAGTTCCAGCTGGGAAAGAGCAGAAAGCAGGAGCTTCTCAAAGCTTGTCAAAGGGAGGTCCCCACCCAGGGCCAGGGCTGGGAGGTGCCCCTGGAGCCAGGAAGGTGCTCACGGGCACAGCACGAGGGGCACAGGAAAGTTTGCCCTGCCCAGCTGCTGACTGTGCAGAGCCAGTGTCAGGAGCTGGAGAAGAACCTCTGCCCCAAGGCAGAGCGAGGAGAGTTGAGGTGATGGGGTGGAGCTGCACTGAGATCCCTCAAGGAAGACAGAACTGGAAATTAAAGATCAAACCAGGCCATTTTCCCAGGCCAGCAAGATTCTCAGACACGTTTACAAAAAGGGAAGAACTTCTACAAAACAGGCCTTTAGGTATTTGTATTTTAAACTCCTGGAGTCAGAATTTAAGGAGAGAACAATTGTGCAGAGAGAAGCCAAAGTTTCGTGAATATTCAAAAGGATTTTTTAATGTCACATCACACCCACACAACGGCCATTAGAGATGGCAGAAGGGTTAAATACACCTCTCTGAAACAAAGGGGAAACGTCACTATTGCAGCCTCTTGCCTGGTGCTGGATCCACTTTATTCTGAAAATAGCATGTGCTAACTGGCAGGACTTGCCAGCACAGCTGAATTAGTCAGAAAAGCTGTCAGGGAGGTGGGAAATCTCCAAGTCTCTTTGCGTGCTCCAGGGCTTGTTTCGCCGTGGCACAATTACAAACACACAGCTGTAGGATCTGCTGTGCTGCTGGCTCTGAAACAATAGTTCAAGGTCTACCTTCTTTATGAATCTGGCAATTAATGCTGACAGGAGCTGCACACACACACTGAAGAAAGCACAGACCCAGCCTTCTCCCAGGTAAAAAATTTCACACAGCTGGCCCATGCTTAAGGATAGAGTAAGTTCTTCAAGATGCAAGTTTCAGAGTTCCTAAAGCTGGCTGATTCTTTGAAGCCACTGCACTCCTTCACTGCTCATAACAGTAACAGATTTGTTATTGCATTACAGACAACCCATAGATTAACATATAGGCAAATGTAAACCTTTACAGAATATTCATACAGAGGATGGGTAATTACAGCAGAGAAGCCCATTAGCTTGCCTGAGCTCCTGTCAGTTCTCACAGAAGGAACCATGTCAGGCCAATCAGCCATAGACAGAAATTCAAAGATCAGGACTCAAGCCATGGTAATAGGGATTCTGCAGATGAAAATCATGAGGTTTGAGCTAAGTTGACCTTTGAAACCTTTATTCACATGTACATAATTTCTTTGTACATAAATTATACTGCATATTCTTTCCATATCTTTTGCATAAAACGTAAAAGGAGTTTGTGCTTTGAGACCTGGTGGTTCCCAGATTTCTATTTAGCAAGGGGTCTGGGGGAATTCTTAAAAGATAAAAAAGGAAAACACAGGAAAAAACTGCAATGACAAGAGCACATACATGGAAAAACCATGATGAGATCATTAGGCAACTTTTAGAAATTAGCTACTGATCAGTTACTAATCATGGGTGTTCTCACCACCTCTGTCAGAAGTCTGGTGGTGTAACAATACCAGCAGTAACCACTCACATATTCTGTTCTTTGCATTTCTGGAATGAAATCTTTTCTGATTCACCCTGAGGATTTTGCTCTCTGGGAACAGACCAGATGGGCTCCCGGAGATCTTGAAGTCATGGGAATAGTTCCTAAAGCTAATGAGACTTACGAAATGCAAAGGTTGTATGAAGGCAAAATGCATCTCGAATGACCAGTGAACAGTTCTGGAGACTCCAGACATTCCTTTCTTCTCTTCCATGACCTTCCAGAGAAGCAGGTGAAATGCCTGAGGCACTGCTATGGCCAGGCTCAGTAGTCCAAGCTTTACTGAACCCAACTAAGCCTCCACTGCCTGCCTGCAGGTAACAAAAGCAATGCTACAGAAATTAAAGTGGCCATAAGACAATCCAAACCAGCCTTTCCCACCGGGCTTTGAGAGGTTGAATACCCAGGAAATCCATGTTGAGGGATCCTGCTTTCCACCTATCAATAGCTCAGTCCTTAGACTCCAGACTTGGGGCACCTGACCCCAGCACATCTGCTTCTTATGCACCTTCAGGTCAGACAGTGTCTTATTCAATGACTCTAGAAAATTCTAACGTCAGCTTGACACTTTGCCTTCATAACTGCTGGATTAATTTGTAGATACACTCACTTGAATTATTTTGTTTCTTCAGTCTAAGCTGGATCAGTTTAGTTACTATATTTTTCATCTTTGAGCAACTTCATTTATGCTTATTCTGTTTTCAATAAAAACTATTAAAAGCATGGAAAAAAAATTACATTTCTTAGATTATATGATAGGCTATGAACACATTGGCATAGACAACCTCAGATAAGAAATCTCTAAGGCACTTGGCTTTGCTTATAATGTAAAATTTATTTATATCTAAAGGGAGCTATGACCTGAATGCCACAGTCTGTGCCTGAGAAAAACAGACAATGTAGCACTAGATGAGAAATAATGGAATTATGAAAATGGAGAAGGGACCAGTACAAAAAGTGTAAGTTGTTTTTTGTTTGAGATTTTTTAAAGGCTAAAAAACCTTACAGCTGTTTTGAATGGGAAAATGCTGTGCATGATGATGATCACTACTGGTGTTCCTCAGCTTTGCATCTGGGACCACGTTTATTTAGTGTTTTAATTAATAGAGTTGGTTCAAAAAGTAGGGGAGCACTTGTGGGAGTTCCTGAGGACTGAGGGAGGCATAGTCAGCATATGCTGAGGCTACATTATACACAGGAATTGTATGTGTGGAGGATCTTGTTTAAGAGAATAAATAAGAAGGATAAAAAAATTTAATAATACACAGATACTTGTAATAAAATAAAAATGTTACTATGAGCCTTAGCCTTACCTGTGGCCAGTGACAGAAGAAAAACACTTCTCTCTGTTAGGAAATCTGAAGCTGATCCCAAATCCTCAGTGTACCATGGGCAGGACATGGGACTGCACAGCTGGGGAGGGAAAGGTCAGGAGGAGGCAGAGAAGCATCGACCACTGGAAATTACCTCTAGAACTCTGGGAATGGGGGTTTATAAGGAATTACTTCCTCAGTGAGGCCAGTTTGAGGGACCACTATAACAAGATGAGGAATTGAAAGCCTGTCTTTTTTATGGAGAACTGAACTGCCAGCTTGTCTGAAAAAAAAGTGAAGAAGAGAATTATTATTTGTTTTAAACATTTTAAATGTTTAAAAGGACAAATACTCACAAGACAAGTGAAGAGGAAAGGCTAAACATCTGCATCCCAAACCAATGGCTGGAAAGCGGCAGAGGTAAAATGAAAGCTGGAATAAGATTCTGTTACAGTCTTCCAAGAAGAGCTTCAGGGGCAACTTAGATTTCTGAGAGAAAGCCTAACCCACTTGCCAGAAGGATTTATACTGATATGATTGCTCATGATAGGAATGCCTTGGACTCTTGACCCAAGTGATGCCTCTTCCCTTTATTTCCTTGGAGCTTTAACAGAGAGTGGATTTCCTCAGGGCTGGCTCAGTATCACTGTGTGTTATCAGACAAAAGACAATGTGCTACTTCAAATCTGATGACACATGGCTGGAATTTCAATTCTGTGCTGCCATTTTAGAGGGCTCCTCAACTCCCTTCAAAAGTCAGGCTGCAGTTTTTTCACATGGATTTGAGGGAGATTTGTCAGAAGTGGAATATTTAAAATGACTACTAGATTTCTTTAATTTTAATCCTAAAATTAATTGAATACCAGTTAGCTGGTAAGCCCAGTGCAGAATTTCTGGCATTTTGATTTCCCCTTAAGCAGTGCTAGCAAGGTTACATTCAGCTCATTAGATTCACTACCAGTTTTAAGCTAACACAGTATTGGTCATGGTGTCTTCCTAATATAAGTTATTGAGCTGATAAACATCAATTCACCTTGCAGGTGAATATTTCAGATGGCAAACCCTCTGGGGCTCTCTGATAAAAGCTGTGTGAAATGTGATCTGTCATAAGATTAGTACAGCTTGATTTGGGGTGCAAAGCAGGAGTGATGTGCCACTTGCATCTTCCTTGGTGGATCAAGTCATCCTTCTGCATCTTGGTGTCAAGGAATTTACAAGGTTACAAGTCCTCAGTAATAATCAAACTAGTTAAAAGTTGACTTTTGATGACAACTGTAGTAAATGGTGGGGATCTTCTGAAAGAAATTTATGAAAGATAATTACACTTGCTAAAATCTTCTTGTCAAAGATATCTGTGCTTGAAAAGTACACAGAGTAAATAAGCCTTTCTGCTGTACAACCCTCAGCAGGGAACATTAATGAGCAACAAAAACCCAAACAAAACAAAGCCACATCACTGCAGCTTTGGAACTTCACTGCTGGTGTGTATTCACATTCATTCAGATAAAAAAACAATTCATGGGGAGGAAAGGAAGTCATGTGATTACCAAAGTCATTACAAAGACAAAAACATACTTTTGAGCTTGAAAAACACAATTTCAGATGGAGGCCTTGGAAAGAAAAAAACTACTTGTTCAAAGTTCAGAGCCCCCTAAGCATGAAAACAATAAAATTGCCTTTCTGTGTTCTTATTGAAACAAACACAAAAAAAGCCAAAACCCAAACTCCATTCAAATCTCAAATTATGGAAACAGAATGAACAGGCAATTTTAGTCAGTTCTTCCATCAAGAAAATTAACCACAAAATCAGATTTTTCTTGAAAACACTACCCCTATCTTTTGTCTTTTCTTTTTGTTCCACCCACAACCTTTTGATTGATCTGAGAACTCATCCAGATCCTACAAATTCACAAAACAGGCAGTCTGAAGGGAAAACACTGATGTAACACACCTTCTCAGAACAATAGAGTGAGTCCTGATAAATAAACACATGGAAAAGAAAATAGTTTTGAACCTGCACCACATTAGATACTCAAGTGAGATGTGAATAAGAAGACAATATTTTAATTAATATCAGAGCTTACAGAACTACCTCTGTCATGTCTCAGTATAGATTAACTTTTCAGTAAAATATTGCATTTAAATATATTTTTAGACAATTGCAAAAACCCACACCCCACTATGTGATATACAATGCAGCCATAATTTAATTCCTGCAGAAATAACTGACTGATTTTACTCTACCAGCAGAGAGATGCTGATAAAAGTACTCAGTGGGCTGGACCCAGGTGAGGAGGGGTGTGTGTGGGATAGGGAGGGTCATCACCCCTGCTCTCACTTGGCATCACACAGCTCACACCTGGGGAAGAGCTTTCTGCACATTCACCCAAAGAAGGCAGGCTCCTAAAATCAGGTGTCACAACAGAGAATGTGGAAAGTGGTGCAACACTTCAGGCAACCAGTAGTAGAGACTGAAGAGTTTTCTCAAAAATCAAATCACCCCTGGTCTAACACACCCACTTGCAAAGACACTCCAAACCTGGGATGTCTGGCTTAAGGATAAATCTGCATAGAGGGAAGAGCTGAGCCTGTGCTGGAACTGGAAACAGCCAAGAGCTGCATGAACACTAATCAGCTTTACTGGGGGAAAAGTGGTTATGGATTTTATCCCTCTAAGAAAGCACCAAATATCACCAGCCCTGAAGTGAAACTCAAAACTTGCATGGATAGCCTCTCCATCTCTCTATGAAGTTTTTCTCCCTCTTAGTCTCTTCAGCCTCCTTGATTTACTTTTTCTCCCAGCCACTGGAAAATTTGTAATCTCATGGCAAGAGCACTTCCCTGGCAAAGGAGTGACAAAGGTTTGAAGTCCACGGAGCCCACAAGAGACAAAGAACCAAGACCTCTCACTGCCATGTGGGGCACTGACCACCACTGCTCTCCCTCTCAGCTTTGATCCTGCTTCATGCTGATCCTAATGGTGCCTCTGTGTGTGCCCCACCAAGGTCAGACACCTCAGAGGCCAAAGACCCCTGAGTTTATTAATCCCAAAGGGAGACCAATATGTACCAGGGCACTGGGCAATTATTTTGAATTTCATGGAGTTCTCTCAGGAAGTGAGAGGTCAAAGCATAATTACAATCCCCTTGCCCTATTGCTGTCCTTTTGTAAGCAGTGGTGTCTCAGGAACAAAGGGAAGTGTCTGGGTTTTATATTCATTGACATTCTGAACATGCCATGCAGAAAACCAGGGGATCGGTAAAAACTGTATTTTAAAATAAATTTGCTTTTCCCATTTTCCAAAAAGGAAACTGCAGTTTACAGAGGAAGCACTCTCTTGTGTTCATATTAACTTTCTGAAGCTGTACTATGCAATGTTCTTGCATTAGAGCTCAAAGAATACTCAATGTCATCTTCTAAACATCCATGGAATTTGGGCAGATTTCATGGGAGATTCAGGTTTGATTTAGGAGAGAAACACAAATACAAATTTACACATTGCAGAGTGCAAAACCACATCCAGCTTTACCACAAGAAGTGCCCAAAGAATCCAACTTACTAATTGATCAGTAGCTCTGGAGGAAGGAACAAAAGGTTTTGGCCTTCTCCCTGCTCTTAAGAAGCCCTTGAAGCCAATTTTGCCATTGTGCAACATCACCTTCCTCAGAGCAGCCACCCAGGCCCAGGTTCCAGCTAAATGAGCTCAGCCAGAGCAAAGAGAAGAGCTGTTGTTTCCAGGGCTCACAACCAGGTGCCCTGTGAGTACTTCTCAGTTCCTTAACTGATGGAGCTCCTTTCTCCCTGAGCATGCACACCCCTCCACCAACACTCTCCTGCTTGGAGAAATATTTTACTGTGCAAATATCACTCTGAAGTTCCATCTACAATAGCCTACAACTGTTCTTTTAGCAGTGTCCTTAGAAAGAGTCCCTAAACGCCCTGGAAATCCCCAGATCACAAACTGGTAACTGCTCAGAGTCAGGAAATGTGGTCTCTGTCTCTAGAAACCACAGGCTGGAGACCTGGGGGCTGAAATGGTTTAGAAATGATTCCCTCCCTCCTCACACAGCCCTTCCATTTACCCATTGACTTTAGCAGTGAATAGTTGCTTTGTTGCTGGACTCACTTGCACAGAACTTTTAAACCGGCCACTATATTCCTCTCTTAGTGTGCACTGAACAGAGGGTTAAGTGCAAACAATATCTAGAAATTTACTATCAAATAAGGGATTTTCTTATTTAAAAGAGTCTGTATAAACAGAATACACACAAACAAGATGGGTGCTTGTTCCATTTTTCTGATGTCTGCTCTTATGAAGTTCTTCCAGTGGTTTTTCCTGCACTTGAAAAGCTGGATTTGGTTCTACCACTGTCTGAAGTCAGGGGACCCTGGACTTCCAATTCCCAGTTTTTGTCTCAATTGCAATTCCTGTTTTAACTCATCCCACTGTGCTCCCTGGGATGATTAAGAGTTGAGACCCATCAGTTCTAGCTGCAAAGCTGTAGGGTCAGCTCTACTTTCATACACCAATTTTCATCCTTTTCTGCCTTACACTAGGACAGATAGAATACATGGTGCATAATACTTGGGTTTTTTTCTGCCATATGGACTTCAGTTAATAACACAGAATTTGAACCATAAAATGTCTTTAAAATTTTCCTTCCCCAATTTACAGGAAAGGAACTGTCTGCCCAAATGTAGAAGAAAACCAGATAACTTTCAATCACACTTGAAGTTTTTTTTCTCTTTTTATGCTACTTAACTGGAAGAGAGCTTATACTATTTTCCAGGAGCTGTTTTGGAGGAACTAAGTTTCATCCAGAACCTCTATTTTAAATTTGTGAAATTGCAATGAAACCAAGTTGAATAAAGAAAATTCTGAATGCCTCAAAACCTTACTTTCCCTGACATAACTTTTAAGACTTCGTGAGAAAACTACCCCAGAAGGGACCTCTTGAACTATAATCTCAATTTCTAATGGGTCAGAAAGAATGAACAGACACAACCAGGTGCTTTCAGAGGTTACAGCACTGCTGCACATTGTCCCTGCCCCAGAGCTGGAGCCTCCTGGGCTGGCTCAGTGCTCCCAGAGCAGCCCTGAGTGTGAAGCAGCTGGCAAAGGTCCTGCTCCTGCTGCTGCCTGAACCAATGCAGCAGGGATTTATGGAGGGAGGAAAGGAAAGAGAGCTCAGGGCAGAGGAATAAAGATGAGAAGGCAGCAAAGAAAGAAAAAAGAAATACCTGAATCACAAAATGGAAGGTTAGGAACAAATTTCTAATCCTGCTCTGCTCACCAAACTTCCCCCAAGGAAAATCACTTAATTCTTCTAATTTCATTTGCCTCATTGGTTGCACTCTACAAACAACTTACTGTTCCTCAAAGTACTCTGAAGCCACAAGAGGCTTATTAATAAAGATGAGACTGAGTTATTCAGAAAGAGAAGAGAAAAGAGAAATTTAGGAGAATAAATAGAAAAACATGGAAAGGATTTGCAGATGATTTGAGTTATGGTGCAGCAATAAGAGAAAAGTTGAATCAAATAGATTCAGAAAAATGTATCAGCAAAATCCTTCCAGCCCAAGCTGGCTACAAGGCTGACCACAGAAAGGTTTGTAGGTGACCTACTGGTGACCTTTGAGTCTTTGTCATTCATGATAAAGGGTTACTTTCCTAATCCTAATTCATTTTTCAAGCACAGCAGATTATCAAGAAGGGATCACTATCAAGCTGAATAATCTCCTAGCTCTAAATAATCACTGAAAGAGGAGCAGAAAAGGAACCATGATAATTTCCTTTTAATACTGTGGATGGAAAATATGCAGAAAGCTAACACAGAAAGGTGCTAGCATGTTGTATTTTCATAACATTTGGGGGGTTTTATCCTAAAATGAACCTAGTCAAATTAAAAAGGTAATCTTATTTATTTCACCCTACAGTGTTACCCACATACAGAATTATTCAAGATAAGGGGAAAATTATTGGTTGTCTATCTAGCAAGTTAAATCAGATTAAAATACTGTATGAATTTTAAACAGAAATGTTCCTACACACATTTATTGCAGAGGAATTTAATTTACTTAAAGAGAATTAAGCTAAAAGAACCAGACTTGCTGAGTTCTCAGTAGTGAGGTGCCCAAATTCACCTATACCATGTTTTATGGCTATTTTTCAAATTTTCTTAGGCCCTGGAAGTCTCCTTCCTTTGCTGAACATCACACACAGGACACTCACGTGCCATGGCTGCTTCTACACTCCTCACTCAGCTCCTGCCAGCTCTCATATACTCACAGTAAGAATCCAACTCTCCAAAACTTTTTATGTGCACAGACATACAAACACAGTTTCCTGAACTTAACTGAGAAAGTTACAACAAAATCTAAAATCCTAAATTCTTAGAGAATTAAAATATAAACCATAAAAGAGAATGGGAAACTTGGCAATTTTACCTTAGGTCAGAGGAATATAAGAGATGTTAAGAGGAACAAGATTGCCCACATTACACAAAGAAACACCTGAAATGTGTGAAAACCAAAAATAAACTGGCCAACATCCAAATCAATGCACCTGTTGGCAACAGGCATTGTTTCTTAGTCTAACACCAGGAGCACCTGTGCTCAAATCTCTTCAGGTGCCCCTCATTACTGCCTGGCTTTTATTAAAATCTTGTTTTTAAGAAATAGTACAAGTATTACTTGTAGCATTACAAGTAGAGAATTTAGACGACTGGGATCTCATTTTTCTATTGCTTGCAGTATAACTCTCATTAATCAACACAAGTTTCCCTTCCTGTGAGCAGGAACACAATCCACCAGAGTGGAACACAACTCTCCCTTAGATTTCTTGCTTAGACAAGGTGGGGAGAGGAACTGGCACTCCTCCTGTTTCTGTAAGGTCAGTGCTCAGGGTTCCTATCACACAGATAAATCTTCCTCCTGACACAGCAGGGAAAGAGTGAACCAGGCATGGAGGAGCCTCCCAACTTCACCTGTCAACTAGACAAACTCAGCAAACCTTGTTTGCTCCCTCAGATTTATTAGACATTATTTCCAAGATTTGTGTGCTGTTACTGCCTGTCCTGTGATGTTTTATACTCGTCTGGTCACTGAACACTGCCTACTCTGTAACACAACTCCAGCCCAGCAGCCAGAGCAGAAAAGCCATTTTAATCAGAGAAAACAACAGAGGCATGACAGACTCATGGATTTTAAGCTGTGGCATAAGAACTAACTTTAAAATATTACTTACATAAGTAATTTTACCCCCAAATCAAATGAAACCAAAACAAAACTAAAAACGTAATAAATAAAATCTCAAAAAAGGGGAATTTTGAGTTTTAATACAACTTCAACAATACCAAAGCATATGTGTGTATCACATGAAGTGGCTGTCAGAGGACCTTCTTGCAGGTAGCAGTGAGTTGTTCTCACCACCACTGCCATGTACCTGGTGCTTCCCCACAGAGCTCTACTGCTCTGTCATCCTTCATTCCTTCCATCAGCATGTCCACTCTGGCATTCCTCCCCAGCATGTCCCTAATCCATTTCCTGAGGAACAGGGATCTCTCTCCTCCAGCATGTCCCTAATCCATTTCCTGAGGAACAGGGATCTCTTCTCTCCTCCAGCATGTCCCTAATCCATTCCTGAGGAACAGGGATCTCTCTCTCTCCTCCAGCATGTCCCTAATCCATTACCTGAGGAACAGGGATCTCTCTCTCTCCTCCAGCATGTCCCTAATCCATTTACCTGAGGAACAGGGATCTCTCTCTCTCTCCCAGCATGTCCCTAATCCATTTCCTGAGGAACAGGGATCTCTCTCCCCTCTCCAGCATGTCCCTAATCCATTTCCTGAGGAACAGGGATCTCTCTCTCTCATCTCCAGCATGTCCCTAATCCATTTCCTGAGGAACAGGGATCTCTCTCTCATCTCCTCCAGCATGTCCCTAATCCATTTCTTGAGGAACAGGGATCTCTCAATCTCCAGCATGTCCCTAATCCATTACCTGAGGAACGGGGATCTCTCATCTCCGCATGCCCTAATCCATTACCTGAGGAACAGGGATCTCTCATCTCCAGCATGTCCCTAATCCATTACCTGAGGAACAGGGATCTCTCTCTCTCATCTCCAGCATGTCCCTAATCCATTTCTGAGGAACAGGGATCTCTCTCTCTCTCCTCCAGCATGTCCCTAATCCATTACCTGAGGAACAGGGATCTCTCTCTCTCTCCTCCAGCATATCCCTAATCCATTACCTGAGGAACAGGGATCTCTCTCTCTCTCCTCCAGCATGTCCCTAATCCATTTCCTGAGGAACAGGGATCTCTCTCTCTCATCTCCAGCATGTCCCTAATCCATTTCCTGAGGAACAGGGATCTCTCTCTCTCCTCCAGCATGTCCCTAATCCATTTCCTGAGGAACAGGGATCTCTCTCTCTCATCTCCAGCATGTCCCTAATCCATTTCCTGAGGAACAGGGATCTCTCTCTCTCCTCCAGCATGTCCCTAATCCATTTCCTGAGGAACAGGGATCTCTCTCTCTCATCTCCAGCATGTCCCTAATCCATTTCCTGAGGAACAGGGATCTCTCACTCTCATCTCCAGCATGTCCCTAATCCATTTCCTGAGGAACAGGGATCTCTCTCTCCTCCAGCATGTCCCTAATCCATTACCTGAGGAACAGGGATCTCTCCCTGGCAACGGCACTCTGCTGCTGCCTGTGTCACCCATGGCACCAGGCTCTGCTGTGTTCGAGGTGAGAGCTCCCTGCCAGGAACTGCTCTGCACAACTTGCCAAGGGATCCCTGAAGTGCTGGCTGGGTTGTTGTGCTACCAAGGTCAGTGTTCATCACTCAGCACCAACTTTATTACTCCTGCTGCACACCATGGAAATGTATTGTCTACAGGTGAATTAAAATCATGGTGGTACTTTAGTCAAGTGACCACAGAGACACTTACTTTAGGATTAACTGGATTAATTTGAATCCCCCCTCTTTTTTTTCCCCCTTCTAATATCTGAAGATGGTACCTTGTCCTACTTCTGTGATCTCTTTCTTTTAAGACTGATTTATGGTAACAATTTTCTCCCATCCACATATCCATGCAACTTGGGGGCCCTACAGCAGAGCATAAGCTCATTCTAAAAATAAGGTAGCCTCACAAAAACCTGAAGCCATAACAGAACAGCCTTGGTGAGCCATGAGCACATCACAGACAACACAACAGGGACCCTGTGGCACACAGCAGCCCTAAACTATTCTAGGCACAGTTTTATCTTTAGCAAGCAGATAAAAGATGACTCTTGGTTTTTCAGACTCTAAAGAACTAAAAGAAATTCACCTTGGATTAGGGTAGGGACCGTGTGTGAAAAGAGACAAACAGCAGATTTCTCTATGGGAGTAATTTTTCTCATGAACTTATTCTGCTATTTCTGTGGGTTCCTGGTTACTCAAATTAATGATTCGTGACTGCTTTCAACATTTGCAGTATTAACTTACTGGATCAGAACCAAGGATTTATAGCTTCCTTTTGGTAAATCAGAAAAAAAGATCATCCACCAGCATCTACATGGAGGACTTACAGGTTTTATATTTTGTTTTGGCTTGGGGACATATCCTATGTGTGAATCACAAATAATTATCCAGACAAACTTTTAAATAACTTACCAAATATATAGGTACTTATAATAAAGTGATCAGAAAAGTGCTAATATACAAGCTACTAATACCACTTACTTCTTAAGGGGAACTGGACTGCAAACTCCATGTATAGATGTGCTTATGGATAAAGGGAGAGGATATTCAGAATGGAAGTGCATTCCCTACCACAGCTGTCACCCTCCCACAAGGGAGTTGTAAATGCCAGAGCAGAGAGCTCCTGGATGCCACAACTACAGATGCCAAGGCTGGATGTGGAATTCAGACATATTTTACACCAGGAATGAGTTTGAAGGGTCTTGTGAAAGTCTCAGGTAGGGCTGAAGCAGACAGAAGGAAGCTGTTTGGAACAGCTCTTTCTTATAGGCAAGCAAAGGACATCTCATTGATGTTGCTGAGTCTGCTTCTTGTACAAGTACTAAGTGCACATGGTTTAACTTACTTTTTAAAGTCACTTTTAATCCAGGAAAAATGTTCCTGGACTTTGACATTACAGGGAACTGAGGAAACCCTTTTCAAGGCTCTGGATCTGCTAGCACAGCATGCACAGGCTGATTTTTTTTCAGGACTCCAGGAATAAACACCATTAAAAAATTCCCTAAGCTCAGAAAGTTCATTAACATCGTGTTAAGTTCATGATTAGACATGGCAGAGGCTAAGAAAGCATCTGCCATGAAAGGAATGAAAAGCTTGAAAGAATTTGGTTTGGCTTTAATGTACTTTGTATGGTTACCAGCTAATGAAGAGTACAAAATTCAACTATGTGCAGAAAAGCTGCAATACAGTCTGAGAACAGATGACCTTGGAAAAGTTGTGCTGGCCAGTCTATTTTAACACTGACAAATGGTGATTTTACTTTGTGTCATCTCCATGCAGAACTCTCAGTGAACTTCTGAGAGAAGGCAAACTGCTGCAAATATCACAATTGTGTTCCCACTGTCTTCCCTCTTTTTCCTTAAACCTGGATCTGAACATAGAATCAGAATCATTAGGTTGGAAAAGACCTTTAAGATCACTGAGCCCAACTGCAAACCTGACACTGCCAAGGCCACGCTAAACCATGCCTGACAGTTCTGTCCTGCTCCCCCTGACACCAATTCCTGAGCTGCTGTGACCCTCAGGATCCTGAACAAGGATCTGGACACAGCATCCTGATCAAATCCACAGGGACAGAGGAAAGGATTAAGACAGTCTGCCTAGCTAAGCTTGCATACAGAATAATGTGAACAGTTTTCAGCCCAGATAAGTTTTCAGATCAGATCAGTCTCTGATGGTAATCCCTCTAATTTAAAATAATAATTGAAAAAATTGTTAAAAATACTCCTTTACTCCTTGAAACAAATTTTAAAAAATAAATAAAAGGCTGGTAATTGCAATAACACTGATAGTTTGCTTCCTCTGCTAAAACAGCTAAATCAGAAAACTTCTGTAACTCTCCTTCCTATCTAGAACACAGCCTTTGCTCGTGCAGAAAGCTGGCCTTGTGATTACTGCAACACTCTGATATCTGTTAAATCAAGTATTTTTATAAATAATAATTCTATGCACTGTGTGGACACCTAGAGAACCACCTTGGGCCTCTGCCATCATCTTTGTGAGCACAAAAAAACCACAGTATTAGACTGTAATTATCAGATACTGACATTCACCTGGCTCAAGATACATTTTTTTGTTATTTAGTGTCAGTTTAAATTTTAGGATGAAGGCAGGTTTAGATCAAATGAAAGGGAGAAATGATCTGAACCAGAGCATCACTCTGGGCAGGCACCACAGATAACCAGCTCGGGTCTGTTATCACCTGAGATGATCCCATCTGCAACTCTGGAGGGCCATGGGCTCTGGATCCCTCAAGTTTCCCTCCTTCCTGCTTCTTTTTATTAATTTTAAGTTACTCCTCCAAATTTCCCTTTTTGATCTTCTGAGAAAGCCAACCTTTCTGGGTGTGCTCATCCTGCCCCAGCCCTCTGGCCTCCAGGGAACAAGAAAATATTTTCAGTGCTGCTCTGAGAAGGGAAAAAGGGCAGGCAGGACCCCAAGGCCAGCAATGCAGCAACAGGCTCTGTGTGGGGACTGCAAAGCAAACGTGGAGCCAGGGCATGTTCCCTTCCATCTCCAGGCAGGAAATGATACCAGTTGCTTCTCTTTGCAAAAGCAGTGAATGAATTTCCATTCCTGATGGGCTCTGGGCTGTCAGCCACATCCTGCTCCCTGGAGGAGGAGGTGACACTGCTCTGTTGCTCAGAGAAACAGGGGCCCTGACCTTACCCTGCCTGCTCGGAGTGAACCTCTACTGCTCCCTCTCACTGCAGTTTATAAACCCTGCTCCTGCCTCCTGTGCTGACCTAAATACTGCAATATGGGGGCTTTACAAACATATCAAGGAAAAACTGGTTTTGACCTTGCCCTACATTTCCCCCTCTCTTCCAGTTTAGTATCTCTAATATATTTCCCTTACCCAAACTATGGAAACTTGCTTTTCACATAATGTATTTTAGTCATTTGCTGGAATTCATAGGCTTGTGAAGGGACTTCATCTTCACTGTTTAGGTGGCCAGCATTGAATCGATTTATTTATATTGAACAATTAACAAAAAAAAAAATGTTAATGTTTTGATCACTGTTTGTAAGGGTATTTAAAAAAAATATCAGCCTGTTAAGGAAAATGTTACTTGTTACAGCTTATAATGCATAAAATAGAGACTCATCTCTTCTGATATTCATTTTCATTCCACTGCCTTTTTGTTCCATCAGACTATTCCCTCTGCACACCTGCTCTCTATCTCCATTTGTCTGATTAATTATCCTCACTTCTTCTCTACAGGCTTTGACAAGTTCCTCTTCCTTCCCCAGCTTCATCCCTGTTCTTCACCTTGTGTGGCTCAAATCTCCACCCTAAATATACCATCTCCTCTCAAAATGAAACAACAGAGAAACTAACAACAAACAGTTTTAAACAAACAATAAATAGGATATCTTGGCTATAAACCAATTTTTTGGGAATTCATAGATTAAGCATTTTTCATAGTAGGAGCTGGCTGAGGGCTTTAGGTTTCCATGTGATCAGTACTCCCATGGAGAAAAAGCCAGAAGCAAAGAGGTCTTTAGGACAGCATTTCACACATAATTTCCCTTAGATGGCAAGGATTCTGAATTGATAATAATTTCTAACATGAATGCTGAGCAGCATTTTCTGAATTTGAAAGTATCACATAGATACTTTCAGTTTATTTTTTCCAACATCAGAATTGCCTGGTAGTATCTGCTACAAATTAAGTCTTCTCAGGATTCCACCATTATTATTCCTCTCTTGTCCTGCTTTCAGTTTGTTGAACATTGCTAAAAAAATTGTGCTGTTAAACTAGAAGATACCTGTGTTTCATTGCTCATGCAGCTTTTAATATGGGATATTTTAGATTTTTATTAGCAAATAATTGAGAAGCAGATAAACCACCTTCACAAGGATGGGTCTGAGTGTTCCTTGGGAAGCTGTAGCAGAGAGGACTGAGATGGTTGGGTGTTCCAGGTGCATTTGTGACACCCGATTCTGTGTTTGGTTTCCTTCTCTGCCCAAAATCCATGTGACCTTTCCAAGTCTTTCAGCAGCAAATATTCCACAGACAGTGACTCCTCGAGTATCTCTGAAATCAGAGCAGTCTCACTATTCTCCTTTCACCATTTTGTGAGACTGGTACAGGTCTGAGCATCCCCATGGGATGGGGCTTCAGAAGCAGAGGGGGTGAGCAGAGCCAGAGCAGGTCAGCTGTGTTGGGTTCTATCTGACCTGTGTGAGGATCTCTGTGGGACATCACACACACTGTCCCTGCTCTTGGGCAGAGGGGAACACGAGAGGGAAAAGGACAAGTGGCACAGAAACATTTACAAGCAATTGCAGAGCCTCACATTCCACCAGCCTCTTCTTCCACACAGATCTAAACCACTGTGCACGTTTTAGATGCTCATTTCATTCTTCTGCCCTGCAGTTTTGGCTGTGATTCATTCTTTACATTTAACAAAGAGAATCAGATCACATATGTAAGGTGAGTTGTGGGTGTCCTGACAGAAGGATTTGGCCTTACATGTCCCACCTCCAGATATTTCTATTCCCTTTTTCTTTTTTCCCCTCCAAGCATGTTGTTACTGTCCATGAGTCATTTCATTAATCCAGAGAGAAGGCCAGAAAACAAGTGAATAAACACCCTGCTTCACAACCTTCTGTTGCACTGTTTACTTCTCTGCTAATGAATGAACAGCTGAAAAACAGAATTATCCTAACTGGGGACATTCAAAGGGACATTATCTCCTCTTTGTCAATGGCTGGTGCCTGGCTCAGCCAGCGAGTACACTGCAGGATCAGAGGATGATCTCTGCATGCTCCTTATAACTCTCACACAGTGAGTGCAATGACTTTAAATCATAGAGCAGTCACAGAACAACCTGGGTTGGAAGGGACCTTAATCCCAGAAGCAGTGGAAAGCAACATACATGCAAGTCAAAAAGAAGAGCACAGGAATCCTTTATCTTTCCTATTAAAAAAAAAAAATATTTAAAACCGGTGTGAGATGCACAAACAGCTGTGATGTCAGACACAGGGGGGCTGCCTGCAGCAGCACAAGGTCAGCTCTCATGTGAACCAGGCTGGAACTCATGCTCCAAGTCCTGGGGCTGGCTCTGTGCACATGGCCAGGGCTCTCCATTTATCATGGGTATGGCTGGCAGCCACCTGAAATGTCCTGCTCTCCCCCCAGAGCTGTCAGAGCCATCCTGTCTCCAGTGACATGAATAAAGACAGAAGATCAAGAACTAAATGAGAAACAAATTAGTGTAGTCTCAGTTTTGCCCTGCCAATTACAGGAATTCAAGGTCTATCTGCCATTGTGGAAGCCTGGCTTTGACTGGCCCTGGCAGTCCTGCAGCTGCAGGCACAGATGAACTGATGCTCAGTGCAGCCCACGCTCCATCCCAGCTCATTTGGGATTCACAGAATCAACGAGCCTCCCTCAAAAGCAGAGGCAGAGCTAAACCTTAGGACCATTATTTCAAACACTGTAAGATATTTAGTAAGTCCCTTTCAACTTTCAAGGATAGGAGTGTTTCCTTCATAAAACAAGTATTTGATGCCCAGAGAAGGCACTCTAAGTAACATGCAGATTACTACAAGTTATTTTCAAAATAAGGCATGAAACTAAGTTTGTGCACCTTACATATTCTTTCCCCTTTGTTGCTACATGTGCTTAAGATTTTGGAATTTAGTCTAATGTTTGTATTTCTGCACTTTGATGTGCAGTTGAACATACCCTGCTCTGATCCACTTTCAAAGAGAATCCATTAATTTTTATCTCAAGAAGGGTGATGTTCAACCCCTCAGCTAAACACACACTCCAACAGAACGTGAAATCCAACATTTGGCCATTCCCTGATGACTTCTTTTCCTGCTCCCATTGCATATCAGGAGAGCAGCTTGTACATGACTCCTCATGTAAGTGGTGTATTTCCACTCCTGTGACAATTGGTCACATGTGAGGTCTTTGACCCAATTGTACATAAACCGAGGAATCTGCCTAAAATAAATTCCTGGTCTTTGATATTGCCACAGCACCCGAGTTTATGTCACCTGGACTTACAAAGATGGACAGAGAGCCTCCAAACCTGAGAGAGGCAGCAAACCTTGTGGCTGAGAGCATTTGAGATTGAGAGTCACGATTTCATCATGTTCCTTGATAGCTTGTGACGCACAAACTGAGACAAAGCTGGCAGTCAGCATGTCAAACAGCCTTTCCCTAATACAAGGCTATTTCAACAGAGCATAGTTTTCTTATAATTCAATATTGTAGAAAAAGCCAGAAGAACCCCCAAACATGACACAGAAGAGGTCATGTCTACCAGGCTGCAGTTTCCTAGAGAGCCGAGGTGCAGGAACCAAGGCACATTCACAGACCCACAACTCCCTGTCCTGCCAGGCCTCCCCTGCATGTGCAGAACACGGGCAATTCCGGCCAGGGCTCCTCCTTCTGCTGCTCTCCTCCTCCTCCTCGGACAAAGCAATGCCCAGAGGCAGAGAGGAGAGGGAAAACAGAAATGGAACCCACAACACTCATTGGCAGGGAGAACCTTACCTGCGTGATGTTGTGGGAAAGGGCAAAAGGGAACTTGACAATTACCCTTTTGGAGGCTTTGTACCAGAGTACCTATTGCTGTGTACATAAATATGTATTTGTGCTTCAGAACTGAAAGCATTCAGGTCACAAAACTTGAAATACTTCTATTTGTACATTACTTTAGGATATATAACTTAAAAGATCAAAGCAACACAAAAATCACTCTTGGCATGGACATCATCATCATCCAAATAGAAAATTAGCATGGCTTTTTTTTTTTTTTAATCATTTAGGCAGGATGGCATTTCTGATTAATAGAAATTTGAATTAAATTTCTCCTTTCATGTATGCAGCAGTTAATTCTAATCAAGCAAGCTCAAGGTCTTCCGTTGCCTGGATAGTACTAATTAGATTCTTCCACATTATGACTTCGTCATATGCATCCATATATGGCATACAAATATCAACTTTCTTTCTAACAAATATGAACTTCCTTTTCAAATTCTCACTGGAAATAATTTTCTGGTGGTGGGAACAATATCTGCTCCCAAGGAAAACACAAAATCCCAGAAATCCTACCAAAAAAATTATCAGGCTTAAAAGAAAATGCTTTGAAATTAATTTACTTAGTACAGAACATGACCACTGTGAAGGTTCTGTACAGAAATAAAAGTAACACTTCACATGGGACTGTGGTTATGGGAATAAGGTTTGATGTGTGTGAGTGGCTGCAGATCCTATAAAGCAAACAAAATTAATAAAGTAATGACTGCTGATTGCTGAGTTCCTGCTGGCCAGGCACGTCACTGTCCAACGGGAGCTGATGGAATCTCCAAGGACCAGCAGCACCTGCCTGGTGACACAGGTATGCACCTTCTGAGCTAATCACTGCTTACTAGGTGGCTGTTCCAGGATCCTCAAGGAACAGCTTAAAAACTGACTTTGTTTAGGAATGACAAATCACTGGAGAAAACATCTGATAGCTCTCCAAAGTGCCAGCCAAGGTTTGAGCTGGCTGCAGAGAATCTATTATGAAAGAAGGAGGCAGACCGAGCTGAGTCACTTTAAATCAGGAAATGCAATTCCTTCCTTTCTCCTCAGATTTAAAATATCCTACAGCATAAAACTTCTATAGGATCTTTTTTTATGTTTAGGGAAGAAACCGAAATACTGCAGCCAGGTCTCTCTAAAGGAAGTACTCATAACTTCCGAGCAGTATAAAATACATCAAACTATTGAAATCAAGGAGGAGAAGAAAATCAGAGGATTGAAAAGGAAGATAACCAGACTACCTCATTTTACTCTTTTTAGTTGGGTGCATTTCTTTGCAGAAATTTTCTCTTTTCCTCAGGGGGTGATTTTTCCTACTCTAAGCCATTGCTTGGAATTTTCTTCCTTACCATTTTACAGACAATGAAGTTTTTTGCTTCCTGCCAGGTAATGGGATTCCTTGAAACTCTTCCAATCCTTTACACCACAAGGAGTTCAGAAATAAGAGAAGTGGTGGTACAACTGCAATTGAGCCAAGGGAAGAGAAGAAACCTTGCATCGTGGAATGGCAGCCTTGGGACAACTAATTAGAATTATATTCAAGACAAAAGTCAAACATGCAGTGGTAAAGGTCAAGATAGAAATGCAAAATTCCAAAAGCAAAAATGAAAGGTAACATCACCTTCATCACCTCACAAGGTTTCTGCAAGCAGCTCACTCAGGCAACTTTAGAAGAGCAGAAGTTAATCTGCAAAGCTTATTTATTCAGTTATTAGTTGCTCTAAAAAAAAAAAAAAAAAAAGCTCTATTTATTTGGTTAACTACCAGCATTTACTCAAAAGTTTCATTTATAAACATCAAGCTGATCCTTGGTTTAGACTAACTCAGAAAAAAACCATGGAGTCTGTACAGCAGTTCTATCTTTAGGAAAACATAATTATTTCTGAATCCAGGAACTTCTCTGGATTGGAGCAGCAGCTAATATCCTAACCAGAATTTCCTTGATCATTACTCAAGCAGTAGCATTTTTATTTTTAAAAAACCCTTAGTCCTCCTCCCCCACCAGTATTCCTCTTCTAACACATTCCATTCTAAATTTAGTTTTTTGAGAAGTTTTTTTCCAGATCATCCCACTCTTTTTCACATTTAAATAATTTTCGGTTTTTAAAAGAGCTCAGCTTTAGCAGGTGCTTCAGTAGCTAGGCAATAAGAAGTCTCTTGGGAACATCTTCCATGTTTCCCAAATGGATTAGCCTGGAAGTTTGGGGAGAACACATTAGGCAAAATAACCACGCTAAGAATTTCATTCCAGCTTGGAAATTCAGAGAAAGAAATGCAGTGCCCAAAAGAAGCATTTGTGCTCCCTGTTAACAAAGGAAGAAACAGCTGTGACACTGGCAGTACCAGGATGGACCCTGGAGGCAGGAAAACTCAAGAGATCCCCTCAGAAGCCTAACCTGGCAGCAGACAATGCAGCTCTCCTCTCTGGCATTTCCCAGCTCCCCTGGAGCAGCACTCTCAGCGGTTTGCAGCCATGGCCCCAGGGAGAGCCCCTCCCTGGCTCACTGGCAACGGCCCCAGCACGGGGGCAAAGCAGCAGACATTTCACCAGGGCCTGCAGCCCCACACAGCTCCAATACTGGTTGTTAGCAGCAGCTCTGGGGACTGAACTCAAGGGCAAAGTACCTTCAGAACACCCCTCCCCAGATAAAAGAGAGCCTGGCCCTCTCTGTCATCTCCAGCTATTTCAAAGACACCTTTTTCCTCTTTTGGCTCCTGGAAACTAAAAGCAGTGCAGTACATTTCAGCAACTGCTTCTTCTTGTGGTCCCAAATTGCAGGAGGAAACCCACTGACAGTGATGCCTCTGTGCCTTCATGCAGTTAGAGCAGACCTGTGAGACTTTGGCATCTGGCAGATTCATGAGGCAGGAAATTTTAAAATAAATTTAATGCTAGGCATCATTTACAGATTTACCAGAATAGAGGTACATTTACAGTCACAGGGTTATCTTCCACATTTCCCTAGAGTGCAGCAACATCCTCCTTCTCCAGTGCTAAAAAAGGCCAATAAGGAGTTGAATCTATCTTGCTATGTCTGTACAGAGGTAACACTTGCAGTAATAAAGTAAGTTTGAGTAGAATATAACAGCAGACATCTCTTACCTTATTCTTCAACATGATGTATCAGACCCCATTTCTGATCCCTTTGCTCCATTAAATTCCTCTAACCACACAAACTGAAAAGAAATACTCCTATTTTAAAGCTGGACTTAATTCTCAAAAAGAATTTTCTTACCTGGTGCAAAGATTTCAGGGAAACATTTCTTCAGCAAATGTTATTACCTAGGCTTGCTCTAACCTCTATTTTCCACAGGTGAGATACATTTCAGTATGCAGTTGGAGACTTGCCTGTTAGCTTGCAAGAATTTTTAACAAGATTTTTTTTTTTTTGTTTTGAGGTTTTGAGTGTGTATTCTCTGCCTCTCAAGTTTGCTTCACTGCCTTCATCCTTTTTAGGCTCTCTAAAAGAGAATTAACCATGTCCCTTCCCACTTATGCCAGCTCCACTACTGATAACTGTTGGGTGATGAGGGGAAATACTGGAACCTAAAAAAAAAAGAAAATTCTTGTATTTCCACATTAAAACTCCCCAAAACATTTACTGTGAGAAAAAAAAGGAATTCTTCTGCATGTGAAGTCATTCCCTGCTTGCCTTCCTTCCCTTTGTCCCGGAGGTTTGTTAACTGAGCCGGCTCCATCCTTGGGCTAAGCAGGAGAACACATTGGAGCAGCTGAGCACACATTAACACCTCCTCCCCACCTGGACCACAGGTTTAAAACAGTACAAGTGCTTATGATTCTCTGCAAGTAAATAAAACCTTTGGCTCTCTCCTCTTCACTAAACCTTCCTCTTCCCAAAAGTACCTTTGTCTAAACATGGGCCAAATAAAGTGTGAACTGAAAAGAGGACAGGGAAATTAGATCAAACTGAGTATGTAGCATTCTCATTATCCCTCATGTCAGACAAGTCAGAAGCACTTACGTAATTGGGCCTCCAGACTCAAGGCAGTGAAGTGTTAAGACAGAAAAGCAATGCCAGGACTGCATGATGGGTTTTGACAAATAGAAAACCACATAATTAGGCCAAGAGCTTATCACTAATGTGAGTTTTTAATTGTACCATGTCAAACCAAGGTTCGCCATGTGGCACATTTGGTCAGAGGTAAGAAAGTGTGTAGTGCAAAACCTGGGAAAGTGAGGGAGGGAATTTCCTGTGTGCCTGGGCACACATTTGTGTGTGGATCAGAGCAAGAGCACTGGTGAGAGCACATGACCCACGTGTGAGGAGCACAGTGCAGGGAAACACAAGGGGAGGCAGCGGCCCATGAGCAATTGCTGTGAAAAGGGATGGGGGTGGGGAATTGTGCACAGTCCTTTCTTAGCTTCTGCTGTGAAAAATAAATAGACCTTTTAATCTGTGTTCTCCTTGAAGCCTTCTCTATTGACCATTCATTTCTTCTATCCCTTCCCAGCTCTTTACCTCCTCTATATGGCTGATGAATATGCAAATGCATAATCAGTTCTGTAATAGCCTATCCTTTTAAAAACAGGCTATAAATTTGGATCCTGAGCAGCAGGTTCTAAAAAGCCTATTATATGACATGGCTGGGGGAAGAGGCAAGACCCAAACACCATCACCGGCTCACCAGAGCTCTTTCTAATGGGTGTGAATGCAGGCAGGAGGAGGGTCCGCCCCAGAGTCTTGCTGGCAGCCAGAGGGACAACACCTTCTGCAGAGCCACAAACCCAGAGCGGGGCCTGAGACACTGCAGGGTTTGGGGGGCTGCTGGCAGGCTGGGTTTTGGGGGGCTGCTGGCAGGCTCAGATTTGGGGGGCTGCTGGCAGGCTCAGATTTGGGAGGCTGCTGGCAGGCTCAGATTTGGGGGGCTGCTGGCGGGCTAGGTTTTGGGGGCTGCCGGCAGGCTCGGATTTGGGGAGCTGCTGGCAGGCTCAGATTTGGGAGGCTGCTGGCAGGCTCAGATTTGGGGGGCTGACGGCAGGCTCAGATTTGGGAGGCTGCTGGCAGGCTCAGATTTGGGGGCTGACGGCAGGCTCAGATTTGGGAGGCTGCTGGCAGGCTCAGATTTGGGGGGGCTGCTGGCAGGCTCAGATTTGGGGGCTGCTGGCAGGCTCAGATTTGGGGTTGGTCTGGGGAGCTCTTGGAACTAGCAGGCCAGGGGCAGGCTGGGCAGAGCTGAGCCCATCACGTGCTCCATACATCCCTCTGTTACAGATAATATATAACACCTCCATCTCCCTGGAGCACACAGGCCCTGCTGGGGGAATGCCTGCTCCTCAAACCTGGTGCCTGGCAGCCCCTCCCAGGTCCAGGTAACACAGAGCCAGGTCAAACACGAGCTGTCCTGCTCCACTGGGCTGCAGAAGGCAGCAGTGCCCACAGCAGGGCAGCAGTCTGGGGCTCCTAGCAGTGCCTGGCAGCTGTTTCCCAGCTCCCAAGGAGTCTCCTCCTTCCCTCTGTACAATAAACACAAACCCATCTGTCCAATACTTGCATACACTTCCATGTCTGCCATTTTGAGGCCCTCCTCTGGTTCCTGCAGGACTTTACAGCACTCTTGGGTAGAAGGTAAGAAATGTCAGTCTGAGTTTAATGAGATGGGATTGTCCTGCCACACAGGGACAGAAAGCTGAAGGTTCAGTGCCAGGTGCCTCAGTTCCAGCTTCTGATCGGCAGTAAATACTTGAAGCCCAGAGGAAGGAATCAGGCCCAGGTGTGTTTTACAAGATTTTTACAGAAAACTACCCAGGAACAGACACCTATCTGAGCTCCAGATTGAACTGAGAAGCCAAGAGGCACCAGGCAGGAACTGAGAGCTCCTGCTCAAACCTTGGCCAAGGCAGAGGAAAAAAGCTGGTTTGCAACAGTTTCAGGGGCTCTGTCCCCAAGGCAGCCAGGACAGAACAACATGCACTGCTTGCTCTGGGAACATCCATCACCCTGATGGGGCACAGAGATGGAATGGCAGCAATAATAAACATACCTCCCTCAAAAAATTTAGATAAAGGGACAGAAACTTGGACCTGGCTCTAACTCCAACTGCTGCACCCTGAACACATCACAACTCTTCATTTGCAGTATTCATTTGCAGGTAATGAGTAATATTTGCATAATTCATTGGAGTAATATGGCAAAACAAAAACACACTACATGCTATATAATCACAGATACCTGGAGCATGAAATAATTTAAAAATACAACTTTACAGAGATTGATGTTTAAAACCAAAACCTCGTGATCTTATAAAATGTTCAAAGTTGAGCAGCCTTTGAATGTGGACATCATGGAACTTTCCTTCTCCCCTTCCCTTTAACCTTCAACACAGATGTATCTTGCAAAGCAATGTAAACTCTGCAACAACTCAACAAAAGCAGGGATGACAGGAGGAAGGAATATTAAAAACTGATTTTAATAAATCACGTTACAAAACCCTAGGACCAGTTGACAAAGGAGAATTGAGGAGAATTC
This sequence comes from Sitta carolinensis, assembly GCA_032173965.1. Taxonomy (NCBI): domain Eukaryota; kingdom Metazoa; phylum Chordata; class Aves; order Passeriformes; family Sittidae; genus Sitta; species Sitta carolinensis. The sequence continues at coordinate 4,453,754 of CM063293.1, forward strand.
ACCACTCTGAAGATGGGAACTGGGCTCCCCAGATGAGGTCCAAAACCTCGAGCTGAGCTTTGCTGTGTGTCACTCTGATCTGAAAATTCAGATCCACTCTGGAGCCCTGTTTTTCTTTTTGTTTTTACGTTCTTCCAAGCCTATTAACACACCAGTACTGCATGCCTTCTTCAAAGCTGTATTTGCCTGCATCACTGGAAGCATATCATTTTCATCCCAGACTCTGATAACACTTTCACAAATACTTGCTTCATTTAAACTAAAAATAAAGCCAAACCCCAAAATACAGTGAGAGAAAATATTTTGATCACAAAATAAAACATACCAGCAAACCAAGGCCAGGTTCCCATGAAATAAGAAAAACTGAAATAGGAAAAAAACAATGGGTGGATATACTTAAAAGTAATCTTCCTTAAGTGGTGAACATCTTTGGATCCTGAAACACCACCAAATCACCATAAATAAAATAGCATCTTCCCCCCTCCTGACCCCAGGAAACAAACCACTTCCAACACCTCACGATTTGCTGTGATCAGCACACCTTAAGCACAGTGTCTGGAGATAATTACCAGAAGGGATGCTGGCAGACACCAAGGTCCATTCAGAGAATTTGCCACTTCTTCCATTCAGACGCATTTGCCACTTCTTCACAAATTTCAGAAGTCTCTCTTCCAAAGCAATTCCTTGAATGTGAAGCTGCAAGCCCTGGAGGCTGTGGATCCAAGGGGAACAGCAATATTCTCTGCAGGATACTTCCAACTACTTAAATCCTTACTGAAACTCTTCACATAAAGTACCAGTTAAGTTGAAAACATTACAAGGGAGGGGTCTGACGTTGGCAAAGATACAACATAGTGGCTACAGCTTGGAAAATTTACATGTTATCAAATGGGAATCCAAGACAAACTCAGACCTTCACATGAGACTACATGAAGACTTTGTGGAAATGGAAATGTATGGATGCTTTTTCCTGTAACAAGAATAACTGTTTACAGTTTAGGTGATATTCTGTAACTATAGGAGGTAAGTTTGTAAATATAGACTATTACCAATTCAACTAAACTACTAAAACACTCTTAGCAGAACACTTGGCACTTTTCTATTCCCCAGCTTAAAACAGCAGCAGAAGTTACTCTTGTTGATGGCTGTTAAAGCCTCAGTGCATTAGTATGCTGAGACTGCCTCCTGCTCTCTCCTCTTGTCCTACATAGTTAAAGCCAAACGAAAAACCTGTAACATTTCTGGCATTACTGTACCTTCCCTTGCAATAGGCAACAGAATCATGTCAGATCCATTAGTCTTCAAAAGCAAAGCCCTGATTCAAGTAATCAAAACGTTATCACACTGTTCCTTCTTTGCAGGATAGCGCCTTCATGGTCTCATTGCCTTTGTGCTGTGGACTGAGGTGATCATAAGATTTTAAATTGCTCTGTTTAACTTTTCCCCTCCACCCACACGTCCTGGGCTGCTGCCCTCACTGGTTGTTGCAGCCCGGGGCTGCAGAGGAGGCGCCCGCCTGCTTCTGCTTCTTGCGGCGCTTGTTCAGGAGGCGGTTGTTGGACGTTTTCAAGTCTTTGATTTTCACCTGATCATAGTCCACCCTCATGGTAGCCAGAGCACTGGTCATCTCCTCCTGAAAGCAAGCAAGCAATGGAGTGAAGGCCTTGAGGCAGCGAGCACACGACCGGCCACGCCACACTGCAGCCCAGGGAACAGGGGCACCAGGAGCCCTGTGCCACCCAGAGACAGTGAGAGCACGGCCAGCCCACACTGCAGCCCGGGGAACAGGGGCACCAGGAGCCCTGTGCCACCCAGAGACAGTGAGAGCACGGCCAGCCCACACTGCAGCCCAGGGAACAGGGGCACCAGGAGCCCTGTGCCACCCCAGAGCAGTGAGAGCACGGCCAGCCCACACTGCAGCCCGGGGAACAGGGGCACCAGGAGCCCTGTGCCACCCCAGAGACAGTGAGAGCACGGCCAGCCCACACTGCAGCCCGGGGAACAGGGGCACCAGGAGCCCTGTGCCACCCAGAGACAGTGAGAGCACGGCCAGCCCACACTGCAGCCCGGGGAACAGGGGCACCAGGAGCCCTGTGCCACCCAGAGACAGTGAGAGCACGGCCAGCCCACACTGCAGCCCGGGGAACAGGGGCACCAGGAGCCCTGTGCCACCCAGAGACAGTGAGAGCACGGCCAGCCCACACTGCAGCCCGGGGAACAGGGGCACCAGGAGCCCTGTGCCACCCAGAGACAGTGAGAGCACGGCCAGCCCACACTGCAGCCCGGGGAACAGGGGCACCAGGAGCCCTGTGCCACCCAGAGACAGTGAGAGCACGGCCAGCCCACACTGCAGCCCAGGGAACAGGGGCACCAGGAGCCCTGTGCCACCCAGAGACAGTGAGAGCACGGCCAGCCCACACTGCAGCCCAGGGAACAGGGGCACCAGGAGCCCTGTGCCACCCAGAGACAGTGAGAGCACGGCCAGCCCACACTGCAGCCCGGGGAACAGGGGCACCAGGAGCCCTGTGCCACCCAGAGACAGTGAGAGCACGGCCAGCCAACACTGCAGCCCAGGGAACAGGGGCACCAGGAGCCCTGTGCCACCCAGAGACAGTGAGAGCACGGCCAGCCCACACTGCAGTCCGGGGAACAGGGGCACCAGGAGCCCTGTGCCACCCAGAGACAGTGAGAGCACGGCCAGCCCACACTGCAGCCCGGGGAACAGGGGCACCAGGAGCCCTGTGCCACCCCAGAGCAGTGAGAGCTGAGCCCTCTGTGCCCTGCCCCGGGAGCAAAGATGCCTCCCTGCAGCAGGGGCTCGGGCAGCAGGGATTGTTCTCGCAGGCTGTCTCAGCTGAGCACACAGCCCCAGCTCTGCCTCAGCTCACCGTGTCCCTAAGCCCAGCACTCCTCCCTGGCTGGCTCTGCGCCTCCACACGAAGATATTTAAAAATGTGTGTTTCAAATTCACACAGCCCCTTAGTTTGAATTAGTGCTTAAGTACAGGAACATTTTAAACTTTTTAATAAGGTTGTAAAGAAAAATCTGTTTAAGTAAATGAACATCTAAGCATTTGGTTCAGGAAAGGAAAAACAATTCAATATCATGGGTATGCTGGTAGCTTGAGGGAATACCTCTGGGACCTATACAAAAGCACAAGCATAAGAAATTCTCAGAAACATGGAAAATAAGGCAGCTAAGTGAAAATATCTGCTTGATCTCTGACTCAGAAGGTAAATGTTGCCTACGTCCTAGAAAATTTTACCATTACATAGCTCAATAGCTAAGACTACACATCGGTGATTTAAATAAAATCAGTAATCAATAAAATACACAACAGGAATGTTGCAATTGTCAAAACTCTAGGAATTTGAAGTGCAGAAAATTCAGAATTCATTCTAAAAGCATGCTAACCTGTTAAAGGCCAGCAGGAAAGAGTTAAGAATTTCAGTGTGCCCTACAGTTTCACAGGAAGCATTCAGCAGTTATTGGTACACAAAGTAGGTGAGGGACCAGCTTAGATTAAGGAAAAGACAATTTTTTTTCCTCTTCTCTTCCCCCCACCAAATGTCAGAACGAGATAAGACTAAGGTTATTCAGTGCTGTTCCACAGGTCAAAAACACTACAGAAAAACAGAATGCAGCTCAGCCCTCCCACCTGTCACCCTACATTTTCATCACATTCTTCACTGTAATGAAGTTCTAACTGCCCCAGCACTGTCCTCCTCCTCCCTGGGTATATGCAGTGGCTCAGCAGGAGCATCATTAATGCCTTTGATCACAAACACCATCTTTGTTGATATCTGGTGCAGCTGTAAGGCTGCCAGATGAAGCTCAAATAGCATTCCTTCTTTTTTTAAACAGATATCATATACCCTACTGTTCTAACCAAGCTGTCCATGCCTCCCTTGTTTGCCATCATTGTATTCAAAATAGCCACAGTATCCAAGGAAATGCACATCCCCAGAGAAGGCAGCACATTTCACCTCCTATCACATTTGACTTAAAGAAATCTGAATTTGGATTGACTCACCTTAACTTCATCCCAGTGGTCTTTATCCTCTTGCAGGACCCTTGCAGTGTGCAGAGGAGTTGGCGGTACTGACATTGATCTCTGAAAACAAAGAAAAGTACCAAAAGTTCTGATAAACAACATTTGGGAAGTGATTTCTTGTTCTTCTCTATGTATGAAGGGCATAAAACTTGATCTAACGTACTCCAATAGCACTCATTATTTCTGCTTCAAATCACTCCACAAATGAACTCGTGTATAGGAGAAAAGGACTACATTCCCCACACAACATTTAAAGAACAAAAAGAGAGAGAAATCAGTGCTTCTTTCACTCTACTCCCTTCCAGTCCAAACAATTTATCCAACCAGTGTTGATAAATTTTTATTTATGTTTTAGATTTGAACTGTCATTTCACTATTCATTAGTCAATGTCTTAAAGTGGTTAATTTGACCTTTATCTCCTAGGACTTGTTGTAGGAGACATTTTCTTGCACGTATGCATTAACTGAGATTACCACTTCATCAGACTAAGTGAGCCCCAAAGAGGAAATGACACAATTCTTCTGAGCAAGGCACAGCTCAGAAGACAGTGCATCCACATGAAACAGAGACCCCTGCTCACCTGCCATGAAAGATCAGGAGATACTTGACATTAGAAAAAGGGACAATTTCTAAAGCATGAAGCACAGTTCCCTGACTAAACTCAGCAGGAATCATGGCAATTCTTGCCAATCCATAACCCAAACTATAATTTCATTTGGATACTCTATTTTCCTTGTCCTTTCTACCCAAGCTTGCTGTTTGCTGCTGTCGCATCCCAACTAACATCACTAAGCTCTAAGTTGATCCCTGTACATCCCTGTAAAACAAACCCTACACTTGAACCAGTGCTTATGTTCCCCCAAGCTCAGAGCAGCAGTGCAGCAGTAACAGAAGTGAAGCAGAAATCCTGACTCCTGCATCCTCTGGACAAGGACCACAGCTGGCCAGGGTACAGTTTTATCAAACACAGCTGGGACAAGAGAAATGAAAAACAAGCAGATTGGTTTCAGTGGTGTCCCTGTCCCTGTGGAAGGTGCTCTCCTCTCTGCTGTGAGCTGCTGCCAGTTAAAAAAAAAAAAAAAATTTTATACACAAGGGACTAAATGAGTCTCTGCTCCACCTAAACTAACAATTTTTGCCTAGTTCACAGTAAAATACTTCTGCCATCCATCTCATTTAAAAAAATGAGGGGAAAGAAAAAAAAAAAAAAGAGACACAAGCACCCTCCTCCGCTGCTTGTGCAACTCCCCAGACATGTTTCCACTTTGGGATTTAGGAAAATGGAGAACACAGACATTCACTGTATTGGTCTTTCCCTCTCCCTCTATTTGCCCCCTGTGAGCAAGTGGTTCAGCAGAAAAAAAAGCCAAACTGCAGCTTTCTTCTGGGAGGGGTATTGGAGAGGGCTCCTGAAGCAGGTGCAGCAGCCTGCAGACCTTGTCTCTAATCTCCTCCTCATTAACTGGCTCTGTGCATATTCCAAGTAACAAGTGTCGCTGTAGGTGGCAGCTTCCTTAGCTATTAGGCACTCACTCCATGAAATTCCTCACCTGCTGACTTCTGAGAACACCTTCTTGGGGCTTCAGACACTCAAAGCTGGAGGTATTTATTCTGAGCAGTGATTACATTTTCATATGGTTAAAAAAGACTCAGAAACATTGTCTGGGGTCCGTTCTACAGAGTCTTTACATCCTCAGTTTCTCAGCTTTCTCAGTTCTGATTGACAACACCTTTCTGCTTCATCAGGATGTCCTGCAGCTGCATTTCATTTGATTCCAAGGGCTTTCAGATCCTGCAGCAGGCATTGTAGGAATAGGGACTATCAGCCACACCTCTGCTTCTGCCCCATCCTTTGAGGATCAGCACAGACACACCAGCACTAAGGGAACAAAGGGCATTCTGCAGCAGAAGTGATTCTGTTCCTGGCTGATGATTTTGGGCAGCAAGAACAAGACTGGTATTTTTTTAGACACAAATGTGAGAAGTAGAACCTACTATTTTGAGGGACACCTACAGAGCAGAGATGGTATCATGAAACTCAGTCTTGTAACTTCTGGGATTTGTGTCTCTTATTTGAAATAGTCCATACTGTATTAACAAAGTAATTTTTCTTTTTCTCCCCAAAAAATTTATTTTAAGGAGAAGTAAGTTCACCCAAGTCATAGAATGAAACCTGAACTGGGACCATTAATAGCTCTGTGTACCACCCTACCTGGCAATCCCTCAGAGGGCAATGAGATCCTTGCTCCTCCCCCATGCATTTCCAAACTCTGCCAAGGATGAGAACTCCCACTGAGCACAGGAGCAGGTTCACCCTAACACAGCTATGCACAATGGTGCCTGAGACCACTAATAATAGCTCTTTAAATCCTGCACCAATGAAGTAAGCACAGAGAATTTATTTTTATGTTTTTAAAGAGAGTAACACATGCATATGCTGCAGAGTCAACAGAGACTGCCTGCTCAGAGAATATAGAGACATCCTCAGCTGTTGCCTCCAAGGACATGACTGTGGTGTCTCCCCTTGTGTGTCCTCTGCTAACACCAAGAAGAATTGTGGTTTTATGGGCAGGTGACCCTCTGTGGAGGGCACAGGAGGTTAATTAAGGGATCAACAGTAATAACAGCCCTTCTCCTGCTGTGCTGTGTGGAGCTACAACTAAGTTCTGCACGTAAGAATCAATTCATGGTGTAAAAAAAGATCTAAGACTCACATTAATCCAAGGGTGATTCATAAACTGAGAGACTGTCATCCTCTCTGTTGGGTCAGTCTTCAGTAAATGGCGAATGAGTTGTTTGGCTGAAAAACAGAACCGACAGGGCATGAAGTAGTTACTGCATTCCCAAATAACCTTGGGAACACAAGCACCTGCTGAATGAAGAAACAGGATTTTGCAGAACTGAAACCACATCCTCATTGCTGTGACCATGTTCAGAAGCCATGTACAGTGGGGTAGATTACCGGGTTTAAAGGGGCAAAACAGGCAAACATCCAAAACAAGAGGCAAGAAGGAAAGAAAAGGGCTGGGGATTCCAGCTGTGCTCTCTACATCACCAAACCAACTGCTTTGAGAGCAACAACTGGAGGAAAAAAGAAGCACAGGAACAGAAAGCTGCTTAGCTGCCTGTCTCAAAGATGGCAACAAGCTGAGCATTATGGGCTGAATGAATACATAAGCTGATGTTTTGAGAAATGATGAAAGACAACAACTAGCACAGGCTGTGGAAAAAAGGGAGAACAAACGTTGACAACTGAGAGGCCACTCAAAAGACAAAAAAGTCAAATAAATGGATTGTACAAACAGGCTTTGCAGCAGTTTTCTGTGAACATGGGATCTGCCACAGCAAGAGCACTAATAACTGAGATATGAGATGGTGAGAGTCTAGACAAGAGTTTCATTAATGTGGGTGGACAGACTGGAAACACTGCATCCAAAGAAAGTTATTTAGAAGGACTCACACAAAACTTCCTTAAGGAACCTATAAAATCTTCTGAGTTCTCTTTTAGGAACATCACATGTGAGATGACTAAATGCTTGTAAGAAGTTGCCAGAGGTACAAGTTTAGTTTATTGAGAGAGGCTGCAAAGGACAAGGACAGCACAAAGAAGGGAAAAAAAGCAGCAACCTGCTGAAGGTGCCTCATCAGCCTAAAGAACACCCACAGATGAGATGATCTTAACAGCATGGAAGGTAGAGAGCCCCTATCTCCATCCATGCAGGCATACAGAAACCATACACACAGTTCAAGTGCATGTCCTCTCACCGAGCTCCTCTAGCCTGCTTTTAACTGCTGGAACATGAACAAGACCCAAAGCACAGAAAATATTTAGCCAGAAACCCAAGACTAAAACATCTCCCTCAACAATGTTCAGCAGGCTGTGCTGCACACACAGCCACGAGATCCAGTGAGGGGTGAAGATGCCACAGAGCACTGCAGGGGCCAAGGATAATTTATTACTGCTGAACACCAGACAAAACCAGGATCACAGCAATATAAAGGGCTTGTAAGAAAACCAAACAAGCCCAGACATTGCTGACCCTTCTCTTTAATATGACAGGCAGGTGAGACTCCAGCTTATGAGACTGTCAGGATCAGAGGGAATCAAAAATACCTACTTTCAGGACACTGATTTGAGCCCAGCAGCTTTTGATCAATGACTTATACAAAATAAATTGCTGACCTTGATTTAAGTGGTGGCTGGCAAATTCCCACATCCCAAAAAGCTAGCATAAAAACTTGCCATCCTTGCTGGCTGGATCACCAAGGACAGCAAAGACTAAATAAGTTCTTAAGACAATTTGCCTTTCTTCTAGCTCAGCTTGCATTGGAGCTATCCTGGGTGACTCCTTTCTCAGGATTAGAGACTTCTGTTTCCAGAGGGTTTAATATCAGCATTCATCAGTACTAGCTGGAGTTTGAAAGAAGGTTTTCAATAGTAATTTACTTTCTGTAGCACTGAGGCTGCTGGCTGGTATCTGAGTTTCCAGTCTTACTCTGCAGCACCTTACAGAAAATTGATTTAAATTGTAGAAGAAAGGGAAACAAAAGCTCAGACAGATTTTTAGAAATAGTCTCTTTGTAAGGACTGCACACTACCATGCTCACACTCATCAGCACCAGGAAGGATTTTTACCTTCCTCTGATACTTCAGCCCACTCTGGATTGGGAAATCCATATTGCCCCATCCGAATTCTTCTCTTCATCCCTGGAGAAATGGCTTGACCAGTGTTTGAGTAGAATGGAGGGAACCCACACAGGCTGTAAGAGTGGACAAAGGAATTTTCATAACTAGGGAAGTCCTTTCACCTCTTAAAAAGTTTTATTCAAGCTTATATTCTACTGCAGGCTGCATGATCCCAGTGAACAATTACTTGTGAGTGCAGATTTCACAAGTTGTGTTCTCTTTCTGTTCACCAAGTTCCTTCCCAAATACTTACAGAATATATGTGATGACACCCAATGACCACATGTCACATGATTTGTCATACTTCTCAGGACCAAGGACTTCTGGGGCTGGGGAAGATTAAAACCACAAGTAAACAGAAGACCAGGTATTGCTCTTCATCTCCATCACCTTGTAAGTAGCAGCACCCTTCAACAACAGGTATCAGAGGCATTAAAAAATGCAACTCGCTGCAGGAACTGGGTAGCACTTTCAACTGACAAGTTCCTAAAGGCACCTAAAGTAGCTTTAAAAAGGAGGAACAGAGCTGGAAAAATGCCCTACTCCTCACCTTGGTGTCTCTCTGCTCAAGGGAGTACTAAGATTACCAAAAAGCAGAAGGAGCTACAGCTAAATGTGTACAGGGAGACACTGCACTGAAAGAGGCAGGAGCATATGTTCAGCAATCAGAATAGAAAGGCCCTACTGGAGCTGTGATAAAATTTTGAACGATACCTGGGTGGTGTGTTTAGCTCCAGCAGCTACAGGGCACTGTATTTCTCTTGGGCCTCCAGAGCATTATATTTTTTCCACTAAGTAACAAAATTAGACAGAGACACATTTAGAGGGGATTTTTTTTTTGTCCCTGGGGCAGGTAAACTGGCAGGAAGCTTGATTTTGTAAGGAAAATTATTCTTTAAACATATGAGCAATCATGCTGGTTTATAAAAAGGTGTTGAGAAGGGAAATGTCAGCTTGTTTATACACAAATATAAAGGTATAAAAACATACGTGTGTAAACTCCTTAACATTTTATCACTAAACCCAGCTTACAAAAGTACAGAAGAAAGCATCAGAAAAAGAGTATTGCTAATGTGATTACCTGCTCCCAGTGAGTAAGTCTCTTTCAATACAGAAAACTATACAAACTTTAATCAGAGAAGTAATTTTTGGAACAAATTAAGTCCTTTTTCCAGCAAAGAAATTCCAAGCATGGACTGCACCAGTCAAACCACATGATAGATGACTATTAACTCAGGACTAAAATGAGTGCATAAAGGACAGTCTGCTGTGGCATTCATTACACAGTGCTTCAACTTTGGGCAAAATGGAAGAAAAATTCTGCTGTGATTAAGTAACCTTGGTTCTTTATTACTAATTCCTCAATTTGCCATCTTAAAGAAGTTTTACAGCCAAGGCAATATTCTTCTTTCTTATTGCATTCATTTAAGCTAAGGAAAGTTTTCCACAGAAACACCCAAATATCATGAAGCTCAATTCAAATTACACCTTTTATTGCATTATTCAGGGGAAACATCAGGATTACTTCAAGTGTAATCAGAAGGAATCCCCTCTCTCTCCTCGTATATGCTCATCTGTATCTCCTGTGAAGGCTGCTTCCTCTGCCACTGAGGCAGAAATTAGGAGTGCTGAATTGTACTGGAACCAGACTAGGTTTGGACTGGATCCCAGTTTAAATCCTGGAGGCTAACACTTCACACGACATCCACAATAGATTTCCCACCCACTGTAAGGGAAGGAATGACTGAGCCAAAGAAGAAATGTGCCTTGGATAACTCACCCACATAATAAGGAGTGTAACAGGGGGTCTGCAGGGCACTGACAGTGGTTTCTTTGGCAAAGCCGAAGTCTGTGAGTTTGAGCACAGTATCTTTGTCTTTAGATGTGTAAAGCAGGTTTTCAGGCTGGAAGGCCACCAAAAGAGGATAAACAGGACAATGAAGAGATGTCTCAAATGAGCTGACAGGTCAAACCCACCAACAACATTTAGGTCTTCTTACTTCTATCACAACCCCACCAAACACACAGGAGGTTCCCTCCCAACATGCAGCACTTTTTCTCAGGCTAAGCATCAACATCCTTCTTAGTAAGGTATTTGGCAGAGCAAACCACAAGACCCTGTCCAGTGGGCATCCAGTCTGACTTCTTGAACATCTCCCAGTTCCCTGCACTTCCTGGGACTGATTTGTGTGGTGACAGCATCTAATCTGACACCACGCTGTGCCTCAAGCACCCAAGGGGCAGGATAAAGGAAATCCTCAGCCAAACCCTCCAAAAGCAACTGAGACAACTCCAGCAAAATTAACTGATACAGACACAGTCCCTTTGCTGCTCCCCCCTCCTGTCTCCTGAAACCTGAGTTACTTCCACTCTTGCTCCACATTCCATACAGGCAAAAGTGGCACAGGGGGAAATACAAGCTCTTGTGCCAAGAACAGGGACAACAGGGTATTTCCATTATCTGCAATTAGTACAAGTCATTTCCCAGTTTACCCCCTGGTGACATGATAATGTGTCAGCTTTCCCTCCAGCTAAACACACAGACATCCACAGAAAATCTACCAGCTCAGAGCTGTGGAATTGATCTGATGCCTCAGTCTATCATTATGTGCCCTGCTCTCCAGAACATTCCATCCCTCTCTCTGTCACTGCACTGGAAATGCAGGGGTACTGTGAGCTTGGCCTTGCTTGTGCTGTGCACTTCAGAGCATGAACACAAAATCCAACCCTACAAACTCTGTCAAACCCCTGCAATGAGACTGGGGTTCAAACTGGACCTCATTAAACACTGGCAGTAACTGAGATCTCCCTATTTTCCCAAAAATTCACACACTTATTGAAGTGGGTTAGATGCATGAAATTGGTATTATTTCTACCAGAAGTCTCCCCTTTATCTGAAGGAGGTTTTGCTGTTTGGGGGTTTTGTGGGGTTTTTTTTGGTGTGTTTTTTTTTAAATATTTGTTGTTGTTGTTGTTGTTTTTTTAAATGCAAGTATGATGCTGAAAGCAACTAATAACTGGCAAAGACTGTATATAGAGGCTTCTATAAGTTATACAGCAGTGCTATTTTCTTGCTAATTAATGGATTGCAAGTGGGCAGTACCTCTTTATCTAAGCATCTGACTGTCATGAGATTTTTCTGCATTCCATACACAACTGGAAGGCATTAGCACACATGAATATTCCATCCTTGGACTAGTTGCAAACTAGTGAGCAAATCCTTTCTCCCACTGGCAGAGGAACAGGAACACTGACCATCTGACTGCACTGCCAGTTCTGGTAAATCCCTGCCCAGGTTCTTCCTGCCCCAAGCTCTGTTCCCCAGCCCCCCCGCCCCCCGGCCTCACCTTGACGTCCCTGTGCGCGATGTTCATGGAGTGCAGGTACTGGATGGCTGTCCCAATATCGCGCATGATTTCAGAGGCCTCTAGAAATACAGTTTGAGAGAAAGGTCACATTAACATTCTCACTGGAATTCAGGGACATGCTTGGGAATGCTTATGGCTTACAAACAGCTTGCTGGAACATGGGGAAAGCGTCAAGTCTAGAGAAACCCTAAAATTAGCCCTAACAGTGTGTTGGGTTTGCAGGCAGCAAGGCCCAGCTGCCCGGCTGCTCAGTCTCCTCCTGAGCAGGCACTGCAGCCCAACAGCTCAGACTCCTCGGCAGCTTGGAAATTCCTGCTTTAATTTGCTCACCAAAAAAAGCAGCAAGAGCAGAGAGCAGGTACACAAGCAGCAACTGTTAAGAAAGGAGCCCCAGCCAGAACCTAGCTCTAATTATCCAGGACATGGCCTTGGTTGTTTGAGACAGAAATTTAACTTTCAGCTTCTACTTCAGGGGCAGGAAGATGATCTATCAGATTTTCTAAAAAACAGAGCAACATAACAATATAGTAATTTTAGGATACATCATATCTTAATTCCTCACTGTCTTTAGAAGTTTTTCATCAGGAGGAACAAAATCTAAAGTTCTATTCAGCAGAGCCCAAACTGCCACCTTTTAAATAATACAAGTTTCAAAAATTTAACATAGCCCCAGTGGGAAATTCTAGTGGTGGAAATGCCTTGCAACAACAGTGCTCTGAGAGTCTGGAAGGGTTCAGTTACACAGGGAGGAGTTTCAGAGCAGGGAGGAATGACATTCCCATGTGAGCATTACATCACATCTCCACTGACAGGGAAACAATAGAAACTTCAACCTCATCCTCTGGGTTCTGCATAGGCAGAACTTGTACTGCAACCTGGACTCCTTTTTCACATGGCTTGAGATTGAAACTGTACAATCTCGGACAAGGACAATCACAATGCAAAAACACTCCTATTCTTTGGGGAAAACCTTGCCCAACCTCCTCCTTCCTGGTCCTAATGGAAAGCTGTGGCTATATAAACAGGCAGTGAACCTGGGGAATCCAGAGGCACTGGGCTCATTTACCTCAGGAAAGAATGAAGGCATTTTTTGTTTTAAACAGGTGATTTCTGAGTAAGTATTTATAATGCCATACAATGCTATATAATGCAGGAAAATAATGCTTTTAGTAGAGTGCAGTTGCTAATGTGCAACCAGTTTTTCTCCCTGGAATTTGTATTTTAGAGAAGAACAAATAAAGTTTCTAAAAATGCTCATTTTCCCTGCACAAGTCTCTTATAGGATAAAAAGGATTAATCCCAGGTTAGGAAACACAGGAGAAGAAAGCAGGCTCTACACCAGACCTGCAAAATAAGTCACAGTATTTTACAAGATCGGGTGTGTATTTTTCTGCTTCTAATAATTTTTTCAAGCCAATAGTTACAACATTACATTACTTACAAACGTTAAAGGTTTTACTCTGAGCAGAAACAAGCTCTTGTCTGCTGTGAGGGGGCAAGGAAAACCATGGTCAAGCAGACCTATGGTTCTCTGTCAATAATAAATAGCAAAGATAATAAAAATGGCAAGACTAGTCTAGTGCAAGCTCTGTCCCTGCCTCATGGCAGGGCTTTACACTTGCTCAATCCCTCCTGTAGACAGGCAGGTTTGTTTGCAGTGTGGTTAATAACACTTCCTTTCAAGCAGTGCTTTAAAATCCTTGAAAACAGGAGATGTTTCATCAGACGTGATTTGCTCATTATACTCATGACCCAGCAGTGTGCAGTGATGCTGCTTGAGGGACAGCCAGAGAGAGAGCACAGCAGGAGCTGCACTGATCATGGCAGAGGTGCTCTGGCACAAGATCAGGGATCAGAGGAACAGATGCTTTCATGGTACAGAAATGAAAAAGCTGAGCAGATTTGTAGATTTTTTTTTCCCAAAACCTTCCACATTTTGCCTGAACTTGGCCAATTCTCATCACTCCTGGTTCTTGGGAACTTTTCAAAATCACTCTTAACACATAGTAGGATAGATAATAATAACAACAAACACACCATATATAAAATCAAAGAAAAATTCCTAAAAGAAAACAGGGGACAGAGAAGGGGAGAAGAAAGAAAAAATCTTTCACAAACTTTAAAATTAAACTTGTGATGTTTCACCTCTCTCAGTGAAAGCTTGGTCTCCTCTCTCCTGGATCCTGCTAAAGAGCTCTCCTCCCTCCATGCTGGAACAAAGAACACAAAATAACCCACTTTATATTAGCAGAAAGGACAAAATTAACACCTGACTGTGTATCCATATAATCTCATAGAACCACAGCAGGAACAGATAAAGATTACAGGCTGCCTCCTATGCCAGCACTTTCTAAATATCATACTCACATCAATGCAGAAAGCCATTCTGGTATGGCATAAATAGAAAACAAAATAAGACCAGGGAGTTTTGATGATTTTAGTCTAATGTACCCTGTCACAGGGAACACGACACACAAAGATGGGAAATCAGATATGCTGGCACTGGAAGGCTGACAATAATCTTGTTTCATGGAAAGGGTGGACAGGAAGAAAAAGAAAGAAGCAAAGACACCTAAAAGAATTATTAATTTGTCCTCAGTGAGAAGGACAATAACAGTGGTATTGAAGATTAGGGAGAGAATAGGGAAAGTTAGAGTCAAAATAGTTACAAGAACACAGATCACATTGGATTATTGGATTTCCATCTGAAGTTGGAAGCTGATCACAACCAAAGCAGAATGTATTGGTAGAGACATCTTTCAAAGATGTATTAATCAGCCAGTGCTTTAATGAGGACAATTGCTGTGGAGCACAATGAAAATTTGTTTTCTGGTAAAGGTTCCTCCTTCTTCCAGCACACATGATGTCTGGAGCAGCTGCATGTTTCCTTAGCAGTTCCATAAAAGGAACAAGAGGTTTCCTGTGCAAACCAAAACTGTGCTGCTGAGAAACCCCCGACTGCCACCTAAGCCAACACATTCTCCTACTCCCTCCACCCCTCCAAAGGCAGTGCCTGGTGAGGGGCTGCTGCTGGTCCATACCATTCCATGACAATGAGCAGGCATCTCTTTCCATGATGGATATTCTCATACACATCCAGAACATGGACAATGTGAGGACACCCCGAGGCTCGCCAGTGGTACTCGACTTCCTGGCGGGCTTTGGGGTTGTCATACAGGAGCTGTGGAGAAAGCAGAGAGCAAAGTCAGTGGGGCACCACGGTCCTGCTGTCAACTGGCACCAACATGCACTGGGGCTCAGAGATGAGCTCCACATGAGAAAACCTTCTCACCCAAAGAATGAGAATCCATCACGACATTGTCACCGTCTCTGAGCTGTCCAACTTGCTAGACTGAGGAATACAGAAACAATTGGCCCCTTGGAACTGGGAGGGCCTTGAATGTGAGGAGGGATTTTGGAATCTGTACCCACTTCTGGATGGGAAACAGCAGATTTTTTTGGGAAAAACAGACTTCCAGGTGGGTGCAGTGCAAATCCCATAAGTTAAGTGATAGTTGAAACAATGAGGACTTTTACAGTTACTCTGAATGTGTTTCTTAAATACTACACACACTTCTGACCCCACTATGGTAAGAAAGGGACCTTTGACTATCTAGATGCTAGAAATTTTTTCTGTCACATGCAAGGCCAGTTTATTTTAAAGGCACTGATCTCTAGAAGGGCAGCAAAAGCTCCTGATCCTGCAACCTTGTGCACAAGAAGTGTGACCCTTTCCGTCTGAAGCACTGCTCTGTACCAGATACCACAACTGAGCTTTTGTGCAGTAGGGGCACATTGCTGAATCGTGCCTGTTCCTCTCTGCCTTGACTCTCCAGACACCACTAACACTTTGTGACAGAGACTCCCTTTACTGCACATTTGTACAACTCCTGCACAATACAGCTGTGATCTGAGTTTGATACTTTATGCCCTGTGGTAATAATCATGGTGATGATGGAGCAGCAACAAAACTGATGCTATATAAAGCCTTGTTAAATGTAGTGAAACAGAATAAAAAAACAAGCAAAGAACAGCCACCTCTGATATATTTGTGTTAGAAAAGGCCCACAACAACTATGGGGGAACTGTTTTCAGACAGGCAAATAAAAAGTATCATTGATGCACTATTAGGCCTTAGCCTGAAGCTCTTTCCACTCATGTTTGCTATTAAGTTCCAGTGAAAACAACTGCATGATAATTGCTGAAAACAAGAATTAACATGTAACCTGTCATTAGGGACCTATGAATCAGAGTAGGAAACTGAAATTGTTTCCATCCAATAGCCAAGTTATGGACAAATGACACCACAAATGGTGTCACAGGCACCTTCAATACAGGCAAACACGTTTTTTAAAGGTCACAGCAGGGAAGACGCAAATTCTATTTTCTTTATTGTCTTCAATACAGACAATTTACATCACTGGGAAAAGAAGTCTTACACTTCTTTGCTGCTTCAACATCTCTTTCAGCAGAACAGTCCCAGTATAATGGCAGGAAAGGTCTGTAGCCCTTCATACAATGCTGGGGAAGTGCGCGGGACCAACTGGAAAGAGGGCAAACGCATGTCTTCCAGGCTGGGAACAGGGAAAGGGTGACAAGTCCTCTCTGCTGAGTGCACATTTCAGTCTTTCTGTGAAGCACAGGGAGGCAGCAGGAGCGGACAGGTGGGCTCAGGAGGGCAGCTGGCTCTGTCGCTGAAGGGGCAGGAGCCCCTCGCCGTGCCCCTGGGCGCAGCACAGCCGCAGACCCGCAGCAGAGCGAGGAGGGAGCAGCTTGGAGCGCTCTGGCCGCGCTCGCTGCCCTCGCAGCCAAGCTCCTGCCCGGCGGGCATTCTGCACCCAGAGCACGCCCTTTTGAGATCACTGTCCGCCTCTTCCTTCCTGCTCCAGCCTGGCCGCGGCCTCATTTCCAACACAAATAACTTCCTAAAGAAAGAGATGGCTCCAATGTGGACAAAGAGCCCACTAGTGAGTCCAAGTGCGGTTGCTTTGCATCTTTCAGCCATCAGCCCATTCAGCAGCCTTTCCTTCACAGCCACTGTGTTTGAGCTCAGTAGGACTGTCCATCAGAATTTTCCCCTCTGCCCTTCTGAGTTTGGGTTGTTGCCTAGAGGTCTCTTCAAAAGTTCATTAAACTACGTGTGCCACAATAAAGCCCTCAAGACAAACCAGGCCTTCCAGTGTTCTTTACTTGGATATTACTGGATTAATGCCACTTCTGAGCAGGACACTTCCAAAAGCTTCTCCTCTATCCTGTGCTACTGATCAGACATTCCCATTCTCTACACTAATGTAACTGCACTATCATCTCTGTCTATTGTGCTTGCACAGTGCACACAGATGCTGTTTTTCAGTTTTGTACCAAGTGCTTATGAAAATTGTTTCAGAGAATTGAATTCTCACTCTGAAGAGCTTTTACAAGGCGTTTTGATGCACACAAGGATGCTGCAGTTTCTTTTCTCCACCCTTCAAGTAAGTTTTGTACACTTCTTCATGCCAAGATTGAATGTACTCATGTCAAGATGACACCTGGAGGAGCAGAGAAAGGGAAATTCAAAAATAAAGAGCAGATACACATACCAAGTAACATCTGATGTACCAACCAACTGTTAACCTTTGGATTTCTCCTTCTGAACTTCAAAAATAAATTAAATCTTCTCTTTATGACTGAAACTGAAAGGCAGAACTGTACCTTTCAAGACATTTTAGAGACACAGACACTTGTAAAATGAAAGCCGTGTAGGGTTGAAAGCACCAATTTCTGCAAAATTTAGATGATGATTTAGAAACAGAGTCTAAAATTTTAGACTTGTGATTAAATACCACAAGCTAGCAAAGAACCTAAATGGATATTTTGCCATCTTCCTGAGCCCAAAGAGTGACTGTGCTTCTATTGCTGCAATAGCTTTGATAAGACTTCAAGCAGGTTCCCTGACAATGTACAAATGTGCAGGGGCAGTTGTAAACAAGCTCAGAATTTCAGATCAGTTTTCCAGTGCTGCTGGTTTGAGGGAAGAGCAGCTTTGGGAATAGGAGCCCCCAGTCACTGCCCTAAAGTCCCCTCGGGTTCAGCTGAGTCACAACATGTCACAATAGGCTGTGGGCAGGATCATGAACCTGTCCAATTTCAAAAGCACACAAACCCCAAGAGAAATTCTCCATCTCCAAATTTCTCATGAGACCAGACGACACAAAGAAGCCCAGCAGCCTTTGCACAACTCCATGAGTGTGTGGTCAGAAAACATAGTTTGCACCAGGAGCTGCTCAGTACAAAACTGGAGTTTTGCTGGAGCTCAACATCACCAAACCACTGCCCAAAAGCAGCAGATGAAACAGGGAGGTCACCACAGACAAAGGGGGATGGATGGAAGTTAAGAAAGTACAGGATGTGATTCACACAACTGTCCTCAGTATCTGAAAAAGCTGAAGAGGAAAAAGAGCAGCACAGTGGGAGTGCTCAGCCTGTTCCTGAGGAACAGCAGGGCAGATGCCAGCAGACACTCCAGGATGTGCTGCCAATTCAGGGCCTGGGCAGTGCAGGGAGCCCTGAACTCTTATTCTGGGGCATTGGCCTAACTGGGGTTGGGGAGCACCTGCCAAACCAATTCTAAACTGCAGTTTGGAAGGCTGGCTGTTCTTTTTTTCTGTGCATAATTTCTTGACAGAGAGGGAAGGGGAAAAAAAGAAAAAGCTAAAACGTGACACAGTATCTTCTAATAGCTTTTCCATTGATTCAGTGTGGTGTACACAAGGAAGGACAGCAGGAACCCTCATACCTTAATGGTCTGATCTATACAGGAAACAACCTCAGGGCTCCAGGGAGTGGCAAGGGATCTTCTGGACTCTGAAACTGTAACAAGTGAGAGGGAAGATAGCCACGGGTATGGGTAGGGAACAGGCTGAGGACAGGAAACAACCACTTGTCAGTGACTTTCTCTTTAATATGCACTGCCAGATTACACAGATTCCTGTCAGACCTGCTATCTGTTCCCTACATAGGAGATTAAGACCTCCACACATGATTTTTTATTTATTTTAAACTTAAGCTGTTCTTCCTAGTTCCAAACAGGGGCTGTGTTTGGATTAGAAGTGTTACAGGCTCAGGTCTCATCTATTCCATGGGCTACAATAAAGCAGCATCTGACACTGCAACCATGTCTTTCTTATATGCACCAATTCCAGAATCTCAACTCCCCTTCACTAGACAATCACTTTTATCATCTCTACATTATCTTCCTCACAGGAAGGCGTTCCATTATTAAAACAGAAATGGAACCTGCAGAAATTTTCAGTCCTAAGTGTCCTCAGAATGCAATACTGACACACAGGCACTTTTTTAGCTTATTTATGTTTCTAGCTGTGAAATAAAAGGTCTAAGGGGCTAAATGTACAGGCTTTTTGCTTGCTTTTCTCTTTGTGTGTGGCTGTTACAAAAAAGCTGAATCCTGCAAATAAGCCTTGGGAACTGAACTCACACTGATGCACAGAACCTGACACCATTTGCAGCAGAGCAGTTCTTCCAGTCATTCTTTATTCAAGAGGGGTAGATGGCAAAAAGAGGCTTGGATAATGTTTCTTTCATCCCCTCCCTCCCCTATGCTACTAAAAGAAAAGGGGGAAAAAAAGAAAAAAGAAAAGAAAAAAGAGCTATCAGTATGGCTTTGGATGTTTTGTCTTTTATTACAGCCTGATTATTTCCATTCTATCTTTTAATTCAGTGTTAACAATCTTGATCTGTCTCCAGGTCTCTTCAGAAGGGATAAAGCCATCCTTTGTGTTAGAACACTCAAGGAATTGAAACGATCAAGGTTTCCTTGCTCACGCATCAGCAGTGCCCGTCAGTGGAGCTGCAGCAGGAACCACGTGTGTGCTGCAATGGAGCCCAGCGAGTGGGGAACCCCTCCCGCAAACCTCCAAGAAAGCACCGGCTTTGTTCTTCAAAATGAAAACCATACAGCACACTTCTGCTTCAATTATTTAGTACTGAAGCATCAGTCTATAGCTAAGGGCTAAAACCAGGGCAGGCACATGTAGAGGGTCATCTGTAAACCTTTTGCTTTTCTGCTGTTATTTCAAATCCAGTTTAGGCTGTTGGAAATTAAACCTGCTTGGAGGCTTCATTGAAACAAACTGTCATGCTGATTCCTGCAGAGCTGTTCAAGCTGCCACCGCAGCTGGCATTCCCTGGCCTCTCCATGGGGGCTCAGTCAGCCAGCCAGTCCCAAAGGTGAGCTTCTCCAAGCTAATAGCAGGAACAACCGTCGAGCACCACAAATTTCCATCACTCCTGCCTGTGGTATTGAATCCTCTCCCTCACCCTGCTGAGTGTCAGGGTTGCACTGCCTGCACCAAAGGACCCTTCCCATCTACCCACCCCTTCCCTCCACCCTTCCAGTCTCTACTCAGCTGATGCTGGATATGGCAAAAGCTGCAGCAGATCTTTGGGACCTTGCCAGCACAAGTGAAAGTGCAAAGGATTCGGGGAGGATTCTCTGCATGTGGAGTCAGAGCCAGCCTGAAACCAGCTCCCTGCTGACACACACGACTTCAAATTCCTTACAGACGTGTTTTAAAGGGAAAACAGGAGAAAAGAATAGAATAAAAGATAAAAAGAACAGGTTAACAGATTTTTTTTCTAAGAGTTTGAGCACTGCATGTACGGTAAGTCTGCTGAAGAACTTTGCTCACTCCTGCTTCTCCATCCCTAGAGAGCACACACCACGTAAATATTATTTTGCTCCAAGCCTCCCTCCTGCACTGAATCAACCAGGTCTCTCAAAAACAACTTTGGTGTGGTTTCTGAATTTTATTTATTGTAGCAGTACTCGAGTCACCACCAGGCACTCACTATGACTCTACAACCTGAGGTAAATAAATGAGACATAGCACTATTAATGCTCTAATTACACATGCAACTAGCCATTCACTCTGCAAAGGTCAGCTGTCTTTGCTCATAAATGTTAGTGGAGAGACAGGGAATGCAACTGAAATGGCAAAGCTGGGGGCCAGGATACATTTCAAAGGTATCCCCTTGCACACGTGAGGTTGACATAAAAGGAAGCACAAAAATGAGCCAAAATGCCCACAAAGAAAAGTGACTTTCCTGATACTCTGATAATATTACAGGAATGTATTTGAACTGCAGTGCCAAACATATGCAACTGTACACTCAATACCACGGGCTATATAGGGATTTAAATAAAAAGCATGCTATGTATTTTGCTAGAACCATAATATTACTTTGTATTTTCATACTGTGCTTGTTCTGTGTGGATGGAAAAATATTCCTACTGGCACTATAAGATTCCAGCTATTCTCAGTTGTGACAGGCTACAAACCAGCTGCATGTAGCTTCTGTTGTATTTAAAACACTGCAAATGGATTTTAGAAGAAAAATAAATCACCAACAGCTATTAACATGCTGTTACAAGACAGGAACATTCTCAAACACTTGTTTACACAAGAAGGCCTAGAAATCAGCCCCTCTCTACCTTCTCCTGATGACAATTTCTATCACAAAAATGCTGTTTTTAGCCAGCAATGCATTCAACACCTGCAGTCAATATTCGGCAGCTGGGGAGACCTGCTGGAAAGCCCTTTCCAAAATCCATACCTGCTAACCTGTGATTAAAATAAAATAACTTCTAGCTCTGCCACTATTTTCACTCCTAAATTTCCAAACTGAGGAATAGGAAATCTAAAATCCCAGCTGAAAATTATGACATTTCTTACCTCATAATTTTTCTCAAGTGTCTCATAAGAGGTTTGCCTTTGAAAAGGAAAAGAAGAAAAAAAAAAAAGAAGAAGAAAAAACCCACCAAAAAACCCCCCTAGACACCCCTGCCAGCCATGAGTTCATAAATTCTGATAACAAGGAGTCAGCTGACTTGGCTTCAGTAATTTCCAGCTACTTGGCTGAGCAAGATGAATGGACCTTGCTTGTGAAACTTTGCTATGTAAGAAAATTCCAGCAGTACAAAACACTGTGGCACTTCCTCACATCTTCAGCCAATGAAACTTACCCTCTGCTATGACTTTAGCTATTGATAGAACACTAAAGTAAATTCAAGCCTACAGTCTTGATCTTCCAGATGTCCAAGATCTTTATGCCTTGAATCAGAGCAAATAGAGGATCACTTAAAACTTTGAGATGTATCCTACAGCAAACAGTTTTGACACCTGCCTGGGTGAAATCTCCCACCATGAGGACACATGCTCCCTATCCAGGACTAAGAGTTGTCTTGGGGCCAGTCCAAGACTGAGACACAGATTTCCACAAGAACTATGGCCATCACAAAAAACTCTTTGTATTTTCTGAAGTGCCACTTGTATTTCCTTACCTTTGAAATTCTTCTGTGCAATGACTGATGCAGCAATATCTCCAGAATACACCAGCACTTTTCATGGCCAGGAAATGGGCTGGAATGCATCTGCCAGGATGGGATGCTCTCACACACCCCCCCAGTACTGGCAGTCACAGCTCCTAAGCTCCATTTTAGCCATCCCTAACACACCCTCCCCCCCAATAATACATTATCCCGTGCCATTTCTGTTATATTTTGCTATATTTTTGTCTTACACCTACATTTTTCTTTAATAAAACCAAAATTCCTCTACAGCACACCTAGCTAGTAGTACCTGTACATTCTACCTGCGTTTTCCACAGAAAGAAGGGGAAAGAGCAAATACAGATGTTATTCTCAGTGCTCTAATTTCAGTTCTAATTGCCCTGAAAATCACCTGTACTGCTGTGTGGGACAGCAGGGCAATGATACCAACATTAGTAAGCCATGGCACAGCTTTGCTGGAGCAGGATGTGGCAGAAGGCACTGAGAAGATCGAAGTCTGATGGTCTCTTTTCCTGGCCTTCACTCTAATCAGCAGTAGGAAATTTAACACAGATGTGATAATACTAAACAAGGTAGAAGCAGAAATTAGGAACATGTTTAATCTCATTAACCACAGATAACAGTAGCTCTGAGAGAAACGTGAGCTGTCTCCCAGCCTTTCTCTGTATTTTTGCATGTGTAACTACAGTCATGAAGATCAGATCTCTCAAGAACTCCCAGGAAGGCTTTGACAGAGGCTCTGTGGGCTGCCTGCTGGATTCCTGCTGTGGCTGGCCATCTGCTGTCTGTCTTTTCACCCTTCTCTGCACCCCAGACCCATTTGGGGACCGTTGATATCTTAATGAGCTTCCCCCCCTTACCTGCAGCTCTGTTCTCCTCCACAGCCCCACCATTTGGCAGAGCAATTCAGAACGAAGGTACTGTCCTGTCAATCCACTGCCCACACACCTGAACTCCCTTTTAGCTGACTTCCCAGCCCCTTCCACATGAATTTCAGGTTGCCATCCCTGCATGCAAAGCTTGGCAATGTGCCACCCCAGGCCAGCTCTTTCTCAGACAGAGCTGTTCTTCCTCAACATCTCCTTCCTCTACACCCACATTTGTGCATTCTGTCGCATGGCCAAGCAGTGTCTCTCTCCTGGCTGCATCGTCTGTCTCAAGTACTCCTAAATCATCCAAAGAACCCAGAAATAAACAAAAACCTCTCAAATCTCCCTTCTCCCATTCCATGGGGCTCATCTACTTTGTTTAAGTATTACCTTAAGGAGAGACTTGCTAAATCCCTGAAATCAGTGGCACTGACATGACTCCACCTCACATCTCTTGCAGCAGAGATACTGAGATTTGACCCAGTTCTTGGGAATCCGACTGGAGTGACTCTGGCCAGCACAACATCAAACACTCAATCCTAAAAGCTCTCACCTGTGGCAACTTAACTCGTCTGCAAAAACAAAACAAAGCCCTAAAGCCTTCAGCAAGGACATCTGTAAGATTTCTTCAGCGCTTCAAATCACTGCTATATGTTTTCACACTCGTGTCTGTGCAAGCTCTGCTGTTGGCATTTTCAAGCAAAGATCTGTATCTGTTTCTAAGGCACAACTCAGTACATAGCTCTGTGGATGGAAGCTTAATGGTCCTCCAGGCATACAGATCCCTGGAACTGCTTATTGTGTACAGCCACGACAAGACAGAGAAGTGTGACAGAACAGAAACAAAACTCTATGGCATTCAGCAGAGCTAGAAATGCAAACGAAGCCATTAAGAGAAAAAGTAGATTGTTCTCCCAAGGCTTCTTGTCCTTAGTTTGCTTGAATATACGTTCTAAAGCTAAGTAAACCAGTACACAGAAAGGCAAGAAAGAAAAGAAAAATACTCCGGGGGAGGGGGAATTCAACAGATGGAATCCACACAGGCAAGTGACACTGCAGTGAAACCGTTATTTATGTTACAATTCTTATTGATGGCTTTTGCTGGGTGCACTGGCTCAGCACCCCTGGTTACAGCTCTGCTCTGCCACAATAGCAGCAGAATCCAGCACGACTTTCCTTTCAAGCCCCACAGCACACTCCTGGAGCAGCTACTGCCTTACAGAACTCATTACTTGATTAAGTGCTCTTTAATACCCACATGCTGGAAAACACTCCTCAGCACGAAGCTGGAATCTGCCAGTTCATACACAGCCATGCGCTCCTTCACACTTCCTTTGAGAACCTTAAACACCCTGCCAGCCACCATTAATCAAGATCCCCGCACGAGGAAAATGTCCCATCCTTCTAACTCACAGCCTCCTGACCGCAGCTCCCCTTCTCCACGCAAACTTGGCACCTGCCCAGCCCACCCAGGCTGCCACCCTGCCTGTCCGGGCACCCAAGCCCTGGGGACTCTCCTGCAACAGCTGAGAACTTGAGAACTCCTCTTCCTGGCAAGTCACAGCCCCCAGCTACTCCAGACAAGCAGATTTTATTTCCCCAGTGATCCCAAGGGAAAGGAACATCTTTCCATTTTGCTGCCCACTTTATGACAGTTTCTAGCCACCTTGCCTACTCTAAAGATTTTCCCTATACCAGGATATGTTGTGAGTGAGAGGTGTGAGCAGAGGGCTCCTTCCCCAACACCTATGTTCCATTTCTTTCACAGAGGTTAGAGAGAATGGTTCGCATTCCCTGCAACCAGCTGACAGGAAGCAGTTGGACACCACAAAGGTAGAACAGAACAGCTTAAATGGAAGAGTGGGTTTTTTTCCCAAAATCAAAAGCATTTCCTTAACATTCCTGAATAATTTCCTCTCTCCCCCTGCCTTGTGTTGGCTGCCTCATGACTGTACATGAAAAAGGAAGAGGAGGAGGATCTCAGGAATATTTGTTAGTCTGATGTTTTGATGTCTCGTCTAAAGCAGCACCATGCTGAGAGGACTGCATAGGGTCAGAAAAACGAGATGTAGCAAAAGCACTGATTAAAAACAAGAATCATTCCAGGAATTAGATCCTTTTCATCTTTCCAAGCTGAAGCATATCAGTTTCCCTTTCTTAAGGCACTGTCCTTCCCCTCCTCTCCCTGCAGCAATAGCTGCCTGTGGTACACTGCAACGTTGGCTCACTTCCACAAAAACAGTGTGTCTGAGAGTCATTCTGGGTTGAGGCAGGGGGAGGAGGGAGTGACAAACCTGGGGCAACAGGAAAGGGACTCAGGAGCCACCTGCCTGCTTCCAACTAACACCAGTACCCTGGAAACAGCCGCCCCATGGAAGTGTTCCTGACTCCTGCGGTGATGCTTTCACAGAAGCAATGTGTGTTCATCCAGTCTCATTCTCCTGGATGTGACCCACCAGGGGAACAGGAAAACATCCCTGCAGCAAAGCCATGTTAGCAGGGAAACAGATTGTCCGAGCGTGCAGCTGCTGCTCCTCCACAGAGCTGCTCCAACACTTCCCAGCAGGCAGTGGCAAGGCAAGGAGGCACTTGGCCATGTTGCTCTTCCCTCTGGTTGGGAAGACACATGCCCAGGTGGAGACTGCAAGGGTAAGGGGAGTTTGCAGATTTTGAACATCATGCCACACCTCAGAAGATCTGGATGACACCTGCTTAATATGCAGGATTTTGTCCAAGACCTGTCAGGTGTTGGAAATTTCAACTTCCATAGGCTAATCCTTCTCCCATCACCAAAAATGCTTTATGTTTATTTATATATGATCATGTAACACTTTCCCAAGCAGGGGCTGCTTTGAAAACCTTTAGAAACCATCTCTTGATCCGTTGTCACCATTTCAGAACCAAGGGAAGGGGCTATTTGTTTGTAAATTCAGACACACGTTTGCCCCTCCTGCTCCCTCTTAGTCTCTAATGGCAGTTACAAGGGCTGCTCACAACCAGCAAGGACCAGCTCCAAAGAGCATCCCAGCATCCCTGCCACCACAGGCTTCTTCACTCCTAGTGCTCCTAGTGTTTGGGGGGAGGGAGTTGAATCCCTGAAGGTCTAGGGAAAGAACATCAAGACAGTGATACATCGTTCTCATCACACAGCCATGCAGGGCGAGCTCAACCAGGTCAATCAAATGCGAGCCCTCTCAAAACACTTCTTAATACTAAATGATGATATCAACTCCTGCAGGATCTGGAGACATTTTTCAAACCTTAATGCATTAAAACTCAAAACTCCTGAAGTCTCAGTTTCTTCTTAGAAGTGACTATTCTAAACTAAGAGGCTGTGATATTTTGAACATGGGGGGGTGCTCTGCCAGAATTTATAATTATCTATCACTATCTGTATTTCCAACTTCAAGATTAGAACAAGTTTCCACATGAAAATATACAGCAGATTGGTAGAAAAGCATTCATAGGTCCTGAACAGAACCACCATGGAAAACCACCAAGAGATTTCCAGATCAGATAATGCCAAATTCCTATTAAGTCTGGCTGCAGAAATCTACTTCCAGATCCTTGCTCTGCCTGAATTAGATGAGGGTCTTCCACTTCACTACCTGAGTCCTTCCAGCTCTCACAGAGAACTCTTTCCACACTTACAGTGTGCAGTGTCTCCCAGTTTTCACACCTGAAACACAAGCTGGCAAAACAGGGACATAGCCCTGAATTCCTCAGAGTCCAGCTGAGGAGGAACCCACTGTCTGTTTTTGGAAGGGCATGGCTATTCTCACTTGTCCTGAGGAGTTCTAAAAGTTCCCAGGTTTTCATCGTGTGGGGGATACAAATAGTTGTATTTGATAAAGTTTTCATGCAGTAACAATACCATTTCCTGCTCAGTTTTAAGGGAGGTATTTCCAAACTCAACTGTCACACAACAAAAGAAAAGGTGAGCCTTAGCAAGGAAACCTCCTCAGGGATACATGGTTTCATTACACGGTGGGGGGATTCAGAAGAGAGCCTGGAAAAGGAAGACACCCCAAAGGCAAGTTTCATGAGAGTGGCAGAAGCAGAGAGCTGCACCCAGGACTCTCAGGGGATGCCAGGCCAGAGCTGCATTTACTATCTACATTATACACTGCCACAGCAAGGACTACTGGAAAAACACTCCTGCTATTTCCCAAAGGACTGCTACAGAAATAGCTGTTTCACTCATGTATCCCAGGGAATCTTCTGTGAAAAGACCACAAGAACTTGGGACTTGGAATGCGACAGCGAAGTCTCTTCATAACTCTGTAACATGCTTACCCAGGCAATTTCTAATAAAGGGTGATTCAGCCTCTGAATCAGAAAGAAAAATTATCTTGCCTGTTGAGAAAGATGGAATAAGGTTTGGCTGCAGGAACAGGACTGAAGTCTGGATGCTTAACTCAAATGACTAAGTGCCTATTTTTCACGACCCAAATTCTGGTTACCCCAGAATAGCACCAAACCCACAAACCAAAAAAATAATGCTATAAAAAATAAAGTTTCGTATTCTAATTAAGCAATTATTTAGAGGAACTAAAAATGAAACAGAAACCAATCCAAGAGTGTGAATCAAGTGAAGTGAGCCACAGAGCCTGCCATCCTTCTTTAGACAGGTCTGGAAACTTGAAATTCTAACGTTTACCACAACACCACCTCTTGCTCTGCCCAAAACAGGTTTGGCTGCAACTTTTAAAGCTGCCCATGTCTTTGGAAGCTTGTAAATAAATGATCCCCACCTTCGAGCTCTGTTCAACTCTGCAGGCCTTGGCCTTGAATCCCTGGCTGTTTTGCAATGTGTGCATTAACTTTGTTCTCCTCGATACAGCCACACAGTTGTCTTACACACCTTGCAAAAGGTACAAAGCCAAGCAGAAGAAAAAGATAGATATTTAGATCTCAGTGCTCTCTGGCACTTGAAAGGTGAAATTTAAAGGTTGCATTCTGCAAAGATACCGTCAAATGTAAAGATTACAGATTTATAAATAGTCTGCAGTGTTGTACATTCTCGCAATATTTCTCAGTCCAGATTTCATCTAGGCCACGTATGATAACATTATCTCCCTTGACTATGCAAACCTTCTAAAACACATTTGTTCTTGCCTGTCCTAAAATCCAGGGCACACAGTCAATAGTCACATTCCTCACCCTATCTTTCCCATCTCCACGCTCTTTGCCTGTTAATACTGTTGCCATAGATTTTCTTATTATCAATGATCTTTTTATATTCAGTGGGGATTTCTTATTTATTGTACCTTTAGCTCAGACATCATGTTTCCAAGTCTTTATTATTTGGGTAAAGTTAGTATAGAATTCACAGTGGTAGCTACCAATTCAACACATGGAAGAGAGCAGGCATCACATCCACAATCCCAGGATTTCCCTCCCTCTGTTCCAGCCCTGGAGCCTCCCATCTCTCCTGCAATACCCCAAAAAGGATCCTTTTCATTGCTCAGAGCACACAGAGCTGCTGCTTCCAAAACTCCAGAAATGCTCAAATTTTTCAGACACATTGATATTCTTTTACACAGTTGAGCTGTTAATAACAGGCCAATAAAAATTGGAAAGGAAAACTCAGCCTATATAGTTTATTTTCCAACCATGAAAAAGGTTTAGAAGAGTTAGAAGGTTTGCAGTGTGTCTTGTGACCACTGCACACACAGAAGCACCTGTAAAAGAAGCTTTGGCAACTCAACCCCCTGAAATTCTGAGACAGTTTAGGCAAATGAGGTAATTTTTGTAAAGAAAAATGAAGAAGTAAAAACTTAATCGTCTTCTTTGCATGTTCCCGACTAAAAAATACATCAATTAGCAGTAAAGCCAACAAGGCTCAGGTTGCAGTTTCACTGGAAAGGCTTCAGAGAAACAAAGGAAGGCCAGTGAGGCTCTTTTGGAAGGGACTTGTGGCAGCATCAGCAATAACCCGAGCCCCACTGAACTGCTGTGCAGTGCCCCTTGAGGGCACTTGTGTGATACTCTCTGCAAGTGGCACTGACTCCAAGTTTCCTGCAACTCAGGGCCCTGGAATTGCCTGGAAGATTTCACCATGGATTTTACTGACAGGATAAAGTATTTACATACAGGCAACTCATGGCTTCTATGGCTTGGTCAAGAGCCTAAACTCTTGCCATTAAGAGACTGGAGTCAGGAATCTCAGATCCTTTTCTGGGTCACAGACTTCTTTTGGGATAAAACCTGTCTCTGGATGTCACTCTCACGTTTTACTGCAGTGGGGTGCTTTGGCATAAGTTATTTGGCAATCTTCAACAGAGATGACAGAAACTGTAATAAATCCTAATAATATAAATTCTGTGCATACAGCAGAACTGAGCAATTCCATCAGTTCTGCTGTTTCTCTAAATTGTTTTCTCTGAACCATTTAATACCCTTTCAATAAATACATAATAAATAAAATGTTGCAGAAAAAAATAGAACCATTTGTCCATCTTCTACTTGCTAAGAACAAGCCTTGTGATAATTACCAAAAGCAAAATGCAGATTTTATAATATGATTAAAATGGCCTTTCTAACATTAGTGAACTTCAGGATTAAGGTGCTCGAGTAACCTAAATATTGCTCCCTTGGTATGTATTAAACACAATATTATTACACACTATTCCTCCCCCTTTAACTTCCTCCTTACACCAGAGCACAACCTGAACCCAGTCAGGATGCAAGCTGGGATGCAGAGTGACAGGAACTGCCATCTGCAGCCCCTCCCATTCCTCTGCAGTCTACACAGATACTGCAAAGTGCAGTAGAAATAGAAGTGTCTTGTGGTTTAACCACAGCTAAATGCTACTCTCAGAAATCCAGACTCTCCTCTTGCTCTTCCTGATGTCTCATGCAAGGCTCAGGAAGTCAGCTGAGTCACACAGGTACTCTCTAATTGCCTGCTCCTCACCTCCCAGGGCTGGACTGAAGTCCTGGGCACTCCCAGCTGGGACACAGCTTGGCCCTAAAAAGCTCCACTGAGTTCAAGTGCAACCCGAACCTGTGAGGGGAACCAAGACCAAGCCACCCTCATCCAAGATGTTTAACATGCAGCTCACAAAATTTGGTGGAATTTTACAAATTTAACCTATTCCACATAGACAAAGTAGAGACAAAGCCACCTTTGTGAAAATAACAGTGATCCAGCCATTAGAGTGAAAACTCCTCAAAGCACAACCAGGAGGAAATGAACAAACCCTGTTTTCAGAGGAGGCCTAAGCTAACCTGAAATGAAGAAATCCATATACTGAAAAACGACAAGGAAACCAGCTATTGAAATCAATCATTTACCACTCTAATATTTTTGTCTGTGCACTGAAAAATCCTTAAGTGGGATAGAAAATACAGAGTGCAAAATAGTCAGATGTATAAACACAGCATAGATCCTGACATCTGCATCTGAATGCTCAGTTTACCAATACAAAACTGCTATTTATGAGGGAGCTTTGTGTATGTGAGAGCAGACTGATCCTTACAGATTTGGAACTTGGCTGAACTCAGAATGATTTTAAGGGTGACAGGGCACGGCACACCCAGAACAAAATTCACCCTTCAATAAACCTCAAATCCAAGTAACAGGCAAATCACGGGACACTAAACTTGTATTTTACGCAGTCAAAACAACTTTTTCCTCTAGTCTTATTACCGAAAAAGGTTGAAAAAGTCCTGCCCAAACAACTCCTGCAAAACTATTTCAGTTCTGCACAGGAAAAAGTATCCTTCAACTCTGTCAGAATACTAAGATGTGTGAGGCCATGCAGGCCAAGGCAATCCCACCAGGAAGCAAAGTTCTTGGTGCAGCCTAATGCTGCCTCTTTCCAGAAGCACAGTGGAGTTCCCTGGAAAGAGCATTCATAGCATTGACCTCACAATAGCATCATTTTTCCTAAGATCTATTTTTTTTCTTTTTACACGAGATTTATCACATTAGTCACAGATCTGATGTCTTCACCAAGATAAACCACTCTCTCAACTTACAGATATTTTGCCTGAGCAAGGACAATGACTTTGGTGGTTATTTTTATTTCTTTCCACAATGAACTCTGATACTGCCCTAGAGGCTAATTACATCAGGAAAGTAATCAGCATTCTGAGATGCCTTTTCCTGATGCTGCCTTCAAACCACATCCATTCAGCTTTCATGGCTGCTCTCCCTTCAAACACCCCTTATCCAGAACGATCTGCTTTGGAACAATTCAGATGGTTGATGTTTCCCTGATAGGCAGTATCTGTCACTTGATGCTGAGATTTGCAGGCTGCAAAGGCAGTTCCATCCACACATTAAGTGGTTCCAGCACTATTGCAGCAAATCAGATCAACCCTGATGCACCAAATATAACTGAGGGTCTCCACAGAAAGTTCTTTAACTTCTTTAATGCCACTGTGCTGTCATTAATTAATTCCCAGAAGGAGTAAACTCAAGTATCTCCATGCACTAGGCTCAATATTTTACTTCTGCCTATTTCTCACATCTTCTGGAGAAGGACGTGTCTTCCACTTTGTTTGCATTTTGTAACATTGTATTGATGACTTTACTGTTATTAATCTGTACCTCATACTTCTGCTTGAAAACAATTTACAAAAGCAGAGGAATCAATGACTTAATACAACCCTCAGCATCTTTTACTGCAACTTCTTCATATGTTTTACTCAAATACAGCCTAATTTTTCTAGTGTAGCAAAGAATCAAAGACTTGAATAAAAGACTTGCTACCTTTATTAATACCTGATTGATCCAATAATCAAAACTAGGAATTATCTTCATTTCAGCATTATATTACTCAAAATTGTGCCACTACACTGCCTTTAAAAAATATGTAATTTTCTAGCAATCTGATTTTGTTTTATTTTAACTTAAATCATAAAATCAATAATTCTTAGACTCATTTATCTGATTGCTCTCTTCTTTCACTATGGGTCACTACCTCCAAGTCTTTCAGCCCCACTATACTTATTAGTTGGTTTTATTTTACCTCAGATACCAGATCATTTGTGTACCTTACTTTTTTGTCTTACAAAGCCTATGGGTGAGTAATTTGCTGCCTCTTTTTCTCCCATTTCAAGCTATCAATAAAATAGATGATATTAGAAGATACTTATTTCACACTTCCTGACTTGTGGGGCAATGAATAATACATTACATTTAAAGAGAGTATTTTAAATAGAGGTAATCAAACTAAAGAAGCCCAAGACTCTTTGGCCGATTCTATGGCTTTTATAATCCTTCTGTCTCCTGCTCCAGCAGAGACCCCAATTCAACAGCAGGGTCAGGGGAAGAAGGCTGGTGCTCAGTGCATCTGGGAGAGCCAAGCCTCCTGTGAGCCATGCAGGGCTAACAGCTGGGTCAGGTTTTCAGTCAGCCAGCTGCTGCCTTCCCTAAATGAAGTTTACAGACTGCAGCCTGACACCTGTATTCAATGTTGGGTTACAGCCCTTGCAGAAGCACAGAGTATCCTGAGTGGGAAGGGACCCACAGGGATCATCCAGTACAGCTCCTGGCCCTGCACAGACACCCCAACAACCCCACCCTGTCCTTGAGAGCATTATCCAAAGGCTTCTGGAGCCCTGGCAGCCTTGGGGCCATTCCCTAGGGAGCCTGGTCAGTGCCCCACCATTCCTGAGGGAAGAACATTTTTCTGATATTCAACTTAAGCCTCCCCTGACTTCGTGTCATTCCTTTGAGTCCTCTCACTGGTCGTGTGAGTGAAGAGATCAATACCTGCCCCTCCACTGCCCCTCATAAAGGATGTTGAAGACTCCTGTGAGATCTCCCCTCAGTCTCCTCCAGGCTGAACAAACCAAGTGCCCTCAGCTGCTCCTGAGAAGGAACACTCATGCTGAGAGACTGAGTTGGGCCCATCCTCAGCATCTGTGGGGTCATCATCCAGATCACCCTGATCAACTCAGCTGCTCTCAGCCCTGCACCTGGGTCACCTCAGCAGAGAAGCCATTTGGGAGGTGGTACTTGGAAATGCCTCCTGAGTGGAGAGCATGTGCATTGGGGAACAGACACACACAGCCCAGAGTACTCCCTGTCCTAGTGCACAGCCTGTCCTTTGTATGGAGTCCTTGTGGGGCAGGAGCTGTGCTCTTCCCCCAGAAGGCAGCAGCCACTGTGCAGAGCAGCACACCTCACAGCCCAGCTGGGAGGGGAACAGCACAGGAACACTGCTCACTGCTCCCCCAGCCTTCCAAAACTGCAAGGAAAAGGAACAACTGCATGTAAAATGTACTTTGGCCAAAGAGCAGAAATACTAAAAGTGCCTCATAGATCCTCCAAGTCTTCCATGGGAATACCTGAACGAAATAACAAGGTAAACTGTGGCATATTGTGCTGAATAAAAGCCTCATATATCCAAATTTTTCTACTCACATTTTTGGCAGATTTTAAGATGTAAAATATAAGCCTGTGTGATTAGACAGGAAGATGTGGAAGTTGGAACACAGAGCTCATGGGGACAGTGTTAAATGAAGGAACCTTGGGTTACCGGCAGGTCAGAGGCACAGAGAGAGCCCCGTTCCGTGGAATGGCAGCAGCACCATCTGCTTTGGGACTCCTCTTTCCTATAGCCTTGATTTACAGAATGCAGAGGAGTTTCAGCATTCCCCAAAAGCCTTACTGCCTTCTACTTTCACAGACAATGAGCAAACAGAGTTTCAAAACTGAGCTCCCAGCTCAGGCCAAACTCCAACAGGCTTTGCAGGAGAAAGGCAGATAGGCATCTAATGTTTTTGGTTTAGTTACTCATCCTACAAGTTAGGGTTTGTTGTACATTTGCAGTTACTAACAAGCCTCTAGTGGGCCACAGTTCCCAGTAATTAATGATTATTTGTTTGCTTTTCTCTAAATAATACAAATTTTGGCTCTCATGTTCTTACACAAAGATATATACGAACATGAAAAAAAATGGCAAACGGTGTATTTTATTTTGAGCTAACAAGATCCATGATTTCAGAAAACAAGAAACAAGCAAATAATATACCAGAGCTTGTATTTCTAGATAACTAGTAAAAATAAAATAAAATTAGGGGGAAAAGCCTCACTAAATGGGGACCATATCAACTGTAAAGAACAAGTAGAGCTAATACAGTTCTATCTTGCCTCTGAAAAAGTTAGAGTGCAAATTCTGGTTTTATTTTTAAAGCAATTTTACTTTTTCTCTTCTTCAGTGTCATACAAAAAGTTACATATTGAAAACACCAAATTTAGTAGTTTGGAAAAAATTAGCAGCAAATTTAATCATACTTCAGAACTGTAATTTCTATTTACTGACTGCTAAATGAATATAAGAAAAAGGGAAAAAATGTAAAGAGTGATGTCTCACAGATTACTTTCCCCTCATATAATTTTTAATAAAAAAATTTTAGTTTTGGGGTGGAAGCAAAAGTTGACATTTACTGACATTTAGTCGTTAAAATGTAATCCTTCCAGAGATGAATAGCAGAAAATGGTGGGGGTGGAAGAGAAGGGAATCAACTTCTGCTCTGATTACACAGAAGAAAAAAGTTAAAAAGCATGGAATAAACTGAATGAGAGCACAAACCCACGAGTATTTGTGGCTGAAACAAGGGGGAGGATGTCAGGGTTCCTGGGAATACTGATTTTGGGCTCCCTGAAAATCCTCCCTACAAAGCAAGCAGTCAGCTCTGGACTTTAGTGGCATCAGTCCCACCAAAGGGAGAGAGGTCTCAGCCCAGGAATCAGTGACCAATACACACACACTGACAGCTCCCAACATGCACAGGAGTCTATTTGTGTGGTTAGGCAAGGGCTTTATAAATGTAATTAACCTATTTTCTAAAAGGAAACAGAAAATTAGAAAACCCCCACAGGTTTTGAAGCAGGGACACCAACTGCTCTGTGCAGACACAAAGCATCAGTCAAGATTTCTGCATTATCATGCAACAAAACGTGCACAGGAATCTAAAGATTGCTCCAGTCCACAGGTAGAATGTATTTTGATGAATAACTTGCAGATTTAGATTAAATGTGATATAAAAGTGTAAATTATCTTATTAAAGTTAATTTATTTTTTAATTAAAGTTCAAGTATCATTTGAAGGATTGAACAGACACTAAATGCAGCCTAATTTCTCAGTAGGGTCACTGCATTAGAAAAGTTTCTCCTATGAATGGCTTCAAGTCAAAAAGTGGAAACTGAGGGAGTTCTATTGCAAAAAAACCCCAAACCTGGTAGACTTGGGAGCTCTAAAGGATACTGGTCTTCAGAGAAGGTGAGGAGCTCTTAGTAAAAACCAGAACCTTAATGTATATTAATAATATATTAACAGTGGTAATCTCAGCCAAGGAACATTTAATGCTCTTGTGCACATAAAGGGGGAATGACAAGCAGTAGTCTCCTGGTAATCCCCTACCCAGCAGGAAACCAAGGGATAATGGGATGCATTCATGTTATTAATTTTTAATATAAAACAGAGCAATGCTCCTCAGTGATGAAGGTGGTTGGGCACACGAGAAGCTGGAGACCAGTGGTGATAATAACAACACCTCCCCCTACCAAGCCACCCCTATTTTAATTTGCTCAAATGCAGAGGGAAGATCAAGTTTAAAAGAAGCAGAAATAACTATCTGGAACTTGCATGACTGAGTTAGAAAGCAGTAGTTGAGCACACAATACAGTCACAGCACACTGAGTGGCCTCAGGTGCTTGAGTTTAGAGGGCTTACAAAAACAAAACCAGAGAACACCAATCTCCTCGTGAGCTTTGAAGCTTGGGATAGATGGGAGAGAAGACATGGGAGAAGCTCCCCACTGAGGAGGATCATGGATGCTTTCCCACACCACCCTCAGAGGTTTCTGTCACACAGCCCTTTCTCACACTGACTGCCCAGGCTCCGAGCTCGAGCCATTCTCCTCCAGAACTGCCCTCCTGTGAAACCTGCTCCCTTCCTGTAGGATGGAGGAAAAATCCTGCTTTGCTTTAGACCCAAACAGTCCTACACAGTTATTGCCTCATATTATCAAAAATGAAGACTGCCACAAAGAGCAAGAACCATTTAACAATAAATTACTATTGACGTGTTGAATGTTTTATTGAACCAATACTTGTGAGAACTTTTTCCTAATTTTTCTTGGGAAACTTGGCTTTTGTGCACACAACACAGCATTCACCCTCCCTCACACCTCTGTAACTAATTCAGACAGCAGAGAGGGACAGATGACGTAGAACTAATTGCTCTTGTATGAAGTGTGTTATCAATAATGTATATTACAAACAAAAGTGCTGTTTTCTCCTCCTCCTGAGTGCAGCAAGAGGTCAGTTTTTGCAGATCTTGAGTGTCTTGTCCCATTTTTCCACAGTGACAGACACAGGGGTCCAGCCCAAGCCAAGGCAGTCACACCTGTCACAACAGAGACACCCTGGCAAGCAGGGCTTCTGAAATCCAGCTGGAAAGGAAAGTCACTCTCACACTCCCTACTCCTTCAAGAGGTCTTCAACAACAGCATCTCAGCACCAGGAAAAGCTATTACAGGGCTAAGAGACTGGAGAAAAATTCTACTTGATACCAATCCACCAGAACTGGGACTGTTTCTAAATTAGCTGACCTTTCCCCATGTGCCACTCTCACTTTGGCAGTCTGCTTCCCTGCACTCTGCCAGCAATCTTGGGAGATGCTATTTTGTAGGTTTTCAAACATACCAAAAAAAAAAAAAAGAAAAAAAAAATCAACGTTAAACCCTCCCAACTAAACATGATAAATCTGGAAAACCACCTAATTCCAGTACACAAGACAGCTATGCATCTATTTTGCCCTTTGTAAGCATGACTTGTGTACCATGAATTCTAATGCAAAGCCAGGTTAATAAAATGAAATAAAGAGTAAGAATACAACCAGCTACCAAAGTAGTTTGCAATTCTCTTTCAAGCTTCAGATACAAAGTTTAACATTTAAAAGTCAATAGCAGACATGTAAAAATAGAATAAAAATCTGTATTAAACCATCATATATTTAACCCAGTTTAAAGTATTAACTACCCATGTCTCTAAAGTTTCAGCTTCTGGTTTTAACTGTCTTTAGCAGTTGGGTTTTACCCTAATCATATTAAAGGTGAAAATAAGGAGCAGAATGTGCCTGAAAAGAAGTTTCAATAACATTACACTGTTTGTATTTCCACGGGCCAAGTCTCATAAAGTGCTTTCCTGCCCTGCCCTTCAAAATAGGGGGGGGAAACAAGGATCTAAATGTGAAGAGCTGTTGCAAAAAACCTATTTCATCTTATGTTTATACCCAAGTTTAGACAAGTACAAGTTGCCCAGGAAGACACACCCTTACATGAAACTATTGTGCAAGGGACAGGCATTACCCAGAGGCACAGCCACCAGCAGAGCAGGGCCACAGCTCCATTTCCCTCTCCTTAGACAGGAGATATTGTACCCCAGCAGCAGCAGTACACTTAACACAAGAGAAACAACATTATGCCTTCTGAAGCTCAAAGTTGCATTATTTATCCTGACAGTTTTGTATTTATCAGTTGTAACAACAGGATCTGGAAGATCACAGCCAAATTTGTACAGTATATTAAAACTACAGGGGGTTTCTTCACATTTGAAATGCTCAGAGAAGCTCTGTCTTCTCTCAAGATCTTCACAGCATCACAACCTCTCAGCTCCTAGGGCAATGAATTTCACAGGTTAACTGTGTTTTAGGAAATCCTTTTAAATAATGCAATATTCCAAGGTCAATAGCAGCGAGGCTCAGTTCGCACCCTAAGGAAATGGGTGCCTCGAACAACCCAAGCAAGCAGGTTTAATTGGAGCAGGTTTCACATTACCAGGCAAGTGAAAGGATTGACATTTTTTCGTGTTATCATTCACAAGCAGGCATTGAACATGGGTCAGAAAGAATATTGCTCTGCTCCCCTTTATCACAAACCGACTGCTACAGGGTTTGTATATATGCAAAAGCCCTATTTTTTCCACACAAAAAATCCCTCTTTAAAAAGCAGAGGACACAGCAGCACCCTTAGAACAGAGAGAGGGCTTGAAAGAACAGGAAGCTTCAAAGCATCAAGGAACCCTCAAGCCCCATCTACCTCCCAAGTGTCAAATTTTGCCTGTAAATTGATTGGAAAGGGAAGAGGAGAACAAAATGAAAGGCTTTTACTCTTCACGAAGACAATGGGGACGTTGTGCTGTAGCGTGGCTGCAGCAAGGCCGGTACCGTGGCACAGCAGCTGAGCCAGAAAATGCAGCTCCCTCCCCTCCCTACCTTGGAGCTCTGACATCTTTGGTGCTAACAACTCGTTGCTGTGGAAACCAGACTGCTTCTGACAAAGCCACATTGACTAAAAGCAACATGTGGGAAAATGGAATAAGGGCCTGAGAGAAATTAATCTTTTACGCGACAAATAAATACAATTTTGGTTAAAAATTCAGCATGTAAAGGGGAGTATTTCTCAGTGTTAGAACAACAGGCAAGGAGAACACCGGCAAACGCCAGGCCTTGTGGCACTGGAAAGGGATTTTAGGGACATTTCATCCTTGAGATGCATGGTAGATTCAGGGCTAAGGAGTACACAGGAGTCCAACACAGAACACAGGTGTGTGAGGCAGCTGCTCCCTATCCAGTTTTTAACTGCTCTCCTTTGAAATCAAAATTACACCCAACCCCACCCCACAGTAGGAGAGGAGCCAAGGCTGGTTCAAATCAGCACCGAAAGGCTTTCACAAGGCCCAGACTGACTCACACCTGGGCAAAACACTCACACAGCCAAAACCTCAGCACAATAAAGCCCTGGCCATGGAGATCATGAGTTACTCCCCACCCTGCCATTCCCAAACAGTTTATAGATCTCGGAAATGCCATCCAAAAAAACCCAGAAACAATCCTTTCTTTTTTTTTCTGATTTCTCCCCTAACAACAGTCTTAATAAATCTGTCCTCAGCCCTTGTTGACTGAGATCCCAGGGGCTGCTTTAGGGCCTGTTACTTGGAATGCCAGCATCCTTAAGAGAGTATACAAGAAAAAAAAAATCCTGGGAAAAAGCCCATGGAGAAGAGCCAGAGTTTGAACTGGCAAGACTTAAGATCTGTGCACAGTGCAACTTTAATAAAACTGGCTCCTTATCCAGATCATCTGAAATTACTCATAAAGATGGCACACTCAGGGTGGTTTGTTTGGTTTTTGGGGTTTTTAAAAACAAATTCAGCAAGCAAACTTCTCTGGAGGAAAATTTAACTTTTACGCAAATTTGATATTTGGTTTTTCTCTTAATCCAGGCCATGAAAGCTCCAGTGCAAAATGCCAGGTATCACAAAGATTCAGGAACTCAAAGGCCACTCGTGATTTACATGCTGAGCAAGAATCCTCTCCCCCTTCACTCCTGAGGTATTAAAATGCTGCAGCGTTACAGCTTAATCTCATTTACGGAGCTTTGAATCATCTTAAGTACTTAGGAAGTCTGTGTAAAATACCACAATCCCTGCAGTTTATACACCCTAATCCAGACAGACCACACCACCAGCTTTCACTGCTGCTGATGGAAAGTAGTTCTCACGGTTTTCCAATTAATTAAGCAGGTCATTTACTCTCCACCTGCAGCACTGGCCACATCCCTGCCACTTCCCTTCCCATCAGTGTCGCTGTGTCTTCGGAGCCCCACGGACTGCAAACAACTCTGCAGGACCAAAGACAGAAAGCTCTGCAGACAGCTGTACTGTTGCTGATAGAATATTACACACCATTCTGAAGTATGCTGTTCCAAAGACACATTTATAATGGAAAACCTCCAAAACAGGGAAACTTACTCAGGTCATAAGAGGAATGGGAACTTCTTCCGGGTCAAGCAAAGAAAAACTGCAAAAGTATTTAGGGATGCAAACTGCTGCATGATGGTGTAAATAAATCAAAGATTGAATCACGTTTTAAAAGAAAAAGATAAATCACTGCATACAGTGAAAGGATTAAAATGGAACAGTATTGTTAGGCAAGATATTAATCCACTAACTTCCTCAAATTCACATTGGCACTTGCTCCCAGCAAGAGTGACAACTTCCATGAATTTATCACAGCATGAACGTAATCCCTGCTTTCTGCTGAAACTGGACTGGCACAAATGACAAGAAGAAGCCATTTATTTTCAGGCCAGGCCATTCTTACACAGGGAGCTACCACAGACAGGGGAGAATACACCAAGGAAAAAGGTATGTGTGTGAGCCATGACATTTAGGTGTGGACCTGATTCTTCCCGAATGTTATCAGGTTTTTCCAGTCTGGGAATCTCTCTCCATGATATGACCATAAGTAAATGCACCCGAAGTACACCTGTGTTGTAAATTAAGTTTAAAATTCCTGTATAGTGCTCCTTTGCACTTAAGCTGATTTGCAAAATCCAGTTACCTGTAAGGATACTCGCACTAGCACAGAGCAGCGAGGTTTTCCTTTGGTTAAATGGCACAGGAGGGTTTCTACTTTAAAGTGAGGAGGGGACCCAGAGAAGAGCCTTTTAGCCCGAGGAGGGTGTCAGGGGATCAGGGAGTGGCGTCCGACCGAGGCACACACGTGCCCTGCTTTCAGCACCTTCCCCGCAGCTGCAGTAAGACACTTATCTGGAACATTATCAGGTCTTTGAACCTGGCAAGGCCGGGAACACGCCTTGATCTTCTGGAGCTTTGTTGCCACTCAAGTCAGGCTCTAACTTGTGCCAGCTTGCTGAGAGACTGGGGGAGAACAGAGAAGGTGCAAAGAAGCATCAACATAGTTTTGCTTTTTCAAGATGACTTAATGGTTTATAGCATTTGGCTTTCTGTTTCTGCTTTTTAGACTTAATGAAATGCCATTTAAAAAAAAAAAAATTACATATGGTTTCATTATTTCAAACCGAGCCCATCTTTCTATTTTGTTTTAACTTTTTTTAATTATTTGCTGTATTTCAAATAAAGAGCAGACCAGACAAGAATGTCGGATCTACAAAGTAAATTGTAAGTTCTCGGTTTTTAAAAATTAACTAGTCTAACGACACTTTGAAAGGTGCCAGTCTGGCCCCAATAAGTACAAAGTGCTCAAAGACTCAGGTCTTGAATGACTCACTGGTTTAAAAACAATTCTTGTAGCAGTAGAAATGACCCACTTTTTAATCGACTGGAAGTTATTTTAGGTATTTTATGCATATTTACATAATAGTCACCAAGATTGGCACTGAAGGATAAAATTCAAGGACCAGTCTGATGCTACCCATATTTTAGGCACTCCTCTGTAGACAGGGCTGCCATTTAACTAGAATTCTTCTGAACTCATACTCATTCTGTGCTCTATCCAGCTTTGATCAATAACACAACTCCCAGACTTGGTTACTCAGACTAAGCTGTGTTCCTGACACTGACTTTACTGTAGCATGAGAGAAACCAGCATAAACACTCTGCAAGAAATATGGTAGGTCAGAGGAAACTACAGAATACTTCACTAGAAGGTGCTAATTTCCTCCAGAAACACACAATCATTCCAGAAGAGCTGCTTCACCCTGGATAAAACCATTACAACTTGATTCCCCAAACTGTCATCACAGTTCTAAGCTTAGCACACCATTATTCTTCCATATGCCAAAAATGTTGAAATGTTTCATTCTTAATCTGGCATAATTCTCTTCTAAAAATGCAATCTGCAGCATCTAAGAAGATTGCTACCATTTCCTATTCTACAAGCAATCATGAGCCTAAAATAACCTTCACTTCCAATGTGTGCAGTGCTTTCTCCACTGCTGCATCATTTTCCTTGGTCATCATCTTACTTCAGGCAGCAGGCAGGGTATTTTACAAGCACCAGCTATTTAGATAACTCACAAATACTCTGGACTGTACAGTCTCTTGTTGGTGAGCAATCATGACCTGGCTTCAGGGTAAACTAACTGAAAACATATTATCCCAGTATCCATGCAGAACTATTTAATGTAATCAGA
The DNA here is from genome assembly GCA_032173965.1 of Sitta carolinensis. Lineage (NCBI taxonomy): Eukaryota > Metazoa > Chordata > Aves > Passeriformes > Sittidae > Sitta > Sitta carolinensis. The sequence continues at coordinate 4,496,005 of CM063293.1, forward strand.
AACATTAAAATTGAGAGAGAGACAGCAACATAGCTCAAGACGAAATGAAACTGAAGCAGAATGCCTGTCTCACAGCAACTCACCTATGGAAAACAGAACAACATTCTCTAGATAGTCCTGTGTGTGGGTCCCAAGAATCATTTTGGGAAGGACTTATTTTGCTACATTTGTTTCTCCATTACCTGTTTTCTTTCCTCTGAGAAGAAAGGTATGCTAATACTCTTATGGGTAACAGCAGAGACTCCTACTCTACAATTATCATTTCTATCATTCACTAAACATTCTTCAAACCTAAAAGGCAAGGAGGGTGTTCAATTTTGTGTTTGCTTTTCGCTTTATTTAACATTTGGGCTATGCCTATTTGTCTTCAAATCAGCAAGTTACAGTCACTTTTCTACTGGCACTTAGCAGCACGACACATTTTCCATGAGGCAGGGGATGGCTCAACTCACTGTTTATTCTAGAGGATAAGGTCTGTGTGTGGCACCTGGGGACATGGTTCACTGGTGGACTTGGAAGTTCGGGGTTAATGGTTGGACTTGATGATGTTAAGGTTTCTTCCAACCTAAACAATTCCATTTCTACACCCTGAACCTGGAAGTGTCCAGGTGGCTGGAGGCATCTGCAGTACACAGGGATGTACCCAGTGCTTAGGAGAGAAGCATTTTACAGGAGTTACTCCTCCCAAAAGTGCCAATGCAACCATAGCCAAGGTACTCAGCTTTCCTGAAGTTCCAAGGGTCTCTGTTTTGTGGCTATACCTGAATTGTCCTTCCTTTCCTTCTGTAAAGGAGCAACATTGGTTTAGTGAAGATGAATATGTATGGCAACGACGTGCAACACTGTTTTTACATCCTGAAACATCCACCAAAATCCTGAAGCTGCAGATGCAGAGAAGCTCCAATACCCTGCAAAAAGCTCTCTAGCTCTCTGTTCTCTGTATTCTTATTATTTCTTAATCCCAGCTCTGAGCCCTTCCTACCATTTTCCACAAAAACAAAGGAGATCATCAAATACATTGAAGTATTATTTTCACACCACTTAACAGGATTTTGTGCCAGAAAAGAAATGAAGGAGAAGGAAAGAAAGAACAAGGAGCTGTAGGTTGGGGGTATTTTTTTAAGGGAAGGCAAGTCCCAGGAGTTCACATTTATCCTCACAGGTAACCAGCTATTTTGGTCTCCTCCTCTCCCTAAAGCAGTGAGGAGTGCAAACACCAGCAAAGAACACTCGGGCTGATGTCAGTGTTAAAGAAGTGGAGGTTAAACTTGCCCTAAAGCCCCAAAAGGTAAAGTGAACAGAAGGGGGCAGGCTGGCAGAGAGGAGATAAAAATAGAAGAGTGACTAGACTTCACTTGACAGCTATTTCTGGATCAACTATGGAAAGAGATCTGAGAAGCTTTTCTATTTGTAAAGGAGAGCAGCCTTCTAGAAGGCCACAGTCCTGCACAGCAGTTTTGTTTATGCTTCTACTTTTCTAAATCCCTGTGTTCTCACTATTTGGAAACAGTGCTGTTCAGCCAAAATGTCATTATGTGTCTAAGTGAGAAACCAGATGAGATTTTCTGGAGCAGGACAGCAATGTGTGTGGCATTTCAATTTAACAGAAACAAAGCTGACAGCACATTATAAACTGGGCAGCAAATCACAATGCCAAGCAGAGTAAACTAAGCCACACAGTATTTTAGGAAAATAACCAAAACCCTGCAGTATCTCCAAAAGGATGTCTTGTGTTTTCCCACTCCAAAGTGATTAGTGAAATTCTAACCAGTTCCAATTATGGATATGAACTAACAACAACAAACAGGGACCTCCCAATTACAGCATGGAGTACTTGACTGACATATGGCTCTGGGGATGAATATTTTTGCCTGTTCAAGCCCTTTCCTCTTGAGTACCTCTGCTAAAATTCCTTCCATTGAGTAATTTCTATCCAGACCCTGGCTGTGCTGGCTCTGCTCCCATTTAAAAGAAAACCTGCAGGCAGAAAGCAATGCCATCTGCCCAGTCAGGAGCTCCTTTAATGGGCAAGTTTGATGTGAAGGGGAACAGCCTATTACACTTTATCTTCAGCAGCAGGAGTGATGCTCTTCCTTTCACAGGAGCAGGTTACAGCAAGCACGCTCATGCCTGAAGTATTTGTCCACAAAAATACATAAATCTCAATGGGTAAGTGCAAGCAACCTCCAGAAAAAAATCCATCCAGCATCCTTTTTTATCATGTTCAACTTGCAATTCAGCCCTTCCATTTCTCTTTACCTGTCATACCAGTTGGGTTTGTTCTGTCACAGCTTCATCAGTCTCCACTTTCTATTCCTGTAAGTGAATGATAACTCTGCCATCACATCTGAGAAGAACAAGCAGTGGCAAGGCCCTGTTGTCCCTACACAGAATTCTGCTCTGAAGCCATTTCTGAATATTTTTTCCCAAGCTTGTTGTCTCTTTTACCTAACTGCTTTGACTGGATGATTTGCTCTGAAGTGTCATCTGCAGCAGGTTTGGGACTTGTGTGGCCCAGTTCAGGTTTTACAAGAAACAAAGGAAATCTTCCCTTGAATATTTTCATCCTTGCAAATATCTTCAAGGCTGGGAAAATATCTTTCTATTCTTGCCAATTAACCAAGCAGTTTTTATCCCTCCTTGTTGGGTAATCTTGTCACTAGACCATCTTTGCAGAGAGCAGCGGATTTTCTCTGGGCTGCTGGCAGTTCTACTTAATTGCATGTTTAACTTTTTATTCAGCACTTAAACCCACATGATGAGAAATGCACACATGCAAGCAGCAAACTATTATCTGCCATTCAAACTCCCTAGAGAACTCATAAACATCTTAATATTGCTGCCGTACTTCTGTCCCTTTTAGAAGAAAAGTGCACACGTTCCACGGCTGGATGGGAAACAGGATGGCAAACACATTTACAGGGTAAGTCCAGTGATACATCAGCTATTGCTGACCTGTAATGACTGGGGAGTGGAACTTTGGTCCTCAATATATATTAAAAGTTCTGAAAAAAAGTCAGCCAACTCAATCAGTGCTGAACACAAACAGGTATTAGAGACTCCCATAGGTTCCTCCAACCCATCAAGCAGAAGACATTCTATAAGGGCACAGCAATTTCCAGTCTCTTCTTCCTCTCCCCAACTCTGAGAGCTAAAATAAAAAAAATTTTTTCCAGATGCTAATACGTATTGGAATATATTTCCTACTTCATTCCAGAGCTACAGAATTTGCTCTGGAACATACTTGTTGCTACTGGATTGCCTTCTGGAAAGGGAACTTCTGTTTTAACATGCTTCCAGCCCTTATGACTGCAAACCCTTTGAAGTATAAATGACCTCTAACCAGCAACAAAGCCACGGTAATCTTTGGAAACAGCAGATCAGCTTCAGCATTAACTATTATCCTTCACCAGAGTATGCTAAGTTTAGAACTTAATGTTACTAGCACTCCAGAAGGCCCTGATTAATGGATCACCTCAGAAATGCAAAGATGTACACTCCCCGTGGCAGGTGCAAAACCCCAATACCTGCAGTCTGTTTGTCAAACCCTCCAGTTTCCCCATGATAAACTTCTGTGAGTCAGCTAATACAAAAGAGTGTGATAAAGTACACGAGAGCATTGGAAACACATGAATTAATCAGCAAATTATTGGATTGTAAGCTTTTCTAGTTCCTCTACTAAATTTTTTTCAGTACCCAAAGCTGCCAGGTATTTCCAGGCTTCTCTATCCCAATGCAAAGGCTTTGGTGGGGAGAGTAGTTCTGTTTGGCAGAGACCATCTCCAGGCCTTGGCAGAGCCTCCAGCTGACCACTGGCAGATCCACTTTGCTCCCAGCACACATGGAGTGTGTTTGGGAAAGGAAAAATACCTGAGAGCCTCCTGGACCCATCAGATTAACACCAGCAAGGAATCTGTAACACCCATAAGTAATTCTCATGACAATTACTTCAGCTGCTTTTACTCTTCTGGTACTGAACCATCCTGGTCCTCACTTAGGCTGCTTTTTTTTTTTTTTTTTTTCCTAATAATGTGGTTTAATAGCATCAGGGAAATTTTCAAGTTTAAAAGCGGTGGAACAAAAGGCAAGTAAGCTTTATGCTCTCTAATGAATGGTTATTGCTCCATTTATTTAAGTGGTACTTATCACCATAAATATCTACTAAACTCACTTGCCATACTGGTGTAATCAGTGCTTTCCCAGGAAATATCCTTTGGTAAATGGATTGCAAAAATAAAGTAGGAAAATAAATGAACACTTAGAAATGCTCCTCAAGAAAAGTCTTCAAACAGAGGAAAGATGGAAGATCAATGAACACTTAAGTATTTCACAGCTTAGGCCTATTCACTACACAAGATCCAAATCAGTTTCCTCTGTGAGCACTGCATAATATGTTCATTCAAAATCTGTCAAGTTTTCTCCCAGAACACACCAAGACACGGTTCTCTCCCCTGCTTTTTTTGTCTTTTAAATAATGAACACGAGAATTTCACAGCTGATAACATTATTCTGGAAACTACACAGAATATTCTGGAAAAGGCTCAAGCTGGGACTCCAGTGTCGCAATAGCAAATGTTTCCACATATTCAGATTATTCATGCATCACTCTTTGTGAAAGGTAAGCAACAGAATAAGTAGCTTTTACAGGGTTCTGGGAGCCAACTCTGGCCTCCAAACCATAAATAAGGAAAAAAAACCCAAAACAGACATACCTTCAAAGCACATTTCTGGCCTGTCTCCTTGTTGAAACACTCCAGTACTTTGCCATTGATTCCTAACCCTAGCACACGTTTGGAGAGTTTGTAGTCGTCTGTAACTGCATGTTTTTTTATCTCTAGTTTGACATGGGCTGTCCCCCCGGGCAAGGATTTCACGGTGCTCTTGCTCTCCACGTGACTCTCTGCCTGGGATTCCTGTTCACCTTCACTTTGTTCCATATCAGGGAAGAGTGTGGGCTGACAGAGCTACCCGGCAGATTCCTGGGGGGGATCCTCAGCAGAGCCCCTTCTCTCAAGCAATCAAACCCAGTGCTTCAAACAGTCCATTTGCTCGCCATTTAGTCCTGAGTAAAAATGCAAACAAGTGTTAGTAATCGATGTCAACTAACTGTCGTCCCACCTCACCGCTTTTCTCTTCCCAAGGTGACCAGGTACCAGAGAGAACAGAAGTGGAGGCCACCTCAGGAAAGCACACTTCGGCTTTCCAGACCAGTCACCCCAGCTCCAAGACACACGGCTCTCGCTCTGCAGCTACAAATCACTGCTTTTACTGCAACAAAAAGTAACTGAGTAACTGCTGAGCCTTAGAACACCACTACAGCTAAGCCCTGTACAACCGAACAGAGCTTCGAGCTTATAAACCCGCATCAACCACTTGTTGCCTCAATGTTTTATGTAGAAATTCTCACAATGGTCCCCTGCCTCATCCCGACACTCCCAAATTACGCAAGAGAAGCACGAATACCTCGATTGAACCCCAGAGTGGCACTGCCTGGGCAGGCACCGACCCCTGGGACTGTGCTTTAACTGCCTGGGCCCACAAGCGAAGGACGGGGACCACCGAACCACCCCGAAACTGCAGTGCGTGGAAATGCCACGGCGTGGCCCCCAGAGCCGAGCGGGTCGCGCTGGGGCTGGAGGGGATCCCCGGGGCGGGGCCGGCGCCAGCAGCCCCGTTACCACGGGCAGAGCGGCCGCTCGCTCAGCCCCCCGCGCTGAGGCGGCGGCGGAGGGCGGGCAAGCCCTGAGGCGAAGCCGGGAGAGCGGGGGGTGGCGGCGGCGGGAGCCGGGCGGGAGCAGCTCCACGCCGGAGCTCGATTACCTGCCTGTGGCGGCGCGGCCCCAGCGAGGCTTCCCGGAGCGGCTCGGGGAAGGCGGGCTCTGCCTGGGTCCGCCCCGCCGCCCCGGGCAGGTGCGCGCCGCCTTCCCGCCCCGAGCCGCCGGCGGCGGGCCCGGCCCGAGCCCCCACGAGCGGCGGGAGCGGGCCGGGCCCGGCGGGGAGCGGCACCTGCCTCCCGCTCCCGCTCCACTGCTCGGCTTCCCCTGGGCAGCCGCGGAGGGGAACAACCCCCGCGGTGATCTTAGGGTGATTTAGGGCGGCGATTTGAAGCACGATATTAATTTATTGGGGTAAACGGCCCTGATAGAGGGGGGAAATGAGGCTGAGCGGCAGCGGCGGCTCCGGGCTGGTACCGCAGCGCGCCCGCGCGGTGGCACCGCCGGCCCTTCCCCCGATGGCTCCGCCGGCAAGGGCGAGAATCGCCACGTTCGCTCCAACCCTGCGTTAAACAGGCTGCTGCAATGGGACTCGACAGCGGGCAATGATCCTTCAGGCGCTCGGCTACCGAAAAGGTGCTCTCGCTACAGGCAGTCACTAAACGCGACCGCAGACGCGGTCAGTGTTTCTCAGCACTTTCGGATGCACAGTCAGGATACTAAAAGTGATGGTTCCCACAGCAACTGTCGCTCATCACTGGCGCACGGAGTGTGGTCCCAGGGATGTGAAATGCTGAGCTTTTTTCCCTACATGTGAAGATGAGTCATGCATCGAAATGGAGCTGTATTCGTATCACTGGAAGGAGCTTAAAGTTCACATGCTTTACAAGTTAAAAATACATTTGTCATTTTACGTAACATAATGGCATCTGGAGTTCTAGCAGTTAGGAAAATAATTAAAAGGGCTAATGAGCCCTTTCTCCAAGGAATAAAAAGTAGTTCAACTTAGCAGGATGCAGATCTGCAGTACATCACCATGTGATGTGACGCTACAGTTATTCTGCCTCAGGTTTCCCTTCCAGGCTTTCAGCAGTTCGGCTGCTGGAGGGCCTGGTCCCCTGATTAAGTTCACCTATTCTGGGCTAATCAAATCCCTGAGGAAAACAGCTATTTCCAATCTTTTCTGGGTGAGCTGTCAGCCTTCTTAGTCTTTGCATCACCTCCCACTGCGGTAGTCTCTGAGAAATGTATATATGTAACTGTGAGCTCCCAGGTTGCAAACCTTCAATAATATGGTTCTGCAGTCACCAGGTTGCTCTGATTTTCCTTCCCATGGCTTCTGTCTGTCTTTGCTTTTCTGTTTGTCCTGGATGGTAACTTCCTTCTCTTTACAACAGGTAACTATTAGTCCTCTTCTCCGCACTCAGTCACTGGGGGCCAGACTCTTCTTCTAAATCTCTCAGGCCTCTACTGCATTTTTTAATTTGAAAGCCATGCTTGCTCACACCCCTCTGTAGGTCCCGTTCCTGGCCCCACTTTGGATCTTTCCATGTAACTCTCACCCAAAAGCATATGGCTGCCCAAAGGAGGCAGGAGTTACACTGACTAGCACATTGAAGCTGGTAGAAAGCGATTTATGGCTCTATTCTAGGAAATATTAAATGCTGCACAAATTCGAAGCAGATGTCTACTTAAGGGGTTGCTATTTTTTATAGCGTGTCAGAAGTAAGGAATTTAATTAAGAAACTATGACTCTAACTATTACAAGAATGAGTTTCTAAAAAAAATAAACTGTGCATGGAAAGCAAGGAGGAAAGATGAGGGAATGAGACAGGATGTGTGAAATTAGTTGCTTCTACATGTCTCAGTTAGGAGTTGGCTCCTGATGAGAAGAGTTAAACTGGGAGGATACAACCACATTTTTCAAGTCAGAGGGGTAGCTCACTGGATGAAAATCTTATTGGGGTTCACCACCTAATGTTGCCTGGATATGCTCTTGGCAAAGTTCATCATTTTACCAGCAGCCAGTAGTAAGTTTAAACAGGGTCAAACACCTTAAAAACCCATTGTGAATCATGATTAGCAAGGCCTTATATCAACCCTCTGCTAGTTTCAACCACTATAAACTCTTTAAAAGCCTTTCTAGTATCAGCCCAACTATCAGACACCCTCACTCTACACAAGGATGACCCCAAAATCAAAGGCAGCTCCTGAAGCCTCTCTTTGTGCTTGTGGCAGGTGGAGCTCCATTAGCATTCTCTGGAGATGCTGATGGAGAATACACTGACAGGCCCACCACAGTTCCTTGAGCTGGGGGACATTTTTCATTCAAACAGATGTTTTTATTTATTGATTGATGTTTGCTTTTTGAAGTTTAAAAAAACCCCAAACCCTAAAACAGTACTATGACAGGCTAAGAGCCCACTACAGCAAAAGTTCTTTCATCTTCACCAAAATCCCTAACACTGTAAATTAAACATTAATCCTGTTTTTACCAGAAGTCCCCAACAGCAAGAACACAGAGCAACTTAAGTTTCAAAAGAGAACTTGGTATAGCTCAGTTATGCCTGCTTTGTCCCAAAATAAAAAACTTATTGGAGAAAATAGCAAATATTAAGGTCCTGTTCTGCTCTGGGGCAGCAGCCCCTTTCCTTTAACCAGTGTCTTAACCTGGTGAAGCTTTTTACCTCAGCCAGCACACAGTTTGGACACATTCTCCCTGATTTTATCAGGTCTTGGATGTCACAGATACCTGCTTCACAGACAGACAGCACCACTGTTTAAACAGAGAAGGTTAATTCTGGCTATTCCACTGGGTATATTCACTGCCTCTTTGCTGTGCTGGAGCAATTCAATAACTGGGATCAAAGACATTTCAGACTTTCAAATGTCTCATTTCCTAATAAAAAAATAAAATAACTGAGTTTACTGTCATCTGGAAAGCTAGGAAAGCTGACATCATCAAATATTCTCTGAGGAATGGCAGATCTTGAGGAGTGACACCTGAACTGTACAGAGATCTCAGCTTCCTTATATACAAAAGTGATTTGCTTGGGGTCAGCCCCTTGATAGCAATGTCTCATGGAAATCCCATCAGCTGTGATAAAGAAATTATCAGCTGAAAAGTAGTGACTTGTTTTTCTGAAACTTTGCTTTGTCTGAGTAACAGCTGCCTATTTTTTTCTGCTGTTATGAGAAATCCATGCTCACGGGAAGCATTATATAGATGTCACCACAGAGAAAATCCTCTGTACTGTCAGGTTGAAGTGAGGACATGGCTTTGTCTGGTTGGGTGGTTGCAAGAACCTTATTAAATCCCCCAGGAAGTTCTTCAGAAACTGCATCTGTGACATTAAAAGAAAGAAAGGGCAGCTCTACAGAGTAACGTTTTGATATGAAGGAGAACAAAAGCAGCCTCTTGTAGGATCTTTAGTTTAATCTGTCATGTACACAGTGGTCTGAAACACAAACTATATGCATGTTTTTTCGCCTGTTTTTGGCTCTGCTCTGGAGGTGTCTGTTTCAGACTTATCAAAAAGGCATGGGAAAAAAAACCCTCAAAAAGCTCATCAGCAAACAGCCTGGCTCTTTTCTCTCCTGGCTGACACAAAACCAGGTTTATAAGGCTCTTTCATAGGCAATGATCTTTACTGATGCTTTGTTGCTAGAACAACATCTCTTTTATCCTCAACACCCTCTGTCCTTGTGTCAGTGGGATTTTAGCATAGTTTCCAGGAGGAATTAAAATTCTGGCTATGAAGCAGCTTCTAGTTAAGGAAAGGGAAGTCTCAAGAACACCACTCTCACCATCTGGAGAGCCTGTCCTAGTACCTGACTTCGTTCCTCAAGATTAATTCTTCCATATTAGCATACAGCAGGTATTTTCCTATAGAAATACAGACAAGGATAGAAAAGCTGCTCTTTTATGTCTGGCCTCAGAGTCCCTATTACAGGTACCTTGTCCTGGTCATTGAGAAGGTTTTGGGAGGCTCCATCCATGTTTCTCCACAGCTGATTGATGGGGAAGTCAGAGAGATACCAGCTGGACATTTCCCTTTCAGCAGACAGGAAAAAAAAGACCAATTTTCTTTCACTGAAGAATCATAAATCAAAAGCATAAAAAACCTTCTAATCTGTCTACAGGAGACAGTGCTTCATTTTATGCTGCAGTGGAGCAGAAGAAATTAATCTCTTTCATTGAAACATCCTGCAACTAATGGGTGTTACAGCATTGCCTGGTAGTCCTGGGGTGGCCTTCCAGACCACTCAGAAATACAATTTTTGCAGCATTCGAATCAAGCAGCAAAACTCCTAACGGATGCCACACTGCCATCACCTTCTAGGCTGCCATGTGCCACAAACCTTGGGACAACAAATATGCTGAGTTCCTTATAATAAACCAGGGTATTTTTTCAGAGCTTGAAATGAAACCCATTCCTTTCTGCTCATCCTGCTTCTCACGGAGCCAGCTCAGATGTCCCTGTATCCATGGCACAGCTCACCCACACCCTGGAGACTCCACCATTGTTACTCACAAGGTTGGGAAATCAAAACCACAATATTAAATGCACCACCTGTTGTTGATTACAGCAATTGGTGTGTCCTACTCGATAACGAGCTGGCCCCTCTAAACAAGGAACAGCTGCTTGTTATTGGTAGTGCTGGGTCACACAGTGCAGTTCCTTACACTCCAGCTCAGGGTGAGGGTCAGGCACTAACCAAAGGGGGGACTTACTTCCAGTCTTTCAAGCTACTGGTGAAGGTAAATCCAGTCCCCAGGCACACAGACCCCACTCAAGAGTTATGATTCTGGACATCACTTTTCATTTGCACCAACTCTACAAAATCACAGGAATGTCCAAATGCCCAGCAGAAAGCCGTGTAACACCCGCAGTGGGAAGGGACTCTGGCCACAGGTTTTCCCAAGCACGCATTTAGCAGCAGATGGTGCTGTTGTGTCAGTGAACTTTCCTGAGGGACTAACTGCCTCACTATTTCTGGATTTTCTTCTCCGACTTTATTGCGAGCTTTGAGCTTTCTTTCATAACTAAAGCTTAGCACTCAATGATATCACTCAACAATATTTCTTGCTACTGCCTCTGTAATGTCCTTATTATTCAAGACAGTATTTTGGAAAGCCGTTTATATGAATATAAACTGGGTTTAAACAACGACATTGTGTGAATGGCAGCAATTTAAACTGACTGTGCAGGGCCTGGGACACTGGCACATCGGGCACACTGTGCTGTTCCCCTCTTGGGGCATTGCCCTGTGCCCGACGAGTGCCAATGAGCACAACGTTCATGTGGAGTGATGAAGCACTGCTGAGTGCTCCTGACTTCAAACCGACCAGTGATTTTTTAGATAAAACAGCCCAGGCATTAGCCTGAATATTTTTTCGAGGTGGTCCCCTAAAGAAGTTTCCAATGCAAATTCAAGCTCCTTTCACTGATGCGCACACCCATCAGCTACTTTGAGCCAGTGCTCATCTCTCCTGCAGGACCATCGAGCAGAGCGGCTCGGGTCGGGGGCTGCGGCTGGAAAACCATTGCGGGGGAGCGGGACGGGTCCTGGAGCAGCCGCTGCCCGCACAGCGCAGAGCTGCCAGCGCAGAGCCCGCTCCTGCGGGGATGCACACCTCTGAGCCTGGCTTCCCTGCGCCGGAGATACAAATGGCTGCTCAGCCCCCAGCACAAACAGCCTCCTTCAGGCGAGAATCACTAGATGGAGCCCAATTCTAAGCGAAACAAAGATGCAGACGGCTCCTCCTGGCCGCAGCGCTCCTGCCGGCACACCAAGCTGGGATCTCAGCATCCCCGCCGAGGCTGACGAGGAATTAAATACCTTTTGAATGGGCACGGTCACTGTGGCTTGCCGGAGACGAGCTGCTCCCACCTCTGTAGTCTAAATCCATCGTGCTGCTGCACCATCGACCGAAGGTTTATAAAAGCTCGGATTTAGATGCGAAGGGGCACAGACACGCAGGTGTCCTCTGCAACCCTGAGCCAGGGCTACAAAGGGGCCCCGAACGATGGTCTGAATGCTGTGCTTGCCGTGCACAGGAGAGGCGAGGATTGAAATCCTCTGCCAGCCCCTCGCCTCCCCTGTGAATTTACACGCATTCAGAGGAAGTGTGAACTGAAGTCTGTCAGGCTCAGAAGCAAACTGGTCAAGGATGCCCGCAGGCTGACTTTCCCACCTCCTTAAGATGGCCCTCAGAGTACTTAGATGGATGGATGGATACTCAGATAGCCCTCAGCACCCCTCTCTTCCATAGCTGGGTATTATCAGCAGCACTCATTACTGCGCTGCCCGATTGAGGACAGAAAACGGACGGAAGTGTGCAGGAGGCTGAGCAGCCGCCAACTGAAACTGCAGAGAGTGAAAGGCTGAGTCAGGAGCCGAACACAGCCTGCCTGTTCTCAGGCCCATGTCCATGAGCTTAGATGGAAACACCCTTCTAACTTCACCCTTATCAGCATCCTGCCTTCCCCTCTGCTCCCGGCCCCACACACTGCTAAACGTTCGGAATGACTCAAGCGACCCGGAGAAGCGCCGCCAGCTCGGAGAGGCACAAAATGACACCGCAAAACTACAAAGGCTTCCGAACAAATGGACAGAAAGGGCCACATCGCTGCGATGAAAAGGAAGGCAGCCGTGCCCGGCGCGGGCAGGAGGCGGTGGGCGCTGCCGCCCCGCCCCGGCGCGCGCCCCGCGCATGCGGCGGCGGCGCCCATTGGCAGCGCCCGGCGCGCCCGGCCCCGCGTTCCTGGAAAGTTCTTGGAAATGGATCAAAGGCGTTTCCGCGAACACGCGCGGCGGCGGCCCCGCACGGCTCCCCTCCCCACCCTGCCTCCCTCGCTGCCCGCTGGGAGGGCTCCGCTCCCCTCCCTCCCCCGGCCATGGCAGCATGGACGCGGCCGTGCTGGACACAGCTATTTATACCTTCTCTTTTTCTTTTTTTTTCCTCCTCCCCTCGTGGCTGATATAGGAAGAGTGATGCGAACACAATACGATTCCAGGAATCCCTCACTTCCTGGAACTGATTAAAAGGGACACACAAAAGATTACTAAGGAGGTTTGCCTTTTTTTTTTTTTTTTTCCCCCTTCGACGAAGCTTCATTTCTCCGGAGGCAGCGCTGAGACAGGTCATTGCTCCGGCTCTTCCCGTAGCACTCGGGGAGATCTTATTTATTGGTACCTATTTATTATTATTTCAGAGTGCTCTAAAGGAAGATCAGTTCCTCTTCAAATATATGTAATTTCCTTTTTCTCTAGTTATTTTTTAACCTTTTTTTTTTTTTTTTTTGCTGCTGTTTTCTGAAAAGCAGAACAAGAATACATTATTTTTTTCTAAAGCACTGAGAAGGCACGCATTTTCTTGGCCAAAGTTGCTGAAGTCTTTGTCGGACAGCTCGTCTTCTGCTCGGCTTTTCCTGTGTCTGAAACAACCTGCAGAAGGGGTTTGCTGGGACTCGCCAGCCTTCTCTCACCGTGAACCCAACTAGAGGCTGAACGCGCTGCTTCGGGGAAGCAAAGAAGGCAAGAAGAGGAGAAATCATTTCCCACCTTCTTGAAGACTTAATGCTTTTCCCTTGGTCCGGGAGTGACATGATCCTCTGTGTTCAGGGGTAAGATACTTTGCAGCCTTCTGTGAAAAGCTGTGCTTTGATAATTGTAATTAGGAAGGTTCTCTGGGACAGTTTTTCAGTTCGTGTGTGTTGCCATGTGTGACTAAAGGAATAGAAACGACTTTGACCGGCCGAGTGCTGAGTTCTATATGTCTGTCCAGTGTGGTTGCGTTTCAGATTCCAAGGCCAAAATCATGGAACCATAAAGTATTCCTGATTTCCGTGCTTTCTACTGCTATAAAACTACACGGAATTCAAAGTCTTTGGGAGAGTAAGAATAACTTGGAGTGTGTTGTTCAGTGTGGTGGACGCAGCACTGGTACGGACACCAACCCAACACTATAGGTGCTCTCTAAAGCCCTCTTGGAATCAAACTGCTTACAGGGAAAAACTGGAGTTTGGGTGCTTTGGTTTATTTCGAAGGACATATTTATTCTAAATTTATGTCAGTTCCGTGTAAGTTGCAGTGTATGTACATACACACAGCTTTCTGTAGAGTGAGAGCCACAGGGGCACACGGATAGTTCCACATCTGCCTTCAGGAGAACAGGTGACATCCAAGTGCCTTTTCTGGTATCAGTACTGATGTGTTGGCACTTCAATGTCCCTGTGACCAGCTCAGTTCATCAGCAGAGGAATACCTGGGTATTATGTGTGCAGGAATCACCTGATATTTTTACACATGCTGCATACTTGGAAATGGTGAGCATTTGTTTCAGTCTGAGCCATCATGTCAGATTTTCCTATCACTCTGGTGTATGATGGATTTTCCTCAGAGTAAAATCTTCCTTGGCTGCTTGCAGTGACCAAAGCATGGGGATTTTTCTGCCATTTCTCCCCAAAATCTGTTCCACAGTCAAGGAGAGCTCGTGCTTACCACTAATTTCCTACTACGTAAGGGGTTTTGTTTTCACTCTTATTTTCAGTCCGCAGCTGCAGTTCCTACAGCCATGGCAGTTTTCAGCTTGGCCTTTGGGAAACCCTTATCTGGAGCTTTTCTCCAGGGTCAACATACCAGAGCTACTGCTTCCCTTACCTACCAAGAACTTATTGTGGAGCCACGTGTAGATGTTCTTCTTTTAATGTCTATTCTGAAGGCCATTTATTGCTCCGTTTTCATTATCCTCTAGGATTTCATACTCTCCGTCCTGTTCAGACCAAGCTCCCACTGGAGTTTTGGAATGTAGCTGATGGAAAGGGAGAGCAGCTCCACGCTTTTTCTTGCAGTGTTGATACTATGTTATGAAGTTTAGCTTATCAGCACAGTAACTACAAAGCCAACACTGAATGATATCAGACATATCTGGTGCTCCTGAACTTTCTTGCCGTTCCAAGGCTTTCTGAAACACTAACTGCCAAAGCAGAGAGAGGTTCATTTGCTGTTTCTCTGGAGAGTGTGCCCAGACTCCCAGCTAGACATGCCAAATTTCACATGGTTGTTTGCTTCCTCCTCACAGCTGTTGTACAAACACTTTCCTCTATTCAGTCCTGATTCTCCACATCTTTCCTCTGCTTTCTCTATTATAAGCACTATTTGCAAATTCTTTCTTTGCCCCACCAAAGGGCTGATTTTTTCATGTCAGCAAACCTTTCTCAACGTGTCCTAATCCCAGCAAACTCCTCTTAACCCTCTTGCAAATATTTTTGCATTAAAAGTTGTAGTTTGCTGCTCCTTGCTGATCCTCTGCTCTCCCATTCCTGTGCTCGGAGCTGCTGTTTGCTCCTGGCAGCAGCTCTTCTTTCTTCAACCTACATACAAAGCTGTTTAGGACACCAGCACCTCCCAGGCCGTCAAAATTTCTAATCCTTCTCTTCTCTTCCACCACGCTCCTTTGAGCCTACAGCTGCACTGGGAGGTTTTGTAGGGGCATAAGACTGGTGTATAGAAGGAAAATAGGAAATGTGTGACCCCGGCCCTTCTCTGGCTGCCGTAGAAGGAAGGATCTGGAAGGATCCCCACAATGCCTGCACAGGGTCTGGGCTCCTCCAGCCTCACATGGCACAAAGTGAAAGGCAGCAGAGCACAAGTACAGTGGGAAAACTCATCTCAAACATATGGGCTCTGTAAAAGACACCTTACTGACAAATTCACACAGTTGATGTGGTTCTTGGAGGATCAAACTGTGAACTGGTACAGCCCTTGAAAGTAACAACTTTCCTCCCGATTCATGGCAGACATTTCCCTGTGTAGCTTTGTTATCTCTTCCTTCCTTGCCTGCCTCTCAGCCAATTCCTAATTTCCTCTCTGAAGCTGGTATATAAAAAGAAAAAAGTTCCATGCTATGAAAAGTTTTCTTGATGTTCCAAGCCTTTCTGGAAGGGTAGGCCAGAAAAATTTTCCAGGAGAAAATAAGTTCAGGGAGATTTGTCATTTGGTCTGCAGTATTCGAGTTCTGGAGTGAATGGTGCGGGACTGATTTTCCTTAGTATCAGTTACAGTCATTTTCAGCTCAGGCAACAGTTGGTATGAGAGACAGCTCTGCCAGCAGGCCCCAGGCACCCTCCTTGCACAGCACCAATTGGTAATTAGGTTCAGCAGAGGCAAGGATCAGAATCACAGAACATTCTGAGTTGAAATGGACCCACAAGGAGGATCGAGTCCAACTCTCGATGACCTGTATGGGGATCAAATCCATGACCCTGGTGTTACTTGCACCATGCTCAAGCAGCTGAGCTGGCTTATGGTCCTCCTTGTGCAAAAAGGGAAGAACTAGGAATCTCCTTTTCCCAAGAAGACAGGTAGCTAGGCATTTGTGAAAACCATAACATTAAGAGGGAGACATTCAAATATATCAAAAAATGGAGCCTCAATACCTGTAAGTGTATCTCCAGGAGGACTTAAAAGAGAACTCAAGAGCTTTTCCAACAATGATCTCGAGGTATAAAAATATATCCAGATGTACAAAAGCCCCTGAAAATGCAGGTCCTGCGACCAAGGGTCTCTGGTGAGGACAAGGGCCAGCAATTACTTTTATTCATCCTGGCTTCCTACCCATTAATTAAGAAACAGATTAGATGAAATTCAAGCAGGTATCCTTTTTCTGAAATGTGATTTGACACATGGAAAAAGAATGTTCTTTCCTAAGTACGAACAGAATAGCAGGGGGGTTGCTATGTATTGCAAGGGCAAGAAGTATCTGTAGATTTAAATTTACCAATGGTTTTACAAAACCTCACTCCAAACATCCATGGTTTGTTTAGAAATGCAGAGATGTGGAACTGATAATGGTTCTCATACACAAGGTGTGAAGGTGCTTTAATTCAGGTGCTCTCTAATCTAATTTCCTCTCAGATCCCTTCTTGTTCTCTGTCCCATACTTGAGTCTCAGCAGTTTGAGGTGGAGGAGTGATCATCTGCTACAATCAGGAGCAGATCAGTTTATGCACATTTATTTATGTACCCGAAGTGTCCCTGTTCACATAGAGCATAGGCTAGGAGGAAGATCTGAAGGGAAGCATGCAGGACTTCAGTCTCCTGCTTCTCTTGAAGTGATGTGGGGAGGTGGCTGTGCCATCACTGTCACTTCCAGTGGTACCGTGGCAGTGTCACACTGAGGACTGAGTGTATTTCTCTCAGCCATCTTTTTTTTGAAGTGTCTGAAAGAACATCTCAGGTGTGTTGGGGATGGTGGGGGGATGTAACACAGGCCATGCAGCAGGACAGGGGACACAGAGGCAAAGAGCTTACACACACTGGGACAGAAACTAATTTTTGCTCAGGAGCTTTCCTGGGATGGGAGCTAACCATCCATCTTCCCCCAGAGCTCTGCTTTCCTTTTGGAATCTCCATGCTGCAGAGGAGGAGCACCCATGACCCATGAGAGCTCCAGGCTCTGTGAAAATGAGTTTAGATGCTGAATAGCTACACCACTTTGGGCCACAGAGGAATACATGTTCTAGCAGCCTGGCTGTGGCAGAGCCTCCTCCTGCAGTCCTGCAGGGATTACAGCCACACTGACTCCTCCATCGAGCTGCTGAATGGTGGGGTGGGTGTAGTGCACAAGCTTGGCTAAACCAAGAATTCCCACTGTTCTCCTACATGATCAGCTCACTCTTGAGTTCTGACAGATTCATTTGGGATCAGGTCATCCTTGAACAGAAGGTGGGTAGGACAAAACCCAAGCAATTCCCAATTCTGCTTCTAATTATATTGCAGTAAATGACAATCCCACTGGCAGAAACATAAACGCACCAATATCATAATCATGTAAATGAAGCCGTGATGTTATAAACCTTACTGCCCCTGAAACTACTTATTAAAAGGCAACATCTAAAAATAGCAGGTTCAAATCAGCCTAAGTGGCAAGACTGACCAACTTTTATAAGGCCAAAGATACCAACTTGCTCTCCCTGTTTCTAAGGACTCATCTTTAGCTGTATTCCTCCTCCCTTGCCTCTCAGAAACAATTGTGCTGAGGATCTGTTTGTAAAATCATAACACGTGTAGTACAATGTAGCCTGCACTGAACAGACCCTGCAGCCAATTGTGAGGCAAGGAGAAACAGCAGAGTGTGCCTTTCATTTCAGACCTCATCCTTTGCTGGCAGAGGAAAAGATCAGGAGACTATCACTCAGGGGCATTGAGGAATTGTCAGAGCCCATCATGCAGCCTCTCCCAGTCACAGCCTTCCAGGAGGAGTCTGCGCCAGCCCTTGCAGCTCCAGTTCCAGACAGTAACCCACCTCACACACGGGACCCTGAGGAAGACCTTCTCTGCATTGCAAAAACCTTCTCCTACCTGCGAGAATCTGGTAAGACTCAATTACAAAGTCACAGGGTCAGAGGGTGCAGGGACCCAACTCACACAATCAGAGAACCAGGAAGAATCTCCTGCTCCCACTTCAGGCAGGAACCTGGTTCTGTCACAGTCATGGCAGACTCTTGTCCACAAAGCAAGTGTGTCTACAGTCTCTACATACTTATATCATAAGCTAATTTATTGCTTTATCTTTTGTAACTGAATTGGGAGAAGGAATTGCAAAAAGCAGATTGCTTTTTCTCTGTAAACTGCAGCTGTTGCAGCAGCTGCCAGCTTCATCCCAAGCCCCAGCACAGCAATGACAAGCATAAGCAGGAAACTCTTAGAACTTGGTCTTAATTTATAAAGGTCTTGCCAACTCTTGTTGCTTCCCAGGCCCTGAACGTGGTTGTCTTCAAGGCTTCCCTAAATATACTGCCAGTCCTCTAATACGTTCTTTCCCTAACAAATTCTTTCTCGGATGTTTTTCTAGGTTGGTACTGGGGTTCTATCACTGCCAGTGAGGCCAAGCAGCATCTGCAAAAGATGCCTGAGGGCACCTTCCTGGTGCGGGACAGCACCCACCCCAGCTACCTGTTCACCCTGTCAGTCAAGACCAACCGAGGGCCCACCAACGTGCGCATCGAGTACACTGACAGCAAGTTCCGCCTGGACTCCAACTACCTGTCCAAACCTCGCATCCTGGCCTTCCCAGACGTGGTCAGCCTTATCCAGCACTATGTCATGTCCTGCACAACAGAAAGCAAGACCGAGGCTCCTTACCCGCCTCCGTCTCCTCTACCTCCCCTGCAGAAAGAGATGGCAGCAGCCGCAGTACACTTGAAGCTGCTGCGGCCGCTGGGCCGCAAGGACAGCATTCCCAGCCTGCAGCACCTGTGCCGCCTGCGCATCAACAAGTGCACGGCCGACGTGGAGCAGCTGCCCCTGCCCCGGCGCATGGCCGAGTTCCTGAAGCAATATCCTTTCCAGCTCTGAAGCCTGGCTGCTCTCTCTCAGGCATGAACACCAGAGAGACAACCACGAGAACTTTGCGTCTCCATCCCGCTAAAGGTGGGCACGGCGAACACCTGATTAGCAGCAGAGACTGCCTCCATCTTTCCTCTCCCCTTCTCTTCACATCCATTCCAGCCCCAGGGAGGAGTGGGTTGTTTCAGTGAGCAACTGGGCACCAGCTGAGCTCTGACCCTCAGGCCATGCCAGCAGTGGCTGTGAGAAGCTCTGTGGGCATGGCCACACTACTTGAATGTCAGAGCTGCTGTGACACCGGACATGTTAATGTTGTTATGTTTGCTATTTATTTCCGTGGCAGTTTCTCTCCTCATGGTATTTTTAAAGCACCTTTTACTTTATTGTTTTTTTTTTGTTTCTTTTGTGGAATTAGAGATAGCATAAAGGCTCCTAGCCAACTGGCAGCTGAAGCTCTGTGGGAATTTGGATTTGGAGTCACATCCAAACAGCTTCTGTTTGAGCCTGTCCCTGTGACAGGTTACAGGAGTCCACATCCAAGCTCTCCTAGGCTTCTGGGGTATGTGAGACTCAGATGACTGTATCCAGACCCACCTCTACAGAGGTAAAGACTATTTGTTTTTATTTCCTTAGCTACAGAGGGTATCATAACCTCAGAGCACAGTGGGAACTCCCAGAGATGTGTGCTGCATCACACGTGGACAGGAGGCTTCTTTGAGGAAGCCCAAAGCAGAGTTCTGGACAGTGAAGCTGGGCCAGGGAGCACTCATCCCATTTTTTTCCATCTTCTCCATCTCCAAAGGGAGTTTGTGACAAAACATTTCGAAACAAGTAATTAGAAACCAAATTCTCTCAAATGCAGGCAGAAGGATTTAATTTCAGAGCACCCTGTGTTTGGCTTGTGTTTTCAAAGTGCTGTTCCCTGACCTTGCCCTTGCCTGAGACACAGGGCAAGACCTGGCTCTCCTTGAGCAGGGGCTCAGAGACAGCTCTGCTGGGCTGCACCAGTGACACGCACAGCTTCAGGATATTTATTTATTTATTCCTGGGGTAACACTTACAGGCACCTCAGCCCCCAGAGCTGTCCTTGCTCCCTGCTCCCACGCTGGCAGACTGCTGCATGTGCTGCTCCTGCCGGCATTAGTCACCGGCCACGCGGCTTCTGCCAGCTCCAGGCTGGAGCACACACTGCAAACCACAAGCCAGTGTTTCTGTTTGCCAAGGTCCAGACCTCTCCTCCCCCCTGCCCTGGCTTGCATGTCTGTTACCTATAATTAGGCTTTTGACTCTGGGTTTCCTTCTCTCACCCCATCCCTTTCACCCCCTGCAGACAAGGCACAATGGCTCTTCCCCTGCTCTTTTACACACAGGAGGGACAGGCAGCAGGTGGGATCTGCCCCAAACCAGCACAGACAAGTTGCCCCTCTGGTTCATTTGCTGAATCCCATCGTCTTCCCAGCCTTACCACTGAGTGAGAATAGAGGAGGGAACAGACAGGTCTACAGAAATTATCATGGGACTTATTTTGCCCTAAGACCCCCTGACTTGTTCTAGCATGAACAAACATGAAGGATTCCTTGTTCATCCCTCCCTGGGACTCTCACTAAGGCTCTAAATCAGAATGGAAAAACCACCCAGCTATAGCTGAGTAGTGGAAGAGAAGATGGAAAAAGGTGGGATGGTGATTCAGGAGACAAGCTCAAAGAATGGGTGAGTTTCTTTCGCCCTATCTTAAAGCTGCCCAAAGGGATGAGATGGCTTGATGTGCTTAGTCAGTGTCCTTTTTTTCCTCTCTTCACATTTACAGAAGTTTGTGCTGTTGCAAGCTTTGTTTTTGATACTTTGATGATTGACAGTGTGCATGTGTGATGTCAGGTTTGCTTTTTGGTATATCCTTCCCCCTTTCCCTCTATGGCAGCAACCATGGGAAGGTACTGAATGAGAATGAAAATTTAGAAGGCTAAAAGGAAAAGTTTTGTAAAAATAATAGAAACGATAAACCACCGAAAAGGCTTCCTTTTATCCAAACACCTCTATCTGCCTGAGGACACTGGGAACAAGGAAACCATGGCTCTCCAAGGAGCAGCAGTGATCTCAGGAAGCCCACACAGCTCAGCCACAGGCCTGGTAACTACAGCTTGGGAAAAATCAGTTGGAGAAGTGTTCAGCAGGAGAGGGCAGGTGGTTCAGCTCTCTGAAACTTGCCTCCTACTTGATCTGTTCTCTGTTGGGGGTGATGGAGAGGTCAAGCTGTGGGTTTGACTCACTACCCCAAGAGAGCCCAGGAGCTCCTAGCTGACCCCAAACTGAAGGCTGTGAGCTCCCACGGGCAGGGACCAGCTCTGTTCTGTGTTTGTTCTGCATTTAGCACAGTAGGGATCTCTAGGTGCTACTGCAATACAACAAATAAACAATACAGTTACTCCAAAAAGTCAGTTTCTTCTATCTTGAGACAGTTTGTTAAAAATCATTTGACTCTGGATTTTAAATAAACATTTTAAATATACTTTAAAGCCACTCAATGTAAAAGTTTTTGGTAAAATCCAAATGGATGAATTCATTTTCTGTTTAGAGAAATCCTCCCCAAGAACACAGGACAAATTCTTGACCATTTTTTTTCAAACAAGACAAAAAGCATTTTAACAAAAAAAAGAGCCCTTCAGATACTGGGAGAATAAACAGTGAAATCCTCACTGTGGGCCTGGTTCCTACTGCACACAGATGAGCAGTGGGAGATCCCAAGTTAATAAGGACTGAAGGCACATTTTTAATGATGTGGAAGAACACAGGAATAATTCTTGTATTGTTTCTGTGTGCCATAGAAAACCAATGCAATGCAGGGGAAAGGAGACAACATAAATGGGCAGATGATGCTTTGGGTGGGAGATCCAGGCCAGATCCATTTTCCCCTTTTTTGGGGCTGTTGGGCTGCAGTGTCCCTGTATCTGTGGTCTGGCCCTGCAGCCTTTCCTCTCACATCACTTGAGACACCAGACAGCAGGTGGGGAAACCACAGGGACGTGGATCTACCCTATAATGTCAGAGGGAGACAGAGGACACCCCATGTGTCTAGCATCTGAAACACAGGGAACACACTGAGGCAATGTCACTCCTGGGAGGTGACTCCACTGTGGTCCCTCCCCACTCCCAGGAGAGATGCCCAAGAGATGTCCCCTCATCCTGCCCAAGGCAAGCATAATGTACCCCCAGCCACTGGCAAATGGAAAACACACTCAGAAAAAACTCCACCAACAAAGGAACTAGTTCCATCCTTCTCCCTCTGTGAATCCACTGGCTTCAAAGTTCAAAATACTGCTTTAAAGTATTCCTGAAGCACGTGCTGTGCTTCCTGTGCCAGCCATGGAGCTGGCATTCCCTAGCAAATATTGTTTCCACTATCTCATCAACATAGTCCATGGGTAGATTTCCACTGCAAACCAGGAAATGTTGGCAATGCCATAATCTGTTCCAGATCAAGATGTTAAACAAAACCAATCACATCCCTCTTGGTTTAATGGGAAATATGGAAAGAGAACTACACAGGGTAGAAGCAAAACACAAAATTAGTGGAAACAGGAAAATGGAAGAAAAGCTGCATCCATCTTTAAAAAGAAACTTTGCAAACCCTGGAAAAACCTGGAAAGAAAAATGCAGCATTTCTGACACATTATTGAGTGATTTCTTAATTTCTTAGCTGGACTAAGCTCTTCCTCTGAGTATACATAGGAAACCCTGCTGTTCCCTTTCCACAGGCTGAATCTGGAGGTGATTGGCATGAGCCAGGCTGATCCAGAGCTGCAGTCACACACGGTTTTACCTCATCAGCTGTCACCTTAACAACTTCCACTCGTGCACCTTCAGCACATTTCATTAAAGAAAAACAGGTTCCTGTTCTGAAAACTCCTGTACAGACCGAGTTGGGTTCCACATCTCTGGAACCAGGAGCATTTGTGGCAATGCATGCTGGCCTTTATCAGCACTGAAGTACAGCTGCAACTCCTCTCCCAGTGACACCTGTGTGGTTTGTTGAGCCAACACACAACAATCTGGATTCTCTCTTGGTTTACAGTTTCTGTCTACGGATAGAAACATGGGTGTGGAGCCCTCACAGAGTCTGAAAAGCAGACTGATAGGATTGGGAATAGAAATCCCAGTCCATGAGTGAAACCACACTCCCACGGCCCACAGCCACAGCAGAACTTCCCTGCAGTTTGTCAGGCACATATGGTATAGTTTTCTGTCTTAAATCATCAGCCTTCTGAAAAAGCAATATGTGCAAGGGTAAAATAACCAGTTCACATATCCCTATCCTTTCTAACTTACTGAAATCTTAGTCTTTTCCTCACATCCTCTCAGGTGCCCAACATCCCCCAGTCCAAGCCAGGAGAACTAGCATCAAATCAAGAGAATCAGGAGAACATACTTACTTCTCTTAGGACAGATATAGTCAGGTGTTTCCAGTTACTGGCCTATTACATGTAATTTCTAGTACAAATTCCATTGTCAGTCTTACCTGCTATTTATGAAATTAAGGGAATTAAACCCAAAATTAACTGGACACTGTTTGTGTGGCTGTTCTGCCAAAGATATTCTCGTATTCAATCTGTCAGAAGCCAATATCACAGCCCTCTCCTATCTGTCTCTAATGGCTGCTGAGACCCTTGCAATCCTGATGGAATTACAGTATCCTCTTCCCCAGCCCAGAAATCATTAGCAGTGCAGGGTAAAGCAATATCCAGTGAAGATGAGCCAGAACAACGGTGGATGCCAAGTATCCTCCTCCAGCTCCCTGGGTTCTGGGCAGCATTGTCACAACATTCACATCATGTTGTCAGTGACCCCCACCTATCATTCACTGGGGAAACGGGAGAAAAACCTGTCAGTCTGGGCAGCTCCTTATGAAAAACCCCAAAATGTCAGAGATAAAAATAAGGTATTCGAGATCTGCCCTGTCCTTGGGCAGAAACGTTCACGCCCGGTCTGTTGACAGCGGGCTGGTGTTGAATTTGGAAGGAGGCGGAGCGGGGGGCAGAGGGAAGGCAGCGCTGGCAGGCGGGCGGCGGGGAGGCCCTGGCGCTGCTCGGAGCGCTGATAACGCGTTCAGACTCAGACATGTCTGCTCCCTGCCCACACCCAGGCCTGCCTCTCTGCCTTCCTTACACTGCCGGCTGCCAAAGCCCAGGGAACAGGAACGCGTGGAGGCACGGCTTTATCTGCAGGCTAATGCTGCCTCGAATGAACCTCGTGCTGCTCTCCCGCTGCCGCTTCCTGAGAAACAGGGGCTCTGCTGGGCGCGCAAACAAGGGCAGCCGGCAGGAGCAGGCACGACCCTCAGCACCCAGCACCCAGCTGTCTGCACCTCTGCTGCACGGCACAGAACAAGCTCAGGGAACATGACAAAGCGGCCCTAGCAATAAAATTGGAATCTTTCAGTGTTCAATTATGTGGAGTACAGAGTCTACACAAACAACTTTAGCCACAACTAGTAATTTTTTCTACTTGGAAAATAACTTACTGTTTAGAAGAAAAGGATATTGGTAGGCGACACGTTGACCAGAGAGATGAAAAGCAATTTTAAGGGCTTTACTGTTAGCCTGGACATTAAATTTCAAAAGAAAACTATGGAAATTAAAATAAAATTTAGACTTTACATCATAACAATCTTAACATAATAATTAAGAGTGGTGTTTTGGATTTGGAAAGCGGAGGGAAAACAACGTTTCAGAACTCCAGCTTATATTCACTACAGATGGGACAACAAAAAAGGAAGTTTTACTGCAAACCACTGCTGGCCTAGTCCTTCAATTCCCCTGTAAGCAGTTGCAGCAGTGGTCATGGATGGAGACAGGCTGTTGGCCCATCGATCCCCCTGTTGCAAAATCCTCATTTGATTAATTTAAGTATAGGAAAGAACAGACCCAGAGGAAGCAGCCTGGCCCAGCAGAGGAGAGGGTTCAGTCAGAACTGCTCCAGCCTGACATACCAACCTAGATTTGCAGAGAAGGGTTTCCTTTCATGAGTAAGAACTACCTTCCTCCTTCTGCTCGTCTTCCTCAGACCAACACTGCAGGGATTTTCCCTCAATGCCATTACTTCCTAAATGCAGTGTAAATGCACTTTGCAGCAGCTCAGATTTGAGTTTCAAAAACTGAATACAATGTTAGTTTTTGTCAAAAGAGCTATTTTAAGAGAATGCTCTATCTAGCCAGGAAAAGCATTTGTTTTAATGTCCCCCCATGGTACTGCAATGACAATAAAAGCTTG
Source organism: Sitta carolinensis (assembly GCA_032173965.1). NCBI lineage: Eukaryota > Metazoa > Chordata > Aves > Passeriformes > Sittidae > Sitta > Sitta carolinensis. The sequence continues at coordinate 4,521,339 of CM063293.1, forward strand.
AAATAATACTGGTTACTGCAGCATTAGATTGCCCAAACAGATCATCAGAGACTTGGTATTTCTCAAAAACCAGATATAAATATACCAGATGGAAGGACAAAGGAAGAGCTGGTCAGTCAAAACTCAGTGGCAGAGCTCAGCCAGGACTGGAGTTCCTTGGACTCTGGCCTGGCCAGTAACTCCATCATGTGACTGCCTTGGTCTGGGAGATATGCTGCAACTTTTCCAACTGTGGCTCTTGGAGAAATGCTGCCCTTGCTGAAACAGCCCTGCCATGGAAACCTTAAAACACAATGGGCTAAATCCAGGTTCCTTTCCTAAGGAGTGCGAGGGAATTAATTTACTTCAGGGCTGAATTTGGTCCACTTCATATTCCTAGTTTTACAGACAAGAATTTTATCCCTGGTGAAATTCTGACACGAATTTGTCTTCAAGAGAAATTGTAACACTGAAGTGCTGCTGATTTAACACAAGAAAACCCTTCCCTCACACACTGTCTCCAGCATGCACAAACCCAGCACAGAGGTTTTTCTTTTAAAAGCAGGAACAAAGCCCACGGTGCAGTTTACAATGAAGTTCTGGCTTTCTTGAATTCACCTACAAATACTCCAGTCAGAACATGTGCCATGCCACTTTGGGATGTAAACATCAGCCTGTGGAAAACTGAGCAGCCAAGCCTGAATTGATCTCAGCAAACTTGTTTCACCTTGGCTAGGACAGATCTTTCTGTGACGACAAATCCTAAAGACAACAGATCTGGGCTGTATCTGGGACAAAGAGACAGCAAGACCACTGCTCATCTCCTGGGACACACTTCCCTGCCAGCTGTCCCTCACTGCCTGTTCCTTGTGGGCTCACTCAGTGCAAAGGAGCAGAGATTTAACAGCTGAGCATAGACTGCAGAGCCCTTAATGTCAGGGCTGTTTCCTCCCTAGAACAGCAACATGGTTTGAAATCCAGCTTACAGAAGGCAGAGCTGTGTTTATACTTGTCAGGAGTTACCCAATTTGGCAAGGATTCTTCCCATCATGCAAGTGTCACCACAGCCATTGCCAAACACTGCAGAGGCAGAGTTCAAAACACTACCTCCAAGCCTGGAAATATGATGAAGAAATATGTAGCCCAGTGCATATGCTATATGTTTGCACTTGTCTGAAAGTGCTCAGCACTAATAAAATGTGTTGTTATAATTAAAACATAAATCTGAAATAGCCTAAAGCATGACCTAATATTATTTATTTCCAGGGAACTTTTTGGAAAATCTCTCTAACTTTTTGAAAATACCTCACTCTCTTCTAAGCTCTTGGTTTGGAATACTCCTTACATTCTTTTAAGATTCTTTGTAATTCATCTCTTTTACTGCTGTTCCCTCCAGTCCTGTGCCATGGAAACCACCTCGGCTGACAGGCACTGGGCAGCATTTTGGGAAGGACAGGGACAAAACCACACTGTAAGGCTGGGGATGGATCAGCAGAAGCAGAACAATCTGGATGTGGCTGACATAGAGACTACATACTACTCTTTTCTTTCCAAGAGCACAGGAGATTGAAGGCTCCCCTGTGCATGCAGAACCCTCTGCTGCTGCTGCAAGCCTTTGGAGCAGGGTTAGTGTGACCTGCTAGGCAGCTGGCTCAGGACTACCAACAAACAGCTGCTCCAAGCCCCAGTGTGCAGATGCTGTAACACTCTCCATGCCCTGGACACTGGAAACCAGCTGGGAGGAAGAGTTTGCCATGGAGCCTGCAGGGAAACACTTTGGTGCAGAAGGTGGGATTGTGTAAAATGGGAATAGCTGCACTCTCCATTCCCAGTGCAGAGCCCTCTGATGACACAAACCAGACTGGTCTCCTGCTCCTATGGTCCCCACTACTCCGTCAGTCATCTCTTTTCCTCCACAGCAGCTTCCCTCTGACATGCTCATGCACCCCAGGCTGCACACAGTGGTCTAGCTAGGCTCTGGGTTAAGGGAGGAATTTCCCTGTGCCTTGCCAACCTACAGCAGATGGGGAGGAGGCCTAGTCCACACCTGCCTTGGTGCATGGATCCCTCCTGTTCAGAAGTGCCATGTGAAGAAGGCAGCTGAAGGCAGTTTTTGTATCCCTTAGATATTTCCTGCCTGGCTGGAGAGCGCAGCCTGAAATAGGAAACTTCACTACATAAGCCAGAACAAGTCAGGCACGCAGCTGAAAACAAAATAACTTGTGCCAGTGTCAAGTGACAGTGTGACACTGACTGCTGCAGTAAGTGAAGATGTCACCTGCTGGCTTCTGTTTCCTAACATAAAAGCGCATTGGCATTAACAGAAAATATGCATTGTTCATCATGTTGGTATTAGTGCTTATACAACCCATCATTCCAAAAGGATGGCTCAGCACAGCTACTGGAAGTGGAAATACTCCACCCATCTTGGAAAGAGAGGTGGGTTCAGAAAAGTCCACTCTATAACACAACCAGAAAACCCCATCACATATTATCAATCCAGACCTACTTGACTAATAAACAATAAAAATAATATATTACCCTGTCTATGCTTCTCTACCCAGTTTGCAGGAGGCAACAAGCAGGATTTTGCATGGTAATTTTGCAATTTATTTTGTATTTGCTTTTTGGCCTATAATTATTCCAATAATCACCTCCTCAGTCTCAGCTCTTCTTAAAGGAATTAGCTGATGGAAGAACAACACGCCTGTCAAAGAACTTCTTAAACCAAGAACAATCTTTGTCCTGTGAGTCAAAAGAAATATTCTCTTCTTATGCTTAAGTGAAATAGCAAACTGTCAAAGAAGCTGGTTTTTCTCTCCTCCCATTTCCCACCAGCAGCATCACTCTTCAGCCTATTACTTAGGTGAGTTAAAAACCAAAAGGCTTACAGGAAATACTGTATATTCTATAGTGATCCCTTCAACTACCATCAACAATCCTTACTGGAGCAGAAAGAGAAAGCTCTCAAAATGTCCAGCTATTGACAAAACCAACGACCTAAGGCAAAGGGAACATGTTACAGGCACTGGTGGTTGCAGGTAGCCCTGGCTGTCATGGGATAGCCCAACGAACTCCGTGTGACGCAGCCAGCTGAGGTCACACTCCTCACGGGGTTTATCCTGCCCAGCCAGAAATATAAATATTCCCAGGGCTTGGCTCTCCCAAGGTGTTTGCTTTCCAAGATGGGCACTTCAAATGATGATGTCACGGAAACCAAAGCATAAAGGAATTATTTTTTTACCCTTTCCCTCAAGCCTTCCTAAGGCTGATATAATCAGTGCAGCAGTGCTTGTTTGGAGACAGCTGATGATTGAAGCCTACAAAAGGAAGCACTTCAAGTTCTGTCAGGGAACACAGACTTTTCATGTCTCTTTTGCCTTGTAGAGATTGTTTTTTGATGCAAAGGGAAATAAGTCAAATGAGGTTTATATGTTATGTTGCCAACAAAAGGAAAAGGGGAAAACCCAGGCCCTTTAACCTCTCTGCCATTAGGGATTCATGCCAGCTGGAATTACTGCCAAAGTAAGAGCCCAACTCATTAGTGGGGAAGACACCCCCAAAACTCCACCTGTGTGAAGAATGCCAGTGAGCAAAGATGGTTCCCACAGACTCTCTTCAGCTTCACCTCCCAGCCCCAGTTTTAAACCTTGGGACCAGTACATATGCCAAAACGACTATGTTAAAAATCAACAAGAAACATGTTCTGAAGTCCTGCCCCATGGACACAAACCCCTTAACTTGAAAGAACCACATCTGGGGTACCTTACAACAGCAACAAGGAAAAGGAGGGTGGTGGTACAAGGATAGAAGAAAACCTGTAAATAGTTAAAGCAATGAGTATCACTACTGGCAAAATGTCAGACACTGACAAACTGCTCTGAAAAGTCTCTGGATTTTTAAATTTTTGATTGTTTAGATCTATGAACCTCAGCAACACTTTTCTTCTTTTTCTCCTCCTTTCCCACTTGAACTATGTGCATGTTCAAGAAACATAAAGAAAATTAGCAAATAGAGAAAGTTTCCTCTTTTGGTTCCTCTTTTTGTTTTGCAGAGATGTTGGGCCTTTGTGTGTCCTCCCCATGACCTCCAGTGGGTAGGCAGGAATAAAAAGGTTGAGGACACCAGGACTCAGTGTACATCTCCTGTATGGTACCAGACAGGAGTGCCAAATGGGTGGACTTTTCTTGTTATTCCTCCTTACTTCTCCCTGTGCTGGTGATCTTCCACATCATCAGAAAATACCTGAGTGATACAAAAGTAAGTGGTGACCAGCCTGACCCTGAGACACAAAGGCAACCACAAGGTTCAGCAGCTGAGGATAAACTGGGATGCTAAAAGCACTTCAAACCCTACCCAGTTACCAAGTAACAATTTAACTTCTGTTTTCAGAGGCCAGCTGTCCCTGCTGAAACTGGGTCATTTCTTCTGCAGCAAAGTCAAAGCAGCCCGACCCGAGCTGTGTTCACTCAAACCAGTTATTCTGCCTACACCAGGCAGCTCCTACTGCTATCTGACACTAAAAGCAATCCCGTGCACCTTGCCAAAAACCCTTTGAACCACCCAAGAACAGAGTTTGAATCGTTCCTTTACCCCCAGGGCTACACGAACGCTTCGCGTTGGGTCAGTGGATTTACAGACAGCGCTGTGGAGACGGGGGCTGTCCGTGGGTGGCCTGGGGAGGACCCTGGGTGAGGGGCCAGGGGACCAAACTGTGCCCAAATCCACCAGGCCAGGGGACCAAACTGTGCCCGAGTCCACCAGGCCAGGGGACCAAACTGTGCCCGAGTCCACCAGGCCTGTGACCCAGCACCTCGTTGGCGCGCGGCTGGCAGCGGGACCGGCCTTTACGGGCAGTGGGCAAAGCGCCCAGCGCCGGAGCAGGGCTGGGCCCAGGCCTGCAGAGCCGTACCCAGGGCAGCTTCCAAATACCCGCCAGCAACCCCGAGAAATGCTTATGGCAGCAGGCAAAGGGGCTGGTTCTGCACGCCGCCTCTGCTGAGCTCAGCCCCACACCAGCAGCCTCGACACAAAGCAAGTCAGGCCCAAAGTTACTCTGTGCAAAGGTGACTCTTTCTTGCCCTTGCAACGCTGCCTCAAATCTGAGCAAGAGCAATTTGTGAGTGACCCAAGCTCTCTCCTTCCCTGCACTGCCAAGGAGACAAGTGCATCGGAGGGGTAGGACCATAAAGGAAAGCACCAGTGGCTTCTCTTGTCCCCACAGCAATCAACGCCACGTTTCTGATCCTGGCTTTATGTGCCATGGGGGCAAAGCGGTCCCCGGGCTCTCACCATATAAAGTCTTTTCCCTCTCAAACTGCAAGCTCTGGTTTGACCTCTGATCCCAGAGCTCGCATGCTGTGCTCTGCAGCTCTTGCACAAAGCCCAGTGCTGGGCTCAGCACTGCCCAGCCCTTCCTCCCCACCGTGGTGGGGGCAGCTCTGCTGACCAAGGAATCGCTGCTGCTCCCTGGGAGCTCACCCTGATGGAACAGGAGCAGTGTGGCACTGGAGTTCCTGAACAGGTCTGACTCCTCACTAATAAGCTAATAAGCTTTTCATGGAAAGTTGGATTCTGTTACTAATTACATCTAGCTACACCCTTCTTGTGAAAAACACCTCTCCCACCCTGTTTATTTGACAGTAGAGAGTTAAGAGGATTTGCCTGGAAAAGAACCAGTTTCAAACTAGTACTTCCTCATGCTGTCTTCATACAATGTATCTGATTAGTTTCACTTCCCTGCGCTGTTAAATGTCAAGTCCTTTTGTTATGAGTATTAGACTAATTTATCTATATATATGAAAATATATACATACAGATATATATACAAGTACTATTCTTATTTTTTGAGTTTTCAACACTGACCAAAGGAGCTTGGAAAAATAAATTTTTAATTGTACTCAACCACCCTGCTTGGAAAAATACTTTTAGCCTTTTCTATATATTGCACTAATACTCTAATGTATGAAGAATTCATCTCATATTGTGGAAAATGTGGTGCAGCTCCCAGCTAAGACACCCAAGTGTGTGAGAAAGGGCACATCACAACCATTCTGGGTAGCAGTGGCTGCAGACAACCTAACAAAAGGCTTTGATGTGGGAATGGAGGAGCCAGTGGGGGAAACTCAAGCTCCTGGGGCAGGAAACAAAAGCAGAGTCCTTTCTGATTTTCTCCAGCCAAGAAGCAGGGTTTTATTTGCTGCTGGTTGAGCATGATCCATGGATCAAGTGTGACACCAATACAGTATCTCTTTCTTCTGCTTAAACACTGAAAGGCCTTGTGCAGGCAAGAAAACTTTAAATCTCAGTGCCAGTGGCACCTGAAATCTGAGGTGAGGCTCACCCCACACTACAGGAGTGGGAATCAATCCTGAGAGCAATAGTCTGTCCTGCTGAGAGCCCAGCAGAGCCTGCAGGAAGGTGGCAAATCCCTGCACCTCAGAGCACTCCAGATCTCCCATGTTCTGGACTCAGTTTCAGACACAAGGTAATGAAGTCAATCAGTGAGTTACATAAAATCAACACTGAGTACACAGAGCAGAAGCACTTTAAATCCAGGCACTGCCTTTGTTCACTGTGGATTCCTGACCAAGACAAGCTCCTGAGCTCAGGGCAGCTGAGGCTGTAGGCTCCAAAGGTTTGCAGCTTTCAGGAATGCTCTCATGCAGAGCAGCATTTTCCTACATGGCAGGTTCAGTCTGACAGCACCAAGGCAGCAGCACCTTCCCGTGCCTGCTCACACCTCACAGGACACTGCACCCAAAGCAAGCTGGGGTGGGAAGAATCTTTCCAGATCTTTCCATTGCTGTCTTATTTCCAGATTGTGACACAGGTAGATTTTTCATTTAATAGGAACTTCCTTAGGCCCCTTGTATAAGGACTGAGGTGGAATTTTTCCCTTCTTCCCTGGTTGCCCTTAAGCACGAGGCAACAGACATTTAGTCCAGATAAAAGAAGATACCAGTGATTCTGTAAATATCAAAAGATCTGTGGGATGACTGATCCACAAAGATCGGTCCAGGCCCTATTACCAGGCCAGCCCAGAACTACAAGCAAGGAAAAAGGTTAAATCACAGCTACAAAATTTGCAATTCATGTTTGTTCCTTTAAAAGCAGAGAGGCAGGAACAGTGCAAGTAAAATAGTGAAAGGTGAAGGAAAACATCATACAAATGGGAATATGATGTAGAATTACAAATCTCTAGTGTAAGGAAGGAGTGGACAAATTTAACTACTGAGCCTTTAGGTTTCTGGAGACGAGCAGGATGCTGCCAGCACCCACAGGGTGCCCGAGGGCACAGAACCATGAAAGGATGGCCCGAGGTCTTTACTTCGAAGGACACTGCATTAACACCCTACTGATATGACTGAAGCCGTGTGCAACACTGTCACTGCCTCCCTTTCTCTGTCAGGCTGCAGAAAGGAAACAAAATGAGCTCTTAAAGCCATTCAGGCCCAGGCAGCCCTTCCCCCATCAGGTTTCTGTGGAAAGCCCATTGCTCCCTGGGGTCATTTCCATTGCGCTTCAGCTCTTCCAGGAACTGAGCCATGCTGACAGCAGTCCCTCCTCTGCCACATGCCCAATCAGCACACCGAGGGAGGGATTTCTAAGGAAAATAATTGAACAGCTTTATCACAAAGAAAAAAAAAATAAAAAGGAAAAAACTCCACCCAACCAAAATTACTGCTTTGCTCTAAGAGCAAATTCTATGAAACACAAAAAACACAGAAAGGAAGATGGATCGGCTGGAAATATTGCCTAGGGAAGCACACAAAGCTGAAAATGAACTCTCCCTGGAGTCTGGAAGGAACCACACCTGGCCTGCACCTTACACTCACAAGGGGGTCTCACTTTGGGAAGCAGTGCCCAGAAAGGAGGTAAGATGGAAGCCTCATGCACACTTTTAGTGAGAGCTGTGGGGCAAAAATCCACTCAGAATTCACCCTGTGACAGGAATGGCTGCTCACTGTGCAAACCCATCTCTGGTGATCACACGGTGAAGTGGGGGAAGTAAGGCCAAGGACACGAGCACATGGCCTTTATGAGTGGAGCTCCAGAGGTGTGTGCTCTCCTGCTCCCAGCTGCTGGAGCAGATGGCTCTGAGCTGTGGCACTGCAGCACCTCCTGCCAAACTGGGGGGAGAAAATCATGCAAACACCCCCCATTTGCATCCTGGCAGCTTTAGGGGCTCAGTGATTCTGGCTGTCAGGTCAGGGAGGGCTGTGCCAGCTGGGCATTGGTCCCTGCACTGCCCTTTACTATTATCACAGATGGTTTGTACAGCCTTTGAGCTGCTTAAACATCCCCTTGGGACTGAGAAGCATCGATAAAGACAACTGCTAATGCCTTATTCCAGGAAATTGTGTTGTTTCTAAACATTTCACCTGCTTCTGCTCCCTCCAGCCTTCTCCCAGACAGTCTGGTGCAACAGCAGAATAAACTAGGAAACAAGAAGGCAAACAAAGAGGGAGAGCTAACACAGTCTCAGGAGGGAATGAATACATTGGCACCACATCATGTTGCAGCCATATGGTGCTGTGAATACCTTTGGAAGCTTCCTTTCCACTGCTGAGCAAGAAATGGGCACAGGCCTTCCCCAAACCCCACCCAGGAGCCAGTTCACAGGGCAAACCCTCTTCCAAGGACAGCACTAATTTCAGGTTGGACAGATGTCTCCCCTGGCTAACGAGGCAGGGAGTGTCACGCCTTCTGCACCTTCTTTAGGACACCACAAAGAGACCAGGACAGTCTTTAAACATTACACTGTAACTGCTCCCACTTCTCTGCAGCTGCTCCACACTCCTTGCTGAGCCAGCCCGGCTGTCAGCAGCAGTTCCATGGAGCCCAGCAAGTGGGATTTTCCACTGCAGCTCTTGCCATGACAACGTGGCACAGGGAACACCCCAGAGGAGGGAGAGCAAAACCTGCCTTACTCTAGGAGCCAAAAGAGCCCATGGCACAACCTAATTAGCCAAAGGGCCATGGGCAGCCAGTCCAGTCTGCAGGGGCCAGAGCCTTGCTCAGTGTTCCAATCCCAGGCATTGCTCATAACTTACAAACAAACTTGCTCAGGCACAAACTGCCTCTGCATTTAATATCTGAAAGAAAGGGGGTTCTCTAACAGGGCAAAGGAAGTATCATAGCAATAAATTTGTGTGTTTAGGGAGGGGGAGGATCCGTTTGCTTTAGGACTCCAGTTTCCCATAGGAAAAGTAAGCTGAACATCTTCCTTATCCTTCAGATTAGGTAAAAAATTCATAAAAAATTAACTCCTTGACAGCTCCTTTGAGGAATCATTGCACAGGTTGTTTGAAAGTGAGCAGCTGGAAAAGTTGAGGCTTGTTTCACCCTTTGCAGACGCAGGTAACAAATGAGTTATGTGCAAACTTCAAAGCAAGCCTTTGCTGGAAGGAAAGTCAACAGAAAATGCAACAATGCATGAATCAAAAATCCCTTAAGACTTCACAAACAAGGTAATTGCTCAACTTCTCTGCCACTGATCTACAACAACAGCAAGAAGTTTCTGTCGTCAAACCATCCCTCTTTCCTGGCAGTCAGCAACAGCTGAAATGCAGGGTCTATCCACATAAGCAGCAGCTGATAACTGAGAGAATAATGACACGGAGCACCTGCATCAGTTGCAGAAAGGGAAAAAAAGAGAAGAAAGACAATTTTTTTTCCCCTCATCTTCATATAGAATTTTTTGGTTTCCCCTCAGTTTCATCCTGTCTCTTTGGTGCAGCAAAGCAACAAGTCTCAAACCCAAGGAGTCCTGTGTATTTTAAACACATGCCTGTATTCAAAAGGAGAATATTTGGTGAACAAGGGAAAAAAGGTAAACATGAAGGAAAAGCTTCTGCTGCTGTTTTAACTACATTCAGGCTCAGTGGAGATGCTCTGAAAGACCTGGGAATAACTCCCTTAGAGCAGAGCATCTACAAACAAAGCAAATATAATTGATCTCCCAGTTCCTCAAGGACTTTGCACAGAAAGGTAACAAAAAAGGAACTGAATCTGGATGGGGAAAAAGGAAGACTCCAGCTGAGAAGTCCACAGGCAATCTCTTCTTCAACAGCTTTATTCACTAGCACCTGCATCAACTACACACCAGCAAAAACTTGTGGAGACCAGGAAGAAACTGTGCCAAGGAATTTCTCTCTCCCCAGCACTCACCCTTCTGGTATAAAAGCCCAATGGGGAGAGGGGCTGAGGGAAGGTATACTGGAGGGGCTGAGCTCAGGATTTCAGGTGTGTCCAGGTGAGCAAGAAGCGAGAGAACCCCCTGCAGACCATGGGCAGGAAGGCTGCTCCAAGTGCAGCTGGCAGAGCTGCTCCTGCCCGTGGCACCTGGAGACCCCAGGATCTGGTGAACACCCCACTGTGCCCTCCTTCCACGAACCCCTGATGGCAGGGGGTCTCTGCCCACCCCTCTGCAGAGCACAGGAAATTTTAGAGGGATATTAGCCTAGCACAGCACTGCAACTCTTTTGTTATCTTTCTAGGAAAGAGCTAAGCCTTTTGATCTCCTACCAAAAACTGAAAAGCAAATTAAATGTTAATAAAACCTTAATAGAGAGCTACTCTTCTGCATTCTAATTAGTTGTTCATAGAAACCAAACACATATAATAGACTAAGAAAATTAAAGGCAACAAGGAAGTTGCTATGGCTTTGATGGAACAGTTACTCCAGCATCATAATCCTGTGAATGCATTAAGGTCTTTCACATGAAGAGCAGGAACAGCTGCCTCCCCCACAAAGAAGAGCATATGCTTCTTCCCAAATCCAGGGCACATGTGAGCTGAAAAGACTTTGTTGGCTCTCATTTTATGGAAATTTCTCCACAGTGGAAAAATACAGAAAAATAACAAAGAATGAAGAGGAGTGACTCAAAAGCAGTATCAGGTAGTCTGACCAAACATTAGAAGCAGAATCCCAATAAATGAATGGGGAGAAAGAGGTTTGGGAGCTGACTGGTACCTGAGAAAGGCATTAAATTTGAAATAAACAATCTGCACTAAAGTCTGGGGGAAAACTGACAGCATTAAACAAACAGCTCTAGAGGACAACACACCTGCTGGCTGGAGCACAATGTGACAGAGCTGTGGTTGTCAGCCCAAGTCAAAAAAGAGCAGCAAAATTTGGGGTCAGAGTTGGTACAGAGTTCACAGGTCTTCAGAAAGTAGGACTAGACAGGAAACAGTGTGTGAAATGATAACATCCCAATGAAGTTCACAACACTGATGAAGTCAAGGCCTGGGGCTCACCTGGTCTGCCCAGAAGGCCAGAAAATGTGAGTCCTTCCCTCCTGTCTTGGAGCAACTTGTGGTAGGTTAGCCCACCTCTCCAGGAGAGAGACCCCTCCACATGTAATACCCAAAAACTGAGAAGGCACTGTCTGCAGCATTGCTACAGTGACTGAGACAAGTGCCTCGGAAGCTAATATCCAACTTACCAACTTCCTCAATTCCCTGCTAAGTTGAAGTCAACCCAAAGCAACTCAGTAACTGCATGTAAAAGATGGATTTAAAGCCAACTGCTATGAGGAATTCACTCCTCCCAGGCTGCCAGTAGCGTGCAAAATAATTTCAACTTCTAAATGGTCAGTAAGAATAATGTTAATTGGCAAGTGTTATGCTGAGTATTTTCCTTAGAAGCTCTGCAGGGCTTGGAAGAAAAGTTCCCATTGTCTCCTGCTTTGGAAGGAGGGAACACAGCAGAGGCTGGAATGCAGGACAGGACAAGCACTGATGAGGCACTGGGAAGCACAAAGTGTGGGGCAGCAGCAGCAGCAGCAAGCAGAGTGGTACTCAATCTGCCTTGCTTCACTGATTCAAGGTCATGTGGCTGTGGGAGGTTTCAGGGTCCCAAAATCTCTGTCTGAGTTCCTGGCACACTCTCAGACTCCTACCATGGAGATGATGACTGATGGCAGGAAATTTTGACCTTTTAACTCCATATCCCTTTTCTAAATTCCTGTGGTCACTACTGCTGTCTCTTATGTAGCAAATTCCTTCTCTCGATCCCTCAAGAAGCCAAACAACATTCTGTAGTAAAGAGCTGAGTGGGGCATAAATCTCCAGCCCCTCCAGCCTCTGGTAATCTTCCCAGTCCCGTGGCCTGACTCCAAACTTCTGCCCCCAGCCACGGGGAGCCTGAGGTCACTGGACAGCTCTTTTGCCATGCTTGGAATGGCCGGGAGGATTCGCTGAAGCGTCCCGCGGGGCCGGGTTCGCGGAACTGGCGCTGCAGCCTCGGCCGGGCCCTTCCAAGAACCGCGGGCACGGCAGCGGGCAGGGCGGCAGCGAGCACAGACCCTTCGGCTCTCCTCACAGCCCCTCCTCCAGGTCAGGCGCACAGGAATTGTTCTGACCTTCTTTTCTCAGTGCTGGCAGTGTGGGTGAGTCCAGCTGCAGCCTGTCTGCACTGGCAGCTCCCCTGCCCCTGCCACATCCCAGCTTTGTTTTCAGTCATTCCAGCCCCTGCGACTGAAAACGACTCTGCCAAAGGCAGCAGCCCCGCCTGGCCATCACACCGAAAATGCTTTCTAGCGTCAGCACACATTATGCCAGGAAACATCAGCGATAATAAATAGCACCGAGATGGAAATCTGCCATACAACAGCGAGCTCTGAACCAGGTGAAACTAACACGGGCAATCCAGGCTGGGCATCATCTCCAGGAGCGTTATGGCAGCTGTGCCCAAGGAGCACACACCAGCACACGCCTGGGCCCTCATTCAGAGAGCACCTTTCTACCTTAGGATTCTTCAGGAGCCACCTCGGCTCCAATCAGCTGTGTGCACAGCCAAGCACACACCTAGCTAGAAAATCTATTTCTAGATAAATAGATGTCTACAGCATGAGCATAGACCTAGCTGGGACCAAGTTTTTAGCTAATCCCATGCAATTTCTCTGGTTCAAGAAAAGAGTGCCAAGCTGATGGAGAAGGAACCTGGCCGCAAGTCTGGGTTCCCGGAGCAGAGGATTCAGCTGCAGACAGATTTAGGGGTTTACAGAAGGAAGCTCTCTGGCTGACAAGTAACAGCCAGAAAAACCCAGAACATGGTGGATGAAAATCAGGAGCTGAAGTAAAGTAAATAAACTAAATGGATTTCCCTGCTGTTGACAGCATATACTTTTCCTTCAATCATCTGCACTGCCATGAAAGGTGATGATATTGCTCCATTTACTGCATTTTTCCTGGCCTGTCCCCAAGGCCACAATACTGTGTGTTTATTTCATTTTTCATAAGGTCGAAGAGGTGTATTTAGGTAAAACAGAAAATTTACTATGGATTTTCACCTTTGTGATCTTAAACTAAGTGTGACAACTGCAATGAAAAATATTTACAGCTGTCTACACATATGGGGTAGGGCTTTTGGAACAAAGAGGGCTTTCAGTCCCACATCCTTCTTAACAGCTTCCTTAAATATTATTTATTACACACAAGAGGAAAAAAAAGAAAACGTCAAGATTTAGACTGTACCCTGATCCCAGTACATACTACTGATCCTTTCAAGCCATGAATCACAGACAAGTGAGGCACTGGTCTGTGTGGAAGAATTCCAGCAGCAAGCACTGTTGTTAGCGAGCAGGTACCTGGGGCCTCTGTGCTCACACACCTGTTTAAATGGGTGGGCAGAAACTGCAATAAGCAAGTGATGTGCAATACTGCCTTTTCTATGGCATCCAAAGAAACACTGGCTTGGCTTATCAGCTTACTTTCCTTGGAAACCTCAACAGGCTGGAACTTCACAGACTTGCACAGCTCAAGATGTGATCTGTAAACTCAGACCATTGAGCATGCACAGTGCCCAAAAGGCACTCTGGCCTGCTCTTCACAGCCCCATGGTCTCCATGGGCTGTCTGGTGGACAATCCTTTTCCTGGTTGTAGTGGCCAAGGAAACAGCCAGAAATCAAGAGGACTGTGAGCCTGACACTGGTCCACAACTTGGTCTCACTTTTCCAGAAGAACAACTGCAAAGGAAACCACCCCTTGCTACACAAGTGGAGAATAAACAGCAAAAATCCACATTCCTTGACACCTTGAGAGGCCAGAACATGCCAAATGGGGAAGGCCAGGAGCTCTAGCTGAAAACTCACCCACACTGACTCTGGACAAAGCTGCACTGGCTTTGACCCAGCAACACAATATCTACAGCAGCCCCATGGGAATGCAGAGACAACTTCCCTCAGATCCAAGCCTCTTTCTGACTCAGAAAGAAAAGAAGAAAAGGCATTATAAAATACACACCAACATCACCAGAGGCACCATGAAGCTGTCTTAACCAGCAGTTTTTAAGCTGCAGCCCTTAGGACAGGGGGCTTTCCATGGATTATTGCTGCCATCCACAAAAGAGAACTAACTAGAGGATGCCTACTGTCAGGAGGACTTTCTGGTGGCAAGCCTTGAGTTACTCATGTTGAATGTGTTGACAACCAGTCCCCTAGTGATGAGTGGCAAACAGTTTCCCTGAGTCTTTGAATGCCTTGGGTGGGAGCTGACAGGTGATGCTCCTCTTCCTCTACCCACACACTGAATTATATTCACTCCTTCTTAATTTAGCTCCTCCTCTTAAATTCCAAGCAGTTTCTTTGAGCAGTCATCTCTAAAACTGAGACTAAAACACAGCAGGTCCAGGAATGTGAAATAGGCTACAGATTCATCCCAGGTATGTGAAAAGGTTAACCATGTTTGTAACCTCTCTGTACCAAGATCATGTAAAGCAGAACCCCCTTTTCAAATGGCAGCATCAGATGAACTGGGCAACAGCTTTAAGGAAAATTCTTTGGAAGTGGGAGCTGGGCCTCATCAGCTCTACTATGAGGATCCTAGGAGAGACCTACCCATTAGGTATTAATATAAGGTATATGTGGGAAAAATATTAATAGACAGTTACATAGAAAATGTCTTCAATCTAAGTTACAGCTTGAAAAAGATGCAGGAAGCACTCAAAAAACCCCCCAAAAAACAAACAAACAAAAAACTACCATCCTTTTTTCCATTAACAAACCCAGCCATTATTTTTCTTTACTCTTCAGTCCAATTCTGCTAGCCAAAAGAGTGAAATTTTGAATCCCAGAAAAACAATCCCTTATGCAATTCCACCCTTTAAGCAATGTAAAACTGCACAAATTAAGTACATAACCCTGTCTTTACATATTGACTTCTCAATACAGTGTGTACCATCATTGCTGCCAATTTGCACACACAGTGTACTCAAGCCTGATAAATCACTGTCCTTAGTTCTTTTTCCACAACTTTGTACTGCTGCTTTGTCTTGCCTTTGACAGGACCTCGGGGCTTCCACCTTTTCTCAGAAAACAACCAAATCAGCTGAACAAGATGTTCCCTCTTTCTTCCACTTCTTCATTCTGGATGTACTCTTTCTGAAGCCATCAATGCACAACTATAAATATTTACCCCTCCATGTGGTGATTAAAGTTGCTCATCACTGCTACAGCATCTGACACCTGCTTTGTACCCTAGGTGCCATGGGATGGGAGTATCAGAAAAGAAGCATCTAGGAGAGGAGAGCTGTTCTCCACATCCCTCTTTAGTCCTTTTGTGTTCTCAGAGTTTAAGTGACTCTAACAACACCGACTCCAAGTCTGTGCAAACAGCTATAGCCTGTTTCTTAGAGAACTCCTTCAGCAGCACCCAGGTAACTGCTGAATTCTTCCAGCAAACCACTGGTGTCCCAGGCTGGCCTCACAGGACTTGAATTCTATACACAGGACTTGAATTCTATACACATCCCCAGCAGGTCTTTCTGCCCAGGCAGTCATTCCTCACAGAGCTGGTTTCCAAACAGCGTTTGGATTGCCAGGATTTGACTTTATTGATACTCAGAAATTCTCCACTTTTCATTCCCCAGCTACCCCTATCACAGCTGGGCAGCCATGAAATCTATCACACCAGTTTATCAGCCCTTTCCTGTGAGGAACCTGCTGGGTTCCCTGCTGGGGTTGCTGGTACCAAGACTTGGGCAAAAAACCTTGAAAGCCTGATCCAAGCAAATTGCATCAATGCTCAGCGATGGCAGTGTGCCAATGCTAATTACTTCACTGCCAATCAGTTTATCAGGAGCACCCAGCCAGTGTGCTCATCTTTCCAGTCCTCTCCTGTGTCTCCTCCAAGTACTCCACCTTTCCTTCCTCCCCTGCTGAAACATCTGGGCAGCACCCAGAGAAACACCTTCTCTTCCCACAGGGCAGCTTATAGAGACAACAAGGGCTCTAAGGAACAGGCTGTAATTAAATACAGTGGAAAACAGAATAAGAAACCATGGCATAAGTGTTTAGATGCTTTAGGTCCAGACTGGAGCATCTTCTCTGTTGCTCAACAAAGAAATATGGAGGTAGTGCCTATATGGAAGGGTAGGAGGCAGCTGGAACAGTGAGAGATGCATTCATTCTCCTCCCTTTCCTAGGAAGGCTGGGGAAATTAAATCAGGTCCAAGAACTCTTTCTTCTCCATTAACACTCATCCATCACCACCTTTTTTGCAGGATAGTCCCTCCCATCCTCCTTGCTGCGGTCAGTTCAGCCAGCAGCCAGGCTCTTCCAGGAAATCAGGGAAGAGCGGAATCCCTCATCTGCCAACCACCCAATCAGACAGTGGGGCAAGAGACTGTAAGAGGAAATATTGCTTTTAAAAGAAACTTTTTACTGTTTCTTAGGATCTGTCTTCTGTGTAGAATGACACACAAAGAAACTCTTACAAAACACACAGTGAGGAATTCAGATTAGGGAAGTACAGAGAGAAGTGGAGACAGCTCTGACCCAAGCTTGAAAACTTGCAGATCCTCAACAGGCTTGTGCTAGGAACTAGAAGGAAAAAACAACCTCTGTTAAATGTTCCTACTCGAGGAGCTGTTGAAAACTTGGTTTAAACTGTTGAGGTTTTTTTGACACAGACAATCTCCATGCCTGAATTTGAGGTGGGAGGAGGAAGTAAATGGCTGCCAACGCAGCAAAGCAAGTCAGATCTCACCAGGGACAATCCTGAGTAATTGATCCTGAACAGAAAAAACAAACTCACGTCTTCTAAAGGGGTGACTTTAATTTAAAAAAATCTCATAAACAGACAGGGCTCTAAACTCTTATGCCATTAATATCTCATAGACTTATTTTCAATGCTTCTCATCCATATGATATGTGTACATAAAAAGAGGGGCAATGCGCTTTAGTGAGCTTAAATCTTGGAAGGGTTAAAGAAAAGCTGGTGCAAAAGTCTCTAATTCTATAGTCTGGGTAGCAGTACTGCCTTGTGCAGCAGAAGGAATGCTTATTTACAGGTTGTTCCCTTCAGCCAATCTAAAGAACAAGTGATCAGGGTTTACAACTTACAGGACTCTGGCAAACTTGATCCAAGTTAATGTGAATGAAGCTTTCCAAAGCTGGCCATAAAATTCCCTTTCTTCTCCCCCTGGATCATATGCAGCCAAATACAGCTACACCTGAGAGAACCTTTGCCATCCTGTCCAGGGGCTGGGATTCAGCTCCTAAACTTTCAAAGGCACAGCACTCCCAAGGGTGCAGGGGGCAAACACACACTGACCTGAGCTGCAGGAAAAGATTAATAAAACAGAAAATAAGGAACAGTTTACTATAGGTTTGATCTATGACTCAACAGTTTGTACAATCTGCCCAGGAAAGGCTGGAAACCTGAAACTGATGTAAAAATAGAGCATTTTAAATAATTCCAGAACCATCAAAACCCGTTAACAAATCCATTGAACTTCAGATTGTCACCTCACTGTATTGCAACATTTTGGAACTTCCCAGAAGAAAGCTTCTGTCCCCAGGACAGAGCCACTTGCGCAAAGCAGAAACACAGAAACACCGGCTGCTGTCACACAGTGAATCCTGCACACACACACACACAGAGCCACTGCTGTCACACAGTGAATCCTGCACACACACACACACAGAGCCACTGCTGTCACACAGTGAATCCTGCACACACACACACACACAGAGCCACTGCTGTCACACAGTGAATCCTGCCACACACACACACAGAGCCACTGCTGTCACACAGTGAATCCTGCACACACACACACCAAAAGCCACTGCTGTCACACAGTGAATCCTGCACACACACACACACAGAGCCACTGCTGTCACACAGTGAATCCTGCACACACCACACACACACAGAGCCACTGCTGTCACACAGTGAATCCTGCACACACACACACACACAGAGCCACTGCTGTCACACAGTGAATCCTGCACACACACACACACAGAGCCACTGCTGTCACACAGTGAATCCTGCACACACACACACAGAGCCACTGCTGTCACACAGTGAATCCTGCACACACACACACACACAGAGCCACTGCTGTCACACAGTGAATCCTGCACACACACACACACACAGAGCCACTGCTGTCACACAGTGAATCCTGCCACACACACACACACACAGAGCCACTGCTGTCACACAGTGAATCCTGCCACACACACACACACACACAGAGCCACTGCTGTCACACAGTGAATCCTGCACACACACACAGAGCCACTGCTGTCACACAGTGAATCCTGCACACACACACACACAGAGCCACTGCTGTCACACAGTGAATCCTGCACACACACACACACACACAGAGCCACTGCTGTCACACAGTGAATCCTGCACACACACACACACAGAGCCACTGCTGTCACACAGTGAATCCTGCACACACACACACACACACACAGAGCCACTGCTGTCACACAGTGAATCCTGCACACACACAACACACACACACACACACACACACACAGAGCCACTGCTGTCACACAGTGAATCCTGCACACACACACACACACAGAGCCACTGCTGTCACACAGTGAATCCTGCACACACACACACACACAGAGCCACTGCTGTCACACAGTGAATCCTGCACACACACACACACACAGAGCCACTGCTGTCACACAGTGAATCCTGCACACACACAACACACACACACAGAGCCACTGCTGTCACACAGTGAATCCTGCACACACAACACACACACACACACACCACAGAGCCACTGCTGTCACACAGTGAATCCTGCACACACACACACACAGAGCCACTGCTGTCACACAGTGAATCCTGCACACACACACACACACACAGAGCCACTGCTGTCACACAGTGAATCCTGCACACACACACACACACAGAGCCACTGCTGTCACACAGTGAATCCTGCACACACACACACACACACACAGAGCCACTGCTGTCACACAGTGAATCCTGCACACACACACACACACACAGAGCCACTGCTGTCACACAGTGAATCCTGCACACACACACACACACACACAGAGCCACTGCTGTCACACAGTGAATCCTGCACACACACACACACAGAGCCACTGCTGTCACACAGTGAATCCTGCACACACACCACACACACAGAGCCACTGCTGTCACACAGTGAATCCTGCACACACACACACACACACACAGAGCCACTGCTGTCACACAGTGAATCCTGCACACACACACACACACACAGAGCCACTGCTGTCACACAGTGAATCCTGCACACACACACACACACAGAGCCACTGCTGTCACACAGTGAATCCTGCACACACACACACACAAGAGCCACTGCTGTCACACAGTGAATCCTGCACACACACACACACCCAGAGCCACTGCTGTCACACAGTGAATCCTGCACACACACACAGAGCCACTGCTGTCACACAGTGAATCCTGCACACACACACACACAGAGCCACTGCTGTCACACAGTGAATCCTGCACACACACACACACAGAGCCACTGCTGTCACACAGTGAATCCTGCACACACACACACACATCCACAGCCACCACTGCTCATCAGCAGGCAGGTACTTGCTTGAGCATCTGCACATGGGTGTAGCCACAGGCAAACAGAGGAAACTGCATGGGCAGGTCTTTACTGAATTGTACCAGCAAAAGCTTCAACAAGGGGTATTTGCAGTCATTAACTCAGCACAGCAAGGAAATAAGATAAATACGCAGTATTGACGTATCCCTCTTCAGGGAGAGGCTTTGGAGAACAGGGAGTCTGCAGATTCAATTTTTCTTGGGCTCTGATGACTTTGTGGTAGAGACAGGTGAAGTGAAACCTAAGTAGGATAACTCTAGCCAGAGAGTGAGATAGAAATAAACAATATTATTCCTGGAAAGAAGGGATAGTAGCTGTCCCTCTGCCAAAGTGCACTCCAGTGCAGAACCTATTAGCTGCAGATTCTTTTCTGGGCTCCACCTCTCAGTGTCAGGGCAACAGTCCCAGGTCTTGACGTCAAAGCTGCCTTTTGTTTGCTTCACAGAATTTCCCCTTGTGCAGGTTTAGCAGACTGAGGCACTGGAGCAGATGAGCTCCACTCTGACCAGGTCTGCAAACTCAACACAAGTCTCCAAGCAAAGTCCCCTCCCCACATTACTAATGTCAACCATTCTAATGAAAAAAAAAATAGTTCAGTATGTCTAATTTGTTTTACGTCTGAGCTGCCCTTTTGCTAACCTTTCATTCGATTTGTGCCCTGGGTTTTATCAGCTGTGGTTTTATCTTGCATTATTTAGGCTGCAAGTGCTGCCAAGCAAGGACTCTTACCGTAAGCATAAGATGAGGCTGTAAAATTACTTCCTTAGCTATCAGATATAGTAGGAGAAAATCCTTACAGACATGGGGGATAAACTCCCAGTGTTCTGAGAGTGCTCAGGCATGTCAGAGGGGGACTAAAGAATGAGACCAGGTTCTATCACAAAATCCTTCCAGCACTCCAAACTTTGGATAGCTAGAGCCAAACTGGTTGTTTCCCAAAGTCAGAAGAGCAGCCTCTCCTTCACTCTCCTGCAGGGTTACCTGGACACACACAGACTATTCCTTTTCCTTTCCATCCACCTGACTGGTTGCCCCCAAACATGAGCTACCCAGAGCATAGAGGAAGTCCTGCCTGCAGTAGAACTTGATGTGTTAGGTCAGGCTTTCCCTGCTAGAAGCCCTTTAAGATACACCTATAGCAGTTTCTGTAGGATTATACCATTCCTAATATAAATTTGATACTCTCTTGGAACTTATAGTTTTTAAAAAAAAAAAAGTCAATAAACAGGGGTAAAAAAAATAAGGAGCAGTCACAGAATGCACACAGAAATGGGCACAGTAAACACCTGCTATAAATTTCCAAGAGGAAATGCCAGTCACCTTACATGCTCACAGGGAAGATCTGACTATGTCTGTAATCCCTCCTTTTGACTGCAATGAACCTGACATTGGCTGGGACATGCCACAACACAGCTCTTTTATTCCCCTGCCACTGGGCAGCTCCAGACCATCTTCCTCCACCTAAAGCAGAGGCCAAAGCTCTTACTCCTGTTCTCCAAACACAGATGTGCTCAGAGGCTCTCCTTGTTCCACCTTCTGAAAGCTGGGAAACCTTTGGTATGTCTCAATCAAGACACTCCAGCTGGTACTTTGTGATTCTTGCAGGAGTGCTTTGTACACCTGTAATTGAGTGAAAAACATGACTATTACCTCTGGCTCAGGCATGGGGCCAGCACCTCTGGGATGCAGCATTCCTGTGCTGCTAGTTGCTAACAAGATGAGCAGCATTCACTCCTGCTAATGAACACAAAAAAGAAGCCAACAAAAAAACCAAAACAAACTTTCTATCTGTCTGATCTCGGCCATCAGAACAAGAGAAAATTCTATGCTCAACCCAGGCCAAAGTGTTTTATCCCTTGTAGAGTGTTGCTTTGGGAGGCAGAATGCAAGTTCCTGGTGCTTCAACAGCGTCTGGTTGTTGATGTTGTCCTTCTGACCTGCACAGAAAACCAAACTTGCCAAAGAACTAAGCCACATCCAGTTCCCTGGGACAAGCTATTCACTGACTGGTGTGAGTAAATCTTCATTCACCAAGACACATCCTAGGTAGGAGGAGGGAGTCCTCACACAGTCACACTTCCTTCCCCTGTCTCTCCCCTCCCCTGCCAAGCTACAAGCACACAAATACACACAGGAACTGGCTGCCAAATTTATTCTCTTTTCAGCTCCTTCCAGTGTTTTCAGAGAAGTCATCCAACACAGAATGGAAAGGCCTGCTCATTTTCACTTGCCCTCTAGCAGCAGGGAGACACAAGCTGGAGCTCAGGAGGGTGATTTCCTACTACTGACACACAGGTGGTATTGGGGCAGATGTCAGAAGTCCAGCAGCAGCTACAGCCTGATCCAGAGCTCTGCAGGGCAGTGCTGCACCAAACCAGGCTCTGACTTTCTATCAGCACGTCCTGGAAACCCACACTGCCAGGCAGGTCACAGTGGAGATAAGCAGGACTTCTTAGACCTCATGTGGATCCTTTCTCTATCATAAAGGCTTGACAAAATTTAGCCCTGGGGATGACTGGCAGCCTGAACTTATTTATGTCACAAAGTGCACTCCAGAACTAGGCTGTGATACAGAGAGAATATTTCCAGGTACTGAAGAGGCAGCTATTTCAGTAACTCAGCAATTCCCTCTCACTCTGCTGAAGTAGGAGAGCAAGTGCACAAGGCTTATTCAAAGTGCTCTCAATGCAGGAGTCAGCTCTCAAGAACACAATAGAACAAATGCTCATAGTTGGGGTGTCAGGGTGGAACAGATGCAAGGGACTGGTTATTGGCCTTTGGACTGCTGATCCCTCACAGAGTTGTATTTTCCAAGCTCTCCCTGTCACTACAAGGGCTGAGAATATGCCCAAAAAATAATAAGAAATCATATCCTAGACTATTTCATGACAAGAGAGACTTCTAAATCCAGAGGCTTGAAGAAAAACAGCAGCTGTGCAGAAAGAATCCCCTGATGCTGGAGATTGAGAGCTGGCACCAGCCTAAACTAGGAGCCAGCTGCAAGGCAAGCCCACCATCACTGCTTAGAATATCTGGTTTTAGTAATCAGCAGGCTCCTGGGGCAGGATGTGTGCCACAGCAGCTTTGCCCACTCCCAGCTCCTAGCCCTTCTCTCCATTCCAGACTCAGATGATGCAAGAACAAACTGCCAGTCACAGAAGGATGATCACTGGTGCATTTAGTTTGTAGATATATGATGGAGTGTTTCCAAATTAAATAATAGAAACCAGCCATGTAACTGGAAGTGCTCAGCTACATCCCAGCTGTCTCAGGGAGCCAAACAAAATCCTTACCACCTCCTGAGCAGTGAGTGGCTCTCCATACACTGCCTGCTGAACAGAACTGCCCTCCCACCCCAACTCAGAACACATGAGGAGCACGGGGCAGGCACTCCCATGGCTCAGACGCCAGGGCTGCCTTGACTTCCCTTTCTCTGTTACTTTCCTTCTTTTCTTGTGATGTTGGTGAAAAGACCTAAGGAAATGGAAGTCCTGGGAGGAAGTGAGTCAGGAAACCTGTACCATGTTTCAGGGGAAGTGTGACTCAGAGTGCTAGGAGCAGAGCTCGCCTCTCCCTGCTGCCCTGGAGGGGGTGATAAGATTGTGTAATCCCCAAGATAACTTGCTGCACATCCTAATTCTGCTGATCCTCCCAGGGGAGGGGTGCTTCTGCCGAGTACTGTACATTAGCTGATTTCTTAGAATAAACTGTGACAGCTCCCTGTGAGCTCATCGTGTGGGAGGGAGTGCTGGGCTCCCTGCCTGCAATTCTCGGCACAACCAGGAGCAACAGAAACACCGAATTGATCAAGAGCACAGCAAAGACCTGGCAAACCTTGCTTGGTCTGTTTGGTCTTCTTTAACACATGGTGTGGGGACAAGAGTACTTGACAGCCACAGAGGAACCAGCTATAAAGTGGAGGGAAGGATAAGAGAGAATTTAAGAAAGAAGAGGACAAATGTGGTGGACACAAGAAGGGAGGAGGCAGTCTGGGCTGCTCAGGACTGGGGAGGGGACAGTCAGGAGCACAAGATACTGGAGGAAAGAAGCCAAGAGTGCAGGCTGATCGAAGGAAAAGAGAAGGACAGGGAGGATGGAGATAAGATCTCAGGGAGAGTCCCTTAGGATCGATGAGGAAAGTACAGCGATAACAAAATGCCCCTGGGATGGAGAGAGCAAAGAAACCTCACAGTGAGGGAAATATGCCTCAGTCCCTTCTGAGTTCTCAGCACACACCAGAGCCAGAGCTCACATTTCTGGGTCTCTGCTCACCTCTAAGTGCCACTCCTGAAAAACAACTAAAGCCTTAAAGCCAGGGGATGTAACAAGATACAAACCATCGCCCTTTTCCAGCCATAGAGGATTCTCTCTCTCTCTCACAAGCAGTGCCAGCACTCCCAAGCTGTGCCACTACATCACCTGGTGCAAAGGGTCTAGGACACCAGTAGGCTTCTGGAAATTTCTGTTGCACAAGTAAAGCTCCCAGGCACCTTTGGGAGATTGATGGTAGCTGAACTCTCAAACTCCAACCCTCTGCTTTCTGGAAACCCTACAAAATTGATTGGAAGACAAGCTACTGAATATGAATAAAGAGAGAAGGATGCAGGAGCCAACAGTGATCAAACCATCCATTTCAGAGACCTTTATCTCCAGGTGAGGAGCAGCAGAGCTGCTGGCTGAGACTCAGAAGACCTTGAGCTTATTTCCCTTTCTGCCCAGATCTGTCAGCTATCCTGAGACAAACCACATGTGCACCCTGGGCTTCCAGGCCCCTTTTCTCCCTTTATTTGCCTCACTGGTATCAATACAAGCTTCCTGGGAGATGGCTTCCTGTAACATTAGATGCATCCCAGATTGAAAACCGCTGAATGGGTCTGTAATGGAAATCATAACGAGCACTTTAGGATTCAAGCCTCATGTTTCTAGGACAATTGTCACAGCTCATATGACCAAACATCCCAGCGCTAGCAAGCCTGGGAAGAACTGTGGATAGAACCTGTGTGCAGGGGAACAACTGACCCTACAACTTCTGATTACAAAAGACTTTTATCACAAAATGTAAATGAAAGAAAATTCTCGTTCTTCACCCATGAAAATTCCAGGCTGCTGGAAAACAAATCTGTTGGAACTTTGTGAGTGTTATCATGGGCTCATTCCTTATTTCACTGTGATCAGCCTGTTACTCAGAAATAGGATGAGTATATTTTATTCTTATGGGTGGTATCTGCAAGGCCACAGTGCAAGGACCAAACCCATCAGTATCATGCCTGGTAAGTGTGTGTTAGTTATTCTGCACCCTGCAAACACTCACCCAACCTTGTGAGCACAGGGATGGAGCTGTGTCCAGACAAGCAGATACACACAGATTTCTGTTTAAATGATGTCTTGTGAGCCTGACTCAGCTGCTGACACCTCCTCACCACACAGGATTTTGCAGCAGCTCTGTTTTTCCCTTTGTATCTGTGCTAAAAGGAAAATATCAGGTGGAAGCTATTTTTCTAGTTAGTGTTTTTCAAGATGATGCTGGCCTAGATCAATTCCAAGAACTGAGGCAGTCAAACAAAGAAACCCTTACGGGCTGATCAGCAGCATGAGCATTGCTGCTCTGGCAACTTCCCACGCTGGAAGAACGAGCACAAACCAAAATAAGACCACACGCAAGAGAAGGGCTGAGCTCTGCACTCAGGGAACTGCCAGTGACAGCACTTCCAGCCCCTCTGCACACCCACAGCTCCAGCACTGTGCCCCTGCCTCCCTGGAGGACAGGCTCCAGGAGAAAGCTGCTGGGCCAGGCAGCTGCCCAAAGCACAGCAGTTAGAGGAGCAGGCTGCAGGTGGGCTCAGTCACTCAGCTCCATCTCCAGGGACCAGACCCTCGCCAGGGATCACAGCCCACAGCCTCCTCCCTGCCTCCAGGGACCAGGGCATGCTGGCTCTGAAGCCTGAAATTCAACTGAATAGTGCTGAAATCCCTTGAGGGGACAGGATGGGGCAAAGCAGAGTCTGGTAGCATCCAAAGGCTTCAGCCCTTCTTCCTTCACCCTCCATGACAGGGAAAAAAAAAATTAAAAAAAAAAAAAATCAGTCACTTTCATGAACTCTGCACAAGCACAAAAATAATCTCAAGAAGTTGTCTCATTACATGCAGCTACCAGTGCCAGCTACCAGAAATGGTGGTTTTGATGCCCCAGGTTAGCCCAACACCTTCTCTCCTTTGGGTGCCCTGTGTCAGATGCCCATGCTGGCATACTTGACAAGTTTGTTTTCTTTCCCAGGTTACTACAAAGAGGAGCTGAAATCAGGGGCCAGCTCTCATCAGAGCTCCACTGAGAAAGTAAAGTATCAGTGATGACCTGTGTCAGTTGAGAAGTCTAAGCCAATTTTAAGCACAGGGAAAGAAACATTTTTTATTTTATCCCTTGAATAAAGAAAGCCAAAAATATTCAAAGAGAAAAACCTTTTAATTGCATCCATGGAAATAACACTAGACATGCCGACATCTGCCTGTTCTGGTCACTTTAAGCTGTTTCCTGATCTCATCAGACCCAGCTAAATTTGGCACTGGGGCTATGGCTGTGACATTCAGAGCTGAGGAATAACAAGCTTTGAATCAGTCTAAGTAAAGAAGCAAATGAACCAGTGCATTTCCAGTGGTCTGGTACGAGATTGTGTTTCTGGAGATCTCTCTGCCTGGGGACCCCACAGGCACTAATAAAACCTCAGGATGTCCAGCTGAACCACAGTATCACTATATCCTACACTACTCAGGGAAACTGAGGCACTGGAGAACCCATCATGCAACAAGAAACAGAATCCAAATTACAGGATCATGAACTAAAAACTCCTCCTCCCTATCTGTAACCCTCATAAAAGTAATTTCATTTAACTGATTGGAATTTACTCTAAAAGCACAACATCAAACATTGTGTGCATCAGCACACAGCACCAAGCTGGAAATGCCCTCTCAAGGTTTTTCTTAACTAGGGCAGTTCTAGGGAAGTCTGTGGCTGAGTTCTCTGCTCTGCAAAAGGCACTTCCCTCCCCGAGCACAGAGGACACAGCCAATGGTACAGCCTGGCTAAACAACTGCTCTGCTTCAACTCTGACAGGTAAAAACACCCAGTCAAAGGGGTCCCAGCAGGAACCTGGACAGCCCAACTTAGAGCAGGGATGCATTTGCTGATGGTGTGATGTTGCTGTGGGACACAGAGGGAACACACAGCACACACACACACACCACAGGTGTCAGAGCACAAAAAAAAGAAGCTTTATTTCTTGACTTCGAAATTTATAGATTTCTGGACAGTGACCAGAGACTGGATAATGAAGTTACCACCTCTCCAACCCTCCAACCCCACTGGTCAAATGAGAAGCCTCTCAAGTGATATCCTTCACAAAAGAATGTAAACAATCCTTGTTTACCTTACAATTCATGAGAACCTGACTCCAATTAAGAAAAACAAATCCAAAGACTTATTTTCAGGGATGACAGTGTGACCCTGCATTTCAGAGTGGCTTCCAGACACACAGCCCCTTCCTGACAGGGCGTGCCTTGTAGCCTGTCTTGGTGCAGTGAGGGTTAATCCTGCCTAGTGAATAAGCAGGATCAAGATCAGCTCATCTTTTCCATCGAAGCAGAGAGCACTACTACAGAAACTGCTGGTTTCTCGATGCTCGTTGTCTCAGTGACTTCCAGGAACTGTGAGCTAAACTCAGCTGCTCTTCCCAGCACCAGCTGAGGGGGCGGCAGGGGATGGAACAGAGCCTGTTCCTGGAAGGCAGGAAAAAATAAGGCTCTGGCAGAGCTGTACAAAATCTCCTCTCTCCCCCTCCTCTCTCCAAAAGATTCTTTTCAGCATCTCTTAATGCTTCACAGTACAGCTGGGCTGGTTTTCCTTTTATCATCAAGCAACCATAGGAGCAATGCAAGAAGGCAATTCTCAAACAGAGCTTAAGTTAATCAAATAAATAACCAATAAGCTCATCTCCATGAGCTCCCACAATGCCCTATGACCTTGCTCAGTTTAGTGCATTACCTACTGTGCTTCTTAACATTCTCCTGTTAGATACACATAGAAAGTTATAGAGCCATCCAGCTCATAGGAACTATTTTTGGCTGCTTTATCTTCAAGCATTATGAATTCCAAAGGGTGATTGGATATTTGGACTTCTCCCAGCCTGGCTGACTGTGAAGGGAGCAGACAGTAACCTCATTGCTATTCTTCTGTGGAAACAAACATCTTTTAGAGATGACAAGTATCTGGCATGTAGGTGCAGCACTCAGTGAGACTCAGGGAAATGGAGCAGTCACCAGCTGTGAGGAATGTGAGAATGGCCTTGAGGCACAGAGAAAAGGAAAGCAGGAACCAGAATGAGTTTGTTTCAGGGTTCCCCACAAGCTGCCCTAGAAACACAAGGCAGCAGCACAGAGTTATGAACAGAGCCTGCTGCAAAGTTTGCAGTCAGTGGCACAGCTGTGTGAGAATTCACACAGTTTTATAAAATTCAAGCCTGACTTTGCTGGAAAATACAAGAACCGTGCCAGCTGAGCTGGGAGGTGTGACACCCGTGTGCCTGTGTCTCAGCTGGGCACTCCCAGCCAGGTGCCCCGAGCCAGCCCCCCAGGGTGGCAATGAATGTGCCTGGCAGCAGGCACCCCGGGACAGGGCTGGCCCCCTGCCACCAGAGCTGCCCAGGAGCTGCTCCCTGAGATACAGGAGCTGCTCAGCTCACAGATAAGGCCCTGTCTCCACTGCAATCAGTCTCTCACCTACTGCAAACTCCCCATGCTCTGGTTTTGTGTCTGGTGGGTGTTCCTTCCAGCTGCTGCACGGAGGAAAGGTCCAGTCTGCCTGGTTACACGGGATGCTGGAGTTCCTGCCACGCCAAGGCCACAAGCCCAGGTCTGGGAGACAAGCAGGCTTCATTGCTATCTCACATGGATTTTAGGGACATTAAAAACACACCCAGGGAATAGCACAGAAAGAAATGTAGAGTGAGCAGCAAATCACGAGACCAGGTTACAAGCTGTTGAACATTTTCCTCCCTGATTTTCAGGTTCTCAAGCACCAGCTTAGAGACTGAAGCACCCTGCTGTCCCTGTAGGACTTCTGAACTCCACAGCATGACACACCATTTATCTCTGCTCCCTTCAATTAGGAGCAGGAAGCAGAGAATTGGGCACTGGGTTCATTTTTAGCTGTGCCAAACTGATGACCCAGCTCCTTGCCTATAAATCAATGTAGATGTGCTCATTTATTCTCTGTGAGAAATTGGTTCATTAGCTAGAATTAAAGAGGCCCAAACCATGCCATTTAAACTTGAACAGTGCTCTGGAACACCCTGTTCTGCCCTGGATCTGGGATTTGCTTGGTGCCTTCCTATATTTAGCATACAGTAATGTAATTGAAGCAATAAAATTAGACCCACAAATAGACTGGTTTCTCAGTACTTAATCAAGGACCTTTTCCTAGAACTGCAGAGGGCTGAAATTAAAAGAAAGGAATGTGTGGTAATCAGCCCCATGGAGGCAGGAGGAAACCACCATGAGTTTCAACTCTGGCCAGCTGAATGTACCCTTATTTAAATTAAATGTGGCTTTACAGTGATCCAGGCCAGGGTCACACTGCATGAACCACTTGAGAATGCACAGCCCACGTACAGGGAATTAGTGAGCAGATACAAATCATGGTCTGTGAGTCACTGAACAATAAGAATGTCCTTGGAGCCCCCATCTATAATGGATGAAGCAAACAACCGCTCCAAGGTACCTCTGCAATAACAGGTACCTCTGCAGCACTGCTAATCTGTCAGTCCAGTCAGCCTGTGAACAGCAACAGGTAAAGAAAGAAGTGAGTGGAAGACAAACCCAGTGTGCAAACTGCAAAATGCAGGAACCAGGCAGCAGTGACACTGCAGCTGGAAAAATGGCAGGAGCCTGCAGCACAGCACTCATTCAGATTCACTAGTAAAAGCTCTTAGATGATAAACTGGAAGACTTAATTTTCTGGCCTTTTCGTCTGGATAATATAATTTCTACTGGGGGAGTGCTAAATAGGAGAATTACATTTAAAAAGAGTTATTTTCTATTACCATTTTTCATGTGATTATTATGAAAAATATCCTCTTCACATTCTAACCTAACAACTACTAAAAGAATAAGACAAAGAAAATATTCTGTAAGCAGAAACACAATCAGACATTTCAGAAATTCTGAAATGCTTCAGAAACTGCAAAGCTTGTGGCTGACATCTGGAGCTTCTTTTTTATAGATTTCTGCAATAGCAGCACCCAAGCCTCACAGTGCCAGTTAGGACATGCAAAGACTGATGCAGAGGTAACACCTAAGGAGGTATTTTAAAATATCTTTCCAAGCTGTATTTTCCAGCAATACCCTTGAAGAGGTCACTTGTACCTCCCCATCTCTTCTGCTCACAGCCTGCAACAGTTCTGCAAACAGATCAAACAGCCTGTCACAGTCACAGTATGCCCCTAAAAACATCCTCCAAGCAGCTTTTGCCAAAGAAGTTTTAGGACTGAAGTTACTTCCCAGATGTAGAAGCTACTGATTCCTGGAAACTTTTTTCTGCATAACATGGGATCTCTGCTAGATCAGAGAGATAATGTAGAGATTAAGAGTTTCCCTGAACTGTTTTCATTTATTGCATTCCCACCCTCAGAAGATAAGGACAAGCAGAGCCCCCGAGCTCACTCCCCTCCCTCGCCCTGCACAGAAAAAGCAGCACTGGGCTCTAAAACTGCATCCAAAATCCACCTACTGAAAGCTCCAGATACTGAGAATTGATTATGTAAAGCTGCACCAGGAAAAGCATTCCTTGTGTTGTGCAGATCCTTTCCAAAGCAGGTCTACAAAACATTGCAGCATAATTAAGCTTCCAGAAATACTAATAATTCCATTTGTAATTCAATTTCTAGTTCCTACGATTCATCTGATAATTAATATGGTTCTTACATCAGCATTACACATACCAGCCTGATAATAGGAACAAAAGATTAGGCTGAGAAGCTCATTTGTAATGAAAGGAGATGAATAATACCAGGTACAAAGTGCAAGAGTACAGAAACTGAATGCCCCAATCTCAGAGCTAACTGAACACACAAAGGCCTCTCAATCTGATATTCACAGGTACTGGCATTTCCTAGAAGACTGAGAAGAAATAATTTGCCCTTAAATTATGAAACACCCACTGGAGATGTCAGTACATCTGAAAAATACACGTTAAATAATAATTCAGGGAACAGCACTCCAGCATTTTAAGAAAAGCCAAATTACCTTCCTAGCAAGGGAGCATTAAGGACATAAAGTGGAATTACCGCCTCTGCCATTGTGGTGAACTCATCCAAACAGAGGCACAGGAGAAGCTGCAAGACAAAGCTGATGGGGAGGTGGGGGACTGTACATACCTTTCTATATTGAAAATGCAATAAATATCTTTTATCATACAATTGAAAACAGAATGAACATGTGAACAGTGTAATGTTCCACCCTTAGCCTTGCCTTCTTGGCAAGGGAGACAAGCAGGCAAAGGCTGTTCCTTTGATGAGGTTTCTCTCTCCTGCTCCACCCTCTTGCAGTGAGGAGCTCAATGGCCTCAGCTTGGCAGCAGCATCCAGGGCATGTCTGTCTTGTATCTTTGAAGCTTCCTTGGGCAGCATTTCACCCTTTAATGTTCTAGTTTGTTATGCAGGAGCAGTCTGGGCTGCCAGATCTCATCCAGGCCTCCAGCCCAGAGCAAGGAAGCCCCTGCTAGTGCTGCAGTGGAGACACAGCCAGCACACTGAACCTTCCTGGAGCTCATCTTGGAAATCCTATCCTGGAGCAGGTACAAAGGTGGGAAAACTCCCTCAGTGCTGAGAATCCAAGCCCTGCAGCTGGACAGTCCATGGCAACCCCAAAAGCTCACCTGCAAGAAGACCTTTTCTTTAAAGGGAGGCTCCAAGCTCTACAGACTCCATGCCCCCTTCCTCGCCCATCAGAGGAGGAATTACTGTTTTCAGCACCTGCATCGTCACTTAGAACATTCCCACAGGAAATGAATTCCTATGTAAGCAGGAGCTTAACTCACTGGTGGACAGAATATCCAGGAATAAACAGCATGGGACTACCTCTGCTACCAGTGACTCCAAAATGCACATTGCTTTGGGGACGGTGGCCTGGAACCTCAGCCAGCCCACTTCTCTCTCAAGTCAGCTGCACTTTGGGGCATTTCTTGATCCGGAGCCTTTCAAACATTTATTTATTTGATTCCATGACTCCAAACAACCTATTCCTAAAGAAGCTGACTTGTCATTCTGTCCTGTAAGAGTCATGAAAGGCTGTAAATCCAGCAACTACACAAAGGGATCATCTCCCTCAGGGCTTTTCCCCAAGCCCTGTCTCTTGGGAGACAGGGAAGGAGCCCTTCACTCTGATCTCCCTACGATTGTTCTGCTTGACTAATCCAGTTTTCCTTTAGGCACATTAAAACCCCAGCATCCTGGATTTTCCCACTGCTAAGAACTGCCACATGCCCACCACCTATTCTCCCAACACCTCTGCTGGGGCTCTTGCCTGCACGTTATCTGAACATGTACTTTCTAAAATGCTTGTTACTAGATAGTATTTTATAACACTTTTCTTTTCCTGGTGCCTAATAATTGAGAAATTAATTCATTGTCCTCCTGTGAGTCTAGTGTATTATTCTGCTGTCATCCAAACACAGATCAGAAACACTTACTAAATGCTTCTACTTATTTTCATAATCATGAACAATTGCAGCATTTCCATTTCAAAGAGACATTATACAATTCCTTTTTCTGTTTCAAGCAGAATGTTTAAATTCTTTAGCGCCCTTGAAGATAGCAGCCAAGGGTAATTTACATTTTTCTTTTCATTTCTAGTTTTCTGCACTTCATTTCTAATTTATATTAACTGTGCTCAGCTCACCCTCCCCTTCCACATTGCTTTCACTTTTTTTTCCTAATGCTGTCTTCACCACTGAACAATGATCAGTTTTTATGAAGATAACTCTTTCCTGAGGGCAAATCACTCTTTTTTGCACTGTTTTTAAAGAATACCTAATTCTAATCTTGTTTTCTTCCACAACACTTGCCAAGAAGTCGTTTAACTTTGCTTAAGTTATATGTTATGGTATTAGCTGGGAGAGTCTTCTTTTTATTTAGTTTTACCTTTAACAAGGTCACAGTTATGCAGCCACTACCAGCTTCCAATCCAGCTCTGAAATCCTTTGCTCCCAGATGTGCTGGGTCTGTTAAAACACTATTAAATGGTTTCTTGGAAGTCCACACAGCACATCAATCCTTTCACTCCAAGAAGCTGCACCTGCTGATTTGAGTAAGCAACCACCACACGTGTGTCTTCTCAGGACTGGACTCCCTTCTCATTCCTGGACTCCAGTGGGCACTGAGTCAATGTGGCATGAGGGACTAACAAGTGCCTCCACCCCCAGCCTGGGTGAGGACACTCCTGCCCCCCCTGGCATGCACAGCTTCCTCCCACTGCTCCCACTGGCACTGGACTTGGAGTTAGACCTCAGAAGTGTGCTCCAAAAATGGGTGTGAAGGGAGGGAATTGAAATATTATGGCTGGAAAATTGCAGAGAGGGACAAAGTAAGGGCCTGAATTCTGCACAGCACTGATCCTCATGCAGGCTGGCAGCTGGGGATTGAGACCCCACTGCCTCAGGGGACTGAGGCAAGGACAAAAGGAAAGGCAAGGGAAGAGATCATCAGTAAAAGAGTAGGAATATTTCCTTGGGTCTCTTTTGGCACAAAACCCTTCTAGGTAGAGGCAAGGGATTAAAAACAAGAATGGAAAAGGACTACATGAACAAGAGCATTTCCTGAGAAGCTTTTAACTCCTAGGACCATGGGTACCTCTTGCCATCCAACAAGAAATTATTGCTCTCAGTCTCTGATGAAGTGTTTGGTCAAACTGTTCCCTCCTGACACCTTCACTGAATCACCCTGTGCAAAGACAAAGGCAAAGCTCCTCGGGGTGGCCAAAAGCAACTGCACGAGACACCTCCAGCAGGCCCATCAAGGATTAGGAAAGCCACCATGGGAGGAAGATATAACACTAAAGGCTCAGCTTCCTAGAGGTATGAAACAGCCCCTTTGAAGCTCTGCCTTTGACTCCAGGACTGATGACAGCTGTCACTAATCTCTGTGGTGGCTGTTCCTGCTGCCTGTGCACTAGAGCAACACAAATCTAGGAACCCCTGGCACAGTTACAACCACAGGCAGAATTCCTCTTTGCTACCACTTAAACCAGGAGGAGTTCTGAGAAACTGCTGCCACACATTTCCCTCCATGACTCAGTGCTTAACCAGCAGCTCTCACTCAGTGCTGGCTTCATTTTCAGAGTGATTGCAGTGTTGGGTCCCACAATCAATGCCTTGCAGAGGAAAGACCAGAGATGGGCAACTGTGCCAATATTCATGTCTACAAAGACATCTAAATGCTCTTCTGGCTACATATGAACAGGATCAGTGGTACTCAGGAAGGCTTCTGTCCTTTGGGTCTCACTTAGTCCCTCTCAGCTGAGAAGTCTGTCCCAAAGCCTTCAAAAGCAGCCCCCTCATCTCTGAGACTCTGGTGACAGCCTGGCTTCAGCAAGCAGCCCCCACTGAGGGCAGTTTAGGTGTCTGACACCTCACCGTGCCAGGTCCTCACTCGCAGTGCTGTCACTCTGTATGGGCTGAGGGGCCACTCTCACCACAAACCCAGAGGCGCCTTCCCTTCCCCTCACTGGCCACGCCCGTGCTGGAGGGCACAGAGGTCTCCAGCAATGACTCACTGCTAACAGTGACCAGGGAATTCTGTGCTGATGCCCAGAGTAAAAAAGTGTCTTTGTGGGTAAGTTTTTCCAGATCAGCAACCTGACCCTCCATCCAGGAGAAAGGCACTGAAATTCCAGGCTCTGTAAAGCTCCCTTCCACACAGAGGGAACTCACGGAGCTTCTGTCCCACTTCCTTGTTCTCTTCTCACCAACTCTTATGTTTCAGACACACAGGTAAGCTGGATTTGTTTCCTTTCACTAGACATGGAACTCAGAGACAAAACAGCAACAACCCTGTGCTAATACAGTTACCTTGGGAAGTCAAACCTTTCACCTGTGCTTAGGTTAATGGGGAGGGAACACTAGGAAAGGGAGTATATTCACTTTTCAGAGAACTCTACAACTGCACCACTGAAAATTAATATCAAGCACAATTCTCCATTTCTTTCTCTGCTCACAAAGAAGCAAACAGTGCTACTGAGGAATAAATGTTTGGTATGAATCAACACAAAGTCAGGACAGCACCATTTTGCCGCAAACTGCTGCAACCTCATCCCCACTCTGTGCTGAGCAGCACTGATCCTACCACAGTGTCTCTCTACCACTCTGTCAGGAAGAAAAGTCAAACAGATGAAAAATTAATCAGTACCTGCTTTGAGATACCTTTATTCTGCCAGAGAGATGTGAAGGAACACTTCTGCAGACCAAGCTGCTTCAAACACCCTCTGCAGGAGCCTAACTCCTGATTTACACCCAGCACCTGAGAAACACCTGCAGCAGGGCAAGCACTCAAGAGCCCTCACCAACCAGGAAAAGGCAACTGGTCACAAGTGTCCCCACTTACCCCATCAGTCATTAGATACTTCACACAGAGGTCAACCGTGCCCAACATGGGCCAAGCTCAGTGCAGAACACTGGCAGAAGCCAAAACCAAATAAACCAAACCCCAAAAAATCTGGTCATTGTTTCTGTTTCACACTTAAAAGAGTGACAACAGAGAAAAACCACCAAACTCTTTGATGTTCCACAATCTATGGCACTGTGTGTTACATCATAAATGCAGCTCTTGGATCTCTCTCATTCAGGTAAAGCCACTGAAAAGCCCAGGAGCTCGATGTGAGCTGTCAGCTTCAAGTCACATGCCTGCCATCAGAGCCAGGGGTGTGGAGACAACACCCACATGAGCTGGTATGATCAGAGCAAGGGATCCTCCAAACTGTTTGGCAGAGATTTTATCAGAGCTGTGCAGGCCCCAGGCAGGGCCTGAGTCATTAAGCCCTATTAGCAGTGTTGGGATTGAAGGTGGAAAATTACAGGTGTGTTGCAGATCAAGGCTGTGTAACAGGTCACTCTCAGGGGTTGTGCTGCAGATGCTTCACCAGGTGTCAAAGTGAACTGTGAAGGTGTAAAGCCCTCAGAAAATGGGTAAAACAAAAAGAACTACACCTTCATAGTAACATGCTAGAAGCACCTCACACAAATATCACTGCGATCTTCCATGACATTTGCAGCTGAACTTAACTTTTACCAGATGATGGCCTGTCTCTGTGATATCCCTTACTCTGAGCCAGTGAAATGAAAGGCAAATGCCTGCAGGGACTGCCCAGCAGCAGCCCAGAGGAGTCAGAAAAAAAGGCACAACACCGAGGCAGGAATAGTTCCTGATTTGTACAGTTCTTTTCAGGGTATTACATCAGGTTAGTTCACTTCCTCGAGGGGATTTCCTCTCCAGGGTCTGGCACCACTGCCTTGAACACAGATTGCAGCATCATACAAACATCCCTTCCTTCCTGTCTTCCTGATTGTTCAACTACATTTAAATCCCACCTCTGCACCCTGCTGACTGCTGCCTGGACTCCCTTGCAGTCAGATGTACAAAAGAAGTGTCAGCATCCATAATCCTAGACAGAGAAATGGACATTAAAATCTACCTCCTTCTTAGGAGCAGGGCTATAATTCCCAGCTGGGCACTGAGCTCTGTATTACCAAGGCTGTAGAAGCCCAGACACAGCCAGGAAAAGGAAGGATGGGGGTAATCCAGGTAACTGCCTGCTGCCTTCTTCCTCATTTCATTAATCCATCTTCTAATGCCATCTGCTCCTTTGGATCTTCTGCATCCTCACACTGAGACTGCAAGCAGTGACTGAACTGAGCATGGGAGACCCTCCACATCCAAAATGATCAAGATTTGCCCCCTCAGATATTTCTACAATGAAGTGGTACAAAATCCAATGACATGGCACTGGTTATAACTGACACATTTAAAGAACAGGCTCACATTACTTGAATCTGAAGCAAGCCACAGGGTTGTGCCAAGTTCCCTCCTGCCACATTCCCCATCTGCCAAGGCTGTTTATAAATCCCCATAGCTGGCTTGTCTTTCAGAGAAAGTGGCAAGGTCCAGTGCATTGGGTGTTGGAATTCTGCACTGCACAAGTAGCACCAGGCTCCTAATGCCTTATGGATAATGACAGAGCTCATTTTAGTTCTTCACCTTCCCTTTAGAGCAGGAAGAAACCATCTCAGCACAAGTGACCAACTGCACTGGCACAAAGAACAACCCCAGCTGCCAAGCTGAGTGTGGATACAGGAACAGCTGGTGAGAGCACAAGACAGGAACTGGAGTGTCCTTTGCACCAGAGCTGCACTAATGTCCTACCTGAGACACAAACAGGGGACATAACTTCTAGGATAAAGGCCTTTCATGACTCAGTGCAGGGATTTTATCCTGTTGATGGAA
Organism: Sitta carolinensis; assembly: GCA_032173965.1. NCBI lineage: Eukaryota > Metazoa > Chordata > Aves > Passeriformes > Sittidae > Sitta > Sitta carolinensis. Next base: position 4,558,750 of record CM063293.1, read on the forward strand.
ACACTGACGATCACGAGTAGGAACATTCACATTACAGGGCAACAGGAGCTGTGTTTTTCAATTTATCTTGTGCAACACACTCCACACTCAGTTTGTTTTGACTGAAGAAACTGTTCTGAGTTCCTTCAATGGGATTTATGAACACACCTTTGGGCATTCATGTACTCCACCCTGTATTACTTACTGTCCAGCTGAGGTTGATGCAACCAGAACTGGAGAGTTTCAAGGAGAACCTCATTGCAATGACCCTCACCTCTGGCACCAGTGGAAAGAATGAAACTCAGCCTGAGGGAGGAGCTGAGCAGGTCAGTCTGATAGGATAAGCAGGAACTGTGGTAAAGGACCCCTTAGTTGGGAAAAAAAACACCTTGAAATTTCTTTCAACCCAGTTACGGGTACAAACCAGCAAACACCACTCACCTTCTCTCACTGGAGAAGTCTGCCTGGGTTGCTCCATGGCTGCCTCTCCCTCCTGAGGGTGGGGTCTGACACCCACTGCTGCCTTTCACAAGCTCCCAGATCTGTAGGGCACCCCTGTGGTTGTGTAAACCAGGCTAAACAGGATTTTGTGGCTCAGACCTACAGGCAGCAGAGAGATATGGAAGTGACACAACATAAAGAGACATGGAAAACATTTTTCAAACATCTTCCATTATTCTGAGGGCACTGCCACTCTGGAATGTCCATAGCCAAGTGATTCTCAATATGATTTATAGAAATACACAAACTCTTGAGGATCCACTGTTCTCAGCTCAAACACCTGCAAACCCCCAAAAATTTCAAAACTGAGTGTGTACTGAGGGCAAAACTCCAAGTTTACAGCTGCTAATTTTTCAGAATTCTTTCAGGGCTCTCTCTCATCCACTAGAGTTGATTACATCCACTGCTCAGGTTTGAAGTAAACAGTAGCAAAAAGGGAAGGCAAATGAGATTTGAGTCCTTTGTTTCTGTTACTGCTCTTTGCCCGGAACTAAAATAGTAAAAGTAGCCACTCAATGGGCAAAAGTTTCTTACATTAACTAAGAGAATTACAAAGAAAAGGCATGAAATCAGTACAACGCAAGCACCTGTCTTGGCTTCATTTAAGATGTGAGGGAAAGAAGAGAAAGAATGGAGCGGCAGAGGAAGAAAAAAAATGTGGAAAGAAATAGAGAAACTTGTGTTGACTATCCCTCATACAGATCATTCTCTGTGTTAAATTGACCAAAAGTACAAAAGAATTTGGGGGAAGTCTCAGAAGGAGATAGATTCATCTTAATTATGATTTCTTTAGGCTTTGAACTTCTTAGTGAGGAGCATTTGTTGTATTCCCCTCTTCTATTTGCCAAGAGAGAAGACTGTATGTAGGCAGCTTCTCCAAATGCCTCTGTTGCTAAGGCAAACATCCTACAACAGCTTAGAACAAAGATAATCTTGTCATAGCTGAACAGGCATTGTTTGGACAACTGAGGAGAAAACTTTTGTCTCCATAGAATAATAAGTATCTAACTCTATTTTTCAATTACTGCAGAAAAAGAAAAGTGAAAGAAAATCCCTTCTCCCTGCAGACTACAAGTGTAGGATTCAGAATCCAACCACTAGATACAGTCAAAACTGGATGTCTGCAGAGCTCAGCTACTCTGCAACTCTCCTCTCCTGCAGCTGATTTCTATCTTGGCTATTGATTCCTGATTCCAGCTGCTTCACCCGCTCCTGGCAAGTCACCCTCCTGCCTGCACTGCTGGGTTAGACTGGCTAAGGCATCTGCATGCATGAAATGAAATCAGACTGTCAGAGAGAAAACTTGCTAATGCAGGCTCCTCACACTCCACGAAGCTCCCTTGGTTTCCATTTCTCCCTTTGAGACACTGTTCCAGAATCTCATTCCCGTGGTTGAAAATCTAATTTCCAGGCTAAGTTTATTAATAGCAAATTTGTACCACTTTGTCCTTGTGCCACCATTGATTTTTATTACAAAGGACTTTTCCTCCCCTCTAGTATTTACTTAGCAATGAAATGTTTCAGAGAGACAACCCATTCTTTCTCAGGCTTTGTTTTGTAGGCAAAACAAATTCCTCTCTTTTGCTTTTCCCTCATCTGCCAGGCTTTCTGTCCCTTGTTCCTCCTCCCAGCCCTGTTCTGCACCTGTCCATTTTTCGGCCCAAACCCCACACAGAGTTCTTGGCATACTCCTGCAGCTCTATTCAAGAGGACAGAGTCTCCATTAGACCCTCAAATCTCAGACTTGTCCTACTCAGAAGTTCACAGCCCTTATCTAGGCTATGCAAGTTCTAAAATGCAGCTGAACACATACATCCACTGAACCCTCTCTGCTGCCATAAACCACGGGAACATCCTTCTCCTAACAAGGCTCAGTTTCCCTCAGCCTTCCCTGCTAATGAAACATCTGTTCTCTACTCGTGGGCAGCCTCTCTGCTGCCTGCATTTCCCTGGGGTTTCCCTGTAGTTTTTAATATCATGTACATAGCTGTGCTGTCTCCCAGATCCCAGCCTTTGCCTTGCCTTTCCAAGATCCACTCTCAGACTAAAGCCAGACTGGGAAGAGTGGCATATGACACACCAGTCAAGAATAAGCAAAGGCATTTTCATACATGCTTAAAGAATCAATTTGAGCATAGCTAGACACAGATCTTAGCCTAGGAAATAAATTCTTCCACAGCCCAGATCTGCTACTCCCAAACTGAACAGACTTGTTTATAACAAACAAGCTGTTTCTGCAGTATCAGTTAATTTTCTTTTAACTACGCAGTGTAATAGCTGCATGAATTTAAGACTGATACACCCTTCACCAGTGCTGGGATCCACACTGGAATTTGGTTCCCCAAACCATGGGTTCCCAGCAGTGTCTGCAGTGATAAAGGCTGCAAGGCAACCACAGGAACACCTTCCTCCAGAAGAGCAGCCAAGGCCCACTCACCAGACATCCCACTTCAATGAAAAGCAGGCCAGCAAAGGAAACTCTGGCTCCATTAATTTTGTGACCTCCCAGTCATGCAAGCCATGTTCCCTGCTCAGGACATCCTGGGTTTTCTGGAACTTACTTGTGCTGAATGTTTGGGCAGCACTTTGGAGTAGAGAAACAGGCATGGTGCTGTTTGGCATTTCCTGCAGGTGGAGGAGGCTCCATGGAGAAGTCCAGCAGGGAGAACAGGCTGTCCTGTCCCCTGTGAGGGGCAGGAGGAACAGCAGCTGAGCAGCACATTCCTGCCTCAGGAGAAGGAGGATTACCTGAATTCCCTACACCTGACATGATGTGCCACAAGCAGTGCAGAGCTAGGCAAGGGCAGCTGGTGCAGTGAGGGAATTTTCAGAACTTTCACTATGGAGTCTTGGGTTTAAGTGAGAACATCCAAGACTTCTCTACTGACAGTGCTCAGGAGTGCAATGAAGAGGCCTTTGCTGGGACAGAATAGCAGGAAAAAAACAGCAAAACAACTTATTGGGAAGAACTTCTTATAAGAACAGACCTTTTCTTTAATTTGTTTTTTGAAAGAACATTGATAAAAGTTCCTGCCAAAGCTCCTTGGAACGAGCCTTGCTTCTGGCAGCTCAGAAGCTCCATTCCATAGCTTCCAAATTTTATCTTAAAAGGTCTTTATCCCACATGCATCATTATTACCTTGTCCTAACATGATAAAAACAGTGAAGTGTTTTATTACTTTTCAGACCATTAAGACGAATTGCTCTTTACTCCATAATAAAATGTTACCCAGTGTTCTAGATTAAGCCATTGCTGGGTGTTGTAACGGCAATGCCAGATTCGCATTACATTGCAAACAAGGCAGTTCTTGTTCTAGGGAATAAGATGTTTCAATCATATGAAGCAGCTGCTGTTCTTATTGATTAAAAAAAACTAACTACCATTTTTTAATATAATACACGTACTATGACCTGCTACTAGGCTTTACTTAGCAAATCAACAGGAAGCATAAGAAGTACAACAACTTAAAATGGATATAACTCAAAACAAGAATTCAGAAATCCCAGAGCAAAACACTTCTAAAACTCAAAATCTGGGACACAATGTCCTCAGAGGAAATTTAAACATTATTTCATTCAGATTACAGGGAAAAGAAAAAACAAAAACCAAACAATCTTTACAGCACCAGAACTTCCCAGGAAACAGCAGTTCTGAGTTAGACCAACGTGCCTTAATTCCGAGAAACCCGAGCAGGCTTTTCTGCTGAGAACAAAAGTCCAAGAGGATCCGGATGGAGGGAATTCTGCAGGGATGCACGGCACAAACGGGGAGGGCAGGGCAGGCTGAGCAGAGCCCTGGGGGAGCAGCGAGGCCCTGCCGGGCTGGGAGGGCAGCAGGACAGGCCGGGGGCTCCGCTGTGGCCCGGGAGCGGGGCCGTGCCCTGTGCCGCAGGGCCGGCACTGCTCCCGGCTCGACCGGCAGCGCCCGCGGGGCCACAGGGGCTCCGGAGAGGGCCCGGCAGCAGCAGGGAGGGCTGGGCTCCCCTCCTGCCTTTCCAGACTCTGCAGAGGAAGGTGCCAGCAAGCACCAAGCCCTGCAAAGATAGGATTCCGAGCAGCTGCTTTGTGATCAGAACTCCAACAGGCTGCAGGACATTCATCTGGACACCTGCATCTTTTAGTTTTTGTGCTCATGACTACCATGACCATAACCCTGGCCTCCTTAGCAATAAAATTACAGAATTACTAAATTAAATATTTCATTTAATTTATAACATAACATAAATAACAAAATTTTCCCTCTCATGGTATTTTATGGGGTTTTTCTTCCCCACGTAGGCAACAGTAGATGGAAAAGCCAAAATAAATAACTACTTCCATACTGTTTATTGCTGGTCAATAGGGCACACAATCAAGCCCTGAAGAGAAGCAGACAATATATTTGCTGGAGTTTATGGCACAACTCAGGACCTGCATCACGTGCGTGTGTGCGTTGCTGAGGTGGAAAAAACTTGTGCTGCTGAACAAAGAGCTACTGTCTGCTGGCACAAACAAGACAAAAACCCCACTGACCTGGAAATTAAAGTACAAAATCTACTTTCAGCCTGAGTGCCTGCTGCCCATCCACATTAAATGAAGAAGCCTTGTTTGAATGAAGCATGAGCTTAATCTGCTCTTCTCAAGCACAGAGAGCACATGCCAGTACCAGGACTCCACCCAACAACCCCCACCAGCTGCCAAGTCACTGGAGGACAATGCAAGACTCGACTGCATTTTACAGAGGGATTTTTCTGTCACAAGGTTACTCCAAATTATCCAGCATCAATTTATCAAATTTATCTATGCAAGCCAACAACATTGGCTGGAGGAGAGTTACACAACAAGATACTGGCGGGGGAGTAGAGAATGGAAAACTTAGAGAGAAATGGAGCAACCTGTGAGGAGTTTCTAAGCACTGTGGCAATACAAACACACCACAAACTGCAAAGGCTCAGAGAAGGATTCCAGAGAGGCAGCAAGCTCAAAGTCAAAAGGTGTGGTGAGAAGGTCACTGCTGGTAAGAGGCACAGCAATCAATACAGGAGAGGAAAAAAGATTAACAGCTTAAAAGCCTCCAGTCCCTGGAAAGACTTAAATCAATGACTGGATGCTGGTTTCACAGAATACAAATACCACACAGCAACAGGTGTGCCAACTGGAATGACTGGGATGACTCTACTGAGGTCAACACAGTTGTAACAACTTGCTCTGGGTTTACATCTGGAACATCAAAGTACTACGCAAACCTAAGTAATTAATCATCAGCCAAATGGCAAGCCAGGAATTTTATAATAATTCAAGCCTTTTTCAACATCCCAAGCAACTGTGTTCACATTCCAGACAGTCCCACGTGAGTATTCCAGCAAGAACAGAGAGGATGGCAGAAGCCACTCTCCCAGCAGCACTGCTGGGTACTGCAGCTCCTGCAGCTGCCAAGGGAAGGGCTCCATGGCCACAGGCACTGTGCTGCCAAGCTGATGGGCATGTCCCTCTGTGAGCATACTGCTGTGTGTGTACAAAACATGGGAGACAAGCTGACCACCAAGAAAGGAAGAAGCGGCAGGTGAGAAGCTAAAACTATAGGCAGCAGCTGGTATAAAGTGGGAATCACAAATCTCCCACTGCTGAGGATGTGCCTCGAGAAGCAGAGTTCTGCCTCCCCCACACTCATATCCAGCCTGGCAACTTCCATAGAAACTGTGTCTCTAGAAACTCAGACCAGTGGCAGCTTTGTGACACACTGAGAGTGCTCTGCTCTTGATCAACAAGAGTGCTGTGCTCTGCCCACTGTTGTTTGCCATCACCTGTGGTCCACCAGGAATCCATCCACTGCAGAAGGGGCTCCACTCACCTGCTGAAGTGCAGGCATTGAGCAGAAATGCTCAGTTTGCCTCTTATATACAACCTGTACCTTATAGAGACTCAGTCCCACACTTCTACTTATGATTGCAGAGTGGCAAAGCAGGAATTTGGCAGCACAGGCCTTCCCTCCTAAAACCTCAGCTTCATTTTAACACACCCTTTCCCAAGAATCCTGTCTTCCCTAGATGAGCTACATGTAATGGTTTCTTCATGTAATGGTTTCTTCACCTCTCCCTTCCTCCAAACAATCTGCTATTTGTGTGCCTCCAGGTCCTGCAGCATTTAGCAATGGCTGTGCCAGTAACACACTGTGAAAATTACCCTCCTGTCACATCCCAACACCACAGCTCTCAAAACTGAACATTTCTCTGGTAACGCACTCCATCAAGGAATAACAATCATTGCTTTCTGCTCTCGAGGCACCATCATCCTTCCAAGGAACAGCTGGGATGGACACTATTTAAAATACCAGTAAAGGGAGGAACAAGTACAGCTACAGCTGGGTTTGCCAGAACTGTCACTAAGAGCATTTGAGCTCTTGCTGTGACTCTGCCATGGCTCTTCTTTTGCTGTGCCTCAGTTTCTCTCCACACCTGTTGCCACTGGATATTTGGATGGCAAACTCTTCTTTGCCATGTTGCAAATTTCAGCTCAGGACCTGAGAATCCCTGCCATGGACAGGATGATCTCATAACATCCCACAAAAGAAAGGATGAAGTGTGAAACTTCTTATGTAGGACTTTGAAGCAAACTGAACCCAGAGCAAACATTGAATGGGGCCAAGCCCCCTTCCTCCCCAGGCAGCAGTTTGTTCACATGCAGTGGTTCTAAGGCCTAAGGAGTAACCTTGCTCATGGTTCTCTCTGTAATGCTGACAGGGCAGCTGCCACTGAAATCACATCGATGCCCACTCTGCCCAAGATGCTGAGATGAGCACACAACACTGAAGGGTGACCATTCAGGTGTGCTGGTGAAGGCAGCAGGTGAAGCAGATCTCTAGAGCTAGAAGTTGCTGTTTAAACAAAGCTACAGTTCTGACATTAGCTACACTAAGGAGACAAACCACAGAGACCACAATAAGTGGCACTTCTCTGCACCTGCCTGCAGCACAGCACATGTGACCCTTGTGCACAGTCAGAGCAGCAGTGGCTGCTGTGCACAGATGCACCCTCCCAGCCCTCTGCTGCAGCCCCTGGCACGCTCTCGCTGCAGAGAAATGACTGCTGGTGCTCTGCTCACCCTCACATCCTCTGGGTTTGCACTGCAAACCAGCAAAGCAAATCTGGTTTATCACACTGCAGCAGGGTGCTGAGTCCTGTCACCAAGCAGCAGATGAGATGAATTTCATAAAAGTGCCCCTGTGCTCACCAGAGACTGGATGGACCATACTGAGATTTGCCAGCAGCTGCCAAGGAAAAGAAACAGAGGAGGACTGTGACATGACCCTCCACAGAACATCTGAAACTTCTGACACTGATCTCAAAGCATCTCAAAACATCTATGGAAGTGGAAATAGCCTGGAAACTGGATTCCTGGAAACTGGATTAAGTCTCTCTTGGTACCTCATTATCTTCTTGAGTGTGAGAAAGAAGCCTTCTTATTTGTTCCTCCGGATTGTAGTTTATTAAAACTTAAATATAGTTTTTGGTAACTTTCCCAGACAAAAAAAGAAAAAAAAATGTTAATGCAAGTTTTGGCTTGGTCTTCACTCGGGAAATTACTTCTCTATAACAGGGTGAGCTCAAGCAGCTTTATTATCCCACTCACCAGAGGCACAAGTACCACCTCTAACAAGTCTGAAGCACAGATGGTCCCACTTATATTTCACAAGCAGGGAGGGAAGGATGTGCAAGCAGTATACAGAAAATAGTGCTGTAGCTCTTTGTCCCAGAAATGAAGACTGAGAAAATATGGGAACAGACTACCACATGGAAGGTGCTCTAAGGAGAGAGACAGCTGTTCCCCTCAGAACACCTCAGAAGAGCTCAGCTGTACTCACAGCATAGCTGCCATGACAAAAGAAAACTTTCTAGCAGATGGAATCACAAAGCACCAGGACAGATTGCGTGCTGAAGTCCTTACCAGCAATGGGAGCCTCTGGGTCAGGCTGGGCAAACATTTGTCAGGAATGATGTAAGGCAAGCTGATGCTTACTTGGATGGGGAAATTGGGCTAGGCACTGTCAAGTTCCCTTCCAAGCCATTTTGATCTATGGCCCTACAATGAGGAACTGGCCAGTAATCCACGCACACATGGTCATGTGGGACCCCAGAGATGCCCTGTGTCACCCTAATGCAGTCCCTCTGTGTCTGTCAGTGCCTCCCACGGAAAGAAGTCTCAGCCCTACAAGAGCACAGGCTCAGCAGATAACACTGTGAGGAGAAATGTTTGTCTCTCTAAGGGCCCTGCAAAGTCCCTTTCACCCCATATCCCAGGTGGAGACTGAAAGCACGGTGAGTGCTTGCACTTCAGGGTGCTCACATGGACATTACACCAGAACAAGAACGGGATCTATCTCTGACCTCCAGCCCTAGGGGGGGTTTGGGCCTCCCATTCACAGCAGGAGGTACAACCCCATTCCTGTATCACAGCTGAGTCCCCTTCCAGCCTCCCAACACGAGCCCATTGTGGAAGTTCTGTTTCCCCAGCACGGGAACTGAGGTTAAAGCCCCATTTGCAGCTGCACCTACACTGCAGCCCTCTGCAGGCCCCAGTTCTGGCTCTCCCTGGGCCTGTACCTTGCCCACAGCAGGAAGGCTGAGGCAGGAGTGGCTCCAGCACAGACACAGCTAAACCGGGGCCGCAGCTCCATCTGCAGGGCTCTGCCAAAGCGGCTCCTCCTCGGGGAAGGGCTGTGTCACTCCAGCAGATACTGCACACCCAGTAACCTCCAAAACACAGATGTGAGCACAAACACAACCACACTCCTCAGGGTCCTGAAGGCACCCAAAGCCCTCCTCTGACAGCACACCTCAGGAATTAGATCACCATTGTGATCCAGTTCCCAAGCCCCAGTACATTCCCAGAAAATTCGATGAGTGTCAGATACTGGATTATGAGGAGTGAAGCCTCTGTGAGCAGCTCTGCCTCTGCAGAGCTCACGGGCCCGGGGCTCTGCCAGTGTCAGCTCAGCCTCCTACCCTCAGGCACACAGACACGGCCCAGGGCTCCAGCCAGGCTCCTTAAAACCTCCAAAGAGCTTTGCAGTGCTTCTGTAGCAAAAGGAGCCCAGGCCAATCTGTGTAAAGCACCAAGGAACACATTGTACTACACCAGCACATTCCCTGGGATGCGAGTCCGACAGGAACATCCAGCCTCCTGGGAGGAACAGCAATTTTTCCTTTTATGAAAAGGTCAGCAGCACCATGTAATTTTCCAAGATATATAACCACTATGCAATGCAAATACATAGAAGTGCAAGTGGTTTAGTGATAAATATAGGAATTTAACACTTGTCCTACTGGATTAGACCAATAGTCTATCTCACAGGGGATTTGTCCTACTCAGGGCTTGGACAAGGGATTGACTGGATGCTTCCAAGAAAAAGCACATTGCCTTCTGCAGTCCAGCCACTGGCATTCTTAGAGGGCCACCTAACACCAGCCTGCTGCAGGGAACAGCCTACCCCCTAAAGAATGCAGCATGATGCTGTTTAACGTTCTCATCATCTCATGGACTATCCAGCTTTTAAAGGCCTCCAGCAGAGGCAGGCTGTGTATGCTGCTCTGTTTCATACACAAACACTGCTAACACCCAGAAGAAATCTGAGAACTCATTTCTTTAAATTTATTTTTTAAACACATTCTAAAAAACTGAACTTAAAAAATATCCCAAAATTACTATTAAAAAAAAAAAAATCTACAACCACACAAAATACCACCCCTTTGTACTTTGTACTCATGGATCTTAGAAGGCCAGAAATCAGCTGTACTGAAATAGTATTTCCAAACCTATGCTCAAGTGCACTTTAACTGACCTATTTTTGTTCTCTCCTTCCCCAGATTTCCTCTACTGTGTTTAACCAGGGCAGGTACTGCAGGCCCGAGAAGACTCACAAATTCAATTGAAGTGTACAGGACATGGAAAACTACTGGGGTGGATAAATGTAGTGTGAGATGTACAATGGGTGAAAGGCAAGTCTGTGAACAGAGCTGTGAGCAGGGAAAGATTCCAGCTGGAAACCAAGTGCTGGTTCATCAGAGAGAGCTCAAGTGTCTGTGGGAAAGCAGGGCCAGTGTTCAGGAGTTAAGGGGATGGAGGAAAGACTCATTTGAGGAGTGAGAATGTGGGAGAGGCAGAGAAGAAATGGAGCAGATGTATCAGTGCTCATATACCACCCTCTGAACCTGCTGCAGCCACCCCACAGACTCAGTTTGCTGCTGCACATCCTGCCTGATGGCTCTGGCTGTGCACCCCAGGGTCAGCCTGGACAGAGCCTGAGAGCTCCTCCCTGGCACACACACACAACAGGGCCCTGTCTGGACACTCCCACCCCTCCTGAGTGCTCACCTCCACTGGCCCAGCAACTGCTTCCATCTGGACTGGCAGACCCTTTCCTTGGCTTGCCTTCCTTCCTCCCCTGGCTAGCTATGGTCCAGAAGGGAACCTGCACCACTGGAAACAGCAGCAACAGCAAGCAGCAGCTTGAATTTAATCCTGCCGGTATTTACACTGACATGATGCTGACTGTCCTCTTCAGGGACTTCTCTCGGGGCCGTTTCAGGCAGCACTAGTCTGAGTCACCCTTCCCAAAGAGACAGACCTCAGCTATTCCCATGCCTGTCAAGAGACTGGGTCCTACTCCAAACACAGTTTGTTAAATTTTGTGCAGGTCATTTCATCTCCTGTTTTTGAACTTCTCCGTGTGCAAAACTGGAGTAGTGTGATTTGGGCCTTCTCTGTAGTGTTGCAATTAAATGCCTCATGTAGCATTCAGGCATTTCTATTACTGTCAGAGCAATGTGTGGGTGCCAGATGTTTATTCAGGCCTGCCAGCATCTCTGAATAGTTGCAGTAAAATTCTTTTAAGGACCCTGATCTGAGGCAGTGTCTTTATTACAATGCTTTGACTGTTTCCAGCAGCACCCACCGAGTGTCAAGGTCTGTAAATTCTGGTGCTATAACATGTGCAATGATCCTTCAGGGACAATCACTCAGCAGGAATGGGAAACAAAAGTTGCTTTGCTATTGGAGCATCAGGATCCTGGAACAGAACTGCATTTGAAAGGTGCACAACAGTTATGTCCTGTTACACCTGCAAATCCATATCCCAGTGTAAGCCAGGGTTTGGGCTTATCATCCCATCTGGTCACATTCTATATAAATGTATCTCAAGGTCAATTTAAAAAAAACATAATTAAATTCTTTCTAGGCCGAATGGGTGATTTGGCACGTTGAGAAGTTGTATTTTTAATCTGGAGCTGTGAACTCTTCTGTCTTGGGTCCTGAGATGATAAAGTCACTTTAGCAGAGCAGACTATAATGTTTCATGCAGTTCCCTGAGGAAGGTGAAACACTTCCACATGCTCAGCTGAACTTCTGCATCTCTGGATAAGGTCTGTCTCAGGAAATGAGGGGTCTGTCACTGCGTGGAGAGTCCAGCATTCTGGGGAATGGAGAGTCCTTTCACAAGGCAGAAGGAGTTTTCAGCAAGCTGTTCAGCTGGGCTCAAGAGCAAAAAGCATCCTGCAAGGAGAGTTACGTCTGACAGAGTTGTGAGCTGCTTTGTTTTTGGATGTGCAGAAACCTAGGCCTGTGGGAAAAAGAAAGACCAGAGCTTTAAGTCCCACTAGGGACAATGTGCCTCTACCTCCATCCTATAAAAGCAGTAATTTTCCAATGGCAATAACACCACTAGAGCCAGTCACCGCATCAGGAATGCTCACCTGTGTCACAATTCTGACTCAAACATTTGCCAGGCTTTTTCAGGCTATCAGAAGGCTGAGATCCTACCATGGAGCTCCTATTTTGTCAAAGACTGGCTTCAGCTGTGAAGCTGCTCTGGGTTCAACCCATAAAGATGTGCTCAACACATAAAGATGAGGGGACATATTCTACAAAGGACACAAAACCTCCAAAAATGTGAAGGCAAAAAAAGACTTACTTGCCACAAAAGTCCTTGTGAATGGCACAGATGGTGAGCAGTAAGTCTGGGTGTGCCTGTAGCCAGTGCTCCACCATATTTGGATGCCTGGGATCAACTTCCAGAAACACGCTCCTGAAAAGACACATTTGGGAGTAGAACCGGGGAGATGTACATTTAGGTTGCTAAACTGACAAAACTTAAGACCTTTCTTTCTGTATGACTCTGACCAGAGCAGGAAATGAAAAGGTCAGTAAACACAGTGCAATCCAACAATCCTAAACCAGATCATAGCTGTCCACGTAAGATGAAGATTCCAGCTGCCTCCATAAGGGAGAAAGTGCTGATCCTGGGGGGAATTCTCATGGTACTCGGTATGAGCAGTTACAGCTTTGTATGGAGATGTAATGAGCCCTTCTGAAGCCCACCCAGAGATAGCACCAGCAATGTTTTTCTGAAATCCCCAAAGCTTTACAGGCAGAAGGCAGTTTTTATGCTGCAGGAACACTGAGCATGGCCTGGCAGCCTGAAGTCCCTCTGTGTATAAGCAGTGAGACACGTGAAGTACAAGTCAGAACACACATTCTTCCACAGTAAATGTCTCCATAAATCAGTCATGTAAACAACACTAGCATTCAGGCCTACACAAAACTGATCAAATAACCTCAGTTAGGGCACCAAGACCAGGCCTGGACACTGCAGGGCTATTTCCATCTCTGCCAGGCTTTATGACACTGGCTCATTCCCCATGTCCCCTCCCATGACAAAGTAGAACCACAGGCATGGGGAGTGATGGAGCTGGTTATGGGACGCAGCAAGGGACGTGTTTAGCAGGCAAAGGACACAGGCCAAACCCCATCAAATGCTCTCCTGAGAACTCTTAAAACATCCCACACTGAATACTCCCTACAAATTCACCAGGCTAACTGCAAGATGGGTGTGGATCTCATTTCTGACTTTAAAAACTTCCACTCCTCAATGGGGGCTCCAACTTATTAAACAAGCAAAAAGAGAAGGAAAAGAAATAATCTTAACAAACAACCCCACAAGATGAGTCTCTAATGCTGGGAAATTCTGAGGAGCATCTTCTGCTCTTGTGGTCATGCAAAGCATGAGGAATGAATTCTGCAGGCACTATGCCTCTCAATATTCCTATTCTTCTTCTCAAAACAGCAGATTTTCAACAACCTCTCTTATGGTAGTGAAATGTCAGGAATATTCAACAGGATGTATGAATGCCCTGGCACATGAACAGTACACTCAGACTTTTTGAGTATCAGCATGTTGATTTTCAAAATGGATCCCACATGACAGAGAACAGGAACAATCAGTCTTGAATATTAATCACGGAGAAATTTCACATTTAAAAAACAATCCCTGACTGATCTTCTTTCTTCTGGGATATTCAGCATTGTATATTGGTACAATAAAAAAGTTTGCTCTAATTAAGTGGAGATCTACATCCACTCTCAAAGAGTTCTCCATTGCTTCACCTTCCATCAATTACTCACCTTAGGAAGCTCCCCTGCTTTCTACACTCTCTTGGCTACTTTCTTCCATGTTCTTTTTGTTGCTGCTTTGACCTTCAAAGATTCTCACTTCACTAATGACCAGGAAACACTATCAACAGCCAAGGAAACTGCTCATACCACTTGATTAACCAATTTCAAGATAATTTTGCTTATACACATGACATTTTAAAAACGGCTATTATTAACTGGGGCAATGAGGGCCAATTTGGCAACTATTTCCCTCTGTTTTGTTTTCATACAGGGAAGTACAGAATTTACAGAAGTGGATGGATAAAAGACATGAAATTCAATAGAGGGTAGTGCTTACCCAGAAACTTTGAGAAGAGAAGGAGCCAAAGCCAGAATTGTTTTAATGACTCTCATGCCATCATCTCCCCCATCCAGAGCATCAAGGTCCTCATAGCTGGAGTGTGGGAAGAAAAAGACATTTGACATGAGACAATTCCTGTGGCCCTTGAGAATGGATCACCCCACAAAGATGCACCTGACACACCTGAGCTCCAGTGCTGCCAGCACTCACCCCTTTTATGGGAAATACAGAGAGGGAGAAGGCAGCTACCACTGGGCTGAGAAACCCCACGTTTAGCACAAGCAGAAAACATCCTCTGAAGTAATTCTGAAAATCAGGAGCCAACTGTAGCTGGGATCTCACAGTTCCAACACATAGGTCTGCTCTCTCTAAGCTGGCCAGAGAGCGAGGGTGTTGTACAATAATTGCTTGATTGATCCATGCCAAACACCAGCTCAGGCTCTGGCTAAGCCAGCAGAGCCAGCTGGGATGCAGAAAAGCTCAGCTGTCAGAACCTGCTCTGGTGCACATCTTGTACAGAGGTGGGTGCTGGGGACTTTCTCCTCACATGCATGACAATCAGTTTTGTATTGGGTACTTGCTAATTTCAAACTGTGTGCTTTTTCCATTTTAATAGATCTTTAAAACACTTTCATGTTGCTTCAGGCCTGTAAGCAGTATCAAAGCAAGCCTGTGTTACTATATCCCAAATAAACACACCTATATTTTGCATGTGTATATTACATTTGCATGTTTTGTGTGCAATTGAGTGTAGTATAAGGAAGCAGACAGAAAACCTTGCTTCTAGGAACAGGAGAGGAAAAATCTCTTTGTCTGATTACCGGAGGATTTCTGCATCCAAGGAAGCCATGTCTTCATGGAAAACATATGGGGGGTTACTGACTATCACATCTATGGGGCCCCAGAGCAGCAGCTGTTTGGCACAACCTAGAAAAGAAAAAAGAATCACAAGCTGCTCTCAATCACAGCATCTTCCCTATAAGCTCAGTGGCAAGACCCTCCCCAGGAAAGTGTCTCCAGGCAATGTAAATGTGTTTGGCTCTGCTCTGTGATAATAACATTTTATCCCATTTCTTTCTGCAATAGTGCCCCTCCTTCCCTGTCTCAGGGGTGCAAGAGTGATACAAAGGAAAGCACAGGCAAAGTATCATTTTGTCATATCAAGAGCCTGCTTAACAAAATACGTTAAAAAGCACAGGAGCTCAATGCCCTGGAGCTCTGGGCCCACCTGGATCTAAAGCAACAACCAGAACTCAGAGAGCCCACAAAGGCCTAAGTGGGAGCTCAGACTGGCTGCCCAATGAACATCCTTCCTCTTACAGAGCTGCAGAGCCAGGGCCCCTCAGCAAAAACAACAATGGGCTGCTTTTCTGCAGACCAGGAGCAGTTCCCTACACTCCTGCTGCTGTCTGACAGAGGCCAGCCCTGCTGGAACCACGTGAGTGTGGCACTGTCCTTAGGCAGCCCCTTGGCACAGGGCTTTCAGCCCTAAGGGGCAGGAGAGTGTCAAAAACAAGTGTCAGAAAGGTGTGTTAATGAACCCACAGTACTGCAGCTCCTGGCTCCACAGCTGCTAACAAACAGCCAAGCACTATCAACCTAACTGGATAGGCCCCACCAAATGTTAGTTTTAACTGGTTTCAGCTGGCCCTGGGGAGAAAAGCATCCTTTCCTGGATCAACTAACCTAATTCCAGGTGAATAAGGTTGGGCATTTAATCTAAGCTAAATATGTGGGTTCCCTCCAACATCAATGGAGAGACAGGCATGTACATGTTTATCTACAACCTACATGTTAGCTTGGAATGAATTACACTCCTTACATATTCACCTCTCCCCAGCAACAGTGAAGAGCAGCTGGGGCTCAGACACAACCTTGGGACACCTAAACCCAGGACCAATTCACTTTCTGACATATTGAGGGACTTATGTCAGCTGAATGTCTGCCCTGCAAAACTGCAGGGAAAAGCTTCACTGGCTCTCTCTTACTGACCTTTTTCTCTGTAACTTTAACACTCCTCTGCTGCCTGCATCCCAGAGCAGACCCTTGGCTGTCTCATGCCTCCCTCCACCCATCAAAGACAAAAAGGATAATAGCAGTAAAAAGAGTTACTGTTTGAAACATCTTGGTGGATGATGTGAATCCTTTCTTGGAGTTGGAGCCTGTAAAATCCAAATGCAAGAACAGAAAGAAGAAAGATTAGGAGGTGCATTTGTGTTCATGAACAGTACATTCTACAAACAGATCATTAAATATTGCACCTCTTATCTGATACACATAGATTCACAAGCACCAAGACCTTCCCAGCATATTCTCTCCTTCCACCACAGTGGCCTTACACCCAAGTTCTAACTCCCTTTGCTGAGGGCCTGTGGTCCTGCCCTATCAGGATACACAGGCACCAGGAATGGGAGGGATTCCTGCACTGTGTGCCATGCGCCCAGATGGATCTGGCACTGGGACTGATCCAGTAAGACTCATCTAAGGATCTAGAGAACACAGCTGGGATAAGGGAGCTCTGAAAAGCAGACAGGATCTAAGCAGGGTTCAGTCAAGCAGTAACACAGCTTATCCTGCTGACTTCTCTCTCAAGAGCTACAGGGCACCATGCCAGGGACGAGATCACAAAGGCACAATGAAAATATCCATGGAGAAATACAAAGCTCTCTGACATGGCATTTATACTCCCTCATCCACTCTTGAGCCAACAAGCAATGCTAATAAGCAAGACGATTTTCCCCAGAGGCCGGAGTTACAATTTATCAAGGAGACAAAGATCTGGCCAGCTTTTATTATATCTATGAAAAATTGCAACAGAATTTGGTTTGACACTGACACATTAGGAGGAAACCTCTGCTCCCCATTCCCTGTAACTGGGCTAGGAGGCAAAGGCTAACAGTGAGGTGACCAGTTTGGAAAGTTCTTGCTCCTACTCATCTCTTCAGACTCACACATGAGCTGGGACTTGCAAGAAGTAAAGAAATGCAGCCCAGTGCAGCCAGCACCAGAAGTAACCCCCCCAGTGCTGGCAGCAGCTTGGGAAAAAAGGGGTATGTGGGCCTGTGGACTCAAATCCCAGTAAAGGAGCACCTCTTGAGACTCACAGCTGTACTGGACTCCATGAGAAACAGCAACAGGAATTCTTTCTGGAATGGCTCTAATTAATGCTTAGGGCCCAGCAGTTACTGAGGACATGAATGCAATCTGGAGCTCATTTGGCAAAGCCTACAGAGACTCAGAAGCATATTGGGATTGCAGCTCTGGGGCTCCCTGTGGTACTGACAGTCCAGAACAACCTGACAGAAGAACCAGCTGAGGAAGTGGAGCCACTAGGAAGGACAACCTGACAGACATCTCTCTGTCATCAGCACAAGGTGCTTGAGCCAGCAGCTCTGAACACCCATGCTGCCACAGCACAGGTGTCTGAACTGCAGGGATCCAGCAGCACCATTCCCACCAAACCAAGGTGCAGGCAGGATGCTGAGGGACACCACGCAGCACATCAGAGTCAAGTGCTTCTTGACTGTGCAAGCATTTCTGGAGGAGCAAGGACAGAAACAAGCACAACAATAATGACTGAGGGAGCCAGAGAAAGAAAGGTTCAGGATACACTTGTCCTTAACCTCCTAAGTGACATAAACATTCCTACTTCAGTCCTGAGCTTCCTGAGTTCACAGACAGGGGTAACAGCAGCTACCAAAACACACTCTGAAAACCCTTGACAAACAGCATGTGAGTACCACTGCTTTATTTAGACTGCTGTCTTTGCAAAGCACGTTCACATGCCAAAGAAATACACTCTGGTAAACATAAGCATATTTTTTCTGAATTGTTACACACTTTAGGAGCTCAACAACTAAACATTCTCTGGTTTCCAGCAGTGACAAACATGAACCACATGTACAAGTATTGAGAACTCTTGGTCTTTCTCAGGCAACAATTTAAAAAAAAAAAATAGTAATACGTGGTCTTGTACCTAAGTGCATTCTCCCTGGTGAGATTCACAGCAGCCTCCTCTTTATCCATGGCTATGACTCTGCTCTGGAACAGAAAAAAATAACAAACCCCACCAAGCAGGTGTTATAACATCAAGATTCCTGAGCAGACATGCTCTGCCAAACATGCAAGATCAAAACTGACAAGAGACTGCTCACTCTTGGCTCCTGAAAGGAACAGCTCCTGAGGAATGCATGCAGGGCATGGCTGGGATCACGAGTTGAGTGTAAGGCACTAAGGTGACTGAAGGCTCTCTGCAGCACAGCCCACCAGAAGAGACAACAACAGAGCCCCAGTGACTCACCTCACCTGATCCCTCACTGCTCTTGGCAAGGGTGAGACTCAACACTGGCTAGTCTGGGCTAGGCACAGACTGCAGGAAGGTCATGTTGTTGTATTTATCCTCCCTAGCACAATCAGGATCCCTCCCAAGACTAACACAACCACTTGGACACAGGTTCTGGCATTTCCCATCTGCTAGCAGACACCTTTTACCCAGTTACTCCACTGCAGTCCCTACACGAGATTACCTGCCTGTATTGACTGCATGTACTAGACTGTGTGTGAAGTATTTGAGAGTTCTTACAATGGTAAGAGACAGGGCCCCACAAAGAGAGATTTGTTTGACAAATTCCACATTGGGAAAACCACAGGCAAAGGCCTAATTTGGTTTTGCTTTGCTGATAGTTTTTTTTTAAGCACAGATGTTGGTAAGGATTTACACAGAGGACACATGCTTGAAGAAACTGCTTTGCTTTTGGAGATGATGGTGTGGTTTGCCATCACTCCTAAGGGGATTAATTTCACAGTCCCAGGCCAGCACCCACACGTATGAAGCGCACCCTTAAGGTGAAGGACAAACCTGAGACCATAAATGAAAAGTTGCTGCTGTTTTCTCAGTACCTTAGTGCCAAATTCTGCCTCAAACACTAAGGAGATTACCCAGAGTGTAACTCCACTTAGCTGTCAGTGTGGCTATCACTAATTCCAATCTGTCAAGGCTCCTTATTTCCCTGGGCACAGCAGTTTGGGCTGGGAAAGGACTGTTATGAGTTACAGAGACAGACTGACACAGCTCTTTAAGTTAACAAGCAAGAAAAAGGGCATGAAGCTCTTCTCCTAGCTCAGGAAATCAGAGCAATTATACTCTGAAGTCATGAAGCTCAAATATTAACCTTTTCAGGTCACTGGGAGGAGGAACACCCCTTCCATTAGAGGTATCACCCTCTAATTCTTACACAGCAGGGTTTATACCTCTACAAGAGGAGGGGCTGGCCAGGGCAATTCTCATTCCTGAGAAGGAACTGGCTGGTCTGCTGTTCTGAGGAGAGGGGAATAATTTTCCCTTGACCATATGCAACGAGATCTTGGATTCATTTATCATTTTCTTGACCAAGAGTATCTCCATAAACATGGTACAGGCCACAAGAATCAGGGCAAGAAGGGCTTTGGTCACCCTTCCTGCTCTTTTGACTGTTCAGAAGCTGTGGGTTGTTATTAGGGAACAAAAGACTACAAAAAACATGGTTTGGCAGCTGTGGCAGTGAGATTTGCTTGTCTTATCGATTCCAAGTACTGACACTGCTATGGTAATCCCTTTCCTGTATCATTTAGTCTTTAGTTTCCTAGAGACAAGATCTTTTGATTCACAGCAAGGTGGTTTTTAGAGATGACTGCCCCATAAATACAACTAATAGAGTGTGTGCCCATGCCTCAGTCCCTCCTGTCTCAGCCCAGGTTAGTTTCTTAAGCCAACACCCACCAGTGCTTCAAGGTAAGGAGATTATTAGTGAGCTGCAGCAGCTCAAGAATGAGCACATTCTCTTCTTTCATTCTGATTATGTGTCTGCTATTCCAGAAGAGAGATGGGGAGAGAGACCAATTCCCAATTGTTCCTCTCCTACATATTAGGAGCCTACAGAGCCTGTCAGAGACCTGAGCTGACAAAGTGCCATCAGAGAAGTTTGTGACAACTCAATGAAGATGAGCAGAGTGGGACTGTCCTCTAACACAGGCTTCTATTGCACCAGGAGCACTGAAGGGAGCTCACCTGTGGCAGTTTACAGAGCAGACTCAGAGCAATTGCTCCAGAACCACAGCCAATTTCCAGGATCACAGGATGAGGAACAGGAACTGGGAAAGAGAGGGCAGAATTCTCATATTTCTGAAATTCTTCCTCCACAACTAAAGAGACAAGATCCTAAGAAAACAAACAAACAAAATTACTAAGGAGCTGTTTTGACTCACACCTTTGTAATCTGAAGACTGTAGTTTAAATTTCTGGACTGTACCTAATGAAACGTATTTTTGTTGCTAATTTAAAAGACACAGATGGTAGTAATGGAACTGACATGCCAGAAGTCACTTAAGCTCCATCTGCCCCACAGGGTGCTTTGATTAGTAACCAAATCCTCAGGATACAATCTCCCACAGATCCTCAGAAATCTTCTAGCACTGTTGGGAAAACAATAACCAGACAGCTGGAGCACATTATCTTCTGCAACACCATTTACTCCAAAATTTTGGCTTTCACAGTTTCTAAGCTTAAAACCTCAAGATTTCTACAGTCTCAGTATGGTAGGTGACCAGGAGGCAGTGCACAGCTCCTAATAATAGCATTGACACCAGTAATCCAACATGCAGATGAAAAGTCAAGGTAATGAGTTACTAAATGATCCAAATGAGCAGCTCCCTGCAAGGATGTCAGATTGTGGACTCCTACTACATTTTGTTGCTATAAAGTCACATGGAGAAGATTTTCATCCATGCTCTTGGATCTGTGTGCAATTTTGCCATTTCTGCCTCCTCCCTCATGTCACTCTTTTGTTTTTTAAACCCCTTTTCCATTTTATGTAAAATCCAAAACAGCAGGAGAGGTCTCAAAGACTCCTAATGTTTGTGAAAATGAGATATAAGAGAAGGCACACATGTGCCTCCCTCTGACTGCAGCATGAATTTCCTTTGTTATTCACTGGAGAAAACTGTAAGATGGAAAACTTATGAACACCTTGAGTGCATCAGCAGCTCAGCAGGTGCTCTCAGCTCCCTGCCATCCTTGTGCTTTCAGGGCACAACAGCACACAAAGGCCTTCCTATCCTAGGTGTTCCAAACATGCCTGGGATTCTCCACTTCAGAAGGCTGCTCTTGGATTTCTCCTGTAAATCCAGAAAGTTTAACAAAATTTATGAAAAAATAACTGGCATAAGCTGGAATATTTAAAAGGAACAAGTCCTGGCAGGCAGGTCAGCTTCTCTTTTACTTTACAATGACTTCTGTCAGAAGCCTGAACTGGACAGGCTTGTGCATAAGGGCAGAAGCCTTTCCTTGGATCTCTCACCCTAACTGGGGTGCAGCATAAGAGATACCTTGTGCAAAGCTGCAGTATTTCTGGAGAACTGTTGGTCATCCTTCATGACAGGCCACTCCACATGTGCAGTAAGTGGGAAGAGAAATGCAAACAGGTATGAAAATGAAGGGTTCAGGCAGATGAGCTTCAATGAACCATCCCTGGAGAGGGCAAGTTTGGGGACTGATAGCTCAATACACTCAGCCAGGGATGAGGAGCCACATCACAATGCCCTGCCCTGGTCACTGTGGCATTACTGGCACTGCCCTCATATGGCGGTTTTGCTAACAGCCTCCAAAATCACAAATTCCTCACTGCTGCTCTGGGATTCCTTTCCTAGACAATTATGGATGAAAACAGTCTCACAGGCTCCCAACCTCGAGGAAACTATTACAGGACTCAGAGAGCAAAAGGGGAAAATAAACACCTTATCACCCACTTCTGTGAGAAGTGGCTTTGGCCATCCAAACAGCTCCAGATGAATCAGCCTGAAAACACTCGGGCACTGCAGGCAGCCAGAGACAGCAACCACAGCTGCTCTGGCAAAGCAGGTGAGGTGCTGAGGGTTCCAAGACCACAGAAGAAAAGGCACACAAAAAATTCTGCTTGGCTATTAAATCACTTCTTTAAATACCAGCCATTTCTGGACACTTACAAACATTTCCTGGAAATCTCCACAGTAACTCAGAACCATCTGTTCCCAGAGCAGCCCAAGTTACTGATTACAAATGTCCAAATGTGACTTCCATACACTAGAACTATTCTAACCATTTATTAACTTCCTTAAGGTTTATCATTAGTAATTTCAAGCCTGATGGGTTTTAATGGAATGTCTACTTTACACATTCCACAGTGAAAGCATTTTAGTGTGCTTGCCAAGGCTCCTATTTAAACATGACTGATTTCAGGTTTTACCACATAAAATATAAATAAAATGGGATGTTGATATTACTTAGGTTTTGTATCCTGCTTTCTGACTGCCTTACCTCATTGTCTTGGTTATTTCAATTTTTACTGAGGCAAAGGCTGGTTTTCTCATAATACACATTTACCATAATAGTACAAAAGTAAAAGACATAAAAAATAATGGGACAACCTAAAGGAATGGCATCGTTTTCCAGACATTAGTACCTCACTACAATAAAAGGCTGAATAATTATTTTCAACCTGATTGACAAGCAAAGGAGATGTATTCTAACTGGCAAATAATCAGGAAAATTCAGCAACCATGACACAGAATATGCCCAGTCATCCCACTCCCATTGCCACTAGGTTTCTGGAATGATTAAATTATCCAAAATTGTTTTGAAACTGTATTTGACAGATTCTTCTCAGTATTTTTCATCTTCTAGCAAATGATCCAGCCAAAATCTATGCTTCTCTAATCACACCATCACCTCCAAAATATCACTACTGGAAATTGATAAATTACAGCACTTCATAGACATAGCAGAGCCCCTTTCAAATCTCATCTTGGGAGATGAACTATTTCTGGCTGAGTATTACAGTGTTCATACAAAGACTATAAAATACCCGGCAAGTCAGACATTCCCAGCCTTTGCACAAGAATCCAACTGGAACCACAGCTGGGGAACAGCAAAGAGGCCAGTGGTGCTAAAAAAGAGGTGCCTGGGACTGGCACAGAGAAACTGGGACTGGGACAACAGCAACTGGCCAAAGGCTGGAGTCTTCACTGGGCAGGATACCCCATGTCTTCTCAGAGTGAACAGATTCAGAGCACAAATGTCTGCTAATATATAATGCCAACATTACCAAAAGCCATTTTAACCATCACTTTGATCACCAGCTTTGAAGGCTGAGATATGGAATTACAAAAATTCCACTGGGAAATAAAAGAAAACACTTTGTGACCCAATTCCATATTTGCCTACAGCATGCCAATCACTAGGTAGAATGAACTCTCAATTGTGGAGTTATTAACATTCAAATTATTGCTTACAGTATGAGTCATTATTGTCAGTTACAACCCAGCCTACAACAAAAAAATTCTGCTAACCAGTGCTACAGGTATTGGCAGAACTACTTTCATCCTGGAGCCTGATGTACACACACGTGGGTATCAGTATGATAATTGTGTCAGAATGGGGAAATGGAACATCTTGAAGAATTTTTCTCCTCTAGTCTGTGTAAGAAGCTCCTTCCTGCAACAAAAATCAGTTTTGGGAAGACTAAAGAGACTGAATGACAAAGAGAACCAGAAAGAATAATAAAATCCTCTGCCTGCTTTTGCTAGCAATGGCATCAAGGTGGAAGGGAAGGAAGGTCCCCTAGATAATTTGGGCATCCAGTGATGAAGGTGTTGACACTTGCATGCAGGGACAGACTGCACATTTCATTCCATAGGTGAGCAGAGGGGTCCAAACAGCCAAGAGGAAGAGACAGAAGTCACATGGAAAAGTGGATTCCGTAGCCCCTGTTTTTCCTTGAAGCAAATCTTATGTATGGTCATAAACTAAAACACAAGAAGTCTCACCTCAACATGAGGAAATACATCGATGGTGGCAGAGCACTGGAACAGCTGCCCAGGGAGGGCATGAAGCCTCTGCCTTGGAGATATTCCAACTCCACCTGGACACATTCCTGTGTCACCTGCTCCAGGTGACCCTGCCTTGGAGGGGGGTTGGACTGGATGATCTGCAGAGGTCCCTTCCAACCCCAACTGTTCTATCATTCTGTGATTACCTTGTACTTACATGTACAGGGGACACAAATATTTGCTTTTCATGCTACCTAATATCCAGCACTCAAGAGGCTCTCAAGCTTTTGTCTCTTAGCCAAACCACTTACAGGCTGTTCTCACCTTGTGATTCCAGGAAATCTTGCTTCACTGCCAGATTCACCCTAAGTTCACACTGTCATTTATTTGGGTTCCACCCCCCCATCTTCTCTTTGAGTGCAACAAATGCAAAACTTTGTGAAATCCCCAGCTTACCCTGAGCCTCTGCCTCGCCCTTCCACCCACAAGTGTGGTTCCCCAAAGCCCCTCAGCATCCTCTCTGTTCTCACAGTCTCTTGGTGTCACCTCTGCCCTGTGGCCAGGCTCTGGTTCACTGCATTTCTTGGAACTGCAGCTGCACAAAGCAGTGCGAGGCCGGGGTTGCCAGCACCCAAACCACAGAGGCTGCCCAGCTGCAGCCCAGGCAGAACCAGCACAGGCTCAGCAGGGTCCCAGCCCCGAGACAGTTGGGAGGAGGCAGCAGAGATTCCTGGGCTCAAGGGTGTCTGCAGAGCCGAGCACAGGGACAGAGCTGAGAGGATCCTCTGCTCCAGCCCAGCACCCAGGAGTGACCCATCAAATGTTTCTGCCATCAAAAAGGACAAACTAAATAAAACAAGAGGAAGTGAGGAACAGGAAAGGCAAGGGTGGAAGTCACAAACTCCTACTGCACTCCCTACAGGCAGCCTTTTTCCATGCCCCAGAGAAAAGCAGGGAAGACAAGGTTCCAGGGGTAAGAGCCAGGGTGGCAGAAGAGTCTAAATTCCCAGGTCAGTCAGCTGGAGAAGGAAAACAAAAAAACCCTGGTATCCTTCTCTCTGCTGTCGCACATTTCCTGGGAATGTTTAGCTTATTTATGTGCTTTCCAGAAACTTCTGTTCTCAGAATCCAGGACTTTCCATAGAACCTGATCTGAAATTAACCCAGTCACCTCTCCCATCTTGTTTGCCCACTTGACTGCCAATCAGCACATGACGAACACCAGGAAGCCAAGCTGGAAACCCAACTCCATGGCAATGGCCCTAGAAGATCCGTGCCACATATCCCACTTCCAAAACCAAGCCACCAAACCAGCCCACTCTTCATGAGCAGGCAGGGGGTTTGTCCTGGGCTCTTCTGACTGGCACCATAGTAGGAAAGAGAAAAACCATAGAATCACAGAGTATTCTGAACTGGAAGGGACCCACATGCATCTCTGAGTCCAGCTCTTAAGCAAATGGTCCCTGTGGGGATCAAACCCATGGAATTCCCACTATAAACGTATGGGAATCAAAGCACCTGAGTAACCCCAGAAGAGCCACTGATCCTGAAAGGGTGGCTTTAGGCATTAGCAATGACAGACCAGCATGTCAAAGAATACCTAATACTGAGGAAGGGGTTTGGCTCAGGTCACAGAGCAGCACCTCCTGAAGTCAGGGCACATGCCACGTGCTGCTTCATCTGTTGGAGCAGAGGCTGTGACAGCATCCAGAAACGACTTTTCCAACAGGCAGCAACCCATATGTGCTCATGCCCAAGAGAAATTACCACAGCTGTCACATCTAAATGTAGCCATGCCCAGGGGCAAGAGTGCATCCAAGTCACCGTACACTGGCCATACCTCTTCCCAGCACAGAGCACACCTCTCCACAAGAAAGGTATTTTCTTTCTCTGCAGATACAGGGACTGACTGCCAGACACAGCATCTGGACAGATGCACTAGTCCAGCTTGCTAATCTCTAGTTCTAGTTACTTGGATGTTTGAAAAGAGCTTGGGGGAGGAAGTGGGTTTTTCCCCCCCTCATGTGGGAATCTCCTTAAGTCCCATCTGTCACAGCCATTTTAGAGCTTGTTTTTCTCCAGTTCTAGTCCTACATCCTGCTTTCACTGCTGATGAGCTACAGAACTCAGTGGAAACAAATGGAAACAGGAGGATCTTCCAAACACAATGGGAGATTAAACCCTTCCAAAAACGCAGGCATTAACAAAACAGAGATCTATGAGCACATATTAGAAAAGTCTATATAAGTTAACCTGGGGGATAGGTTTGTGCATGACTTAAAAGAACAGTTTCTGCTTTCCCTGCCTTCAGCACAAATTTTAGCTCTAAATTTCCATTTTTCAGCCTGTCCTGAAAATCACCAACTTGGAAGTAATCCTCTGCACTAGCAGAGTTTTTTTTTCTTGCATAGGAAGCCAGCAGAAACTACCACCACAGTTCATCTTGGCCAATCAGCCAGGAACAACTCTGTTTCTTCCATCATTTCCATTTGAACAAGAAGAAATCTGTCTGGGGAAAACATTCTGTCCTGATTTTCAAGCGGCCAGCAATAGACTCTTGCTATGCTGTTTCAGCATTTAATTACACTCTCTGCTGAAATGTGCACCTTTTCTCCTGGCCTGCATTTAGAGTGCCTATTATACACTTGTCTGTGAAAGCAGAGAGATTTTTAGTTTTCAAATATCTGCTGCCTGTGCCAGATAATTTACCCCAAGCTTGTCTTTGATGAGCTAGATAGTCTTCAACAACAAGGCAGACTTTTCAACCTCTTAATCCACATACTGTTTTTTTCTCCAAATCTAATTTTCCACTTCTTCCTCAAGCAGTCAGTAACATAACTGGATGTAATAGTTCTGCAGCTAGTCCACTACTGCAATATTCATTATTTACTGCTGCTATGTGCACGTGGCCCTCCCCTGTACCACATGCAAGGACCCCATCAGCCCACTGGGCAGCAAAAAGTGGGGGCTCCTGATCAGCCAATATCCCCAAGATACTGGTGATCCCAAATCCTTCTCCAAGCCCTTCTGGCAGCACAAGGCAGCCACAAGGCACAGGCTGCTCTATTTGTCTCTCTATATATGATGCTATTAAATACTTGTGCCTAGCTCTCAGGGAAATTCCAATTGCTCTGCAGCAACAACAGGCTCCCTTCATGATTTCCATTCCCCAGCCTCTGTGCCACAGCCCACCTGCAGAAAATACTGCTCTCCTCCAACACACTGGTGAAGTGTGAGGCCACAACAGCAATGCTCCATCTTTAGCACCTTTGTTTACAGCTCTATTTTGACAGACAGCAGATAATTTTTGATTTATTAAATAATGCTCTATTGCATTTATGTTTAATATGCCTTACACTACACATATTTCAAGAAAAAACTTTAGGCAGATATCAAGACAGGGCACTTCTCAGCTCCCAGACTGGGAAGCCTATTACACAGAAAGGGGAAGCAGCCTTCCCTTGAAAAGACAACTGCTCAGAGGCAAAACTAGGAAAAAAAAGCTAATCTGACTCTTGATTAATGGCTGTACTCACTAGACAGTGTGACCTTTAGACCTTTCCAAGAAGTATCCATCTGTGGTAAAGAAATTAGGAAAATGAAAGGACATTTCTGCATCACAGGCTTCCTTTCAGCACTGATTGGAACAGAAAATATGTCATTGCTTTGACATAAAACACTGGAGAGAGCAAGGGCCCACCTTGCAATCTGTTTATTTGCATATACAGGTCAGGAAGGGAAAATTCTTCCTTCTCTGTGCACTAGACCTTATTGAAAGGTTAATGATTTTGTTTATCTAGAAGTTAAACTTCATGAAAAGCTCCTCTGATCCAATCTTTGACTCAAGTGCTTTCACAGAACACCCCACACAATGAATGCCATTCCACAGGCAGGTGTACATAAACAGCATTGACTTCAGGTTTCAAGCATGTTATCATGGGAAATAAACAACCTATTTTGGGAAACAAACAAAAGAGGTCAAAAATCACAGGTGGAAAAAGAATAGACAGAGACATAACTAAAAATTACAAATGCTGTAGTAGATTTAAGTGTTATACAGTAAAAACTAAGGATTATAGTTTTTTTATTTATGCTTAAACGAGCAGGCAGCACCAGAAGCAAAGAACACACTTTTCCCACCTACGATACAAGATTTGCTGTCACATGATGCCAGGGAGGTTAGACACAGACAGTCTCCCAAGAAGATTAAACAAATGGGGACAGATCCATTAGCAATTATGAAGCAGGATGGCCCCAAATCCAGCTTTGGCTAAGAACAACCCTTAACTGTCAAAAGAAGTAGGGCCCTTCGCACACCCTCCTTTTCTCTTGGCACTTTGCTGCCAGCACGTGCTATAGAAGCCCGGATCGATAGGTGCGAGGCACAAAGGACGGCCGGTGTTGTTCCCACGGGACAGAGCCCTCAGGAGCGCTGGGATAACGGGAGGGCCAGCGACCCGTCAGGAGGGCGCTGCGCGAGCCTGGAGCGCCCTCTGCGGGGAGCGGGCGGGCGTGCCGAGCACCGCACACCGCTCCTGGGGAGAGCGGCCCCGAGCCACGACTGACCCACGGCACGAGCAGAGGGCATGCGGTCACCCGCACAAAACAGGAATGACACACCCATGGCTGGCGGAATTCTCCTCCTCTTTGGCCTGTTTCTCCCAAAGCAAGGCCTTCTAAAATTTTATAAGTTCAAAAAGAATACTTGCTTTGGGAAAAGGTCTTTCTTCTCCATTAATAGTGAGGGAACAGCGTTGAGACAGGGATGCCTTGACATTACAATAATCCCCTAACAAAGATAATTCATTGTGCACACCCCATAACTTCGGTCCAAACATTCCCCAGTGCAGAAGCCTGGTTCTGGTGCCACAGCAGGAAAGTGGGAAGGATGCTGAGCTCCAAAGGCCCTCACTCAGCACTCACAGCAGCCACTCCAAAGCTTTCCTCCCTGCAGGCCAGAGCATGAACAGGACCTGGTCTTTCCCTGCTTTTGGCTGCCTGTCCCCTTCCCAGCTGGATTCCCATGGAACAGAAGAACGAAGCCACATGTGTTGTAAAAATACTCCCGGAGGGAAAGAACAGGAGAAGGCTCAGCTACCAGAGAGAAGGAAATAGATGGCATGGGGCAAATTTCACACAGGACAGAATTAGGCAGACAAGGGAGTTTCTCTCTCTGCATGTCTCTGTCCCCAGGCCTCAAACAATGCTCATGGTTTGGGTCATGCTGTGTTTAATTTCATGCCATTTCTGAGGCACTGGAAGCAAGTCATAACCCTTCTGTTGCAGCCAGAGAACAACATGAGTGCCACAAACATGGCTCCCCTTCTTCTCAGACTCGAATCAACACATAGGAGCACCTGCAGAAGCTACATACAGAAAATGAGTGAGAAAATTTTGAAGCTGCCTGTGTATCTGCACTAATGAGTCAGTTTAGGGAGTCACATTTTCTCAGCCAAAAAGAAAACCAAAACGTGTCTTGTGTGTGCAGTCACAGATAAACTTGAACCTGGGATAACAATTAACTGCTTCCTAAAGAACAAGGATTATTTACAGAAATTATCTGGTGACAAGTTTCGGCACTCCTGGTTTTAGGAACACTACAGACAAATTCTAAAAGGAAAACAACAGATGCAATGAACTTTAACATTTCTGAAAGCAGGTATTTCCACTGCAATTTTCAAATCCAGTGAAGGCTGAAAAAAATTACTCTGATGAAACAAAACAGTCAAAGCCCAACCCAAACACATCACACAAAGTCAGAGATTATCAACCTTTCCTTCCAGCAGAAGAAAAGGATCTGGACACCCCTTTGTGCACAGGTTACACAGAGGACACAGCTCCTGGAAGCAGCATCAGTCTACAGCCACGTCCTGCCAGGTGCTGCTGAATAGCTGGATTTTGTCCCGTGGCTCTCCTGCCACAGGAACCTCCCCAGCACATCACAAGCAAACTCTCCATTGCCCACAGAGTTCCATTCCTGAATCATGATCATAAACTTCTGGTCTTCTGTAATAAATGTGCTAAAAATGTGCCTTCATATTAAGTTAAGTAACACAACAAATAAAGTTTTGCCAGAGACAAGGTTTGGGTTAAGCTGTTTACACCCCATTTTTACACCAGGGTATGTTAAGTGGTTTCAAACATAGCACTGCACTCCAGTTTGGGCCAGCAGAGATGCTTTTACCAAAATCAGGCATGTGGGCTCAATTAACAACATTCTCAAGCATTGGCCAGCCCAACTTCTACTCCACACAATAGGCCTTTGTTTTGAGCCTGGCACTGCATGGGGACAGCCAGAGTGCAGCTCCAGAGAAAGCCTCACCAGCAGAAATTTTGACTTGCAGAACATACAAGTTCTCCTTGATTTCAATGTTCCCATTGCATCCACGAACTACTTGGGGATTTGAAGGTTGGAAATACTCTTAAATCGTCCAGAGCAGAAATACTGTTGACAATAGCAATGCCAACCTTCACTGGCTCCAATTGACAAAATTATTTCTTGGACTTTCATCCCCAAACTCCATCACCACAGTGATCAACTCAGACCAGGTAGAGAGCTGCCAACTTTTCTGGACACAAGTGTCAACACTGTGATTTAGGGCCCAGCAGATTCTTCACAAGGTACTGCAGATGCCCCACACCAAACCAAGACTCTGGTTCTAAATATTCTTCCTCTCTCTGACTTGAGAGGATGTCTATGTTGTAGCTGTGCTGATTCCCACTAAATGCTCTGGAATCCTCTCATGGATTTCAGTAGCACCCTTTTCCTCAAAGGGCACAACAGAAGCACAGGTTGTCTTTGTCCTTAAATTTTTGTTTAACTTATACACAACAGGCAAATAATTGAAAAAATAACTACTAGATTGAAACATGTTGAAGCTTCTGGGACTCATTAATGGACAAGGTAAGAAGACCACTTCATGTCCCAAAGTTAACACAGGCTCCAAAAGAAAACAAATTCTCAGAAGGTAAAAAAAACCCAAACCAATCCAAAATAAAACCAAACAAAAACCCACCTCACAAATCCTAAGCCCTCCTGAGGACTAGTAAACACAGTTTCCTTGCTAGGATGGCCCATGTGCTGAAAGTGAGAGCTAGACTAATGTCAGGGCAAGTGTCACCATGTAGATCTTTAGCTCTTCCATAGCAGTAGGAATGCTGGGGATCACAGAGTTTTAACTTGGTCATGTATGGTTGTCCTTTGCATTCTTATGACTGACAGTAACATTTAATTCCAGCCCAGGGCAGAACTTACCTTTCAGTTTCCTCTATTTGTCCAGAAACCACCATGGAGCCATGAGACAGGTGGTAGGTGCCACTTCCTACCAGCCAGCACATGGACACTCAGGCTGTCTGGATTCCATGACTGTTTTCCTACTACTCAGGCTTCTGCTGGCAACCTCTGCACAACGTTTAGATTCCTGTATGCAGTAAGCCACTGGGATATAGCAGTAGATGTTTTGAACTTCTCAGGAGTCCTTACTATAGCAGAACTAAAGAAAGCAAAGCCACATCCTTCCATCAACAGCAATTGATTTCTGTGTAATTAAGGGATACATCAGCTCACAACATCCCTCCCTCTAAGGCAGGAGGCAAAGGTTACTGGCATCAGCTCCAGAGCACAAGCTTTTAATCACCCCAGTTCTAAACGAATTGATCTGATTTCCTCATCACTGCAGCCTCACAACACACAGGATGCCTTCACAGCAATGCCCTGATTGTATCGCATCATGTAACCCACGCATCTGAGCCCGCCCCCACCACATTCCCCACACTCATACCTCTGTTTCAGGCCGTGGAATAAATACTGGGGGTCTCATCTTCAGGGTCAGGTCCTGGAAGTCCCACTCTTCAAGCACATACTGCACTGGCATCCTGCAGCAGGCAAAAGGAGCGTGAACGCTGCGGGACTGCTCCGGGTGACCAGAGGCACTCTCTGGCCACGCTTACCTCATTGCTAACCACAGCCCCTGCCGAGGGCCAGCAACGGCATGAGCAATGTGCATTGGCATGCCCAGGGAGCGGGGGCAGCTCCCTTCCCACAGACCAGCTTGGCATCTGGAACTGGGAACTGCAGGCCAGTCAGCCTCACCTCAATACCACGGAAAGGGATGGAACAAAGAGTCCTCAAGGCTGTGCCCAAACATGGCAAGTGCAGGAAGGTGTTTGGGAGCAGTCAGCATGGATTTACAAAGGGGAAGTCACTCCTGAGTGAGCTGACAGTCACCCATAACACAATGAGCAGCTCGTGCATCAAAACCACGTCTTGACTTTCCCTACGGTTCTGACACTGTCTCCCGTAACATCCTCCTGGACAAGCTGATGCAGTACAGACTGGATAAATGAGGTGGGCTGGAAACTGACTGAACTGTCAGGCTTGGAAGGCTGATTTCAGCAGCACAAGGCCCAGCTGAAGGCTGATTCCTAGTGGAGTACCCTGGGATCAATATCCCGTAACACTTTAATGGTCTGGATGAAGGGACAGATCACCCCTGGCATGCCTGCAGTGACAAAGAATTAATTGGGAGGAGTAGTTAACAGACCAGATGGATGTGCAACTATTCAGAGAAATGGGCTGACAAGAATCTCACAAAATTCAGTGAGGAGTAATACAAAATCTTATAAACTGGGGAGGAATAACCCCATGCACCAGTACAGGCTGGGGCCTGACCAACCGGACAGTTGGTCAGGTGGATAAATTGTGCTTATCACTTGAGTCACCATGAGAGATCACCACAGCAGTTACTTATCTGAGCTGCCTTCCCTCTGCTGCCATTCTCCTGGCTGCTTTCAGGCTGAAGGAAAGCCCTCCAAAGGAACAGGTACAAGAGGATGCTCCTACCTTTGTAGCCGCTTGTGGCTCAGCTGCTGGATTTGCTCCTGCTGAAGTGCTGTAAGTGGAGTGTGGAGGCTTTTGGAATCCAGGCTCTGAAACTGAAGACAAAGTCACTTTAAAACCTGCCCACCTGTGCCACTTGGAGGCTCCTCTGCCACCCTGCCAAGGGCATCCTCCAGGGTGACACAAGATGTTGACAAACACAATTGCCTGGGACTGCTGGAAACCAGCTGGAGAGCAATCAGAAGAACCTATCTGCATGTTTAGAGACAAACCTTTACAGCTATTATCTGCTACTTTTTGGGGTTCACAAGAATAATTAAAATTAAGAATCACTTCATCAGGCAAGTCAGGGTGGATGTTTATGTTACACTTCAGTGTCTGCAAAAGACAGCATTTAAGAGACCCCTGAGTGTTCTACTGGCAATAATAAACTACCCCTCACCCTCTCTGCCATCTAAGGGAGGGTAAGTTGTTCCATTCCCGCTAAATGAGATAAAAAGGTAGGCGATTCAATCAAAATGAAAAAGTGAGAGGCACACACAAACCTTATTCTTTTCCTATTACTTAACTGTTTTTGCTCCCAGGACAAATGACACAATGTATTGACTGGATTCTCGTGCTTCAGGGATCCCATTTGTCTCGAACACCTTCTGCCAATATTTGACCATATCAGTGGCAGTCAGGAGCCCAGGTCCTGCACTACAGCTCTGCCTCAGAAACAACTGCTTTGGACTGAGGACAGCACCTTCACTTGGAGTCCCTTGCCCTAGCACACGCTGAGGTGGGAGGCTCAACAACTTCCTGAACAGTGGATGGGTGAGGCATCTCATTGTGGCGAGGTTTCTGGGTCCCACACGTGTTCCTCGTTGCCACCTATTGATGTGTCAGTGCTGAGATTCACCTGGTGCTACCACAAGTCATTGGCCAAGCACCAGCTTAGTGCAGGGCGCACCACCACAGGGCAGCACTTGCAGCTCTTCTAGGCTATAAAACAAGGCAAGAAAAGAGCATGAGTTCCTTGGGCTACTAAATAACAGTTCCCCTGTGACAGAATGCAGACTGCTTGCCCTAATCCCCGCCCACAAGCAAAAAAACAACTACTAACACCGTACCAGTAACAAAGGACTACCCCCAAAACAGACTCACGTGACAGCCAACCAGCTAAGCCACTGCATCCCCCTTCTTCCCAGAGCAGCCCATCTCCAGAGGTCAGAGTCCATGCCATGCCAGGGCAGAAGCTGCCCACACGCAGGCACAGCTCTCCTGCCTGTCCTTGGTCCCAGAAAGCCACTGACACACCAACCTTCAATTTCAGCCCCTGGCTCTCCACCCCAGGTGGGTCACCCTGGTTTCCCTGTAGCAAGACCTTCAGTCTCTCCTAGATTACTTCTTTTTTTCCTCTCTGTTTATAAAGCACAAGTCAGGGGTTAGCAGGATGCTCACAGAAGACCTGGACTTCATGGATCAAGGATTTTTTACACTGTCACTGTCCCCAGAGGGCAAATAAGAGGGCACAGAGCCAGAGCTGAACTGCTAAGAGCAGAGGAAGGAGTAAACCTCACAACTTAGTAGAGGGAAGAGAAACACTTGAAAGATGGAAAGGCCAGAAAGGGCAAACCCTGCTAGAGGGAAGTCAGTCTCTTAAAGGAGAGAAGAGGCAGAGCCAGAGAGGGAATAAAAACAAACAAGATGACTGCAGGAGACAAAGGAAATGAAACCTTACAAAACAGCTGCTGCATATCACACTTGGAACTGTTTGAGACAAACAGAACAACAACCACATTTTCCTGCTGTGATCCATGAGAAATGAGGGCCCCTCTCCCTTCTGACTCACAGTCCCTGGAGCAACTATGGTTTCCCTGAGCACTCATTGCCATTCCTCTATTGATGGCTGCTTTTCAACACTGTCTCAGAGAGGCCACAACCTCCTCTATTCCAATTTCTTTAAAGAATCACCACACAAACAACTAAATACCTCTCCTGAACAGCTGGCAGCTGTCCCCTAGGAATGCCGCTGCAGGGAGAGCTGGAGAGACCAACTCGGCTGCAGCCTGGCAGATGCTGGCACGGCAGCCCTGCTCCTGCTGCACAGGGAAAATCTGCAACAGTCAGGCCTCCACTGTCCTCTGTAAAACCAAACACAGCCCAGGGAAGCAGCAGAAGGAATACTGTGCAGGAAAGATCTCCAGATTGTTACCTGCTACCTCCTGGCAAAGGGTGGATGCTGTAAGAGCCCAAGGATCCCCTTTTTACCATCTCCATTACTCAGCAGAATGACAAACAGCCCCCATGAAAACCTGCCTTTATGTAAAGTCTGTCAGCTACAGTATTTATTTGGGAAGCTTCCCACTCCAAGGCCCTGTTTACTGCTGCAAGAGAAACAATAAAAGAATAAAACGTTAACAACCATTGGTGCTCTAAGGGAGGCAGAGAAGACTTTAATTGGCCGTGGTTGAAACAATTTGCACAGAAACACAGAATTGCTGGGCTATAAAGGACCTTTGGAGATTATCCAGTCCAGCTTCCCAACCAAGGAACATGACACAGGAAGATGGCCAGGTGGGTTTAGTGTTATCTCCAGAGAGGGAGACTCCATGAGCCAGCCCTCTGAGCAGCCTACTCCAGTGCCCTGCCACCCTCAGTGTAAAGTTCTTCCTAATGTTCAGGTAAAACGTCGTGTGTTTTACTTTATGGCCATTACTCCTCATCCTGAGGAGAGCATCACCCTCTTGATAACTTCCTTTGAAATATTTATATGCATTAATGAGATCCCCTCAGTTTTCTCAGAACTAAACAGGCTCAACTCCTGCAGCCTCTCCTCCTAAGACACATACTGCAGACCCTTCATCAACTTTGTTGCCCTCTACTGGACCCTCTCCAGTGGCACCTCGTCTTGTCTCGACTAAAAAAAGGAGACCATCTACCGACGTGAAGTCCCTGTATGCTGCTGCTTGGTACAAATACCTGTCTGCACACAGCTAGGAAGCAGATTTCCTGTCCCCTCTGCAGTTCCGTGGTTTGGTCCTTTCAGCCCCAGCTCCCACTCCCTGTGGCCTCACACGCGCTCAGGTGGCTGTGGAAAGGCCCGGCCACTCGCACTCTGGGTCCTGCCTCACTCACAGGCTTGAGCAAGGGCTGCAGCTCGCCCTGTCCGAGGGCCGTTCAGCTGCTGTCAGTGTCCGGGGGAGCCAGCGCTGCACAGCCCCGCGGCCACATCGGCGAGGGCAGCCAGGAGCCGCCGACCCTCTGCGGCGAACGAGCCCTGTGAGCAGCGCCGGGGCCGGAGGCGGCTCCTCTTCCAGCCTCTCAGCTTTCCCTGCACACGCCCCCCCCGAGCACGGCCGGGCGCTCCCTTCGCCTCAGGGGCGAGAGCGGGCCCGGGGCTGCTCTGAGGCGAGCGCGCACAGCGACGCCTCACCTCACGGCTCCCGGCGCGGCCGGGGGCACAGCTTGCTCCCTCGGGGGCCGGGAGCCCAACCGGCTCCCGGTGGGGCTGGGGGCACAGCCGGCTGCCTGGGGGACCGGGCCCGTGGGCGGCCGCCTCCCGTCCCGCGGCAGGGCCGTGAAGGAGCAGCGGCGCACGGAGCCGCTCCCGAGCGCACCGCCGGCCCGCCGCCGCCGCGCGCATGAGCGACAGCCGCGCCGACCAATCGCGAGCCGAGCCCCACGGATGCCGACCAATGGCCTGGGGCGGCGTGCGGCGGGGCGGGGCCAGCGGCGGCGCGCGCGGAGCTGAGCGGCCCGGCCCGGCCCGGCCCCCGCGGCCCCGGGCGCGGCCCCCGGCGGCCGCTCCGCCCGCGCCCCGGGGCTCCGGACCTGCGGCGGCAGCGCGCAGTAAGTGCCGGCCCGGCCGCCCCGGCGCGGGGTGCTGCCAGGGAGGGGCGGGGTGGGCCGGGCCGGGCCGCGGGGGTGTCCGGCTGCGCCGGCCCGTCCCTCCCGCGGGCACTGCGGGGCTGCCGCGGTCTCTCGGGGACCGGGCCCGGCCGTGTCCCGGGGGCCCGGCTGAGCGGCGGGGAGCCGGCTGTGAGCCCGCGGCTGTGGGCAGCGGGAAGGGCCCCGTGACCCGTTATCCGCCTGGAAACTTCTCCTCGGGATGGGGAAGGAGGGACTGACTGCCCGCGGGGATGGAGCCCCTCCCGGGGCCGGGGCGGTCGCCGCTCCTCCAGCGTGTGTCAGAGCGGGGTCGGAGGAGCGGTGACATTGCTGGAGAGGGTCCCCGCGCCTGGGCCGGGGTGGGATGGCACCGTGCCCCTCTCGGTCAGCGGGAGGGCGGGAGCTGCAGGGCAGCGGGCACGCTCGGTCGGGGCTTTCCCCCTGCCCCGGAGCCCGGTCAGCTCTGGAGAACAGGAGGGGGAAGCCAGAAGTTCACCCACTGGGAAGCCACATCCCGTTGCCAGCAGCAACACAGTGCCGCTTGCATTGCTGAATTACTAGAGATACTTCGTGTTGGTGAAGTAATGCAGAAACTGTTCTTATTGCTATTCTTCATCCAGAGACCCTCTGACCTATCTTCATCCCTGTGGCACAAATCTCTGTTCTTGTCACACGCAAAATGAAACAGCAGCACAGAGAGGTTAAAAGCAAGACATCAGAAGAGGCTCAAGGTGGGGCCCAAAACAATTTTCTGCACCTCAGAAGTGAGCGGCACCTCTCAGAGATCAGTTTGGAAATGCTGGCCTGGGAGAGAAACAAATGTGTTCTCCTTATTTGCAGAGCCCAGCACAGAGCAGTCCTGGCTGTCTGAGGAGCTCTCTTGCTGCAGGCAGTGGAACAATGCCAGCTGGCAGCAGCTGAGGATCTGGTTCCTCTTCTGTTCTGTTTGTGCCTGGACTATGCTGGAACCTGCCAGTGATAGGTAGTAGCTGTCCCTGGCCCTCCAGCTGCCATCAGAGCTTGGAGTGTGCCTAGCCTGCAGATCAAACTTCCAGCGTCAGAATGACAACTGGGAAAGGAAGGTGGTGGGGAAAGATGATCCACCGCAGCTCTGCTGTGTAAGCTGTGGGCCCTGGGCCATGCTTGCACTCAGCCTCCCTGTCTGACTGTCTGCAGCTTGGACAGCAGGAGCTGGGCAGCAGAAGCAGCCCTATCTGAACCTGGAAGTCTTGTCTAAGCCAGGTCAGAAACCTTTGACACAGGACTAGAGCTAGGTCTGTGGGCACGGGAATCCTTTAAAATGAACAGGATGCCAAGAGCAAGAAAAAGAGCCCCCATTCTCCCTGACCAGATTTTCAGTTGGCTCATTTTAACCCAGCTTTTTTTTGGTTTTTCAGAACTGACACCACATTCAGCTGAAGGCCTAACCCCATTCTGTTTTCAAAATTTAGTAGTTGTTCAAGATCTAGAGCCATACTCTGCAAAGCCCTTGGGCCTGCTTGACTTAGGCTCTTTTTCCACTTTTTATTTCCTTGGTAGTGGCTTTTTTAAAAATAGGTAGTATCATTATGGAAAGTTTCCTGGAATAGCACAAATTGATGGATTCTGCCTGAGCAGCTGCTTGATCTGCTCAATAATTCCTTCCGTTTCCCTGCTGGGCTGTTGCAGCTGCTGTTGTTGTGACATTGATTTCAAATTTGCCATCTTTGTGCCCAAGTGTCCACTACACCTGAGCTCTGCTATGGTCAGTAGTGGCCAGAGAAGTCCAGGTGCCCTGTGGTTTAAGCAGAGTGCAGGGCTTAATGGTCAGTGAAGGCACAATCCCCTTCAGCTGCAATGAACTTGTGAGCCAGCACAATGTTAGGAGGGACATGACCAGAACTGCTATTATTCACATTTCTCTGGAAACTCCAGGGAGTTTGACAGCTCCCACAGTCTCCCAGGCACTTGGGAATTCTCCTTTGCTTCACAAAGTTGTTTCCAGGGGCTGAGACAGACCCTGCGTGTGTGGCAAGGCATTTACCTGCTCAGGGAGCTGCAGGACAAGTCGAGGTGACAGCTCCAGCTGCTGCCTGACCACAGCACAGCCTGGTGCTGCTTGCCTGGGGTGCTGTCCCTGCTCCAGTTGTTAGTGGCAGATGTTGATCACGCTGCTCCCTGCAGTTGTGGACAGCAGTGAGGCACCACAGGATGGGAACTGCCAGTAACCTTGCCTGGAATGGATCAGAGTGGAACAGAACAATGGCTCGTTTCTCTTTGCAAGCACATCTTTTTCTGTTCAGAGCTCACTAACCCCTCTGTCCCTGCTGCATTCCAGCCCAGAGATGTAATGTCTGGTAAACTGCAGGAAAATTACCAGAGCACTGCCACAGAAGTTCTCAGGTCAGCTCAGCTCCAGAGGTAGCTGTGTTTTCAGGGAAGCAACTGATGATCTAAAGTTAAATACAGTTCTTTTATAAACAAAGTGTGCAAATGCTTCCCATAGGCTCATCCCATGGTGTTTTGC
Source organism: Sitta carolinensis (assembly GCA_032173965.1). Taxonomy (NCBI): domain Eukaryota; kingdom Metazoa; phylum Chordata; class Aves; order Passeriformes; family Sittidae; genus Sitta; species Sitta carolinensis. The sequence continues at coordinate 4,598,053 of CM063293.1, forward strand.
AACTCTTGATCATTTGCACAATAGAAGTATGAAGCAATTAAAGCTTTTCATGTTCTCAGCATGAACAGATCTATCAAATTTCACAACTCCAATCCAAAATTGGACTAATTTTAAAATTAATATTGATAATTGCCACTGCATGACTAAGCTTGAGTGGGTGCTTTCGTGAGGGATTGAGAAACACTCAGTGTCTTTAGATGGAGGACTGATGCAACCCACCCTTTCCAGAGCACATGGGATGAGCAGCAGTGGGGCAATGGATAGTGCAGGGAGACTCCTGCTTTGGATTCAGTAAAAAGCATCCTGAGATATGGATGCCTCACACCTGAGTGTCATTTTATTGGGTATGTTCCCACTGATAAGGGGATCAATGCAACTTTCCAAAAATTAAAAGGAAGAGACAGAAGCAGGAAAATGCTCTATCCTGGGACAGATAGAGACACCCTGGTTCAGCCTGAGGCACACCAGAGACAAGGGCTCTGGGGCTGTCCTCACACAGATCTCCAAGTGACTGCAAGGAGGCAGAGCTGCAGTAGTGAGGGGAGACTTAAATCACCATCTCCAAGTGAATCAGGCATGACTTTGGGGGCTCTCAGTACACTCTAAAAACATTTTTGTTATTTTGAGCAGGCATTCAGAAACTGCTAGTGAATTGGGGAACTGGGAAAGGTGGTGCCTGTCTCCAGGAGCTCTGCATTGTTCATTTGTTCTTATTCTCTCCTAGGCCGAGTCCAGTGTGGTTCCTACCCAAAAAAACCCCATCAGTGGTGATGCTGCAGGAGAGGTCTCATGTGAGGGCCCTCAGTTGGAACGGTAGCTCTGCACTTCTGTAGCTGATGGGAAAGGACAACAGCTTGGTAACAGGAGCTACCACGAGCTGGCAGGATGAGTTACAGCTCACCCTCTGTGCATGACAGCACCCCCACCACGGCTAAGCCAGACCCAGGGACAGCTCTGGATGTGACTGTACCACACACAGCCACCATAAGCCCTGAGACTGCCAGTTTCAACAGCACCAAAATCCCAGATGTGGCCAGCAGTGGACCTGGCATGAGCACCATGCTGCTTTCCTTTGGGATCATCACTGTGATTGGGTTGGCTGTAGCAATGGTAAGAGAGCCCAGCTAAACATTCCTGCCTCTTGAGGGTGGCTAGAGATTCTAGGACTGATTTGCACTGAATAATTTATTTGCATTCTATTAAAGTCTCACCTAAAACTGCTGGGAACTGATAGTTCCTGAGATTCCTTTCTTTTTAAGGCCTTTGTCAAGTGCTCCAGTATTTCTTCAGCCTCCCTGAGGTCTGGTCCAAATGGGATGCTCAGCAGGCCTAGGAGCAGCCATATGTAGTATCTGTATTTGTTTTTAATAGCAATAGGAAGTTCAGTTAAAAGGAAAAAAGCAGATTCTGTTCTGACTTGTTACCTGGAACAGCTGCATTGATTTAAACCTTCTTGTGGGCCCCAAAAGAAGGTTTATCCTTTTTAACTTTGCAAGCAGACTGTTGAAACCATGTTATTCCCTCCTGTGGTCATGGGGTAATTCTTTTTGAATTAAAGTGGCCTGAATCCATCTCAGCAAGACTCACCCTAAACTGCATTTCCAAGGTTCTGCATGCTGGGCATCAGTCCTTGAGGGTTTGGTGTGTCACTAACCTTGCCATTAATGCTGTGGGCAGAAGCTTCCAGAAACCCTAGTTGTGGGCCCACCATGGGCAGTGCAAGGGTTGCAGCTCTCCTTTTATGTAACCAGATCCTTTCCCTGCCAACAGAGAACAGAAGGTAGCAGCCAGCTCCCATTCCTCATTCGAGGAAGGGCTTCACTAATACAGCCATCAGAGGAGCCTACTGCAAAATTTCCTTGCAGGCCCCAGGAGGAGTTTTTCCAAAAGCCCCTAAGAAAACCTGGAAACGGTCAAAAGTTCCCAAGAGCAGCATCCAGCGTTCGTAGTTCTCAGAACAAGGCTGTGGAGGCCCAAAGCCTCCCTTTCTTCCCAGCACAGGCTGACAGAGGCAAGTCCCTGAGCATGCCCTCCCTCTTTGCTTCTTCCCTTTGTGCTGGGCAGGGGTAGCAGCACTTCTGCACTGCAGGAAATCTGCACATGAAAACCACAAAGGGAAGCTCTTTCATCCACTCTTAAATTGCAACATGGGTCCTGCAGCCACAGAAATGTGCTGAGCTCCACTTGATAATACACCTAATACTCTTACTCCTACTAACACACCTAATAACAGGCCACTGAGCACTTAGTGTCAGACATGATGTGCTGCCAAGCTCACAGTGGTGCATATCAAGTGTCATTTTCATTGTCACTTCTCCCTTCCCCCACTTTGGTGCACAGTGACACCAACCTTCTCTACTCTTTCCTGTGTGCCCAAAATTTCTCAGCTATTCCCCATCCTACTGGGACTGCTGTAATGATGCTTCTTTTTCTCCTTCAGGTTCTGTATATCAGGAAGAGGAAGAGGTAAGTAAGATCTGTTATTGGCTGAAGGGAACTCAGTGCTTCCAAGTGCAGAGTGAGCTCAGAAGGAGCTGGGGAGAGTGTAAAGGATGGCTGTGTGAGAACGTTGTGTGACTGAGGCTGGGACACTGCACTCTGGGGACTGGGCATCCCTCTGACACCAGAGTGTTAAATACTCCTCCACAGCTTTAGAAGGAGAATAAAGCTGAGCCAGGAGGGGGTCAGGCATCCTCCAAATTCATCACGTTTCACCTGTGAGATGCATCAAAACAGAGGAGGGGGTTATGGGTGTATAAAGAATCTGGGAACTCCATCATGTAAGGTGTGGATCTCAGGTTTCAGCCATTCCCAGATTTCTGTTTTCTAGCAGCCCAGGCAATGACAGCAACTGGCAGCAGCCCAGTGCAGAGATGCAGCTTCAGCCCAGGAGTTAATGTCCTAATTTCCTTGCTAAGCTTGTGTCTGAAAATAGAGGAGAGCAGCACGCAGGGAGAATCATGTCTTGATTCTTCCGTCTCACAGCAAGGACTCCAGTGAAGATCCTTAAGCTGTGGCACCTCCTCCCTCCCTGACTCCTTGGGGCAGGCCTAGCCAGGCCACAGACTTCTACAAAGTGCTGCTGCCCACTGTAAAATTTCCAAGTCCAGCCCCAAATCCCAGGTGTGGGTGCTGCTGCAGAAGCAGCCAGTGCTTGGCCTGTGAAAGTGGCACTGCTGGAGATAATGGTTGTGCTGGTAAGCCCATAGAGAAGCAGGGGAAGAATGTGTCATCCTAACACTTGCCAAAATAGATATTTGTGGTGACACTGCCAGTAACTGCTTAAGTGTTTCCTTCTACTCCAAAACTCAGCCATAGCCAAAGGCAGGACTGTTTTCCCAGGAGCCACCCCATCCATCATCCATCTCTGAGGAGACCCTTTGAGTAATAATTCATAGATCTGTCTCCTGGAGCAATGATACAAAAGGAGGAACAGTGTCCACAGACATCAGCCCCCTGTGAGAATCTTTCCTATTTTCTAATTTTTGTTTATTATTTTCTGTTTAATTTTACGTACTTCAACCCCAGAGTTAAAGTACTCTCGGGTCACTGGAGCTTGAAGTGAACTGCTGCTGGCAGACTGTGACATGGCAGGACAGGCTGTTGTGGGCAGAGGGACAGGGAAGAAGTCACAAAATGCCAAGCCAGTATGTTCCACTGTTTCTTTTGTCCCTCCTCATAAAGCCTAATCTTTTAAGGTCTGCAAGAACTTAAATCCTGATTCCTCTGTGTGTAAATGCCTGCCAGCATGGATTAGTGATGGTAATTAATCCCTGTAACTGCACTCTGGGTGTCTTCCACTCCTGCCAGCTGTGTGTAGTAGGTTCTTAGCCTCACCCAGCAGGAGCCACAGGAGCAGAATCCCTGTGCAGCAGGAGAAGCAGCCTGCAGAAAGCAGCAGTGGGGTGAGGAAGCAGCCTGAGCTCTGTCTTTCTCAACCAAGCCTTTCCCTCCCCTCCCACGGGCAGGTTGGAGAAGCTGCGGCACCAGCTCATGCCCATGTACAACTTTGATCCCACGGAGGAGCAGGATGAGCTGGAGCAGGAGCTGCTGGAACATGGGCGGGATGCAGCATCTTCCCAGGCATCCCAGAGCAAGGTAGGCAGCAACCACCACCAGTGTCACTGCAGCCACTGCTCCCTGCACTGCTCTTGCAGCACCAAGGAGATTGTGTAGGGCTGCAGGGTAGGGAAGCCATAAAAGACCTCAGGAGCACTTCCCCATCTCTGCCAGCCCTGGAGGTAGGGACTTGAGCATTCTGAAGTGCTTGGGATGGACTGAGGAGTTAGGCAGGTCTTTGACAGGAGGTTCTCTCCTGCCCAGTGTAACAAGAGGTAGGAGAAATTGGAAAGAAGAGCTTCTTCTTTCCACTGTTTGGGTCCAGCTTCACAGTGTTGTCTGTTCCCTTTGTTGCCACCACCACACAAAAAGCCTTTTTAGAAGAGCCAGCAGGGATGGCTGGAATAGGTGTCTCTTAGCCAGTGACACAGCCTGTCCTTGGAGCAGACATACCTTTCCTTTCGTGCATTCCTCTCCAGCTGCTCTGTTTTGCCCATGTCATCCCCTGATTTTCCTGTCCAAGAGCAGGAATTCTCAAAAAAAGTTCTCACTTTCCACACACTTTATACCTCCAGAAAATCTGTAGCAAGCTTGGTATGGGCAGTAAGGGAAAGAGGAAATAATAAATACAACTGTAAATGTAAAATACTTACCTTGAGACAGTCTCAATCTGCTAAAGAGCACAAAGGAGACGTGTTGGAATCTGAAAGATAGCCAACATATGGAATATACTAGTTTGGAAAAGCAGGGAATTAAGTATATAAAAGCAAAGGATCTTGTCCTCCAAGTAGCACATATTAGGACAACAACAGATCCCTCTATTAGTTTACATAAAGGATTACCTGGAGGTAGTAAAGGGGGGAAAGTGTAAGGCCAGAGTTACCTCAGCACAGTGAAACCAGAACCATCCTCTCCAGGGCTGGAATGGCCAGCAGGATACCTCAGATCCCTCTTGCTAATGCTTGGGAAGGACAAGAGTTGAAAGATTCAATGTAAAAAGAGAGGAAAAGTCTAAAACAACAGCTCGAGTTCAGGCAGTGGCACATTTCCAGGCCTTTTTGATATCTCAAACCTTTTTATGCTGCCTTGGATATATATAAATAGTGAGACCCAGTAATCCAATGATGTGGGGATTTTAAACTGGCATGGATGTGCCGACTTACTCTCCAGCCTGTTGTATTTTCCTGTCACAGCCTTGTTAATGCCTTGTTAGCCAGGCAGCCTCCCCTGGCAGGGGGGAATGCGCAAGCACAGCCCTGAGCCAAGGCAGCCGTGCTGGCTCTGAGCTCTGGTGCTCCCTGCAGGTGCTGCTGACGGGGCAGGGAGCCCTGCAGAGACCCAGCCGCCTGGTGTTCAGCGACGTGGCCAACGCCATCCACGCGTGACCGTGGCCTGCGACAGCGAGGGGCACCAAGCCAGCTGAGCAGTGACTTCCTCAAGCATGGCTGATCCACTGAGCCCAGCTGCTCACCTGTTGGTTTGTGTTGCAAAGGGGCACGGGAAGTGCCCTCACTCTGGGAAGCAAACCCTTTGTAAGGGCAGTGGTGATTTTCTGGTGTGTGTGTTACCACTAAAAGGTCCTGAGCTCCAGTTTCTGGGCTGGCACTGCCTGACTCCACCTACCAAGTGTAGATTAACCTGCCAGAGCACAGAGCTGTACTCTCTGGGTCAGGGAAGGTGAGAGGTGCACATTTCAGAGACCTTCTCCACTGGCTTTGTGTGGCCAGGCCCCAAGGAAGGTGATGGATGAGCCTCTCTGTGCAGTGACCCAGCTCTGGCTGGTGCTAGGCAGGGACTGGTGGCAAAGCCTCTTTGAGCCAGGAGAGCTGCCTGCCTCAGCTGAGGGGTGACCTGGGGCACAGCAAGAACACAGCCACAGGATTATCCCCTCCCAGGCTTGTGGCTGCTGATAAATGGGCAGCAGGGTGATGTTGAAGCACAGGGAATTCACTGGCTTTAAAATGTGCAACAGTGAACGTTTGGCTGATAACATCTTAACTGAGGAAGTGGCTGAATATCCCAAATTAGTACTACTGTATAGACAGAGGGAACTTCACACAGCTAGAGGCAGGAACTATCACTGTCTGGCTATATGAGCCCTGCTGCTGAGCTAGGAATAACAGTGCTTGGGCCACAAATTGGAGTTAAGCAGAACCAGGGTTCCAATATGATTTATCCCCTCCTTATCCCTGCTTTGGCTCAGGGAAGTTTTTACAGTGCAGAGTGTTATCCAGGAAAAAAGATTAAGCTTTGAAATACTTTCTTTTAAAAAAGGAGAAACACGTATTGGCTCAAGAACAGCCCAATGTCTGCCCCCAGAGATGACTAACAGCTGGTTTGTACTTCCTTACCTGCCAGGACCTGCAGTCAGAGCCTTCTCTCTTCCTGCTGAAGGGAACACAGAGCTTTGCCTTAGCCTCTGCTCCAGTTACCTGCTAGGAACAGGTAGGTGGGACTAGACAGGTAAGCCAGGGGTTTCCCTGTAGTCCTGAAGCATCTCTGCCTGTGCATCCTTCAGGGCTGCAGAAGGAAGAGAGTGCAGAGGGGTCTCTGGACACCTTGGCATGTGGCAGTGCAGTGTGGGGGCCTTTGGCTGCAAGCCTTTTGGTGGGCACTGGCCCCTAGTGCTGCTCTGCAGCCAGGGACCAGCATCAGAGCCCAGCCCTGCCCAGCTCCTGATCTTTGTGTGGTTACAGGCATTTGTCAATCAGATTTTATTCCATCCACAGCACCAGTTAAAAGGGAATCAGGGCAAGCCAAAATTTGAATGCAGATATAAAGCTTTATGCAAGGAGTTGTTTCAGAGTGGCAATTCAGGTATCATGTGCTTAGCTGCAAGTCTGGACCTGCCAGTTAGTTCTTGTTCTCCCAGGTATTTTCTTTTCTTCCCCTGTGTTTTTCCCACATTCATTAAATGCAGACTCTTTCCTGGACCCCGTGCCCCTGACCCCTGCAGGGCACAGCTCCTTACCAGCCTTCCCTCTTCCACTGACACAGCTTCCCTCAGGGCAGCTTTGCAGGGCTAAATTGCTTTTGTTTTTCAGTATCCAGCTGTCTTTTTAGAACTAGGGATTTCTGGGAGTATATTAGGGGTTGGAGTGTGGAAAATATTCCAGTCGTCATAGCCAGGAGCTCTGGCAGGAGGCACTCCCAGGCTGCTGCTGGAAGGAAGGTGCATGGGTACAGATACTGAATGTAATGCAGATTAGGTCCTTAGAATTTGAAGTCTGTCTGTGGGTATTCCCATCGATCAGCTGAGGGACAAACACCTCCCAACACACACACAGAGTTCCCAGCTCCTGCAAGTGCTTACTGAGAGCAGGCACAGATCTGACTTCTCCCTTCACTGCCTGTCCCCTTCCCATGCTCTGCAGCAGCACAGGGATGCATACGGCAGTAGGGGTGTCCAGCTGTCTTAAACTGCAGCATTTTCTCCAGAACTCTTAGGATTGGAATTTCAATGGTTGTTTTAAACTCAACAAAAGGCAAATGTAAGCTGAGCTGTTTCCTCAATGCTTCAGCCCAGTGTGTGCCCTTCTCCCAGCTCCGTGTGCTGCAGTGCAACAACAAACACACCTACAGAGGAATTCTCTTGAAGTGTTGTCCCTGTGATGGTAGGCTTTGTCCTGTGAAGACTGCCCTTAAAGAAATATAGATAGTAAGACTAAAAGAATATTGTGGGTACTTGCTGGGGTCTATTCTTTTAGTTCCATAGCACCTCCTCTCACAGTTCTTGGATGTATAATTTAGCAGAAGCATTATGATGTAATTTAATTCAAGTGTTTCTGTGTTTTAAAACATTGAAGTATGATTAAACTATTTACATGAAAGCCTATAGTGTGATTGTCTTTTTCCCCTGTCATTTGCATTTTCCCACAGAAACTGCTGGGGTGGATCCCCAGTATCTGCTGGTAATTTGTGTGCAGTAAATTCCCCTGCTCTTTCAAAAACTGAACTAAATGTGAAAAACTTGAAGGAGAAGCTCTATAGGGGTCAAAGTTTCATGTTCTAGAACTCAGATCTTTTCAAAAAGGCTTGTTGGAGAAGTCAGGAGGGCAGGAGCTTCCAGCTGCCAGTCCTGGGCATCCAGAGTACCAAAAGAAATCCCAACATATCCTTAAGCTGAATTCCTGTACAAACCAGGGTTTCATCAGCTCACCTGCTGCTCTGCCCACACCGAGGGGAACAAAAGCTGATGACATTGAGAGAGTACAGATTTGCTGCTGCCTCATCTGGCCCACAGCCCCAAAACTTGGGACTGGTTAGGAAAGCTGTCAGATAAACTGAAGAGGCAATGCAGAGGCAGAGAATTCATTGTATGAAAAGCTAAACAGCTGGATAGCCCACAGGACAATGTGGGGGAGAAAGAGATGTGTTCTGGGTGTACATGTGAAGCAGAACTGGCTTGTGTTCCAATCAAGCCTCCAAGAACACAGAAGGATGGAATTAGGCACCCACATTTGGGCTTAGGAGCCTGTCTGGTTTTCTCTCTGTGTGATTCCTCATGCTCATTCTTTCTTTGTTTTCACATGGATCTGGGGATGCTCCTGAATGACCAAAGTTTTGTTTATAATCCTGAAAACTCCAGGTCAAGAGACACTCACCTTGTCCAGAGATGTGTGTGTGCGCTGAGGGTGTCGTGCAAGGAGGAGACAAAGCAGGAGCCTGAGGGGCTTTTGTTCAATACCTTTATTTAAAACAAACTTCAAGGCTAATTTGCAAGTTGTCAAAACTCTCTATGCCTTCACCAAAACCATTTATGGGAAACTTCCAAACTTGGCTAGACAACCAACTGTAATGACCTCTTAATTTTGGCCAAGTCAGACCAAAACTGCCTGAGCTTAAAAACATTCGACATGCACTTGGCTTAGAGGTAGGTTTGTCTACACAGAAAAGGTAATTAACTATAGAGGAAATAAAAATGTCTACAATTTCAAAAAAGACAATCCAAGTGATCCAGTGTGAGATCCTAGCCCCCGGAAGATGTCTGGAATTCTGCCCACCTTTCACAGGCATTGACTTCCATTCTAATTCTCTGTGTAAACATGGACGCTGAAGTTAGGGATTGGGGTTTCAACTACACACAGAAGAGCTCCTAAAAAAGTGGAATTCTGTTTGTTCTTCTCTAGCATTTGCATTTTTTATGGAAACAAGTTCTTTACTGTGCTTTTTCAGCCGAGTGGCAAGAGGTAGCAAAGATTAGAGGTTTTTGGGTTTTTTTAATTTTAAGAGAAGTACTTTGCATGTCCTTCCCAGAGGAATGCTGCTGACCTAAAGCAGATGGATTTACTATTTAGCCAAGGCAGTTTGCACCCCTATTCCAAGCCACCAGCTGAGAAAGGACTGACTGATGTCACAGGAAAAGCTTGAGTCTCTTACAGATATAATCCCTAATCCATTTAGAAGCTGAAGTTCCGGTCTCCCACTGCAACAGCTATTGCTCTCAGGTAGCAGGGGTTAATTAAATAGACAGTACAGCCTTGCAAACAGAGTACAGAACATGCAAATTCAACTGAAAATCAGGCACAGAAGCTGGTAAAATATTTGTTCTGCTACTGGAGTGGCCTTTGAATACAGGCATGAACTTGTGTGTGCACTGAAGAGCAGCAGAATTGAGGGGAACACCAGCTGCACCTTCTCCTGTAACCATCAACAGTACAGATTCACTTGGGTCACATCTCACCCTGAGGTACCCCCACAGCAGGAGCTGGGGGCCAAACTCCTCCTTCTATCTGGCAGCACAGTTCATCCTGTAGCACAGGATTTAGGTCAGTCCCTGTGATCTAATCCATTTAGTCCTTGATTTCTCTGCTATTTGGTAGTGGAGGCACAAATTATCTGTGATGCAGTTTTATGCTGTGACCACTAAGCTCCATACACAAGAGAGTACCCTTAGGGCAAACCAGACAGCACACAGAATTAGGACTGGGACTCCCATCACTACTAAGCAGAATTCATGGGATCAGGACTCACCAGTACTAAACTGGGTGGACTGGACAAAAATGACCCAAAAGAAAAACCAACATACTTTTCCTCCCATTCTCTCTCCAATCACCCCTTCTTCTTAATTCTGCATACATTTTCTTGTGTTAAATAAATACTTGCCAAGGGAACAGAACTCTGATGAAAAGATAATAAATAACTTCAATATATACAGCCATTTCATGGGTTTCTGCTATGCATCACCGTAAATTTAAAGCCAATTATGTTCTGTTTAAATATTTAGCACTGTAAAGCTAGCCAATTTTACATCCTGTCAGAGATAATTGAAATACCCACTTTGTTCCTTTAATAGGCAGGCAGAACATCCAGGAGATGGAAAATACCACCGGGATTTCACTATTTGCAACTGGATATTGGAAATACCCTCAATTCCTCAGAATTGAACAAGTTCAGCTCTGACACCAAAAGCACAAATCTGCAAACAGTGTGAAACAGAGCAGCCAGCAATAATCTCTAACCAGCTGGCTACTGCTGTCTCCCAAAACTAAACTATCAGCAGGTTTTTTATTTGCATAGTTGTGACACTAGAGGACCCCCCACACGCATGTTAGGGACTGAATTTAAACTAATTTAAATTGAATCCCAAGGCTCTGCAAGGAAGCAACTTTTGTGTAACTGGTTCTTCACAGACACTCCTTCGAAGGGATGAAATCCAGTGGCTGTGACTAAGTTTGTAAGCACTGTGCACTTGGAGCTGCTATCCAACTCGGGGGGAGAGTCACCAGGCCAGAAGAAGTTATAGGAGAAGGCTCTGAGCTGATCATGTTAAGATAAAAATTTCAGAATCAAGCCCTAAGACATCAGGGTGCAAACTTTCCCCTAAAGCATGCAAGTTACTGGCCACTGGAACAGCAGCACAGGGCAAGCTGGAAATGCCATGAAGGCTTTTTCTTTTTGAAATAGTCAAGAAAGGACTCAAAGGCTATCTTTCAGATGCAGTCCCTATGGGCAACACAGAAAAACCTAACTCATGGCACTGCTCCATCAGTCTGCCAGAGGTGATACAACAGACAAGCTCAGCCATTAGCTTTGTAAATAGATTTCCTTTTCTGTATCTGTATTGCTGAGTCAACTTCAGTTGAAATATTGCTCTCTGTGGCAGGGCAAGGCACCGGTTATGCAAGTATTTTAAAGAGAAATTATACTCACAAAAGATATACTACAAACTGTAAAAGCCACCTCTCCAACGAGGCATGTGCCATTTCTTCCCCTAAATCCTTGTTTGGATGTTTAGGGTAAGCAAGTCCACAGGCAACAGGAGAGAGCTTAGCTAAAATGATCACAACCGAAGAATCTGAAATACAACATTGAAAGTCCTGTTTGCTTTCCAGTCCTCTGGCTTCAGCAAGACATGAACAGGTGGGACACTACTGAGCTGCAGCTGGGGCAGTACTCAGAGGTCTCCTAAAACCAGTGGTTTTGCCAGACCTGGAACTGTCTTTTCCAGTGATGCCTAAAGGAAAGATCACAGGAGAGAGATGGTTAGAGCTTTGGGTACAGGAGCCCTGCTGCCCAATACCCCTTAGAGAGCCAGTACAAGGTTGAGAGGTGATAAGGATCCACTCCCCAACAACATTCCCATTGCTCTTGTACCAGCTCCAGGTTAAATGAAGCTCTTGACACAAGTGGCATCCCTGGCAGCAGGGCTCAGCATGAGGCTGCTGAGGGCCCAGAAGTGACAGTCTGTGTCAAATTGTCTGGTTTCTGCTCTGCCAACAGTCATCAAAACACCTCTGCTGACAGCAATACAGATTTCCTCAAATCCTCATGAGACACCAAGTACCTGAAGTGCCCTACCCAATATTAAACACCAGGGAAGTAGATGTGCAGACTGTCCAGAAATGGTGTGACTGGGGAACGTTTCTGGCTACACAGGCTTGCTGTGATCTGTGCAGATCTCTTTCCCGCTCAGTTGTGCAGTGTACAACCTGCAGGATGGGCAAATATGTGTACCCTCCCATCCCCTCCCTGGGGCAGCACCACAAAAATCCTCACCTGCAAGGAAAAAACAAACACCAAAGCCCTCAATGACCAAAGCTCTGGCTATGTATATAGCAGAAGATCATTTTGAGATCACAGACTCCTGCTAACAAGTCTCAGAGCAATAGTGCCCTGCATGAGTAGCACAAAAACTCGCAGGCATATAATATCCCAGTTCAATCCAGATCCACAGAACGGGTAAATCCAGAAACTAGCTGTATGCAAGCTGCTACAGCTGCACTGTGCTTGCAAACAAGCCCCAGGATCTACAGTTTCCAGTAAGCCAGAACAGCATGCTTCCCCTTTCCCTTTCTAGTCAGGAGTTTTAAACCAGGATTACCTCTCCATCTCAAGCTCCTGAGCAAATAATTTAAGAACTTCTCCAGAGGATTGCCTGGTTTCATACTGTACATACTTATCCCCACTGACTTCCTGGCCGTTTTTCTGTTCTCACACAAGTGCAGACATCCCCCAAGAGCAGAAGCCCCCGCTGCATGCCCAGTGGGGCGAGCACAGAGGCCGGGGCTGCGCTATCACGCTCTGCACGCCCATCTCCCAGCGACCGCAGCATCCGCCGCTCCTGTCACCTCTGCCGCTGCCTCACTGCAGCAGCAGGGCAACGGATTCCTGCTGCCACTGCCCCGGGCCCCACGCAAACTGAAAGGAAGAGGAAAGCTCCCGCAGTGGCTGTGGTTTGGGGCGATGTTTAACTGTACCAAAGGCAGCCGGGCCGGGCCGGAGGTGAGCTCAGCCCCGGTGAGCCTGCGGCTCCGCTGATGTCAGCGCACAACTCCATGGCAGGAAGTGATACGGGAGCAGGAGCCCCAGAGGAAATGAATTGAGCAACTGAGGTTAACTCCTCTGGCATTTAATCATGTGGCATTTCCAGGGACTTTCTAAGAAGCCGGGGCTGGGCTGGGCTCAGCTGCTAAGTGTCGTTTCACACACTGATGGCAGGAGGGAGCGGCTGTGCTGCCACACGGCAAGCCAGGCAACATCTGCCTCCCCTGCGCTCCTGGCCCCTTCTCCCTCCAGGGAAAACACTGCATGAAAAGTTTCCTACAAGGCCCACTGAAGGTAGGACACTGACATGCACAAGTTTTCCAGGAATCTCCCTCAGAAACAATCCTGAATGGTATAGACTCAGATTTGTATTTCTGCAGGGTTCAGTTGAGGCTGGGGCTCTGGGTGGTGCATCTGTACATTGCTATGACAGTGATAACAGTTACCTGGCATCTCATCTCAGAGAAGCCTAGGTAAATTGGAGCCTTCTACAGAAGAAATTGGCCAGTGCCATCATTGTCTGTGCTGCTAAGGCACCTCTGCCTCTGACAGAGAGCCCTGCCTATGAGTACAAGCCAGGAAGGAGAGAGGAAGACTCCCCTGAAAGCATTCTGGAGTTAATCCAGAGAACTAAAATGCCCCGAATACCAAGGGATTGTCTAGTCATAAAGTTTTTCAAGTAAGGCAAGACACTAACAATAGATTATTTTCACTTTTTTACACACCAGCCAGACAATTTCACTGAGCTGTACCTGTACCAGTGACCAGAATCTCAGATGCATGACTTCTTGGAAAGACAGACAGATTTTCTTCCCTTCCTTTTTTTCTACCTCCATTTCTGCTGAAGTAGTCACAACTAAATTAGGTGGAAGGAATGTGCCTGGAAGCCTTCCAAATGGTCTTCTGTTTATAGGATTTACCAGGAAGACTGCAGCCAGTGCTAGAGCTTTGTGGATACATGCATGGTTTGCCAGAGTGTGGCTCCATTGTTTAGTCTCATGTAATTATGATTATCTAATTTCAAACCTTGTGTGGCTGGTTCTGAGTTCAAATTCAAGTCACTGCTTTCCAGAGGATTTCCTTCCTGAGACTCTCCATTTTGGACCACTGCTTGAGGCTACAAAGAAAAACACCAGAAATAAACAAGCCCCCCCATGCACAATTAGATATTGAAAGACAAAATTGCAAATACACAAAGTGGATGGATTCTTATTTAAATAAGACTGTGCAGCCCTGACAGCACATCCATTTGCCACCAACTTCTACATCCAACCACAGGCAAGAGCACACACCAGGGCATGTATTGCCACACACATTCACAGATCTCTGAATAGTTGTCAGAATCCATAATAAACCATCCCATTACCAGCCTTGTGAGACACAGCCAAACACTTGGGAAAAATCTGCCCATTATGCAGCTGTGGAATTTTTTTTTCATTAAGAGTATTTCTTATATGTCAGGTTATTTCCCTGTCTTGACCAGCTAAACATTTTGTCTATTGACAGTTAAAACCAAAATGATTATTATTCTTTTTCTTCTGCTTTGGTTTTTCACAAAAAAAAAAACCCCAAACAAACTGTACAGCTGTTTAATTTTGAACTGAAAGATCATAATACTTCACTAACCAAAGTTAAAATGACACATTTTGAAATATTAAAAACTCTAGGTCCTTCTGCTTGTCTGAGATTTGTCAGTCCACAAGTTACACCAGCAGAACTCACTGTAAGGTTTTGTTTTATAAGACACAGCCACCTCTGCCTCTGATGATTTTCCACAGAGCCTGAGGATCCCAGTTAGCTGGTTGCTTTGAGCACAGCTCAGTGTATTTAAATAATATAATCAGAATGGGCTTAGGGAAAGCAATGGGCTTTGAGCAAGAGCAGTGTACTGAACTTAGACTGTCACCTGCTCACCTGGACTGCAGAGAAGGAACAGATTTATGGAACAATTCACTTGTCTGGGACATTCTGCACAGGGTTTGCAAACAGTTTCCCACTCTCCAGGAAATAACTGCATGGCAAGGTCACTGTCACATTAGAAAAGACTTCTAATCTCTCCCATATCCTGGCACTCTCCTTGCTGGTGAACATTTCCTTCCAAGCCTTCTGCATGGCCCTCACAGGCTATTCTGTCCCTCTGCTCTGCTGAACCAGACGTGTTCTTCTCCCTCCAGAACACTCCTGTGCCACCACAGCTGGACAACAAACCTATGGATTGCTGCAAGCAAGTGCACAGCTTGAGTCTGGATCTAGCAATTTGTGATGCACACTAATGATGGGTTTTGGATGTTGTGGCTTCTTTTAAATTACTTCTAATGACAGACAACATACCATTAATAGTTCACAGGACCCAATAGCCTTATTGATTAAAAGCTTTTGTCTTGTTTTTACACCTGAAATGTTTTATTCTTAGCTACTGACTCTTACTAATTCTTTGTTTGCTGCATAAAAGGGTCTTCTGCTGGCAGGACTTGAAGCTTTTCCATTCATCAAATTTTTAGTTTATTTTTAAGTTTCTTCTTTTGAGACAAATTGACATGCTAAGCAATCCCTCTAGTCTTTCAAGTCTCCTGGGAAGACAACCCCTCTTTCTAAGAAGGGATGGAATTTCTGGTCTGACATTCCAAGCCTGAGAAAGGGCTATACTGTGGAAGCCTGGTATGTCTTGAATTAAGTACAGCACCTCCCCTGGGCTCTCAATTCTTCAGTAGCTGAATCTTGGAGGCCATCAGGAAGGCAGTCAGAGCTTCCCTAATTACTTCCAGGCTAGCAAGGCTGAAAGAAGGTTGTGGCAGACAGTCTGAGAAGGGCAAAGACAGCTGAAAGCTCCCCAGGATCTGGAGAAGAGGGAAAGAACTGACCACTATACTCACCCATTTGCGGGGCCTCCCTCTTCGCTTTTTCTCAGCAGAAGGTTCTGCCTTTATTGAAAGCAAAGGGGGAAAATATTATCAGCTCTCAGATTTGCTGGGCATTGTAACTAAACCTCTGGACATGGCAAGGTGACCTTTATATACAAAGGTCTCATCTAGTAAGTAACAGAAAAAGCAAAAGCTGGGCAGAGAAGACAGTTGAGGAGGAAACACCTGCCCAACTGCACTGGTTGTGATTATTTGCCAGTGGTGGAAGAGAAACACTGGAAGGAAACTGCTGAAGAAGCAGTGGCTACACAGGAAGGCTGGGAGGTGAGTAAAGACTAAAACCACAATAACTGATTTGTCCAACAGTGGCAATTAAAGCTGAACTGAATTATCTTTAGCTAATAAACCGAATTATCTTTAAGCTAAGAGAAACATCCCTGCTTATCCCTCTGGCAGTGCCTCTCCCCCCTGTAAATGAGTATAAGCCATTTCCTCTCACCGTCCCCCCAGTTAGAACAGGCACTTTCTTGCTTCCTTTTGGCCTTCCTCGTGGTCTCTTCACTGGCTGTGGTTCCACAGCATCCTGGGGGATAGTAGCTGTGTTTCCACCATCCTCCTGGGATAAAAGGAGAAAACCATTTAAGCAGGATGATCCCTGAAACAATTTACGTTATCTCATTCTGGTTGGTTCTTGGACTGTCTTACCCCACTAAGAGCACCTAGACCCCTAAATAGCTGCCTGTCTCTGCTTTTCCAGCTGAGAAGTGCATTAGAAGATGATCAGCAATACTCCTACCTCTTTGTCTTTTGGGCTGAGAAAATGAATAAGTTCCAAGAACTCTGGCCAAGGGGCCTTGCCTGTTCTATCCAATTAGTGGTGCAAAAACAGAGGGTGACAGCATGTGAAAGTCTCCAGGCTAGAACAGAGACCTGGTCAGCCCCTCTCACAACGTGTTCTGGCTCAACTGTCACTGCCTGTCACATCAGAGGTGCCTCTGAGGCCAGGAGCTGAGATTTCCCAGGGTGCAGATCCTGCTGCTATCCTGGGTAGCCACAGCATTTATCACAGAACATCTCTCCTTCCATTGTGCTTGTTAGCAAGTAGCTTCCCGGGCTGCCTGCAAATCCCATCAGGCTACTGTCATGGCATCCTCAGGCTGCCTCTTGAGATAATGTTCCCTCACCTGGGACTGCTTCTTTGGTCTCCCCCTCTTTCTCTTCAGGCCCTGGGTCAGTGTAGATGAGATGGGATTTTCTGGCCCCTCGTTGTTCATGTTGACACTCTCCACTGTTTGCAGATTATAATCCAACAGGTTATTTTTCCTGGACTAGGAAAGAAAACTTGTCTCCTCTTTTTTGCTTTTTGTTATGGATTCTCTTATACCTGCAAGGCTGAAATGAGAAAGAATCAGGCATGACAGCTTGTTATTGTTCCATCAGCTGCAAGAGTTCAGGACCCAGCAGACATCTGGGAACATAACTGTGCTCTATAAATATTCTGGAACCATTATTTTACCTGGCCTATTCCTCAGCTTCCTGAGGCTTTTGGCCAAAGGAGATTAATTGCTCCAAGCATGGACTATGTCAGTACCTGCATCTACCTTTCCCTGTTTAATGTGAACCAAAAAAGACAATGTCTGCAGCTCTCTGATTTCCACTCTTTGGAGGCTTCCTCGGCCCAAAGAGAAAGGAGGTGGGAGATAAAGTAGTAGTGGTGAGTTATAAATGTACCAGTTAAGGGTAAAGCTTCATTTGGAGCTCCTATACTGTCAAATACCAAAGCTAATCCTGAGACCAAAATCTACAACTAAGAGAGCTTTACATGAGGATGCTCAAGGGAGCAAGTCCCAGGGTAAAAAGATCAAGAAGTCTGGCTCAGGAGCTGCCCCTCCAGAGTTTGTTCTTAGTCACTAACTGAACAGGCACTCTCTGGAAATGGCCTGACTCCATTCACTGCACTCAGCTCTTGGTCCTAACATGAGGCTCACTGTTTTCTACAGGACAACACAAGCCCCTAGACGTGAATTTTGCTCAGATCTTGAGCACTAGCTTGTCTGCTGAAGTTCGAATCAGCAAGCCTATCAGCCTCCTCCCTAGCCCCACACTCTGCTTAGTGCCTGCTGTGATTGGAGTGAGCCCTGATCCAAGTCGTTTGCTCTAAGAAATAACCAAGATCACGAGTTGTTGAGAGTACATAGGAAACCAGTGACCTTCCCTGCTTCTGCCTGAGGTTTCTCCTCTGGCTTCCCTGCCACAGAAGGGAAGTGGCTGACTGTGAGCCTGGCCACCCCCACATCCCAAAGCAGGAAGAGAAAGGGAGACCCTGACCAGAACCTCAGCAGACACCTGAATCCCAGGCACATTCAGAGAGGTGGTGGTCAGTGAAGTTTGAGTGCAAGTCAAAACCTAGCCAAGGATCTGAGCTCAGTCCACTTGCAGCACCTCCAGACCTTGGCTCTCCTTTCCCTTCTTGTACACAGGGAGAGCTCAAGAAGATGGGAGGTGATGAGGAGGCTGAGCTTGGCTGGACAGAGGCCAGCAGGGCTGGCTGAATCCTCTTTAAGTAGTTCTTATCACAAAATAGACAGCTGAGAATAGTGCAGGTAGAAAGCAGCATCATTTATTGCTTAGGAAAGCAGGAGTATCTAGATGAATCATGCATTTCTATTTTCTCTGCAAAATCATCACCTGAGAATTTTTTTTGCAACTCCTCACTTTACCTGTTTTACTTCTTTTCCACCTGCTAAATGACAGATAACAGCAAGCTTAGAGCTCTTTGTTGCCCCATTGGCCTTGAGCACTGCTGAGTCCCCAGGCCTCTCCAGCAGGCTGTACCTGAGGCAATAAAGGCAGTACTAAGTAAGGGCACAGCTGCACCATGTAGAAAAGTGTGACTATTTTGTTCAAAATAATGCTGGAGGGCAGCAGCTGGGCTCAGTTCCAGTTCATGCATAAGGAGCCCTATGAAGAGAACTCCCTGGATGCCCCTTTGTGCACATGGTTGGGCCCCAGCTCACAGGTGCTGCTGCACATTTGGCTCTTCTATCAAACCCTCTGATCAGAGGGTGATGGAAAGACTATAGCTCAGGTCTCTGAGTTCAGGCTGCATCTGGAGAAGAGGCAGTTAGGAAAAAAGTTTCTTTCTACTTGCAAGCCACGCACAGTTGCCACCAAGTCCCTGAGAGACAAGCATGAAACACTTGCAGTCTCTTTCAGAGAAGAGCTGTGCTTTTACAGACACAGTTTTGTAGTCTGATCACATATTCAAGTTCCAAAGATGAGAGGACCTTAACTGAGGAGGACAAGAAATATTCTGCCCTCTGCCAGCTATACTTCCTTGAGCCTGCATTTTGTGGTCAGAATTTGGGCTCAAATGGGCTAGTGCCAGCATCTGGGGCTGGCTGAGGCAGGAGGGGTTCCACTGAGGCTCTTGACTGCCCTAGGAGGAGAGAAACCCTAGTGCCTCTTCCCAAAGGCAGGTCTAAACCAGGCCCAGCTCATGCCCCACACTTCTGCTCCTGGATCAGCCCAGTGTGCTGCAAAAGTGGCTTGAAGTGTCTAGAGCCTGAGCCTTCCCTCAGCTGCCGGCAGAAAGGGAACAGATATAGACATAGGAGAGGACCAGTGTGAAAGTGCTGTCCATGCCAGATCCCTGAGCAGAGATTACACTGCTTATCTTGGAGAGGCTGTGCTGATAGGAAGGTGGAGTTAAGCATTTTCATTCTATTTTTCAGTCTCAGCTTGCATTCTCTGCTTGGTCACCACACGCTGGACATGCAGAATCTGACAGCATCACTGACAGATGCAGCAAACAAACTTCCAACCTTCACCCCATATCCTAACACAATGTGTGTAGTCGTGACAGACACTGCAGCCATTGCTCTTACTGACAACCTCTCTCAAGAGTTCACTGTAACTGACACCTGCATGGAATCCAAATTTTGCATGTCATAATTCAAGTGGGAACAACCACAGTGCACAAAACTCATTTTTCCCCAGATGCAAAGAAAGTCAGTTCTTGCACAATGATTTTTTTGCTAAACCTTGTTGAACTAATACACTCTACAATGCCTTTAACATATCTGGCCAGCTTTCTACAGGCAGGAGTGCAGACAAATGCCTGAGACTGCCAGGAGATAACAGTTGTTTTGTACATCTCTCCTCCACCTTCCCATCACCCAGCAAAGGCACATCCCTTCTCGAAGCCTGGTGTGAAAAAAAAAAAACATACAAGCAAAACTCTACAAGCATCAGCCCTGAGGGCTTTTGTCAGCTTTACATGACTCAAGCAAGACACAGACAAAGCAAAAGCACCCACTGCAATTTTACTTCAAATTTCTCAACAACTTCCCATGTACGCATATAAACCCCCAAACAAATACTGAGTGGCTCTACATGCCAAAACCCAAGTATACCTTCCACAGTCACTGCATTCCCTGCTGGGATTGGAGCCAGCAGGGCTGAACCTAGGCCTACACTGTGTCCAGAAGGGCACAAGATCTGAAAAACCCATCCAAATGTTTGTGGGCCTTAGATCCCCTTGATGTCAGCCATATACACCAGCTTTGCAAATGGCACAGAGGTGTGAATGCATCGCTTTGGCAGCATTAAAACCTCTGTGTTGTAGTGACATTGCCTAAGAGAAACCCTCATGTCCCAAATGCATTCCCAGGCACCTGACAGAGGGCAGGGAATCCTCACAGTCATAGTACTTTACACCTGATTCAAGTCCTAAGTTGTACAAAGCCCATTTTTCTCACATCACAAATCCTCAGGAAAGGAAAGCTCCTCCTGGGGGCAATGCAGTTGTAGCCTAACACAGTATGGAGCAGTGTTCTTGAGGGATTTTTCCCTTCCCATAGACTACAGAGGAAGCCTTGGGTATGAGGCTGCTGACTTGGGAAGGTAAATTAAACAGCAGAAGTCCTCCCTGTTTATTTCCTCAGGGAGGTCACGTTTTAGGCTATGTCCTTGGGAGAAACACAGTAGGACACAGGGATGCTTGAGACACGGCACTAAACTCCCCCAAACCACGTGCATGACTCACTGCCAGAAAGGCTTCTCTGGCTTCAGTGCTCACTTACAAAATAAAAGCTTGCAAAGCCTTTTACAAAGCATAATAGGAGTGTGATTATAAGAGACCCTGCATTATAGCCTTAACTCGATCACTGTCTCTATAATAACATGAAAAAATATCTTCCAAGCACAACTCCCACTTAGCAGCACAGCACAATTGTGCTGCTGTCATGTGTGACAGCAAACCCAGGGGAGCTTCACTGGCATCAACGGGGTCACTCTGGTAAAAGATGGAGGGAAAAATTTGGCCCAAGCTCTGCATCAAGCAGAGGAGGATAAAAGACTTTGTTAGTCAAGACATCTAAAGAAGAGGACTAAGAAAGCCTAGCAGGGAGAAAACTCATTCTGGTAACTGCAGCAGTAACGATCTGCGCTCATATTATGAGAAATTACTTTCACCTTCCGAGAAATCAAATGCTCACATCTTTTCAGATCTCACAGCAGATCAAGATATAACACAGCTTGTGGCTCCCCACGGACAGTTCTACCAGAAAAGCAGGATAGCCAAGCATTGAAACAGCTCCCTTGGGAAAGTACAGTAGCAGTAACACTCTGGCAAATGTGCCTTTTCTGCCAGACTTTTCTATAAAAAGAGGAACTAGGGGCTATGAAATCAAGTTTTGTGGTGACAGAGAGTAACTGCCACCATCTCATAAATCATTTCTCAAAATCATAACTAACCTCTCTAGGTGATTTCCCTGATTACTTTGAGTGACTAAGTCTAAAGCTCCTTTGATCTCATGCTTAAAAATCTCCTAGTTCTTTTCCTATTAGTTGGGGATTTTTTTTTAAATGAACAATTCATTATCACTTGTTCTTGCATCACCAAGTCCTTCAGCAGCAACATTCCTCTCTCCTCCATTTTTAATCTCTACCAGATTTCACATCTCCCTCATCTTGTCTGGCTGAATAAACCATCACATCTGTTTCTTGGATGTGATCGTATCTCCTGATCATTTTGGTTATCATTTACACCCTTTCCAATCTGATCTAAACACTTGGAGTACGATAAAGATTCTTACCCTCAAAACTAATTTCAGTCAGGACAGCCTGACTAACTTAACCTCACATGAGTCCGAGAAGAATGGGCTAAGCAACACTTCAGTGGGGAAAATTCAGTTTTTGTGTAACATTAATAGCATTGGCTTCCAAAATGATTCAATCAGCAAGTTATTCCACCATCTTCAGTGTATCCTGACTGACGAAATACCCAGGTCAGAAGGAAGAAACTATTTAAGTTTACAGAGCACAAAAAAATACAGGATCCATACAGGCTTCCACGCTTCACATTAGTTCTAGAGACTTGCTCAAGGTCTGAATGAGAGTTTCTGTAGCTCAACAGAGTTACATTTCCAACTTTGTTATAGACTCCTCTGTGCCACCCTAATCAAAGGGCCCTTGTGTGTCTCAGTTCTCCATCCACAGGGTGTGTAGCTCCCTGACTGCTGTGCCACGCTGGGGTTGGGGCTGAGGGCAGAGAGCCTGAGTGAGGCAGGCAAAGGCCATCCGACCTGAGCCTGTTCTGACACAGCCAGCAAAGGAGGCAAGGCTGGGACAGGAGCTTATGGACTTAAGTCCTATCTACCAGAAAACAGGGCCAGGAAGTTTTTTTTGTTGGTTTTTTTTTTTTTTTTTTTTTTTTTTTTAACATTAGAGACATGCACAGCTACATGGGAAAAGGGCTGATGATTACTGAGTTTCAAGCAATGATGTGGGACAGGAAAAGGCTCTGTTTCCTCTTTCCCAAATCCTCAGTGCCCAGCATCAGCACAACATCAAGGTACTGCAAGAGCTCTCTTGAAAGAGCCTCGCCTGATGCACTGCCTGTCCCGTTTCTCTTTGTCTCTTTCTCCGAGAGGCAACTTGTTCACCCTAATCCGTACCACAACTAGTCACAGAAATAGCACCATGGTTCTGCTGTAGTGAGCCTACAGTATTCCCAGTTCTTCCTCAGAAAAGTGAGGCTTTGCACTTGCCTGTGCAATGAGCCAAGCCACACGTGCAGTCCTGGCTGTGCTGAGGTACTGTTTGTATCCACATGCACAGCCCTTTCCCTGCAGGCTGCCACAGAATTCCACAGAGAACAGTTTAACCTCAATGCTACCTCAGCATCACCAGCTTCCAAGCCCTATTAAAGCCCCAGGCTTCTTATGGTCAGAGGAGGCAAACCAAGGAGGAAGTTTGCCATCCCAAGAAGCCATGGAAAAGCACTGTGGGGATAAGCAAGATCAGAAGAGAGCTGGAATCTCTTCCCAACTCTGAACTTGGCAAGTCACATCATCTTTCTACGCTTCACACTATCTCTCTGTAAAACTATGGAATAGCACTGAAGTATTAACACTTCCCTGAATGTAGGGTAGAGGGATTGAGGATTAAGTAATTCCTTTTTGCACAGTGACACTAAGCACCCCCAGCAGCAGAGAACAGAACAAGGCAGCGTTAGAGGAATGCACCGGCAGCTTCCCCCACATTGTGCTCGGGAACACAAGGGACAGGCGGTGGCAACTGAAGAAACACAGCTCAGGATTAGCCACATCCTGCTGAGCAGCAGAACACACCCTCACCCCTCTTGCCCCAGGAAGCTGAAGGCTCATGGGACCAGTCTGGCCCAAAGCTAACAGGTGGAGTTCCCTGCCCTGGGAACCCGGCACAGAGCACTGGAGTGGGAGCTGGGTTCCCCAGAGCCACACAGCACCTCTCACACCCATTCCCAAAGCCCAGCAGACAGGAGACAGGCTCAGCTCACTGTCTCGAGCCAAGGAAACCCCTGTACCAGACCCAGGATCCCAAGTCTTGTGTTCCAGGGTCTGAAATACCTTTCATTCATATTCAGGACACTTTCTGGCATGTCTCCCAAAATTATCTAGCCAGATCAGTGAGACTCCTGTGTGGATTGTAGACTCCCTAGCACTACACATTATGAGCTGGTAGAATTCCCCTCAGGGAATCTGTCCAAAGACCCAAATGTTTGCTAAAGGACTTTTTGTTACCTTAAAGTCTCTGTCCAGATGCTTTCATCAAAAAGCAAGCACTGCAGAGTTAAATCGGTGGAGAAAAACCCAACAGTACTTATAGGAAAATAACAGGAAGAGCAGAAATCTGTGCTTACTAAGAATTTTTAAAAGCAGTTATCTGAGATAGCATCAAGCCTTTGTCCTCTACAGAATGTCTTGTAAAGCTCAACTACTGACATTCTGCAAAACACTGTCCACTTCTGCAAAGCCAGAAAATGGCCCTCTGCACTTTCTGCCAAGGACTGGCATTGTGGCACCTGGCACAGGGACCTAGGAGGCAGCAAGTTTCGTACCTTAGTCTGTTGAAAGCAGGCTTTCTCAGTTACCAACCTGAAACTCATTAATCCCCACACCTTAATAAACCCCAGCATCTTGCAGGTGGGCTCTGCATATGCATTTCAGATGAGTAGTAAGACAGTAACAAGATTACCTGTGGAGAAGTTGGGCAGCACCGCTTGACTCAGCCCCAGCAGAGCTAGGAGTGAAGGCAGCAGAGAAAGAGTATCCAGCAGCTGAGCCCCCTGCAGTGGGGAGAGGCAGCTAACCCAGGTCTCTGCACACACTCATCCCAGGAGCCTCATGCCGAGCCCAGCGCTGGTTGTGCTCCCAGTTTGTGATCCGGAGAGCGCGTGAGCGCTGCCAGAGCTCTCCTTCTGAGGGCAGCCCTGAGCAGTGCCTGCAAGAGAGCCCCAGCTCCTCTTGACCTGCCTGGAATCACACACCCAACACAGCAACCAAAACGAACAAAAATCCCCAACCACAACACTTACACCAGCCGGCTTCTACGTACTGGCCCCATTTCTGAAAATAAGGCCAGTTTCCAAATGCGAAATGAGTGAGCTGAATAGAGGGGACAGATCATCCACGTACTTCCCTCTTTACAAATGCTAGAGAGAACCATGCTGACCCTGTTTTATGAAAGAAACAAAACCAAAACAAAACCCCCAAGTGGGCAGCCCTAGGAAGGCTTGTGATGATAAAGTGGTTATTAATCTGAGTGCAAAATGTGCTCAGGGCATTTACTTTAAACCACAAATAAAAATGGGAAGCTGAGCTCAGTTGAGCGTAAACATATTTACAAAGAGATGCTGCATGGCTCTAAGTCAGGTATTTTGTATTAATTCTGTGAACAACCATCAGACCTCACAAAAATCCCCAAAAGCATTTTACCAAGGAAAACACAGACTTTTCATGACTGCCTTGACATATTCGAGACACCTATATTGGGGCTTTTTGGGCACATTACCATTAGCAAAACCATAGACTTAAAATATCTCAATCTGTACCTGCACAAAACCCACTGCAGTATCTTAGAGACAAAATCTGAGGCTTTTCTTTATGTCAATAGCAAATTGCTTACAGTGACAGTACCACTGAATAAACTGAAGACAATTTTTTTTCCTCAGAGTCATCCATACAAAAGGTTTGCATCACTTGAGCTCCTCAGTAACTTCTCTAAATCTAAATACAGCACCTAAATCATTTACTGCAGTCTGGAACAATACTGAATTGGTCTTATGAACAGGGAACGATCTTTTGGTTAAAGCTGTTCACAGGGGCTCTGGAAGCATGTCCAGACCCTGGGCTGCCATGTGCTTCCCCCTGGCCTCAGAAACAGCATCTTTTCTCTGAACATCATTTCCCACAAGCAAAGTGGGGATGACAATAAGCCAGGTAACATCTAGCTTATTCAGACAGTATTTTCTTTGGGAAGAGATCCATTTCCCATCATTTAATGGCTTCAGCAAAGTGGCTCAAGTTTTTGTTTGGAGCTCCAAACTACTAATAAAGAAAAAACAACATGAAATACTACGAGAGCCCTTTGATCACCCCTGCAACAATGTCTAATCCAAAAATCATTAAATAATGTATGAAATCAAGTACCTGAAAATTACTGTTAATTTTAATGCTTATATATATAATTTATCAAATATGTTCCTGCATATGCACTCTGTTTCATATGAAAATATGCAAACTTTTTTAATTTTTTAATGACTTGCTCAAAGCTTTTTTTAAAATATCACTAGAGACAAAGTTGAAAGCATGCTGTATGAACATAGTGTAATCATAATGACTGAGTCAGAACTTGAATTGTTACACTTGGTACGAAGTGAAGAAATCTGCATTTTATACAAATACCTCCTGGCAAGTCAGTATTAAACTTGATTCTACAACACTAAACCAGAGATGGTTGACAATTCCTAAGTGCTAAAGAACATTATTAATCGAAATTAAACTTCCAGTTAGGAAATGTCAGATAGAAAACTGGAACATGGAGTCCTCTTTAATCTTTTTTGGGCACATATTGGGGAATAGTGTCTTCAATTTAATGTCCACACTACATCATTTCCTAAGTATTTAAGGCTAAGAGAAATGATTTGGTCATTCTGTATATAAATGACTGACATTTCATCATTATTCTTGGACTGAGCCCAAAAATCTCACACTTGACAGAAACATCAGTCCCAGAAAATGTGTTCCCAAAGACAATCACAGAATCATTAAGACTTGAAAAAAACCCTCCAAGATCATAAAATCCAACATTAAAAAAAATACCTCCATGTCAACTGAACCATGGCACCAAGTCCATGTCCAACCACGCCCAGTTGTTTCTTGAACACCTCCAGGCATGGTGACTCCACTACGGCATCCTGGAGGCTGGGCATGCCTCTTCCAATGCCTGAAAAGCCTTTCTGTGAAGAAATTCCTGCTGACAGCCAACTTCAACCTCCCCTGGCCCAGCTTGAGGCTATTTCCTCTCATCCTACCACTGGTTATCAAGGAGAAGAGGCCAACCCAAGCTGGCTACCACCTCCTCTCAGGGAGTTGCAAATGAAGTCTCATGGGGTGGAGGATGTACCATACCCTTGGACAGGTGTTCCAGTGGCCAATCTCTCTAAACAGGGTACCTCACATTTTGGTTTGTGCTTGCAGATTGCAGCTGCTGGCTCCTATCATACTTTCTCAGAAAAGCACCCAGCTTCCCCTACCCAGTTATCAAATCCATTCAAACTATTTTTCTGAAAAACTAAGCAGGCAGAGACCCTTAAGTCTCATACTCTAAATTCTTAAAAAAAAAATATTAAAAAATCATTGTTGTATCCCTCTCCTCATCTCCAAATATTAGTACCTTTAGGAAGAGGGGTACCAAAGCAGTGTGCCCATTTTCAGGAGCAGCCTTGAGCCCTGTTAAACCACTGCTGTGGTTTAACAGCCACAGATCACAGGAGTAATCCGAGAACATGATATGATTTTTTTTTCATTTCACAAGCTGTCTCTTCAGTCCAGTAAACACTGCTGTTTCTTTTCACTCTTTGGCCAGTTACCTTGCTGTGTAACCCTTTTCCTGTCCCAGAGCACCCCGGAGAAGAACAGTTCTCCTGCTATGGAGATAAGCAGCTCCTGGCCAAGGGCTGAAGCCTGGTCTCAAATGCACCTTCTGATGAAATGTCCCTTTTGGAGGTCCCATGAAAGAAGAACAAGCATGACCTAGACCAGCCAGCAGAAAAGCAGCAGCAGCCAAAATTACAGTACAAGGATTCCTTAGATGGCATGGGGTCAAATTAGCACAAGCTGAGTGACCTGCTAAGACATTCATGTTCCCAGAGAGTTTCATGTATTTGCAGCAAGACTTGACCTGCACAAGGGCCATGTTGTGCTTGCAAGACATTAACTGGTTTCCTTTAGGAAGCATCCAGATTTCACCACAATGCAGTGCAAGTCTCTGCCTGTATTCCTATTCCTTATCTTCACTCTTCCAGAAACCAGGCTGGTCACTGTGGCACAGTGTGAGATATGTAGGCTAACACCAACTATAGATTCATTTGTGTATAATCCCTTTCTGTTAGACATGTGTATATAAAAAGCTTCATTCACTGCTATCCTGATCTTGTCAGAATCTCTCATGTGCACAAGCCTGTATCTCCTAAGTGTAAGGAAAGCTGGATTCATAGTAATTGTTCTATATCTGCTTATTATTCAGACTGTATTAATGAATATTTTAACTGGAGATTAGGCTGAGGTGTGATTTCCACAAGATAAGAAATAGATTTGCCATGCTCTATTTTATCATTGTAATGGAAGTGTGCCCCACAATACTGTACTTCTTAATTCTTTCATTCAAACTCTCTGGATGACACAGGGTTACAAAATCTCACTTGGAGAAAGTTGTGGACTCGCTGGAAGGCCTCCAAAAAATCAGAGGCTTAAAAAACATGGCCTGTGAGGAAAGATTGAGGAACTGAGTTGTTAAACCTTGAGATAGGCAAGCAGAAAGGACATGATAATGACTCTGCAATACACAGAGTAGTGCAGCATCTAGGAAAGTAATAACATGTGGACAGGATAAAGAGTTAGTTTAAATGCAGAAGTTGAACACTGAGGAAAGTCTAAGAACTTAATGGTCAGGACAGCAAAGCACTGGAATAAGTTATGAGTTTGTGGAGCCTCTTCCCATGGAGAAACAAATGGGTCACACGCACACACTATGATCAGCACAGATGGTAATAATAAAGACCTGAGAAATTATGTGTCTGGCAACTCCTCTTTTCTGTGACATGCTTTTAATTAAATTGTGGTTTATGCAGAATTATCTATCAAAGGGCCAGAACAGGTGATTCCTGGGGGCCAGAATGAATTTTTACTTGTCCTCCATGGCTGCAAAATCTCATGAACTTGAAGCTTTAGAATCCAGCTGGTTCTATAGCTACAAAGCTTGTGATTCATATTGGGAAGACTGAAGAATATTTCAGTTTCAGACCTCAAATTCTGTCAATTAATTACTGGAAGGGATAGAATTTGATTCTTGCAATGGGAAGAATAAATCATGCCAAAGTAATGCCGTAAGCACTGTCAGCTGGTAAGAAGGGTGACCTTTTTCTACCTTTATAGCAAGAGACAGTTACTGCTCCTGACAATGTGCAGACAAGGAAGGTGGGACAACAGAGAATGTGAAGTGAAGAGGGAACAGCTTTGCTGCAAGCAAGAAAGGTGCAGCTAGAATTAGAAAGAGCTCACACTTTGGTTGAGAAAGCCATGTGGAGACATTGTGAAAGATGGCCTGGGGATGGCCTTGAAGGACATTTGTAACACGAAATGAACCTTCCACCAGCAGTTAGCTGGGTATGAAGGAGGGCTAGATGGGAAACTAAAAGACTAGGGACAAAGTAGGTATTGCAGGCCCATAATTATCCCTTAGGTTGCCCTCCAACAGAGGGGAAGCACAGCACACACATAGGGGGTGTCTGGGTATTTAATGTTCAATGCAGTCCATACCACACTCCCTTCCCTGATTTAACAACATGCATCCCATGTGCAGCCTCAACACACCAGCAGGTGAATCACCCTCCCCATAAGAGTGAAAAGCACAGTGAAAAGGGGAAGCTCACATAACTTCTTCTAAATTCCACCAAATTTCTTATGATCAGGCTGAAGAGCTCATGAAGCCTGTCTGCTTTGGAACAATGTCTGTGAAGAGCCACTGAGCATATGGATGGCCCAGCTGCAGAGCCAGTGCCTGGTTTACTGCTCAGGGAAAGCCTGCAGGCTGTGCTCCTGGCAAGGTGGCTGCTGCTTACTGTTGCTCTCTTTTCCATTCAATCTTACAACAAACTTCAGAAGGAATCCCTCCCTTCCCTAGAGCAGAACCCAAAGCAAATTATTCACAGACTTAATATACAAGCTAAAAAGCACTGAAAAGCAAGAATTAAGGCCTGTGACTTTCAGTAAAGCCAAAGGACCA
Organism: Sitta carolinensis; assembly: GCA_032173965.1. Taxonomy (NCBI): domain Eukaryota; kingdom Metazoa; phylum Chordata; class Aves; order Passeriformes; family Sittidae; genus Sitta; species Sitta carolinensis. Next base: position 4,627,569 of record CM063293.1, read on the forward strand.
AGTTATGAGGATGCCAGCACAAGCAACTAAGACAACTTTAGTCTCAGTATAAGCACTGTGGGTGCAGAAGGCACGGTGTAATAGAGCTGTGATCACAGTACAGCCCTGGCATTGCTGGCACAGGTACAAGAAAGCACAGCCCTGAGTACCTAAATTTATATTGTCTACAGCTGAGACAATTTGAAACATTATTTGGACAAAATTTCAGAACATGGCATATTATCTGTGCATGTCCTGTTCCTACCTCTTTAGTTCCCTGTCTCCCTTGAGGAAAGCCATCACGTTAACACCCAACTAGAAAAGAATACATTTTGCCTTACCTTTGTCAAAAGGCTATTGGGGAGAAAAGGGAAGGAAAATTAACATATAACCAAAACGTAAGTGTCTGCAGTGTTGCTCCTGCTCCTTTACCAGGCACAACCCCAACGCTGCGAAGAAATCGGGCACCCTTCCACTAACTCCAGAGAGACACTCCTGCTGCTCGCAGCCCGTGCCACGGACGCTGTGCTCTGTGTCACCACACAGCGGCACTCTGCCCACACCGCTCCCAGAGGGAAACCTGCAGGCTTTTCCCCATTACCGAGATACCCACGAGCAGTTGTGCTCATTGCTGAGCAGGCAGGGCTTTCAGAAGCCACCAGTCACTGAAACACACAACGTGGAACCCGCAGAGATGGTCAAGCACCTGCTTTGACAGCACAAACATTAGCTGATTACAGCAGTTAGAAACCAAACACTAGGAAAATCTGATTTTAAAACTGCTAGGAAATCTATTTTTAGGATCTTTTTTCCTTCCACTTTCTTTTCTGCACACTTCAATTTCACTTCGACATTTTAGCAATAGCATTTTGAGATCTCAGGTACTTCACACCACTTCTCTCTTCCATAACTCCAGCAGCACCACTCTAAACTCTGGCAGACCATTTATTTTCTGTAAATTCCTTAGAGGAAAAGCCCCAAGGACTCCCAAGCAGATAGACATCCACCAAAACATCTCTCTGCTAGACACACATGGATCTATTAAAGGTGACAAGAATAGTATGCTGATAGGACTGTGCCAGAGAAACAGGACTGAGAAAGGGGGGGTGACAGAAAAGTAGAAATGAGCTGGGAAGGAGCAGTTTAAACAGGCTTTCCTGATAAGGACTGATTTTTCTCCTTATATCCAGGGGCAAATGCAAGACTTAATCTTTATGACCTAGACATTATACACACCTTGCACAGAGACAAGGTGCAGAGCTCATGTCTGTAATGATGCACATAAAGGAGAGGAAGCCTACACGACAGGAAAAAGTCCTGCTCAGCCCTCCCAAGTGACCTGTGGATGGGGTCATGTGGTTATGTAGGTGGGAGCTGGCCTGCTAGTGATGAAACACTGTCCACCCCAACACTTCCCCAGGTTCTTTAAGCCAGACTGATGGGATTTGCAGATGGCAAATTCAGCATCCAGTAAGACTATGCAGGTGCTCTGAAGTCCACACTGAGCTCTGCCCCTTCTACCTCCCCATTCTCACTTTCCCCCTTACCCAGCTCTTATGGAAGGCCCTGTGCTGTGGGGACACAGATGACACAGGGCAGTCTGTAAGCAATGGGGCAAAGAAGGTAATCGAGTGTGCAACACCTTCAAAGCAAAAGGAAGGGAGGTCTCCAGAAAGGTTCTTATCAATTTTCAGCTATTTCTAGCCAGTCTCCACCTTTGCAGCTGCCAGTTGTGATGAGCCAGGCTGGCTGCCAGTTACCCAAGCAGAAGAATCCCAAATGCCTACAGAGATCAAAAAGATTATCATGCATATATGGCATAAATACCAGTGAGTGATTCATCTGGGCGAGGAAACTCCCTCCACAGCCAAACCTCTATTTGGAGGCTGGGCCAGCATAATAAATGCATAAATTATCACACAAGATTTTACCTAGGGGGACTTTGTCTTTCCTTTTCAGCAAAGAAATTCAGATAGGAAAGCAGGTCCTCAGGAGAGATGATTCTGCTGCACATGAAAAAAAATCACCCTACAACAGAAGAGGCAAGAAGACTCCTGATGGCTCAAGCCAAGGCTTCCTTTGGAAGCTCCTTGTTCCTGTGTAGGGGAAGGCAGTCAACAGCTCTTCCTCCTTTGCTATACTCCTCAGACATGTCTCCTCCAAGCTGAGGACAATTTCTCATTCAATCCTACACAGAAGCTGTTACTGGAATTTTCCAATACAGTCTAGTATACACCTCAAGTACGAAGAAAGTAGAACCACTTCTTGTATTTAAAGTGAAAGCACATCAGGCTTTTTTTTTAATTAAAAAAAAAAAAAAAAAAAAAAAAAAAGCCAACCAACACAAGACTAAAACCAAACACCACCTCTCCAGAACCGTGCAACAATGTTTTCCTGGTCTGGGCTTTTTTTCCCTATTAGCTTCCTGTATTTGACTTGTCTTCCTCTTAAGCTCGACCTGATGCTTTTATGAGGTTATATAACACAACCCCAAGATCTTGGTCAACTCCAACCCCATGATTTTAGATGTGCCACAATCCCTATTCCTTTGCATATCTCATTTCACATTTATTTACTTGAAATTTCATCCACCATTTCACTGGTGGCTGTTCAGTCTCAGGATTTTTCAACAATACTTCACTGCTAATCATCAACTTTGCTGTCTTGAAAAAAATTATTTTAACATGTTAGTTTGAAGCCTTACTCTCCCTGTTTTCAGTGGTCATTTCTAAATAGGTACAACATTAGAAATCCCAGCATTGAACTGTGAAATTCCCTGGCAGCATCCTCTCACATTGTTTCTGATCTCTTTGCCAATTATTTGTACATCTCAGGACGTTCTCTCCTTTGCAGTGTCTGCACATGTTCCCATTAAGGTATTCTGAACTTTGTTAAAAGTCTTACAAAAGTCTAGTACCACTCTTTCACTCTTATCCACATTCTTTTCAAAGAACTCCAAAAGGTTTGCAAGACAAACATCCTGCCTTCATATAAAGCACACTGACTTTTCCCAAACTGATCATGTTTATCTCATCATCAAACATGTTTTTGTCTATTACAGCTTCTACTAGTTTACATACTACAGATGCCAGGCTTACAAGCTCTTGGTTTCCTGGATTCTCCCAAACCTTTTTTTAAAGATTAATGTCATATTTACCCACTCTCCATGCTTCAAGTGCCAAGAAATTTTTAAAAGCAATGTTACATACTTGCCTTTGGCAATACAGCTATTTCATACTTGAGTTCCTCAGAGCTCAGGTGAAGCCTTCCTGGCAATCTGTTAGCATTCATGGCTGCACAGGTGTTGGATTCTGGATCCAAATCAGAGACCTGTTTTGCCAGCATTTTATGTTCTGTGACCAAGTGGGAGAGCAAGAAAGTGCTATCATCACCCTCAGCAAGCAGGCAGTGGGAGCTCAGCAGGACAGGAGGCCTGGGGAGAGCTGGGTATAAAGCCCCACACATCCTCCTCCTCCACAAAACCCTCACATGTGCCCTGTGTGGGAGGGTGGGACTCATTACAAAGATTAGAGGTGCAGCAATCGCTGCACTCAAGACCCAACAGTGAAACTACATGGCATCTGCCCAATACTGATCTACAACAGGCCTCGTGCTCCCCCATCACAGAGCAGCAGCAGTCACTAAAGGAGCGTGTTTGCAAGGAATTTAATTGTCAGCCATTTGGCCAAATGAGGCATGTTAGTAATTGGGTGGCTATCTCAGAACAGACACATTATCACTCGCCTCAACCCTTACAGCCTGATCCAGATCACAGCAGACAGCAGGGCCCTACTGTGGTCTTTGCCAGCCACCACACCAGGGTGCTAAAACAGGCAGAGAAAGGTACCATGTTTAATGAAAGAAAAGGGAAAAGTCAAAGGCTGTGTTTATTTAGTCTTCACGTTAGTAGGGGCTTAAAGAGGAGGTGTCATGCCACTGAAAAAATGCATATAGGAAGATGTGTGCACTTCAATCTGTGTGCCAAAACAGTTGGGGCAGAAGGTGTGATCAAGACAGAGCTTTACTTGCATTCCCCACCCCTCCATCAGCCCCAGATACAGATGTCTGTCCATGATCAGGGCAGACAGCAGCACAGTCCAATGGTACCTACACAGCTAGTTACCTGCACACAGCCATTTCATAAATGGGATAGAATAAGGTTAAAAAATAAAAAGTTTCACTGTACTACACTCCTCTGGCACCCTTACCCTTGCTGGCCTCCCAGGAGCACATAGCTGCTCGGGGTCCAAGTCCTCACTTCACACCCCAAGACTTCCAGGATGAGTCTCCTGGGCTGCACAGAACAAGCAGGGGAAGAGCACAGGCCAAGTGTAAGGCACCTGCAGAAGGATGCACAATAGATTTTAACTCTCACCTCGAAACAGATGTTGTTCTTTGCTTATACTCAGGAGTGCTGCAAATTTGGGTGCCAAAAGATGGCTGCAGTTAAGAGTATTTACTTGTATTTCAGCTTGCTGCCTTTGCCCAAGGGCAGGTCTCCAGTGCTGGTGCCACGTCTCCCCTGAGAGAAGGGACCCATCATGCTGCAGGAGGCCCCTGCACCCAGCTACTCCACTTGCACACCTCCATAACAGGGCCCTGTCTCCCATCTCCGTCTTCATTCCTATTTTATTTTGTGAATTTTCCACAAGCCTTTCCTTTTTCACACCAGAGGCTCTGGGAATTCACCCCTCTTCCAAAGGAGTCTATTTGCCCCATCACTCCCAACACATACACTTCATGTGTATCCCCTTATTTCTTTGTCTAACCAGGCTGTGCTTCCCCCATTTTTTCACCAGGGCTTTGATTTCCTCTCTTTCCAAGGACTTCACATGCCATGCATTTCATTGTTTTTAATCTCACTGACAGGATCACAACTGCTGGGAAAGTCGTGCCTCTTTTCCTTCTTCTGATCTTAAACAAAATCAGTGGCTTTCTATCCAGAAATCAGTCCTGAATATTAAAGCTGATCAGATGCAGCAGCCACCGGCACCTTGTCACAGGCAGATAATGCAGAGACAGGCAAGTTCTTACTCTTTCACCTTGCTTCTCTAATGGGCAGATCAAAAACACTAGCTGTGTGACAGAAATGAAAATAAAGTATCTGGGCTCCTCAAGATGTATTCATTAACCAAGTGCTAGGTTTGCCAGGGATTTCAGTGGCTTGGGGTTTGAGATACAGGCTTTGAATTTTGATAACGGTGCTGCCATTTCAATCGAGGTAAAACTCAGATTCCACTGATATGAAAAGTGTTCATTAAGAAGAAAAGGGAAGGGAACTAAAAGAACAATCCTGCAGAAAAATCAATCTATTTTCAAACATTGGCTCAGCCACAGCAGGAAATGAAGTCCTCAGTCTGTTATCCAGCTTTGGACTCTACTATTCCAGGAAGAAAGGAGAGGCCAAGGCATGGAGTACAAGGACCTTTGTATGCTTTAAGTGCCCATGGATTATATGAAATAAAGTAGTTCTGGTTTTGGAAAGTCTTGTGCTAGCCACAAGATTGAATAAAAGAAACTAGTTTGCAGACTGCTTGAAAATTGAGGAAAACGGGCAAATATGTTTGATAAACCAACCTGTTTTCCTTACAAATATCTCCAGTTCCCAGAGAGTTTCCTCTGGGTTTATTAGAAAGCTAGCAGCATCTAGCTCCTTGGAAACAAGTCCATCTCTTACTTCTCAGTATTCACTTGGCTAACCTGGGTGGCTTTTAAAGCCTGATGTCTGCTATCCTGCAGGCCACCAGGAGACAGGAAAGGTCCATTTAAAAGAGAAGTGATCAAATAGGGAGGGGCAGAGAGGAGCTGACAAGCATTAGGCAGGCATGTGGGAGCGCATCTAAAATTTCAAACCCTCTTCTAAAGGAAATCAGATGGATATCAGGCTTGGGATTCATTTGCAGAGGAACAATTCTCTTTCCTAATCCAGCCTCCATTCCTATAGCACACCTGTGACATGATACCCTCCTCCTCATCTGTCTCTCATTCCTGATCCAAGTCTTCCTTCTGCCCATACAATGCTGCACCACCCCACCTTCTCTCCTAGCTCCTACCTGTGCCCAGTGAGCCCAGGCACTTGCTGTGACTCCTCATTACTGCTCAGAATTTTCCATTGCCCTCTGCAGCCCTCATGGTTATTATACTCTCATCGCCTGGGCAAGTGAGCTCAATCTTCGCTTTTCTGAGTTTCTATTGTCTGTTTATTAGATGGGCCCTTGGTGAACTCAGCAGTTCACACTCTCCTATGGTGCCAAGTGTAAAATTAATATTGACTAAAACATCTGGGCACTTCTTTTTGGCCAGAAAGGAGACATTTCAATTTAATGGGAATGTTAAGAGTGTTGCACACCCACTGCCATCCTTCTGAACCCTCCACATCCTGCTGCTCTAATTGCAGGCATTAACTCTTACTGGACCCTGTGTGTTCTGGGTGGGTGGGTGCCTCCCTCAGCCAGCCAGTGCCCACCCCCAGGGCTCATGGCCTCCTCACAGGCAGCCAGCAGAAGTGGTGGTGTGTCAAACGGCTGCCTGGTCCTGCTCTCTCCTTCAGAGGCAGGCAAAGTCATTGTCTCTTCCTTTATGCAATGTCCCAACAACCCAACAGGGTTTGGCTGAGGGCTCTGCTAGCACCCAGGGACAGAGCCCAAGCCCTACTGTCCACCTTGCTGCTGCTGAGCTGGCACAAATGTCTTGGAGCATGGAGGTGGTTCTGCCTCCATGGCTTCAGTTCAGCTCTCTGGCCAAGAGATGAATTCCTGTGACTGAGGGGACAATTACTGACAAATCTGATAGGCTATTTACCCCCCCCCCCCCCCCCAGCAGTAGCTACCTGGTCTACAGCTGACACCACAAACTTTTTTGCTAAGTATCACCAAATAGCCCCTGAAAAGATAATAACTTTTGCTAGCTCAGAAATTTCCAAGAGGAGGAATTCCCCATCACCCAAGCACAGGCTGCGACGCATGGTGGGACACTCACACCAAAAACTCCAGTTCCAGTGTCTCTCTCCAGACATTGCCCTGTTTCCATAGGGAAGTGCCAGGATTTTCTAACTGGTATGTCCCCCACAGGCAGTTATGGCCAAGTAATAGATTTGGGGTTTCTACTTGTGGAAAAAAATCCCCCAAGGAAGTCAAGAAACAGTCCAGGGAGGAGAAGAGGATTAGAGAGATGCCAAACACACAGCTATAACTTCAGTCAAAAGGAATCTTGCTCTTGCATTCTCTGAATACTCTAACCCTTTATAGCCAAGAGCTCTTTGCCAGCCTCTTAAAACAAACATACCATGCAATTACACCAATGTAACACCATTACCATTTTTACCTCTGTGCACCTGCATGGCAAGCGTAAGAATAGAGAGTTTGGACATTATTAATTTCATCCCTTCAGGTTATGTTTCCAACATGTATCATTTGAGAAACACTGAACAACAAACAATTTATTTGTTCCCATTTTCCTCACTTTCATTAACTGTCCCTACCCAGACTATGCCAGCTACAGAAAACTCCAGTATCACTGCTCTTACTTTCAAAATGAAGATAAATACTGAATAAACTTTTGTTATCCAGTGGAACCAAATGAATGACAGAGGTCTGATGTGAATCTCTCCTGGTCACCTTAGAGAAATTGTAGACTTCTTGCCCTGTTACAAAGGAAGGAATGGTAGAATATTATTGCACATAGGAGAGAAGCAAGGCAAAGAGAAGTGCTGGTCATATCACACGCCACTGGATGACCAGGAACTGAGCTCCCACCTCCAGCCATGAGAGATAAAGAATTTCCTTTTTTAAACAGAAAGAACACATGGTCTCTTAATGCTTCACCTGTGGACACTTAAAATAACTGGATCTGGACAGATTAAAGACAAATGGCAGTTGCTCAGATGAATATAGTGTACTATATGGAGCTATGAAAACTGCCAAAAGTACTTGATTTTCAGATTATACCAGCCATAAAAAAATATGGATCACAGAACACTGTCAGGAGAGGACAGCAAATGCTTTACAAATGAAGTGTCAGATCAGGCACTACCCAAACTGTGCACCTGCTAAGCAGGGCCACACGCAGTGAACCCCCTGCCCAGCCCAGCCAAGCTGCAAGGTAACACAACCACAGCTCACACAAAGGCAGCACAAGGCTTTGCAGCAGCACAGGTCCACATGGGATTCTGTCCTTCCCTTCCCACAAAGGTGGACTTTTTCCAAGCATGTAATTGAGTCAGCTTTCCTCACACCACAAATAACTGGCAAGACCAACAGTGACAGGTTTCAAAATCCTCATCCTCTGGCTCACAGGAAGATCTATTATAGTGAAGGCACAGAGGGATAAAAGCCTTCATGTCATATGGAGAATTTCACTTTACTAAACCAAAAATTTAAAACCTTGTCCTCAGAAAAAGATAGCAGGTTCTTCTTTGTCTTGCAAGATCTTTACAAAAAAAGGAAAAACCATGAACTCCAAGCTCTCCACCTCATTAAGATAAATCAACTTAAGAGTTCATATTCTTCTCCAGTGTGGTCCTGTACAATCTACAAATCATATTGGCAAACTGGTGGCAGATCAGATGAGGACTGGCTAGCAACAGCTACCCAGGGTGCAGCCCCTTGTGGGACAAGCAAATCATCCCTGCTACATACCTGACAAAGAGCTTTCCTTGGTCCTTCCTGTCTGTGCTTAAAATACAAGGAAAGTGCAGCTTCGAGAAGACAGGCCCAACTCTCCTGCTAGAAAAAGCATGTATGTCACTCTTCACATTAAATGTGTGAGTAGTCTCCAGAAGCAGCAACCAGAGCATGTTTCCTCCTGAAACATGTTGTTTTTATTGAAATATACCTTAGAATATGACAATTTTCCTTATTCAGATGAAGCCAAAAAGGTAAGGAACATAGTACTTGTGCTTTGTATGACTATCTCCACCTCATAGCAACAGCTGAGACTTCACATTATTTCATTTGCTAACTCATGCTTGCCTCAGTTTTTCACAAAATGGCCATAATGACCATTATTATTGTCCTACTCGTCTAATGAAAATGTAAAAGGCACATTTTACTTAGCAGTGTTTTATGATGGTGATGAAGATAAACTTCTTCAATAACCTCTCAGTAATGATTAAGGCATGTTAGGGTTTAAAGCTGTGGATTACAATAACCTTTACAACCAAATTGTTTTTCTTTGCATTGCTGCAGGGCAGAGTAAAGGAGGTTAAGATACCTTAATTGCATTTTCACTCTTAGCATGTTTCTAAATCACACTTGGACTACTGTTCTGGAGTTTCTAAGGCTTCAGTTGAAGGGATGTTATCTGAACTGCAAAAATGGAAAAAAACCCAACCAGACTAACCAAGAAAACATAAGCATTTCCTGAAATTAAATCTCAGGCAATTGGGATACGTCTGACACTCCGCAATGCTGCAGTGCAGAGACAATGAGGTTAAACATCCACACAGCAAAGGACAGCCTATCTCAGCTGATCCAGAAAGGTATGCCAGTTCATTCCACATCCAAATGGTCCAGGCCCCCAAAAGACTTCACCTTGGCAATCCTGCTTCTAGTTGTGAATGATTCTTCAGTAGCTCAGACATTTCTGCACTGCAGCCCAGTGCAGACACCACTCACTGCACATCCACTCACACCCTCTCCCTGTGGATTCACCAAACGGCAACATTTTACAGACAATTAAAAGCCGTAGTTTACAATGCGGGCAGGGATAAGGAGCGGCAAAGTGCTCCCCTGATTCCCAGTAGAGTTCGCGACACAGCAAGCTTGTGTCAGATACACTGAGCTCCGAGTGGCTCCCTACAAAGTTTTGTATGTTAATTCAGAGGGCAGAAGTTAATCTGGATGACACTGGCTGGAGGTGGATGAAAGCATTTTTATTTTCTAAATGGGAGTGGTCGCTTCAAGCACAAGGGCACTGTATTGGCAAGTGTGTTTCTCACCACAGCTTTAATAAAATGTATGGCAGTGCAGCACTCCCTCTCAATTTGTGGGAAATGGTTTGAAAGCTATTCTCTACCTCCCAGGCTCACGTGTGATGTGGCTGGGATTTACAACCTCAGTTAACTTAACGTAGGTTTTCCAATTTGCATCTATTTCCTGAAAGATTCAAGCCTAAGCAAAGTGGATGCTAATGTAGGAATCTGTATTTGGATTGGTGAAGCAGATAATCCAAGATTAATTTCACCTGACAAAAGAAATCTATTATTACAGTGTCAAACTCCAGTGTGCAGCTAGTAGCCCTCAGCAAGGCTGGAAATGCAACTCAGCACCTGCATTGCTGCACACAGGTGCTACTGGGAAATGCTCAGGGCAATTGGAGTTATTCTGACAGAGGCAAAGTCCCTGGCCAGAACATCCTATCTTATCACCTGGCTTCTGGATAGATGGAGCATTGAGCTGGTGTGGACACTGCAGCAATAAAACGAAGCTGGCCCCTGATAGGCACAACAGTCCTTTAGAAAACCACGGAGCAGCTCCAGCTCCTCAGCACACACAGAGCTCCATTCAACAAATCACCCACCACAGATGATTCAGGCCCATTGCATCTCTGCTGCCCAACAGTCATCTCCCATCATATCTGCAGAAAAGATGCTACAGTAATTTTAGCAATTATTGTAATATTAGCTGCTGCTCTGACATTCAGAAGTGGTTGCTAGCGTGATCCCTATTGCAGTAAAGATGTTTTCTTTCATCCAGGCCTATTTGTGTGCTCATGCAATGCCTACAGCAATACTGCAATGACCCTCAGTCCCCCACTCCTGCATCAGACACCCACATTAACCCCAAAGCTTCTGCAGATGTGAGAAACATGTCTGTCTGTGCTTCCTCAGCTGGGAAGGGAGGAGGTAAAAGAGCACCTGCTCATGGTCACACAAAGGCAAAACCCAAATAGCTGGACATGACAATAACATTTTAAAGTTTAGTAATAATTTCTCCTGCATATTATGGGACTCCATCTACCTGCCAGAACCAGGCTGTTGACACCACTTTGGGCAAGGCAGCAAGACAAGTGGTGCAATTCCTGGCTCTGTCCTGCCCAACTGATGTCAGTGGGAGCTCTGCAGCCCCTTTCAGTGAAAGCAAAAAGAGGCTCAGCATTATGAAGGTCAAAGTCTTCTACAGGCTTCTAATAAACCTCAGCGTTGCTCCCAGCTCACAATCCCAGAGTGTTTTATCAACATTTACCACTTTACTCAACATTGTGTATAAGGACCAGCAATTTGAAAAAAGATGCAACAGACGGAGGCACTTGCCTAGCTCAGCTCACTGCAATCTGGTCAGGATAGCCTGGCAAGGAACAAGCCCTCCTTGGCTCATGAAGTCCTGGAGAAGGGTTCCTAGTACTGACAGGAGCCATTTGTGGCCTGGCCATCAGGAACTGGACTGTCATCCAAACCCCATGGCATCAGGAAGACTGATTTTCAGCTGTGCCAGTCAGTGACTGGTGAATGCTGAACAAGTACTGAGGAAGGAAGGGTAACACACTTCAACAAGTGAGCAGTTTTCAAGCCACCTTTGCCTGCTGATAACACCAGAAAGGTCCTTTCCTGCAGAGATCAGCTCCTATGGATCACTGAACAAGCCAATTACCTAGAAGGAAGCATCCAGAAGAAAACACCCATTGACAAAAAATTAATTAAAAACCAGCAGCAGGATTGACTCAATAAATCTAAACTATGGAACAGAAACTTGGTAATTGGCTTTGCAACCCTGGTTACTGGGTGCAGACCATCTCAACCTCCTGGAATCATGCTGGGGAAGTACCTGAGCACATGAACCTCTCCTTGAACAAGAGAACCTGGGCAAGCCCAGAGAAACCTCAGTATGTAGCCATAGGATCCCCCAGTCCAGGTGATCCAAAAGCATTCATGCTATTTGTCACTGTCAGTCCATTCACCTTCAGCACCCTGATTCTTTTAAGCTCAACTATTTCCACCTTCAGGGTAATGCAAAGCCTTCATGCAACATTGCAGTCCCCTGCACCACCACCTTTCCAACCTCTGCTATGCAAACAGTTTACACACTGGACAGGATTTATTCATACCCATCCCAGCATGAATAATGCCAGACCTCAAGCAATCCATCCTTCAGACTGTGGCAGAACGAGCTGGTTCAATGACCTACTGGGGTAGCAATTGTCCCTTGATGGTTACAGAAGCAGAAAGTCCTGTCTGATCCATGCCCTGGAGATGATCTGAAATCCCCATGCTTGCCTGAGAGAAGACATAAAAGGATTACAGGCTTAAGCCATTGTGTTGGGGTCCTCACTCCTCATATATGCCTCATGGTGCAGAGAAACATGTCATGAGATATGACAGTGTCTTCCTCCTGTTGAGCTGAATCTGTCTCCTTGGAAGCAACAACTCCCAGTGACATGTCACAAACACACGAAGATGCAACGCTACCAATATTGTAATGATCCATAACTCTCAAAATAAATGTTCACTCTTTTTGCTGGAAGCAACAAAGATCAATGGAAAAAAAACCCAAAAACAAAGAGTCTCTCAGATTGTGGAGAAGTAACAGCTCAGAAAATAAACCCTGGGAAGGCAGGAATACTAGGGAGAGCTTTTTAAAATGACCCACAACAGAGGAAAAAAAAGGAAAAAAATCACCAGGGTCTGACAGAACTCCTTGTCTTTCCTGAGTTTAGCTTTTGTGTCATGTTAACTCAGCTCCTTGTCAAAACAAGTTCTGTTTTGCTGCTGTCAGCACAGTGGGCTTAACGTAGCTTAAGAAAACATCTCCCATTATTCTTCATACTTCATATATCATCTCTAACAAGCCAGAGAGCAGAAAACAAGCTGCTCCTGTGCAGCTGATTATTGGTGATCATGTACACAGGCAGGCCCTGCGATGGAAGAACACTGCCAAGACTTTGCTGAGCTCTGGTTTTAGCTCTGCACAGAGTAACAACACAGGGGGAGCCTTTGACTCAGGGAAACACTCAGACTGTCAACTACAGAAACACAATGCAACATTTTCAGCTCTAACAACTGCGCCAGAGAGCACCAGTCTGACAAGCCCCTTTCATATGGTACCCGTTGTTAAAGAGCAGCAAGGTTATTGACCATACAAGACGTTTGCACATGTAAAGACTATTCGCATCAATTTGAAAGAAAAGTCAGAAGAGTGGAGATGGAATAGCCACTCAGAGAAAAAGTACTGCTATTAAAAATGTCAAAGCAAAACCTGGCTTTTGGTCTTCTCCTTTCTCAAACAGTTTGGCTGCTAATCTGTTAGAAGCAGCAAGTCACTCCATTCTTCATAGTTATCTTATTTTGGCCAAATCCATTTCTCTGGATGGTATCTATCTCTGCACAAACTGTAATTTAAACTGTGGCTTCAGTCACAGAATGTTAAATAGTTACTTATTTTTGTTTAATTGCAGAAACACAGAACATTCTCCTAAGAGCATTTAAATAAAAACTTGTGGGATACATCCCTGAAATAATGCAGGTCAATCTTCTAAAGCATCAGCTATTTAACTTGTGAGAATCCCAGAAGACATGAAGATGATTCCTGATACCAAAGTATTCCTGCCAGTGCTTCACTGTGCACTGTTTTCTTTTGCATATCCACCCTGTGAAAATATCTCATCATCATTCTCCCCTGGTACTCAAGAGGGATCTTGTACTGCTCTCAGCAGTCAGCATTATAGTCTTCATACTCTCTGCTGAGATTTGATGGTTCATTTCCTCTGCCCAGACTAACTTCAGCTTGGCAATATTGCCCTGCAGTTCTTTAAAAAAGAGTACATGCAAAATATACTTATTTGTACTTAGAGCAGATAGTTCATCTTGAAAATTCCTTACACAGCCAGCCAGTGGTGATAAAACAGGTTTAAACTACAGATTATTATTAAACATTTCTTTCTTTTCAAAGCTTCCATGCTAAATTCTTGGACTTTGCGGACAACATTGCTCAAAGTGGTCTCATTCTGCTCCTTTGTGAAGGACCCGAGTGTAGCAGCAATGCTTATTTCACAACACTTTTTACCAAGCTGGGAGTTTAGTATGAAAAATTAAAAAAATATAGGATCTGGGGTGTGGCTCAGAATTCTGTGTTTTCAAGTCCAGTGTGTGCTACTGCTAACATTCATGCTCTGAAATTCATCACCAATGTCCTAGACAATTAGTTTTTTCTCTCCCCTGTTCCTATGGGAAAGATTCTTGACAACCTCACTCTGATGGTTGGAAGCATTTTTCACATTTGCAGCTTCCATTTGTTGAGGACTAGATTGTACATTCTCATGCTCACATTTTCCTAGGGTTTAAATGAGGCAGCCCTTCCCCAGTACCTCTTCCTAGGATGCATTACTAGTAGACAATTTTCACAGACCTGTCAGACTTTTTTTATTGCTAGCTACACTGAGTCAAATTTTTAGCATTCTCTTACCAGACTGGGTCTCTCTTAGCCAAACATCTCAGCTGTCCTCATTTCCCAAGCCAAATTCAGAATGTGAGATGGGATAGTGGAACAGGACTCAAACGTGAACCTTAATCCTGTTGGATCTACCCTCTGGCTCCTCATTCCCATCTCTATGCAGAAATTCAGAACCCCCTGAGGTTCAAGGAAAAAAAACCTTTTCCAGATGTTACAGATATCATCAAGGACAACTATTCCCTTTCCCCACAGAAGAAAAGGTTCACTTTAAACTATACCATACTGGTGTTCCAGTTACTGTGTGGTGACAAATAGCCAAGCAGGCAGGAATAGCCAAGCTGGCTTCACCACTGCAAGCCACAGGGTGGGTCTCATTAAGAGACACAAACTGAGCACCTACCTCAGGCCAGCACTGATCTGCCTGCACAGGCAGCACAGCACAGTCTGTTGTCAGGGTATCCTCCTTAAACCCCTTGTCACTTCGCCAGACAGAGGTGTTGTGAGCTCCCTGTCCTTCACACATGCTTGCTTCACCTCTTCTTTCACCCAGGCATTCATTAGGCCACAGAGTGGAGAAGCCATTTCTTGTAGGATTCAGCACATATACCTCACCTTCCTGTTGTAGATTTTTCAACCTTATGTCACATCATTGAGAAAATTTGGCTATGAAATTGTTAAATGCATCATGCTAAACACTGTCAACTCGTAAAACCCCAGTGGGCAGCTGCTGTACACAGTTATCTCTATGCAGCCAGGCTCTGCCATCTTGCTGGCTTAAAAGAAATGTTAATTTTCCCATGTAGAATATGGAGCTGGATTCGACTTCTATTCCTGCCCCTTTCTTCTCACTCAATCTATCACTGTTTTCTCCCCCCTTTCCTTTGTAGCTACATGCCTATGGCAAGAGCAGCATCCTAGCAGACCCCTGAGGCCAACCAGTCCAGAGCTCTCCTGAAGCCACAAAAAGTTCCACCAGCTCACACTGGAGTAGGGCATGGAGTCAGGACTCTTGCTGCTGGTTGTGGTACCTCCCTTTCCCTCCAAACAAGCTGCCTCAGTGCTAAAACCTGACTCACGTGGAGCTGACCCAGCCTCACTGCTGCACTCCAGATTAGAAACTGAGGGATCCTGAGCAGCCAGCAGGGACAGACGAGTGGGCACCTCACTCTGGCAGCCCTCTGCTCCAAGACACTTCACTGGCAGTAATACCAAGGAGTCAGTGCTTCATTTCCTGCCTACCAGCAAAGCTAGTACCAGGCAGCAACAGAGCAATTCTTGTGTCATCTTACTGTAGCACAACATCCTGGCAATTCAGAATGCTACACCAAACAGCAAAGACATTTTGCAATTAAGAGCTGGATGACAGGAAGCAGAAACTTTGCACCTGCCACTGAGCCTTTCAGGCCAAACTGAAATAACCCACTTGGATTTAATCTCTTCTTCCTAAAGACAAAGCCACGACTCGTATGTTTCCATTCCGTTGATGATAGACAGATGATCTTGTCAGAAAGCCAAAGTCTTAAGTACTAAATTCCCAATTCCTGTTCCTAATTCTGTCACACATTGTCTTAGTCAAGTCATCCCATTGCTGTTGCTCAGCCTTCCCCCCAAGAAGAGGGGAGGGTTATACTTCACCAGGCTCTACTGAGTTCATTCATGCTCTCTGGAATCCATCTCCTCTACCACATAGTAACTTGGTTTTGTTTCTTAACACTGGAAGGGCATGTTAATAATACACATGCACACAGAGACTAACACCATCCAAGCAGTTGATTGTACTGAAGGAGGCAGGAAAGAGCACAGGTACAGCATGAAAGAGTTCTGGATGTCTTCATCCTGATCAGAAACATGGCATCACCCCTCCCAGGCTTTGACTCTCTTCTCCTTCCCTGAGAAAAGGACCCCAGTCTGAACTGGAGTCTGCACCCAAAATTGTGCTGGTCCACATTTAGGGTCTTTAACTTCCACCCCGGTCTTTTCCTCCTCTCCAGGATGTCCCTGCAGAGCTGTTCCAAGCACATGTACTATGCATTTTTTGCCTCTATTCAGGCTATACTGAACATAAATATCAAGCTGGTCAGGACAGAAAACCAATGATGTGGCCAGTTCTTCTAAATGCAGCCTGAAAGGACAGACTTAGCAAAGCCTGTGCTGCTAAACAGAGAGACTTGAGTTTTCATGCTAAATAGGGATGCATGGGTGCACCAATTAACAACCACTTTGAGATAAAGGAGGAAAGCGAGTGATAAGTCATCAGATGGAATAAACTGCCTTGCACTGAACAACACCGCCTCTTCAGGAAGTCCGGCTAAAATTCTTAACTTCAATTTAATAAGGTGAAAGAAGGATTGTGCAGTGTGCAAAAAGAATTGTATGTATGTATTCTACAAGGAATAAAGGGACGTGGTTTCTGCAAGGAGGGGGAAGAGGAGGGAAGAAGTATTTTTAAAAGCCTTAATGCATAGAAAAGCAGAATGGATAATGGTGAGTTCCTTCTGTCTCAGAGCCCTAAGAGTACCCATGCTCTTGCTCATCTCAGGCACTATAAAATACGCATATGCAGGGGAGTAATTTTGTCCCTACTTTTATTATTTTTTTAATTGCACTGGTACCATCTCCCACCCACCTGCAAAAAGCTCCCTCCCCTCTCCTTGACAGGGAGCAGAGGAGATTGTCCCCTGCCACAGTCCCTGTTACCAATGAAATCAAAGAGCTTTCAGGGCTGAGAATTTCAGCAACATCCTCCATGGACTAAGAAACAGAAAACCTGTGCAAGCCCAACCCAATCCCTGGCTACAGCAGGGTTTTTTTGACAGATGTATGTAGAATAGCTCACTGCCTGGGCTGGAGAAGGCATCTTGTCTATTTTATTTTCCTGCAAGCTAAACGGGAGAGCTGCTAAACAAGTAAAAGTAAAAACAAGTTCTATTATAGAAAATGCTGGTGCCCAGGAACTGGACAGTAGCAGTCACCTGTCTCCAGTGTTTCCTGATGAGTTCTTACCTGATTCAGGAGGACAATGATGGCAAACTCTTCATTTTCCAATGTCAAATATATTTTTTAAAGCACAGTTTTGTGCTTGTGCCAGCTGAAATGTGTGTTTCTATCAATGCTGGCAGCAGTGCCAATTGCTCAGTATCACTGCTCTAGAGGGCTTTTTAGATCCTGGCTGCTTTCAAATTATACTAGATATAAAATAATGCCCACCTGCACACTAACCATTTATTGCCAAAATTGTACTTCCCAGTGAACAGGGCTCTAACAGGCAATGGCCAGCAAGGCTGGTCTCCTCTTAGCTCTGCACTGTCCCTGTGCCATCCTTCCCCTCCTAGCTTCACCCAACACATCTATTTGAAGAGAGTTTGCATTAGGGTTGGACACACTCTGTGCTTCCTCTCTGTAAGGACAAATGGTTTTATTTCTGTCAACTGCTCTACGACGACTCGCCGCCACGCTACAGAAATTCCAACAATCCTGAAGTCATTTTACTGCCTCTTGCAGACTTCAGTTCATTGCCTTAATGGGAAGGCAACACTGTTTGGGGTATCCGCAACAGCAAGTGACAGTGGGGCGCATCCGAGTTCTGTAACACGCTTTGTTAGACCTTGTTTTCTCTTTCCAGGAGCAGGATAACCCAATGAGTTGTACTTCTATTCCAGATTTGGAGTCTAGCTACATTTTGCAGAAAAAAGCCATGCCATGAGACATGGACTTGCACCACCAGCTGACCCTTTTTCTACCAAGGAGCACTTGCAGGATAAACTCTCGGGAGAGTTTATTGTTGCCATTTTTGATGTAAAAGCAAGCAGCCAGAAAGGACTCACTTCTGGTGGCTCCACCCAAACCCAGGTGGAACTTCAGACCTTTCTTTGCAGGCTACAAGGCTGCCTCAGCTCTCCACAAGCTTTAGGATAGTGAAAACAAGGATGTCTGTGCCAGTGAAGGAAGACATAGAACAAAAGGCAAGGTAAATCACAGCTGCAACAGAGAAAGCCCTGCAGAACTGTAATCCCACATGATGGTCTCTGGATTTTGAGTGGTCTCTACACCTCACCCAGAAGGCACTGGGTGACTGGATAAAAGGCAGATACATAACATTTCTTACAGGAAAAAAAAAGTCTCATTGCCACCACCATAACACTTTACCAATCAGCAATATCACACAGGAATTCCTGGCCTACATTCCTACTCCTGCTGCAGAAGTCCACTGGTGGAGAGCACAAACCCAAGGCATCCTCCTGGTACAGAAATAGCACAGGAATGGGCATGGGTTGTCCTGTGGGTGGAAGTCAACACGTCTGCATATCCACTTTCTGCACTTGACTGTTGAGGTCTGATAGGTGCAGACAAATACCTGCACACACATTTTCAAAGTCTTTTAAAAACTCAAGTGTTTGTGCAGCTGTGATCAAGTTAGTTTAATTCAACCAGAGGAGAAGCATGGCATGGCCATATGATTGCAAACAGTGAAGTTTCCTTGGCTTGGCAAATTACTGTGTGTCCACTGGGCTGTGGCAGCACTCCCTTTCAATTCAACTCCACTGCAGAACAGGGCATTTTGGTTTAAATCACTGGGAAGGCAATAGCTTTTCATTTGGGTGGTTTAAACAAAGGCACTTCTCAGTGAAGATAATCACACCCAGTGCCCATGCCAGAGCTGAGCTCTGGTATCTGAACCACATACAGTATTAGAGAGCAGAATTATCTGTCTACACTACAGAAAAGTACTACCTACATAAGAAGCTAGTTTTTTTTCTGAGTGCAGCACTGTTGCAAACACCTATTCTTGAATTTGTTTCACACTATTTAACTGCCAGGATTTTTCTGAGTGTTACCACAATCCCTCCTTGTCTAAAACCTGGGTGCAGAGAAGGGGCCTGTAACCCACTGTGTTAGTGGGTCAAATTGAAACCACAACATCCACTCAGTAGTAGAAAATGCTTCAGACAATCCAGCTGATCTGTTGGATGTCCAAGTGTCAGCACCAGAGCCAAGCCATGGAGCTCTACAGGACATTAGAACTTTGGCTTGCTCTGGGCTGTTGCAAAAACCACCAACTGGAACAGTTTTACCCACTTGAAAGCAAGAAAATCCTATATTTATCTCAGTGGTCAATGCAAGTGCTTGGGAGCACTGCCAAATAATATTTATCAGCCTAGCTGAAGGTTTTATAACTCAGCTGTATAAGTTCACCTCACAGAGAACACCCCAATACAAGAAGCAGCCAGTCTGGGAGTATTCAACTTGCTCTTACACTATTTCATTTTTATTAGTTGTGCCTACTGAAACAAGTAAGAGTTTTGAAATGAGCTGACTTGTGAACTGAACAGATCTGCTCACCTGTACAACACAACAAAGAAAGGATCAGACAATATTCCTGTAACCAAACTGGGGCAGCTTGCCAAAGCCTGGTTGTCCAGTGCCAGGAAGTTTTGTAAGCACAGGGGGAAGAGTATCAACACTCACAAGGCTGGAGAGGGAGAAACTGAAAAGTGAGGAGTTAAGTGTCTGCCTCACCCTCCCCTGTAAGCAGAGCCACACAAATACATTGCCAGGCTGGCAGTGCTAGTTTTAAAAACATTGCAGATGAAAGAGGTGTGGGGTGCCTTTATACGTCATCAAAGCAGCAGCTGACCAGGAGAGCTGAGGGGCAGGAGAGCTGGGGGGCCTCTAATTTGCCCTGTACAACCTAAGTGGCTGCTGCCAAAACAGGAACAGGATATATAGGCCAATGACTTCTGCTGGAAATAGGCATGTAGAGGGAAGGCCTTTCCCAGAAGCTCTTATAATTACTATTTCATTCTTTTATTTTTGTACTTCTTGCAGCTGATCTCTGTAACTTGGCTGAGTCTCACCAGCTGTCTCACTGCCCTTAGCACAGCATTTTTCTTACACCACCCATTGCAGGAATTACCCTGCATCATTCTTCTTGGGACTGCAAAATGCAGTTTTATCTGCACTGCCAACTAATCTTGAACCAAACTGCCAAAAAAGCTGTGTGTGCTGCCCAAACTCCTCAGTTCCAGGGCAGAAAGACAATTTGATTTAACTCTCTTCTCTCTCACCTCAAGCTAGTGCCCAATGAGAGTAACAGATTCCCTAATTACACAGGACGGCTGAGCAGGTTAAATAACACCAGCATGGCTGTAGTTGTGGCAGTCCCTGCTTCCTCATCTTGCTTATTAAAAGGTGCTTATTATGACTTCAGCCTTTCCAGTGGCTCCAGATAGCTGAATCACTACAGTTAGGACATGACTGAGCCAGAAGGGATGGGGTGGGAACGCTTTTATTCCCACATCCTACTAGTGTTATGTTGCTGGGAGTGAGCTACCTACACCCAGCTGTGCAGATATGGAACTACAGCCTCTTCAGCACCCTGGTAAACTCATTGAAAAGTTACAGAAAAATTACAATTACAGTTCAAAATTAGCAGTAATACAGCAGACACAGCAGTTGGCAGTTTTTTCTTCTACTAGAACTGTTTTCAGGAGAGGCTGAAATGAACAACACGCATGTAGGTCAGTGCTTGCCTAACACGACAAAGATCTCACCTGGGAACTTCAAGAGCTAAAGCAAAACCACCAACCCATTACCTTGGCTCTAGCCTATACTGTTGACCCTGCACCTTTCCCTGACATCGCTTCACAACTTAAAAAAAAGTAATAAGGGGATTAAAAATATATATCTGAACCTCTAAATCCCACAGGCCCAGTCCTTCCTTCTAGTCCTCCCAGAAAACCAAGCCACTTGCTCGGGAACATATCGCCAACAATGGCCACAGTGAGAAAGCAAAAGGCCCTGACCACACTATCAGTCTCACTTTATAACCCAGTGCTGGCCCTGCAAGAACCAATTGCTGCAGCAGGGAGGCTGGAGGCAGCAGATAAGCCTTAGCTGGGTGATAGGGATCAGCTGCCCAGTTATCAAGGGAGTACAAAAATCAAATAGATTTTGATTTAGTAGTTACAGCTTTTCATATATCCTGGGAAAAGAAAAGAGGAGGACCAGGGAGGGGGAAGGGGAGTTAGAAGTCTTTTTCCAGGGTGTTATGATGTCAGATCTTTTTAGCAATGACTTTCTAGGTTAAGCAGTTACTGAGACATGTGGCTGCAGAGAACTGCAGTCAGCGCAGGCGTCTGTAGGAGGAAACTGAAAGCAGTGGAAGAAAGGCAAAGGATTGCACATCTGAGGGCTGCAAACCCTGCCTGAAGGAAGCAAGACATAGCAGAGTCATTCCCAGCAGGCACAGAAACAAAGAACTGCAGCACTGCACCCTCAGAGAGTCACTTCATTGTTACTATTCATCTGCCCGATGAGGGGTAGGAAGTTCACTTAGTCCCTCTCTCAGATGTGACCCAAGCTTTGGGCTGCAATACCAACTACAACACCCACTGCTCCACAACTCTGTGATGGGGGCAGATCATCACCAGTGGATTAGACCAACAAACATCAGCTGTGTTGCTGTTTTACGTCTAAAGGAAAGCAGATGAAGGAAACACACTGGATTTCAGTGTCAGCAATAGAACGGGCAATGAGTGGCAACAGCCAGGCAGAGCTCAGTAGGCAATGTAGCAGAAGCAAAGATGAACCTTTGATTACATGAAATTTGATCCAGAAAAGCTTGGCATTCAGGTACAATTCTGCTGTCACAGACATGGCTGTGACAAGGGCTACATTTGTAAATCTCCATCTATTCACCCAAATATTAGCACTTCTGGCATAAGCTTCTAGTCAGAAGTTTTGGAAGCCACAGCCATTTCAGGGAAATCTGGGAACAGCTTCCAGCCCCTCCAGACAGTGCCAAGCACCAATGGCACAAAGACCTGACTGAACCCAGATAGGTCTAAACAGGGAGACAGTGTTTCCACCACACTGAAAGTGAGACTCATGAAGTGACTTGAGCCACTCTTCATCCTCAGGGAGCTACACACTGTATTTGTGCTCCTGTAATCCACTTCCCAGCTCCATCTCCATCCCTGCTAATTACTGTCACAGCAGGAGTTTGTGGCATTTCAAAGAATGGCCCTTCTTATTCAGCAGGAAAACAGGCAGAAAAAGCAGGCAGCACTACACCCATGGAAACAGTAAGAGATGCTCTCTTCTTCCTGCATGGCACAGTTCATCTGTTTCCCTTGGTTAAAGCAGGAGGAAAGGTGGAAAAGCTGCTCTAACTGGTAGGGAGCTCACAGCCTCCAGGTCTCCAGCCAGTCTCCTGGGAGAGGCTGATGGGGCTGGAATGTACTGGCAGTAGTAAATCCCAGCCCCACAGGGTCAGGCATCTTACCTCTCATATTCCTGGCAGGGAACTGTGCAGCCCCACTGACTGCAAGTAGTCTGGACTGAGCCTTGCCCACCTTCTTCCAAGAGGGCCTGCCACAGAGCAGAAAGGCTGGGTCTAGCAAGAGCTCCACATTATTGTAGTTAATCTGCATCCAGTTGCTTCTGTGGGCATCTCTAGTCCACTTTCAGCTATATCTGCTATTAACGCAAACCTTTACTCTAGTGTTGGCTGCAATCTTACAGAAATTTGGCTTTTGAAATAATTGGTCCTCCCTCAATCAGCTGAATGAGACCATTACACCCTTCTACAGATATATCTGCTCTTTTCAGTTAGGACCTGCTTCCTGGCAACCTTGTTGGACTCAGATTTTAAGCACTTCCTATTGAACAAAACAGGTTATTTAAATGGGGGAAAGATGTAAAAAGCACATCTCCTCAGCTTGCTCTCTCCAGCTGACTGTCTTTGGAAACAGGACTGGAGGCTGCTGTCCCAGAAGACTGAGCTGCCCTTATCTCAGGCACTCTGTTAAAAGACTTAGAATCACTTATTAATTTAGTGAAAGCCCCTTAATTTTGATCTTTTGTCTGCATTAATTGATTTGCTATCAATAACCTGCATTGATTAGACCTCCAGACCTGGCAGCCGCTGAAGATGAAGAGACAGAGACTTGCTTTCAGAGCAGGAGTTCAAAGCCTGAAATGATTAAAAAAGACAGCACCAAAACGGCTGATAACAAAAAGGTGTCATTCTTTTTCCATTCAAGTATGAAACTCTATGAAGTTAACCCTTCTGTACCTAAAAACGCTCTCAGGTCTACAGTATTTGTATAACCTAGAGCTAACTATTAGATTTACTCCATTTTGCCATTTTTATTAAAATATTATGGATGCTCTTAAACACCTGACAGAATGAGAACCAAGGGAAAATTTTATCTGCTTCAGCCACAAAGAGAGCTCAGGGAAAGCAACCTCACTCAGAGATTGGCTCAGGTGGTGCTCTCGGATCCATTCCAGCAGACAGCATTGTAAAGAGTGGTTCACAAAGTCAGATTTAATTTGCAGCAGATCCAAACCAAATGCAACAGTGAAATTTAACAGTCATCAGTTAAAATTCTGACAGTAAAGTTCTGAAAGCTGAGAACTGCTTGCTAGTCCAAGATGCCAGGAAACAATTAACTAACCAGCTCCTTGTCAAGAGACTGTGCTGGGTCACAGCCCTGGGCTGCTTCCAACTTGGAACCCCCCCTGTATGAGCAGGGGCAGAAGGTCAGAGTGTTCACATACATTGCTCCTCTACCAAGAACACCAAAGGTACTGGCTAGGGAGAGCTCTCAGACCATCTAAGAGAGGCTGTTTTGGGACAGACTAGGAACACAGTGGGAACACCTGAGCTACCCAGTATGCATCTAGGGGGTTAAAAAAAAATCAAAAAAAATCACAGTGCACACATCCAACGATCTACAGTCTCAGGTGGCTTTGTCTGCCTCAGATTCCAAATCTCCAGTAACAGCTTGTTAAACAGCACAAGACCAGCTATTCACTTTAGCCCAGCATCTGAATTAATCCAGGTGGCCACTGTCCACCAGAGGCACTTAACTGTTGTTTGAGATATCCAACTACCTCAAGAGCAAGGCAGCAAGCATAGCAAGCTCTTTTTTCATCCAAGCTGTGTCAAGAGCTCTGGCCACCCCCCAGCTGTGACAGTACAAACCTTAACAGCACACCTTTCTACACCTGCAGATTTCCCTGTCAGCAGGCATTTCACTAGAAAAAAAAAAAGTAATTCCTCTTACTGTTTGTTTGGTGGCAACACAGAGCGTGGATCAGGTACAGCACAAACTAAGTGATAGGCTCACAAACAGCTCTGCATATGCCCAGGCACTGCCACACCTGTGTCTGCTAGGAAGGAACCATCCTACATATCACAGGAGAAAGAGCCCACTGAAATTAAAAATCCCGTATTTTCTAAAAGTCCTTTCCTTTTGTATGGAAAGGCTATGTCAGCATTTGCCCTCCACAGATTAAATGTGAATAATGATTGGGACAGTTGAGCACTGGAATACATTGCCTTGGGAAGTTGTAGAGTCTCCATTATCTGAATTTTTTTGAATGGGCTAAACAGCCATCTGTCAAAACTGGTCTAAGTATTAAAAACCCTGCCTTGGGGAACAGAGGGAAAGGAAGAAGTAACCTCATAAGCTTCATTTTCTGTTTCTGTAATTTAAATAGAACTCCTGGGGACTAGAGAAATTCCAGTTGTCCCTTCAGCTGGGCAGAGCACACCTTCTCCTAAGGCCTTGTGTTTCATGTTCATAGTGCTACAAAATCTCTGATCTGCTGTAAGGGTGGCCTGCTCTGTGCAATGGTCCAAGTGGTCCCTCCACATTAGTTGCCAACATTTGTAAAATGCAGAGGGATGGAAAGCACAATACCGCAAATATCTCAAAATCTCTATTTTAGAAAGGAACTTTTATTCCTACTTTTAACACATGACTAGTAGATCAAAGTAACTGAGGGCTTTATCTGGTATCTCCCAGATACTAACACTGGGTATACATACATCACGCTGATGTGCACAGGATGAGAACCGAGGGAGCCAAGATTTTCCCCACCCACAAAGAACAAAAATAGGCTTTTATTCCAAACGACTTATTTTAAACTAAAAACGAGAAAGAACAAAAGCAAAGGCTCCAGGAAGCAGAGTCTGCACCCACATCTTATTTTAAGATGCAGCTTTGACTCCTTACAAATTTAAAGCTGCATTGCACAGAAAGCAGAATCAGATCAGTGATGTTATATAGCTCACTATTTCCAAGTATCAATCTAGGATCTTAGAAGCAATAAAGATTCAATAACACTCCACAGTCTCCAGCTCTGAAAACACAAAGATAAAAACTGTAACAATTAAGGACAGATACAGATATGCAATATACATTGCACAGATGTTTGATTTCCCTGCAATTATACCTATGTCCTCCAAAATAAAACCCAACCTTCATTAACTCAGCATTACAGTGTTGTTGTATATTCCTCATGAAAAAGAATCAGTAAAAATGAAAGCACTCCTCAAGATAGCATCAGCATCCAGACTAATCACATACACATTCCACCAAATTAATTTCTGACATGTTCAGATGCTGACCCTCCACGAGTAATTATTACACAAATATTTCCAGTTTGCCTCTTCAGGCTCAGAAGATGTATCTAAAGTAAATATTTTTGCGCAAAATTGGCAGCACATTTTTACACACCTACTGAAAACCAGCACACATACATCCTTTGGGGATACACACGTAATCATTTATGGAAACTCCACACAATCACATGCAAACTTACTAGGAAACAGAACTTCAGCATCAGTTAATGAGAAAAATCCCTGCTGAGGGCACAGGCTCTGATGAAGATTGTTAATTGTGACCTCAACACCTCAGGACTCCGGCTGAGGCCCACAGGCAGAGCAGGGCCAGAAGAGCTGTCCAGAGCAGCATGCACAGAGTGACTGGGATATAGGGATAGGGATATCCCCCCTCAAACACAGGAACACATCCAGCACTGCCACCTTGATGCCACACACCAACCACTGTGTCCACAGCAGGCCAATGGAGCCATGCAACATTCCCATCTTCTGATGTGCAACAGCAAAAAACATTCAAATGAATCTTCAATCAATTTACTTACTGATTGATATCCCAGAAATTCTCAACTACCGAGGCAAAAAAATGCCAAATTGCCTTGCTCCTTGAAGTTTTTCCTAATCCAGGGGAAAAATTCAAGGGAAACTATTTAATTTGATAACAACTGGTTCCTCTTTCCTCCTACCCAGTGGTTGGAGAATTTCTGATCGCAAAAACAGCCTGACCCTTTATAGCACAGAGCTGTAATAATGCTTTAGCTGCAGATTCACAGGCAGAGCAGTAACATACAGTTTATTCTTCCTCTCCAGTGGGTGTTTAAGACAGACCACCAAAATATTTAGGTACCGCAGTTTACCTTGAGCTCCATAAAGAAGGTAGTAAGCTAGATACTGTACAGCTCTGAACTTGCACCTAAATAACAAAAAAGCCCACTTTCTCCAATTTTGGCAAGTGATTGGAAAACAAGTCTTCCTGTTCTGATGAATAATCTGCTTTGAGTTAAAACCCACCACTGAACTGCAGCTTCCCTCTTGCTTTAATACAAAGGGATAGACCAGCAGAGATTACATTTCAGCACACAAATCAGGAGGGGCAAGCTGTAGGTAGCAGGTGATATATTGCTATTGCATCACCTTTTGTTTGATTAGTGATTAGGAAGTAATTGCCTCTCTGCCCAAGAGATGAAATCTGGCAGTCCTTCTGAAACAAACAAAGCATTTATATATTCCTCCAAAAGCTGTAAAATACTTCAGTCTCCAAGCACTGTAGTCCTAATAATCTTTGAATAGAGTTTGATATGATCCCTGTGTACAGCTCATTAGGCACTGAATTCTTTGAAATACGAAACCCATGCCCGTCATCCATGCACAGATCTATACAGATGCCCCAACTAAGCAGATGCAAAATGCCACCACAGTAAGGGGTGATAATAAAGGAATTTGATTGTGTTAATGGAGTCACATATGGTGATGGTGTGGTCCTTGAGAACATTTCCCCCTCAGCTTCAGCTTCCTCTCATATCAGTCCTCTCTGGGGACTGAAGGAACAGAAGCATGTACAGGGAAAAGTTCAGATTTATTGGCAGAGGTGACATTTTTGGATGAAAATACTATTAATCACAGTCACTGAGCAAAATCAATAAAAAATTCATAAAGAACATATCTTTTGACATGCACATATTCCATGAAACACTGACAACCATACCAGCACCATGATACTAAAATAAGCCAAATGCTTTTCCTCCTTTTTGTCTACTTTTGTCTCCTCATCCCATGTAGCAGAGCTCACAGTGAGGATGCTGGTGAGTGTCCCTGTGACTGTGAGCACTGCTGCCCTTGCCAGCTCCAGTGGCTCCCAGGCTATACACAGAGCATTTGGGACATGGAAGGTTTGACAGGACCAGCAAAGAGGGAAAAAAAACCCCAGTACTTTGCTGTGGTCAGTACTCAAACTTGAGGGAAAGGGGTGGGTGAAGTGAGAAGACTACAGATTGTACAGTACTATGCATTTCCATATTTGCTTCATTTCTTGACCGCTCCGCAATTAGCTCATGTTCCTGAGAGCTGTAGGTCTTGCATGCAGATGAAAAAATGTCTTTTCATTTGGATGCTCATGACTTTTCTTGCTGTAGGTCCTTTACATGTAGGCCCATTTGTAATGGGGCAAAAGCAGTTTCCTTTGCTTGTCAAGAATGGCAGTTTCTTGCATAAAATCCCATCCCACTGGAGCATGGGAAAGGATATTGCTTATGACAACGGCCTCCAGACTTTTAACTACAGAGCCTGAGCAAAAACCAACCCCATTAAAACAGAGCTCATCTGCTGTGCCCGAAAGTCTGCTCTCTCCCCCAGATCAAACCCCTGCCAGTCAGAGTAATAAAGTTCTGCACGTATTTATTTTTAGGGTACAGCTAAACACTGATACCAATCCAACAGTGCATCCACAGCACAAGCTCTTAATTACAATAAATTCACTGGGGAGGAAAGAAGCCTGAGAAAACAACCCAGGCAAATTCCTAAAATGGCTCTGTCAAATCTCACCTATTTCATACAGGATATAACCATACCTGACCATTTCACTAAAGCTCCAGCATCTGGATTACATAATTGAACTGCAATTTAATCTTAAACAAAATGGCTAGAATAACTATTGAAAAGGAAACTGAAAAAACCTGAGACTGTTTCATGTCACACCCTTTGTGAGAACTGAAAGATAAATGTGATTTCTCTAAGTGTGTATGCTAGTAAATATCACTGTGCATGTCAATAAATATCAGATTTTAAGTGAGCATCTTAATTTTTAGGAGACCTGACTTATGATGTTTCGAAGCAGACACCTGGTCCAGATTACTATTGATATGAAACTCTCAATTAATTGTCTTCTGTTCTCGGGGCTCATTGCTGCCTGAAGTACAGCTTAACCTCTCTTGAGAGAATAGCCCCAAGTGGAGCAAAAGAAACTTTTTTCAGCTAAATTAAATTTCCACAGCACAGAAACACCCAACAGTAACCACCAGACTGTGAAGGTTCAACATGGGGCTGGAATAAATGGCTTTCCTGTGCCTCTAAAAAGCTAACAATGGACATGCTTATTATTTACATTCAAACTGGCTGGCATGCCTAATATTTCAGGAAACAGATTTTGCAGCTGTAATACAACTTGAGGAACACCCTATATTTCATTGATATGAGGTTCTGCAACAGCTGAGCAATATACCTTTCTCTATACATCACATTCAAAGCTGGGAAACACTTTTTTTGTTGTTTGCTACAAACACGCTTTTTCTTATCTATAAAAATAGACATAATAATGATGCTTTATACAGCTCTGGAATCTCACAGCCCTTTCAGGAAGCTCAGCATCCACATCATGGAGCTGAAACAGTACCAGCACCTCCACAAATCAACCAGTGAGTAGAAGATAAAACACTTGTGGGGGAGTCAAGACTACAACTCCTAGCTTTTTCCTGCTGGGGTGCCCAACACTGTGAAACACTTATTTTCTGTAATTACAGAGGTGCTAGTTATCACAACTTCAGAAATAGGACACAACCGTAGAAAACATTCTGAACTGATAAAGAACGTTATAAACGTGGAGAGCACCAGGGTTTTATGGACAGATTTTCACTTTAACCAGAGTATGGGGCAGATATTTTGCCAGAATAACACTTTTAACATTAACTAGAACCTTCAATTCCCGGGAGACATATTAGGCTAAAGCACTCCTCTCTCAGCAAACCATGCATCACCTCAAGACAGGAAACTACAGGCTGGGGGACCCTCAGAGCTTCCCTTTCCACCTCCATTCTTTTGTTCTGTATTACTTCTGTGTCAAAAACACACAAAAAACCAGGGAGACAAACCACCGACTGTTTGAGTGCAAGCAGAAGGAAGGAGCATGAAAAGAGGAGCGTGAAATGGGTTTACCAGGCCTCAAGGGACGATGCGAAGGACCCCGCGGTGGCTACGTGGGCCGGCCGGCCGGGCGGGCTGGCGGACGGCCGGGCTGCGGCGGCCTGGGCGGGCTGGGCCGGGCGGCGGGCGCTGGGCGGGGCTGGGCCGGGCGGGCGGGCGGGGCTGGGCCGGGCTGGCGGGGCTGGGCCGGGGCTGGGCGGGGCGGCGGGCTGGGCGCGGGGCTGGGCGGGCTGGGCGGGGCTGGGCGGGCGGGGCTGGGCTGGGCTGGGCGGGGCTGGGCGGGACTGGGCTGGGCCTGGGCGGGGCGGGCGGGGCGGGGCGGGCTGGGCGGGCTGGGCGGGGCTGGGCGGGCGGGCGGGGCTGGGCGGGGCTGGGCTGGGCGGGGCTGGGCGGTTGGCCGGGCGGGGCTGGGGCGGGCGGGACTGGGCTGGGCTGGGCGGGCTGGGCGGGGCGGGCGGGCGGGCCGGGCGGGCGGGCTGGGCGGGGCTGGGCGCGGGGCGGGCCGGGCGGGCGGGCGGGGCCGGGCCCGGGCCGGCCGGCCGGGCGCAGCCGGGCGGGGCCGGGCAGAGCCCCCGAGGGCAGCGATCCTCTGTGCCCGAACAGTGCCTCGCACCGCCGCAGCACACCCCGCGTCTCGGAGCTTGCCCTCGGCACAGAACCTCCCTGAGTGTTGGTCAGCCATTCCGGTAATTCCCTGGCTCCACGGTCGCTCTGATGGATGGGCTGCGGCAGCAGGATGGTTCCATGACGAGATGGCTGCTTCTAAGAATTAAATGACACCGCAAAGAAGTGCGCTGGAGGTGGATACTATTTATAGCTGAATCACATACACGTCCTTTAGATGCTAAAGCAGAGTTCCAGGCTGCCTAGGCCACAAGGGGAATCACCTGCAGGCAGCGTTAGCAGCAGGGCCCTTTCTGACACAGGGTGTCTCAGCCTCACCATTACACACGGATTGCCTTTCTATGCAGTCTTGGATCTGTCTGACTCTAAGGCCACCAAGTTTTTAACCCAGTTAGCACTGAAACCTGCGAGGAAGACAAAAGTGCACAACTATTGCTTGCTCAGCAATTTGGCCCAGCCTCAGCCAGCAGCTGGCAAGGCAGAAGTACATCGCTTGTCTCATGGGAGTGTTGTGGTCTGTGGGTTATGCTGCCTTAACCGATACCGTATGCTCCCTAAAAGGCAAATCCCTTCATCCAAGTCATTCTCATTTTGTTCATCTGCAGAGATTGGTGCTTACAGTAACAACAATGGGATGCTGAGTTTGTGTTCTAAGCTGTAAATAGAGTACCTGGCTGCAGTAGTTCTTTATCCATTACAGAAAAATTGCTTCAGTGCATGAAGTGCTCTTGCTGTTTCACATTCTTAGGCAAGAAAACTGATGAGCAACTTGAAAGCAGATGGGCAGTTGGAATGGTTAGAAGATAGAACAGCAAGTGAGAAAGCAAGCAAGCATGACAAATTCCCGTGCCTTTGGAAGGGGCAATCAAAAGGAAATCCAACAGGAGCTTCTCCTGACGCTACACAGGCAGCATCTCCCTGACGTGTTCCCCAGAAACATGTGCAAACAAGGATTTTCTAGTTGGTAACAAGTTTTGTGACATCGGTTGTCACCTGAGGATGTGGAGTTACCTTCACTAGCAGGGTAGCCTTGTGCTACAGGGCTCCATTCTGCCTCAGCAGTCTCAGGCCAGCCCACACTAACACCAGAGCTGGTGTGGGTCTTGGAGAAATTTGTAAAGACCATGTAGCACTTGTACACTGCCTTTGGCTGGGGAGCATTTCTGACTCAGAGGGAGGGAGAGAGTTGTGTGCAGCATCCCTGCAGCTATATTTCATTGTTCACATCCACAACTCATTTCCCCACCATGGTTACAGTGTCATGTGTGGAGGGTTTCCCTGTGAGTGTGGAAAGGTCATTTCAATGGCTGATCCTCAGCAGAGTGCCCCAGGCAAATGTGAACCTCCAACAGTTCTCAATCTTCATTAGACATTCCTTTGCCTTAGCAGATGAACCCTTCATGATATCTGATGTGTTTGTCCTTATCACACCTCTCTGAGATGGGCAGCTCTAACCTTCTCCTTAGGACTTGGAGGTTAGGGCACAGAGACTAGAGGCACGTCGTTAAAGGTCCTTAAGGGACTTACAGATGCAGAGTTGGCTGATGCACTTTTCAAACCATGAAATGCATAACTGCAATCCAAATTGCTGAATTGAAAAGCCCTGGGGAGTCTATTCCCTTTTGATTGATATCAATGGGAATTAGATATGTTTGTTTCTGAAAATCATCATCTTTAAGAATCTAAAAGCCTCAATTTCAGCACTTTCCTACCACATAGCAGGAAATGGAATCAGAGTTTTCCAAACATGAGGCTACTGCTCTAGACACAGGTCCTCTTCTTACTTTTATTTTATTTTTAACAAAAGTCACCAGCCAGCCTGCAGAGGAGATGTTAGTAGACAAAGTCAAGAACAGATCTACAAGTGGCTACTAAAAACAGGGCAGGGATGAATCCATTAGCATCCCTGATCCAACATTTCTGAACATGGAGGGAAAGAGCAGAAAGTGCCATAGCTCCCAGGCTTCCCCTGAAGAGCATGTGCTTTTGCTGTGAGGGAGACAGAACATTTGGCCAGATGGCCCCTGTGCTCTGCTCCAGGAAGCAATTCCTCATACTCTCATGTTCTTATGTCTCAAGCAGTCTCTGCTGTGGCAGTATAAATGCACCAATAGCCTGCTCTAAGCACCAGCTTCTACCACCCTGCAGTCACTCTTTCTGCTGTAACTCTCCCAGCTGGACAGGAACACATGGACCTTGAATGATCTACTTGCCATTTTGCTATGTAGACTGCTTTTTGTCCTGATCCCATACATTTTTAAATTAGAGTCTGAGCTGGTTATCTTCTTTGGAGCTATTTCGTTGCCACAGTTCCAAACCCGTGAATATGCTCTGCTTTTCTCTTTCTTCTTCAGACTCTTTTACATTGCATTTTTTTCCTTCACAGCACTGTTATTGTAGCAGTGGCTGGCATGATTATTGCTACTTATTCCCAATCCCCCAATAGCAGAGTAATACCTCTTTAATTGTGTATTTCTCCCTCCCGACACTAATCTCCTAACAAATGCCGATGCCGTGTTAGATGCTGTGTGGGGATCTCTCATCACTATCTCTTTAAGCAGGCAGTTGTGTGTGCAATGAATGCGTAGTCACTCAGCATGGATGGATTTGTCTGAGTCCCTGTCAGCTCCCTGGTTTTGTCACTGAAATCTTGCATTGCGGATCCGGATTTCTATTTCTTTAACTTTTTGAGACAGATTTATCTCAACCCCTGTCAGATCAATGGGTTTTGTCACAGAAATCTCTGTGACTTTGTTCCCTGTGGAGATCTGGCTAGTCAAGTTTGTGGAGGCTGATTTGGGAAGCCGAACCCGAGGCCTTGTTTGGCTATGTCGAAGTGGCGGGGGAGGGAGAACAATAAGAACTGAAAAGTGCAGAGGCCTAACAACCAGAAAAACTTAAATAAAAGCTGCAGTAGCAACCTGCATCCAAAGCCCAAGACAATACACACCCCGAGAGAGCACATTCACTCTCACATCCATGCACACGTGGGTTCTCTGTCTGCCGCATCACCAGGAGCTGCTGGCTCTGCCCGTGGACTGCAGCCCTGTGCCAGTGGCTGAGCTCTGGCAGGGCTGCAGGTCTGAGGCAGAGCAGCCTTTCAAGCCAGTCCTCTCGGGTTGTTCAAATCCCCCTGGGGCTGTGGAGGCAGGAAGTCTGTAGGAGGCACTTCTCTAATGCCTCCACAGTATATTAGGAAACACTGTGCTATCAGAGATGATCCTCCTCAAGGGATACAAGCCCAATTTTCTTTTTGCCTGTAGCCATCAGACTGCATGATTGTCTGACACTGCAACTACACAGTCTTCCAGATAAAGCTTAGCTTTACTGAACTGCTACATGTCCATCTTGTCTCCTTAGCTGATTCAAAAATTTCCAGGAACAGCTTTGGTAAATGGAAGCTTCCTGATGAAAAGTACATTGTTCACATAATCCTTTTGTTGGACTGGGGGATAACATTATTTTCTTCACTTATTACTACTTGAAATTTTTTAATAATGATTATCACAGTTGAATTTGACCATGATCAAGGTCTGAGTGACCTTTTGGAACAAAATGGTAGTGGCAATAATAATAGCAATAACAATAATAGGAAAGCAGGTAACATACATTAAAGGAAGAGCCTGGTATTAAATGATAAAGACTCAGACTTGTCTGATACAGCCAACTCAACCTGAAAGCTCAACACAGCAGGGTTGGATTCCCTGTTGGTGAAACTACCTCAATTTTGTATTTGAAGCAGAACATTTCAAAAAGAAAGGGTACCCCAGGAAAGAGGAGATTTGGGGAAGGTAGCCATTAGCATCTCAGTATTAATGAGAAACAGTGCAAATTT
This sequence comes from Sitta carolinensis, assembly GCA_032173965.1. Taxonomy (NCBI): domain Eukaryota; kingdom Metazoa; phylum Chordata; class Aves; order Passeriformes; family Sittidae; genus Sitta; species Sitta carolinensis. The sequence continues at coordinate 4,661,719 of CM063293.1, forward strand.
TTGGCCATGGGTCACCTCATTGTTATCTTTGCAATATTCCAGTCACAGGCTTTCTTTAGAGCAGATGCTCATTTCTGTGCTTGCATTGTGGTATTTCCTTTCTTTCTTTTTAATGGAACTCTCCTTTTGTTGTGTGCTTTTCTATTTCAACCTTACTTCTGGAAATTCTCTATTCCTATTTTTTACCTTCTAATCCTTCTTCATTCATCCTTCTTTCCCTGCCTGATGTAAACATTCATGCTTCTGTTTTACTTCTTCCTCTAGGTGATTAGCTATTCTCTTTTAACTAGTGCCCCTCCTTAGTTTTTTTCCCTTTCCCATCCTTTCATTCCCCTCTGCTGCTAAGGAAGCTGTAGTCCTTAGATATTGAAATGGGATGTGTAGCTCCTGCCTGTGATTCTGTGCTAGATGCCTCTGTGTGCCTGTGCAGCTTCAGACCCAGCAAAAGTCTGGCTAAATACAGGAAACTAAGCGGGAAGCTAAGCTGAGTGAAAGGTTGCTTACTTGTGCCTGTGATTTGTGGTTGTTTAATAATGGCCTCCTGATTAACACAGACCTCAATTCCAGAAATGCCACAGTGATAGATACTCAATATTTACCTTAATAGAGACACACAATTGCCTTAACATTTAAAGCCAGTGCTAGCAGGACAGCTATTATCCTGCAAGTTGTTCACACCGCTGCCTGCATACGTATCACCTGGTGAAACACAACTTTAATTCTGCACGGGTCCCCAAGGACTAACAAGGTGTTAAATGATCACTATTACATGCAGCTGTCACCATGCTTGCAGTGCTGTCAAACCACAAGAATGATGTTGTAGCTTTCCTGTTTCACTTCAGAACAATGCAAAAAAGTATGGCTTCACTAATAATACCACTACTACTACTATTAATAATAATACTTCAATAATAATAATAATAATAATAATATATAATAATAATAAAAATAATAATATAGTAATAATAATAATAATAATAACACTGCTGAAACTGTCCCCTCAGAAGTCGTCTTGTCTGCTACAGCAACTGCTTTTCATGAAGGTATGTTATCTGGTTGTAGCTAGTTAACAAAAGAGAATTACAAGGCTTGACTAGACAAAAAGTGGTGAGATACCTGTAGACATCTGAATGCTTTAGTGTATCTCTTTTGGTACATCCTAATGTGCAGCAAGGTCACTTCAATAAGGAGCTTTAAAGTACTTGCTTTTGCTACTTTTAGACTCATTCCAGAAGCACAGAGGATTGCTTTAGTCAGATCACCTCTCTGTGGTCTCCTTCCACAGGAAATATTCCCAAGCAGGTAGCAGGGAAGGGCTAAGGGACAATAGCAGATCAGTCATTAGTAAGACGAGAACAAAGGCTGCCTGTTCTGTCCTGAGCTAATTTTCTGTTGTCCCTTCACCATAGGTATAAACCAGGTTGATTAGCTCAATCTGCCACCCTGGCTTGATAAACCAAGCTGAGAGTTGCTGTTACACACTCTGCTGGGGTTGTAACTATCTTTTAGCAGAGATCCAGGTGTAGGAATGAGGAGGTGCAGAAGTGCATTCACAAAGATGAATAGGTACCTGGTTCACTGCAGCACTAACTGAGAGTGCCCGTGAGAGCACACCTCAGGTGCTGTTGTGTGTCAGAGCTGAGAAGGCAACATTTAAAAACTGGTTTGGAAGGGACTTCAGCACAAACTGTGGGAGGCCACATTTGGGAAAAAAGATAACTAGACTAAATTACACCAGCACTGCTGTGGGAGGAAGACTTGCACAATGCCTTGACTGCAGCCATGGCTGTTTTTCCTCACATTCGTGGGCTCTAATTCTACATAAAATAAGAAAAGGGGGAGTGAGAGACAACACTGCATCATCTTGACATTCCTTTCTAAGTATATAAAAGATGAGCTGTAAGTTCTTCAGCATCTTGCTGCCATAAAAGCCAGTAACAGCAAACTGCCATCTCTAGAGCTATGCAGGACAATGACAGACTGAGGAAAGCCAGCCTAATCCTGCCAATAGCAGTGTCCAGCCATGCTTTCCAATAGTTGGCTAATTAGTAGAAATACAGAATTCCAAGACAGTAGTATCATGGTAACTACTTGTATAAAACCCCCAAAACAAGGTCTAGTTTTTTGTCCAGAATCTCTTAGATCCGGAAATTGGGTCAGAAATTAGAAGGTCTGGTCAAATCAACAAAATTCTGGTTACAGTAAAAATGTAAGGATTGTTTTGGAAGTTATAAACCATGTATATGACAATATTCAGCTTCTTTCTAGCCCAAACCTCCATTAGGCAATCCCACTGTACCTTATGTCATTCAGAGTCCCCCTTAAGACAGAGCCTACAGCTGAGTAAATATTGAATTGTTTAAAAATCAAAATTTTATCATCAAAGTGAGGAGCAGAATCATGAGGGCTCCGGTAGGATGTTTTGGTAAGAGCCTGATGTCAGTTCTGAGCCCATGGGAATGCGAAAGACTCTGACAAAACCTGGGCTTACATCAGGTGCTGCTGTAGACTCCAAATCTGTTGCTTTGAACTGCACTCTATGGGAAACCAGCAGCTGATACTGTCTACAGAGAATTATCGTTTCTGAAACAATTGAGTGGTCTTTTAAGGCAGTCCCATACAGAGCCTCCATTACAACAGGTAATCACAATAAGAGCTTCTTCAGAGAGAAAAGGGGTGAGTTCCTTGGAAAGTACTTGGAAAAGATAATTTCAAACTGTCTTTGCAGGAAAAGATCAAAAAGAAATAGTAGATTTTTATCCCTGTTAATAAGTAATTCAGTAATGGAAACAATGTTGGATGTTCCAGCTACTTCTCAAAGAAACTGGCCCCAGTTTAAAGTCTCCTGAAACAGCCAGTGTGATCCTCAGAGAAAGTGTAAATTAAATAGCAGCATCATTACAGGGCATAGAAAATTATGAGTCCAACTAAGAAGGACTACTATTGCTTTTTAGATTGGAAGACTCATTTAAATTCAATTAATCAGACCACTGTCATGTACAATTGGAACTGTATCTCTCAGTGATTCTTCTGCTTTGAGAACCACATGACCTTCAGGAAAAGAGAGCTTAGCAAATTACTGTTTCTAAATTTTATATATTGAAAATTTAGTAGGTCACCTGCAGATGTGACTTTTGGGTGTGTTGAAATGGTGACACAGGCAGGCCAAAGGAAATATCCTTCCCCTTCTCCCTGCAGTGTTAAGCACAGATTTGCAGTTGTTTGGGAACAGCATGGGAACAGCTCTTGGTTTTGGTAAAACATCCCTCTCCCACTGTAAAAGCAGATTTTTCACATCTGCTTCCCTGAAGGTTAAACATAATGGGTCAGGACCAGCTGCTCATACAGCCTCCTTTTAGTCTCCTCTAACATTTGTGAGATCACCTGTAAGTTGGCATAAAAAATCAGGGAAAGCAGCAGTGTTGGAAGAAGCTCAAGCTGAAAGTCAGACTAAATGAACTCGACTGCAGTTACAGTCTGAGGTGGGAACTCTGATAAAATGACTGTGTAGAATGATAGCTTAAGAGGAACCTGTGGGTGGGTAGGCATTAAACTTGTCCCAGGCACACAGACTCATCACCTAAGTCACACAAGAAGAGGTTGGTGAAACAGCACAAAATTATCTAATTGTATTAGGAACAAGAATAAGTTATCTAATTCATGTGTTGTGCTGCCAGAAATCCAAACCAGAGCTCACAACACTAGAAGTTTGGATATCATAAGATGCAGAGCAAAGTGTCAGATAAACTTTCATCTTTATTCAGGATCAAAAGTGATTGGATTTTTTTGTGGCCATCAGATTCAGTCCAAATGAAGAAAGCAAAATTTGATGCTGCCTATCTCCTAAACCCTTCTGTACCATAAACACCAGAGTGATAATATTTGGTGCTGAAACAGTCTCCCAGTCAGCCTCAGAGCTAGATGAAGCAAAATCAACACCATGACTAAAGCAAAGTGAAGAGGAGCTTGCAGTGACCCATCTTCATATCTTCTTGTTTTATCTTACAGTCAAGAAATTACCCATGTGTTTGAATTATCTACACCTTAGCAATGCCCAGTAGAAAAAAAATATTAAAAATACATAGTGCCACTGCTTACTGAAATAGCTAATGGTCCCTTCACAAAGCAGCTCTTGCTCTAGACTTGATTTCCTTCAGCATCTAAACAGTACTAAGAAAACCACTAATTAATTCTCTAGCTATTCCTATCGTGAACCTTCTTTGTACAAGGCAATGAATACAAAACTGTCAGGGCTTTGTCTCCACAGGGGACAGGCTTGGTGAGAGTGTGATAAAACACTTGAAGCATCTCTGGCTCTTCCTCTCACACAGTGCCCAGAGCAGCTGTTCCCATAACAGTTCCTGAGCATCCCAAGGGCTGGATTTTGCCTAAGCCACAGTGTGAATGGCAGGCTTTACCATCTGTGAGCCACGGGAAGGCTGCATCCATCGCTGCCCTGGGCCACACCTGTATCCTCTCTGGTGATTACAATCAGGGAGACACGTGCCTAGGAAGAGGTTTGCTTGCCGTGCAGTACAGCAAGGGATTGGCACTTGGATTCACAGCTCTGTGGCTGCTTTTTAGAGAAAGGGCAAGCATGGCAATGGGGCTGGCAGAGGCCCCAGCTCACATGCACCAGGCTCTAAATGCACTTGGACATGGGAAAGCCTGAGAAATATTTTGGGGATATACTAACCCAGACCTCAAGAAAAGCTGTAATAATGAGATGCGCTCCTGTGGCAAATTTGTTTATGTTGTTCAGTTTTTCTTAGGACCTCTCAGTAAACCTGTTTTGAAGGCTTTTGTGTGTCCCACTACCCTTTGTCCAGTAGCAGAACTTCTCTGCATCAACTGTACAGACACCATTCTCAGTTCAGTGAAGGGTTCTCTGGTAGCCAGTAATCCCCTGGCATTGCAGACCTTGGTCTCATGTGAAGAACACACTTTTTAGTAGCTCCCTGGATATGTACCCCAGTACAACTCAGTGCACAACTGAGCAGACAGAAGTCCAACTTCCAAGACAACAGAGTCTGGGCAGTGGGTGGTGAGCTGCACGCAGAGGGATCACTGCTCCCCAGGGAGCCAACATGAAAAATATCTGCCAAAGGAAGCCCTCCTAACTTCCTGCCAGGGCATGACAAGGAATGACACCATGACCAACAGAGTGACAAGTGTGGAGTGACAACTGTGGAATGCCTCAGAACAGGGACTGATTTGTTGGTAATGCTCCAAAAACCCCTAATCCCCACAAGGAAGAGGAAGAACAAACAGCTTTCACCAAAGCTGTCACCTCCATGATGTCCAGTACCCTTTCCATGTATTCATCAGTCACAAAGCCACATCCCAGACAGGCAGGCCAGTAACTCTGGGGTAACATACACATGGACATCATTTGGGTTCTCTAGGGAATATCTGTTCTACAGAAGCTGGGGCTCCCATTCAGTGATAAACTATTTACCTTAATCATGAGATTGTACCCTTTCTCCTCCAGAAAAATACAAAGACAGTCTACTTAACAGCACCAAGGATCCTGAACCTTCCTGACAGGTTTGTGTGAAATCTGTCTTTGAAACTCTAGTGGAACTGATTCCCATCTTTCCCATCTGTATGTCAATAATTTCCAACTGGAAGTTTCTCATTCTCTGTTTCTTTTTGTAGGATGGCCATCAGTGCTGCAGCTCAATGCCAACACTGAGTTCATGCCACCTCCTGCAGTCAATATATGCCTGAGGAGACAGAATAAATAGTTATTAAATGTACTCTAGATTTGTTGTTATATTATAACTAAGCACTGGAAATCAAATAAATATAAGACAAACAGCTAAAATGTCTACAGAAAAAACAGACTCAGGCAAAATGGCTTAATCTGCAACATTAATGAGTAACAGATTGTTCCATCAATAGAATATGAGGAACAGCATGCAAGAAGGCAAAACTCCTAACAAGTTCCCTGAGACCTGTATCCTTGTAAAAGGTCCAGTTCTGGAGGATACTCAAGAGCATGGTTAAGGTTAAGCACATGTTTAAATCCTATTGATACAGTGATACAAGTGTAAAAGTTTGTTGTTTCTTTTTAATCCAGGCACTTTACTAAATTGAAGAATATTCTGTGCAAAAAGCTCAAAGTCAGAAGCAAGAGCACCTGGCCAGGATGGGGCTGTTCAGCTCAGTGCTGATGGATATATGCAGCCATACTGCTCTCCCAGCTGTTAGAGGGAGTCATAGCTCTGTGTTTTTTGCCAGCCTAAGAACCTTCCCTAAGACGCACCTCCTAAGGCAGCCTTTGTTTGTGTAATGTTTGTGCCATGCATTACCTTTTTTCCTAGTGTAATCCTCAGTATGGGGATCCAGTTTCACCTAGAACCAAAGGTATGTCCTGACTCCCTGCCTGGCTGGGGACAGCTCACAGAAATGTCCCACCATGATCACCTTGTGCTCCCTGCAGCACATGCACAGTGGCAGATGTTCTGTAGCAATTCCAGGATCCAAACAGGACCAGGGTCACACTTTATATATGGAATGAGAAACTAGATTCTTTCTCAAAGAGCTTGCTGACTTAATGAATACTGAGAGAAAGAGAACAGAGGAATAAATATGAAAAATCTCAAGGTCTTGAAGGACAGAAAGAAGAGTCTGAGAAAGGGAGATAGTAGAAACAGATGGATAATATTTTGTCTGGTGAATACATGCACCTAAACCCCAGCAGAAACAATACAAGGATATGGATTTGTGTGTGCAGTCCTGCCCACCAGAAAGGCCCATACCATATTAATTGTCTGCCATGTCATTAGCTAGATGCTGCAGAGCAAATAATGAAATTGCTTCACAAAAGCAGTGAAGACAACTGGCCAGCTCTTGCTGTGCTTAATTCAGATTGGCTCTGTGTTTCTCATCTATTATTATTCAGTTTTAACTTATTCCTTTATTTCTAATGTCTGATCAGGCGAAGCAGAAGCAATGTTCTCCTCCACACACACTCTATAATCTGGTCCTATTCCCTTAACAACGAGGATCACCATGGACATTGTTTAGGAAAGCAGCAGAAATCAGTGTGATGGGTGCTGCTGAATGGCCTGCTTTTCCAGGAGTGCTTTGCTGCCTAAAGCTTAAGAAGCCACATGGGATGTGTAAAGAGAGGAGAAAATGTTATTAATTGGCAAAGCCTTTGGAGCCTAGGGCTTTCATCCAGCTGTTACACTGAGGTGAAGTGAAGCCTATGGGGTGTTTGTAGATATATGGAGCTCATGTTTTTTCCTTTGTAACAAACAAGTTAGGTAAATGTGCCCAAACACAGGGGAAGGGAAGGATATCTCCACCACGCTCAGTGCAAAAAGCCTTTACCTCCCTGGCAAGACCAATTGTCTTGATGTTTAATCTTTATGTGACCTTTAATCAGCCCAGTGGTGTTAAGTCCAAGCTAGCTCAATTCATAGGTGGGATTTCTGCAAAGACAATGGTCTGCTTAAAAGGGTTTGCTTCCATTCAGAACACAGTTACTCTTTAAATTCCTTGGGAAAAGAAGACTGAGTCTCAGTCTAGAGCAGAAGACAGTGAGTGCAGTTGATAACTGCAACTAGAAATCATTGCAATGACCTTGAATGAGTCAATGACCTCCTGGAGCCTAACAGGGAGGAAGGAGCCTGGCTAACATGAGGGACCATAAGGCCTGGAGCCAGGTATTCTGATCAAGTCCTTTGGCATTCTGGAGGGAAAGGTTTCAGAATAAGACAAGGTCACTGTCCTCCCTCATCTTCACCTCTGTGCAACTCACCCATCCCACAGGGAGGTGCAATGACAAGGTCCATTGTAGCTGGAGCTGCTGGGCTGACAGGAGGACTCCCAGTTTACCTGAACCCATAGCTACAGAGGTGTGTGACTCTTGGCTTGCATTTTTCCACCTGAACACAGAGTGCTCGGTATAAGTGCTAGCTGGAAGCTTTCACACATGCCAGGAAGCTGCCTTGGTTTGATGCCATGGAATAGACACGTTCACTCTCCCAGTGGTGGGACCTGCCCAAGGATGGCAGCAAACATTTACGAGCACAGGTGTTCCTGGCAGGTGTTTTGTTTCTGAGGAAGCTGCCTTCTGGCTGAGCTGCTGCCAGCCCATCTATCCGCCTTCCCCATTGCCACACAACCTCGCCTCCCCCAGGGACTTTCAGGCAGGCCTATTTCAAACAGCAGGCACAGGCAATGAACACATCAGGCAATTAAATGGCAGATCAATTCGACTTAGCTTCTCTTGGGAAAGCAGCCCTTGGGTAACAGAAGAATGAGGCAGCAGGAGACAAAAGGCAAAGAGAAAGATTGAGAGGTACAGGTGAGAAGGAGGAGAGCAGAAGAGCCAAGATGGAAACACAGCAGGCAGAAAGGGCCATGCACAATGTGGTGTGAAACTACAGCTGCAGGGGAGGAGGCATTCAGGGAAAAAGGGACATGGCTGGCATAGGCAGCATGGGAAACACAGCATCTGGGAGAAGACATAGGAAAGGGAGAAAATGTCTAAGGGAAGGTAAGAACAAGACAGAGAAAAATGACACTGGAAGGGTAGAATGATGAATGTAACAACAGCAGGGAATGGGCTCAACTGCCTACCTGGATCTGCAAAGATGTAAGCTTTATGAATTTGGAACCATCAGGAAAAACCTATATTTGTAATATCCTATTCACTTTATTTAAACTGATGGAGAATCACTGGTTATTGACAGAAGACTTCTCTCCCTGAAATATACCATAAACTCAGGAGCTTCCTTGTACCAATATCAAAACCAGACAGTGACAGTGACAAGCAAAAGGAAAGGAAATTAAATGGGCTGGTATCACTCCAGCCAACTGAGTGGAACACTAGAGGAAAAAACAACATGAGCTCCTAATTAGTTTTCTGTTTCTATCTTTAATAATCTGAGATACTGGTAGTACTAACCTACTTAGTAATGCTAGTTGCAGGCCTCCAGGAGTTAGGAGTAAAGTACCAAAAATCTGAGAATCTCTACCTTTAAAAATTCACATGGTTCTTGTTTCTTCTCTATTAAAAAAAAACCCAAACAAAAACCAAAAACCAAACCAAACCAAAACCCAACCCCCCCCAAAACCCCACACAAACACATGAACCCCCCCAAAACGAAACAAAACATGCACACACAACCTCAACCCAACTAAACAAAAAAAAACAAAAACAAAAAAAAAAAAAAAACCCAAACAAAACAAAAAAACCCCCTCCCTGTTTTCTACATGTTCAAAGATGAAATTCTTGGGGAGAGGGAGAACGCTGTAATTAGGGGATCCAGAGAAGGTTTGAAGAATTTTTCACTGTATGACCTTCATCCTGTCAGACTCCCCTTCAAGAGAAGTGCAGGATGCAGTTGTGCATCTTGCAGGATGTCTCTGTTTGCTCTTCCTCCTCAGCTGGGAAGAGTGCAAACCCCTCTCTCCCTGCCGCCAGCCCCAGTGCTGCTGCTCTGCAGGACCCTGCCCCATCCTAGGGGTGCGCTTCTCACACTCCCTTTACAGCACAGCAGGAGCCAGCCCCAGGAGGGGCATCTAAATGTCAGGCCTTGAAGCTGCTGTGCCAAAGGACAAATGAAAATATCTCACAGTGACCCCAGGCAAGCTGTATCTTTCCAGTTTTTCTGTTAAGGATCTGTAGTATCATTCTGTGCTCTTATAAATTTTCTTTTTGCATGGCTTCTCTCCAAGCCCATCGAGGCTATTTACATACACCCACCATATTTACAAGAGTGCTGTGAAGAAGCAAAAGACAAAACCAAACCAAACCATGCAGTGAGTCAGTGCCAGAAATGGTGATAAACCCAGACTCCTTGCTGTCTTTTTCCTTCTTATTAGGTAGAAAATGCTGCCTTTCTTCTGCCTCTTTCCACTGTCCTGTGACAGAGTTTGAAAAGTAAAACTGGGAAGAGTTAATATTTTAGTTTCTGCTAAAACAGAGGAGCCAAAAACATTAAATCCGACATTAGGGATGACCAGGCAGTAGGTAATCATTTGGGAAATCCTACCTGGAATGCACTTCTTCAACCTCAAGGTCATCACATTAGAAATGCCTTTTTTCTACCACCTTTGGCTTCTCTCTTTGCAGGAGACGAATGAAGTTTCTGAGTCTGAGAATATCTAGCACCAGTTTGTCATACAAGGCAGAATGTGACATGGCAGGTGTTTAGTTTTCTTCTTCTGCTTTTCTTCTTCTTTCTTCTATTTTTTAAACCTTGTTTTCTTTCTCTCTTCAGTCCAGCTCCACAACTGGCACTGTCCCTTCAGTGGTGACACACTCTTCTAGTCCCATACAGTCCTGACAGTTGTTGTTCCTCAGGCCATGAGGTCCATGAAGCAGAGCGCAAACTCCTGGCTCTTTCAGGGCCAGCAGATGGCTGCCATGGCAAGGCTGAGGATGAATTTACCAGCCAGCTGCCACTTCACTCTCTCTAACCCGGAGCCAGTGATTGGCATTGCCAAAGCACTGAATGGAATTAGATTGTTTGCACATCTAGAAGGGAGGGAATTACACAAATAGGAAGTTGGAGTGTGAAGAAAGCCAAAAAAATCAAACTAAGTTAACAAGAACCACGATGGTAGGAAACGATGGGACAATTAGTCTGCTGACTTGCTCTGTCCTGCAAGCATACACCCATACAGACAAGATGTGAACATGTACACACACTCCTGTCTGCTAAATCTGGGCATGTGGATGTCCATCAGCTCAACTCTACACCCCTCCTAAATGCGGGCTCTTTGGCTACCAGATCCCCCCCAAAATTGAGCCATTATGTAGATCACACATACCTGAGTAGCTGTCTGAAATCTGCTTCTTCCCAAGGTCTGACTCTATAAACAATTCAACCTCTGCTTGTCTGTCCTTCGAAATTTTCTACAGTATTTAAACTGTAAATGGAAGGGGCACACTGGCAGAAGAAGCTGCAGCCTCAGTTCCCTGTTTCTCCACAGACAGGAGCCATGCAGGGATTCAAGGCTGCATGCTCCCTAGAGAGCAGGCTGCACAGTGGCTGTCCTGGCACAGAGCTCTGTCACAGCCCCGTCCCTAGCACAGTCCTGGGGGAAGCGGCACTTGGGCTTTGGCAGCCGTGGCTGCCAAGGAAGCTTCTCCTGGGGCCCAAGTGGGGAATCCACACAAGCACCTGGAGGAGCCTTAGCAAAGCAAATGCTCCCATCTCTCCTGCCCTGCTGCAGCACTGGCATGATTTATATTCCTAGTGCACAGCTGGAGACAAGCTTTAGCACAGCACTGGAGAATCAAACAGCCAGTCCCCGCGGCAAGGCAGAAATACAGGAGCTGGAGGTGACTAAAAAGGGGAGATGAAGTCCAAACTCTCAGTGAATCCTCACTTCCACTGTTCTTTGTCATGGGACAACAGGACTACATTGCACCTGCTGAGAGGAGAGCTAGCAGAAATCCTGGCTATGCTGTAATGGCCTTTCTTAAAGCAATCAGCTCTGACAATAGTACACCTCTTTTTTCCATAAAAAAATCATATATTTTACTATGTCTGCACTCATCAAAGATGGATGCAACACCTCGAAACAGACCAGAGAGGGTTTTCAATTGTCTTGCTACTTTTTTTCATGCAATTCATGAATAATACTGTTGTCTGCATTCCCTCTTTCTCACTTACTGAATTGCTGCTCCTTCTCTCACATAATGAAATTAATTTTTCATTGGCCACCCAGTACGGCTTTTTCACTCTAGAATCCTCCTCATCATGGTCCTTCTTAACACCATGGAGTTTTATCAAGTTTTGACAGAATTCAATGGATGCTTGCTCCCAGATATCTGCCATCAAATAAAAGGAGCAGATAAATACAATAAATATTAAACATGAGGAATGTACCTCCAGGTAATAAAAGCTGGCTAGCCTTTGCAGACTTCACTCACTTCTATGAGGCATTTTATTTAAATTAAAGGTTGGTCAAATCTCTGCAGCTTGCGTCAAGACCTAAAGATTTGTCAAAAGACACTTCATGGAGTTACCAAACCTCCAAACTGGTGGAATATGGTAAGAACTTCACATATGTGCCTTGGTGCTGGCTGTAAGAAAGACATTGTGCCCTTTGTGTGTACCCTGGAAATTCAAAATCCAAGTACTCAGCACCAAGACATTAAAAAAAAATAAAAATCAATAATTATTTCACCTAGAGTCTGTACATGCTTGTGCTTCCATCTTTCTTCACAGGTAGACAGGTTAGAAACTGACATTTTTAAAAATGAAAGGGGAGACTCACATAATTGCATGACCTGAGAGCTTAGACTTTAACATCAGATTTTACAAGGCTTACAATAAAAACTTGGTGACTGGTAGCATGGGGGATTCACATTCCTTTCATTGTGCAACAAAAAGAGAGAAGAGCATGCACACTCCAAATACCCCCTGTCACCTGTGTCCTTCTTGATCTTTTTGAATTTATTGAGCCTGTCAGCTGTAATGGTAGCCAGTTCCACATGTGAACCCCCAGTGGTAACGTTCACAAATAGGTTTGCAGTGTGTGACACCACCCCTATAATAAATGCTGTGGTTTATGAACTATTCCTAGGGCAGAGGAAAAGGAGTGCTAAAAATTGATATAAATTACACTGGCCATGCTGCCTGGCTTTATATCCTGTCTTTTTATACACCCTCTCCTATTTTCTTCAATATTTGTTTCTTTCTAAAATCTTTACCTTCCAAAAGTTCTATATTTTAATTCTACCTTCAGTCTTTTTTCTCTCCGGTGATTCTGATTTATTTTTGTTTCTCCATCCCCTCTTCTGACTCCTTCCCTTTGGCTGTCTTCTAGCATTTTGTAATATATAATTTTTCTTCTATGTCAGGTTGGCACCAACAGAATTGTGATCAAATCTTTTATCCTGAGGGATGCAATGTCTCTGTAAAAAGACTTTGTGCCCTGCCAGAGCAGAAAGATTCTCTCTGCACCATCATTTCCAGATATGCCAGCTTCTTGAGCCCAATTTGCTTTCTGTGTAATCACCCTTCATCTGATTGCTGCTCTTGGTGACAATACCTGCACATCCCTGTCCTAGTTACTGTGACTGGCTGATCTACATGTGCTGGGGAGAAGCACATTGTTACCTAACAGTGCATGTGGACCATCATGCTGGACTGGGGCTCTTCTGTTCTGTCACCAAGCCCAGATCTGTCATTTACAAGTCTGTCACTCTCTTATGGACAGAACTGAGGAGTGTACAGCACCCAGGAACAGTCCAAACTGCTTTCCTGTCCCTTTCTCAGTTCTCAAGTTAAAAAAAAAAAAAAAAAATTATAAAATTATGATTCTGTTTCTTGTGTTTCTTGCTGAAAATTCCTATTTTCCCAATGGTAATTTCCCTACATTCTTTTCTACATTCTAGAGTAGCAAGCCCTAGCACAAATCTACCAGTGTCTGGTATGTTATGTTACTGAATTTTGGTCAGTGAGAGTTTGCAGATGAGGCCAGAAGAAACAAGCCCATACTCTGAAACAAGGCAATCCCACAGACTTGCATCTTCTCAAGGGCTGATGCAGTGGGGCCTGAGGTACTGAAGTGACTTTAGGAACTCAAGGCCTTGGTGATCTGGAGTCACAAATCCCAAACCAATAACCACATTTGGCCTCCCTGAGCCTCCCTGATGTGTGAGTGGATCAAGCACTCTTCCCTGGCTGAGCAAGCCCTGCTCTCTGCTACTGCCCATACTGAGGATTCATCCAAGGTGTGGAGCATTCTCACCTGACACTGCAGCGACAGAACTACAGTCACTGCCCTGCCCAGGTCACTCCACCAGTGCTGGAGTCACTGTCCTGCCAGGGTCACTGCCCTGCCAGGTCACTGCAGCCATGCCTGGAGTCACTGTCCTGCCCGGGTCACTGCCCTGCCCAGGGTCACTGCCAGCCAGTGCCTGGAGTCACTGTCCTGCCCGGGGTCACTGCCCTGCCCGGGTCACTGCCCTGCCTGGAGTCACTGCCCTGCCCGGGGTCACTGCCAGCCAGTGCCTGGAGTCACTGCCCTGCCGGAGTCACTGCCCTGCCCGGGGTCACTGCCCTTCCTGGAGTCACTGCCTGCCTGGAGTCACTGCCCTGCCCGGAGTCACTGCCCTGCCTGGAGTCACTGCCTGCCTGGAGTCACTGCCCTGCCCGGAGTCACTGCCCTGCCTGGAGTCACTGCCTGCCTGGAGTCACTGCCCTGCCTGGAGTCACTGCCTGCCTGGAGTTACTGCCCTGCCCGCAGTCACTGCCTGCCCAGAGTCACTGCCCTGCCTGGGATCACTGCCCTGCCCGGGGTCACTGCCTGCCTGGAGTCACTGCCCTGCCCGGGTCACTGCCCTGCCCGGGGCCACTGCCTGCCTGGAGTCACTGCCCTGCCCGGGGTCACTGCCCTGCCCGGGGCCACTGCCTGCCTGGAGTCACTGCCCTGCCCAGAGTCACTGCGCCTGCCTGGAGTCACTGCCCTGCCCGGGTCACTGCCTGCCTGGAGTCACTGCCCTGCCCGGGTCACTGCCCTGCCCTGGAGTCACTGCCTGCCTGGAGTCACTGCCCTGCCCGGGGTCACTGCCCTGCCCGGGGCCACTGCCTGCCTGGAGTCACTGCCCTGCCCGGGGTCACTGCCTGCCTGGAGTCACTGCCCTGCCCGGGGTCACTGCCCTGCCCGGGGCCACTGCCTGCCTGGAGTCACTGCCCTGCCCGGGGTCACTGCCTGCCTGGAGTCACTGCCCTGCCCGGGGTCACTGCCCTGCCCGGGGCCACTGCCTGCCTGGAGTCACTGCCCTGCCCGGGGTCACTGCCTGCCTGGAGTCACTGCCCTGCCCGGGATCACTGCCCTGCCCGGGGTCACTGCCTGCCTGGAGTCACTGCCCTGCCCGGAGTCACTGCCCTGCCCGGGGTCACTGCCCTTCCTGGAGTCACTGCCTGCCTGGAGTCACTGCCCTGCCCGGAGTCACTGCCTGCCTGGAGTCACTGCCTGCCTGGAGTCACTGCCCTGCCTGGAGTCACTGCCCTGCCTGGAGTCACTGCCTGCCTGGAGTCACTGGCCTGCCTGGAGTCACTGCCTGCCTGGAGTTACTGCCCTGCCCGCAGTCACTGCCTGCCCAGAGTCACTGCCCTGCCTGGGATCACTGCCCTGCCTGGAGTCACTGCCCTGCCTGGAGTCACTGCCCTGCCCGGGTCACTGCCTGCCCAGAGTCACTGCCCTGCCCGGGGTCACTGCCCTGCCCGGAGTCACTGCCCTGCCTGGAGTCACTGCCTGCCTGGAGTCACTGCCCTGCCCGGGGTCACTGCCTGCCCAGAGTCACTGCCCTGCCCAGAGTCACTGCCCTGCCCGGAGTCACTGCCCTGCCTGGAGTCACTGCCTGCCTGGAGTCACTGCCCTGCCTGGAGTCACTGCCCTGCCTGGAGTCACTGCCTGCCTGGAGTCACTGCCCTGCCTGGAGTCACTGCCTGCCTGGAGTCACTGCCCTGCCCGGGGTCACTGCCTGCCCAGAGTCACTGCCCTGCCCGGGGTCACTGCCCTGCCCGGGGCCACTGCCTGCCTGGAGTCACTGCCCTGCCCGGGGTCACTGCCCTGCCCAGAGTCACTGCCCTGCCCGGGGTCACTGCCCTTCCTGGAGTCACTGCCCTGCCCGGGGTCACTGCCTGCCTGGAGTCACTGCCTGCCTGGAGTCACTGCCTGCCTGGAGTCACTGCCCTGCCCGGGGTCACTGTCCTGCCCGGGGTCACTGCCCTTCCTGGAGTCACTGCCCTGCCCGGGGTCACTGCCCTTCCTGGAGTCACTGCCTGCCCGGGGTCACTGCCTGCCTGGAGTCACTGCCTGTCTGGAGTCACTGCCTGTCTGGAGTCACTGCCTGCCTGGAGTCACTGCCCTGCCCGGGGTCACTGCCCTGCCCGCGGTCACTGCCCTGCCCGGGGTCACTGCCTGCCTCCTCCTGTGCTGCCAGCAGCTCTTCCCGAGCAGGGCGGCTGCTCTGGAGCGCCTTTACAGCTGAGGCTTTGTATTTGCATAGGCCATTGTCATTCCTGGCGCGGCTCCTTGCAGCTGGCATCCTGACTGGAGAAATATCTTCTTTAAGGAGAAACATGAACGACGCAGCTAAAGATAAAAATAACAATAATTTTACTAGATGAAACTTCATGTTAAGCACTTAAAAAGCCATAAAAAGTCAATTTTCTTTCTTTCAATTATTTTGCTTATTCCATTTTTGAATTAAAAAAAAAAAAAAAAAAAAAAAGGAGGAAAAAATAGGAAAAAAGGAGAGAAGTTTCCTAGTTAGAAAGATGTCTGTTTTTCTCATCAGCACCCAATGTCTTCATGATTTCTTCTCATTGCCCCCCAACACTACTTAGGTCCTACTCCCTGTGAACATGAAAATAGCCATTGTCAGGCAGGGCTGGCGCTTCCTGGCATGAGGAATGCAAGGGAAAGGAGCACTGATAAGTCCTGAGTTCTTGCTGCCTCTTTCAGCACACAAGCAGCTTTTCAGAGAAAACGAAAAAGATAAAGCCAGAAATTACTGCTCTTGCACAATATAGCCAAGTTCGTAAGAGCAGCATTTAACACTTAATCAAAATGGTTTGACAATGTAAAAATTAGGTTTTCAAATGTTATTAGTGCCTTATAATAGGTTCAATTTATATCACTCCCATCCCTGGGTTTTTTCATCTCTGCTAATTGTTTTTATTAATTTCTTTCATTTTTTACACTGTTGTCTTGTTGGTTTTAATTTTTAATTATCATAAGACTTTTTCTTTTTACCTTGTTAATTGGTTTAGATTTGAAAAGACTGGTTCTGTCATTCTTTTTCTTCAACAGCAGCTACAAGAAATTTTTTCATGCAGGTTCTTTTCCATTGGTAGGCTGTCTTCTGGGCTAATTTGGGAAAAGAAAGCACTTGCTTTTAGGGCAGTCTAAGCACCTTTTTTGTAGTGTGATTCACAGAAATGCTCTCTTATATTGACCTGTATATTTCCTTCTACACTGGTATGCAGGGTTCATTTGATATTGGCATAGAAATGGCATCTCTGTTCTACAGTTGATATGCAGACTCTTTTTTGTTTGGAAAAAGATGAAAGCTCTCTTCTGCTCTGGTTTGTAAGGCCTTTTCTGTATGGGCTCTCCTTTCTGTCACCCATCGAACACAGGCACACATACCATTTCTCTTTCCATGTTCAAGAATGTTCCAAGTCTTGGTTATCACAGGGCTGCAAGATGTCATTTGCATGGAGATGTATATTGGCACCTTATTGGTTTTTTTTTTTTTTTCTGCCAGTATAAATGGAACTGGTTCAAATAATTCCACTGACATTTTGGGGGCAGAAAACCATTTTGGGAAGGGACATTTTTTAGGAAAATGCTGATACTTGCTTGGTTGTACTTGGCAAAGGAATGTACTTTGGGTCTTCAAGGGAAAATCTAAAGAAGTGGAAACAAAAAATTAGGCAAAAAACCCAAGGGGAAACAATAATTCTTCAACTCCCTTTACATGTAGACAGATGAAGAAACACTTGTGGGAGCTCACCCCAGGGTGACTTCTTGCTCCTGAAGGAAACCAAAGCTGTTAAACATGGAAACTTTGGAATCTCTCTCCAGTTGCCAGCAAGAGTGGGCTGTGGCTTTGCACTAATAAAGCTTCATTACTTTGTCACTGCAGGGGCACATGGGAGTTTATTCTTACTCGCATTCAGTTCAGTCCTACTGAGTGGAAGATCCTGTCCTCACCTTCCTGCTGGCTCTCCTGCCCCCTGACAGCTCTGCAAGGCCTTTCAGTGGGCTAACAGGGCAGGAAATCCTTCACTTAGAGAGAGACCATCTTAATAGAGTGCTGGTTTTCTTCGAAGACATAGTATTGGCAGAATTCCTCCTTGTTCCCTGTGATTTGAGATGAGTTACAACTGCTGATGTTCAAAAGGATCCTTGCAGCAGCATCTCTTGTATGGCAACCCAAGTCCTCATAGCCAAGCTGTGAGGCATGAGCTGCGTGATAGTTTTATTCACTTGGCCTTTAATGGTGTTTTAAATTCTCCCTGTTGGGCAGGCTTGTACTCTCATGTGCTGCCTAGAGGTCTACACTGTCTACTTCTTCTCCTCCACCCACTGCAGCTTGTGTGTTTTACCCCTCAGCTTGTGGATGCAAACACAAGTGTTTCTTCCTTCCTGCTTAGCCTGGAGATCCGTGTAAATGACGCAGAGCAGATCTCAAATTAAACCTTGAGTGGCAGTGCTCATGGGCAGAGTCCTACCTGACAAAATGTCAACATGCTGCCTGGCCCTGGGAGACCTCTCAGCCTGTGTAATGTTCTGCTGGCCCCAGGCAGCGTTCTGCTCTGTGATGGACAGGCATGGCTTCATCAAAGGTTCTCTAGAGCTTTAAATCAGGAACAATACAACCTGTACCTGTGAGATGCCAAGAACCTACACAGATGCCTGATAAGAGGAAGGCCTTTTACTCGCCCCTCTCTATATTTAGCAGCATTCCCAGGCAGTGTTTCTAAAATTACCAGCTGCAGTAATGTGATTCATACCCCCATCACCGCCAGCAGCGGATAAGAAGAGTGTAAATGACATGCAGCAGAAAATCCTGAGCAGTATAGACCAAATCAGGACTGTAATGGTATAGTCTTTGGTGCTTGTGTTGACATCTCTGCCAGGCTTTCAGGGAGAAGCAGTTACCGATCTCAGAATCTGTTTTCAGTCACAGCAGTAGGTGGGAATGTCCCAAGCTGCAAGAGAAAAAGCTTGAGATTGTTTTCAAACTGTATTTTTGGGCAAGTCTGGTACAATGAATAATGATAAAAGATGTGCACTAATTGTTTTTGCAAGGACACTGTGCTGCTTGGGCTGTGAATGCTGTCACTAGAGCAGGGCTTCTGCTGTCTAAGAAGGGTCTCCATCTGTGGCAAATCAACAGCAGACAGGCAAAGCATCTGTATCAGCTGTGGGAACCCATTCCTGAGATGGAAAGAACAAATGTTGTGGTGGTTGTCACAGACTGCCCTGAACCAGTCTGGAAAGAGGCATTACTGTGGAATCAGTCCAAGAGCTGGAGCTGTTACGGTAAATACCATAAACATCTAAATCTTTTAGGAGGTTCAGTCTGCATATTTGAGCCATTATGGGATATTAACTAAAATGCTCATTTGAAAAATTACCCTGTGAGCCACTACAATGTAGCAGAAGAGCTGTTTTGCTCAGATAAATACAAATTGAAAACTGAGGCAGAAACCTGCAGCCATATCTGCCTGTGTTGTGATCTTGTCCAATCTCATCACCTAATTACTAACAGGCCTTGCTAGGCCATGGAAGAGACCTGCAGGAGAGGCAGAGAAAATACAGAGAAAACAGTATTTTTTATTCTGAGGGAAAGCTCTTCTTTCAGCGTTGGTGCTGAATGAATCCCTCAACAAAATTAAAAGGACCTGTGCTTTTTGCAATGCTTAAAAAGAAATGTAAGTGCTGATATTCTTAATTACTGTTCCCTCTAAAGATCTGTGATGGGCTATGATGGGGTATTTATTCTGTTTGTCCAGATCAAATTAATATTTGAGAATTTCCACCCCTCTTTCATCTCATCAATACAACAACTCCAAAGCAAAACTGGGCTGTTCTCTTCTTCATGTTTCCATATAGATTTCCCTGTGTTTTCAAATAGATGTTCCACACCCAGGGAGTGATGGTTATTGCCACACAAATTGGCAAAGCACACTTGGACCCTTTGGGCTGAAAGAACATATGTTTACTATAAGAAATTATGTCACTGTTTTCATCTCCCATTGTGACAAGTTGTTAAAGACTAGAAATGAGGGCAGTAATGCCATTAGATAGAGGAAGGAGATCTTGAAGAGATGTAAAACCCTAACACGTGCTGCAGACTAATTTTCCAGCTGAATTGCTCTTTGGCAGTTTTTTTTGGTCACCAGTATAAGTTTATATGCATCCACTGTTGCAATGGCCACAGGCAGTACAGACAGAAGGAAATCCTCTCTGTGCACTTTACAAACATCTTGAAAAAACTTCAAACCAAGATAAATGTCCACAAAATGCTGCATAAGGTATGCACAGAGAAAAGTGTAATTCCAATGGGTGGCAGCAGAGCCAGGCAACATTTACATTTCTCTAGCATTTCGATAAAACTTAGGCAATAGAGAAGTCATAAGAAGACAATGGCCTCCATTTTCATTTAATACAGGTGAAGATTATGAGACTGATGGAAAAGGAGCTGAGTTTTCAATGTGAGGGGGTGAAATATAGCAACCCAGTAATCTGCACTCTCCCCCTCTCGCAGTAACATTTACAGTCTGTGCATAGTTTCCTTTATGATATTTCTTCTATTCAGATAATTTTTGTTATCTTCACAGAAATACCACATATTTTCTTTAGGGATTTTATTAATTTTCACCCATCTTCTCCAGCTCCACACTGGGTAGCATCCAAAGAAGGCAAAGGGAGCCCCAGCTGGACTAGAACAATGAAAGAGTTAACAACTTCTTCCCAGTGTTGGGGATAGGGGACATAATTTTAAAATCAAAGAGAAATATAGTTATGAAGTAATTTTATTCTCTATTAACCCAATCAATGGAAGGTTCCTATAAGTCGTTACCAGGGATTTCAAATGCAGAAGATGTCACGAGGGGTTAAATAAAGATGTTTCTTTGTTCATTAGTACTGACAGCTCAGAGAAAGAGAAGGAAGGAGGGAAGAAGGGGGAGAGATAGAAGAAAAGGAAATTCAGTTTTGGATACGAGGAGAGAAAAAAATTATCTATCACCATGTAAATTGTATAAAAATCCTGTATAGAAATTACAGGATATACTAAGGCAGTGCATTAAATCATGCATTAGGGACAGGAAATCACGTGAGCCAGTATTCCAGGCCTCAACCTGCTCAGTGCTGAGCCTGGAGGTGACCTTGGAATATCAAATCCAGATTTAAACAGTGTGAATAATGGTGATAAAGAGGTAACTGTGTCCATGCTTCTGAACCAAAACACAGTTGAGCCTCTAGCAAACATTGGTCCACACAGCAGTGATCAGTACTGAAGCTTCTTTTCCCAGCTGGAAAACCTCTAGGAGAGAGGCATTGCTGATGCAGGAAAAAAACCTTTTCCAGGGACTCTCCACAGCCTTTCTCACTACCACATGTAGGCCTAAACAATATTATCTAGCAATTTTTAAGTCTTAAGATTCACACACAATGGCAGCAGCAGTCAACAAAAAATAACTCATTTATTAAAGGAAGTACAATTGCATCATCCATCTTCAGTAAAAATTCAATATTTCCCAATACAAGTTGTTTTGATTTAATGAATGGGGAAATCATCCCTTTCCTACTTCCTAGCATGCTTATGTCTTCAAATGAATCCTGCATCATTGGAAAGCAGACAGAGAAATGTTAGCAGAAATGCTGGGAACTGCTGCTAATAAACCTTGGGAAATCATCCTCACGGGAGGAGGAAGGAAATCGACCAAACCCCCTGTTCTTCCACAAGGTGTGAGGTCCTCTGCTTGCAATCTGCATCTGGCTTTCAGCTCTAAACTAGAAATTTAGATCAGATTTCTTTTTATCACAAAGGGCAGACTCAGCAGAGTTTGCAGCTTGGGAAAAGGCTAGAGGTGTGCAAGGGCTGTGTGGTGGGCAGAGGAGCTGAGAGGCAGCACGGAGTGGTGCTGGTGGTGAATGGGATATGGGCAGCTCTTGGAGAGACCTCTCACTTCTCATCTTCCTGGGCTTTTGATGAAACTGGTGTAGCTCTGCCTAAGCAGATAAGACCTCTCCTTGGTCATCTGGGTGTGTTTATTTTTTTGGAAATCTCCATTTTCCCTCCTGAATTCATTAAGTTCATACTAATGCAGTGTCCCTGTGCTGTTTACTAACCACATACAGGCAGCTATTCCCTCTGTTTGCTCAGGACATTAATGAAATGCCTGCCCACCCATGCAGCAAAACACAAAGGGGGCTGCTAATGGCATCTTTCTTTTGAAGTGAAATCCCAAAGCTTTCATTTGGTTCATGTTCCTCCCTGATAAAACTCTCCTGTCTCTGTCTCACCATGGGGCACTGTTATCTGGTCTCCCTTGGGGGTGGCAGGAGCTCTGAGGCTGATCTGGGGAGGAGGAAAAGCCAGCCACCACAGCACAGCCCAGCCAGATGCCTCAAAGGGGACATAGGACCACCAGCATTCTTGAGGCAATAAACAGTGTTACATAATAGATCAGAAAAGCAGGGAAACAGCCAACTTACACATGTAGGGACCAATTTTAATATCCTAGGATGAACCTGCAAGATAAATTTGAGGGATGGGGATCCACAGACAAATCTTGGGCATTGCAGTGCAGCTTTGGGACATAGTAGCATTATAGTAAATACATAACTACTGTGTTTGTTTCTAAGATAATGTGTTTATACTGACAGATAGATATACTTCAGGAGATAGGCACAACTCAGAGAATCATATCCATACATTTTCACCTCAGATTCTGATGTGGTAGTCAGTTCTGCAAATATAAGGCATTTATGTTTCTCATGTTGCATCTAAGCCTATAACATACTTGTTAAAATATACAGAAAAGCAGCTACTTTGTGCCACTGGGGCAACCTGCTACAGAGGACATGCACACTGGGCTGTCTCTGACCTGGAGAACTTCATTTTGTAGTTCTTGTTTCTTTCTCTAAAGATTGTGAAATCCTTCTGGCTTTTCTCTGGCAAGTGTAGAAACAGAAGAATGACATCAAGGCACATAGTTGGGACCCATTTTTTTGTAAGACAGGGCTTTACAACACAAGATGTTGTTTGGTAGTATGTCCCCTTGAGAATCCTCTGGAAGAGAAGCAAAGATGGAGAACTAATCCCTGCTGGTTGCATTTTCTTGGTACTCTACCACAATCTCATTTGACTTCACAGTTTAATCCAAATAGACAGCAATCTTTAAGGGATTCTAATCCATTTTAACAAGAACTTTAAAATCCACACTGGGAAAACTTCAGTTTTCTATCATAAAACAAACTATGTCATTGCTAGATGAACCATGGAAAGCCCATTCTGGGAATAAGGTGAACATTTCAGGGATGTTAGAGGTTTTTTCCAACCTTTTTGAAATTATATGATCCAAAACATCTGCAATTGCCACTGAAAAGTTGTGTCACCTTTTAAGAAGTCTTAATCTTAAATATTATTAATATAGTGAAAATATTTATGTAGTTGCTAGAGTTTACAAACAGGGTTTATCAGCCCTATTCCCACTCCTTTCCATTCCAAAGATGCCCGTGCTGTACTGTATGGAACTGAGAACTGGTGTGAACATCCTGCCTGATCCTGTCAGCTTCAGAAGTTCACAGAAGCCTGTAGCCATTCCCATCTCCTCACAGAGGCACTGCTTCTGCACCTCAGAGAGCCTCCTTGAACACAGGGGATGTGAGCTCTAATGGGATGGGAATGGGTTGTCCTTTCCTACCACCCTACCGTGGTTTCATTCTTCCCCTGCTGAGGCTGGGAGACGTTTCCTTTGAGTTCACTGATTCAGCAAGATCGAGCCCTTGGTCTTAAATAACTAAAGACTGCAAACTGAATATTGTAGCCATGGCAACACCAGCTCAACTTTAAACCCTCTGATATATAAAAAGGCAATTTTCTTTATTTTTTCTCCCTGCATTTTTATACTTCCAGAACTTACAATGGTAATAATGGCCTCAGGCCCTAACCTCCACCAGCCAACCATTAACTTCATGGAAATGCCTTCTCCATCAGCCCCTATTGTCAACAGCCAGCACCATTCCACAGAAACCATAGGGGCTCCCCATGCTAACACGACTGGACGTCTCAGCTGTGCCACAGCCCTCTGCAATCCTGCTGCAGACTTATTTCCTGATCATGACAAGTGAACCAGGACTCCATTTAGATAGGCTGCAGGACTCTGTGGTGCTCCTAACTTCCTCTTGGAAAATGGGGAACAAAACCTCTCTCATCAGACTGATTGCCTTTGTGTCCTGCACACATAAGCTCATGGGTAGATGCACATGTCTCTGCCCTGCCCCTCTGCCTTCCAGGCTCATCAATCTTTCTCTGAGTGAAGCAGGAATACTTTCATGTCTCAGTTTTATTTGGTGTCCAGTTTGTACCTCAGAAGCTTTGTCAATGCTATTTTGAAGCCGCTGGAAATAGTGGGAATAGTTCCTTGCTAACACCGTTAAAATACAGACAGCAAAGGGACCTTTTGCATTTTAGGGTTTTTTTTTTCAGTTTCTCAAATTCTTTCTGGAAATCTTCCTTCAAAATCCAGGGCTGGATTAACACAAATTAACTGTTTAGCATGTGTAAGACACTGCTTGCCTATTCATAACAGGAACAGAAGACCTCAATCCTGTGTGTAATTTTGTCCTTGATTTTGTATGTGGCCAGGGGTTTAACTTTTGTGCCTCAGTTTCTCCTGCTGTTAAAAAGGAAAATTATACACTTCTATCTCTTCTAATGGTCATGAAATTAATTTTCCTGTAATGCGTGTATAGTATGTAGAGATGGCAGGATGAATGGCAATGGTAGCAGCTATTATTATATATCACTTTCAGCAGATAGCAATTTCTACAGTAGGTTAAATTCTGGCCCAAAAAGTACTTGACTGTGTCTCTTTAAGGTCACAAGCCATTATGAGTTGAAGACTAAAATGCTTTGTATATGATCATGAATAAATGAATTGAGTATCTGTGCCCAGCAATGTGGGATATGGAAACGATGCTGAATATCATCAGCCTGAGCTATCAACATCCATCAGCTTTCCCCTTGCTCATCTCTCAGCTGTCGCAATATGAAACCCACTTTCCCCCGAGATTTCAAACGACTGGGGCTAAATAGCAAAAAAACATTCGGTGACTAAATTTGCCAGAGAAGGTCTCAGTCACAAATGACTAAAAACAAAATTATAGAGCAATCTCAGCTGACTGAGAGCAGAATGAAATGTGATTCATTTTCATCCACCCGGCAGGGACTGCAGGGAAAAAAAGACTGGATTAACCCCTTTCCTGCTAGCAATGCCCATGCTCCCTGGGCTGATGCACACGTAGTTTGCATTCCTCAAATATTATGTCTTCTGCCTGTTTTGTAGAGGAACTCATAATTTATATTACTCAGGTGGACCAGACCAGTAGAAGGACTGTGCTAAAAAGATTAGTGAGCTATACTTTGATATCTTGCCCAGTTTATGGAAACATAACCATAGACCCCACTGCCCTCTACCAAGCAAGACATGACTGCCTGCCCAGAAAAAACCCTTGAGTCTGAGGATGAAAGACAAAATCTGGACACTGACATGTGATGGTGGGATAAAACATTTGCCAGCAAGGCAGTCAAAGGTGTCAACGCTGCATCACTGCAGGAGATAAGGAATTTTAAGGTGGGGAACAGAGGTGGATAATGACATGGCTTTCTGAATTCCTACAGGAAGGATTCCTCACATGAGAAGAGCAGCAGAGGAGAAAATGTGGAGATGGTAGCCTGGAAGTTTGACTACGAGGCAATGGAGCCTGGTTACATGGGAATACAGGTAGATGCTATTGTTGCAGGCTTTCTCCTCCAGTCTGCACTCATAAGCTTGGGGATCACCACTGCACTCAGCTGGAGGCCTCAGGGAGGAAATGGGGCTGAGTCATCTGTGCTGTGCTGCCCCTTGGGGCGAAGCTCCCCAGGAAATTTCTGATTATTGGAAGGGGGCAGGTGAGATTACTGAATTGAACTCCTCCCATGGCAAACACCAGCATCTGAAGGCTGTGTTAAGGTTGGTCATATGCATCAGGTAGTTCTGCGTTCTGGTTGATCACCTGCTCAAATAAATAAGTGAATTAAAAGCATGTCTGCTGTCCCTAGCCCAGAAAAACTGTTTAAAGAAAGGCATCAAAGTAAGAAAAATTGCATTTTTGTCAGTCAACATTGCGGATGATCCTTCCTTCAGCATTTTCTCTACGCTTTTCCTAAAAACAGAGTAGATAAAGTAACAAGTCAAGCAAAGGTTCTGAAAGGTCATAATAGTGATTTCTCCGGCAACAGAAGCCAAGGGCCTGTCCATAAGTCAGCCTCCCTGAGGAAGCATTGTTCAGAGGTCAGAGACTGACCTAGGATATGCCAATTTGGGCAAGGGTTGCTCCTTCGGTGTGTGATACCCTGCACATCAGCACTGCACTGAACTCTCTGTATAACACTGCAGCAGAGTCATGATACAGCAAGTCGACCTAATGGATGATGAATGTGATACTCAGAGTGAAGTGGTAGCACAGGTGAAGTGCTGGAGCAGGAGCAATTTACTCAGAGCTGAACAAATGCTGGATGGAAGGCAGACTTTCCCTGCCATCTTTTGAGAACACTAGATAGAAAGCTCCCTTAACAACTACCAGATTAAATCAAGAGGTCAAGCTACGGGCAGTTGACAAAGCAGAAACTTTGTAATTCAACAGCTTGTAGATGGTACAGGAATGGTCCAAGACAGGCTTGGCTGATGCCAAATGCTTTCTGCTTTATGCACATTGTGGTACAATGTACATGGTTGATTTGGTTTCCTTCCATAATGGACAAAATTATCACGAACCTTAAAAAACGTGTTTTAAAATCATCTAGCTTTACAGCTTATTTAAAAAATTTCTGATTGGCCAGTTTAGTCACATGACTGTGCTTTTCAAACAGCATCAGCAAAACCCTTGAGTGAGCAACAGGAATAAAAAAAAAAAAAAGAATATACCAAAATTGTAGGTGTTTGGGTTTGCTGAGGTGTTACAGAGAAAAGAAAGCTCTGTTAATATGACAAGGTCAGGGTCTGTCTGCCCAAACCAGCATCTCAGCAGGACTATGACTCCCAGTGGAATTACCATTGTTGCACTGCTCCCCCTCTGTAAAACCGGCTTACACAGAACTGGCTCAAGTCGTGTGGCTGGCATGGTGGACCTGCACAAAGAAATATCCAAAGATTCCCACATTGCATTTCCAGCTTGAAATTTGTTCTCTCACCTCTCTTTTAAGCCAGCTTTATGTGTTGATTAGATCAAATAAAAAAGATTTGCTTTCTTTTATGGTTAGCAAACCACCAACATGCCTGTAACTAAATAACAGTAATTGGCCAAATCCTTACATGGATAAAATACCTCCTGAACAGCACAATGGTTGTCTTGTTCTCTGACATACACAAACAAATCCATTATCTTCAGTGGAGCAGCACTTGTATGATGGAGGGAGAAAAAGAAATTTGGCCTAACAAGACTCGTTCAAGAGAAGCGACTGAGTGAAAGGTCTGAATTTTGCTGATTACCAGTTATTTTAGGAACCATATGCACAGGCACTTTCTGACTCATGTTGCTGTCAATGAAGGGCAGCTGTGCAACAGTAGATTTGAGCCCAGGAGTCTGGGTCTGACTGATTCAGAGCATGATCTTCTTCAAACCACTTCTCTCTGGGTCAAGATACTGTGTGAAATAGGGTTGGTAGTCCTGCCCCTCATTATCCAGTACTTATAGATCTCTGGAAGAGATTGCGGTGCTAGTGCAAAAGCAGGAGTCCAAACTGCCTGGCTTCCCTCAAAATATGAAGGGGCAGGATAAGGCAGTCTGCACTGGGCTGGACTTGAAGGTGGGAGGTCCAACATGATCTCCTTTATGTAATAAGAGACACAGTGATAAAAGAAGATGAACAAAAGCTTCCCAGTGTTTGGCTTGAAATGGGAAGGTATTTGCAAAGTACAGATAGCATTTGCTTTGGTTCTAATTTGCTTTGCTTACTTAAAATAAAGCCAAAGAATGAAATTAGGATTTCATGCAGATGAAGTCCCGCTATGTTTTGTAAAATGAAATCTATTTCCTTGACCTGGGACCATATGCCACAACTTGATCACTGCACAAAGAGAAGTTGTAACAGAAACTTTTATCAAAATAAAAATCACAATCAGCGTCAGTTCCCCTCACTAATCTGTGTTGGATGGATACACACTGAGTAGAATTACTTGAGTAAGAACTTGTCATCCAGAGAAAGAGGAAACAAGCAGAGAAGTGCTGAGACCCAGTGTAGACTGGTTTCAGGCCTGAAGTTTCTGACTTTCTAAAGTTCTGGTTTCTGATGTTTTTGTTTTCTGAAATTCCTTTCCCAGGAAAACTGGGAAAAACATCATGACTGTTTTTGTAACAATATCTATGTTGTTCATTCCTTCTAGGAGGAGGGATTCTCTCTTGATGTCCCTCTGGTTTGACCAACGTGGGTGAAGAGGTTTGCCTTTCACTTGCCAATCACATTGGTCTGTAGGAAATGGTTTATAAGGGGAGACATTTTTAATAAAGAGATCTTTTTATGCAGCCTTGAGAGGAAGTCACCAAAGGAGTCTGTGCCATGTGTTATCCCACAGCGACAGCCTGGGACAACACAACATGCCACTGGCACACAGGGGAAGGGGCCAAAGTGTCTCAAGTCCTCACTAAGTCCTAATTTTTGCCTTCACTGAAGAAATATATTGCTACTTTTCCTGTCAGACAGTAAGTTTGCACAAAATAGTATTTTAGCATAAGATTATGAGAATAAAGCTGTTGATGAGACTGCACTGAATTTGCTAAGCATTATTTGCAGGAAATCAGGGGAGAGTTTTCAAAATGTCAAAACAGTTTATTTTTGTACAATTTTTTCCTTATTGCTTTAAAATATCCTTTGCTAAAGAAATTCATTTGAAGTAAAGACTGGAAAATAACAATGTAGGAGAAATGGACAAATAAGCTGAGAACTAAAAAAATTATTGTTTGGCTCCTATAAATACAGAATTTCAATTTTAGTGTTGAGCCACACAATCTAAAAATTCATCATCTTTCCAACCCTGCTCCTGACATTTAAAACCATGTGCCCTCCATTGGAGAGATGGTGTTGTCATCTCAACCTCATTACATACCCTGTAACTCCATGGACAAAACTGTGGTCAGAACATTCTGCATGGCAGTTCTCATGAGCACAGTTCTGTCACCAGTCTTTTCATGGGTCTTCTGTGCTGTGAGGTGTAGCCTGAGGCTCCTGGGCCTGAAGTTTCTGAGTTTCTGAACTCAGTTTCTTCGTGGTGTTTTGGTTCAGGAAGACCTTGTGTTCTCACAGGCTTGGCATAAACATCACAAATGTTATTGTAACAAGAGTGGTGTTTTGGATTCCTCTCTGTGGGATGGACTTCTCTCTGTCTTTCAGTTTTGAACCAATGGGATGAAGAGTTCTGGCACTCTTCTGACCAATAAGATGGCCTGCTCAAGAAGCTATATAAAGAGGGTCAGACTTTAAATAAAAGAGAGTCAAATACAGTTTTTATAAGGAAGTCTCATGTCGTCTGTTCAACGCCCACAGCAACAGTGAGGAATTAATATTTTCCACTATTAATTAAATAATTATTTTACACCTGCAGCTCACCTGTTGAATAAACACATGGGAAGATGGAAGGCAGCTCCTTCTGATGTCCAAGAACATTTGTGCAGCCAGGTAAACTCTTCTCAAGTAATTCCTCTTGTTTTCTTTTGGGCTCTGTCAAACTTGGTGATAACTGACACCAGAACCACACTTGTGCTGAAAAGCCACTTGCAAAATGAATGGAAACTTGCAATCCAAATGCAAAAAAAGGTAATCAAAGACATAAAGCACATGATCTGCCTTTGTATTCAGTGTGCAGTTCCAAAGGATCCCAGTCAATTACCACACAAGGCTGCAGTGCAAGTGAGAGTAAAGACATGCAGTTCCCCTTGGAGGAATAGGTTTGTGCTCCTGTGACCGAGGGTAAGACACAGAGGTGAGGGAAATTTTCAAGACAAGCTGCAATCCCTTCTTTGTGTTCTTTCCAAATTAAAGGCAAACTGGTTTTGTGCAGAGCACAGCTTCATGCCCTGGTGAGAAGCAAACCAGGTGAAGATGTGATGGTATGGAACTGCATACAGCCATTGAACCAGTTCTAAATATAGATTTGGGCAGCTGCCCTACTTTGAACCCTGCACTGCTGGCACTCAAGCAAGCTCACCTGTGTTTGCATATGCTGCAATTACACCTGACAGTCACATTGCAGACACAGCTCCAAGTGTCCTTGGTGGCACCACTTGTGCAGACCCCCCTGCCACGTTGCATTGCTCCCATCCCTCTGTCTCCAAAACAGCCATGTCTGGTGGTCATTGCTCCTGGCATTCAGGCTGTCTTGTGCTTCCTGAGCCACACTCCCCACAGCTTGGCCAGCAGGCTCTGTCCCATGGGGCTTTGGAAAGGACTGATCACACACAGACTCAGTAGGAGAAACCCACAGTACCTGGGGTGCAGTGGGACCGTGCCCACATTATGTGTGCAGTTCCACAAGGGATGTTGCCAAATGATGACCTGGCAATGAGGAGAGAACTTGGGCATTACTGGTTGCAGGCTTCCTGGTCTGCACTGGTACCAGCCTCCTCTCATTCCACACTGCACAGAAATATGTATTTAATTAAGAGTCATATGCTATGCACAACTCTCCTGAGAGATGGGCTGGGGCTCCCACAGAGCCACCAGACATTTAAGGAGCAAAGGGTCTCAGAAGAAGGAGAGGGCTTGTTTGTTTTTCCTTGTACCTGGAGCATTTCCATCTCAGACTGCCTAATTTAAAGTGCTTCCAAGCCTGTGCTCTCTGAAGGCCTGGCCCCATTCAGCTCACGGAGATGGAAAACAATTTAGGTCTCGCAGCTACAGCAGGGTGATGCAGCTGATAAGGGAACTTCAAGGTTAAATAAACTGTTCTGTGGGTGGGGGATTGGGGAAGAATCTCCACAGAGCCTAGGAGCAAGGTGGGAAAGCACAGGCTGTGGAAAATAGGCAGGATGGAAACACTTTCTGAACCCAGAGAGACTTGTTTGAGGCAACAGCAAACAGAAGGCTTGGAGACATGATCCACAAATAACTCCCTATTTTTTGTCATTGCTGTTGGACCTTGTATAGGGGAAAACAAAAAATGATTTTTGGCTGGGCAGTACTGTAATTAGTGAAAGGTAAATTTTTTTATATATGTGTACTTTCATAGCATCTTCCAGTCAAAAACTTGCTGTGCTTTAGTCCTATCACACTAATCATTTTAGTGATGCCAAAAAGAGAATCAGGGAAATTCCTCTATGAGGGGATGTCTTCTCTGTAATATATTTGCACAAGCTTTGTCACACAAAATAGCATTCACCCTGCAGGGAGGCAAACAAACCCTTTTAATCAAACAGCCCAAAAGCAATGGCATCACACATTTCACCTATTTGCATGGCACATCTGTTAGAACTTTGTATCACCATCACCAACTGTCATCACACTGCTCTCCAGAGAAAGAGAGCTTATCATCCTCACATCACACATGAGGAAATTCCAGAGGGAATGAGCACATTGCCCATGGTGTGCTACAAAAAGTCTTGGAATGGACCTTAGGGGTTGGTGCCCAATTCTCCCCTCTAGGTGTCAGACATATTTCCATGGTAAACAGTGCACTTATCTCTGCTTACCAGGCCCAGATCCTACAGGAAGGCAAATCCCAGTTTTAACTGAGTTATCAGTCATGTACCTTCAGCTGGAGAGCAAAGAAGAAAGGGGTACTGTGTAGCTGTGGCTTTGACACTGCTGTTTTAAGGCATCAGTAGGGATTGGGCAAGTCTGTATTTTCATATAGCTGTAGTCATGCCACTGCTATTTCACATTTGGTAATTGCTTGCTGCTATCAAAAAGTAGAGCTCATAAGTCACATCCATCCTGCAGGGAGCTGAGATGGGGTTTTGCAATTCAGGCTTCTCTCTCTAGCAGAAGTATGTCAGTGATGAGGAGTCTGGGCCTGATAGTAGATCACCATTCAGGTGATCCCTGGGTCCCTTGAGACAGCTTCTCTTTCCTTTAAATTCCTGTTATTTTTTTTCTTGCAGATGCAAGAATTGTAGTCCTTGAGAGTGTCCATTTGCTAGGCACTAGCACTCTGGCACTACACTTTCTAATGAAATTGTCAGTACGTTACATAAAATGACTAAACAATAACGTCTGCAATAAATGAGTCAGGATGGTCACTGGCACTATCCTCACAAAACAATTGGAGAAATGGGAGATTGTAGCCTACCCACAGGAATCTTGCAAATTGCCATAATTGTGTATAAATAGAAAAAAATGCAGAGGCAACTGTGAGCTAAGGTCCTGCTGAGTCAGTGCCACCTTGTGTTTTTACCAGGAAGCACAAGGAAGCTCAAGGAAGACTGTCAGTGAGGGGTAGAGAGGGGTTCTGAGTGGGAATTCTGCCTGCTTTAGGCTGTGATATTATGGATACTCTCAGAGCAGCCACTGAACACAGGAAGCTTTTCTCCTGCAGGAATGCTATGGCTCTCAACCATCCAAGCCTTTCTGGAGAAGAGCTGGCATCACTGGGGCAGAATGAGGTACAGAAGGGTAGAAGTTTTGTGCCCTGCATCACAGGGCAGTCAGTGAAGAGCTTTGGAGCAGGGCCTTGGTTTTGTAACAGTGACCTACAAAGTCTAACCTCTATTCCAGACTCCAGTGAGACAGAACAATGTGGGCAACATTAGGAAATGTCATTATACAAACTTGCAGGGTGCTGCACAGAGGAGGCTAAGCTTAACCATATTCCTTCTTTCTTAGTGTCTGCCTTTACACAGGAGCCGCCCAGGAGTGCCAGGGAGCTGTCATTCCTCAGGAGCCCTGGTGTGGCTGAGTCAATCCCATGTTTGTCTACTGGGCTTCCACCGATGTGGGAACAGAGAACTCAAAAAAGAGAGACAGAACTGTACTCATCTCTGCTCCTGTCTCCCCTGAGGGGAGGATGGTTCGTGCTGTCTGACACCACTGCAGCCCCAAAGGGTGCCTGATGGTGCTGAGGGATACCTGGAACTCACAGTCCTGGGGCAAACTCTGCACAAGGCAGCAATGATGGGAGGCTCTTGGCCCTCGTGGCCTCCCTCTTCTCCTGAAGTCTTCTTATCTCACAGACAAAGGGAGAGAAGCTGGCTGTCAGCTTCCATTTCTGTTCTCATATAATTATTTTTAAAATCTTTTAAAAATCAAAAATTCTTTTAAAAATGGAGTGGTGTCCATTCAGCATTGAAATTGTACCCTAGGTGAACTTTGTTTTTGTGGCGTAGAGGATCTGATGACTTTGCCTGGAGCAGTTCAATGCAGGCACTGTGTCCACAGCCCACGGTCCTGGCCTGCAGCACCCCATGGCTGGGCCTGCTCTGGGGCTATGGCCAGGCCCTGCACACCATTTCCTAATCCAGAACTGCTCCTGTGGATCTATACCCAGCTTTGCCCCGCCTTCTCCCTCAAAATCTGAATGCAAGATTGCCTGTTAATGAGCAAAAAGCCTGCATACTAATTACTTCAGGTTCTAAGACCACTTTCATTATCTAATATTTCAATTTTACAAATAAGTAGATATAAAAAAGCTGTAGAGATATAGATGCATAAATATGCATTCTTGTTCCATCAAAAACACAGTGCTATAGCATGTTTTCTAGCCTATCCCTAGCAGAGAGTATTAACAGAAAAATTCACTTTAGTACACATAAGTACACAGAACCAAATCTCTCCCTGGAGTAAATTTGCTGAAGTCAAACAGGGCTTACATCAGAAATGAATTTGGCAGTCTGTTTTTACTGAGCTCTACAGCAGAAATTCAAACATATGCTCAGGCATATTTCCACTGAACATGCTGAAAGCATGAGGCCACAATCAGAAGAGGAGTGAAGTCAAAACTCTGCCAGCATTTCATGATTATTTGGATCAGCCCATTTGTCTGATGTGCCCTTATCATGTCCTCTCTTCAAAAGAATGGAGAACAGGGTGGATGGGGACAAATTTTCCTCACTGTAAGGAAAGGCATCGGTTTGAACAAGAAATTTGAGATGTAAAGGATAAAAAATAGTCTGCATGAGAAAGACACCCCAGGTCACTGTTTTCCACAAGCAAAGGCCGCATTTCCACAAAGCCCAGCTTGCCAAAACTGAGTCCATCCTCAAGATTCACCCAGGCCCAAGTCATCAGAGGGATGTACTCCTTTACTACAGGAAGTTGCTAATACAAATTTTCTTAAACAAAGCTCCCAAAGTGAAACCTAGTCTCTACTGAAGACAGTGAAAGCTTTGGTACTGGTTCCAATTACCTCAGAATTTTATGTCTCCCACACAGTTTCTGTTCTTCACTGTTATTTGCTGTCAGTGCATACAGGGTGGAAAGATTTTCACTGGATAATAAATGGCTGCAGATAAGTTGAACCTGTAGGAGCAGACCTTTGTAACTGTAAAAGGAGCATGGGGACATTGATAAAACCCTCTCTGATCCTGTTCTTCTAATATTAATCCAAACTCAACACATTTAAAACCAATGAAATTGATCTGAACACTCTGGATTTTCTTATGCACCTTCTTTTATACAGTGTTTTCTTATTAAAGATGCTAAAAGTGAACCTTTTTGCTATGTAACAGTGATGTCACGTATAACTTTCTGTCCATGGGAAGAGAGAAGCTCTTTATAATCACAAAAAACGTCTGAGTTTGATTGCTCTTGATAATTTCATTTAGTCAGTGCTAGTTCATTAATTTACCAAATACATATATTTTAAAATAGCATTTCATCAAGCTTTATATTTTGTCAAGTTGAAAAACAAATTCCTAAGAGAATCAATCTGCCAAATGGCTGAAGCTCATTTAATCCAGGCTCTATGTGTCTGTGTAACCTCAGCTCAACTTCATCAAATGGCTGAATGGTTTGTGTGCGGTATGCCAACAATCCCCATCTAGCTCTTCATAGAAAAGTGTCCAAATCCAACAAGGTCACCATCAAAACTAGAGAGCAGAGAGTAGAGAGACTGACCAGACCTTTAAAATGGTTCACCCTTACAGAAGATACCTCTATTTCAGGAGCAAGTCACACTGGGAGGAGAGACAGTGATCAGGAAGTGTCTCCTGATCCTGTCCATCATGCACAAGTTTTGTCACTTAATAAAGAACCTCATTCCCCAGAACCCTTCAAGCCAGGACCTTTCACCCAAAGTGATTCAATTTTTAAAGTTGAAAGCCCAACTTTGAGATGGGAAGGAGAGTTTAAAACACTATTTCATTCTTTCAAGCTGTGCTACAAATGGCAAACACCTGGGGGAAACATTAACTCCAAGGACCAATGAAAAGACATATAAATCACATAGGAAAACATCTTGGCCTAGCGGCTACTAATCCAATGGAGATAAATCTAGGAAAAATCTTCCTGGAGTTTTGCAGATTTTATTTTTAAAAAGAAGAAATAGAGAAAAGAAGTTTATTTACTGTTTTTACTGCCAATTCGACTGATGCTTTTTCCTGATCTTAAAAATTGAGAGCCAGATACGATTAAGGGATAAGGGTTCTTTTTGTTGGTATTTAATAAGGATCCTTTTGGTGCACCACAATGCACTCACATGATAGATCAGATATACAATTTATAGACCTTACAAATTAGCATATCTAACAAGGAAGCCTCAATGGGAGGCCTGGATGAATGGCATGATATTCCCCCATCTGAGGAATTCCCCCCTCGATGGGCAGAATCTTAATTTACAGGATATTTTCTGCAGGGGGCCTTAGTTTCTCAAGACAGTGTAGATTTTCTGGCCTCCAGCTGCAAGGCCTTTAGGATGTTTGGTGTCCTGGCCTAACAAAATACTAGGACTATGCTAAATTATCAGACTTAAGGAATTAGAAGTATACATGCTAAGAATACTGAGGATATGTGAAAGTTATATAAAAGGTATATAAAAGAAAAGGCAAAAAATCATCTTGGCATCACAACAACAAATATCAGTCAGTATTATAACATCTCTTCAGTACATCTTTTCTTAAATCAGTAAACCATGAAATAAATATTGAATCCTTTATGTTAAGCTATAAAGCTGTTACAGAATTTTGACATTTCAATAGCAACATTGTATTGTCTGGGTTTGCATTCACACCTCCTAAGGGTATGAGCTCAGCAAAGTTAGAGAAGATAGAGTATGAGATTAACTGTAGAGAAGAGGGCACCTAGGACCACTTTGGGGAGGAAAGACAGAAATGTCTTGGCCCACTATCTGAAATTCCCTTTCAGAGCCCACAGTATAATCCAGGATTCAAGTCTCACTATCTCTTGTTGTTAGCAAGCAACTGTAAAACCCAGATGCAAAATGCTCGCCCAATTCCCCTCTGTGTGCTGACCTACAAGGGAGATAACTGTGTACTTCTTCTATCAGTTCCTCCCACAGCCCGGGTAGCAGAGGTCTATACAGCATGTATAAATGTTCCCACGTTGCTGATGAA
Source organism: Sitta carolinensis (assembly GCA_032173965.1). NCBI lineage: Eukaryota > Metazoa > Chordata > Aves > Passeriformes > Sittidae > Sitta > Sitta carolinensis. Next base: position 4,697,992 of record CM063293.1, read on the forward strand.
TCACCTAGGAATGAATCTGAACTCACATGATGGAATTTCTGAAGTTTTCATTTGCTTGTTTTTTCAAACACATGCACAGACATACATAAGAAAAGCAAGGCGCTGAAAAACATCTTCATACTGGTAGGTCATGTATTTGGAATATAGGAAATAGCAGGTGCAAACTGAACATGAAGACCTAGTTAATTCAGATCCTTGGAACATATTTCTAATTATCTGGTCCTTTCTTAACCTATCAAAGACTATTTGCTGATTGAAGACTGACTTACATATTGCATATTACAGCAGAACAGGAGCTATACTGAAGAGGATGTTGTCCTTAGGATATCTACTCATTTATTGCCAAGATGGAAAAATGTACAGTAAACTAGGCAAGGAACTGAGAGGAGAGAAGGTGTGGGTTTCAAGATTAATGTGTCTGAATGTCTAGAGGGATGGGTTTTTTCCTGCCTGCTAGTACAAATGTCTTGGTTTAAGCCAAGTACCATGAAAGGTCACTCACTAAAGAGGCCCTGTTTCCTTGATTCCTGACTTGAGGTCTGGACTGTGATTTACAGGGCATCCTGAACATAGCTATCTACAATGATGAAAGATGGGAGCTATTCAGATATATGAACAACTTCAAAACTCCCTCCTGCAGTGTCTCTGCCTAAGTTTCCCAAGCAGGAACCCAAAACAAGAGAATGCCCTCATCAGCCAGATCTGCTGTTTCACTGAGCTGGTTGAAGTCTGTACAGCAGTTAGCCACTACAGTGCCTCCAAAAAAGTCTGGTAGAAAGTTCATCATTTTCTCTCCAGAGTAGTGTTTGAATTGTATCCAGCCTGAAATAGAGCTTGGAGCCATATGCCAAACAACAAGAAGGAAATATAATATTGACTAGCTGCTTACTCATAAAGCTCCATCTATTCTGTGCACTGTCCTGAGACAAAACTGCTGGGTAAAAAGTAGTGTGAGGAGATGCAGTTAAAGATTTATTGGATACCCCAGAGAAGACTCAGGTTTGTGTTTGCTAACTTTGTATTTGACATTCTTTAAGATCTGAAGCTTATTTTGCAGTTTTAAAGATGTTCATAGAAGAATATGTACCTATGTGCCAGCAGTGTTTCTGTGTTTCCCCCAACAGGATTATATTCAGAATTGGGTCCCTAATTCCTGTAGATTTCAGTGGTATTGGAATCAATTAACAGTAGTAGACTGTTAAAACAATGATCAGGCAAACTGATAACTCACTTTAAAACTACAGTTTTAAAACTGCAGTCAGGGAAAAATACCCTTTCTCCTTCTGAATTCTTAGCTAGATCTGCTGACAAGGCAGACAAATGCCTCTGAGGGTTACCTGGGCCTCTGGACCTCTTTGCCTCTCTCCTCAGCTCTTCTTGACTGAGATATGTGTGTTTTTCATGGGAATGCTGTCTATGCCAGAGGTAGAAATCCAAGAGCAAAGGTTTCAGGTAACTAGCTGTGTAATCTGAAGGACAAGAGGTCAAGGTCTCAGAAGGGGATAGAGAACATCCTAGAGCATCTCTGGGGATGGCTATGGCAGGACCTGAGCTCCATTTTTGGGCTCCTTACTTTAATGAGCTTTGCCAGCCTTTGTGCTTCTTTGTCTCTGCCCCTTGGACATAGACAAAGGAGTACAGTTAAAGGAATTTACCTGTGGCCTCTATCAGAGAAGTAGGCAGACAAAAACTACAACCTCGACACAGAGAGAGGAAGAAACAATTGGTTGTCAGCTTCTAATCAATAAATTCTCCTTGGACTGTTTCTAGTTCACCTGAGCCTGATCAATATCCTTTGGGGAACCTTCCAAATGGGACCAACTTTTAATTTATCTCCCAATTTCCTCTCCAGAGCCACGACATCAGATCTAATAACTGGGCCTGTTTACCTGGTTTGCTTTTCCTCCTGACCTGAACACAGGGAGGATATTATACTTCTTGACAGGGAAACAGAGATGTTACTGTGCAAAGGAAGTGCTCAGTGCAAGAGCCCTGGATGCCACATGCAAACAGACATTTCTGGCCTTCCTAAGGAAAGGTGAGGGTGCCAGAAAGAGCCAGAGAAAATAAATTAGTCACTGGAGAGATGACACCAAGAATGAGGAGGCAAATGTGATCAGACACTAAGAAGGTATTATAGAAGGACACAGAGGGAAGTAGGACAGGCAATCTAGTTCTTGGGACTAGGCTCAGAGACAAGAGTATAAATAAGAATGAATCATGTTAAATATTATTATTTTAATGAATCTACCAGTTGGTCCTCAATAGTTTTGTCTTGTGCTGTTAAAAGTGACTAAGCCACTGAAATTCTAGGGTATTTGAGTACTTAATCTACTTAGTTTCCTTCAAAAATCCTCTTTACAAGTTTTTACTCCCCCATGTCCCCATATACTGTGTAATAGGGACACTTTCCCTGTGAATACCACAGGGAGAAACTAACCCATGGAAATGGATTGAAGAAATGAATATCTGCCTGGGTTCCATGTTCCTGGCAGTGATTATTAGTGACGTGGTGTGACACACTTACTGGTGCTTTGGAAATGTTAAAAAAATGCTACAGAAATGTTAGACTACTGGTTATGGGATAAATCTGAAATGCACTGTTTTATAGCAGAGGTAACTGTTGGGATTTTATTTCTGTACATCTCAACTGAAGTCCTTACCACAAGGCTGATATTGCCCATTGAGAAAAGCTTTACCTTGCCCTGCTTACCTGGGGAATCCCCAACCAGGAATTCAGAAAAAATGGGTTGTAGGCATGATAGCAAAAGGATGGGAAAACAAAGAAGAGAGTTCACAGTGCTACAGAAGGCATCAGGTACATTAGTGCTCTAGCCTTAATAATGCCAAGGGCTTTCTATTTGCAGCTCTATAACCCTTCACATAAGCTGTTGAGTCAGTGCTTTTCCAAAGTGCCACTGGCAGTATTTTCCCTCTGTTGTTCCCATGCTGCTATTCTCATTCTTTTTTTTCTTTGTTGTCCTCATGCTTTTGTACTTTTGTTCTCATGGTCTTGCACCTGCTTTGAGAGTCTGGGACCTCAGCCTCCCTGGCTGGTCCCTGAAGACAGTTTCCCTCTTCCCTTTCTCTCTCTGTGTTTTTCACTCCTAAAGTAGATTTGTTGGAGCTGATGTGTGCCATCAGCCACAGAGCCTGCTAAGCACCCATTGTGCACGTAGGCATGACACTGTGTACAGCAACAGCTGTGACTGAGGTGCCACTGTGACCAAGGGTGGTGATTCTTGTGTCAACAAAACCATCAGAAAAGCAAAGAGCAGCTACCAGAAACAGCAAAGCTCTCGTTATTTGGGGAGAATGAGAGTACAAACACAAACTATACACACACTCCTCCTTAATTCCTGTACCATCCTACTGGAGATGCTAATATCAGATACCCACTCAAACCAGACATTGCTGGTTCTAGAAACCTGTAAAATAATACAGGTTAGTAAACTAACTGTAAAGTAACTGTAAAATAATATCAGTTAGTGATTAATGTGATTTTTGTGTACTAGCTTAAGCCTATTTATGGAGATCATTGCACTAGCAAGAATGGAAACAGAATGAAAGAAAAAATTAAACAAAAATACTTGTGCCCTCTTTCATGTGAATTTAATTTGGTAAGGAGTTGCAAGGCCCTTTGGGAAAAGCACTCTTTTGCCTGTGCCTACATAATCATAAATATGTTGGCACAATTGCACATGCATGATGTTTTCTAACAGTTCCTACAGCCCAAGTGCAAGAAAATCCACACTACTGTCCTTCTGGGCCTGGAAGTAAAGAAGCTCAAAGTCTCAGGAGAATACAGAAAATAAGGATGCAGATGGTGAGGATCAGACAGAGCAATAAACAGATTAAACAGCAGGCAGACTGATGCTTACCTGACAAATAGCAGTCTAAAAGAGCTGGGGATATGAAAGATGAGGGGTCCGTTTTCAGGTGGGAGGGGTGTACTTGTGGTGTGGCTGAGTGGCAGGCGCTGCAGAACAGAGCATGCTTGTCCCATGAGTGATGGAATCCAGATGAAAATTCAGAAAGGGCAAGAGATGTTGAAGGATATACAGAGGAAAGATAGCAAGATAAAAAGAAAGAGAAATATGGAAAACAAGACTCTGCAGATCCTTTGAATTTGATAGGAGTGTCATTCGTGCTTTTATTTGACTGCAGACATGGACTAAAGACATTGGTATACCTGATCCTGGAGTCTAAAGAACTGGCTTAATCTCAGTCCAAGCTACTGGCATGAAGAGCCTTGAACTGGAGGGAACAAGAAACTGCAGGACAATGCAATCCAAAATCCTGGCCCATCTTCTTCCCCTTGAACCAATGTCATTGCTATTTTAACTCTCTGTGGAAAATCTCTTTGAATGTCTGAATGTCAAGCAGAGCAGGACAGAGCCTTGGCAAAAGGAATCCTGGATAAAAACTCTTATTTTATCAATTTTGGTTTGCAGCATTTTCTAGCCTCCTGATCCCACAACTTTTACCACTCCATGGCTATGTGTATAAGTTAGAGATGATGTCGAAAATACAAAAAAACACCCCAAATCCCAAACCCAACAAACCAAAAAAAAAGGGACAGAGGCAGAATTATCTCTGTCCGAAAGTGAAACAACATGGAAACGTCTCATGGATCTCTGTTTTCAACTGCAGAAGATATTATCCTTGTAATCAGCATTACTGTTCAGCTTACTGAAAAGTGCTGTATTATTTCTGTGCATGAAAGTGCAGAGCAAGTAAAAGAACTCAAAGAAGAGAGTCCAGAACCTGGCAGAGAGGATCAGAGGTACTGCTCAAAACTAATAATTCATACTTGTTAAAAATAACAGCCAAGTTTGCTCAGCAGTTCTAAGTCACCTGAATAACTCATTTCAGTAAATGATTTTAGATTTCTACAGCATCTTTCAAGAATCTGAGAGAATTACATAAGCACCAATTAAGACTCACATCCTATCATGTGAGACAGGCAAGTACTGTTATTCCTAATTTACAAACTGGATTTGATGATTTTCCCAAGCATTGCCAGAGATGTAGACAAGCATTCTGCTTCCTTAAAAAAAAAAAAAAAAACCAAACAAAACAAACCTTCACAATCCACCCAGCTTCCTATGGAGTGAAGCTGTTTGGCCAAATGTATGCAGCACAGGCTAAAAGCTGAGGCTGTCCTACTCTCCTACCTACTCCTTCGATTTCAGAACAGTCTCTCCTCCTCCTAATGTGAGGGCAAAGGAGGAAATAGATTTTTTTTCTCCCACAGAGAATTTCAAACTTATTCTTCATTTCAAACTTAAACAAAAAGTAAAAATTCTGAGGAAAAGTATAAATGTTAAGATCTAGACATTTTATATCAAAACAGAATGATCCAACATGTCATTCTGTTATGGCATTTTTAATTTTGAATCAACACATTGAAAGAAAAAATAAGTCATTTTATGCCGAAATGTCAACTCCAAACAAAATATTTTGTTATGCTTTCCCCCAGCTGGAAAGTCCTAGTTTTTTAGTTTTTGTTGGGGTTTTTTTTGTTTGGTTTTTTTTTTTGTTTTGTTTTTTTTGTCAGAAATGACATTTTATCATTGTAAATTTCACTTTAGGTGAAATCACGTTGTCTGATGGGAAAACATTTCTGTGACAAAAGTGTTAATCATGTGAAGTGACTGTGTTTTCTGTCAAGAGAAAGAAGACCTAAAATGCTGACTTTAGAATTCTGAACAGCTGAAGTGTTCGAACAAAAAAGATCTGGGAGGCCTCTGAACTGGACTGAAGTGCTGATTGTGAAGAACAAGTAAATTGTCTTAAAAAGAATATTCTGAATGAAGCAGAATCAAAGAGCCAGATAAGTGAAGGAAGAAATTAAGCATCTTTTTAAAAGCTCCGTAGAAGTTACTTTTCTTATGCCTTGGAAACCAAGGTTATATAACCGGGAAATGGATGCACTGGGAGGGCTACCAAAATTGTGTCTTGGCTCAGAGAAAGATGGCCATTCCTTGCAGTAGGCATTTATAACCAAAGAGGTACAAGGTATGTCTGCTAACTCCTCCTGATCTTGGAGCAGTAGCTATGCCTCATGTTTTGAAGCACACGGGTTTATATCTCTTATGTATGGGTTATATCCAACATCGTTCTTACTCAGTGGAACTTGAATTTGTAATAATCCAGGTTTACAGGTAATTTGTTACCTATAGAATAGCAAACAGCAGTAAGTGATAGTAGCCCTAATCCTTCACTACCCTGAAACATCCCTTCAGGTAACTTTCAGCTGCTGCTGGCTGTTTATTTATTTCTTTGGTTACATTACTTCAACATTCCTCTTTATCACCTGTGGTCTTCTCAACTCTGAATTGTTTGCTGCAAACGTGGACTCTATTGATCACCTGGCCTGCAGCTCACTGAGAAACACAGAATAACATAATTTCTACTACACAGCATGGCAAAGCTCTGCTTCTGGAAACCTTCCTATGTTGAAAATTATTAACATTTAATATTTACCCCTCCATTTCTGCAACTCTAATTTTTTTGAATATACAGGTACATTATGTTACTTGATTTTCCCTTGCTTCACTTTTGCAGACAGGAAAATGAAAATGTGGTTGATGAGTGAAACACAGCTTTTCTTTGCAGGGTGAAGTTGCTCCATCTCTCTCAAATTGCTCTCCCCTACAAAATTTATAGCACTGCTTTTATTTGTTGCTTCAGTCAATCTATTTAGTTCTCAGCTAAGTAAGAATGCAATAGTACAGTTACAAAAAAAAAAAAGTTCAAATGTTTTTATTATTTTATTATTTATATGTTCATCATTCACTGACTTTGTGTCCTTTCCCTGTGCTTCCTGGATGCAAGAGCACATCCACTGGCCACTGAGAACTGTCCCCACTGTTGTCCACAATCAGAAGTAAACACCCTTTCATGCATTTCTTTTTAACAAATATCACCATAAATGTAGTTATGTTATTTGCCCCTGTTCCTTATGCAGCTGTTCCCTAACTCTTCTCTCAAAATCTGTGCTTTTTCAACATAAAAGTATCCACAGCAAGGTCACCCCATTTCTTCTGGTGTTCCTATACCTTGTCTCTCACAGGCATACACCATGTATTTAAAACAGGTTTTCTAGTTTCTTTACTATTATTATCACAGAAGCATCTAGAGATTCAAATAATACCAAGGATTCTCTGTGCTAGGAATAATCTCTTTTCTGAAAGGTTTACAGTATAAGTAGGCAAGAAAATGAGTGACACTGCAAGAAAGCAGGTCAGGTAGATCACATACCAGATCAATAGCAGTGCCAGAATCTCTCATTTTCCAGCAGGTCTCCAGCACCCACTGCATTTACACTGCTTCCAAATTCAAACCAGTTCCTACCTGCTGTGTCTCCAGTTGCTCACCACAAACCACAACGAGATGTGTAGCTCTGTGTCAGTCACATCCACTGTGCTGTCACCCAGACCAAACCTGTGCTTCGGCTTCGACGCACAGAAATCACCCAACAATTTTCAAGGATTACCTGGCTTTGAATCAGAATTAGGGCTGGCTCTGCATCCTATTGCCAACATGTGGGGTTACCAGTATCACCACTAAAGAGGCTCCAGTGGTCTCATCAATATGTAAGCATCTCACTCACTGAAACATCCTTGCACCTCTCTTATCTATGGAGACTTCTACTGGGTGACAAAATGTATTTTTGCTGTCATAAAATGAATCACAAAGTTCTTTGTTATTAATAGAAGCCACATTTACTTAGATGTCCTGAACATTTCAGCACCACCGTACGTGCACATTCCTCCCCTGGAGACACGTAAACATGAAACCCATCAAGTGGAAATGCATGCAGTCAGGTAGAGACAAGCAATTTTGATTTGTCACACAATATCCAGATTTTGTGGAGGCTGTGAAATCCGGGCAAGCAGCCTCAGCTGATTTCTGCCCTCAGGGCCTGGGGCAGGGGTGCTTTCTGCCTGACATGCATCCACCAACTCCTTTCATCTGCATGATAGGAGATTCCTTGGCTATCTCCTTATCATTCACCCAAATCATTTTAGCAAAACTGATGAAGCAGGTGTGAGTTTGAACACTGCAAAAATAAAACAAATACTGGACAAACACCCACACTGTATCACAGGCTCAGTGTGTCCTTTTTGTGTGGTCTCTGCTTGTTAATGCCACATCTCTTGAACTTGTCCTTCATATCTCCTCTGCTGCTTCCTACTCTTTGTTTCCTCTCTTGTCCCTTTTAACTGGGGGAAAAGGAAAGAAAGAAAAGCGTCTAATTTCAAGCACAGGCCTACCCACTGTCAAAATGGTTGGCTCAATGGACAGAATACACAGTCCTGTGCACAGATCCTGCCTCCTGGTACAGATCTCAGCAGAGAAGCCCAAAGAAGAGTTTTCATTTGAATCCTCTATTTTGTTTGGTTAACAATTTAATATAAATTTTGCTCACTGAATGCTTGTCTCCAAGATAAATAATTTTCAAAAGATTAATAAATACATAGTTAATTATTTTTAAATTGTATCTATGTATGGAGTGATAATGGGATTAAATTGGTTTTGGTAAGAAAAAAAGGGAACCAAGTAATTTAAAAATTGTTATTGTTTTTAAAATTTCTGACCTTTAATTTGGCAGCTGTGCTAAACTGGCAGTACAGAGCTGAGCTACCACTGAGGGATCCTAAATTCCTCCCTGGCAGTGTTATAAATTATTGCTTTGGACTTAAAAAAATTAAAAGTCTTTTAAATAAAGTCACCCTCAGCAGTCACCAAGTTTAATCATTAATTTTTTGTCCTAGTTCAGAATGTCAATAGGCCACACCTAACAAGGCTAGTCGTGATCCAGCAAATTCCTTCAGCACGTGTATAAGCTGAACAAGGATTGCAATAGGAAACTTGGTTTCTTAGTGAAAAATTTAGCATGCTATTACCCTACTCTAATATCATTTCATGTTCATTAACTACCATAAGAGGAAATCTCTTCAAAAGCACAAGAAAATAAGCAATTTAAAAGGAGATTGTGTCTCTTGGGGAAGAGTTTTCCAGTGCTGTCTGTCCAATTGTTCTGTTACAACACTTTTTCTCTTTTCTTGCATCACACCTCTCCCAAACTCCAAACAACACAGTAGGGAGGAAATGTCATTTCCAAGATACACATTAGAACATTATTAAAAATGCACAGCTGAACAAATGTCACCTAGTGCAGTCCAGTAGGGTAATTGATGTGAAAAGTTTGAGAAGTATTTGCCATCCTTACTCAGATCACATACTGTCCTATTCTGTGAGAAAACCCAAGAGGAATTTACAGGATTATTCAATGAGTAAGGTACTATTCATGGTGAGTAAAGGTGGCAGAATCAACTTGCTACTGATTACAAGCCGCTTTGCCTCACTTACACTGCTGTAAATTTAAATTAACTCCACTCAATCAATGGCGAATAATTGATATAAAATCAGAGTAAGAGGAGAATTAGTCTATAAGTATGTCTAGAATGAATAAACAGTGAAAATTTGCCAGCATATATAACCCCCTTGAAGCTCTGCTGCAAGGTTACTTTTATAACTGATTGTTTCATTCTCAGAAGTGCTGTGCTGCTGCTTGAAAAGAAAAATATACTGAGCTTCTGCATGCTAAAATACCCCGTGTTTTCCAAGGTCTTGTTTTTTTCTTGGGAGGTATGAAAATCCCACAAATCCCACTGGGTTTAGTTCAGGCCACAGCCACATCCTAGCTAGCAGGGACAAATTGGTCATTTGGTAGCCTGTGAGGTATCCTGATGTGCCCTCCAGACTTGTGGCTGGGTCTTGGGTTTTCACTGGAGAAAGCTGGACCAGCACAGGATCGAAATGTCCACTCCCCTCCTCTCAGCCTGTTCAGCAGCTGCTCTGTACAAGCAAACAAAGGAGCACTCCCTGTCTGCACCTTACATGTTCTGAGTAACACCAAAGCCCTGCTAGGGTCACAGTGCCTCCACCTTCACCTGGGAGGCTTCTGCTCCTTCCTCTCTTCCCTTTGCTTTATATGCTTTTTTTGGAGCAAGAAATATCCTTAACAATATCTGAATAACAATTCCCACCACAGGGTTTGGGTTCGGTCAGTGCCTCTAATTACTATCACAAGGTTGTTATTAATTAATCTGCAGAGACCTCATGATCCCTTTTGGGTGGCATATTTTTAACACCCATGACTATTGCCTGGATATTGTTTAATTTTAGCTCTACGCATCAGATTCAGAGAATGATGGAATTGCCTTCCTCCTCCTGTGATGTCAACCCATCCCTGTTCTCACCTAAACTCCTGCCATTGCTTTCTCTGTCCCCCTTTGCTCTCCCCTCCCATCTCCAAGCACAGGGTTGAAGGGGGTGCCATCACCTCTGGAACTTGCAGATTAAAAAGCAAAAAATTGACAGTAAACTGCCAATGGCTCATTTATTGTTGACGGTGAGTCAATCAAAATCCTGCTTTCCCACTGCTTCCTGGCTTTCCCATCTGTGTGAATTCATGACCCGATTTCTGATGTGTTCCACACTGTTACTTTTTCCCCCTCAGAGTTTAATTGCTTCTGTTTCACATTTGGGTGCTGAAAAATTGACAGAAGCTGCACAATTCCCTCCAGCAATGGATCCTATTTATATTGCTGTAAACTACATTTTGCAGTGATATGATTAGTAATAAAAGGGAGAAAATTAAACAGAAATTAGCATCTCTTTGTATTAAATCTGACTATCAACCAAGTTTTACTCTAAGGGTCACCAGAAATGTTAATATTATTAAAGGCCCACCCCAAAGCTCAGTTAGCAAGGAAGATATGAAGTGTGAGGAAGCTCTGGAAAGGGTTGAGAAAGAGCTGTGAGTTCACAGGGCCTGGGGAGAGCTGCCCCTGTACTGCTGGAGTGCTCTAGCACAGGCAGACCAGGTTCTTCATCTCCAGCAGCCCCCCTGAGGACAAGGCAGAGACTCCAGCCAAGCCCACTGAGAACATGCTGCTACAAATTTAGAGAGAAGAACGTGCAGCAATTTGTTATGCTGTGAACGTCTAAGGATGTCAATAAAGCTAATGTCTTTTAAAAGACCAATCAGTATAGCTGAAAGAAAAAAAAATAAAAAAACAAAGAAGCAAAGCTTTTGGGCACATAAGCCCATCTTGAATGACATTTCAACTTTTTTCTTCACACTGGGTTTGAAATAGAGTAATTTCTTCTTTGTCAGGAGAGTGACTATAACACTTTTGTCAATACTTTTCTACCTTTTTTTTTGTCTTGAAAACACATCTGACCTTTTATTTGCTGAATAGTATACATTCAGTAAATAAAACCTGATACATAACATAATCACATTTTGTTTACTTGAACATACAGACAACATAGACTACTTGACAGTCATTTTGATATTATTTCATAAGTACTTTAATTTTTAAGCTTTTTAGCTAAGATTACATAGGAAGAGTCATAAGAAATATGAAGCTTAATAAACCTTGAGACACTGATGTTTAATAGAAGGCTTTTCTTTTTTAATAAGGGGTTTTGATTGGGAAACCTTTGCATAACATGCTCTTGACTCACTCTACTGAGATACACTCATTGCCAGAGCAATTGTCAGAGCTTGACTCAGCCTTACCCAAAGCCTGCATGTACTGATGGATACTTTTAATTTTCATGAGGTCACTGCAAAGTGCTGGACTCTGCTGAGATGCTTTGTAGGACAAGAGGAGGGTTTGTGATGGAAACTCAGTTTTCCACCCTTTCCAATGTCATTAGACTCACCCCACATAGGTGAGGATGTTCCTGAGCAGAGCAAATGCCCATTTTTATTCAAAGTCTGTTTTGTCAGGTAGTAGACCATCATGTGCAGCTGGATAAAAGGCAACATGGCAAGACCTGAGAACATGACCTGCTGCTCAGTGAGATGGTGCCAGACTTAGATACCTTGAGTGAAGATGTACTGATATGGCCAAGCCACACACAAGCTCCTTCCAGAGCCGGAATGTCTGTTTTATGGCTCTGATCAGCTTGGTAAGAAACACCTCTGCTAATAAAGTGCAATGTGATGCTAATACTCTGCCTAGTTCTCTCCAGCAGGCAGCTGCTCCCAGAGGGGAAGTAGATTTTTTCTGCCACCCACAGCACATGTAGGCAGGAAGTTTGGACACTCTTATCATTCTATCTATCATTTGGATACTCTTACCTATGCTTTTTTAGCTCTCTTTGCAGAAGGTAATTGCTGTGTCATGATGTTTGTGTGACTCTGTGACTGTGCACGTGTGTGAGGCAGGCACAGGCACTGGCTGGCCTCGGAGCTGCTGCGTGTCATGGCAGTGTCACGGGAGGGCACATGGGCTCTGCCAAGAGCGGGGCTGCTGCTCCCCTTTCAGCCACTAGGCTCTTCAGACCTGCAGCACCCCTCTCCAACATCCTAAATCCAGCCTCACTCCAAAATGGAGGGGTGGACGTCCTCATTTACCTTCTACAGAGAGGATCTGAGCTGTCTGTGAAGAATTTCTTTTTCCTTCCAGAAAAGAAGTGATCTTTTTCATATTGACCCAATTAGAGATGGATGAGATGGGAATGGGATGAAGACATTGTACTGTTTGGTGGAAAATCAACACAGACCAGCATGATACTGCAAGTATTGATACCTGACTTATGATCCAAAGACACATTTTTAAAGAACAGACAGTATCACTCCAATTACTAATAGACTCATATTTTCATTAAACTTACATTTAATGTTCAGGGAAGGACAGTGAAGTCAGGTTCTGTATAGAAAAATTATTCCATTAGCAAATTATCTGGTCTTTGGTTCCAGCAAAGTCTTTTGATTTTAAATCAGAGGTTCTGATTTTATCCACCTCAGATGGTGACCTGCCAGGGAATATCACTACAAACAGACCACAGTCATGTCTCTAATCTTGCAAACTTCTCCAGAAACTTAGCTGTGGCAGAGCAGCATTTTTATTACCTCTCCTTCCTAATATATTCTGATCCACAGGGAAGTAGACAGCACAGATCTGAGCTTTCAAGGGCTTCAGTGGCCCTGAATTCAGACCCCATCAAGTTTTGAAGAGGTAATGTCACATTTTTTAAGGATCCCTGTCAGATTGGTAGCTTCTGGCAATCGTTAGTTTTGTACTATTGTTTTTAGAAACCTGATTTGGTTCAATTCAAGGAAGCTGTTCATACATGTGTCCAGAAATTCCACATGTGTTTTAATGCCTGACCAGAGATGCATATTCCCAACTCTGGAAACAATGCAGTCTCACAGAGAAAAGACTTTTCTGAGCAAAAAAAAGGAAGCTGACAGTAAAATTGGACAGGTGTGTCCAAGACTCCCTCTGTGAATTTGGGAAAGTAGTTTCTTCTTCTCTGTTTTTATTTCCCTGCTTTTGAAATGAAGGTGATTCTTTGCCAGGATCTTTTAAGGGTAACATTCACAAATGACTGATGTGCTCAATAAACCATGATTGAGCTGCAGAAAACTGACTGAGAACCCAGCATAAATCTGCTAATTAATCTGGTCCAGCTTTTGCCAATGTAAGATTTCTCTGTGTGCTAAATACTCTTTTTCAGTCCTGTTAAAAAAAAAAAAAATCTTTTAACACTGGATAACCAATGTGAGTGGAAGTGCTTCTTAGAGGTAAAGAGTAGGAACTGGGGCTCCTGGGTTCTATTTTCAGTTCTGCCACTTTCACACTATTTGACTATGGACAAAGCACCTCCACTCTTCACACTTCATTTCATTAAAAACAGATCAAGAGGGTATTGCAAGGTTATTATTTTTCTAATTACCCCAGAGTCCTTGCATGAAAGGACTTTCAGGAAAGAGAAGACTTTCACAGAAAATAGTAATACATCACTTAGTTGCCAAGAAATCACAAAACTCTGCAGACTGAACTATGAACAAGCTGTCATGAAGCTTATTTCTACTTCTGTGTGACAAACACCTGAGCAAATCAACTGTGCGAGTAAACACCATCAAAGGTTATTAGTTAATAAGTACTAATCTCCCACAAACACTTGGATACTAAAGCAGGCACCTTCAAAACACAGGCTCCATTGCAAAAGGAATTTTGCTAAACCAAAGTTGTTTTTTTCTTCACCTATTACCCAGTGACTTTAAGTTGGCATGTGAGTATGTGCTGGAAAATGCATTCTGGGACCTTCTGTCAAATCAAAAGTCCTTCTGCTTATGTCAGTTGTGCCAGTTCCTCCACCCCTGTTCAGAAGCAGGGGTGGGGTATGATCTGTTTAGATGACATCACTCATACATTTACTACTGCTCAGTTTGCTGTCACCCACCCACAACAGTGTCCCACTCACACAGGCCTTGGCAGAGTTCTTGCACCAGAATGCCCCATGAGCTGAGTCCCTTGTCTGTCCCACACCACGCTTCACTGCGTTTCGTGTGTGGATATTAGGTTAAAACTGATGGAATTTAAAACTTCTAAGTCAGTTGCTTTGTCCTGTTACAAACTTTTGCAGTGTTACGTTTTACTGGGATGTGTTCAACTGTGACAGCTGTGCTGAGTCCTTTGGATGTAAGATACTGTACAGCAAAATGCTCTAGGCAAGAGCCAGTAACGTCTGTTCACTTCTAAAAAGCAAAGACATCTACTCTCAACCGCAAGAAGAGCAAAGGGGGTGGTTAAGTGCCAGGGGACTATGATGGAATGTGATGAAACATGGGTTGAAATTTTTAAAGTAATTTGAGGGACTGCAATGCACTCTGAAATCTCCTTCCTGAGCATCTCTTCCCAGTTTTCCACTGATGCTGTGGGCTTCCGGATAATCAGTGCTGAAAGAGAGAATATTTGCTCACCTTTGTTCACTACTTTGAGAAGTATTTGTACAAATAGGATTTTACAAATTACTGCTGGAGTGGCAGGTTCAAGAAGCACTCAGACACCTGCCTTTCTTGCACACTCTGTAGTCCTACCAGAGCTGACAGGACTACTCACGTGCTGCAAGTCAAACACAGACTTAAATAGCAATTATGTGAAGTCCCACCACAGCTGAAGATTGTGTAAGTGAAGGCGTCACCCCTGACTTCTGGTCTCATGCTGAAATACTCAGTTGCCAAGAAATGCAGGTATTTGGGAATTAACTCATCTAGCATCAAAAGTCATTATCTTTCCACAAAATAAGATTATGTTAGTATGCAGTGTTTTTAATGCCATTTACCAGCATTAGTTTCTGCTCGTGTAAAGATCTCCTTTGTTGAATATTACAGTAAAGCAGAATTTGTCAGATTGCAGAGAAACTGGGCACTTCTACTTTTGATTTCTTATCACAGCTCTACCTTCCTCCCCCAAGAAAATAGAAAATGATTAGTCATGTAGTGCCTATTGATTTAGTAGTCCTCATTTTAAAAATTATGTTTCTCAGTATTGTTCTTTTTTTATTATTATTACTGAAGCAAATTGTAACACACTGAATTGGAAATTGGTTAACTCCTTCCTATCTTTGCTTTTATAGCTCATTTTCTCTTTGATTGAACAAAGCTATAAAGTGAGAACTGTTTTCTCTAAACATAGGAAATAAAAGACAGGCTCCATAAGAATATGTCAGGCTCAGGTTACTTGTGCCTCTCTCATTCTCACCATTCCCTGTAATTCCTTCTCTTCCTTCCCAACTCTTTTATCATAACCTTTCTAGGAGAATATCTATTAGCAGAAGCATACAGTAGATGGCTGCTGATAGTGAGGGGACTTGGCTAAACTGTCACATGAACCACGTGGTCTATTACTTTGACAAGGGGTGAAATAACAGCCTGGTTCATTCCCTGCATCAGAGAGGCACTAGCTAATCTCACAGTCTCGCTTCCCCTCTTCTACAGGGATCCTCTTGCTTTTCAAGGTGTACAGAGAAAAGCACAAAAGGAAATCTAACTCTGCATTCTATGGATATGTAATGATTTCCAGTGAGGCAGGCTCTGCAAACAGAGACAACATCACTCAAAGAGAAGAGAGAAAGTCTGTAGCAGTCCCTGGTGTGTTTTTCCTCACCAAAAAGAGAAAAGCTATAAACAACAGATGGATCTCTTAAGTCACGAAATCCATTCTCTCAAATCATAAGTAATATGTCATAAAAATCTTAAAATTCTTTGTCTACCACCCTAGAAACTACTGCGCTTCCTCTCTTGAATGATCTCTCTAGTGTCCCTTTCCAGAAATATCAACAACAATCAGGCATTTGAGAAGATTTGGACGGGGAAAACTCAGGACAATAGAATGGCTGATCTGGCTTTGTATTGGGACAAGGGAACTTAGAAAGGTGAAAGAAAATAATCATGGAATTGATATGTATGGGCTTGGGGCATAGTGGAAGACAGATTTACTAATGGATTCTTGAGGCAAGAGGATGCAAGTGCCAATACATATTGGACAGAATTGATGTTAGGTGCTGCTCAGAAGAAAGGAGTGGTCTGCTTGAACTCCCCCCAAAAATCTGAGCAATTACTACAGAGTTGATGTGAGTTGCTGTGGTTAGACAAAGGTTTCCAATCAAACTTTGGATGAATGGAACAATTGGTTTGGTCAGATATGTAGGAATGGTGGGATCTTAGAGGGGAACTCTAAGAACAGCAAAGTGTGGCAGAGGAATGAGAAGAGGGGGTTTGTGTGTGCTGAGTTTCCTATAAAACCAGGCTCTAAGAAGAACAAAGGAGGAGAAATCTACAGAATGAATGCTGCCCTCACTCACTGTGGAACCCCAGGAGTGGAAGTTCACCATTATTAAATTATTGTCCTAGTTATTTGTTGAAAGACTTGCTAAGCTGTTTTTCTTATTTTCGTGTTTTGCCCAGTGACCTTTATTTAGCCTTTTTAACAACCAAGGCTGGGACAGCCAGGTATAGATGTTGTAACTGGCAAAGATAAATAGATTCATAGAATTGTTGGGTCTGAATTGTATCCACAGCATGAGTGCTCTAGAGATATACACTTGAGCTCAGCCAGAAGTTATGGGCTTGAAACAGGAATTTCTGGGTGAAAATCTCTGGCCTATGCCATGCAACAAGCCAGACTCCATGACCTAATAGTAATTTCGGGGTTTAAAATCAACGTATCTATGGGAAAAAAGCCATCTGTCCTATGCTTTGCTTTTTCTGTAAATACATTATCTCTCTAGGGTATCTATATTCAGCTTTCAGCAGCCTCAGGCTTGAAAGCTTTTAGTGATTATAATTCTACCACCATTTTGCACCTTCGAAGCTTTTGCAGGGAAGCCTCCAGGGATCAGAGCAAGGCAAAGTCCAGTTGCAATTCCAGTTTACCAGTTAAATTGTAGGCTGACTGATTGCAGTGGTATCTGCCATCAGCACAGAACAACAGACAGATCTGATTCCTGAGAACAAGTTGACCTGGAGGCTTGTGTCACTAAGAGCTAGAAAAGGCATTTGAAATCTGAGAGATCTTACCAGCAGTCTCAGGCTGTAGCCTCTTCCATTTTGAGCTCTCACAGGTTGTGCTCACCGTTCACCAGCAGCTCAGTAACAACTCTGTAATCCATGTTCTGTATCTTCTCCTTATACCCTGAGCCAGACTCTTGGTTAAACCAGTGATATCTCACTGCCTGCAACGGGGCTACTTGAAATTTGCATACTCCTGAGGGGAGGATCACAGCTTTCTTCTCCTAGTCTCTCTTTCACCCTCACAAATGCTCATTTGTTATTATTTTTTAAGGTTCTAATTCAACCAAGCCATGGTTTCCACTGCCTGTGGAATCAATATTTTCTCTGTCTTTTGACAATTTTTTTAAATTTTATTTTTACATGCAGTCTCCAAAAGGCTATAATTTTCAGTTAATACCATGCAATCAAAGACAATTGCAGGATTCCTGTGAGCAGAGCAATCCTGCTTCCTAATCATGGCTCTCATGCTCTACAGAAGCATTACAATCCTGCTTGTGGAACAGCAAATACCTGTTCCCACAAACACATGCAGTATTTTACAGCTGTATGGAATGAGGGAAATCTATGCTTCTCTTTGCTCAGGAAGACTCGATTACCTAAACTAACACCCCTGTGGAAAAGCACCACGAGAAAAGAAGATTCCTGGTCTGGGCACGTTTTAGTCCATAGGGCATTTTTGTGGGTCATTAACGTTCAGGAAGGATGCCCTCAGGTGTGCGAGGTGATTTCCAGCACCATTTGGTGACAAAGGCAAGGTGTGTGGTGACTTCAGCAGGGCCCTGCCTTTGCTAGCAACCAGTGCAAAATGACTAAATTCACATCTCATAAATCTGCTGAGTAACCACTATGCAGAGGAGAAATACCACGTGTAGTTAATGTTGTGTTTTCCACTAAGGAGACAAGTCCCACTGAATATCTCTGACCTAAGGATAACAAAAACAGAAAAGTGAGATAAGGGCTGCTTTGGTTAGAGGTGATTCTGCAGGACACAAATAAAGAATAAACTTTGGTGGAAGTGAGACAAATCCGCCCTAAGGCTTGGACGGACAGAGCACACAATTTCAAACTCCTGTGTTTGGACATATCTAACCCACACAGGTACTCGTGCAAGGCTGCGAGTGCCTCTGGTGCTGGAGAGGTCGAAAGGGTTGAGTTTTGGTTAAAGCAATGTGGGTACATCATGGCATTGATGCATTTTGTTCTGCATTATTCTCTCTTAAGCACCGTCTTTCCCTACTTGCAATGGCTTTGTTGGAGAACAATTACCTTTGCTAAATGAAAACGACCAGAATGTATCAAGGGTCAAGTAAAAAGCAATATACAAAGCAGCCAGAAGTAAAGGAGTAAAGTAAAGGCAGGGAGCTGTCCAATTCTTCACTTTCTGTGAGGCCAAAAACTTTTAATCTGCAGCTGCAGCAACAGCTATTCCACTGGCTGTGGAACGGAGGGTGCCAGTGATCCGAATTCTTTACAGGATACAATCGAAGGGAACACCCTCAGGACACAGCCTTAGGGTGTTTTGATGCACTGGGGACCTGGTTGTGAGAGGCTTCTATTCTCCAGCTGTTTGTCACTTCCATCTCTCAAAGGAGGCAAGGTTTGGAGCAGAATTGCTGGGAGCTGCTTAGCCTATTGCAGAGCAAAGCCAATGGTTTTGTATACTTTAGACAACTCCTAGGCAAAACTGCAGGACTTAGCCGTCTAAGCTGCAGTGGCAGTAATTCTTGGGAATGGAATCCTAGAGGCGAGCTGGAAGGACCAGCTTTTGTATCTTACTTTGCTCCAGCCAACTTGTGTCAAAATGAGGCCTTAGCACAATGGAGGGAGTTTTAGTTTGCATATACTGAACCGCTTTTCTGCAACCAACCTCTTCTCAATGAAAACAAGTATTTGTCTTTTTATTTGCGAGTCTCCAAAAGTACTAGATGCCATGCCATTTTATCAGTATTTTTGTCTTCCACTTTTAAACAAATATAGTACTTGACCTAAAATCAAGTGGCTCCTTGGATTTTCCTTTTTATATTCTCAAAGGAATATATAGAGAAAACAGAGTTCTACACATCAGAACAGACTGTTCT
Source organism: Sitta carolinensis (assembly GCA_032173965.1). Classification (NCBI taxonomy): domain Eukaryota; kingdom Metazoa; phylum Chordata; class Aves; order Passeriformes; family Sittidae; genus Sitta; species Sitta carolinensis. Next base: position 4,717,462 of record CM063293.1, read on the forward strand.
CCTACAGCATCTCATCAAATGACTGTCAGGGAAAAAAAATTCCCTGTCTCACCTCAGAAGAGGCTGTCAAACAATGAAGATGTGTTATTTCCCCCAGTCTTACTGGTCCTGTCCCAAACTCTTTCTCCAGAAGCGTTCACATCGAAAATGTTTAAGAATTGGGAAAATTTACCAAGAGAGACACTCAGTCCATGCCCTGTTTCCTGTATTATTCCCTGGCATATTGCTGCAGACTACTGTAGAAAAGCCAGTATCAAACACACAGAGAAGTCGTATTAGGTGACACACAAGGGAGATGTAAATAAACTGCAGAGAATTCGGGAAAGGTGCAGCAGAGCTGTTGCAAAAATTCAGAGCTGCTGGCTTTGATATGAGTTTCAGTGAACGGCAGAATGTATCTTTGAGAAGGGCAACCCAGGGACAGAGGATAATGCTTAGTATATAGTGCATTCAAGAGGAACTGAAGGGGAACAAAGGCATGGCCGACAGTGTACCCATGTGCTGCAGACAGGCAATTACTCTATAAATCACAGTTAAAGGAGACCTCAAGTAGCTGGCACCTACCACAGTCCCTCACCTCTCTGAGTGTGGACTGCTGTGATCACAGGCAAAGACAGATATTTGGCAGGACAAAAACTGGTAAGTACTGAGACAGATAGGTCAGCATCAAGACCCAAGAGCACAGGTCCTGAAAGAGTAGGGGCATCTGCAGACTGAAAGTGCCTTGAGGGGACAAGTTCTCAAACTGATGCAGATTAGATGATGGGATATCTGACCTGAGGGGGGATGGCCACAAGGGCAAGATGAGCTGTTCTTGAGAAGCACGGGCTAAACCACTTATCATGATGGTTTCATTGCAGGGAACAGTCATGCACTATTAGTGCTGAAAGATTTCCCAGCCCTAACGGCTAGGATTTTAAGAATCTATTTAACTTTGATAGTCTATAGCCCATCACTGGAAGTCTGCTTAAAGGTGTGATTGCTCTTCTTTGTATTGGAATTGCTGACAGATCCTTAACTATTATGGTGCTTACCAGCAGTAACCCATTTAAATAGAAAGAAAGAGGAGAGCATAAATGGCCTGTGCTGTTTGAATTTGATTTGCCCATCAGCAGAAAAAAGTTCCATGTACAGATCCTTTCTACACTATCCAGTCCATGAGTTTTCTGTGCTCTTTGTATACCAATATACTACAAAGTTAGAAAATGCATTATTCTGGAGGAAGGATGCTACACTAAAGGGAATTTGGATGCTAGTTGTTTTTGAACTGCAATATGTGGCATTGTAATTCCGTGTCAGTGATTTAAATGCTCTGATAGAGTTGGTGACAGCTTAAATGGCTCCAACCCCCAGCTTTCCCTCACCCCTCCTCCCTGCCTGCAGTACCTCTCTCTTATGGATGGAAAGCTGACAAGTTCTGTGCAGGAACAAAGAAGAGTAGGAGAGTAGGTGGAGAGACCAGTAATTGTTTAGGGTGGGTTTTTTCTTGTGTTGTTTAAAAATATGAGCAAATATGGAGACATTCCACCTTCGTTTTTTCACGCTGAAGTGCAACTAGCTGCGGATGCCAAGAGAGGCTGATTGCAAGGCCGTGTACCCTATTGCCCCTGCCCTCCAAGTGGGAGGAATAGAAAGAGAAAGAGAGAGAGAGAGAAGGTGAGTAGCCCTTCAGGCTGCTTTCGTCATCCTGTGCCAGCTCTGCAGTGACAGACTTCTGACAGGAGACAGCCGTCTCTCTAAATCAATCATTGCATTCTTGTTCCTTATTCCCCTCCCACCTCCTGCTGGTAAACAGCAGTGCCCAGCACACCGTGTGACAAGAGACCTTCAGGCACTGGCTTTCCCCTGCTGTGTCACTGCAGGTTAGCCAGGGGTGCTGCTCTGCCTGCTTGTTCAGAGCCACTCGAAGCCAGGATGGTTCCTACCTGGATCCTTAGCAAGGCTGAACGACAAAGTGGGCAGCTGCAAATACAGATGATGAAAATGATCATTGTTTCTCTTTAGATTCTTACAACAAAGGCTGTCACTCAAATCCAGAGGGGCAAGAAGACAAGTCAAGGCTGGAAAAATACAGATATGCACTGTGCAGGACTGAATCCCGCTGGGAAATGAGGTATCAGAGCATCTTGAGAATTGCCACCCCTATTAATAATATCAGTGACTTCAGGTACAACCTCAACAACTCTGGAATGGTCTAAAAATACTGAGTGATGGATCGTGCAGTAACACACTCCTGATTTACATTTGTTAGAAGCAAACAACCACAGCTCAAAGAGAGTAAATATGTGATGCTGTCATCCCTAAGTGGTGGGGATAAAAAATGTATTATCCTGCTCTTTATCATGTACCCTGCCTCTATTTACACTTTCTCTCTGTCATGCATGCTGATCCAGATATAATGGAAATGGAAGGGGCATGGAAAGGGTATCCATCAGAGAGAGGGAAAGTCAGTGACTCAGGTTAATCTTGTATCTTGAAAAAGTCAGTAGTAGGTGCATATACTTTGAATATCAGCACTTCATGAGGTCACTCCTAGCAGAAGTTACATACTCAACTTCTTTGTATTAGACAGGTAGCTACACCAGTACTGGAGGTAAAAATAAAAAAGATGCTTTCTGTAAGACAAAGGTAGGAGGCATTTGTGAGTCTGGCACTATTTGCAGTAGCAGATTTCCAAAACAGAGATACATTGTATCCCAGTTCAGCTACTGAAATTCGGTATCTGTGATGGACATCTTATCCTTCTAGGCTCTCTCCGCAGTCAGGGGAAAAAGAAACATAGCAGAGTGGAAAGCAGATCTTCAATAGCCTCCAGCTTTCAAAGGCCATACATACCAAGGACCTAGGACATCCTAAATGAAGCATCTCAATTAAGTTCCTAACTTCAAGTGGGATGACTCTAGACTGATTTTACCTTGCAGGCTGCCCTCTCTGGCACTTCTGACAAGCACTCTGGTAGAGTGACTGCTGTTGACTATCTCTGAATGAGAAAGAGGGGTAGGTTAGGGTTTTGTGCCTTTAGTGGAGGGACAGCAGTGACTGCTTGTGGAGGGAGGAATGAATAATACGGTCAGGGACACTGAGCAGAGGGTCATGTGGGAAGCTTGAAGAAGGGGAGCACACAGCTGCAGAGGGCTGCCTGGGCTGCCTGGATGGATTAGGGTTACTAACTGCTGCAGACTGAGAGTGTGGCACCTGGACTTTGACCAACCCTTGCCCCACCATAGCTCTGGGGCAAGAAGAGCTGTACAAAAAACAGCTCTCCCAAACCACCTTAATGAAAAGACTGAAATTAGTGACACTCCCAGCTGCTTGTTTAAAATGACAATGTTTTTATTAGGGCTGAAATAGAATGTGAAAGAGAAGAAGTGTTGTGTAAAGTGTGTGCTGGCCTTTGTGCCTGATGCTGGGGGTGTGATCAACAACACCAGCTGGCAGCTCTTTGGTTAAGGAAAAAAAATAATACAGTCCTGGAGATTGCAATGTGAACAAGAGCAAGCAGAGTACTCAGCACAGGAAAAACAGCTGGCGAGGGACCCAGGCTGTGAAGGCACAAATTGCAGTCAAAGCCAATAAGAATTTCCTTCTAATGCACAGGAAGTTCTCTCCATTGCTCCAGCTTCCCCACACACTCCTTCCTGGCCTTCCACCACCCTGCTTTAGTAGTGCAAATGCAGATATCTGGGATTGAAAATCTTGGGAGACAAGCTGCCCATACTCTTTGGCCTGGAATACAGCCATGGGGTGAGAAGTAGAGAGTGGGCTCTGCCACACACTGCAGGTTTGCACACTTAGTGGGTCGTGCAGGGTTGGGGATTTGGCAAGCAGTATCCTGTGAAAGCAGCTTGTAGACCAGAAAAATGCTGCCTGTCCTGCAGACCCCCACTGCAATGGCAGCCTCAGGCTCCTTCCAGCTCTGCAAAGATATTTCACACACTCCACCTGCCATTTCTGCCCTGCAATCTGATGCAGCTTAGCTGATTTCACTCAGTTCTGACCTGAAGCTTCCCACTTTTCAGTTCTGCATGACAGAGATGATGTAAGTCCAGTTCTTCCCTGCAACACCCTCAAGTGTTCTAGAAGTCATTTTATTTTGATCAAAGTCAGTCAGCTATGGCCAAACTATGTTGTGTGTCATTTGCATTACACCTGTACTGATGCATTCACAGCATATTCATCACAACAGAGGATGAGCAGCTTTTCCTCCCTTTGATTTGAGATACTAATTAAACCTATTTTTATTGAGATTGAGGGCATTCAAAGTCTAAAGACCATCTTTGTTTCCTAAAGCCAACAAGGTGAGACAGAAGCAGGCTCTAGAAAGAGTTCATTAGCTTGGGAATGAACCCCTTCTCTGACACTGACCTACTCTATGACTTTGAGCATCTTACTTTACCATGCGTGACAAATAACAATTAAGTTGCTGCATACTCCACTAAGAAGTTGTTAGCATACACAGTGATGAGAAATTAAATGCAAGAACTTGGAAAAAATATGCTGGGAGGTCAGATCTGAGCTAGAGTGCTTACATGTATCTTTAACTGAGTGATAACACGGACTTTGAAAGAAAAAAGGTGAGTTTAAAAAAACTAAATCAAAAAATAATTGTGCAGCCTTTAGCTCTAGATAATGGCAGCGTGAGAAGTGGGATAATTAAATGATTGATATGATTTCAGAAAGAAAATGCAGTTTTTCTGTGCATGCACAAGGTTATCTGTGTCATTTAATTAACCTGCATGCAGGAGAGGAATTCTCTGTTGTTATCTCCTGATCCCAGTCCTGTGATGTCTACTGGGGGTTATTTTTTGTTTTTGTTTTCTAAGCTAGGTTGTGGTTTGTTGTTTTTTTCCCCTAGGGATCAGCAAGAGCTGAAGAGATTGCTACAGAACAGAAAAGAAATCTCTTTTAAAGATTCTTTAGAATGGTACTAACAGGGGAATGCTTTATATCAATTGTCCTGTGTGGTATACTGATGAGGTTTCTGCCTCAATTCCTTTCCTGTTGTGGGGAAACGTCATTCTGCTCGACCAGCAGTGCTGGTAAGGGGGAAGAGCAATCAGGGCCCTGCTACCTCATCCCCACGATGTCAGCCAGCACTGGCCCCCTGTGAGGGTCCTCCATCACTAGCAATCTGCTCCAGCCATTGTGCTCCCTGGCTTCAGCTCTCTCCTACCTAATTCCACACCCTGCAGCCCTTCCTTTCCCTAGTTCAGGCACTAATTGTGAACACGAACCTGCATATGTTTCTGGAAGCAAGCTCCACTCTTCCCTACAGGCTGTGCCTCCCTTTTACAGCTGCCACTCTATCAGGCTTTAATTTCATTTTTTCTTGACTCCCAATATACAGCTGGAACTGTGCCTATTTAGAGAGGGAAGTATGGGAGTCTCTGGGGAGAGAAGCAGACAAGCAAGGAGCTGAGGAAAAGACTCTAACATTTGGGTCTGGGACAGTGGCCAAGGCATTCATCTTCCAGTGAAGTTTCTCAAAATTCAGAACAGCCCCAGCCAAAGCAGTGCAGCTTCTTTGCTGTCATCCTTGGCAGAGACACCAATGAACACCTCAGCCATGAAGGCTTAGCTTCCTTCCATCTCCCCTGCACATGATGGAGGCTCAGCTGGAGGTGGCACTGGGTGACATAAACCCATCCCTACAGTAGTTGCTCTGTCCAGAACTGATCAGTCCTGTGTTGACATACAAGAAACACAGGGAACTCAGGGATTGCTGTAGGAGTGGAAGAGTGAAGTGCTTTCAAATTTGGTCTTTCTAAAACACATCCCAAGCCATGTATGCTACAAGCGAGCACTTCTATTGAAGATGTCAGGTAACAATATAAATCCTGAGAGCAATGAGTCTATATATAATAGATAGGCATCTACAGAGGGAAAGGGAGTAAAAGAAGGAGAGAAGACAGATAGAGAGATATGTGCTGTAGAAATGTTTCTTAGAAGCTTTTGATGGTGTTCCTCTATCTTTGTCAGGAAAAACAGGTATGTCAGGAAAAAAATATGTCTGAAAGCTCAAATATAAAAGATTCCCTTTTGAGCTTAAAATTCATCTCTGTATCTTCCTGTTATGTGTCTACATACAGACTCAATGTCATTGTGTATTTTTAAAGCATCTAACACTGGTGCATCAGCCCTCTAAACAAGCCACTAAAAACTGAAAGTTTGCTTCTGCAAAGCCTCATTCCCAGTAAAGGGAACAGGAGATCTGTTTAAAAGAAGTGATCCCTCCAATCTGATCTGAATAGTAAGGAGTTCTGCACAGAGAAGTGGCAGGGCACAGGGCTCTCCAGCTCTTGTCTCTGAACTTCTGTTCTTATTTTGAGATTTTTTGCCATTTCTAAATTTGATGATATTTGCTTCGTGACAGTACAGCAACAGTGATGCAATTCTATGGGACATGGTCATCGAGGCTTTGAGGAACACCAGTACTAGAAGCAGGTTTTGATGTTAAAAATTAAAATTTGATGCTATATCATACCCATTCATATCTCCACTGATCAGTTTTTGTGGTAAATGGGGACACCCCCCTGCACTGGATTGTGTAGCTACCAGAAGAATGATTTTTTTCCTAGAAAGGCTGATGAACTTAGTAGAAGGAAACAGCCATGAAGAGATTTTTGCAATGGCACAGCAAACCAGAAGCAGAGATGGAGTTAAAATTCAAGCTTCCTGAGTCCCAGTCCTGTCCATTAGAACATATTGCCTGTAATCTAAGTGTAATGCAAACAGCCAATTGATAAGCTTTTTACAACAGGGATGAAAAAGTGGAAACTATAATCTCCTGGATATGCTGCTTTGTGGTCAGGAGAGGATTCCGTTGTAATTGTTTTTTAAACTAAAAATAGTAGGCTGCCTCCCCTTGAAAAACAAAATAGTGGAAGAGGACAAATTATATTTGTCAGCTCTGTCCACAAACCCCACAGAGTATTTGACCTCCCGGCCCCTTGGCTGCATCCATGAGAAGCAGGGGACCTGCGTGGGAAGCGCAGTGAGAGGCAGGCACAGGAGTGCAGCCAGAGGAGAGCAGGGTGTGTCATGGTGGGCACTCATCACCACTGGCAGCAGTGACTTCTCCTACTGGGTCAGGCTCTTGATGGAGAATGCAGGGAGCCCGAGCAGTGGGGACTTCGCTGTAGCAGGCCTGATGTCAATATCTGAGAAAATCCTATGAAACTTATGTAAGAGAGGTCCCTGTGGAGCCTCCCCAATCCTGGCAGCCCTGCCTAGAGACCAATGGCTCCTCTTCCTCTTTCTCCTTTGAAAAAGGTGCAGAAGGACTGTCCTAAGGCAGGAAATGACAGACCAAGGTCAAGTACTCTGCAAAGCCAAAATGAGGCAATGGGATTATTTTGAAAATTCATTTAAGAATACAACTTGTGGATATTCTAGGGGTGACATCTTCAGATAAAATCATTATCTGCCCTGAAGAAGAGTAGTCAGGAAAAGGATTATCAAGGAAGTATATATGAGCTACACAGGCACATTTCACTGCCATGAGATCTCAGTTTCCAGTTCACAGGTTCCCAAGGGCTATTTATTCTTTTTAAAAGAATACTTAGTTAAAACTGGGAGACTGCAGAAGGGAAGAAAAATTACAGATAAAATCAGCTATCTCTTCTGCAGTTGCTTGCATTTACAATAATAAACAGTCCTGAATGTTAAGGGATGGGAGGATCCCATCTTCCAGCAGAGCTGGGAAAAAGTTTTTAGTTAAGCCTTGACAAAGATGGGGTAATTTCAGCAGAATTTCTGTAAAAGTAGTGCCCCATTAGACTGCACACCCCAAAAGCATCACAACCCCTTGCTCTGTTTTCTATTGAGGCCTCATTGAAGAATTTCAATGATTTGGCAAACCTGCCATGGAGCACAAAGTTGTTGTGCTGCAAATGCAGGAGATGCAGGTTCAATGACAGCAGCATGTGAGAAGGTCAAATGAGTGACACACAGTGCGTGTGCCCTGACATTTATGCAGTGCAGTGTTTTAGAGAAACAAAAGGCAGGCAGGTTTAGCCTAGAGAACCCCAGACAAGACTCTAGAGGAGCCTAGTTCAGGATGAGGCACCCACTGTAGAGTGCTCTACAGGAAAAGCCAGAGGCTTGTTTCCCAGCATACTTCTGAGTCACTGAATTGCTAAAATTAGAAAGAAACAGAAAAATATTTTGCACAATCTTAGAAATGTTTATTACCTCTGTGTCTCCCAGTTCTATCCCTGCTCTTTCCATTTCCTTCTATGGCATGACCATGACATGGGTTTCAGTGCCATGGGCAAGCTGAAGGAGCCTGAAACCCCCTCCCTCCAGCCACCACCACTCACTCTCAAGCATGCAGAATCAGCAATGTTAAGCTACAGGAGAGCATATAACAACAAAACAAAGTTAATTTCCTGCAATGTGGTATTTAACCAGGAGAAAATAACAGAGCAGTGTCCTAGCTACCCACAACCCTCTGCACTTGACAGCAGTGACAGTGTCAGCTTCCATCTGCTGGTGTTACAGTGACACTTGCCATGCTAAATGCTGATTAGAATTAAAATGGAAATGACATCTATGTGCATTACTCTGCTATTAATCTTGATGCCCAACGTTTTTTGTTGACAGTGGGCTTTTGCGGGGGGAACCTAAAAAGACACAGGGTTGTAGAGCTGGGGTTTTTTTGTAGTTATTATTAAAGAAGCAAATGTGATTCTAAACATGAGCATAACAGAGTGAATTACAGGCTCTTGGTATCTCTGAAAGAAGACAAGGTCTTTGTATTGCCACTTGTTAGACAGTGAGCGGTTTTAGAAAATACAGATATGACTGTGTGCACAGTAAATTTTTGCCAATAAAATGGAAATTTGATGTGACATTAGCATGAGTTTATTCAAATATTTAATGCAGGTGCCTGCAAATCATGTAGCTACCTTATGCTGTTAACTGACTGTACCATAATTGTGTACACAAGTGGTGTTCACAAATGGAGCATGGTTGATTAGAAAACGAGCCCTATGAGATGAGATTCTTCCTAACTGCAGTGGAGTGGCTGAATGGAGAAGCTCACATTTAGGGAAAGGTGTACATTGCATAAAGCACTGTTTCAAGCCTGTGGAAGGGTTAATTCACATTACACATCCTGGGATGTCTGAGGAATGCTCCAGCAATGACACAAGCCCTTTTGACTGATTTTGACAGTGCCCACCCAGAAGTTTACAGCTAAGCCTCAAAGGCAGGCCAAGAAGCTAGAATCACAGGATGGTTTGGGTTGGAAGGGACCTTCAGGATCATCTCCCTGCTGTGGGCAGGCACACCTTCCACCAGACCGGGTTGCTCAAAGCTCCTCCAACCTGGCCTTGAACATTTCTAGGATGGGGCATCCACAACAGATCCTTTCTTCTGTGATCTGCTTCCTTATAGAGGTGTGTAGGAAGTCCCTTTCTTTGAACAATACCATAAATACCCCTTTCAGAAGGGGAAGATACTTTAAAAGCTCAATAATCCTTTAGTGGGGAGGTTATCTATCCTCCCCTGCACAACTGGAGCAATCAAAGTTTATCCTGCCTTAGATTAGGGCCTGTGTCTGACCTGTCTCTTCAAGTCAACTATCCTTGGTCCTCCCACAGAACCACAGAATGGGGAGTGAAAAAGTGTTTAAATTATTTCTGATTTCCCTGAAATTACCACCTCTTCCAGTTCTTATTTTGCTGCTGAAAATTTTTCTAAAAAAAAAAAAAAAAAAAAAAAAAAGACTGCAAGAAGGCAGTTCAGGCTAAAACTAAAATAAAATTCAGCCACTTTGGGCTGAAGTTTGCTTACACAGCAAAAGGCAGTAAGAAGTCTGGTGCATCCAGGCTAACTCACATCCTGATAGCTCTGCTGTGCCCCAAGAGGAAGTGGTGACTTGGCTACAGAATCAGAGCCATTCTCCAAGCTACCTGTTTGTCCTGGCCAGAAGATCAGATTGGGGAAGATATGAGCTTAACTTTCCCTGTTCCTGTACCTGCTGGACAAAGACTTAGGTGCTCAGGTTTAAGAACTCACATAATACTGTTTGCCAAATCATGGCTGAATCTCAGATTCAAATCTGTAAAAATCACCATGTGATGTTCTATCAAAATTTCTAGCACCTACCTTAATTCTGCCCAAACCCCTAGCTTCTCTTCCTTCTACAGAACATTCCCACCCAGGCTCCAGGCATGATGGAGAGCTTCATTCTCCCTTATCTCATCCCTACAACACTAATGCATGAGGAGGGGCTTGGAGGGGAGGGAAGAAGATGCCTGTAGTGCCTGTAAAGTTGAAGATAACATTTAAGCTTTGTTACACCAATGAGGCTGCGTTAAGCTCCCATGACCTTGAGCGAGAGCTGCAGCTTGGGTTCCTCTCCTAAAGACTTTAATAAAGTGAAAAATTGTTTCAATACAAAATGTGATATTGGGACATTGTTCGTGCATATATTGAGCTTAAGTCAAATATTCTGTGTCCTCAAATCCGACTGATTAATAATTAGAACAAGAAATTCTGTCTTTAATGTGTTTAGGAAAACTGATGGATTTAATTTTTTTTTTATCAGCCAAAAGTAAGAAAAATGTAATCTTTCTTAAAGTATCTAATACAACAATGCAGAATAATTAGTTTCTATGAAAACAGGCATAATGGAACTGAATAATAAATCACTTTCTGTTTTGTATCTGTCTGTGTGATGGAGCAGAGATTTACTATACAGTGTAGTGCATGATGCTGTAGGAAATACCAGGCAATAGAAGAAATCTATAAGGGGATAAAGTATTTCCAGCTGTGCATTATAAAGGAGCATTTCATCTTGTGACAAAGCCTCAGGGATAGGTCCAAATAATTATCAGGCAAAAGGCAGCAACTTGCTAAAATATGTTGGCCCTTAAAACTCTGATTATGCATCTTCCATGGGCATTTATTTCAGTAGACCTGTGCACTTCCAGAGAGTTTTCCTCTACTCTTTTCTGCCATCTCTTTTGGTCTCTCTTAGGCGCACTAATGCCCTTCTCACTGGGCAGTGCAATCCACATTTTGTAGCTGGACAAGCCAAGGCACAGGGAGATATATTGTCATGGCCAAGGCCACATGACAGGCAGTGAGATGCCTGAGCCTGGATCAGAATCGAGTTCACTACCAACAGACTTAACCCAAAGCTCTCCTAATTGAATTGCAAGGAATAACTCAAACCTCAGGAGAAAGTTGGATTGCCCAGCTGCTATAGCTCTATTTTACTTCTTCTAAATTGTAGTTTTTCTTAGTTTTCTTCTAGGAAAGGAACCAAAATGAAAGCAAGTAGGTTGATATCTTGACTCTTATCCAGGAACATTCATGAGGTGTCCAAAACAGGCTTGTTGCTGGGCATTATCATCCTGCTGCTTTCATTGCTGCTAGAACATCATCTCTGTGCCGATTCCATTTGGACTTGACTCCAAAGCCATGATTTAGTCTGACTCCTTTTCACTTTACAGGTGAGTTCATTCTGATTTACCCTGCCAAACCACAACAGAATCTATTCCTGTGGGTTTAGTCAATACTTCCACAAAGAATATTTTTCTTTGATCCTGGATGAAGCTTCCCTTCTTGGGAATTCTTTTGAGACCAAAAACTTGTTCAAAAAGGCAATATTTCCACAGTGCTTATGACCTGAAATACAGTCACATGGAGGAGGCTTTGCTGTTAGATTCAAACTTTCCTTAGCCAATTTGACTCTATCCATATGGAAAGTTCAAAGGTCCATGTATGTAATTCTTGCTGACTTCTCTGGAACACAGTTCATGGTACATGTATCTTTTGTTTGGTAATGGTAAATGGTCTCCAATTATTTCTCCTGATTGTAGGGCATCTGAGAGTCTTTCCTTTTCTATGAGTTGTCAATGCAGTATACACAGTTAGTAGTGATCCTCAGGAATAAAACCAGTTAAATCTCTGGTTTTAGACCTTAGTATTTCTACTGATTTTTTTTTAATATGCAAGAAGGACTTTACCTAGAGCTGATAGGCAGTGTGCTCTGTAGTGGAGTATGACATCTGTTTAGCAGTACATAGCAGAAATACACAACAGTTTAGGTCTAGAAAGAAGAAATGAGCCTGACCAAAACCAAAGTGTGAACCTGAGTAGATAAAAGAAATATTCAGAGCATATCCAGAATGAATGGAGGTATGTTATTGCTTGGCTATGAGACATCTCTCCAATAATAGATCACCCTCCATAGATGTACTTTAGTTTCTATTCCATACAGGTTCATGCAGGCCTAATCCTGCATTATCATCCCTAATTCCAGTATAAAGTGCTTTATTCCCTACACTCTTGTTGTGCCACAGCCCAAACCTTTCCCGTTTGCAAGGCCATCTGAGATTTACAGTTTAAAGGGTTACAATCACTAAAACCATCACTCCTTAAAACATCAACAAGTCTCCTTAGTAAATAACAAGCACAGCAACCTGTTCATGACACCTCTGTGAAAAAACTTCCATATTGCTTATAAATGCCAGAAAAAGCAAGGAGAATGGGTACCATGCAATGATCGCACCTAGAAAGAAATGCCGTCTCCAGGTCAGTATCCAACACCCCCCTCTACTGGATAAAGCCCAGACAGATAAAGCATATGTTGCAGGTGCAGCACGGTCTGACTTGGTACTTTTGCAGCATCAGGCAAGCACCCCTCTTGCTGTACTTCTGCCTCTTCTGTACACAGGATCTTCAGAGCCTTGAGGCACCCGAGCTGGGAGAGATTCACTTATAACCTGTTTCATGCAACAGATGTCCAGTGTGAAATGCAGTGGTTGGGAGAGACTTTTCAGAATGGCTCCTTCACTTTCTCACACCCAGCAGGGTCACTCCTGGCCCACACTCGGACTTGTTTACCCTTTCAGCGGTGCCCTGCCATAGGTAGCTGTTCTCAAACTGCCACATCAGTGTCACAGGAAAATTACCACATAACATACATGACAAGTCACACCTACACTGCACAAAAGGCAGGATTATCCAGCAATGTGCCAAATGGATCATATTCATGTATCACCCAACATGTACAGTTCATGAAAACTGACATCTCTTCATCAGCTGAAGGAAATTATAAATTACAGAACACGCAGGCTGAGGAACTGACAGGCTGTGACTGTGGGCAGCCTATTCCCAGGGCACAAAACCAATGTCTGCCTTCTCCTACCAAGTCTATATATTCGCATATATAGACAGAATCACTGCCTGTAGGTTTGCAGGTTATAAACATCTCAGAGAACATATCCAGGCATCCATATCTGCAGGTTGTCCTTCCCTCCCTCTGTAGATAACTACCTGTTCTGCTGTCTCTTGAGCAACTCTCCCAGTGAAGCTGAACTGCTAGAAGAGGTAGCCAAGCAGGCTGAATGATCAGTCACTGCTAAAGGTACAAGCCTGGAATTTCAGAGTGCCAGATCCAACTCCACTCTGCCACTGCCTGTGTGTACTTTGGTACAAGTCATCTGGTCTCTCTGAGCTTCAGCTCTCCCTCTGTTAAATGAAACAGCAAAACTGTCCTGCCAAATTAAGTATCATGAGAATAAATATGATAAACAATGCAAGAACAAGAACTCAGATCTACTAACCTACTTTGATGTGTTCTAGCTTAAGCACCTTAGACAGACTAATAAAGGTTTTATGGAGCACCTGATGAAATCAATAAATCGATGTCTGTGGATTTCAGCAGGTAGTGGTTAACCCCACTGTGAGAGAACAGGTGGTGTCTTCATTGCCTGTATAGCCAAGAAACGTTTGCTGTTAGACTTGTCCTTGCACTTTGCCCTTCCCAATACCATCTTAAAATGTAGGAAGGATCTCAGTCACTGACAGCTTTGAGCTGCAAACAGCAAGTAGAGGAAATACAATACCAAGCTGGGATGACAGAGATTTGAGTTTGGTTCTCAGCTCATTCACAGATTCTCTGCATAATCTTTGACGAGACATTTAGTTTCAGTATGCACCAGCTACTCATCTGCAAACCAAGGATGAATAATCATTCCCTTGCCCTTGCTTTCTATTTAAAGTGTAAGCTCTTGGGTCTGAGGTTTACAGTTATTGTTGACAACTCTACATCAGCCATGAAATGTTTCTCTAAATTGCAGAAAACTGTTACAGATACAGAATATCCCTCTACTGTTTGCAAACAGTCTAGCCCGGGTCTGGAATAGCCATGCACACTGAGCACAGCCAATAAGCTTCACTGGACCCCGTCACAGGCACAGCAGCTGAAGCAGAGTGCTGTATTAAGAAAGCAAGAACACTTTAGCAGTAGATTGTCCCTTCATATTTGCATAGAGCTGTGCTCTACTAAATGGGATCCCCTGGATACAGATGGACCTGAGAGGTCAGTGAGTGCAGCAGTGCTGGAGCAGCTCTGTGAAAGTCAGCTCGTAACCAGAAGCAATGGTGTTATTTAGTAATGTCAAATGTCTGGAGCATTCTAGCCCTCTCTTACTCCTGATGAAGGAGTTGTAATTACATGTATGTAGAGTGTGAGCCCTGAGCCCCAACCAGGATGTTCAGGAAATATCAAAGTAAAGGTAACAGTGACTGTAGAGAAACTCCCACAGAAGGGTTAATCTCAGATGATGACAGTACAGAGACACACATCACCCAAATATTCTATTCTCACCTTCCTTCTGTCTCCCAGAGACTCTTCCTGATCCCTCTCCTCTGACAGGAAGAGGGAGCAGAGGTCAAGGAGGACATATTTTATAAAGAATATATAGAACCAAGGAGTCACATCTGCACAATGGATTCAAGATCAGCCCATCTATTTCCCAAAGAGGGGCTCCATGAAGAGAAAGTAGGTGAAGGTTGAAACACATCCTGTGTAAGTACAGGGTTGATCATGAATATCATGCCATTCCTATTCGTCAAGCACAAGAGATACCAGAACAAAGAAATGGCTTCTGTGGGTGGGTTTAATTTTTTAACAAGTTACTATGCGGCTATTGTTTCAAATTTTGTGTGTTTATCTTTGCAAGGTCTGTTGCAAACACTGTAATTTTCTAGCAGCCAGGTACATTGAAGACAAAAGTACTAATAATGTGACATCATTACTTTTGTTCCATAGCAACATCCCCCCCACCCTTTACACAACAGGTTATAAGTCTGTAAAACTCTGCATTTTACAGCACTATAAAACTCCTCCAGCTGTTATAAATATATCGTTTTAAGCACTTGCATTTGAAAAACGAAACAGAAAAATACCACTGAAAAGTTCAATGCTTTTTCTTCTCTGCATTCAATTGTATTAACTTTTTCCCTGCTGGTCTCCCAGACCCACTGCTGGGCTGGCAGATTTCCACGGAAACCAGGGAACACTCAAGATTCACACAGGCTGTTTGCTGGTACAAAGCAAGCATTTTACTAAGAGACTTGTCCAGTGGGGGTGAACCTTTACTAAAAGGACACATCTAGCTTGTTTGCTAACATGATGTGTACATGCCATCTCATCGGATCCAGGGCTGTTGGCAATGGACCTGCACAAGTGGAATCCATCCACAATACTGTAAGATGAGACAACAGTCACTGGTAGAATTGCTTCCTATCTGCAGAGAAAGGGACTGGTGCTGTGGCTATTGGCCATAATTGCACTTTATGCCCCAACAAAGTTCTCAGCAAGACACTTAACCCCACCAGAAATCTTTACTTTTATTAATTGTTAGGTGGGACAAATCTTCACAGGCATAACTGTAGGTGGGACATGCCTTCACTGAAGCAGGGGAAGAGGAAGAGGCTCTACAGTGGCACAAGTCCAGTTCTTACCTAAGGAGCGCACAGGCACTACAAGGGCAGGGAGTTGGGACAGCCTCAGCACTTGGCAATCTGCTTGTTCTCAGTGATGCTTGTGTTAAAAGGTCTCTTTTGTTTCTGTTTTGGGTATATTGGTTCAAGCAGAGTCTATGAAATGATGAATTAAACATGCATTATTTGAAACCCACAGAAGTTTTGCCACCAATTTAAATTTGGGAAAGACACTTCAAGTCTGAGAAACACCCATGGAGTCGCTTAGGAATAGAAAGAGAGGCAAACCTCAGCCTGAACTTGTGCATTCTGTGGAAACAGAAATTACTCTAGTCCTCAATCATCAGTACCTCTCATAGTGAAGACATAGTGAAGAATATTGGCTTCTTGTTTCTTTTCCTTTAATTGAAACACTCCAGAGCAGGGTCTGGCTCTCACTCTGTACAGTGATGGGTGTTCTTTGAGCCATGATTCTACTAAAAGTGTAAAGCTTTTAGAACAGAACTAGAACTAGAACAGAAGTAAAACCAGTATTTTGCAGGTGAGTTCTACCACCGGAATGCTCTAAGATGGGAGCTTTATTTTACTGGGCTGTGGATTTTACCATCACAAGTGCAGCTTCAGATTCTTTCCTTTATATACCTGCTACTATTATTTATATTTTCCTTGCCAGTGCTTGAAGCCATCATGACAGTGTATTGGGTAATGACAGGATAATTGTTTGTTTTATTGATCATTATAAACCATACTGCATCTCTACATGATTTATAGCATTTTAAATACTCTCTCTTTTTCTCTCCGTTCCGCTGCCATCGGGGCAGCTAAGTGGATCAAAAGCCCACTGGCTACAAGCAATCCAATTAACAATGACAAGAGAAAGAAAAAAGTTTGGAAATAAATGAGCCCTTGCACCATTTATTTGATGGTTCCCTATTGATCCCTTCTCAGGCTTTGCTATGAAGCTGTGCTCACATACCAGGATGTCAGTGTTCCATTGCTGGGTCAGGACTACAGGCAGCTCAGGTTGTCAGTGCTCAGCCCATAGTCCAACAGCACTGGGCAATGTCCTCTGGGAGACTCATCAGAGCAGCTGAGGGAGGGGCAGCTCAGTGTCACAGCAGCCTGAGACACTGCCACCATGTTCCAGGAAAGAGAAAAGCTGAGGCCAGCCATTACAAGTGCAGTTTTATCCAGCCATTCATTTCCTGCCACGTGCACTGGGGTGCATGAAGCAGAAATGTATATCTGAGACACTTTAGCTACAGTTTACCCAATGGCCACTTATTCAACCACCAAATAACCCTTCCAACTTCCTACTCACACAGTGTCACCCCTCTCCTCCAAAAAAAAGCATCAGGCACCATTATAAAGACAGCACAATACTGATACCAAGAATTTCCATGCATTTATACCTGAAATTACAGCAATTTTCTCTGTAGAACCAGAGTTTTCAGCTGCAAGACGTAAGTAGATGTCAGCATGTCATAAGAACCCTGCTATTCACACACTGCTAAACACTATTGGGTGTCCCAGCAGATGAGAAGGGGATCACAGTAGAGAACAGGCATATAATCACTGGAATAGGTGGTGCTTGCCTGACTTCTACTTGGAAATATCTGAAGAGACAGGAATTAGCTCATTTACATACTTGAAAAGTCACAAGAGTGTTTTGGGGAAACCACTAAAAAATTAAGAGGGTGCTGGAAGAGGTCCCTTACCCACTTTAATCTTTATCTCTGAATTTATAAGGAGACACTCACTGGAATTTTTATCTGTCCTTTCAGCAAATTGATTAGGAGAGAACAGAGGAGGGGAAGGGAGGTAAGTTGCCCCTTGGCCAACTTTGCAGGTTACTGAACCAGTAGGCAGAAATGCAGTAATGCAGAAGAGTCAGGCAGGGAGAAGTCCTTGGAAGAGCCCTTTATCCACCTGATGTTGCAATGTGAATGATGGAGTTGGAGCACTCCTGAGCCCATTCCTCTCTGCAGGTATGACTATACTGCAATCAGGAATGTGATTGCAGCACATACAGGCATCCTTCAGCTACTTCACACTTAGAGAGCAATGCTTTATCCTGTGCTACATCTCTTTATTAAAGACAGGAGCCCCTGTGAAAAGCCAGCACTGTGCCCCCATTTTACTTCCATTTGGTTGAACACCTAGATACCACTGTCAGAAGGCAGAGAAGAAATTATGGAAGGAGACCATATATTCAAAGCATATATTGAAATTATAAAAATGAAACCTTATCATCATGCTCATTTGGCCCTCCAGGATTGGTCATCCTGGCCTGTCATATATATACATAGAGACTGGCTCATTTTGAAAATAGCCCCCATATTCGGGATGAACATCTCTTCATGGATTTACCTGACAGCTCTGAGTGAAACCCCTATTCCTCTCTTGTAAATGTGATCAAACCCCATCCTGATTTTTCATGTTCCTTTACATTCAAAATCACCTTTTCTCTTCCTCAAGGTTGACTTTTTTTCCCACAAGACACAGGCATGACATAATCAAGAAATCCAAACTCTAGGTGCCTGATAGAAGATTTTTCTCTGAAATACAGAACTACTTTGTAGCAATCAATAAAGCACTAGAGTAAACCTATGCCTTCAGTGGATATTCCTCCAATAAAATTAAGCTTAGCATCAGCTAAGGTGCCATCACTGCAGGACTTAACAGTACACATCAGAGAAGAAACTGTTCTGTTATCATTGCACCAATTGCTTTTGTCTCTGGTTGCCTTTGAGAACTCCAATCTGGTAAGTATTGCCTGTCCACTGTCTGTTTCCATCTCTTTACCCAGGAAGAGAAAGGACAACATATGGTTTTGAAATCTTACAGAACAGACGTATCTGCAAAATCTGCCTGTTGAGTACATGTAACACTTCCCAGCAAAGTGAGCTGATGCCATCAAAGGGGCATATGCTTTGGAGGGGAGGGTCCCAAACATAGAAGACTTCTCTACTTCATTCTGTTGGGTTACGTAGAGGAATACCAGAGTCGTAAGGAAGTCTCCGGAAACAGCACGAATCAATTGCTGCTGGTTTGAACTCAGTGGAAGGGAAATTTCAGTCCCTTGAATGGTTTCATAATGCATCAGGGCACATCACAAGAGAAGGAAACAGTCTGGCAGAATTGCATTAATTTTCATGAACCCAGCAGCCCTGGAAAATCATGAAAACTGCAACATAATGAAAGCCTGGAAGGGAAAAACCTGCCCTCTTCTTCTGCTGGAGAATCTGAATGCGGATTCCATCAAAGGAGAGAGCCTGAGAATCCACAGCAGGAATAAAAATTAACCCTTTGGTTCACGGGACTGCAGGGTTGAGGAGTCATTGTTCTCCCAGTTACTCATCTGCCAAAAGAGATAAACTCCTGTACGAGGGTTGCCCATCTCTGTGCAATTAGACCTTAGTACTCTGCATGACACAATGGACTACTGCCAGCAGGAATTAAAGACGATATTTTCTTCTGTCTTTATAGTATTTATCTTCTGCCCTCATTTCTCAGGCTCTGTCTCACTGATTTTAGTAGAAATGGGATGCATGTATTGGATTGATAATGTCCTAAATAGATGAACAATGCTCCCAACAAAACAAACAAAAATAGTTTCTTGCTCTTATGTGAAGTGAAAAAAATCAACCCCAAGTGCAAACCCCTGCCAGACTGTGTAAATGAGCTTATCCTTTCAGATACTCGCATCTCCTGCATTTTACTCAAAAGTTGGACCTCTGAACACAAAAAGCAGGAATTGTCTACATATTACTACTATTATTACTGAGCAGAAGAATAGCTTAATTCTGAAAACTATCATAAGTACTTCATGCCTTCTTCATGTTACTGCATTGAGAAGAAGTCACAGCACTAAATGTAAAGACAGGTTACATTCTGGGGAGCCACAAAGGTACCTTGTTTTCATTCCTACCTTTGCTGGTTGTGAAGCAGACAGCAATTAGCTAACAGCAGTTGCTCTTCCAGGAGCTTTGCTGACATCATATCCAATGCCAGGGAACAAACAAAGCTCTTTTAGCAGGATAAAAAGCACAACATGCATTGAGGTTGTTGTTGTTAAACAAAAATAACCAAGCTAATTTCAGCTCCATTTAAAAGCATGGGAAATAATCATTGCTCAGTGAATGGGAAAAGGACAAAATCAGAACAGAGAGAAATCATTTGCAGGGTTGTGAGAGACTTCTACAAGCCATGAGTATTGAAACTATTTTTAATATTACTCAACAGTGCCATTTAAATATCTATTGCCCCCTAGTACAAGGTTTTGTGAATCTTTCAATTATAAGAATTTCTATGTAGGTTTATTTTTTCCATTTTCTCACCTTCATCTCTTACACAATAAACATTTACAATTAAACAAAATTATAATTTATAAAGCCTTTTTTGACTAAGTGACTTACACTCCTCAGTAAATTTAGCCTCCTTGGAACACACTGAGAATAGCTGATCAACACTGCACCGAGTGCTGTACAGTTAGACAGGAAGAAACATCACTGATTTAACTGGCATCATAAAAATTTTGTAGATGTGCAAGTCAAACACAGATAAATTAACAGACTTGCTACAGTTTGTCTAAAGTGCCAATCATGGAGAAAGGATTGAAGCCACAGTTGCTGAGCCACTGTTCCATGCCTTAACCACAAAACCATTTTTTTTGAGATTTAGATCTTAATCACACTGGAACAAGCCCAAAACTACTTTATTATCTCAGTCCAGCATCCCTAGAGATACCACTGTAACCCTAAAGATCATTTTGCTGAGGATGATCAGCATCCTGCTGACCACAGCCTACCTCATTCATTTTCCTCCTGGTCATGACATTTCCCATCTGCTGGCTTCCAGAACAGCTTTCTCAGTAGCAGAGTGCTGGGATTCCTCACTGCCCCTGTATTTCAAACAGGAACACTTCTCACAAACAGGTACTGGCCCTGAGATCCAGGTGCATGGTAGGGTCTCTCTTGACCTCCCACAAATCGATTTAGACCAGACAGAGCATGACTTTGGCCACCTGGGCTACAGGCACACCCTCAGGCAGGGCAGGGTTCACAGAGCAGCTGGCTTGTCTGCAGGTGAACCTCAGTGACACTCCGGCGGGATCTGTTGCATTTCCACAGGAGCAGCAGCTGCTCCTCAGGAGGGGTGGGCTCATTTCTTCCTTCAGGCAGACTCCTGCCTCCACTTTCAAAGGCTCTGAACAATGCTTCCCAGCTGGGGCCCTACTCCCTTTTGCACACTAAACCCACCCGAGGACATGGGGGCTGCCCTTCAAATTCCACCCTGGCTGTACTACCTGCCCTTCTTTAGCCCTTTTTCCTCACAGCACTGCAAAACTCAGACAAGTCTGTCCAGCTCCTCTTCTGCCACACGTATCTCCGTGTTCTCCATCTTCCCTTTTGGATGGTTCTTGGGCAGCTGCTCTTTGCAGGACTGAAACCTGCTCACTTCACAGCTCCTGCCCTGAGAAACTACTGTACTTGCAGCCTTGGGGCTCTCCCCCTCCAAGAGTCTTTCCCCTCCTGCTCTTGGGACTGCCCCCCTTTAGGGGGCTGTTTCCCCTCAAGGCTCTGTTTCCCTCATGGTGCCAAAACTCACCATCTCTCAGGGGCAGGGACCTCTCACCATCCCTGAGGCCTCTGCTCCCTCACAGTGCCGGGATCCTCTCACCATCCCTGAGGGCTCTGCTCCCCTCACAGTGCGGGATCCTCTCACCATCCCTGAGGGGCTCTGCTCCCTCACAGTGCTGGGACCCTTTCACCATCCCTGAGGGGCTCTGCTCCCCTCACAGTGCCGGGATCCTCTCACCATCCCTGAGGGGCTCTGCTCCCTCACAGTGCTGGGACCCTTTCACCATCCCTGAGGGGCTCTGCTCCCCTCACAGTGCGGGACCCTTCACCATCCCTGAGGGGCTCTGCTCCCTCACAGTGCTGGGACCCTTTCACCATCCCTGAGGGGCTCTGCTCCCCTCACAGTGCCCGGGATCCTTCTCACCATCCCTGAGGGGCTCTGCTCCCTCACAGTGCTGGGACCCTTTCACCATCCCTGAGGGGCTCTGCTCCCCTCACAGTGCTGGGACCCTTTCACCATCCCTGAGGGGCTCTGCTCCCCTCACAGTGCCGGGATCCTCTCACCATCCCTGAGGGGCTCTGCTCCCCTCACAGTGCCGGGATCCTCTCACCATCCCTGAGGGGCTCTGCTCCCCTCACAGTGCTGGGACCCTTTCACCATCCCTGAGGGGCTCTGCTCCCCTCACAGTGCTGGGACCCTTTCACCATCCCTGAGGGGCTCTGCTCCCCTCACAGTGCCGGGATCCTCTCACCATCCCTGAGGGGCTCTGCTCCCCTCACAGTGCTGGGACCCTTTCACCATCCCTGAGGCCTCTGCTCCCCTCACAGTGCCGGGATCCTCTCACCATCCTGAGGCTCTGCTCCCCTCACAGTGCGGATCTCTCCCATCCTGAGGTCTCTGTCCCCTCACAGTGCCAGGACTCTCTCAACCTCTCTGAGGTCTCTGCTCCCCTCACAGTGCCGGGACTCTCTCACCATCTCTGAGGTCTCTGCTCCCCTCACAGTGCGGGGATCCTCTCACCCTCTCCATGGGGCTGCCCCCCTCATGGTGCTGCTTTTCCCTCCTCTGAGGGCCATTCCTACAGGGTTCCTGGGGAGGGAAGAGCAGCCCTGGGGAGAGATTAGGTGTGAGGCCTGAGCACCAAATGCTCAGGGAAAATGACCATGTGTTTGGATAATCTGATGCAAATTGATGTATATTTATGCAAATGTGTGTTAAGTAGATTCTACTGATGCTCTGGCTTCAAATGTTGGTAAGTGTGTGCTTATACCTATAAAACACCCTTAGAACTCCCCTGAAAGCTGCAGTGACCCCATCGATATGTTAATATACACATGGACAAGGCACCATCTTTACCTAAGACCAAAAATTAAAGTACCTGCAATTGTTTAAAGCTTTAATGAGGCTGTTGGGTGTATTTGATCAAGTTTTCTGGCCAAATTCCAGTGAGTATAATTATACCTCATCTAACTACCCCAGCTCTCCCACCTGGTAAAATGTTT
This sequence comes from Sitta carolinensis, assembly GCA_032173965.1. Taxonomy (NCBI): domain Eukaryota; kingdom Metazoa; phylum Chordata; class Aves; order Passeriformes; family Sittidae; genus Sitta; species Sitta carolinensis. The sequence continues at coordinate 4,740,294 of CM063293.1, forward strand.
TTCTGTTTTCTTCTAGTATGAGGTGTTAAATATCTACTATTACCCCAGACACTAATATATGGGTTAGCTGTTTCCCGTGTCAGGAATGTGCCAGTGCTCAAGCTGGGAATGTTTCAGGGAGCATGTGCTTCCCATCTCTGTGACTCAAAGGGAAATAGAAGGGTCAATTAACTGCTGGCAATTTTAAGTTTTGTGATGAGTATTCTCCTGCTTCAACACTGCCTTGTCAAGGTGCCCATAGTTCTTTCTAATTGGCAGGGGAGTTTATATTTTAAGCCTAGAAATGTTTGTGAAATTGATTTGTAGCTCAACATGTATATAATAACACCTGCATATATGAATGTATGGAAAGTGACTCTGTAACCAGATAATCAATGGGTGTTGTTAAGTTCCTGAATTAAGCTCGAGACAGACTTAAAGTGGGAAGGGAAAGCTCTGAAATTATTGTTTTGTTAAATATATACCTTGAAACATACTGTGAAACTGATTCAGCTATCCCTTCAGAGTTGGGATGGGTAGGTACTGATATTCAGAAAGTATCAGGAACTTTATGTGGCAGAGGACTACGAAAGTTGTATTGAAGGTGGCATCAGCACAGCACAGCCACTTATAAACAGAAGAGAACCTCTCTGTTGTCTCATAAATTGAAGTTGAAATAAATTGTAAACAATATTGAGTTGAGGGATTTGATCTGATTCAGAGTTTCAGAGCAAATATTAAATAGCCTAGAATGTGGATGTATGCCATGTTTTATATTCATAAGAGTGTGTTTCTATGTGCATTAATTTAGTCACATAATGAGTGACTAAAATCTTCCTTTTCCCCAAAAGCACTTTTAAAAATTGCTACTAAATTTCCAGATATTCCTATGTGCTCTCTAAAAGGAAATAAAAATGCAATTAGAGGGAATGCTAATTTCCTCAGGACTAGAACACACAGGAGGATGGATCCCCGCTCTGTGTCTTCTCCCAGTCTGTTTGGTGGGTCTGGGCAAATTGGCTCTCCATGCTTGTTTACCTTTTCTTGAAATGGAGATAATATCTCCAACCTTTGGAAGGCATTTTAAGACTTAATGGTGAAAAGTGTTGTAGAAGTGTTAGATACTATTAAGGGTGTTCAGAATTTTCATTTAGAATTTTAAAAGATAAGAGTTCAGTCATGAGAAATTAGGGCTGTACTGATAGTTTTGGATCCTGTGTCAAGCACTGTTTTTATTTTCCAGAATGGCTTACAGAGTAAACCATCCTGCGGTGTGTGAAATGCAGTTTTGTTTTCCAAAAAACCAAAAGGGTAAATTGTTCTTTGTTTCTGGGAATTTCTTTGATGTTTTAAGGAGGTATGCTTTGGGCTATTTTCCTCAGGGAACAATTTATATTACTCTTTTGTTCATTACAGATTTCATCTGCATATTTTCATTATGTAAGACATTTTTCTAATTCAGAGATTTTTGCAAGCAACATCATATTTAGTATGTTTTAAAATCATTTTTTTCCCAGCTTTTGAACTTTAAGACCCTGAGAACATGTTTAAAGGAGCCAGAATCCACCTATTCCATTGGAACCGTTCCCTACTGTGTCATGAAAATGGAGAAACCCAGAGAATGGTGTGGATTGCTCCAGGTGAAGGAGAGCTGAATTTCCTGTCTTCACCAGGTAAGTGGAAATTCCTGATTAGATCTATAGCACTTTCTTGGCAACTGAGTCAGGATTTCGTGTAAGTTATTTAACAAGCAGTCACTGGAACTGACTTCTCACAATTTTCACACAGAATCACAAAATGCTGTAGGTTAGGAAAGACCTCTGAGATCATCAAGTCTGACCTTTGACCAATCACCTCACAACAACTAGACCATGTCATTAAGTGCTATGTCCAGTTGTTTCTTGAATACCTCCAGGGATAGTGACTCCATCCCTAGGCAGCCCCTTCCAATACCTGACAACCCTTTCTGTGAAGAAATTCTTCCTGATGTCCAAGCTCAGCCTCCCTGGCAACAGCTTGAGGCCATGGTCTGTGCTCATGTTGCTTGCTACCAGGGAGAAGAGGCCAACTTCCACCGGGCTACAACCTCCTTTGAGGGAATTGTAGAGAGCAATAAGGCCCCTCCCAAGTCGCCTTTTCTTCAGACTAAACGCTCCCAGCACCCTCAGCTGCTCCTCATAGGACTTACTCTCTAAATTCTTCCCCAGTTCCTTTGCCCTTCTCTGGGACAGGCTCCAGCACCTCGATAGCTTTCCCACAGTGAGGGGCCCAGAATTGGGCTCAGGGTTCAAGGTGTGGCCTCACCAGTGCCAAGTACAGAGGTTTATCACTTCCCTGGTGCTGCTGGCAGTGCTGTTACTGATACATTCCTGGATGCCATTGGCCTTCTTGGCCACCTGGGCTCATGTTCAGCGGCTGTCAACCAGCACTCCAGTTTTCTTCCTACTAGGCTGCCTTCCAGTCATTCTGCCCCCAGTGTCTGGAAATATTTAATGTTTTTTCTTAAACTGGTATAATCTGGAGTAATTTGAACCTCAGCATTTATGTTCTAAGAGAGTGTATTTCTAAACTTGATGATAGCAAAATGAGAAGCTTGCAGACGTTTTCAGCATGTGCCATTAGACCTTGGAAATCAGATAAAGAAGTTTTTCTATAAAGAAGCTGTGACATGTGCACACGTGTGTAAGGTTTTTGCAACAAATGGAGTTGGTCTGCTGGAACAAAAAAAGTAAACTCTGCATTGGTGCTGAGTGATGTAGTTGTAGTTCTCTGCCTTTGTGTGGAAATGTCAGCAGGATCTGCAGCATTCCCTGGCATCTGTATGGATACTGTGGACTCCTCAGACTCCTGCTCAGGGATTCTCACTCGAAGGATGACAGGCAACTTGAATGCTGCTAAGATAATTTTGCTGTTTCTTTGATGGACTAATTTTTGCAGTGACAAAAACACTCTTGCAAAGTCACATCCTTTTCTGAGATTTGTCTTGGATTACTGCAATGATATGCAACATATTAAAAGGATTTGCCTCGTGTTGTGATTGGCCTCCATCCTGGCCAACACAGCAGGGTTTGAGCTTGGTTCTCTAGAATTAACAACTGTGAGCTGCTGTGGTGTGAGCTGCAGGCTGCAGCAAGCCCATATTCTCTGGCAGGGAATAAAGGGTATGTATGGTAACAGATGCTCACCCGAGGTTATGTCATGACACTTCCTCCTTCCCCTACAGGTTTGCTCCTTAGACATTCCCAGGTGTTTACTCATGGAATGATGTTGCTCTAGGGTGTCATCTGTGACAGCTGGGGTTGCTGGACTAGGGGAATGGTTCATTTCACAGCTTTTTTGTTTCCAGAGTTTAAGAACATACATGAGGTGAATCTGTCAATCAGCAGAAGAGAACACCACTGCAATAGTGCTGCCCTGCAGAATCACACTTGGAGCACCTCTGGGATTCAGTTCCTTGGCCTGTTCTGTTGTGTTTCCTTGGGCAAATCACTACATCTCCATCTCTAGCCTAACACACCAGAACACTTGGCATAGGCCCCAAAGAAAAGCAATCATCTCCATAAATCTTCTGAGTTGTCTGCCTTCTGAAGGCATATCCCTTGAGGGGTAAAATTAGGAAGTAATCATTATGGATCATAAATCCATTGGCCTTGGCTCTGCATCTAACTTGTATCCAAAGTCAGATGCTGAGAGCTCAGTTTCATCGTACACAGGGGTGTGGGTTCTCTGCACTTTTCAGCTGCAAGAAGTGCATGCTGATTTCTCTGGGCCATATTCTTCCTTGTCCTAGAACAGTTTGCTCTTTAATCTCCCAGCCTCACTTTGTCTTTTTGTAAAATCCAATGTGTACCTATTTGTCTGTGGCATGCACTGGACAGACCTAAATAGAAAAGCTAGTAATGTTCTCTATTTTACTCACCTCCAGGGGCCTAGAAGAGTTAATGTCTGCACAATGCCTTAGCAAGTGTAAAAGTGCTTAGCTTCATTATATATTGATTTACATGCAAGAAAACTACACAAAATAATAAAATATGCAATGTACTTAAAATTGACTCTGGGCAGAGGAAAGATCTTAAATCTAACTTTAAAACACAGTGCAAGTCACGTGAATGAATAGAGTTAGGTGGGCTTCCCTTCCAATCCAGCACAAATGGGAAAGGGTCCTATATTTGGAAATAGCACAGGGCCCAGAGGGGGCTGTGTCTAGATGAGAATTCCCATGTGGAGACAGAGACACGAATTAAATTAGAACGGATATTAGAGCTCTGGGCCAGATTCATACCCTCACTGCAGCAAAGTAAACCAGAGGAACACCAGCAAATCACACTGTAATGCCAGCATAAGAGAGAGGAGAATCAATCCACAGGTAATAAGGGCAGCATCAGTGCCTGCCTAGAGTTTCATCCTGTGCTTTGTCCTAATTATGAGCAGTTTAATGGCATGCTAAAATACAAAACAGATTTATGAGCCATTGCCATCTCCCTCTGCATTGTTATACAGCTGACTCAACAGTACTTTTACTCCTTGGCTAGAAGGTCAGCTTAGGTTTTACTAGGCTATGGCTGGGGCTTGGACTCAGAGGCTCACTGCCTCCCTAAGTGCTGTGGCTAGAATAAATGCAAAACTGAAGTCCCATGTGCTTTCTCTGTGTCCTATCCAGATGGATATTTAAGACCCCACAGCACACCTTGAATAGAGGATAACTCTATACATCTAGCCAGTATTCTTTCTTCATTAAAATAGACTCAGACCAGCTTGTATTTGAAGTCAGCAGAATTACTACTATTTTTTTTTTCTTGCGAAATTATTATCTTTTCAGAACTGGAAATACTGAACCTAAAATGGGAAAGGAGTAATGTGTAAAATGAAAGAGGCAATGTTGATCATTGAAGAAAATAAGGCCAAAGACTGCAGTGAGATTACTGTGGGCTATTGCTTGAAGTGTATTCATTAAGTGCAGTGTACCTGTAACTCTGCATTGCCTTTTGGGGAAAGAAAATGAAATGATGCACAGAGCAGACGATGAGCCACAAGATTTCCTGGATTCCCTCCTCAATGTTGCCCCTAATAGACTGTAGGCAAGTTCTTTCATCTCTCTGTGTCTCAGTTTCATGGCCTGTAAATAGCAATAGTAATAATTTGCTGGTTTTCAGCCTGGCTATGAAACTTGACCTGCCACAGTTAACAAAGTGTTTTGACATTCTTGTGGAAAGAGGAATGGGTTCAGCTGCATCTTCACTCAGAGCTGCTGATTGCTACAAAGCAGAAGGATGTCTCAAGAGAAAGATCACATAACATTTCTCTTGTTTCTTATATATCTCCTCACCTCCACCCCAAGAAAGCAGTTTTGGTTTAGACTGTTATTTTTATGCTTGGCAAAAAAATCACAATCACTTTCTAGCAAAACTTTATGGTTCAACTTTATTTATCAATGTGTGCAGGTTTTTCCCTAGTAGACAGTTTACTTTCAGAGGAATGCTGCAGATTTGCTTTGCTCTCTGTTTTCAATGCAGTGGCTTTTCTCAGAGCAAAATTCTCACTCATCTTAAGCAGGAATTTGCTTAAAGGGTTAAGTCAAGACCTTGGCACTAACCCATCTGAGAGGAGCTTGCTCACGCTCCTCTGAGAAGAGAGGCCATGCACTGGTTACCGCATTAGCAGTAATTTGTGCCTTGGATCAGTAAGTTCTACAGTGAATTTCTCAGCTTCCACCAGAAAAGGTGATGGTTGAATAGGACTGACAGAATAACTTTTGCCCCTTACATTATCCATATATTGTCATGGGGATACTTCAGAGTGGTGACAGTAAAACGCCTTGGTGATAAGATTTTCTCAGTTCTGCATGCTGGGATACAGGCATGAAGTCAGAGGGCAGGCAGAAGAGCCTCTTTCTTTTTGTGGGACATCAAGTGTGCACCATAGTGTTTGATACCTCCAACAGACTTATATCCACATATCCCCAAACCTTTTCTTCTGGGCTCAAGGCTGTTCAAAATATGCTGTTATTTTAGGGACAAGTTAGGAAAAGCAGATGTGGCCACAACATCCACTGCCTTCTGGATCCAAGGCCTGAAATCTCGGGTGTTTGCTGGCCCTGATGTAGCTGATACACTGTAGCAATCCTGCTTCTTTTGGCATCTGCACCTCCCTGCTCAGTGCCAAAGCTGCAGTTCTGTAAACAGATCTCATTCTGGCATATATTATATTGCCATACAGACAACACTGCTCTAACTGATTAATAACAAGCAGCTTGATAGGATTTGGGGAGACACTGGAGTAATTAGTAAGATAAGGGCAGGTTTCTTTGTGCTGCACTTTCACGGATGACAAAAGCTTTCCCCCTGAAGAGTTTCACTGATAAATCTGTATATAATAATAATATTAATAATAAAAGCTTTTTGCTAAAATGCAAGTTAAATATTCCTTTAGGGAATAAGAGGCAAGGAAATGTTCATGTCCTGGTACTGATTAGAGGCAGGAGAATGGAAGAGAAGAGGACGCTCCTAGGAAAGAATCTGCTTTTCCTCCTCTGCTGACAGCAAGGTTTGGGATTTCATCTCCAAACAGGTAGCATGGTTCATCCTGGCTGGGCTGGTCATTCAGTTCTTGGAGCCTAGGCTGTCTGTGCATCACCAGGGCACAATGTGCTGATTTCCTCTGGCAAGACAGTGAGGTGAGTTGTTGTTTTAAATGGGCCTTCTCTGCCCTTCTCTAGAGTCACTCCCACTTATACTAATCCAGGGATCAACAACATACGGCCTCTGTGGGGCAAGTTTAAGCATCCACACAGCTGGCTGGTGGCAGTGGGATCATAAATACTGAATATTCCTTATTCATCTTCTCAGCAGGCATAGTTTCTGTTAGCTGCAGTGAGAAATTATGAGTGTGGGTTTGACTCATACAGAATAAGTGACCAGGTATAAAAATTAAAAAAAAAAGAGAAGGGAAAACTAAAAGGCTACAAATGTAGCTGAAGTGACAAGTGTTCATTTACTGAAAATATCTTTTAATATTGCTGGAACTTTTAAAACAATCTAATTTATATGGAACATTCCTCACTAATTGAAGCTGTCTCTCTTTTTATTAAATAGAAGGGTTACAAAAAAGTATATTGACGTTTAGAGAGTGATTTTTCTCAGGAGCACATTGACTGTTATGAATAGGATTTCACATGTTGCAAGCCCCTAAATGCCTACAGTGATATGAGGAAACCTGCAGATTCTTGTAATTGTAAATGCAATAGGCAAGGCTTTGGGCTATTGCATCTCCTTTCTGGAGATCATTGCTGTAAAGCTCAAAGTGTTGTTTAGCCCTTGGTGTTCTCATTTATTTCCACAGCTTTTTCTGAAAGCACGAGTTTGAAAAATGGAAGTCTTTCAAGAATAATCACTCTCTAAACACTTAAAGCTGCTGTGACAGCACTGTCTATCACTCAAGATTTAACTTTGGAAATCCACATAACATAGAGAAAAAAACCCTTTTCCAATTAGCTGAGACTGGAGGCAGATTAGTTCTCGACTGCTGCATTGAGGGATGCCAGGCTGTGTATTAATGGACCACAGGAGGTGACTTCTGACCAGAATTCTGACTGCATTGGGTGGCGCATAAAATGGCAACAGCAGCGCTCCCACCAAGAGATGCAGGACCAGCCAGTTAATGTGAGTTACCTTTGGGTGTATCTCATTGACCTTAGTGATCTACAAACCTGTCAAGTGCAAAATATGTCATCCTCACTCTGTTATATAGATGGGGAGGCTGAGGTGTGGAAAGGTTAATAGATTGCCCAAGGTCATCCCATTCTTTTGGCAGACCTTGGAATAGCACCCATGCCTCTGTCTCCACTTTTATGGACATGTGTTAAGGTCTCAGCCACAGTCTGTTGGACAAACTTTTCTTCTTTTTTTAATCTTTGGGACCTAGCACACATCTTCATGATCACTGGTGCTGCAGAATTAACAGCCTTTAAAACCTTTTGTAGTGCAATTCTCTTCATTAGAGCAAAGACAAGGTTTTCCGCAGTCAGCAATATTTTTATGTTTAGATCCACAGTGTAGCAAGGCTTGTAGCAGTTCTTGCATCAAGGGTTTAATGTTGCTTTGTTAAGATCTGCAGCACAGATTTCCATCACTTCAGCTAACAGGGTACATTGTTACTCTACTATATGTCATGAGATCCTGACATTAAAGGATGCAGAATAAAGAAATAACCAGATGTACACTGTCAGGAGGATTTTTAATCCTGGCTGGTAATAGATGATGCAGGAGGGGTGGGCTCAGTTTCAAGTCTGTGCTGTAGTTCCCTTATTCTTGGTCAGTTGTTTCTCTTCCTGAACTTCCAATCTCCACTCCCCAGCATTTCTCCTGATCTCTTTTTTCACTCATTCCATCAACAAGCAAAGTTTCATCAGTTCCAACTCACTCTTCCAAATTTCCATCTCCTTTCCTTTCAGTTTATAGTCACCCTGTGCTTTCTTTCCCACAGAGCCTTCTTTTGATCCTACAAACCTCATCTTCTGCCATCTGCTTGGCCCATAATCTGACTTCTTCCCTTTGTTCTCCCAGCTAGTCCTGGGACTCTTCCTCCCACCCTCTGTGTGCCTTTTTAGCTCCTCACTCTAATTCTAGTCCGTTCTATTACCTTACTATATTTTTTTCCTGAAAATGACAAAAGACATATTCCGATTCGCAGTGTCATAGGTGAGAGAGAGCTGAGAAACCATAATGGTGGGCATTTCTACCAGTAATACATATTAATATTTTATTTAGGCATAAAATTTTTCTTTCAGAAGAATTAGATCTAAAGATTATGGGACGTTAAATGACTGAAAAATTTAATCTGATGATAAGGAAATAGAAGATGGATTGAATAAGAGGCAAATGCTGTAGGGGAAGAAACAAACAAAGTCAAAAATAAATCACAGCATGATGCAGGCAGATTGGATGCCATCCTTGTGCAGTCCTATCCAAACCTCTCAAAAGAACCATATTCTGGGCCCTTTCTTATTGAACAGACATACATTACTTGTTTTCTTCCAGATCATGTTTCTAATTTCTCTGTGACTACTGTACTGTGATTTTGGAGGGTTATTTTTTACCTTAGTGTTATGCGGTCGAAGGACATAAAGAACAAGATGTGGTCTGAGCAAAAGATAGGTTCTGGGAACTCTCTAATCCAGGTCTGATACAGATTCTTGTTGCATCCTGCACTGATCACTCAGTGTCAATGTCCTCAGCTTCTTCAGTGTTCTGAGGCAGAGACAGCAGTGCTGATCACACTGCTGCAGGAGGGTGTTGCACCAGGACTCATCTGTGTTAAGTGGGTTGACACTCTAGCTTTGGCTTCTCCTGCTGATTTTGATAGGAAAGGTAGTTAGTTATATTTTGCACCTCTGCTGGCTTCCAAGAAACTATTGCACTGCTGAGCAAAGATGAGCCTGCAGTCGCTGTACCTACTGTGTTGCTTTTTTTAGGAGTACTACATTAGAGATGTGGTGACCAGACAAAAAATAGGGCAGAGCTGAAACAGTTCCAGGGAAAGGAAGCATCACAGAGAAGATAGTAGCTAAGCAAAGCAGAGATTCTAGCTTTTGTATGTCTCTAAAATGAATGTTTTAACTACTGGGCCAGATTCCCACACACTCTGAAGCCTTTTTCTTAAGAATGCAAGAACGAGGATTGAATCGAATTTTTCTGTCAGTAGGAGAGTATAAGCCACCAGGGCAGTGATACTGTGGGTTTGTTTGTTGGTTTGTTTTTTGGTTTTTTTTTTACTGAAGTTATAAGCAGTTTTATACTCATGAAAGATGTGGTCAATACACTTTGGATAGTTCACTGAATGGGTATAAACATACACTGCACAAGTTCTGCTTATATAAAAATGGAGAGACCAACTCAGCTGCACAAGGACCCGGTCTATGTGGTTTCCTTAGTTTTCTGTAGAAAATATCAGTAAGGATGGCAGATAATTTAGATACGAATTCTGATTACTGCAGTCTGGACTACAATGTATGTCATACAAACCCATTGAGACAGTGCAGTTTTCATAAAATTGTTTGCAGGTGGATCTGGTGAGAGTGAACAGAAACACACAGGTATTTTTACTTATCTCTGAGAAGGGGAACCCCTCTTATTTAAAGAACTAATTTTACATAATTAGCAGAACTGTTACTGTCTTTTAGTATTGCAGTTTCTCATACTTCTCTCCAGCATTTGCCTACTTCTTTTTGCTTCAAGTTACTACTAGAGATTTAATTGAAGCAGTCAGTCTGTGGACAGAGCATTGGTGCAGGCATTGAAGCATGTTCAGGTTGGTTCTTACTAGAAAAAGGAACAGTCTCCTTCCCAGTGCCAGGAATGCACAGAGAACTAACAGACTAACACTCCTTCAATGCCAAGGAGGATAAAAGAAGAGCACATTTGCTAAGAAAAGGAACTCTAATAAATACTGAAGGAAGAAAAGTATAGTCTAAGGTTAGATCAGAGCATTAGTACTTGGGTAGTGTGGATCCTATTAACAACATTTTATAGCAGGTATTATATATGTCATAATTGTCAGCTGATTATAAATACTGGCCCCTTTTATGTAAGAAAACTTCTGTCCAAAACTACTATGTCCAAGCCATCATGAAAGAAGTCTCAGTTAGAGCTAGTGACTGGAGAGGATTAGGCTTAGACATGACTATTCCTGTTTTGGGGTGAGGGAATATGCCAGATGATCTCCCAAGTTCTCTTCCAGTTTTACTTTCCAAGACTCAGTAATGTCAGTGACTTTACAATGGGAACTTCCTTGAGTTTTTATAGCAGTGAAGATTGCATAATATTATTTACATTTCCTAGGTGTATATCAAGAAGCTAAATCAAGTGATATCATGAAGCCTAGCTATTCAAATGTTAGAGCTCTGAATTTCACCAGCTTGGGTTAAAAATGACAAATCCCCATTTCTTCAGGTTTGCCACGTGGGTTATGAAACTAACCAGTTCACATGACTGCATGGGAACCTGAAGACAAGGAAATTCTATTTTTCCCCAGCAGAGTCTCTAGATACCTCTAGAAAATTCAACAAAAATTGCCACCACTGTTGGTGTGTTAAGCAAACCTCTTGAGATCCATGTCAGTGAAGTGGTAAAGAGATGTAAGTTTTTGTATCTAACAACTACCAAAATGACTGTGAGGGTTTTGGCACATCAAATTTTCCTTCACAATTAATCAAGTCTCAGAACACAGTGATCTCTGCATGCCTGTGGAAGTGTTTTGACCTCTCACCTGACACATTTAGGGCAGATTTTCTCATGCCATTATTCCCCTATAAAGGCAGTAAAATCAGAGAGATTTGAATTCCAAAGCCAAAGTACATTTATCCATCACTGTAGCAGTTTTTAACCCTGCGCAGAGAGGTGGCCCAGAAGAGTGACATGAAAGTGGCACTCCAGCTAAGATCTTTCTCATGTCATTCCTCCATGCATCCCTGTTTTCTTCAGACTTTCAAATCCCAGGATGCAAGCACTAAAGGTCTCCCTGCCTTCTGCCAAGCCTCGTCCATATCCAGCTCCCAGAGGGCTGCCTCCATGCAGGCCATGTTCCTGTAGGAAGCCCTTGACAAACTAATACAACTAATGCCAAAGAACAGATAACTTTCCAACAGCTCAAGAGAGAGCGAGCAGTAATGAGGAGAGAGTGAGCAGTAATGAGACCTGTTCATTACTGTTGGAGTAGAGTTTTGTCAGGGAAGTGGGAGAGAAGGAAACTGATTGGTCTGAACTAATCTGCAGACAGAGTCCAGCTGTTGTCTGTGGGCTGCGTACAGTTCACAGAGCTCTGGAATGAGATGTCCTCATGCCCTAGAGAGAATTCCAATGTGAGTTTTGCACCTTAACCTCAGCCTGCCAGGCCACATCCAGAGAGACAATGCTTTCTTTGGGTCTTTGTTTTTTTTGCAGAATGAGAATCCCTGCCCAGCTTTAAGCAAATCTCTTCAGTCATCTGCAGCACTGCTGCTCACACAGCTGCAGCAGAGCAAAGTGTAGCCTACTCTTGTCAGCTGTTCATAAATGTAGAATTGTGCAATTGATAAAAACCCTGTAACTGAGAATATGCAGAAAGATGTCATAGCCTCTTTGGAGGGAATCTGTGGGAAGTTTATTGGTGCACGAAAGATCAATGTCTGAGAAGCAGAAACTGAGTAAAGTTGTCTTAAGGAGGATGGTGATGCTGACTAAACAAATACACTACAAACATGCAGAGTGGATGAAGGTGTCACTGGCTTTTCATTGTTGCTGTTCAGTAACACCAGTTGGGATCAGGATGCCCTGAACTCAGCTCTGCAGGCTGTCCTTGCCCTGGTGAGTTTACAAGCTGAGAAATCAGGTTCATGCTGACTATGTTTAAAAAATGTGGACCTAATAAATTACCAGGTTCAAATAATTTGCATTCCAGTGGGGTAAGGGAGCTCCCAATTTGCTGGAAGCTGACATGAAATTCTTCCTTCCTGCAGTATCAGTAATGGGCATAAGCCCAGTCTCTTTGTGCCATCTACAACAGAATACTTCCATTTCTTGAGTGACACCAGCATTTTTTTATATTATTAGGCCTTTTAACAAGACTTCTGCTAGTTCTTTCTCATGGCTCCAAACTGTGCTAATAAGCACATTGTATGAAATGTGACATATTTTAAGGGCACAGTACATGAGGAATAGCAGACCAGCCAGTGTGAGTAGAAAGTTTTGTTGCTTGCATCTTTTCCATGTTGAAAGATACCTCAGGTGAAACAGCTTTAAAAAATCAAAATCAAAACTTACCAACCATGTAAGAATCATACATTAAGTTTAGTTTCAATATTTGACAAAATTATGAGGACCGACTAATCAATAGGACCATGGTTTCAAACCAGGGTGGCAGCATTCACTGAATACAAACATTCCTGACTTACACTCCTGTGAGAGGAGAGCTGAGCCCTGTGGAGCCTATTATAAAAGACAGTTGGATGGAATAGGCTGAAATATCAAGATTTATAAATAAAACAGGATCAAGACAACTGTACATAAAACAGCCCCGACCAAACTAACCTAATTGCTCCCTATGGTGAGATCAGTAAGAGAGATGATAAAATGAATGTGGATGACATTTCTATCTGTTTAGACATTTGAAAGCTGCTGATAAAAATCCCCTTTCAAAAGGTTGGACTCTGGCTGCTCAAGCTGCATGAGAAGGTCCTTGTGTGTTGAACAGAGATGAGCAATGAGGAGGTTGTTCTTGTGGTCACCAGGTTCTTACAAGGGTAGGTCACTGGCCAAGACCCTCAGCACATTTTCCCAGCTCCCCAGTGACTAAGAGCAAGGCTGCATGCAAAGGAATGCTTTCTGATACTTATATCAAAAATACTGCTACCTTGAAAGAGCTTGCTAGACAATTCCTTCAAAAACACAACATATGTGAGGGGAATGGGCTAGAAAATAGTTGATGGGGAGTAAAATGGGAAAAGGTGGAATGGAATCCTTGAAAACCCTGAGGTCACACAGCTGGTGGTGTTTAGAGTGTTCCAGAACTCTGTGGGGCTTGGGATTCTTGTTGGCAGGAACTAGAAGAGCTCAAGAAAGGAAGAAAACATATTTCAATAAATGTTCAGCCATGACGTTGTGAAGCCTAATATTAGCCTTGTGTGCAACCTTTCATACTCACTTTGGTTCAAGGATTGAGAAAACTCAGACACTGAGAGCAAAAGGGGCAATTTGCCCTGGCTAAGGGGGCTTGTGCAAACACCCATGTGCTACTTGAGTCTGTGGCACCAGCTTTTCTCTTGCTGGTGGCTTCTGCTGGCATATTTTATCTTGCAGCTGGGGGCAGAGCATAGGAATGTACACACAACTCAGACATGCAGGGGTTTGTTTAGTCTGCATAACCTTTAATTTGGAGTAAGAGTGTGCATACACAGCTCTGAACAAGAATGTCTGCCTTCTAACCCACTCCATGCTTATACAAGCCACAAACCTGGGTAAGATTTAGGAACAGATCAGTGTTTCTAATATACCAATGTCTCTGTAGAGCTGCCAGATGAGACTGGGATGTAGCAGACCTCCAGTTCATTTCCAGCTGGCTAAAAAATCCTCTCAGATGGAATTGACTTTCATAGCAAAGTTAACCTGGTCTGGTTTCAGACCAATATCTTAAAGGTGTGCAGGTTTTCTGCTACCCTTTGAATCATCCAGGCCCCCCTACAGGGAACTTTCATGCCAGTGCAGCATCTGCTGTAGAATATTTGTATTCAGGGCTTTCTGTGTGAAGCTCTGGATGGATGTGATTACTGAATGTGTTGGGAAAAGGACAGTTTACTGCCTGGGTTTTATTTCCAGCTATTCTGTATTTCTATGCAAGGAGCTTATATGCCATGTTGTAAATGGCTGGGTTTCTTGTATGATGTCTCTTTTTTTTTCTCATTCTCTTAATGGGCTTCTTGCTGAAACTGACGTTTCAGCAGCATTCCCATTATTAGTTATGATGCCAGTAAATGGAGGTCTCAGTAGTGGGTGAAATTTAAATTAGGTTTGAAGAGTATTCAAATAATTCAGCGCTTTACTTTCATTTGGTAGTTCAGCTTGCACAGTGTATGATTTAGTTATTCACATTTTAGTTACTGTGTTGATGTTGTTTAGCAAAGACCTTGTTTTGCCTGGGACCTGACTACAGCTCTCAGGCAGCCTAATGTTGTTTACTGTAGCTAGCATGAAACTAATGTTTTGTTCTCTGAGTTCCCGTTTGATGTTATAAGCCGAGTCACACTAGCTAGTGCAGGAATCATTTCCATTTTGCTTTATACTGCTCACATGAAACACAGCTAGCAATGGAAAAGGACCTATTTCTGAGCATAAATGATAGGTGTACTTTGCTCTGTTGGGAGTTTGTAGTAGTAGAGCGTCTCAGATAGGCTTTACTTTTCATTGCAAAGAGTTATCCTAAACCACAGTGATTGATTTGAAACAGGATACAGAAGACTAAGCAATCCAAATCTGCGTTGAGAAAGAAATCTGCAAAGTTTACACCTTTCCCTTAGACATCTTCAGTCATTCTATGAAAAATTCTGACTGGGAAAAAGTTTTCATAACTGATACTTGTATGAATCTCGGTAAATATCTCCTAGTAAAGAATAAGCTTGGTATTAAATATTAGTCAGCATTGTATAGAGGCACTAGTATTCTTAGCTTGGATTTCCAGATACTGACTGTAACTCTGTGCATTTATTTCATCAGCTGATAAATGAAGACATAAATTCCCATTATCCCAGGCCAGTTTGGGACAAGTTCTACTCAGATCCAGTCAGCTGCCATCAGTTCTACACCTACCTTAGGTGTGTGCCAGGAGTCTGTCTCATCCAAGACCCTGCACAGCTAAGGCAGCCAACAGTCTGATGTCAGCTGACTGGTGACCTGAGTGGAGGAGCAGGGAAGGTTCTCCTTGCAAGGAGATGTCATCACAGCCCTGTGTAGTGTCATCACATCACCTGGTGCTGGCATGATGACATCAATTCATGATGTGGCTGAGCAATGCCTGTTATCAGGTGGAGCAGTATCTCGGGACAGTGTCCAGTTATCTCCATATGCAGACTGCATCCTCCTGTCAGGTTTGAGACTCACCTGGATATAGATGTTAGATTATACACTCTGATGCACACATGGGAAGCACAGAATTAAAATAATTGATCCCAAATGATTGCTCACCTTGGCATTCAATCCCATATATCTTCTTTTCTTATCTGAACAGAAGCTTGAAACAGAAAAATTAAATACCATGGGCCAAATTACTCTTTTATGAGTATGTAAATCAGAATGAATTCCAGTGAATTCAGCAATAGGTAAATCATCTGTCTCCAAGAGCAAAATCCCACTCCAGAAACATCACAAAGATAGGTTTTAACCTTTACATTAGCACAAAGGATATCCCAAGCTATTAATAGGATGCATTTCATTTTTGCCCAATAGCCTAATTAAGAGCTAAGTCATACTTGAGGAGAAAAGGAAGAAATTTGATTTATGGTACCTCATGTGATTAAATCACCAGGGAAGAGAAAAAAGTATTTGAGATGGAAGAGGGGAGTTTTAAAGCATATAATTTGTGAAAACTGGAATCTCTTATTTCTCACAACCCTTTTGCCCCTGTGTTCATAGCTTAAAGAGGATTCACTGACTTTTATTTATTTGCCTAAACTACTGATTTTTCATCTTGCAGGGTGGCTTCAAAATCCAATGTGAACTTTTTAAGGCACCTAATGATCCATTCTATTATCCCCAGGACAACGCTAGTTCCAGTGATTTCATGGGGAACTGATTCGGAAAATACCCTTTTTCTCTCTTGCAGTCTCCAGGCCTTTGAATCATGTTGCTATCTGGATACCTCTTTTCTTTGCAGCACTATGGTCGTAGCCACAGTCAGCAGCCAGACCTGGGGTGAGGGTTGATTGGGGGAACAGATTCATGCTGTGTGTAGCCCAAACAAGGTAACTGTGGCACAGCTCAATTTCAGTGCCAAAGATGAGACCTCATTGTCAGGTATTTTTAAAAGCAGTTCAGATGCACAGGATTCTTGCCCTTCTCCCTAAGTGTATAATGCTACCATTTTTTGAAAAAAGCCCTCCTTATTGATTTTCATTTTGTGATAAACATACTTAAAAACTTAGATAGACTTGAGAAACTGTAAGCCAATACCAACAGAAAGTATCATGGGGCTTATAAAATAGAGTGTTCCCAGATACTGTGGTTGAACTAATAAAGAGGCAATTTAGGATATAATAAGGCTTTGCAAACTTTGGCCATCAACTTCGGTCAGAAGTTTCACATATGTGAACTTCCACTTGTGAATCATGCATGTGATGACAGTAATGTTTTTATTCTGTGCATCTCAGTGCTTTGGAGGTGTCGAAACATTTTACTGACTGGAAAATTGTGTCACTGTATAACCAAGGGATTTGCCTAAGGAAAGACAGGTAATTTCTGATATAATTAGGGCTAGAAATAAAGTATCTTGATACTCCTGGCTTAACTATTAGCCCTACTATCTCTCATTGCCTAGTGTAGAGAAAATATCACAGCAGAGCTGCTACACCCATTCTCCCTAAAAGAGCAGTTCCAGAGCCTAATCTTATTCTGCACCTATCTGGAGTGTCTCTTCCAGTTCCTTCTCAAAAGGATCAAGGATGGAATGGAAATTGAGATCCTTTCTCTTTTTCAAATCCTGCCTTTCTCCCCTCTACTGCACTACAAGACAAAGGGAACTCAGGCTGGTTTGAAGGCAAAAATATGTCAATCACACCGAAAATTCCTCTTTGCTTCCCTGAACCCAGGCAGGGCAGGATATTGCTGCCCTATTGCAGGAATGATCTGGCACATGGCACAGGAAAATGGCCTGGATTCTGCAAAAAAGATTGCTACCAGAACAGAAAACCATACAGCTTTCACTAAACTATGAATCTGGCCAAAGACTTTTTAGCAAGGTGATACCAAGAAAAGAAATAATTAGCTGTCTAAAGGAAAGTAGTAAATATATTCTCACCTGAATGCTTATTTTTTGTTTCAAATTTTTCCACGTCCATGACCTGTCCTTCTATTGCCAGCATCATTACTTAATTTTGCCTGTGTCCAGCACGCAGGCTCTCCCGTCAGTTTGATGCATAGACCATGTTATGACTGGCTGTGGGTGGCAGGAGCACTGGAGATGGGAGATGTGATTGGGCTGTGCTTGTTTTTCAGAGAATATCACTTGGGTGCTTTGCTTTCAGCAATGGGGTGTCACCCAGCAAAAGGCAGAATGTGTTTAGGGGGCAAGCAAAGGAGCTGGGGTGTTTAAATGCAGAATATATTCACCACTGTGTGTTGATAAGCTGTGTTTGGCTTTATCTTCTCTTTTCTCTCTTATGCCCCCCTTGCCCAGGACACAGGGGCAGGGCCTGATCCACCACTGTTCTCACTGCCCTTTTTGCTACACTTGGCACTTCTGTCCTGCCAAGCTCTTGCTACATTAAGCCTATGGGCATGCATGAATCATGAGCGACTTTGGCCGTAATTCCAGGAGCTGTGGCAGATGCCTGTCTTCTGGAAAAATGTCACTACCACCCACAGCCTATGGAAGAATTAACCTTGTGAGATGTATGGAATTTCCTTAGAGACATGTGCAGTGCATCTCTTCCAGCTGTAATAATGTCCAACATCTTCTTCAGAGAACACATCTTCTGGAAAGCACTCTTTGTGGGCTCCCTGCTTAGCCCACATTTCAAGGTGTGCTTCAGAGGTGATCTGACTTCATTATTCTCCTTGAAATATTAACATGGAACATCATGTCAATATGTTGTAGCTGCATATGCTACATCCTTTGAATGTGCATGCAATGCTGCACATTCACCATCCTTTAGCTTGGAAGTAGGGTGCTCCTTAATCTCTTTTTGATTTTTCATTGTGTGCTGCAGCTGCCTGCTTTTGCTCTAACGCTAACTGGGATTAACAGGCCAGAGATATTTTCCTGTCATTTTGGAATAACCTGATTGGTAGCACTGAGAAGATCAAAATGACACAAGAGACAGAGACTCTTGCTTTAAGGGAGTATTTCAGATGCAGGAACAGAGAGGAGGGGAGAAATGGAACATTGGGGAGGAGAGAGAAAAAAGGAGAGAGAATTTGGCTTGGTAGAGTCAGGGAGACTGCAGGAAAGATCATGAGTGATTGAGAAAAGACAGCACTGTCACCTCATCTTTGGACTAAAGAGCTTGATAGGGCAGGTGAGAAAAAAGAAGGACAAGTAATTGGATGGAGGATGCAGAGGGTGAGGATACACCTGCAGAGGAAAAGAGTAAGAAATAAGTATCTTAAAATACAAACAAATTCACAAAGTTTAGTTTATATCACGATATCAAGAGGATTATACTGCTTTGACTTCTACAGAATAAGTGGCATGATAGATTTGGATCATTCAAACTCTGGATGTTTAGGGGCCACGTGCATGTGGCCAAAAAAGGCAGCCATGGCCATGTTAGAATGTGTCACTGGTACTAAAATATGCATGGTGAGAAAGAAAGCAAGCTGGCTTGTACATAGGGAACAGCTGTGCAGAAACTGTCTTTGTAGCACTATAGAGAACCACCAAGACCTCTGTTTGGGAATGCAAAGAGTCTGCATTGTAAACCCAGGAACAGAGGCGTGTTCTGATTTAGGGCTACTGCAATTCTGCCTTGATGCTTACCACTTCTACCTCGAGGGGAAAAAAACAAGTGCCAGAATGATTTAAAGACAGAATATCAACCCACACTGCTGCAGGCCTGCTTTCCACATTTTGCTGCTTTTATAGTTTTAGCTCTTGTTCCAAAAGAAGGACTTCTGTGTGTGTGGTGTCTATGAGTGTGTTTCCTTTCAAAATTCACATGCACAATCAATGACTGAAATTCTTAAGATATTAGTAGAAATTTTCAGAATTTTGTGAAGTATGCCATATCTTTGAAGGCAAAATTTGCTTGTCCAACTTGATTTTTTCTGTTGCTTTTCTTTCGATCATTTTCATTCCAGCCAAATGCAGAAGGGGGAAGACAATTTGGAATATGAAGCCCACCTCTTCAGAATTGCAAGACCTTTGTAAAGCCCCTCCTTTGCTACCAATGTTTGATGTTAGGAAAATCACTTTAGGTGCCCCACATCTCAGTTTCCTAACTGTAACGTGGGAATTACACTTCATGTTATCTCGGAAGTGGTGGGAAGATAAATCTGTTAGAGATGTGAGATGCTCAGACGTTATGGTGTGGAGATGAATGTTAGGCAAATATGCAAACTGGAGGCCTCCAGCTCCCTCTTCATCTCCATGAGTTTTTTTTCAGACCCATATCTGGCAAACAAGTATCACATTCACAACCCAAGGGAGGAGACACAAGTCCTGATATGTGAGCGGGTCTTTAAACCAATGTAGAAGTTTAGGACGAACGCTGTAGTGTGGCAGTAAAAGAATTTGGCTTTATGGGGAAAGAAGCACAGAGAAGTGCCAACGTCTTTATTTGAAAAACTCCCTGAGACATTGCTAAAACAGATTTTCTGTAAAATCTGTTGCATTCACAGCTACAGAATGTTATGATCTGGCACGAAAGTTTTTATAGCTACTCAAATATAATAGAGGAATCCCAGGCTCAGGCCTTTAAAACCTTTTATAGAAAAGCCCTCCTTTACAGATTTCCTAGTATAATTCCTGCAAATTGGCAGCTATTTCTGTATCAATTGAGCTTTTAAATGTTATGCAGGAGTGTTGGTGATGCTGTTCTGACTGCAATAGGGCCTGTTTGATTATCAGATTATTATTTTTTCCCTA
The DNA here is from genome assembly GCA_032173965.1 of Sitta carolinensis. Taxonomy (NCBI): domain Eukaryota; kingdom Metazoa; phylum Chordata; class Aves; order Passeriformes; family Sittidae; genus Sitta; species Sitta carolinensis. The sequence continues at coordinate 4,760,595 of CM063293.1, forward strand.
TAATTGAAATCTAATTAAAATATTGTTTGGGGGAAAAATTTTGAAACACATGGATGGAGTTTAAATAATTACCAGTCACAAGTTTAGTTCCAGAGCAAAGTGCTTTTTTTATAACGTGCTTCTTTATTCTGTCTCCCAGCTATGTTGCAGCATGCTCTTTGCTGTTTTACAAGCTGTAACATACAATGATGGTCATTACTATTCATAGATTCATAGAATTTAAGATTGTAAAGGATGATAAGATGATCTAATCCGACCTCCTGCTTAGCAAAAACCAGACATTTCATCCAGTTACCCTTGTATTGAGCCCAGTAACTTGTGTTTGACAAAATTGGATCTTCCAAAGAGACATCTACTCTTGATGTGAGGAATTCAAAAGACAAATAATTCCTGGATAGTCCTTCCAGTATTTAATCATCCTTACAGTTAGAAATCCCTCAGTTCTGTACCTTGTTTCTAATTTGAATTTTCTGGCTTTAAATTCCAGCCATTGGCTCTTGTAATATGTCTTTTTCCACTAGATTAAGAAGCCCTTTAAAAACCCCTGTGTTCTTGGGATAAAGGTGCTTATATATCTAATCAAATAACCTTTAGGTCTTCTTCTGAATTTAATAATAAAAAAATGTATTTACTTTGAAGAAGCGTTTACAGGCCCCAATCACAGAGCAAGGCCCTGGGGACTGACAGTTTTTAGGGCTCAGTTTTTAGGAAACTGGGGTTCACTCCTCCTATGTCACAGATTTCTGGCATGTCCTTGGGCATGTCACTCAGCTCCTTTGTCTCATAAGTGCTCACCTCCAAGATGGAACTACCATGAGTGTATATTATACCACAAGTACATATTCCTCCCCTGTAAACTGCTGGGGGAACAGAATTAATCTCTGTGCTGAGCATAGGACAAGCACTTAATATGATGACAATCCTAAATCATCGTCCAAATAAATGAAAAAAAAAAAAAACCATCTCATGTTCAGTATGGGTCAAGGTTGAGTATCTCCTGTACTGAACTCTGAAACGTGTTGATTCCTGCTGTGCAGTAACCATGTTTTAAATTAAAGCAATAGTGAGGTGTCACTACATTAGGAAACTGAGTGCAATTCTGTGACTTGTTAAGATGCTGACCTCAGATATTCCACCCTCACATCGTGCAGAAGTATCACTTGGATCCCAAAGAGAAATGAGTCAATGGCAAGTGACTGGGGCTTGAGTAAAATTGACTGACTGAATGCTCATATTTTTATTTTTTGCCACACAAGGTCTACCTTGAGCATAGGTACAGGTAAAAGCTGGAAGAAAACTCTGTCTTCAGTTGTCCCAGTAGCCTCCAAACTGATTGTGGGACTGTACTCCATTTTACAAGCTACCCACCAGCCCTTTGGCAATGAAGCTAGGTCTTTACAGAGCTGGAAAATTTTGAAGCCCTGGACTGGACTTTACATCTCTGTACTAGTGGCAAAAAAGAAAAAAAATTTGTGGAGTCAACAGGAAAATCCCAATTGCAGTTCCAGTGTAGGCTTCCAGTCATGCCCAAGGCTTCTGTAATGTGAATACCACTTAGAGTAATTGTGAGACTTGCCAGTTTGACATGGAGAGCATGTATTTCATAGACTGTCTAGAAAAGGTGTTTAGTACAAAATGATAGTGCTGAAGGAATTGATTCCAGTTGTGGACCCAGATCAAGTCTTTGGCTTGGCAAAGTTTGGGCAAAGAACCTGTGTGCTTCTCTAAATGTACACTTTGTGGACTCTAATGTCAGAACAGCAAAGGCCTTGAAATATGCAGGGAAATGCCCCATGGAGACAGCTGGAGAAGGATTTTGGAATAGTTTTAACTTTGTCCATGTGCTGTTTCCCTTTCCCGTCTGTATTAGTATCTGCAGAACAACTCTTTGCTCTTACTTGCAGGTTTTTATTTGCTCTGGATCAAAAACTCCACAAATATCCATGATGAAGTTTCCTTATTTCTTGGACTTTTGAAAACAACATGGCTTTCCATGACTTGTGGAAAGTGCAACAACTACTTCTTGTGCTTTTATCAATGTTAAGTGTATTCTTTTCTCCTCTTTCTGAAACAATGACATCTGGCATCAAGCAACTTATACATCATTAGCTGAGGAGCTCAGTGTTTAAGAAGCTGGAATAAGAGCCAACCTCTGAAGTCAGGATGTGCATTAGCTGTTATCATTTTCTCACTCTTAATTACCTCTTCCCCTTATTTGTCTCTCCTTAATAGAATGCCAACAACATCTTTCTAACCTCTCACTCAGCAACTGATTTGTCAAGACTATAGGTATCATTTACTCAAGCATTTACATGTTTAGCCATGGGGTGCAAAACTGCACTACCAATTACAAAACTGTGGATCTGGACTAATTCCATGAAAGGACTTCAGGTTTAAATTGATGGATTTGTTGTGCTGACTCCATTCATGTACCAAGCCAGGTACTTGTGCCAATCTGCCTGAAGTTGAAGCTTGTGTCAGGGAATGCTGACTGCCCTTCATGGGGAATCCCGTGCAGAGCTGTGCTGCCTTAGGCAGGTTGGAATCTCAGCTGCCCCTCAGGAATGCAGAAACAGAGATGCTTCACTGTAAATTGTCAAGAGGGGGAGAGGAGTATCCTTGCTAATTCCTCTGGTCACCCAGGTGCACAGAGGACATGTGCTTTGCTAGGACATTGTGGATGACCGATCCTTTTCATCAAGGTACTGCATGAAAGCAGAGGCTGGGGAAGGCCAAACTTGGTGTACCAGAAGGTGTAAGGAAAGAAACATGTCCATGCAGCAGTTACTGACTGCAAAGGTTTGCATTTTTCCTGAGAAACGATCAGTCAGGGAAGAGTTAAACTGACACCTTCTCTGGCATCCACCTGCATTTGCAAATAAATCAGCCATAAGAACAACTTAGACAGCCTCCTCCCACATGGCTTCTCCACCAAAAGAGTGGGAGAACGGCAGTGGCGCTGCCTGTTTTGCTGCAACCCGGTCGGTGTTTCAGGTATTGTGCGGAATTTCACCAGGTCCTGTGGAGATTATGGCGCTTTCAGTGCAATGTTAGGCTGATTCTGAGAACCTACACTGACATACCACAAGCTGCTCTGCTGGGGATGGCTTGAACTCCGTGTTCAAGCCCACATTTGTGGCTTGGTGGTGCTTGGTGCTGCAGGCTAGACAGTGTTTCAAAGAGTCCACAGTGTAGCAGCACCTGCTGCAGAAAATGTGAAGCATAATGTACCTAGCAATGCTGTCTTCCTTGTCATTCTCAACAGAATACCAGCTGGGAGATGATTCCACTGATTTGCTTCTCTCCCTTTTGGGACAGCATTGATTTTTAATTTTTTTTCCATGAAAGGCCTTTATAATACATTGCTTACACTGGTTCTGGGTGTGACTCTTCCTTATGCGGAGCTTGGAAGTTAAACTTGCAGCATTCTTAGGTTGAGCAGTAAAAGGAAGCTGCTAATAAATCTGTGTACATACATGTCCCAGGAAAAGGGGTTTGGTTGGGAGGTGAAAGGGTTAAGCTAGCAGCACGCAGGAGTGAAACAACACCTTTTTGTGCCATGTATCTTGACTTATTCCATGATTATGCCCCTTTACATCTCAGACTGTTTCCAACCAGCTTGCTACTAGCCAACCTATCCATGTAAGGACTGCAGACATTGCAACAGTAAGTACTACACAGTCAAAAACATTTGAAGTAGCAAAGCAAAACAACTTCATAGAACTAAACCAAAATGTTCATCTCAGCAGTCCAGGACTGTTCTTTACAAGCAAGGACATAGCAGGCAAGTCTTTACTGTTAACAAACCCGAAGAGCCACATTTGAAATAATTGCTTGACATCTAGAGATCTGCTCCTACTGTAAGACCACAAGATCAAATTCTGCTCTGAAGGTTATTGGTTTCAAACAAAACAATTGTCAGGATTGTTATTGGAATCAAACCAAAACAACTATAAGTATTTTGGAGGGCCACATCTCATGGAAATAAATCACTCCTGCTGTTCAAGTGTCGGGTCGCTGTGCCTGCCATAGGGAGTTGCTCTCTTCACACACACAGAGCTCAAGCACAACAGGCTGGAGCATCCAGCACTGGGGCTGCTGCATACATGCCATGCATTTGCAATTGCAGAGCAGCCAGCTGCTAGATGCCAGGCATTTGGAAAAGCACTTGATAGCCGTGGCAATACACAGTTGTGTCCCTGAGCTTTTCGTACAGGACAGAGGATCAGATTGCATAATGCAGAAAAATCCCATATTATAAAGGATATCTGGAAATGGAAATGTTGCCTCATAGACCCTGGATATCCTGTTGGAATGGGAACAAAAAATCTGGACCCTTCGGGCTCATATCTTGAGTTAAATTGTATCTGTTAGACAGATGCTTACCCAGGTCCTCTGGGAAAGAAAGTAGGGATGTAACAGAGAACAGAATTTGTCTTTCAAGAGTTTGGAAAGCCAAATTCTACACAATGCAGAGTGTTTACTATCTGCTGCTGACTCTGCCAGCAAAGGACAAGCTGTTTATCCTATTGTCGCTCTGTTTCCCATGTATACACTAGAGATTATCCACTTACCACTGCTGAAACACACTTGGAGGTTGTAAATTAGAAACTTCTGGATGACAGGTCAGTAACCGTGATTTTGACTGTAGCAGCCCATGCAAACCTGGATTAAACTGTGCAGCAGGTGCAGCTGAAATACAGGATGCAAAACCAGACCATGTCCTGAAGAGTGTGCAAAGCATAGTTTTAGTCTGCACGTGGTACAGAAGCTGGAGAGGGAATACTGAAGTATTTCTTAATAATTTATTGAAGTATTAAATTACTAGGCATATTCATTTTTATGTAGAACATATCAGATCAGGGTCTGATGTTTTTGCAAGTCCTATTTTCTGGTTCAGGAGTGAGTTTTACTGCTGAGTTCCCTGAGTTCCAGCATGAGTTGGGAAAATGATAGTGTTTTTCTACCTCTTTGAAAAAAGAATTGTTTCTGTGAAGCTGCTTGAGCTGGAGTCAGTGCATCAAATCCTGAATGTTCCACCGCTGCTCCTCTCTGAAACTCATGGTGTATCTGGATGTGACCAGATGAGTTTAGATGGTAGTCTCAGTACTCCTGGGGTACCTGGGAGTCTGAGTCTGGATCTGTGTTCCTCCAAAATGTTTCCTTTAGGCAGCAGAAACAAAGGCTGGAGGCGATTCTGCCCATCAGCAGAAGAAAACCCCTCCTAGAACAGAGGGCATGGAGCATTTCAGAAAAGCAACTTCTCCCTTTCAAAATCCTTCCCCTTCCCAAGCTGGAAGGTTTTTAATCCTCTGTGCTGGAATCCAAACTGCCAGGAGCTCTTGCCCTGCCACTGCTGTGCTGCTACTGTGGGCAGGACCAAGAAGCCTTTGCATCTTTAAAGCAGTGATGCCTAATTTGTGGGGCCCTTCCTCGAGAGATCTGGCCAGATCTGTCCACCTTGTCAACGTGACACCTTTTTTGGAGTTACAGAGGTCAATGTGGTGCTACTTACTCGTTGCCTGCCCCTGACTGTCCAGATTTAGGCTATCTGGGGAGGAGAGCATGTGGACAGTGTTCCTGCCTCTGCCTTTGCCAGCTGTCTCTGCCTTGCCAGTGGTCAGTTCCTGTGAAGCCGAACAGCTTGGGTTTGAGTTTGGGGAAGATGAAATTGTGCTGCAGCTAACCAGAAGACAGCGTTTCAGAATCCAGGCCTTCAAAAGTCTGGCTCAGAAACCCTGCCGATTTAGGGGCTGCAGTTATTAATTCCGTTATTTCGAATTTGTAGTCTGCCCTCCTGTCACGCTCAGGAACACTCCCCAAAGTCATAGCGTGCTTTTAAAAAATTCATAGCTGCTATTATTATTACATTAAACATAACTGGAGATTCCCATACGCTGCCGTGCCTCCGGGAGGTGGCCCCGAAGGGGAACGCGGTACCCGGGCGGGAATGGCAGTGACAGACGCGTGCGGAGGATGGGAAGGAGCCGCGAGGTCCCTCGTTGCTCCGGGCGGGGGGGACCCGCCGGCGGGGCAGTGCCCGGGGCGGGGGCAGACGGGGCGGGGGGGCGCGCACAGACCCGGCGGGGCGCGGGAAGGCGCGGCCGGGCCGCCCCAGCCCGGTGCGGAGCCGGGGGCGGCGGGACCGGCGGGGGGGCGCGGAGCCGGGCGCATGCGCTGCGGCGGCGGGGCGGTGGGGGCCGGGGCGGCGCGGGGGGCCGGAGCGAGGGAGGGAGCGGGCGGGCAGGAGGCTGGGCCGGCCGGGCCGCCTATTTGAGGGAAAGTAGCGCTCGGCGGGCGCTCAGTGCCGGCCGCCGCGGAGAGGCAGCGGGCGAGCGGCCGCCGGTCGGTGCCCGCAGCCGGCGCGGCGCTGCCTCCCTGCCGAGGACTGCCGCGCTCGTCGCACGAGTGGCGGCGGGGGGAGCCGCCCCGCGGGGCCGCCTCTGCCCCTTCCCCGCCGCGCCGTTAATGGAAACATGGCGATGGCGGCTCCGACCGGCAGCGCGGCGCCCGTCGCCCCGGCCCTCTGCGGCCACCTGGCCCTGCTGCTGCTCCTCGCCGCCCCCGCCGCCCACGGCTACAGCTTCCCCCAGCAGCACACGTAAGTGCCGCCGCCCCGGCCGGTACCCCCCGCGGCTCGGCTCGGCCCGGCGCGGTGGCGCATCGCGGGGCCGCCCCGGGGCCTGCGGGGGAGCGGCGGCGGCGGGGCCGCGGCGGGCGCTGCCGGTGCCGGCGGCCGGCGCCGCGCTGGATGCGGGCGGGCGCGGGGGTCTCCGCCCGCTCCCCGCCGGAGCGGCGGGGCGAGGAACGGACCCAAAGTTGCTGGAAAGCACAAACTTCCCCGGCGGGTGCCGGTCCGCAGGGCGGCTGTCGGAGCCTTAATGTGGCGAGAGGGGGGACAGACCAAAATGGACTTATTTTCCAATCCCCCCATCCTCGTTTCAAGCACCCAATATGGTACCCACAACCGGCCGTGCCCACCGGAGTTTGAGCATAAACTAATAATGGCTGGATAGTTCCACAGGCTATCCGAGCTGGCGGGTCTTCCTCTCCCTCCCTCTGGAGCGACTAAAATTGACTGTAATCTACTGAAAGAGAGTCGGAAAGCAGCTCGTTTGGGTGAGGGGGTGGGGGACTGGAGAGTCGCTGCAGGAAGGATATAAATAGATTTATTTTTTTTTTTTAAGAAATTGCTTTAGAAGTTAATGTTTGGGAATATTTGCGAACAGGGATGGCTGTCTTGCCTACCGTGGTAACCCTTAAACCTGTCCTTCTCCACACATCCACGGGAAACCTTGCTGAGATGTATTTTAAGAGGCTGTCATCCCCGTTACAAATTGCTGAGGTTTGTTGACACAAAACTGAAAAAAATCCAGACAATTCAAAGTAAAGGCTGACACCGTGTCCTTACAGTCTGCGTTTCTGAAGGTGGGGAAAAGATTTCAATGACATAGAGTTAATAATAGCAGTGTTGCCCTTAACTTCGTGCTGCCCCAGTGGATGTGCGCTGCTTTATGTCACAGTTGTCTTGTCATTTGTGATTTGCTTAAGAATAGGAATACATTTCATATATATATATATATATGTCATAGGAAGTAGTTGTGAAAGCCTTTTAGATTAGTGGCTTTGATCTCAAAGTACATTGTGCAAGCATGTAGTTAGGCCTTCTGAAAAGAATGCTTATCGGCAGAAGAAACAGTGTTTATTTGGGAGAGCTGTAGCTTACTGTGTTAATATCTGCCTTCACCAAAGGCATGGTTGTTTATTCCAAAATCCTTCCCATTCAGACATATTCCTTCTGGATTCTTTTGGGGCACGTATTCATATTTTTAAACATCTCCAACCTTTGGGAGCCAATGGGTTCCCTTTTCTTGCTGTCACGTAAATACCAAAATACTTCAGAATAAGACCCTGAGAAATGTCTACCTACAGGGGGAGGAGAGGAAAGGGAACATGTCAGTTTTCATCCAAGTACTACAGCCTTACGGCCTGATCCAGCCTTGCTCTCTCATGAACGATCTCTACTTCCTTGAGAATGCCTAAAGAAGCAAAGGGGATTCTGTACGTGATGAAGCACAGCTAAAGTTTGTGGGATGTTTTTGATATTTCAGCAGCTTTTCATGGATTGCAAGTTGTCACATTCTTTTAAGTTCAGAACACGGTATCAATTTATAGAATAAATTTCTTTTGGGTAACAGTTTGTGACTCAAAGCTGTGTTTTCTTTCTAGCTACAGAAAGTTTTAGAAGAAGGTTCTTCTACTTAGACATAGAAAGGCTTATAAGTTGTAAATAATGTTCTTGCATTCCCTCACCCTATTATCTATGTTATTCTAGTAAACCATGCCAGCTTTTTAACCAAAGCAGTTTTATTCCAATTAATTTAAGGGGGTTGCTGGAATAGATTTTGTTAGCTCTGTGCTCTCTTATCTGAGGTTTTATCAGACTGGGCCTGATCCTGTACTGAGTGAGGCAAGATAAGCAAAAACTGAAGCTACTGGCAAAGATCCATCATTTCTTGCAAATGTACAGGAATTGTCCTGAAAAGGCCACTATTTCTGTGTGTATGCCTCTGGTGGGAATCAATGCCGTCTGGCTGCATCTGGAGAAGAGACACAGAAGGGATGCAAGACCTCGACCTGACCTGATACCTTCCTCCTTGTTTGGTTCCCCACATGACCTGTTCTGTGAACCCAGAGAAGAGAGGAGTCCTCAATGGATATTTGATGATGATGCACAATTGCCGGGCAGTAGGTTAATGCTGTAACCTGTGGGCTGAAATGCCTAGCTCTGCCCTAGGGCTGCCGTGATTGTTTCTTTCTTGGGAAGGAAATACTTAACGGGACTAAAGAGTGCAATGGTAACTGGCACCGAGGCTTCAACAATCCACTGTAATTGACTGTTCCCCCCGAGTTTGCACCCTTCTTTTTTTAAAGAGGCTGGATATAACATCGATTTTTGGGGGCAGATTTACCGGGAACCCGAGTTGGGCTGATGAGATGTGCTGCTGAATTCTTGCCATTACCAGTTAATTTTCTCCTACTTTGGACAATGCACCCTTGTGAATGAATCAGAGCACTGATTAGAAACATGTTTGTCTTTAGAGGTTTTCTCTGTAAATCACTGAAGTCATCTTTTACTCCAGGACTCTCAAAAATGAGGCTGCTTTTTTGAGCAGCCTCAGAACTGTTTCATTCTTGCAAGCAGACTGAACCGTTAGGATATTTTGCCTAGGGGGGCAAAAGAAGAAAATAAAGAACATTTTTGGGTTTTATTTTTGTTTATAATTGTATTAATTATTGTGCGTGTGTTGATTCTTGGTTCTGTCCCTGATAAATCGCTGGTGTTCTACATTATCTCTCTCCTCCCGGGTAGCATGGTTTTAATCATCTTATGCTGAGCTAAGGAAAGCTCAGCTCAGCCAGTTGTCCAAAGGGGAATTTCTCAGAGAGATTTAAAAAGCAAAATCCCAGATTGGAACAAACCCCTCGGGGCGGTGTGTGTGGGTGATGGCTACTGACTGACAAGGCTCCTTTTAGGAATCATCACGTACAAGAATGTGCATCTATGTGGGCAATGGGATTAATGGTTGTGGAAAGGAAGGCTGTTGCTTGCAGTTCATTTTTCTTTTAAATAGTACACAGAGGGGTTCCTGTGGCAGCATACTAACAACCTCTGCTTGAATTTCTGAGTGGTTTGATATGAGATAATTGAAAGCCTGGTCAGTCAGGGGAGTCATGTACCTGGATCGCCATTGCCTCACGTTAGTGGAGGTCGTGCATGTGAGTGCTGGGGAATGTGACTGCCAGTGCTGCCACTGGGGAGCAGAACAAACCCCTCCTCACTTCCCAGCAAGGCTTTCTGTCATTTGGACTTGAAAGAAAATTGCCATCTGCTAGAGGGTGGCGAGCCATTTGCTTCTTGTGAGGAAGCAGGTGTGTGCAGAATTGCTTGACTTGGTAGCTGCTATGCAGGGCATCTCTGACCGGGCAGCAGAGGAGAAAGGGATGTCTGCAGGGCAAAGTGCCAGCGTGGGGTCCAAGGTCCAGTCCTGCTTTTCCAACAGGTTTAGCACTTGTCAAATGGAGACAGTTGTTTTGGGCAGCAAGCTGGAGGTGTTACCCCAGTTCCTGTCAGATAGTGAGCAGTGAAAACTCCTGCTTAGAGCAGTAAGGCCTAATAGCTTCCTATCACCACTGGAAGGTGGGCCTGAGGCTGCCTCTTCCAAATTAGTTGCTTCTTTGTAGCAGATTTTGATTTGTACTTGTCATTTCACCCCAAATGAGGTTAATGATGCTGGTAGTGATAGCACATCTGGGCTAGCAGGGCTTGAAATAAATAACTCTATTAGGAGTGGATGCTTCAGGGTTTGCAGAATGCCATGTAGAGGAAGCTGCTTCTCTTGTTCCTTCTCTTGTTCTACTGACCACCTGCTGTGCAGTCAGAAAATCTCTTCCAATTATGGTTTTGATGCTTGGCATTGGAACTCATCTGGAAAGAAGCAGAGAAGTTGGGAGATGGCCCTTCTTGTCCTGTGCTGTGCTCCACTAAGCAGAGAGACAGCTCCCTGGGAGGGCAATCTACCACCGTGAGTGAGTGACAGATAATGGGCCTCGGTCCCTGTGAGGGCTGAGCAGCCTCTGTGACAGTCTGTCCTCAGTGGAGGCACAAATACCCAGTGTCCCTGCAACAGCCCTCTGCAGGCTGTGCTTGGGGGCAGAAACCGCTTTGAGGTGTGCAGAGACACCCTGAACTTTCCACAGGTAAAAAAAAGAGCCTCACAAAGAGGAACTAATGTTTTTTAAAAGAAACTTGCAGTATTTCTTGCTATTTAAAAACCAGTTTCTCTGTTCCTGTTACCATTCTTGAGTGCTTCCTGCTCAGTTCTCACATAGGGAAAGGGCAGAGCACTGCTGCTCTTTTGCCTGTGACACCTCAACACTCTAACCTGTCTGCATGCATCCCCTTCAAGATTGTGGTTTCAGGAGTTGGAGTTTTTCAACTGTATACATTGAGAAATTGTTAATTGAAATTCTCTTGAGAAAGTGTGTGGGTTCCCACTGAAATCGATAGGGCTCCTGCACATAGACCTGAGGGTAGAAATGAGCTCCTCCTTGGTGTTTGGTAGGCAGAATTCAGCAGCTTTGTTGTAAAGAAGCTTTGTGTGTGTGTGCAACAGCCCCTGAAAAGCTGAAGGTGGTTAAGGGGGGTCTGAATGGAAACCTGAACATTTATCCTTAAATGAGCTTCCTGGTGTTTGGCTTCAACAGCCATCAGAACGGCCCTCGAGGGCTTTGTGCTGGGGCATCTGCACGCTGCAACCTGGAACATGTGCACATGAGTCTGACGATGCTTTTTCAGCCAATGAAATACTCAAGTGAGGTGAAATAGAAACAAAAGTCATTACCAAGCAACATACTTGAGTGAAATATTCAGTAAGAAAGGACAGTATCTGAACACTTAGATATTTACTTTTATAGGAACCTCTTGAAAGCAAAATGTGTTTTGTTAGCAAAATTATTTTTCCTCTCTGGGGTGTTGGTAGTAGTTTGTTGTTTTAGAGCAGTTCCTGTAATCTAGCCTTTATCCTCGAGTTTATTATTGCTGGGTTGCATGGGGATTGGAGTTGTACAAATTGTTGTTACTGGAGACTCAGTTTCTGTCAACAAGCTATCGGCATGGTTTACTTTAGGTTGAATTATTTGATCTTTTGCAGAATGAACGTAGATTTTCTTCATTACTTTAACAGTTTTCCTACAACCTTTCCCATTCTGTCTCAGCCGTTATCTTTTGGTCATAAATACAATGAGAAATAAAAGGTGTTTATGCAGACCAAAGGATTCATTCTTCCTCTGTAAAGCCAAGTGTTTCTCGAATTGACTGATGGGGAAATTTAACCAGATGAGCTTGTGATGGGTGAAAGGGCTGCAGGGCGAGGGACGCACGGACCTGAACGCAGTCAGGCCAGACAGAAGGTGCAGGGTGTGTGGTTCCTGTATCTGTTCATTAACTCATCGCAAGGTCCTTATCCTTGCTTGCGATTAGGCTACCGTGCCACCCCCTCGGAAGCTGTTTCTCCGGCTGGTGGGGGACGGTGCAGGAGCTGTTGTACAGCACAGCTTCTCCCAGGGCTATGAGAGACTGCCTTTCAGGAGAGCCAGGATCAATTCTCCTCCCGCACGTCTAGTTGGGACTGAGAACTCCAGAGGAGATAATTGCTGACAGCAATCAGATTGGGTGCTAAATGCCATATAAACCATCTAGGTCAATAATGATGGTAAAGCCTTGGGCACAGTTGTCAAAACAGCATTTGAGTTTGCCTATCTCTTTGTGCAGCGACACCACTGATTGTGCGTAGAGTTAAACGCAATAAATGCAGGATGCAACATGATTTTTAGCTCTGCTGTATGTCAAAACCCCTGAAGTTCTTGCAATGAAAAGGAGTTCTATAATAAGAATGTCTCTTGCCTCCCTCGACCTTGTTCCTTCTTTCATTGTCCTTGAAGAGTGGGGATGGAGCAGTGCTTTCCATGGACTAGGCTGGAGCTACATCTGCACCAGTGGGTTTCTGTTATGAGTCCCCTGAAGCCCTGGGTAGACTTTGGGTATCCTCGGCTTCTGCCGGTGTGAAAACTGTGCTACCCTTTCCCACAGTGACACTTGGGGAATTCCTGAATCAATATGGGTTGTGCCTACAGTGAGTATCACTGTGATAGAGAACCCGGAATGATGCATTAAAAAAGGCACGTTCATTTACCTGACAAAGGTTGTCTATCTTGAATAATTTATGAGGTTTCACAGCACACTAGTAAATTTTGTAAAAGCAATGGAGTCCTGGTAATGTGAGCCTCTTCACTGCAGCTTCCGTAGTGGAGCTGTTCTGAGGAGGTTCAGGAGGTGGGGGGATGGAGGAGGAAGAAATAGGCAGCAAGTGGAGGGATAGAGAGAGACTGCTGTTTTCATGTGCAAATGATGAGGTGTGCAGAGCAATGAAGTGCGAATTAGTTAGATCATGCTGTGCATTGGAGCAAAAATCCGTGTAGTGTTAGAAAGCAGCCTGTGCTTCAGGGAAGGGTGGGGGGTGGAAGGGATGGGGAGTACAGGCACAAGGACAGACAGGGTGAAAATCTCATGACCAAAATATTGGCTGCTCCCCATCTGTAGAAATGCTGTTTTAGGGTAGGTTGGTTAAAGTACATACTCATTTTGGTGAGGTTTTCTTATCCGAGTTCCAGTGAAAGAAGGCGCAAGCCAGAGCTGGCCAGGCTTTTCTGTGTGGCATTCAGCAGCTGAGAGGCTCGGCAGTGTGCAGAGCACGTGGCTGTTGGCCAGAGCGGTTTGCTCAGGATAACCTGGAACATGTGTGTCCACAGGAGCATTAAGTCAGTGTTGTCTAACCCGGAGAGCGAGGGCAGTAAGAGTCGGAGTCCTGGCGGCAGTGCGTGGGCTTGTTTCAATCCCTGCTGCAACACCATTTCAGCGCTCAAAGTTCGTGCTGCGGCAGGCACAGCACAGCTTCACGGTGGGGCTGCCACTGTGCACCTGATTTGTTGGTAAACAGAGCCTGCCCCATGCCTTTGGGCTTCCAAGCCTCTTGGCCTTGCAAGTACAAAATTAACCCTTAAACGGTCGAATTGGCGGAAAGATTTGGGAAAGTATTGTATCTCCACTGAAGTGACAAATGAAGATATGATTCTCCTTCTAAATACCAATGCCTCTCAACTCATAACAGAGCTGGGTCCTAAAACTTTTGTCACAAGGTGCCAGTTTGCTGTCAGGCTCTGTTTCTTCTCCAGTGGGCACTTAATATTCTTCAGTCCAGAAGAATCCCTTATCTAAAGTCTGAGTTCGCATTCATTCTCCAAACAGGAAAGCAAAACAAGGGGCATATATCTAAATAAATTTCAGAGCTAACCTTGTGTAAGCTACTTACTCTCCAGAAATATATAAAGCTCTCAGTGATGTAATTTCTGTTGAACCAGAGATACACTTGTATTTGAATTCTCACATCTATTAATTTTCATGTAATATTTCTCTGTTGTGGCTAATAAATGCTTTCTGTACAGTATGAAACAGGGAGGGTCATGAATGCAGTGTTTGGTTTGCATTTCTAACATATAGTGGGTTTTACAGGCAGAATTTTTGGCAGCTGTAACATGAACACCAAAATAGAGACAGACTTAAGCCAAGCAAAGCGCCTAATGTTCAGCTTTATCAGGTGTTGCAGATTGAGTCAGATTCTGGGCTGTGAGTGGTTGAATGTCTTTTTATTGCTCCATAACGAACTCAGTAGACCCAGAAGGAGCCAAAGTGCCATTTCCTCATGTCTGAGGTAGTCTTGTAAATTAGAGGTCTCTGCTAAGTGTTCACTGTAGTGTCACATTCTTGGGATTAGAGTGTGTGGGAAGTATTGTGTGGGCTCTTGTGCTTCCAATACCTCTGCAGGGAGAGGGATGCCCCTTGCCTGGGTAAAAGTTAACTTTTTGCATCCGTGTGTCATGCACACCAGGGGAAGAAAAGGATGGAAGAAAAACCATTTAATTATTCAAGGCCTGCAAGCTGAAAAGGGTTTCAGGACAGTGAGCTAGGCATGCGTCAAAGCTTCATGGGCACTCCTCTGCTTTCCCCTCCTCCCGTGCCTGCTCTGGGAAGGATGGTAGATTACATGAGTCCAAAAAAAAAAAAAAAAAAAATCAATATTTTTCTCTTCATGCAGCTCTTATTTTATATTTATTCTGCTTTTGTTGGCTGGAAGGTCTTAATAATTGTTGATCAGTGACCAAACTGATGACATTGTTTTGCCTCCTACAGGATAACAGCACTTCCAAGAGCATAGACCAAAAGGGATCCTCTCTGTGCATAGGGATGCTCTCATCCCTTCTTTGGCTGCGTGCTGTGGGATTTCTGATTGAGCCATTCCTAATGATAGGCTTGTTAAAATGGAGAAAAAATTGCTATTGTCAAGTCTTACATGCTATGTAGGTTTAAAAGCTGAGAATTTCAAGAAAATTTTCAAGACTCTGGGACAAATTCATGCCTGATGTAATGATGCTTATGGGATTATGTCCAGGATAATTTTCAGGCCTTTGTCTTTTAAATATGGTGGTGCTCGTGGTTGTTTCTGGTGGGATTTTTGTAGTGAGGTGGAGAAAAGAAATGTAGCTAGCACATCTACTGTCTGCTGATGCTTTGGTCTCAGTTTCTAAGTAACCCCATTTAGCACCTGCCCGCCTGTTTGACCCAGCAGCAAAAATGTTGTGTTGGCATTTCTGACATCAATACTGCCTTTTTACCCATCATCTTAAGGCTAAATTGAGCCCTTCTGTGTCACTTACTCCTTGCTATGTTTATTTGTTTTGATCTAGTCTTTACTCTAGAGAAAAATATAACCAGCTCTGTCTCACCTCAACTGTCTGCTAGGTGCTTGGGGCTCTTTTTCCTGTGAAGTGGCTCCTTCCACAGGTGAATTTACACCCTCACTTTCCCCCTGCTTCCCTGTGCTCTCTGCCCAGACATGAGGACAGAGCAGCTGGGTATCAAAGAGCTCTGACAGCCACATTTTGGCATCAGGTCTCACTTCAGCACTGTCACTGCTGAGCTTGCTCTTACCTTTTCCCTTCTTGCAGCCTGGTCATGCCAGCCTCACTGGGGCCATGTTTCCTCAAGCAGGGAGTGCAACCAAGCCAGAGGTGAGGATGCATCTGAGGCTGGTGCTCTGCATGGAGCACTGCCTGTGGCAACACTGCTGTGGGGGAATCTTCTTTTTCTGCCCTTCTCCTCTTGATGCCACTCCAAGTGAATCCTTGTGCTGAAAGCACTGCTGGTCTGTGCAGTTTATGAATGTGATTATGTGTGCTGAAAGCAGCCTTGCCTTTTTTATATCATAAGGGCCTCTTAATAAATGTCACTTATCAGGGACTCAGGCAGCTGAGTGCATGGCCAGTTACCTTTCCATTGGGGAGTGGCTGCCAGATCCCATCCTGTTCTCTGGAGTCAGCTGGCTGGTGGAAGAGCAGGTGGCCAGGAAAAAAAAACCCCAGTGTTTTTATGGTAGCTAGCATAATACTTGACTTTCATTCTTATTTAAATCTTCTTATTGCTGTGTTTGTACCATTCCTGTTGTTCTCAGATCTCACTGGATAACATGAGGGCTCTTGTACATGAGGTTGCTTTCAGAGAACACCAAACAGCTGCAGAAAGGAAAGGTGTAGTAAATGAACCTGTCCTTATGGAGGAGTATCAGTGATTGCAGTGTGGTGAAATGGGACCTGCTTGGGCTGCAGGTGATGTTCCAGCTACATTACCTGAGACCTGTGTTGGGGCCACTAGTAATGTGTGGACCTGCTGTTTCTCTGTGTAACAGTCTATGTTAGATGAAGGATTCATGTGCAAGGCCTGGTGCTTCAGGGCTGGGTAGAATTGGTGTCCAGAGTCCTGTTTCATTCTACCTACCTGCAATACTGAATTGCAGTTTGTTGAACTGCTCTGAAGTTTGTGACATTCATTGCACAAAAGTCCAGATCCCATGACCAAAGTGAGGACTATTCCAAGTATATTGTATTTTTTGTGTCTAATTTTCCACATGAAACTAACCTTGCTTTCTCATTTGGCTTGGTTACAGTATTTATTACAATGACATTCCTTCTTCTCATTTATTTTTTAATGCTATGATATTGAGGTTTAATATTTATCTTCTAATAGTTTCTGAGTAGCAGAGTGCTTGCATTACTGGCAGTGATGTCTAGTTAATCCTGAGCACAGATAGCTGTGAGAGGTCCAGACGGACTTCAGCCCTCAGTGGCACACTTGTGAGTGAGGAAATTAGCTTGGAAATTGCTGTTTGTTAAAATTGCTTCTGTGTTAATCTTGCTGTGGTATCACAGCTTCTGGCAGTATGTGGGTTAGCAAGATGGTTGTGGCAGAGAATGAGGGCAGGTTCTCACTTTGAAAGAGTCTCAGCAAAGACCTTGTCTTACACCTTTGCTCTGAGGAGGTTTACACTGAGGAATGTGGCCCATTTTTCAATTGCCAGGTCTATCTTCCAGGTGTTTTCTTATCCCCAGTTGACCTTCTGGCCTACTTTCTGTCCACTGTGTGTTAAAAGGTGACTAACCTGTCACTCTTGGCGAGCAGTAGGAGCAGAGTGTGAGTGCCTCAGGCTTGTTCCCTGGGGAGACAGCTAATTCTTTCATGATGCCCTTGGGTCTGTCCCCCCTCCCACCCCCTCCCCATTGCACTGTGAGCAGCTTGTCCTGCTCTCCATCTTCCACTCCTTAGTGTGGTTTTGTACACGTACTTTGTAAAAGCACGTGCAATTCCCTCTCGCTCCTTTTGCTGCTGAAACTAAGGCTTCAGAGACTGCAGTAAGTCAGTGGTGGAGCAGGAAATGCAGCCAGCCCACAGAATTCCTCCCCCTCTGTTCCTTTAAATGAATCTATGCTTTTAGTTGTGGGATAAATGTTTGTTTTGCTATCTACTAACATGACATCAGATTCAGATGCAAGAATAGAAAACAGGCAGGAGGATTTGGACTCCAGGGAAGGTGTTGGTCTCTTTGGTGTTGGGAGGATGGGAACTGTCCTTGTGGATGAAAAGCTTCTCTGAAGGACACTATTCTCTGGCAAAAGCCTGAACATCAAAGCTTGGGCACTGCTGTTCCCCGTGCAGTTGGAGGGCAAGAGGCCTTGTTGCTGAGTGCTCAGCACTGGACTTCTCCAAATTAAATGGGTGCCTTCTGATGCATAAGCCCTATGTTGGCTCTTTGTGCCATGTAAATTATGGTTAGGCAACTTTCCCAAGAAATGCTCTCTTTAAAATTATATTTTTGTGCTGATGAGGCACTCATTTAGAATTGGATCTTGTGCTTATTGCCTCCTTGTGGCAAGTGCTCACCAGTGGGACCAGTTATTGGGCAAGCTGTAGGGCAGTAGCTCCTGACCATCCCTTGGACATTTAACCCCTTGCACAGTACCTGAGGTATCATCTGAACATTTCCTGCTCTCTATGTGTGTCTTGGAGAGAAATTCTGGAGGCCATTAAGCTGGGTAATTTACATGCTTCTTGAGCCTGTGCCTAGGGAAATATATTTCACAGGTAATTTCAAATCTCTTGGCGTGTGGAAGAAGTCATTATTCTGCACAGAAAGGGGCTGGTGATGTCACGGGCCCCATTGAGAGGACCACATTAGAGACTGGGATTTTTCTGTCTCACAGGAAAGCATTCAAGGTATTCTATTCATGGAGTGTTGAGATGTCAGGATATTTGAATTTAATGTTGATGCTCATGTAGAAAAGCAGAAAAGAGAATTATCATGTAATCCTCAATTCCAGTTATGTGTGAGCATGTGGTGTGTGAGGGCTGGGAGCAAACCTGCTCTGGGGTACCCATAGGCCTATGAGTTTCCTACTTCGGTGTTCAGCGCTGTCTTCCAAGGGCAGACATCAAAGTTAGCATCAGGAGGTTGAGTTGCAGTTTTGACTCTACTCCCAAAAGTCTGTCTGAGTTTGAGACAACTGCTTCACCTTTGTAGCTCCATTCTCCCCTCCTGAAAAAGATGGAAAATATTTTTGTTGGACCTGTTAGGAGGATTTGACAGTTTACTGCTGATCTTACTTTCATGGGGTCCTTCAGGAGAGGAGGTGAATTCTTTTCAGTGTGAAAAGCTGGCTGTGGCTGGAGATGGGGAAACTGAGCCTGATAGATCAGCATCTTTTCCATGTGCAGCAAATCCTGTAGCACCTTCTGAGTATTCCCAGTGTGGTTCAGGCACCTCCATTTATACAGATTTGTTTCTTTTTCAGAGGAACAGACTTGTGTCTCTTTTCAGAGTGATAGGTAGATGATTTTTCTCTGTGGAGGGAGCAGTCTTTGTCCCAGTTGGACGGGGAGAGGGAGAGAGGAGGTGACCTGTGAAAGCTGGCAGCTTCATCCCTGTTGCTGTTATGCTCTGGGTGATGCAGCAGTACTGGGACAGAACTGAACTGAGCTTCATGATTCCACTCTGTCTGCTTCAGAGCTTGTCTGGATGCCACCTTACAGCAGGAAAGGTCTTACAAACAGCTTTTAGATGTGTATCACAAAGTAGTGAGGTAATGGCATAAAATGCAGTAAACTGCTATTTATTGTTTTTTATGCTCTCCACCCCCACCCCTTTTTTCTTTTATTCCTGAAAGGGACTAATACAATGAAGAGCTTCTGCAAATGAAGGCAACTGCATTTGAAATAACAGGGTTCTGGGTGTTTGGCTGGTGAGAGATGCAATAAACGAGCATCGCTAAGTGCTTTATAATAACAATGATTACAATGCTCTCTTAGGAGCCAGGTAGGGGGATGGTGTGGAGAGGCCTTGTTTAAGGTGGCAGGTTTAACTAGATAGACATCGAATGACAGTCATGCCCAGAAGCCCCTGCAGAATGTTACATATGGTGCTGTGAGAGGCTACTCCAGAAACCCCAGGAGACTTGGACTCACGGTTTGAGGCTGAAGCAATGACAATGGATGCTCCTAAATAGCTTCTTGTAGCAGGAGGTCTTTGTGGCAGAGTTTAATGACATCTTTCCTTGATAAGGAGGGAAGCTGTTGACACAAATTCAGCACAAGTCTGACTAGTCAGTAGTCCTCCCCCAAACTCCTGGCTTGTCTTTAAGTGATCAGATCGATCATTTGTGTCAAGTTTGTTTTTGATCACCTGAAATCTGCCGTGGGCAGGGTGGGTGCTGAAAGCAGTCTGCTGGTGGCTGCTTAGAGTTTACATTGTGCTGTTTGCAGTTTGGCTACCTTTGTTTTGCTGCAACTCTCCATAGCAGCGTGACTCTTCCTGGCAGTAGGAGGGAGCATCACAGGGTGGAGAGCCTTCAGCGAGCAAGAGCACATTGGGAAGCTCATTCTTGCCAGGTGCTCCAGTCAATCCTTCATTTCCTGTTTTCCTGCTGCAGCATCACATCTCCCTCACCCTTTGAGCAGCATGCTTAGGAAATGAGAGATGACTACAATGTATTCAATGTATTCAAAACTCAGTTCTAGTCATCAAGATGTGGCACTTCTTTATCTTGCTTTGCCCCACATCTTCACCAGACACTACAAAAATGACCCAAACAAGGGGAACTGCTTGCTTTGTCCAGTATTCAAATCACACTATTTGAGTAGCCCAGAGGTGGTGGTTGTGAACTGTCCTGAAGTCTTATAAAAGCCTGCGTCAGCTTGGATGGTCCTACTGCTGCTCAGCAGTGATAGAGGAGTACAGGGTAACTCATAGCATGTAATCATAAAGTTGTTTGCATATGCTTTAGTGGACAGTGTTCTGGTGGCATGGTACAGAAGCACTACCCCAGACTGTCATCTTTCAGCCATCCTGATGTACTCAAATGGCTGCTTCACTGTTTCCCCAGGCTGGGTAAAAATCTCTCCCATCTCCAACTCCAAGCACAGGTCCTGTAAGTTGTGGCTGTTTTGTCTTCAGGTGTGATTCAGCCTTCCATCTGGTGATGAGGATTTACTAGAATGAACAAGAAGATGTAACAAGCAATCTTACTTCTGTCAAGTTCCCAAGAGAGTCATGAATTATACACAGAATAAACAAATAACCTGATATGTCTGTCATTATATCATAAAGGACTTTAATAATTCACGCAGCTTGCAAAATCCTTACGAAGACCTACCCTCTGTAACCTTATCTTTGCCGTGGGGGATGGGATCTCTTCAGCCTCCACTCAGATTGCATCTGTAAAAGGAGTCTGAGAGGAGGGAGGTTTTATCATAAAACTTCATCTGTATAATGGGTTGCAAAGTGACATGCGAGAGTTATCAGCCATTGGGGTCTCAAGGGGTGCTGAAAATGACAAGTGGCTGCATTGGGTGAAATTTATGCAGGTAGTGTGCTCCATAAAACTGACACCTATTCACTTATTTATTAATTCATTGTGTTTCAAGTCTAGATTTGTGACAGGCTTTGAGATAAGGAGCCCAGTTCTAATCCTGCACGACGAGAGTGCGAAGATGGTGCAAAGAAGCCATGGGCTTCTCTTGCTCCTGATGTGCATCAGCAAGTGTGCTATGGAAACAGAGTTACCAGATGTAAACTGAGAGCAGAGTTCTCAAAAAAGCAGGCAGGCTAAGGCACTATGTTAGCTCAGGCTGTGAAAAAAGACAGTTAATTGTTTTGGGTAGGATACTGCTGGTATCACCAGTGTTGCTCCAGTGCTGATAGCCATTGCCTTTGCCTTATTTTGTTTGTTATGGTCCTGGAGTTGGGTACTGGGTTCAAGGCTGGAAGGGTCTTTTGGCAAGGGTCTATCCTCTGCCCTGTGGTCTGCAAAAAATACTTGCTATGCTTGCTTTGCTGTTTGGTCTTTTCATTGCTATATCAGTGAGAGGTTGTGCACATGTTTGGTCAGAAGAAAGCAGTGCCTGTGTGGGGCCTTTCACAACACTGCTGGGCAAATGTACCAGCTCACACATTCAGTGGCTTCTTCCTCTGTCTATGGGCAAATCATCCACAAACAGACTGAGATTTTCTTCAAATCTATTCCTAGGCTTTGAATTATTCACTGCATTATACTTTGGCCTCTAGCTCCTTTGCATATCAAATACTCCAAATCAGCTTTTTGTAAAGTTTGAAATTCAAGATATTTTGATTGGACACGCAGCTCTCAAAGAATAGATATTGTGGCTCTTTGTCATACTGGGAGGGCATTTCAAGTGGGGTCCTGCAGGGATCTGCCCTGGACCTGCTTTTATTCAATAGTTTCATTAATAACTTACGCAATGGAATGGGAAATATGCTTATAAAATTTGCAGGCGATACTGAGCTAGGAGGGGTTGAATGTACTTTGAAAGGCATTACCAGAATTCAAAATTATCTAGAAAAATTGAACGGCGAGCTGGATATCAGCAAAATGAAATTCAGTGAAAACAAATGCAAAGTACTGCACTTATGAGGGAGAAATGAAATGTACAAATACAGAATAAAGAACATCCGTCTGGGTTGCAGCTTGGCAAAAAGGATCTCGAAAGTTATTGTGGATCACTTTGAGTCAACAAAGTGCTGTCATAGCAGAAGGGCTCATTTATTCTGCAGTGTTCAGTAGGTTCTTGGACAAGACTGGGGAGGTGATGTCTTCTTCCTCATACAGCACTGGGTTTGGCTTCTGTTGGAGTATCTGACCTCACTTTTTGGCATGAGTCTTTGGAGATACAGGCAAATTGTAGAGAATCCAGAGCAGGGCAACAGAAAGAACGAAATATTTAGAAAACAGTGCAAATTAGAGAACGCTATGAAAAACTGAGTTTGCCTTTCTTTTACTACTCAAAATGATGCAACAGAATAACGATCTTCCAGTTCTTAGGAGCTTGTTGTAAGATTTTTTCAGTGTCAGCTGTAGGTGGATATGTGGAAAGAGGGAATTGAGATTTAGGGTGAATAAGAAGGGAACTTTTTTACTATGTGCTGAAAAATTGAACTGGGAAGAGGTGCTGTGGGGATCTTGGGTTCACCTTCAGCAGGGAATTTAAAGAATAGATTAGACAACACTTCAGGCAGAGGGTTTAGGTATTCACATGTCTTAGTGCAAGTAATGGTGGAAGAGGAGTTCCTGAAACCCCTGCCATCCTGTGTATCTGTGACTGATGGAACAGCTAGTACCTGTTCTCTTCTCAGGTAGAGTTAGACCTTGAATGGGTAATGCTTCTGGGTTTTGATAGAGAAATCATATTTAAGGAACAGTTTTCCCATTGTCCTAAATGTCACTGCTGACAAGTTGGTGGTTACTGATGGTTTTCTCACAGGTACCTACAGAAATATTCGTGCTCAAGAGCTGTTAATGAAACACAATTTTTTTGGGTGTAATTTTCCCCTCAGACTTATTTTTTGCTCACCTAGCTTTATCTATCCCACAGGTTGAGAAAACTCCACAGTTACCCTTTTTATTATATTTTAATACTTGGGGTGTCAAACTGGGATCAAGACAGATCTGGTAGGGGTTTGGCACTTGGGGGTTTTTTTAGGTGCAGTTTTTTGCAAGACATACCTTGCTGCAAAAACTTGAAAAGATAAGAAGATAGGACACAGAAACAGACAGAGAAAGTTAATGTTTGGATTGAGGAGAACAATATAATGTCATGAAAGAGGTGAATATAGACAGACTATCCCACTTCTGGCTCTTAAAAAATTTTCCTTAGGATATAGTTCTAATATTCATTTGTCCTGTCCTTCCCCCTTATAATATCAAAGATGCTTTCTTATTACAGGGAAGACCAGATGGTAGAGGTGAATAATGTCTTGATAAATATTAAGAAAAGACTAGTCCAGCAGGCAATTTTTTCCCACCCTTCCTTTATATAAACACCTGGGCACATACTTTAAATTAAAACACAGTCATAAAATGACAATGTGGGAGGCTTGATAATGTCTGAAAGCACGGTCAGTAAGTTATTTGGAAGAAAACAGGTGTTCTGTCTAAGTTCTATCTTCAGGGGAAAATAAAAAGGCAACTTGTTTTTCCTTGATGGGTAAATATTGGCTCACGTGGGGTTTTTACAGCCTAGGTATGTAAGAGAGTTCAGAGGAGGCATATCCTACACACACACACGTGCACGTGTGTGCACTGACACACACTATTATAGTTAAAGGATTAAGCATCTTGAAGGAATAAGCCAATTATAAGAAGTTCCTGCACAGCAAAAATTAGACAACACAGTAATTAATAACCTTATTAAATAGCAATATTTGGGCACTGAACCAAAGCGTATGAATCAGGGTGAAGCATTCTTGGCTGAACACACTGCGTGAAGTGTAGACACTTGTTCAGAACACACTCTGTGAAGAACCCAATAAGCTTTGGGGCAGTAGATCCACTTAGCAAATAGTTTCTCCTCTTGTGCTTTTATGTTTCTGTGACTCTCTTATTTTTGGGGCCAGAAAGGCAGCAAATGAAAAGAACCAAATCTCCTGTTTTATTTTTGTTCCTTTTCTGTTCACAGCCAAACAAGCACTCTCCTAAGGCTTCTTTTAAGGAAAAAATGCCTTCAAGCAGAAAACTAATTTTCTCTCCTCTTGCTTCTGTTTCCCCAGTGCTTTTGTAAGAGGTGCCTTGCAATGAGGCTTACATTCATTAGCGGTTTGTGTAACTGCCTTGCCCGCCCCTAGGTTAGCCATGAGGAGGTGTCACTGCAGTGAGGGCTCTGTCCCATGCACCCAGAGCCACCAAGGCACAGAGTGACCTTGGGCTGAGCTGCTGTGGCACATCCCTAGTGCTGGACACGGCTTGGCAGCGCATGGCTTGCACTGGAGGCTTCTCTGTGAGTGTCTCCAGTTTCTGTACAGAAGACCAGGACTCAGGCTGCCATCTGATGTGTGCACAAGTGGGGGAGGATGCGGGCCAAGCACAGCCTGTCTCCTGTCTTTCCAGGCAATGATAATTTCCTTCTGAAGCTACACAGCTGGAGCAGTAGCATAGCCTCAGACACCAACATGGACATACACGCAAGTCTCTGCAACTGCTTGGGTGACCTGAAGCATGGAACATGCCCTAATCCTAAAAAAGGGCTGCTGTGACCAGTGGCAGGGCACAGGTGCCCACTGAGCAGGAGTGGGACACATGGGATGCTTTCCTTCTTGGCCCCAGCTGCAACAGCAGTGATTTGCCTCCTGATGTTCTGCTTGACATAGTAAATAGTTTAGAATACCTGCTGCTTTTTTAAAGCCTACTTTGTATAATCTTTAAGAAAAATCAAATATGCAAATTATATAATCAATTAACATTTTTGTAGTTTTCTTTGGAGAGGCAGTGATAAATGGTGTTGTGTTTTAAAAAATCAGTTACCTCCCTTGCAAATGTTGCACTCGAGGCCGTAATATATACAGGTGAAGGAAACAACCATTTTTTCAATACTAAAGATTTTTTTGGATATCCTGAATGAGTATCTGACAGTTGTAGAGTTGTTGGGTTGGGAGAATCTTATGGAGACTCCTCAGGAATGGGAGAGCCAGCTGAGACAATGAAGTTGAATGAGATGTGCTGGGCATGTCACAGCCAAAGAGAGGCCAGGGAATTGTGGGGCTGCCAGGCTCCTTCCATGCAGTTCCTGCACGCTCAGAGCTATTAAGTGCCCTCACAAATTCTTGAGCTCCAAGGTTTTCTCCTGGCCCATGTTTTCTCACTGCAGCAGACACCAAAGTGGTGCTTGGTTTTAGGAGGGGACTGTGCACATGGCTCGTAAAGGAGCCTGGTGCCTTTCTGTGAGCACCACCACAGCCGTGCCAGTGCCTTGCCAGCCAGTGCATCAGCTGTGTTCTTTCTGCTTTATTTGTAAATGACATTTCACAAGAGCAGCAGGGCACTCCTGGCAGCGTGTTTGGAGGAGTTATCGCTCCTCAAGCCCTGTAACGCACCTGAGGTGTGCAGTAATGGCCCAGCAATGCAATGACTGCCCTGTCTTATTGCTTACAGCTTCCAGAGGAGACAGGCTGCACACAGAAATCTCCATGTTCATCATGGGCTAGCAGTTTCTTTACCCTCTGTAGCCTTGCTGCGGTCATCTTACATAAAATTTTAAGTGCATTAGTTTCATGGGGTTTTTTTTATGGTAACTTTCAACACAGTATAGGGTAACTGAGGTGAAACTTCCAGATTTTGGGATGGGCCCCACTCTGCAGACTTCTGTCTTGGACATTACCAGGGTAGAGGGACATAGTAATGGGTCAGACAAGAATTCTGCCAGTGCTTTGATGTGGGTTTTACTACCACTGGCAAAAGCTCTTGTATTGTCATACTACACCAAAAAAAAAAAACAAAAAAAAACAACAAGAAGCTGCTTCTGCTATTACTTTTTTTTTTTTTTTTAATCTAGAAACCTGGTGTCAGCTATGCCAAAATGCTGTCCTTTTAATTTGATAGTGTAATACGTATATTTATTTATTTTTAATATTGATGTCACAAGGCTTAGCTGGACTCTTTGGGAAACTGCTGGACTGTAAGATTGAGAGTCAGGTATCATAAGACTGCACAATTAAAGGGAATTTGCAGCTTTTCTCATGAATGAAAACCCAGTGGTTTTTCTCTAAAATAGTAGTACTTTTTAGGGCGGAGGCAGGGGGTGGAATAAGTTAATTTTTTTTTTTAAATTAATCTGCTGACTAAATTTAAATTAATTGTAAATCCCAGCTCAACTGAGCGCTCAGTGTCTCTTTTGCATATGCCAACAGAGTAATATTGATGCCTCTGTCTTCCTCTCTCACTAATCCTTTCTGAAGGCTTGGCCATACGTGACATTTAAGCGGATATGAGCAGTTGTTAATGTTGATGGATACAGCTCAAGATGGGAGGTAATTTTCCCTTGCTGTGGTGGTGTAAGTGTTCCTGGTGAGAGCTGACACAGGCAGGTGTCACTGAAATTGAGGATCTTGTACAGAGCTGGAAGTTAAGGAAAAGCGTCAGCTCCATAAGTGCTCAGTGGGGTTTCTCAGACCTGTGGCTGAGTATGAGCATATAATTGATTTTTTTCAGTTCACTGGACAAACTGGAGGAGAGGAAAAATAAATTCAGTTTTGGTTTTTCAAGGCTTTTTTAAAAATTAATGCCTTGTGTAAAAATTGATATTTTTTGGTGAAAATGCTTCAGAACATTTGTGGGTAACTTTGGTACTCAGGGTAACCTGAATGTACCTTTGATAAAATGTTTGACTGGAAAAGGAAAAGCTTTGACTGGAAAACGCGACCCTCCTCAGCTCTGTCTGTGGCCTGGTACCTTCACACTGGCAGCCCCACTGAAGGCTTTGCTCTCCCTCCTCTGGCAGAATAGGGGGTTTGCTGATATCTCCACTCATCTCATTTCCTAGATTTCCCCTCCCCAGCCACACTTCCAGGGGACAAGAGGCAGCGTTGCCTCTGCGGGAAGATGGGAAATGGCCTAAGTTACATTGGAAATCTGAGAAGGCTTGGCGTGCACAGTTATATCTTGTTCTCATCCACAGCCTTGTACGTTATTAAAGGGCAGGAATTTTGCCTGAGTAACACATGTCTGTCTGCCAGCCCTTCCCTCTGTCCTGCTGGTCCCTCACCCCTCAAAAGTGAAGCTTCAGCTCTGCTCTGCCCCTCACTTCAGGGCATCTTTCTGCTTTGAGAATTCTGCCCAGCTATGTTGTGTAATTCAGAGTCCTCCAGTTCCCGGCTGAAAAATAGTTGGGTTTCTTTGCTCCTTGATCTCTAGGAGAGCCCTTCCATGGTTTGGGGGTTGTGGGAGAGTGTGTGTGGGCTGCCTGGGGGATGTCTCTGTGCATGGAGAATGAAATCATTCGGTGAACCTAACGAAAGTGCAACCTCCCCGAGCTGCTCTGCTCCCTCCCACCAGCACTTTGCTCTGCTGCCGGCCTTACCTTCTACTCCTTCTGCTCCTTCCCTCCTTTCTGTGGCATACACAGAGAGGAAAACGTCGCTGTGAGAAAAGCACTGAAGGCAGCGCCAAGTGGTGCAGAGGCAATCTAGTGTTGCTTTTCCAGGTCAGACAGGAGATTTGACATTTGCCTGGGCAGCGGCTGAAGCCAGGAAATCTCATTAAAAGAAGGAGAATGATCAAGATGTGTGGATTTAGCAGAGGGTTTATTTGTTGTTGTTTTTAACGTGGTGTCATTGCTGTAAGCACAGCCCCCGTGTCTGGGCGGATGGAGGGCGCTGTGCCTGCTGAAGGCCCGGCAGCAGCTCCCTCCCGGTACGGGATGCAGGAGGGGCAGCGGCCGCTCCCCGCCGGCCCAGGGCAGCTCTGCCCGCGGCCGGCCGGGCTCTGCCCCGGGGGCAAAGCGGCTGAGCCCTGGGGCACTCGCTCTCTGTGCTCGGCTCCTGGCTGTGCCCAGCCTCTGCCGCGGTGCCGCAGTGATAATCCATTGCTGCAGTAGGACAAGGCACCTTTGGCCCTGCCGTGGCTCGGGGTTTGCTCTCTGCCACAGAGCCCTGCTGAAGCAATAAGCTGTTTTCTGTACTCCGCAGCACTTCGACCTTGTTAATCACTCTGGGCTTAAATAATTAGCTACTGCTAATGTTTATATATGGAGAAAATAAAGCCTCGAGCCTTGAAGTTTCTGTTGGACCTTTTTCTCCCCTCTTCTCTCTGTGGCACCTTGTGCATAAATTTTGAAGTCTTGAAGTTTATAACCTGCCCCAGCTGTAATGCTCAGAGCAGTGTGTTCCTGGTACTCTGCCCTGCACTCGGTGCTGCAGAGACAGCAGTGAACTTACCTGAGGCACCGATTTCCTCCCTCTCCCTTCAGTCCCTTGCTTGTCTACTCAGTGGCAGGGCTCTGACTCTTTCTCTCTCTTTCTCTCCCTTTCTCTTTCTCTCTTTCTCTCCATCTCTTGCAGTATGCAGTACTGGGCCAGGAGGCTGGAGCAGGAGATTGATGGAGTGATGAGGATATTTGGTGGAGTCCAGCAGCTCAGAAAGGTAAGCTGTCTCTCTTTTACCTGTGCTGCCTTTCTTGTGCCAATAAATGTTCTCATCTTCAGAAATCACCTGTGTGAACACTTGCACTCAGTCACCCTCTCAGCTCACTCCATGTGCAGGGTCATGGCTGGCTGTGCTTCTGGTTCCTGGGCAATCAGATGCATTTCTCAAGCGTGTGGGAGTGAGTGTGGTTTGTATCTGTCTGCCTCTGTCTCTGCATGTCACTGCTATCTGAGCATGTACCTCTTGGGTTTTTCCTATATGACACATTGAAAAATATTAAATTCAACTAACCTTTCCTTCAGGGACTGAAGGTAGTTTAATTTGTGTTTTAAATTTAAACTTGTGTTGACAAAGCAGGAAATGTTGAATAGGTAATTTTGCTAGCAATTCAAAGCTCCTTGTTTTTAAATATACATTGCAGGTAACACTGTAATTGTAGTTTGGCTACTGTTTCCAAGTTCCAGAAAACAAAATTCAGTTATTGATGCTGGCATCTGCCTCCTGGTCCCTGAGTTAGCACCATGATGCAGAGGCTGCTGAAGCCAGACCTGCTCTTCTCCTGGCAGTAGTGCTCTGGACCGGGCTAGGGCAGTTACAGAACAGCTTCATTGGGGTTTATTAGGTTTGGGATCAAACAGCCTTTGAAACCTTCCCTGTTTCCCTTTCCCTGTAAAACCCTGTTTCCCCTTGCCCACACTCTTACGCTGACTAGCTGATTTGAAATTGAGCAATTTGGAACAGTTGTGGTGTTAATCCAAAGAAAATAAGCTTCTCTAGAGTGATAAATATCTTACCCCAGAAAAAAAGCATGGGTGTATTTGTGTTTTGTGGTGACAGTGACATGTTCTTCTCAGATGCCAGTACTTCATGGGACTCCTACTGTCTGTCTTGCACTAGTAGCTACATTGGCTTAAACAGAACTGCTGATATTTTATACTGTTGATTGTAACCCATTGTCTAAACACAGACGTCACACTACTTTCTTTTAAATGCGTTTTGAAATTAGTTTACCTGAAGGCTTGCAAAACTCTTCATGGTTCATTCATTTGTGTTCATATTTGAGCTCTAACATGGTGTATCTGGGCTTTGTGTGCATTCATTTCAACTGAACTTCAAGTGGATTGATATAAACTTCATGTGCAGCATGAAAAGCATATAGACCCACTTGAGTTTCAACAGATATTTCTGAATGTAGCCATGCATTTGTGCCATGCAGTTTTGCACGTAGGCAGGGTCTTAGAGCTGGGGATGTTTTCCAGGCAATACAATGGTGCAGCAGCTAGCACTCTCTTCAGCAGAGCACAGTCATAAAAAAAAAGGATTGCTACTACATTTTTGTACATGTCCTCTCTTACAATTTATTCTTACTAGCTTTGATTTTACTCCTTTGCATATTAAATAGGTATAACATGTAGTCTTTTAATGCTGTAATTAAAGAGAAATTACACCTCCAATTTGCCAGCACTTGACTCCTATTGGCCAATCAGTCAATTACAGGTAAGAGAGCTTCCCACTTTTCCTGTTTAATTCTTCTGGTAGAACATAATGCTGTACTTCAATGGATTAATAGTGGATAAACTGACTACAGAGGGATTGAAGGGTTTTTTTGAAATCTGTTTTGGAATCTTCTTGTGAAGGGAGGAAGCTAATTATTGTATCTAGTAAATGCATAAACCAGCTGAAGCCAAGAAATGAGCTGCTGAAAATTCCACTGTGCAGCTGTTTGAACACCAGAAAGGACTGGTGGAGGCTGTCTGCTGATCTCTAGGGGAGAACTTGGGATGTGGAGTTCAGGTTTGATTCGTAGATGCAATATCAAGTGGATGATACTTAAGAACTACATTGCTAGTGCAGACTAGCACAGCTTCACTGATGGAAAATGGCATGGAGTGCTTCACCCTGAGGAACTCAGAGTTGTACCTGAAGGGAGTGCTTACCCACCAGGTGCACACAGGTTTGTTGGGGTTACAGTATGGGAGCTGTCTAATGTCATAAAGTGGCACTGTAACCTACTTAGAGACATGGATTTAAAAAGTTAAATTAAAAAAAGTCCACATTCTGTTGCAACCACACTCAAAATTTAGAAGGCGAACAGGCACAGGGGAAGGAAGAGCTCCTGAGGAGCTGTGGGAGCTGAAACATTAGCTAGAAGCTAATTCCACCCACTGGGATTTCACAGGAAGGTTTATTATTAAGCAAGAGTAGACCCAAGTGGGGTAGGAAGGATAAAGAAAAATGAGACAAGTAGAGTCTGCTTTTTGCTAAAAGTTGCTGATCTTCTTTGGGCTTGCCATGTTGGCCTGGGACATCTGCAGGGGGGGCTTCTGGTTCATTGTACAGTGATATTAGAAAAGTGCTCCAGTGTGGGGGGAAAGTGCTCCAGTGTCACCAGAGACAGAACTGGTTCTTCTGAACTTGGTGGGGTCTGTTGTGAGGTGATGGGTTCCACTGCCAGCACTCCTGGGACTATGAAGCTGTGTAAGCACTGGAGGTGGGTCTGTGCCAGAAATAGATCTCCCCTTGCCAGGCCTGACTACCAAAGTGACAGACCAAATAAGAGTAAAAAATACCCTCCTCTGAGATTTGCCAGGTTCACTTACAAATATTTTATCTTGGGTTGCTGTGAAAAGATGAAGATCTGTTCTTTGGTTATTGCCTGAAATCATAACTGTTATGGCATATGAGGCATGAAATTTATTGTCAGAAATATGGTGTCCAGGAACATAATGGTGCTGAATATTTTATCTTCCTGGACTGCTGCCCATCCAGAAAGATTTTTGTTTTAACTCTTCAGTCATTTCCTTGAATTGGGGTACTAAATGTTCAATGCCCCTGCTTCCCTCCTGTCCTGACAGGTGGACAGGCAATCCCCTGGTGGAGATTTTCCAAGTTTGTACCATGCAGATGTTCCTTTGCACAAGGGGACTGTTTTTGTGGAGAAGTTACAGGAGGGTGAGAAACTCCGAGATGTAAAGGGAAGTCATGCCAAGGGCCATTCTTTCAGCTGTGAGGTACCACCTTGCTCCTCTCCTGATGTCCAGACCTTGAAAACACTGAAGTGCAAATGTCCCCATTAGACAGACACACTGGCTGTGGTGGGCCACTCATATGACTGAACACTGTGGGCTTGGAGCTTGGCATGGCCTTGCTGAGATGATTCTCTGCCTGGTGAAGTCAGTGTTAAGCCCCTAGGGTGCCTGTGGTGCAGCATCCTGTTGGCTGGCTGGTTCCTCCAGGCCTGCCTCAAAACAATCCCAGCGCTTGGATAAGGGCACGTTGCTTTGCCTCCCTATCCTCACCTCCCTCACAGCTCACCACGGATAATCGAGAGCACAAATCATTGCTAATTTATCTCTGACTGGCACGATGATATGTGGGACTCTATAATGTTGGCTGAATAGATTGACATTCTTAAAATAATTATTTCTAGAATAAGGAATATTATACTAAAATTACAACTCTGATTTCCGGGTTTTTTTTCCTCTTAGTGACTTCTTTGTGGCTACAGTCGACTCTTCACTTTGCAGAACAAAAAAATATTTTGTTTTGACATTTCTTGCTACACCACACCACATTTCTCTTTCTTCTAATTCTTTGGCACAAGTAAAAGTTACTGACTTTCGTCAAAAATTAATTAATATTTTGCGGTTCCAGCCTAGATGCTGCAAAACCTGTTCCAGAGTAGACTGTACTCAAGAGATTTACCATGCTGGTGCAGCCCTGTCCCAGCCTTCCAGTGTCCTGCTGTGCTGGCACTTGTGGCAGGACTGGTGGCAGCAGAGCTGTGTGTGCTGCTGGGTTTTGTGCCTCACTGGGCAGCTCCCTTGGATGGAGTTAAAACTCCTTTTCTGGATAGCTGGGCTGAGGCTCAAATCTGCCCTGGCTTGTTACCTAAACTGTGTTTGATCCTATGTCTCCTGAGGTGAACAATGAGCTGGTCAGAACATCCCCTCCCGCTCCTCTAGTGCCTGCTATCCCTGGCTGCCTCCTCACTGCCTTGCCTCCTCACTGGCAGCTGCTGAGGAAACCAAAGCCTTTCAAATGAGAGGGGGAAGAGCTGAGATGTAAACGCTGAGCCCCCTTTGCTGCTCTGTCTTCCTTTCTCTCTTCCCTCTGGTTGTCTTTCCTGAGGACTGCGTCCATAGCAGGATAGAGCTCTCTCCTGGAGGTGCCATACCCTGCCCCAGACCGGCTTTGGCAGGGGCAGGGCGGGCAGCAGAGCTGCACCTGGGCTGCACATGCTTCTCCTCTCCAGCCTATCAAGCTGGTTTTGTACCCTCTTCCCTTCCCTCTGGGCAGCCAAGGGAAGCCAAGAGAGTGTCTGGGTCTGCCTTGCTGATGTGTGACTGTGAGATAAGGATTCTGCTGGCCTTGGTGATGAGGAACCACTCAGGCTGTAAAAGGTGAGATGGCCCCAGTCCTGAGCCCAGGGTGGGATGTAGGGAGCAGCCTGCTGGCTGAGCTGGGCAGGCAGGGAGCCTCTGCCTGAGGTATGCATGGTCCTCAACATGTGTGACTGCACAGAAAGGAGGATGGGCCCAGGGGAAAGGGAGACTCCTGCTGTGTGCTTTGGGATGCAGCCCCCCCAGGGAGTTTGCTGATTGTGGCACAGCAGAAGTGGCTCAGCTTGGTCCTTGTAATCAATATCTGGTTTTACTACAGTGGATTTTCACATCTGTCTTCTGTTCTTGCTAGTTATCTTGTACTTTGTTTTGCTAGTTTGGCATCTCCGCCTGGCAGAAGTGCTGCTGTTCATTCCTCTGGGTTTTTCTGACACAGAAGGACCCTGCTGGCCAGGGCTTGGGGCACAGTGACCAGGATGTGTGCAGGTGTCCCCACCTTTGTCTGCCTCAGCCTGCCTGGCCCTTCTGCTCCGTGCTACTTCTCTTGTTTTCAAAGCATGACCATGCTTTAGTTGAGGCAGCTGCAGGTAAGGAACTGTGATTGAGCTGTGCACGAACAAGAACTTGAATTAAAAAAAGCTAGTATAGAGGCAGAGTTTTGCCTTGGGTCTGAAGGGCTGAAGTGACATCAGCCTTGTGTAGTGCTGCAGTCACTAGCACTCCTCCTGTGATGGGGTCTCTGCAGTGTTGAGTGTTTCACATGGCTCTGTGAGTGCGTCCCTTACAAAACTGCTGGTACAGAGCTAGAGCCTCTTTAATGCCAGCACCAGGAGGTGAGACATGCTCTTATCAAAGGAGCTGTCAAGGTTTGCTGTTCAACTTTTTTGATCTTGGGTAACTACTGGAATAATAATAAGTTAGCCTAAATCTCCCAAGTAACTGGTGTTACATGATGTTTAATTTGTTCTTTTGTTTTCTCTGGGTGTAGAAACACTCAGCTGGTCATTCAGGAGGGCTGGAAAATCTGTGAAGTGTTAATGGAATTTTAAATGAAGGATGCAAGAGAATCAGAGTCCCCCTGCACAATGCTCTGGACACAGTGTCTGAGAGGCCTGTCTGCTTCCAAAGGGCTCTGTCACCTGGACTGGGCATTCACAGAAACACAGTGATGTGGCCCTTATTCCCAACATCGCAGAGTTGGGAATAAAATCCTAATTTTCTGATATTTAATCCAGTACTATCATCAAAACACCGTAGCAGAATTCATCTGGCCTCTTCCTTCTGAGGTGTCAGCCCCAGCCCCCCGAGTGGGAGATGAGTGATGCCCAGTGGCTGCACTGTGTTCAACAGAGTTGAGAGGAGTTTGAACCCAAAGCTTGGGCAACACACAAAGCCAGCTGCTTATGCTACAGCAGCACTGAATGCCTGCACTCTTCCAGATGCTGCCAGGGAGAAAAGACCTTACTGAGTTTTCCAAGAGCCCATCTGGGGACTGCCTAGGAGTATGGGCTCTGTACCCCTGTGAGCTGATGCCTAGCACCAAGCCCTTGGTTCCCAAGCTCATGCATCATCTGTCTGATCCTTGCTTTCCTCTCCTCTTTTCCCTCCCCCTCTCCTACCAGCGTGCACACAGCCTGCTTCCGCACACCATCCCTGTGCCCTCCCCTGCTCCTCATGTTTGATAAGAGGAAGTGTGTGATGCCAGATAAACACATTCCTGTTCCAAACTGCTTGGGTTTATTTTAATCTGCCTGGGCCGTTCAGCAGCCTCAGCACTCTGTTCAGCACTGAGTGCAAAGCCAACACTATATTACCAAGGAGGAGCATTTAAATGTCCTTAGGCTTGCAGCAGCTTCCTTGGGAAAGAGGGATTCTCTGGCACCCCTTGCTTGGGCCAGTGTGTGCCATCATTAACCCCCTTACAACCATCATCTCACTTCTCACTCTTTCTCTCTACTAGAACCATATTGCATCCGTGAGATGTCAGAGAAACATATGCTCCAGCTTTTAGTACATTTGCATAATTAGAGTAATGTGTATGAATAATTTATAGCTGTATGTGGCTGCTCAGTGTGTGACGTTAGCACCCCTCACTAAATCCTTTCCAGTGGGTGGTGCAGATCCTGCACCAGAGCCATTGTGCTGATGCAGTGTGCAGCCCGTTGGCAGATGCAGGGGCCCTGCTTTGAGACACCAGGGTGTGCATATATCTGTGTATGTGGTTGTGTCTGTGTGTGTATATATATGTATTTAGTGCAGAAAGATGGGCTTTTTCAGTTCTAGGGGAAGAGCAGACTAGAAGTCTCAGGGGCTAAAATGCCTTAGACTCAGGCTCAATACTTGCTCTGCTTATGCAGAAGCTGAGAATTAAAATGTTCTGCAACATTTGAAAGCTGCGGCAGGGATTTTTCCAGCAGGACTCAGGTGTGACCAGTTTATGTGCCAGGATTATGTTTTTTATTTTTTAAAATTACTTTTTCAGATCATAAAACTTAGCAGCTTGCAGGGGAGATGGATAAACATGCCTGCACTGTGTCACAGAGCCTGATCTCAATCAGTCGGTCAATAAATAGCAAAGAATTGCCTGGACACTGTCTCACTATTTACCAGCTCTTTAATGTGCAAGTTCTCATACTGGAAAGCCCAGAGTGCCAGGTAGGTGTTCTAAAGGAATGATGTGAGTGGCTGAATCCTGGTATTTATGTTCCAGTTAATTTTAGCTTAAACTATATTTGGTCCTTTCCAAATGTTTGAGTGCCTTGGCTGGAAAGTGCTGTGTAAACTGGAATGGAGTGCAGGCATGCACAGTTACTGACTCATTAGTATTATCCACTGGGAAACTGAGGCAGGTGGCTAAGCTGAGCAGGTCTGCAGAACCAAGGTGTGGTGCAGCCTGGACTGTTCTCCATCGTGGGTACAGCCAGCAGGTCCATAGAAGAGGGTGTCTTTAGAAGGGTAACTGGCAGAGTAATAGTCCTTAAAGCCCTTGCTTTGAACCTTTCCACTTTACATAATTACTTTGTAAAGATAATACACTTGCTGCCAGTTGGTGAGTTTGCACAATCACAGGGGATTGCTGTTGAGTTTTATGGAGTAATTTCTGATTTATATTGCTGTCAGTGACAAGTTAAATGAGCCCAGCATTCAACAGAGTGATGTTCAGGTGTGTGCATCTCCTGAGTGCGCTGCTTTGCATTTTGTGTCCAAAAATGTAGCTGATGTACCCAGCCAGTCAAACCACGTTTGTAAATTCCTCGTGAATATTCAGTGAAAATCTTTGAATTGATGCTGTTGCCATTACACAGCCATATGAATCCATGGGAAGGATGAGACCTTGGCTGATGTTTCTGGAAGCCTCCCTCATCCAGGTTGTCCTGCCCTTGACAGAAGGAGCCTGTGTGGTCCCCACATTCATTCCAGCTGAAGTTGTTAACTTCAGGCTGTGTTTAAAAATAAAGCAAGGCAAAAATCCATACCAACTCTGCCAGAATGCAGCATGAATAATTAGGTGGAGATCATTAAAATTTCCCTTCTTAAAAACATACA
Source organism: Sitta carolinensis (assembly GCA_032173965.1). Lineage (NCBI taxonomy): Eukaryota > Metazoa > Chordata > Aves > Passeriformes > Sittidae > Sitta > Sitta carolinensis. The sequence goes on from CM063293.1 coordinate 4,796,915, forward strand.
TAGATTATTCTTTAATGGAAAGTTAATTGTTTTATTATTCTCTCCAGATGGTTCTTTTCCTTTACGTTCACAGGGGAATTGATACAGCCTGGAATTCAGTCTCCTGTGAGCAGAGCTGATAACCAAAAATGCAACTCTATCGCTGATCAAGATACAAAACAGAGAAAATACGTATCTGTATTTCATCATAGTTTCAGATTTTTCCCATTCTATGTTTTAAAATATTATTTATGGGCTTTAAGTGCTCCTTCAACTTGAAATGCTGCAAGCTGGGGAGTTTGCATTTCTCTTCCTGATAGTTTTGTCAAGCAAGCACTGGGTATTGGACACTACTGGATCCTGGCATTCTTGTGGATGATCCATTGATTCCATTCATCACAGATCTGCAGAGCAGTGAAATATGCAGTTATACTGAAAGGTTTAAAGAAGGAAATTGTCCTTAGATACTTGAGGTTATTGTGTGGAGGAAGCAGTAAGAATGTGTCACGTCTTTGTTCGGTTTGTAGAAATGCAGGAGGGCTTGGGAAGCTGGGGAGGCCAGGGAGGAGGTGACTTCTCAAGGGCACAGTTGTGGTTGTTATGTTCCAGTGGCCCCAGCCTGGTAAATGGCAGTGGAAGCTTTGCATGTTGAGTGTGTTTATTGTGCCTCATTACAGCAGCTCACCTCTGACATCTGAAGTGAATAACTTGAATGGGCCCCTTATTTCAAACACCCACCCGTGCCAACCTATTGGCCTGCAATGATGCTGCCAGTATTATAGGTACTTATTTCCTTTTAATTATTTAGTGTTAAGATACTATTGTAAGGGAGGGAGAGAGAGTGCAGTCTGTTATTAGATCAGCCTTGCCTTCCTTGTAAACAGATCAACCGGACTTCAGTACTGGAGAACTTTGCTTAAAGACTGAGAATCTGTGCTTTGGATAAAGCTGTAGTTTGCTGTTGCTTTATTGATAGAGATGGCTCTGTTTTTGGAGGAACTGCCTCTTGGGAGACACCAGATCTTGGTAACCATCAGGGATCTGTAGCTTTCCAACACTTGTATACTTTGCATCATACTTTGACAATCCTGCCTACAATGAGCTTGAAAAGCTCCACACTTCTATGTCTTAGGGATAAGCCAGGTTCTCTCATGATTTGGGAGGTCATGTCCAGAGCAGAGGGAAGGTGAACAGGCTAAGGAAGAATAGCAGGAAGGTGATGCTAATGGTTATGGATTCTCTTTCCTCTTCTGTTGCTCTTGGGCTGATCAATGCCAACTGGAATATATGGGCCATTCCTTCTTTATTTTGATATATTTTGGAGGATTTCTCTGTTTCATTATTTTAGATTTATATTTGGGCTTGCTTGTTGTGATTCAGTTATTCACTGGGCTTGAGATTTTATTGACTTTTCTCCCTTTTCTAACTGACCTTTCACACCTGGAAGCATCCAAGACAGATTTAGTATGTGTTTGTTCAGCACCTACTATAACCAATAGTGTCATGCTTTTTGGACATTGACCATAGTTAAATATTAAATAGTAAGTAAGAGCACTGAGAAAAATCCTGCCTGAATGAAACATGAGATTTACTGATGCGACGAGATGCTGTGAATGAGAGGCATGGCTGTTTCTATCAGGGCAGTTTCCTAAATGCCTGGCTGATGTGACTTGGACTGATGGCAGGATCTAAGTGTCTGCATGTGTCAGGAGCCACTCTAGGGATTGTCTAAGCAGTAGCATTAGTTATCATCTGTTGGATGCCCAAGCAAAGCCTTTGCTTGTAGCTAGCTAGGAGGCAAGGAGCAGATTTTCAGTTCCCTGCTGTGACTGTAAGGCCAGGTAAATAGAGATGAAGGAGACAGCAGGGGGTTTATGTGACTTGAGGAGCAAAGAAGATTGTAATGGTAAATGTTGTATTACTTTTAAAACAAGTAGGTCATTGAAGATACCATGGCTGGTGAACAGAAAAAGAAAAAAAGGCGGATTTATTCCTTGTTCTTCTAAGATTTGTTACACTATAAAGCTCACATCACTGCTCAGCATGCTGTCATTTTTAATTTTGGAAGTTCATTGTTTCTGTCAGTGGTCCAGCAAGGATGACACCAGACCCAATTAGGGGCCTGGGATCTTCAAAGGAGCCTTGGCTCCCAGTTTCCTTGGGCATTATGAGTAGGCTGGGCCTTACTACAGTGCTCACTGGGAACATCAGCTGTTCTGTTTCCTGCTCTAGCATGTGACTCCACACTCAAATTGTTTAAAATTCAACTTATCTTTTGTCTTCTGCCCCTTTTGCAGAGTGCTGGCATGCAAGAAAAACACCATCCCCACCCTGCCTTTGTAGAAAGCAACAGATGGTTACCTAGAATTCAGTGATAATAATTTGCTATGAGGTATATACATAGAATATTCATAGCATTGCTACTGGGTATGTCCAGTTCTGAGTAGAAGGGATACCTCCAATATGTTCTGAAGTGCCCAGTGACTTGGTGTTCACTGAAAAAGAAATCCTAGCATGGTAATACCATGCTTACCTCTAGTGCATTTCATGGCTGATTATTAAAATTACTTGCAAACAAGTTTACTTTCACGTCTCAAAACTGGAAAGAAGGAAAACATCAAAGTTTGGCTCTGTAAATAGCAAATGGAGACTTGGATGAGGAAAACCTTTATTCTGCACAGCGAGTCTGATGGAGAGCTGGGGAGGGATCCTCTGAATCCCGACTCCAGGGCATATCTACCAAATGTCTTCCTTAATAACAACTGTTCAGTTTGTCTCTTCTGGCTCATTACTACATCCATTATCACTGAGCAGTGAATCCTAGGAAATGCAAGTGAGAGAGAAACTTTCAGCTTTTAATTCTCCCTTAGGAAACTTATTTCTGGCAAGTTTCACAAGTGGCAGCTTCTTGTTTATATTTGTAGGGCCTACAACACATGTCATTTTCTCGTTGGCTCTGCCCTCAGCTCCCTCCCATGACTGAAGTGATAAGCCATGGTTCTCTCCTTGCCTCTGCTGTTGGTGTGAGTTTTTTAGGGCTGTGCTCCTGATGCAGAGCCCGAGCAGCAGTTGATTGCCAGCTTTCCCTCCTCCTTAGATGTGTGCTAGCTCTTGAACGACATTTTGAGGTGCCTGAAGCATTCTGTGGAAGAAAATTAATTGGTTTTGACAAACCACAGCAGTCCCTTGGGTGCCTGGGAGTGCAACATTTATTGAAACCAGGCAGGAAATCAAAACGCTCTGGTGTTCACTCACCTCCAGTGCAGCTGTATTAAAAAAAAAAAAAAAAAAAAAAGTAAAAAATCCTTAACCTTCCTCTAGATTTTTCACTGTGACATTTGGATCATCCACTGACTTTCTAATAAAACCTCCTTTTTGTTTTAGAAGAGAGTTTAGTGGTCATGAAAGATGCTGGAATGACAGCCCAGGGAGTAGCTGGTCTCTGTTTACCCAGGGAGCAGATGCAGCATCAGGGCAAACACACATGTAATTGTACTTCCACCTTGACCTGCGGCATCCCAATGGAGGGGAGGGAATTGCAGGCTTTCAGCACTTCTAGACTTCACCTCTCTGCTTACACAACTTAATAGGGAATCAGGCTTCTCCTGCTATTGCAGTGCAGTATTAAGGAAGGAGTTTTCATCACAGCTGTAGGTGTAACAACTTCAGTGCAAACCTCAGACTGAAAGCACTCTGCTAGCAGAAACCATCTCCTAGCCTCACTCTTCCAGGAGCTTGGCCTGTCTTCCTAACATATTGGTTACAATCTGATTCATTTCTAAAGCATATGCTGGCACGCAGTGCAAGGTAAAGATCCCTTTATACATGACACGTGTGTTTTGTGGGTGTGGCTGCCCTTCAGTCAGCCACTGGCTTGAGGTCACTGCTCTGCTCTGTGCAGAGCTGCTGATGGGAGTCATTAAGTTGCCATCAAGTTTGAATTAGTGTTGATTCACCTCTAAAAAATAACCAGCAGTGTTCTTCACACGGCTTTGGAGGCAGGGCTGGGAAATGAAGGGAGTCATTTTTAAATAAAAGCTGGTTATTGCCCAGGTGCCTTCACAAAATAGGGTTGGGGTTTCTTTTACAGGGGGTGTTTACTTGCCAGCCTGTAAAATGACATGTAATTTGTAGACCGTGCCCTGCTTGATGAGGCAATCTTTTTACAGGTCTTTTGGTGTCCTTGAGAATCCCCAGGAGTGGTGTCAGTAGGGGAAAGCCATGTACTTTCAGCCTGTAGGATCAGGTTTATCACAGATCCTACCTAGCCTCAGGGACTGGAAAGAATACGGGAACCACTGGAAAGGCTGATTGGAAAGGATTCACAGACAAATGATGTAATGGGAGTTACTCAGCCCTGCAGGACCTTATTGCAGTAGATTTCTGGGGTTTAGCAGGTTCTTTTCATGTTGTCCATCACCACAAGATTCATACGGGTATGGCAGGGTGCACACTGGGTGCAGTAAACAACATGGGGTGCATTAGGCAGCAGGTCCTGATGTCCTTGTGAGTCCTCCATAGCTCAAGTGCCAGCCACAGGTGGGCCACCAGCTTTGTCAGTGTGGTTGGAAACTCTACAAGTGGACCAAAGCTCCTGGTAATGTCTGGAGTGCCAGAGCTGGGGAAGCGATGGACACAGGGGGCATTTGCTCCTGAAGAGTTGCTGTGGTTTGGCTCCTCTGAGTTCCTGCTTGCAGAGGCAGAGCAGGGCCGTGGAGAGGCTGTGGGAGGGACAGATGGGGAGGCAGCCCTGGGAGGTCCTTGAGAAGAGCAGGTAATGTGACTGCGGCAGAGAGGGGAGGGGTGCCAATGGCTGCTGCCGCTGCGGCACTGAGACGGTGACAACTCCTTAAGCAATTAATTAGCACAGCTGAGAGCCTGAGCTAAAGGTGCTAAAGGTGAGCTGCAGTTGTACCAGCAGAGATGCACAAAGGCTTTATTGTCTGGCCTGGGACTTTGCTGGAGGCTTGTCTTGGTGGTCGTTATTGCAATACTTCTACAGGCTATTCATGATCTTGTAGAATAGCTGTAGAAGCATCGTCTTAAAAGTTCAGCCGTGTGGGAGGCCAAAAAGGGGTCATCAGCAATCTTAAATGAAGCTTTGGCAGGTCTGGATACTGCAGGAGATTTACTGCATACGTTTCTTCTTCACCTTTTTTCTCCTCTAATGATTTTGCTTTCTGGAATAACAATTACCTGCTTTGGATATCAATGTCTATGGGAAACTGGCTCAAGCTAAAATGGTAAATTAACTGCTTTGAAGCTTATGTCCCAGATGTCAGTAGTGATAGATTCTGTCGAGTGGTTCCTAGCTAGAAAAGACTTTGAGCAGTGTCATTTTTCATGGGAAAACTTCCCATATGCTTCTCCAAGAGGCTTTTCTGGGCAATTAAGTGACATGCTGTATGCAGAGATAACATGAATTCAGAGTGCTTTTGCACTTCATCTTCTGTGACACACCATACATGGGATGTCAGTGGTCACCATGGGTTTGGCCCTTGGTCTCAGCTACTTCTGCAGGAGCAGGGTTTTCCACCCCTGCTCACCCATAACCAACATGCCTTCTGTGGTGTTTGTTATTCATGGTGTTTGACACACCATGAAGCTGGGACATGGGAAGATCTGTGGCAGAGGAAATGCCATCCTGCCTTCATCCACTGAATGGCACAGTGGGCACCAAGGCCTTTCAGCTCCTGAGCCAGCAGGATGTCTGGTAACAGAGACACAACACTCTGGACAAGGAGTAGGTGTCATGGGAGTGAAGAGTTTCATACAACTGAATGGCAACTTCTTTTTCTCTCTTACTATAACAGACTACTAAAGTTTTCTCACAAGGAGCATCTGTCTCTGTAGGGGAAAACAAAGTGTGCTGCTGTTCACATACTGGGCAACGTGACAGTGAAGTCTGGGGGAAAACTCAGCAAAAATCACCATTTTTAGATGTATGCAGTGTTTCATGGCCCTTGGCAAAGGAAAGGTACAGCATGGATTGTGACTTGGGGGCTTTCAGAGTTCCCCCCAGAGATGACCCCTTGGTGGCACTGGTTGTTTCAGTTCCTGTATGGCTCCATCTCCTCCCAGGAGTCGAGCCCCCTGGGATTTTCCTTGCCTGACTCCTCTGTGCCAGCAGTCCTGAGGTTCCTGCTGCTTTGCATTACAGCCGTGTGTCAAGAAATCCCAGCTCCTGAGGTCAAGTGCTAAGCATTTGCTTCTTTATCAGATATTTACTTAGGAGGATTTCATTATTCTGAATCTACTAGCTTTGAATAAATTCACATGCAGTAAATTTATTCTCCCTCTTTCTGAAGGGACTTGTATGCTAGAGAAAACTTTGAAGACGACCATTTATACCAAAAGCAATTACTTTTGTGGTAATTTTGTATGTATTTTACTGCAGATACTGTATTTCTGTTCGACTATGAGCTTTCTCCCAAGTGGCACTGCTGTGCTAGAAGTAGAGAAAGTCAGATGCTTGAATTTTGGGTGCCCCAACATTTTCACATTGTTAATATCGAATGTATTTGTCTGTGCACTTACATGAACAAACTCCACTCGTCTGAATAAAGCTACAGGTTGATCTTATCAAAATCCATTTGTAGTTGCTCCATGTGAAGTGGAAAAGTGGGGTTGTTTACTTTTCTTAGTGCTGGTTGATTTTGGTGGGGTTTTTTTGCAACACCACTGTGTCAGCTTCTGGTTCTTGGATTTCTTCAGCCAAGTGGTAGAGATGGTCTTTCATGACACTGCAGAGGGCATCTCTAAAGCCTCCTCACTCAGCTCATGAGTATCCAGGAACCATACTCTGCTATAGGGCTGAGTTGAAGTACTGGCAAAAGCAGCTTACTATATTATTTGTAATAATAAACCTGTAAAAAACCCTTTTTATCACACAATTGTGTGACGAGGCAAAGCTGAATTCTTCTCCCTAACAGCTGGCTTGCTCCGTGCCAGCCATAATGTCATCTACACAGGAACACTTTCTGGTGCCTCAGTTGCAGCCCTCTGCACCCAGGATCTCCTGCAATCACTTTACCACGTCCAAAACAAATCAGGAGGAAAAGCTCAAGTAAGAATTTAGACAGTTTGGCTTGATAATCCATTAAGTCCTCTCTCCACTGGTTTGCTTTACATGCTCTGTTTCAGCAGCTAAGTCTTGGTGGTCCTTGTGATAAGAAGAAGCCATTCTTTGGGGCTGAAGGTTTGGTTTACCAAAACTGTTGGTTGTATAGATATCAGTCATCCAGATGTGCCCATTGCATTTCCAGAGGGCAAACATGCACAACTCCTTTTGAAAATGGACTAGAGAAAATTGGGGGAACGTGTATTCAAGAGAAGCATGTTCATATTAAAATCCAGAAGGGTAGGTTTATTTTGTTTTTTCATCATAACTTTCTCATTAAAAAGATGCATTTCATTTAGAAGTGGTTCATTAACTAGTTTAAAAAAGGAAAACCAAACCAAAAACCTTAAAGAAATGTAGGTCCCTGTTAAATTGCAAATTCTATATTCCATGGTGGACTATTGTTTTATGGGAACCTGTGATAGTTATACTGTATATATCTACATATTTCACCAGAAAACAAAAACTGTTTTTCAGGAGAAATTATTATACAGAAAAAAAATATTTAATAATAAGCTATTGCTATTACAGTATATAATACTTATGCTCAAGCCCGAATTGAGATGAACAAAAAATGTGCCATCTGAACAGCCCTCAACATCCCAGTCTAAAATTTGTGGCTAGCTTTAATCCTTGCAATAGACTGATGAGGGAAATCACTTAAACTTTCCTGTTATTGCTGTAATGAAGTAGACAGAAACATTTATCTGAGCATTTCTATGGCATGAGAATGTTGTGGCATTTTCTGGGCTGTTCATTATCTGACTAAGCCATTCACATCTGGAGTCAAGTACACTTGACTTTCAACCTTTTTTCCTTGCATGGCATTTGGTTTAGGATTTAATGACAAAAAATTTATTTCTGGATAAGTAGGTCTGTGAAGTTTCAGTTGGTCCAAATAGGGCACAAACTTGAGTGGGTTTGCTGGCAAAAGGAAGGAAAGACTTTTGTGATTCAAGTAGAAAATAGATGCTCAGGACATCTGTGGTTGGGTCCTGTCTCTGTCTTAGCCAGCTCTGGGAGCCTGGAAAGGATTTCTGTATCTTCCTGGTGTAGCAATCTACTGCTGGATTTCCCTCCCACCGTGAGGATTTCTGAATTCACATTCAGTGGATGTTAGTAACGCCTGCCACAGAAAAATCTAGGGACAAACTGCACGTTGTTGGTTATTTTTAAGAGGAAACCAAAAGAAAAATAAGCACACTGAGAGTGTTTTGTAATTCATGTTTTGAAATTGGCACTTAATAGGTAGAAATTAGCATGAACTGAAAGCAAAGAAAAACTTTGGGTACAACAGGGCTTTGCAGTACTTTTTGAGAATTCGGGGAGAAGTACATTTTGGCAGATTTCCAGCTGCAGCTTCTCATGTGCTATTATAGCCATCTTCATGGGGATCCAGCAAACCCTGGAGAATTCACACATGTGAACCCACTTAAATCTTCCCCCTACCAAGCTTCTAAATCGGGGTCTAAGGCTCAAGCTGCTTCTAGTTGTTGTGGTCTGTCTCACTTGAAGTTATTTTTCTCATGAAAGATTGAGCAGAAGTGAAATTGGTGCTGTAATAAAAGGTGTCCCTATTTCATAAGGACCTTAACAGCAGCTGCTGAGGACAAACATTAGCCTAAGAAGGTCTCCAGGGCTTGGCTTTGACGGAGGTAATCTTTCTTGTAATACCATTCCTAATGTGGATCTCTGTTAGCTATATGTAGTAATTTCTTCCTCTGTATTTGTTCTGGTATATCTCTAGGGCTGCTTGCATGTGCTGTAAAATATTTACTGTACTTCCTTCTTTTCATCCATTGTGCTGTGGTCTTGTAATATGTGTCTGTTGCAGATCTGTTCTCTTCTAAACATGTAGTGTACTTCCCAGTTTCTCCCTTACTCCTTGTAGCAGGTTTGTCTTTTCCTCAAATGTCCTTCTCTGAGTACTGCACCTCTGAGCTGAGGATACATCAAACTGCAGTTGGCAGCTCCTGCTCATGGAAGGGAGCCTCCAAGAAAAGTGGTGAGACACTATTCACAAGAGCATGGAGTGATAGGACAAGAGGGAATGGCTTCAAACTGAGAGTAGGCTTATATTAGATATTAAAATATCTTCCCTGTGAGGATGGTGAGGCCCTGGCACATATTGCCCAGAGAAGCTGTGGCTGCCCCATCCCTGGAAGTGTTCCAGGCCAGGTGGCTTGGTGCTCTGAGAAACCTGGGCTAGTGGAAGGTGTTACTGCACATAACAAGGGTGTTGAAACAGGGTGATCTTTAAAGTCCCTTCCAACCCAAACCATTCTGTGATTCTGTGATTCTATTTGCAGCAGGGAACAGGAGTGAGAGGGGCAGTACAGCAATGGTTGCCTCAGTATCTTCTGACTCTCACTGTTCAGATATGCCTGTTGTCCAACAGATATTCATGGGTTCAGCTGGGGTAGCCACAGTCTCAAGCCTGTTGCATTTGGTTCTGGCCTATTTTCCCAGCCAGCGAATGCTTCCTGTTTGCCATTCGTATCTCCAGTCCTGACACCAGCTGTTAACAAGTGGCATCTTGTTGCTTTGTGATGACTGGAGGTGGGTTAGGAATGTTCTTACTCCTACTTCTTTCTTTGCATTGCTTTTGCTATATAGATGATACCATAATAGAATAACTTTTCACGGAGGAGTCTGTTGGATTTTGTTTTGACTATTACTGCTTGATTGCATTTGTCATTGTTTTTTCCTGTTTTTTTCTTTTTTCCATGCATTGGATTTTTTTGTCAAATATCGAGGTATTCTAAACCATGACAGAACAAGTGCTTATTTTAGGAGTAATATCAGAACTCTTGCTCAAATCTTCCCCTGCCTCTGCACCCCAGAATTCATCATCCCCCCTATGCCCCACTGCAGTGTCTGTGCAGATGATTTCTTCTGTTTGTCATTTACAGCTGGCCTGCCCGTCTGGCCATTTGTCTAGAAAATCTAGATAGCTTTTAGGCTGGTCAGAGGAATTCCACACCAGTGACATAACTGAGCTGTGGGGAACTCCCATCATCTCTGACCTTTTTGCTTCAGCTCAACAGAGGGGTGCAGCATTCAGACTGGGTCTGTGTCACATCCATGGTGTGCAAGAAAATCATTCTTGCATCTCTGCTGCTGTCTTGTCTGAAGAGCAGCTCACAGCTGTAATTTCTGCAGTCAGAGGGACTTGGCAAGTGGTGGGCTGACAGGATTGTCCAGACTGTCCCAGAGAGGGCCCTGGAGATCACTGGGTGTCAGCCAGTGCTGGGCCTCTGCTGCTTTCTTGAGACACCAGGGGCTGCATCATCCATCTGCTGTCCCCTAGGAAGGGAACGGATCCAGCTGACCAAACTCAATCACTTTGTCAATGAGGAGAAATAAGGATCATAATCCAATTGTTATGGCAATTGCAATGCAGCAAACTCGAGGCAACTTTCCAAAGCTTCTATATTTATACCTCAGTCATTTAAAGCAGAAGGAGGCAGACCAGATTTTGCCAGTCTTTCCCATGTCCCAGGCAAATCACATTGGCAGCTCAGACAAACTTCTTGATCGGTGTCAGTAGGACCGTCTCTTTCACTGTGTTTACTGGTATGCTCTGCCTCTCCTTCCAGAGACTGAAGGCTGATGGTGACTTACAAAATTAATAAATACATAATAAATAATAAAAGCCTTCTTGGAATTAGAGTTCCCAACTGTATAGCATTGACTTCACCAACTCAGTACAAAGCTTGTACAGCAGGTGGTGATCCCTTGTACCAAAACTACGGGAAATCAGAAGTATTTAATTTAAAGTCGAAGTCCATAGGCTTTTTAATGTGAAAATATAGCATAGCACAGTACTTAGGACTATGGGTGGAGTAATCTTCTGAAAGTCTATAAGCAAATCTGAAGAAGATTGATTACTAATTATCAAGTCCTTTCAGGAATTTGTCTTAGTTTTTTTATGTTTCAAGTTATGATAACAAGATAATGAAGACAAATTTTCCATAGCTGTAACTGAAAGCTTGATAGAGGTTGTACTTGAGGCAACTGGGTTATCCTTTGGTTAAATCATTAAATATTCCTGCATCTCATTACTCAGCTACAACCACGTGAAGTCAGCAGCACATCACCTGCAAGGTGGGGGCTAATGTGACCTTAGAACTGCTGTGCAGGTGACTTGTGTGTGATCCACTGACCCCTGGCTGATGGGAGTCCCTGCTCTCTGTCCTTCCCTGGGTGCCAATCCATTGATTATTGGTGCCTTGTGCAGTGGGACACCCCTCTGTCCCCAGCAGAGCTGCTGTGCCCGGGGCTGCCTGGGAGCTCTGGGCACACACAGCCCCAACCCACAGGACTGCTGTCCCCTGGTCTCCTCCTGCACACAGACCTGTGCTCCCACGCTCACTGCCAAGCCATAAAATCAATTAGAAATTAAAGGCCAGATTCATGAGTTCACTTCAGCTGCTCTAGTGGTACAAACCAGCTGCAAATTCAGCTTTTATGCTGTTGCTACTTTCCCCAGCTTTTATGTGTTAGCAGCTTTGCTTTTAAAAGCAGTTTTTAAATGGCTTGAGATTGATGCTTAACTTCAAAGTGCTAACAAATATTGCATTGCAAATTCCTCCTTGGGCAACTCCATTACTTTTTTTTTTTTTTTAATAATTTTGAAAACAAAGGATTTTTTCAGGGGAAAGCTGTGCTAAGGTGAATGTTTCTGAGTATGCACTCAGTGCAATGTGAACAGAGCATCGCAGTGCCAATGATTGCATGTAAACCCAGGATTTGCACAATTAAGAACACCCATTATGATGTATAATTCTGTTAGGCTAAGGAGCTCTTAAAAGAAATCTCAATCCAAAAACTAGTACCATTTCTCTGCTCGTCAGAATTCATTGACTAGTGTGAGAATTTGACATTTTAAAGATTTTAAAAGTTAATTGTGGTTCTTTTATTGTTAAGTTCTTATGGAAAGTACCTATTCACATTTCTTTTAATACTTTTAAGCAAAAATACAACAATTACTATTAAGGTTTAAGAACTCTGGTTAAGCAGCACATTACAAAACAAAATATATTTAAAAATACAGTCCCACATTATGTAACTACCACACAATTTAATTTTGGATGGTTTCACTGTGCATTTCAGGTTGCAGATATTGCTAGCTTTGCAGTCCAGTCCAGTGTTAAGACATCGAATTTTCCGATTTCATCATGCGTGTTCTTTCACAGTTGCTTCTAAATATTTAATCCAAAATTACTGATATGCTTGCTCTATTTTGTAATGCTTTTTAGGGGACTAATGACAACTCTTTGGGATTTGTAGGGGTTTTCTCATGTTTAAATTGATAATTACTCTTCTCACTTAGCTGTGTCTTAAGATATATTTATTATAACTGAAATCTTCTGGTGCGAAAAATTGCCCCAGCTTTATATCTGGTTTAGCAGGTCATTAAACAATTGGCTTTTCTCTAAAAGCATCCTGACTATGGTTTTCCAAAGTTTATAAGTGACATTTCCATATGTCTGCCTAAGACAGGTATTAAACCATCTGACAAGTTAAATCAAAAATCAGACAAAGAGAGAAGGGACAAGGGAAGAGAGATTATATAATCCTCTTTACTTGAACAAGTTGAAATCTCTCTGTTTGCCCCAAATAAGCAATATGCTCTGTCAGCACAACAGTAAAGCATGCATGTGCATATTCATCCCAATCTATATAGCCATACATTTGTGTGGTTAATCAGGGTTGGGGGGAAAACACATTTGCATCTATGCAAATGGTCTTCCAAGAAATGAAGCAAGGAGACACTTGCAGGTAATCCCAGCAACTCCCCTTGCTGAGTGCAGCAGGTCGGCTGATGTGATGGCCTGCCAGCCTCCCCGGGGTGCATTAAGGAAGGCAATTTGGCTACTGACGAGTGAGTTCAGTGGCCTTTGTGCGCCGTGTGACCCGCCTGCCCGGGGCAGCCGTGTGTGCCCGCGGGGCCGCATACGTGTTGCAGGCAGGGTTGTGTTGATGATGGCTCCTTTGCTCTCGGGAAGATTAACCTATTTTTAGACCAAACTGTTGGTGTGAGGCCAGGAGAAGCCTTCTATCTTTTAGATTTATGGAGGTTGCCAGGCAGATCTTAAACACTTTCTCTAAGCTGCATTTATTTGTATTTTGGCTTCTCTTTGGAGGCCAAGTTCCCCGTATCACTTTGGATAGGACCCTTGATATTGAAACAGGTCTGGAGTCTGTCAAGTAATACAATGCATTCAACATTTGGAATTACCGTGCAAAAAAAGTAATTTATTTTTTAATTATTCTCTGTCTTGCACAACCGTGTATTGCTGGAGTGTCACTATTTAAAATATTTATCTCTTTCTGCTGTGTGATCTGCTCGAAGGCCATGGAGGGGTGATGAAATAAAAGCACTCTTTCCCAGCACAGGCACATTACTTTGACTTGTCTTGGGCTGTTTTGACGTCTCCCTGTAAATACATTTATTTTTCATTAGGATGTTTCTGGGTTTGTGGCATCCAGGAAAGCCAAAGCCATTACGCTGTTCATCTGTTAGAGACAAAATGAAGATAAACAAGTGTAATGAACTCCTGCTGAAGCCATTTCTCTGTTGTCTTTCCCTTGCTGCAAATGTGTGTGTGTGCAGGAACAGCCTCCTCGTGCTGGCTGGATGGGGGCAGCTGCTCTCAGTGCTTCCATTCTTCCTCTGTGAGGAGCATTCAGCTGCAGAGAAGGATTATTCAAGCTCCCAGTGTACTCTAGTCCTCAGATTTTGATGTTGTGACTGGAGAGCTCAGGCATGGGGCATCACCTGTAGCATCTCTTGGGAAGCTATGGGGTTTAATTTATGGTGGTTCCCCCCAGTTTCCTCCATCCCCCTGCAATGGGCTACAAGGATAAATATGCTGGAAATGTGAGGACAGAATGTCTGTGAGGTCCAAGCAGGTACTGCTGTGGTTGTTGGTGGGGATTGGAGGATCATGTAGGGAATGACACTTCAGTATTGCATCCAGCTCTAGGGTCTCCAACACAGGAATGACATCAACCTGTTGGAGCAAGTCTGAGTTCATGAGAGGGATGATGCTCCTCTCCTATGGGGAAAGGCTGAGACAATTGGGATTGTTCAACTTGGAGAAGGGCAGGCCTAATGTGACCTAATTGTGGCCTTCCAGTACCTGAAGGGAGCCAGCAAGGAAGATGGAGAAGGATTGTTTGCAAGGGCATGGAGTGACAGGAAAAGGGGGAATGGCTTCAAACTGAAAGGAGTAGGTTTAGATTGAATGTTAGAAAAAGATTACTGTGATGGTGGTGAGGCTCTGGTACAGGCTACCCAGAGAACTCATGGATGCCCCATCCCTGGAAGGGGTCAAGGCCAGGTGGGATGGGGCTCTGAGAAACCTCATCTAGTGGAAGGTGTCCCTGTCCACAGCAATGGGATTGAAACAAGATGATCTTTAAGGTCCCTTCCAACCCAAACCATTCCATGATTGTATGCCACGTTCCCTGCAGGGATTTTCAGCAGACTGGATAGCCTCATCACAGCTATGGGCTCAAAAAACTATTGGAGAGCCTGTGGCAAATAGTACAGTTGGAGGTTGGTGGATAGGGAGTTAAAGGCAGCCAGAGACAGGAATATTGTTTGGAGATCAGGGAAGGCTTGGAAAGGATAGAAAATAAGCTGCAAAGAGGCATGAAGATGAGAATAAAAATGAAAGCGAATATTGAGCTTTCTAGGGTGGCACATATGCTCTTTCTTCGTCCTAGTCTTTCAATTATTTCCTATTTTTTTGAGCCCTCCCTCATGTGCCCATCCCTACCCTTCCAAACTGACTTGCTCATTGAGTCTGAGTGAGTTTATGCTGAATTTTAAAATACCTTCTTTTTCTCCATCTCTAAACTGCTAATCTCTCAGGCTGAGGAATCCTGGGACAAAGAGGAGTCCGCAGAGTGGAACTCTGTAAAATTAGCTTTTGCAGCATTACTGTTTGCACAGTTACAGGCTGAAGCCCTGCACTCCCACTGCCTGGCAGCCTGCCTCCCTTTCCTGGGGAGCCCAGCACAGAGTGAGCTGCCTTCCTCCTTCTCTTCCTTCTTCCTCCTCTTCCTCCTCCTCCTCTCTTGCCACCATCCCTCCACTGCAAGAGGAACAGAGGGGAGAACTGGAATTCATTTGGACAAGGGTTTAACTTGCATTATCTTGGTCTTGTCTCCTGTTACTGAAGTGTGTTCTCAAATACAGCATAAAATTGAAATTCTAGTGCTGGTATCACATTGTGGGGATTATTAGCTGGGAAAAGAGGGCACACGGGGAGATATTTTTTGGGTGAAACCAAGCTGAGACTTGGCACATGCCGAGCATTGCTTCCTTGTGCTGCAAGCCCTCTGATTTTGGCAAGCAATTTAATCTGGAGCATCCATATGCAGGATGGCTTTGGAGCAAAAGGAAGGTGCAGAGGTTCCAGGCTGGTGTAGTGCTGTGATACCCCTGCAGGGAGAGACCTGTCTGTGCCTTTGGGTGATAAGCAGGCAGTGAGTGGCTTTGAGTGAGTGGCTTTGAGCCTGGTGGCTGCAGTCACACAGGGCTCTCCGCCTGCGTGCCTGAGAGAGCAGAACAATAGATGATGCCCTGAAATCTAGTGTTGAGCTCCTTTTGACAATTTCTTGTGCTCTCTTATGCCCAATTTTGGTGTAAGAACAAGGTGCTTCTTTTGAGCACCTTACTCCAGTTTTCACTCCTTGTGACTTGCTCTCTGCAAATCACCTATTCAAACACCATCCCTAATGCCTGTGCTTTTTTATTCCTCACTGCTTCTGCTGTTGTTTATTCACTTGCACTGCATGGCATCTGGGGAATTTGTTCATTGGAAAAGCAAAATGCAGTTGTGTTTCTGCCTAACACATGTACCAAGGTACTCTCAGCCTGCCGGGCCTTGAGCAGGATCCAGCGCTAACGCTGCAAACCCTCCCTGCTTCCTCTCCTGGCCCCACTCAGCTGATTGCCTTCTATTTTTCCTTGTGGTGTTGTTATTAATAATCATATACCAATCTCCTCTGACAATCACAATCATTTCCTGGGAGAGAGCGAATCCAAGTCAACCACATCCAGCTACCCAGCAAAATGATGCTGTGTCTACCAGCCTGATGAATGCCGCTCCTGTCTGTGCCCTTTCTGTGTGTAGAGCACTTGATGATGCTGGAGGCTGCACTAGAGATTTTAAGCTGTCTATTTCTCAAGGAAACTGGCTGCAGGGAGGAGACATGGCTGCTGAGGATTAAAGGGGATGGTGTTTTTTTGGGAAATGACATTATGTCTGGCTGTTCCCCTAGGTGCATCTGCCTGCAAGGGTCAGGTGCAACAGGCTGTCCAGGGATCTGGTGTCCTCAGCCCAGTTCTGCATGGATAAAATCTCTACCCTTAGTGCATGGTTATAACTGGCTTTGCAAATGCTTTTTGGTAATAGATTGAGCCAAGTACCATGTGCTTCCTCCTGTATCTATTACTCCCAGTTTCCATCCTCCTGTGAGACAAAGCCCAGGGAGCTCTTGCTAACAGGTTTCTTGCTGGAAGGGATTCCCAGCGGTAAAATTGGGGTGAAAGCTTTTTTCCAGAGCTCACTGGTTTCTCAGTTATCTCCCTCTTACTCTTAGCTTGGCTCTGCAGGCTCCCAGGCTATGTGTGCCTGCCAGGTTTTTCTACCAGAGCAATTTCCCTTGTTGCAATTCTTGACAGCACCACTTTTTCTCCTAGAAACATGGGGCTGCTGAATGTCTAGCGAACTCAATTGGCCTGGATGGATGGGATGAATCAGGTGGGTGTGCTTTGAGGCAGAAACCACCTTCCTGTGCTTAAAGAAAAGGTGGTGACTGCAGCCTGTTGGGGTGAAGGGTTGTGCTTGAGTGGGGAGGAGAGCATAATAGGGAATGCTTGTAGGCACAGGGTGGGGGCTCTCACGTGGGATACCCCCCCATGTCTGTGGCTTTTCTTCAGGCTGTCCTGCTCTGCAGCCAGCCTGGCTCTGCCTTTTGTTGCAGTTCATGGAAAGTTGTCTTTCTGGCTGATGGGTTGAGCGTGGCTGTGCAGTGTGGAAAGCTGGGGGTGGCTGGCACACATTCCACGTGCAGAGGAATTGCTGGGGGCTCACTGAAGTGAGGTGCCCAGGAAGGGCAGAGCTGTGGGTTGTGTCATGGGAAATAAGGTCAAGAAACCCTTGGGAGCTCAATTAACCACACATGACCGGGACGAACTAGGACACCGATTGCATGACTGGCGAAGATGAGAGCCCGTGGCCTGCTTGGTTTGCTCCAGGCTTAGAATGTCTTCATCTATTTTGCCTTTATTTGTCACTATTTTGTTCTTGGATTCAGAGTAGAAAGCTCTGAGCTGAGCTCCCACGTTCTGCCTGTGTGACCCAGCAGTGTCTGGTCAGCAGAAGCGGTGAGTGGGGTGCAGCCAGCTCAGGGCACAAAAGCAGTGCATGGCTCTCCTTCCCTCCATGTTCTTGGTCTTTGCTCAAGCAAACTCTGACATATATTTGTCTTTTCTGTATTTCCTTGTGGATCATTCTCTGAAATATTGTGAAGTGGATCCTGTTTTATGTTAGAAGCTATTTGTAAAGAGATTGGAGAGAGATACAGTGTTTGACTGCAGTGGCTGTTAATTTTAATATGCTGTGAATCTCGAGGTAGCTCTTTATTCTTCCTGCATTGAACTTGCACACTGCTGCTGCTACAGTCTGCATGGGGGACATGTCGTGTGAACCAAAAAGGCTTAATGAGGAACAGAGGGAAAAACTCTGCCAGTATTTTATAAAACACACGATTTATTTTCTTAAATGGAGATCATAGTGTCTAGATATTTACAGGCTTATGATACAGCAGCTCTAAGGAGAGATTTGGAGGTAGTAAGAAGGACAGAGGTTGGTTGACAGAGCCCTTAAAATTGCA
The DNA here is from genome assembly GCA_032173965.1 of Sitta carolinensis. Taxonomy (NCBI): domain Eukaryota; kingdom Metazoa; phylum Chordata; class Aves; order Passeriformes; family Sittidae; genus Sitta; species Sitta carolinensis. Next base: position 4,814,931 of record CM063293.1, read on the forward strand.
CGCAGCTCTTCTGGGCAGAAAGTAAGCCTGCAGTGGAAAATACCAGTTCCTGCTGGTCTGAGCAGACAAAGTCCTTCACAGGTGAGGGATGGAGGAGAGCACATCAGCAGCACAGGGCCACGGATGGCAGGTTAGTGCTATAGAATATGCTCCTAAATGGTTGGGTGAGTTGGGCAGAGATCAGTGAAATGAAAGGGGAAAGGACAGGGCAGAGTGATCAGGAGCTGGGAATGAGGGCCTGGGAACACTCTTAAGATGCTTCAAGTAGCTTCTTGCCCATGACCTAAACTAAAATAAACTATAAAAGCACATATGTGTCTGGAAAATATGTAGGGAAACTCCAAAGTGGCATCAAAAGGTTCACAGAGGGGATCTGAGCAAGCTTTTGGTGCTCACCCAGCTCTGAGGACTAGCTTTGGGGTTGAGATTTTCTGAACTCTGGAGTTAAAGTACAAGGAGTTTTAATTTTGCTGGGGTTTGGGGTATTTATTTTTTATTGCAGCTGTTTTGCTGAATGGCTGCTCTCTGGCTGCCTTTGAATTCAGAGGGAGACTGTCACCATTGGTGTTCTGTTTGTCAGTTGTCTGTGAGCAGCAGACTGGAGATGGAACTGCATTTGATCATTTGTCAACTTTCCCTTTTGTGCTGAATATCTGATAACATTTTCTGAGCGCTCACTCTGCGTATGCTCGTTTGATCAGCTGCTGCAAAAATTGCAGGTGATGGAAGAAGAGAGGTTGGGACATGGCTAAGGCACATCTGCAGTTGAATGTTTGTCAACAACAAGGTGCTCACTCGACTTGCTAATAACAGACATTGGGAAGGAGGTGGCTCCAGGCTTCTGCAGGCAATTACTGGTTCCCTAAATCTGTGAGCAGGCTGAAAGCATATTGGGCTGAAACATATTGCCTTTCCAGGACTGCTCTTGGAGTGTGTTTCCCATCAGCAGCTGTCTCAGGGGTGTCAGATCCAGAGCACGTCTACAAGTTCTCCGTGTGGCGATGACCTACAATGCCAAAACCCTTGGGAAGTGTGTGCAGGACCTGGCTTTGCTGCCACAGCCTTTGAGGATTTTCATGGAAGAGAGATGGCACATGTCAGATTGCTACAGTATGCAAACTCTGTACTCTGGTGCATGTAAAATTCAGCTCTTCCAGAGGTCCCCTCACAGAGAGTGCTGTTGGCACAGCAGGCTCTGGATTTGGAGGCCCGGGCAAAGCTGAACCCCCTCTTTGGGAGATGGAGGATGCCTTTTCCTTGTCTCCTCCCCTCTGCTCAGAGCCTCCCTGAGCAGAGCTGTGCTTTGACCTGGTTCCTGCTGTCAAGTGCTTCCATTTACTCTGCGAAGAAATCTTTCTGCTGTCTCTGGGATCCAAACCCCCAGGAGGAGCCCGTGACTGTGACCACTCCTCACCCTGCACTTGGACAGAGCTCCCTGCTCAGACCAGGCTCTGTGAGCAGCACCACACTTACCTGTTGGGTGGGTTTTTTCCACTTTTGTTTCCCATCAGAAGCTGAGTAGCACACTCACACATGGCATATCAGGCCTCTTGCAGCACACTTCATTTAAAAAGCTAATTTGTAATTGCAAAGCAATACACATGCTTCAACAACCCCCTCCTCTCAGAAGCAAACAGAGAAACGCCACTGAGAAATAAAATAAAATGTGATGAGAATTATCCATGCTTGCTCTACTCCACTGTTTGTCTGCTGGGGAAAAAGAAGAGGTGAAGCAAAGTTATTAAATATATAAAAAATAAACAAACAGAAAAACAGCCACTAATGTCCTTAGCGTTGCAAGCTGCGAGATGAGGATTAGCCCTGCCCGTCCTGCCCCGTAGCGCAGTGTGCTCTGGACCGGGGGATCGCGGCTGCCCTGTCCGCAGGGCGGGCAGGCGACGGCAGCGCCCGGCCACGAGCTCCTGCCGCACCCCTTGGGGTCCCAGATGATTTCTGAGGGGAGCAAGCGGTTTAACCCGCTGCGTAGCTGTGCATTAGACCGACTCTGCCTCTCGAGGACTCCTGAACAGCTCTGCTGGCGTCGCGGTGTGCCCGTGCCCGCCGTGAGCGCTCTTTGGGAGCCCGGTGCCCGCCGGTGCCCAGCCCTCCCACCCCTGCCCGGCTGGCCAGGGCACGGGAAAGGGGAACCGACTGTGGGGCTGCGCTCCGCAGAGCTGCCAGCTCCGCTTTTGTCATCCCTGCTCCGCTCTGCCTCTGCGAGTTCAGCGGGGGCACGTTCAAAGGCATTCACTGTAGTTCGCAGCATGGGCTGAGGGGCAGGGAGCCGGGGAGGAGCGAGCGGCTCTTGCTGAGGAGCTTTTCAGGGCTGAGATGCGGGGTGGGAGCCGGTGTGTGGTAGGATCGGGCCACTGACGAGATCTTCTACTGCAGCTTTTTGCAGCATCAGAAAAGCAGGGTGGAATTAGGCCACGTAGCCTGTGGTATGAGCTCTGCTTGTTGGTATTGTTAATAGCTCTGCTCAGAATATGCTGACTTTTTCTGAACAAAAGCTAAAAAGCAACCCTTACAAATTAATCATTATTAATACTTTGTGCTTGCTTAGCTATGCATGCAGCTATTCAGGGTGGTAAATACCCTTTCTTGTGCTTCATCTCCTTGGCTCAACCTCTTTTGGATGGCAACAAAGCCTTGTACTGGGAACTCCTGTGTTTGGGGGCAGCTTGGCAATTCTGGGGCAACACTCTCTCTCCCTCTCCCTCCTCACATAAAATACAAGTGAAATGCTTTAAGCCTAAAGGAGTTACACGGATACTATGCCAGCATGACTAAGATGAACCCAGGGATTTCATCTGCTGCCAGTTGACATTGATTCTGTGACTCCTTTATTACTCTGCTGTGAAGGCTGACTTATAGTGAAGTTTGCTCTGGCCCTAAATTTGTCCAACTCTAGTGAGGTCAGGGATTTCTTGGGATTATAAACCGTAGCAGAAATTTGTGGCTAATAAACTGGGTGGGAATGAGGAGTTCTTTTCCTCTCTGGTCTTGAACTCTCCTGGTAGGGTGGCCATGTGTTGCCCAGCCAGTGGGAGAGGACACGGCACGGGTATCTTGAAGGTCAGAGGTAACTTGTCCTGCTGAACATTTTGGGAATGCAGCACCAACACCCTGAGAGCTGGCTCCCAGGGAGGAAGACAGGGCTGGTGTGACAAGCACTGATGCAGTATCTCAGCCTGCTGATGTGCACAGCAGAGCGTGGCAGTGAGCAAGTGCTCTTTGCAGAGCACAAGGAGGTGGCAAGCTGGTTTAGGTGCAGTTATGTGTACCTTGTACCTTGTGTGCTGGTTTAGGTGCAGTTATGTGCTGCCAGATTACAGGCAACCGTGGGCTGCAGCAGCCCCTTCTCCTCTGGCATCCATCAGTGGCTGTGCAGAGACATGAACTGGGAATCCAATCCTCATCCCTCACTGGTGAATTCAGTCTCTCAGCCACCAAGTGCACGAGGTTTTTAAAAAATAAGTTCTCAGCCTTTCAGTATTGTGACTTCTTCCACTCCAAGTGCTACCCGTGTAATCTCTTGCACATTTCAAAGCTACTTGAAACAGCTTCTTGCTTTAGTGCTTGCCAGATTCCCCCCCAGCTGCCAGGAAGAGAGTAAGCAGCCGCTGCCTGTTCTACTTGAGAAATTCAACTGCCAAGTGGTTATTTACAGCGGGCAGAGGAATGAAAATGTTAAATGAAATCAATTGCTGGCAATGTGAAAAAAGGAAGGGGGAGGAAAAAACCCCAAACCCTTACAAAATCAGGATTATGCTGGCTGCAAGCTGCAGCCACCTTAAACGGATTGCAGACAACAAACAGCAAAATGCCGACGACAAAGCCATGCCTGCATTAGCCCAACCTGGTGCTGACTCCGACTTTTGTTTCTGTTTAATCTCCCTGTTCTTGTCCACTTTGGTCCCTTTCTTGGCAGTGGATGGGGAGATGGAAGAGCTTTGGAAAGGAAGCTGGATTGTGTTAAAACAGTTGTTCAATCCATTTCAACATCAGGCTCCCTGCCTGAATTTAACCTGGAGCTAAATGAAAAATTAAAAACTAAATGAGCCCTATCTCCCTGATGAACATCGAATTTTGTCTTAAAAATGAGAGTGTTTTTATTTCCCTTGACTTTTACAGGATGGAGGTGGTGGGAAGGTTACTGGGAGAGGCTGCCAGCCAGTTTGGTTCTGACTGGATCACAACTTTTTTTAGGTGTCAATCCCTTCCTTTACATGGAAGCCTCAGGCTTCCCTGCTAAATTTCTACAGAGACAAGTGAATCACAGCCTTGCATTGGGCAGTGTGGCAATTAATCAGCCATTAAAAAGGAAGACCTGCTGTCTTATAAACCAATTAGATGGGAACTGGTTGCTTGTGTAACTAATGGAGTGGGGTTGCTAGTAAGTTAAAGGCTCCTTGCGGAGAGAGGAGCTGAAATAAGTCTCTGTTACAGGGCTTTAAAGAATGTATTGAAACCACCAGAGCACCAGATCTTCCTCTAAAACAGGAATCACAGTTTGCAGCCATACACTGCAGTGAACACTGTCCCCTCTGCTTGCCTTGCAGTTGGCTGAAGAAAGTATTTTTAACTCTTGATGATGAAATGTTTTAAAGTTTTCTTTTTTCTTAATTCTTCACTGGGTTTCTGGGCAGGGATGGAGATGATGACGAGGATGAATGGGTGAGAACCCCTCTGAGGCTGGGTAAGAGGTGAGGCAATGCTGTGGGATGTTCTGTGCATGCAAGGGATGGGTTAGCTGAGCCACAGCTAACCCTGGAGCAGGATTTGGTGCACTCTCCATTAATGCAGCACCTTTTTTAGCTCGTTTGCAGGATGGGTCTGCTTTTAGGAGCTGGGCTGATGCTTTTGCATAGCACTGCCTTTGTGTTTGGGTTGGTGCTGGTGTGGGGCAGGATTACTGGCTGTAGGGAGGGTCTGTGCCACTGAGAGAGCATGTCCTTACCTGTGCCTTGAGCAGGGTTTACTCCAGCAGCCACGGGAGCAAATCTCAAGTGTTTAGCTGGTTGCACTGGGCTTTCAGTTCTTGGCAGTTCTGCTAATGTGCTAATTTGAACTGCTCTCTCCTGAGAACACGCTCAGTCTGTTGGATGCTGAGCCAAATGGAGCAGGGGGCTGACCCCAGCCTGCTACCTGGAGCTGTGAGTGTGGATTTCAGGAGCAGTCCTGTGCTCTGTCCATCCTGACCAGGGACCTGTAGGGGTGGGATTGTCCCAGCAGCAGGGAAGTGTCTTGGTGAGGAGATTCTTAAGCTGATTCATTGGTTTCCTGTTCAATTTATTCTGCATTTAGAAGAGGTGTGATTGCTGTCATTGGGCTGCTAAATAACAAGATACATGTTTAAGTTTACCTAATATACTGTGTGTAGCTACTTGGGAACAGTGCAAACTAGATAAATAAATCATGGCCTTGCTTCAGTCGTAACAATGATTTTGTGTCTGCTCCATCATAACACAAGGTCTCTTAATTTCACTGGGAATGTGGGACACAGCATTCACTTACCTTAATGCTTGCATTTAACAACATTCACGTGCAGAATTTTAACAGATCATTCTAGGTCAACCAAGATAGTTGTTGCTAATCCTTTTTTGCAATTCCAGTAAGCAGGAATAATTTTAGACTAAATCTGTGGTAGGGAAACTGTCGCTATAGCATAAAATGCTGAAAAGACTGTTTGGGGTGCAGAGAAGGGCACTAGGTGCACCAACTTCTAGTTTTGGCTCTGAGACTTGCTTGGTGACTGTAGGAAAGACACTTATCTTGTGAGAGACTATCTTCCTGGCTTCCCTCATGGCACAATCTATTTTTTTCATTTGTGACTTTTCTTGAGTGCAGTATTTGCATTATTTATGTAGTTGCAGTGACTAGGGGCGTTGGCCTGCACTGCCCACTGATGCTGTCTTGTAGCAACCTCAGAACATGGTGGCAACACAAGCTCTGTGTGTGCTTCATCAGCAAGGAGGTGCTGAGCAATTTAGAGTACCAGCCTGTGACAATCATCCCCCTTTGCTTAGTGCTGAGTAACTCTGCATTTCAGGGCTGATCCTGCCCCACACTTCAATGTATAAATGCTCTTGAATCTGGCCATGCAGAGGCCTCTGCCTCTTCCTCTCCTTTGCTCTGCAGATCACTTGTCATGATCCCAAATTCCTCACCTAGCCCTTGCTTAGGTCAGGGTCTCATCAGCCCCAATTTAACAGATTTCATACTTATTAAACAATAAGTGTGGGCTTCCAATCAATGGGTTGTTGTGCTTTGCTGAGTCAGGCCTTTAATTGCCCAAAGCTTCCGACAGATCTGCATCCCGAATGGCAGATAGGACTGTCACCCCTCCAGTATCAGCTCATACCCAGGGAAGGTGCACACTCCATTGGAAAGGTACCTCAGCTGTAGTTTGCTGAGCCAATCCTCAAATTGAGTTTGAAGTCATTAAGTGGAAAAGAAAATTTTGTGACAAGTGATTTCCCTGAGCAGGTGACAAACTATAATGAAGCAGTGCGGTTTGGCTGGAAAGGTTTATGATAGCAGCTGTGTACCCTTCCTCTCCTGTGAGCAATCTGAGCAGGAGAGGATTCGTGGAAAACTGTCCATGCCATTGCAATGCAACGTTGCCTGTATGTCAGCCTTGGATTAATTTTCACAGTCTTTCCCCAAAATGTTCCTGGAGATCCTTTGGGAACAAGGGCAGGATGGGTGACTAATTACCATTTAAGTTGTACTACTCTTCCTAGCCAAGTGCTTGCTTGGGAAAAGCTTGTGAGCAAATAGCACCCTGGAAAATGGTGTAGTATGAGGGCTCTGCGTTCTTTAGCTGCACTGTTGCTGGTTATAGCTGCAGTTCCTTCCTCCTGCTTTGGCTGTGTTCCTGTAGCACAGGGATGTGTCTGCCTCAGGCCACTGGATGTGCTGGGCACACAGCCTGCCTCTCACAGGTATCTGTGTAGAGGGAGCAATGGGCATGTCACAGCCAGGGACAGAGCTCTTCCCAAAACAGCAAGAAAATGGAGAAGGGAGGAGTGAGGACACCAGGATGGCTCTTCCAGCATGGGGCGAGGTTTAGGTACAGGAAGGAGCACTGAGAAGTGGGTTTAAAGAAACCTGAAATGTGCAGTGTGAGAGCTGGAGCTCACAGCAGGATGCTGCACAAGCACTTGCTCAACTTAATGTGCAGGTAGCCAAGTGTGACAGACCACAGCCATAACGCTTTGGAGAGAGGTGCAGAATAGGCTATCCTGGCCAGGACGGTGCCTGTCTGGTTTTAATCTCACTTCTGTGCTGTGCAGATACCTAGGCAAGAGACCTTTCTTGTCTAGGATAAAGATGGAGTGTACTTAAACAGGTACTATTCATAGCACAGAGCTAGCCAGGAGGTTTCTGGGGTGTTCCTCTAAGGAGGTGGGTGCCTTGTTAGAGGTGAGGCTGGGAGCACTGCAGGCCAGCTGCTCCTGATTTCTTTTCTCCCCTGATTGCTGGTTATGCAGTGTGTGGGTGGGTTGTTTTTTTCTTAGTACAATGTCAACTGCTGGCTGAGCAATGCTGGGATTTGTGTACGGGTTATGTGCTCTGATGGGGGTGCAAGCAGCTCTGCCCAGGAGGACCAGGCATGTTCTGCACTCACCTGTTGCAGAGGAGCCTGATCTCTGCACTGGTGAGATCTCTTCTTGGGGTGAGCTGTTCAGGACCAACCCCTCACCCTTTGGGCTTATGCTGGTGTCTGCTTAATGGGATTTTTTCCACAAAAGGGTAGTGATGAATCACCCAAGCTAGACACTGCTGTCTAAGGCCACCAGCTGCTGCCCTTCAGGACAGCTGGATTTATACCTCGAAGCAGGTGTTGAATTCCTGATGCACAGAGCACTGCTGAGCTGGGAACTGCTGGGTCTGGTTTGCTGTCCATCCTCCACTAGGCTGAATAATCTAGCTGTCCCACCTCCACTGCTTTTACCCAAGCTGGGATCTCCAGGGCAGCACACAGGGTGGAAAGGTGGGGCTTGTTGACCAGCCAGGAGAGCCCTGATGTGTTAATGAGCCTTATTGCCTTAACTAGCCTCACTTGGGACCCACGCTCAGCTCCTCATCCTGAGGAGCTTTATTTGAGCTCAGCTCCTGGTGCTTTCCTGAGCTCTGTTGGAGCTGTACCTGTCCCTTCTCCCTGCTGCTGGCTCCATGGGCGCACTCCAGAACTGTATTGCACCCCTTGCTGCTGCCTTGTCTCCTGGATGAACAGTGACAGTGCAGGTGGCCTGCTGTCTAGTCCTGTCTCCTGACTGGGCTTTTGACTTATTCTGCAGGTAACCTGTCTCTGACTCTCTCTTGTTCCTGCCTGAGCTCTGAGGATGGACTTTGCCCCTGACTTGTCACCTCACCTTGCCTGGGCTGTCCACTGGGCCTGTGTCTACCTACCCCTGCTCAGACATGGTGGCACTGTGCTGGGTGGGTGAGGGCTGCCCTGTGGTCACCCAGGGCTCCTGCACTGTCTCCTGTGTAGAGCAGCCCCACTCCTGCTGCTCCCTGGTAGAGTCGAGTAGATATAACAGGCTAGTTCAGTGCTGATCTTGAACCTTGAAGCAATCCTCTGGGCTGATTTGAAAATTCACTTTTCTTGAGTTTCCACCTTTAGAGCTCTCCCTTGTCCTTTCCCAGGGTTTCAGGACTGCTGGTGTTTGGGAGATGGTTTGGACGGTTGTCCTGTTTTGGTTGAGAGGTTTTGCCCCGGCAAAGAAAGGGTCAAAGATGTTGTTTATAGGGATGCCCAAGTTTTAATGTGTATCCTGGGAACAGAGCAGGAACAATTTCTTGGAGGCACTAGGTATGCATAGCACTGCTCTGCACACAGGGGTTGAACATGGACTTGGGGGAGGGATCAACGGGAGCAAGTGATGCCAGCTGGAGACACCAGAAGCCTTTTAAAAAGAGCTTGGAAGCAACACAAAACCCAACACACTTGCATATTCCAAGCAATGCACGTAAGCAAGACTCACTTTTACATTTTTCAGAGCAGATTAGCGATTTTCTAATTAGGGAAAGAGCCGAATATTGAGCACTGAAATGGATAAGCGACTTAAAAAGAACACAGAAAATCGCAAAGTGAAATCACTTAAATCAGCCTTGTCTCCTCCCCCCCCTTCATGCTTGGTATGCTGTTTATCTTGGCAAAGAGGAGGAAAATAAATTCCCTGGAGATGGCACATACACACTGGTACCTGAATGCATCAGATATAGCTATGCAGGGAGCTAAAAGCGCTAAACTGCAGATTTTTTAATCACTTTTCCGGACCTACAAAAACATGAGCAAGGCTGCATCCCAGCAGGCTGGAGCTTGCTCTGTCTGTTGTACCAAGCAGCAGCTGTTTCCTGAATTTTGGTTTGGATCTGGTCATAGATTAAGATGATCCTAGTAACTGAGGGTCATTTGGCCCTTTGAGCAGCTCAACACTTGGGTTTGTGAAAGAGCAGAACATTGTCTTGGTTATGATTCTGAACAGGTTCCTGGATGCTGTTCTGCTATCAGAAAATATACTCTAAAGACTGAAAGCTTGTTTTGCTTGTCAGGCCTGACCCTTGACCTTTTCATGCCCTGGATTTACCATGTGCAAAATGGGGAATTGCCAAATTTGGGTTACCCCAGCCTGGGCTGTGGAAGGGGCCAGCATGAGGTGCCCTGGAGAGGTGCCAAAGGCAATTTACACCAGGAAGTCTTTTCTTAGGCTCTTGTCCCAAGAAATGAAGGTTTAGGAAGTGTTATGAACTGTAAGGACGCAGGGCAGGGAGTGTATCTCACTGTGCACACAAGCAATGCTTGCATGCTGCAGCCACTGCTGGACCATAAATAAATGTTAGTGGGCACTCTCTCTCCCAAAGCACCTATCACTGCTGCCATCCATGTGGAAAGACGAAAGTAAATAGATTTTTGGATTGTCTTAAAGGCAGAGGGAATAGGATAGGATCAGTCTACTGGATTTGTTGAATAAACTACAAAAAATAAGATATAATTCTCTGCAGACGTGGGTTAATGGGCTATGTTGTATTTTGCATTTTAAGCTCCAGAGCATTCAAACCAAGCTGTAAAACTGGTGGGCTTGTTTGAATTAACCATGGCCTGAACTGGGCATAATATTTTTCTGATTTATTTATGCTCCAGTAGAGTTTATGCCTGGTTGCAGCAGATGTGATGTGCTATGGTTGCCCAGGGAGGTGTGCTCTCTGCCCCACCATGCTTACAGTGGGGACTACTTACCAGGGAGCCAAAAAGCTGCTTTCATATTTGTCTATAAAGCTGACCGTGCATCTGGGATTGCATCAGTGGTGTCCCAGAGAAAGGAAGGTAGCTTGCTGACTGGAAGTTTCTGGTGTAAATCCAACCATGATCACTCCTGTATTTTAATCAAAACTTCCATCCAGAAGCCATGCATCAGCATGACTCGGTTTGCTGGCTGCTCCACAGAGGCAGAAGACAACCCCTTCACCCTCTGTCTCTTCCCTCTTGTCTGGCCAAGGTGTAACAACACAGAAAAACCAGCATTGTGCTGACACTGGTGCTGCTTGTGTGATTCCCTGCTCTGTGAACACAAAAATGTGGCTCTTGGGTTTTGCCCTAAGAGGGTATAAAGTATCAGGGAAATATTGTGTGTCCTTTCCTTTTAAATAGTGCCTTTGTACTGGCCTTAAAGAGAGGTAAGAGGGATTCACGCATTCCCTGACAGCTGTGGGGAAGCGGAAACTTTTCATTCCGTTCTCTAGATGAAGATCAGAGGTTGTGAGATGAGAAGAGAGAGTCTGGCAGTGGAACAACCCACAGGTTAATCACGGAGTTGGCATTTGGGAGATCCAGCTTCAGTTCCTACTGGGTATTTCTAAGTGTTCAGCCGAAAGCAAACACATAAAGAAACTGAAGCACACAAAAACATGAGAAATGATCAGCCCTGCAGCAGGCTCTGTTGTAGCTTTAAGCCATCTAAAGAAGTATCGTTATATCCTATGAATTGTATTCGACTTGAAAACCTTTGCTGTGCCTCAGCAGTTGCCTTGCATGTATACAGAGCACATCGCCTCTTATAATATAGATGATATCTTCTGGCCACTTTTAAATTAACAGAGCCTCAGGTGTAAATTCATTGTAGTTTTCATTCCTATTTCCTCTCCCCAAAGTACCTGGAGAATTGGAGATTTCAGCTGCATAGACGGACTGGGGGGGGGGGGGGGGGCAGCTGTGCCTCAGCTGTGCTCTCAGGTGTGCCTTGCTCCCCTTCACGCCACGTTGTAGTCACCCAGTGTGAGCAGGGCTCTCCTGGGTTGGCCTTGATTGACTGTTGGCCACAAGGCACAAGAGGATGTGGCTGGGCCAGTAATGCAGCAGGAGTGAACAAAACCCATCTCCCCTGGGTTGCCCCCTCTCTCCATAGATCCAGGAGCCTGCTCTGACAGTCTGTTTGCTGCCTCAAACCTGGGGGCCTTCGTTGGAATTTTTTTCTTTTCTAATAAGTATAAAAAGCTTGTGGCCATTTCCTGGCTCTGAAGACAAGAGGCATGGCATGGTTCATGTCCTTGTGGCTGACCTCTCCTCCCCAGAGGAAATGAACCTCACCTGGGCTGTCGCTGCTAAAATGCCCTGGGGAGCCCAGGCCATCACTGACTGCTCTGGTGTGGATGGTGGTGGGGCAGTGCTGTGTTCTCCTTTAGTTACTAGTGTAGAAGCAGCCAGCAAGCCTGCAGTAGAACAGAGTTAGTAGGGCAGGCTGGGTGTCTGCACACCTTTGGGAGGAGATGCCCTTGTGGCTGGGGTGCAGGGCTGGTGCTGTCCAAAGGTGTACCCCCTGTCTGCAGGGACCTTGAGCTGTGAGGATGCCCTATGTCATTTTTCTCCAGTAGCTGAGATGCTGGCTTGCAAAAATTGAGAAAAATATATCACAGAGAGTTCCAGCAAGGTCTCATCACCTTTGTCAAGTAGCAGCCAACATACCTCACTCTGTGCCCAGGCAGGAAATAAACTTGCTAAATGAATATATTTACCGCAAATGAATTTGTACCAAATCTTGTATGTGCGGCCAAAATCCTCTTAGATGAGCATCTGATAAAGGATTAAAACTATTAAATGATTAAAAAATCCCCTCTGCCAAATGGTGAAATATACAGATTATACGGTGCTTTGTTGTTTTGTTTTTCCCCTTGGCTTTGTGATTCCCACCCTCCTTGCCCTGTTTGAGGGGAGGGAAGAGATGGAGAAAGGTCTCTGTTGCATCCCCCTGAGGCACAAGGGAGGCTGGCAGAGCTGGGGTGATAAACTCTTATCACCCTGCAGGAAATGGGGAAAGGTCTCCCAAACCTCTCCCAGCTGCATGCTGTGTCCTGCTGTTCTGGAAAACACATAAATTTCTCCTTAGTATGGAGAGTATGTGAGGCTCCTGGGAATTGGGAAGCCAAAACTAGTGAAGCCAAGGAACAGGACTAAACCCTACAGGAGGGCTATTGCAGGCAGGATAACATTCCAGATGAGTTCTCATGGGTATAGTCCTCTCCTCAGACAGAAAAACAGAGCTGCTGTGTCTCTGGGGAAGACCATCAGTGTTTCCTTCAGCTTTAGCACATGGCACCTTGGTGAGCTTGGCTGCAGAAATGTCCTGGAATTCAGCAGCTCCCTGTGATTTGCATCACCTGGTGGCACTTGACCTTGGTTACCCTGGGTGGTAACTGCCTGCTTTGTCCTCACCCTGAACTAGAGGGTGTGAGAAGACTCCCTTGCTGTGGTTGTGTGCCTGGGTAATTCCTGATAGCTCTGGGAGAGGAAAGTTGACTGGGAGAAGGGGTAGGGATGGGACACAGGCTGCTGCTACAACTATGAAGGTTGAGACATCAGCGTCCCTGCTGTGAAAGGAGCTCTGCTGCAGGCTTGAGCAGAGCCAGGATTCCCCTCAGGCTGCCCAGGGCTTGCTTCTTGCTGCAGAGTTGGACCCACCAGCCATGGGCTGCTGCTGAAAGTACCTGTTTCCCTGGTGTGCTGGGCACGGGCACTGCTCTGCAGAGCATGTTTTGGGGTCAGGCTGGATGAGATAATCACTTCATTAATGTAACCCTGATTAGGCAGTCAGGGACTGCATCGGAGTCCAAGTTATTAGGAGCTGTCAGCAGCCGAGCGTTCAAGTGGAAGGATGGGAGAGGAGGAAGGAAGAGCCAAAGGGGCTATAGCAGTGGTGGTGTCAGCTCAGTATTTATGAGAGGAATAAGCCTCTGGTGTTTTATGGCCGGTAGGATGCTGTTGTCTCTGGGTCTGTTTGATTAGATAGGATTATCTCAAGGGCTCGAATGGCACATCATTGATTTCTGCTCACTTTCATGGGGACATTCAGCAGCCCTGATCTATCCCTCCTGGTTCCAGAGCACTAAGAGGGGACAGCTGCTGCTGGGGGGCAGCCTGTGCAAGGAGGGGCTGTTTGGAAGGGGCACCCCTTATTTAGCCTGACTCCAGCTCTCCTGCACTGTGCCCTCCCTTTTGATTGCTTTGGGGCCATCACTTGCTGTCTCCCAAATCAAGAGCTGGTACAATGATTCTGTCTCCTTGATGTTTTGGGGAGAGCTGGACAAGGGCAGGGAAGGGAAGAGACAGGAGAGGAATTTACCAGCTCATAGGAGAACTCAGAAGGCCACAGTTTCTAGCTGGTGCAACACGGTGAGAATGAGTCATGGTCAGAGGCATGATGAGGTAGGGACTCGTCAGATTTAGGATTACTGGGGAGGTGATGGGTTTTCCAGTTTTCTGTGCCCAAGATCTTATTTAACATTCATTATATATCTGGACACTTTGTAAAAGTCATATCCCAGATACCAAACCCTCAGTAACCTGTCCTTCCGGGTGTCAGTGTGCTTCAGGTAAGGGCAATGTGGTGCTGCCAGCAATTGCAGGCAGGTAAGCCTGACCAAAGTGAGTCAAAGTATTTAAAGGCTGCTACAGAGAGCAGCCTCCCTCATTTCCATGTTGTAGCTGCTGGCAGAATCCTGAAATGAGACGGCAAATTGCTTTTGTAGCTCTTGTCCATATAAATTGGAGGTTGAGAGGTTACAGAGCAGACTTTTTCAAGAGGGTTATAGTCTTCTGGCCATGAGTAGAGGGATCTTTGTGCTGCAGTAGCAAAGAGCAGGGCAGGAGAAAAGGGAGTGTAAGGACAGGCTTTGCTTTATTCTAACCTATTAGACATGGGTGAAACCAGCGCATCTTCAGCAGCATTGGAATCGATTGCCATGAGGAGAATTGCAGAATATTTTGTTTTCTTTGGCACATGAGGTTGAAGGCAAGGACAGCATGGAGATGTGGGGGCCTAAAGGGACTGTTGTGGGTTTGGACAGTGATCTTGTTGGAAGGATACTGACTTGTATTTTGGTTTCTGCTTACCCCTAGCAGTTGCTGGTGGATGGGTTACTTCTGCCTCTCCCCTGTGCAAGGGGCACAGTGACTTGTAAGCAGAGGAGCATCCTGAGCTGGTAGTTACCAGCATGAACAGAGGGGCTGTCTGCAGGAGAGGCTGGTGTGAGCTGCCAGGGCTGAAAACACCTCTGGGTGTCTCTAGTAAAGTTCAGTGACTCTGTTCCACTTGGTATCACAGAGCTGAATAACTGAACAAGCTCGGAGGCTCTAAAAGCGCTGTCCTTGTTAGCTGGTCTCTTTTGAACGCAGGGCCAAGGGAGAGCTGGGTGAGAGGAGCAAAGCACCACAGCATGACAAGAGGAGGGATGTGGGTGACAGAGGGCTGAGCTGGGGGCCTGTGGGCAGAGGAGCTGGTGCAGGCAGGTCGTTTTATGATGCTGCAGTGCAAGTTGAGGCTGGAGTGAAGCACGGACGAGAGTGTGGCAGGACCACTCAGACCCTGGGGTTTACTTCTTCACTTGGGGACTGTATTCCCTTTAACCTTCTGCTTTTCCTTTTTTTTTTTTTTTTTTTCTGTAATTCAGGAGAAGTGCTAGCACTCAGCTCCTGCTGGGAAAAAAGTGCTGGAGCCCAGCGCCTGCTGGTCCCTGCTCGTGCTGTGCCCTGATTAGCATCTTGTGCTGGAGCACTCAGCACAGGAGGCTGGGCTGCTCACGGAGCCGTGGAGAAGGAGGGTACCATGGAGCTCTCAGGCCTCACTTTGAGGAGCTGTTCTGCCTGGTTTGCAGTGCTGGCAGGGCACTGGGGCTGCAGTATGTGCTGCTGGCTCTGCCATGTGTGCCAGCCAGCCCATGTCCTGCTGGCTTGCCGTGGCCTGACCTACCTTTCCCAGTTAGTTCTGCTGCCTGAGGTTCTTCACCCTCTCTTGCTATAATGGAGGCATGAGCATAGGCTTCCCCTTCCTGCTGTCTCTCTGCCCACACAGGCTGAGAAGCTGGTTTCTTTCCCTGGCTGATACTGATAGGATGCTGCCCAGCCTTTCTTCTGGTGACATTCAGTAGGTTGGACTTGGATTAGACAGAGGGAAAAGAGTGTACTGATTGAGAGTTAAACTGAGCCCTGCCAAGCTCATTTCAAGAAGGCCCTCGAGGTGCCATTGGCAGTGTCCAGCCTGCCCTATGCCTTCAGTGCTGGCTGAAGAATGTCCAGGACTTGCCACTGCAGTAATGAAACCTCATCTTAGGCTCCCCATCAAGCAAAGCTGGTTTCCTCTTCCCTGAGGTCTGGAAACAGTAAAAACAACTGCCAGACTATTTCAGAGCTTGCAGTATAGGCCCACAGCTCTGATGGACACCAGAAATCCTGCATCCCCATCCCTGCAACCCAAGTTCTAGCTCCAGGGAGTTAAATAATCACCTGTACAATCATTTACTCCCATCCACTGGGACTATTTGCTACTATGAGTATAAAAGTGGTCGTACGGCAACTGCAGGCCACCTCCTCCTCACTCCCACTTCAGTAATGAAAACACTCCTTTCTCTCTCCATCCTGAAGAGTTTTAATCAAATAAACCTGGCACACATACTCCTGAAAGGAGGGTGCTCTCTGTCAGCCAAAATCTGCGCCTGTTCCATTTTCTTCTGATTTAATTTTCCAGAGATTAAGATCCAGCTCATCTCCACTCTCAGAACTTGGCTGCCTCTGTTTTGTTTGTTGGTTTTACTCTAGTGGGTTTTTCCTTTCTGTTGGTGGCATTGTTTTGAAAATCCTGAAACCCCCAGGGCGCTGATTCCCGGGGACCCAGCCGGCTGTGAAATCAGTAGGGAGCTGAGCCTCCCCACACCTGGCAGCATCTCGTCTGCTCCTGCCCTCCGTCCCCGGAATGTGGGCTGTTGTCTTCCTGCACAGGCTTTGGCATTGCTGCTGAAGAGTGTTTCTGCTGGGAATGTGTTTTCCCGTAGCAGGGGCTATTTCCTGGCTGCCAGTTCCTCTTGCTCTGGGGAAGGGTGTTTGTCTTTGCTGCCATCTTTGGTTCAGCATATCTATGTAGCCTGAATGGCAGTAAAAATATCACCCTCTTGTATTAAAGACCCCAGACAGTCCCTCAGGGCTCTGTTCAGTCCTTCTGAATATCTCCAGAGAGGGAGGTCCCACAATCCCTCTGGACAACATTTCCCACTACTTTGTCTCCCTCACAGTGGGAGTTGGGGGGGAAAAAACAAAGAAATCAGTTGTTTCCTTATGGTTTGATGGCCCCTCTTGTGTTTCAATTTGTGTCTGTTGCTTCTTTCCCTGCCACTGGGCAACACTGAGAGAGAGGAGCCTGGCTCTGCCTTCTTTGCAGCCTCCCTTCAGGTATTTATAGATATTGATAAGATCACCCTCAACTTTCTCTTCTCCAGACTAAGCAGTCCCAGCTCTCTCAGCCTTCCCTTATATGTGAGATGCTTCAGTCCTTTAACCATCTTAGTGGTTCTTTTCTGGGCACTCTCCAGTAGTTCCATATCTGCCTTGTGCTGGGATCCCAGAACTGGCCCAGCACACCAGGAGTGGCCTTACCAGTGCTGAGTGAGGGGGAAGGATCATCTCCCTTGACCTGCTGGCACTTCTAAGGCAGACCTGGGTACCACTGGCTATCTTTGCAGCATGGGCATATTGCTGCCTCATGGTCAACTTGGTGTCCACCAAGGCCCCCAGCACCCTTCTCAGCAAAGGGAAAGGAGTAAGGGTTGTACCCTTGAAAGTCTGTGTCTAAGGCACTGGCACAGGCTGCCCAGAGAAGCCGTGGCTGCCCCATCCCTGGAAGTGTTTGAGGCCAAACTGGATGGGGCTTGGAGTATCCCTGGTCTAGTGGGAGGTGTCCCTGCCCATGGCAGGGGGTGGAATGAGATGGTCTTTAAGGTCCCTTCTAACCCATGCCATTCTGTGATTAATGGTGGGATTAAGCACATTCCTACCTCTCCCTTCTGAGTGTGCCAGCACTTGATTGCACCCCATTCCTCTTGCCTTGGCAGACTGATGGGTTTAAGTTTCTACAAAGCATGGGGCTGTTCATCTTCAGCCTGGAGCTCCCTGGTTTCCCCAAGGTATGTGTGAAACAGGGAAGACTGCCCATTTGAGGGAGAAATCCTGTGTTTGTGCTGATGGAGGGGAAGTGCTCCTAAAGCTGACCTGCTCCCAGCTGGCCTCTGAGCACTGTTGTTCATGAGGAGACCGAAACACCCAAATATTTCCAGCGCTCTTTGCAGACTGTGCAGATGTCTGGGGTCAGTGGTGACAAATTATGTAGATTCCTCCCCCTTCCCTCTCTCCTTTCTCATTTCCATTATCTGCCTTTTGTAGAGGCTGTAATTTATTGCATTTTGCAACCTTGTAATTTATGGCTTTTTTATAATTCTTTTCGAGCTTTCAGAAGTAACAGCTCCATGTACCCCAGTGCATTTCATTGTCACACTTGAGGCTTTCCCACCTCCCCCTGCACTTCCACTCTTTTCTTGTAACTTGCCTGTTTACTTGCTAAATTATTATTGTGCACTCAATAAAAATTGCATTTAAAAAGTGATAACTGAAATGACATTTAACATGGAAAGCACTTAAGCATAATTACACTATATGCATTGCATCATTTTGTGACAGTTAATGAAAAAAAATATCTGAGCAGGGTTTTTTGTTTGGGGGCTGCAGAGATTGAGTACTGGCATTTCATTGCTTCTAGAAAACATGGCTTTTATTTCCACTGGAGGGCTTTGTCCTGGTATTTTTGATTCCTCCTCCCTTTCTGCCACAGGTATCCTGTATCTGATGCAGTGGCACAGGGTGAAGAAGTCACTCCTGGCACTCTGAGAGGTTCAAGCTGGCATAAGTACTTAAGAGTTCGATATACCCAGCTGGAAGTTTGGAGAGGGTTAGCTTATTTGGATCAGTGACTTGAGCAGCCTTGCTGCAGAGTTGCTTGTGTTGGCACCAGGGAAGGGGGAAGGGGGCAGGTGGCAGCCCCTTGGTTGTCACAACCCAATTGTGGATTCTGGGGTAATGGTGTCATCACAGCTTTGGCTCCTGCTTGTGCCCTACGGGGATTTTTTTGGAAGGAAGCTGCTGCTGGCTGTGGCTGAGAGCTAAACAGTTAATGTCCTTGCTTTATTCTGTCCAATGACTTCTATGGAGAGGGGGGAAAGTGTGCCAACCTCTCATGACCCCGTGCCTCATAGCCTCACTGATATGACTACTTGATTATTAGATTACCTGCAAATCACAGCTCCTTGGCCATCTGCTATATGAAACTCCTCAGCTCAACCCCAGCATCTGTCCAGCCTGGCCATGCAGTCTGTGCTGAATTCCTGAGCAGATCAGCCTGGCTTTCCAGGCATTGTTTCTTCTGCCGTGCTTTGTCCTGTCCTTTTCCTACCTACATGCTCCAAAACTTTGGTATTTGAGGAGTTTCAGGGGTGATCCTCATGCCTTGCACTTCTTCCCTTCTCCAGAAAGCGAGATGAGCTTGGTCAGACAGCCACACAGACTGCAAACCAGCTCTGTAAATCAGAGCTATCCCAATCTCATACAGGGAGCTGCAACCAGAGATGCAGATCACAGGTCCTGTATAACGAGGTTAGTCACCCCTGTAGGAGCTGTGGTCTCCTCCTTCTGGGAGCCCTGAGGTGCTTGGAAAAGGGATGATGAGGGGTGGACCTCTTCCTACACCTTAAGCAAGGTGAAGAGACAAGAACAGGGACTCTGAGTAGCAGGGCACAGGAAGATCTGAAAAAGCATTTGAGATGTAGTGAGCAGATGATGGGAGCCACAGCGCTTGACATTTCCAGGCTGCGTGAGAGAGATTTGTGGAGCTAGCCAAGATAGACAGTACGTGTTTTCTGCAATTTGGAGGAGTAATCTTCAGGAAGCAGTGTCTGTGGCAGGTTTGGATACTAGTCCATGCATTGTGAGGGTAGTGGGCTTGTGGGGAAGCGAGCTAGGTAGGAGAAAATGGAAGCAAGCCTTTATTTAAAAAAGGAAGGGAGGGGAAAACCCCACCAGTGAGAACATTAATGTCCATGAACAAACTCCCCAGCTTATCTAGAAAGTGTCTTGCCTTTCTGTTGTGGTGGTGTGAGTTGCCCTTCAAGTTAATAAACTGTTAATCGCTTTATGGGTCATTTCATTCAAAATGTTTACCAAAGGATTCTGAGGTTCAGATACAGGAGGTTAGTGAACTCGGGCTTTTTTTTCCTCTTTTTCTTCAAATGCACACATAACTAGAAACCATGCTGAGGCAGTAATAACCAATATAACTGGGAAAGGAATCTCCTGGAGAGATTACTCTATGCTTTTTTGAGGCATTTCTGGTTGCTTGTATCCTTTTTTTGTTTTATGATTTTTCTGAGTCGACCTTAAAAAGAAATTCTGTTGATAAAATCATCATCTGCTTGACAATTGGTCTCATCTGGGAACTATGTGGTGTTATCTTGGATTAATTCATTAGTAAGAATAAAAAAAAAAAAGGCATTAAAAGTGGACATCTCTATTGAGAGCACTTAATTTTTTGCAACAAGAGTCAATTATGCCCTATTGAGTAAGTGGTTCTGTATGGGGCTTACTTGAGAAATTTCTCAGCCCGAGAGAGGACCTGGGAAAATAAAGTGGAAGGAGGGAAGAACCCCACACTCGTGGGAGATATGCAAAATGCCTGTTGTGCCTTGGCCATGCCCACTGGCCGAGCAGGGATGCAGGGGCTGGTGCTGCCAGGTCTGCTCTGCAGCCTGGCTCTGCCGCAGGGAGGGAGGGCAGCAATTCTCCCGTGAGCTCAGCAAGTGGCTGGAACACATTTGCTCTCCTGATGGGTTTATGGCTGAGACTCTGCTTCCCTCCCCAGTTCCTCTGGTACTTCACAACAGCACTTCTGAGGTAATGGGGCTGAATGCTCCTGCAGCTCATGGAGGATGCTCCTGCACTGTGCTCTCAGAGGAGAAAACACTGGGGTTTTCTTGTTTTGCTTCTGATCCACCGTTGTGTTGGGAGCCCTTTGAGGTGGTGGCAAGTTCAATGCCTGCAGGGGCTCAGTGTCAGACCATCACTGCCGAGTCTCAGGTGTGGAGCTGGGTGTGGGTTTGCTACTGAGAACCAAAGTCAGCCCATGGGATGTTGCTGAGTTTCTAATTTCAGCAGGAATTAATTCCAGCAGCCCTGTTGTCTGTGTTTTTCAGGAAATGGAGTACAGTGGAAGCTGTGGCACCAGGTGTGCCAGAAACACAGCAACATTGACTCAGGGCATGGGGGCTTTCTGATGGTGGTGATAACTTTGATAAGTTGGATGAGGAGACATACACAGTAGGAAAGGAAATGGCACTAAAAGGAGAAGCAAATCATGAAGCCTGTTTCCTGCTACACTGTCTGTAGCTAAGATACTTTAAGATGTGTATTGATGATCCAAACACAGAGATATATATGTGGTCTGTATAATCATCTAAGTTTTATTTATGACACAAACCCAAGTCAGCACTATTATTAATATAATTGCAAACCAAATTTTCTATTATGTCGTCAACTAAACTGCATTGCAAAGCAGCCTTGGGGATTGCCCTGCCTGGAGTGCAGTGACACACTTGAGAACTGTGGGAGTGAGCAGGGTGCTGCTGCCATGCTGTGGGGCTCCATCTATGAGCTACTTGAAAAAATAAGCTGTAGAATAAACCCCTGACATTTGGTACAAGAGGCAAAATCCCATAGCCCTTAGAAATTATAGTTTTCTATTTAGAACTCACTCCCAAGTTTTAGGAGGGAAGTTACAAGGTGGCATTAAAAAGCACCTGCTGCATCACCATCACATGTCTCACCATTTGAGTTTAAATGTCTCACGTGAAAAAATTCCCAACCAGGTTTCTTTTCAAGCAATTAAGGCTGGTTGGGTTTCAGCTTTTGCCACTGCTGTTTAGAGTAATGCTAATTAACATTCTGGGCAAAGGAGCACTGAGTGGGGAAGTGCTTATGATTTGTAAATGCCACTTTGCTCTTCTGGCGCTATCCCTCCAGGGAGAGGATTTCTTTTGTCTGATTCTTGTTTTCCCTCCTCTCTCCAACTGTCTTGGAGTAAAGCTGATGGTTGGGCACATATTTTGCCTTAAGCATGTGTATGACTTTTCACTACCTGTGCAGTGGTGGGTGAATGTGCACGGACATGAGGGGCCCTGTGTATGTGCAGAGCAGGGACGTGCTGCTCTGAGTGTGCAGGAGCTCATGGCTGCTGCCTGTGAGCCTTTACCAAAGAAAGAAGCATGTGACAGGCTTGTCCATGCTACAAGTTTCCCATTCCCTTGATGATAAGCTATGAGGAAATGGGGATGAAATCAGAAATTGGCAACATGCTGTCAGGAGGGATTAATTTCTGTCCCTGATTAACTGTATGCTGGAACAGCAGGAGACGAATACTTTACCGTACACAGTGCAACCTTTTCTTACACCAAGTAGATCCGAATCCACCCCCAGTCCTACACTCTCCTTGTTGTGTTTTCTTAGGGCCATTGCTCTGGATGTGTAATCACAGGCCACATTTCCTCATGCTGATGGCAAATACTGAAAAAAATCTGCCAGTGCTTTGGGGGTCTGTCTTGAGCTGTGCAAGAGTTTTGTTTCTGCTTGTAGAAGCTTTAATGTGCTGGTTGGTCCCTAGAGCTCTTGGTGGAATATTAATACTCTCCATTCCTGTGCTACCTTTCCTCTAAGGCTTCCACAACACTTTGCAAAAATTAACAGTAAATTCTTTCAAAGAGGGGGGTCAGTGCAGAACACAGGAAGGTGATTTGCCAATGATCATGCAGGCAGGTCAGTACTCTGTGTGTGGCAAGGGGGTAATACAGACCAAGTCCCCTCTCTCAGCCCTAAGTGCCAGACAATTACTCCAATTACTCCCTGCCTGTGCCTAAAGCTTAATTAAGACCGTGGCTGGCATAGGGAGAGCAGGTGTGGAGCCTAAAGAGTGCTTTGTGACAGCAGAGCTGTGTGGGGAGCTGGGCATGTGCACACAGGTGGGTCTGGAGCTCAGCCCTGCCTGTGTGCTGGTGTGCAGGGGCAGAGGGCTGGCACAGCAGGGACAAGAGCCCTCAGACATTGGGGAAGAACTGAAGAAGCAGAGAACAAGGCAAGTGGGGTGCAAGTGTGTGCACAGCTGTGTGTGATGGTGGTGGAGGAGACCTGAGCATTTCTGGCTGCCCTGGGAGCTTTGGCTCCCCTGGCCTAGCTCTGCCTTTCACACTGTGGGTGCTTCCTGCACCCCGTTATTCTTGGGGGGCAATGGGGCACTGAGGTTTCTCCCTCTTGTGAGACAGCTCTCCTGCCATCTTAGCAGGGTACATGGGCAGCAGGAGTGCTGCCAGGATTGCAGAGCATCCTGCTGCCTTCTCCTTGGCCCTATGGAGAGCAGAAAGTCATAAACCCTATGCACAGGATTTTCAGAAGCTGGTGTGTCTGGTTGGACACCTGATCGAAGGTGCCCAGCTTTGATTGATGCCTGGATATTTTGAGGACTGCTTGGAATAGCATCCTGGTGAATGTTCTACCAAGGACATAGTCTAATTGTCACATTAATTGTAACTTGAACCAAAGACACTTAGGTGTGAAAAGCATTAACTTGTAGGGAAGGAATAAATGAATATGAATTTTTTGGCCTACAAGAGTAAAAACTAAAGTAGGACAAATCTTCAGAATAATAACAGGGCACAGCACCACGAGGCAGAAGTGCCTGTTCTTTGTTAGTCTGAGGTCTTTCCACCAAGAACACGGTTTCTAATTTTCTAGCAGCATGAGATTTTCAACTTAGACATCATAAAAAGTTTTCAGATAGGATCGTGAAGTTCCAGAGCATTTTGTCTTGTGAAACACAGGAATCTCCATCACTGGATTTCTTTAGGAACAGGTCAGAGGAACAGGTTAGGAATGAGAGAACTGTGGCAATTATGTTAGAAATGACACATCCATGATGCCACCTTTTGCTGGGGGTATGGGAACAGGCTGAGACTACCTGAGTTGATGAGATCTGTTCCAGCCCTGTTCTCTGTGTTGCTCCAGGGGTTTCTCAATTTTTTAGTGGACTCTTTCCATTTGGATGTCAGACCCTAGAGGTTGCCTTCAGGAGACACATCCCTTGGGATCTCTGTGGGTACATATCAGTCCTGCCCCTGTACCTCTCCAAGACTGTGCTGAAAACAAACCTGGGCTGAGTTTGCCAGCTGTAGGGTTTAATGCTGCTGCTAAGGTCTTGCTGGTGATGCTTTCGAGATGGGACTAAGCTGAAAATCTCAGCTGAAATGACTTTGCAGAGGGTCACCTCTTTATTAAAATCTCCAAGTACATGGTGTATTCTTGTTACAATTTCTGAACCACACTGGCTTAGGGAGCAGAAGGCACTAGCAGGAAAAAGGATGAGTCTGGAAATGTGTGGAAGAAACCTGTCTGGAAATCTGTTCTCCATATCCCCTGGTGATAAGGCAAAGCTTTATGAGCCTATTCCACAACAGAGAGGACTTTATATTAAACATTCTTCCCTTTCACTGACCTTTCACTGACTAAAGGAGCTCCAAGAGAGCTGGAGAGGAACTTGACAAGAGCAGGGACTGAGAGGACAAGGGGAAATGGCTTCACAGTGCCAGAGGCTAGAGTTACATTAGATAATGGAAAGAAATTTTTTATTGTGGGGTGGTGAGGCCCTGGCACAGGTTGTCCAGGGAAGCTGTGGCTTCCCCATCCCTTGAAGTGCTCAGGGCCAGATTGGCCAGGGCTTGAAGCAACCTGGGATAGTGGAAGGTGGCCTTGCTCATGGCAGGGGGTTGGAACAAGATGTTCTTTAACCTTTCCAACCCAAACCATGCTTGATTCTATAAAAACACTAAAGGACATCAGCCAAGGAAACCTGGGCTCTCCACCACCAGTGGATTAGAGCAGAGTTTGTAAACAGCTGTTAGGTAGGTCCTGAATGAGACAGAGGGGATGGATTGGACAGGTGGGTCTCTTCCAGCCTTGCTTCCAGTGAGCCTGTGCCTTTTCAGAAATGCCTCCAGTGCTTGAAATTTGGGAGTAAAACTTGTAAATGTGAATCTCTGAAGTGCAGAGAAAGCCCCAACACCTATATCAGAAGGTAAATCAAGAGAATTGCAACGTTGCTGTTTCCAAAAGTTCAATTTCTTTAAAATAGATCATTACTCTGCAGAAAACTGTGGGGTAACTGTTGACAGTGCTGACTTATGCTGGCCTAGATTTCAATAGCTTTACCTCTAATAAGAGATTTCGTTTAATTCCATGTCAGTGGAGTCATCCCAGATTTGCATCACTGCAGCTGAGACCTGAATTTGGCCAGTGGTAGCCATCAATAAAAATAAAAGGCAGTGTGGGGTAATTGTTACTCTTTTTCTTGTGTCGATAAAAGGAAGCCTGCCAAATATGTCTGGGAGCCTTAGTGTTAGAGGCTGTACAGCACAGCCTTTTTCCACAGCCCTTCCTGCAAAAAGCAACAGCATTTCTGGCAAGGAAGATAAAGCTGTTTTGGGAAAGAGGTCTGGTTATTTATTTAAAGTCAAGTCTTTGAGGATCTGGGAGTCTTGCATCACTCAACGCAGAGCGAAGGGCTGTGTGTGCTTTGGGTAGGCTCACAGGGATGGGGAGCAGCCTTTGCCCACCTGCAGCAGCCCTGCCCCAGGCACTGCTAGAGAGCCTGGTGAAGTGCTTTTCATTTCTCTCAGGGCAGTGGTGGCCCCTTTCTCATCCTCCTCACTACCAGTGAAATGGAGTCTGGTGAGATCCTATTTGGGGTCTCTATGAGTTTTGGAATTTCATTGTCCTAAACATTTAGCCTTGGGAGAAAAACAGCAGAATAAAAGAAAACAGAGTTTTAAGCTGTCCAGCAGCTGTGTGAAATGTAAAACTGCAGCCACAGAGGGTCCAGGAGGGATCCAAGGAGCAGAGATGTTTCTCGTTTTATCTTTCCCTAATGATTTTCATCTCTTCATTTTCTTAGGGATGCTGGGGAAAACCCAGCGTGATCCATTGTGTGGAGGCACTGATTCCGACAGAAACCACAGATTGGTTTGGGTTGGAAGGGACTCTAAATATTGTGTCATACCAAACCCCTGCAGGGTTCACTTCCACGAGATCAGGTTGCTCAAGACCCCATCCAGTCTGGCCTTGAACACTCCAGGGAGGCAGCCTGTGCCACATTCTGAGTGAGGAATTTCTTCACCATATCCACCCTGAAATCTAGCAAAATAGCACACCTTTATCTGAGACAGCACCCTTCCTAAGATGCATCCAGGGTATTTAAGGTGCAATTTTAATGCCATCGATCTGGAGTAGGTGTGTTTTGTATAGACATAACTTAATCAAACTGGTTAACTCTTTGACAAATCCTGAAGGAAAGTAGTTGAGGCACCTTTTTAAATACTGTTTTCCTTACTGAAGCTTTTCTTATGTGCCACATAGCAAAGAGAGCAGCCAGACTCCAGGATCAGGTTGGGGTTTTTTGGTTTGTTTTACTGTACAAGCTTGTATTTTTAGAGATCATGTGATGTCTGACTGCATTTGGGCATTTTTCTGAGAAGATGTAGCTGTTCTCTCTCTCGTACATTAGCACAGCAGGCTGTGGGGGGTTTGTGCCCTGACCTGGTAGCAAGACCCACCATCCAAGTGGCTGTAAGTGTGCAGAGGAGGTCCTGGGCAGAGTTCCCATCCTGGTTGAGACCTTCTGTCTTCAACTATGCAGCAATTTATTTTTGCAGTGCTTTAACTGAAAGGAGAAGACTGAGTTTGAAGTTGTGTGATACTGAATTCTCTTGCAGAGGATGCTCACTCTCTGCAAACACCCAGGCAGGTCAGTTGCTCTGAAAGCTCCCCATACAAGGGTTTGGGATGATGAAGACTAAAATCTGCTTTCCAGGCTGAGAGAGAGTTTTCTGTAATCCAGGCTAACCATGCATAGCCCTTTATCACTGACTAGTTGCTAAATTATGTATAGCAGGCCCAGGTCTGCTTTGAGGCTGGCAGGGCTGAAGTCTCAGCTGCAGAAGCTGGTGATCCTGTTCTGAGGAAGTAGAAGTCCAGCTAGTGCCACAGAGGATGGGAGGTGTGGGTGCTGGGGCAGGATGGAGAGCACTGGAGCAGCTCCACCTCTCCAGCCTTGGTGGTGTGGGCTGCTCTTCCCTCTTCCCCATGTTCTCTGTGGGAGTGCTGCCTTATAGCAGGCTCGTTAGTGAACTAGAGAGACCTCAGTTCTATGGTTTGTTTGCTTCAATTATTGCTGACCATCCCCGAGGAGCAACTAAACTTCACGTTTCCCTGTCCTGCTTCTGCGGGAGAGCTGTGAAAAGCTGCTCAGAGGGTGCTTGCATTTTATGAGGTAGGTGGAAGGCTGGAGCGCAGCAGGGAAATGGCACTGAGGAGGGGGGCGCTGGGGTTAGTAAATGTCAAGCTGTTTGCCTCCTGCGCGCTGGAGCACGTCCGCAGGCTGCCGCAGCAGCGCCGGCCACCGGGCAGGGCTGGTGACAAGGGGCAGCCTGGGCTCTGCGGGAGCCACTGCCCGCACTGCTCCTGCGGGGCTCCTGGGCTCAGGGCTGTGCTCACAGAGCCGTGCCCTCAGGGCTGCTGCCATCCCTGCCACCAGCTCTGCGATTGGTGTGGAGCAGATTTGCAAAGCCCTCTCTGCGCTGTGGCACCAGTGCTCACCTGCAGCTGCTTCCCTTTGCCGCTCCCCTCGTGGCTCTTCAACAGGGAAAATCCGGATTAGCACCTTCCTGGCTGATAAGTGTTCCCCAGAAGCCGTGCCAGTGTCGCCCCGGCCCCTGCAGTGGTGTGTGACCCGCTCTGCACAGGGAGGGGCGGTACGGGCGGCGCTGCCCGTCCTGGCGCGCTGCCGCTCTCAGCACTGCCTGCTTGATTGTGCCTGACATCCTCCTAATGTGATAGAGACACCACGATGATTGCCATCATTGCAAGGACTATAAGCACCAGACAATGAAATTTAACAACAGTAGGTGCAGCAGTGATGAGGGGTGAGATGGAAATCGTGCTGTCTCTGCTCTCTGCCTATGGCCCTGAGCAGTCTACCATCTTCCAGCAGGATTTCTGGGGTCTGACATTCCTCTTTCTCCCTTATACTCAGCCAAAATGTTCGTGCTTGGCCTCGACCAGCTCACGGTGCTCTTGTTGGTCATTTATACTACTGGGCAATTCTCCTCACAGCTCCCACTTCATCAGAGGGCTCTTCTCCGCCAACCAAAGGCAAAGCAAGTCTGACCAAGGGCTCTCCTCTTTCGTCTTCACTCATACTCTGAGCTGTGGGGAAATGGTAGGACCCTGCAGTAGGTGAGATGAGACTCAAAATGGGCCAGACTGATGCTTGTCTGAGGAGACAACAGATCCTGAAGCTCCAGGAGAAGCTGCAGACCAGCATTGGGGCAAGCAGTGCCTCTCACTGCAGCAGGATACCTGCCCTATTGGCTGTACTGGTGAATTCCCTTTGCAGACACTGTATCTGGGTCACTCTCCAGCACTGCTCCCAGGCACGGGTCTGGCTGCAGGAGCTTGAAGTATAACTCTGAGCAGAGACCTTCCCTGCCTCCCATAATAATGCTGGCTGGAAAAACACTTTTGTTTTCCTGCTTGCTGGCCTTTGTGGGGCATGACATGGCACAGCCCCATTTCTGGGGCAGAGGGTTACCTTAGGCATGGGTGACTATTGTGCCTGTAGAGATGTGGTTTGGTCTTTGGCCCCTCTCCCCTGGAGCACCCCAGCTTTGAGGTGGAATGCTCTAGGAGCAGGAAGGCAGCTGCTCTGTTGCTGCGCGTAGTACTTTGCTCTTTTGCAAACATGCCAGGTTTGCACTGTGATTAAACGCTGCTGTTTGGACTGCAGCTGTCCAAACCCAGTGTATTGGATTCATACAGGGGTGGAGAAAAAAATTAATTTCTGGAAAATGACTATTACCCAGATCAGATGCCTTTCCAGCAGGAGCTGGAGCACTACAGCCTCTCCTTGCTTGGCTCTGAGTAAACTCCAGGTTTGAGCTGTGGGTACAGCTCTATCCTGGCCCAGTGGGGCTGAGAGCTTCTGGGGTTACCAGCTGCTCAGATGGGGTACAGCTTTTTGCTTGCTGTTGTTCTTGAGGAAGGTGATGGGGGAGTCTTGGCATGGAGGTGATGCTGTGCAAGCACAGTGCAGTGCTGCCCCTCTGATTTTGGGGAAGGGCTGTTTCTTGGCAGATGTGACATGGAGCTGGGGAGAGAGAGGAATGAGAAGGGAGGGGCCTGCTTTGGGCTGCAGGTGTACCCCACCATCCCTGCCCTTCCATCAGTGTCCTCCCTCATGTCCTGGATGAGGAGGCTGGAAACCCTTGGCAGGGGAGGCCAATTCCTGTAGGAGACAAGGAAGACTGAGGCTGAAGAGACAATTTTTGCTTTCTAGTGGTGTTTTACAGGGTGCTCTCCTGAGATTTGTTATTTTCCTTCACATTTTATCATTGGATACCTTGACCCATGGGAAGGTGTTGGACTCTCTAGTGGCAGCTCATCAAATGTTGATTTCTGTACTTATGGGAGTATTTCTGCATCCGTTCCTTTCTCAGGCTGCCAAGTTTCATGGTGCTGGGTTTGCTCACAGGGAACTGGGGAGAGGAAAAGGCTGTCTCTGAACTCTGACAGCTCCCTGAATATATAGGCACAGAGGGAATTAAAGGCAGAGATGAGTATTATTTATTGTGCATTAGGAGCAAGGCAAACAAGTGAATTTAGAGAATGGGTGTTTCATGGCAGTATCAGATCTGCCTCCTTGGCTGTACAGGTGCTGCTGGGAACATGTGCTGACAGTTGGTTGTGTTACCAGCTTTGCTCTTAAGTGAGGCCACTTAGCACTTCTGGGCTGGTTTAAATCATTTTCATGGCTGTTTGTAATTGTGCTATGCTTAGGAGTATTTAGGATTAAATTTTTCACGTTGCAGGTTGTTTTGAACAGTTGGATTTTTCTTCCCCCCACCTGCCACGGTTTTGTTTTTTTCCTTTGCTTTTATTTATTTTTTTTTTTGTTTGTTTTGTTTTGTTTGTTTTTGTTTCAGCTCAGTACTTTCTATTGTTTGGCTGCTGTTAATATTCCCTCCCACTCCCCCTTGCTCTTGCCACTTATTTGTTCACTCTCAGCATCCACTGCTGGACTCCTTTCCAGTGTCAGGACTGGATCTTCTGCTGCTGCATCCAGCTTCAGACTTCTTATTGAGATTGTAGTTCATAATGTGGTCTCAATCCCCATTCTCTGAGTACAACAGCTTCCTCCTCTGTGCTGCCTGAGGGCTACTCCCTCTGTAGGTAATTCAGGGGCTCTCTACAGCCCTTCTCCTGCCCCGTAGTCTCAGCTTTGCCAGCCACGTTGAGCAGGACTAATACAAGGACGTTATTTCTTGTTTCAGCGTGGCTGGAGCACTGCAGCATTTGGCTTTGCTCATGTCCCAGCATTGGCACCCACCTGCCCTGCCTGGCAGGGAGGCTGTGAGGGGATGGGGCCTGTTGCTCAAGGTATTGCCAAGTAAAACCCAGGCTGCCAAGAGCACACAACGTGCCCCCCCCCCCTCCCCGAGGGTGCCGACACAGCTGGGTGTGAGGGGATGAACGTGGGCTCAGAAGCAGCAGCTCCTTGACTCCGAGGTCACTGGTGTTACTAATTTCAAAACCAGGTCCCAGAGCACGGGATCACAGGAGAATTTCAATGAGAACAGCTTTCTAATCTGAACAAAACTAAAGGTTTTTTTCTATCAGTGAGGAATATTCGGGATGTCTTTGGCCAGAAATCCTCCCTTTGATTCAGCTCAAGGAAAAACACAATATGGGAAATGTCACCTTAGATAAGTAAAACCTGGCCACGTTCTGAACAGCCCAAAGCAAAATGCTACAGTGGAGACTGTGAAGTCTGAATTGCCTGGAGCCCCCACCATTCATTCCCCTGCCTGTCTGGGACGTTCTCATGCACGTATGGTCACTGTTAATTTGTCTTGGATTGTTCTAATTAACGCCGGTGAACTGTTCAGCCACGCAGACTGCAGAGCTCTGCAGCTGCAGAGAGGGCTGGAGGAACAGCTCCTGGTTTCTTTTTCTGTTCTTTCCTCCCTTGTGGACAGGCACCATTTCTGTCCGTAACCAATAGGAGACAATTTTCTGTTTCATAATAGGAAAATACTAATGTCAGGACTCCCTCTGTACCCAAAGCTTTCTCCTTGAAGATTGCTCCTCTTTGCTTTCCTAATTGCTGCTGCTCAGCTGGAGGTATCCTGCATCTTCCAAGCACATGACTTTGTTGTGCTGTTACTTACCAAGGGGAGAAAAAAAAGAGTGAAGTGAATATTGCTTGGTGTCGAGCTTTCCTTGCTTTAACCCTTTCATTGCCAATGTGGGGTGTTCTTATCTAGTGCAGGATGTTGTGCTGTTGGCAGTGCAAACTTTTTGGTCTGCAGCTCGTGGTATGATGGAGCTCTGATGTGAAGAATATCTAGAAATCGTATCCTGAGCCACATCCAAAAGCAGGTCGAGGGAGGTGGGTGATTCTCACCATCTGCTCTGGTGAGACCTCACCTGGAATACTGCATCCTGCTCTGGGACCCTCAACATAAGAAGTAGGTGGAGGAGGTCCAGAGGAGGGCAGTCCAGATCACCACAGGGCTGGAGCACCTCTGCTATGAAGACAGGCTGAGAGAGCTGGCTGTGTTCAGCCTGGAGAAGAGAAAGCTCTGGGGAGTCCTTAGAGCCCCTTCCACTGCCTAATGGGGCTCTGAGAAAGCTGGAGAGGGCTTTTGGGCAAGGCCATGGTGTGACATGACAAGAGGGAATGGCTTCACACTGAGGAGGGGAAGCTGAGATTAGATACTGGGGAGAAATTAATTACTGTGAGGGTGGTGAGGCCCTGGCACAGGGTGCCCAGAGAAGCTGTGGCTGCCCCATCCCTGGAAACGTTCAAAGCCAGGTTGGACAAGGCTTGGAGCAGCCTGGTCTAGTGGAAGGGGTCCCTGCCCATTGCAGGGGCTGGAATGAGATGGTGTTTAAGGTCCCTTCCAACCCACACCATTCTATGAAATAATTTCTTCTGGAGTCTGGGGATGCCTCTTAAATGTCTCATCTTACTAAAGCATCCTCTTTGGAGTTCCTGTGCTCACAGAGTGACCACTTGTAATAACACAGGAGTTGCAAAATTAATGTGAAGTGTGTGTGGTATGGAGACCGAAGTGATTTGGGTGAAGCCTATTTCAGATAAATCAAGTTGTTGGGGTAGCCTTTCCTTGAAGGATGGCAAGTGTGGAACATGCCAGAGCAGAGCCTTGGGGAGGGCACTGGAGCCACACTCCATGTGTCTCTTAGGCACTGAGGAGTCAATGAGGATCACAGATGTCTGGCTCTTGGCTCATGGGCCATGTTCTTGCAAGTCAGTAACCACAAAAATTCACAGAAATTATGTTTTTCCCCAGAAACCTCAGAAACAATCTGAGCCTTTTGTGTGCTGCCCCACTGACAGAGGTGGGATGGGTTGCTGTCCTGGCAGCTGGGACAGGGGACCTGAATCCCTTGGGGCTTTACTGGGGAGAAGAGCAGTTTTGGAGTGGAGCTAGAATGGAGTAATGGTATATGTGGACATAAAGCTGCCAGGAAAGACTGCTGTTAGAAATTTCCTAGTGCTATGGAAGAAGGGAGGAGCTTGGGCAGAGCAGGGGCCACAGTGAGAGCTGCAAAAAGCAAAGTGGAAGCCTGGAGATTAACCCAGTAGGTTTGAAGGGACTGTGCACAGCTGAAAGAGCAGCCTTGTGCTTAGTCTCTCAGTGTACTCCTGTGGCTTCAGCCTCAGAAACTGCTTTGTTTAACCATGAAAGGAGAAGGGAGGCTGGAGCTGGGGGATGTCTCTGCTCTGACTCTTGAATTCATTGTCAGCTGCCTTCAGCAAGTGGAGTTGCTGTCTACTCCAGTTCATTATAAGGTCTGGAGAAAGAAGAGAGGGCAGTAAGTAGTTTCCCAGGATTTTAGAGGATCTCATCATGAGCTGTGTGATGTCCAGATCCCAGGCACCTGCCTGCCTGTACCTTTACTTTTGCTGGCTCCACCAAGAGAAGGGGTTGTGATGGTATGAGCCTTGTGGGTGTCTCTGGCTGAGCCTCTCCTTAGTCCTGGGTGAAATGGAGGAGGTTCTGGGGTGTGTTTGTCATGTGGAAGCTGGTTGTTTACTGTGTTTGGGTGCTGCTCTGGGACCCACGGCAGGTATGTCAGGAGAAATTGCTTCTGCAACCCCTGGTCCTCATCCCAGGTCTACAACAAACCACCACTTACAGGCAGAGTCTTTCACTTGTAATGAAGCTCCAGCAGAGAGAGGGTTTTGTCCCGTGGGAAGCATGATTCAGCTCCTAAGGATCATGCAAGCTTGGGTAGGTGCCAGCATGCTTAGCATGGAATTTGCAGTTAAGTGTGGAGTCTGCTACCTCCTTGGGGAGGTCCAGCTCTCCTTGGAGGGTTCTCTGTTCCCATATGTCTCCGTGTCTGGAGCTGAAGGTATTTGCAAGTAGCCTGAGGATAAAGAGAGAAGCAGAATCCTATTTGCTTTGTGGCTTTCTTCATGTACTTTACTTAAGAAAAGATAAGGCATGACAATTATTTTTTTTTTTTTTTGCTAGTCTCAGATGATGGCAATAAACTCTTCCCTTTAACCCTGTGTTGGCTGCAGGCAGGTGGAGTTAAAAAGTCACAAACTCATCTGAGGAGGTGACTGAGGAGTTTGTGGTTGTGAAGCCTTCTGGTGGGACCAATCCCTTCTTCTTGAGGCAGTGCTAATGCCAACAGCACTTCCCTTGGCTCTGGCATTGTTTATTCCCTGCAGTTGTATGATGTGCATGTGGGCCATTGCTGCTGCTTTGGGTGCAGACATTCAGATATAGATAATTTAATTGGCCTTCAGGATAATCCTGGTATAGATTTGTGCCCCTACCCACCACAGCCTGGCCAAGTTCTGGACTGGCAGTAGAAATCCTCATTTCCTGAGGGTGCCAAATTAATATGCCTTGGTTAGAGATGTGGTTTTTATCCTGCTTCATGTGATGCCCTTGTTCCTGTTCCTGCTACCCAGGGCTGCCCTGCTGCCAGACCCTGCACCCAGCAAGCCCTGCAGGCAGTGCTGGGGGTGGGTAGGGAGTTGGGCTTGCACTTGCCAAGTTCAGCAGGTGGCTTTGGGGAGATGGTCATCGGGCTTTGGGGAGATGGTCATCGGGCTTTGGGGATGTCTTTGGGTGAGGGAGGGCACAGTAGCAAGCGTGGTGGCTCTGCCTGTGCCACAGGAGTGGCTCAGCAGAGGCAGGGATGGGCAGCTCAGTTCTTGAATGTGAGTGTGGGATGCTCATTGCCTGCAAGCATGAAAGCAGGCAGCTATAGAGCCAGTGGTGTGGGCAGCAGGTTGACTGTATTTTTGTTTTTTTCTGGTTGCAAAACCTTTCATCTCTTGCTCCCCTCATTTCCAAAGCTTATATTGTTACCTAATCCACATTGCTAGAATTCTCTGTTAGAGGATCAGCTTTTCTGTAGCTTTTGCTCTACTCCTCACTAATATTGACTGTCTTATTCTCTTGCTTCCCCTCTTAGATCTATGATGACAATAAAAACCTTTTTGAAGTCAAGGAGAATGTGCCCAGGAAATTGGTGGAGAAGGTCGCAGGGGACATTGAGAGCCTCTTGGCCAAGAAAGTCCGTGCTTTAAAGGTAAGGAGATGGGCCTGTGTGCTGATCCTTTGATGGAGATGTTCAGTTTAAACAAGAGGGCTGATGCTGGGGTAGCAGTATGATCTCAGCTTCAAAGCAATTTCTCTGATTGTGGGGCCTTTTCTGGGAACTGCATCCTGCAGTTGGACAGATTCATGTGGAGCATGTGAGGCAAGGATGTGTCACGTGGGGATGTAATCTAGGTATCTTATTGCTTTTTTTCTCCTCCCACTGTCATGCAAACACCTGAAGGTGTTGCCACAAGAATACAAGTGACAGCAAAAGCCTGGCAGTAAATTTGCTTCAGTCATTTATCTGGGGGTGTACTGGAAGCAGAGGTACTGCAGTGTCCCTGCTACCACTCTTGGAAGTGTTTTGAACAAGTGGAGCCTTTCCTGTTCAGGAGATGATGTGCTTGAAGGGTTTGTGCTGGTGCCTGGGACTTGAGCCCTGTGTCTGACTGCATGTGTGGGTTGCCCTCATGGGTAGCTGCATACATTTGCAATCTACTGTCCTATTTTGTACCACTCCTTTTAAAATGGACTCATTTTATCTGTAGTGCAGGAAGGTGACCTGATCCATGGTGCCAGCAATTGCTGTAACGAGGTGGCAGCAGGGCCATGCTCTGCTACTGGGGCAGAGACAAGTAATTGCCTTCCTGGAGAGGTGGACAACCTCCTCCACTGCAGAGGGATACGGATACTTCCCCTCCAGGGGCTGAGGAGTCCTCTCTAAAACACAGTTTTATTGAGTGGTATGACATTGTACAATGGGCATCTGGCAGTGTGGCCAGCTGGCTGCAGCTTGCGGCTTGATTCACTGAAAGGGTGTCTGCAGGGTGATAGACCAGGGGAAAGCTTGGAGCAGGTAACACAGCTGATGTGTCCACAGAGGCACTGCAGCCAAAAAGACTTGGTCACCCTTCAACCTGATAGACAGGAATGGGAGCACAGGGCAATGTGCTGTGAGAGAAGGGATATTGCAGTAACTGAGGTGTAACTGAGGCAGCGAGAGTTTGGAAGCAACCTGTCACAGTGAAGTAGCTTGGAGATTGTATGCACAGGAATCACAGGACACCCATGTGGGCCAAGGGAGTCTCAAGACTCAAGAGAGGATCTCAGTCAAGGGTGGTCTGAGTGTCCAGGTGGTGTGAGGTTGTCCACAGTGCCTAACAAAGATGGTAACTGTAGGGACTTGGGTGAAGAAGATTGCCGTTTACCCAGTTTCTTACTCTGGGAAGTAAAGAATAATCCTACTTGGGACTCACACCAAGTGTTCCAGCTTGAATGGAAGGAGCCAGAGTGGGACTAAAGAGGAGTAAACTGTCAGCACTGCATTTGGGATTGTGGAAGTGAAAATCAGGGAGACCAGTTTTCTTCTTAACACGAATTTGCATGCTTGTGCTCATATAGTTTGTGCACATACTTGAACATATATCATATTAATTGTTCCAGAGATGTGCAGCACCTAGAGGTGCTGGAGAAAGACACAGGTACAGGTGACAGAAGGCTGTTGCAAACTTGATACACACCTGGACAGCACATGGCTCCCGTGGGATGCATAGGGTAATAACCCTGAGTTCACAGCCATGACTGTGCTGAGTGGTTCCACTGTGACATTTGAATTTCAGCTCATCACTCACACTGTTTTCTTTGCCCTTTGCTCTGAGTCACACAGACTTACAGAGAGTTTGTTCATCTTTTGGTGCTAGATCAAGGTTTGAACTGTGCCCACGGTACAAATACCCTTGTTCGTCTTCCAACTGACTTTCTTTTTTGTTGTGTTTTTGGGCAGGACTCTCTGGTATGCTGTGAAGGGCTCACCTGTCACAGGGGTGATTCTGGCAGTGCTGGTTAGGTAACAGCACGTGGTGCTGTCTTTATAGTGGAAACAATGAACCTTTGACCTAAATTAGTCTTTCAAGAGGACTCCTTCAGAGTGCATTCTCAGATGGAGAGACTTTTACATCCAGTTTCCATGTAAATTCTTGACATTTTGGATCGGTGGTACTAACAACAAAATCTGAAAATGGGGAAATTGATGGGGGAAGAGACATT
This sequence comes from Sitta carolinensis, assembly GCA_032173965.1. Taxonomy (NCBI): domain Eukaryota; kingdom Metazoa; phylum Chordata; class Aves; order Passeriformes; family Sittidae; genus Sitta; species Sitta carolinensis. The sequence goes on from CM063293.1 coordinate 4,851,096, forward strand.
GAATCTTCTAAATTTCTTCCACATTTTGCTGAGCTCCTTTGAAGCAGTGGGGCTTCCATAGCTCCTTCTATTCTCCTGCCTGTTTTCATCTGTCTCAACTCTCCCTTTAGTTGAATCATCTCTCCTGGAGTCATTTCCTCCTCTTCTCTCATGACTCACAAGAGTGATGATGACTTCTTGAAACATATTTTTCAGCATCTGAGTCAGGTGGGACTCCATGTATTGGCAAGGGCAGGTGGGGAGGGAGAAATTAGTCTCTCCTTGATGTACGAATTACCCTGTCACTCATGTGCTTACTCTCCTGAGGAGACATCCCTGTCTCCTTTGGTGCAGGAGAGAGAAGGAATGCTGCCTGGGCCTCAGTGGGGCTTTGTAGGAAGGTGCTCACAAGCCTTTGGGCACGCACCATGGGTGCACAGTTCAGAGCACTGTTCTGATTAGGTGGTGATTCAGTCCAGTCATCAAAGAACTTCTTCCTCTGTTTCTAAGTGGAAATATTGTGTCTCTATTAAACTATGTGCAGAGCAGTTATTAGTACAGGTTCTTACCTTGTGTGTTGCATTTCTAAGAGGTAGAAATCAAGCACGAGGAGACTGAAGCCATCTGGCCCTGGCAGCCCTGGTGGCAGCACCAATAGGACACTCTGATTTCCCACGTACATTTTGCAGGCGTGCTGGAGCCAGGGGTGTGTGGCAGGGAGGGTAATTGCTTCCTAAAATAAGGCACCCACAAGGGGCTGGTTATTTGGATTCTGTCTTTCCCTTTTTGTTCCAGAGCATCATATCAGATGACAGTATCATCATGGGACAGAAAAACCTCCTAGGAAGTTGTTTTTGTAATCCCCACCTGTTCCACATGGCACTGGAGTATCTACAGCTGGATCCTGGGGGACTTCTACCCCATGTCCCACACAATGGCTTCTGTTTGACATGGATTTGCATCAGCACTAATTGCCTCTTCCAGTGTCCTTTGTCCATGATGATTACATTGCTTCAAGCCTGGCCTCCCAGTCACCTTTGGGCTCTGTAGTCCCAGCTGCTTTTTATTCCCAAATTTTAACAGGAGGGGAGGCAAAAAAGATGGCCTATAATACCAAAAATGCATCTGATTTCCTTTGAATTGGAAGTAAAATACTGAGGCGGAGTGACTCCTGAAGGAGATGACATTATATTTACCCAGTGTATTGCATTGTGGGGAAGTTCCAGAGCCACAGGTGAGGTGTAAGGAAGCAGTAGGTGTGTTCCTGGCTGGGTGGAAATTTAATGGGCTGTTCTTATCCACACTCATGAGCTTGTCCTTATTAGGGCTAAAAAAGACACTTTCTGTAAGATGTGGAAAGAAGTGAGATGGCATGTTACCAAATGACTACAAATCCCCCTTGGGTTTTCCTTGTGCTGGGAATAACAGCTGGCTGGCTCATGGCTTTACATCATCTGAGACTAGAACTCATCAAGTTGGTTTGTTGCCAAGTAGATTCTTTGTCACTTTTTCAACTTTATTTCCTATCTCCTCTTCGTTTTTTCAATGTATTCAGACCCCTCTTTGCCTTTGTATGTGCCCAGAGAATTATGTCCAGGCTGGGGCTGCTTTGGGCGCTCGTTTGGGAGCCCAGGTGTTGCAGTTTGCTGTTGGTGGAGCACTGAGTGAGCCAGGGAAAAGCCATCACCTGAGGGTGTGTATGGTGTGCGTCCAGATTCCCAAGCCCAAGGGGCACTTTTTCTTTCTTTTAGAATACTATGTCAAGTACATGAGTGATGCCTACAGGTCTGTTCTTTCCTGAAGCTCTGCAGACTGGGGGAGAAGGAAGTTGTGATTTGATGGAGGAGGAGGCTGAGAGGTGGAAATTTTAGAACCTAGGATATGTTTTAAGATTGTTTCTCCTTTTTATATAGTTCTCGTGAAGGCTGCTTTTGGATGCTGACTGCTTCATTCTTCACATATTTAATCACACAGAATTTGCTTTGCCTCCTGAGAGCGACACATCCCACAGTTTTCTGAGTAGGTTATGCCCTGAAGTGAACTATTCATATACTGTGACCAGCCTAAAGATTACTGTCCCGCTGGTGGCCTTCCCCCATCTCCAAAAGAGGCCTGCTGATCACAAAACAAGGTCTGGATACCTGCAGACTCTCGAATTGCCCTGATGGGGACATGGTTGGGCTGGTATTTTTTCCATAGAGCTGATTTAGTTTTGCAAGTTGTACGTCACAGGCACAATCTTTTGAGTTAAGGTGAAATTTGTTGCATTTCCTGTGGACCTCAGCTGTGTGCAGTATCAAATACTTTTGATCACATTCAGCAAAATGTGTTGAGCAGAAGTGCAGCAAAATGGCATTTTGTGTATCAGAATCATAATGTGTACTATGTACATCTGTGTGTATCTTACATAGATGTATGTGTGTACAACAGGTTTGGTGCCCCTTGCATGGCTGTGGTGATGAGAGCACTAACAGCACTTACCAGGAGTAGGAGGAAGGTTTGGGGGGCAGGAGGGGCTTATTGTGTTTTGTGAAATTTAATAGCAAATTTTTGTTGCTGCATATTTAACTCCAGTGTGGAACAAGCATCTGGGGGAAAGCAGGAATTTGGCAGGAGGACTCTGTGGTAGGAGGTTTCAAGGTTCCTGTTCCTTCAGCTAAGGTGTAGGAGGTCACAATATATTTCACTCAGATTTTACTGCAACCAGAATAGTAAAATCTACACTTGGCATTAGACATTTTCTTTTGGCAGAAAAAAGAAAACAAAGGACATGACTGGGGATTTCCTGTACTTTGAAGGCATCCTGCAGGGAAGTCTGGCTGGGTTTCCTGTGGCTACAAGGCCTGGGGGAATGTGGCTGTAGGTGTTTCCATCTTTCTTTACCTTGGATCCTAAGGGAAAGAGGTTGGTAGAGAGAGATTTGGCACACAGAAAAGGTGGTTGGTCTGGAGATGCTTAGGGTTTTCGACTGCCCTAACCCTATTCTGCTGTTTTGTCTCCTGTTTCCACCCCTCTTGAGTTTTCCCACTTACTGGCATTTTTTCTTGCATGTTTCTTCTAAAGTGTGGATGCACTTAGTACTCAGCCATGCTTTAGAATCCTGTGATGAAGGGTGAGGTGAGAATTTGGTGGGTTACCACCAAGTACTGACCAAATCAGCTTCTCAGTGTGAAGTTGGTATGGCGGGCATTGCAGGAGGGAAGAGCTTAGGCCAGTTTTGCTTTCAGTCTTGAACACTCAGTGTATTACTACTCAACTGGGACTACTTCCAAGCTCCATTTGAGCCTGGCACAAGCATATATCAAGAGTGCAGAGGGGATTTAATTAGACAGATTTATCCCTTTAACAATTCTGATAGCCCTGAGATTTCCCTTGCAGATTTGTGGTGAATGGAGTCTTTATCAGGTTTCTGGTCCCTGATAGAGACAATAAAATGTTCCACCTGTCTGACAAGCTGCAAAAATCGGCATACAGCAAAGCATCTCGCAGGCCAGTCCAGAGCATCTCCCCACTCCCTCCTCTCCCAGCAGCAGAGGCACTGACCTCTGTTATGGGCTGGTAGTATCATCAGGAAATCACTGCTGGGGTTGTTGCTGTCCTCTGGTCTTGGTGGCAGGCAGCAAAAGGGGTCAGCATTCAGCAGCAGCAGCCCGGAGGTTGTACTGGATTTCTCCTTTGTTTCTGACAGAGCAAGGTCCTGTTACCATCTCCCTGCACTGCAGAGCTGCCTAGAGGATGTTGAACCAGGTGCTCATTGGCCAATTGAAGTGTTTAACTGGAGAGGTGCCAGGCCAGGAGAGGGAGACCCTCGTGAGCTGCAGTGCACTGGGGTTCACACTGGCTGGCAGCATGTGGTGCTAAACTCTTCAGGGTTTCCCTCCTGCAGTGTGGAACAGCCCTGGCTTTGACCTGAGTGGGACTTCTGTGTCAGAAGGTTACCAGTGGTTACGCTGTGGCTTGCGGGTCCCAGCTAAGGGACACATTACCTGTCTTGCCTAGACAGCAAAATGGGGTAGGAGAAAGGGAATAAACATAGCTCAGGTGAGCTCTGACACTGCCTGTGGGTTTGGTGAGACGTGGGGCTTCATTGCCTCGTGCACTCCTGCGCCATTCCAGCAGCATGGCCATGGACAGGAGCTCTTGAGTTGGTGGAGTAAGGAGCACAACCACCAACCTTGCACATGCTGAAGTACAAACCATTTAAAGGCAGGACCTCTGTGCTTTCTTGTATCATAGTGACAAATCCAGCCCTCTTCCCGCTTCTTTGGTAATTGCTGGTTGGTGGGTTTTGGTTTTAATTCTATTTTTAATTCGCTCCTAATCAAATCCTGGCTGTCAGTCCCCATCCATTGGTTTGTTTGTTTATTTATTTATTCATTTGTGCATGTGTGTGTCTTCTCCTACCTCACAATTGTTCTTGTGCTGGACCTGCTCCAGTAATCCAATTTGAATCCAATCTCCCAGGTCTGGAATTCTAATTTACAGATTGCAGAAGGGAGTTAAACAATGCCCACACACCAGGATGGGGGTTGATTGTCTAATCTAATCAGGGACAATCAGACGTTTGTAACAAGTCTATCAAACCTGTATTGGGGCAGTTCGCTGAGCGATGTAACCAGCTTTCTTAATAGCACTAACGAGATTTAGGGCTTCCTGCACATTCATGCAGATTACATTGAACGTTTCCTTTTCTTCTTCCACGAACACTTGGCAGCAACCCAGCCCGATGGGCTTTACAACTTGGTGAGCTGCTGGGTGCCCTCTGGGGCAGCTGAGGTTTGCCAGGACCCGGGGGGCTGCTGCCTCCCTGGCACTGCCGCACACCGAGGTCCTGGGATGATCCTGTTTTGTGGCACACCTACCAGCAGTGGACTCAGTGCCACCAGTGCATCTGGAGTCACGGATGGGGGAGTGAAAAGCAATGGTCCCAACCTGATAAGGGTATTCAGTAAGTCTCCAAGCAGATCCCCAGCCCTGGGCATGGCTGTTGGTAAAGGACAGATGAAGAAACCTGTGTCCCCTCTTGCCCTTGGCAGACTGAGGCAGTTGTTTCTGGTACTTGCTGCAAGAAGTCTGGACAGTTGGTGTTTAAAGAAAACATCTGTCTGTTGGGGGTTTTTCAATGACCTTTCAGGGCCCAAAGCAAAGGAGTAGGCAAACCCAGCTCTGTGAACAAGATTGTCTCTTAGCATAGCTCTCCAACCAAGAATGGAACTTCTTCACTTACCCTGTGCAAATAAATAGTTGCCTGACTTTGCCCTTCCTGAAAACTGAAATATCCATCTAGTCCCTTACCCTGTCAAGAGGTTAGCTGCCTCTCACGCTCCAAGTCTGTACGGCTTAGCTGTGCACTCGCTGCCTTTGCCTGGGGGTTTGTTTTAGGCTTATGGCTTCCTCCCTGCCCCGGAGCATCTTCCCGGTGTGCGGCACTCCTCCCCGGGCCCAGCCTCATCCCCTGGGTCACAGCTTTTAACCTGAGCACAGCCTGCCCTGTCCCCGAGCGCTGCCCGGTTGTTTGCAGGCACGGGCAGCACGAACGGGAACTCCAGCACTGGGAACCTCTCTGGGAGCGTTTAATCGCTGCGAGGAACCCAGACACCTCTGAGACCAAGTGAAGAGAAGGCTGAAATAGTCCTTAAAGGGGCTTTACTTCCCTTCCTCAAACTGCTTTATGCATTCCACAGCAGTTTGCATGTTGTTTTTCAGTTTTCTCGGGTTGTTTTCCAGCACAGGAGCAGCACGGGCAGAGGTGACCAGAGCCATTGGTGTGGGCAGGGGATTTGCAGCAGTTGTAGAGCTTGGCTGGCTCAAAACTCAGATCCTTCAGCTTGGTCCTTACCCTCTCAAGATCCTGAGGCCTGGCGGGGCTGTGCTCTAAGAGGAGGCATTTGGAGGTAGTTGAAAGGGTACAAGCAGATGGGCATGACTTATTGGTCTATCTGTGAAGATAGATATAGATATAAACTGGTGAATGATGCAGAAGACGAGCAGGTCTCTGAGGGAATTAGTGCTAGGGAAGGGAATTACCATTTAATTCTTTAGAGAACAACCTTTAAACATGATTGGGAAGATATGCTTGCAATGATAGCAAAATAAAAGAAACCAAGTCACTGAAAAAGGGATTTGTTTGAATTTTCTTGGTTAATTTTGGCATGAGAAAATGCATTTCCGTGGCAGTTTGGTACCTAGAGTTGCTTCTGCACCCTGTCCTGTAACTTTGTAATCTGTGCATGGTGGGAGAAGGGTGAGAGGGGGATCTTTATTTCCCCAGGGTTGCCTGTAGTTTTGCATGGAGTGTGTGTTTCTGCACTTACAGATGTGCTATCAGTCCCTGAGGGTTCAGCCCCTGCCCTCCATGATGCTGTACACCCTCAGAGAGCTCTCCAAAGCCCAAGATCTTGGGCAGAAATACCTCCAACCAGTTTATTCTTGTTTAATGTTTTTCCCCTTGAATATTTCAGATGCATCATTTGGGGTGGAAGACTCATATCGAATAGGAGTAATTGACCTGGGACAATGAATCATTTTGAGTTTATTTCAGGTGGAATGAGAACTTTTAATTTTTTTTCAGGGTTTCATTCTCAGGCTGAACTAAAAATCAGTTATTTGTATAGCTGTGTTTACAGGCAGGTAGTGAAGTTAAAGACTAATGAGTGAGGGGGTGGAGGCTTGGTCCTGGACGTTAATGGACTTGCATGAAGTCTTTTTGTCTCAAAAGCTCTCTTCAAATCCCTTTTTTTTTTCCCCTAACGAAAGTAGATTTAGCAAATTTCATTTCTGCAGCCCACAAACCCCAGACGAGCTTTGGCAGAGTTTATCTCAGTGTGTCTCTGCACAGGAGTGACTTGAATAGCAGGGCTGGCTACAGATGAGGAGCAGGAGGCAGTCCCCAAGGTGCCTTGCCCGTCGAGTATTGCACTTGGCTCTGGGCACATGGTGCTGTGCTGTACAGGAGCTGGCACACTGTGCTCCCTGCCCTGGGATGGTGCCCACCAGGACCCTGCTTTCTGTCCCACATGGATTTGCTTTGCATCCACTGAATCTTTCATGGAGTGAGTCTGAAATCCATCAGCATCCTGCCCTACCCCATAGCAAGGAGCTATTATATATTCCCACAGCAGCTGATGTCCATTAAATGTTTGAGTGACACTACAACAATGTGTAAAATATCAGTGATAAGGATCTAGCAAATCTTAATAAAAAAAAAAAAATGGCGACAAGAATGTAAATTGCACATACAATTGTGATAAAGAGCCAGAGATAACATTAAAGAGATTGTATCAATTTAATGCAAGTTTCGTGCCAAAGCCTGTCATCTGCTCTTTGAAGAGGAGTTGTTGGGAACCTTGATATTCCAGCAGACAGTGCTCAAATCATCCCAGTGCTCTGGAGCGGCTGTCCCCGCAGCCAGCATGCTGCGTGGAAGCTGTCTGCTTGCTGAGGATTAATGGAAACCTTTCCTGCCTCTACAATAAAAATAATGTTCCTTGGAAAAAATAAAGTGCCCTTCTGCCTGCTGGCCTTTGGGTCCCTCAAAATGCAATTAAAAAGCGGCTTAATACAGCCTTGCAATGAGAAATCTGTCAGCATTCAGAGGCACGATCTGAAATGAAAGCAACATGAAAAGGTTGTGAGCAAAAATATTTAACTGTGCGCCTGCCTGCCTGGTGATGCTTGTGGAGCCACCAGCTGAACTGGGATGTGAGGGGCTGGAACTGGGCTAACTGGGGGAGCTGAAGCAGCTTCACAGACAGAGCTGAGCTGTAGCAGTGCTGGTGAGGGCACTGGAGCTCCTCCATAACCCAGCCGGGTGTGTGGACTGCTTGCCTGTCCCTGCTGGTCTCCTGTTTTCTGGGCTGCTGTATGTCCTTGGGTTTTCCTCTGCCGTTCAGGGTGTGTCACATCCTCCAAAGTGGCTAGGTGACTGCAGTAAAGGCTGTTGGAAGTACCCTACAGGTTTGATGCAAGGGGTAACTCCAGTTCTCTGTGCAGGGCTTCCAGCTGTAGGTCAGTATCATGCCTGCCAAAATGTCTTCCCGAAATTTTAGGCATAATAACAGGAGTTAATTTTACGTAGTGGTTGGCTGGTTGGTTTTGTTGTTTTTTTTCTGCAGGCATGATAATTTAAAGAAAAAATAAATCCTTTAAGTAAAGCTGGTAACTCCATAGCAAGTGAGGGTTTATAAGGGCTGGAAATGAAATGCAAACACAGGGCTCCAGTGACTGCCTGGTTTTGGTACTGCGAAGTGAACTTTTGTCTTTGGCTGTCACTTGTGTGCTGCTACCTGCACAAGGGTGAGTTGAAATCCCACCCCAGCTCTACACGAAGAGCTGCTGGAGCAACGACAACTTGATGGGAGTAGCGCTGGGAGCAGTGTTTCAGCGGGATGCCAGTAGATGGCACAGCTTTTATATCAGCTAATTGTACAGGGAGCCAGCGCCGGCCCGGGCTGTTCCTGGTGCTAATCTTAGCCGTGCCTCACTCTCCACTCACACAGATGAAGATGTCTCTGCTGGTCTGCCTGAAACTGAGGACGTTGGATAAGATATGGAAAGTGTTGAGCTTGTCAGCATTGCAGGGCAGTGATGGGGAGGAGGAGATAAGAAACGTGTGCTTGGGTGAGTGTGGGCACAGAGAGGCAAAATTCAAAACAGTAGTAGGGTGGCTTCCCAAGTGCACTCCAGCAAATGCTTTCCTTTAGTGTAGATGTATTTGACTGTTCCAGCTTTATGCAGAGGGAAACTGAGGCCTGGAGAGATCATTCTTTGTCTTTGATACACCTGGGAATAAGAGCTGTACTTCCTAATTAACTTCTGGAACTTTTAGCTACAAGGTGTCCTTCATGCCTGATTAAGACAATAACATCTCCCTGGAGCTCAAAGCTTCTTCTCTCAGCTCTGCTCGTGTTTGGTGCTATTGTTCCCTGGCCACTTCAGGCTTTGAATGTGAAATTTTTTAGCAGTTGAACAATTTTCTGCACCCTCTTGAAAGAGTAAGAGTTGAACACAACCTAAATCTTCTCCCTGTGTGATGTTGCCCAGCTGTGTTGCACCTCCCCTCAACCAAAGCAGCCCTCTGGCCTGTTCAGGGATGATGAGCATGTGGCTCTTGCTGGAGAGGTGGCCCCTGGAGTTGGAAGGGTTGCTCAAGTGCAGTAAGACAGCCCTGATATGGGGGGGGGAATGCCTGTCCCTCTGTGCTCCTGTCCTGGGAGATGTGCAGAGACCCCAGCATTAGAGGCAATCTTTCTTCCTACCTTCTGCCTGCTGAAGAACTTTTCATGACTGAAATTGATTCTTGCAAGTGGATGTAAAGGATATATCCCAAATCTTGAGGGCCTGGTGTGCATGTAGAATATAAACCAGAGTGTATGTACGTGAGGCTGTAAATAGAGTTGTCACTCTAAAAGAAATGGGGTTTCTGGTGCTTGTCAGATCATTTTAAAACCATTTTTATTACTAGATTACATGCTGAGATAAAGTTTATTGTAGCAAAAAAAGAGGGAAGGTGTAGGATTTGACTTCAGATTTGGAAACACACTTAAAACTTACGAAGAGTTTTTGAACCTTAGCTGAGGGTAGGCTGTCTACTTCAGGGTTTTCCTCCAGGGCATCTCCTGCCTGACACGTTTAAAGGACGATCTCTTGATTTAGGTGCAAACTCTGCCCTAGCATGTCACCTTTTATAATCAAGCCATGATATAACATGCAGACCCTGGCACAGGAGCTCCAGCTCACGAGTCTCTGTCCTGTGTACAGGATGCAGACTCCCTTCCAGGGATCCCAGCTGGGAGTCCTGAGGAACTCCATGTTCCCTGAATGTGGCTCTTAAAGAACTGCCATAAGGATTGTCAAAACTGAAGATCAATCCTGGCATGTGTTGAATTTGTTCTTCCTATTCTCTCCCCCATGACCATTGATCCTAAAATATTTTGCTCTAGTTATATCCTTTTTCTGTGCTCTTACTTTTAGCACTACATCTGCAAGCAACAGAAAACACTGTGTAGGTGCCAACTCTTTAGTTAGCTACTCCTTGCAGATAAGAGTAGCATCCCCTTTTCTAACCCAGCCTCTTCTGTCTTTTCCTCCTAGTTGTTCCTAGTGGTAATTGTCTACTTTTTATATGTACCAGTGGCAAATTAACAGGGTGCTGTTCTCTTGATGCAGCATGACAGAGAATGCAACAGACATCTCCTCCTGCCGGATTTGGGCTTCAGAGTTGTGCTGGTTTGCATCTCCCTGCTCCACCTCCCATCCTAGTTTAGGGGACTGCAAGGCACATCACAGACTGGATGCTGGAAGAAGTAGCAGCTTTGCAAGTGCCACCTAAACTCCACAGCTGCTTGCAGGGCAGAGGTAGCTGGAGTGGCAAGGAGAAAGTTGGCTTTAACCCTGAGACTTGCACAGACCTGTGTTCACCATAATATCTTGTTGTTAAAAAGCTAGATTTATTTTGCATGCAGACTGATGTAGGAAGTCCACACTGCCTTGACATTAGAGTTTTTCTCTCTCCTACTCCCAGCCCCATCTCAAACCCAGAACCTCTGCAAGGTCCCATTCTGAGTAGCTGCTCTTCTCCCTCTGTGCTGAGCATCCCTAAAACCTGAGCATAATAGCATCCCTGCTAATTATATCACTGCAGATTTATTTCATGGTAATATTATAGCTGGCCTCAGGCATCACCACTATCATTGGAAAACATCGAACAATCACAGCTTCTTAGCTGCCTCCATTAAACCTGGGAGAAGCGTCTGGGCCTGTTTATGTTTGTCTTTTGATGAGAGCCGAGGATTGATGAGCTGGTGGCTGCGAGGTTTGCAGAAGGTGCCCTGCAGGGCCGCTCCCCTCCCTCCTCAGGCAGCCGTGAGGTGCAGATGGCGGCACCGCGAGCGGGATGCAGGCGCGGCCGGGCACAGCAGCCTCGCCTTTCTCTCACGGGCAGACCTCGCCCCCCCTGGCAGCAGCACCCCGGGCCGAGGGCTGCACGGCATTCCACGCAGGATGCTCCAAATCAGTGCCGCTGGCAGCTTGGCTGGAGGTGTTCCCAGGGAAAGGGGACGTTTTGAGCGAGCAAGTGGTCTTGTGATGCTTTCTGCTGGCAGTCTTGGAGCTAGGGCAGAAGAAAAGGCACAAATACCACTGCCCTTTTACAACCAAAAAAAAAAAAAAAAAAAAAGGGGAAAAATAATTCAAGAGTTTTCTCTCTATGTTTTCCTTGCTAGGAATAAAATGAATCCTGTGACTGATGTGCTGGGTCCCGAGGCCTTCTGCCACGAGTGTAGCTGGAGGTCAGTGCTATGTCCCCAGGGCTGTTCTGTTCTTGGGAGGCAAGCCTGTGGCTGCTTGCTGCTCCAGGCTGTGTCCCTTATGGAACACAGCCATGGGATGGCTGGAGGTCTGTAGGATGAAGCATTTGGTGCTTAAGACCACCATGAAGCATTTGGTGCTGGTATCCACACTCTAGGTTTTAGAGGGTATAAGAGAGTATTTCAGCATACATCCCAGTACTGCACAGGTTTGCTGTGAGACAGTGTTTGCCTACACCTGAAGCCTGCCTGGGGGATGGCGTGACCACCATCCCAGTCTGTGTGTTGTCTTCCCCATAGAGGTCTGTGGTCCCCAAACAGCAACCCTATGGGAACAGCAGATTATCACAGATCTGAGATCTACCCCATGTGGAGAACACGAGGAAGTAACTTATAGCTCTTGAAAGGGATTTGGGTAAAAGTAGATCAGTTGTTATTGATTTTACTCTGTCTGGCCATAAAGTCCTTTTTGGTTATGGTGCTCCAGCGTGGCAGTGAGTGGGCCAAAAACTTAACTGAAATGGGGTCAAAAAATTACTTGCAGACAAAAGGCACTTACACTCAGACTGCATCAAGTCTCCTGGTAATTTCAGCGAAACAGGCAGAGCAGAAATATGCTGATAATTATTTAAATTAGACTCTGAGCATTGAATTTTTTTCTTCAAGTAACAGCACTTCAGCACTTGTCCAGATGAGTGCTAATTTACCCAAATGGAAAGGTTTATTAAACATGCCAGCCAGTGCTTTAGTAATATTTAGGACAGCAATTTTGCTTTATTATATCTCTTAACAAAAAGGACAGAGGCTTCTTGATCCAGCACCACAGCAGTCAGGGGATGTTGGGGAAGATCCACGTCTGCCTGGTCTCAAATCAAGGTACATTATTTCTGCTTCAGTTCTGCCTCTTTGCCAAGTGCAAACTTGGGACTTGATTTGAAAAAAACTTCACTGACTTGGCCAGTTTGAAGGACACTCAAAATCTGGACATCTTCTGGGTGCAGGAGTCAGAGCTATGATTTGGAAACATTGAAGGATGAAATTGAGTTTGCTTCAGTGAAATGGGCCCCGAGCCAGGTGCTGAGGAAGATGAGCCTGAGCTCTTCCTGCTGCTCCTTGCTCACTCTAGGACACACTTGACAACTGTGTTGTTTTGGGGAGAAATTTGGGTGCATGAAGATGCTCCCACCCATGATTTGCATCCCTCAATGCTCTGTCATGCCCTGCCTCCTGTGCTTGTTATCATACGTGTTTTTGCCAGGGCTGTCTTTCACACTAATGTTGGCTTTGCTGTTTCCCTCAGGACTCTAAATTTCTTTGGTTTATATATTTGAGAAAACACTTCACAAATCCCAGTGGACTGACATTCTGCTAAAACATCCTGCAGAGTCTTCTGCCCTTTCTGTCTGTGGGTGCAGGTGTTTGGTTCTATGGCTTCTCCCAGGACTCAAGTGAGAAATTAAGACTACTTGCACAAATTAGAGATAAAGCAGAAGTGTCTTAATCTGAGAATCTCCTCACAAAGAGGATGGTTATATGTTGTGAATGCTTCTTACAGATGTGTCCAGGGAAATTTGCTTTTAGGTTTTGAAATTCCTCTGGTCCTTCCAAATAAAGACCACTCCCTCCTTCACGTGAGCATGCTCACCGAGGACATGCATGGTGTAACATACCAAAATCTAAGTCTTTACATTTTATTTTCCATAAGTCTCTTCTCCCTCTCTTTCCCTGCACAAGATTGCTCTGTTAAATGATCACACTGCAAATCTTGTGGGTGCCTGGAGCTCTGGATGCTTGCAAAATATCTGGCAAGGAAGAACCTTGTGGAATTCCAGATGGTACATTCTTACAGAGTTTGGATATAGGATGAAGCCAACAGTGATGGGAATGGGAAGATTTTACTTCAAATTCAGATATTTTTTTTGTCTTTGGTACCATCAGAGTAATGAGTGGAAAGGCTCTGGCTGCTCTTCTGTGCAGGTGTGGATGTTGAATATCCCACAGGAGAAACTGAGAAGTTTATAATTTCTAAAGTTAAGTCAGAGGCTCTCTAATCTCCACAGAGAGCTGGATTCAGCCCAGGTAGGTCGAATACCTTTGTGTCCTGTTGCACAGGAAGTGTGAAAGAGCTCCCAGGAGGAAACATGCCTTCTCTGCTCCCAGCATGGGTGGACAGGAGGCCAAGCTCTCTGGGGACTATTGCTGATTCCTTGTCATGCTCCAGAAAGAGTTGAGCACTGTGCTGTCACTCTGAGAGGTGAACATGAAATTTTCAGAATAGGGAAAACGGATGGAAATAATTTGAAAGGGAAGTCTTTCTCTGCATTATTGATGATATGTATTTTTTAGCATTTGGCATCCCACAGGGAAGTGTGCTATGACACTTTGTTTATGGTGAGCCTCACTGTGCTGTGGACCATCAGCCAGGCTCATCCACAGTAACAGGGATGTGGGGAAGCATCTTAAATGAATCCTCTGAGCATACACACCTTTAAGAAGTGTAAAGAGAAAGTCTGGGACTCAATTTTACAGTTCTAGCACTTTTCTTGCCACCCTGATTGGAAGTGCTTAACCTCCTCTTCATTAATCAGTTTGAATTTTATCTAAAATTCATCCTCGATGAAGGTGAATTTAGAGTCTGCTGCTCCAGTCTTGGGCTGAAAATGATGGCAGGGCGTGCAGGGTGTAGCAGCAGGTGAGTGCACTGCAGCTTGGATCAGTGACACTGTATTTTTGGTGCCTCTGTACTGACCAAGCTGGAGGTCTCAGTCATATCCTGTGGCTCAGTTCCCAACAAATCCTGTAGGCAGGACACATGTGTGACATTGTACTGCTGAATCCCAGTAACACATGGCTAGGGTGCCACAACCCAGAGCAGCAACACGAGGCAGTCACCAACCACTGAGGTTGGCTGGGACCTTGGTAGAAAATCCACTTGAAGCCCTGGCCAAAGCAGGGTGAGCTGGAGCAGCCTGCCCAGGAACTGAGTTGTTCCTGGGGAGACTGTGACTGTCCTAATTTTACAGATGGGCAGGGTAAGCCCTGGGCAGTGGCTTGGCTGAGATATCTGGAAGGTGGACATGGGTGGTGAGGGTGGGAAGGTGAAGAAGGCCTTGGGGCTGCAAGGCACATATGTGTGTGCTTACTCATCTTTTCAAGTACTCCTGGCTGTAGTGGCACTGCCTTTCTCTTAAGGAAAATTTTTTTTCAGGCATCAAAGTCACTAAGGTCTGTTAGATTTGAAGAGCTTTGATATCAGAACATAAATGCATCACAGACATTTGTCTTCTTCTCTGGCCAGCTCCTTTACTGTTAGATGTTTATGAAGAAGAATGAGTGGAAAACACTGAATGGAAGGGGAAGGGAGCAGTGAATTCTGGAATTCTGCTTGCAGAGTCCTTGGCCTTCTGGTCAGCAGTGGGAGTCATCATTCTTCTAAGATTCTCTGTGACAAGGACTATTGGGAAGTTGTTTTCCTCTAGTGCTCTGCTGAAGGTCAGCCTTTGGGGACAGTTACACCATCCCTGTCAGGATTACCTGGTCCATCCTGACTTGCCCACAGAGCATCTTACAGCTACTGACACAGGGTTTCCTGGAAAAATTAGGCTGTGTTTGTCTGAGCCACATCCCCGTGCCTGTGTGGAATGAGCATCCAACTGGAGCAGCTCTGTTCCAGCAGCCAGGGAGCCCTGTGCATGGTTGATGGGTCTTTCGGGGCAGGATCTCAGCCATGCCCTGTCCGGGGAAGAAGTAACGAGTGCAGGGCGCTCTGGAGCCCCAAGCCCAAACCCGCCCTCCTTCTCCTGGCCGGGGCTTCCTGCGGGTGGCGTGCCGGCGGGGCGGCAGCTGGGCTGGCTGGTGCGGTGCTGCAGGGAGCTGCCCGCTGATTTCCCGAATCCCCAGCGCCCAGGAACACGCACAGCGCCGGCTGCCATCGGCTGCAGCTGCCGTGTACACTGGCAGAAGAAGGGGGGAGCGCGGCCGGGAGAGGGACATGGGTGCCACTCCTACTTAGGTGTAAAAGGAATCATAATATCACATTCTGCTTTATCTTCTGTTATTTTCTACCTCTCACCCTGGTGAAGCAGATAGCATAATTAACCTCCAGGGACATCCCAGCAAGAAAAAAAACCAAAAAAACCACATTATTTGTAGGTCCTAAGAATAAGAATTTCCCTGGCAGGAACACTCCTGGAGGCCCCTTTCTCTGTTAGGATATAGACATTTTATAGAATCTTCTGAGTGTCCAGGATCTAAAATGTCTCTGCTGTGGATCTGAAAGGCTCTTGTAGCCCAAATCTGACTGCAAAGTATCTCAACTGTGCTTCTTATGGGGTTTCAGGACCTAGTAGATGAATCTATTCTTTAAATGTTGCTCAGTTGATCAGTGTCACAGCTTTTCCAGCATCTCACAGAAACGAGGAACATGGTGAAAACCAAAACAAACCAAATTTGCTGCACTTCTCGAAATGGCTTGTGAACTGGGAGTTTGTCCCTGCATCCTTTTCTCCTGCCTTTAGCTTTCTGCTGTGACTGATGACTGGGATGAGAGCAGCTCGATGTCCTGGAGCAGCAGCTCTGCAGGCAAAGCCTTCCAGCAGTGGACCCAACCCTCCTTTGCATTGCTGCTGCTCTGGTCTAGTGCTTAGCTTCCTTAGGAGGAGGAAGAATGGTGGAGCCAGTGATGCACTCCTGCCTTCCGAGATCACATGCTAAGGCTGCTTTTGCTGATACAGCATCTTTGCTCACACTTGCATGACATTCTCATAGAACAGTGCTCTGAAAACTGTTCTTAAAATCCTGAGCAGTACAGCAGGATTCTGGCCTAACTTCCTGCACGAAGCAAGGTGTAGGTTAGATGTGTTGGTCACAGCCTTGTCTGTTGGGTTTTGGAGGTCTCCAGGGGTGATGCTCCTTTACTCTGGATCCTTGTCTGTTCTTCTCTAGAGACTTTCCTTCACACGATCTCTTGCTTGGTGTCTCTTTCTTCTTTTGTTCTTTGACTCCTTTATCCCATTAAACACATGGGTTTGGATCAATAACCAGCATAACCCTCTGCCCACAGATTTCCATTTCTGGCATGCCCTGTATACAGAGCCTGTGGTTTAGGTGATGCCTCATCTCATTGCAATGTTCCTGTGCTAAAGAGATGACTTCTTAGCCTCCTTTCATTTATGGAGAAAAATATTATGCAAATAGCTACACGTCCAGCCTGTGGCCATGGATTGCAACAGGGGGCTGGATGTCACCAAGTAGAGGACACTCCTCCTTGGTGGGAACACCTCCTGTGTGCTCTGGTGCTGGCTTTGTCATCAGGTGAGATAGTGTGACTGTCCTTGAGCACCCCTACTGCTCAGTGTTGGGTTGCTGAACACTGAACAGGTTGAACAGATGAGTAGTGGAGACTCCATCCTTGTGGGTTGAACTCAGCTGGACACAGGCCAGTGCCAGAACTCAGTGGCCCCATCTGAATGGGAACCAGGACTTGGACATGTGATGTTCTTTTTGTCTGTGAGAGCTAAAGGGGGCTCAGAACTGAGGAAGGAGGTGGTTGATGGTGCAGGAGTGGTAGAAGGCAAGCTGTGGGCAGTATGTAGGATACCTGCTCCTGACTTCCAGCTGAGCCAGGCTGGAGGAGGGAGTCTTACAGATGTCTTTGTTAAAATCATCAGGAGAACAGCATGTCTCCCATTTCCTTTGTAGGTCTTGTGCAGGTTTCATGTGCCAGAGCTAAAATAATACATGATTCATTAAAGTGGCTTTTTTCACAGTTGTAGGAAAGAGCCCAGCCATTCAGCCAGAGCAGCAGCGAGCACTGATCAGCACTGGCAGGGTGGGCTGTGCCAGCTGCTGTCAAGAGGCTTTTTCCAAGGAGCCTGGTGGAAACAAAGGAGTCAAAGTGGTAAAACCACCCCATGCTGGACCTCACTCACAGAGCAGCCAAACAGGGAGGGCAGGGAAATTAAACAGGAGCAAAATGATAACAGCATGTGTAGGGCAACGTGTTAGAGAAGTGAGAGAATCAGTCTGACTGATATTTCCAGTAATATTCAACAGATGCCTCCAGGTCATAGGAGTCACACCAGTATGGGATTCACCTGGCCTTTCAGGTGAGGCATCTGATAGGTTCAGTGCATTTTCCCCAGTGGACTGTGGCAGAGTCTGTGTGCTCTCTAGGATGGTGGTTTGTTTAAGATTTCCTTTAATGCTTTGCTAAATCCAGAGCTTCTGCTGTAGTGAAGAAAGGACTTTAAAAAAAAAAAATAAATAGGTTGTAAAATTGCGAATTTGGAATACACCAGGAGCAGCCACAGTGAAGAGGAATTTTTCTATTCCCTAAAAGGTTTCTTCTGCACATTCAGTCTGTAACTGTAGTGGGCTTTTGCTGTCTTTCCTTATTGTAATCTCCTAATTGGTTTCTACATTCACTCCTCAATTGCTGTAAGCATTAAAGTGTGGTGCATCCCATTAGATACCCTTTTCCACTGACATTACCTACTTAAGCAAAATTTGAATTAAGATTTCTTTTTTTCCTACAGCTTCAGCCTTTCTGAAGTGGCAAATAAGTTGTGTGTTAGGAATGCTGGTGTTGCAGGCAGTGGGTTCCCCACCTCCCTCTCTTCCTGGGAAAGTCATGGAGAAGCAGCTCATCACAGGAACATATCCTCTGCATCCCTCTCCGATTTGGTCTTTTGAACACAATCTGTGTTGTGGTTTTGTTGTTATAAAGGGAGGATGAATGATTCATTGCTGTCTCACAGCAGAGGGGTCAGTGGGTCGCTCACAGCCATATCTTATTATCATCTGGAATTTAGTGTGCCGGGGGTTTTGCTAACCATCTGTAACACACACCACTCATTTCCACAGCGTGCTCCTAACCTCTGCTAATTATTTATAAAGGGTTAATTAAGAGGATTCTGCTCTAGACAGTGACCCAGTGTTCTTTGTTTCTTCTCCTTCAGCTAAAGTAACAGCACTCTAACTGAAAACAACAGTAATTTATCCTTGAGAACAAGGTTTTGAGGTGCTGTATCAAAGCTCCACGAAAAACTGAATGTGACGTCAACCTCCTTCCTCTGATCACTAATTTTGTAATTTTATAAAAGAAAACAATCAAGTTTGTCTCATTATATTGGTGTTCATTGTTCAATTCTATTATCCTTTTAGGCTTTTCTCTTAATGTTTGTTCCACTATTTCAGTAAGGCTTGAAATTAGTCTAATTCCCCAGATCACCCTTCTTCCAGTTTTAAAATGTAGATGAAGCAGATTAAGATTATTGAGTTCTGAAAATCAAAGAGACAATCAGGTAGTACCGTTAATGTGCTGTTTGCCTGTTAAAATAGTCTGTTTGCTGGTCCTGTCAGCCCCTGTGCTGAGAGCAGAAACAGAGGGCTTACAGTATAATTAAAAGGCAACAGGTCTGCTGCAAGTTAAATGCTTTTTAATACAGCTTGTAGCTCACTGATAGAACTTGTTGCCTGAAGATGCTGTCAGAGCAAGAAATTCAGCAAGACAGAAGAATGAGGGGGAGCTTGTTGTGAATCTGAGCAGTACTCCGAGTCTGTGGTGGCTGTGATAATCCTCCTTTGGCAGTGCTGCCATTGTGATGCTGTGTTTGTTTGAGTGATGGAAGCTTTCAAGATCAATGTGAATATCTGCAAATTGAGCTGAGGAGAAGATAAATGACCAAGGCTGTTCTTTCTTAGTTTGGGAAGATTTAAGGCAATTAGTGAAGCCAGGAATTTTTTTTCTTTTCTTGCAGACATATGCTGTAAGACATGTAGTTGAAATATCCATCTGAGGATAGTTAGGTCTTTCTCCAGACCATTTCCAGAGTGTGCAAGTTGGTGGGACTCCAGGCCATTTTCACTAGAGCAGTCTCTGTGCTTTTCCTGAAAGATGCATTAAACTTCCCCATCAGTGCTTTACAAACCCACCACAGGCTGAGACCACTTGGCAGTGACTCTCTGGAGACACCCAAGCATCTCCTGCTTTACTGAGTCCTAAGCTGCTTTGAGTCTATGAAGTATGAATGATAGGGAGGAGGAGTGTCTTTTATTACACCTGCCTTTTCAACTCCATCAACTGATGGATAAAAAAATATATATTTTGAACTAAAGTGGAAAGGTGAACAGGAGAAATGAGAATAAGCCTGTTACTCTAATGAGAATTTTGCCATAACAGAGGTGTGTGCTTCTTCTCTCGTTTCACTTTGTTATTACTTTCCAAGCCTTTTTTAAAATGAAAGAATTTCTTAAGCAGGCAGTAGGTTTTCATGCATTTTACCCTTTCTGTCTATTAAAAGATCTTGACCCCTTCATTTCCACCTTTCAGGATAACAGTAGTAAGTTGTGCCAATTTAGTAGTCAGTGTGTGGAAATCAGTGTCTATGAAATGCATATTTTATTTGATTGCCTGCATTTAAGCCTGATTGTGATGTTTGGGTGATTTGAACATAAAACGGTATGAGAAGTGTAATAATCTGTTATCAGAGGCAGACAGAAGGGGAAACAACTCTTTACATTTTGGTAGAACACAGAGAGTTTTACACATCATCTTTTCAAACAGTGGCCTTTTGGAAACATCCTAGAGCTGAGAGCCCTGGTGCTGTTTAGCACTGAAGCTTGAGATGTCTGAAAGGCGTGATGCTTTAATTCATATTTTTTATATTTTTTACATTTTGGTAAATCCACCCCAGAAGTCAGTAAAGTCACACCTTTCACTTGCATGCTACTGGATTCCACCAATCTTCACTGCTTCTAACAATCTGACATTCCTGTTGGATGTCATGGAGATAGAAACAGGCCTTTTGCCAGCCTCCAAAACACATGGTGTTAACCTGCTAGCCCAGCATCTGAGCAGTGTGTCCCAGAGACCTTGCCCTTGGCCTTTGCCAGGACAGATTTCTTGATCCATTTCCCTCTGACAAAAGCAGGCAGCATGGTGTGGTCACAGTCAGGTGGGGTGGAAACACAGCTTCTGCCTTGGACTGTCTCAGAGGCAGTGTCCACACTTCCCTGTGCCCTCTATGTAGTTTTCCATTCTAGTGCTTCTCCTTGGAGGCAATTTCTGCACCCCTAAAATGATGCCTTGGCTACTCACCCAGCAGTCTGTGGCCACAAAATGTAGAAGTCAAGTGAAATACCTTATTTAGCCTCTAGGTTACAACACTGTTGGACTGATGCTCACCAGGGGGAGATGAGGGCACTTCTGCTGCAATCCTACAGTGGGACAGGCAACCCCAGTGGGATTGCTCCATGCTTCATTGCCTGTGGCATGTATAGAGCCTCCAGGTTTCCCAGGTATTTCACTGGAGCTGTGTTTAGTCAGAAACGTGAAAATGCAGGGACTGATTTTAGATCCCTGACTCACATCTGAGAGAGCAGGGAGTGGATTTGTCATTTCTCCTCCATAGTACTGAGGCTATTGCATGTGGAGTCCCATCTGGATGTTGCATCCCACAGTGTGCAGGCACTGTGGGAGAAGGAAGGGATGAAGTGGGAGCTGTAACGCCCCATCTTCCTTCTGCCTCTGTGTGGCAGCTTGTGATTAAATTGTCAGTTTAATGCATCCATCCATTTAACTCAAAAAATGTGAAGAGAGAGGGAAGGTGAGGGCAGATGCCTTCCCTGCAGTGGAATGGCTGCCTTGCAGAATTCCAGCTTTACTGTTTCCCAGTTAAGGCCCAGTGAAGTCTCCAGTGGATGATGGTCACAGGCTTTCTGTTGTCTGATAAGACTGGAAGGTCTTTGGGGTGGGAACTCTCTTCTAGGCACACACACACGTGTGAGATTATGAGTGTGTGTGTGGATTTGGATGTGCATGGACACTGCTGGGCACAGCAGAGCTTTTTCCTGGGCAGCTCTGTGGCTGCCACAGCACAAACTCACT
This sequence comes from Sitta carolinensis, assembly GCA_032173965.1. Taxonomy (NCBI): domain Eukaryota; kingdom Metazoa; phylum Chordata; class Aves; order Passeriformes; family Sittidae; genus Sitta; species Sitta carolinensis. The sequence continues at coordinate 4,872,270 of CM063293.1, forward strand.
GCAGTGTTAGTGGAATGAGTGTGGTTTCCTCGTCTCTAGGCAGCCATGCCCGGAGGTTTCCTTGTCCTCTAAGAAAAAATCATTGTTGCAATTTTAGGGCTGTGTCTCAATCTCTTAAGTAAATTACCAAGGAAAATGGTTGCTGCTCTTTTATTTCCTTCTTGTGCTCTGCTAGTTCTGTTTATGGCAGTTGGGCTGGATTTTCTTCCTTTTATCCTCTTGTTTTTCAGCATGTCTGCCTTTTTCCCTTCTCTTTGTGTTGAGATTTGTCCTTTCTTTTATAGAAATTAAAATGCCACATCCCTGCTGATCTGAGACTGAGGCAAAACTGAGACTACAGAATAGCTTGTTTCTAATTGAGATTTGAAAAATATCCCTCAATAATAATGTGTGGGAATATTTTGATTACATTTCTTATGGCAAGCCCACATTTTAGCATGGAAGGATAAGAGGACAAATTAGAGAAGTGTTTCCATTGTGAGGTGTCTATCCTAAAGAGTAGGTGGCTCGAGGTGGAAGCTGTGTTGCATGTGCACACACAAGGCTGTGTGGTGTGTGAGGCACGTGGTGATTAAAAATACTGTCAGGTTTGCTTGCCCACAGGGCTTTTTTTCCTTTGGGGTGTGTAAACTTTAGTTCTGCTGAGCTCCAGCCCTTTGGGATTCCCTGAGCACCAGGCTCATCCACTGCCTTTGTGCCATCTGCAGTGAGAGTGGCCTGGAAGATGGGTCCAAGACTTTCAAAGACAACTGAGAAAAGCCATACTTGTATTATTAAGTTGAACTCCTAGCCTGGAATAAAAGCTCCGCTGGAAAACTGGTAAGAGTCTATAAGTAAAAACAACCCACCAGCTGGAAAATGCGACTGCGGTGTGAGTGTCCAGCATGGGCGGGCAGAGGAGAGAATTGCCAGCAGGAATATTCTGGGAGTATTCATGGAGTTAAACACGCTTTGTAATGTCAAAATACAGATGGGTGTGGAAAGGCTGAGCAGCTAACGGCGAGCTCAGTGCTCCTAAATCTGCAGTTGGGCTATAAACAAGCGGAGCCCGATGTCCGTGGGCAGCTTGACTTGGGAGTGCCTGGTGTCTGCGCATGGCTGAGCTTGGCAGTTAAGTGTCATCGTACAGCTGGCTCTGGGAGCAAGGAGCCTGTCAGTGACAGACAGCTAATAGGGAATCAGCTCTGCCATTTGGGCAGGGTTCAGATGGATAGCAACCCATGAAAAGAGCTGAATTTGGGGACAGAAAAGAGCATCTGGATGCTTAACGCCATGAGGTGCTCTGTGAAGGACAGACAGAAATGGAGAGTGGTGAGGAGAAGTCTGCTTCAGTCTGGGTGCAGGACATGGCATCCCAGCATGGTGATTGATGCAAGGGGTGACAAGGAGCTGCCCTGCTGCCCCAAGTCACCCGTGTCCCTTTCTGCTTGTACAGTCGGAGAGCCCAAGAGCATGTAGGCTTTGACAGCTCCCTTGGCTGCTTGTTACTCTTTTTCCTGAACATTCAAGTCGAGTGTCCCACACTGGACATCAGGGAGCTAATTTGTGTGTGATTGCAGAATAAATGGCAGAGCTGAGACCAGAACCTCAATGCCTGGAGTGAGGTTCTGGAGTCGCCAAGGCAGCTGGACTTGAATGACAGGCTTGTGTCCCATGTCTGAAACCAGCCCCTGTGGAGCCTGCAGCTCCCACATGGCATTCATCAGCATTGCTTTCCTGCTTCTAAACCCAGCACTTCTGCATGCCTGGCCTCCTCTGCCCCCGCTGTCCAGGCTCTGCTTCCTCCAGGAGGCTGGAGGCTAAGCACTCCCATCCCCTCTCTGTAAAAAATTGTACTTGCACGTGTGGATTGCATTCTCTTATGGGAGGAAGTGTCCTTAGTAATAACTGTCTCTTTTCCTACTTCTAACTGCTCCACTGCTGTGTCCCTCTGGGGTGAACAGCCCTTAGTTCCTCCCTCCATTGACTTGCTTCCTGTGCTGGGTTATAAAGCAAAGGGATGGAGTTGTCTGGACAGTGTGAAGGCCAGGGGACAGGGAGCAACAGTGCCAGCACTACCTCTGTGGGTGCAGGGCTCAAGATCCCCACCTGACCCTGGAGCCAGGAACTGGCTCTCCTCCAGTCTCCCCAGCATCCTGTGGCAGGCAGGCAGGAGGCAGCACAGGCATGTCAGTTAAACATTTGCTCAGCTGGGCAGTGGAGAGTGAGTGAATCTGCGATTTTTGTCTCCTTTTTTTGCTTAAAAGATCGAATTTACATTGAATAAATTTGTGTTCCACGCAGTAAAAACAACTGTAACTGCTTGAGTGCGTGCGAGGGGCATTGTCTGCTAACTAGGACACTCAGAAGAGCGCTCGCTCCTGTCTGGAGGCAGCCGATTACTCTCAAGATTTGTTCTTTTTAGAGCAAACCTTTGCAGAGAGCAGGGAGGAGGTGGCTGCTGCAGGGAGAGTGCAGGGACAGCAGCAGCTTCTGCTGCTCCAGCCCTCGGCTGGCTGTGGGGAGGCAGAGCCAGGCCAGGCTGCCCGGGAGACTTCCCTTGCTGCATCAGGGAAGGCTGGAAGTCAGTAACCCTCAAACATAGTGATTTGTAGAGCAAATGGCTGAAATCTGCTGGAGCTGCAGGAGTTTGGGAACTGCTGAGCATCATCAGCTTCTCCTTGAAATGAGGCCTGTGGGGCTTTTCTGTATGACCTGAAGGCATTTGAGAGGAGCTGCAGGAGGATGCTGGAAGAAAAAGGGGTGTCTCAGCCATGAGGAGGAAAAGGGCTAGGATGCAAAGCCAGGGCCAGCCTCATCTCAAGTCTCTCCCCAGATCTTCAGCTCTGCCCTACTTTGCCACTCTGCAGCCTCTTCGCTCCCAGCAGTTCATCCATTTGCAGCTTTCTCTCTCAAATCATCCTGCTGCCTTCAAGCATGAAAATTCTTCCTGAGGAGTGCAAAGCCACTGTGCCCTTGACAGTCAGGTCTGCTTGGAGTGTTCAGATGGAGAAGGGATGGCTCCTACCTCTCCCCCAGCCCTGTGTGTGTGCATTCTCAGTGTTTCCCTGCAGGCAGGCATCCCCCAGCATTGCCCCACTCCAAACGTGTGTTTTCCTTGTGCTGAGTCTATCTCCCTGCCCACACAGCACCTGACAGGCTGGAGCTGAAGCTGAGCAAATCCCCACTAGAGAGCTGGGCTCTGGCAAGCTTTAGAAGCTTTCTGCTGGGCATGGCCAGGCTGGGAGCTGTGTCTGTGGGGCCACATTGGTGCCCTGTGCTGTGTGTCTGAGTGCACAGGGGTTGGTCACTGGGCCAGCAGCTTTTCATGGCTGCTTGGAAGACATTTCTGCCCCTTGTGTGGTGCCTGCCTCAAGCACAGCTCCGGGCAGTGCTGGCTGTGCAGCCAGGGAGGTGGCTGGGCTGACTGGGCTTTTCATATGCTGAGCACAGCTACAGCTTGGTCAGTCATCCCAGGCACTTTGTCACCCCTGTCTGGCCTCAGCCAGGAGCCAGTGATTAGTCCAGACACTCATCATTTACCTTCACTCACCTGGCAGAGAAGTTCCTTGTCTGTGTGCCCCAAGGCTGTGGGTCTGCAAACAGTTAAACCCACCATTCTTCCCAGTAAGCACTAGGTACTGGGCAACTACTGTGAGCTCTTCTCACACTACCTGCCCTTCCCTGAGCTGATCCGACTCACCAACCTCACAGAGATGCCCCTTGGTTTGTTTTGCTTGGATGATTTTCTTCCAGCCAAGAATACTGGATTGTTTGTTGGAGGAGGTGGCTCATGGAGGAGGCCAGCAGAAACAGGGAAAGAGAGTGGGACCATCCCTCTGCTTTAAGCCACCCTGTGTTCATGGCCAGCTGAGGAGTGACAAAAAGAATTTCACCGCTTATTAAAACAAAGAGTCAGTCAGTGATGAACCAAGGGGATGGCATCTGCTCCAACAAAGGTATTTTTGCATCTCCAATAAAGTGAAGGTCTGCTGCCTGTAATGTAGGGCCTGAGGGTCTCATCCATTCAATCGTCCTGGTCAGGGGTACCCTGTAGCAGACCCCCAATAAATGTCACAGGCTTCTGAGTACTTAGTGACTGCATCTGGTCCAGGCATGATGTCCAGAGACCTCCCCATTTTGGTGACAGTGGCTGTGATAAGGAGTGAGCTCTTCAGCTGCATCAATCTCATTCCAGAGCTGTGTCTGGTTATGGAGCGTGGAAAGCGATGTGACGTGTGCCGCAGGGCTTGTTTTATTTTCTGCTTCCTTGCTGTTGCTTTCACGCCTATTTTGCACAACCTCTGGCTGCTGAAAAGATGCCAGTTACCCCCCTGGACCTCTCTGGGGCAGAGCATTGCAGCTCTGCAGGTCTAAGAGTGGAAGTTACATCCCACTGAGAGCTCTCTGTTTCCCAAAGGTGAAATGAGTGACTGTAGATGTTCCTGATACACGTTCTGCTCTCGCTGTGCTGGTGGGCTGGAGCAGGTCCCAACCCCAGGTCAGCTTGCAAAGGGAAAACCTTCTGGAGCTTGTACCTGCTGTGGGTCCCAGCCCCTCTCCCCCAGTCACTACACAGATTTATCATGTCTGTGATGTGCTGTTCTGTGGACAGCACCTGCGTTCCAGGTCAGTGAGTTGTTAATTGGATTGATTGATATATTGTGTGACAGAGGCTGGGAGCTCCTTTGAACCTGAGGATGCTGCAGAAGCCCCTTCTGTTGCTGAGCAGTGAGGGAGGGGAAGCTTTTCACCTGCCAGCAGTGCCAGTTTCACAGCCCTGTTTGTGGTTTGAGAATTGGCACACCACTCAGAGCTGGTGGAGGTAAAATCACAGCATCACAAAATATTCTGAGTTGCAAGGGGTCCACAAGGATCATCAGGGCCAACTCTTAAGTGAACAGCTGATACTGGGACTGAACCTACAACATCAGCATTATTAGCACCATGCTCCAACCAACTGTGCTAATTGTGGTTGGAGGAGTAACAGAGGAATGGGGGATAACCTCATTAAGCAGAGAGTGGGAATAACCCCATTAAATGGTGCCTGCCTGGCCCCCAGACACAGCACTGTGCTGTTGAGCCATGGCTTGGGTTTTACCTTTGCTGCTGCCTCTTGGGCAAACTCAGACTTATTTCTATTTATAAAGGGGACCCGTAGGATAAAACTCTCCCCTGTCCTCTACTGTGAGGATAAATTCATAAATGGCTGTGAAAATTTCCATCCCTGCTGCGAAGGGCCATGGAAATACCTGGAAAGGACAATAAATTTCCAAGCTGTGAGCATTGCTTAACCTAAGCTGCTTTCCATGGTCTCTGCACTGCAATACTGTGGTTTTAGAATCACTCTACCATTTGTCCTTCAAAGAGCACAGCAAGGAAAGAGTTTCTTTCCCAATTCCAGCATTTATTCTGCTGGTACCAGTCTGTTCCTCTCATTTTAGATAGCGTTTCTGTGCTCCATCTTTCGGACCTCTGAGTGCCCTGGAATCAATCAGGAATTCCAGCCTTGTGCCTGCTAATTGCACAGCCGTTTGGTGGCTGGGAGCTCTTGCAGGTGATGGATGGTGTGTGTGGAGGTTTTACTCCATCTGAGTGACACCCCAGAAGCAGCTCAGCGTTGTGTGCTCCCCAGTCTGGGGGCGAGGGTCAGCACTGTGAGACAAGCCATGCTGTGCGTGCAGGGGTGTGACCTCGCTGCTCCTGGGGGGCACTTAGGCTGTCACCGTGGGAGCTCTGGCTCTGCTGGCTTGGCTGGAGCGCTGCACAGACTTGTGTGTGATGCTGATATCCAAGGAAAGACCCTGCAGGCACTTGATGGGCTTGGCAAGGTATAAACAGTCAGTGTTCCACTCTGAAATGAAGGCTGTGAGGAGCAGGAATGATCTGACAAATCTAGCTTAACCCATCTACAAGAAGCTGACCATGAGGGCAGCAAAACAACATGCAGCCTCATAGAAGCCAAGGTCAGTGGCTGGACTCAAAATAGCTCTAAGGTCTGCGTGGCCTCCACGACTGCCCACAGCTGCCCTGAGTGGTGTCCTGATAGCTCAGCACGTCTGGCTGGTGGTGCCTGTCCCTTGGAGAAACCTTCCTGCATCTATAAACAAATTTGGACCTGAAGGTAGAGCGTGCCTAAGTGACAGGTTTACCTTTCTGAAGCACTTCCATTTTGCAGGTTTGACTTGACATGTCAGGCAGCTCCTCGGATTGTAACCCGAAAGAGCATTATAGGAGATGCTGTACTCCGGGTGACATTTTTAATCTTTCATCTCTTCCAGCTAATGTGTTTCGCTGATCAGTTTGCCAGGCAGAGCGGCCTCGCTGGCAATGCCAGGTCTGAGTTCCTCCCGTCTGCCTCTCATTCTGCACGCGCTGCCACACGGCTTAACAATTGTGTTTTTCATGAATAATTTGTTCTCCCCACATCAGGCAGTCTGTGTCACTCTGCAGCCGCTGGCTTTGCAGAGGGGAACAGCTGAGTGAAGGGAACAGCCGGCTCTGGGCGAGCCTGCCCTGTGCCTTCCTGCACTCCAAACAGGGCCATAAGTGATTTCTCCTTCAAAGCAGCGTCCTTTGCTGCCTGCATGCACGCTGTGTGCGTCTCCCTTTCGGTTCTGCTGTCTCCAGGAGCATCCTTTTGGTGTTAACTGGTGAGGAGGGTGTTGTGCCCTGCCCCAGGAGAGTGCCTGGCACCTCTGTTTGCTCCTTGCTTGTGGGGGTGCATTGGAGGGCAGTGAGGACTGAAACAGCCATCGTCCCTGTTTTGCTCACCTGGGAGTTTGCTCTCTAGTTATCTCCCAGGTCTTTGGGCTAACATAAATTCACTTTTAAGAACAGCACCCACCATGACACTCCTGAGGTGGGCATTCTGCAGTGGGTGCTCAGCTGGGGCTCTCCCCAGTGCAGCTTTCCTTGGCAAGGTTTCTCCCAGCTACAAGTGAATCCCATTGCTGTGGCCCCAGCAGCTGCTGCCTGCATGGCTGTTCTGGGATGAGCTGTGTCCTGAGGCAGCTGAAGGAGCTGGTTCAGCCCTCATACTTCAGCAGAGCAAATCACAGCTTTGATGAACTGTATCATTTGCCCTGAAAAATTCTTGTTAGCATCTGATATTGACAGAACCACCCAGGATTTGGATGTAGCATTTGCTCCTTGCAATCCTGAGAGCAGCATCCTGGTCACAGCAGAAGCAGTTCAGATCCCCACATTTTCTCAGGAAGGCCCCCCTGCCAGAATAACATAGGAGGCAGCAGGTCAGGCAGGGCTGGCAGGGCTCTGGGGGGATGCCTGGGCCCTGGCCCTTGTGTACAGGCAATGAGCACAGTGGTATTTCCAAGGGACGTGGTGTTTGCCAAGCCCTTCCTCAGGAGACCAGTGCAGGATTATTTCTCCCACTGCATTTTCTGACTTTTCTCCCATCTTGTTCCAACATTTCATCACAGCTGGCTTTTACTGGCATTCTTCCTTCCAGAAATACAGGAATTAGGCTATTAAAGCTACCCCCTTTTAATATTCCTCTGGAGTGCCAGTGCCTGCAGGCAGGCTCCCTCCATGGGAGCCCTGTCCCAGCACTGCCTGCTCTGCTTTAGTACCTGACCCAAAATCCATGAAAGTCAAAGTGAAGATTTCCTGTGGGCCTTCTGAGCTGTCAGTCAGGCTCTAGATATAATCATGTGTTCACTGATGGGAAACTGAGGTCTAAAAGTGCCTGAATCAGGATATGGATCTGGGAACTCAGTGCCCAGGCTCTGCACATCCCAGGAGCAGGACCAGCAGGAAAACCAGCCCAGCTATTAGATGGAAAGAGCCATGCTTTTGCAGTCAGGAGGGTTGAGCTTCCCTTCTGCATGTCAGAGCTTTTTAATGGCTTTGACCCAGGACTTTGGACAGAAGGCCTTGCACCCATATTTTTGGTGACCCTTGGGTGCTGTGGCCGCACAGCTGGATTGGAAGCTCACAGACAGACCGGCTCTATTGGGTGCTTCTTGGATAACAGCCCATGGGCTGTCATTTCTGTTGGCTTGTGATACTCGGTGCATGTTTTCAAATACCAACTGGAGTTGTTTGCAAATGCCTAGTAAATCCCAAAATAGCCCCAATTTGCTGAATTTTGTGAATAGCATTCAGCCCACTCCAGTTACAATAGCAGCCTGCCTCCGTGCCTCGCTGGAGCTTTGCAGAGGTACAATAGAGAGAGGGGTGAGGAGTGAGGCTGGGCGACCAAATGTTATTATTCCAGCTTGCTGCACAAAGAAAGGATGCTATTTGTTTTCTTGGCTTCTAGAGCGTTTTATTTGTATCAGCTCCGATTCTTTTGCCACATTCCTCGGGGGTTTTTGTGGCTTTGTGCTCTGTGGGGATTCATTGTCCCAGCGAAGCGTGGTCCCTTTGGGATGGTGCTCCAGAGCTGGAGGACTGGTGCCGGGATGTGGATCACCTCTGATGTCTCTCCTTTGCGTGTGGGTGGGCTGAGGAGGGTGTCTGTCTGCGAGCATCCTTTCTGCTAACCTGCAGTGGCATGTCCTCAGTTCCCCGGGCTCAGTGGGAAGTCTAGCAGTTCAGGGGCTGCCTTCCCCTCTCGCCCCAAGCTCCTCTTGCTCCTCTGTTTACATGACAGAAAGTTTATCTGCTGTGGTTTCTTCTTGGAGTCCAGCAATGCGACGCTGATGAGGAGTGACAGGAAGGTCACAGCACAGGGGAGGAGAGGGCAGGGAATGTGCCCTGAGCTCGGCTCTGCCTCTCCAGCCCGTCTCAAGCACAGCCTTGATGGGGCAGTGGGGGCATCCTTAGCTGAGCTTGGGGTGGCCCTTCTTGTCCCCAGGATGTGTGCTTCATGTGAGACACCCTTTACAGCTCTGTAAGGTCCTTTATTTATTCATTGTTTATGGTTTATTTCTCATTCTGCTTCTGGGTCTATGGGGCTGTGCGATGAGCCTGAGCGAGCTGCTGGGGACCGGCGGGTGCCAAGGACTGCAGCTCCTCTCCTTTGATGGGGAATTTCCCTGTCCCACGTCCAGACCCACACGTCCTGTGCTTTTCTTTTTCCAGGGACTGTTGGGAACGTGGTGAGCTGCAGAGGGAGGTGGGCAGCCCTGTGCTCCTGCCCGTGTGTGCTCCGGCAGAACCAGCATGGCTTGGTGGGGAAGGCAGCAGGGCTGTGCACGTGCTGCCTGAGCCATCGGGCTCTGCAGAGCCCAGAGGCTGCCAAGCCACAAACCCAGCGTCAGCATGGCCGTAGGTACAAGTGTGATGGGGTGGGTCTTGCTCTGATGGGTCAGGAGGTGGGACCCATCACAAAGTCCCAGGATGCTCAAGCTTTATTTATTTATTATGGGAAGACAGCACTGGTTACTGTGCTCCCTCTCTCCAGTGCTGCCTGGAGTCTCAAACAGAGAGTGGGATTAGAAAGGGTAAAATTCTTTAGAATCTTAAAAATAAGAAGAAAAGCATTGCTGTCTCTTCAGATTTTCTGTAGGCTGATGGACTATTGGTCCGCACCAAAAGCAGTCACTGCCTGGCAGAGACCTCTGCGAGGCTGGCTGGGGTAATTGCAGGCACAGCACTCAGCATCCATATCCGAGCTTGGCATCTATATCTAATCTGAAAATAAGTCACTATATATTTCATTAAACCAGCTGCTGATGCTTTTATTTGCTTAGTTTGAATGATGCTCTGTTCTGTTGAAAACCAATTTGTTTTAGAAAAATGGTCCTTGTTTGCAGCCTGTGCACTGCCTGGCCCATCCTGCCCCAGCCCTCCCATGGGAGACTCTCAGCAGTGAGGCTGAGCCAGCAATCACTCACCCTGCAGGTGGGGATGGGAGAGGAGGAGGTAGCCCCATGAGTGACATGCGTCCAGGGACACATATCTGCATGTCCTGGCTGCACAGAGACCTTGAACAGATCACTTGCAGTCCCTCTGTTCCCTGTCTGTAAAGGAGAGATGGAGCAGCAAGTCTGGAGGTCCCTGGGTTGCCATGAGTACCTGTAGGTGGTGGGCTGACAAGATTTACCTGTAATTTGGCCAAGATGAGGTGAGTGGGCTGGCTTCACCACTTCTCCTGCTGGAAAGCTGCCTGAAGTAATCACCTGTCCTGCCGTGCTCAGCTTCTCCAGGTCTCTGTGACTGTGACACAATCTGAAAACAACAGCAAATGAAGCCTGATAACCTTCCACATATAACCCTGCCCCTCCTCACTGAATCAGGAAGTTGCAGGAATTACATTTTACAGCTGTGAGGGGCAGCAATGTACTCCCACTGTAAAGTGGAACAGGAGAGTCTCAGGTGCCTCGTGGCCCAGGGGTTCTTGCTTTGCAGAGGAAGCTGCCAGCCCCTGCCCCAGGGAGGGAGAAGGGATGAGCCAGGAGGGACCCTCCAGGCCAACCTCTCGTGCTGGTTACGTGTGTCTCTCTTAACATACAGCAATTAGGAAACTTCTTTCCAGCACGCCGGTTGCAATGACAGATTGCTGAACCCCAGCCAGTGCTTTGCGAGAGGAGCTGTTGTAGAAGAGGAAATAATGGGAATCTCGAGCTTTTTATAGCACTACCCGTTCTCTCTCAGCTGCCTGCAGGGAGCCTGATGTCCCCAGCACTGCACATGATGGGAACCACAGCAGGGTGGGTGGCCAGAAGAGGAGCTGGCTCCAGGGGAAGGTGCAGCCAGCATTTCTGCTGGACAGTGAGGCATCAGTTTGGAGCAAATTGGTCACCTGCTCATCCAAAACCTGGGTGTGTGAGGATGCTGCCTGTTGGAGGGGGGCTCCCAGCCTCATCCTCACAGATGGAAGCTCCCTGACTGCTTGGTCTCTGTAAGGGAAGGGGATTTTGGAGAATTTTAAGGACCTGGTGGTGATTTTGATGCCTTGGCTGTTTGGCGATTCAACTGGAAATGCTGCAGGCTTGCCTGGTCCTTGGACTGAAGTGGAGCTCCTGCTGGGCACATGAATCCAGGTCCTGACCTGCTCAGTTGCCTAAAAGTCTCTAGAAAAATCTCAACCCAAATGAGCAACAGAGACTAAAAATATTTATCTTTTTTTATTTAAAGGCTTTAGGACTCTCCCAACTGACTATGAACTACATCACCAGGAGAGGATGAGAAATCCTTCTCCTCTGCCCAAAAATGAGGCTGTCTCTCTTCATTGTCTTCTCCCTCTGGTTATCCAATTTTTAAAAAAAACTAATCCCTCTTTTAGTCTTTCTCTGCCGAGGTAGGGATGGGCTGGAAATAAGCAGCACAAGACAGGACTGTGGTAGCAAAACATGAGCAGTGGTGATAGGAACATGTCAGTGAGCTGAGGCTGGGACTTGCTGCTGGATGAGTTGAGCAGAACAGAAACAAATGTACAGGAAGCAGCAGTGTGGGAATTTAATTTTTTTTTATTATAATTTAATATTGTTCTTTATGTTAACTTAATTTTCTGTAAAAGCCAAGGCTGGGCAGCAAAAAGAGAAGGAAGCAGACCCCAGACTGATGACAGGAAATGGTTCTGATGGTGGTTTTTACCTGTGTGGTGCTGCACTGGCTGCTGAGGTGCTGTCTCAGCCCAAGGGCATGATCAGGTTTACAGGGATGATGAGCAGCTGTGGATCACGAGTGTCCATGGATACAGGATGAGGACAGTGGGTCTCCTGGGCAGATTGAGAGCTCAGGGCTGCAGGAAGTATCTGACCAGACCTTCCCTGTGCTTGGTGCAGCTTCCTGGACTGGGCTTGCTGCTGCTAATGTTTCCTGAAGATATAAACATTCTCTGCACTTTTGGGAAAGGAGAACCTGATCTGATGTCTGTTTGCTGTTTCTGCCTCCCCTTGCACCCATGCAGTTGGTGAAAAGAAAAGGGAAAAACTGGTTGAGAGCATGTGGTCAGAAATGTCTTGGTCCAGCTCCATGTTTCTTTCTTCCTTACTCACCTCTTGTCCACCTCAAGGTCATTGGGCTGTTGCTTTTTGCAGATTGCATTTTCCGTTCCTCCTCTTGCTCTCGTGCTCAGCCAAGTCCAGCTGCTGTAATTAAAGCACCCAGGCTCTTGCTGCAGTGGCCCAGTGCCTCGAAGTGCTGGTTTCCTTCACTCACCCTTGCTGCCCTTTCGAGAAGCTGATTTACTCTGCAGGTCCTGTTAAACACACCCTTGGCCCAGATGCACCGGCTCAAGTGCCCTTTCCAAAGGGCATCTTCCCCATGTCTGGCTTTACCCCACACTCCTCCATCCCCTCACAGAGTGAAACCTTCACAGTAGAAGCACACAGCACGTGGTGTGCCCTCAATTAAAGCACATTTGCCCGTTGGTGTGTCAGAGATGGCAGTGACTGCAGTCCAGCGTGTTGCAATTGGGAGTGACAGTGCAGGAATGTGCTGTCATGCTGGTTACCGAGGGCTCCTTCAGCGTGCTGCTGAGATCCAGGGATGCCTGGTAAAGAGCAGCCCTTTCTTCATCCTGACTATGTGCTGAGGACAGAGAAGGCTTTGCTTGGCAGAAAAGCAGAGAGGAGGAAACTGTGGGGGCTGTATTTACTGCTGTTAACTGTCAGTATGGGATAAAAGACCAGCTGGATTCATAAACTGTGTGTAACCCACTTTGGGGAGAGAGGAATCTAGGCTGCAGTGCAGGAGGGAGTTTTCATCAGGAGTTCATGGGCAAGGCCAGAGGTTGTGAGACCAGAGCTCTGCTGCTGTCGATGCTGTGTGAAGGGGTGATGAGATGTGGTCAGGGCAGCTCTCCTCCACACTTGCTGGGAGTCCCCAGGAGCTGCACCCCACCACACCAGCCCTGGAACACCACCCTGGGGCTGGGGGGACGCCTGCCCATGCAAAGTCCTGAACCCTGCTGGCCTCTTCCCTCTGCATCCTCCTGAAGGGAAGCACTGGTGGTTTATAAAAGTGAAATATAAACCATCATTAATTCTTTTGGTATCCATGACTCAAGTAAACATGATGCTGTGACATCTGTCTGAGCCAGCAGCTGGCTGTCAGGAGGGGAAGGAGCACAGCAGTGTTTTGGGAAGGAACTGATGCCAGACTCCACTCACCCCTGTTGCTTGGGATGCCCAGCAGCCCCCTGAATGGTGCCTGAACACAGCACAGGAGGAGGGTGCCATCAGCCCTGGGCCCTCCTCCTGCAACCCACAGTGAGACAACTGCTCCAGAAGCTCTGAATGCTCCTCTCTGCAGCAATGGGAAAACAAATTAGCAGGACCAATAATAACAAATGCCAGCTGAGCCACCCTGCAACATAGGGCATAAATCCCAGTGCCCTTGCTGGGCTGAAAATGCTGATGCTAAGGTTGGGAACAGCCTCTTAAAATGAAAACTGTCGTTGGTGATGTGGCAATGGTGTGGTTGTAGCCTCTATCCTCACTGTCTCCACTTGAAATGAAGAGGGCCAAGTGTTCCCTGCCCACAGCGGGGGTGGTGGAGCTGCCTCCTGCAGTTTGGGGGAGCAGCACCCAGCTTCCCAGAGAAGCAGAATGGCTTCCCAGCAGCACAGGTCATCTGTACCCATCAACAGATTTCCTCTCTGCAGGTAGCCTGCAGCCCCTTTGCTCCTCAGCACTTCCCTTGGATTTTTTTGAAAGATTTCTTGGTCCTCAGCTCTCGTTATTAAATGGGTGTTTTTCTACCTGGTGAGTTATTTTTGTGCCTGTGCCTCCAAGTGTTCTCTGAGGAGTCAGGGCTTCTTCTGGGGGGAAAAATCAGGGTGAAGGGTGGTGATGACGGTTGCCTTTTTCCCCTCTGTATTAGTGAGGCTGTGCGAGGATGGTGCTGGAGAGCGGGGCTGGCCGGGCGCTCCGAGGGCCATGTGTACACACGTGGCTGTGTGTGTGCCTGCTGCACACTCACACAGCTGAGCTGATGCCTGACAGCCTCAGCTGCTTAATGGCAGCTGCTCCTGAGGTCAGAGTTGCTTTTCATGCAAGAACAGGCCCAGCTTCCCAGCTAGAGAAGGTGTTTAGTGGCAACTGGTTTTTGCCCAAAGCCTTATTTGTGCTACCTTTCCTGGAGACACTGAGGGAGGGGATCGCTCGTTTGCCTGTCTGTCTGAACACCATCAGAGAGGATTTTGCAGAGGTAGTTCCCCAAGGATTTTGCTAAGTGCTGTTCTTCCTAATAATTTTCCAAAGGCCATTTGTACTCCCAAGTAGGGTTTTACTGCAAGCATTAATAGCACAAAGAGTGTACTTTCTTGAGTTAACTACTCAAGCTGTTCAAGTTTGAAACTCAATTTCCCTCTTTCATGCTGAAGTTGACCATATTTCATAACCAGATCTGCATTTGAAAGGGAAATGGCATTGGGGAGGAGGACCATGCTGGTCTGTGCTGAGCCTCCCTGCAGCCTGTTTCCCTCCATGCCACTCCAGCCTGCCACGCTGAGAGCATCAGTGGGACAAGAAGGATGAGTTGTACTATTAGGGGGTTTGTTTGGGGTGGGTTGTTTTTCGCTGAGGGTTGTGCTGAGTCCTACCAACTTTTCAGCCAGGTACAGAGTCTTACCAACTCTTCAGCCAGGCACAAAGCATGGAGTGTCACTGACATTGTCCTTGCTGACCTGAGCTGCTCCCATCGCATCCATCTACATGTAGAGGGCTCTGCAGCTGGCAGCTCTTTCCCCGGATCCTGTCTGCAGCATGTTACAAGCCTCATCTCTGATTAGTATTGTACTATCTTATTTTTGTTAAAAGTAACAAAAATTGAAGCCCGGTCCCTGTTCTGCGATGTGAGTAGCATTTAAACTTGATGATGATTGCAGTTCTTTTAGCCTCTTTTGTTGCACGGGGTGGTTTAGTATGTTTACCCACAGTATTTTTGGCATGTGGATTTCACAATTTGTTTAGCAATGTCAATACCATCTGGAGCATTGTCTATTTAAAGTACATTAGAGAGATGAGGAACAACCTATCATATTTTTCCATAGGGTGCATCAAGATTGGAAATGAGAGTCATTCAGAAAGGTTTAATGGGAAAGAGATGTTCATTGCACTGCACGCTTGTCTCTTCTCGCGAGTGGTTACAGCTCTGGTGCCATTCCTCTGTTGCTTTTCCTGATTGTATTGTGCCACTGGATAATATCTGCCTTGAAAAGCAAACAGAGCTGCCTTAAAGAGAGGATGAAGGGCCAGTACCTTTGACTTATTCTCCTAAATGAATTGAGTAGGACAGCTTGCAAGGGGTGATCAGTGGAGAGGATATCAGATGTGGCCTTTGATAAAGGCTGTGGGGGCGTGGGTTCTTCCGCTGCTCGTGGATGTGAATGCATGCAGTGTAAGGATTTGATCACAGTTGCTGTGCTTTTGGGATGCTCTGAACTGGACCTGCTACTTGTTGGTGGACCTGACAGAGGGAGGGGAGGGCTCCCATGTCATTTGTCCATGGGCTGGCGCAGCATGAACACCGAGCCCTGGCTCATGGCAGATCCTGCTCCTGAAAGGAAAAGCTCTGCTCTTATTCTGTTGTGGATCCCTTTTGCTTTGAGTAGCACCAGGATTCAGCCCTGGTTCAGAGGCACCTACAGAGCTCAAGGGACTCTGTGAGTGTTGGGCATATCTTCACAAGCAGCTCAGAGGCTGCAGGGAGGGTGTCAGTGATGTTGGCTTCAGAGGTCTTTGGAAATATTTTCTCTGTCTCATACAGGAGTGCTGCCTCTGGTTGTGTCCTTGGGTACACACAGGTGGGGCTCTGCAAGCCAGCAAGACTGGCTTTACACTCCTAGTGCCAGGGTTGCATTTGGCAGGGATTAGCATCACCACGCTTTCAGTTAGATCATGGTTTCTGATCTTCATAATAGCACCAGTGGGACAGGCAGTCCTGGCTGAGCCCCAGCCTGCTCAGGGAGGGCAGCTCAGGGGAAAGGACTGTGATGCTCAGCTTGGCTCTCGTGGCTGTTTGGCATCACTGAGAGTCAGTGATGACTTCTTTCCACCTCAGAGGGGTGCTGGGGGAGCTTAATGCACACTCACTATTACTGACAGTGAATCATTCACGAGTGTGAGCCCTCCTCACTGTGTGCTCCCAGCTCCACTGACCAGGGGTTTTCAGGGGATGGTGGGGCTCCAAACACAGCTTGCATCCTGGAGACAGGAGCAAAGCCTCCAGGTGAGGTAGGGACAGAGATGTGTGATAGCTCATAGGCTCTCTCTCTTCAAAGCTGGAGATGATTATTTGATGCCTCTGCAATATTAAAACTGAGCAAATCCTGGCTGGAGGGTCCCTATGGCTCACAGGCCCTTGAGCAGCTGGCCCCAGCTCAGCGAGATGTGGTCTCTCTGCAGTCTCCATCACCTCTTTGCTGCTGGCACTTCATAAACTGCTGCACTGCTAAAGGGCATTCTCCTGCTCTGCATCAAATGAGAGTAATTGAATTTCTCTTTCCCTTCGGTATTTTACATTATTTTCAGGTCGTGTTGGCATTAACAAGAGCCCAGCCGTGGTTTGCATAAGGATATTTATAGGCCCCTATGCAGATGAGAAGTGTTGTCTCCCCACATCATGTGCCTGGCTTGGACGAATAAATTTCACATTGTTACTTTGAACTGGGTCACCAGAAACTTCAAAAATATATTCCTCTGATCGTTTTGATACAGGTTACTTAACAAGGAGATAAAGTAGTACTTCCACACAATTGTAGGGAGAAATGGATTTGCAGAGCCCAAGGCGGTGTTGGGGCGGTGGAAGCTCTTCTGATACACGCTCTTCAAAGCTTCCTACGTTTTGCCAGCCTTAGCATTTTTAATCATTTTGCTGGCTGGCATTCATCTGGTGAGAGTATCAAAGCACTCCTGCAAAGGGGCGAGTGTTTCACCACAACCATTAGTACAACCCTGTGCTTGTCAGCCTCTTGCCCTTCAGGAGATTGCAAGAAAAACTCCTTGGTGTTTTAAGCTGTGTGAGTTTTTGCTCTCAATATAGGGCGCAAACTGTAATTAGTTCTTGCTGCTGGATTTGGGAATGTGAAGTTTGTTTATTAGAGGAACTTGGGCTAATACTCTTGACTCCAGCCCCCTCTGCCCAAGGTGCTTGCAAGGTGGGAGAAGGTACCGAGGGCCCATGGGAAACCTCCCAGCTCTTTCTCTGGCCAAGGGAACGTTGGCATCCCTGGTACAGAGAAAAGTATGTATTAGCTCTTGCACATGCCCACAGAAACGCTCTTCTGCCTCACAGGGTGCAGATAAATACCTACCCTTAGGCAGCCGATTGAAATTGAGATCCAGGTAATAATTAAAATAATTGTGTTGACCTTAAACAGAGGGGTGACCCACAGAAATCTTGGCATGCCAGCTGTACATTTATTTTAGCAGTGTCAGAATGTGGCAGATCCATGGCACTGGAGCTGGAATGCTTGCTGGAGCAGGGGCACCAGGAGCCAGTCCTGCTGCACCTGCAGCAGGGAGCTCCCTCTGTCCCTCTGTGCTGCTTGAGGAGGAGGATGGATGTCTGTCCTCCAGCCTCAGCTGCTTCTCTCCCTTGGCTTAAAAATTATCTGAACCAAACTGATATAACTCCAAAAACGCTTATTACACTATTGCTGTACCTTGGTTTTGTTTTGGTTTTTAATGTCTCGTTCAGGTCAGACTATCCAAATCCCAAATTTCAGCCTTTTTACAGAGCTTAAAATGGGGAAAAATTATGATATTTCTGTATGTGTCCATAAAGCTGTGGGGATCAAATTAAGATACTATCCTGCCAGGACTTAGTCTTCAACGATGAGCAGGGCTGGTGAGGCTGAATTTGTTTTTATGATGCTGTTCCAGTCTGTGAGCTAGCTTTGGATACAGCAGAATTATCTAGTCTTGGCACCTTTTACCTGGGATAGGGCAATAAATCATGGCTAACTTTAGATATTAATCATTTCTACACATCTCTGTGTGAAGATGGTACAGATTTCCCCATTGGCTTTCTTGTAAGTTGTACTGACTGTGTGAAGAGAATATTTTCCTATCAAGGAAGCTAAATAGTTCATCTGTGCTCCTGGCTGTCCTAATATGTTTGAGAAGTCTTTAGAAAGCCCAAGAGAAGTAATTTGAGATTACTGAGAGCAATTTGTCTTGTAGAAGGGGAACGTGCCTGTGTTTAACTGTGTCTCTGTATTTTGGGTCTCTGATTTCCTGGGATGTAACTTGTCTTGGTCTTGTACTCACCCTGCCTGCTCAGAGTTCCCCGCCTGCTGCAGTGGCTTCCTTGCTGCCAGCCATGCTGGAGGATGAGCTGAGGCAGAGGAGATGGTGCCCATGTGTAAAACCTGTTTGTCTTGTCCTGAGGAGTTGGATCTCACAGGCTGAGTGCCAGTCTGTTTTGTGCAGCCATGAGCAGACTTTCTGGTGGGATGCACTGAGTGCTGGGCCACTCCAGGTGGAGAACTCCAGCCCACTGTGCTGTGCTGGCATGGAAGTGTGTGCACCACACATTCCCCTGGGAACACATGATCTCCATGATCTCTGGGCTCAGCTCTGACACAGCCACCTCCTCCCGGGCCACAGGGCCACTCTCCCTTGCCTTTCCAGAGCAGGATTTATCCTCTTTCCCCACAGACAAGGGCAAAGCAGTAGTCATTGCCATGCCCCAGCTCCAGCCTCCTGGGGCATGGCACAGAACTATTTGCTTCTGTGAGGAGCTGCTGAATTCATCAGGAGATGCTCCTTCCCCTCAGTGAGCTGGTGTGTGGGGCCCTCCCCGCAGGTCCTGGGCTGCTCCTGGGCTGAGGGGGCCCAGTGGCAGAGCCAGCCCTGATCTCTGTGTTCACTGAGGGGAGGGGGGCTCGTCTCTGACTCGTGCTGTACAAGTAAGTGCAGATGTTTTTGTTTAGAACATGTTGTAATGGGTGTTTCTGTGGTGCCAATCAAACACTGACATTTTCCCAGGGTGAAGCTTGCTGACACAGCAGTGGTGAGCAGCAGCCATGCACAGGAGGGCTATTTCTGCCTGGTTTTAAGCAGCTACTAAGAATTAGTCTTTTATATCCAGGGCAGTACAGTGTGGGCAGCAAAAGTAAAATTTCAAACTGCAGGCACATAATTAGGTTTCATGCCTGGGGACCCATGACAGAGAGAATGGCATCAGCTGGTCTGAGTCCTGAGCCTACATCTCAGTCCAAGGTCGAGGTTAAGCATCTTGGTCCAGACTCCTGTGTCCTTGTGGTGCCTGTGTCTCAAATTGTGAGGCTCTGTGGAGCCATACCTGGCTTCTCATCAGGACTGTGCTCTTGCTCTTCCCCATCATAGCTCAGCATCTGTGGCAGGCAGGGGACTTGAGCTTTCAGGACAGCCAGAGACTTGCAGAGGGTCTGAGATGTTCCTGTGCAGAATGTCCCTCTTAAAATAAAAGTAGGAGTGGTCTTGGGGGTTTCTATTTGCTGTTTTAAATAAAAAAAAGAAAAAAAATCCAGAGGGTTTGCTTCGTCTCCCCAGCAGACTTTAATGAAGGCTCCTATGGAGTGTGGTTTAATCGCTGTGAAATTATCTCTTCATCTGTGTGATCCATCTCTGTGTCTGTATCAGATCCCTCGGAGCGCCTCGGCTGTCATGTCAGCTCTGCCACGCTGCCGGGCCTGACTCCTCCGGCCCCCTCCCTGCTCCCCCTCACACTTAAGATAACATGGAGAGAATTTTTCAACAGACAGAAGACAGTAATCCATAAAGATGGATTTGCATTAGTGTTAACAAAGGCCGAGATAGTGACAAATGAAGGCCTTGCCTCTGCGAGCATGCTCTGCGCTGGCAGTGGAGCATATCCTCGTGGGGATGCTCTGGCCCAGTACAAGGTGGAGTGGGCTGGCAGAGGTGAGGAGGGGCTGCCCTTGTCTTCCTGCAGCCAGGGCCTTATTACTGCTTTAATACCAGCAAACAGGGCTTTGGTCCCGAGCTCTTGGCTGTTCCCATGGTATCTGGCATGAGGAACACAGAGTGCAAACCTTATAGGGTGGCAGGGTGAGCTGCAAATGGGATAGAGTTTCTGCCCTGCATCTGAACTGCTTTGCTGTAGACACTGTAGTGATATTTTTTAGTTCTTGTTGGCTATGTGCAGCTATCCATCTCCTGTTCAGACTAATCCTATTTGTGTTGCAATAACAATAGAATTACTGCAGAGAGCATCAAAGCCCGTGTAGGTCATAAGCGTTTTGTTTCATAATGTCAACGTGGTGATGATGATGATGACCTTTTGCTGCCTGCATTTCCATGTACCTGTGTCTCATTCTTATTAAATATCCCTGCATTTAAATCTCTTGCTAATCTAATCTCACCATGTGCTGCTATATAATTATCTCATTTTGTAAAATATTGCATTTGTCATTCTCCCCTCCACTTTTGGAGCAGAGGGAGGGTAAAGGAGAGCAGGGAGCAAAGAAGGTGCTGGAGGAGGTAGCAGTAATCCCACTTAAGTGACAATTTGTACATTATCAGTTTGTAATCGCTGCTGTGTGTGCCACCTCCTAAGGACCATATTCCCATCACTGTGGGAGTCCAGGAAGGGTGCCTCAAGCAGGAAACATGCACTAGGATATCTTGCTTTTTTGGAGGATTGTAATAAATTTCAGCTTGCTCTTTTTGTCCCTATGGTTGCTGCCTCAGTAAGCTCCAATACTGTTTTCTCATACAGCTCCCCAGCAAGGATGGTAAGCAGAGTAGTTTCTTCCTCTCTGGGGTGGGGCTGGGGCCAGCAGCCTTCACCCTAAACCCCAAAACACCTTTCAAACTTCTGCTCCACAGGAGCCTCTCGTCCTGGAACCAAGGAGCTCCTGTGCTGCTCAGCAGGAATAAAGGTGGCTGCTGACCCAGCACTGGAGAAGGGCAGCAGGAGCCTGCGTCCCAAAGCTCCTCACTGGGGGGCTGTCTCTGCAAGGTGGCCCCGGTGCCTTCCCTGCAGATCCACCCTACTCAACAACTGAAAATAAGGAAGCGAACACACAGCCGTTGTCTAATAACACGAAGCTGTGGGGAACAAAGAGCCACAGGGCTCTGTTTTTGTAAACCATCCCTGGGGAAGGACCAGAGCACATCTGCTGTGGCAGGTTCTTTCTAGAAATAGCAAGTTTAATTAATCATCCTGTTTTCTTTTCTTAAACTATTTAAATTCTTTTTCCCCCCAAGGGATAATGCATTGCTGCCTTTTAAATAAGTACTGCAGTTGTAAACTCCTGCCATACTTCTGTCTGGGAGCACATCTGTCTTCTGGCTAGGAGCACATCTGTCTGTGCCTCCCAACCCATTGCTCCCACGTTCTGGCACAGTGGGAAAATCTGTATTTCAGAAAGGAATCACGTGGATACTTCCAGGCTGCAGAGGGTGTCAGATGCAGAGCCCTTTATCTTCTAAACCCCCTTATCTTTTAATTCTGAGACGGTTTTGTCTGACAGTTCATAAATTAAAAATGTTTCTTAGGTGACTTTTTGCTCCCGTTTCATATGTATTTCATGTAAAGACTTTCCAGGCATTTGAGTTCTGTGAAGTCTTACTTATGCAAAATGAGAAGAAGCTCTGGTTTTATGTTCTTATGGGACACATTTGGCAAGCTGCAAACCATGATGCTACAATCAGTGACTGTGCACTTTAAAAATACCAAGAGTTGTGACATTTTTCTGTAGCCAAAGCGTCACCCTGAAAACACATCCAATGTGTGGATTTATGGATTTATCACACTTAATTGCAGTGAAGTTCGTGTCTGACCCTGACCTCGTGCTGCTCTCTGGTGGCTGAGGGCAATCCTAATGTCATAGTGATCTCTCTGATCAAGTGGTACCTTCAGTGCTGGCTAAGGACATTTGCAGCAGATTTCCCAGGTGTGAGCGATGTGTGCTGAGCACATGGGTTTATGGAGGAGCATCTTTACAGCCTGCCTTGGTCACCTTTGCAGTGATAGACCTCTGGGATTTTGCCAGCCCAGCAGCTGGGAAGATGGTGCCAGCCCCTGGTTGGTGTTGCCATGCTGTTGAGCCCTGGCACTTGTCTGGCACATGGCGAGAGCAAGTTCTGGACCCTTTGAGGATGTGCCACCTGGCACTGCAGGGTCTGCCACCTCTTCCCAGGGGATGTGGATGCTGGTTACTGCTCTGGGCACACAAGGGGAGTCTTGCCAACCGTGACTGGCAGCCCCTCTGCCTCTCCAGGGGCTCGCCCTGCAGGCTCCAGTGCCCGTGCAATTTGGGTCGTTGCTGGTTTTCATTCTCCTCTTACTGCCTCTGTTGTTTCTGCCTCCTCCTTTCCTCTCTGCTGCGTGGTCACAACCTCTGGTCATAGGTGGTTTTCGCTGACACCTTGTCTTACTGAAATATCTCTTCAGGCTCTGCCTGCTTTTCTCACTGTCTTTCACCTTTTCCACCTGCCTGTGTTAAACATTTCCCCCTCTGTGCCCTTCCCATATTTCTCCCAGGTTTTCCAGCCATCATCCTCAGAGTCACTCTCCTGTCAGGTTTCTGTAAAGACATTTTTCTCTCTTCTGTCTCTGCAAATTGACTTCTCTGCTTCAAAATACCCCCTCGTCAGGAGCTTCTGTTCTTTGCCCTGGGCTTTCCTCCTGCTCCCTCTGCCCACCCTGAAGTGCGTTTCTCCCCTTTGTGTCGTGTCCCTGCAGCAGCCTCCAGGAATACAGGCAGAGCTCCTCGATGGCTCCCAGAGGCAGTGGGTGTCGGCTGTGCTGTTTGCCTGCATGGCATGCCGGGAGCAAAATCCATCTCCTGTAGGCAGCTCTTTGCACCTCTGTGAGATTTCAGGGAAAATCTATCTGCGTATATATTGATAAGATGTAGAGAGCAGAGAGGACAATTGAATTGCTGTGAGTGGCACATGCATCAGTGTCCCTGACAATCCGGTAATTAGCTGGCAGAGCAGCGAGCAGCGAAGTGAGCCCGGCAGCTTGTTTGCAGGCATTAGGGGCTGACTCCCACCGAGTACCTGCTCCCTGCTCTGACATCTGGGGCCCTGATGAGACCTGATGGCTGCTTCCACTTAAAGTCACCGTCACCTTGGAGATCACTGCCAATGAGCAAACCTAGGGACAGCAAATCCTCCTGCAGGCACTGGCGGTCCCTGCCTGCCACGGAGCCGTGGGAGGGTGCTGGGTGCCCCCACTTCATTGCTGCCTCTCCTTCTGGCTCCTAGATGGGGTTGTTTGCAGGATTGAGGGGGCTCACTCTTGCAGCATGGTGGCAGCACCCCAAAACCTTACAGCTGGAGACTCCGGGTCTCCCTTCCTCTGTGTTCTGAATTTTCTGTGTCACTGGTACCGTGTATCTGTGATGGAGGTGTCTTTGCCTTGGACCAGAGTGGGGGACACCAGGGAAGCAATGTCCCACTCACAGTGCAGGACCATTGCAGGCAGGCACATCAGTAGATGTGTGCAGGTGGGGCATGGCAAGGAGGGGTCTGCGCTGCATTTGTGAGCAAAAGTCTTTTGGGGAAGAGGGATGCACTGGGTGAAATATTCCTGCTTGGGTTGTCATGAGCACTGCTACAGTCCCTCAGCATGGGCTTATAAAGAATTAACCTGCTTTGGAATAAGAAGGGTGATAGGTAATTGGATAAATCAGAGATTAGATTTGGTGTAAGTTTTCTCAGTGCTGATCTCAGTAGGATCAGCACTGCTCAGTGTTTTTGTACACAGGAGGCTGAGAATGCCATGCCAAAGGTGCCTGGTACCCTTGGCTTGTCCTGGATGGTGAGAGTGGGTCAGGTGCAAAGAGCTGCAAGGGACATCAGGTGGTGAGTGGCTGCCTGGTAAAGCAGCAGATGAAATCCAGCGTTGTTGAAGGCTGAGTGACACGTGAGTAGAAACGATCCTCGCATCCATAAGCAATGCCACGGGCTGACCTGGCTGGTGCTGGTGAGGAGCTGGATCTTGAAGTTAGGATTAACACTTCCATGAAAATATTGACTTGGCACTCTGTAACAATCCAAACCTCAGGTTAAGTGTAATGGATTTTTAGGAAACAAAGAGAAAATTAAACCCAGAACACGGTTATGGACTGTTGCGTTAATCTACTGTGTGTCTGTGTGGGAAATAAATACTGCCTGCAGCTCTGATCCCTGCTGCATAGAGCAGTGGGGAGCCAGGGCAGGGTCAGAGCAGGGTGACAAGGGCCATGGACATCCTTATGAGCTTTGGCAATGTAAGTGACTCTCAAAGCTGTGGAGGGGTAACCTGGGCTGTGCAGGCAGGGCTGAGCACTGTGGGGTCTGCAGGAAATGTCTTTTCTTTGCTACTGCTAATCAGTTGCTGGGGCATCAAATTAAATTAATAGATGGCAGGAGGAGAGCAAACACACGTGGTTCCTCCATGGCAGGAGGAAGGAGAGCAGCGGAACTGGCTGCCAGATGAGTTTAGAAAGCTTCCAGAAGTAATTAGACAAATTTGGAAGAGGAAAATACTATTGAGAGTGTTGCTGGCACTGGCAGTGATGAGCTAAATCTCTG
The DNA here is from genome assembly GCA_032173965.1 of Sitta carolinensis. Taxonomy (NCBI): domain Eukaryota; kingdom Metazoa; phylum Chordata; class Aves; order Passeriformes; family Sittidae; genus Sitta; species Sitta carolinensis. The sequence goes on from CM063293.1 coordinate 4,896,641, forward strand.
CAGGAGAGGTCAGGAGGATGCAGGGGCATCAGTGGGTGCTCATGTGATGATATGACCTTTCCCTGGGCATCCCCAGTGGCTGTCCTTGGGGAGATGGTCCTGGACTGACTGAAACTGGGTCATCTCTGCTCTGGGTGGTGTGACCCTGCTCTGTTGGGGACACTTGCACATACTAGACAAATAGAGCAGTGGTTTGGTAGACTGCAGGGTAGAGGAACTGAGCATTGGAGAGCTGAGCACTGCCATCTCAGGTCTGTGACAGCAGCAGGGCATCATGCTGGCATAGCTGTGGGTCCTGCTGGGGTGAGGATGGCTGGAGGTCCTAAAATCCTGGTACTGGATGGATGTGAGGGTTACAGTCACAAGAGATTGAGGGTGTGGAGGGAGTCGAGCTCCCAGGGGTTATCTCTGTGCAAGAGGCATCACTTGCAGAGCTGTAGGTGGAAACTGGAGCTCTGCCTGTCACCAGGGCAGCAGCCAGCATCCCTGTTAGACTGGAAGGCTTGGGTTTGTGTCCCAGAAAATAAAGGTCATTCACATTCCTGTTTTTCTGGCTTTGTGAAGGTGTGTTGGGCTGTTACCTTCATGTGAAGGAGCTGGGTAGCCACTGAGTGAGGTGGGGAATGAGAAATACCATCTGGTTGGTGATCATTGTTGGTCCTTGACCCAGACACCCTGCTCAGTGCCCAGCCAGCTTGTCACTGATGCTGCAGTGCTGCTGCCATTCCAGGGAGCACAGGATACCACAGCCATGCAGGGAGAGGAATAGCAAAGCAAATAAACAAAGAACACAATTTAAAACCTCTCCAAGTGTGCAGTGTTTTGTGACTAATACTAATGTAATTGCTGAAATGCTTTTTACATAATGCTTTTATCTCTCAGATAGTTTCCTTCTGGTCATTAATCTCCAGGATTTTTAAGCAAGAGCGTATCAGAGAGATGCAGTCGTTATGCCCAAGTGTGGTCAGAAGGATGCAGAGCATCCCAGAGCACACTGGGGCTGTGGGCTCTCTGTGGGGATGTGCTCACAGCTTTGCTCTGCACCCTCAGAAATTCTGGGGCTGAACAAGGCTCATATGTTTTTTCCTTCTCTTATACCACTGTGCCCTGCTGGCCCACAAACCTCTGGCAAAAGCCACCTGACAGCTCTCTCAGCATGCCTGTGCCATCCCTGTCCCCAGCTCAACATCCTTCCATCCCTCTTTAACCCGGAGGAGCAGCACTCAAAGCAGCTCCTCCCTCTTTCCCAGCTCTCTGAGGTTCATAGACACAAAGGCCAGGAGGGACAGTTGCAGCCATCAGCTCTGACCTCCTGCCTAACACAGGCCAGTGAATTTCACCCAGTAATTCCTGCCTCCAGCCCCTACCTCCTCTTTGAGCTGGGAAGCACCATATAGATGGACCCAGTGGCAATGTGTCTGGTTTTGAAGTCATGCTGGTCTCATGTAGGATTGTCTGCTGAGGTTTTTGCTTTTGGTTATTTTCTGTTTGGTTTTCCTACCTGCTATGAGCTGGGTCAGATCTGAGGATGTTTGGCTGTGCTGAACACGCTCCTGCTGCTGGGAAGCCTCCTCCTGGAAGCTTGCTCCAGGCAAGACTATCCAGGTCAGTGTTGCTGGAGACTCCCAGCCACACAAAACAGCTGTTGCAGTGGTGGCAGAACCAAAGGAGCAGGGGCGAGGAAATCCGGGATAATTTCCAGGAAATCGACCTCGCTGCCTCACTTATTTACTGCAAAGGTCTCAAAATGTCACCCGACCCCCTGAGACACCCGGCCATGTTGAGGGTGAGCTTCCCTGAGGTCTTGTGACTGCTCAGGAGGAGCAGCCCGTGCTGAACTGCAGCCTTGCCACAGTGCTTATTTAAGGTGACAGTGGGGAACACAAGGTGCCAGCTGTGCTGGATCCTGAAGCACGAGGATGCTCTCGAGACTGCTGCTAGCCGGAGCAAGGCTTTAACCACAAGGTCAGTTGTACCTGCTAAGCCTGAAATGAGCTGCAAGCCACCTTGGGAACAAGGGTATTATATCCCTGCAACTGCCTGCAGGCACTGGTGCTGCAAGGAGTGAGGGAGAAGGGCTGGGGGAAGGGACCATGGCCAGGACGTGAGAGGCCCTGGGGGCATGGGGAGGGCAGCTTGGCTGTGTCCTCATCCCGTTTGTGTTATACCCGGCACACTCCCTGGAAATCGTCTGCGTTTCAAAGGAGGAAAATTAGCCAAACCCAAGCACTCGCTCCCACCTTTCCCGGCTCCCCTGTCACCCGTATGAATGAGAGTCTGGGGTGTTTTTCAGCATCAGGTAGAATCTTATCTCACACACTGCTCCCAGCTTGTTCCCAGCCAGCTCTGACGACTCCGGGGGCATGCCAGACCCAGCAGAGGCAGAGGCACTGGAGGAGGGCAGTGTCCTGCTGCAGAGTATTTCAGACCTTTCTAACATCACTGGCTTGAGACTTTTCCCCTCCCTCCACTCTGGAAAGTTAAAAAGTATTTCCTTTCTTGTGTCCTTCCTCTGCTCGGAAAATAGTTATCCCTGTGGATGATATGGAGGGGGAGGGATGCAGAGGGCTGCAGCAGGCATCTCCCATATGCTCTGCCCATGTCCATCCCCAGTGCTGTGTATCTGCAGGCTCTGGCCGGGCTGTGCTCTCTGCCTCTGTCCCTGGGCTGGCAGGCACCAGAGGCAGCTCTCCTCTGCTGACAAAATGCTTCCGACTGCCCAGTCAGAGCAATTCTGACATTTTGGGAAAGGAGAGGAATCTCACTCGGCATTGTGCATGGTTGGCAAAACTGTTGCTGACAGCATGAATAAGGTGGACAGCTCTCCATCAGCCTTGATTTGCTATTGATTTCTAATTCATATTATCAGCAAACCATCTCTCAGATCAGGTTGGAGGATTCTGTATGTGAGTGCTGCACTGTATTTGAGCTGTAGTGATATTTATGACTTTTGGTGTGCTGTGAACCAGGAAGGTAGGATGCTTCCTTGGTCTGCAGAATCCTGTAGGGATTATTGTGGGCATCACCACTTCCTTTTTTGGGTTTGGGCATCTCTGTTTCCTGTCCTGCAAATACAGCCCATGCCCAGGGGAGCTGAGAGCCTTGGGAGCTGTGGCAGAGTAGGGTTTCAGGCCTGGTAAAGCCCAGCCTGCTGCAAAGGTTGTGAATATGTGGGAAGTGGATCCTGGGCAGCAATTTTGAAAAGAAGAAGCCTTTCCAAATCTTACCAGGTGTGGCAGGGAGACCAGGTCTTTGCTTTGTCTCTGTTCATTGAGTGGAGCATTCAGATATAACCACCTTTATGAGGCAAATGTCATTGGTGAAGCACAAAATGTACTTTGTTCTTGTCAAAAGGCTGCTCTGACACTGCTGCCCCTTGGCAGCACTAGGGCTTTGTGTCTGTCCTGTACACGGGTGTGCTGGCACACACTGCTCCAGGGCATCCATCCCCAAGGGACCAGCAGCAGCCACCCTGCAGCTCCATCAGATACTGAGCTTTTCTGGGATATTTCCCCAGGGGGTTCTTCAGAGCACCCAGCTTTGCCATTTCACTCATGTTATGCAGGTGGCTTTTCCTGGTGAAACATCACCCTGGGAATGCACGTTTCCAGTGAGCATCCCTGAGACCATGTTCTTCCAGCTGCCCCAGACGAGGCCTTTTGCTCTGAATTAACACAGGTGAAATGAAAATGTTGTCCAGCTCTGTGCATGTGATTAGGATGGTCTTCTCTGTTGCCTGTTCAAGCAGACAACTCCCAGGTCACTGTCAGGAGGAAGGTTTGTTTTCAGAACAGGTAGCAGCTCGCTCCCCCAAAATTTCTATGTGGTGTGTTGAAGCAGCCCCTGTGAAATCACCAGTGCTCAGACAAGCTGCCTCCTTCATCCTTAGATCATGAGGGGATCAGGCAGGAACCATTCTGTGGCTCCTGCGCCAATCCCTGCTCCTGCAGAGATGCTGTAGACATGCTTGATTCCCATGTGTGAGCTGTGGCTTCCCCATCTGTAAAATAAGGATCCTCTCCATTTCCTTCCCCTGCTGCTGTGCTATATTAAGGGTCTGTTCTGTGGTGCTGCAGCTTGTCCTTGCTGCTGAGCTTGGAGGGCCAGGAAACCATCACCTCCCCCTGTGCTCTGGCAGTGGTCCTGATGCAGAGGGGCCAGGCATCCACGGCCCCCCTGGAACTGACAGCCTGGCCCCCAGCAGCTGCTCTCTGCAGTTCCTTCCTCTCCCAGAGCTGCAACAAGTGTGTGCTCCAAGGGGGTGATTGCATTGAGTATTTTACTTCTCCCCCAGTGTATGGTGCCATATGGGAATGTACCATCAGTCAATTATGGCTTCTTTTCATCTCTAAATAAAATGATTTGTTAATTTGAGTGAGTGATCACTGCGTGGCCAGGATGCTTTTCCTGCAATGGTGAACAGCTTGCACGCTGCAGAGATGGATGGTGAGCCAGTGCCACCGGATACTTTCTGGGGTTGTTTTCAATTTAGCTGTGAATTGAATGAGAAGAAAAACGTTTCTCTTGGCAATTTGATAGGCACTAGCTCTTCTGACAGATGTTGGAGTTTATTATCCCACCGGGACAATGTTTTGTAGTTCGGAATTGCTAATTGCTTTGAAGGCGTGGTGCTGCGGGAGGAGCAGGATGAGCTGTCTGCAGGTAGCGGGTGCTGCCAGCACCCGAGGACCCGGGCTGATGGACTCTGTTGCCTTCCTGCTAATGGCTTTTGACTGCGGCTGCCAGCCCGGGCCTTGGCACTGCATCCTGGCAGGCTCTGTGAGGTTTGTCAGCAGGGCTGGTGCTGACTCCTGTCCCTGGGGAGGGCTGGGCTGGGGGAAGCCCCGCTGTGCTGGCACCCATCCCTGTCCTGCTCTGCCCCGTTCCCGGCAGGGCTGGTCAGCACATGGGGCGTGTGTGGTGCCAGGCAGGCACTCCTGGCATGTGGGGATTCAGCCAGCCATGGGGCAAAGCCCCTGGCAGTGCTCCCTCTGGTGCAGCTAGCACAAGCTCTGTGGCACTCAAACCAGACTGGTGGTCCTCAGCCACCTTGCCTGTGTCACAATACATTGGGGATATTTGGGGGCTTTCTGGGTGCTGCTGCATGTGGGTGCACTTCCTGCTATGACCTCGGTGCCAAGGAGCTGCGGCATGAGCCCACCCCCTGCAGCCTGGCTGCCCTCCCCAGGGCCGTTTCTCCTCCTGTTTTGCGCGCGTTCTGCTGCTCTGATAGCCCGGCGTGCCCTCCTCACCACACATCAAACAGCCCAGCACCTCTCGGTGCTCTCGGGGTAACCGTGGTGCTTCAGAGATGGCAGTCAGTCTGGGAGAGCCCTGCTCCTCTCCAGCCCTCCTCATGTACTTCAGTGGCTCCAGAAGGAAGGTTGAAAATTAGCAAAAGCTGTTAAGAGGAGCCACGAACTGATTAATGCAAATTGTTTGCAAGCCCATCCTCCCGAAGCGGAGCAGAGGCAGCCAGAGGTGAGCGTTTGCCTCTGCAAACAGCACTTGGCAGACATCAGCAGCCAGGATCTGGCAAGACCATGCCAGCAGTGGGGCACACGGGGTGTTTGCTGTGCCAGCCGGGCCGTGCAGGTGCTGCCGCAGCTGGATTAGGTGAGGATTCTCGGCGCAAAGCTGTGCCAGCAGCTCCGAGAGCGGCAGCCGCGGCAGCTTCCCCGGCAGAGACGTCACGGGCTGTGCTCCTCCCCGCACCCAGCTGTCCCTTTGCCCTTCCTTTGGAGGGAGCCGAGCCCTGCTGGGACCCTCAGCTCTGCTGGCTGCAATGCCCCACGTGCCCCAGCACAGGGAAATGCAGCCTGGGGCTGCACAGTCACCCCAGGACTGGGAGCCATGCCCAGGGTCCCCCGGCTCAGTGAGGGCAGCAGCAGCAGGGGTTGCTCCTGGCAAACTCCTGCATTTTTGGAACCTTGCTTGCCCACCCCTAGAGCTTTTTTAGGAGCACCCCCTTTCTCTGAGGCTGCCCTGCCACCCCTGACATCCCTCCCTGCTGCACAGCGAGAGCCTGGCAGCCCCTGTGTCCTTGCTGTGCCCTTGGAGAGGAGGAGCCTTTGGCAGTGTGGACATGGCCAGGCAGCAGCAGTCACCTCGGGCTCGCTCTGTGGTGGTGCCCACTGTGCTGCCCATGGCGTTCGGGCGCCCTGCAGAGAGCACAGGATGCCAGAGGCTGTCCAGGTGGCTGCCCACCATGTTCAGGCTGGGAAGAGTAGGCTGCAATGAGTGCCCAGCCCTGCTCTAGCCTTGATGTGTGCAGTTATGTGTGCTATGCTCTCCTGATGCTGCTCCTCAGGCTGAGCTTCATCACTTCCCCATCCCTAGCCCAGAGTTTTGATGGATCTTGTCTGCAAGGAGCTGGGCTACATCCATCCTTCTGACCATGCTTTGCTACCCACAGGGACTTGTGCCCTTGTTCTCTTGTTTTCCCTTTCCTGGTATTTTTATCTTTTTAACCCTTAACACAAATGCAGTGCCTGTCCTGGATCTGGGATTTGTGTGTCAAGTGGGGCCTGGCTGCAGCCTCTTAATTTTGCTTTTTGACTCACTGGTCCAGGTTCAAACAAATAACTTTACCCTTCTGTTCATGGTGCCCTGGGCATCAAGCAAGTATTAGTCCAGGCCAGGATAAAGACCCTCCCTGTGTTAATGGTGAGAATTAAGCCAACTCTGGGTCCAAACCCAAACCTTGGACCCCAGTGCTTCCGAGCCTCAGGGAAGCCGGAATCTGAAACTTGGCTGCAAACTTCCAATATGTGTCTAATTAAAGCTGAAATAATGAAATCAAGGGGCATACCTGCTCCTTTCTAATGCTGCTTGTGTCCAGCCCTTGCTGGGCTAGATCCTGGCTGGGTACCCGGGGCTGCCTGCTGGACATGCTTGTGCCAGGGCCTCTGCGTAGGAGGGGACTCAAACACTGGTTTTGAGTGAAATTGAGAAGAAAGGCAATCTGCACGTGTTTTAGTCCATATAGTTTTGTGTAGGAGTCTTTGGGGGGAAAAAAGTATCCCAAAAATGGGACCTAAAGAAACTGACAGAGCTAGAAATAAATTTGTCTCTGCCTGTCTCCTCCCACCCTGGTCCTGGAACCTGAGCTGCTGCTGCTCCATGGAGTGCCAGTGTCCTGGGATGGGTTGCTTGTCTTGATGTCCCTGTGAGTCACTGTGATCCATGGCCTGTCCATCCACAGGCACAGTGCTGGCAGGGGGACATGGAGGCACACATGCAGCCTTGCAGCCCTCTTTGCTTGCATGCTACCATGGGTTGGGCAGGAGGGTGCCAGAGAGGCCAGGTCCTGGGGCTTTCAGGGGGCTTTGTCCTTTGTCACCTGCCCTGACTTCCTCTGCCATGGCAGGGAATGGAAAATGAGCCAAGCCTCGGGCATGCTCTGTGTCCAGCTGTGCTTCCCCCAGTTCTGCTGCCTGCAGCCTCCCCATCACTCTATCAGAGCACTGCTGGGTGTTCTACTGCAGACAGGGCTCCTGTGACCTCCAGCTCATCCCAAATTCCCTGGGGCCAGTAGCACTGGTAGGGGTCTCTTCCTCCCCAGACCATCCCAGGGGTGAACCAGGCAGTCCTGTGTCAGTGGGAGGGTGAAGTTTAAAGGTTGTGTCCTCCCAGCCACACCAGTGGTACCACATCTTGTGTCTATCCCTGCTTGACTTCCCTGGGGAGGGACTTCCCTCCTGCCTGGCTCTCAGAGATTGGGATTGAGCCTCCTGCTCCACAGGAGAACACATCAGGGAGGGTGCTGAGGTACTGGAACAGGTTGCTCAGAGAAGTTGTGAATGCCCCATGCCTGAAAATTTTCAAGTCTAGGTTAGATGGGGCTTGGAGCAACCTGGTCTGGTAGAAGGTGTCCCTACCCATGGCAAGGGCTTGGAACTTTAAGGTGCCTTCCAACCCAAACCATTCTAGGATTCTGTTATTCCATATCAGCTTGCCTGCAGTGGGAGAAGGCTGAGGGATGGAGCACAGCCACTGTTACGTCAGGCAGCACCTCTGAGGATGTGGTTAACAGCATCTCGGGGGATGTAATTTGAAATGTGTCTCTTTCCAGGGCCTGTGTGGCACTTTGTCCCAGTGGAGCTGTGCTGGGAAGGGCAGCAGGCTGCATTCCAGGCTGCAGGAGAGGTGCAGCAAGCGACAGGCACAGAGAATGAGGTTGCACGGGTGGCAGCTCCCATGGAAGGGAGGCTAGGAGCTGAGCAGAAGGGCAGAGCAGAGCACCCCTGCTCCTTGGATGCACTGTGGGATTAGGCAGAGCTGCTGTGGATTTGTCAGCATTGTAACGAAAGAAATTCTCTTGCTCCCGTGGTACCACACAGCCCAAGCAGCGCTGGAGAGGCAGCATTTCCCCGGCTCCCTGGGCTGCTGCAGTCTGTGATTCCTGAGGAGGGGCTGTGCCTGGAGGGCCGGTGTTTACCTTGGAGGGGCTGTTGGATCTGGGCACTTAGTGCTTCATTTCAGCCTCTGTCAGGGCTGTGGGGAGAGGAGAGGCGGGAAGAAAGGCTAAGAGGAGAAGTGATGGAAATCTCAGCTGGCTGTAGGAGAGATGGAGAAGCAGATTGTAGTGTAGAAGTCTTTGATTGACCACAGTACCATTTTGTGGCTTTTTTTCTCCCTCTCTCTGGATAAAGCTGCAGTGTGACATCCGTGCCATTAAACAGGCCATGTTCAAAAAAGAGAAAATTGCTGCTATTTTCCCCCTTTACTTTACTGCCATAAAAAATTGATCCCACATAGCATCCTTATTTCAAAAGACTGCTAAAAAGGATACAAAATTCTCATTTTCGTTTCTGACAGCTGCATAAAGCATTTTTTAAACAAAAGGGACATGAAACATGTAAAATACCCTTCAACCCTTTCCATCCCCTGAAGTTTTTGCTCCAGAAAGATGCCCTTGTTTTGGAAAGTGAGTGGGGAGAGAGAGCACAAGTGTGACAGTATGAGAAGGGATTTGGTTTCTCTCTTGAAGCTGGTGATCAAAATTATGACTTTGCTGGTAGCTGGACAATAGCTGGAGCAGCAAAGCTCCTTGCTTCCCTGGCAGGGATGGGATGGATTTCCTACAGTAGCTGAATGCTTTTAAGGGATAATGGCAAAGCACTTGCACCAAGATGGGAAGAAAACTGGGGAGCTGAGGTCCAATGGGGCACTTGTGGTCAACAGGCTGAGCCTGGATGCTGGGCAGAAATGGGGTGTTCAAGCTGCATCCTCTTGGTGCTCACTCCTCACATGGAGCACCAATTGCCACCAGCATCAGTTTGTTATCCACTGGACAGTGGGCTCAAACTGACTGCCACCATCAGTTTATTATCCTACAGTGAAACCTTCAAGCTATCTCCCCCAATTGATGGTGGGCTCAAATGGCTGACACCAAAGATGGTAGCAAGTATCAGTCCCTTATTATCTTACAGCAGAACTGTCATGTCTTCTCTGTGAGTTTCCACAGGCAGCTCCATGCAACACTGACTCCTTCCTTGATGGGCCAACTCCAACTTATCCCTTACACGACCACTTAACCTTCCTTCCTCACAGCCAGCAAACTCCAACTTCAAACTAACTCCCTGACCAGCCAACCCAGTCTTTTAAAACACCCATCCTTATTGGACATAGCTGTGGCCTATTAAGGGCAAAGCTGTTTCCACTCTTTGGTAATTAGTACAGCTGCAACTCATCAGGGGTGAGGTTGCAGCATCCTCCTGACCACATCAATGTCTTGCATCTGTCCCTGCTCATCCTCCATGGATTGGGATCTCCCTCCTGGCAGAGTGGTACTCTGGGAGGGTGATGGGCAGGAGGAAAGTGAGAAGAAGTAGTGGGAAGCCCAAAAATGGATTGAAATGTGTAACACGTCATGGCAGGTCCCTGAAGAGGGAGGGAATAGAGCTAGGTCAGGTATTGACTGGGTCAGCTTTGAGTCAGTGTGGATGGAGCATGTGAGAAGGATGGAGCAGTGTGGGAAGAAGGGGAGTGTTGATCTGGTGGAAGGGGACTTCAGAGAGCAGGGTAACAGGAGGTCAGCTCAGCTCTCACTGGAGGAGGTAATGATCTTAATAAGAATCATCCCATTTAAACAAGATGCTTTTCTGGAAAGACAATTAAGCAGAGAGAGTGTTGAGAAGAACTGAGCAGGGCTGCCAGGACCCCAGTGAGCAGCAAGCTGCTGCTCCCTGCCTCCCACCTGCTCTCCAGCTCCTGCACTCTGCTTTCTTCCTGGTCAATGCCCAGCCTCCTGCAGCCACTGGGCACAGGTGCAACTGGTGCCTGTCCCAGCAGCAGGGGTGGGTGCCACACTGCAAAGCCAACAAGGATTTCCAGCTGAAAAGTTTCTCCTGTGCTCGCTGTCTGACTTGGCTGGGTGCCCTGCAGGTCTGCAATTACTGGAATGATTCCTGGGGAGAAGCGTGGTGGTGCCAAGGTATCCCTGATGATGTTAGGTGGGACAAGGCTTGACAGAGGAGCAGAGAGGAAAGGTGACAACCCAACGAGCTGTTTGATCTGTATGGGTTGTAAATGGTGTCACCAAAGCAGTGTCACTGCAGGCCCAGCCTGCTCCCTCTGAGTGGGCAGGGCCATCAGATCGTCCCCATATCTTCTGCCCATGCCCACTGACATCTGTTTGCCTTTTGTGTCCAGCAGGCCTCTGAGTTATGAGGCTCTTTCTTCCACCAGGATCTCAGGGAGATGATAAAGAGGTAGACGAGCTCTCCATAAATAGCTCTGCCATTAAAAACCCTCAGCTCCTGTTTTAATGTTAGCAGGATTAGCTGTCTGCAAAAGCACAGGCTTAAGACTCGGCAGTAGGTTTTGTCCTGGTAATATGTCTCTATTTTCTCAGGCTTGATTTCTCCAGCCAGCCTGGCTCTGAATGCAATAAATTTTGCTCTTCTTTACATCTCAGCTGATGACTTATTTTTTAGAGCCTATGTCCTTGTCTAGCCAGAGACCCTTTAAAGCTAAATTTTGTGCTTGCTTACTCTGAAACCAATGAGGTCCCTACAGAAAGGACCCATGTGTTGCTATTAGGGTTGAAGGATATCACTGGTACAGTTCTCCAAACTCCAGATTAATCTTAGTTTTGATTAATGGCCTGGATGCAAAAGGGGATGTGCTAGTCAAATCTGTTGGGGTGCCACGTGGGTTATGCAGGTAGAGGAGGGTCAGGCTATCACCAAGGAACCAGGAACCCGTGACCTTGAGGAATGGGAAAATGTGAAGAGCCTGGGATGGAAGGATGACACATGAGCACGAGAGTTTCTTCTGCCAATGGGGGATAGAAAGTCTGAGCTGTGATTGTTGGTTGTAGGATGACGACAAACTGCTGATGTAATGTGCTTTTTGGGAAAAGCACATGGGATAGGGAAGCTCACAGGGGAGCACAACACAGTGAGATAGGGAGTAAAAATGCCATCCCATGGGCTCTGGAGGCCTGTGATCACCTCACTGTGTGCCCTGCCCTAGGAATCCCAGCAACCTGTCCTCTTCAGCCATACCTGCAACGGGGTCACAGCTTCCAGGGAGGGGAGAGATGGGGGCTAGTGGGGTACCTGACAGCTTTGTCTGGGATATCTGCCTGTGAGCATGAGTCAGAGCCCACAGGCTGGGGGAGATCCCCCTGTTCTTGTAAACACAGCAAGGGGATGAATGTGTAGGGTGAGAAAGGTTGTTCAAGTTCATGTAAAGCATCAGCCCCAGAATAAATGAGAAATTTCCAGTGGATAGCTCTGGTCTGCAGACCTGAAGGTTTCCAACCACCAAAGGAAGCTGATTCTGGAAAATCACCCTACCAGCATGAGCAGAGGCAATCAGCCAGCCTGTCTCCAGGCAAGTTGGTCAGCAGTTTCCAAAGGGCTCCCCAGGAAGCACGTGCCTGTGGTTGCCCAGGCCACCCTTCTGGCTACCGTGGCTCCAGCCAGCAGAGAGCAGAGCTGTGCCTGCCCCTGCCATGTGCCAGCGTGGCTGGGGCCTATGGTGCACTGCTATTTGTTTTGAATTTGGTTTAATCTTTTTTTTTTTCACTGCAATGTAAACCCAGTGGGTCTTTAAGGCCATGCATGTGTAGGGGGATTTGCTGATGGCTCATCTTTCTAGCAGGCTTTTTCAGCTGAATGTCACTTTATTGCTTTTGCAAATTGTCTTGTGCCTACACAGAACCGGCTGCCTCAGCAGAGGGCTTTGCCAACAGCCTGCTCTATAAAAGGGTTATTAGGATAACAAGAAAGAAAATAGAAACCTTTGCAGAATCATAACAGTATAGTGTAGCCCTCCCCCTCCCCTCTCCCGATTGATTACCCTCAAGTGCTTCTGAGTCGGACTTAAACCATTCTGCTGCTGAATATAAACAGCAAGGTTAAAGCAGCCCAGACAGGAGCAAACTCTTTGGCAATTATCTGGTCAATGGCAGGGCACCGATCTGTAGCTCAGTGTAAACATCATCAGGAAATATGCGCGCTTTGCAAATTAAAAAGCAATCGCATTGTCTCGAGCCAAGCCAGAGCCTTCTGGTATGATTAGAGTCTCACTGGTGGAGCCAGCCAGAGCATCCTTCGGGTCTCTGACATCAGTCCTTCGTCACATACTGCTGGATATTTCTGTTCTGGACCTGTCTGGGGGGCATGTTTGAGCAGATGGTTTTGTTTTCAGAAAAAACCCACAGATTTCACCAGTGAAAGAGAGGCAGGCAGAATAAGACCCAAAAAAAAGCCAAGGTAGTCTTTTTTTGAAGCTTTTTAAATTGTATTGTGTTTTTCTAAGCTTTCTGGAGAGGTAAGCAATAAGTGAAATGTTCTGGTTGACACATTACAGATCTGGATTGTTTGTTGTTTTTCTACCTTTTAGGATCAACTTCTTTAATAAAAAACCTTTTTGGTGCTGCTCTTCTCCTCTTTGCTCTTCTCACTGTTGTGCCTTACAGCTCCCTCTGCAAGTGGGGAGTTGTTCTCTCCTGTTTGAAGCCAGCTGGGACAGAGATTAAATGACTTTATGAAGCTCACAGAAAGCCTGAGCAGAGCTTGTGTCTTTGAGCCCTGAAATAGCAAAAGGCTGGACCCAGCTGACTCTTCCTGTTGCCTGATTTCCTAAGGGTTTGCAGGTCTTTATTGCTAATTCTGAGCTATACACTGAAGTGCTGAGCCTTGGAGAATATTATGATCTGGCAGGGATTTGCATGAGCACAGTTTACATGATTGGACCCAGAGACAAGTGGGGAAGTTTGGTGTGTGAACACAACACCATAACCAGCTGCCCTCAGAGTGCCAGAAGTTTTCTAAGTGGCTGCACGTCTGTGTTCATTTAAACCAGGCCTTTTGGTGGAAAGATGATGGAAGTCACCTCCTCAGCTATCAGTTTTCCCCTCACTGCAGGTCAGCCTGAGCTGTGTGGAGCAGAAGGGCTCCCATTCTGCCAAAACCAGGACACCGTCTCAACTTCCGTGGGTTCCTGCTTCTATGTTTTCTGGCCTCATTGTTTGAATTCTGCTCACCTCTATCTTTCACTGGCCCCATTCACTGAACTGCTTCTTTTCCTTCCCTGCTGCTTTCCCACTTTCTGACAAGGCCAGGAGAATCAGTGTTGATCTCCAGGTGGAGGACAGGGACAATGTGAGGTTCATGTGCCAGTGGATGGAGGTGACAATGGGACTGAGCAATGCATTCCCATGGCAGTGCTTTGTCACCACTGCCCATGGCCATTGAAATGAGTAACAAGACACCAGCACTGTCCTGGATGCTGCTGGGCTGTGGCAGGCAGGGCAGGGATCTCAGTGTCAGCCACTCTCCAGCATCCTTTGCTTGATCACCCTCCAGATGAGCTGCAGTGGTGGGAGCACTTACTGGGGGATTTCCTTTTGAGATACAGATAACCTAGCAGCTGCTACATGGCTGGGTGTTGGTGGGAAGAAGCCATGCATGGTCCCCAGGGCTGGGCTGCCAGGAGCTCCCAGGGCTCTTGGCTCCAATCATCTGCTCCAGCAGCCTGGTCCACGCAGATGGTGACAGCCCTTGGATGTATGTCTGAGTTGCCATGTGGGACTGAAGCAAACACCCTCCTGAGTGAGTTCAGCCACAAGAGGAGCTCCAGGGAGGTGTCTTATTGGGGGACCAAAGCTTCCAGAGGAGACACCTGCCCTGCACATGTTTCTTGATGCAATTTCTCTGAACTGCTGAGAATTCCTCCTTTTTATGATTATTATTTCAAAATGGAGAAAAGGATCTGGTGCCTTTGGATTGTGTGTGTGCATAGGTTTTTTCTTTAACCTCCAGTTAGGTCCCTCCAGTTATGCTGGGGAGAACAGTTCAGGAGCTGCATTGCTTTGGGTGCCTCTGGCAGGAGTGAGCCACCCTATTCCCACATCCCTATTCCCAGGAAAGACCTGCTTGGCTCTGCCCCAGTCCCTGTCACCTGCACCCTGCTCCCCAGGCGGCCCAGGAGCTGCGTGATCATCAGTGGTTACACCAGGCAGGATAAGCAGCTTGGCTCTGCTTAAGCTGGGAATCAATGGGGGATTAATTTGTATTAAACACACGCTGCAAAGGGAGGGTTTGCCCTTCTCCCCAAGGTGGTGTGGCCATGGATGGGACACAGGGGCCACTGACAGACACTTTGTACACATCACTCCTCAGCACTCAGCCACCAGGAGGTGGTGAGAGAAGTGCTGGTGTCTAGGGGGACCACTGGGGAGCTGGGAGTAGTGCCAGTACTGGGCTCCCACTGTTCCAGGAGCACAGTGACATCTACATTCTCCTTCATGTGCCTCCATGCAGAGCTCCCATGGGTGCTCTGCCTCCAGCAGTGCTTTGTGTTTATGGGGCTTTTAAGGTGATTCCTATCATCTGCTTTGTTTTTTGAAGCTATGAACCTAATGTTTTCCCACTGACACCAGTGTGCTTCCATGGGAATGGAATGTGCTCCTTTTGTGCCATGGGAGACATCTCCACCAAGCTTGGTGCAGGGGTGCCTGGAGAAGTGGGGTCAGTGTACCAGCACCTGGTGGGACTTGAGTCTTCATCCTGCTCCTCTGGGACGAGCTTGAAAAGGGACTTTCTTGCATTCCCTTTCCTAAAATTGCACTTTAGAGCCTGTAAAAATGAAAAGCAGAGCTGAGAGAGGCCCTTGCCAGTTTGTCCTCCTGCAAAGGCACCTGGCAGGAGAGGTGATGGATATGGACAGTTGCCAGGACCCCCTGCAGCCTGCCCAGAGGTAGCCAACCACACGTGGAGAGCTGCTCAGGGTTTGGTATACAAGCCAGGATTGCTGTCAGCACAGCAGAAGTCTTGCAGGTGACCTTGGCAGGGACATCTGCCTGACTGGCTGGACTGGTACCACTGCTCCCACCTGAGAGACTTGGCCCCTGGGGAGCAGCCTTAAAGGAAGACTCTGGTGCTTGTGACCTGTGGGTTGTCACATCCTGGGGACAGTGCCCCAAAGCTGTCCCAGCTCGACAGAGAACTGGGAGACAGCAGCAGGGTATGCCCAGAGTTCAGGACAGACAAGGACAGAGGTGCTGGGGCATTTCCTACAGATCATCTGTTGGTGTGACCCAATAAGGGATTCAGGAAAGAATTATTTGTATGGGTATTATGTACCAAACTATAGTGCATTTGGAAGGAAATGAGACTCTGTATTTTATGTTGATTCTATGTGTGCAGAGCAAGACCTGGAACCAGCCAGGTGCTGCTCCCTGCTCCTGTTTCACTTTGGTTTGCTTTCTCAAGAGAGGACAGGAATAAAAATGTTATTCGCTTTTCTCTGAAACACTCTTGACATTCTTCCCATAGCACTAATACTAGAACTAACCTTTCCCTTGGGTTTTGTTGGAGAAAATCAGTTATATTGGATGCCTTGGTATTATAGTTCTCCTCTCCCCCTCCTTACTCCCTTTGTGTATGTTATTTCTTCTCACTGTTATCTTTGTACCTTCTCTCTCCAGCAGCCATTCCTGATGGTGTTTGGGCTCAGGCAGTGCCCTCCATCCCATGTCCTGCCTTGAGAGTGTCCCAGCCCACCAGATGGTTTTGGAACAAGAGGCTGTGCAGGCAGTATCTTCCCACATTCCCATGTTTGACATTAAATGGCAAGCGGGTCACCTTCAGTAAAAGGTGACACACATTAGAAAAATGAGAAACTGAAAGGGAAACCCAAGGAGAGCGATGGTGGGGTTTGGGTTCAGTTTTTGAAAGGCACAAGCTCGTTCTGCTTGCCGGGGTCTGACGCTGCTGTGAGCACCAGCTGGAGCCACAGCCCTACCGCAGAGAAACCGCACACGGGGAGCTCTCCCCTCCTGGGGCCTTGTACATACATTGGCTCCTGGGAAAGCGTTCCGTTTTAGGAAGCAACTGGAAATGTTCCTAACAAATTATATAAAAATCAATAGACTCCCTGCTGAAGGGTCTGCCTCCTGCAGTGGTGAGGCAGGAGAAGGCATCTCGGTGCTCTGCTCCTGCAGCTCCCGCCTCTGCACGATCCTGGTTGACAACAGGTTACCCCAAGAGAAATGTTAACACTCTCGTGTTCCAGTTTATAAGGTAGCAATCAGATCAGGTCAGGTTTATGATCCACCTAGCTTATTACTATCTCCATTAGTAGCTGCTAGCAGATGTTGGGAGAGAAGGATTATTACTCTCGCAATGCATACTTAGCTGGCAGATTATTGAAATTTCTTTCTAATCCTAAGCAGTTACTTGGAAGGTATAAATCCTTGAGTGATAGCACTTATATTCCTCTGTACTTTGATCTTGGCTAGCATAACCGATGATACTCTGATTAATCTGATTTCTGTTCCCTAAAAAGGTATCGTGTCCCTGGTATCTCAAGGCACCGAGTTCCACAGGGAACTCTGCTTCTCATCGTCAGATCTGGACTTTGAAATAATCAAGCTCAGAGGTACCTTCTCTATTACGTGGGGATTTATACCCCTGTGTCCTTTGAAATTCGTTTCTTCCTTTAAGTGAATCAAATCCCCTGAATGTTTTCAGTTTGCCACAGCACAAGTTCCTCCTGTGCTCCCAGCAGCCAGGTACTCTTCCCTGCCCCACATCTCACCTTGTCCCCCTGCTGGTCACAGCAGAACCACGGGTGGTGTCACAGAGGAGGGATACACTGATTCATAGGCCTGCTGTTAATATGACAGTTTTATTTTCCACTCCTATCTGAGAATAAACGAGACTCTCTGGACCATCACTTGCACTGAGATATTTGTGCTTCCCCTCTCTCCCTCCAACAGTTGGGGTTAATTTGGAGCTGCATTAGTGTGCATGACAGGTCCTAATTGTTGTTCTCCAGCGGTACCTTGGATGTGCTTGCCCTGCATTTCCTCTGTCTACATGCTATTGAATTCCCTGAATGAGCTGCTCCTTCCAAAGTCACTTTCACACATATCTAGTCCCACCTGATGTTTTTCCCTCCCTGCCTTCTTCTCTATACATATGTATTCCCCACTTAGGATGCTCCACTCTTCTCTTCTACAGCCTGTGCATTGGAAGACATCCTTTTCCTTCACCTTCTGCTCTGTCCCATCCTCTTTGTTTCTCCTTCTCAGGACTGATCAGATTCAGCTGAGATCTGTTGCACAGAAGACTGTGCTTGACCTTTGTTTGCTTTTTAGAAGGTGAAGTAGCCTCTACAGCTGAGCAGGGCTTTATAAAGCCGTGAGCTCCTTCCAAGGAACTGAACAAATGCACCTTTAAAGGTGCTTGGAAGAAAAACTTTACCATGGGTTTTCTCAAGTCCAATATCCACCCACCCCTACACTCAGACTTTTTTTCTCCTTCCCTCCCACCTGAACAGCAAAAAGTTAGGACGTGATGGGAAAGGTTGAAATGAGTGGTTCTCTAGACTGCAGGCTTAGCATGTCTCAGCCCTGCCAGGGTGTTTGAAGGGAAGGCAAGCACTGATCTCATGGCACCTTGTGCAAACACGGTGCTGTAACCCTGGCTCCCTCCTCGGCACCGGCTGGGCCCCGGCTGGTGCTGGCTCGGGGTCTGGTGCCTGGCATCATGCTTTCCAGAGGGAGGCAAAAGGAAAGGCAGAAGGACCAAAAAGAGGATTAGAAAGCAAGAGCCCGTTTGCAGATAATACAGGCAGAAGTTGTTTTTTTCCTGGAGAAAATGAACATAAAACCTGGTAACAGCTTTCAAATACGTAAAAGCCTGCAGATGCTGGGCAGGAGACAGTGATGAATCCTTCCTCCTTCCCTACACCTGCATAATTTTTAAATCCCTTGGTATCTTCCCTTGTGATCATCCCCTTTGCTGGAAATTGCATCTGCCCGTGTATCGTGTGAGTGTTACCTCTGCCCCACACTGTTCTCCAGCACCCTAGAGCCACTAGCTGCAGGAGCTGTATGATGTAGAGAGGCTCAGCTTTGAGATCCCAAAGGTTTAGCAACCCCCACTCAAACACCAGATCGAATTGTATTTATCCTGTATCTCATGATTTTGAAGGTCATCTTCCAGCCAGATGAGAGGAGCATGAAGGGTGTATGGATTGTGCTGCTGAGGGAGCTCATGCCTGCTGTGGTCACACTGACAGCAGCCTGACAGCAGTGTGGTTCAGTGGCTCTTGCCTTGCTCTGAGTTTTGGTGTTGGTGCCATGCTGGTCACACCAAAATGCTGCCCTTTAAGCCAAGAATGTCTCCAAGGCTCCTCTCTAGAGCCCACCAGGGTAACAGCAGCTGCTGCTGCAACATGCTTCAACCCTAACATGGGACATGCATGTGTCCTAATGGACAGTGTTGAATCAGCTCCTCCACACTTCTTACTCTGCTGTAAATCTTGGAAAACTGGGGATCGCTTGAGCTATAGAGTTCTTCTGGCTCCAGCATTTTGGATGTTTGCGCACTGAATGACAAACAACCGAGTCTCCCCTGCACCCAGTTTTGCAGGGGCAGCAATAGGATGCAGTACCTGCAATGGTCAGGTGGGATCTGAATGCTATCCTTCTGCTTTGCCACTGCCCAGCTCAGCCTTCAGCAGGGACACATCTCTGCAGCACTTATTTATATATTTTCCCTCCCCTCGTTCCTCAGAGAAATCAATTCCATTCCCCAAACAATGGCGAAGGCCTTGAGGAGATATTGATCTGTGGCAGAGCCAGAGAAAGGAGCATTTGTGACACAGAGATGCTCTTTTGTAAGTAAAAGATAATTACCAGATCATGGGGACACTTGCTGAATACGATGACATTAAATAGGCATCAGGGTGAAGGGCACCAGGGCCTCAGAATAAAGCATGGGAATAGTGCTATCCTCCCTGCCAGCTCCAGCTCCTCCTCCCTGCTTCCCTCTGCCATTTCTCCTGTTCCCCAGCCCCTCCTTTTGTCCCCACACTCCTTCCACTTTCATGTCTCTGTGGCTCCTGATTGTCCTGTCACATCCAAACAAATACCCTACAACGCTGCCCCCAAGTGCAGCCCCTCCTTGCTGGCTGGGGCTCCCAGCTGCAGCAGGCATGCACTCAGAGCAAGCAGCTTCCTGTCCCCCAAACCAGGGCAGCAGAAGGGGCTGCTCTCCTTGGCCTGCCTTTGCTGCTAATTCCAAACCCTGGTTTATTTATTTCAGACCTCTTCAGCAGTACTGAGTCTGTAGTAATGAACTCCATGGTGATTTTAGTAGTTTTGAGGTAAGAGGTATTGTATATTGCAGGATGTCCCCTGCTCTGAAGTTTCAGCAGTCAGGACTGGGATAGGGGTGACTGCTGCAGGACCTGGAGCCCAGGTCCTGGTTTGTACTGGTGCAGGAGCTGGTGGTTATCTCTCAGCATGTTGGTTGTAGCATGTGTTCTCAGATGCCTCAATTGCTGGGTGTGGGGACCATGCCAGAAATGTGTGGGGGAGGGTAAAATCAGGGCTGGGTGTGCTGAGGGGGTCAGTAACTCCTAGAGCAAGAGCGGAGCTGCCAAAGGGATGCTTGGGAGCCTTTTCTCCATCTATGCTCATCCTGGGACCTCATGGGAGGCTTTCCCTCCTGGAGTAATGCCTGACACTGCCATGACTGTTGGTCCAGTTTGGCTCACAGAAATGCCACAGTGGATTTGTTGCCTGGTCTCTCCAAGGCATCCCCATCAGCAGCCAGCTCCAGGGTTCACAGTCCCAAAGCAACAAGGGCCATGACACAAAGTGCATGCCCAGATATCCCATTGTCAGGCAGCTTTTCTGCCTTACCTTGGTGTTGTGGGCACTTGAACCCACATGGGGATGTTGGGTCACAGGGCTGGATGATGATGTGATTCACTGATGACTGGGAGAGCTGCTGCCAACTGCATCTCGGGAACTGGCACACTGAATGTATGAAAAAACAACTCACAATTCAAAATACTACATCATAAAATATCTGAGTTTATTTACACTTACACTGGTTGTATTGTCTTAATTCCTTGCAGTTACACACAAATTATTTATGCTGCAGTTTTAAAGATTAATGTAAGAGGAACGACCATCAGGTCATGGGCTCTGCAGGTCCAGGAGGAAGGAGAGAGGGTCCCATCCCTGTGGGGACATTGGGAACTGTGTATCCCATCAGCCATCACTGACTCACTGTGTCTCATCCAGATGGTTCATAAAGTCTGAATAAATTCCAGCTAGATCTGTGCTCCTGCACTCCTAAAAAACCCAGAGAGGTGCAGTCACCACCTGAGTATCTGTGTGGGCAAGTGAGGCCTGGATGTCCTGGTTCTGGAGGTTTCTTTTCATTCCAGCTTTCTGGTTCCCCCACCACATCCTGCCTGTTATCAGCTGGAGCTGAAGATAACTGAGTGCTTTCCCTTGCTCCAAGGCTGAAGGGCTCTGGTATCTGAGGTGTGAGCTGGTAACAGCCACAGCTGCCTCCACTCCTCCCCTTCAGCAGGTGTGGAGCTGGCCCCTCTGGCTGGCACTGCTGCTGTTACTGCTGCCTGGTTCCTGCTGCTGCCCTGCAGCACCTCTGGGCTTTGCACCTTTGGATCCTGTCAGTGAGGTGCAGGGCTGAGCAGGGTGCTGGAGCATGGGCTGTGATTTCCGTGCCTCTTTCAGCTGCTGACTCTCTGGAGCAGCCCCAGAGTGTCTGGGTGTATTCAAATGTCTCAGAGTTATTCCCTGCCATCACCAGGTGAGAGCGGGCTTCGCAGCCTGACCAGGCTCTGCAGACACCAGAGTAGGGCACCTTGTGCCTTTAAAATCAAAAATAATAATAACAGCACTAAAAAGCCCATTACCATTATTGAATAAAAGACCAACATTTTTTTAAAAATAAACTTCTTTTAAATATTGTTGCTGCGTTTCCAGCTGTTCAAATCTTCTGTATTTAGTTATCGTAACAACAAAGTGCTGCATCTGATTTGAGCAGCGGGGAGGCAGCACCATTATTCAGGAGGATTTGAAGCAGTTGGGTTTTCTTCCTCGCAGTGGTGCTCTCTCGCCTCTTCGAAGTCCCTTTGTTGCCTTGGCACCCCTGGCCGTGGTGGCGGAGATAGCCCTGCCAGCGCTTAGCAACGCGGCCGTGCCAGGCGGGGCCGGGCAGCAGGAGGCTGCCAAAGGCAGGACAGGGCAGCTCTGGGCTTCCCCGGGAGCTCTCCCACTGCAGAGTTCACGGGGAGAAGGAAAACAGAGCGAGGGACACCCCAGCTGCTGCTGGGGCTGCTGGGAGCACAGGGCTGTCGGGGGAGGTCCTCTTGGCTGAGCCGACCCTGGGAGCAGGAGGAGGTGGGGATGCTGCTGCCAGGGGCTGCCAGGGTCTGTCAGGGGCTGCCAGGGGCTGCCTGGGCAGGAGGGGGTTGTGCTGTGTCAGCAGTTTGGCTGGACCATAGAATTGATTAGGTTGGAGAAGAGCTCTAAGATCAGAGCTCTAAGAGTCCAGACCTTAGCCTGACCATCACCATGTTCACCACTAAAGCATGTCCCCAGGTGCCATGTCTACTATCTGCTAACTCCCTCCACAGATGGTAACTCAGCCACTTCCCTGGGCAGCCTGTTCCAGTGCTTAACAACCCTTTCCTAGTTATTCCTAGTATCCAATCTAAACCTGCCCTAACACAACTTGAGGCAATTTCCTCTTGTCCTATTGCTTGTTCCTTGGACAAGAAGACCAACAGCCAGCCACCTGACTAAAACTTTCAGGTAGTTGTAGAGAGTAAGAACATCCCCCCTGAGCCTCCTTTTTTACAGGCTGAGTCCCACCAGCTCCCCCAGCCACTTCTCATAGGACCTGTGCACCAGGCCCTTCCCCAGATCCACTGCCATTCTCTGAACATGATCCAGCCCCTCAGTGTCCTTCTTGTCATCAGGGGCCCAAAACTGAAACCAGGATTTGAGGTGTGGCCTCACCAGTGCCCAGTACAGGGGCGGTCACTGCCCTGGTCCTGCTGGCCACACTATTGCTGATCCAAGCCAGTTGCCATTGGTCACCTTGCCCACCTGGGCTCACGTTTAGCTCTTGTTGACTGTCACCCCCAGGTTCTTTTCCACTGGGCAGCTTCCCAGCCACTGCCTGACCCAAGACAGCATGCACAGGCTGAGTATCCTGGAGGTAAGATCCCCATGCTGGCTGCTCAAGCTGCATGAATGACTTTACAAAAGGGACATGGAGACCTGTGGCTTGTTCCTGTCTTGGAGAACAAAAGGTTCTTGTTGCAGGTGGCAGTGGGGTGCAGCCAATTAACATGGGAGGAGGCCAGACAGCCTCCCTGCAGCATGTCAAGGGCAGCTTAGCTAGGGCATCAGTGATTCATGTAGGTGAAATGATTGCTGAGAACTTGATTTTGTCACCCCAAATGGTGGGGATGGAGAGGAAGGTGGAGGCACCTGGTGTGGGAGACTGCGGCAGAGGCCGGGGAGGCTGAAGAAGCAGGAGCAGGCTGAGGACAAGGACACGGCAGATTTCCTTCCTATCAAAAATGCTATTTTGGTACCATCTCCCCAAGGTGGGGAGGGTTGGCAGAGATGTGCAAAAGCATGCAAAGACTCTCAGAAACGTCTTGAATGGCCTTGAGCAGTCGGGTGGAGACAGACTGCTACCTCAACAGCCTCTGGGCACCATGGGGGCTGGTGAGCCTGGGGGGAAGGACACCCATTGTGCCTGTGTCCATGGGACAGCCAGCGTGGGCAGAGCCCTCAGAGGAGGTGGCAGAAGCAGCACAAGGTCACAGTGTCTGGCACAAGGTCAGCAGGTGGCTGGCAGTGACCTGGCCCCCACCCATTGCATTTCAGGTGCTGTGCCACACGAAAGCATTGCAAACAGGAGTGACCACAGTGTCCCTGGGCTCCTCGCCACCAGGGCGTGTCCCCAAAAGGTTACCTCCAACCAGAGGCACACTGTGGGTAATGAGATGCAAATTGATAGCAAGACAATAAGACTGTCTTGTGAGCCCTTCGACAGGGGCCAGTGTTTAAAAGTCAGCCTGATTGCCTTGCTGGCAATTTGCATAGCATTAACCAGAGAGACTTTCTTTTTAAACTTGAACTCTTTTTTTTTCCTAGAGGTCACCTTAAAGTAATTACAGCTCTGGCAGTCTCTTCATGAAAGAGAACTCTGTGGTTGTAGCTGCAGTGTAAGGAGGAGACTTTGCCAGAGTGGAGAGTGGGGACACCTGTTCGTGGGAACTGGGGTGGGTTTTACTGTGTGCACTGAGGTAATTCAATAAGAGAGTCCCACTGGGTGCTGAGCATTGCATCTGCTATTGGGAGACACCAGGCCTTGAGTCCCAGCACATAAAAGGCATGAGTCCCCTCTGTTGTTATGTCCAGTGCAGGTAAAACCTCCTCTTGCTTAGCTGGGCTGGAAGGGGGTGAGGTAACCCTGGTGCCCCCTTGGGATGAAGCATGCTGGGAGAGCCAAGCCCTGGGGTATTTACACCTCCTTCTTCTCCACAGTTTAGTTCAAGTGTGGATTTCAAGCTTTTTTCTTTAAAGTCATGCTAAAAGTGACTGGAGACCTCAGCCAAGGAATTCTGCAGGAGAGTGGCATCAGACTGCTGGGAGCACTGTGGCTGCTCTGCTCTGCCCTGGGCCATTTAC
Source organism: Sitta carolinensis (assembly GCA_032173965.1). NCBI lineage: Eukaryota > Metazoa > Chordata > Aves > Passeriformes > Sittidae > Sitta > Sitta carolinensis. The sequence continues at coordinate 4,920,642 of CM063293.1, forward strand.
TTTGACAGTTGAATTCTTTGGATTTAAAGTGGGCAGGTGTCCCTTAGTCTTGCAATTGGACAAGATGATTACCTCAGGTCACTTCCACCTGAGCTGTTCTGTTCTGTTCCCTTCTGCCCTACTTTGCTGTACTCTGGTTTTTAGCAGGTTGATTGCTCAGTGCATATCTCTGTAACCCATTTGGTTTGACCAAGGGGAGGAGCAGTGCTTTCCCTGGCAGTTGTGCCAGCACCCCTGAGGAGCACCTGGAGCATTGAGCAGCTCGGAGGGAGATGGGGCTGCCCTCCCCTCCCCAGCAAAGTGCGTGGGCAGCCTGCGAGCAGGCGTGAGCTCTGCCCGGGTTCTGTACGCTGCTGCTGCAAGTCCAGAGCCCGGCAGTGCTGTGACAGAGCCCCTCTCGTCACCCAGGCTGTGCTGAAGACACGAAGCACGTGCTCCGTGCCCAGTGATGCCGTGTGGACACGGGAAGGTCACTCCAGGCGGTGCCTGCTGGGCGGAGGGGCTCTGGCGCCGGCTGTGCCGTGGCACGGGCAGTCCCTGCAAGGCAGCACATCCCTGCCGTGGGAGGCAGCGAGTCAGGGTGGTGATGGCTTTGAAGAGCCAGCTGGACAATTTTATCACCATTAATATCATTTGTAGTTATGCAGGCCATGGCTATGATACAAATAATTAAATCTCATGCTTCACAGCATCAGCTGATGGCTTGCTGCAGTCAGGAGTGAATCTCCTACGCAGAGCGCAGGCGAGTGATAAACTCTGTTAGAGGAGTTGGTTTAGATCTCCTTCCTCTGGCCTGTTCCTCAGTTTCCTCCCTCCTGGCTGCAGCTGTGAGGCTCAGCAGCAGGACATCCCGTTCTCCTTCACAAAAGCCCTGCTGTTGTAGGATGCTGGAGATGCTCAGAGGAGATGCCATTCCTGCTCCTGCTGCCTGGTCTGCAGGTAAACCTGCCTGCTGGGGCATCCTCTGCTCCTGCCCAGCACCTTCAGGCCATGTGCTCATTTTCCTCACACCTTCTGGCAGTCCTCAGATCCTGAATCTTTGGGATCTTTCTCTCTGGGCTGCCAGAAAGCACCAATTGTCTCCCCCCAAACACAAGCCAGTGTGTGGCCATGACTTCATCTCACAAAGTTCTTCAGCCTCCTCCTCCTCGTCATCACCTGGAGAGGTTCCATTCTCCAGGCTGAAGCCAGCTGGTTACACACACAGCATTTCCTTTTTCCATGGCATCATCTTACCCTGTCTTTTAGCAGATTATTGGAGGTGTTTGGCCTGAGGGCAGAGCTCACAACACTCCTCTGGGTTTGTCAGCAGCTCTGGAACCCTTGATGTCTTCTCCATTCCCTGAGTAGCCCTTTTATGGGACAATATCCCGCCAAGCCTGGAAGGATGAAGAACAGCAGTGTGATGGCACCAGGTTATTGACCAACACTGCCTTAGCAGGTCACTGTGGCACTGTTCCTTAGCTGGGAACAGCAGAGCTGTTCCTATGACTCTGTGCCTCATCAAGGGAATCAGGGTGGGAAAACTGAGCAGAGAATATTTTTATATTTTTCCTTCTACTTTTTTTTCCTCTTTCCATCTTTTTTTTTTTTCCATTCCTAAAGATTGAGTATAATCAGAGCTAATCAGAAAATTATGAGCTGTCTGATTGCTGATTAGATTCCTAATGTTAATATAGTCAAGAAGCCTCTCTTAGTGTTGTATTTTAAGGGAAGTGTAAAAATAACATCTTAGAAGGAGCAAACCAGAGCTGCTGGAGCAGCAGGATACCCAGCACTGGCAAAGGAGAGCAGGGTTTCACCACTGGCAAGAACTCAGGCCAGCAGAGAGGGAAGGGAAAGGACCTATCTGAACTGCATCAAGGTGTGAGGGGGCTGCAGAGCCTGGGATGAAGAACATAAAAGCAGCTCTTCCCACAGGTTAGCCCTTGAGCACACCCAAACCTGGGAATTTTGCTGCTGTGCTCTGGAAGAAGGCATGCAGCTTGCTTACTCATTTTCCTTCCCAACCAAGAGAATTTTCACATATAATTTAGTTCATGCATCTCCCAGCATCATGGCCCTCCTCACCTGCTGCTGCAGGCAAGGGGCAGCCCAGGTGATGGGGAAAGGGAGTCTGGGATGTGCCCAGCACCTCTGAGTGGGACCTGCAAAGCCTTGCTGATAGTAGTGGAACACTCCTTGCCCGAAAGGCAGGGCTGAGATACCCTCTGGGGTGCTGGTGAGCACAGAGAGGCTGCTCCTGATCCTGATGAGGGAAATCCTTGTCTGCTTGTGCTTGGCTGAGCCATTGCAAAAATCTTCTGAGCCTTCTGGAAGCAGATTTAGAGGGGGACACATGGTGATGGCCCAGGACTGAGGGTTTGCCCTTTTCCCATAATTAAGCACTGAGGATCAGTCCATGGGGCTGATGCCTCGAGCAGTGCAGTGGAGCTGCCAGCCCTTTCCACCACTTTCCTCCACAGTCCCCACCAGTAGCAGCTCAGCACTAACTCTGGAGCTGAATGCAGGTATTATGTTCTGGCATGCCAATGTTCCTGTTAATAAGCTCCTCACCATTCACAGGGTGTTTTATTTTGATTCATCCCAACGGCAGTACTGTATAATGGACTATATACTATAATTGTCCCCCATTGTCACCACTTAATAACTTAGTATGATGTTATCGCAGCCATTCGCAGGTCTTTTTGCAAACTTTGATGAATAATATTTGTTCTTAGTGAGTAAAAAAAATTGAGGGAATGGTGAAAAGAGGCAGAAGTTGGACAGAAGTCTGCTCTAATTGCAGAGTGGGCTTAATAATAGAAATGTCCGTAGCATCCAGGCTGCTTTTGTTTCTGAGCCTCTGGGAACATCCACTGGGCCAGCCAGGATGGAGCTGCTATTAAATACCATTTATTTTTTGAAACATCTTGATCAGCAGGAATTGGCTCTGTGCTTGGGGAATTTATTTTGCTTTGCTTGCTCTTGACAAGTCTGAGCTCAGACACAGCAGAGGGGATCCATGTTCGTTTCACAGACAGGGATAAGGGATGTGATATCCATGGGGTGATGCTCATGGGGTGGGTGCAGGAGCCATGAAACGATGGACAAGAGAGTGCAAATGTTGGTATTCTGCTGGGCATGGCAACAGCCTCAACATCTGTTAAGATATTTGGGGAGAACTTTGGGCTCAAGGTTGAGCAGCTGCAGGTAGACGAGTTGTGCTGGAGGCATGGACAAGCATCTTCTCCACATTTGGGCTCACTGGCTGCCTCTCCTAGTTAGATGTGCAACATCCCACCAAGTATTTGTGGCACCCAAGCATTTGTCAGCATCTCTGAATGCTTATGGTACCTGTTTCCATGTCTAGCAGGGGAAGGAAAAATCCAGAAGAGATCAAACCCTGAATATGATGAAAAGAAAGGTGGGGAGGTAGATGCCTGGGCTGGAGTGCCCTTAGTGGGAGGCAGGGGAAGGCTCCTTGGCATCAGGTAGGGACCTAAATGAGTTTTTCCCTGTAACACATGTCCTGACCTTTTTTTAAAAATGAAATCTATTTTATTAATTTTTTCTTTTTATCAAATTCATCCATGAAACATTAAAGATATTACTGTGGAAAAGGTCAAGAAACGTGTAGTTGTTGAAAACTTGTTCCACTTGATGGCTTTTCCCTTAGGGAAGCTTCTCCACGCTTTCTCCTCCCCCCCCTTGGTCTTTAAAACAGAAAGTGTCAAGTAGCCTTGAATTTTGAGTTTAACAGATACAGCAAAACATGTTCCAGGAGCAGGACAGAGGGAAGGGCACTGCAGGTTCCCTTGGGGAGCTGCTGCGTCAGCCCAGCGTTGTCACAGGGAAAACCCGAGCTGGGAAGGATTTCTCCCCCCAAACCCGGACCCCAAAGGAGGGTTGTAGGTCTCCATCCCTGCTGGAGCCACGTGCCTCAGGGAAGGGAGAGGCATCTCAGGGGCTGGTCTGCAGTGAGGACATATCTCAGGCAGAATTAATAAAGACAAAGCCTAAGAAACGTGTGTAGTGGCAAGTTGTCCTGGTTTCAGGACACATGCTTTGAGTCCTCCTCCTTGGCTGGGGTCTCTCTTTGTTCCATGGGAATGGAAGGTAGTCATGCCTGCTGCAAGTGGGGAAGAGAAGCTCAGCTCTCCTTACAGGAGCTTTATTAGCACCAACACTTTCTGGGCATCACATCTGCCAGGCAGGAGCCAGATTTGCAGGAAGCAATGAAAGTTGCTCTCCTTGCACAAGCAAAGAGAAGGAATGAAAGAAAGAAATTAAGATGATATGGGAGTCAGAATTAAGATGATAAGGGAGTCAGAAGAGGACCTGTATTGAAGTTCTTAGGGCAAGTTTTCTTACTTGTAACATATCAGAATTCTGTGTAAACCAGAAAATAGGGAGATATGGGGTGCAGTAGAGTGGATACATCTGTCAGGACCTGGTGGTGTTGAATGAATCAGACCCCCTTTCATCCATGATTGTTGTTCTCTTCTGTTTGGTTCCTTCTTTCATTGTAACTGAGGAAGCTGGGCCATAAATGGGGCTTGCTGGGCTGTAAAAATGCAGAGTTGAACAACACTGAAATTTCAGGCTCCAGACCAGAGAGAATAGGTGAATGGAGGGCAAAAGCAAAGCAGCAACCATCCTGCTCCATCAGCATAGCTTGGATTTGTCCAGTGGTCCATAAGCATCAACGTAGGGATAGGGACTGAAGGGAAATACTGTGTGAGGATTTGGGGCTTTGAATAAGAAGGAACAGGAGTGGGAAGGCACATTGAGACATCTTGACAAAGAAAAAAGAGGTCTGAAGAGCTGGAGCTTTGAGCTTTTCTAAAGAGCAGGAGGCTGAAGGGCCAGGAGAGGGGGAATGAGCACCTTGAGCTCAAAAAAGGCTGTCCCAAGGGGATGAGAATGGGCCCTGGCAGCCTGGAGGCTGCCCCTTGCCCCATGGAAATGCCAGGGGGAGGTGAATGAGTATTGAGGTCACTGTGAGCTGTCACATTGGGAACAGCCATTTGGTGGCCTCCTGAACTTGCTCCCTTCCACCTTACTGAAACTTCCCCACCTCACCTGAAGCAACTGGGGCTTCTCTGCTCTGAAACTCTGAGCAAAGCTGGTCCCAACTATTATCCTTGATTTTAGAGCAAAATATCACTAGAACATCCTTTCTCTGACTTTTGCACTGCAGCTGCTTTTTTTGGCGTTTGAAACTGACACTGTCAACTGCTCTGCTCTGTTCCTATCACAGTGCTCACAAGTGCTCAGTGTGTCCGACCCTCTCAGGCTGCAGGAGGGTGGCTAGAGGACATCAGAAAGATGTCACATGTGTCCCTGGAGGGTTTCAAGTGGGGAAGTTTTGTGGGGTTCTCTCGGGGTTTGCCAGGGCTGTGGGGTGGTGGTATTTTGGGGGACTCTTGCAGGAATTTGTGCACACTGAAAATCTGCCTTAGCATAAAAACCCAAGAGCAGAGGAGCTCTGGCTGCAGCGGGATGTGCCACATGGAAATCCCCGCGCAGCAGCAGATAATAAACGAGGTGCTTTTTAAAGCTCCCACATCACAGCCCAGCAAGAGGTGATGCCTTCAAATAAATCGATTGCAAGTGGTTTCCAGTACAAACTTTCAGCAGCCTCTGCTTGAATGAAAGGCAGAGAGCTAAAGGGGAGGATTTCAAAGGCACAAAAGGCTTCGTGCCCGTGGAGCAGGGAGTCCAGGGCCTGCCAGGATGCAGGCTGCATTTTGGGTTTTCAGGAATGCCCTCCCACATCTCACAGGAGCGTCTGTGTTGTTGGCACCATGCGGGGAACCACAGGGAAGAGGCAGCTACTCCTTGAACTTCTCAACTTCACATGGAATTTATTTGTCCAAAATATGCAAGGATAATGATAAGGAAGGATTTTTTTTCTTTCTTTGAAGACTCTGGCTGCTAAGACCTGGCCAGGCAAATTCCTCCTTCTTCTGCCCAAGTGACAAGCTGTATCACTTCCTCTTTTTTCCCTTTAGTTTTAAAAAACACTGTTCCTCCAAGCTCCAAGTAAAATTGATTTTTAAGTGCAACTATCTCCTATAATTGCTGCTGAAACACCTTGTGGTTATTGTAATGGATTATGAACCGTGACAGGTCCTTCTTGATGATCGTAGCAGGAGGTCCACAGGATATTTGAGTGTGGTTTAGGAAGCACTGTTTGATGGAATGTTTGGAGTACACTGGGGAGGAGATGGGGCTGGAGCAGTGGGCTGAGATTGTGACTAATGTGCTGACCCTTCCAACACTGCAGACACTGAGCCTGCCCTGGGACCTCAGACCAGAAGGGAGCATCTTCAATAATCGTTTGTGGGAGCTTTGTCCCTCCAGTCACCCATCCCATGGGAGCCAGAGCACACTGGCATGGGGAAAAGGAGATGGAAGGAGCCCAGGGCAGGACCATCTCCTCCTCCACGGCCTGGTGAACCGCCTGCTGTCACATTTCCCAGCTCTGACCTTCCAACAAATGCATCTTGACCTGAATTATTTCTGGTCATCCAAAACCTTATTGTGCAGAATGCATCTGCTTGCCACCCAGCAGGAGAGTCCCCAAGCCCCTCCAGTCGTGGCAGAGCTGTGGCAGACGTGCTGCACTGTGCCACGGTGCCGTGTTTGTGCCCCGTTGCTCACCCACCCTGCCCCTGCTGCTGTCTTCCAGCACAGGGCAAGGACCCTGGCAAAGCAGGCAATGACAGGAGCTATGGGTAACAGCACCTACCAGGCCTTTAGCCTCACAGCCCACCACTGAAGGGCTTGGATTGGGATGGACAGCCCTGACATTGCTGGGACACATCTGTCCCACCCACAACCAAAAAACAACTCTGGAGCCACATTGCCCAAGTGGTTTGTATCCATCAGCCCTCTGGGATGCTGCTGACATGCCCCAGCTCTTCAGCACCTCCTGGGAGGCAGCCACCAATATTCCAGCTTCATCCCAAGAGACTTTTTTCCTTGACAGCCAGAATTTTAGATTTTTGCTGGTCTGACTACTGTGGAAATGGTAAGAACTCCCATGGGAACATTGGGCTTTCTCTGCCTTACTCATCTTGTGAGCTGGTGTTCCATAAGAGTGTGAGAGGTGGGAAATGAGCACCATTTAAAGTTGCTGGGCACAGACAGCTTGGAGAACTATGCTGCCACAGGGCAGCCAAATATTCCTGCTTGGTTCTCCTTTGGCTGAATGTTGGGATCTCAGAGCAGACGTCCCTGCTTTCATCTCCATCATCTACAGAAGATGCAAAAGGCTACTGTGACTGCAAATAGCATGGCAAAGGGGATGGAGGGAAAGGATTTTTCTCATATCCTGAGCAGAGCAGGCAAGTGTGCCTGGTTTGCCTTCCCAAGGGACCACCTGCATCCCGAAGCCAGACAGCAGCACATTCCAGCAGGACTTGAGCATGATGGTATTTAGCAGTACTGTTTAAAGTCATCTCTAATGCAAGAGCAAAGTTTGCTGCCATATGTCCAGGGTGAAAGACAGGAGGATGCAGGATGAGGCAATGCCAGTGTAGCCAAATGCTCCTTCTGCTGACTCCACTCAGAGGAAGGGGACAGTGAGAGGCCAAGCCTGCCTGCACCTGTTCTTGGCCTCATCTCTCCATCCTGCCTCCCACGGCTCTGTCTCACTGCTGATGGAAGGGGGACAGATCCTGCACCCTGGTGGGAGCCCTTCCTCCCCCGGGAGACAAGAAGGGTCTGAGCAGCTGAGCTGAGGTTTTGCTATTGCTGGTCCCCAGGGGCAAGTGTCCCCATGGGTTTGCACGGCACAGTGCCTCTGCCCTCCTCCTCCCCTCCTGGGTGACAGGGAGCAGGGGCAGAGCTGCCCTCTGCTTGTGATTTTGGAGAGCAAGTATCCACCCTCATGGAGCACAGGAACTCCAGGAGAAGGGTAACAGAGAGAGTCTCTTCTGCAAAGGGAGAAAAGCTGAGGAGAGCACCAGGCACAGTTTGTGCTGCAGGACGCTTGGTTCTTTTGCCCTTGCTGCTTTATGTTTGTGGGAAGTTAAGCCCTTCTGGAGACCTGAGCGATATTTTGGGGTAGGAGAAACACCCTGAGCAGCAATGCTCTCCCTCTCCTCATCACCTCTGCAAAGACATTGGTATCTCTCTTCTTGGGATGTTTCACTCCTCCCCTCCCTGTGGCTCTTGGGATGGTGCTGGTGTTCTCTCTTGGTACAAACTGTGGCCCTGGAGAAGAAGGAGAAACAAGAAATGCTGACAGGGGAACAAGAGCCACATGCTGCTGGCCTGCAGAGCCATGAGTTACTGAGGTGCTCAGTAAAATGATGGAAGCTGTGGCTCTGGGGCTTGTCCCAGGCCCCCAGTGCCAGATGCTGGTGGTGCCACTGCCCCGTTTGGGGTCTGCAGCAGCTCTGGCTCTGGTTTAGCTCCAGGTTTGCCCTTGTGACCTCATTGCTGGCAGGGCTGGCTCTGCAGAGGTGTCCCTGCTCCCTGCACCAGCTGGTACAGAACCGAGGTCTGGGGCCCCTGGAGGATTTACCACGTGCTCTTTGTGAGTCCCTGGGGCTTTATTTGCCCTCCCAAGAGCAGAGAATGTTAGCAGCCAGTGCTGGCTCCAGCCCCATCCTCCCTCACACACAGGCTGGATCCAGGTGCTAGGGAAGGAGAGATGGGCTCCATCCATCCCTCTTCTTCCACACAGCCAAAGGAGTTATTGACAAACAAGTTAGTGCTTTGAAAGAAAAATGCCGCAGCATATTTGAAGCTGCTTCTGTGATCAATACTGAGCTGTGGCTGAGTCTGCTGCTGACTGGATTTCAGATGATGGCTGTGGGGGTAATAAGAGGCCTGGGATCAACTGTCTCGGAGATTATTACAGGATGAGATGCTTCGCTGCTTTACAGTGTTTACTCAAGATTTATATTCCCTGTGTGTACATAAGGGGGTTGTTGTCTTTTGTCGATGGTTGATCATTTTTTGACGGTGACATGCACGCTGTTGGTAGGGTCTGTTGGTAAGTGAATTCCATGAACGGGGAGAAAACATGCTGGGGATGAGAGGGAAAGCTGGGTTGGAGGCACCCTGGAGCTGGTGGCTGGAGGTGGGAGCATGAGAAGTGCCCTCTGCCCTGTTGCATGCCGGCAGAAAGGATGGAGACATGAGAAGCATGTGGAATGGGCTTTTGCCTTTCCAGATGTTCTGCAGCAACAGGTGAGGCTTCAGGATGCCCTGTCAGGAAAATGGGTTGGTACCAGAGGAGAGGGCTTGTGCCATCCTCATTCCTTCAATCAGGAGGAGCTGCAAAACCAGCTCCTGGGGGATGTTCCTGCCTGGGGCTTAGGTTTCTCAGCTTTGTCATGTGTGTTTGCCTTAATCTTTCACCAGAATTTTCCTGCCTTGGGAGGAGGGCTGGAAAGTGTGATGCTGTGTGTCACTCCCCAGCCTGATTTTTGACCAGGGCTGTTTGAATCTCCAGCAAAGATCTCCCCTGCCAGCTGTGTGCTGGGCTGCGGGAGGTTAATGCACTCCAGAGCCCTGGGCAAGGCACTGCGATGAGGGTGATAAGAGTCTGGCTGAGGGAGTGAAAGGAAGGCTTAGCAGGAGTGGCTCTCTCTCGGAGCAAACATCCCCCAGCACACACAGCTGCTGTGTGATGGGCCATGGCTGGGGCTTCCACACTGGTTGTGGGGAGAAGCCAGGAACGCCGTCCCAGACTGCTTGAGGACCATTCCCCTGCATCCACATAGGTTTGGGGCACGTCTGTGGAGGCTTGGACACAGGGGTGGCATAGCTGCTGTTACACAGGGCTGCTCAGTCTCCTGCAGAGCATTTGCTATAATCCTGTTTTATAAATCCAGCCTGGGTCTTTGGCCTCCGTGGGCTCTGCTCTGCTGCTTCCCAAGTTAAACCCACTGATCTGACTGAGGCAGGAGCAGCCAGGGCATGCTTATTGCCATGGTGGGGCTGGGAGAAGAGGTTTAGTAAATCATTGGACCAGTTTCCTTTGGAAAGAGTCTGTGTAAAAATATCAGAGCAATGCAGGATAGCCCCAAGTGTGATGGGAGAGAGGGGGTGGCAAGGAGGAGGTGAGCATCAATCACCCTTGGGTGTCTGCTTCATCAGAGACAATCCTCCTGCATGCTGGCCCCTCAAGCAGTAGGGGTGTCAACAGCAGGGATGGTCCCCTCCACTAGAGAGGGGTCCTGCCTGTGCCAGCTCTGGTGCTCCAAGAGATCCCCATCACCACACTGCCAGCAGCTTCAGGCATCAGACCAGCTGTCCCCAAGAGGTGCAGCGGGGGGTGAGCACACGTGGGTGGGTGAGCCGTGCTCAGGGTGGGGCGAGCGAGCTTGTGGGGCATCAGGCTGAGCAGCAAGGCCCTGGAGCAAAGCCAGGGAAAAGCAGCAGCCATGTGTCTGGAGTTGCCATCCTCTGGGCAGACAGATGGTCACCCACCTTGTTGCCCTTTTCCTTTCCTGCCTGTCTTTTGGGAGGGAGGGTGTGTGCCCAGCCGTGCCACCTTCGCTGCCCCCCGCCCATCCTGAGTCAGTGGTGTCCCCAGGGCTCCCTGAGCCCAGGCGAGCTGGAGTGCTGAGCAGGGAGCTCCTGAGGGACCTGCCCTGCTGAGCAGCGAGGCAGAGAGGAGCTCCATGCAGAATACAAATGAGTCTGGGGCGCGATAAGCCCATGCAGCACCTTCCCCCTCACACACCCTGCTGTCAGGATCTCCAGACACCAATCCCTTGCAAATCTCCTGCTGGCCTTTCGTGACCTTCAGAGTACTTTCAATTCAGTGTTTTCAGCCTCTAAATCTCCTGTCCTTAGCCCTGGGTGACCTCTGGGGAATGAACCATGCTCCTTAAAGTGCCAGGGCAGTCTCTGCACCACAGACTGCTGGAAATCTGCAGGTATTCCACACCCATGCTTTGTTTTTGGTAATTCCTCTATGTTTTATTGAACCCCACAATTGACAACCCAGGTCTGAAATCTGGAGAGGTTTTGGTGACTGCCCTGTACCCTGCTAGGCTCTCCAGTGCACTGCCTGCCTCCTGGGCATCTCACAGTCCCTGCACGCAGCACACCTTGAGCTGGTCTGATTGATCTGTAACACTTGAAAAATAATGGTTTAATCATTATTAAGGATTAGAAATAATCCTTGAGCTGTATCGATCACAGTAACATTATTCATGATGAACTCATTTGGCATTAATGGGGACGTCCTGCAGCAGTGTGTGGCTCTGGGCAGACCTGTCACCTTCCCTGGGGAGCCCTCAGTGGGGTTTGTGGGAGCAGCAAGAAACCCTGCCCCAACAAACAACTCCAGGTCCTGCTGTCCCAGAGAGCCCCCCTGGGGACCCGCTGTTGGCACAGTTTGGGAGGGTCCTGAATCCAGCAATCACCCATCCTGTTGATGACAGCAGCCCATTGACACAGTTGATGCAGGCAGTGCCTCTGGCACCAGGCAGGGATGTGACAGGATGGGACTGCTCCCATGGGAGCCCCCCTGGCATCACTCAGGTCTGTCCCCGCAGAGGATCCCCTGTGGCAGAGCAAGGATGGCTGCCTGCCCACTTGGCCCCTCTCTCCTCCCAGTCACCATATTGCTCAAGGGACTGAAATGTCTTTAGTGAGGAAGATACTCCAGGAGCAACAGCTGGAGGGCTCTAGGGGCACTTCTCCTGGGTGAATATCCAGTGGCAGCCAGGACCCAGCACAGCACCCTGCTGTGGCTGTGCCATCCTGCTGCGGGCTCCCCCATTCCTGCAACCTGCTATTTATCAAACAAGAACATCTGGATTTCCTTTTTTTTTTTCTTTTTTTAAATCAAAATTGTGTCTGGTTTGACTTTGACAAATTGACATTTTCCTGAGGGAAAATATCTTCTGTCGAGGTGTCATTCCTGGGTGTAGCTGTCCCTTACTGCACCATTTGGAACCCTCCAGGCACTTTGCAAAAGGCAATGAATAGTTAAAGATGTCCATAAATCTTACCCCAGCCCATAATAAACAAACACACGCTTATCAAGTATAGAAAAATGCATATTTCATCACCACTGCCTTAAACACGACTCAGAATAAATGCTTGTCTTTAATCAGCCATCTCAATATATAAACAGAGCACAAAAGCTTTGGGGGGATGAGGTACAGAATTGGGCCACGGATTTTCTAGGCAGCTCTTGGGGGCAGGGATGTGGCTGTGCAGGTGAGACCATGAAAAACTGCCCTGAAAATTCGTATCACTTGGCTTTTCTGTCCAGCCATGTGTTGTTTCTCATTCCATTCTGCCTGTCACTGGAGCCATGAGGATTTTGCTTTAATGTTCAGCTGATAGCTGATCTTTCCCCTTGGATGCTGGCCACTGAAAGCAAGTACTTTGATTTGGAAATCAAGATTAAGAGAAAGAGAAAAGATTAAACAGGAAAGTTTCGACCAGTACGTGCTGAGATTATGCAGTGATGGATTCGTGTTTCCCTGCATCTGATAAGAACAAACTGCATTTTCAGGCTGGGGAGGGCCAGATCTGTGATGTCTTTCACCTTACATTTGAATGCCTGTGCTTTGCCACACTCACAGAAATACAGCATCTGCTGCCACAGCCCTGCTCAAGCCACCCTGCAGGGCTGGGGCTGCCACTGTCCTGCATGGGCAATGGGGACAATGTGGCACCTGGGGGCTTCCTTTCCCCTAAGCATCCATTTGGAAGGACTGAGACATTTTGCATCCCTGTGTGCTGATGGGAGTGCTGGAGAAACTGGTGACAGTGTGGACAGCAGCTGTGACCTGTGGCTGTGTCCAGGGCTCATATGTGTGTGTGCTCTTATAGTTGGCCACTGTTCAGGCCCTGGGGAAAAAATTTCCCAAGGGTATTGCAGGACTTCACTGCTGCCCCTGTGGGCTCCCACTAGCCTGCCACATCCCTGATGAGCAAAGGAATGCTTTTTCATCCTGGGATTTGTGGTTCATGGCATGGAAGTCACGTGTGTACTAGCACTGGGAGTCTTGTGTTCGTTATGTGAATCCCTGTGGTGCTGCCCAGGCAGTGATTTTGGTTGTTATTTAGGCCGAGATGTCACCCCATTGTCAGCGCTGCTTCCTCCTCCCAGCCAATTCAGTGTCTGACAACAGCCAGGGCTCACCTCTCTCCCCCATGCTCTGGCTGCCAGCAGCACTTGCATGGAGCAGAACATGTCCATCCCTCTCTAGGGAAACAGATCTGCAGGGAAATGAGGAGCAGGCAAGGCAGGAGCCTGTGCTGTAAGGTACATCTTCGCTTGGTCTGTCTCCCACTCACTCTCTAGGGAGCCCTCTAGGGACTGCAACAGCCTCCAAAGTCTCATGGCCTGTGAGCCCCGTGCAGATTGGCCCCTGGAGCTGAGACCTGGCAGTGTGTGTTCCCTGGGAGCCTTGTACAGCTGATGGCTGGTGGGGAGCAGGCTGTGCTGAGTACAGCATGACCAGATATACACCCCTTACCCTGTCAGCAGTGAGTGGCCAGCACCCAGGGGTCTGGGTGGCCCTTGGCTCTGTGGACTAGCTCAGCACACTGGGCTGCCTCCCACTGGATTTTGGTGCTGATCAGGCTGTACAGCCCTGGCAGGCAGCTCCCCAGGCAGCTGCCCACAAACCTGGGTGCCTGGGGCTGGTAGAGGGATGGAAGGAAATGTGCTCATTTTGCTCTTGGCTTTATTTTGTTAGTGATGCAGACAGAAGCCTGTAGAAAGCCTGGAGCTCTTGCCCTGTCTATCCCCTTTGGTTCCACAAAAGGCCAGATTGCAGCTTCTCCCAGGCTCTGCAGTACCCCAGGGGCTGCCCAGCCTCCAGCCCTGCCCTACTGCACTCTCTGTGCTGGTGAGGGGTCTCATGGCTGAGCATCCAGTGAGGGTGCCCTGGTGCTGAGCACTGCCCCATCCTGCTTCTGGAAAATCCTGGTTCCTCTGCTTACCCCATTGTGGGCATGGGTATACAAAGGGGTTAAATCTGTCTGGGCAGCACAGTGCACCACTGGGTCCCAGCACTGGGGCATTTTGAAGAGGTTTTGAGGCACTTTTCAAGAGTCTGCCCTGCTCTGCACAGAGCTGAGGGCTGCCAGCACAGAGGCCTGGCTTCAGCCCTTGTCCTGTGCAACAAGAGCATCCCCCTGCTCTGGGGGATGCCAACAACTACCAAGCTGCAGTGCCTCAGCCCTGGCAAGTGGCAGCAATTCCTTTGGAGATACTGGCTTGCTCCAGGAAAGGCAGGAGCAAGCAGAAACATTAGCTCGCTGTCCCTGGAACACTCTTGCAGGATGCTGCCCACAGTACTCCTCCTGCCCCCTTGCCCGTGCAGCAGAGGGCTGGCAGGGTGCTGTAGGAACCTCCAGACAGGGACACTGGGTGTTGGGGTGGCACCCATGGTCCTGGGCTGCTGTGGGCGATGCCTGGGTCCTCCTGCTTTCCCTGTAGGCTCATTTCTCCTCTCCCACTTGTTTTGCAGAGACTTGCCAACGCGGCAGAGAAATTCCAGAAGGCTCACCACTGGCAGGACAACATCCGGGTAAGGCTCCAGCCGCTCAAAACCCCTTCCCTCCTTCGCTATGACCTGTGGCACCCGAGTCACTGTCCCATCCCATCCTTGCCCACGGTCTTATCCCCGTCGCGAGTCGCCGCTGGCTATGCCGTGCTCGGCACGCCCCAGCCTCACGCCTGCCACCGGTAATGAGAGCAAATGAAGTGATTTTGAGCTCGTTTGCAGCCTCGCCTCAGCCTGCACACACTGTGAGAAGAAGGCAGGAGGTGAAGGTCGAAGTGACAGCTCGGCTGTGAGCGGGGCGGGCTGGGGAGCATCCTGCTCTGCCCATCCCTGGCAGCCTGGCACGGGGTGATAGCGGCCGTGGCTCCTCTGTGGCACAGCCAGCAGCTGCGGTGGGGGCTCTTCCTGGGGAAGGAGCAATCTGGGCTGGGAGAGGGAAGACGCAGGTTTAATGATTGCATTTGACTTTGTAATTCTGGCGGTGATAGCACTCAGCGGGAACCTGAAGGATTCTGTCTGGAAATGCTCTCAAATTATAACCATAATACAAAAGGAAGGAAAGATTGTTTTTCTCCCAGTGCGAATGGAGTCTGCAATAAAAAATACTCCTGAGCCACCCAGCCTCTTCCTCTTGGATAGGGCAGCATCCTGCCCAGCTCTGAGGAATCCCCTGCATCCTCTGAGGGGACAGCCTGGGAACAGCCCCACTGCCCGGCCATGCTGCTGTGTCTGGGGGAGATTTCACAGTCTGAGCTGATGCCCACACCTTCCTGACATAGGTGATGGTCACCAGGGTTTGCTGTGGAGAGGAAGAGGTGGAAGGAGCAAATGAGAAAAGGGGCTGACCTGCTTGGCTTTCATTTGCTGTGTGGCCAGTGTGGGGTGGACACTGGTGGCTGAGATTCTGTGTCCCATGTGCTCCCAAGGAGCAGGATCAGCTCACAGGGGTCTTCCTGTCTGCATGAGAGCGCTGGTGAATTGCTGTCAGCTCTTCCCAAGAGGCCAGTGGAGAAGAAGATAATGAGATTTGGTGTAGGCACCTGCTGATGCCAGTGCTGGTGCCACACCAGGACCTTGGCTCAGGGCTCCCAAGGAAAGCTCAGAGAAGTGCAGGGTGAGCTTCGGGCATCTTCATCCCTAGTGTTGACCCAGTCTCACGTGTCCTCTGGGGTCAGGAAACATCTCTGAGCAGCACCTGAAGCTTGACTGTGGGTACCCCAGGGACATTATGGTTGCCCCATGCTGGGCTGGCACCCAGGGTTGGAAGCCGTGTGACCAGGGCATGTGCAGGGCAGGCAGAGGTGGCACAAGGTCACTGCACTTTGTAGTAGGGATGCTTGAGGCTTCTACTCACCCTCTGGAAAGCAGATGTAGGCTCCTGCTGCAGGGGCTCTTTGCAGCCCCAAAGAGCTCCTTCTCCAACCAGACCTGGCTGCCTTCCACTGCCAGGGGAATAACAGCAGGACACAAAACATGCTAGGAAAGGCTATAGCACTGAGGAGCTCTTGGCTCATTTTGCCATTCACGGCACAAACCTTTCAGAATCCACTTTCATAGAAAAAAAATATTTTTAATAGCACTGTTTGCAACCACTTAATCAAGGTAATTAGGAGCGAGTCACCCAGAAACAATGTGCAGCGATGCGTCACCACAGAGCTCAGCGCAGCTTTATCAGGACAGCCCAGGCTTGCCTGGGACACTTGATGGACTGGTCCAGCTCTGTGCACAGCCCCCAGGGTGCTGGGCGTCAGCCCTGCCTGCCTCACTCCTGCCTGCAACAGCCCCAGCTCCTGAGCAGAGCAGAGGGATCGAGGGGCTTTGTACCTCTCGTTGAGCCTCCTTTTTCTGCCCTTCATCCATGAAACGGCCGGGCACGGTCATTCCCGTGTGCCAGCACCACTGTCCCTGGCTCTGCAGCTGCCCCCAGCTTGTTGCCAGTGCTGGCACGGGCAGCAGGCAGGGAAGGTGGCAGGCAGCACAGCATCCCAGCTCCTCCTCTCCTCCCTTCCCTCTCTTCTCCTCGTTCCCCCTGGCTGCAGCTCTGCCCTGCTCTCCCAGCGTGCCGTGTCCTAACCCGGCGCCGGAGTCGGTGACAGATTGCGGCGAGCGTGGTTATTTTTGTGTTTCCATCCAAAGGCGCCGGCAGATGCTGAGTGTTTGTGCTGCATTAGTGCTAATGGCAGCCCCATTAAACCTCACTGCAGATGGGTTGCTATGGAAGTCCAGGGGAAAATGAAGCAGGAGCAAGAGCCTGAGCGGCTGGGAGCTGCTGGCAGCAATCAGTCACGATCCATCTCTGTGGAGAAAGTTCCTTTTTCCTTGCTGTTTTCTGGTGTCTAGCTACATGCCAGCCATGCTGGTCTTTCTGGAGCTGAGTTCAGCCTCCCACCTCAGGAGTGGGAGTGTCTCCTTGTTCCCTAAATCATCCTGTCCTGCTTCAGCCCTGCTCCTTGTGCTTGTCCACCCTCAGGCCCCTCATGACTACCAGCTGTGCCAAGCTGGGGCTGTGTCCCCAAACCAATTCTGGACAACAGACCATTTTCCTTGGTCAAAAGTAGCCTTGGCCCCTAGGTCACCCATTCTCTGAGCACCCTCATGAGTTCCCTCAAACTTGTTTTACACCAGGGCTGGGTGGCAGCTCAGAATGGCATGTTGGGCAGGGATGTGGGCAGACTGTGGGGAGAAATCAAGCCCTTCCATGCCTGCACAGTGAGAGTCCCTCAGGGATGCACATTCACCCACTGGAGAAGGCTGGTGGAGCTCTGGAAAGGTGAGAGCTGGTCCTATTGCCAGAGTGGGTTCCCACCAAGGGACACAGCAAATACCTGGCACCAGCATGGTAGGAAACTACACAAAATTCCTTATTTGCAGTGGCCTGGCCAACCAGTTTTCCCAGTGAGAATCTTCTGGCCTACATGCTTCCATTCAGAGTTCCACTGAGATAGTCTGGCTCCACCCCATGCAGAGCCATGAGGGTTTGTCCTTCAGGGCACATCCCCCTGCTCTGGATGTCCCTAGCCCTATGCCCCAGCTGTGGCAGTGGTTCTGAGCCCGCCCTGTGCTGACCATCCCCAGCAGCAAACGGAGGTGCTGGGACTCCAGCCCACGCTGCAATGCAGTTTTCCGGTCTCCATCCTCTGTTTGCTGCCCTGCTTGAGCAAGGGACCTGCAGCAGTATCTATGAAAATGCTGGAAGGTCATGTTGTGTTTCTTGCTGCCATCCTTTGTATCTATCCTCGCTGACAAGCTGCCATGTGGCCTGTCAGACATCCCAGCGAGTTCCATGTTCTCCCAGCTCTTTTCCATTTGTGTGCTCTTTCCTCCCGAGTTTTCCTTGGGTTCTTTTCCAGACCTTCAGCCCCATCCCAGCAGCATCAGCAGGGTCTCAGGTGTCCCACACCTGCATAGAGTGTGGGAGTGGGGGCCATGCTGACCTGGGGGATGCTGTCAGAGGTGCAGATCTGCACTGCCGGCCACGGGATGCATCCCAGGGCAACATCACCACCACCATCATCATCATCATCATCATCATTGCTGCATGTCGGTCTGCTGGGGCTGCCAGGGCTATTTGTGCCTTTAAGGGACACTCCAGTGCTGCAGAGATCCATCCCCGTGTTTATGTGTGCTTGGCAGGATTATATAAATTGCCTTTAAAAGTTGACTTCTTTATAAGCCATTTTCTGCTTCATAAAATGTTTATTACTGTTGTTTTTCTCCCAGTCTCCTTCCTCACTGCATTTTCCATCACTATACTGGGAAGCTCCCCTCTTGCTCTGCCTGCTGCCCCTCTGCCTTCCACCTCTCCCCACCTTTTGATGTTGGAAAGGGCCCTTTGAAGGGTCAGAGCCCAGCAGGCCCTTTTTCCTTGGAAAAGAAAAATAGCCATACATTGAGCTATGGCTGTAGTAGCTGCTGGGAACAGGGTTTAACCACTGGGTGGTTTTGGGGTGTGGTGACATTCGTGGAGCCAGCAGGGGATCACAAGTGCTGGACAACCCCACACCACTGCCTCCATCTGTAACCCCTGCCTGCAAGCACATGAGGAATAACAAAGCCCAGATAATTTCAAGCTCCATTAGAAACAAAACTCCAGGGGAAAAAGGGGATTGCTGTTTGCCAAATGGGGATGGACAGGAGCATTAATAGAGACTGTGGGATAAAGCGGGGGAACATGGCAGCAGGGCTGGGTACCCAGGCACAGCTGTACAGCCCTGGGTGCCACATCCCTCCAGGTGCAGGATCCTGCTCCATCCTGCTGTCCCATCCTGCTGTCCCATCCTGCTGTCCCATCCTGCTCCCCCATCCTGCTCCCCCATCCTGCTGCCCCATCCTACTGTCCCATCCTGCTGCCCCATCCTACTGTCCCATCCTGCTTTCCCATCCTGCTGCCCCATCCTGCTGCCCCATCCTGCTGTCCCATCCTGCTGTCCCATCCTGCTGCCCCATCCTGCTGCCCCATCCTGCTGTCCCATCCTGCTGCCCCATCCTGCTGCCCCGTCCTGCTGCCCCATCCTGCTGCCCCATCCTGTGCTCCACCTGGCACTGCTGGGTGTGTGCCATGCCATGCCGTGCCATGCCATGCCATGTTGTGCGTGGGCTCTGGCAGCTGTTCCCATAGGCTGGGCACGGCCAGGCAGGCAGGGCTATGTGTTCAAAGCAGCATCAGAAGGGCGAACACCAGCTCCTTATCCTCCTTTCATTTTTCTCCTCCTTTAATTACAGATCCTACTTATCGGCTGAGAACAGAAAGATTGTCACCGTAACCTTGCACTTGCCCTTGTAGAAGGTTTACCTAAAAAGTTAGAAAATAAAATCAAATACTCTAATTTGCAGTCGTCTTGCCATTTCAAGCCCAGTTTTCATTACAGCACAGAAAGTGCATTGAAGCTGTGTTTATAACCCCCTTTTAGATAACAAATCACATTTTCTTTTGGCTGGCGAGTGTGTAGAATTGATATTTTTTTTTTTCAGTTTAATGGGTTTGTGTGTTCAGGAATGATCTCCATCAGCTGAGAGTCTTTATTGTGTTTGATATAATGTCAGCTTTCATTACGCTCGGAGAATTACTGTGCTATAGCACCCACCTTGCTCCTGTAGCGCCGGTCTGGCCGAAAAGCAGAACAAGAAAATCATTCACAAAAACCCTGTGTCAGTGCTGTTCCCTCTTAAAAAACAAGGATGGGGCTTGAGGGGGCTTTCCCAACCCCTTACTCTGCAAGAAGGCTGGGCCATCCATGGCATCTCCATGACTATGATGGTTTGGTGTAGGGGTTGCTGCTTTCCTCTCAGTGCTGCTGTCCCATCCCATCCCATCCCAGGAAGGGCAGGGGGTCTCCAGCAGCCTCTCTCTGTGTGCTGGCATCCCTGTGGCACCTGGGTGCAGTGGAGGGGAGCAGTGGCCCTGCCTCACTCGAGGCAGCCTCAGAGGAGTAGGGTGGACAGGAGATGCCATGTAAAGAAGAATAGCTGGCGAGGTGTGATCAGATAAAACATCTTCTTGGGGAGATGAAAAAACTGTTGACAGGTCACTTAAATATTTCCCCAGCTCTGTCAGAGAGGCAGAGGGAGGAAATTGCTTTTAAAAAAAAGATGCCAAGGCAGATTATGATGACTGTTTCCACCTGTCCTGGGTAATGCGTACAGCCCCTGATGGTGGATGGGATGCAGGGAACTCCCAGTGCTGCAGAAGTATGGTCCCACCAGACCCCTTCTTGGTCCATCCAACAGCCTATCCCCAGTGGGGGCTTGGGCTAACCATGAATCTTGTCCTCTTCTGAGGACTAGGAAAGGATTCATCATGGTTCATATGGACAAGAATAGCTCTAGCCAGTGGAAATAAAGGTTCAGTCCCTACCAGCCACAGCCAGGCGTGGCTTTGATTGCAGGTAGGAATTTCTCCCAGGAATTCACCCAGTCCCTTTGGAGCCTGTTCCTGGCTGTGGCAGTCACAGCAGCCCGTGGCAGGTGTGACAGGAACACTTTCTTTGCTCTGTTTTTCCCCAGCCAAGAGGCTGCTGTGCCCATGGCAGGGCTCAGACACCTTGGACTGAGCACTCCCCTGGGTGAGACCTCCAGCCCCAGCTGCCAGCCAGGACCAATTGACCAGCACAAACCAATCCCCAGGGACAGCCATTGGGCAGTTCCATCTTGCTCCTCATGACCCAGAAGGGCTTGGCAGGGTGCTGCTGTGGTGGTGACGTTCTGTGTCCCTGCTCCTTCTCCGGCCGTAGTGCAGGTGTGAGGCTCCAGGGGCTCTGTGACATGCTGCAGGGTGTGTGCTGTATGAAAGGTGCAGCTATAAGCAAAAGCTGTTGCTATTTCTGTGTCCTTAATAGTTCAGGGTCATGAAGAGGAACCTAAATACTCACTGTCCTCTCTAAATGCTGACGGCAGAGGAGAGGTGGGCTTGTGAGCAGACCCCCCAGTGCTGTATGGGCACACCAGCTCCTGCTTGCTCTCCCCATCCACTGAATTACTCACGAGTCTGACCAGGCACCGCTCTGGTCACCTGGCTTGTCCCCACATTGCTAAGCTGTGGACTGGGATGCTGGTCCTGCCACCAGCTCCATCCAGTGGCTGGAAAACAGGCAGGTGCCAGCTCGGGATCCCTCTGTTCTTCCCCATCACCCTCCGAGTTCCTCCTAACTGCCTGAAGGTAAACTGCTGCAGGATTTGGCTCTTCCAGAGCCAATTAAATCTTGAAAGAGATTTGCTGACCACAGGGGTCACCTGTGCTGCTCGGAGAAATGAAATCCACAGCGAGAGGCTGAGAGGGACTGAAACCAATGTGCTGCAGCAGGATCTGCCTGCAAATTTTCCCCGGGCAGCTGCAGCATCCCCAGGGCATGCGATTAGCAGGGTGACCCTTACAAGACAACAGTGAGCAATCCTGTGGAGTACTACAGATCCTACAGGTTCTCGGCAGAAGGATTAGCCAAGTTTGGTGATTTTACAGGAAAGCTCTATAAAGGAGAGCGAGCCATAGCCCTCCTGCAGTGTCCCTGCCAGCTGTGTGCTCCAGCTGGGTGGCTGGAGCAGGGAGCTGATGTGCCACCAACAGCTCCTTCGAGGCTTTTGTAGGGTGGTGGCAGTTGTGCGTATGGTTTGATTACCACCTCGATAGGTCGCTGACTTGGAGGCTTGGGCCACTCCCCCTCCATCCAGACATCTCCAGGCTGCAGCGAGATAACAGAGCACTGACCTTTTCAGCATTCTTTTTAGTTGCTGTAATTGTTTTAGGAAAAAAAAAAAAAAATATCTATTTGAATGCTTGTAGAGGGCTGTGTCAGGGTTGTGAGGGGAGTGCCCCTCACTGCCCACCTGAGACAGCTGTGGGCCCCTCCTTGTCCTGGGCTTTGTCTCATACCTCTTCTGCTGGTCTATGGCAAGGGAGCACTGGTGCAAGAGCAGGGACCCCCCTTGTGCCTCTGGCAAGGCTCCAGCCTGCAGATCTCCAGAAGCTCACAGCCTGAATTTTTAATCAGCTTTTCTCTTGGTGTTTTGGTGAAAACAGTGAAGGTGTGGAGCACAAGGCTCCTAGGGAGAGCTCCAGGGGGTGAGGAAGGAGCCAGGGTCCCTGGGGAGACTCTGGCATGCAGCATCCCCGGGGCCCCCTCCAGGAGGTCCCCACCTGGGTGAAGCCTTGGCCAGGGGCTGCCCAGTGACATGAACCACAAGGGTTTGGTGCAGGTGCTGTGGTTCTGGGGTGGCTTTGCTGGAGAAGCCTGGTCAATGGCTGGTCAGGGACAGTTGCAGATCAGTCTGAAATTGCTCTGAACTCACAGAGAGTTGCACTGAGGGTTTAGGAGCTGAAATACCCCCATACTTACCCACCAGTGACACAGCCATGCAATGCCATTGTGCAGGTGGCACTGGGCAATTTTGGTACAAGAAAATGGGCAGTGGTTAACACATCATGGAGCAGCAGCTCCTCCTTGTCAGCCTCCCCTGCAGTGGGAACCAGTGTGTGCTGCTTCCTGCAGGCTCTGTTGCGAGAGACAGGGACAATATTTTGCCTAGAAATCCCTTGACATCTTCACCCCCTTGTTTTCTTTATTGGTATTTATTCTGAAAGGCTTTAGAAATACCAGTGCTATTTACACAGACCTGGTGCTGAGTTTTACATGGACAGGAGGAGGAGGAGAGGATTATGTGAAGAAGGCAAATGTGGTTTATAAAACATATTAGGGAGCAGAAATTGTAGGACCCCTTGTTGCCTCAGGGAACACCCCTGGCATATTTTTAGAGCATCTCTGAGGGCTCTATCCCTCCTTCCTGGAATAGACACAGGCTTCCAAGTGTCAAGGACACAGATGCCCTGCCAGCTCCCCCAGTCTCTCTTGGACTCCATGAAAAAACCCCAGCCCCCCAGCATCAGCAGGGTTGTGGCAAGGATTGTGGAGCCTGGCATCAGGGCCCATCTCAGGGCCAGGGCCACGCTGGTGCTGGCCATCCCACACGTGCTGTCTCGCATGTGGAAACCTCAGCCGCAGCCTGAGTGCAGCTGATACCTCACCCAGCTGCTCCTGGGGCTGTCAGGGATCGAAAGAGTGCAGAGCAAGGGCTCTGATCCCCAGGGGATTCGGTGGGAGGGACGTCCTTACAGGAGCTCTGCTCCGTGTGCCGTGGGAGCGCTGGAGCGATGAGAGCAGGATCAGGGCACCGGCTCAGCCGCCCGAGCATCCTCACCCCGTGCCCGCTGCACCGCGGGAGCGGGGCCTCTGCGGCTGCGAGGGGAATCGAGCTTTTCGGAGGAGCCAGTGGCAAATAAAATGAATAACAAACACCTTCTGGATGGCCGTTGTTAGTCACACTCACTCCTGATTAAAGATCATTACACATGAAATTAGCTCGTTTGTGTTACGGGTCTCCCGGGGGTTCCTTTAATTAGGAAGTGCAGATGGCCACGGACCCGGGGAGAGGCGGTGCCGGCGAAGGGCAGGGGCGTCCGTGGGGCCGAGAGCGGTAAGGGAAGGGCAGCTGAAGATAATTTTTTTTCCCTTTCTTGTTGTTGTAAACCCCACAGCATTTCACAGCAAATCACAGATAATTAATAAGTGTGTTCCCTTAATGACTGGGCTTTTTAATAGCAGAAATTGGAAGATGCTGTGTCATTTTTTTTTCACTTTCGCCTCCCGGTGCTGTCTTATCGCAATCATTAACAGTCGCGGAGCCCGCGGAAGTGACGGCCCCTCTGCTCAGGAAGATGTTGGGATTGCCCTTTGCAATTCCCGTCCTGGGGAAACATCGGCTGCACAGCCTGCCAGGGTCCCCTGCTGTTGATGTCCCCAAGATCAGCTTCAGGGGCTTTCCCACCGCTTGGGAAGCCGGGAGAAGTGGCTGCCAGGCCCAGCGGTGTTCGTGTCCCTGTCTGCAGCACGGCGCTGGGCTGGATGGCACGGCGGCACCGTGCCTGGCACAGGGCTGTGTCCAGGCTGGGCGTGGCACAGGCGGCACAGGGATGCAGTACGTGCTGTTGAGGTTCTGGCCGTGTTTCTGTTCGGGGTGCAGATCGCTTCCCTCGGTAGATAATACCAGCAGCAATCACCCCACAGCGCTGCCCGTGCCGGGGAAGGCTGGTTGGCTGTGATGGTGATTGACTGGCAGCCGTGTCAGCACCAGGATGGCTGCCGGTGTGCAGGCACGCTGCGAAGAGTCTCCGAGTGCCCTTTAATTACCCTTTCTACTGCTACACGCAACGCTGTTGTGACAGCATCGCTGCTCTCCCAATTGCCTCTTCAGGAATTTTATCAGCTGTCTCGCGTCTTGACACTCTGGGAAGAGGAATCCAAGCAGACCTTTCTGCTTAAATAGGCTCTAAATACCCCAAATTAACGACGTGCATTTCTCTGTGGAAGCAAGGACAGTTTTCTCCCTGTTTCTGCAGTGCAGGGAAGGGGCTTGGGTTGACTGCAGGGCCATTGCCTGCCATGCTGCCTATACCTGGCTTTTCTGTGGTTCTTGATGTTTGAAACAGAACCAAAGCACCCTGGCTGTGGGGACGTGGCACAGGCTTGCACCTGGTGACAGTGGCTGTGGTCACACTGGTGTCACTGTCACAGGAGTGTTCGCCCCACAGTGCTGTGACTCAGCAGCAGTAATGGGTGGAGGGAAGCATGGTAGGCAATGGCCAGTCCTTGGAGGGTGCATGTGGAGGATGTGAGGTCCTGAACATGTCCCAAGGACAGCACGGGCTGGGAATGGTTCGGTCCCCAGCAATGTGGTGGCTGCTGACAGTATGAGAGAGGTGCTGAGGGGACAAGTCAATGGGAGGGACTCCTTTCCCATCCCTGTCCTTGACCAGCACTAACAGCTCTCCCCTTTCTCTGCAGGAGGAAGACATCGAGTACTACGACTCCAAGGCTGACACTGAATATGTAAGTACTGTCTCTGTGGCATCTCTGGCACAGGCACCACCCTGGCCCAGGGCTGAGCCCCTTCCCAGTGTGTCCCAGCACTGTACCAGGGGTCAGGCACAGCATTTGTCACAGCCGGTGTAGGCAGATTCTGCAGCGGGCAGCAAGTGCCCGGTGTGCACCCAGCTGAGCCATGGTGACATCTGTCCACGAGCACCCGGCCCGGCAGCAGCCAGGTGAGCAGGTCGCTCTGCTGCCTGCAAATGTTCCTAAAATTAAAGCTGGCATCTGAAATTCAAATGAAGAGCAAACCTTTAATTAGAGACTGAATCTAATTCTCTGCCCTACTCCGAGCATAGCCGTGCTGTGATTTCTGGCAATCAGTGCTTTAACTACAGGCCCGGCAGTTCCCATCTCTGCTGCTCCCAAGAGAGCCGGCATTTGCCGGCTCCTCCCCGTGGTGACAGCGAGGGTGACTTCCCTCAGGTGCTGTGCTGCGGGCGCAGGGAGCTCCCCCAGCAGTGCTTGCTGCCCCGGGGCACCCCGCTCTGCCCCGGGGCACCCTGCTCTGCCCTGGGCACCCTGCTCTGCTGCCAGGTCACCCAGCTCCCACACTGCTGTGGGTGCCTTACGAAAGCCGGGCTCGTCAGCTCCGTGATGCTCTTGGTGTGGGGCTGCTGAGCAGAGTCCATGGAGCTGACCAGGAGCCCCAAGAACAGCAGGTTGCAGCCTTGGAGACAGCCCCATCCAATGATGGTGCACCAGGACTGCTTCTTGTCCCCAGGCAGACCTGGAAGCAGATGTGTCATGGAGAGGCAGTAACACAGCAGGAGAGAACATTGTGTTGGCAGCAAACCACTTGCAAACCACATGGCTTCATCCAAAAATAGCATTCAGGTGACCCCAGGAGCATTCAGAAGGCCCTGTGAAGCAGGGAGGGGAGAATCTGGGCTTGATGGGGTCCCACTAGCTTGGGTGACATGCCCTGCACTGACCTCTGTCTCTCCTCTTGACCCACCTGAGAGTCTATGCCCCAGAGCAGAGCCGGGGATAGGCTGGAGTGGAGGTTGGATGCCTTCAAAGCAGAGTTACTGACTAACTGCCAGTGCCATTGTCCCCAGGAGGTAACAGTAAGAGGGCTCCTTGGCAGGGGAAGCAGCCACGGAGAGTCTGGGAGGTGGGATGGAGAGGTCAGGCAGATTCTGTGATTGAAGTGGAGGGCACTTGCTCTCCTGAGCAGGTCTCTGCCCACAGTCCCATTCATTTACAGCTGAGGATGCAGAGGATGTTCCTCCCCAGCCTGGGGGGAGCTACCAAAGGAGGGAGGAGAGGATCCTGCCATGGCTGCTCTGAAGAGGATGGAGCTAATGGGCTTAAAATACATTAAAGGGGATTTTGGATAGAAGTGAAGGAAAAACTGGCTGGTGGTTGAGGCAGGAGGAGACAGCCTGGGGAGCAGAGCAACTCCCAGCACAGGGGATGAGGAGCAGGACTAATGCATCCACCAGGCTGGGCTGGGCTTTTGCAGTCACTGCTGCAGGGCAGGGGACAGAAGCTGGATGTCCCCATGCCTGCTGTTTCCCTGAGTGTCACACCCCACCATCCTGGCCACATCAGGCAGGATTAGGAAACAGGAGCTATGTCAGCCTTGGAGCTGTGCCCATGGAGCCCTCCCAGCACAGGGGGCACTGGGGAGAGGCAGTGCACAGTGTCCCTGGGGACTGCAGGGCTCAGCTCCCTGATCCCTGGGCCTTGGCCAGCGGACCTGACATGTCAAGAAGGGACAGCCCTGCAAATCCATCACCAGCCACATCAGCTTTAGTCCTGCTCTGGGGAGATACCAAGCAAAATTGCAAAACTGGGGGTGTCCTATTGTTGATGTATGTGGGTTTGGCAGGGAGGGAGCTTCCCTACCTCTGGTGTTACTTCCTTACCAGTGAAATCCCAGCAAATTTAATTCCAACAAAAATAATAGGGGGAAAAAAAGAAGATGCTGCTAAAGAAAGAAAGGAGGAAGATGATACCAGAAGGTCTGAATGGAGCGTAATAGTACTCTTTACATCCTTTCTTTATTTAGCTTCAGTTTTTCTATTTAAATGGAGCAGGATGTAGCTGAGCTGGAGTTGGTGCTGATGGACAATGGCTGCTCCCTGTAACTGGGGCTTATTCACAAACCTTACACTGGCTTTAACTGCAGTGAGAAAAAAATGAGCTTCCTATTCATTTTGCCTGCACCTCAGCTCCACCTCCCCCCCCAACTGACTTTGGATTTCCGAGTGGTTTATAACAAATAGGAACATCAGAACATTTTCCCAGGGGTCCCCAAGGCTGTCAGAATGTTTGCAAAAGCAAAGTTTTCACCTTTCCCCACTAGCAGGGGCCATGGGTTTATGTGGGGAGAAGTGTTGAAATCAGCAGACAGTCTCGGCTGGGTGTCACAGGCAGAACAACACAGAAATAAAGTAATTTTCCATCTTTTGTGTTGTGTTCATGGCAGGGGATGATGCCTGTGAAAGCTGAGCCTGGGACATACTGTTCTCAGTACACACTCAGCACAGCTGTGTGAAGGTATCCTGGCCCTAAGGTCAGCCCTGCAGCACCCACCTGCTTGAGGTCCTGGGGAGGGCTGGGAGCCAGGGGCTGATGGTGGGAGGCTCCGTGCCAGCCTCAGCCTCCTCTGGTGCAGGGGAGGTGGGGCTGCCCACTCACTGCTCACCCCTCTCACTGCTCACCCCACTTGCTGCCCACCTGGCTCAGTAGATGCAGCAAGGAGGGGAAGGAGGGGGGAATAACAGTCCCTAAATGTCAGCAGCAGCAGATGAAGGGTGTTGGAAAATTTAATCTTCCAACTTTCTCAACTAATGTGACATTTGGATTTCCTCACGATAAGCTATCAGCCCCAGAAGTTTCTTTCTTTTGCCTTTTTTCTTTCTTTTTTTTTTTTTCTATTTTTTTAACTTCTCTCCTCTGGCTGGTAATTTAAAAATAAATGGTCTAGAAAGATCTCTAAACAGTACCTTTGGCAAAGATTAAAAAAAGCAAAGGGAGATTCGGGAGCAGGCTGGCAGGAGAGGCTGATTGTTATTTATAACCTGGGCTGCTGTAAAAGCAGGAATGTGGCTGGAGAACACACCATCTCCCTCCTTGGCATTAAATTACCGCATTTCAGGAAAAACTGATATATTTACGGAGAAAGACCCTTCTGCACAGACCTGGAGTTTCTCAGCCATGTGTTGGGGGCTGGCATTTATATCCATTATTAGCAGAATCCCAGCGTGTTGATATGAATATTTCGCTGGCATTTCCAGACTTAGCATGGCTGGGCACCCCTGGGAGATTGAAAAGGCTGTGCTGGGGTCTCGGTGTACCCTTGATCAGGCAAGTGTGGGGCCGGCCGGCAGAGGCAGGGATCAGCCCCGCGTTTGTCATCGGGGCTGCCATTTAAGCAGCCGTCATTAGCTGTGATGGCTGGTTCCCATGGAGATGAGCAGTGAACTGGGGGTTTGCAGCTGCGGGAGCTGCCGGGGACGCGGCATCGCTGCTGCACCAGGTCACATCCCCGGCTCCATCCGCAGCTCCAAACCCTGGGCACCACCACAGTCCTGGTGCCCAGGGCAGGCTGCCTCTCCTCAGGCAGCACCAGCCTGGATGGGACGGAGGGCAGGCTGGCGTGGCAGCTCCCAGTAAAGCTCTTGGGTGGTGCTGCTGGTGCTCACTGGGCGTTGGGGCATCTCTGGGGTTTGTCCCCTGTCTGTCATTTTGGGACACTGAAGAGAAAATGTGACTAACAGCCCAGCTGCAAAAGCAGTGGAGATGGCAAAAGCTCTCAGGGCTTGATGACTTCTTGCTGAAGCAGTAAATACGTATCATATTGATATATTGCCATGGAGTCGATTTCTAATGGTGTGTAGCAAATAATATATTCAAACTGTAGCATCTATTTGTGTTACATTGTACATACTGTAACAGATAAATAGATGTTTCCAAGTTCTTTTGAAATGGAATGATGAGGAATGCTGCAAGATCTGGCTGGGGGCCTGCCGAGATGCTCACAGTAAAACCAATGTAAATTCAGGAGGACTTGAATCATCTGCTTTGCTTTAACTTTCCAAGGTGTCCCCTTGTATCCCAGATGCTCCCTCCCTGCCTGGGCTGGTGACAGCTTCACCTGCCTTCATGTGGCTGGAAATTACCCCCTTTCAGGGGCCAAATTCAGCCTGGCTTAAACAGAGATAACTTGGTTGAGGTTGGGGGATTTATGGATAAAGGGCAAACGTAGCTCGGATAACATCAGCTCTTTCTGCAGGTCTGTTTGCCATATAGGTGTCAGTGATGCATGAAGTGTCCCACGTATAGATAGCTGTATATTTGTCCCCAAGATCTATACATGTGCCTCTTCACAGCTCCATGAATGAGAGCAGCCAGACAGCGCCGAACCTGGCAGCATACAAATTAGCCCCTCAGAAGTGGGTGAGATCATGGAATAATGATAAACAGAGAAGCAGTAATTATATACAGTAGTTCCAGCTCTGATGAAATGGGGAATAGCCATGCCAGCATGGGGAAAAAGAGGGAGGGTTGGATTTTCCAGCTGCTGGTGGTGACAGGGGCAGCGGATGGGCTGTGGCAGGGTGCCCTGCTGATCTGAGATGGGGAGGGATGGGGAGCTGTCACCAGGAATTTGCTGGGCTGAGGAGAAAAAGGGTTTAGTGTCAAAGCAGAGTTTTCGGTACTGCAGATGCCCTCAGGCGACGGCTTTAACCCAAAGCCTGTTTTCAGCAGGTACCTCTGTATCGCTGTCTGGTGCTCTGAGGGGTTTGCGAGGATGAATTTTGTGTGTGCTTTCCCACAGAGACCTGAGCCCCCCATGGACAGCAGGCTTGGGGCCAGCTCCACTCTCCAGGTAGCCTGTGGCCTGGCATGTGGCCAGAATGCCAGCTCTGCTGCAGCATCGCAGCTTTGCAGGGGCTCCAGCCGTCGGGTTTTGCCATTTCTCCAGATTTTTCGTGAAATTGAGAGCATAATCTGGATTTTGATCTCAGAGACATGTCTCCAGGGAGTTGGGAACAGTCCCTGCCTGCCTCCTGCTTGGCTACTGCAGCTGTAATTGAGTTCAGCATCTTTGTGGGCAGCTGGAGCCCCCGCACCAGGGTTGGCTGGGCAGTGTGTTTACACTCACAGTCCATTGGCTGGAATTAAACCCAAACCTTGCATATCAATCCTGTTACTCTCCCGAGCTGTGGCAAATGGTTTGGCCACCCCTCTCAATGTCATGGGAATGTCATCACCTTAGTGGCCGGCTGGAGGTGTTGCAGAGGGGTGACATTTCTCCATGTCATCTGTGAAGGGGAAATGGGGAGGGGACCAGGATGGGAGTTAAACAAGCTTTATGGTTTACTTCCCAAACACATAGTGTTTTCCTTTAAACATACGGTTTTTCCTTTGAGAAATTCAGGTCTTTGTTCCATGGGTTTTGTCAAGGGGAGTGAGAGAGATGCTTGCAGTGGGCCACTGAGGACAGCAGGATGGGACCATCTCCCACCCTTTGTGTCCCCTGGTGCCATGGCCCTTTGCTGTGGGCAACGTGGGGCATCCCTTCAGGTGTCTATTCCAGTTTGGGCTTGGCACTGTTGCCTGTCCTTGCCTGTGGATGGCACAGGCAGCTCTGTGTCCCTGCTCCTCTCCAGCAGGGATGTAGCTCCAGGAGCACAAAAAGCAGGTGCTGCAGCATCCTCCTCTCCCTCCTTCCTACCTTGAGCATCTCCCAGCTGGCTGCAAACACCTTCCCCAGCTGCTGGGCTGGTAGCAGGATGGGCAGCTCAGAGACAGCACCTTCTCCTGAGTATCTTTGCTCCTGGTGGGGTGGCAGAGGTAATTTCTCCTGCTCTGTAGCGAGTCCACCCCCACTCTCACTCTTCCCCTCAGGGCCCCGTGCTTCAGCTCCCACCCGGTCCCCTGTCTGCAACCACCCAGCTGTTCTGCCTGCCCCAACTCAGCCCTGCCTGCCTTTCCAGAGGGATTTTACCCTCAGTGCCATGCTGGCAGCAGGGCTGGGGAATGGAGAGGAGGGCTGGGAAGGTGAGGGAGTGTGTTCCAGCACCAGCAGTGGGGAATTTGCCGTCTCTCCACCATAATTAAATATTGTTTGCATTGCGTATTGACAGAGCGCTAAGCTGCACTCCGTTTTAATTTGCTCTTTGATAGTTGCCTTTTGCTGCTAATTGATTTTCAAGGCCTTTTTTTGATTTTTTTTTCCTATGTCTGATTTAATACCTGCTGTGCTACCAAAGCTGGAGAGGCGAGGGGTAACCGCTGCTCCACATGAGATCCAGCAGGGCTGGTCTCCCCCACAAAACATTTGGTGATGGGCTTCATGTGGAGGTATTCCCAGCATCCATCCAGGGTTGGAACCCTGGATGATCCCATGTGCTCTGCTCCTTCCCCAGGATGATCCCGATGGAGAAGAGATCGAGAGGGAGAAGTCCAACTCCTTGAAGCTGGAGTTCACTGATGACGACAACTTCAAGACCAAGGTTAACTATTCATAACGCTGCCGTGCAGATCCCCACGGACATCTACAAAGGCTGTGAGTGCCCCTCCTCACCCTCTCCAATTTGTGCTGCCTGGCTGGGCATCCACCTCTCCTGCCAGGAGCACTGCAGCCCCAGGGACCATCACCTCCAGGTGCCCCAACTGAGTCTTGGTGCCCAGGTAGGCTGGCTCCCAGACAAGGCAGGCAGTGAAACAAGGCAGAGTCATCGTATCAGCATCGAGGTCACAATGTGTCCCTCCCAGGGGCTCTCAAGAACTCAGCTCAAGCAAAAGAGGCAGATTGGGGATTAGGAGTTATTAGGGAAGGGATGGGGAGCAAGGGAAAGGTGGTGATTATGGCACAGGGTAAAGCTCAGCTGTGCTCATACAGCTCTGATCCTCCTGCAAAAGAGCCCAGCAAGCTCAAGACTCAAAGCAGGCACCAAAGACATTCAGAGGGATGGAGCAGTTCTGTGCAGAAACAACTACAGAGGCAGCACCAGCCTGCTTGTAGAAGGGAGTGAGACATGGCTGGGCAGTGGCAGAGGGTGAAGCAGGGATGCTGCCTGTCTTCAGCATACTTGGGGCTGAGGTCATGAAAAGGGAAAAAAAGCAGCTGCAGTCCCGCAGAAGGGCAGCCAAGGGTGACTCTGCAGGACACTGTGATGCCACCCCGTAGCTAATTAAGCCCCTGGCTGCCAGGACATGCAGGGGGGGTCAGCCCTACAGCCCCTGTGGCTGCCGGAGGGCACAGGCTGCTCCAGAAACGGGGATGGGGCTGGTGGGCCAGCCCGGGAGCAGGCAGGGATGGATGGACGGATGGATGGGACAGGATGTGCCACACCAGTTTCAGTCCTTACCGAGCGGTATGACGGGCCCTGAGCTTTCAGATCTCTCCGGTACCTCGCCCTGCTGCGGTGGCACATGGTGACAGTCGGTCTCCATTTCCCTCTAGTGGCTGCTCAGCTCCGAGCGGGGACCGCTCCCATCTGGAGGGCATCCTCCAGCGCCCGCCGGCCGCATCCTGCGCCCGGCCCCAGACCCTGCTGTCATGGTGTGCCCAGTTACCCCACAGCACCCAGGGCACCGCTGGCCCCACAGCTCTGTTTCAGCGGCACTTGCTGAGGTCTGCTGGGTGCTGATGGTGCTGATGGCGGCCGAGCTCACGCTGCTGGCCCGAGCGGAGCGGAGCGTTCCCGGGGCACGGCTCGTTACGAGCACGGCTGCGCTCGGAGCCGCATCGGTGCAGTCATTTCCCCGCGGCGGCAGCGGTGGATTAGGAATTTGCAATTAGTTTTATTACCCAGCTAGCGCAGGGCAGGCAGCTAATGAAGCACATCATGCGAGCCGGGTGGGCTGCGCAGGGTGAAATATCCCTCCCTCCTCAGCCCTGTTCGCCGGCCGGCTGGAGCCCCGCCACGGCCGCATAAATCACCCCACTCAGCCCTGGGACGAGAGCAAGCTGGAGATTAACGCGCTCCGGGGAGTCGCAGCTGCTCGGAGAGGGATGCTGGAGAGGGGATGTGGCAGTGGGGGGGTGACAGTGCAGGGGCTGTCAATGCCCCTTACCGGACAGGGAAAGGGGCTGCAGCCATAGGCACAGAGTGTGTGGGCACGGGGATCAGGCCACGTCCGGCCACACCAGGGTGCTCCAGAAATACAGGGGGTAGGGAAGCGTCTACAACTGCTGCTCCACAGAGAGTGGCTTGGGGTGAGGGCAGGGGGCCACCCCGTCCTGCCAGGGACAGCAGCGAGCGTGGCGAGTCCCCGCAGAGCTGTGTCCCGGTGGGACCGGCGCAGAGGCGCTATCGCTGCCTGGCACGCTAATTAAACCCTGCGGCGACGCCCGCCGCCGTCACCCCTCGCTACACACACAAATTACGTCCTATATGTGTTTTATTTACTGTGCCGTTTTTAATTAAATATGCAATCACTCGCGGGCAGGGCGGGGCTGGGCTGACTCTGATGGGGACAGGGACGGGGATGTCAGCAGTGGGGCTGGCAGCTCTGGCCTCGACTGAGAGGGACAGGAGCCATCCCAACACAGCTTCATCACTCTGCACATGGTGAGAGTGTAGGAACTGTACTGGTCCACAGGGATGATATGGGGTCTGCATTCATGCCCAGGGAAGGTGTAGGAGCTGCATTCGTGCTGAGAGATAATTTAATGGCTGTATTTGGGCAGGGGCATGGTAAGAGTTGCATTCAGTACAAGCAACTAGTGTGGCTGATGGGCACCTAGGGTCTGGGTGTGTAGGTGCTGCCAGGGATATCATGGATGTGTCAGGGTGCCTGGTGCCCAGCTGAGGCTGGCAGCACTGCCAAGGGCTGCTCCAGGCAGGCAGCAGCCTGGCAGCCAGCTCATAGCCACTTCTCCTGGGGAAAACCACTTCCCATGTCAGAGCCAAGCAAGAAATCATCCTAAGTGCCCAGATAACAGCACTGTGTGTGGGCACAGCGCTGAGGAATGGCTGGGGAGATACAGATGGAGTAAATCATTGTTTGAAGGCATGGCTGCCTGAGGGAAGGACAATTCTTCAGCAGTCATGCTGGGATAGCGGGATCTAGGATTCATCCTGGGTGAAACCTACCCACATCCTGCCAGTGCCTTGGGACCACAGCAAAGGCTTGAACGGAAGGACAAGTGTGGGAGGAAGGCTTAGGAGAGATAAATATACTCCTCAAATGCACACTGGCTCCCCTGCAGCACTGCCTTGGGTAGTTTTGCCCAATACCAAAGAGATGGGGTGCTCCTGAGAGTTCTTGCACCCCAAAAATGCATTGAGAGTCCCCCAGGAGAGATCAGCGCCTGGTCTCAGGGTGCTGCTGGCTCCTTGTTCCTGCAGTGGCACCCACCACTGGCTCCTCCATGCTGCAATCCTGGGACAGCCCCAGCACCAGTGGTCATCGTGGGTTTTCCCTCCCACAGCATCTGGGGTCCCCCTGTGAGCACAGGGGCCTGCCATCCCCCAGCTCCCTGCCAGCCAGCCAGCCCCATTCCTTTCACACCACACTGGCCCCCCTGCGCTCTGCCAGCCCCCCTTGATTAATCACAGGCTGGGGAGATTTCTGCCAGCAGCTTATCTTTTGCTTTAATAGCTGAATAATTTAAAACTGCCGTTTGCCGGCATCTTAATTGCTTTCGTGTCACGCAGAGTGGGCCTGAGAGGCTCCACACAGCCCGTGGGGACACAAGCCTTGGGTTTCCCAGCTGGTGACTGTCCCCAAGGAGTGAGGCTTGCACAGAGAGTTTTGCTGGGAAGGCGTGAGATGGCAGGCCAGCTGTCCCCAGTGATGGCTGTGTCTGCCCCAGAGCAGACGGGCACAGTGAGCTCTGAAGAGTGGCTCATTTCTCTAGGGACAAGGACAGCAGGGTGGTGCTGGAGCCCCGTGGAAGTGAGGGGGTTGAGGGGATGTAGAAGAAGCTGTAAAGGCCCCATGGGCTTCCTCTTAGGAAGGGGCAGAGGGGACACACCTCTCTGGGGACACCATCACTTGGGGACACCGCAGTGCCCATCACCCCTCAGCCCATCCCCAGCTCCACTGCTCCTTCCACCCACCCACCCTCTTCTCTGTCCTGCAGCCACCGTCATCCTCAACGAGCTGAACTGGACACAGGCCCTGGAGGATGTCTTCATCGAGAACCGCAAGGAGGATCCCTCCCTGCTCTGGCAGGTCTTCGGCAGTGCCACCGGCGTCACCCGCTACTACCCCGGTGCGTGGCAGGGAGAGGCTGGGACACAGGGGCTGTCACCAAGGGCACCCAGGCCCTTCTCACTGCTAGGAGTGGACGAGCAACCCCCTGGGCCTGGGCTGACACATGCAGCTGTACTGTGCTAGAACCCGCTGGTGTGAGCTCCCCACCTGAGCCTGCTGCTTCCTTAACCCTGGGCATCTCTGTGCCCTGTCCCCCAGACCAGCCCTGCCTTGCTCACTACCTGCCTTCTCCCCACAGCCACCCCATGGAGAGCCCCCAATAAGATCGACCTGTATGACGTGCGCCGGCGGCCCTGGTAAGGGGGTGCTGGGTGGGGAGGAGGGACCTGGCTGGGAGCAATCAGCTCCCTCCCCTTTTCATTTCATTTTGGCACTGGCAAAGGGACACCATAACACGGGCAGGGGCATCTGAGCTGTGGCTCTTGGCTCCTTCTCCCCTTCCCTCTTCCTGGGAAAGCGGAGCAGGGTGGAGAGAGAAATCCTTGGGTGCAGATGAAAGTGTGGAGAGAACCCTATGCCACCTCATCACAGCCATGGCTGCTGGCACTCAGTCCTGGCCAGCATTCCCATCCAAATGAGATAACAACTAGCTTGGAAACCATGAGCTGGGAGGGTGGGGAGAGGAATGGGCAGGCAGCACCAGGCTGTGGCTCAGTCATGGCTGAGCAGCCGTTGAGCCCACACCAAGTGAGGTGGGACTGAATGGGCTCCCCTTAGCTCAGCTGGAGGTGCTGGTGTGGCAATGCTGGATATCAGCTGGGGCTGGGGGAGCAACAGCCCATCCTGCCCACACTTGCTGCCTGAAACTGCAGTCATGGAGAGGAGAGTGGGCACAGGCCTCTGGCATGTGTCCAGGGGGCCCTGTATCCCAAAGGATCATCCCCCCGTCCACATCGAGAGCTTCCCCCTCTCCTTGTCAGAAAATTAATGGCCCTGCTACTATGGTTAATTGCTTTTGATTACTCCACATTAATTATTAACTGTTCCTTGCCAGGTTGTCTGTACAGGTTATTGCAGGGCAGGCACTGGAAGGCTGTTTTGGGGTGGGGGGTGCTGGTGTGTATGCGGGCTACTGTGCCCAGCAAAGCCCAGCTCTCTGCCCACTAGCCAGGCTGGCCACCTGATTGTCCACCCAGCCATGGAGGAGGAGCAGCACCCTTCATGCTGGGAGACAGCACACCTGGGGGAACCCCCTTTGGGGCCTTCTCCTGCTCTCACGCTGGGGCCACATGCAGGACAAAACCTTCACTGCTCCAGGGCCACGATCCTGGCCACAGCCAAGGGCGCCAGTTACCCACCTTCCCCTCCCCTGATGAATGGCCCCATTAGCCACAGCTGTCTCCTGCCGAGCCCAGGGTGTTCATCTGAGCAGGACAGCCAGAGATAGATGTGCTGCGACAACCCATTACAGGCAGCATCTTAGCTGGGCGCTGTGCTGCAGCAGCATCTCAGCCCCAGGAGCAGGGCAAGCTCCAAGAGCCCCCTCCCATGGCGAGAGGAAGAAGCCCTGTGGGCAGCTGCCTGTCCTGCACCCCAGCACTAGAAGAAGCTGCTGGGGGATGCTGTGCCCATGTCAGGAGGGCCCTGTGTGCCAGCATCCTGCATCCCGCCTGGGTAATCACTTGTAATTAAGGAACATCAGGCCCTGGGATTAACAATCAGAGCCTGCCCCTTCCCCAGTCCTCCCCAGTAGTGGTGAGTAATTGATACTAATAGCACATTAATTAATTCACACAAGGCCTGATCCTGATGGAGGCAATAATGAGGATCCTTTGGCCTTCAGCCAGGGTAGGATCAGGCCTCATGCAATGGGATGGTGAGGTGGGGCTGTGCCTGGCCATGTCTGGGATGGGATGGGTGCTAAGCACTGTGCCATCCTCCCACACAGGATGGCACAGCAGGGCTGGGAGCAGGACCGGCTGCTTCAAGGGGTGAGGAAGGGTTCCCTAATAGTTTTCAGTGGGGAAGATTTACGTAGCGTTATTATTTTCCTCCTCGTAGCTAAAAATAACCTAATCAGCCTGGCCTTTGAAGCTACCAGGGGGTAAATAGCATCTTAATATGGATGTGTGTGTCAGCATAATCAGCACGCAGGAAAGGGCCCGTGATGATGGAAGAGTTTAGCATTCAGAGCTCATTAGGCTGACACGGTGAGGAGCGGCAGTCGCTGGCCGTCTGCTGTGCTGTGCCACGGGAGCCACAGCCTTGCCTCCACCTGCCCACAGCCACCTCATCCCTGTTCCTTGCCATGGGCTCACCACAGTGCCCAAGCCTCCCAGCACAGCTCCCCAGTGCTGGGGAGGAAGGGCTTCACTCTTGGACTGCACCAGCAGAGTCAGGGTCCCCCTGAAATGAGCTGACCCTGCTGACCCCACTGTATACCCCACAGGTACATCCAAGGTGCCTCCTCCCCAAAGGACATGGTCATCATTGTGGACGTGTGAGTACATGGTGGGGGCCATGGCTGGACTTAGGCCAGGATGGTGACACAACTCGCCAAGGTGCCACTGTCCCACCAGTGGCTGCAGGGGAGCTGTGTGGGATGGCGCAGCCCTGCCAAGCCCCCAGCACCCCTGTCTCCTGCAGGAGTGGCAGTGTGAGTGGCCTCACCCTCAAGCTGATGAAGACCTCGGTCTATGAGATGCTGGACACCCTCTCAGATGATGATTATGTCAATGTGGCCTCGGTGAGTGCCATGGGGCAAGCAGAAGGGCTGTGTCCCCATGCACCTCCCAGCTCCCCAGCACAGGAACTCTTTTCCCCACACACACCTGGCTAAGGGCTCTGCAGACAGAAATACCATTTTTTGTCTTCTTTATTACCCACCTGCTCATAAGCAAGGAAATGGCTGCTCAGGGCTCAGCACACAAAAGCTGCCCCCATCATGGGGCATTTGGCAGAGATGCTCCTGCGTGATCCCAACCAGCCACCTCCTGTCCAGCACCAGCCACTGACACCTTGCACCCCATGGCTATCACCAGCTCGTGAGCTCACACAGCACGGTGGCTGTGCCACCCCTGCCAGCCCTCCCCTGTCTGGCCACCAGCACGCCAGCACTAATTAACGTGTCTGGCCTGGCTCTGTTAGCTGGATCACTGCTCCCCTAATAAATGGGCCCTATTGCCAGTAAATGAAGCCATAAGTGAGAGGCAGCACCTGCTCCTGATGACGGCACAGAACAGCACAGCACAGCTGCTTGCACAAGTTGGGGGTCCTGCAGAAATGAGGGTTTAGGCAAACCCTGTGCTGCCAGCACCTACACAACACAGCTCAGTGCTGGATTTGTCCCAAGCCAAGCTTTAGCCTCAGCATCAGCCCTCCCTGGGATGTGGGACACATCTGGGTCACTTGCTGCCCATGAGAGTTGAGTGTGATAAGTGGCTTGTGCCTGCTGGTGTCTGCCCTGTCCCCTTTCTGTGACCCACTCCCCTCCATTTCACCTCCCAGTTCAATGAGAAGGCAAAGCCGGTGTCATGCTTCAAGCACCTGGTGCAGGCCAACATCCGCAACAAGAAGGTGTTCAAGGAGGATGTGCAGGGGATGGTGGCCAAGGGCACAACAGACTACAAGGCTGGCTTTGAGTATGCCTTCGACCAGCTGCAGAACGTGAGCTGGGGGACAGGGTGCACATGTGGGTGCTGGGGATGATGGGACAGCTCCAAATGCCTGGCTGCTGCCCTGTGCTGAGGGTTCCTTGTGCTCCTTCTCAATGCTGGGGGAGACATCCCACCTCCAGGCGTGCTATAGCCAAGGTTTTGCTGATGCTGCTTCCCTCTGGGTTATTAAAAGTTAGCAGGGCTGGGTGGAGGGGCCAGACACAACCAGACTGCATGTCAGAGGCAAAATAAAGATGAACGGTGCTATTAGGTGCCGAGTGGCATTAGCCACATCATTCCCCAGCTGGCAGTGTTCCTCCTGCCCATTCACCCTGGTCACCCTCGCCCCAGAGAAATGGGCTGGGAAAAGAGAAGGGTTGGGGCCAGCCCTCCTGGCTGCATCCAGCCCTGTTCCCAGCGCTGCTGGCTCCAGGTGTGGCCTCAGGTGCTGTGTCTGCCCCACAGTCCAACATCACACGTGCCAACTGCAACAAGATGATCATGATGTTCACGGACGGCGGTGAGGACCGAGTGCAGGATGTCTTTGAGAAGTACAACTGGCCCAATAAGACGGTGAGAGGCTGTGGGTCTGTGTGCTGGGCTGGGGCTGCTCACCACAGAGGAAAATGGCTGATTTAGCTCCACTGTTGGCTTCTGCTCCATTTGCCTCCTCACCATCCTCCCTTCCCAACAGCCTCTTCCTGCATGGAGCCGCTGCCCTGCTAAAGGGTTTGTAGCTGACTCCCTCCTGCCTGTGAAGGAAACATGGGACCAGGCACACTGTGGGATGCTGGGGAGGGAATGGGGCTGTTGGGCTCCCTGAGGGGAACACACCCCAAGCATGGGGACAGGGCTGCTGGCAGGCAGATGAATCAGCAGGAAGATCCCCGTTGCTTCCCAGTATCTGGAAACCTGTGGTGCAGGGGGGTTCTGGCCCACGTATCACCCTCAGAGAACACAGACCCCTCTGGGAGCAATGATGTCCCAGACCAAGGACCGCTGAGGTAGGTGGTTTGAGCCAGCACGGTGATGCTAGAGGGCAGGACTGGCTGGGGCCAGGCAAGGAGACAGGGACTCCCTTGCTGCCAGCACTTGCAGCAGTCTTCTGCCCACTTGTACACACTCTGTGGGCCATGGCAGGCAATGCCACACTGTCCCTGGGGAGGCTGTCATCAGCTGAGAGCACCGGGTGTGGAAAACAAGGGTGCCCAGTGGATGGCCCTCAGAGCACGCTCTGCCACAGGTGCGGGTCTTCACCTTCTCCGTGGGGCAGCACAACTACGATGTGACCCCGCTGCAGTGGATGGCCTGTGCCAACAAAGGTGAGCAGGGCTGGCACCCAAGCAGGCGTGGGGCTGCAGGGTGCTGGGCTCACCTCTCGGCTCCAGTGTGTGCCACTGCCAGCAAAGCCCTGGCTGCAGCCCCTGCAGGGGTGGGCAGCAGGACAGCCTGATTGCTGGACAGCTGGATCTCCAGCTGCCTTTCTCTTTCTTTTCTAAGGTTACTACTTCGAAATCCCCTCCATCGGTGCCATCCGCATCAACACGCAGGTACAGCCGGGAGCCGGGCAGGCAGAGCCCTCGCGGGCTGCCCTGCCTGGAGGCGAGTTCAGGCAGCCCCACTGGGGAGAGCCCACAGGCTGGCAGTGAGTGTGGCAGCAAGCTGGGGAGCCGAACTGAGCCCTCAGCCAGGCCCTGTGCTATTGAAATAAGTAATTCATCTTCTGCAGCTCCCCACGGACCTGCTGCCTTTTGAGTGACTAATTATGAAACATCAGGCGTTAATCAGCACAGAGCAGAGCCGAGCGCGGGCAGGGAGCGAGCGTGGGCAGGGCCAAGCCCGGCAGAGCCGGTCGTGTCTGCCCCACACCTCCCTTCGCTGCCTCTTTTCTGCCCCTTTTCTTTATGGGATGTGCACGACGTGCCACGAGGGCCGGTGATGAGGGTCCCCGAGCAGGGCATCCCCTCAGGGCGGGGCTGGAATTGTGGCACGGGGACTCTCTCCCTGCCCAGAGATCTTCCTTGGCAAGGTGATACAGGAAAAGGGAAACCGGCCCCAGGAGAAGATGGCAGCCAGGTAGTCAGTAATGACATAGTCCAGGCACGATGGAGCAACCCCAGCCCTGGGAATGGCTGGAGCTGGGGGGGCTCTGGCTGGGGCTGTCTGGGGAGCCCCTGCCCTGCCTGTGCATGGCCAGTGGTGAGCAGCACCTTGTTTGCATCTTAATGGGCCTGTAGGGGTCCCAGCTGGAGCCCGTCCCCCCAGGTTTGGTGGCTGCCAAGCCCCCTCCCCTAGCCCAGCCTTCAGCTGGGGGCCTCCCCCATTAATATTGCTGGGGTGTGCTTAGGGATAAGGGTGTCACCAGGCTGGAGCAAGGAGATATCTGGCTCCCACATCATCCTTTCCATGTCCTGTGTCCCTGCAGGAGTACCTGGATGTGCTGGGCAGACCCATGGTTCTGGCAGGGAACCGAGCCAAGCAGGTTCAGTGGACCAATGTCTACCAGGATGCCCTGGTAAGGACCCCCAGCCCTGGGGTGCAGGGAGGGACCCACAACCCCAGGGTCCCACACAGCCCCAGGGTGCAGTTGGGGACACTGACCCTGGGGTCCCACAGAACTCCAGGGTGCAGGTGGATGGGGGACACTGGCCCCAGGGTCCTGCACAGGACATGCCCCATCTCCCTGTCAAGAGAGTAACCCCCATCTGCTGCCCACCCCTAGCCCTGGGTCCTGAGGCCCAAGAGGGGCCATGGGACATCATTCTGTGCTTGTGCAGGGCCTGGGCCTGGTGGTGACAGGAACGCTGCCAGTGTTCAACCTGACGGAGGACAGCAGTGACAGGAAGGTAGGAGACTCTGCTGCCTGTGCTCTGGCTGCATTGGGAGCCCTGGTATGGGGCCACTGTGGGGTAGAGAAGGTGCCCTGGTGATGGGTGCCTTGCTGCAGGGGGGACACTGGCATCCCTGGGGTGCTGTCTGCTCTGTACCACCTCCCTGCAGTGACACCAGGGGTGACTGCCATGCCCAGGATCTGAAATGGCCTTGGTTGACTCTCACAGTTCTGTGGAAACAGCTGACAGCTGCAAGTCTCTGGGGGATGCAGTGTCCCAGGGGGGTTGCTGGGGGGCTGCTACATCCCACCCTGTGTCCCTGCAGTATCCAAATCTGACCCACACGTCTCCAGAGGGAGAAGAGGTCCATCCTGCTGTTTCCATGTCCCCAGGCTGGTGCTGGCAGGTGATAGCCCTGATCCCACCCACCTCCCTCTCTGCATTTTCTTCCAGAACCAGCTCATCCTGGGCGTGATGGGGATCGATGTGGCTCTCAATGACATCAAGAGGCTGACGCCACGTTACAATGTGCGTGGAGGCCCTTCCCCTCTGGCCCTGCCCTGCCCTGCCTGATCGTGGTGTGGAATCCCTCCGATGGGAGCCCCAGGCTGTGCCCCAGCACTCCAGAGCACCTCCAGCAGCACTGGCACCTAGCAGGAGCCATGGGTGCAGGCAGGGACTGGGACAGGCAGGAGAGCAGGGATAAAAGTTGCATGATGCTCTGAGATCCAGAGAAGAGGCAAAACCTTTGTAGGGTCAGCAGGGAATAAACCTTACAGGCCTAGGGAAAGGAGCAGTGGGAAAAATCCAGAGTCAAACTCTCACCCCAGGAGTGGGAGATTGCATTGTCCTGAGAATAGAAATAACTGGATAGAATGGGCTGAGCCCTGGGGGTGTCGTGCCTCAGAGGCAGCTGGTCAGCCTCACCCCTGCTCCTGTCCTCCTGCAGCTGGGGGCCAACGGCTACGTCTTCGCCATCGACCTGAACGGTTACGTCCTGCTGCACCCCAACCTGCAACCCCAGGTGAGGAGGGGCCCACAGGGGCAGCAGCTGTGGGGATTAGCCAGGCCCCGAGGGACACATGGCTCCCCAGGGTTCTTGGGACTTCATTGTGGGGTTAGTGATGAGTTAGTCTGGACTCAGCAGTGGCTGCAGGAGCCCTGAGCCCTTTCCTGGCTCTCCCTTTCTTCCTGCAGATCATCAATTTCCGTGAGCCGGTGACGCTG
Organism: Sitta carolinensis; assembly: GCA_032173965.1. Classification (NCBI taxonomy): domain Eukaryota; kingdom Metazoa; phylum Chordata; class Aves; order Passeriformes; family Sittidae; genus Sitta; species Sitta carolinensis. The sequence continues at coordinate 4,963,385 of CM063293.1, forward strand.
GATTTCCTGGATGCTGAGCTGGAGGATGAAAACAAGGAGGAGGTGAGCAGACCAGGGGCAGCTTTTGGGGCACAGACTGCCCCCCATCTGCAGTTGCAAAGGGCACTCATCCCCTCCAACCTGCCCTGTGGAGAGTCTCATCTTCAGGATCCTGGCACAACTCCCATGGAGCCACAGTGGGGACAGACAGGAGATGAGTCACTGTCCCTTGGGTCCCTACATGATGAACCTCCCCAGGCTGCTCACCCTGCACCCCATGGGTCCCCAGTACCACCCCACTGGGATGGGTGCCCACAGGTGCCTGGCTGGGTTCTGTGGCCCTCAGTTGCCTCCTGTGTGTCCTGCAGATCCGGAGAAGCATGATTGATGGCAACGACGGGCAGAGGTTCATCAAGACCCTCATCAAGTCCCTGGATGAGGTAACACTGCAGGGGAGGGGCACTGAAACTGTCACTGTGTTGAGCACCCAGAAGCAGCTGTGGGGATGAGGGGCTGTGTCTGGCAGTGGGCTGGGAGCCAGGGCCCTGTGGCACTGTGCCAGCAGAGTCCTGGCAGTGCCCAGGCCTGACTGGCTCCCTCTGACCTACAGCAATACATCGACGAGGTGTTCCGGACCTACACGTGGGCTCCCATCAAAAGCACCAACTACAGGTGAGTGTCACTGCACTACCCCCAGACTGCCCTGCACTGGCTGGACCCACACCAGCACAGGGCTGGGGGCTTGTGCCTGCAGCTCCCAAAGTCCCCGAGACCACCAGGGATGTGTCCCACGGGCTGCGAGGTTGCAAATGCACAGTCACATCATTGCACACAGGCTGGAGGGCACACCTGAAAGGGCTGCCTGCCAGTGTTAGGCACTGTAGAGCTTGGACACAGCCCCCAGGACCCCAGACAGGCTGCAGGGCTGGTGTGCAAGGGGACAGACAAGTGACACCCGTGACATCCCCCTGTCTGCCCAGCCAGGGCCTCATGCAGGTCCCTGCCTGCTCTAGGGTGGGTGACAGTGACATGTGCCCACCCTGCAGCACAGGCAGTGTCTTTAGAGCCAGAGGAGAGCAAAGTTCTGCATTTATCACCCAGTTTGCACCGGTTTGGGCCAGCAGATGTGCAAAAGACCCTGACATCATCATTTCTCAACTCACGCTGCCTTCATCCAGCCATGTGGGCCCCTGTTGCTCACTGTGCCCTCCTCCTCCTCCTGCTCACCATCCAGCTCAGGAGGGGCTAGCAAGGATCACAGCCACTACCCAGCACTGCCAGGTGTCCTCAGTGCAGTCCCAGTCATGTCCCCCATGATGTCACCCCTCTGGAGCAAAGCAGCACTGGTGAGGAGAGGACAATGACACAGGGTGACACATCTGTAGGATGAAAGCCCTGTGCTCCCATGGCTCTGCTCTGCAGCAGGGGTATTTCCTGGGTTTCCCTGGGATGCCATCAGCACTGGGGTGCCACCAACACTGAACAGGAAAAAGCCACCACCCTCTTCCTGACACCTCTGGTTTGGGGTGCCACCACCTCTGCTGTGCTGGCTGTGCTCTTGCTGCCAGCACAGACAGGGTTATCTGAAGGGGTGGTTTAGGGAGGAAGCCCAAATCCCAGAGGCTCTGGTGCAGGTGTTACACCAGAGAAGAGTCAGGAATATGGTCCTTGCTCATTTATTCATGCAACACCTGGCACAAACACTGTCACCAAAGGCCAGTGGCCCCTGCAGCTGGCACCAAGGAGTCCAGTTCCCTCTAGCAGTGTATCCTGTGGGTTAAGCAGCCCCAGCACCACTTCCTGCTATCTCCTTTCCCACCCCTGTCCCACACCCTGCAGATTCTGGCTGGCAGATCACTCTCCTTCCTGACTTACCTGGCTCCTGGTGCCTGTATAATGGTTGTCATTGGTTTCTCCAGTCTGGGAAGGCTTTGTCCCTTCTTTCATGGGCTGTGTCTCTTCCTGCCTTTCTCCCTCACAGGGATGTTGTGTTCCTCTTCCACATGCATCTCCCTTGGTTCCTGTGCTGGCACATCCTGCCCATCTCAGCCCTGGCTAGGCAGATGTGCCAACATCTGTGCCCATGCATGCCCCAGGACAGCCCTGGGTGCTCTGGGCATGACCCTGGATACCTCAGGATAACCCTGGGTGCTCTGGGGATGACTCTGGATGCCTCAGGACAGTGCTGGCTGTAGTTCCTGGAGAGAAGGATGCAGCAGGCTGTGCAGGAGGCCAGTGGGGCTGCTGCCTGCCATCACCTGGGTCAAGCTGCTGCCGGCAGGGGTTGGGAGCTGGCCATGGATTCTGGGTGGGTGTAAAGTCTTACACCAGGTGTCTGCTCTCCCTCTCCACAGCCTGGGGCTGGTTCTGCCTCCCTACAGTACCTACTACATCCAGGCCAACCTCAGCGACCAGATCCTGCAAGTGAAGTGTAAGTAGCCCCTGGCTCTCCCCTGCCGCCCTCTCGCACTCCCCCTCGCCCCACGACAGCCCGTGGCTGTCGCGGGGGGGGGGAGAAACACAAAGCAAAGGCTTGAGAAAAGTCATAGGGATCACTGTGAGAGGCAAAATAAAAGCTAAAGCTAAGAGAGACGTGAGTAGAGGTGAGCACACAGAGGGAAAGCGAGCTGCCTGCCTGGGGTGCCCCGGGGGTCGGGGTTTGGTCCTCGTGCTTTGCGTCCCAAAACCCCAGCCCGGGGCTGCAGGCAGGCGCTGCCGGCGCAGGCAGGGAGGTGCTGCCTGTTCGCCTCCCGGGGACGAGGGATGGCGCCGTAGCAGCCACTTAACTCGTGAGCCTGGGGAAGTTTGCATGGATCTTTTTAATTTCCTTTGGTTTATTACGATACTTTGGTTTTGGTTTAAGCCATTTATTCTTTTTATGAGTTTGGTTTCGGTTGGGTTTCGATTTTTGTTTGGAATTAATCTGTGTATGTGTGTGTTAGCCTGGCCCCCCCCCCCCCCTTTCTCTCTCTTTCTCTTTCCCCTGACCCCCAAGCCTTTTCCCCACCTCAGGTCCACGCTGCTCCCAGGGACCCTCTCCCCCATGGGAGAACTGGACCCTTCCCCTCTCCCCTCCGGTTCCCCCTGTTTCTCCCCCTCGGCCGCCCCGGTGGCCCGACCCCAGCCCCGCTCCGGATCCAGCCCGTCCCACCCCCTCCATCCACGGGCAGGAGCCCTGTGTCCCAGTGGGGACGAGGCCAGGCTGTCCCCGTCCCCGGGAGGGGGGATCCCCCCGTCCTCCCCGGCTCTGCCCACTGTGCCGTGCATGCCCCCTGACTCAGTGAGGACATTTTGATATCAAGACTGTTGCAACTGTTTGCTACTGATTCTCATTTTCCTTTGGAGTATTGAATATATATCTATATATTTCTCTAGTTATATCTTTGCATTTTTTTTTTTGTTGTTCTTATTTCACCGTGGCCTTTTCTTTTCCTTTTGTTACTGGGTTTTTCTTTTGTTTTCTTTTCTTCATGTCGTTTTTTGCAAGAGGTTTCCTTTTGGTATGATTATAATACACAATATTTTTATTCAAACGTCGATTGAATAAAATATTGTTTGTGCCCCCCTTCCCCCTTTCCACCCAACCCCTTTTTTTTTTGTTTGTTGTTTTTTGTTTGTTGTTTTTCTTGCTTTCTCTCTATGGTGGATTCACACAGTACCAAACATCAAAATGAAGGGCAAGTATTTTCAGTCTCAGACCACTCACCTTCACCACCCTGTCCCCTGCCCCGTGTCCAGTCCCCCCCAGCCCCCTGCTTGCCCATCTCCCTGCCCGTTTGCCACGCCAAACCTGCAAACCGCCACCAACTCGCCCTTCCTTCCTTCTCCTTCTCCTCTTCCTCCTCCTCTCCTCCAGTTCCCCCTTTATTTGAAAGCAACATGTCTTGTTCTGTTCATGAGAGCTTTGTCACGAAAATCCCCACTCCCTCCCTGCGCATCACTCCCAAACCTGGTTCGATCTCGTTCAAGAGCTGATCTCGTATGAAACTGCCGTTTTCGATCCACGAGGTTTTTTGTAGCTAGTTGGATGCCCTGCTCTTCCTCCCCAGTGCTGCCCCTTCTTGCTCCTCTTCTCCCGCTCGTCTCCTCCAACTCCTTCTCTCCCTCTCCTGGCTCCTTTGCTTCCTCCTCCCCAAGACAACTCAACCTGAAAGGGATAGGGCTGTGCAGGGAGCAGGGGGCTGTAGGGTGGGCACCCAAAGGTGGCAGGGATGGAGGGCAGGTGGGGGGCCCAATCCACTACTGCAGTCAGCCTCTGGGACAGGCTTTTTGGGGGAAGCCTACAAGCAGGAACCCTCTGCAGAGATGGGATGGGCAGTGCCTCCCAGCTGCACAGGTGAGCCTGGCCCCAGGGGCATGCAGGAGGCCTGAGCCCAGGGGTGCCACACTGCCTGCCCCCACAGTTCCTTGGTGGCCATCCCCCTGCCCTGGGGACCAGCATGGCATGGTGCAGTGTACTGTACCACTGAAGGTGCAGTGTCCTGGTGCTGTCTGTGCCCCTGGGAGCAGCCAAGTTTGAGCCCAAAGTCCCACCAAGGCAGGCCGAGGTGCCGGGGTCGGTCTCCCCTGCAGTGGAGCAGGACATCACCCATGTGACACAGGATTTGGCCCACATTCCCTCAATGCCAGAGGGGCCTCCTGACCCGCAGCTCCCGCACAGCCCCACAGTGGGCAGGGGACAGCTGGCACAGAGTGCCCATGTGACCTGCCACCACTCTCCATCCCACACAGCCCCAGCACACGGCACCCACCAGCAGCCTGCCCGGCAGCACCCCCTCCTTGGCACGGGCAGAGAAACGGCTGGGGGGGCGCTGCAGCACAGGAGGGAGCACGGGGGACAGGGCCAGGCGGGCAGGGAAGTGGGGAGGTGGAAGTGTCACCCTCAGCCCTGTTCTATCAGCCTTGAGTTGCCTCCTCCCAGCGCCCCTGTGATGGCAATGCTGATGGACCAAGTACGAGTGTTTTGTATCCTCTCCTCCTCCTCCTCTCTTCCTCTCATCGGCTTGTACCCAGCCCCTGCCTCCAGCCCTCAGAGAGCAACAGTCCAACCTCTGGCTGTGCCGTGCAATGCACCAGGAGCTGGCGGGAGGGCAAGGGGGTGGCGGTGCCCGCCGTGGGGGAGATGTTGTCCCAGGGGTGTCCCATAGCACCCCTCCATGCACCCCCTAGCCCAGCTCGCCCTCGCGAGCTGAGCCCTGCATCTTCTGTCTCTTCTGCCGGGGGCATTCCCAGAGACACCCCAAAGCTACTGGGCTGCACCCCCGTGTTAAAGCAGAGTGCGCTGGCGGGCGGGTGCGGATCCCCGTCCCCACTGGGGTACCACCTCCCCGGGGAGGGAGGGGGCACCGGGCCCGGCATCGGGGCCGTCAGCGCATTGCACGGCCCTGCAGCAGGGCGGGAGCCTCTGGTTGGACTGTCCTCGGCAAGGTTCCCCTCTGGCCATGTTGATGCCTGAAAACTCCCTTTATTTTTTATTCCCGACAACCGAGTGTTCTGGTGATCCTCCTCCGGCCAGGAGCGCAGCATGTGGTTCCCTGCCCTCGCCCACCACCTCCCCCGAGAGAGAGACGTCCCCCCGCCCTCCCGAACATGCATATATATATATACATGTGCGCACATATATATATGTGTGTGTGTCTGTGTGTCCCTGCGTACCGGCCGCGCGTACGCACCCGCGCGCCTTCAGCCCGCGACCGAGCAAATTCGAGCCGAGATGGGCAAACCTCTCCTGATTTGGCTCTAACCTTCCTTCCCGCGCGGTGCCAGCAACAGCAGAACGGCCTTTTCCTCCTCTCTTGTTACCAAGAGCAGCAAATGCCTTTTTCTCTTTTTTTTTTTTTTTTTTTTTTTTGTTCCCTCCCCTCTCTCTCTCTGTCCGTCTCTCTCCCTCCTGGCCCCCGGCGCCCCCCTCCCCGCTCCCCGCCGGATAACCTTCCCTTTCTGTTGCAGATTTTGAATACCTGCTGCCCAACAGCTTTGAGTCGGAGGGACATGTGTTCATTGCTCCCAGGTAGCTTTGCGTGTGCGCTTGCCGAGGTGTGCATCCGCCCCGGCCCCGCTGCCGACCCCACCATCGTCCCCTCCTCGCCTCATCGTGCCTTGTCCCGCTCCCCGTGCCCTGTGGCTGTGTGTGTCGTGTGCCCGCTCGGCCGCGGGGCTGCCGCCGGGACCCCGGCCCCGCTGCGCCACCCGGTTGCATCCAGCACAGTATATATGCACCCGGTGCAGCCCGACCTCTGCGCGTGCATATATAGGTATAGTTTCTGAAAATCCCTGCCGAGCGAGGCGCCAGTGGCGGCATCATACAGTCGTGCTGGCTGCGAGGGGGGAGGGAGGAGGGAGGGAACGTTTCGGCTCAAATTTGGGATGCCCAGGGGTGTTGGGCATATGAGGACAGCGTAGACAGATATGTCCCCTCCCCTGGACCATGCCATCCAGTCTTGTCACCTAGCAGGGATGAGGGGCCATCCTTCAGTGGGGGTGTTTGGGGGCGCCATGGCTCTTCCAGCGCCCCGCCCTTCCTGCTACTACAGTGCAATCCCTGACCAGCCCTAATTAACATCACCAGCTAATCGCCTATCTGCCGATAGGTCATTGTAGCAGCTAAACGTCCCGTGAGGGAATGTTTTGCCAGTGCAGCTTTTGGGGACTGCAGTGGGTTGAGGTTCAGCACGGCCACCCGCAGGTACCCCGCACCTTTCCGGCCCACAGCAGCAGTCACTCGCACTAACCCTGGGTTCCCCAGCCCAGAATGTACAGTTACTGTGCAGCCCTGGCTTTTTGGGGAGCTTAGTCCCCAGGCCCTCTGCTGGGCAGTGGGGGTGAAGCCCAGGACACATGGGAGCCAAAGCAGAGTGTGAAAGAGAAACAGGAAGACTGTTATTGAAAATTGCCCTGTAAGCACACCGAGAGGATGGATAGGGAGGGGATTCCCGAGCCCACGGCCCCAGGAGTGGGTCTGCACCCCGTGTGCTGCTCAGGCTGCAGTGACGGGCTCAGTGTCCGGTGTGCGGCTCTGCAGACCGTGCAGCTAGAGAAAGCAGCAGGCTGTGGAGGTCAGGGCGTGCCCTTTGGCATCCCCAGAGCAGCTCCATGAGCACCCTTGCTGCGGTGGGTGCTGCCCGGCAGGGGCAGGGAGGGGCCGTGTGCCGGGGCGTGCCCGGCACCCAGGGCGACTGTATGATCTGCCGCCGGCGCTGCTGCGCTCATGCGCCACTGGAAATTTTCAGAAACCGTATATTCCCCCGTCCCCCGTGGGTGTGTGAGTACCTCTATCTGTGCGTGTCGGTGGAGATTTTTAGGTGGCTGTTCCCCCCCAAACAGCGGTTGAGGGGCCGGGCTGAGCAGGGCAGGTTGCCTCACTTTTTTCAGCTGCCCTGTGGGCATGCTCCCTGCCACCCTTTGATCTAATATTTGTCCTCTTCCTGAGGTTTTTGGCAGAGTCGGGTACTTGGCAGAGGGGTTGTGAGTGGGGGAGCCCTGAGCACCCTGGCACTGTTCACAGCCACAGTGCTGAGGATGGGACACTGAGGTGGCACTAACCTGTGCCACCCGGTCAGATTCTTGTGGTGACCAACAGGTTACAGCCGTCCCTGGCATCGATGGGGCTGGGACTCTGCACTCAGGGTGTTCCAGACTGAAGCAGGGACATGGCATCCACCATACTGCCTGTCCCAGGAGTGTCTCAAGGCCAATGATGCCATGGGAAAGCACCCATCTCCACCAGCTGGGGCTGAGCCAGTACCCAGCCATCTGTGCAAAGGGCACAGGTATGGACTTGAGTGCCTGCCTGGTGCTGCCAGTGCAGCTGTGGAGAATCCTGAGGCAAATCCCTGCTGGCACCCACAATGGAGTCCCCAATCCTGGGGTGCCACAGAGGCAGGGTAGGGTGGGCATAGCAGCGCCCACCTGGCCCCACAGGTAAGTACAGTGTCAAAGGCACCCAGTCCCACCAGTAGCCCCATCAGTGTGGCAGAGATGGACTCAACATTGTACCCTTCTGGGCAAACCAGGATCCATCAAACCTTGTCCTGGCAGAGGTGATGGCACCTCAATGCCTGTGGCAGTGACAGACCCAGTGGCTGGTGTGACGCTTCTCTGGTGGCACTGCAGGCAGCAGGGCCTGGGTACTGGGCAGTCTGCAGAGATGCCCACAGCCAGTTCCCCTGGCAGGGTGACACCCCCAGAAGAGGTGGCACGTCACCACCATTGTGTGTCCCTGTCAAGCCTGGGTGCTGGCAGCACGGCCAGCACCCGCCCCGCCGTCCCCGGGGTAGAACTGACCTTACCTTTTCCATCCCCACGAACAACAAACCTTGTCCCCCAAACCCCAGAGAGTATTGCAAAGACCTCGACTTGTCGGATAACAACACCGAATTCCTGGAAAACTTTATTGCCCTCATGGAAAAGGTGACCCCAGACTCCAAGCAGTGTGAGTAGCTGGGATGGCTGGTGAGGGGGCTGCTGGGGGGTTGGGGGTGGATGGGGTTTTAGGGGGAGATGGAGCAGGGGATAAACTGTACTGGGGTTGGGATCCTGGGAGCTGCTGCAGAGTGGGTGCTGGGGCAGGGCAGAGGACATGGGTGGCACTCATGGGGTCAGCTCTCACCTCCTCTCCACCTCCCAAGGCGACAACTTCCTCCTGCACAACCTGATCCTGGACACGGGTATCACACAGCAGCTGGTGGAGCAAGTCTGGAAGGACCAGGATCTCAACACGTAGGTGGAGGGGAGATGGCCCAGGGTGGGCAGCACTGGCTTGGGACAGATGAGGATTGGGATGGGCTGTGGAGGTGGGGTAGAGCAAACCCCTCTGATGGCTGGTGTACCTGGCCCCTCTCCTTGCAGGTACAGCCTCTTGGCTGTCTTCGCAGCCACCGATGGGGGCATCACCCGTGTCTTCCCTAACAAGTGAGTGTCTGCCCTGCACAGTGACAGGTCTGCTCCTGCTGGGCCATCTCTGCTGGGACCAGAGATGATGGTGACAGTCATGGCTGTGGCTTCTCCCTACCAGGGCTGCGGATGACTGGGAAGAGGAACCGGAGCCCTTCAACGCCAGCTTCTACCGGAGGAGCCTGGACAACAAGGGCTACATCTTCAAGCCACCCTACCGGGATGGTGGGTGCCAGCTCAGGGTGACAGGGTGTGACCCAGGCTGCCACTTGCTCCATGTGTCCCCTGATGTCAGCCCTGCCTTCCACAGCTGGCTACCGGGGGCTGGACCTGGAGAACAACACCATTGGGATCCTGGTGAGCACCGCCGTGGAGCTCAGCATCGGGGGCAAGACTCTGAAGCCTGCAGGTAGGCAGGGAGCTGGGTGCCCTGGTGCCAGGCTGGGGGGTCCCTGCAACCCCCCCAGGCTAGAGCTCACCCTGACTCCCCACTACCCCAGTGGTGGGGGTGAAGCTGGACCTGGAGGCCTGGGCTGAGAAGTTCAAAGTGCTGGCAAGCAACCGGACAGACCGTGACCAGCTGGGCACCCGTCGGGTACGTGCTGGGGGCTGGCACAGCCAGGGAGCAGGGGTGGAGACAGGACAGGGAGGGAGCTCTGCTTTCTCGGGGGCACTGCTGGGACGTGGTGCCTGTGGTTGCAACAGGCTTGTTCCTCAGGGTACCTGCCCCCGCCTCTGGGGACACCACCCAGAGCTGTTCCCTTCTGGCTGGGAGGACAGTTCTGGGGGGATGACCATCCTGCTAACTGTCCCTATGCCCTGCTATTGGTTGACAGTGTGACCCCTCAAGCAGCTGTGAGATGGACTGTGAGGCCAACAACAAGGTGGGTGATGGGCAGGGGTGGGGGCAGCTGGTGGGTGTGTATGGAATGGCTGGAAGAAGTCCCTGTACCCTGCTTATCCAGCCTGTGCACTCACCCTGTCCCCTGCTGCTCCCCAAGCTAGACCCAGCCCACCTCACAGGGATGAAGGCCTGGGGGTTGCCCCATGGACCGTGGACCCCCTGAGAGGGCTGTTAAACCCCCAGGGTGGGTGGTGTGTCCTGCTCCCTGCACCCAGCACAGGTGCTCCTGGCACTGAGATGCTTCTGAGGCTTGGGGACACCGTGCTGATCCCCCTGACAACCTGCCACCCCCCACCCTGCTGGTCCTGCCTTACCCTGGGCATGGCCAGAGTTGGATGACACTGCCCTCCTTCTCCAGGACCTCATCTGTGTCCTCATCGATGATGGGGGCTTCCTGGTGCTCTCCAACCAGGAGGACCATTGGTACCAGGTGAGCAGTGCCTGCCCTCTCCTGGGCATGCAAAGCCAGAGGAGCTGAGACCCTTGAGCTGGTGTCATGGGTGGTGTGACACAGCCCCACTCGAGTCCCCTCCAGGGGAGTCCCTCGTCAAGGTGGCATTTGGGTGCAGATTCAGTGTCCCCATTTCAGGTGGGCAAGTTCTTCAGTGAAGTGGATGCTAACCTGATGTCTGCCCTCTACAACAACTCCTTCTACGCCCGCAAGGAGTCCTACGACTTCCAGTCCGTCTGTGCCCCCGAGGCCCCCAGCAACACGGGCGCGGCTCCCCGTGGCGTCTTCGTGGTGAGCACCCACAGGGATGGGGCAGGCCGGGTGGTCTGGCAGCTCAGGGGCCCCTGAGTGTGTCCCCAGTGCCCCTCATGGGGACCTGCTGGCTCACTGCCCCCTCTTTGCCCACAGCCCACTGTGGCTGATCTCCTGAGCCTCGCCTGGTGGACCTCGGCCGCAGCCTGGTGAGTCCTGCCATGTCCCCTCCCTGGGGCCGTTCCATTGGGGAGTGACACTGGCATGTCCTTGGGGCTGGGACACCTTACATGCCCACACTTTGCTGCCCCAGGTCCCTGTTCCAGCAGTTCCTGTACAGCCTCACCTACAGCAGCTGGTTCCAGACAGGTCAGTCCCTGGGGGAGCTTTGAGCTGGGGTGGGCAGGGCTGGGGGGGGTTGGTGGCCCTTGGCCCACAGCGCTGTGCTGGCACAGAGGAGGTGGTGGGGGACGGCATGGAGACCAGGGAGACGAGCTGCATCATGAAGCAGACCCAGTATTACTTCAGCACTGTCAACGCCACCTACAATGCCATCATCGACTGTGGAAACTGCTCCAGGTGGGTCCATCCCCACTGTCCCACCCCTGGACAGGGCTGGGGACACCCCCGAGGCTGCCTCTGCCAAGATTGCCATGCAGCAACCCGGGGGGGGGGGGGCAATAGGAGATGCTGTGAAGCATTTAGGGGGATGGTGATACCCGGGGGGATAGAGAGGAACAGTGGTGTCCCCGTGGGCTGTGGGTGATGGTGTTCCCAGGGATCCTCTGCATGGAACCAAGCCCTGGAAGCCCATCAGTGCTGAGTCCCTGGGCAGCCCCTCGGGATGGGGATGGGGAGAGAGGTGGAGATGAGGATGGGGATGGAGACAAGAGCAGGGAATGGGGCTGGGGCTAAGGTTGGGGACAAGGATGGGACTGCGGACATGCATGAGGTTAGAGGTAAGGATGAAGTTGGGGACAGAGATGGGGAGGAGGATGGGGACAGTCATGAAATTTGGTCTGGGGAGATACTGCTGGCTCAGCCTCCCCAGAGCCACACGCCAGCAGGGCTGGCACTGGTGGCTGGGGGGATTGGGGCACAGGGTAAGTGGGGTCCCACTGCCTTCACATCCCCAGGCTCTTCCATGCACAAAGACTGGCCAACACCAACCTGCTCTTTGTGGTGGCTGACAAGCCCCTCTGCAGCCAGTGTGAGTCTGTCAAGCTGCTGCAGGCAGAGGTAAGAGGTATCCTTTGATGTCTCAGCTGCATCCCACTGGGATGTGCTGGCAGGAGGGTGGGGGGACATGTAGGGTCTGTGGGACAGGCAGGGGGCAAGGACCTGTGGAGTTTGGCAGGGGTGGAGGGAGCTGGCCTGTGGCCAAAGGGGCTGGGGTGCTCTACAAGCCCCCACTGCCCTGTCCCTGGTGGTTTCCTTGACCTGCAAAGCCCCCCCGAGGGACCCCAACCAGTGTGAGCTGGTGGATAGACCCCGCTACCGGAAAGGCCCCCACATCTGCTTCGACTACAATGCAACAGTACGTGGGGAGCAGGGGGAGCAGAGCTGGGGCTGGCCCCTGGGGAGGGATGGGGGCAGTGGGTATCCTCTGGTGGGGGGAGCAGAGCCATGGGGCATCCCCTGTGGGGTGCTCCCCTGAGGGCAATTTGGGCAGTGGGTTCGCCCTGGCCAGGGGAATGGAGCCATGGGGGGATCCCAGGGGAGCTGAAGGTTCACCCCTGAGGGGGAAATGGAAAGGTGAGTGTCCCCCCTGGGGGGAGCAGAGTCATGGGGGGATCCCCGGGGGTGCAGTGCTGTGGGGAACCCCTGTGGTGGCGCTTTGGAGCCCTGGGAGGACAGGGAAGAGGGGTCAGGAGCCCTGGGGTATTCCCTGGGGAGAGATCGCAGCTCTGAAGAGTCCCTGGCAGAGCAATGCCACGGAGTGCCCTCCTGGGGGAAAGAGCAGAGCCACAGGGGCCCGGGGAGAGCAGCGCCCGGGATCGTTCCCGGGGGGCTGTGCTGTAGGGCAGGAGGCTCTCAGGGCTGCAGGAAGGTGGCAGATGTCCCTGCCAGGGCAGCGGGTGCCCCTGCGGGGGCCGAGGCACTGCCAGGGGTGCCCCACAGCCCCTCTCTCTTCACCCGCTCAGGAAGATACCTCAGACTGCGGCCGAGGGGCTTCCTTCTCCCCCTCCCTGGGGGTCCTGCTCTCGCTGCAGCTGCTGCTCCTCTACTCCAGCACCAGCCGGCACCCACTGCCCCCGGCCGCCTGCCTTTAGCCCCCTGGCCGCCCCCGCCAGTGCTCTTTTCTTTCGACTTCCATCTCCATGCCCCTTCCCGGCCCGGTGGAGTGGGAGCGACGTCCCCTCCGCCGCCTCGGGGACCCCCACGGTGCCGCCCCGCTCTCCCCACCGGCCGCAGCCAAAGAAGAGCCGGGGTGCGGGCAGGGGCTCCCCGGCAGAGCGGGGACCGGGACGGTGCCCCGGCGTCGCGCCCTCCCGGCCACTCGGACTTGGAAAAGTGGCGTCGGTGTCCTCCGCCCGCGACCCCCTCATCCACCTCGCCTATTTTTTTAGCCTGAAGATTTTAAAGCAGATCTTTCTACATCGAGTTTCCAACATTTTCATCTGGAGACCGGCGGGGTTTATTGTCAGCAACGAGGACACATGGGAAAAAAAAAAAAAATGGAAAAAAAAAGGGGTGGGGGGAAGAAAAAAAAAAAAGAAAGAAAGAAAGAAAGAAAGGACTTGATTGTGCGGGTCAGTATCATTTGTTCTAGCGGTACCGGCCCCAGGGCGTGTGAGGCAGCTGCAGCATCCCTGCGGGCTGATCCCTGCGGGCTGGGGCTGGCAGCGGGCAGGGCCGGGGGCGGGGGGCAGTGGCCTTTGCCTATGCCGGGGCACCAAGGAGCCCCGGGCGCTGCGCCCGGCTCAGCCCGGCTTGGGCGCAGATACTGGGGGGAAAAGGAGGAGGGAAATGTATTTTGATTCTTTTCCGTTCTGCAGATCACTGTGAATCCTGCCCGCTCAGCCCTGCCCCCCCCCCCCCCGCCCTGCCAAAGAGACCGCCCTGGCGGCGGGGCCGTGCCGCCCGTCCCCTGGGGCCGTGCCCGGGGCCCCGAGCGGGCCGTGCCGCGCCGCTCGAGTGCCCGGCGGAGCGGGAGGTGCCGCACGGCCCCAGCAGGGCCCTGCCCGGTGCACATGCCCGTCCCGCGGGGCTGCCGCTGGCCGCGGACACAGCGCCGGCGGGAGGTGGCCCCGCAGCGGTGCCCGGGGACACGCGGGGGTGTGTGGGGGGGGGTGTGTCCCCCAGTCAAACCACTGCGTGCCAAGGAGCGGGGCGGCGTGGCCGGCAGCCCCTGCACCCCGCAGCCCCCCCTGCACCCCGCAGCCCCAGGCAGCAGAGGTGCGGCGGGGCAGCAGGGGCCCGGAGCGGGGTGACAGCGGTGACACCCGGGCTGCCACCCTCGCCCCCGCTGCTCCCGGCAGTGTCGGGGGGCCCTGGGCAGCCTTGGGGACCCTCAGCCCGCCGGGACACCCCGCTCAGAGCCACTCCATCAACTGGGCCCAAGGGAGCCCCTCGGCATGGCCACCCCGGGAGGGCTGGGGAGGGCGCCAGGCGCTAATTAGTGCTGGGGTTAATTAATGGTCATTCTGCTTGTAGCTTTTTCAGTGTGTGTTTGGTTACTGTCTCTGGGAACCGTGTTTGAACAGATGGCTCTGTGTTACCGGGAGTGTGTGTACTTCTGTAGTCTAGTTAGGTGCTCTGCCAGAAAACCACCACTATACATACCTATAAATATATACATATATAGTCTATTTTAAGTTAAAAACCAATGAGACGAAGGGGCGGCGTGGTCCCGGGCCCCCCGTCCTGCCGGGGTCACCTCCTGCCCTGTCCCCACCCGAAAGCTTCTCTCCGATCATTCAAAGGCATTGGGTTTTTAATTGATTTGCTTTAATTTATTTTTAATTTCTTTGGGTTTCCTTTTTTTTTCCTCTTTTTTTTTTTTTTTTTTTTTTGTACAGAAGAGTTGGAAAACTTAAAAAAAAAAAAAAGCAACAAAAAGACAATTTGTAAGATATCGTGCGTGTGACTCCTTGTAAAATATTTTCAAATGGTTTATTACAAAGACTCAGTTATTAAATAATGTTCATATTTTCACTTCACAGGCGGTGGCTGCGTCATTGCCCGGGGCCGTGGGCACGGCTGGGGGGGCGCAGCATGTGGGGGGGCACAGGATCTCGGGGGGCTCCTGCCAGGCAGCGCTGCCCTCACCGCTGCTGCCGCTCGGGGCTCGCAGAGCCCCGCAGGCTGCACAGGAGGGGCCGGGCACAGCAGGGGCTCAGCCCCACACATTCCTGTGTCCCGCAGGACGGTGCCACCCCTCCCACGCCCCACTCCGTGCCCGTGTCCTCGTGCCTGTGTCCCCGCGCCCATGGCCCCCTCTTTTAGGGGGTCAGTGTCCCCGAGTGCCCCCCGTGTCCATATCCCCTTTTCCCAGGGCTTGTGCCCCCACGTAGGCATCCCCATGACTGTGTCCTTCATGCCTCACGATCGTGTTCTGCCGCCCCTCTCCCGTCCGTGCCCCGCCTGTGTCCGTGTCGCTCGTTTGTCCCATGCCCTCCCGTTTCGGTGTTCTCCCATGTCCCTGTGTCCCCTCCGTGGCCGTGTTTCCCCCGTGTGCCCCGGCCGTGTGTCCCGCGCCGCCCCGCGCTGCCAGCGTGACCGGACTACAACTCCCGACGTGCCCTGGGCGCTCTGGCCCCGCCCCCGCAGCAGTCCCGCACGGCGCCCCCGTTCGGCGCATGCGCAGCGGCGCTGTTTGTCCGCGCCCGGCCTGGCCCAGCAGCGGGTCCGAGCGCGGCCTGCTCCGAGGCGGCGGCGGCAGCAGGGAGCGGGGCCGGCCGGGGGCCGCGCGGGGCCCGGCGCGGGGCGGCGGGCGGGTGGGGCCGGGAAGCCCCCGCGGGGCCGGCCCGTCCCGCCCGCGGGGCCGAAGATGCGGCGGTACCTGCCGGTGGCCCGGCAGCACTTCCTGGCGGCGCTGGCCGGCACCAGCGTGGTGGTGAAGTCGCTGAGCGCCGCCGTGGTGCTGCTGTACCTGCTCTGCTTCGGGCTGGACACGGCCTACGGGCTGGGGGTGACGCCCGGCTACCTCCTGCCCCCCAACTTCTGGGTGTGGACGCTGCTGACGCACGGGCTGGTGGAGAAGCGCGCCTGGGGGCTTGCGGCCAGCCTGGCCACGCTGGGGGCGGCCGGGCGGCTGCTGGAGCCCCTCTGGGGCGCGCTGGAGCTCCTCGTCTTCTTCGCCGTGGTGAACATCTCCGTGGGGCTCCTGGCGGCCCTCGCCTACTTCCTCACCTATGTGGCCTCCTTCAACCTCGACTATCTCTTCGTCGTGCGCATCCACGGCGGGCTGGGCTTCCTCGGGGGGGTCTTGGTGGCCCTCAAGCAGACGATGGGGGACAGCACCGTACTGAAGGTGCCTCAGGTCAGAATGAAGGCTGTCCCCATGCTCCTGCTCCTTATCCTGGCTGTGCTGCGGCTCGCTGCCCTCGTCGAGAGCAATGTACTGGCCTCGTACGGCTTCGGGCTCCTCTCCAGCTGGGTCTATCTCCGCTTCTACCAGCGGCACAGTAGAGGCCGCGGAGACATGAGCGACCACTTCGCCTTCGCCACTTTCTTCCCCGAGATCGTGCAGCCCGTGGTGGGTCTGGTGGCCAACCTGGTGCACAGCGTGCTGGTGAAGGTGCGGCTGTGCCGCAAGACCGTCAAGCGCTACGACGTGGGTGCCCCGTCCTCCATCACCATCAGCCTGCCGGGGACGGACCCCCAGGACGCCGAGAGGAGAAGGTACCCCCTGCCCTGCCCTGCCCTGCCCTGCCCATGGGGGTCGTGTTTGGGGACAGCGAGGGTGGGATTTAAAATCTAAACAAGGAGGAGCGGGGAGGTTTAGGTGCAAGAGCTCAGGAGGTTCTCCGTGTGGTCTGCTGGAGGCTGCCCTGCCACAGAGGTGGTGAGGAGCATTTCATGGAGCTGGTGGAACACTATCCTGCTCTTCCAGATGTGGACCAGCAATGGAAAGGCAGGGGAGATCCTGGGAAAGGGGAAGACAGGGTTAGGAGTCCCTGCAGAAGAAAGGGGGACAGCCTGGGGCGGTGACAACCCCTGCTCGTGGCAGCCTTCCACCAGTTCGCCTTGGCCCAGGGGAGGGCAGTGAGTCAGCCCCACGCCCCAGCCCTCCAGCACAGCCAGCACTGGCCTTCCTGGCTTCTGGCAGGAGGGTTTGGACAGGGTGCTGGCACTCCCTTTTCCCTGCCCTGCTTTATGCCTTTATTCTCCATCCCCGGAGCTGCCCTTGTGCTGACAGCCTCCAATTGCACCACGTAGCCTGAAAACTCTGTGAATAGTCTGGGAGCAGGAGTGGATTTCTGTGGAGCAGTCCTAGGCGCTCCAGGTCTTCCTCTGCACCTTGAATCCACCCTTACCTGCTGGGAAAAAGCCGGGGACTGACTTACACAGTGCCCCATGGGGCTGAGCCGTTGACCCGGGGTTAACCTGCCCACGTGCCCTTGTCCTGCAGGCAGCTGGCACTGAAGGCTTTGAACGAGCGGCTGAAGCGAGTGGAGGACCAATCAGCCTGGCCCAGCATGGAGGATGATGAGGAGGAGGGGGCAGCAGCGGCCAAGGCCGACAGCCCGCTGCTGCCCGAGCCCGGCGTGGCCGGGAAGAGCACTGGCCAGGAGTCCAACCTCATCAGCTTCCAGGAGGCCCCGGCCCAGCTGTGAGCGGCCCCCTTCCCGCCCTGTCTCCGTTGGAGAGCTGCTAATCCCCCTCGTGTCCCCCACGGCCGGGAGCGGGGACTCCTCCCGCGGCACAGGCAGGGGGATACCTCATTCCAACGCTTCGCTGCTGCTCGCGGCCAGCACCAGGCACCCGGGACAGTGACACTGCCACCACCGTAAGGACAGGAATTCCTGGAGCCACTCCCCTCAGCGCGGGGCAGGCCGCGGAGCCGGCACAGGCAGCCAGGGCTGTTCTGGGAGAGGGACACGGGGCTGATCCCTGCCCCAAGCCACTGTGCTGGCCCTCGTGGGATCGAAGTCAGCTTCTCCTCTGCGCCAGGGCTTGGCCAGAGCACTCAACACTTATTTTCTCCTTTCTGAAGGTAGTTTTGTCCCTAACTGAGGCAATGGGAAGGCTGGCGGGTTTCTCTTCTGAATGCCTTTCCCATGAGGAGCCTCCCCCTGCCCCAGCAGGAGCTTGCCAGGACCGGTGAGAAGTTTGTTGGGTAGGAGGGGACAGGACACTGGGCAGGAAGAGGCCACCCAGCCCCTCATGGCAGTGCTCTAGCACTGCCAGCTCCAGGCTTTGCGTGGTGGGGATTCTCTCCTCCTTCCTCTCCTGTCCCCTCCCCCTGTGAGGAGCTGCTGCCCTTGGCTGCTCCCTGGCTAATCCGTTTGCCAGGTTACACTAGAACCTGGAATTAATTTTACCGTGGGGCTCTAGCTGCTTCCTCTCGCAGCAGGTTTTCTTTCCTGCAGGTAGAATACGGGCTCCCCCTTTCTTTTTCCTCCCTCTGTGTTGACAGGGTTTTTTTCCTGGATGGAGAGGATGCTCCCTGCGACTGCCTCCACAGCTCCTGATCCAGTGGGCGATTCCCAGCCCAGGATGTGGATCAGCAGTGTCATGATTATTTTTTTAAAGGACCACATGAGAAGGTTTTGTCAAATGGGAAGAACACAGATGTTTGGGTATCAATAAAGAGTTCTTTGAAAGCGTTGGCTCCTGCAGCAGAGCATGGGCAGCCTGGGGGGCCCAGTCCAGAGCAGCCCGTGGGGGCTCTTGTCAGGAGGCTGGGGAGGGAGTTTCTTCCCAGGTGCTCCCAGTAGGAGGTGGGAAATCTGCAGGGGAGATGTCTGCCTGCACCCCAAAAGTCATCCCACCCAAGGAGTAAAGAGGGCATGTTGCACTCTAGCTGCCTGAAATTTTTATTGAATAAAAGCTCTGGATACAGAGGAATTTTTTCAACCTGGGAGCCACTCCCAGCTCTCCAGCCCTGCCGGGAGCAGGATGCGTGCTGGAAGGAAGGCTGTTGTGCTAGCAAGGAGGTTTCTTCCTGCCTTCCCAAGGGTTCATTGCCCAGGTCTGTGCCTCCCCCCGTGCTCATGCTGTTCCCTATGACTTGCTGACTGCAGGTTCACAGGCCGGCTCAGTAATTTGCTCTGTAAACTGACCCCACCCCACCAGGCCGAGCCCACCCCAGGAGGAGGGGTCTGGAGGGGTTTGTGCGTGGCAATGGGTGCCCAGATGCAGAGCCTCGGGGCAGAGCTGCCCTCTCTGATCCCAGGGAGTGCCCATGCCATGGGGACACACACGCTGCTGTACCGTTTCTCGGGTGCCACTACCCTGCCCCAGCCCTGCCAGGGCTGAAGCCACAACCGTGCCCTGTGCTTTCCTGGCCAAGCTGCCCCCATGGCAGGAGAGGCAGTGTGGTGCCTGCTGCAGCCCCCTGGGAGAGAGGGGACTCCCTGCCCTCCTCACCAGGATGGCTCCAGTCCTGCTCCTGCCTGCTCCAAAGCAGCCCTGTGTGGGAAGGGAAAAGGAGCAGGATTCCTGAGTGAGCTGTCCATTTCCCAGCACTGAGCACCAAGCTGCTGCAGGGACCAGCAGCTTTACCTGTGCTGGGGAGCATTCCCCCAAGGCAGGGGTGAGGTGTCACACACATCGCAGCTGCTCCCCAGGGACAACACACTATGGACAATCCAGGACTAACAAAAGACAAGTAGGTAGAAACGAAGTTCCAAGGAGACCCTGTGCGAGCAGGGGGGCTGCCAGCTCTCTCCAAGGGGAGGCCCAGCTCGCTCTGGGAAGTTCAGGTCAGCACCAAGCCCTCAGTGCTGGCTCCGCTTGCGGTACAGGTATGCATTGCTCACCTGGTTCATGATAACCAGGCTGGTGACAAGGGGACACAGCATGGCGAGGTACCACGAGGCACCGGTCACCGTGGTGGTGAACCAGAGGGAGCACATGCCTAGCATCAGGCTGGCACAGCCCAGCAGGTAGCCCACTAGCCCTGAGGTTGCGTGGTACAGCTTCAGCTTGGCCAGCGTCCAGTTCTTCATCAGCTTGGGGTAGAGCAGGAGCACGCCCCCGGCGCACTGCCCGCCAGCGTACAGCACGGCCAGCAGCCCCGTCAGCCCGTGCCAGGTGACAAAGTGGCCCTTGCCGTTCAGGTGCTTGTTGTAGGTAATGATTCCCAGCCCCAGGAGCGCGCAGAGCAGGGCGAGCAGCTGCAGAGCCCAATGCGCCCGCACTCGGACTTTGCGGGAGAAGGAGCGCAGCAGCGAGGTCTCCGGGGAGAAGATCAGCAGCGCTTCCGTCATCAGGAACGAGAACTGGGGGCAGAGGGCAGCGGGATTGGCACGGGCCAAACGCCCCTGCGCCGCGGCTCCCGGGGCTCGGCCCCCACCGCCCGGGGGCTCAGCCTCCCACCGCCCGGGGACTCCGCCGGCACGGCCCTGCCTGTCCCACGGCAGCGGGGCGGTGAGCGGGGCGGCGGCACTTACCGCGAGGGCCATGAGCAGCGGGTGCCAGGAGAAGAGACCTGGAAGGGAAGCGCAGGGTGAGCTGAGCTGAGACATCCGGCCTGCCCCGCGCCCCGGGCCCCGGCCCCACCGGCACTCACTGGATCCGGGCCGCGCCAGCACGGCCACGGCGGCGGGGAATCCCAGCGCTACGAGGTGCGCGGCGGCGCCGGCGGCCACGCGCAGCGAGCGGTACAGGCGGGACTCGGTCTCGGCCGTCAGGGCCATGTTGGCCGGGCGGGCGGAACCGCCGCCGCCGACATGGCCGGGCCGCAGCGCGGGCTCCGATTGGCTGAGGAGGGCTGTCCGTCAGCACTAAGGCCCGCCTACACCGCGCTGCGCCGCCGCTGAGTGGCGGGAGGTGCTGTCGCTCAACGCGAGGGCCCGCCCCCGCGGCGCGGCCGTGTGACTCTCCGGGAGCGGCTGTACCTACGGTGGCCGGCGGGGCTGGGGCCGGTGTTGGGGCGCGCGCCGTCCCGCCATGGGGGGACGCATCGAGTGCGTGTTCTTCAGCGAGTTCCACCCCACGCTGGGGCCCAAAATCACCTACCAGGTGCGGGGCGAGCGGCCCGGGGCCCGCAGCGCCTGACCGCGGCGGGGTGGCTGGGCCTGGGCCTGGCAGCGCCCATGGAGGGGAAGGGGGCACCGGGACAGGGTGGTGGGTGCTCCCCGGGGAGGAGCTCGGCCGCAGCGGAGCATCCTGTGCCGCCGCAGGTGCCCGAGGACTTCATCTCCCGGGAGCTGTTTGACACCATCCAGGTTTACGTCATCACGAAGCCCGAGCTGCAGAACAAGCTGATCACCGTGTGAGTGCGGGCAGAGCCCCGTCCCTGCCCCGGCACCCGCCGTCCCGCCGGGCGCGGAGCACGGCTCGGTGCTGTGACAGCGCCAGCGCGCTGGGCTCCGGCCCCCTGGTACCCCCAGGAGCCCGTGCAGAGGGTGGGTGGTCACATTTTGGAGATGGCTGGTGCTGCATCTGCTGCTCCACCAGCCTTAAATCCAGGAAAGTCAGACCAGTCAGGAGAGCTGTGCTGGTTTTGAAAGGCGACTGTTTCCTCTTCTGAGGGCTGACTCTTGCACTGCCCCCTCTCACACACTTCTTTAGACTGTGATTTGCACTCTGAGTAAGTGCGGCTTAGGCATCATTTTTCCTGTAATGTGAAGAAGCCGCTGCCTCCAGAGCCGACTGGGAACCATCCTTGCAGGGGACTCGAGCCTCCCCAAGGGCGTAGGTGCAGGTCCCAGGTGTCTCCCCACAGGACGGCCATGGAGAAGAAGCTGATCGGCTGCCCCGTGTGCATCGAGCACAAGAAGTACAGCCGGAACGCTCTGCTCTTCAACCTGGGCTTTGTGTGCGACGCCAGAGCCAAGGCCTGCGCGCTGGAGCCCATCGTGAAGAAGCTGGCTGGCTACCTCACCACCCTCGAGGTGAGGCCTGGGCACGGCCAGGCTGCCTCCCCATCCAGCCCACAGAGCCTGGGCACCTCGGTGGTGTCCTGGAGCATGTTGGGGGCCACTGGGCATTGCTGGGACGGGCTGGTTTTATAGTTGGGAGGGGATTGTGCTGGTTTCCTACACATCACTTCAGTTTTAAAGGAGAACAGGATCTGGGCTCCTGTAGCCAGTAATCCTGTAGGGAGGAGCTGACTTGACTTTCTGCTCTCTTCAGCTGGAAAGTGGGTTCATCTCCAACGAGGAGAGTAAACAGAAGCTGGTTCCCATCATGACCATCCTGCTGGAGGAGCTGAATGCCAAGGGGAAGTGCACCCTGCCCATAGGTACGGCAAGGACAGGGCAATGCTGGGAGACAGCTGGGCCATTCCCTGGCCAGGTCGGATCTGCCTGGGCTGCTCCCAGCCTGTGCTTAGAGCTGTGGGTGTCTGAGCCAGCCTTGTCCTACCTGGCTCCAAGGGACAGGTGGGCTGGTGTTATGGGCTGCAAACACCTTGTTCTCTGTGACATTGTGGTGTCCTCGAATTGATGGTTGCAAGCTCCTGAGGAAGCCCTGTTTTCCATGGAGTTTGAGCCTTCCCCTTTTCCTGAGCAGATGAGTCAAACACCATCCACCTGAAGGTGATTGAGCAGCGCCCAGACCCCCCATTGTGCAGGAGTACGATGTCCCTGTCTTCACCCAAGACAAGGATGACTTCTTCAACTCCCAGTGGGATCTCACCACGCAGCAGGTCTGTGTGCTTGACACTTTGAAGGGGATCTGTTTCCAGACCATCATGGGAGTTGGGCAGTCCTGGAGATCACCATGTTAATGAGCACGGTTTGGTGCTGCCCTTGTCTTTGTGCTTGGGCCTGTGAGCAAATCATTCACCAGCATAAGGTTAAAGTGCACCTGGGGATGGAGCTTGCCTGTCCCAGGTGCTCCCAGATCCAGGAGAGCTGCTTGAGCTTCAGGGTGATGCCTTGCTGCTCTCTGCCCTCTAAACTCTTGCCTCCTCCCCTCCCAGATCCTGCCCTACATCGATGGATTTCGACACGTGCAGAAGATTTCAGCAGAAGCCGACGTGGAGCTGAACTTGGTGCGCATCGCTGTGCAGAACCTGCTGTGAGTGCCTGGAGGGGCTGCACAGCCTGAGCAGGGGGGTGGGTACTGCCAGAGAGTGCCTCTCACCTTTCCTGTCCATCTGCAGGTACTATGGCGTTGTCACGCTTGTCTCCATACTCCAGGTGGGTCAGGCCACAGCGTGTGGGGCTGTGAGCAGGATTTGGGCAGTGGCTGTGCAGGGGGAACAGTGGGGTTGGAGTGGGCTGGGCCTGTCTCTCAGAGCCACAGCTGAGCAGAGCTGGTTTTCCATCACCCTCCAGTACTCCAATGTGTACTGCACCACGCCGAAGGTCCAGGACCTGGTGGATGACAAGTGCCTCCAGGAGGAGTGTCTGTCCTACGTCACCAAACAAGGTACAGTGACGCTGCCTGGGGATGCTAGCCCAGGCAGGGGGACGGGACAGCTGACTGGTGACTTGTCCTTGCAGGGCACAAGCGAGCCAGCCTCAGGGATGTCTTCCAGCTGTACTGTGGGCTGAGCCCTGGCACCACTGTGCGAGACCTTATCTGCCGCTACACCCTGCAGCTCCAGAGGGTGGATGAGAGGTCAGAGCCCTCCTGATCAGTCCCTGAGGGCAGTGGTGACACTGAGGGTGGCAGAGAGAGTGAGTGGGAAGTACTCAACCCCTGTGTCTGTAGGGTAGGAAATATGGGCTGGTGGGCATGTGCAACAGAAGGGAATGCGGGGAACTGGGCCTTTTGGCACCTCGGCACTGTGGCCCCACTCTCCTCCCTCCTCATCCCCAGGAGACTTATCCAGTTTGGTTTGATGAAGGGCCTTATCCGGCGGCTCCAGAAATACCCGGTCAAGGTGGCCCGGGACGAGCGGAGCCACCCAGCCCGGCTGTACACGGGCTGCCACAGCTACGACGAGATCTGCTGCAAGACCGGTACGGATCCAGAGGATCCTCTGCTCCGTGTGGGCCCCAGGGCTGGTGGGAGACCTGGGAATGTCTGCCTGCCCACAGCTGTGCACCGGGCCTGTGTTCTTGCCCCTTTGGGAGCCTTCGGACTGCAGGGAATGGGACTGTGGGCTAGGCTCTTCTCCAAGCCAGGCTGCCAAGCCCATGCTGCCGGGGACAGGTCTCGGGGACCCCACCCAGCCCTCCCACGATGCTGCCAGGCACCCCACTGACACCACATCGACACCCTACTAACGCCCCACTGTCTTACTCCCCAGGCATGAGTTACAAGGAGCTGGATGAGCGCCTGGAGAACGACCCCAACATCATCGTGTGCTGGAAGTGACGCAGCGATCGCCCTGGCTGAGCTGTGTCCTGGTGTGCGCTGTGCCCACGTGTGTCCCCCGCGGCCACTGCTCCCGCCGCCAGGGGTGCAGCCCTCCGCGCCGCCAGGGGGTGCCAGAGGCCGCCCCGCAGCGAGTCCTCCGCGCCGCCAGGGGGTGCCAGAGGCCGCCCCGCAGCGAGTCCTCCGCGCCGCCAGGGGGTGCCAGAGGCCGCCCCGCAGCGAGTCCTCCGCGCCGCCAGGGGGCGGGGGCGGCGGCGCCGTTGCCACAGCGACGCGGACGCCATGGCCGCCGTGGCCGGGCCGCTGCCGCCCGCCGAGGCCGAGGCGCTGGTGCAGGCCCTGCAGGGCTCCGAGCTGCGCGACATCGGCGGGCAGGGGTGCGGGGACACGGCGATGGGCTGTCTGTGGGGGGAGAACATGAAAGTGGGACTTTAAATGTGGGGGGGTCCCCTTTGGGGCTGTGGGAGGACAGGAGGGGGCACAGTTCTGGGACCTTCCCAGGGTTCACGGTGCGGGTAAGGAGGGGTTCCGAGATAGTTTTGGGTAGAGAGGAGGAGTCCTGGTTTTGAGGAGACCCAGAGGGTCACCGTGGGGTGAGAGAAGGGGCTGCAGTCCTGGAGCCTTCCTGGAAGGACTGGGAGAGCTCAGAGGGCCCAGGGTGAGGGGGGTGAGGAAGGGTCCCGGATCTGGGTAGGGGGGATGGAGAGGCTCGCCCTGGTTCTGTGGTGTCCCCAGCGAGGGTGTCGGTGTGGGCAGGGCTGTCCCAGTGGAGCTGCAGGCCCAGGCTCAGAGCACAGCTCTGTTGGGGGTTACAGGAGCAGGTTTCCCTGCACCAGTGCCCCTCGCCCTGCCATGGCCAAAGGTCTGTGGCACAGATGTCCTCGCTGGTGCCCCACAGATGGCTTCGGCAGCACGAGTATGTGGAGAAGCTCAACATGCACGGCATCCTGAGCGCCTCAGCAGGCCAGGAGCAGCTCCTCACCGAGCTGCTGGTCACCCATGGCAAGGTGAGCCTCCCTGGGTGCTCCAGGTGATCCCCACGCTGGGCCTTCAGCCTCCAGCTGGGGTTGTCCTGTGGGCAGTGTGTAATCTTGGAATAAAATGCTGAAGAATCTTTTGTGTCTTTGGAAAAGACGTTTGACTGGTTGTGTGCCAGTTTTGTTTTTTCAGAAAATTAAAGGTCAAGCTGTGGTATTTCTACTTGCTGGTGTCTGCTTTCTCTCTTGGAGGTTGTTTTGGTCTTCATGCACCAGCCCCTCCCGTTCAGATCTCTGCCCTATGCCTGACGTGTCCCAGCCCCAGGGTGTGAGATTGCCTGGGTCTGCCCTGCTCCTTGGGGCCACCTTCCCCCTCTGCAGCCCAGGAGCTCTGCCCTGTTGTAAGAAGCTGCTCCCTTCTGAGCAGGAAGAATACAGAGTGTGTCCCCAAGGCCACCCTCCTCCCTGGGCAACTCCAGTGTGGCTGAGCATTAGCAGCAAACTGGTTCCCCCTGCAGCACTGCTCTGAAAGGCTTCACTTCCCCATCCCTTCCCTGTCTAGGTTCCTGTTCTCATCGGGGAGCTGATCTCTGTGGAGATCTGGAAGCACAAGATCTTTCCCGTGCTGTGCCGGCTGCAGGACTTCAAGCCGAGAAGCACCTTCCCCATCTATGTGGTGGTGAGTAGAGGGGAGGTGGGAATGAGCCTGCAGATGGGTCAGGTGCAGCTGTGCTTGAAAATAAATGTCACCCTGAAAGTCTCAGAGCTGAGGTTTTGCATCTCAGCAGGATGAGGTGGGCAGTGGGACCTAGTGGGAAGTGCCTGGTTTCCCAAAGTCTCCCAGGAGGGACAGGGACTCACTCCCAGGGAAGTGTGGCTTTGTGGAGAGCTGTCCCCCTTCTAATCCCACACAGGGGCTTGCAGGAGCTGCCAGGTGGAGCAAAAGCCATTCCTGGAGCTGTGCTCCTGGCTTGCTGCTCCCAGCACTGCCCGTGCTTCAAGGCAGTGATAACCCCGGGGTATTTCCCTGCCTCTGAGCACTGTTTTTCTCTAGCCAGAGGCTCTCCAGGGCTACGTGCCTCTGGGCTAACAAAAATTTAGCGTTCTTTTACTGACCTCCTGGGACCAGTGGTCCCTTGCGCCATTCTTGGCAAGAGAATGATCTCCAGATTTGGGCTTCCTTGCAGAGGGATGCGGTCATTGACCTAAAAGAAATCTGCCTGAGGCTTGGAAGTTTTAACCCATTTGCAGTCAAGGGTAGCACCTTGCAGGGCAAGGGGGTGTCTTCCCTGAGCAGCTGATTGCCTCAGGGCAGGTATCCCAGAGTTCCCAGTCCTAACAAGGCAGTCTGCCCCAGTCCCAGGGCCTGGGAGAAGCACAGCCATGCAGAGCACTGTCCCAGCTCAGGCACTGCCTCTGTGCTGGTGCCAGAACCTGCAGCTTGCCCGAGGGCAGTGGTTGTCCTGCAGCACAGGCAGAGCCCTGGAGAGCCCTGCCTGCTGGGAAGTGTGGCTTCCATTGGCGTGTTGGAGTGTCACAGGCATGTCAGCATAAATACTAATATGAACTACATGAACTGGAGTTGTTTTGAAGGTTGCATCACTTATATTTTTCTTTTGGACTAGTTTTTGGCCACAGCTACATAAGCAGCTTCTCAGACCTGTCCCAGTGCCCATGTCCCCAGTGCTGCTCCACTGTTACCTCACTCTTGCCATTCTCCTCCCACAGCTGCACCATGAAGCCTCCATCATCAACCTCCTGGAGACAGTGTTCTTTTACAAGGTGAGAGACAGCTTCAGCTTTCCTCAAGTGGGAAGCCCTGAGGGTGGAAGACTCTGGGGACTGACCCTGTATGAAACCCTTGTCGTTGTGAAGGAGATCTGTGAGTCAGCAGAGGACAGCATTCTGGATTTGATTGATTATTGCCACCGCAAGCTGACCCTGCTGGCAGCTCGGAGCACCAAGGCACAAGCAGTGAGCTCAGCAGAGCTTCGTGCTGAGCTTCTGGCCAGCCCCTCCTCCATGCAGGTGAGGAGAAAGCCCTGTAGTTCCCTGGGGGATGTGTGGTGACAAATGTGGGCAGCCTGCAGAGGCACACGGAGGCCTTTTCATGGGTTGCAACCCTGGCACATCCTGCCCACCTCAGAGGGTGTCTGGTGCTTCTCTGTGCCTGTGGCTGCATCCACCCCCCTCCACTCTGCAGCCTGACTTCTGTCCTGTCTGGTGCCAGTGCCAGCCTGAGGCTTCCTGCAGGACATGCTCAGAGCTCTGGGGTGGGACATGCTGGAGAGCTGATGGGCAAAATATTCAGCAGAGGGGTTTGGCCGTTTGGTGTTGCTCTTGGAAGCTGTGTAGATATCTCTCCCTGAAATCTGGGAAGCCACCCTGGGTCAGGCTGCCAGTATAGCCAGACAGGGTTAACAATGAGAGAGTTCTCCTAGCAATCAGGAATCGTCCTCATGTGCTTCCCCCAGCTTCCTTTATTCTCTGAGAAATACCTCCTCTGAGCTGGTCCAGGACAGCAGCAATCCCAGAGCTTTCCCAGTCAGGTGTTCCCAGGCTGACACACACACACACCTTCGCAGAGCAGGAGCTATCTTTGCTTCTGGTGCTTCTCAGTACCTGGAACTGCACATCAGGAGGAGTATCTGGAAGAGCAGGGTTAAAGGGAGAGCCTGAACCTCCCCTTGCCTCCTTCCTTTGGCTTGTTGCCCAAGCACATACTTCTCTTTCAGAAAAGGGAAGGAAGTGGAGGGATCTGGAGCACAATAGGGATGTTTTCCAGGAAATGTTTTCCCATCTGGGGAGGGGAAAGGGGTGTCTCTGTTACTGCTTTGACACGAACTTAAAAACCCAGACCTTTTCTAGCCAATAGGGTTCTCAAAAGCACTCATCTCCCAGGGAGCCTGGTTTCCTCTGATTCATTCCAGCCTCTCCTGACTCTATGTACAATAACCCCTGTGAAAAAGCTGTTCCTGCCATCTCTTGTGTTGTGGAGCCTGTTGTCCTCTGGAAGTGTGTGTGGTGGTAACCCCTGTTCTGTTGTGCACTCGAAGCATAGGGAAAAGATAGTCCCTGTCTCAAGGGAACAGAGATGAGGTCTGGATACAAGGAGGACAAACCTCTCTAGGGCAGTTTGGAGGGGGAGGAGGCAGGGAAGAGCCCACGAGACTCTCTTAGCAAGGTATTGGGCACCAGCACAGGGAGCACAGAGCTGCTTGCCACAGAAATCTGGAAGGCAACTGTTGCAGTGGCTCTTTGGAGAAATACAGCGATCTGAGGTCAGTGCTTTGGGCACCAAGTGTGAGCTGCAGCTGGGACTGGAGAGAAGCTCTGCCTGTGCCAGGGAGAAGGACTTGGCACTTCTCAGAAAGTGAAGAAGGCCCTCCCTGTGGTCTCTGTGAGTCAGAGGGTGGTCAGGCTGTCATGGGGCATGAGTGGGGTGTCCATGCTCTCTGGGAAGGGAAGGAGGCTGGGTGGCTGGAGAGCATGGCACAGCTGTGGGCTGGCATAACCACAAGCTGATGTTCTAGCTGGCTGTTCCCAAGCTGGAGGGAAGAGGCAGATCCAGGAGGGATGGGCACAGGACTGCAGCTGCACCAGGGCCAAGTTTCTCCCTCCTCCTCCTCCGGTTCTTCTGCTGATCATACAGCTCCCCCCTCCTTCAGCCCTCACAGGTCTCTGCAGGGCCATGGGCCAGAAGATGGTCCCAGAAAGGGAGAGAGGCAAAATTTGGGACCAGCCTCTTTCAGGGGGTGCTCTTGTGCAGGAACACTGCAGCCAGTAGCCACCCACGACCTGTTAGGGTCAGGGACATAAGGGAAGAACAACTGTGGGCTGCAAGCACTTCTGTGGCTGTGGTGGCAGACAGGCAGTGCTGGCACAGTTGAGACAACAAACTGTTTTTCAGGGCTCTGTTTTCCTATCCAAACTATGGTTACCAATGCAGTCAACAGCCTGCCTCCCTGTAGCTCCTGGGAAATGGGGCCTGAAATCCCAAGGGTGATCCTGTCCCTCCACAGGAGCTGCAGAAGCAGGCAGAGATGATGGAGTTTGAGATTTCCCTGAAGGCCCTGTCCGTGCTGCGGTTCATCACTGACCAGGTGGACAGGTAGGTGCCCAGGAGCAGCAGAGGATGTGCCCAGCTCTCTGGATGGGATTCCTGAGGGGTCACAGCAGGTGCCTGGACCCTTTCAGCAGCTGGCTGCGTTCACAGTGACAGTGTCACTGTGCTCTGGGAGGCAAACACAGCAGCACTCCACCCTGCTCCATGGTACTCCTGGGAATTCAGACCATTGTTTCTTTCCTGCCTCTCCCAGTTGCCTCAGGGAGCATTTGTTGATACAAATTCTGGCATTAATCTGCGAGTGCCTTTTCTCCCTTTCTGTCATATCTCCAGTCTGCCCCTGAGTGCACTGACACGGATGCTGAACACCCACAATCTGCCCTGCCTCCTTGTCGAGCTGATGGAGCATTGCCCCTGGAGCTGCTGGGAAGCAGGTATGGATCATGCCACATGATCTCTAGGGCACCATGGAGCTGTGCTGGGACATGCATCCACTTAGGGATCTGCTGTAGGAGCCCCTGCAGAGCTGTTCCCCCTCTACCCTCCCCTCCAGCTCCTCAGTGCTCCCTGCCTGAAGCTGTTCAGCTGGACAGCAGCTGCAGCACAGCTGGGCTGGGAATCCAGCAGTGCCCCCAAAAGTTGATCCTCACACAGGGCTAGGTCTCTTCTGAGTGATCACAGCCAGCACTGGAATGTAGCATCTCTGCCAGCCTCACGTGCTCCTCTGAGGAGTCTTCTGGACAGAGAGACCAGAGTGCCCGTCCCATCTTCTCTGCACCTTTTGGGTCAGCACTCACTAGAGCCAGAGGTGGTCTCTCCCAGGCAGCAAACAGTGCCCTGATTCTGCTGCTGGTCCCTGAGCTTCACTCTTGCCAAAGGCCCCTGCTCAGGCTGTGCCCATCGGCCATAGTCCCCCAGGTCTGCAGCCAGGCAGGCCCCCAGAGCCTCCCCTGCCTGCCCCGTGGTGGGGCCGTGGGAACCCGTGCTGCCTCAGCCCTGCACGGGTCACTGCGGGGACAGGGCAGGAAGAGCTCTGGGAAGCACGTGGCTCTGCCTGCCCAGAGCAGCCCAGCTGGATGCAGAGCTTTCCTCCTTCCTCCAGCCACAAAACACATCCCTTCTCCCTGCCTGTGTGCTTGGAGTGTGAGAGGGAGCTTTGAACCAGGGCCCTGAGGGGGGGACGGGAAAGAGACGAGCACAAAGGCATTTCCAGGCTGTGCAGATGCAGGGTCACATCCTGCTCCAGCCCCTAGAGCCACACAGTAGCTGGTGGAGCTTCTTTTGTCATATCTGTCATGTTCATGCTGCTTCTGGCTTTGCCTGGCAGAGGAAACTTGAGAAGGGTGGCCATGTTTGTACCCCAAAATGAGTGTCTCCAGCCACTCTACTGTTGCAGCCTGCCCACCAGTGCTCTACACTCCTGGCCAAGTAGGGAGGGAGATTTCTCAGGGATCTTTCTGTTCCAGCCATAGCACTCACTACTGGTTTAATACATGTCCTTTATGCTTTTCATGCTCTCCAATATTTTCCTCAGTACTAAGTAGGCTGCTATGTGGAGCAAAGGGTGGAGAAACTGAGGCAGGCAGAAGCAGAGGGTGAAGCAAGGCAGTGAGCACAGGCCAGCATCCCCCCTCTGAGCTGTCTTCTCTCAGGCAGCGCTGTGTCTCCCTGGTTCTTCTGTCCCTCAGGCAAGCTCAAGAAGTTTGAGAATGGCACATGGCATGTGGTGCCCCCTGAGGACCAGGTGAAGATGACCAAACTCGATGGGCAGGTGTGGCTTGCCCTCCTCAACCTCCTGCTCAGTCCTGAGTGCCAGCGCAAATACCGCTTTGATGGCTTCAACAAGAGCCAGCTCCTCAAGGTAGGACCCTGCAGCACGAAGGCCCTGGGCCTTGCCAGCACTGGCCACTCCAGGTATCTGTCCCCATCCTCACTGTGGGCTCCAAGGAGCCAGTGCTGGCAAAACAGCAGGTCTGTCACTGTAACAGCAGCAGCAAAGCTTGTGTTTGTGAGTGCACCTCATGAGACCCCCATTGGCTTTCTGCCACTGCCCCTCAAATCCCTGCTCTTGCCCTGCTACATGCCCTGCTCTAACTCCCTTCTCCTGACCTCTCTCCATTCACTCTTCTCTCCCCTCCATGGCCACAGCTCCGTGCATTCCTGACAGATGTCCTCATTGACCAGCTACCCAACCTGGTGGAGATGCAGAGATTTCTGAGTTACCTTGCAGTGACAGAGCCTGCTCCCCCAAAAAGGATCTCATCCTGGAGCAGGTATCCAGTGGCTTTTCCTTCACCTCAACAGCCACTCTAGTTTAAGCCTGATAGTTCCCTACCTCTTTTTTCTTCCACCAAGCTCAGCTCTGGAGTGATGATACCCTGGAAAAGCAGCCAAGTACCCATTTCAGTTACACCCTTATTGCCAGAAAAGCTGCCTGTGGCTGACATGAGAGCCTTGTCCTGCCCTGCAGTGGCCAAGGAATCACGTCTAAAGGCATAAATGCTGGGTTATAAACAGCTCTCCAGCTCACCCTGGGATGGCAGCTGCATGGGACAGACACAGGCACTGGCTTGTTAACTCTTCATTTGACATTTATCCATGTTTTCCTGTTGAAATCTGGACTCCCCAGGGAGGTCCCTTTTTACAACCCTGGTCTGAGGCTGCTTGGTACACTGTGTACAGAGGGACATCATGATCTGGTGACAGAGTCTGAAGTTAAACTGGTCCCAGCTGGTGTCTGGGCCTTTGGGAGTTAGGCCATGAAGGTCTTAAACAGCCAAGAGCTTCTTGGGGGTTTTAATCCATGCAGTGGTAATCTCTGGAGAAAAGTGTTTTTATGTGTTTCTACTGCCTTCTTGTGAGCTGAGGGGAGAAACTGAGTGTGGGGGCAGATCTGCAAAGAGGCTGCTGAGAAGAACTGGGAGCACAGAGGCTCTTCCCCACTGCCAGAGGCTCCCACACTGCTTCCTGGAGGAGATGGGTATGTTGGGCAGTGGCCATCTGGGCTGTCCCCAGTGGGAGCTTGCTGTCCCCATCACAGCTGGCTGTATGGCCTGTGTGGGAGCAGGGTGATGTGCCCTGTCAGAGATGGCTGTGGCTGAGCTGGAGGCTGGGAGCTGGAGCTGTGGAAGCTGCAGGCTGGCAAGCTGAGCTCTTGGGGCTGGTAATGGCAGCAGGGTGGAGGTGGGCATGGATTCTCACCACGTGCTGTGACTGCCAGTGTGTTGGTGGTGCAGTGACAAGCAGCTGCCATGCTGGGGACCTCCTCCAGCCCTCACCAGGCTGCTGCCCTTCTCCATAACTCTGCTGCTGTGCCGGTGCTGCTTGTGCCCTGAGCCCAGGGGCAGGCACGGGGAGCCAGCGGGAAGCACAGCCATGGGCTCCCTGCTCTGCTCAGAGAGTGGTGAACTCACTCCTTGTTGCTGAGCCAGGCCAAGGAAAGGCTTTTTTCCATTTAGCTGCTCCCAGAGCAGCCTCCTCCCCTGCCTTGGCTATTTTTACTCTGCTGGAGAGGCAGTGCTGTTTGAAGCAACATGGTCTGAACTCGGCGCGCTGCTCTTGGCTGGGATGTTTCCTTTAGCGCCGGCCAGCCCTTCCCTGGCCGTTCATCTTCAGGGAAGTGACGAGCGGAAAAATCTGCTCACACAAATGGCTCTGGAGCACAGGGTTCATGCCGCTGCCACATGCAGGGTGCTGAGGTCCCAGGGTTTTCTTTTCAGCAGCCCAGGCTTCAAAGCTGAACACTGATTCCCAACTGTACCCCAAAAGTTTTGCCTTGTTTCACCTCAGTGCTCACTGGTGAGCGGATCCTTCCCCTCCATGTACCCAAAAGCACACCCTGATACCCTCTGCACCTCTGCCTCTGCTTGCCCTCCTGGAGGGCCACACTTCTTGTGCCCAGGGCTGGATGCCTTCTCCCCAAACCACAGAACACTTTTTTAGGTGTTAGCACCTCTTCCTCCTGCCCTGCCTCTCCCACCAGGTTCCTGTCATCTGGGACCATATTCTCAAGAAAAACTCAGGGAAGTGGGGGGCCATTGCCAAGCACCAGGTGAAGCACGCCTTCAGCCCCACTGAGGAAGAACTGCAGCTCCAGGCACGCAGGTGAGGCCCTGGTACAGGTAAGCAGAGTGCCCAGTGGAGCCAGTATCCCCATTAGCAGGGATGGAGCTCAGCACTGGGAGGACAGAGGGGTCTGTGGCACTAGCTGGAGATGTCCCCTGAGTGGCAGGGTGCAACAGGGACAGCTCACTGCCAGTCAGCAGTTCCCTGTAAGCAGCCTCACCCCTCTCTGCCTGCACAGGTGGGCACAGACCTACAGCCTGGACATGATGGAGGCTCTGGCCCCTGACAAGCCCCGCTGCAGGGTGTGTGGTACAGAAGCAGCCAAGCGCTGCTCTCGCTGCCGGAACGAGTGGTACTGCACACGGTAAGGGAGCCCTGCAGCCCCCTGGGCCCCCTGCAGCCCCTCAGTGCTCCCCAGAGCACCACAGATCTCACTTGGGTGGGCCAAGGAAAGCCAGGGGTCCCACCACTGCTCAGCAGCACTAGCTCTCCAAATCTTGTGAGCAGGCTGATGTGCTGGGCTGCTGGTGGAGGAGGTGCTGGTGAGGGTTGTGTTGCAGCTGTGAGGTGCTGAGCTGCCTGGGCCCACAGTGACAGCAGTGACAGGCTGGGTTTTCTGTTATGACGCTGTCTCCCTCCTCCCCACCTTGGTGGGGCAGGAGTAGGAAAGCACCTATGACCCTGTAGGTGCAGGTGACAGGCTGTGATGTGGCAGCTGGGATGGTGGCAGTAAATTAAATCTCTGGTTCTGAACCATCTGGCAAGGTCTGGCGTTAAACCTTCTTAACCCCCAGGACTGGGGCCACATCCACCCCCCTCTTGGTCTAAAGCTGGGCTGTATCAGCTCTCCCCCAGCTCCCAGAGGGGTGTAGTGCTGGAGTTTGTCCCTCCTGCTGCTTTGCCCCCAGGGATGGATGTGGCTCCACTGCCCCTGACAGCAGCTTCCCCGTCTGCAGGGCATGCCAGGTCCAGCACTGGCAGAAGCACAAGCCTGCCTGCAACCTGATGGCCCAGGTGCAGAGGAGTGTGGATGACCTGTAAGAGAAGTGGTGTCTGGCATCTGGCCCATGGCTCAGAGAGCCAGAGGTTCCCCCAGTGTGCAGCCCACATCTGGAAAGAAGTTGGCAAAGGCTCCTGCTGCCTGCTCCCAGCCCCAGGCAGCACTAGCCAGGGTCAGCTTCTCCTGTCCCACCACCCCACCTTGCTGCCTCCTCCAGTAAACCTCCTTGTGCATCCCACACCTGCTTGGCTTCTTCTTTTTCTCTCCTAGCTGAAAATAACAAACTGCTTCCTCCCCTCTCTTCCACACAGTGAGAGGCACATGTCCATTTTCCCCTCTGCAACAACAGAAATCCCAGAGAACCCAGAAAAGCCTATAAGGTTGTGGTTATCTTACTGCAGCTGGGGAGGGAAGGGAGTGAGGCAGCCTCTGTGCTGCCTCCTACCATCATTAGAGCCGCATGGGGAGCAGAGGATGTGGTTTGCACAAGTATCTTGCTGTGAGAGAGTTTCTTGGGTATTTGTCATCTCCCACCTTGCAGGGACGATTTACCCCATTTCCTCTCCCTTGATGTGATGTTAGCACCAAGGGTTTGGCCCCCTGCCCACCAGCATTACCAGTAAACAGGTTTACTGGTGGGGATGCCTTGGGGTGCATCCCCACCTCTCACTGGTCAGCAGCTGCTGCCAAAGGGCTGTAGCCTTGGTCTAAGCACAGCTGGGAAAGGTTGGCCATGTCCTTTTCCTGACGGGGTGCCCAACAATCCCTGACACATAAAAACAGGCTTTGCAGTAGGGTCGCTGCTTCAGGAGCCACGAGAGCAGGCAGGGAAGCATCTCGGTCCGGCTGCAGCCCCGGCTGAGCAGCCCGTGCTCGGAGCTCAACAAACTCCTCATCCCAAACCTAGGCTGCACGTCCAGGGCTGCGGCTAGCGGGAGCAGGAACGCTCTCCGTAGCTCTCCGTCTGCTTCTCACCCGCTGCCAGGAGTGCCTCCAGCCCCTTCCCCCGTGGGAAACTGAGACAGGGAGCGCAGTTTGTCCTGCTCCTGCGAGGAGAGGCAGAGAGAGCGGAGCGGCTGCAGCGGACCCCCCCTTCCCCCACGGCGGCTCCGGGAACCTCATCCCCGCCTCCAGCCCGCCCCGCCGGGCTCGCCGGGACTGGAGTTGGCGATCGGGAGCCCGGGGCATTGCGCGGGTCCCGCCATCTCTCCTGCCTCAGTTTCCCCGCGGTGGCAGATCGGGGCGGCCCCTCCCGGTCCCCGCCCCGGCCCCGGCCCGGTGCCGGCCCCCGCCCCGCGGCCGAGCAGCGCCCGCGGCCGCCGGGCCATGGAGCTCATCGAACTGCGGGAGCTGCAGCCGGAGCCGCGGCCGGGCCGGGGCCGCCTGGAACGAGCCAACGCGCTGCGCATCAGCCCGGCCCGCCGGCCCGGCCCCGGGGCGCATCCTGACCCGCGGCTCACGGCGGCACCGGGCGCCGGGCACCGCTTCGAGCCGCGGCGCCGTGGGCTGCACACCTGGTGCGATCTCTGCGGGGACTTCGTCTGGGGCGGCGGCAGGAAGAGCCTCCAGTGCCGCCGTGAGTACCGCGCCGCGCCCCGGGCTCCCCGCGCCCCCGCCGCAGGGCATCCCGGCACCCGGCATCCCCGCCAGGCACCGGGCCACCCGCCGCTCGGCTTCCTCAGCACTGGGCACCCCCGGCGAGCACCGGATATCCCGCCACCGGGCACCCTCATCCCTGGGCGTTCCCACCGGGCATCCCACCAAACGGGTACCCTACAGGACACCGAGCATCCTGTCCTGTAGTAGGCAGCCCCGCTGAGCACCGGGCGTCCCACCACTCGGCATGGGTTTCCCAGTACCGGGCATGCTGCCACCGGGCACCCCCACTACCAGCGGGGACAAAGCATCCTGCCATCGGGTACCCCGCGGGCCCCTGACCATCCTGGTAGTGCCCCCATCACTGAGCACCAGCTGTCCCACCACAGGGCACAGGCATCCCAGCACCAGGTACTGAACATCCCAGCACCGGGCTGGGTACAGGCATCTCAATACTGATTACCTGCACCAGGCATCCTGGGGCCAGGCACTTCCATTAAGATAGACATCACCATTCTGAGCAGCTGCACCTGGCACTGGGCACCAGGAACTGCCACCAAACACTGGACACCTCTGTATTGGGCACCCACATCAGGCACTCGGCAGCCCCATACAGAATATCCTCTCCTAGCACCACACATCCCTGTATTGGGGTGCTTGCTCCTGGTACCAAGTATTCCAGCATTGGGTACCCATGCTGGCCACTGGGCATTCCAGCACTGGACACCCATACTGGGCATCCCAGTACCAGGTACTGAGCATACCACGCTGGACAGCCCAGCAGGGAGCACAGGTATACAGGATGTGACACAGTCCCATGTTGATGAGCCCTGAGCCCCTGGGCACAGCATGAGCAGACAGCAGACACTGTCACCATGTGCCAGCCCCTGTCCCACCCCACACCCGTGCCCTGATCCCGACACCAAGGCTGTGCACAGTGGTGAGTGACACTGCTCCTGTCTCTGTCCCCAGACTGCAGCTTCACCTGCCACTACCGCTGCCGAGCCCTGGTGCGGCTGGACTGTAGTGGCCCTCCAGGTGCGGTTGACAAGGATGATGGCAATGAGCAGGTGTTGGAGAAGGACACCAACGTGGTAGGGCCTGGGCCCGACTGTGAGGGAGAGCTTGGGCAGGGGGTGGTAAACCTGGGTGCTATGCTGGGCTGGGGGGGGTGCTGTTCTGGGCTGGGGGTCTATGCTAGGCTGGGCCATGTGAGGTCATGTCATGGCATGCCAGGCTGTGCCATGCCAGGCTGGGCTGAGCTGGGCTTGGCTGAGCTGAGCTGTGTGAGGCTGACATGCCAGGCTCTGCCATGCGCAGCCCATGCCGGGGAGTGCTATGCCATGCCAGGCTGCGCCATGCCAGGCTATGCTGTGCCGTGCTGCGCTGGGCTCGGTCGTACCGAGCCGTGCTGTGCCACGTCGGGCCGTGCTGTGCCAAGCCAGGCTGTGTTGTGCCCTGGCGAGCTGTGCTGTGTGCGGAGCAGCGCGCCGTGCCCGTGCCGAGCCGAGCCGAGCTCAGCCGGGCCGAAGCCATGTCCGGACGGTTGCGGGTGAAGTCACCGCCGGAAGCGGGGCCGCCGCGCCGCCCCCGGCCCGCGTCACCCCACGGCCGGGGCGGGGCAGGGACGGGGACCGCGCTGAGCCGCGGACGGGGCAGGGCGCGGTAGACGCCGCGCAGAACCGAGCCGGGACAGGAGCGCGATAGGGACCGGGCTGAGCCGAGCCGGGACCGGGGCCGCGATAGGGACCGGACTGAGCCGAGCCGGGACCGGGACCGCGATAGGGACCGGGTGAAGCTGAGCCGGGACTGAGACCGGGACCGGGTGGAGCCGAGCCGGGATTGAGACAGGGACTGGACGGAGCCGAGCCGCGATAGGGACCGGCACCGAACGAAGCCGAGCCGGGCCCCGGGCCGGGCTGAGCGGAGCCGGGCCGAAGACCGGGAGCGGGCTGAGCCGAGCCGGGAGTGCACCGAGCCGGGCCCCGGCCCGGGGGCCGGCCGGGCTGGCGCGGGGCCGGGTGTGCCCGTGTGCCCGCCGGCCCGGCGGGGCCGCGGGCCGGGCGGGCCGGGCCGTGCCCTCCGCCACCGCCGCCGTGCCCGTGGCCGGGCCGGGGGCCGGCGGGGCCGGGGGCTGCGGGGCGTCGGCGCTGGCGCTGCGGCGAGGCGGCGCGGGGGGCACGGGGGGCAGCACAGCCAGCAGCGGCTACTGCAGCCAGGAGGACTCCGACTCCGAGCCCGAGCTATTCTACACCGCCCGCACCTCCCTCGGCCGCCGCCCGCGCCGCCGCCAGGTCGGTCCCGGCCCGTGACGTCATGGGGGACACGGATGACGTCATGGGGAGCACATTCACCTGGGCTGGGGAGCAGGCGAGGGTGGGCTTGATGCGTGGGGAAAACTAGAGGTGTGGGTGGTCTTTTCTTGGAAGTGAGTTTGACCCTGCTGTGGGGCAAGAGTGTGGTCGAGCATGGCCGTGCCGTGGGCCACGGTGGCCTTGTCCGGTTGGATGTGGGGTGGGCGAGGCACCGTAGGAAGAGTGGAGTTTCGCTGCCTGGCACGGGCGCTCCAGGGTCCCTCAGGGCTGGAGCTGCTCTCAGCTTTGGAGGTGCCGGAACAAACTCTCCGGGCAGCTTCACAGCTGTACCCATCGTGCAGAGCTCCCCGCAGGGTCCGGCAGTGCCTGCATGGTGTGGGGTGGCTGTCGCGGCTGGGAACCCCTCAGTGCCGTGGTGCAGCACGGTGTGGCAGCTCCGCGGCCCCGTGTAAATACTCATTAGTGGGTGCCGGTGGCGGGGACGCCGAGCCAGGACGCTCGGTCCCCGTGTGTGGGGCCAGCACTTTGAAGTGGGGTGCCGGCGGCAAGGGCGGGCTGCACCCCCAGCCCTGCCCTCCTGCCTCAAATCTCAGGGCGTCCCCGCGGGCGCAGAGCCTGCCCAGACGCCCTGGTGCCGGGCTGGCGGCTGCCGGAGCTCTGCCTTGGGGACGCCTCTCTGATCCGGGGTGTCGGGAGGGGACGCTCGGCTCCAGGTGCCCTCGCGGTGCGTTCCCACAGCCCTGCAGCCGCAGGGACGGGCGCTTGCGGGGCGGCCGGTGCCGCTGGAGCAGGGCTGGGGCCGCGGTGAGCTCAGCTGTGCGTCCCCGGCACAGCCCAGCTCAGCCCAGCCGGGCTGATGCAACCCCGTGCAACCGCCCGCGCATCCGCCGGTCCTTGGGGTTGGGTTGGGGGCCGGCGGGACTCCGAGGCAGGCGGGACGGTCCCCCGCGGTCTCAGTGCCGCTCAGCCCGGCTACTGTCACGCAGGATGAGCCCAGCGAGTGGGAGAAGACAGAGCTGGACCAGGCGCAGGTGGAGCAGCGGATCAAGGAGTACAACAGCCAGATCAACAGCAACCTTTTCATGAGCCTGGTACGGGGTCGGACAGGGCCGGGGGTGTCACGGTGCCCTGCCCTGACCCCACTCACCCCCCACCGGTGTCTCGTAGAACAAGGACGGCTCCTACACCGGTTTCATCAAGGTGCAGCTGAAGCTGGTTCGCCCTGTCTCGGTGCCTGCCACCAAGCGAGTCCCCTCCCTGCAGGCGGGGCGGCCACACCCCAGGGGGTGAAGCGCCGCACGTCCTTCTACCTGCCCAAGGGGACTGTCAAGCACCTGCACATCCTCTCGCACACACGCGCCAGCGAGGTCATCGACGCTCTCCTCCGCAAGTTCACTGTCATCGACAATCCCCGCAAGTTCGCCCTCTTCGAGAGGTCTGAGAAGGATGAGCAAGGTAGTGCCCCATGGTGTCCCTGTCCTCACAGTGTGGCCGTGTCCCCGTATTGTCAGTTTCCCCTGGGTGGTGGCAGTTCCATGGTGGTGATGTCCCATGGGTCCCTCACGGTGGCGGCAGCATCCCCATGGCAGTGGTGTCCCCATAGTGGTGGTGTCCCCCACGGTGGCAGTATCATGGCAAAGCCCCAAGTGACTTTCCTTAGGTAGCAGCATCCCCTCGGTGGCAGCATCCCTGTAGCAGTGATCTCACCCTTTGGGGACAATGTCCCCTGTCACCATAGATGTGTCCCCACGGCAGCAGTGGTGTCCCCTGTGGTGATGATGTCCCCATCGTAGCAGCACCCTTGTAGCAGCAGTGTCCCCATGGCGGTGCTGTCCCCGTGGCGGTGTCCCCGCGGTGACACATGGCCGCCGTTGCAGTGTACCTGCGGAAGCTGGCTGACGACGAGCAGCCCCTGCGGCTGCGGCTGCTGGCCGGCCCTAGCGAGAAGGTGCTGAGCTTCATCCTGAAGGAAAACGAGACCGGAGAGGTGAACGTGAGTGCAGGGACGGGGAGGGGGTTGGCACCCGCATTGCCCGGGGAGGTGGCCGTGTGGGGACGCGCCAGGTCCCCGTAGCCATGGCAGCCCTTGTGCCTGCAGTGGGATGCCTTCACGCTGCCGGAGCTGCACAACTTCCTGCTGATCCTGCAGCGGGAGGAGGAGGAGCACGTGCGCCGGCTGCGGCACCGCTACGCGCGCTGCCGCCAGAAGATGCAGGAGGCGCTGGCCACGCGCACGCCGGGGTGACCACGACACCTGCCCCCGAGGCCAGCAGTGCAGCAGGAGCCTCGCCCGCCGGCGGGTGGGGCACCAGGGAGGGGGGTGGAACGGGGCACCACGGACCCACCGGGCTGTCACAGCCCCCACGGGGCTGGCCCAGAGAGGGAGGGTTCCTGGTGGGATCGAGAGCGAGTGTCATCCGGGAGTGGGTGTCCTCAAGGGAGCGTGTGTCCTGGGAGGAACGAGTGTACCCTAGGGGATTGGGTGTCCCCAGGGGAGTGGGTGTCCCCAAAGCAGCGTGTGTCCTGGGAGGAACGAGTGTACCCTGGGGGATTGGGTGTCCCCAGGGGAGTGGGTGTTCCCAAAGCAGCGTGTGTCCTGGAAGGAACGAGTGTACCCTGGGGGATTGGGTGTCCCCAGGGGAGCGTGTGTCACCTGGGGGATTGGATATCCCCGGCGGAGTGGGTGTCCCCAAGGGAGCGTGTGTCCTGGGGGGGGCAAGTATCACCTGGGAGACTGGGTGTCCCCAGCGGAGTGGGTGACAGTGGGGAGTGAGTGTCCCTGGGGAGAAGCAGTGCATCAAGTACCAATAAAGGCACCTTGGTGACGAGGCGCGGCGTGCGGTGTGTCCTTGGCGGGGCGGGCCGGGCGGGGCGGGCCGGGACGCGCTCTCCCGGGTGCCGTCGGCGCCCTCGCAGCCGCGGCTCCCGCGCTGCCGGCGGCGGGCGGGGCGGCGGGCGCGCTCGCGCCGCTGTCACGTGACGCGGGCGCCGGAAGTGGCGCGGGCGGCGGCGCAGGCGGCGCTCGGTCGGTGTCGCCGGGCGGCTCCGGGCCGCCCCCGTCCCTTTCCCCCCCCGGCCCCGCTCCCGCCGCCGCCGCCCCCGCCCCCGCCCGCCATGGGCGCCAGCGGCTCCAAGTCGCGGGGGCTGTGGCCCTTCGCCACCCCGGCGGCGGGCGGCGGCGGCCCCGAGGGCCCCGGCGGGCAGCAGGCCCTGGCCCGGGCGCGGGCCGCGCGCGCCGCCACCCCCTTCGTGTTCACTCGCCGCGGGTGAGACGCGGGCGCGGCTGCCGTGGGGCGGGGGGCTCTGCTGCTGGGTCGGCCTCAGCACAGCGCGGCGCGGGGGTCGGGAAAAGCCGCCGGCGGCGCCGAGCCGGCAGCGGGTGGTGGCTGCAGCTCCCCAGGGGAGCGGGCACCGGCCTGCCCCTGCCCCCGGCCCGCCTCGGGGCGCAGGGAGCAGGGAGGGCCGGCGGGCTCTCATGCCAACGCCTCCCCTCTCCTCTCGGCAGCTCCATGTATTACGATGAGGACGGGGATCTTGCTCACGAGTTCTACGAGGAGACAATCGTCACCAAGAACGGGAGGAAGCGCGCCAAGCTGAAGAGGATCCACAAGAACCTGATACCTCAGGTATTGTGCGTAGAAGGTGGGGGAAAGTGAGTGCAAAGCGCCACGGTGACACTTGAAGTCCGGACTTTACAGGAGCCATCTCCTTCAGGGCATCTTCTTGCTGGAAAGGTGGATGGCTCTCTCCTTCCCCCAGTTTCTGCCTCAGAGCCATGATTCGCGTGTGTCCTGGCTCACACCCGTGTCACCTGAGGCTGTGACAGTAAAGGGAGAGCTGGTCGCACCCTCCAGCTGCCCTTTTTGGAGAGAAGCAGCGCCTGAGCCTTTCAGAGCTGCCAGGCAGGGGAAAACGGCTCAGCTGGGTGTATGTGTGGGGCCGGGTGTATGTGTGGGGCACAGGCAGCCCTGCATGGCCACGGTGTCTCCTTGTCAAGCACCTTCCGTGAGGTGTAGGGTGCTGTGCTGCCTCAGCCAGTGTCATGTCACTGTGGAGGGCCAGGCCCTGTGTTGGGGAGCAGCAGCCAGAGCCTGTCAACTGCTGACATGAGTATGCACACCCTCTCCAGCTGCTCAGCAGTGTTGACAGCTCTCCTCTTTGCCCTTCAGCGGAAAATCTCCTCTTTAAATAAGCAAGAGGTGTGAAGCTGGGCAGGGGCTGGAAAGTCAAGTAAGAGTCATGGTGCAAGGGCAGAAAAGCCTGCATGTAGGGAATCTTTTGGGGGCATAAATGGAGGAAGGGGCAGATCAAACCAGGGCTGGAGAGAACCCCTGTAGGAGTCTTCCCTAATCAAGCAGAAAGGCATGGCTGTCATGAGCACCTGAAGTGAGCTGTCAGTGTGCTCTGAGAAGTGGGCAGCCTCC
Organism: Sitta carolinensis; assembly: GCA_032173965.1. NCBI lineage: Eukaryota > Metazoa > Chordata > Aves > Passeriformes > Sittidae > Sitta > Sitta carolinensis. Next base: position 5,005,692 of record CM063293.1, read on the forward strand.
CAGCAGGATGGGACCCCTCTGAGTGCTGAGCAGGCAGATATGGATGGAAGGATTTGGTCCTGCTTCCTGGAGTGGCATTCTAGCAGAAGCAGGCTTGGCCTGTAGAATTGATTTCTCGTTGATGTGGGTTGAAACTAACCCAGTTGGAAAGCTTAGCTGAGCTGGAGAGAGCAGGTAGCTGCACTGAACAGTCCTTTGCTAGGGCAGGCTTTACTCTGGTTCTGTGGGTGCAGGCCCAGCCCCGAGTCCCTGCTCCCCCTGCTGCCCCAGTCCCCCACCTGCCAGCGGCTCCTCCTGGTGCTGTAACAGGAGAAGGCTTGGATGGGGCCTGGGAACGGTTCCTGTGGCTGGTGTGGAGGGAGCGTGCATTCAGCAGCCTCCCCTCTGCACAGAAAGCCGCTTTTCTTGTGCGCCAGCTGCCCCGGCTGCATTCTCTCAGAGAGCTCCTTTCATTCTTCTAAATCCCGTGAATGAAAGGTGCCGGATGAAAAGCCCAGACAGCCAATATCTGCCAGTCACGCACCAGCTGCTGCACGGGCAGTGCCTGGCAGAGCAGCTCCCTCCCTTCTCGCCCTGCCATGTGTGGCAGCCAGCCGTGCTGCTCTGCTCTCCAGGGACAAGTGCAAAGGGCAAAGTGCTGGTGCTCCGTGTGCTGTTGCTCAGGCATACCTGGTGTCACAGGCGATTTATGGACCCTGGTCCCTCCGGTTCCTCGAGGGCACAGTGTTCTCTCTCACTGGGCGACTGGCACGGCTCAGGGATGTTGATTGGCAGTCCCTTCTGCTCACCACTCTGACTCTTCTTTCAGGGCATAGTGAAGCTGGAGCATCCTCGCATTCATGTGGATTTCCCGGTGATTATCTGTGAGGTGTGAGTCCCAGACATCGCTGCCCGTGGGTGGGGGGGCCCTGCCCCACCGTCCCCAGCCTCACTGGGCCAGCCTGCATCGTGTTCCCACCGAGGAGGACTCCAGGCCTGTGGTGGGACAGTGGCTCTCCCCTCGCCTGGAGGTGAGGCAGGATGGAGTAGGCCCTCGCAGGAGATGGGTGACTCTGTGCAACGACTGCTTAAAAAACATCCTTGCTTGAGTCAGAAGACTAAAATACCTTTCGTAGCCTCTAGCCGACGTTTGATGGGTAACTGGAACTGCAAACAAGCTGCTGTGATTGAGCTGTGAAAGGGACAGCAAGCCTGCACTTCTCACCAGAGAGAATCCCCTGCTTCTCAGGTATGCGGCCCAGGGAGAGCCGGGGCATGGTAACACCCTGCCTTGCACCCCGAGGTCCCTGGGGACCGCAGGTTAGATGGCCAGTGTTGCAGTCTGTCCCTTTGACACTGGTGTGATGTGACACTCCCCTGTGTGGGTTTGTTGATGGAGGATAAACAGGGCAGGCTGGGGGGGGTCTCGAAGCACATTGGGCTGGCTGCTGCTCTCCCCTTGGGAAGGGGACGGAGATCAGATGCCGCTCTTCTTAGACCTTGGTCTCTTCCCCCACTGCGTCTCCCCACTTATGCCAGCACTGGGGAGGTTGGTTTTTCTGCTGCCTGCTGGAGATCTCTGCAGTCCCTGGCCACTGCCAGTGGCAGCAAGGTCCCAGCTCTGCAGCGGACTTGGCTCCCTCACTGTCACACTGGTCCTGCTGAGCGCTGTCCCTTGCCTGCTGCGGGGCTGGGCTGCCGGGCAGCTTCCTCAACCCCGCTGCTGTTTGAACATACCTCCCTGTAGGCTGGGCCTCGACTGAGCCAAGCAGGAAAGGAATCCTCTCTTCCTTCCCTGTGCCCCTGAAACAATCAATTGGTGTACCTGCCCCAGCTTGGAAATCTCCCTGGCGATGTGAACTGTGGTTCCTCCCGCGTCCCAGCTGGTGGCAGGAGGAGAGATGCGATGCACTTTAAAGGGAGGCTTTCTGCCCCACCTCAGAAGGTCCTGCTCTTTTCTCCTCTTTCCTCCCATCTGAGAAGGTCGAGGTCTCCGAAGAACCTCTCACTCCTGTGTGTGTCCAGCTGCTGGGGGAAAGGCCTGACCCCAAATGCCCTTTGGCAGCATGAGGAGTCCCTGCCTCCCTGCTCAGCTGTGCCCAGACCAGGCAGGCAGAGGAGGGCTGGCAGCAGGCACAGCTTTAAAGTGGGTCAGAGCCTACTCCCCACAGCAGCCAGCTCAGCTTTCCTCCTCTTTCATTCCAGAACTTACTTTCTAAGCACTTCAGATGTTTGCTACCTCGATTTTTAATTTAAGCTGCTGGCACTTGGCTGCCAGCCCTGTCGGTGTCTGTGTTGGATGTATCCATCCCCGCGTCCACTGAGAGCCGCCCGGGCGCGGGGCCACATTCCCAGCTTTGGGGAGATAACAGTGACATGGCTGTTGCTGTCTTCCTGTCACCACCTCTTCCCTTCACGTCCCTCCACCCGCAGTTCCCATCGACAGAAGCGAGCACACAGGCTGAAATGGATGTGCTGGCTGCCACCAGGCAGGAAAGTGGGAGGGCAGGGCTCGTCTACACTGTGATGCTGGGCACTTCTTTTGACATCTTTTGTTCTGCTTGCTTGAAAGAGTCTTGTCTTAAAACAATCCCTCACTGAAGTGTTTCTTATTTGCACCACCTGCTCTTGAGTTTCTCCCTCACTGGAGCTCCCTGGGAAGGGCATCCTTCGGGCTCCACAGGAGAGCAGGAGCTGCTGTCCCCAGGAAGAGGAGAGAAAACTCTGGCCACTCTGTCTGTGCTGCCTTGCCCCACTGCTGTTTGAGGGCACAGGAAGCTGCACCGACCCCGCCTTGGGCATGGGGGAAGGAGGAGGAGGAGTGGAGAGGGGTTGGCATTGTTTGCCTACCCCAGTGGGGAGCCCCTCACCTGGCTACCAGCCAAAAATCTGCTGGCAAGGCATGGCCCAAACCTGGGGGAGGGGGCAGAGACTCTGACCAGCTTAGCAAGGATGCTTTTGTCCTTTCTGACAGGCTCTCCATCCCTCCCCCAACGTATTAAACATGCTTCCCCAAGGCCCATGCCTTCTCCCACCTTTCTACCCCCTCAGTTTCACCAGAGTGGCAGTGAATCTCTGCAGGCTGCCAACAAGATGCATCCTGCCCTGCTTCTTCCCAGGCTGGTCCACACAGCAGCCAGCCCCCAGGACCCCAGCAATCCTGCAGCAGCAGGGCCTTGGGAGCACCTGGAGGTGTCTTAAAAATGTGACGGTCACTGTAAATAGTATCTCTGTCCACTGTGGTGTTGGAGCAAGCGAAAAGAGAAAAAAAAAAAAAAAAAAAAAAAAAAGTTTTCCTTTTTTTTTTTTTTTTTTTTTTTTCTTTTTTTTTTTACAATTTCTGTGCAACATTGTGCTTTCCCGTGTGGATGTGTAGCCGAATCGTACTCACTGACACTAGGCTCCTTGCTCCTCTAGCGTGTGGGTAGGACCCATGGGTTTGGGAAATGTACACTAATGGTCCTTCCTCCCAGTGCATCTGTCCACTTTTGTTAAATTTCAATAAAATTATTTGTAGAGCCCACAGATCCCAGAGCTGTTTTATGGGGAAGGCAGCTGTACCTGAGGGGAGGTGGCCTTTGCTGCTGGTATTTCGAGCTCCCTGTTTTTTCGAGAAGGTGGTGTTTGTGCCCATGTGGCTGAGCTGATGGTGAAGGACCCCTGAGTCACAGCCATTTCCAGGTTCTCCAGTTGGCACACAGGACTGGCAGGAGTTGGTGGCTTTTCCAGGCTGTGACACTCTACTTGTAGCTGTCGTGACAGCTTTTAAGTGTATAACTAATGTGTTCATTCCCAGGGCTGGAGCTCAGGCCTCTCTCCCCTCCTGTGTGGGGATGGACCGGGGTTCGAAGGCAGCCCAGCTTCAAGACAACTCTTCCCATGGCTCCTCCCGAGCCCCGTGGCGGGGGGCGGGGGATCCGCCTGTCCGCTCCTTTCCCGCCTGCCCTGCCAAATCAGTGCCTCATTAATCACGGGGCCTGACGTTCTGGAGCTGGCGTGACCCTGTGCCGGCTTGCCGCCCGTCCCTCGAGCATTGCCGGCTGTCCGTGGGGCAAGTGTGATCTCACTTTGTTCCCCACGTCCTGTCCCCGACAGCCCTGTAAGTGTTTCCCTGCAGCCACCGTCACCTCTCATCATTTCCTCCGCACAAGCCGGCTCGGAAATGACCCGCTGATGAAAGCTGTCATGAGAGTGAGTGGTTGCAGTGTGTCCTGCCAGCCCTCCAGCCTCGGGGGGATGAGGCTCTTGCCCATTCATCCATAGGGACCCCAGCCCCAGGAGGGATGGATGGATGGATCCCGGTGGCTTAGAAGGAGACCAGGTGGCTCCACAGGGTGGTGCAGCCCATCGAGGTTACTTACACAAATGTTGGCTGTGGCTCTCTGGCTCTGTGACCATCTCTGTCTGCAGGGCCACCACAGTCCCCTCCTGCTGCCTGTGGGGCAGGACCATGCCTAGAGCCCCCAGCCCAGGGTGAAGGCAAGTGCTTGATGTCCCCTCCTGGCTTCATGGCTGCTCCATCCCAAAGCTGACCTCCTCTCACACCTTGCCCAGACCTGTCTGGCACAAGTGGCTGTCACTCACGCCCTGTTATCTTTATGTGCCATCCATGAGGGATTCCCATCCTCTTGGATGCCTGGCTGGAGCAGCTTGCCTGCTCAGCTCAACCTGGTTGCTGCCCGCTGCTGCCATCCTGCCCTCCTCTGGGAATGACTTGGAATGATGTCGTGCTCGGCAGGGCCAGGGGAGGCTGCCCAGCTGCCCCTTCCCAAAAGCAAGTCTTCCATGTGGGAAGGAAAGAGGGAAACTGAGTCAGGTGATGTTCCCACTGAGGGAACAGCAGTGAGAATCTGCGTCACACTGAGGACTTCCAGCCCTCCCAGCAGTGGAAATGTGTGACCCCTCCGGCCACCCCACTGCCGGTGGGGCTGGATACCTTCGCATGAGGAGGATGGAAAATTTTAACTGCTGTCCAAGGGAGCCTGTTTACTGCTCAGAGGGGAAGGGCAGCGCCTGCAGCGCTGGGACTTCTTGGCTCCCCACAATCTCTCCCAAGGGTTTTGGCAGCCAACGCCCGACCAGCAGCTGACCTTCCCAGCCCCTCTCCCAGCTGGTGCCTGGCATTGCCTGCAGGCCGGGCCGAGCTGTGGTGCGCAGCCCAGATTTGGAGTGGCTGGTCTGGATGCAGTGCCCATCCCTCGCAGGGCTGTCACCCTCTCGGTGGGAGCTTCACCACAAAAGCTGACACCCAAGTGGTGCCACTAACTGGAGCCAGCTGCAGGTGCCTGCGGCCAGGGCTTGGCACTGGTGGCACCGGGAGCTGACACCGAACAATGCTGGGCTTGGTGCTCCCGCCTGATCCTCAGGGAGCTGGCGGGTGGCTGGGGAGCACTTCCGTAGATTCAATCCCGCTTCCTTCCCCTGTCGGCCCCGACACACCCTCGCAATCTGGCGCTTCCTGCGCGGGGGCACCCCGATGGCACTCAGCCCAATGGGGCCAGCCTGGCCAGAGCAGGCGGGGGACAGGCAGCACATGGGGACTGCCACAGGGTCCCTGAGCCCTGCCTGTCCTGTCGCCTGCCAGAGGGGACCGGCAGGAGCCTCAGCAGCGCTCTGGGAAGGAAGCCCCCCCAGCCCTGTTACACCCATGGCCCCCCTTGTCCTGTCCGGGAAGGAAACCAACGGGGCCATGGCTGAGTCAGCAGCACCGATTACCCTAGCCCTGCACAGGATGTCCTGTCCAGCACAGCACCGCCCTGGGGTCACCATCGTCCTGGGGACACTGCTTTTGCAGAGAGACACTGCTCTTCTGGTGTCACCACCACCTTGAGAACACCAGCATTCTGGCTTGCCAGCACTCTGGAGTCACCACCATTGTAGGATCACCAACATTTTAGGGACATGATCCTGGTATACCATCCTAGGGTCACCACCATTCCAGAGTCCCCATTTTGGAGTAACGATGATCCTGGGGACACTACCACCCTGGGGTCACCACCACTTGGGGACAACGTCCTGGGGTCACCACCAATCTAGGGTCACTATGGTTTTGGAGTGACCACGACCCTGGGTATACCACCACCCCTCAGGGGACACCACCAGCCCTGAGGGGACACCACCAGCCCTGAGAGCACCCGCACGCTGCCGGGGACAGCGCGGCCCCGCGCTCACCGCGCTTCGGGCACCCCCGGCTCCCTCGGCCGCCTCAGCCCCGCGCTCCCCCCCGCCAACCGGGGCGCCCCCTGCCGGCCCCAACCGCGGCCCCGCCCCGCCCCCTTCCGCCGCGTGCGGAGGGCGGGCTCTCCCGGGCCGTACCAATCGCGGCGGGACAGGGGGATGACTCCCCGGTGGCCGGTGCCGGTACCGTGGCCCCGCGGAGGTGCGTGTGCGTGGCGGGGCTCCGCCGCCGGCCCGGAGCCCGCGGCCCCGCGATAGTCGGTGCCACCAGCCCGGCGCGGCGCGGGCGGGGCGCGGGGGCGGGGCCGGCGCCCCGCGGGTGGTGCGTGCCGGAAGGTTTAAAAGCGGCGGCGGGGGGGAGGCGGCGGTGCTGGAGGAGCCTACGGCGGGGGATGGCCTGAGGCGCGGTGAGAGCCGCGCGGGGAGCGGAGCGGAGCGGGGCCGCCGGGGGCCGCGCCCCGGCGCTTTGTCTGCCCGGCTCGAACAAAGGCGGCGCCGCGCCGGCACCCGGGAGAGTACGAGCGGGCGAAGCCGCTCGGGACCGGGATTCCCGAGAAGCAGCCCCTACCGAGGCTCTGCCCGCACCCCCGGGGGCTCTCTGTCCCGGGAGGGGACTTGGATCAGGGTCTGCCTTGGGGGGTGCGGGCAGATTGGCCCCTGCCTGCACCCCCTCCTGCCGGCCCCCCCTTCTGACACTGCTCTCCCGCCGCCCCCAGGTCCCGTCGGGCAGGATGCGCGGGGGATGCGCGGCGGCGGCGGCGGCTGTGCCCTGGCTGGCTCTGCTGGCCTTGGCCCGGCAGCCCCCCGAGAAGCCGTCGGCCACCCCCCATCTCACCCGCCGACCCTTCCTGGTGGCCTGGAATGTGCCCACCCAGGACTGCAAGCCCCGCTTCCAGGTGTCTTTCGACTTCAGCATCTTCGACCTGTACGCCTCCCCCAACGAGGGCTTCGTGGGACAGAACCTCACCATCTTCTACAAGGAACGGCTGGGGCTCTACCCTTACTACAGCCGTCAAGGTGTGGCCGTCAATGGTGGTGTCCCCCAGAACAGCAGCCTGTCCGAGCACCTCGCCCGCCTCCAGGAGGGCATCAACAAGTACATCCGCTCATCCACCAAAGAAGGGCTGGCCGTCATCGACTGGGAGGAGTGGCGGCCTGTCTGGGCTCGCAACTGGAAGCCCAAGGATATCTACAGGGAGGCGTCACAGGAACTGGTGTTACAACGTCAGCCTACCTGGCCCTCTGAGAAAGTGAGCAAGCAGGCAGCGTTTGAGTTCGAGTCGGCTGCCCAGGAGTTCATGGTGAGAACGCTGCGCAAGGCCAAGAGCTTCCGACCCAAACAGCTCTGGGGGTTCTACCTCTTCCCTGACTGCTACAACCACGACTACAGCAAGAACAAGGAGAGCTACACCGGGCAGTGCCCAGATGTGGAGAAGTCTCGCAATGATCAGCTGAAGTGGCTCTGGAAGGAGAGCATGGCGCTCTACCCCTCCATCTACCTTGACCCGCTCCTGGACTCCACTCCCAACAGCCGCAAGTTTGTGCGGGCGCGGGTGATGGAAGCCATGCGCATCTCGCAGAAGCACCACGATGACTACTCCCTCCCTGTCTTTGTCTACACCCGGCCCACCTACATCCGCAAGCTGAATGTGCTCAGCCAGGTAGGGCTGGACCATGGGGACATCCTCATTGCAAGCCCTGGGAATATGGGCTTTGGGGTCAGCTGAGGTTCCACTGCCCATTGCACCTCGCTCCCGTGGAGCAGGGTGGCTCTGGAGGCTGGTGTCTGCACTCATGGTGTTACTGGCACCCTGTGGTTTGACTGTTTCCATGTGGTGGGAAGCGGCACCGTTTGGCATGGGGCTGGCAGCTGGCCCCAGGGAGCAAGAGGGGTGCTTCCTTTACTAGGAGCCCCAGCTCAGCCCCTCTCTGGGCTGGATGATGGGGTGCCACAAACTGTTTCCCTTATGGATGGGATGTCTGGCAACAGGACTGGTGCCAGTAGTGACTATCACCAGGGGAGTGCCTGGGAAGTACTGCAGGACTCAGGTCCTGGCAGCTGGAACCCTGGGGGGTGTGAGCCCACAGCCCCTGTGCTGTGCTGGCTTAGCTGCTGAGGAGAAGGGCAGTATTGGGAAGCCTTGTCCCCAAGTTGTTGGGACAGTCCCTTTTCCCTGGAGCAGAAATTGGGTCTTGCTCCCCCATCCTGTAACGGACACTTTGGAGCACACTGTGCTGGGGCAGTGGGTGGTGCGTGGGGTCTGTGGGTGCTAACCAGACACTGTCCCCACAGCCGGACCTGATCTCCACCATCGGGGAGAGCGCAGCACTGGGTGCAGCTGGGGCCATTTTGTGGGGTGATGCAGTTGACACCAAAAACCGGGTAAGTTTGGGGTCAGTGTGGGAGGTAGATGGGTGGAGGGATCACCTGCCCCCAGGGGAGGACCAGTGTCTGAGCTATCCTCTCTGGGTCACACCCTGGTGCCTCCCTTTCCCTAGGAGTTGTGCCAGCTCATGAAGAACTACCTGGAGGGGGACCTGGGACGCTACGTTGTGAATGTCACGACAGCAGCAGAGCTCTGCAGCACGACGCTGTGCCAGGGCCGGGGGCGCTGCCTGCGCCAGGACAGCCATGCTGATGTCTTCCTGCACCTCAACTCTACCAGCTTCCAGCTGCGGCGCCGGGATGCTGACCACCCCGAGCGCCCCCTCTTCTGGGCCGAGGGGCAGCTCTCTTCTGCTGACATACACTTCCTACGGACCCACTTTCACTGCCACTGCTACCAGGGCTGGCAGGGCAGTGCCTGCCAGACACGTGCTGGCCCCCGCAGTGATGCCCCTGCCCCTTTGGCACCGCTGGGACTTGGGGTGCTGTTGCTGCTTGCAAGCTGGTGCTACCCACCCCTGGACTGAGCTGCCTCTTTCTGTGGTGGCGTAGGAGGAGCCTATTTAAGATATCCCTACCCTGCCTGGGAGGCAGCTAATTCTGGAGGGCTGTCCCTCACTGTAGTGGTGTGTGGAGGGGGACAGCTGTGTGGTTGCCCCATCTCTACCCACCCTGCTGCAGTGCAGGTGCCCTTCATGGGGATGGGGGGAGGAGGGGGACCCCTCTCCTGTTGTAAGGAGAGGGATGGGGGCAAGAGGGACACGGGGGCGGGGGAGCGGGTGATGCGTGGTGCTGATCCCCCGTGTGCTGCCCTACACTGAAGTGCTTTACCTCGAATAAAGCTGGTCAGACTGAGAGGTGCGGGCTGATTTGGGGCGGGGCAGGCACGGGTCACTCAACTCGCGGACACAACCGCTGGGACGGGGCGGCGGAAGCGGTGTGTGTTGATGTGTAGCTCGGGGGAAGCTCTGCGGTGTTGGGAACTGCCCCGCGGAGCCGGGGCCGCTCGGGGAAGGGTCTGGAGGGACGGGAGCGGCCCCGGGGAGCCGGAGCGGGCCCGTGGGGCCGGAGCGCGTGGGCAGCCACGGCCGGGCCACCCACGTGGAGGCTGCGTGCGGCCCCGCCCCCAGCGGGATTCCCCGCCTGGCCCTGCTCCCGCCCCCGGGCGGTGTCCGGCATGCGGGGCTGGAGCCCCCGGCACCGGGCCGGCCGTGTGGGGACGCCGTGCTGTGCGCCAGGCCGGGGGCGGTTCAGCCCCGCGGTGCCGGGGCCGGCCCCGTGCCGTGCGCGTCCCCGAGTGTGCTCCGCTGGGCCGTGCCCCGAGCGGCCCCAGCGCTGCCCGCGCGTGCTGCTGTCCCCGACACTGCTCTGCTCTGCCCGTGACCCTGCAGCCCCTCCGGGCACAGCCCTGTCCCGAGAGGTGCCCGTGGGCATGGACCGGCCCCCGTGGCACAGCCGCCTGCCTGCCCTCGGCTGCTGAGAGTCCTCATGCCGTGCTCTCTGTGGCTGCTGTCCTGTGCTGCGGTGTCCCCAGGCCGCGCCTCCCTGTGCCTCCTGGCCCCACGCGGCAGTGGCCCCGGCCCGTGCGCTCCTGTGGCTCCTGGCCCCACGCGGGAGAGCCCCGTGCCACCCCGGGCTGTGTCGTGCCGGGTCCTGCCCGGTGCCGTGAGCTCGCTCCCGGCAGTGCCCTCCTCCTGCCAGGGAACGGCCGTCTCTCTCCACTTCCCGAGCGGCGCCCGTCCGGCGCAGCCCGCCACCATCGCCGTGACCTTCCTCCCCCCCCGCCCCGTCCGTGTCTGTTTGTCTTTCCAGCCCACTCATCGCCGGCCAGTCATGGGGTGTTGACTCTGCACATTCCTTCCCGGCTGAGCCCGCCGCCGCCGCTCGTTACGCGGGGCTGACGCTGCTGTCCCGCTCCGGGGCTGCTCTGCTGGGCCCCACCAGCTGCTGATAAATTCGGGGACATTGAGGAGGTGGAAGAGGTGACCCTGAGTGACTGGCACCGCTTGGGAACGAAGGTGTGGATTGAATGCCGGTGCTGACGTGGGGATAAAAGCACCAAGGTCTGCCCGGGTCTCAGCTTTCCCCAGGACTCAGCCTGAGCACACCAGCACCATGGCATCAGCGTGGTCCTGCTGGGTCCTCCTGCTGCTCCTGCCTGCCCTGACCCATGCCAAGGGGCCCGGTCCTGTCCTCGTCAACCGCCCTTTTGTCACCATCTGGAACATCCCCACCAAGAACTGTGCTGAGAAGTACAATGTCACCCTCAGGCTGGAAGTCTTTGATGTGTTGGCCAACGACCAGCAGTCCTTCACTGGCCAGGACATCACCCTCTTCTACAGTGACAGGCTGGGTCTCTTCCCCTACTACACAGCTGAGGGGGTGCCAGTGAATGGGGGGCTCCCCCAAAATGCCAGCCTGGAGGCTCACATCCACCAGGCCACCCAGGACATCAAGGTGACCCTGCCCAGCCCTGACTACAGTGGGCTGGCTGTCATCGACTGGGAGAAGTGGCGCCCGCTGTGGGCCCGCAACTGGGACTCCATGGAGATCTACCAGCGGAAGTCAGAGGAGCTGGTGCAGCAGCAGCACCCGCAGTGGCCTCCCAAGGAGGTGGAGGAGGTGGCCAAGCAGCAGTTTGAGAAGAGTGCCTGTGATTTCATGAACGACACCCTGTGGCTGGGCGAGAGCCTCCGTCCCAGTGCCTACTGGGGCTTCTATGGTTTCCCCGACTGCTACAACAACCACTTTGACAGCCTGCCCTACAACGGGATGTGCCCAGAGGTAGAGCAGCAGAGGAACAAGAATCTGTCCTGGCTCTGGAGGAGCAGCCGGGCGCTCTACCCCAGCATCTACCTGCCCCTCTGCCTCAATGGCACCGACAAGGTGCTCCCCTACGTGCGGCACCGCGTGGCCGAGGCTTTCGCTGTCCAGCGTGGAATCCTTGACAGTGGCATCCCCGTCCTGCCCTACTCCCAGATCACCTTTGAGCACACTCTGGACTTCCTTTCCCAGGTGATGGGCATGTGGGTATAGTGGGCACCTCTTGGGCTGATGGTTGGCACCAGGGAGTCTTCATCTCTGCTGGGGCTGTGTGGGGGCTTTGGGCACTGCTGACTTCTCCTCTCCCTGTGGGTGCAGGAGGACCTGATGAACACTATTGGGGAGAGCGCTGCTCAGGGTGCTGCTGGCATCATCTTCTGGGGCAGCCTGGACTACAGCTCCTCCAAGGTGAGTGCAGACAGTGGCATCAGGTCCCTGTCAGCAGAGACCCGCAGTTTCTCAGCTGTGCAGGGCTGTGACACTGAATGCTGTTGCAGGAGATGTGCCTGAGGCTGAAGGACTACGTGGAGGGGCCCCTGGGCCACTACATCGTCAATGTGACGGCCAGTGCTGACCTGTGCAGCCAGAGCCTGTGCTCCGGCCAGGGCCGCTGCGTGCGCCGGGACAGCCAGCAGGGCTACCTGCACCTCGACCCCTCCCACTTCACCATCGACCTGCATGCTGGCAAGCCCTGGCTGCTGGCTCAGAGCCTGGAGCCTGGGCAGGACATCTCCAGACTGGTCGAGGAGTTCAGCTGCCAGTGCTATGACAAGTGGCAGGGACCCCGCTGTGACACCCAGGGCTTTGCCAAGTGACCCCCCATGCAGTCCTCCCACTCTGGGGACACTGGGGCACACAGGGTGACCTTAGCACCCTTGCCATGGGTTGAGAACCTGACTGTGGGGCTGTATTAATAAAACCAGAAAGCACCAGCATCTCTGTGTCTTCTGCTGCAGGACTTTTTTGGGTGGGAGGGTCCTCCTGCAACACCACTGGTGCCTTGTGATGCTGCCAAGGGCTGTCCTTAGGGCTGGGGCCTTGGGATCTAATGCCTCAGGGAAACCACAAGGAATAAAGAGAATTTATGGGAAAAAACATGGGAAGAGGAAATGATGGGGTAACAGGATGAGAAATGGAAGAATGATGGGGAATGACCAAAGAGTGTGGGCAAAGAGGGTGAAAAGATGTGATTGTGTGGCTGTAGGTGAGGGAATGTGTTCTCCAACTCCTCACTGTGCACAAGGGAGTGGACTGAAACCAATGCCCCCACTTTGATTTTCCCCTGTATGCAAAGCAGTTAAACCCACAAATAATATGCAGAAGCACTGATTTCTGTAACCCAGACCGCAGAGTTAACTGTACCTATTTCAAAGCAGTTAGGAGAGGGCATGAAACCCTGAGCTGAGATAAAGATGTTGGCATCTTCATCTGGATGTTTATCCTGGGGTGGGGGAATCACATGCTCAGTTACCTGATTTTAGGCTCTAATTCAGGTAATCTCTCCTTGTTGGGACTGCACTGCATGGCATTGTGCATGTACTGGGGATATAGAAAGTTGCGCCCTTAATTTTTAAGTAGGTTGATGTATACCATTGCAGAGTTACTACATTTCTTATGTTCACTTCTTACTATAACATTGAGGAGGATCTGAGAATACACCACTGGAAACATAATTAGGCCTTTGAATTCCCCAGTCACAGCTTTCAGAAGCACACATTCTGTTATTACCAAGCTCTTTGACAAGCTGGGGGCCCCTGAAAAAATTAGTCATAATTGGATTTTGTCCCAGAATTAATAGTTTTATCTAATTCTTATAGAGATAGCTTGGTAAATGTTGTATGTAAATGCTGGAAACAATATTATCTTAGTATTTTTTGTATGTGAAATGAACACTCAAACACACTCCTCCCTAGCTACAGGGAATCTGATATTTACCCTGTATTAAATGCTGAAATTGAAAGCAAAGTTCACCTTGCTATTCACACAAAGAAAATTACCATGAAGTTCAAGTCTTCCTTATGCCTGGAAGGGATCAGAGCTGTTAAATTCAGGTAATTTAATATGCTTCAAATGTTCAGCTGCTGGTGCCTAATTGGGGGCTGGTCTGAGGTTCTCCTGGACAGTATTACCTCAATCCATTAACCAAACTAAGCACTGAGGTGGGCATCAGGAAAGAGACATTTCCTCAGGAGTTGCAGAGGCTCTGGCACTGTCAGAATCCACAGGAGCCTGGCAGAAACCTGTCTTCAGGTGTGGGATTGTGGCTTTTCTTAAAGAAAAAGGTTTTTCTTTCTTTAAAGAAAAGTGAGGCTGGGAAGTGATGGACTTCCCTTCTTTCTTGAAACAGCTCCTTTTCTTGTTATTGAGATAATGCAAACTTAGGCATGAATGCAGTTTGCCGCTTTCATATAACAGCTTTGAATGTGTTAAGAGGATTTGCTTTATTCCTCCTACTTACTGTAGCTGTTCTTCTGTCCTTGCCCCTCACACTGTATCTAAAGACACCCAAGACACTGGATTTCATGTAATTTAGCTTGTCTTGTTCCAGACTCTGAGGAATGGAGAATAGAAAGACACTGCATGTGGTGCCAGCAGACAATGTGGAAGCACTGAACATCTGCTGGTTTGTTTTTTCCAGGTCTGACAATGTCAGACCTGTGTGGAGCTGCACAAACCCAGCACTGCCGGAGCCAGCCCACGCTGGCAGGAGTGTGCTGGGCAGGAGCCAGCAGGGATCCAGGCACAGGCCTTTGTGTGGGTCCCATCTCTGGCTCTCCAGTGGGATGTGCTCATGGTGGGGTCACAGCAGCTCCTGTTTTCCATGCTCAGGGTCACTGATGAACCTGCTGTGTGCAGAGGTCACTTGTCCACTGCATTACAGGATTCACACTCAATCAGTTTCTAGGCTTTTTCCATGTGCTGCTCCACATGAGGGAAGGCTGTCACTTAGAACTGTCCTTACATTGCCAAGATTTTCATTTCAATGACTCATTATTTTTTGTCTGTGTTGCTTAAGCCTCATATATTCGCAAATAATCCTATGTATTTACGACTGTTAACTACCCCAAACAGAGAGAACTGAACTGCTGAGTGCTCTGAAGATAGAATGTTTATTTTATGATCTAGAATGAAGATACTTGTAATGAGAAGCCTTTAAATGCTTTGATATAACCAGGACACAAGTAGTTCAGCTGAAGGGTAAGGTGTAGATTAAGTCTTGCATAAAACAGATGGAAGGAAGCCCTTCCAAGCAATTCACAGGCTTTTCAGATATAAGCAGAAAATTAGTGGCCTGTTATTTACTTAATAAGAAAAGTTCTCATCTGCCTTGTTACTCTGACTAAAAAACTCAGAATCTGTACAGAGAGATATTTCCCACGTTGTTAGAAATCAGTTTAGTCAGACACCAAGACATTGTCTTCAGTTTTGTCTTGCATTAACAGCCCACACCTGTGGTTAGATGACCAAGAGGGTGATGGTATTTTGAGATCCCTGGAATTGATTTAGGACCCCCTTAGCTATCATTTGCTGTTGCATTTCTCTTCTTCCAAAGATCTGGACTGAAGCCATAAACCCAAAATCAGCAGTATGTGAAGCAGGTCCTTCCAGACCACCTCACCCGCAGCTCTTGCAGCTGGATGCTGAGCTTCTCCTGATATGCAAGTACAAACCTCTCTTGGAAGAAATAAATCCTTACCAAAAGCAGATCACAGCATCTGTATAGCTTGAAATTAAAAGAGATGGCATGTGGGTCTTTAAAATGCCTTTTATTCCAGTTGCATTGCAGAGGAGGCTTGTGTCACACAGGGCTGGTCACTCGAAGCTCAGATTGCTTCGTGGGCATGCAAACACACGGCAGCTTAAAGGGAGGGAGAGGACTGGGTGCTCTGTCAGTCCGGGGCAGGTTTTGGTCACTCTGTTCAGCTGCAGCTGCAGAAAGACCCCCTAACCCCCAAACACACACTGCTCTGCTGAGCCCAAGACTCCCAGGTGAGCAGCTCACCCAGCAGGAACAGCTGAGAGGACTCAAGAGGTACAGCAGCGAAATATGAGAGCAGAGGGAGGAGGAGGAGGAGGCAGCAGCACAGAAACTGCCTCCAATGACACTTGAGCCCCTGAGCAGCTTGAGGTGCTGCCCGGAGCAGCAGAGGTTTCACTGTCTGAACAGAGCACACTCCCCATGTGCCAATAGCCCTGAGGGTGTGCACGAGGCTTCATTGCTTTCCTGTTAATGCTTTTATCTAAAACTTGCCACTTCTTTTGCACGTGCAATGTCAAAGATCACTTCTGATAATCGTTTCAAGAGTGAAACATGAGCTCCTACAGAAATAATTTTCAGAGTTTGAATTCAAGACTCTGTATCCCAGCCCCCTCTCAGTATCAGAGTAGCACCAACTTGAACACAAAATTTTCAAGCTACCAGTTACCTAAAATGAAAATGACTCTTCCTTACGATGTTTTTGTCTCTTTGTATCTCTGTTTTGTATTTGAGAATCACCCACTCCAAACCTTTTCCCTTGCTCAGGCATTTCTAGAAAAGATGTGAAAAGACTTATAAAAAACAAACCATAGTTAAGAAAGATCTAAAGCGGTTTTCAGGGGCCACAGACTCTGCTACTGCCCTGGACCTGACATCCCTTGTTTCCGAGAACTAGCAGGAATATCAGCCTTCATTCCTCTGATTCATCAGATTGCAATTTCAGAAGTTACTTGAAAAGAAAGAAAAAAAAAAGAAAAAAAAAAAAAAAAAAAAAAAGAAGTAAGCCCCGAAGCCCGTTTGTGGTCTCTCAGCAAGTGTTTAAACACGCAGCACAAACAGCAGACCTCGCTTTATGTTATACAAACAAAAATGCCTCTGCGCTTGAGGACTCGTCTCGCTTTGTTCCATGGCTTTTTTATTCTGCCCTGACTGGGGCTGGGCAGCAGAACAGGACTTTCACCACAAGAATGTGGGTGCAGCAGCAGCTCCTTTGTTGGGACTGCTGCGGGCCAGCCTCAGGCAGGGCTGCTGTGGGGGGTGCAAGGGCTTCCACGTTCTCTGCTCGAGAGAAGGGTAGTTTGTGGTTTCTCACTGCTGGTGGGACTGTCAGGGGCAGAACACTTGTCCTGTTTGCAGCATCTCCGCTGCTCTGGTTTGGCAGCAACTTCCCTCCTAGTTATTTTCCACCCTGGGGCTTTAAAAAGGGATAATCAGTGTCCTGTGCTGGAATTAGTAAATCAGCAGGAGCGTTATCAACAGCCGAGGAGGGTCAGAGTGAGGTCTTGGGAGTGCTTCGAGTGAAGCCTCTGGCTTGCATAAAATACCTTGTAAACTCATTTTCCTCCAGTAACGTGTTAAGCACAAAACCGTATAGTGCTCCAAACTCTGCTCTAATCTGCTGGTGCAGAGTTCAAGAAAACACCAAATAATGTAGCAAAACATTCTGTGGCAACTGTCCTGCATTTCACTGTAACTTCTCAGGAGGAAAAATTTGATTTGACAGGTTACTGGTCCTGTTCCCCAATTAAGACATAAACAGTTGTAATCCTCTGTGCAGTTGGGCAGAGTTCAAGGTTAGTTTCAGCAAAAATAAACCAAGTTAGAATTAAAGAGGGAAAATACAAAAAAAACAAACCAAAATTTGGAGGCAGAACTTGCCCACAGTGGAAAGCATATATTCTTTTCTATCTTGTTTAACACACACCAGCTGATACCTGCACACAGCAGATACCAGCTGAGATAGCAGGGAGTTCAATATTTAAGGCTTGGCTTTTCTCACCATAGCAACAAATCTGTAAGGAGAGTAAGAGGACATGGATAACTGGCAGCATCCAGCACAGCAAGGGCAGTGGTGCTGGAAGTGTGAATCCCTCACAGCATCCCGGTGCCGATGCAGAACTGCCCTGGATGTCTGAGCACAGGCACAGTGCCCTGGGGACTGTGTGTTGTGCAAACCACCAGCAGAATAAACACAGACGTAGGTTCTTGCTCCTTGTCTTCAAGGCAGCTGGGAAAGAGGGTGGTCTCTATTTAACTTTATTTTCCTTTTGTAAAATAGTGGCGGTGGTGACCCGTGAATGTGGGTCTGCTCTCCCTGACTGCATGAACCAGCTCCTGGGGCATGAGTGACTCTTCACAGTCACTGGCCTAGAGCAGAAGGGCCCTCCAAAGGGACCCTTTTCTCTCTGCACCTCTGCCACCCGACCAAAATTAGTTGAATGAAACAGATTCCCTGTCACAAATCCATGCTGCATTTATTCACGTGGACAAACACCAATGTTGCTTCTTATTTCATGGTTAACACTTGTTCATCCACTCATAAAATTTGTTGAATCAGTAATTACATTCAAATTGAATGAAATTACTTGAAAATCTGTCATCAGTGTCCCATCAGTGTCTGAAACCAGGTGAGCCCAAGAAGTATTGCCACCAAAATGTACTTGGAGCTAATCTTCAAGAAAAAAATATTTCTACCTATGCAGGTTTATCACAAAATACCTACCAATAACCAAGAGTAAGGGGATTCATCTTTGAAATTCCCAGATCTGGGTTCTTGGTAGATAAATCAATGTCAGAGTTATTTTGACAAGGCAGTTAATTGATAAGGAATCTCCAAGTTAGAAGAGACACACACCAGAGTATTCATTTCCATTATGGTCCAAGCTCGTCATTTATTTCTTCTATCACCCAGGCACTGGTGGAAAGAAATGCAACACCAATGCAAGCAATTTGCCAAAAAATGTTCTTAATATAATATTTATGTAATCTTCTTACATGCTGCCTGTTGTGAAGGGGAGCTGTAATTAAAAATACATTTTTTCTTAGTCAAAGGTTATGGAAAGTCTCAGTTGTCTGGGATCAAGAAGCAACACTTGACTACAGCTGCACATACAAAAACTGAGCAGTGTAAAAATAGCACAACAAGCACTCCAGCAATGCACATAACAAGATTTCCCTCTTCTAAAGAGCCTGAGAAAGGCCAGGCCAGCTCTTAGGGTCTGACTAAACTGGAGATGAGAATTCCCACTCAAAAAGATAAGGCTTCCCAAACATCTTAAGTCTCCAGTCTTGGGGTCCCTTAACTTCAGGACAAGGATACACCTGATTTTTAAAGATCTTATAGTATAGACAAAAGAAACAGCTCAGAGAAAGGAAAAAAAAAAAAAAAAGGTACAGCATGAGCAGTGACTACAAGGTGACTACACGAATAATTGTATTAATTTTCGCTTGCTGGCTCACCTATTGGTTTCTGCCTTTTATTCTTCTCCTGCGCACTTACAATTTGGGTAAAGATTGCAAATATATCTTTAAGAAAGAATTGTATTATCTGGCTGAACTGAATGCAGTGCAATCCTGCATGTGGCCAATTTCCAAGGAATTTAACAAAGCACCCAACAGTTTCAACCTTACAATGAAGCTGAGGAACAAAAATCCAATTGATTTACTGATCTTTAAATTATTGTTATCCAGAGGTAAAAATTACTGGCTCACACTAGAGTAGGAGGAATGTGACCTGTGAAAGGCACAGTCAATAGGATTGGTGTCCCCAGGCAGTCCAGGCCTGTCCCAGCCACGTTGCTTCTGATAAACCCAGTCAGATGCTTTTCCTTGCCAAGCAGCTGAAGGAAAAATGTATTTTTGTGGCCTTCTCTTCAGTTCTTTGAAACCACAAAGCCACATGTAGGGAAAAATATTTTCCAAGGCCCGTAAGAACAGCAATTTTTCCAATGTAACTATTTTTGAGGAAGGCACAGGACTAAGTCAAACATTTTCCAAATGGATGACCCTGCTTGCTCAGTTTATCCAAGCACAAGCTAGGACCAAACATCCAGGCAGAAACTGTGTTTACCTTGAATACTCTTCTCTCCTGCTGAGCTTTCCTAAATACAAATAAATTATCAGATTTATTTTTTTCCCCTCATGAATCTGTTCCTAGTTCCACTTGTCAAATTAAATATACCTCACCAATTTGGACAAAAATCTCAACGACCTCATTAGTGGTTGGCTACACAGATGTTGAGTAAACCCCAAGATTTCTAGCAAGTTTTGCTGTTAATACTTGCCCTGGTTTATCAGGGATTTAATGTGTTTTGCTTTTAAGAACACTGAAGTCCTCTGCACAGTCAGAATCCTTCAGTACAGCTTTTGAGGGGTGGGAGCAGCTGCTGCACACAGAAGCCAAGGTGTGCCTTCCCACCTTGAAAAAAACCCTGTGGTTCAGCAGAGGAGAAAAACCACTAAAAGAAAAGCCTGTTTGATGCCCCATGAAGCTCTGCCCACCAGCCCGTGCAGGGTTACAGGCTGCCTTCACCACTGGTGCTCGGGACCTTTTGTTCTGCCAAAAGGAGTGGAAGTTTCTGGATGACACTGAGCCACACCTCGCTGGCCAGTGAGACATGGGGTCACTCTGAACTGTTTTGCCAACATCAAGCAGCAAGGAATCCTTGCAGATGGGTGCTTTTGTTGGATTTTCTTTGTTTTTAAGGCCAAGGACAGGAGGGTGAGCTGCGGCAGTGCCCAGCCCCTGAGCTCCATTTCTGGCTGTGCCTCATTACCTGCTGCTTCACACCAGCTGCAAAAAACCCTCATTTCATTTTTTTTTTTTTTTTTTTTTTTTTAATTAAAGAAAACATGGGATAGGGTTTCACTAAGCCCAGAAACTGTGACTAAAATATAATTTAGGGGGAGAGCAGATGAAACCAAGGGCCTTTCTCCTATCCCAGGGCTGAGAATTGTACAGTATTTCTTTCAGAGAAACTCTCAAATAACTCCAGTGGCCCTTGCTTCAAGCTGGAAGCAGTCAGTGACCAAAACCAAAGTTAACTGAATCAAGTTTTGAGCTATGCCATCTGTGCCAGTGACAAATGCTGTGCTCCAGAACAGCACAGGGACATAGTGGCTCTGAGTACCAACAGCATCATCCCCCGCCTTCACGCTCTTAGCAGTGGACAACAAAGCTTGCTGATGTAGAAAAGGCCACAGTTATGTAAAGGCACTTGAGCTCCTTAAGAAGATAAAGCAAACTAATCATTAATACTTCAGATGAAATCATAGAGAGTTAATAAGGATTAAGTATTGTCCAGGAGGTGGACACAGGTGGCTTCCACCTCCACAGAGCCCAACACTTGCCCTACGGCACCTCGAGGAGCCGCTCAGCTCTAGGGGCTGCACAGGGAGCTGGATCTTACTGGGACAGTTCCCTGAAAGAAAAAGAAGCATTCCTCAGCATTGCATCAACAGTGAAACGCTTCTCTCTTGTGTTTGCCCTCAGTTCCTAGAAATCAGATTTCCAGAGGGGCTGTTACAGCCTAGGATTGGAGAAGCAGTAGGGGCCTGGCCTCTCAGACCACAGTAACTGAGCCCTTGCTCTGAGTCACCACACACACCACACACACACACAACACACACACGAGGAGGGGATACCAAGCACCCTACTGATCTCAGCTGCTGAGTTTCCTCATTGCAGGAGGCATCATCACACAGAGATAAGCATGCAATACTCACTGTCTAAAAAATCCATACCAACAAAGCACCCTTTCTTTCCTATGGATTAATTTCTATAAGTAATTCAGAAGTTGTACTTTATGAACTAAAGTTTTAAAGGATCAGGTGATACCTAGGCAGAGCCAGCATAGTTAAAATGCTTATGTTGCCAGTGGGGGTCTGAAACCAGCTGCCCAGGCAGTAAACTTGGAGTTGATATCACTTGGAGACAACTTGGGAAGCAGGGTGGAGGTGTGTAGGTAGATGAAAAGACATCCTGACAAGGCAAAGAAAATTTGCATGTGAATTTTACACAAAACCACCCCCCCAAAACAAACAAACAAACAAACAAAAAAACTCCTCTCAAACTTAACTCCATTGTTTATGTCAATCATTTTCATCTTAAAAGGGGAATTATTCTGATTTTTCACTAGGAAGTGGCTTTACACTGATGCTTCCTTAATCTTCCTTCTTTTTCTGTCTGGCCCCTCTCTCATCTGCAGTGGCGTTTCCCCCTCCCCGATCTGTGTTTGCCTATCTCTGCAGGCCGAAGGCACAAGAGTCAGGTAACTCTCCTGAGCACAGTGCTGCCTCCCCAGCCCCTCAGCCCAGTGCAGGACACACCGTGTGATAACAGCTCTGAAGTTCCTACACACACCCACTCAGCTCCTGCCTGCCTCAGGGGGACAGCCTGCAAAAATTACAAAGCCGTGAGGAAAGGCAACCACAAAAATAACCTGCCCCAACTTGAACAAAATAACAGACACACTTCAGTATCACCCCAAGGGTGGTATAAAGACCTAGAGGATTAATCACTAAGCTCGAGCTTGTGTCAGGGGGATGCTGTGTGTGTCCTCGGGGATGCTGCAGGGCAAGGGCAGCGCACAGCTGCAGCCCCAGGCGGGTGGTGCCGTGCCCGGGGTGCTGGGTTTGCCCGGGCTGGCTGCCCCCGGGGCCGGCCCGGCTCCCTGCCAGGCGGGTCCAGCCCCGGCTCCTCTCCTGCCCTGCCGGGGTGGGCTCGGCGGGCTCGGCGCTGGAGTCACCTGTGGCTCGGCCGAGGGCCGGGCCTGCCCTGCCCTGCCCTGCCCCGGGGCTCCTCCGGCCGCTGCCGACCCCCAGCCCCTGCCCGCCGGCTGCGCTCACACCCAGCTCTCCAAAATGGCTAACGCAGCCCCATTTCCCTCACGTCCACTCGATTTTTACTTATTGATTTAGTGGTTTATTTTAAATTCCGGCTCGTTTTAACAAAACGCGGAGCCCTGGGGAGCAGAGGGCGGAGGGGCGGCCGCGGTGCCGGCAGGCAGCGGGCGACGGGCGCGGGGGCTCCGCGGGCAGAGGGGCGGCGGGCGCTGCCCTCAGAGCCCCCCGGGCGGAGCGGGGCGGGGCGGGGGCTGCCGGCGGGGCGGGGGCTGCCCGGGGCCGGTCCCTGCGCCCGCCCCGCCCCGCGCGGGGCGCACACCGCGGGCGGCTCCGCGGGGCTCCCGCGGCCCTGCGCCCGTGCCAGCCTCCGCCGGAGCGCCCCGGAGCCCAGCCCAGCCCGCCGCCGATGTGGGGCTGCCGCCGCCGCGGCCGCTGCCCGCAGGGCCGGCGCTGCCGAGGTAGGACCCCCGGGCCCCCGCGGGAGCGGGGCTGCGCCGCCGCCGCTCCGCTGCCGCACACCCGCGGGGCGGCCCCCGGGAGAGCCACGCGCGGGCAGGGCGAGGTGGTGTTTTCCTGAACCCCCGGTCGGGATTTTCCCTCCCGGCTCCACCGGCACCTCAGAAAGCTCGGCCGGTGGAAAAATGGGAATTGCGGCTTCTGCTGGAACAGCCCGGGGTGAAGGAAGGTTTGGGAGATGTGGCGTGGAAAGAGGGAATCGTAGCGTACCAGCAGCTGTTTGCTTGCCGAGTTATTTTTGGAGATTGCTTTGCTGGGATGGACTTTTTTTTTTTTTTTTTTTTTTTAACTGTCTGTGGGAAGGCGGGTTTACATCTCACTCCTCCAAGCCTTGGTGCTCTCCATTTGCTGAGGAAGGGTGTAAAACCAGTGCTTTGGCAAATACTGATCTAACTGGTTAGCTCTTCTTCCCGTTTTCCTAAGGGCAACTCCATAAAAAGCACATAATCTGCGCATTTTTTATATTCCTTGGTGAGATTTGGCTGCTGTCGGGTTGGGGCCTTCCTTGGAAAGGGCCGGCTCTCCCTGGGCACCGAGGTCTGGCGTGTTTGTGAGGCACTTTGTGTAATACAGGGTGACAGCAGTGACGCAAGTGCACCGAAACTTTTGAAGGTAGCCTCAGCCGTGGTTATCTTTGGATATAATTCCCCCACTTTCTAGGAAAATTGCGTTATGTAGGCTGGAAGATCAGCCAGGCGCTGCTGCTGCGGGGCAGGAGGCAGGGCTGACTGTGGCAGTGAGGGCTGTTGTACTGGGGTGCTAACGGGACGGGACCCTGCCTGCTGCCACACAGAGCTGGGTGTCACCAGGGCTAGGCTGGCTGGGCCCGCTGAGTCACAGCCTTGCTCTTGTTTACAGCCATCACTTCGCTTCTGCCATTCTTACAGCAGGCAGCTGCCTGCTCCCTCCATGCCTGCCTCCAACCCAGGGCACGGGAAGGGATTTCGGTAAGGTTGGTGCTTCAGAACCTCTCGGAGTTAAGAGGAGGACCCCCATCCAGCTGCTGAAATTTGGTGATGGCCATTGCTTTGTGGCTGAACTAAAACCCCTTCACTGCCCCTTGGGTCATTCCCACAGTGCTTGTGCTGGCGTCTGCCATGAGCAGGGATTTGTTGGCTGTGCCAGGGGAATTGGATACTGCCCTTGCTGCTTTTGTCAACACCTGGCTGCTTGTTGGCTCTGTAGCAGGTCCATGGTGCTTGTGGCTCTCTGAGATGTGTCGTGTGGCTCTTTGAGATGTGAAGAGGAAAAATAGACGTTAATACCAAAGAAACTTGAAGAGTCTTTAAGGTTTTTCGATCTTTAAAGATGTTAATTCTGAATGAAACTTTTTGTATTGGAAAATGCCAGAGAAACTAGATCATTTGAGGCAAAAACATGCTAAATCAACTATAACTTGGAGCAATCCCATATAGAATGGATTGATTTTGTAGTGCTTTGCATAGAGCTGGATATGGGACTGAATAAATGCCCTTTGTGGGACTCCTGGTGCTTGTCCAGTGTGTTGCAGAGCAGTTTGCAAAGTTTCCAATAAGTTTGCTTAATGTGACCTTACTTAGTTCCGAGGCACTCCCATAATTATGGCTGCAATTAAAGGCAATAACATCCATTTACATAAGATGCCAGTCCTTTTAAATCGGTGCATCATCTAATGAGGGCATTCATGTAGGGATAGTTGTGCAGGATGAGGACCCAAAGCTGAGAGCATTTTGGGGAGGATTTGATTTCAGAACTTGAGGTCATTTGAAGGAAGGATCTGCTACAAAATAGGACATTTTTTTATGAAAACGTACTGATTTATAAATATAACCCTTACCACTAGCAGGATGTTGTTGCATTGAGTGATTGTAACACCTTATTTTTTTTATGTATCATCCATCCAATTAAAAAAAGAAATCATCCTGGTTGCACCAGTATTTTTCTCAATTTGATTGCGTCAGTGTTCCTTCTGCTCTTATGAGTAAGAGATTTGGTAAATCCAACTTGTGGACTGTATTTAATTGCTGGTGAAGCACTACGGATGTGTTCTGAATGGCTCACTGGACTTGCATTGTTTCCTTGGGGCTTAACCTTTGTGTATGATGCCCACAGATTTTCTCTTGAGATAAATTTAAATCTTAGACTTGAAGTGCTGGAAAAGATCAGTTATTTGAGGAATTTGGGGAATACTTTGGCCTTCTTCGAAAGAGTGACCAGTGGAGTATTCCCACCTTCCCACTCCATATGTTTTATTCTGTTTCTCTTTTTTTATTTGTTTGCTTTCATTTATTGAATGTGGTGTTCGCCTGTGGCCCCACACCCTGGGTGAGGCTTCTTGGGAAGAGTCACAAGGCCAGTGTAGTAGAAAGGGTAAAAATTCTCAAAATACAAGTGAGGCACCAGCTGTGAGCCTGAGAAGTGCAGGGTTCCTTGGGTCTGCACTGGTTTACCCCAGAGCCATTTTTTTCCCATTAGAAGAGAAATAATTAGCCAGTTAACCTTTTTTCACAGGCAAAGTGCTTGGCTTGCGGTGTCTGAGACTGTAAGAGGTTAAGTAATTAAATTGTAAAGGGGAGTAAAGAGAATAATCAACTCCAAACTCCCTGGTCTGTCTAGTTGGGCTCTCCAGCATCTAAAATTAAGTAATTTAGGTTGATTCCTGGTTTCACTAGATTTTTACAGGCACTCAAAGTGGGGCTGCAGGAGAGAGCCCCAGTTGCTTCCCACAGGTTATTTCCAGCAGTGGTGGGTTGGTTTTGGGCACAGTTTGGTCGTGCAGAGGGGCAGCATCAGGGGCAGCACTGGCCTGGGGTGCTCTGACAAGGTTCCATCGTGGGGCCAGGGTGGCTTTTAGACCAGGCTTGTTCCTGGGTGCCTGCCAAAACCTGGGCCTAGGTGTTGTAATCACTCACTGATTATGAATCCTAATCTCCAGACATACTGAACCTGTAACCTGCTGAGGTGCTGACCTGGTGAAGTAAAATCACAGGATGGTTTGAGTTGGAAAGGACCTTAAAATTCATCCCATCCCACCCCTTGCCATGGGCAGGTACACCTTCCGTGATCCTGGGCTGCTCAGGTCCCATCCCACCTGGCTTTGGACATTTCTAGGGATGGGACAGCCACAGCTTCTCTGGGCACCCTGTGCCAGGGCCTCACAGGGAAGAATTTATTCCTAATATCCCATCTAGCCCTGCCCTCTGTCAGTATAGAGCCATTTCCCCCTTGTCCTGCCACTCCATGCTCTTGTCAAAAGGCCCCCTGCAGCTCTCTTGGAGCCCCTTTAGGCACTGGAAGATGCTGTAATGTCTCCTGGAGCCTTCTCCAAAATCACTCTGATGTGCTGAGCCTGTGAATTTGTGCTAAGAGAAGGAATACTTGGAATTTTTTTGTGTAAACTGTGTCAACTTACCTCTGCTATTACAACAGTGCAGTTTTAAGTGCCTTTAAGGTTGTGTTTTGATTCTGCCAAACTTATCTCTCATTTGAGAAGCTGCTGAATGAGGGGCTCTCTGGGGTGTTGGTGTCGGCAAAATTTAGGGGTCTGAAGTAATGTACTGGAATTAATCCTGAAGCACTGAGCTGCCATGAATACAAATGATGAGTCTCTTAATTGCAACTGACTTGTATCCATGTGATGGATAAAAAGGATGTTTTGCAAATTTTGTATTAATAAAATGAGATGGATTTGTCATGAGTGCCCTTGTAGAAATAATGTGCCTGTTACATTGAAACATGGAATTTAAAGCTGTAATTTCTGCACTTGGATATCTGAAATGCCTGTATGGCAAACACAGGTGATTCAGTGTGTTACCATATTGCTTACATGCCATGCATGAGTAGAAAAACATAGGAAAACATTTAAAAAAAAAAGTGAATAAAGGGTTTTAAGTTCTTGCCTCTCTTTTTGACTCTGAACGTGACCTGAAGTTGCTCGAACTCCTTCCTGAGTACTTACTTCTAGTAAATTTTCTGTTTCTGCCTGGTGCCCTGTCTTTGTGCGGGCTGGCTCACAGCTGTTGAGCCTTGGCGCTGGCAGTGCCTGGGGAGCATAGACCCCGGCTCCATCGGCAGGATCTGATGAGCCTTGGCGCTGGCAGTGCCTGGGGAGCATAGACCCCGGCTCCATCGGCAGGATCTGATGAGCCTTGGCGCTGGCAGTGCCAGGGGAGCATTGATCCCGGCTCCATCGGCAGGATCTGATGAGCCTTTGTGGCGCCTGGCTGGAGCTAGGCCAGTGGGGGGGAGGAGGCTGTGCGATCCCGGCTCCATCGGCAGGATCTGATGAGCCTTGGCGCTGGCAGTGCCAGGGGAGCTGTGCGATCCCGGCTCCATCGGCAGGATCTGATGAGCCTTGGCGCTGGCAGTGCCAGGGGAGCTGTGCGATCCCGGCCGGCTCCATCGGCAGGATCTGATGAGCCTTGCGCTGGCAGTGCCAGGGAGCATAGACCCGGCTCCATCGGCAGGATCTGATGAGCCTTGGCGCTGGCAGTGCCGGGGAGCATAGACCCCGGCTCCATCGGCAGGATCTGATGAGCCTTGGCGCTGGCAGTGCCAGGGGAGCATTGATCCCGGCTCCATCGGCAGGATCTGATGAGCCTTGGCGCTGGCAGTGCCAGGGGAGCATGATCCCGGCTCCATCGGCAGGATCTGATGAGCCTTGGCGCTGGCAGTGCCAGGGGAGCATTGATCCCGGCTCCATCGGCAGGATCTGATGAGCCTTGGCGCTGGCAGTGCCAGGGGAGCATTGATCCCGGCTCCATCGGCAGGATCTGATGAGCCTTGGCGCTGGCAGTGCCAGGGGAGCATTGATCCCGGCTCCATCGGCAGGATCTGATGAGCCTTGGCGCTGGCAGTGCCAGGGGAGCTGTGCGATCCCGGCTCCATCGGCAGGATCTGATGAGCCTTGGCGCTGGCAGTGCCAGGGGAGCATTGATCCCGGCTCCATCGGCAGGATCTGATGAGCCTTGGCGCTGGCAGTGCCCGGGGAGCATTGATCCCGGCTCCATCGGCAGGATCTGATGAGCCTTGGCGCTGGCAGTGCCTGGGGAGCATAGATCCCGGCTCCATCGGCAGGATCTGATGAGCCTTGGCGCTGGCAGTGCCATGGGGAGCATAGATCCCGGCTCCATCGGCAGGATCTGATGAGCCTTGGCGCTGGCAGTGCCTGGGGAGCATAGACCCGGCTCCATCGGCAGGATCTGATGAGCCTTGGCGCTGGCAGTGCCGGGGAGCATAGACCCCGGCTCCATCGGCAGGATCTGATGAGCCTTGGCGCTGGCAGTGCCAGGGGAGCATAGACCCCGGCTCCATCGGCAGGATCTGATGAGCCTTGGCGCTGGCAGTGCCAGGGGAGCATAGACCCGGCTCCATCGGCAGGATCTGATGAGCCTTGGCGCTGGCAGTGCCAGGGGAGCATTAGATCCCGGCTCCATCGGCAGGATCTGATGAGCCTTGGCGCTGGCAGTGCCAGGGGAGCATTGATCCCGGCTCCATCGGCAGGATCTGATGAGCCTTGGCGCTGGCAGTGCCAGGGGAGCATTGATCCCGGCTCCATCGGCAGGATCTGATGAGCCTTGGCGCTGGCAGTGCCAGGGGAGCATTGATCCCGGCTCCATCGGCAGGATCTGATGAGCCTTGGCGCTGGCAGTGCCAGGGGAGCTGTGCGATCCCGGCTCCATCGGCAGGATCTGATGAGCCTTGGCGCTGGCAGTGCCAGGGGAGCTGTGCGATCCCGGCTCCATCGGCAGGATCTGATGAGCCTTGGCGCTGGCAGTGCCAGGGGAGCTGTGCGATCCCGGCTCCATCGGCAGGATCTGATGAGCCTTGGCGCTGGCAGTGCCAGGGGAGCATTGATCCCGGCTCCATCGGCAGGATCTGATGAGCCTTGGCGCTGGCAGTGCCCGGGGAGCATTGATCCCGGCTCCATCGGCAGGATCTGATGAGCCTTGGCGCTGGCAGTGCCAGGGGAGCTGTGCGATCCCGGCTCCATCGGCAGGATCTGATGAGCCTTGGCGCTGGCAGTGCCAGGGGAGCATAGACCCCGGCTCCATCGGCAGGATCTGATGAGCCTTGGCGCTGGCAGTGCCAGGGGAGCTGTGCGATCCCGGCTCCATCGGCAGGATCTGAGCAGCCCCCGCCAGCCCCGATCTGCTGCGGGCTCCGTGCCTGCTACAGAGGACACCTAAAAATGGCTCGGACGTGCTATTCCTGCCTGCCTCGGAAAAGCCACTCGTGCTGCTGCTTCTCTGCCAGTGGATTCCCACGTGCGGGCTTTCTCCATGTGCAGCAGACTGGGTGAGCTGTCTCTGTCTGAGCTGGTGCTGCAGAGGCTGGGTTTGATCCTGCGTGATTTAGGAGCCTAAATGGGGAGGTTTCCCTAAGCAGCGTGAAAACCCTCATGTCTGGATTAGGTACTGTTTGCTGGTGGATAGTTTAAATCGAAACATGCAAAGACAAAGTATTTGTGGTGATATATTGTAGCTAAAAGCTTCTGTATGCCTATACACCCTCTTGACTTTTTGACAACCACCATGAGCTGTTTTAATGCATCTGGAACTGCTTCTGACCAATGACCGCTGACACTCTTTGGATTTAAGGCTGGCTTTTCCTTCCTTTTAAGTTTCCTTTTATGGTCGTGTATTCCCGGAAATCTGATTGATGTTGTTGGTTAATAAGAAGCAACATTTGTTGTTCATGAGAACCCTGTTAATATTCTTGAGCTGTGCAGCATTTACCTTCTGCACTAAGGAGGAGACAAAAAAAGAACTTTGTATTTTTTTTTCTGCTACCCATGTGTAACTAGTTTCCCCAAAACAAGGAGGAGATTTCAGGGTTTCATGACCTCTTGCAGTTAGAAAATGTCAGATGGCTTGTGAGAGGTGGACTGATGGGGTTAAGGAGGTGGGGGAGCAGCCCTGTTCCTGCTGAAGTCATTACTCATTTTTGGTGTGAGATCGATCTCGCAGATTCTTCTTTATTTTTCCCTGAGAAATGCTCCATTTGGGGATTAGAGGAGCTTAAAAATCCAAGCAGTTCTGGAAGAGATATCTCCCGCAGATTTATGTCGTGATTTTTCTTCCCCAGGCTGAGCCAGTTCCAGGGATTTGGGTTCATCTGGTGGCAGTCCCAGGTCTGATGGGACCAGCTCCAAGCACTGTGTCCTGGGACCATTGGTAGGGCACTTTTTCACTCCTGCGAGCCACTTTTCATGAAAATGTTGAAGACTAATGTTTCTGAGACCTCTGTCCTGTGTGAAAGAAGGTTCAGGTGCTCCTGGTGGTGAGGGGGACCCGAGCAGGCACAGCCCAGCCCAGGGTGGTGTGTCTGGAGCCAGCAGTCCTGGACAGCTGGTGTTTCACTGGGGGTGGTGAGTGTGAGGGCTGGTGTGCTCATTTCTGATTCCCTTGCTTTGTTTTCTATTTTTGTATACTTTTTGGCTTTCAATGGATATTTAAATTTTGCAATGTGTTTTCACACCACATTCTAGTGCCAAAGGCTGTCCTTTATGTCACATGTGATGGAGTATGGCCTTCTGTGCACCTGAAGAATTTTTTTTTTATTTATTCTAGGGACACGCTTGTGCTGAATCAAAGTTATTTTTTCAAAATATAAAGAGAACTCAGGTGGGCTGCTTTTTTTGTTTGTTTTAAAGAGAAGGCTTCTTTACTAATATGCTGGAGCCTCACTTGGTGAATGTTTCCCCTTGCAAGAGTTTAATGTGTAGCATTTATGCTGTTTAACCTGTCTGAATCCTGTAAATTTGATTATTTTGTCTGTCATCCTTTTATTACTCTTATTAAGCTTCCTTATTTGCACATTGATCGTGTTAGTCTCAGGAAGCTGATAAGCCATCTAGTTCTACTTGCAAAATGCACAGAAAATGAGATGACTGCCCTGGAGGCTCTGAATACTGACATTCACTGTGATTTAGATCTGTGTGCCTGGCCTGTATTTTTTTCCTCTTTGGTGCTGTTTTAGACTACCTGACTTCATTGCAGTTTGCCAAATTAAGATGAATTTTTGCTTTTATTATAACTTCTGTTACTGGTAGCTTCTGAGCAGCTTTGCTCTGGTTTGCTTGTATTTTTATTTGGATGAATACCCTCCTTTTTCATAGAGCTTAAGAATATTTCCAACAGCAGCTGGCATCACATATGCTGTGCGTTGTTTTCCTCCTTGTGTCAGTGTCAGTTTTCCAAGCTGTCTTTCCGACAGATTTATTCTTTACTTTCACAGTATCTGCTTTGCCGTTGCCTGTGGGACATGCAGGAACCCAAGTGTAGCTGAGAGGACTTTGGGCCTGTTACTCTCTGCTCTGCTTCCATTGCCACGGCCTTTTCCCTCAGTGACCTCCCTGTTCTATAAAGTAGGGTGGGCTGTTGGACCTTTAACTCCTGTCCCCCTTTCAAGCCTCTGTTCTGGCTCTCAGTGAAGTCTAGTCCCTCTTGTACCCCCTCTTGCTCACCTCTCCCGTCCCAGGGCTGCTTTGGGTGCTCCTCTCTATGCACCTGTAATTGATATCACTGCAATGTTTGCAGACCCCTGCTTTGTTCCCATTCTGCATGACCTCTCTGCACAGTCACTGCTGCTTCCAATGAGCTGTCCTTTCTTTGGGGATGCTCTTTCCCCTTCCTGGTCCAGCCTTTCCTGCTCCTCCCACGGTGTGACCTTGTCTTGCTCTTGTCAGCCTGTGCCCTTTTCCAGGCCTTCACATGGCTTCAACTTCTATTAAGTGCCGATGACTCACAGATTCACTCCACACCTCCGAGGGTTTTTCACCCAGCCCAGTGGCTGTTTTCCTCCTTGCCTTTTTTTGCCTTTGAGTTCCCCATCAGTCATTCAGTATTTCACGCCCCAAACCCGGGTGGTGCTTCCCGAGCTCTTTTATCTCTTGTCTTTTAAAGTGCTGCCATCTGATAGGTAGCTCTGTCCTGAAGCCTTCAAGATTTTTTAAAAATTAATTTGGTGTACTTCATGCATTTGAATCGCATGCAAATTTTGTGTACTCTTTGTTGTCAGTATATTCTCTTTTTTCATCTCATCAGACAACTTCCCTACTGCATGTAGTAAGTTTTTACAGATGTTTTTCTTTGAAGTGACAGCTCTTGTGGAATTGTGCTTCTGAAGCCAGTTGATAGCATTTGGTTTTAAAGATGGTGTAAGGTGTTTTAGTTCTACTCTGAGAAGGCAGCTTCCTTGTTTTATCATTTTTTTGTATTTAGCAGCCTAGACCTACTGTTATGAGCAAGTGGGATTCATAGGATCCTAGCTGAGTGACAGGAGAAAGGATGTGTATACTCCAGAAATGTTCAAATATCTAATATAAAAGTAGCTGAGCATTATTCATTAGCCTGTCAGCCTGGATAAGGGCTGTCTGTTGTACTTAAAACTGTCAGTCCTTTCCTTGTGCTCCCTTTAATTACATTACTACTCATACCTGCACACTCAAACTCGGAACTGGGGAGGTTTTCTGATAGGATTATATGCTAGAAAAGGAACAGAGAGCTTTGAAGTGAGAGAGGCACTTCGGGACTATGTAGCACAGGTTGCTCGTGAGCAGATTCACGACGCACAAAGCCAGACATCCTCATGGATGCAGGTGTGGTTTTGCTTTCCCATCTCTTTCAGATGCTGCAGATTAATGCAGCCTTTGTTTTCCGAGGTTAAATCAGGGCTATTGGGTGACTGGAGTGGACTGGCTGCTGTGTCCCCTCGCAGGGAGCCGGGCAGTGTCCGAGGGTGCCCCCACCATGCAGGGGCTGTGCCGGGCTGTTCGTGCTGTTGCTGTAGTAACAACGCCAGGTTCTACCAGAACAATGTGCAGGAATGACTCTCCTCAGTGCACTTGCCATCTTGGAAACCCAGGATTATCAATTAACCCCTGGACATGTGAATGTAGATAGGCAGCTTGTGCAACTGCTGTGTGTTTTGATGTCCTCTTTCTTCGCTTCTTACAAGCACAGGCCCCTTCATGTAAATAGTTTGGAGTCCCTGGTATACAACAAGAGGGTTTATCTACAAAGGGCTTTTTAACACTGGGTTGCACTCAGAAAACATGAATAATGGATGCCATCTTTCCTTTATGTTGCATTGTAACAGGAAGATTTAAAATGTTGCTCAACTTTATGATGATGGGAATGGTTTTAAGCAATACCTGGAAGCACCACTTGAGGATCTTGCCTGGTTTTCAGGGAAATGATTTCAGTGTTCTCTCAGAGGTAAAGATGGGAGAGGACTGCTTGGACTGAAGGTGTAAAGATTTAGTGATATGTCCTTCAGATTTAACAAACAGAATTAATGCAGGCTAGCCTTAAATCTACCCCCAATGCCAGGCTTAACACAGGGAACTTCCTTGTGGGAAAACAACGGCATCTCATCAAAAGGGTTTATCTCCAGACATTAAATTCCTCCCACACTTAAAAGAGATCAATTATTTCTTCTGAAATGTTATAAAGATCTAGACTAACATTTATTTACTTAGAAATAAGGAAAGTACTCTGAGTAACCACGTGTTTGAGGAATGGTTCACGTAAAGATAACAAAGAACAGAGTGACAGTGTGGCAAGGTGTATATTTTTTTTAGTTGATATTGCTGTGTCTGTGAGTCTGTGTTTGCTCTGGGGTTCTCATGCAATGCACGTGTTGGTGAGATGATGTTCTGCTGATAAGATACCTCCCCAAGTAATCTCAGATATCTCCCCTGCTACAGTTTATATTCCTGCAATGCAACGAGTTCTGTAGAAAGCCATCCAGGAGTTTATTGGTACAATTCTTACAATAAAACCTTTGTGTGGCTGGTGCTCGTTTCCTGATGGTCAGGTCATTGTGGTTTGGGAAACACAACTGTGCTGGAATCCAGCCACACATGAACACTGCTGTCAAGGATACCTTATTGCTGTGCATGCACTGTGAATAACTCTGATGATGTTTCAGTAGACAATGAGGAAAATACCATAGAAGAAAATTGCTGTGGGAATTATCTCTCTCCAGCCAAATAAGTGTGGTGTGAGGATCCTGAGTGCCTGAACCCTGTCAGATCTTCCTTTGTATCAGATGTGTTGATGGTTGTTGGAATACATAGGAGCTTGTTTTCTT
Organism: Sitta carolinensis; assembly: GCA_032173965.1. Classification (NCBI taxonomy): domain Eukaryota; kingdom Metazoa; phylum Chordata; class Aves; order Passeriformes; family Sittidae; genus Sitta; species Sitta carolinensis. The sequence continues at coordinate 5,039,252 of CM063293.1, forward strand.
GGTGATTTACCTGATGTGAACCTTTTCTGTTTGGATGAATTATTTTCCTTATCTATGCTAAGGAATATTTTGTTTCAGCTCAAGGAATCTCTTTAGTATCTGTATTTATATGGCTTTGTCTGTGTGGGATCTTGGGTGTTGTTTAAATCTACTCCCCAGTTAGCACTGAAGAATTTTCTTGTCATTAGTAGTTGCTTATTCTCATCTAAAGCATGATTACATTGGGGTATTTGTTATCAATCTCTTTGATAGATTGATCTGTAGCCATGAAGTCTGGTAGTAAAATGAACTCTTACAAAATAATTTCTGAAGGTGTGTCTTGCTGAGGGCAGATTCTTGTTTTACTTCTGAGTTCTTAATGGCTTTTTGCTTGTCTTTGGGGTAGCAGTCTACTCCAAGACAACTGGAACATTTTCCTTTAGGCAGTGATAGGAAATAAGATATGGAGTGGATGGTGCCGCTGATAAAACTTACTTGTTGCTCAGAAGAAATGAAGGACGTGCTAGGGCTGTATATCACGAGGCTTGGCCTTTGTGATTTCAGTTGGTTTGGAATCAAGTCCCAAATGGAAGGACCTGTGGACATGGTCTGGGGAACCTGCTGAACCTGTCATGTGGGATGCTTGAAATTTTTGGGGACTTAGTGGGCTATTTGTCATTTTTGCTGGGTTGACTCTTGGGACATTAGACTCTGGGAAAACAAAAAGGAGGATGGCACTTTGGGTTGAGGAGGGAACCATAGGCAGCCTTGATGAGATGGGAAGTCTTCATTTAAGAAGCTGATGTAACAAAATGTCCTGAGAGCCTGACCTGAGAAGGGGTGAGTCAGTGTATGTGACTCTGCTAACCCAGCATTGCACCTCTCTGCCTTGATTGCTCATTGTGCTTGCTAAGCTCTGAGTGGCAAAGAACTTACTCTGTTCTCTGTGGGAAGCTCTCTGAGAAGCTTGTAGCTCCTCAGGGATCTCTTGTGGAGGATGACTGTTCCCAAGGCATACTCTGTCATCATCCAGGAGCCCAGGAGCAGCCCAGGGAGGAAGAGAGGTGCTTTTTTTTTGTAGCTTCCTTCACTTCTGGGTTTCCTTGGCAATTGAATAGCAAGGCCGAGTTAGTACCTGGCTTACAGAGGTCACAACATACTGAGCAGAAGGTCATTGTGTTTTAGACAGGTTGTTAAGGGATTTCTCTTGCACAGAGAGGAAAAACCTGCCAGGCTTGATCCGCACTTCAGGAATATGGGAATTACCTGGAGGAGAAAGCAGTCTGTTCCCTGCTGAGGTCTTAGTGCAACAAGGGATGTGACAGAACAGGGCAAGTGTCCCAGCTGCTCTGCAGCAGCTTTGGTCATTATGGCAGAAACTGGGTGCATTTACAAGTCTTTTCCCATGTAAGAGCACCCCGACAAATACTTGGTCAAAAAAAAAAAAAAACCATCAGCAGTGTGCCTCTCATCAGCTGAGTGGGGAGAAATCTCTCCCATTCCACCTGAAGCCCAGTTTTGAAATGCTGGACTGTTGTTACTTGTGAACAAAAAGGGTGAAGCATAGTTGTGTGTTTGGTCACTGACTCCTCTCATTGGCTTGCAGTGTTGTAACAGCCTTGTATAAATTAGATAGCTGCTGTCCTGGGGTGATGCTTCCAGCTGCATAGATTTTGGCCAATGAAGAACTGCCACCAGCCTGCTGAAGGTACATTGAAATCTTTTTTGATTTGTGGGGTTTTTTTCATTGAAAGAGAAAACCAGTTATGAGTTCAATAGGAATTACCCTGTCTGCTTTATGCAAACACTGTGATGCAGTGTAGCAGGCTGCCTGTTAGCTGGTCAGAGCCAACCAATCCATGTGAATCTGGGGAACTTTGGATGGGTGTCAAAGCTGGATAATTAAGATATGTGTGTGGCTGAAGGCTGTGCTGGTGTGTGTCTGTATTTCTTGAATAACAGTCATATGTAATGATCATTGCAGTGTCTCTGTTCCTCTGTATCTCCTCAATTTGTGCTGAAACAAAACTGGTACTGTGCTAAGGGTGGTATGTTTTTGAGTACTTGTAAGTGGGGACCCTCACAGCCCTGTGTTTGCACCTTCTTAAATGGGAATAAGAACTTAAATTCTGATCTCTCCCCCTCTCAATATTGCCAGATGTAGAAAATGCAGATGGCAGCCTTAAGATGGGGTCATTTAAACTAGTTCCTGTTTGTCAGTTCGAGCTGGAGCAGTAACCTGCTATTTACAATAGAGAGGGTTTGGATTTTGATTTTTCCCAGCTGATTATTGCAGTGTGTCCAGAGAGGTCAGGGACTGTGGGTTTTGTCAAAGTAGGTAGCTGAGAATGTGGGACTGCAAAGTATGTCCCATGACGTATTGGAAGGAGGATTACTTTAGAGAAATTGAAGTAATAGATTAATGATGAAATATAATTTGTTGATGTTTAGTATCTAGAAAGAAATGGGGATATTTAGTTCTGAGTGTGGACTCACTCCTCCCAATATTTTTTTTTTTTTTTTTCATTTGGGTTAAGAAATAACTCAGGCCCGGTAGATGGGCTTTCCTTCCCTGCAGCTTTCTGTAAACTCTGACTCTACCATGTACGCTTGAAAGCCAAGTCCCGATGAATTTTAGTTCTGCAGAGCTTTGCTGTCTCCTGTCACTCGGCTGTGACAATGCCTTCCTGGAGGGTAACGAGGATCATTTCCCCAGGAGAGCCGCGCGGCCCGGAGGCTCGGCAGGCTTAGGGACTTCTCAGTCAGGTGGCAGCGCTGAGTCCAGCCCCGGGGCTCTGGTGCGAGTGTGTGAGTGTGTGTGTGTGTGTTGGGTGTTGTGTGTGTGTCCTCCCGGGGCTCTTGGTGTGTGTGTGTGTGTGGTGTGTGTGTGTGTGTGTATCCCCGGGTGCTCTGTGTGTGTGTCCTGTCCCCGGGTGCTCTGTGTGTGTGTGTGTGTGTGTGTCCCCGGGTGCTCTGTGTGTGTGTGTGATCCCCGGGTGCTCTGTGTGTGTGTGTGTTCCCCGGGTGCTCTGTGTGTGTGTGTGTGTGTGTGTGTCCCCGGGTGCTCTGTGTGTGTGTGTGTGTGTGTCCCCGGGGCTCTGTGTGTGTGTGTGTGTGTTGTCCCCGGGTGCTCTGTGTGTGTGTCCCTGTCCCCGGGTGCTCTGTGTGTGTGTGTGTGTGTGTGTTCCCCGGGTGCTCTGTGTGTGTGTGTGGTGTGTGTGTGTCCCCGGGTGCTCTGTGTGTGTGTGTGTGTGTGTCCCCGGGGCTCTGTGTGTGTGTGTGTGTGTGTGTCCCCGGGGCTCTGTGTGTGTGTGTGTGTGTGTGTGTGTCCCCGGGTGCTCTGTGTGTGTGTGTGTGTGTTCCCCGGGTGCTCTGTTTTGTGTGTGTGTGTGTGTCCCCGGGTGCTCTGTGTGTGTGTGTGTGTGTGTGTGTGTCCCCGGGTGCTCTGTGTGTGTGTGTGTGTGTATCCCCGGGTTCTCTGGTGTGTGTCCCTGTCCCCGGGTGCTCTGTGTGTGTGTGTGTATGTGTGTATCCCCGGGGCTTTGTGTGTGTGTGTGTGTGTGTGTGTATCCCCGGGTGCTCTGTGTGTGTGTGTGTGTCCCCGGGTGCTCTGTGTTGTGTGTGTGTGTGTGTCCCCGGGTGCTCTGTGTGTGTGTGTGTGTGTGTGTCCCCGGGTGCTCTGTGTGTGTGTGTGTGTCCCCGGGGCTCTGTGTGTGTGTGTGTGTGTGTCCCCGGGTGCTCTGTGTGTGTGTGTGTTGTGTGTGTCCCCGGGTGCTCTGTGTGTGTGTGTGCCCCGGTGCTCTGTGTGTGTGTGTGTTGTGTGTCCCCGGGTGCTCTGTGTGTGTGTGTGTGTGTGTCCCCGGGTGCTCTGTGTGTATGTGTGTGTGTGTCCCCGGGTGCTCTCTCTGTCTGTCCCCGCTCTGTCCCCGCTCTCTCCCCGGGGCGGTGCCTTTGCTCGCGGCAGCCACCAGGGGGCGCCGGCGCAGTGCCCGCGGAGTGTCCAGGGCGCCGCCTGGCGGCGCGGGCGGTCCCGACAGCCGCGGGAGCCTGAGGGCTGTCCCCGGGCTGTCCCCGGGCTGTCCCGGGCTGTGCCCGCTGTCCCCGGTGTCCCCCGGCGATGCGGGAGAGCTGCCCGAACGCTCCAGCCCCCCCGAGTCCCGGTCGGCGGTGCCCGTGTCTCGTTGTGGCCCCCAGGTCCCTCTCGGGTCCCCTGCACAGCCCTGCGGGGTTTGTGGTGCGCTGGGGGTGCTCGGGCTGCTGCGGGCCTGGGAGCCTGGAAAGGCGTCTTTCCCTGTTCCGTGGGACGGGAGGAAGGGATGTTGCCTGGTTTATGGGTGTTTCATGGACTGTCAGATTGAAAAGTGGCATCTTTACTAGGGAAATGAGATACGTGGAAGTTACTTGCAGGTATTGTGAAACTTGGATTATATGGCTGCCGTATGATACAGTGTGTTCACAGATACAAGCTGTGTTTCTGTAGGATCAAACCTTGGTTCAGTCTCTTTTATTTCTCCCTGTCTCTAAATAATTACCATTTGCTGTAGGCATTAAACCCTGCGTTTCCTGTCTTGTCAGTCAGTTGTTTCCAGAGGGTGTGTGTAACTTTGTCCCTTGGCTCAAGCAGAGTATTTCCATGCTGCAGCTCATTTTCCAAGACTGCCCTTCCCCTTGACGTTTTGTCTCCGGAGGGAGGTGGTTTTTCAGGTAAGCTCTCTGCTCACCATGGCCCTGAGAACAGATGCTTTGTGTAAAAGCTTTCCCAGGAGTAAAGGCTTGCTTATGGTTTCCCTGTAGCAAACAAAGCTCTTCACCTGCAGGCATCAGCTCTGCTCTGCCTGACATTAAGACAGCAGCTGATGACAGTGGGATTGTGCAGAAGGTGATCTGTCATTTATTGGGAATCTAACAAGCAACACTTGTTCTGCCTTTTCCCAGGAAGTGAATGTACTGCCCTTGTGAAACATGTTTTGAAACGGGACCTCAGGAGTAGCACAAGATTTCTGTATTTGCTTTCTCTGTGTCGTTGATTAAATAGCTCATTACTGCGCCGAGGTTTAAAAACAAACCACAAAACAACTAACCCTTGACTACAACATAATCACATAAGCTTGTCATCAACCAAGCTGAACTCTGCCTCACAAAAACAAAGGCTAGCAGGTGTCTCCGAACACCTCTAATGTTGTTAATGTTTGACACCTGGACAAACCCTTAACTGAAGCTTTATGCAGGTGCCACTGGTTTGAATCTGCCTGAGCAGAAAGGAATTAATTAACTGGCCCTATGCGTAGTGCTTTGGAAATGAGACTTAGAAACGTGGTCATTCACCCCACAGACTTCTGAAAAATGCTATTCTTGTGTTAACAACATCAGGTCAGTGTTCTTGGCTCGAGGCAAGTGTGTGACTGGACTTCCAGTTCTTGTGCAGGGTGTGGATTTGCAGAAAGGAAGTACCGACTTTATTTCTAGAGGCTGAAAGGATTTAGTAAGTTTTCTACTTAATATATATATATATATATATATATATATATATAAAACAAGCCTGAGAAGTGCGGTTTGTAAATTTGTATTCTTAATCTCTTGATTCTGTTAATATTGCATCTCTTGTGGACTCCCCTGGCTTTCCTGGAGGCATTGTTAGAAAGGTGGAGGATCTTGGTGTTGGCCTTGCTGTGATCACAAGAGGGTGAGGTGGGAACGTCCTGGTGCTGAGCTCCAGCCTGGAGTCTGTCATCCGTGTGTTGCAACGTTCTGTGTGTGCACAGGAGACAGCTTTCTGGGATAAACCCGGGACAGAGATTGAACTGTTCCTGCTCACACCTCTTTGGGCAACTGTTGGAAGTAAACACACAGTTGACAGAAGAAACCAAGAAGCTTTTAAGCATTCAAACTCTCCCTCTCTTTGCTTTTTGTTTTCTGACCCTTGCAATGTAGCTCCTGTAGCCCCTCTGCCCCTCCCCACATCAGCTATTGACCCAAAACAAAATCAGGAAGAAAATCTGGGGTTAAAACATAGTGTAGGGCACCTACAGTGGAAAATTGTAATTGGTCTTGAAGAGAAGGCAATAACTTGGAAAGAAGGAAAAGCAGGTCAAGCAAAAATGGTTCTGGAAAAACAGTACTGACTCTCCCAGAAGTTTCTTGCCAAATGTCTCTGAGAACTGATTTTTTGTTGTTTAGAAAGGTACATTTTATCTTATAATAAAACAGAAAAACTAAAAATAATCTTCAGGTGATCAGTCTGGTTAGTATTAAAAAAAGCAAGTATGTGCTGGCATTCATTTGTGTTTAAGCCCGTGTCATAATAATGATTAATAATGAAAGTGTGTATTGCACTTCACTACCATATTTTCAGTGTGTTGTGTTTATTTTCTGTAAAATAGAGAGGTGTATATATGTAAAATAGTGAGCTTTTTTAGGGCTTTGCTCAGGCCACTTGATGAAGTAGGTTTCCCCGAGCTATAAAGGTGACGTGGAAAGACAACAACTGGGAGTCGTTTTGTCAAACCACTGCTCCCACTGTAGCTTTGCAGGGCCAGTTGTTAAGAGCTTGCTTTTTTTGGGAGCCAAATAGGCTGTAGGAAACCTACGGCTCATTTATGTTTTTCTGCATCGCTATTAATTTAGCCTTCAGGCCAAAACAGAGTTTAATTGGAAAAATGTATCAGTCAACGCATGACTTAAAACTCTCTGCGCGCTCCCTGGGTGTTCTATATTTAGGTTTTGGGTTGTTTTTTGTTTTTCTTTAAAAAAAAAAGGGGCTTTTGAGAGGCATTGCCGGCGCGGCGGCGGCTCGGCAGCTTGCCGCGGGGTCTGGGCGGCCCCGGCGCGGCTCGGCCGTGCCCGGGGCACCGCGGGGCTGCGGCTTCCCCGCCGGCCCTGCCCCGGGGGCGGCCCCGGCGCGCCCCGCCCGCCGCCGCGCTGGGAGCCGGCAGCGGCCGAGGATGGCGGCGGCACCGGCGGCGCGGGAGCTCACGCAGAACCCGCTGCAGAAGACGTGGGAGCCCTACGATAACGGGCTGCCCGCGGGGCACAGCGCGCAGCGCGGCGGTGAGCGCCGGGGCAGCGGGGAGAGAGGGAGGGAGGGAGGGGGCCGCGCCCGGCGCTCGGGGGCGCTCACGGAGGGGCGGCGGTGGCGGCTCCCCCGCCGGGGGTCGAGCCCCGAAGCTGCTGGCTCCGTGCCCAGCGGAAGGCAGGGAAGCTGAGCTGGAATTAATGTGTTTTCTGGTTGCTTTTGTTGGTGTTTTGCGGGTTTGGTTTTTTTTTATTATTTATTTTTTTTTTTTTTTATTTCTGGTGTCAGGGAGCGTTTATATTCAGTATGTTCGTCTTGGAGAGCGGCCTAAAAATGTCACTGTGTTCTTGTTTTGGGTGTTGTGCTCCTTTGTGGTGTTTTCTTCTTCTTCTTTTTTTTTTTAATTTCCTTTAAGGCCAATGCTGTATCAGCCCATCTGTTCCATGAGTTAATGACTTCCCATATTTTGAGGTGCAGCCAACCAAGTCATCAGCCTCCTGATACTTTGGCTGTGGCGTTCGTAAACCATAGTTCATTAACAAACTTCGCCTCACAGGTTGTTTTCCCCCCTCTTCCTTTCATTTTCCCCCCTTACTTCAGTAACTGAGGTCCGGTACACGGCAGTTTTGCAGACAAAAGGGGCCTTGTCGTGTAGAATTGTTTGTATTTGTCATGCAAAGAGGTTGTGCTGACAGAGCTGAGGCTCTGCCGGTGTGGCAGGAGTCCATGGGCTGCAGCCTTGGCTCTCTCTATTCTTGCTTTGGTCCAGCCCTTGCTAAAAAAGAAAATCAACCCCCCCCCCAAAAAAAAAAAAAAAAAAAAAAAAAAAACCACCAAAAACCTAAGCCACCCCTAACTCTCTTGTGTGCTGGGCAAGCAAGCAGGAGTGTGTTTCTGTGGGAACTGAATTACTGCAGCATCTGAACCATGGTAGGTTGAGATGAATGCTGAAATATGAAGAGGGTCAGAAAATGTGTGTAAATGCTTTAAAAACATGCTAAGAAGACTGCTTCGTTTTAGGTTTAATGTGACATCTCTTTTCCAGAGTAATAATATCTGTTATAGCTCTGACACAGATACTGTTTTACAAAAAAATCCCCCAAACCCAAGAACAAAATTGCCTATGAGTCATGAGTAATTTGACAATGTACATTGTCTTCTTGGCAGAATTATTTAGCTTCACTTGACTATAAATTAAAAAATATTTCACGTGCCTGTGGGTTTTTTGTACGACTCTGTAAGTTTAATGTATGGGACCCTTTATCAATGAAAAAAAACCTTTTGCTAGAAAAAGTTTGCTTTTTTTTTTTTTCTTTTAATCCTTTTGCAGCCCTACCCATGAAAAGTCTACAGTCATTTGTGATACATAAGAGTTACAAACAGCCTGCAAAGGAGCAGAAGTTACTCTTCCTTGATAAAACCATCTATCTCGTTTCAGCAAACTGAGAACACTTCGTAGTTTTTCCTATGCAAGGCGGTTGCAGACTCCTTTTGCCTTAGATTCCCAGGAATCTTGCGTTGCTGTGTGTTCTGGTGAGGCAGTGGGACCTGTGGGTGCTGTAGCTGTGCTGTGGCAACTCAGGATGGACTGCCCAGGTGGGTGATTTGGGCATGTGTGGGGATGACCAGCTCCAGTTCCTTGCTGCTTCAGGTAACTGTGGCAGATGTTACTGTTCCAAAAATACCAGCTCCAGGTGGAAGTGGTTTTCTTGTCCTCAGGTGTAGCTTTGCAGTAAGAAAAGTGAAGTTAGTCACTCTGTGTTCTGAGTTTCTTGGCTAAGCAGGATGAACTCTTTCAGTCTCCTTTGGCTGGGATTTTTCTTTTCTCCTTCGTGCTGCTGACCTTTAAACACACTACGTTTAGTCTTTAGCCTTCTAGAGGGTGGATGAGCAGAACTGTGCACACTTCCACTTGAGGACTCGGCAGGTTTGTCTACAGAAGGACTTCCTTGTGTTAGCTGTTTTTAGTGTGGTTTTCTAAAAGTCGTAGCAACTACAGTTGTCTTGGGAAGAAGAAATCTGTTGAGCTGTGCCAGGGTTTAGCTGTCACAGGGCTTTGAAGAGCCAGTTCTTTTAGTCTGTGCAGTACAAGGTCTTCAAGGAGGAGTTGTGTCTGTGTGCAGCCTACTAAGCAGGCAGCTTTTACAGCTGGTGGCACTGGTGCAGCCAGGATAACTGTTGTGGTGACCTTCCAAAGTCACACCTGAAGGCGCTGGAAGTGCACATTGTTAATAGCTGTGGCTTGCCTTTTGTGGTCACTTGTAAGAAGTTTTGTCTGTGAATAGGTTGAATTAAAGCTGCTCTTGGCATTGGATGTTCAGATTGTTTTAACCTCTGAATCAAGGCTGTAAACATGAAAATAAAAAACAAATAGTCAAGTAGGCCCTAGTGAAAGTTGTTTGAGGAGGCCAGCAGAGGATGTTTATAGTGAGAGATAAATAATGAACTTCCTGTGGTTAAACATTCCCCCCTGCTACAGTTTTATGCTTTGTTTCCCAGCAGCTGCTGGAATTTGGTCATTCTAATAATTTGCTGTTGGTACAGCAATAGAAATGTACATCCAAAGAAAAAAGTATCAAATTATTATCTCAGCTCTAAAGAGCTCTACCCTTTGAGCACATGCTGCTTTGTGTATGTTTGCTCCCAATCCTAGGAGCTGAAAAGAGGAGAGTGAATGAGGTGAGGGTGGTGCCTGAGGAGCAGGATGTGTGATGGGATCGTTGCTGTTGGCATCAAAGCTGTAGGAAGCAAAAGGTGACCCTGAGGAAGTGAATGACAGAGTGGCTTGGAGTAGCTGGTGGCACAAGGCCGGTCTGGAGACAAATGTGAATTCTGAACACCTTGTACCAAGGTGATGTTAAAAACTGGCAGTTTGGACAAAAAAAGGATAGACAAATTAGAAGATAATGGGCTTCTTCAGGTCTAGAAGCAGATGCTTTACAGGAGGAACAGTAGGATGGGGAACTCATCCCTGCAGAAAGAACGGAGACTGGTTGTCATCACTGATCAAAAGGATACGATGGATTAGCAATGGTTAACTTGGATAAGTGATGCGTAAAACCCTTGTTTGGAAGGGTGGTTGTGTTGGCTTAAAGTCAGAGATATTTGTGTATGAGCCTCTAAATAGTACAGGATTTTTGGAGAACAGGCCTTGAATTGAAGGCTGTAGAAACTGCAAGAACACTTTGTAAACTTCAGATCTTTAACAGTAACAGTTTGATACAAAAAACATCTGTCCTTAACACATATAAGGAAAAAACAAAATCTAATTCTGGGTCAAAGGAAAGGACAGCTGATAATTTGTTTGGTAGTAAGTGAATCTGGAAGACATCAACTCTTGACTCCGATTTCACAAGATCCAAGAGAGTTTTGGGGGCTGACGAATTGCAGCACAGCTCATCTACATTGTTCCGTGTCCCAGTTTGGTTTCACAACCTTCTTTTGCATTTGCATTATTTCACAACAGAGTCTAAGAGGCAAGAAATAACCATGCAGTTTCTTTTTCCTTGCCTGTTAAGTCTTAAACTTCAGAAGAGAGACAGTCATAATTTTACTCTCGAGCTGCAACTTGCTGTGTTGTTCTAATGTTTATAAATATTAAGCTGGTAAAATTGCATTGCTTCAGTTGCAGCATTTCATCAGTTGGCCATTTTCCCTCACTGATTGGTATTTTGGGTGTGGTTTCTTCTGTGTTCCCTCTCTTTGGCGATGCTGTTTATAAACATAGACTCTTAAATGCATATATTACAAGCATCTGTTTTAAAGTAAAAACTGTCCAAAGTCTTAGAGCATCTTTAGCAAGTGATGGTGTACAACCTCTGAGTTTTGTTTTACTGTTCTGAGTGCTTGTGTTCCTCTAACAAAACTAGTGTTGATAGCACATCCACAGGTTGGGGCTGTCAGAAACCCTTAGGAGCTCCATATGTGAAGCAGTAGTGAAAAATGAATTCGTTTTCTGAAGACTGGACTGTGTGTGGACTGTGGAGATATTTTTGGAGATAAACCAGACAATCCAGTGGGTAAGGAGTGGAGAGAAAGCTGCCCTTAGGAGGCTGCCTTGGCTCTATCTCACACACCTGTAACTCACACTGGAATTTTTTTTACTATATATTGAATGATGGTGAGATGAGCAGCAGCCACTCTGCCTGTACCCCTAGGGTCTTTCCACTCTAAACAAAACTGCAAGAGATCTCTTAACACCTAACTCAGGTGCTAAAGCAGAATACCCCTTTTATCCAATTACTCATGCATCTCTGTACCAGTCCCGGGGGTTCTTGGGCTCTGACACCTTCTGGGCTGCAGCTGAGCCCTCCTTGGAGTGCCAGCAGGGATGGGGGGCATGAGCTGGGTGCTCCTCTGCTCCAGGGGGTTTTCCAGACTTCTCACTGTCCCAGCTGGGTCGCCCAAACTGATGCCTTCTAGAGGCTGACCTGGGACAGAGACTAGATAGAGCAAAAGGATAAACTAGGTATTTATTAAAAGGCCTCAATGGGCACACCTGGGCCCAGCTGGGCTACACTCAAGATGAATCCCAAAATGGTCACAAAATGGACACCTGGTCATGAGGTCTCATACTTTTATAAGTTCTGGTCCATTATCATATTGGAGTTAATTGTCCAATTACAGCTTCAGGTTATGAAGCTCCATCCCCTTGGTTTTTCTTCTCACTTCTCTGTTGTTTTTGTTCTTGGGGCTGAAACTTGTATTGGTTGTCCTTGGTCCCAAGCTAGAAAAGCAATTGTTTTGTCGCCCTACTCTGTGAAGAGAGCTTAGTAGCACCTAATATGAAACCCAGAACTACACCTTAAACCAGCACAGAATCTGAAAAATATAAAAGCTAAAACTTAAGGCATCATTGGAAAAAGGGGGATTGAACCCTGTGCCACTGGGAAGCCAAGAATTACATATACGTAACTTGTGGTATGTTGGGCTATTTTTATCAGCCTGCTTCCTCGTGTCAAACTTGCTTACATTTCTTCGAGGGAAAATGTAAGCCATGAGACTGATGTGGAAAATACCTTTGTGGGAATGACTATTCATCCCTACTTGCAGTGAGTGTTGGCAATATTCTGTTGGGAAAGCTGTGGTTTAGATAAAGTGAAAGATAATTAATTTCTTTAGAGTATTTGATGCATCCTCAGAACTTTGCATTCTGTTCTGGTCTTTACTTTTTTATTCAGCTAATGAACAAAATTAAGCCTTGTGAATTACCCAGGATCATAAGGGAGGAAATAAAGTCTGCTGTGCTGAGTCTTTGTGTGTTGAGAATGCTACACTGAGGTACAGAAGAAGTGAAATAGCTGCTTTGTGTGCTTTTATTTTCAGTCCTGCCATTTAGCTGTGAATTGGCTTTTTGGCCAGTGCAGGTGCCTTTGGCTTCTACTTCCCAGGGCACAGGTGTGTTTGTCACTGAGTGCCACCTGTGCAGGTGCTAGGAGGCTGCAGCCACTGGTGGCCAGCCAAGCCAGAACACCAAACAAATTTTAAGTGCCCTCAGTTTTAGGCTGTGAACTGCCACCCTCCTGTTTAAAGACCAGCACTGAGGGGTGGCATGTCCTGTAGCACCATGTCCTGTGTAGAGTTGTTTACAGGGCTGTGGCATTTTGTAAAAGCAGAGTATTTGGGATCATTGCCATCAGTGGTTCCTCCTTACAAAGTCAGGGCATCTGTTTTCATAAGCACTCTTGGTCAGCCTGGCGCCTAACGAGAGTAGGATTGCCACTTGTTTGATAAGGATATTTCTTTTGGTTTCTGCTCTGTGGTTACCCACCAGAGTGATTGGAATAACTGCTGAGATGTGCTTGTTAAACTGGACACATAGGGGTCTAGCAAAGGCAGCTTTGCAGTTTTGTACTTTCTTAGAGGAAGTAAGTGTAAAGCAGACTGGCACACTGAATGTCCCTTGGCCATGTTGGAGTTGTGTTGATCTAGTTTGTTGCTTAGTTAGAAAACCTATTTAAAACCATGCAGGCAGTAGGATTTAATTTAGAGATTTGGCTGTTGGTATAGTTTGTGAAGTAACTATTTAAGTGGTTTACAGGTATTTTCATGGAAGCTTTCCAGCCTTTAGTTTTACTTCAGTAGAGGTTTATTGTTGCATTACCAAAAGGCAAGTGTTCTGTGTGAAGGTGGAATTTGTATGGCTGACCCCAGCAGCAGAAAAAGGGAAAAAAAAAAAAAAAAAGTGCTCTAAGAATAAAAGGTTGGTAAATTCTGCTTGGAATGGGCAGAAAAGCCTGTTACAGCACAGTTTCTGCACAGAGCAGGAGCTGTGGCTGTGTATGGAGCATTTCTGTACAGATCCTTCTGTGTCTTTTACTTCACTGCTTGTACTGAAAAATTGTTCAGAACTTGAGCTAGGTATTTCAGGTGAAGGACCTTTTGAACAAGCTTTGAAGAAAAATGTCTTCTCTTAAAATTTCTAGGGGCCCTGGGGTTTCTCTCACCTCAGTATTTTATTGTACTGTCAAAGCTGGAAACAAGGCTGTTAAGCTTAATAAGCACTGTGCTCTTGGTGCTCCATTGACTTGGTTGTTTCCCTAGAGACTTCCTTCACCCTCTTGGAGAGGAGGTTCACAGCCTGAACTTATAACAAAGAGGAAAAGAAATTATTACCTTTCTTACGGGCTTCTGCAATAGAGGAACTCACTCTGAGGGCTTTTACCAGTGTCCTTCCAGAGACTTAGTCATTTTTGGATGGATCTGTTTTGCTTTGCATTTAGTTCCCTGTAGCTTTCATTATAGGAAATACTTGACTGTTTCATTGATTTGAGCTTGGATACCATTTTGCCTCCTTTCCCTCATGAAAAATGGTGTATTTTTAATGTTTTTTGTTTTGTGTCTTTCAATGTGCATTTTAAAACAGCACATCTGCCTTTGCTAGTCTGCTTGTCCTTATTTGAGCTGTTATGTGAACTATCTGCACCAGATTTATGCAAGTGATCTTGTGGGATGGGACTGGGAATCCAAAGTTTGGGAATCACAGTCCTTTGTACAACAGTTCAGTTATGCCTTACAGCTAATCACTGAGATTTGGTCTTTTGGTGTGAATTGATGTCTCCTCTGCCAATGCAGTGATGAAATTGATACATGTATGGATTCTATAGAAATTAGTTCCCTTAAAAACAGAGGGTGGAGGGGAGCTGATGGTATCTGCATCACTTTAATATCTTCTTTCTTTTTAGGCAGTTCCTTGTAACTGTGATAGATTAATGCAAGGTATCCTTAGTTTTGTGCCGTTAAAATGTTCAAAAACTTGTGATTTGAAAGGAAATACCTCAGGGTTTTCAGATTATACAGTTCCTTCAACCTCCTACAGTGTTGAGGGTTTTTTTTTAATTAAATGCTCTGGCTTTAATTAAGAGTGTGTACGTATATCTATATCAGATTATTGGACTTGATTGTGTAGAATACTTGTGTCTTATTCTTAGTAACAGCCAAAATGAGCTCTGCTAAGGAGAGATTTTAATTTTAATGTTAATTATACTTAAAGTAGAAATAATCAGTAGTGAGTAGCACGTCTTACTATAATGTATTAAGCTGCATTTGCCATGCTTGTTTTGCTCAAAATCAGGAAAAGGTTGAACAATGTTCAGGCCTTGTGTCGAAAATATAAAAATCATTTAAAAACTGTACACCTTGCTGTTTCCTTTCAATGCAAGCACTGAACTGAGGTACACAGGGGTATAAGACATCAGTTTCCTTTTTGTTTTGTATTGTTTCTGTGTGCAAATACACAAGTTTCTTCTTTTCTGCCTGTTTATACCCCCCCATACCCATCCCTGCACTACCACTGACTCGCCCTTCCAAACTTCAGCCCAAGAGGGGTGGTGAGGCTCCCTGTGCTGCTGGGAGCCCCAGATATGGAGGCACAGTGCAGGAGCTGCTTGCATGGGCAGCTCCCAGAGAGGGCTTGGGTTGGCACTGCAGCACAGCTTGGGCTCTGGGGGAATGCCGTTGGTAAATCCTGGTGTCCTGTGTTTCTCTTCCAGTATGTATGACCAATTGCCCTACTCTGATTGTCATGGTGGGTCTCCCAGCCAGAGGGAAAACCTACATCTCGAAGAAGCTGACACGCTACTTAAATTGGATTGGAGTGCCTACGAAAGGTGATGGATTTACTTTTGTTTACATCAGGACAGGGCACGACCTGAGGTGATTTATAAACCTGGTTTCCGGTAATTTTGTTGCCAAATTTGACTGCTTCAAATCCTTCTGCTTTGTATTTTTAAGCAATAACGTACACAGGCACGTTGCTGTTTAAGTGTTAATTAGTCAAATTATGCTGATTTTACCTTTACCTCCGTGTTCTGCCAGGTGCCTAATCAACCTTTTCCCCCTATCATTAAACGCTGCCCTTTTTTGTGTATTTATTTTGTCCTTCTTTTCCTTTTCCTTTCTTCATGTGGGTGAAAAGGAATGTTGTTTACAAGCAGTTGAGCAGTCGGCACTTCTGGGTTAAACTGGCCTACTTCTCCATCTTTTTTTCTCTGTGAACTTTGTGCTACTTGCAATTCTCTACTTCTTTGTGTTTGTGGAATGACTTTGCAGTTCTTTGTCTAAATAGGAAGAGCCCAAGGACTGAGGCAGCCAGTTTCCACTTGTTATCACCCTCTTAAGGATTTGTGTGTGTGTTTTTGGCAGGAGATGGCTCAGATTGGCTGTGCCAAGGACCTGGCTGGGCTCCTGTGGTATCTCGTGGGCCCAGTAAACAGCACCTAAGTCCATTTGAGGTTCTGAGCAGCCACCTCCCCTTCCTTCTCCTCTCCCTCTGCAGAAGAGCAAGACACACTTGGTGTGCTGTGATTCTGTTTCCAGTGCAGTAATAGTAGCTTTATGCCTGGTTAATAATTCAAACGATATTAAACATATGAGATCATGCTCAAGTGTGGAGTTTTGGCTGGCTATTTAGAGATGTATTTCCTAGCAGCTTTAAGAAGTCAAGATGAAAAGTTCTGGCCTATATTTAAACTGTCTTTTGATTCTAAGGTAAAGCTTTTTGTGTGGGTGTTTTCTTAAGTTTTGAAGAACTTGTTTAATGTGCTTTATTTAGAAGAGACATTATGGGGAATATATTATATTGTTTAAGTATGAGAGTTTACAGGATTTAAATTATCACTTGATTTTGACAGTTTTCACATGGTTAACCCTTCTGATGACCAGTATCAGCTAGTTCAGAGTTCAGTATTATCCATTAGGCTGAAATGGAATAACAATCCAAGTAGTTTAGCTTGTATCCAAGGTGACAAAATGCTTGTATGTTAGATACACATGTAACTTAAATTTATGAGATGTGTTATGTATAAATGTCATTGAGTTTGAGCACTTCAGTGTGTGATCTGAAGCAGAAATCCAGTACTGGACAACAGACAAGATATTATCCACATCTGGCTCATGCTTGGTTGAATGTATCCCAAAATCTGATTTTACTGTAGGTGGGGTTTGGCTCAGCTGTAGGAAAACTCTTGTGGGCTACTGTGAGCAGCACTTCAGAAAACACACACACTTGTGCTTAATGAAAAACAGGTAGAGCATTGCTGCCTGCTTTCATGAAAATATGCAACATAAAGTTACCATATGAGCTTCTATCCTTGGTTGTTGGGTATTGTTTGTCTTTGTTAGAAAGGGTGACTGGGATTTTCTCAGAAAACCACAGAGCCTTTCTGTTTGTGTCTTCAGTGATGCAATTTTACTGAAGTCCAGGTCAGTGTAAAACACCTCACTGCCTGGTTGAGGGAAGAGATGACATTTTCCCTAATTCTTCCAGTTGGTGGGACTGAACTGATACAGGATCAGTATCAAGTAGCCCTAACATCTGCTACCCTTTGGCTCTTAATGTCTTAAAATTAGTGTGTGCTTAATTTGGCAAGAGTTCTTACTCTCTGAGACAGATGGTTCAAATCATGAGGTTATGTAAACCAGAGAAAAGATAAATGCCATCTTTTCAAGCTGGAGGGTGCAAGAACAGAAGGTGGAGGTAAATAGCCCAGGCTTGGTGATGGTTGAATCATTTCAGCCATCATTTCTGTGTTTTCTTCCTTCCAAAATCCTCTGTTGTTTGGAATGTGGAATGGTTAAAAGTACAGGGGATTTTTGTGCTTTTTGAAGGAAATGAGGTCAATTAGATGTCTGAATAGAATTGTGTTGCAATGTGGTTTTGAGATACTAAGCCCTGGCAGCTTTTTTGAATAGTTGTGGTTGTGGTACCAGTTAGCTTTGGGAGACTTTTCCATCGGTGTGGCTGCTAAGAATAAAGGCTGAAGATTGTCCCACTAGATAGCACTTTTTCCTCTGTTGTGCATGGCCCTCTGGCATTAACTATTCCTTCTGATGGGATTCATTATTTTTGATTGTTAAAGTGCTTTTGTCTGACAACCCACTGGCCATCTGAACTACTTGCACCTTCTGTTTGTTTTACAAGGACCCACCTTTTCATGTAGCCACGGTGGCCAGTGCTCATTAAAACTATCATGGAATCACCTGGATTGTTCCAAACGTGTCATGACCATCAACACTGCTGAGCGCAAACAAAGCTTGACTTTTGGGGGGGAAAAGAAAATTTTATATTTTTATCCTCTGCCTCCAGTCCCAACAGCAGTCTGTATACAGCAGCTGGGTTCTTGAGCTCCTTTATTCTGTTTCTTTTTTTCTTAATGACAACCTTATAATTGTGTCTACAGCTTCTGTTCCTCTTTCCAGAAATGAAGTCTGGCAAGTGGAGTTGTACCTTGGCAGCACCTCAAGCAGAATACTTCAGTGTGGTTTAATGTTAAAAAAAAAACAAAACCAAAAGCTTTGCAGTTCAGCAGAAAAAACCCTGTAGGTCTGAAACAGCTGAAACATTAATTGCATTTCAGTGACCTGCTTTCAGAGCCACTGAATGAAATTAATTAGGGTTCAGTGTCATTCTGCTCTGAGGCAGAGAAGAACTGTCTTGCCCTAATCCCGTACCTGATATTGTGAATTGATACTGGTTTTTTTATGGACCTTTTGCACCTTTACCCAGATAAGGAGTAGGTGTTTTTTGACTACTGATATGAGATCACAGTAAGATTGTGTTTCACACCTAGGATGATTTTTAAATGATATTTTTGTTTTAACAATTTTTTTTTCCCAGTAAGTGGAACAAGTGTTGTGAAATACTAATCCTTAGGGAATAGAAATATTAGAGCAGGGTTCTGAAAAAATGTTTCCACTACTGGAATTTTAAGTTTTGTTTACCTAAAGCAAGATTGTTTAGTTCTGTTTAGAGCTCTACCTTGCCTTGCTTAAATAAGAGCTGTAAGTTTTGGGAGGTGCTATCTGAATACTGTTTCACTGTACATATACATAGAAGAAAGAGATAATAATAATAAATTATTATTGATGCTACTAATAATTACTAGTCCTTTATAGACTTTGGGTAACCCCTGAGATGGAGGAATATAATTCCTTTTTGTCATCCAGGCAAACTGGCAGACAAAGGCACTACAGTATGGCCACTGAAGTGGAATGACTACAGCCCAAATGTTCTTTAGCTATTTCCAAGATCTATTGCTGTCTTGCTATTTTAAACCTCACAAAACACAAAAAGCAGTATGACACATTGACTTCTTACAGGCTGAGTTATTTTATCTTTGCAGGAAGTTTGGTTTCAAAGTTGCCCTAACTTTTGGCCTCTCACCTGACTGTTGCTGGCTCTTGCTAATGCTGGTTTCTCTTGGCAGAATTTAATGTTGGCCTAGTACCGTCGAGATTTGGTGAAAAAGTATAAATCCTTTGAATTCTTCCTGCCTGACAATGAAGAAGGCTTGAAAATCAGGAAGTAAGTTTTGGTTGTGGTTGGTACACCATGCTAATTGTATTAAAGTGATATCCTGTGTAATTTGCCTTAGAGATGGCTTGAAGTTGCATTTTTGTATGATCAAGAAGCCCTCTAGAGAGACTGCAGGAAAAGACCTTCTAGAGAAGGTGGAATAATGATTTCTTTAGGCTGATTAAGATTTGGAGGTCTTTTTTTTCTTGATTGCTTCATCTCAAGCATCAAAAATGGGAGAGAGTTCTTACTGATTCCTTTTCGCAAGGATGTGACTGTTATTCCTGTAGTCTAGGATATTTTCACTCCAAAACTATTTTAACAGATAGTTATAACTTTCCCTACCTTTCTGTAAGGTTATCAGCTGAAAAATGTGACTCTTTCTGCTACATAATTACTAAAATCCCCTTTTAGAGCTTTTGTTTGCTTCATAAAGGAAAAAAACCTGCTTTTCTTTTTGATTTGCATAGTGAAGTTGTTCATCTGGAGCATTTTGAATGTATTCATTGTTATCTGCTTAAATCAGTGAGACTCAAACATGGTAATTTTCCCCTTGAAATTGTGTTTTTGGCCACCATGCAGGTGCCTCATTCAGTCCATCAATGCACAGCCTCAAAAATTGCCATGTTTTGCTAATGCTGTGCAAAGCAAGTAGAGAACTAGAGTGAACTTCTGTGTTCAGATGAAGCATTTGAGCCTCTGCTTTTACCTGGAAAGAGGCTGTGCTTTCATGTAGGGACAGACCTTGAGAATAAGGGCTAGATGAGGAGAAGAGTCAGAGCAAGAGGGAGGAGATCAAATGAGAAGGCCTTTGGATTTTCTTCAGCATTCACTGTACTTTTTAGTGTGTTCAGGAAAGCACTTAGAGCATGCAGTATGAAGTGAGAAAGAAATGAGAAATTTGACATGGATGGAAATAATATTTATTTAGGCTACTTGACCTGTCTTGTTCTTAATTCAGCTTCACCTTACCCATCAAAAATGTCTGGACTTTCCTACTGTCTGGACTTCTTTTGAAGCTGTCCCTTGCCTTCTCCCCTCTCTCTCTTCCCTTTTTCCCCTCAGCAGCATTGAGTGTTGCTAAAGCCAAAGGAGAACAGCTTGCATAAGAACCTCCCAGTCCTTGGGGATCAAGAACGGTTATGAGGTGCATTAGCCCTGCAAGCCTCTACCTTTTGCTTACAGGTAGAGCCAAACCTTTTAATGTGCCTCTGTGTCACCTATTAGGCTAAATGGTGAGGGGTATAGAATGAAATGAGCTGAGTGAGATAATCTGCCTGGTTAGCAATGAGTAAAGAGGGTTTGTATTTATTCAGTGAAGAGCTGGGTGATGAATCTCAGCTCCTGACATCTGTTAACTGTGCTAATGTGGAAATACTGTCAGGATCCAAAAGCCCTCATTTCTCTTTCAAGATAAAGCTGTGCTTGCAGAAGATGGTAAATAGAGGAGTTATGAATTTCAGTCTGGAAGTCAAAATTCAGGAGTAATGCAGGGAAGGGCTGTTGAAATGGGCAGGCTTTTATGTTGGTACTGCAAAGAGCCTGTACTTACTGGGAATAAATGAGGCTTTGTTCTGCTAACAAGTAAATGGTGTACAATGTTGCCCTCCAGCATTACTGATGTGTTATGAATCATAATGGACTTTGAAGATAATGCTAATGTTGGGGCCATAGGAAAATTGCATATTCATGTGTTCTTGTCCAGATTTAACACAAGTGTGAAGTTGTCAGGGTGGGGATTTTTTGCGTTTGTGTCCTCAGCTGTCTCCAGTACTAATTACTCTGTCTTGGTGACTGCAGTGGGGTGATATTTCACCTCAGTCACTAATACTTGATGCTGCCTTTGTTTGCTCTCTGTTTTAACAATTTTTTTTACATAAGCAGTTTTCACACGATAGCTCCAAAGGGACTAGTAGATACTGAAAAAACGGTTGTCTCTTCAACTTAGTGCCACAAGATAAAGGCCTTAAGTTGATTTACTTTATTGTGATTCAAATTAGAAGCAGTTATATATGAATAGATAATTGGGAAAAACAATCAGTGGAAGAGTGTGCTGGTCAGCCAAGTTGGTGGGTGTTCTGTGGCCATGTGTAGCTGTGTCAGTGACACAGAGAGCAAGGTGACACGACCACGTTTCCTTAGTGTAGCTTGGCTGACCTCTGTTGGTTTTTCCCCTTGTTTGGAGGAAGGTCTGTGCTTTAGAGATAAATGATCTAACATTTTCAGGGCACTTTGCTCACCAGTGCATTAACCAAATGCCTTGAGCTAGCGTTTGACTGTGATTGTTTTCTTCTGCAGACAGTGTGCCTTAGCAGCGCTGAGCGACGTCCGGCAGTACCTCAGTGAGGAGAACGGGCACGTGGCTGTAAGTTCCTTGTTGAGACACCTTCTTGAGATGCCTCTGCACTAAACACTGTGTCTGCTGGGTAATACACAGCCTGAGGGATTTCAATAGCTGTCTAGTCCACCAGATTTCTTTCCTTTGGCACTTAGATCTGCCTTGTTGCTGCAGTGAAGTGAGTGCTGAATTTCAGGGTGATGATGCCAAATTGAGCGACTGCCTTTGATTTGAGGGGTTAGCTGAGAAAAGGATAACAGCAAGAAAAAAGTCCATCTTCCCTCCACATTACTGTAGGACAAAGCTCCACAATGTACCATTAAACACACCTGCCATTTTGCTTGTGTGTCTGATATTTGAGTGTTCCAAGTGGAAGGTAAAGACATGCTGAACAAAAAATCCTCTGTATTTCTTGGCACTTGTTACTGGCACGAGAAGTGTCTGAAGAGAGCAGGAGAAACTTTTATCATAAGTTGTTGCATACCTGAGCATTTAATAATGAGATGCAGAACAGTCAGTGCTTTGACTGTTGACATTGTGTATTGAGACTAAGGTTTAAAATTTTTATCTTAAGACTACTGACACAGCTCTGGGGTTTTTATTAACTAATTAGGGAAAACTATTAATTATAAGTACTGCTGGATACATGAGGTAAATGTTATGCTTTGGCAGACTTCATACTTCAGTAAAAGACTGGTTTTCAGAGCTAAACTGAGTTCCTAGAAAACTGGCTGTGTTGATGGTGTTATTCATGGGCAGGATTTATAACTCTTGTAAGTTTTACACTTGCATTTTGAACAGCCCATTGAACGGCAGCATCTTTTTTTTTGTAGCATAAGTTCACTAAAAACTTGAGCAGTAGTATTTAATGCTGAAAATAGGCAAGGATTCTCTCCTGTATTACGTGCTAGGCTTAAATTCAGATTTCCTTTTCCAAATCCAGAGTTCTGCTAGAATTGCTTTCAAAATATTCCTAAATTTTAGTATTTAGAAAATGTGTAAAGCAGTAATGTCTTTGTTTTCTTGTTGTGCATGTCGAGATGTGGGGTAGAGTGGAGAAGTATTTCCACTGCTTTCCTTCACACCAAGGGATTTTGAATCCAAATATTTGTTGTTACTAACATGGTGCTTTCCACAGGCTGTGCTGTTTTTTAAATTCCTTTTTCTCTCTCCCTTTAATGGTTCCTAGGTCTTTGATGCTACAAACACAACTCGAGAACGTAGAGAAACTATTTATAAATTTGGTGAAGAAAATGGGTATAAGGTGAGTCAAAGCAACACAGTTTTGAGCTATTGCATGGCCAAATAAGCCAGTAGTGGTTTTGCCCTTATCTGTACTCTAAGTGCAGTAGCATGAGCCACATCCCTCTTGGATATTTAATCAATAATGTGTTTTGTGTTCCTGAGCATTGTTTGTGGTTAGAAGTTTTCAGTCCTCATTTTTCTCATCTTTAGTGTTTTTTACTGTTTGGAGCTGATCTATTTTGTGCTACAGCTTCAATTTTGTCTTCCTGGACCTGTGGTCATGAGTGCAGTGTCAGAAAGAACATTTAAAGTGTGGTTCTTCATGCAGTTCAGATCTTTGCTGCAGGAACACGAAGGGGATTCTGTGTTAGTTCTGTACAAACAAAAAACTGTGATTTTCTGCCTTCTGATTTTACATTTAGCTGTTCTCCAGTCATCTTTCATTTCCTTTAAACTTAATCTCTGTAATCCTTTGACACAACAAAACACAGCCTCTTTATAAGCAAGGCTACTCCATTATCTGGGAGGATTCTAAAATGTTATTTCAGAAATATTAGTTCCTGTTTGTGGGGCTGAACTTGCATCCTCTGCATTTATATTTCTTCCTTTTACATCCTACGTTTTTTCTGCTGCAAGAATTTTCCACTTGCAAGCATTGTTGGGGAAAATAGTACTGAGCATGATATGTCATGGAATGGAGAGCCAGGAATTTCTGTTGAGGGGGTCTGGAGAAGCTTTCTGAGTAAATGGAGTGAAAAAAGCCTTGGCATGGCAGGGGGTGGCATGCTGCTCGTGTGTGTTAGTATCCAGAGGTGTTTTCATGCATCTTCCTGCTTCCTCCCTCCTGTTCACGTGGCTCCTCTTTGGACTGAAGACATTTTTTGTGGAGTCTGTGTGTGTCGATCCAGAGGTCATTGCTGCTAACATTGTGGTGAGTAAAGGAAAGCTTGCTTTAATGGCTTGACATTGAGAGGTTTAAAGTAGCTCAGTATTTTTAGAAGTACATTACAAAAACTTGCAATAGCAAAACCTCATGTTAGCTCTCACTAATAGAAAAAAATTAATTCTTTTTTCCCTGTCCATGTGAATGTTGCTAGAGCAGAAGTTTAATTCTCTGAAGAGTAGGTTTTTTTTTCTTTACATGTATTTTAATTAAGTTGCAGACAAACCTTGTTGTGTTCTCCCACTCACTGTTTCTTTAAACATCCATGAAGAAGGGAAGGAAACTCAAATACTATTCTCCTGGTTTTATTTTAAACAGCAAGTGAAGCTAGGTAGTCCTGACTATGTTGATTGTAGTAATGATGAAGCAACAGAAGACTTCATGAAAAGAATAGAGTGCTACAAGAACTCGTATGAGACCTTAGATGAAACTCTGGACAAGTAAGTGATGAAACAATGCTGTGATTACAGCTGGTGATCTCAGTATTATTAAAATGTTATTTTAAGGGTTGGGGCATCCTGTATTGGGGATTAGGGCTTTCAAATAATTATTTTAGTGGCTTAGGCTCTCTCTCCTTTAGCAAATTAGAGAGTGTTGACTTTGGGGGTATAGCATGGAAACTTACTTGTTTGAGGAAAATTGGCTAGTGAGTCTAGTCTGGGACAACCACCTTTTTGATTTTCACACTTGGAGAATTGTATTTATTCTTCAGGGATAGAACCAGCATTTAGCAGCTATTCCAGACTTTCTACTGTGGTTGATTGGTATTTGTTTTTTTGGTATGTAGAGGAAACATGAGTGATTTGTAAGCATAACTTAATTGGTTGGCATATTAAGGTTAATTATGAACACGTCAATCTTAAAAATGTGACTTCTGGATTAATTTCTTTGTGCTTGCAAAATTATCCTGCAGATGCAGGGCTGTGAGAAACTCTTAGGTGCATTATTTATCCTCACGCCAAAGCATTCTTCTGGTTTTTAGTAACTTTGAACTCTTGAAAATAAGGTAGGGATGAATCGTGTGAGGAGGAGCCCCTTTCTTCTTGCTACAGCCCAGGATTTCAGAGTGGGATTTGGAGGTGCAGCCCTCCCAGGTGCTCCTGGTTTGTTCCAGCCAGAGCTGCAGAGAAGGCTGAGCTGCATTTTAATGTAATTGAGCGTGAGCAGCGTGAAGCCGGTTCAATCGGCTCAGCTCATGCGTGTAATTCCCGTGATAGACCTAATGGCTGTGCCTGGCTGGAATAGTAATGATTAACTCCAAGGAACACGGGCAGGAATGAGGGTGCTGATGCCTCTTTCTCACTAGCTCAGTTTGGTTTTATTATCAGTTTGCTTGTTTTATTGCAGTGTGGTGTCTCAAACACGTCGCTAGAAACCAATAGTGGTTATTTTCAGCTTGTGAGACATTCTTCCACGTATGAACGAGAGGCTGCTCTAGAATTATAGCTCAGATGATAAAGGATAAGCAGTGAAAATTGAAATTATAAGCTGTCTGATGCTGAGAGAAGGTAGTGGTGGAGTAGATTACAGTACTGTTAATAAAGGGTTGCTCACAGAGCAGTTGAGAATTTCTTGCTTCAGACTACTCCCTGGATCTTCTGGTGTCCTAGTTTTTCTGGAGGGATTAATTGAGATGGGTAATTAGTGACCATTCTTTTGACCTCTTGGCACAATCAGACAAACACTTGGTGATGGATATGTTTGTAACTTGGAAAAAACCCACAAATGGTATTGTAAAATAGCTGTGTATCTTATTCAGCTGTGGTAACTTAAGTGAATCCAGTGAATCTCCCTTTCAGTGTGTGGGCTGTATTTTTCCAAGAGTAGGATCTAGATTTGGACGAAATGCAAGTAAAGGAAGTAGGAAAGAAAGTGATGTGAGCAGCTACACGTGAAAGGAGTAGAGTTCATCCTGTACCTTTGGAGTACTGTGTTGTTTCTCAGGACTAATGCATATTCCATGGCTCGTTGAGGATTTTTTCATTTCTTTGGCTTGTCGCCGCTTTGTTTTATAATGAGAGAGAGGGTGGAAAGATTGTGGTACATGCTGATAGCAACAATGTGGAACCTTACTTTTTTTTTTTTTTCTTTTTAACTTGTTCATGAAAGGGATCTTTCTTACATTAAAATTATGGATGTGGGAAGGAGTTATCTCGTGAACAGAGTGATGGATCACATCCAGAGCCGCATCGTCTACTACCTCATGAACATCCACGTGACTCCTCGGTCAATCTACCTCTGCCGGCACGGGGAGAGCGAGCTCAACCTCAAGGGCAGGATAGGAGGAGACCCTGGGCTGTCTGTCAGGGGGAAAGAAGTATGTACCTCCAGCCAGGTTGTAACTGTGTTCTGTGTGTTCGTGCTGGGCAGCTGCAGCTTTCCTCCTCTACAGCCTTTTCCTCCTAACGAGTTTAAAGGACTTCTTTAGCTGTGTATTTGGGTAGTGGAAACAGGATGGACACTGTGTGTTGTGGTTTGTACTCTTTTATCTGTTTGTCTCTCTGTTGGCTGAAATTCCTTTCTATTCTGCAGCCAAAGCAGTTGGCAAGAGGGCTTTATTTTTAACTATATTTTTGTGAAATCCTGACTAGTTGGGTAATTGGGGAAGTGTACACAACTTAAAGCTGAAAGGAGAATTTGTGGAAGGAAAGCTAGGAACTGCTAAACACTTGTATTGTATTTTCCTTGTACTACTTTTCTTTCTCCTGTCCCTCTTGGATAATGGAGTAGGTTGTATTTCTTAGCAAAAACTTTGACAGTCATTTGGAAAAGCTACAGTGAGCTTACAGAGGCTGGATCCCATGTATTCTAAACTGAACACTGTGTATTGGCTCTGAGCCCTCATCCAGTGTCTCTTGGTTTTTCTTCCAGTTTGCCAAAAGCTTGGCACAGTTTATTAATGAGCAGAATATCAAAGATCTGAAAGTTTGGACCAGCCAGATGAAAAGGACAATTCAGACTGCTGAAGCCTTGGGAGTGCCTTATGAGCAGTGGAAGGTTTTGAATGAGATAGATGCAGTAAGTTCTTCTCTTTTAAAACCCTAATAACTTGTTTTGATTGCCAAGGGTGAGGTAAGTACTTAGTTTTTTAATAATATGCCTTTTATGGGATAGCAAATCATTGAAGCTGCTTCTACAGGCTGGAAATAATTGTCATTACCTGTAAACAAGGTTAACCATTTTATCAAATTTTGCCATTGTTGATTTATTCTTCTCTTGTCTTTCGCAGTAAAACGTTCCTCTGTAGAAGCCATAATGTTACGAAGTTTTGGTTAGTTGGGCTTGGAAAGAAGTTTGTGGTGGGAGGGTTTTGCTAGCTGGCAATTTCCAGCTGCAGCTGTGAGATATAATAGGTGGTGCCATACATAAAACGTGGCCTTGCCTTGTCCATAGCTGTAACTTCACTGTCAAGGGATTTAGTGATTCCTGCTAACTACCTCTGAGTCAAGCTCAGTGCCCTGTTTATCATGTGTGACAGTTTTAGGTGTCAGAGTAGCAAAATAAAACTGTTAAAGGTTATTTGTGTATGGTTTTATTTAAGAGTGATATCTGCTTTTTGCATTGCTGGAAATACATGTTTTAAAAATTATTTTCATTACCACAGGGAGTGTGTGAAGAAATGACATATGAAGAAATACAGGAAAATTATCCGCTTGAATTTGCACTGAGAGACCAAGACAAATACAGATACAGATACCCTAAAGGGGAGGTAAGCTGGTTTTTATCTCTCAGGTTGAAGGGCTTCCTTGTCTTCTTGCATACATGCATGCTGGTTTTAGGAAAGAAAAATCCATTTTTAAATTAATGAAAAGGTTGTTCATTTCTCCATGGAAAAACACAAGATCTTGCAAGGATTGAGCCCAGACCAGTTAATGTGATTCAGGGCTTGGAAAATAAAACCATAAATTTGGATAAACAATGGAGAGCTTTGATCTTGTGGGCACGGTTCCTGTGCTGGTCCTGCAGTGATAAAGCAGGAGGAATTATTGCAGGGCTTCAGCTGTTGCAAATGCTAGCATGCTGCTAAGATGCCCTGTTTCTGTTCATGCCTGCTCTTGGTGGTGGCTGTTTTGCAGGCAGCTCTGGCTGAAATGCTGGGGAAATCTCCAGCCAGGTTATTGAACTTCTTGCCTCTGGGTAAATAAACTTGATGATGGCTTTTCTAAAGCAGCCCTAGTACAATGCAGTGATGGCCAGATGGTCACAGGGCCATTGCTGGGGGCTGAGGGTCTGGGGAGGAGGGATTGGCCCAGCTGCTCCTGCTTGAGCTGTGAGGAAGAAGATCTCTGCCTTCTTCAAGAGCAATCACTGTGACAAGAGCAGTGTCCCTGGCAGGGTGACCCCGGTCCTGCTAATGAGGCAGTCATTAAGCTGCAAAGTTTTCCTCGTGCATTTGAACAAGGAGTGTTTGTTTTTCAAACCAGTGCAGGCCTGGGGGTGGTGACTGTCATGTCAAACTCCCTCCGTGCCTTGTGGGGGTGAGTTGGTCCCATTTATCCAAGGCAGTTTTGTGTCTGGTAGCAGTGTGAGGGCTTTGCACGGCCCTCTGGGGGCTGGGGGTTTCTCTTGTGCAGGGCTCAGTCAGCAGTACCAGCAGGACAGGGACCAGGGGAGGGTTTTCTGCTGGCCTGGTCCCTGCCCTGCTCTCCACGTGTGCGGTACATGGCACGTTTGGGACGTGTGTGACGTGTTTGGGAGTACTTGGCACGTTTTGGAAGCAGAGTCTTTACCCTGCATGTGAAATTCAGTTTAGTCGTGCCCATGCAGGAGCCCTGCTGTTCATCTGCAGCAGCAATTCCTGTGTATCACCAGGCAGGGCAGGTCACCAGCAAGTCCTCATGCTGACTCTTGGTGGGATGGTGGCTGCCCTCACTAGGCCAGTCCAATCCAACATGCCCACAGCTTGTTTTGAAAGGGCAGCCTGAACAAGTCAGGCTCTGTGAACTCTTTGCATGCTGACTGTTGGCTGGGCTTCCTAGATTTGGGTTTGGAAGTGAGATGCTTTTGATGATGAGCTATGGAAAACAACTTGCAAGACTCATATTCGCAGATGTGAATTAAATCCTAGGGGTTTTGTGGAAATTCTTGATCAAAGTGTCTAATTTAATGGCGCTTTTCCGTGAGGGAAATTCGTTCTGTTATGTGTGTAATAAAATGTGCTATGTGTATGGTCAGGTGTGAACTGCGTTCTTAGTTTAATGAAAATTATTACTGCAGTATTTGTCTGTGCATTAATAAAATTTAGAAGATGACTAATTTGAAAGTAAGACTCCCCTCTATATACATACACTGTTCAAAGAGTTTTCCCTTTTTAATGTGCTCTGTGTTTCTCCTCCCCACCCAGTCCTATGAAGATCTTGTTCAGAGGCTGGAGCCAGTAATTATGGAGCTGGAAAGGCAGGAGAATGTGCTTGTCATTTGTCACCAAGCTGTCATGCGCTGTTTGCTCGCCTATTTCCTTGACAAGCCCGCAGGTGAGGCTTCCTTGATACATTACACTCTGATTTTTAAAAAAATTACTGCTTAAGGTTCCAAACAGTAAATTCTAACAGTTTGCTGTATCATCAGAGGCTGGTTTTGCTAGGCAAGTACCCAAGTGTATTTTTTTACATTTGACCCTCACATGAAACCTGGTAGCTGATATTATTGAGCTGCTCCTCACCTGAAATACTGTGATACTTGTTTTTTGCTCTGGTTAGCATCATTGTTGCATGATAGGAAAACAGATACATTGCTAGGTAAAATGTTGTTCAAGTCGTTGACCTGAAGCATAAAAGAAAAGTCACTTGTAACCTATATTTCATGTGTAATTTGTGGTTTGATTTCTCAGAACAGCTACCTTACCTGAAGTGCCCACTGCATACTGTCTTAAAGCTAACCCCCGGGGGCTTATGGTAAGTGCAGTTATGTATATTTAATATATAAGTCTGGCTATAGTGTCTCTGTCATCAGGAAAGGTGGTGAAGTGCTTAAAACACACTTTATGTTGCTTTAAAACAGTTAGATTTGATATTGCAAGTGTGTCTGCAGAGCTTTGCTGGAATAAATGAATCCTCTGGATTCCCCTTGCTTTGCCTTGTGCCAGGAAACACGTGTGTTGCTGAAGGCCTGAAACCACCAGTGGCTGTAACTGCTGGAGGGGACAGTTCTGTGCTCAGTTCATACTCTATTTCACTAATTCTTCTGGCAGACATGTCTGCTTCAGCGAGATCTGAGTTTTTGTTGATATATTGGAGGGTACTGCTTTTCAGAAGACAGGAAAATTTGCATTTGTATAGGTTTATCATCTTGCAGAATGTGTTCCCTTAGCCTTAAATAAGTTTATTCTCTTTTCCTGAAGTATTTTTTTCCATGGACTACGAGAGTACCCCATGAACTCACCTTGTTTGTTGATGTTGGCCTTTGTTTGTCAGCAGCTGTTCCTGTGCTTGGCTCAGGGGCTTTCCCTGGGCTCTGTGGGCAGTGTGGGGTGTGGGTACCACGTGCCCTGCTTGTGCTTTAGGCTGATTGCTGCTGGAGTTCTGTGTGTCCCCACCTCAGCTTAGTGTGTGCCTGCTGTTCATTTCCATTAAGTGGTGGCTGAGTCGTATCTGCTGGTGTCCCACTTCAGAAGATCATCTCAGGCAGAGAATTATCTGCAGAGCTTACTAGGAAAAATGTATTGCCCAACAGTGTTGGCTCAGTCATTAACTGGAAGCTGTCTTGGATTATCAGCTCTGAAAAATAGCAGTCCAGATCTGTACTTTGTTTTTTAAGTTTCAAACGAAGTTGAAACAAAGCATATTATGAAACAAAATAGCTGCTACGTTGTGAAATATCTGAAGAGATTTTTGTCATTTGGTTGCAGTCATTCTGCAGGAATGACAGCCTGTGTTGTGGTGACATCTGGTGTTCCCAATTTGCATGACAAGCTGGGGCTCTGAAAATAAAGATCCACTGCAGTTTGAACTTGGGCTTTTTAAAACTCTGACCTGCTAGTCTCTGCCTGTTTTCCACAGCAAGGCTTTGTTTTGGGGTGCTTTTTGTTTTGGGGGGAGTTCTTTGGTCATTTTTTTTTTTGTTGTTGTTGCTGCTGTTTTTCTTTCTTCTCTGCCAGGGAGGGAAGTTGGGTGACTGTTCATAAATTTAAGAGGGTGTGGATGTTTGCAGTGTGTGCTCATGCACTGAGAGAGGAAGGAAACCAAGTGGTACAAAGCACTGTCCTTGTCCTTTTGACTTGAGGGAAAGAAGTGCCATTGTCCTTTTTTAAGGTGTTTGGTATGAATGTCTGATGAACACATTTCAGGCAACTGACTTTTGGAATTCAGCCATCTGCAAACACAAGGACTGTGTGTAAATCATTCCTGCAGTACTGATGGATGGAACTGCTCCAAGCTGATGTGTCACTTGGCTCCAGCCAGGCAGGATGCAGGGTCAGACCTGGTGTGTTTGATACCTCCCAGCCAAGGCTGTTCTGGGGAAGTGCCTCTCCAGGGCTTTGCTCTTCCTGGTGCTGGAGAGGAGCATCATTCCCACCTGAAGAGTCTGATCTGCAGTAGAGGAACATCTGATACAGCCTGACAGCTGGATCAGGATGGATGAGACCTTTACCCAGCAGTCCAGGGTGGTGGTGGTCTATGGAAAGAGAAACTGCAGCTTGCTGTAGGTATGAACTTGCTCATCAGTAATTAAAAGTGAGCTGGAGTATGCACGTGGTAGTTACTGTGGAGTAAAGCATGTCCCTTTGGTGTGTGTTTAAAGCTTTCCCCACAGTACTCTCCTGGGATTTTAGACTCGGCTTGTGGCAAGGGCTGAGAGGTCTCTGAAGTGTCTGCTGTGTAGCAATCCTCAGGAATGGCCAGCAGCAGGGTTCAGAGCTTGGCTTGGCTTGGTCTCAAGGATCACAGTGGATCTGTGGCCAGAAGGATGAGTAAGGATCCTGCTCCAGTGGGAGATGTGTGCTTTTCCTCCTTCAAATCTCTTTTATGGTTCACTGTTTCTCTGAGTTCTGGCCCTCCTGCAGTGTTTGCTCACAGTCTTCCTGACAAATGGGCTTTATTAGGACAGGCTTCCCAAAGGGAAAGCAAATACTGGCCTTACTAATTTTTTTTTTTCCAAAGTGCAGTGGCTTTCTGGGGAAATCCCCTTTTCTCTGTCATGTAGCATGTGGAGTGTTATGACTTTACGGAATAAATGAGGAGAAAAATCTGGAAACCTGCTTACAATAGAGGATGGACTCTGGTGTGTCAGAGGAAGTGACTATTAATGGGTGTTGTGTAGATTAGTGGCAGCTTAAAAACTCATATTTATGTGAGAAAAGCCAGGATTTGGCAGTCAGAGATTGCTTAAAGTGCTGTGGCCGTGGTGTATGGAGGAATTATGTCATTCTCTAAGTGGATCAGTTTATACTACCTGGAAATAGTTGTTTCTCCTCACTAATTTTTCTTGCCTCATTGGTATTTTGAATCTTTGAATGTAAAGCAGAAGTTCTGTTTCAGGAGTGAGCTTTGAAGTTCTGTTTAGCTTGGGGTTAAAACCATTTTGCACATACAGAGGAATGGGGGTTGCTGACAACACACTGTACTTTCTTGTAGTTGTTTTTATGTTTAAGAAAGGAGACCAGAACTTATCTTCTTAGAATTTTACTGTAATGCAGAAATCCAGGATGTTTAAAACACAAAAAGTTACAAATAAAAACTTTCTCAATGAACGCTTGTGTATATTTAAAAGAAAAAAAAGAAAATTAAAAAAAAATTATAAAGCTAAGCTGAGGAGATTGATTATCAGATTGACAATAATATTTATCCAGGTGAAACAGATTAATTTCTGTAGCTTTAGCTCTTCAGAATTCAGGAAATTCTGGTATAAATCAGAATGGGAAAGTGGTTAGCCTTCATCATCACAAAATTAGATTGCATCTTTATTATAACTTCACTTTCAAAGCAGATATATCTAAAAATGTGTTTTCTATCAACAGGATGTAAAGTAGAATCTATATTCCTGAATGTCGAAGCTGTAAACACACACAGAGATAAACCTGAGGTAAGAATATTTTTCAAATTGGAGAACTTGATGTAATGTACTGTCTGAGCTGATTCCCATCGTCCTTGTGGCTAGAATTGATGTGATAACTCACCTGAGTGTATTTTATTTTACATATGAAGCTTTGCTACTGGTTTACTGTGAGGGGGCAGTAAATCTTTTATTGACCAAATTTATCTTATATGTGAATCGTAGCTGGAGTAGTTTATCTTTGAGAAATGAGAATTTGAAGATGTGGTGTCAGGCTAAAAGCTGCAAAAAGTTCTGCCAGGCTTTGTCACTCAGCAGAAGTAGTGTAGCCCACAGTCGTGTTATGAATGCCACACTTACTCTGGGGAGAGAAATCATCAACTTTTTCATCACTGTGGTCATTGCTGTCTGAAAAAGAGGAATTGATGATGTCCCCTGTGTTTTAAGCCAAGGCTGGAGAGGAAGACTAGATCTCGGGAAGCAGCAGGACAACCTGGGGAAGGCAATTGAGCATATTTGTGAAATGTAAGTGCAGAGATGTCAGCCCTGCCTGCCTCAGGCTCTCTGCTCCTCAGGGTCCACCTGAGCTCAGGCTGATTCTGCTGCTTGTGCCAAGCTCTTCCTTTGCTCTGCCATCGAAGTTGTGTGAAATGTGTCATGGTTAAAGCTCTCTGGTTCCCTTGCAGGCCCTTCCCACCAGGCATGGCATGACTCCGTGCTGAGGTTAGGAGCACTGCCTGCTGGCGAATTGGAAATGAGTTTGGTTACATGAGGAAAAAGGGCTGTGTTTGGTTTTCAGAGCAACAGTTTATGGTGAAAAGGAATAGAGTGAGAAATTAGGCATATATTCATCAAGGCACGTGACATAAAGTGCCTTTTGTAACTGAGGGTTCACTTTTGTGCAGAATTCATGCCAGAATTCTTTGTTGAATTCTTCTGCAAAGAAGTTCTGTTTTAATGACCTGGGTATTCCAAGTTCTGAAAATACTGACTTTTGGACATTTCAATAACTGCATTGGGTTATTTCTTCTCTTCACCTTTCCCTGCTTTGTCATTCTGCTTTGCCATTTTGTATCTTAGTTTGAATTGTTGTGTTTAGAAAACCCAGTCTGTATTTTTGCAGTACCTAAAGCTGGAGAAGCATAGTGGGAATCCATGAGGATGCCTTAGAGCAGTAGGTTATTTGTTTTAAGTAATGTAGATAAACATCTTTAGTTTGGGTGATCAAAATATCAGTGCAGAATTTACAGCTACAACGTTGGTGAAACTGCCAGTCCTCTAACTGAGGGGGTTTATTTGAAGGGGGAAGGCTCTGCCTGAATCACCAATGACTCTCCACATGTCTAGCAAGTGATGTGGCCATGCTGGCACTGCTGAGGGGTGGCTCTATTCAGGTGTCTGTGGAGGATCATGAAGGCACTCCCATTGCATTGGGCTCAAAGATACAAGACTGATTTGAAGAGAAACAAATTGAGTTAGTGAATTTTCATTCATAAGAAAAAAAAGGAGTAGTGACATTTTCCTAAAAACCCTCAAATTCTCTTCTCCCTGTGCCCCAAAGGAAGCCCAGCCTGGTGAATAGGATGATGTTACACTGTTCAGGTCTGAATGGAGGACTTAAGTTGGTCCTGTCTGCATTTAATTGCTGCTCAGAGGACTGTAAAATCTTCAAAAGCTTTCATTTATATCCCCTACAAAAATGGTAATTAGGTCTGTAAAATTAAGTTTTCAAGTAGTCTGTTGAAGTCAAAGCATTTAATTAAATACAGTGTCACATAACAGCGTTGTTAAACAATGGAAGTATTGGATTGAGAATTGCCCAGTGTGCTGTTCTGTGACCCACCAGTCACTTGCAGCCTGTGCTCCAGAACAGTGCCCTCGTTTAGGGCTCAGCTGAAACCCTCTATTTTCACATGGCAGAAATGCAGGCAAAGCTCTGGGGTGTTTGTTTGTGGTATGTGTGAGCCTCAGAGTACCATGGTGATTTGTCTGGAGCAGATTGAAGCCTCCGGTTTGTCAGCATTGTAGTGGCTGAAGTCCTGACCTTTGTCAGTGAAGGAGTCTATGGTCTTTTACAGAAAATAATTCATGGGAGTTGCTTTAACTGTTGTTGGGTCCCTTCTTTGGGCCAGAAAACAAGTGCTGGGGTGAAATGTCTGCTTTGCACATCTGGCTTAGTCAGGGAATGACAGAGAGGGGATTACTCACACCAGATCTCCTTTGTTATTTTGCTGAGGGGACATGGGGGAGGGAGATGTTAGTGCAAGGTGAGCTGGCTTACCACAGTGCAGAACAAGCAAGACTAGCTAAACCCATCAGCATGGAGTTTAAAGAATTGGCAATGATTTGGCCAAAAATGGATCTTGTAAGGAACCTCAGAGCAGTTTATCATGGTCTGCCCTCTAGGTAGGAGGGAGAATACCAATTGCACAGACTTTGGGACTTGCAGGAGGTGGTGCCATAGCAGATGTGATTCCTGACATGTTTGGCTGCACTGGAGTCGTGGTTTCATTTGGTTTTGCATAATTGAGTGCTGCACTGAATGTCACTGTTTTTCTGCAGCCTCTGCAAAATGAGATGAGATCTAGTTGGTGTGATCAGCCTTGAATGGTTAAGGTGTCTGAGAACTTTTTTCTTTGTTAGAGGTGTTAAATAGCCTATAACACAAACATATGTTAAAAGCCTTCTTTTGGCACAGAAGCATGTGGCATATTCAGTGAGACACTGAAAGGTTCTCAGTGAGGTGTGTATGTGCTAAAGAACACAAGAAGGGGGATTCCTGCTTGGGCCTGTAAAAGACTTACTTCCTCCTCAATGTGTCTGACTTGAGCTTTGGGTAGTGCTGTCAGCAAGGGACTGTATTTAATTGCTCCTCAGAGGACTGTGAAAATTCAAAAGCTTTTTTTTTTTTTTTTTTACTGTAAATACATTTTTGTGCTGTCTCATTCTGGGACAGTGACTGGCTCTCAGTCTACTGCATTCTTGGGGTGTCTGGGGGCTGAAACCATCTCTGCTTCTCAATCAACCCAGCTGTGTACTTGTGAAGGGACATGATTGGTGGCTTTTGTTGGTCTTACTGCTGCATGATAAATATTCTCTGTATTTTTATTATTACACAGAATGTAGACATTTCCAGACCTACCGAGGACGCTCTTGTAACAGTCCCTGCTCATCAGTGAAACCTGTGTGCTCACCAGCTATCAAACTTGGGGTGCTGTTTTCGTCCTGCTACTTCAAAATCAATTGAAAAACTAATCATTCCAATCACTTTGAAATAAAAAAAAAATGGCCACACCCAAGCTATACTCATAACCCAAAGCAAATGTTTGTACAGCACATGACTTGAAAAAATTTATCAAATGACAATAAAACTGTTGCACTGGCTAATTTATTGTGGGTGAGTTCTCAAACCTTGGTCGGCTCTTACTGGAATGCTGGTTTTGTAAATTGCTGTAATTTAAATATCCTGCAGCATTAAGCTTTATTGTAATAGCCAGCAATCATTTAGTGTTAGTTGCAGTGTATTTATGAAAGCCATGAAACACAACATCCTGTGTGAGATAAGAAAGTCAGAATTTGTTTTGCCCAGCAGAGCACCAGTATTATCTGTTTCAGGGCCCTTGGGAGTGATTGGACTGCCATGTAGTGTACAATAACATCCCATAATTACTGTAAATCCCTAATCCCACTGATCTGCAACACTAGTGCTCTACATGTGCTAATTAATGATGTGCTATTGGAGCAGGGTAGCAAGTTTTCACTTAGTTCCAGGACAATTATTCAGAGAACAGGAATGTGTATAAATGTTTTTAATATACAAGTTTGGTTAACAGCTGTTCTGCATTAACCAGGCTTTAGGGTTTACCTGTGGGCAGAAGGGATCTTAAATCCCCTCTTTCCCTGCTTTGTGTGGACGTGGGTGATGCAGCATGTACAGCCCTGCCCCAGCTGCTGTGTGCCCAGATTTGATGTGGGCTCCAATAAGCAGTGCTGACCATCCCAGAGCAGGAAAGCAGAGTTAGCCAGAGGATTTTGTAGCTGGGGTAGTGGCTCCAGTAGATGCAGATCTCAAACAGCAGGACATGAATCCCAAGCTGTATGGTAGGAGGGAGGAGACTGCAGGCTGTGGGAGATGTGGTGCCTTTCCCAGGAGGTTCTGTGGGCACCCCCAGGCTGTGAGAAGTTCCTGTGCCATGGAGCAGGGAGCACTGAGGCAGGGAAAGGCAGAAAACCCAGAGCCTTGGAACTCTTCTGAGGGGGTCTTTTAGTAGTGAAAGTAAGCTGGGCTGTAGGTTGTGGAAAGCTTTTATTTGTTAACTTTTTCAGGTTGTATGTTTTTCCCAAACCAGGATTTTAGAAAAAAAATAATCTTATGTATCTGCACTTCTAAAATTGTACTTAAGTCTTCAGAAGTTTCTAGCAATTGGGAATGTTTGCCATAACCAGATAACTAACCTGGCCAGAGAGCCTCTGCTGTGGTGCTTGGTGTTTAGTTAAACCACTGTCCCTGGGCTGGAACTGGGAGAACCTGGATAATTTTCCTATTTCTGTCATGACTGTGATGTAGGAGTGGTTGGTCACTTTTCTGTGTTTAATTGCTTCAGGGTCTGGGCATGAGCTCTGCTGTGAAAGGTGCCCCAGAGGAGCACCTGAGCCTTCTGTACCCCCTTGCACACAACAGGGAGTCCAGTTGCTCTTACTGACAGCTGATGTGACATTCCTGAGGGCTCACAGGGCTGCTGGCCATAGGTACTGAGGAGCCACATGGAGACAGCTTGGAGTGCTGTCATCTCCACAGGCCACAGCTAAGGAAATAGCATCCAAATGAAATTAAATGCATTGCATTTCAGATGGAGCCAAGATCTGTGCAGGCGTGTGCTGTGGAAAAACTGAGTTTTGCTGCTTGAAAAAAGATGTCAGAAAATTGAGGGGGAGTATGACAGGAGCAGGAGCTTGGCCAGAGAGGAAAGCAAAGTTTGCCTGGTCTGTGGCTGGTGGAGGTTGCTCAGGGAGGAGAAGCAGCAGGAGCACCCAGGACCCTTCATTCCTGCCAGCTGCTGCCAGCCAGATTTCCTGGGGCCGTGTCTGCATATTGTTCTCTGCTGAGCACAGCACTCACTGCTGATGGGTGCAACAGAGTGAAGTGGGTATTTAAAAGCAGACTGCTCTAAGGGGTCTCCTCTCTCAGCAGGATTGCTCATTGCCCTTGCTCTGTCAGTAAAAGGAGGCCTGATGCTGGAGGGGGAGTGTCAGCGGTGGATTGTGGCACAGCTTGCTGAGGGGGAAGCTGGCTGATGGAGTGCTGGATGTTTATATTGTGCTGTTTATTTCTGTGTTTATGCCTGTGCTGGCTCTTGTCTCCAGAGGTTCCTCCTGTTGCCTGCAGGAGCCTTTCTGCAGGATCTTCCTGTTCTGCTCTGAAGGTCACATGTACCCGAGTGAAAGTAAAACTGAAACCAGGGCCTGTCCTGTTGGAGACCCACAGCACTTTGCTGGGGGAGGCTCTGCCCTGTAGGGAAAAAATGTACAAAGGCCAGGGCATAATGAGAACAGCAGCAGTGGTACAGGAGGGTATCTGAGTTAATCTGTGTACTTTGAGTCTTTCCAGGAAGGACAGGGTGAGGTGGACTCTAGTGCAAGGCTGGGTCAGACTGCTCCTGCCTTGGGGAGCAGGCTCGAAGCAGCAAGCTCCTGCTGGGGCTGCCCAAGGAGGAGGATGTCGAGCTTGGTAGAAGCAGTGTTTGGGAGAGGTGTGTGGTTTTCATTCCTCCTCCTGTGTTTCCTGGGCTCTCCAGACCGTGTTGCTGGAGAGGGGCTGTTCCCAGCATGGCTTTTGTCCTGGTGTGCTTTGGGGGCAGGCAGTTGCAGGGGGACACCTTCTGGTCTCAAAAATAAGGCTGGAGCCACCATCACCTTCCTTAGCAGCAGCACTGTCCTTGTTGCATGGCTTTCCCCTCACAGTGCCCATGGCTGTTCTGAAAGTGGGTACAATCCCAGCTGCCATCATCTCATCTAATG
Organism: Sitta carolinensis; assembly: GCA_032173965.1. Lineage (NCBI taxonomy): Eukaryota > Metazoa > Chordata > Aves > Passeriformes > Sittidae > Sitta > Sitta carolinensis. The sequence goes on from CM063293.1 coordinate 5,077,572, forward strand.
GGATTCCCATGAGTAGGAATCCACTTACAATTAATGAGGATATTGGTCCCTTTCTAAGCCCCTGTTCATCTGGTCTCACTGCTGGCTGTTGTGTTTGTTTAATAAGCCCTTGGGGGTGTTTATCAGGGTTTATCCCAGTTTTCTTCCTCCAGTGTGACAGTTCAGCACACTTTGCTTCCACAGCCTGTTTGTGTTTACTCAAATTCAAGCTTGTTTTGCTTTCAGCTTTCTTGCCTACTTATCAATATTCCCTTTGGGTCTGTCTTAGTTGTTAGAATGCTGCTTTTATCCAGTACCTCTCATTGACTGAATTAAGCTGTATCTTCTGCCTGGCCTTAATCACCTCATTTCCTTTTAGCTTCATGTTTGATCTGTCTAGCTCTTGCTGCTTGTGGACCAATTTCCAGTACCTCTGGATTCCTGCATTTTGATGCTCCATTTCATGCTCCATTTAATTTTCTTTGAATCAACATCAGAAGTTCAGCTAAAAAGATTGCAGCCAGTATTCTTCTGAGAGTGCCTCTGGAGACCTCTCGCAGTCCCAGGGAAATTCTGGGTATGTTGCAGCAATTGCTAAGAGAAACATAAACACACCAAATGCCAGCATATTATATGTTGGTTTGTTGTTGGTTTTTTTTTTCCCCTATAACCATGTAGAATATGACTTGTTTAGCTAAGTCCTTGTGCTCTTAGCAGATACTTTCTTTTTTTCTGATGCTTTCCCCTTGCTGCAGAAGAGATGCTTCTTGTAGAAGCTTCTTTTTGAAAAAGGCTTTGCTTTCCTTCAAAGAGATGTGAGAATGGGTCAGGCTGTGTGTGCTGGTGGGTGCAGAGATTTCCAGTACTTGCATAACTCTGTCCAGCAGCATTTGCTTGTGTGTTCCCAGAAACCTTGGCATGGTGTTTATGGTGGAAAATGGGGATTTACCCAAGGGCTTTTTAAGGCTGATGACAAAGGAAAGGGCTGATGTGAATGTAGGAGAACTGGTAAGGGCAGAGCAGTGTTGGAAGAATTCAACCTCCAAAGAGAATCTGGTGCTGCTTGTTTATATCCTGCTTTCATAAGAAATGACTGAAAATCTAGAAACTGGGCTTGGGGAGGGACTGAATTGCTTTTTGAGTTGATGAGTTTTGACTGATGGAGTTTTGTGTCTGCATGTGCTGAGAGGGCCCCTCACTGTGTGCTCGTGGGCCCTCCTTTCCCCAGAGCTGGACTGGAAAGACTTGTTTTGAATGTAAACTCAAATAAACATGGTTATAAAACCACTGGAGCATTCCCTGATGTCAGTGTGACATCTGCCACATGCCATGCATACCCCAAAGTGCATTTAAACTTTATGTTACCAGCTCTTCAGGGAGTTATTCAGAGCTCTTCCAGGGATTTGGCTGCTCACAGCTAGGATCAGGATTGGCTTTATGGCTGTTGGTGTTAAGGAATTATTTCCTGGAGTGTGCCTGGAACACGGAGAGGTGGGCTTCCCTCCCTCAAGGTTTTATTGATTCCTGTGTGGTTTATAGCCTTTTTAGGGTTCTCTTTTTCCTTACACTACATGCATAAAGACTGGGAGAGACAGTGGCTTAGAAAGATGTGGGTAAAGAAAAAGGCTTTTAAGAGCTGTAACACTGAGACCTGCATATGGTGTACAGGGCCCACCTGTCCTGCCAGAGCTGGTGTGACAGGTCTGAGGGATGCATTTGATTGGCAGCACAGATCCTGCTTTGGGTGTCTGAGGGCTCTGTGAAGCTCCTGGCACTGGGATGGGGTCCAGGCCTGGTTCTGCCTCCTGCTCAGGGGCTGGGACCTTTCCTTGTGTTCTACAGAGCATTTTGAGGCACTGAGTGTTACAACTTGCTCACCTCTTGTGCCGTGCAAGAGCCGCGTGCTGAGCAAAAACCGCGGCTGCCTGCAAGACCTTTGCTATAAAACTTCTCTTTTCTTTGTCCTTAAATTTGCAGAATGTAGGTGTGAATAGGTCGAGAGAAGAAGCTTTGAGGACAGTGCCCACCCACCTATAGCTGCAGCTGCCGGGGCTGCAGCCCTTCCTGCAGCAGCTCAGGGCCCGGCGGTGTCGGAGCGGGGCGGGATGGACGCGCCTCCCCTTCCCTTCCAGACATTTCGAATGTGATTCTGCTTCTCTGGACAAAACCTGTGCTCGTGGACAACTCCAAAGGTATCGTTAGAAAGATGGTGGGAAGCAGAGCAGAGTTGGGTTTAGGTTTTTCTTATGTAAATTTGTGCAGTTTCAGTGGGTTTTTACTGTTCGTCTGTGGGTAATGCAAGGTGGTTAATTGCCCGTGTTGATTTTACTGTCAGATTTTAACTAGATTTTATTTTCTTTTGTAAGTGTTTTTTCTAAGAGTTCTCTTATTTTTACTGTGAATGATTGCCTAGAATTACATGGAGTTTTTTTGATGGCGTATTTAACATGGGCAAAATTCTACATTTTGAGCACTGGAGGCTTCATGTTGCAAAGCTGCTTTAAATGGGGAAGCCCATCAGCTCTGATAATTGTCCCGTGTTTTAAATTGAACTTTGGTTTGCCAAGCACAACTTAAATTTTTTCTGAAATTCATAAGGGAGGTGTTCCCTTTGGAAAATCAAAGCATTAAAGCTGGATTTGCTACCTGGGACATTCTGCTGTTTTAGCAAGATTTGAACACTTTGCAGAGACCAGGTGTATTTTGGAGGGCAGAGGGGGACATGAGCGTGAGGGACAGCTGGGTAATGAATGAAGAGAGAAATGCAGAGATCCACATCCTTTCTGCTGCAGTTATGGGAGGGGATGAGCAGCTTTTCTGAGTCTGAAAGGGAGGGGAAAAGGATTCAGCCTCTCAAGGGCTGGAAAAGCTGCTTATGTTGTTAGTGTTGTCACTATATTTGTAGAGAATTTTTGGAATTAATTTCAACATAAAGTATATGTTTCTCTTTTATCGCCACATTTAATACGTACATCAGGAAACTGTACAGAAAGGTTAGGTGAGTTTAACCATTCTAACAGCTCATGCAACAAAAACACCAGGTAAATTCTGAAAAAATTTTTAACACAGCACCCTTGCCTTGGGGTTTTTTGTATCGTTTTTAAGCACCTTCCATCATCCCAATTCTTCATTGCTCTTTTATGCCTAGTGAAACTCCAGTGCTGAAAATGGAATTTTCTGTGTCTGTCGAGGTCACAACCTTTTAACTGTACTAAATCAAAGTGTATTTTGTATGTGTGTTAGCAGACAACTGAAGGGAGCTGCCAGCACTGCTGCTGGCTCGAGCTCTGAAATGAGGAGAACTATTCTTTCGTAGGTGGACTGTGTTTTTTCCTAAAGATTCTTTCCAACTAATTGAGCTTTTACCCATGTGAGTTGTTGGGGTTGTTTTGTTGTTTTGTTTTTTTCTTTCCTGAATTCCTGTGTGAAATACCAGGCCCTGGTAACATAGTTTTGCAGGCAAGGGCTAAATTGTCTTTTGTTTGTGCAGGGTTTATAAAATAATGTGCTGCTGTTGTGATTTTTTTTTTAATAAGCTAAATTCAGCAATATATTCAGCTCTGGAAGTAAGCCATAGTGCACTGCTGGGTTTTGTTTCAGAGGAGGAATGTGTAGGGTGCAGAATGACCAGGAACACTTGCTTCAAGCACTGCTGTCTAAAGCTTTGTGTGTGTGTGTGTGTGTGTTATGGTAATGCCATTTCAGACCTTTATTAATTCAGCTGTGCCCGTAGTTGTGGGGTGAGGAGAGAGCCTGCCTGGCACTGCTCAGAGGAATGGATTTATTGGTGTGTGGTTAACAAGGCCACCTTTGTGGCACAACTGAAGGAGCAATTTCCCCTCCCACTGTGGGGTGGGAAAGCTGGGCTGTGCCCCAGGCAGCCCTCACTCCTCTGCTGGGACAGGAGGTGGGGTTGAACAGTTTTCACACTGACAACGTCAGGCTTTATCTGTAAAAATCCCAGGAGGCTGCATCAGAAAAGTGGGATTTTACTGGCAGACTGTGAGCGCAGACCTGGCTGAAGAAATGTGGGCAGGAATGTTTCCCCCAGTGAGAGCTGAGCCCAGTTTGAGGTGTCTGCTCTTTCCCTTTGTTTTACCTCTCTGATCTCTCAGAGGTGCTGTAACATCCTTGAGGCTACTTGTTCTATGTACAGTAGGTGTTTTTATAGCCTGCTTTCAAATATACTGTGATGAATGTTTTACTACAATGGGTGTTCAGTAAAAAGAGTTGTATACAAGTGTAAATAAACTATTGTGCTGATACTTGAAGAGGGAAAGAAAAAAAAAAAAAAAAAAAAGTTGTTGGTTCTATGGTAGGGAGGTACTAAATCAGTGACTGCATCTGACCCTGGCTGGAGAGAGAGCAGGTGTAGATGACCAGTGTAGGTTTGAACTGAATGTAGATTTGGAGTGATGGGTTCTCCCAGGGTGTAACTGCTGGTCTGGGCAGGCACAATTAAGAATTGCAGTTAATTGTCACTTTCTGAAAGTGTGAGTCCCCCACTCCTGACAGAACAGTCACTGGTATGGGAGGGGAAAACCCTGGTCCTGACCTTCTGTGTTTGTACCATTTGACTGCCTCTGTTCTGTGTGTGCCTGGCTCAGATGCAGTCTCTCAAATGGGGTTAAACTGTCCTTTCTTACAGCATTGGCCTTTGTTGTGATCTTTCAGACAAATGTAATCATTTGACCTTTGATCCAAGTAATAAAGATCAAATGCTACAAGGTGCACTGATGTGTGTTTCTTTCCATGGCTGTTTCCAGTGGCTGAAGTGCCAGGTGAGTGGTCCTGAGCCTCAGCAGGGTTCCACAGCTTCTACATCCTGGGTGGAGGGAGCTTAGGTACAGATGTAAGGATTAAATTAATTCACCCTGTGGTTGCTTTACTGTGACAAATAACTATGATTCAAATAGGAAACTCAATAATGGAGGAAGAAGTTGGAAGTACTGATTAAATAAATGCATGCCAGGATTTGCACACAGTGGAGGGGAAAGGTAAGACTTTATTACCTTTACCTGGTCACTGAGATTAAGATCTGCTCCACTCTCTCAGCCCTACACTCTTCTTACAGTGCCTTGAACATGCTGCTGGGGTTTTGAGAAGGCTGAAAACCAACAGCCAAATGGTGCCTGTCAGTACAAGTTTGTATGCAGAGGGGAGCTGGAGGGCATTACAGTTGCAGAGGAACTTACCCTTCAAAATGACAAGGACAAAATTAATTACTGCTTTGTGCTTTTAGAATTATTACTCACATTTTTCATGTCTTGCTGATTGCAGGCCCCCCCCCCCCCCCCCCCCCCCCGAGGTGGTGACCCCTTGTCTCTGCGAGGTGGGAGGAGTGTTTTCCTCGTTCTTTAACTCCACTGTGTATTTTTGTTTGGGGAGCAGGTAACTTCTTTGGTTTAGAGCTTTTAGACTGCTTTCTGGACAAAATCCTTTAACAACTGAAACTTCCTGTAGGCTGAGGATGTCCCAGAGCCAGTGGGTGCTCACAGGTGGCCCTGGGCTGCAGCAGTGCTGCAGGGGAGGTGGAGTTGCTCCCAGGCTGTCAGGAGGTAACAGTGGTGCAGGGGCTGAACAGGACAGGGCTGCTGAGGAGGAGGGGGGGAGGAGCTGCTCTGCAGAGGAGAGGGATCTGTGCCCCATTGGCACCACTGCACTCAGGCTGAGCTCTGGCAGCACGAGATGCCCCTGGATCGGATGCCAGCTGAAAGAGTTGCTGTGTGAAGCCTCTTGAGCAGATGTGGCACTTTACTCCAGAGCAAAGCAGGTGAGTACAGGGAGCCAGGGTTCCCACAAGGAATATTTACTGCTACTTAAAATTCATAGCAGCTTCTTTGTGTGCAAATACCCACTGCTGCTGGCCCCTACATTTGTAACTCCTTACCTGGAAATGTGTTTCTGCTCAGGTGCAATGGCCCAGCTCTCACCTTGGAAAGCAGAATCACTGTCTGGTGAAAAATGGCAAACCAGGCCAGCCCTGGCTGTTTGGAAATGCCAGCTGTGTTCTGCCCCTTCCAGCCTCAAGCTGCTGCAGGCTCAAATGGCATCCGAGTCATGCTGGCATTACTTGAGCTATAACAATAAACTAGAGCTGTTCTTTAGGAGCAGAACAAAGGCAGCTGTGTATTTTCTTTGAGTCTCTACAAAGGATTACAGCTTTCTGCTGCTCTTTCAGCAGGATTAACAGTCTGAAACTATCCAGAAGCTCCAGAGTGCTCCTGAGAGTTCTGTAGCATTCCATAACTCTTGGATGAACTGACACATGTATATTTTTTCTGCCTTCTCAATGTTGAGAAAAATCAAATAATTTGCAATAGTGTTTCAAGATACAGAAAGCACCTGAGAAGCAAGGAAACCTTGCTTCAGCCTGAATTTTATGAGCTGACTGCAAGACAAAGGTTTTGGAAGGAGCTTTGCAGTAATTACATTAGATTTTCTTTCTCACTAATGGCTAAATATCAAAATTCAGAAGTGGGTGTTGCAAGAAAGCAGGATCTGGTTTTGTGCCCTTCTAACAGCAAGCAGGAAGAGCCACAGCTGCTGTGTTACAAACAAGCACATAAACCTGGAAGAAGGATTTTGTGTTTGGCAGTTACACAGACTATTTCCTCAGGCAGAGCAGGTACCTCTAGAGGCCTTACCTGGGTTCTGTGCTGCTGTGGCTGTTAGCAGGAAGGGGCACTGAGGGGCAGAAGCCCACATTCCCAGGCTTGATGGGGGTGCTCTGGGATGCTGAGGCCTCTGGCTCATGCTTGGACTGCCTTGGAATAAATATGTAGCATTTATTCAGCAAAAGGACCCCTGAGCTGTGTCCCATAGTGGCTCGTGTTACACGAGGAATCTCTGCTTTTGCTTGACACTTCCTTTTGTTTAATTCACAATACCAACAAATGTTTTAAGAAAGTGATCAGGGCTGACCAAGCATTATTTTTTCACTCTTGTTTAAAGACAAGTTAAGTTATTGTATAATAAACTGTATATTGTTAAAAATCATAGAGCCATGAAAGAAAGTTACATTAAACTTTCTTTTAATTGAAGACAAATAAAAGACTCAAGGGCTCAAACACATTTTAAAAAGACATCATCTGTTCCCCAGTGTCTTCTCTCGAGCAAAATATACAGCACACATATATATAACATAACTACATTCAAGTACCAAACAGAATTTACATTTTCCCAAACAGAGAAAATAATGCATATGATTCACATACCTTAAACCCAACCATGCATAAAAACACTGCCAATAAATCAGGAGTTGAACATAATTCCTCACACTACCGTGTACTATTCTGAAATATCGACATCGTTGGAATGCATTAACACGTGGGGGTTTGGGTTTGTAATGTGTGACCCTGCTTTAAAGTCCAGCTGGTCAGAGACTTACTTGTTCAAGATCTGTTCAAATTTCGGGTTAATGAAAGAAAATCCATCAAATGCAGATTGATCCATGGACTCAATCAGGTTTTTGTCACTGTAAGACAGTTTTGCCTTCTCACTCAGAAATTCTCTGTCAAAGTTGTTGTAGTCACTTGCTGATTTCTGTGTTAGAGAGAAAAGACAGTTTGAGACTTTGTATTTTCTTCCAGAACAAATTACTTAGATAGAAAATGTTGGGAAGTTAGTCTTTCAGCTCCCTCCCTCCTTCCCCTGCTTTAGAGAGAGAAAAAAAAAAAATCTCATTTTAGCCTATTTTAAACAAGACTTTAAGATTGTAGCTGGGCACTTTTTTTATTGTTAGTTGGAAACCAACAGAAAAACCAAACCCAGGTTGCTTTGGAGAAGAACTGCCTGGATTTGGGATAACACTGGGTTATTACCCAAAGATGATCTGTTGACAAAAGCAATGCAGCATTAGCTTACACATCAGACCAGTATATCTTGCCATTAACCAAAATGCTTAAATTCCTGAGAACATTTTACAGGCTGTAGTTGTTCAGAGAATAAAGCAATGCCCTACAGCAGCTGTTCTGTGTTTCATAAATATTCATGTAACTAGAAACTGTTTTTCACTGAACCACCAAAGACTACTGTTTGTAGGATCCTTATGCTTCCAGATTTCCCACTGCTCTGGGACCAAGCAACACAAAACCTTGTGTGTTTGAAGGGACAGCTCTCCTCCTAGAGTACATTTTAAAAGGCCTGTTGTCTCCAGCCCATTTCACCTGTTCCAGTGACAGGCTGGAGAAACAGGCTGGTTTGGGTTTTTAACAGGTGAAGCAGCAGCATCCCACTGTGCTCCAGCCTGAGTTACAGTCTGTTCTGTAGGTGTTTCTTCGGGAAACAGCAGGCACGTACATTAATTCCAAGTTCAGTAGCTTAGAGAATGCTGCTGCTTGGAGATGCCTGGGTGAGTTTGAAGCAGCAGAGATTTAATGCTTGCACAGAGTGCCTGCAGTCAGGTGCCAGATGAGCAGCGTGGAGCTACTGCTGCTCCTCCCAGGTGGTGTTTCAGAAAAACAAACTGGAAGGACCTGGGAACGTTCAGACACAGAGGGGAATGGAGATCAAAGCCATCTGTTGGTTTTCCTGAACATTTTATTCATAAAGAAGCTCCTTGAGAGCAATGGGAAATCTTAGCAGGAAGATCTCAGGGCAGTCAGAGGAGTACAGTGCACCTGTGTCTAACTGAACCATCTAAGAACAAGGGGCTGACAAATACACAACTTTCTCATTAGTAAAAGGTGAGGAGAAAATGGCAGTAGGGTACTTCAGGGAGGTACAGAATACCCCAGGCTCCCATTTATAAGAACAAAGAGCAACCCGCTTACCACTTTGGGTCTGAAGGGAGGGTCCACCTCCCTCTTCTCTAGTGCTGTCCAGTTGATGGTTTTGAAGAAAGGATGGTCTCTGATGTTCCCAGTGACCCCAAGGCGTTTCGCTGGATCCCTTTCAAAGAGCTGCAAGAGAAGACCCCATAAAGAGCTGCTCCAAAGGGACCCAGCAGGGGAAGAATTACAGGTATGGTGCTAAAACAACTAAGGACAGCAAACAGCATTAGGAATTAGTCTGACTTGGCTCTCTCTTTGTAAGAGCAATTCGCTTTATTAGGAGATTTGTCTCTCCCTGCACAGAGACAGTACCAGAGCCCAAGCTGATCATCAGTCCTACCTTTTCTAATAAATCCTTGGATTCCTTGGTAATCCAGCGTGGGTAGTGAGGGGTGTCCACTCGGATTGACTCAAACAGTTCATCTTCATCATCCCCATGGAAAGGGGACTGGCCAATCAGCATCTCATAGAGCAGCACCCCAAAGGACCACCAGTCCACGGAGAACGTGTACCGCAACCCCTGCAGGATCTTGGGCCCCACAGAGGGGAGACAGGCAAGAGGTGAGCAGCAATACATCCCAAAAACAGGACAGGTATTTCAAGAGAGAATCTTTAATGACTAGAGCACTTAGGGGAAAAATAAAAATCCATCTCTCTGAGAAATTGTGGACACTGATGCAGAGCTGTGGTTTTACCCAAGGCTGCTGTTTATGGCCAGCTCCATGGACAGGTCTTTGCTCTCATTCAGAAACTTTCTCCCTTAACTTTAAATAACCATAGACTTAAAAAACATCCTCTCTTGTTTCTTTACAAGCTGAAGGGAGAAGCAAGTAGTGATGCAAAGTAGATTCCTACAGCAGTGTTTTAAAGCTATAAATTATGTCACAGCAAAATACCTTAGTTAAGCTGCTTTGCAAATGAGATTTAAAAAACCCAAGCAACCTAACCCATAAGATTTAAACTCTGTGAGATTGCCCTTAAAAGCTCCTTTTGTTTTGAATTCTGGTTGTTTGCACAGGCAAAAGTCTCTTCTCCATCTGCAGTGCACATACATAGATTCAGTCTGCAGGAGCCTCATGGCTGTGCTGGCTACACCTAACCCCCAGCTCTTAAAACAGTGAGCATTTTAACTTTCTAAACCCACATGTAAAAAAACTTACAGCTACAGAATATTTTAAAATCTTAAGTACTTTATATAAAAAACCACAGATACAATTTTTTATTCTGATTTTTACCTCTAATGAGACTTGGACTTTTCTGAACTATTAGTCTACAAAGAGGTGATTAATCACAGCAGCTCTTGTGCATCAGGGCACTAAATGCCTGCAGCAGTGTCTGTGCCATACTGACCTCGGGAGCAATGTAGTCAGGGGTCCCACAGAAAGTGCTTGCCTTGTTGTCACCAACAACGTTTTCTTTGCACATTCCAAAATCAGCTATTTTGATGTGGCCTTCTTTATCAAGCATCACATTGTCCAGTTTTAGGTCTCTGTAAAAAGTATTTTAAAAATGTTGTGCTTTAAATTGTTTCTGTATTCAGATGCACACACAGTTTTTCACTGATAAACACCTCCCCAGCTGCACACACAGAGGCTCTTCAAGAAAATAATCATTCATCAACACAATCCATCCAAAATGGTACTTTTGTGCTTTGAAGGCATGAAGGACAAGGGAAAAATTCTCTCTTGTTGAAGAAAATAAGAGGCTGAGGTGCATATATAGAATGTGACCTTATAATCCTCCACGTGTTTTCAGATCCAGAAGCACAGCCAGAGCTTCTGTGGCTGCTGGAAGGTGGTGTGAATTAATGCCCCAGCAGCTGACACAGCAGTGCTGCACCAGCTCCAGGGCTCAAAAGAAGGATTGTGTTGGATTCTGAGGGCCTTTGGCAGGAATGTGATTGTTTGAAACCTGCCCAACTCTTACCACTACCTGTGCCTTGTTCCTGGTTACAGGACAACTTCATGTGTTGTGGCACGGCCTGTGACGGGTCCTATTCATGACTTTTCTCAGAACAACACTATTCAATCAAGAAAGAGCTTTTTGCCCAGCAGTTTCCAAAAGCTACATTCCCTCCCTTTGGCCATGCTGCATTTTTTGTCCATCTGGCTGCAAATGCACATACCAGGGAGGGCAGGCTGAAGAGAAACTGAACAGCCCTGTGCTTACCAATGGCTGAAACAGAGCAGAGAATTTCACATAAGAACAGGGCAGTCTTTTCTCCTGGGTAACTGAAGTTCCCAGTACCAGCACCGGATCAAGGTCTGGCCCTTGATGCTCTAACCTGGTGAGGCAGAAGCATCAATGTTGTGGTTTCATCAGAGGGCAAAAGCAGGGAACTTTCACCTTGGTGGTTTGCTCAAGGAGCCTCTCCCTCACCTCCACACTAAATAGACTCGTGATTTGAAGGCAGTGTTTGAAAATAACTGAAACAAAAGTGCTTTTGTGTAACACAAATTCCATCATTCCAGTTGCCAAGGAAAAAACCACACAAATAGCGATTCATCTTGGGCATGTTAATGGCCCTGGAACTACATTAGATCTCTGACAGACAGCTTGAGCTTGTTCCATCAATCAGGAATTCAAAGATGCATGAAGTGCCAAGACAATTCCCAGGTCCCAGCCTGGAGCCAGCTGGTACTCACCTATAAATAATGCCTTTGCTGTGAAGAAACTGGAGCCCACATAAAATTTCAGCTCCATAAAACCTGAAAAGACCAAAGCATCTTTTAATCTTTGCTCAGTTACAAATGCAGGTAGCCAAAATAATGCTGTGGGTGTCTTTTCATGGAGTGAGAAGCACTGTACACATCTTGAAATCCCAGTGTCTCTGTGTTCATGCAGCCCGTGCTGTAACCTGCAAGTTAATCCCTCCACCACACATCGGCAGTGTCCAACAGCAAACAGCACAGGGGACACAGCAGCAGCTGCTGGGAGGCTTCATCCCACTTCCCTCAGGGATCACCAACCCTTTCCTCCTCTTTAATAACTTCGTGTGGTTTTAGTGATAGGCACTGGGAGCTCAGCCCCCCAGGATTGCTGCAGGAGGGACTGGGCACTGATGGCAAGGTTAGAACCCTGGCTGTCTCCCTCTGCACCTACCTGGTCACAACAGACAGACTGAAAAGTGCCACCACTTTAGGGGCATTCCCCAAAAAAAAAGGTGAAAATCTAGGGGACATGAAAGAAAATCTGAAAGAATGCTTCCCTCTGCCCCAAAAAGCTTTTTTTTTTTTTTTTTTAACTGGAAAAATACAAAACTATTTCCATTTCTGTATAGCAGACAAATTTTGGTCCAAAACAAATAGGCACAGAATATACCCAGAGAGGATGCCAGATGCACAGATGTTTGCTGGGATGCAGGTAAGCTGGAGGAGCTTTATCCACATTTTTGCTGGGGAGAGTGGGAAGGGAGCTGACATATACACTGGCTGCTGTTGCTGCCAGACTTCTTGTGTTCCCATCCAGTCAGCAACCCTTAGTGCAGTGCCAGTAACAGAAGTAATTTTCCTGGGCCTTACAGATAGGTTCAGTATTCTCCACTGCTACTTTTTTTAAGGTTTACGTGCCACCCCTCAATGATGCCATTAAAACACCCATGGCTTTGGCTGAGAGAAGTAGAAACTGACCTCAAACTAAGTATGATAGCTAAAGTAGCAATAATACAATATTTTTGCATCCTTTAAAGATCACTGGAGCTGAAAACTTAAAAGTCGCAGATAACTGACACAAGTGCACTTATTAAACAAAGTGCTTACCCATTTAATTAGCATCTCATGGAATGTACAGTTTTTTATACTATCATGTCAATTTAGCAATAACAGTAAATAATAAATAAATTTTTCCCCCATGCTGTTTTCCAATTTTTTTCCATCAGAATACTGTCCTAAAGTACACTGAAGCTGTGCCTTTTTCTTTTCAGTGCTAGCTCATGTTGCAATTCATTTTGCACCTCTAGGAACCCATAAAATGCAACATCACACTGTTATGTAAATTAAGAAAGCCCAACTCCAAACATCATTAAGTGAACTTCACTGTATTCACCCAGTGCCTAGAAACACCTTTTCAACCCTCAGCCACTGAAACTCGACTGCAGGTAAGGAGGGGCACAGAACTAGAAGCCATAAACCCCGAGATGAAATCACTCAGGGAGGTGGGGAGTGAAGGGTTGAGGACTCACGTTGCTCTGTAGAGGTCGAAGCGCCCCTTGTCCTGGATGTGGAACATCAGGTCTCCCCCATTCAGGAATTCCATAACGAAGAACAAATGATCCTTTTGCAGATAACCAAGGAATGGAACAATTACTGATGCTATCCAACCATAAATGAAGTAGCAGTGTGCCTCCAGGAGACCAAGCAGCCACTTCCCTCTTCTCCTGAAGGGTTTTTGGTTTCATGCACCCCTCTGAGGCTCCTACAGGGTTGAGTGGCCTGATCTTGTAAAAGTAACTATCTGATCCTCTATTCTGTGGGTTTCTAGACTTAACACACACTGAAACAGACTTAGTGATTTCAGTCCGTGACAGTCATCCTTTTCCCCTCACCAAGGGTAAAGCTCAGATTAAGGACTTTAATTAAACTCCTTCTTATTCTAAACTGCATAGGTGTTTTTCTGATTTTATTCTGTCTTTATCAAGATATGTTTGGTCATACCCATATTTACTTTCCACAAGGCCTGTGAATTATTGCACAGAGCACAGGAAAAAGACATTTAATTCTTGCATCACTAAATTACTTTCATTTGACTGCTGGTATCAGCATCCATTAAAAGGCTCCGTCTGTTGCGTTTCTGTCACCATTTAAATTTTTCTTACCTTTGTCTGAAATGTGCAGTAAAGATGTGTGAGAAATGGATTTTCCCAGGCAAGAGCGAGGACCCTCTTTTCCACCATGGTACATTCCACATCATCATCAATTAGCACCACATCCTTTTTCAGAGCTTTGATAGCAAAGAATTCATTCTTCCCTTTCAGCTCTGCAAGCAGAACCTACAAAAAATATAAGGTGAGAGTACAGCATGTGTAGGAAAGACTGGTGCTGATATATCAGTGAGGGAAAGCCAAAGGTGTCCATAGCAGATGCACTGGCAATTAAAAAACACATCTAAATGGGAAAGATGAGGGAGGTTTGGGAAGGTGAAGCTGCTGGACACAGGTGAGGAGATGGGGCTCCAGGACCACGTACCACAGGCACAGCAGTTTCTCTGTCAGTGTCTTGTGAGTGTCTAAGGAGCAGCCACGTAGAGCCTGGTCTGTCCCTAGAGCTGCACTGTCAGAGCCAGCAGTGGACAGAGCCTGTGGAGGTGCCAGTGCTCTGCCCAACATCCCTGCCATGGCACTGGGAGGCTGCTTCTGTGTGCAGGGAACACAACTGAAACAGCCATTTGCACTGTGCATTAAAGGGCAATTCCTCTGCCTCAGTACTGACCCCTGACAAACTGCTGAGCACAATGAGTCACTTCTGGGTTTGCACAAGATCCAGCTGATGAATTTCTAGTGTCTTTGACCAAGATGTCCACATATGATTCTGTTAGAAGATTAGTGCCCCCAGAAGCTATGAGACCGTTCTGGTTGAAGGAAAGAGTCCATCACATTGCAGAGATCAAGGCAGGCAGACACCTTAGCTCTCAGTGTCACCTACCTTCCCAAAGCTGCCTTTCCCCAGCACTTTGTGGAACACAAAGCTGTCTATGTTGAATTTTCTCCTTGCAGTCCTCGGTACTGGCTTGGTCGTGTCTCCCTCCCAGAGCTTACCATACTCGCTGTTATCTGCTGATCAAAACAGGGAGGGCAAAGGTCAGGGCATGCAGGAGCACTGCAGGACTCAGAGCCCTGGACAAGAACTGGATACTGATACAGTTTGTTCAATGTGTTTGCTGCTGGAGTTACTGGTGAACCTATACATGAGGGGCAAGTCCTGTGTAAGCTTTTCATGTGGCCAGGAGATGGTAAAAAGTAACACATGCTGCTTTTTAAAATAGCACTTATTAAAAAAGTGTCTAACACAAGGCAAGAGTGAGTAACTTCTTAAATTGTCTGGTATGTACGTGGCTGTATTGAAACATTGTCTCCTCACCTGTTGTGTCTCCTCCTGGAGCTTTATGTTTCTTATCAAAAACTTGATAAATACCAACACTTTCTACAGATCCAGAATCAGACCTCCGTGTAGATTTCTGGGGAGAAGGGGAACATTTGAAATTATATTAGCACTGTCACTTCAGAAATAGAGTGAGAGCTTTAAATGTAACATGATGGCTGTGTAAACCTTTCTTTTTAATTATTAACTCCCAGTATGTATCTTTTCTCAAGAAGTCTGGTTCACAGACTATTCACCCTCACCTCAGCTTTACATTCACACCTTTACATTTACAGCTTCACATCAGCCATTTGCTTTATTTCCTTCACTGCAATAAAATAAGTCACTGAAATTCCTGGAGAGTCTATGTTCCATTGTTCACTGCAAAATTATTAAAGGTATAATGGTTTGAAGCACAGCAGAACTTCATCTGTGAGAAAATGTCCCCTTGGATGTCTGTTCATGTGAAAGAGGAGATGGGAATCACTGTTTTATTGGACATACTAAAGTCATATCTGGATGTGACAACTGTCCTCAGCCCAAGGAAACAACTTCTACATATGGAAGATCCCTGGGATCAAAATTCAGTGATCTCATTTCATCTTCAATGAAAAGATCGAGCTCCTGTGTCATGAAAGAGCTGCCACAACAGCTCTCACTGTTTTCAAAGTAAATATCCCATGAAAGCTTAGGAATACACATCTCAGAGGAAGCACTGTTGGCTTTTGTGATATATTTTCCTGTTTTATTTCAGAGCTTCTATCTGAATCTTTATTTAGAGAAGCTGACCACAAAAGAATCATGCTGCAGCAGGAGATGAACAATGCAAACTATGGGGCCAGCATTAATGCCATTGGGGCATTAATGTGTGTATATATATATCAGATGATGTCTCTCTATGTGTGTATATATATATCAGATGAATAAAAAATGAGAATATCCGGTATATTTCTCCTTATTCACTTAATTTTATCATTCAAGTGGAATTTTTAAGTGGAAGCATGTACAAACAGATTTCAGCATTATGATGCCACTGATTAACACATTAAACAGAAAGGGACAGAATAATCTTGGCACAACAGAAGAACAAAATATGATTTCAGGAAACCACACACCTTTTTAAAAATTGTTTAAGTGGCATGGCATACCCCCTTCCCTATTTCAGTTTCAGGCTTTTGATACCTTTGTTAGTCTCTAAATGTCAAATTAAAAAAAGACAAAGCTGCATTTCCACTTTTCCAAATACAGCTTCCCATAAAAGTGATGCAGAAAAGATGATGTGAAAACCCCAAAATGTTTTGAAAACAAGTAATTACCTGAGAAATGGCAATAAAGCTTACCTGGCTAACTTGATTTAAAGCTTCAGCTAGCAGCTTCTGGTTTATTCCACATAAGTTTGCCACCTTCTTCTGGCATTTATGATGCACATTCATCCCACATTCTAAAAGAAGTGCAATGATTATTATACAATCATCAGGAAAATACTGACATTACAACAAACAGAGCTGTTCTGTGCAGTTCAGAAACCTTTCTTTAAGACCAGACTGGACATGGACCTGTCATTGCTACCAAAATTGCAGTTTTTATCCTTTAACACAAGGCTAAGAAAAGGTTTCACAAGGAAAAAACCTCCAATCATCATTACTTTATTCTCAAAATCTGTGACAGTAAGGATCATCTTGCTTTTTTGTGGGAAAATTAGAAACCCAATATTAACACAAAAGCTTTGAACACACTGAGATGCTCTGCTGAGTCAGTCTCCACATTTCAGCTATTCCCAAAGCAGTAATTTTGATAATGCTCAAGATTACAGCTCTGCAGTGTTTCCTGACTCCTTCAGCAGCTCCTGAAGCTGTCTCATGAGCCCGGTGCCTCTGTCTCTCATTTGTACAAAAGCTGTTTGACCCCGTACTGACGAGACAAACCCCACCCTACACCACACACGTGGAAAGGCACAGCGTGCACCACCTGCAGCCTCCAGCAGTGGAGGAGCACTGGAAAGGCACGGAGAGCTGCCAGCTCACTCCTCCTCCTCACCTTCACACTTGAGCCCTTGCTTGACCAGCCCCCAGAGCAGGCTGCCACAGTGGTCACAGAAGGTGGGGCTCATGTAGTTGTAGACTCGGAAGCGGTGGGGCATGTCGATGTTGAACCTCTCCTTCTGGAACTGAGCACAGCCACAAGTCACACCTGAGCACACCCCTCACCTCAGCCCGGGCTGCTCATCTGCCACCACACAGCACCCAGCCCACACACAGCACCCACCCCACAGAGAACCCATCAAACAGAGCACCCACCCCACAGAGAACCCATCAAACAGAGCACCCACCCCACACACAGCACCCATCAAA
The DNA here is from genome assembly GCA_032173965.1 of Sitta carolinensis. Lineage (NCBI taxonomy): Eukaryota > Metazoa > Chordata > Aves > Passeriformes > Sittidae > Sitta > Sitta carolinensis. The sequence goes on from CM063293.1 coordinate 5,094,750, forward strand.
CAGAGCACCCACCCCACACACAGCACCCACCCCACACACAGCTGGCAGCTGCTTTTCTCACTTGTAAGCTTTGCCCACCATGTGTTACAGAACTTTACACAACTTGAAGCAAAGGCAGAACCTTGGGTTGTACAGCCAAACATCTCCCAAATGGAGCTGTCAGCTTCTGTACAAGGTTTTGTTAGTTCAGCAATGTTTAATTACATAATTGCACTCTAAATATATTGTTCCAGCTCTTACCATTGTGTCCCTGCTGTTGGCTGCAGTACCAGTACACCTCCCAATGATTTTATCAATGCATTTCTTATGAATAGCAGCATTGCATTCTTCAAGACATGCACAAGAAAAAAAAGGATTCCTTCAGATAATAAATACATGGGATGAGGTGTTTGCATTGAATGTGAAAATCACACTCCTTTTGCATCATACTATGTACACCAAAAGTTTATTTTCTATCAAGATAATAATCTTTTTTTAAGCTGATTCCCCTACCCCTTTTCTTTTACCATAAACTTTATTTCTAAATTAAATCAGCAATGCCCCCAGCATTTGATAACAGAAGGACAATATCATGCTTTTGAGTTTAAGTTTTAGCTTTGCTAGTTCCTCCCTGCTTGGAGTAATGCACAGATCTATGCCAAGTCAACAGTGATTTTCAATTCATCTTTAAAACTCCTCAATAATTGTAATTCACTTCAGAAAAGGTTTCCCAAATAAACTGCTGTCATGAATGAGTGCAACTTTTCAACAGCATTACACACTTGAGAGAAGAATAGCCAATTCTAAATCTTGATACTGAAATCTCAGGTAGGAATCACAGTCAGATTCTTTTGGTTATTGTGCAAAATTGATATTTAACATCTACTACTACCCATAGTGATGATGCATTATGCCATGCATATTTACAACATTTTTGAAGAGTAACTATTAGATCTCCAGATTCATGTGGAAAGCAGCATAAGAAAAATGTAAAAAAAAAAAATTAAATTAACTCACGTCTACATTTGTATCCCTGCTTGTTGAGTCCCCTGAAAAACAAATTAGAAAGGAAATCAATACATCTTCTGGAATAAACGGTACTGGGTTTTATTTTATTTTTACCATGCCAAACAACCAATCAATAAATTGGTCTAAATTCTGGTAATCAGAATCCTCTGTCTTAGGAAACCAGGGTTTAGAAGATCAGGTCCTGTATTTGACAGACCAGCAAAGTAGGAGGAAAACTCAGAAACACAAAGGTTTCAATCACATAGGAAATCCTCTGAACCTAAGTTAGGACAAAACCAGCCTTACTATGAAAGGCTCTCTGTCCACAGCTTGTGGCTCTGAGGGTCTCTAGTCTGCCACCAGTCCCTTCACATCTCAAAGTCTGGGCAGCATTTTCTCAAACCCACCCCTCTCGTTCTCCTGTGACAGAGCTGCTGATAATCATGGCCAGATTCCACTTGATGCTGATGGAATTTCTGCCTGTTGTATCAGTGGCAAAAATGTTCAAGCTCTATTTCTCAATGTCAAAGACAACTATAGTTCTTAGGTATAAAAATGCTTTTAGTGAGTATATAATTCCAATTTCCCAACACAAACTTATTTGTCATGTTTTGTGTGAGTATACCCAAAGCAAATTTTGCAGTTATTTGGCCCTTGGAGCTGGAGGAAGCTTAGATTCTCTTTCTTACCATACAAAGTCTCTGCAGACAGAGCAGAATGTAGGTTGTCCAAAGAATGTGGCGATAAATTCATGATTTTTGATGTAGTGGATTTTGGCTTGCTTGATAGCTCCTCTCCTGTTGATAGTTACTGTCCCCTCCTCTTCCTTTATCGACTGTCTGCAGTCTGAGGGGACACAAGAAGACACACTTAATGCTTCCAGCTATTACAAAGGTTAATATTTGCTTCTCCCAAATGTTCAGTTTGTTTTTCTGTTTCTGTTCATTTTACCCCTGCGTTCTGCAGCCTTTCAGTCCAACTGGGGTGGTACAGGTGCACACACTGCTTCCCAAGGTGTCTCTGTGTTCCTGTGCAAGTGCTTCCCACCCCTGCCCGTGCAGGAAAAGCCTTCAGCTGATGAACTGAGAGCAAAAAAGTAGGGATGGAGCACAGTTTTTGATGGGAAAGTGACAACCACTGTTGTTTCTTGAAAGAAAAAAACTATGATTCCTGTTATGTGATTTATGTTTAATATGAGTAAGTATTTTATTGGAAGCAGGAGGGTCAGCAGAAGCCTTTCCATGCTGCTGCTCCACATGCCCTCCTGAACCAGGACCACAGCAGAAATTCAGATGAACTGCTGCAGGACCTTCTTGGGTGACCACAGGACCATCCTACTGGAAGAAGACTTGCTTCCAGCCCGCAGGATCATTAAATAGTAAGGACAATTGAGATTTTCAGTTAGACATTTCCGTTTTGCTGTTTCATAGAATTCATGTTTTATCTTTCCACAAGTCTCAGTCTCATTCCTTTTCCCTTCTAGCCCCCATGGAGTCAGATTATTTAGTATTATAATAATACTACCTGCTCCCACCTGCTGTAGCTTCTAACACTGGATCACACAGAAATCACATGCAGCAATTAAGCCAAGAAATAAAACAACAAACAAATTCTCAGGCTCCAAGTCCAACTGGCTCATAGAGGTCCTCACTGGAGGTTATGGTTATTTTCACTCATTTCCAAGGAAGCTTCTGTGTCTCTTCCACAAAAATGTGTATTTGTGGCTATAAGGCTGAGACACAAACTCAGACTATTTAGTCTTAATTAGGCATTTTTAAACTCGCAGGGGTTTGTAGCAGAAGTAACCCAATGCAGGTGTGTCAGGAGACTGGGTAGCTGGTGGTTTAACCTGAGAACACATTTCTTGTCAACTGAAAGGAGCTGGTGAGGGACAATCACATCCATCAGGAAATGATAAAGGCTTGAGCTGGCAAGGAGGAGCTGATCAACTGCTAACTCCATCAGCTCTGGCCAGCAGCTTGTGGGTCCCAGGAAGACCCTGGAAGAAATGTGGACATGGTTCACATGTCCCAAGTGCTGTAAAGCTGAGCATCATTCTGCTTGCAGGCTGGGCATTTCCACAGCAATGGAGTATGGAAAAAGTCAGAAGAGTATTTTCCCCATTATCAATAGAATAGTTTTAAAAAATTTGCTCCATTGCATTGCTGCCTTTTATTATTATCAGAGGGAGCCTTGCTTTTAGCACTGACAGATTTGTCTCCTTTGCCAAGTCGCACTCATTGTAATGCCTGAGCTTACTATGAAGTTACCCAGGAGCTCTGGTTTTCTGGCTGCTAGATGCACTTGGCTCTTGTCATTTTTTTAGCTGGCTGCCACCACTGCTATTCCAACAGACTGCTGAACCTGGAATACAATCTGTCATGTGACACCATTCTGAGTGTCCTAAACTAATTTATCTGTCACAGCCAGCAGCAGCCAAATGCAGCAGCATGTGCCATCTTAGAAAAGAAACGGCATCACCATCTCAGAGATTAAGAAAAGACTAAGCATATTAGTGAATAAAAAAGTTCAAAAAAGGTCTCCAGGTTTTGCCACTCATTACTAATGTACTTTTCTGAGAATCTAGTGACCTGTTTCAGAGAAACCCCACCCTGACATCCCTTGAAAGGCCCTTCCAGTGTGCACTGTGACAGTCCCTGTGTTCCCCCTGCCCCTCCAGTTTTGGTTTTCCTTGTTCAAACAGGCTGCTGAGTTCACCCAACACAAACTCAACAGCTTCTGCACTCCAGCTTGTGGCAGTCTGCAGACTATGCTATCTCTGTTTAATCCTGCTGAGCAAACACACAGACCTCATCCACTGCTGCCCAAACACTTCAGGCAAACCACACTTGGGTGGTGCAAGGGAAACAAGGTGCTCAAGAGGCAGCAATACTTCATATTGTTTGCTGCAGCAAAGGATGTCTTGGTAAGGGAGATTTAATCAGTAACTGCAACAAAGCAGAGAAAGGTCTTTTGCTTTACGGCAGTATTCTGAGAAGATCACCTGTGATGCAACAAATTACCAGACAAAAACCTTTCTGAAGTCCATAATACAAGCAAACCAAATGCTTCGTGAGGAACAAACACTTCATGCTGAAATACTTGGAGTAATTCAGTATTGCTGATACTGTGTGCAGAAGTCTCTGACAAAACTTGGTGAATTTATGGGAAAGACCAGTGCTTCCTCCCTGTCTGAAGCCCTGATATCAAACTTAAGAGAAATACATGAGACTGACACTTATCTCTGTGAGAGAGTACATATAAACTAATGACTTTGGGTTTTTCCTTTTTTTTAATTTTGCACATTTTCCTTAAGTAGACTTTAATGCAGAAGAATCCTTGAGCACAGCAAAACCTTAAAATCTGCATGTGAGGACACACAGACTTTACAACCAGCTGCCTTTGCTAAAACCAACCAATATAACAAAGAATAGCTGAAAACATTTTTATCTGGTTCAGAAGCGGCTGAGAGGTTTGGACAGCAGCTGTGAGTCAAGTTCACCTGGAGCTGAGGTGGCTCTGAAATTATGATGTGATTTCAATTTATTGAGGGTATGTTTAACAAGTTATCTTTAACGTGTAAATTGCCTTTTTGTGTATTGCTCCGGAAAAGTTTTAAGCAGCTCAGCCAACCATGGAGTTAACTGGAGAATAAAGGATTAATTTCAGAGATGTAGAGACAATCAACAATTGCAGGGAAGTAACTTTCACAACAACTGTATGGAAGCAGGGTGGAGATGAGGGGAATGGAGAAACACAAAAGGAAAAACTTTGCTTTCCCCTCCAAGCAAGCCAGGATTCCCATAAATGAAATGCTTGTCATGAGCCAGCACATAGTCAGAAAGAGCATGTACAGATCAGCTGAATCAGCAGCTAGGATCCAGGTGACCTCTTCAGACTGGACTTGACATTAATCAGTTTGGACCCAGCACACACCATTAAACATGATCTATTTCCTCTGTTGAGAGCTGTGGTTAATATTTATCATTGACACATTCATGTATTTCAAGGTCCCTTCTCAAAACTTGCAGCTGATCTGACATAAACCCCCAGAACTCCCCTGAGCTGTATGAAGAACCCATGAAGCAGGGCTGGGAATTGACAGTGCAGCTCTCCAGAGTGCTGTAAAGAGCCCCTGTGTTCTCTGTCCAGCTGCAGTGCCTGTCCTGCTGAACATTTCACAGTCCCCACAGCCACTAACCAACACCCAACCCATTGCCTGGAAAACATTTACTAAAATAATATTGCTGGGGCTCTGCTGAGCTGTAATAAACCTCAAAGTGAGATGTCACACTGTCTCAACTGAACCTCAAAAGTCCAAGGACAAAAGAAAACCACCTCAGGAGATAACCATACTAGTTTTTTTTTAAAGAAACAATTGAAAAAATATTTACCATCTTCAGAGTTCATTTTTCCTTTTAACCTGCTCATTTCATGGTGCTGTTTGTGAAGAGGAAAGATAACAGTGCTACTGTCAGAGGCTGGGAACCAGGACTTCACTTCAAACAGGGACAGGAAAGGAATTTTCTGAGCTGCTTGCTCAGGCTGAGATTTGCCTGAAACCTTATAATAAATTACAAACCCACTAACATTTCTATTCAGTGTCTGTCTCCTTCTGCTGTTCTGCAGCCTTGCACTTGGCTTTGTTTGAAAGTTAAGTGCACCTTCAGGTCAAGAAAAATATTAATCTCCCAGAGCAATCATTAAAAGGGAAAGCTTGTTCCTGACAAAGGAGACCTTCCCAGCATGAACTGTCTCAGAGGCAAACTGCTCTTCAACCTGGTCCTGGAGAAGATTGCTTTAAAGACCATTTGTTAAAAAAACCCCAATCCAACCAAACCCCAAGATTCCAAGAAACCATTTAGAAACCATTTTCAAAGGTAGTCTCCCAAAAGCCTACAGTTCTGTGACATGAACTTGCTATGTTAAATCATTCTGGTCCTCGTGCTACCCCTCTGAAGGAGGATCCCAGCTTTGGGTTGGAGCATTCAGTTCCAATGTCTGCCACGGGCAGGGATAATGCCACTGGAGCAGGTTGCTCAGAGCCCCCTCCAGCCTGGCCTTGGACAAACCAAGGATGAAGCCCTGCCCTGCCCCCTGAGCCAGCACCTGCTGCTGCTCTGACAGAGGGGCAGCCCTGCAGCTCTTTCAGCAGGCATGGGTGTAACCCAAATATCACTGACACCAATGGCCTGGCAGAAAGTGCAAAACAAAACACCAGCTTTAACGAGCCCTGCTTTTCAATCCAGGATTAGGAAACCCCAGAACCAAACACACTCCAGCCTTTGTAGTGCTCCCACTCACCCGGAGCTGCAGTGTGAACATTGCCCATGCTCAGCATACAGCGCTCTTGTTTTACAGCTCAGTGTTTTGGTAAATGCTTCTGCAAAGACCTCTGGTATCTCATTTGTGATGATAAAACCAGGAATAATCTCAAAAAGAGGTCTGTCTTCTTCAAATTACACAGCAAAACCAACCTTTAAAGATGCAGCATCTCAATCAAACTTCTACTGAGTGTACAGACTTTATCAGATTTCTGTGCTCCACAAAACACGCTGGCTACCTTGGGAACCACAGACACCCCAACCTGGCATCTATGAAATCACTAAATCTGCAACTGTGTGACTCTCCCATGGAAAAATCAGAAGATAAAGCCTGCAGATGTTTTTGTTAAATTCATGCACTCACACTACTGGTGCAGATGCGAGGTGCTACTGAATAACCTCCACATTAGCCAAATTTCTAGAAACAGCATTTCCTCAGTTAAATGATTAAATCATACCAACATCCCCATGTACAATTATAAGGTTCAGTTCTGGCTCTTTAGCCCTCATCACTACTATTTATTAAAAATGTGACCTTCCCCAACACACCTCATCCACAGAGATACTTTCTTTAAACCTTACTTCGGGCCCATTCAATATACAGACTGAAATGGTAAAGCTGTTATTAACCCTATTATTTTTCACAGACAACTCAGAAAAATGCTCAAGTCTCATGCTTCCCCAACACTCAACACGCAGAGAACAACATATTCAAAATATATGCAGCTCTCTGGTTCATGTTCCTCTCCCAGAAGTCAGACACTTGAGATATCAAAAGTTCACATGCAAATTACTTACCTTCTGGTACTTCTAATGGCATTTTAAGAAAAAAATTCACTGCCCCTTTCTGCAGGAAGCTGTAGCCAGCAAAAGTGGAATTCAGAATTCAAATCCAAGACACAAGCTGCTAACACTGCACAAGACACTCAGGAGTGTGAGGCTCTGCGTTTTCTTACTTGAGGGGGTCATTAACCACATTTGAATAAACAAAGATCAAGCAAAGCATTAAAAGTATTTCAACTCCCACCTATTAAAACTAAAGCTGCTTTACAGAATTATAACCTAGTTTCAATACTACAACGAGAGAAGGAGGGGTAGAAGGAAAACAATTTCAAAATGAAAATTGAGGTTAACACCCTGTTCTCACGTTTCACACACCAGAAGACAAGCTTTTGAATTTTTAGCACAAGCTCATATTCAAATCACAGGACAGGAGACAAAAAAGTTTTTGACAGCTCTAACTCAGGGCTCTGAAGTCCCCATTTTATAGGGTCCAGGAAGAAAAAAGCCTTTAAGATTGGTAAGACTTTTCATATGCAGCCCTAAATTAACTAGTCAGGCCTCAATGTGGAAAAAGAATAACCAAATGAAAAGTCTCAGTGTATTCTACCATGGAAGAACCATTAATCCAAGCTTATTTTGTGATTTTTTTTCTCTAAGAATATACCTGTTAATGGAGCAATAACATTCTTATTTCTCTGCTCTGCACCACTGCAGAAGAGGAAAGCAGTTTTCTCTACAGGTAGCAGAATGTTTGCTGCTTAGAAGAAAGGTTTGAAAAACAGCAGCTTCAGTTTGCAAAACAAGCCAAAGAAAGAATTAGTCACTTTTGAGAAGTGCTTGGAGATTTTCAAACAAAAGGCAGCACCTATAACTCAAAGATACAAATGGCAGCAATACCTTTGAGTAAACCAGGGAACAACTGAAATCCCAGTTTCAGAACAAGCCTTTTTTAGTACTTTAGAAACACAGCTACCATGTGTGCAAAGGCAGGTCAGAGGGAGAACAAAATGACAAATGCATGGGAAGGAATGTGAACGGTCTCTGAGCTTTCAGCTATTAACTGAGGGTTTCAGCAACATGAGGAATGGAGGTTGACACAAACATCCTTGAATTTCATGAGCAAACCTCTGCTCTCACATTGCTAAGTGCTAGTTTAACTGGAGAGAACATTTACAGCAGTGCAGTGAGGAGCCAAAAATCAGTGCTTGTCTATTTAGCAGCACTACACACTGACATAAGGGAGGTTTACAACCTTGAGGAGGAGTAGTTTGTTAAAATGTATTGGTATTTGCAGTGTTCACATTAAAATATCAGATTGAGTGACTTTCCTTCACAAAATGTAGATGTATAAATGTCTTGAAAGGCAATTTCCACCACCTCTGTGCTTTAGTTACCAAAAATGTATCGGTGATTAATTTCATATAAAGCAGAAGGTAAATAGGAAGTCATTGCAAAGTAGAAGGTCAAAAAAGTGCATTAGGATGTGAATATTAACTTGCCAGTTAGAATATAAATGCATAACTTAATGATGTGTTTGGTATTTAGGCTTCATCCACCACCATCTGCAATCCCTAATAAAGGCAATGAAAAGAACTGCAAGAACATTGTATCTATTATTAAATTATTTTGATTACTGAGTAAAATTAATTTAGTGCTTTCAGCAGACAAGTATATTACCTTCCTACTAACAGCTAATAATAAATTATGGAAGGTTTTCACTTATGCCATCTCTACTTTTCCACCTGTGCATGGAGAGGAGGAAATAGGCTTCAGCCTCATTAAATAAACAACTGAAAATACAGAATCTGGGTTTGTACAGATTTGCTTGAGAAACTTCTGAGTGTCCAGGAGCAATGGATTGCTGTAGATCTCATTAAATATGTATGATCAGAGAACCATTGCCCCATGAAACAGCCCTGCACAGGAAACTGACACAGATCAAGATAAATAATTTTAATATAATTGCTCACGCCAGTTTAAATGCAAACCTGAGAAAAGCTCTCACATACAGACTTTCTAAAGTCACAGTATTCTTTTAAATTTTGCTTTCAAGTGTTGACTTCATAGACACCAAAGCAATAAGCATATAGGCTGCTTTTTTTGTCATCATAAAGAGAAAACATCACCTCTGAAATGTAACCTATGCACATCACATTCTGACCTCAGTATCTTCTGCACAGATTGCACAAAAACGTGTGGTACCTTCACAATGAACTTGGTCTAGAGAGCAGAACTGTGCTCCTTCTATAAATGTCTTTGGGGAAAAAACCCACCCATGCTTCAAAGCATCCTGCTTAGTCTTTTCAGTTATTTATAAACACTACCAAACCTTGTAAGACTGGTAGGCCAATCTGGCAGACCAGTTATATTTTAATTACAATATTATTTCCAAGAAATAATGGTTTCATGACTTCTAATATGGGAAAGTTTTAACTACAAGCTGAGCAAGTTGTGAGGTTTACAGCATTTCCTTTAGGAAAGGACTCCCCAGATACACAAATCCATGCCAAAATTCTCGGGTTTATTATTGTACTCGAAGCTTCCCTCCTAGTTCATTTCCAAAGAGCCTGTGTAGGTTTCTGACACAGACAGGGTGTTCACTTTTTAAACTGGTACATCAGATCATTGACTAGATTTGCATTTTAACACTAAACCATTCACTCATTCCTACAATCAGTTTCTGTAATTAGTGAATAGGATGTCTGAATCCCAGGAAACTCAGGCCCACTTCTCCAATCCATGAAAAAAGTTTCCCACATAAGCTAGAGCAAGATATTCAACTCCTTTGCACGTAAAAAGGAATGGATAATATATTTTCTATCATATCAAAACACAACAAACATATTAAAAATCCAAAAGTGCCTAAAGGCAACAGCATTTAGAAATGAACAAATCCTGCCATGAGTCCACATAACAAAACCCCCCCCAGGCAAACACCTAGAAAGCAAATTAATAAAATTAATTAATTAGAGTCTACTCAAGACACTAGGTGATTTTTTTTTGGTAAGCTATATCCTGTGTTCTACAAAAAAAAAATCCCTTTTTCACATAACTGACTGAAAATAAACTATTGACATTACCTGAATCTTCCAAAAAATACTGTACAGCCATCAGCACCTTCCCCTGAGGCTGAAGGTCAAGCTGTGGAAAGAAAGATAGCAACAGTGAAGTGTGTGGTTGACTGCATCTCTCAGGAATTTAAACAGCTCTTTCTAGGGTATCAAAGTAGACTATTCAATAACTATTTGATTACAATCCTCTTCCCTATCTCACTACTGCAGCTGAGTCAGGGGCTCTTATTCTCTTGCTTTCACTCGTGTGCTGCATGGCTTTGATATGTCCCCAGGAGTTCAGCACAGTTCAGAGTTCACATTGTTTGTCCATGTCCCTTTCCCGTATTAGCAAAGAAGTTTGTTGGCTTCTGTTTTTACTGTTAGTAAACTCAATCTGCACAGGAACTCAGTTTTAAAAGAAGTCTATACAATCCTTTATATGTTTATTGAGAGTACAAACCATAGTGATATCAAATGCTGTTGCTGGCAATGAAATAAAGTGGTATAATCAAAATTTATTTTCCTTTCCTCCTCAAAACCATTAAACATGGTTTCTGTGGCAAATTCTACAGACCAGCAAAAAATAAAGTGCCTTTTAAGCCAACAGCTGAGGTCAGTTCCTGTGCTCAGAATGCAGTCGCTAATTCTTAAACTGTTGCCTTCATAAAAGATAAGAAACCCTTAACCACGTAAGAGTGACTCAATCTTCACTTTAGCACTGAGCAAAGTACCCTGGATTACACTAAATACAACTTGGGATAAAAAATCCAATCCCCAGACAAAACCAAACCACAGTAACATCAGATACACCCATGAACATATCCCCACAAAGCCCATCATCCTACGGGGATAATGAATGAGTTCATCTCTGAGGCAGTGTCTGACACTCAGAACATTTGCCCAGCAGAGTTTACAGAAGGTCAAGACCTCAGTTACAGCTCCTAATGCCAGGCTGACTCTCCACACACAAAACCAACCTTACAGGCTATGCTAAGTGGTCTCTGCTGGCCATGATGCTCTGCCCAAGTCATGACAGGTTGTACAGAGAAAGTTGAACACTGGTGATGTCAGTGTGGGACCTGTTCTATGGATAATAAGCAGAGGATTTGAGACCACTGGCTAAAATTGATCACTATTAGCTTTTACTTTTCTGAGTAATTGTTCTTGTCTTAGAAATCAAGTTGAGGTGTGAAAAAAAGCCCCAAGTGCAACAAGTGAATACAAACCAGAGAGATTCTACTGACCTATGAAAATCTGTAAGCCTAAAAGGCACAAGGCATTCATTCAGCTTGAAAGAAACAAAACTAGGTCAGCAATTTTGAGGAATTAATCTTTTTCCTTACCCAGAACTCTGCTTTGCCATTGCCTTTCTTGCACCGTTCTGCCAGCACTGACACACCCACAGTCACTTCAGACAGTGGCTCTTCTGCTGCTTTCATCAGCACAATCTGGATCACCCGGCCCTCATAAATGTGGGCATCAAAACTCGATTTCCATTCAGGATACATAGTGGGTTTCTTCTGAACCAGAGTTTTCCCTCTCTCTGAAAGCCACATTAAAAAAAAATAAAAAAATAAACTCAGTAAAATAAAAGAGGGAACACTTGCACTGAAATTAAAAGCAGACTTACTGCTTCTTTTACTGTTGTTAGAACAAGTTTTAAACACTCATTTCAAAAGTTCATGATATGGAAGGCAAAGCCCACCCTGACGAACATGCAAAGGCAGTGAAGGGTTTAACTTTTAGCCAGAGAGCAGGAGGGACAAACCCCAATGTGGAATTCATAAGCTGGTTTAGTCAGTTACAACTTGACAGGGAACACTTGCATGGCTCCATTCTGGTATAAATCTCCATGAAGCATCATCTGATCATGGTGAATACCTACTGCTATAAGATAAATTAGGATAAACCTCACACTGACCCAGTTTAAATTGAAACCAGTGTCTGAGAGATGAAAGGCTTCACATTTCATTAATCTACTTCCAAGTTATCCCAATATTTCAGCTGCATTCATAAGTCACTCTCCTTGGCATTGTACTCTACCATGACTGCTACTTTTTAAAGGGTATTTCAGGGCCTTATCTGTCCTCTGTAGTACATGCAGACCTTGTGTAGTTAAGGAATAACAAAAAAGCTAAAATTACCTCAAAAATGTCCTTTTTTTCCACCTTCTTTTTTCTTTGGTTTCCTTTAAGAGCATCTCAGCACACTCTTTTGTTAGAAGTTTGACAGTGCTGCACTATTCTTACTAGATGGTTTTTTTTTCCTTTTTGCCAAGAAAAGCTGGATGATCCTTGAAGTCCCTTCCAGCCTGGTAGTCTATAATTCTAATACACAGCTTCAGTCTCTCGTGCTACCCATTAAACTGATTTCTTCCTGTCCATATCTCAGGCACAGAAAAAGGCCCGTGACTGCACAATCTATGACAAGCTTTGGCATATTTCTAGATTTGGGTCTCTAAGTCCCATCAACATATCCAAAGTGATGTTTGCAAACTAGCTCAGTGCCTAATCATTAAGCTCTATGATTTTCTTCTTCTGATACAATAACTTTTCCTTAATTGTGTTTCAGCATTCAAATCCAACAAAAAAGCTGTTCCAGATCTTGTCAAACTGACAACAGGAGCATCAGATTATTTTCCTGATTACTCCAATTACTCACCTCTGCAAGCAGTTCCCTCTCCTCCCCCTTTTTTAGTACATCAAAGACACACAGAAGCAAAGATTAGGAAATATTGGGACAATTCTACTTTTCAAAAGCAAAAAGGCTAAAAAACCCCCAGTGGATTTATTTAGATTACTTTCATTTCTCCACATATTCTGGCAGCTGTAACACCTTCAACACCATTTCTTCAGAGGTTCTCCCAGCAGATTAGGAAACTACTTCTTTGGAGCTTATCATCTTTGCTGGATGATAACATTTTCTGGAAAAGGCACCATGCCTTGTATTTCAAGTTTAAATGCAGCTTTTACCCTCAGCAATAAGGAAAAAGACCAATCATGCTGTGAGGAAGAAGAAACTTCACCCTTTTCTGCATTCTTTGATATTTTGTGAATCTCTAGAGCCATAGTGCAGGATTAGAGAGCTGCAGTCTAGCCCAATACAGCAATTCTCTCTCATCCTACAGAGGTGTATTCTAGCCAAATGTCACAAACTATTACAAACCTTTGGATCAGTTTCTGTAAAGATGAGGTCTTTGAAGGCTGAGGGCCTGGTGAGTCACTTGGTCTGTTCAGTTGGAGAAGACTGAGGGGAGTTGCAGTTACAACTTCCTCAGGCGGGGAAGAGGAGGGACAGGCACTGATCTCTGCTCTTTGGTGACAGGACCTGAGGGATGGCCTGAAGTTGTGTCAGGGCAGGTTTAGGTTGGATATTAGAAAAAGGTTCCTCCCAGAGGTGGTGGGGCACTGAAGAGGCTCTACAGGGATTGGGCCCAGCCCCAAGGCTGACAGAGCTCCAGGAGTGTTTGGACAGCACGCTCGGGCACAGCGTGTGACTTTTGGGGATGGACCCGGGCTGGGCCAGGAGTTGGACTCAGTGATCATTGAGGGTCCCTTCCAGCACAGCTTATCCTGAGCTTCTGTGCTAAGAGGACCTTGGGTGTGAGTCACTTCAAGCAAACAATTCAGCCAGAGTACCTCAGTTACTACAACAGCAACAAACTGCACCTCTCATCGTTATCCAGCCTCCAAGCCAACAAAGAGCATTTGCTGCTTTGTACTTGAGGACAGTTCTCTCAAACCTGCTGCAGTCCAGTTTCCTCTCCTGCATACTAATAAAAAGTATTACTTTTTTAAAGCACCTTACTTGCTTTAAGGTGGGGGTAGAGAAAACAGCCATTGTTATTATTTCTCCCATTCCAAAAGAAAAGCTCACATTGAAGCGCTTGGCATGACAGGAAGAAGAGGACTCACTGCCATTCATAGACTGAGGAGGATTACAGTATTTATCAAAAAATTACTGGTATTCAGAAAAGCATCCCCATTTGTAATCTCACCTGTAGTCAGAGCTTCCTTCATCTTGATAGCACAGAAAGGCTGTAGTTGTTCTTGATTCTGCACAGGTCCCAGCTCAAATGAGTTGAAAGATATCCGTAAAAAGGGGGCCATTGCTCAGGATGATACACAACCTACATGGAAAGAAAGAAAGAAAGAAAAATCACAGAGTAAAAGACCTGGTCTGAGGCATGTAATAAAGAAACACATTTCTCAGCAGCCATCAGAGCTTCTACCAAAGCTGCAACCACATGGCTTCTATTCTTGTATTGCTTTCAGGTGGCAGTTCACAAATCCTAGGAAGCATCCAGAGCTAGTGATCCAACCTGTCAGCCTCCAAACCTGCACATGCCAGGCAAAGAGAAGAGAGACAGGTAGAAAAAGCTCCAGAGCTACTGTGTCACCCATTTTAAAGTATCAGGAAAGGAATTACAAGAATTCAAAACCCCTGTAATTTCTAAGCCAGCAAAACAGGTGTTTCATTACAGTCTTCCTCCATTTGTAAGAGCTTTTGAATTTAGAGCAGATTTCAGTTTACAACTCACAGCACCTTTAGCAGTGGAGTTTGTCCTGTATGTCACATTGTTTTGTGACACAAAAAGGATTTATTCAAAGGCTTCAAAGAGTCATTTGAGAGAAAAGCAATGCTAGAGCATTTGGAGAATGAGAGGTGCAAGGAAGGAGGGATTAGAAGGAAAGAGATAAAAAGATAACAGGAACAGATGGTGGAAAAAAAATTAAGACTTGAAAAAATTAGGAATGGTCTGAGCTGGCCTTTTGACTGTAGATTGTCAACCGGCTCAGTCAAACAGCTCTAGGAAGAACATTTCAAGCCATCTTGCACATACTGGCATTTTTTTAATGTAAAGACTTCAACCTGAGAAACAATTAACATTTCTCTCTTTTAAGGCCCTTACAGTCATTTAGATAAAAGACCTAAATCAAGTCTCTGCAGCAAGACAGCATATAGCTCCTGACAGCACCATTTGCACATCTCACACTCTCCCCATGCAGGGATCATTTTCAATAAATGGAAAATTTTTATTACTAACTTTTATTGAGCTGTATTTTTTTAACTGTTTCCCCACTTTCTTTCTGTAGAGTAAAAGAAGAGTTAGAAAGCAGGTTTAGCATTACTTGGCATCACTGCTTATCCCCCTGAAGAACAGAAACCCACGACTATAATTCTCATTCACGCAGACTCACAATAAAGCAATAACCCTCCCACACTAATCCACTGCTTATTGCAGCTTGGGGCACCATTTGATGAGAGTGGAGACTGAAGTGACCTCACAAAGAAAGAAAAATAGACAGCTTTTGTAAAAATTAACGAACACCATCTGACAGCTCACTCACACAAACGCAACTTGAGCACGGTGCTTATCAAGAGTTTTAATTAAAAACATATTTTAGCTGCTCAAGAGACCCTGTGCTCACTATGTTCAGAACTACACCCCAGTGATCAGCTACAAGACTTGCCAGCAGCAGATCACATATCATTACTACTCAACACAGATGTAAAAGAAACCAGATTTCAGCCTTGTTCACCTCTGGGGAGCAGCTCTAAAGACCCAGTGAGGCCATAGGTAGAAACAAGTTGGGTAGGTCAACATGTAAACCTTCCCACTGGAAGGTTTATTTAACAGAATCACAGGAGAATTCTGCTGTAAGGGACAGCCCAGCAAGAAGTCACAATTTCCAGTAAGCCTATGACTATATGAACAAAATATTGGAATGCACTGACCAAGCTAAATTAACAATTGCACTGATTTCATTTAGCCCACATGACTCAAGCCAATGCTAGTCCTGAGACACAATACAAGGATTTACAACTTATTTTTTTATCTCCAAGTTAAAAACAGGTACAATGCATACACATTTTGAGTAATCCCTCAATCTTTCTCATTTCCAATGGCCAAATACATTTGGATGCAATATTTTCACCTCTGCTTCATAGTTTTGAATATGGTTATTTGTTGTAGTTTCGTTATACTTAGCTTCAGTGCATCTCCAATGCCCACTTCTCACTCAGAAATGTTACACACAAGCAACTCAGCAGTTAGGAGAAAACACCAATATCCCAGAGTTTTTGATGATGTTCAAAGTCCAAGGTCACAGTAAAAACCAGAAGATAACTGTTTGCTTTTACATTTAACCACAGCTTAAAAAGAGCCCAAACAAACTCAGCAGCTGCCTGCTCTTGCTGTTTCTCCACTCCTACACATTATGCTTTTTTCACAGAAGTAATCTTAAATGCCTGCATGCAAACTCTTCACTATATTATGGAGACTATATTGTGACACAGAGAGGTTAAGTGAGAAAGGAGGGTTTGGATTTGCTCCTCAAATACATTTTCTGATCCTTTCCTATACTCAGATGTACTGTGAGATAGTTGACAAGTGTCAGCTGCACTGCTGTAAACAAAAACATACGCCACTAAAACTGGTTTTGGCAGTGAAACTCAGTGAAAGAGGTTAATTTCAAATCAACAAAGTTTCTCAAAATCCCTGCTGAGTACACTCATGTGAGAACACATGTGAGAAGGAAAGGCACCAAAAGCAGCACAGGCTTTGCTTGCTGTGTTTTAGACATGAGTCTACCTCCAGTCTCTGACTGTTACAGAAGTGACAGCACAAGGGCTGACTCTTGTTTTAAGGGCTGTATCTGTCAAGAACTGAAACCGCTGCAAAACATCAGTTTTGAATTGAGGGAGACTGTAAAATCTACTCATATAATCTGCATTGCAGCTATGAAGTATTAAAGCCAAACTGTTTTCCCTAAAGTGCAAGATATTATCCAAACCAAATGGTGGAAAAACTGAGATGCGAGCTCCAAGAATACTCCAAGTCTAAATGACAGGTTCAGTATCTCAAAGTTTCAAAGTGCAAATAAAATCTGAAAAAAAAAAACAAAAAACAAAACTCAACAAAAAAACTAAGGGAAAAACATTCCAGTAACATCACTCTATATGAAGTACCTAGTGGTTGCCACATGGTTTAGAGCACACCATCAGATGCTGTCCTGCACAACGTTCATTTTGTCAAGGATTTGACCTTCTCTAATCCAAACGAAACCCATGTTCTATGCAATCTGGGACAGATCTGCTGAATTCACAGTACTTTCCATGGAACTTGAAAATTGATTATTTAGTATGGAAAGAAAATCAACAGTGTTATTATCAACAACAGAGAGAGAGAGGGGGAAAACTGGAAACATCTTCACATTGCCAGTGCCAACACCTGCCAGATGAACAAATGTTCAATTTTCACACTGATATGTTTTCAGCATGTCGTTTTAAAGAGAGCAAATTAAAATCTTCAATATTCCAAGGAGAATTTTATCAAGATTTGCTGGCACAAAATTCAGTTTAGATTTAAAACCTTCTCCACAGAGACCGAAGGGACAAAGGGGTAAATTCTGCAGTTTCTGTCCTTCCAACAGCGCCCAGCTCTCAGGGGCTGGTGGGGAAGGCAGTGCTTGCCAGGGTTCCTTTGTTGCTTTAATTCTGCCTCCTTATAAACAGTGGGGACAAGCCAGCCCTAACACAGCCCAGAAACAAAGACATGGTTATAACTTTCACACAAAGCAGGAAGGCACATCAAAGCAGTGGATGATCTGGAGGAAAAGCAGTGGATGATCTGGAGGAAACGCTGACACTGGCTGACAACAGAGCACTGAAGAGACTAAAATCCAATGGGGCCAAAGAGAGCCAGGCTGTTCCATCACAGATAAGGACTTTATATCCAAGAGAAATACAACTGAGAAAACTTCCCTGCTGGTTTGTGCCTCTGATTTCCTTGTATTAGTCTGTGAAATATTCTGCAGATGGATGTAAAGCTGCAACACATCCTGGCTGTTCCCTGCTGTCTCACAGAACAGCTCTGGGTGCCATGAAATGCCTGATTCCTGCTTAGCTCCTTGCTGAGGCTGCTTCCAGGGCCACACAACTGCTCTGGGAATCACTGACAGCACCACACAGATGACAAATGCATTCTTCCCTGAGAAGATGAAGCAGTAACTTTTTTTCTTCAAGATAAAAATATATATTATATCCAACCTTTTTTACACAATGGTTTCCTGTCCTCTGTTCTGGCAAGGGGCAAGAAAGACAGCAACAAATTGCTGTCCAACTTACTGCCCCCACAGCTCTTCCACACACACAAACAAGGCTCTCTGTGGTCTTTATGTACAGCCTGCAAAGGTTATTATGCTGCTTGCATGGCAATCATGCAAGAAATTCTGCAAATAAAGATGCTGGAAGAGTGATTAGCATCCTTGACCTGTGCAGACTGTGTGTTTTTATTGTTGCCAAGTGTGACAACCCACACTCCCTGCACTTGTATCCTTTCAGCTGATTATCCAAGAGAGACAAACAGTATCTGTTCTGTAGGACAATTTACTGAACCAAAGTAATATGCTGCTAACCACTGCCTGCATTCACACCAAGGATTTCTGCAGGTTCCATTGCAAGCCCTGGCCTTTATTTGATGCTCTGTAGGTAGAAGTCAATCTAAAAATGAAGTCAGTTTACAAAAGGCTTATTATATCTGCTGTTATGAACCTTGCAAAAAAAGATACATAGAAGCAGCCTTTATCAGCGGGACTTCCCTAAGCACTACTGCTACCCAAACAAATCCTAAAAAACAGACTTATATCCAACCTCAGATCACTTTACATCATGATGCCGAGCACTCACAGCCACCAGGAATAGCAAAAAGCCACACGATCCTCAGGTGCTACTCTGAAAGCTTAAATACCACAGAAAGTGCACTCCACAAAACAGGGCTAAACTGACATGTTGCATGTAGGTCCCTACAAAAAAAAAAAAGAAGAATTCTCAAAAAATACTGCCCCTGCAGCAGCATCACTCATGCTTTTATCTAGGTTAAGGTTTAGCCATTAAGAGACAGCTATCTCCTATGAATAGTTTAATTTAGAAATAAGAATTGTGGGACTATACTCATGAAAGCAAAATATATGCATCTGGTGATATTTAATAAGTGCAGTTATCTTCACAAAGACAAGGATAAAAAGAGCACTTTTAAAACAGCCCAACAGCCCAATCAAGTAAAATTTCTGCAGTAGTAGTTCTGAAACAGTCTATCTTCATAAAATATAACTACACAACTTCATGAAAAGTAAGAAAAGACAAAACCCCCCCAAAACCCTCACAATTCAATTTACTTCCTGTTAAACTTACTGCAAATGATTTTTTTTTCTGGTTTGTAGTTCCAAAATGACAGTTCGTACATTGAATTCCAGTGTAAATGATGCAAGTTTTGGGGTTTGTGTGGGTTTTTTTTGTTTTTTTTTTTTTTTTTTTTTTTTTTTGTTTTTTTTTTAAATAGTACAAGTAGAGAGGCTCAGAGTCCTAAGCTTAGCTTGGAAAAAGTGTAGTTACCATTTCCTTCCCTTCCTCCCCCAAGTATAATTTCTTTCAGATACTTCTGCTTTTGCTGGGTTCAGCCAAGTCCAGAAACAGAAACAATTACATAACAAAATCTCTCACTGTGTTGCAACAGTCTGGAGAAGAATCCATCCAGATAAGCCATGTAGCAAGAGATGTTCCTTGGTTTCATCCCACTTGGCCAGAAGCACAGATATTTCCAAGTTTCCACCCTTTTTTGCATGCTCAGCAGTCCCCAAACTGCCCAAATTTGTGGCTGCTGTCTAAATTGCTGGTATTTCCCCAACACCCTTCAGCACAAAAATAATTACTGATATTTTCCCTTATCATTACAATGAGAGGCTTTTCAAAATATGAGCACCAGAAATATTTTTCTGAACAGGGAAACTCTTTCAATCTTGGCAGCACAAACTCCTGGAAGCTCAAGGGGATGCAGACTGAGGGGGGAATGCAGACTGGAGGCAAGCAGGAGGTAAAGCAGACCTGATTTTGGGAGCATTTAGGAAGACACAGAGCCCAATTTTTATTTGAGCACAGGATAACATGATTAGCTCAGTAACAAGAGTTGACTGTTAAAGTGGTTTCAAGTGCATTGAGGATGAAAAATCTGGATTTTACACTCAAAGATGAGAAAGCTGAGGAAATTGTGGACTCTGAAATCGGCAGCAGGCCTGGCTGTCACACAGCATATGCTACAAGATAAAAGCAGCATTTTACACCAAACATCCTTTTTTTTTGGAAATGGAGAACACTTAGAGCAACAAAGTTGCTTTTTCCAGCATTCCACAACCAGTAATTGGTAGGGAGAAGGGGGAAGAACTGTCAGCATTTTCTTCGTAAGTGCATAAGAAATAGCCATTTAAATATTTTTTTAGTCCCAAATTCTCCTTCCTCTGTGAACATACAGGACTAAATATGAAAACACTACAGGGCCACTGTTTGTCACTATCACCAAAATCAAGCTTGGAACAAAAGTGTAAATGAATCCCCATCATTAATTTCAAACCCAAACATCGGACATTAGAAATACAGAGAGGAAAGGCTGCCTGAAGCCCAAAGACTTTGTTAATTATTTCAGATAGCACAAGCTGGTATCATTTGTTAAGTACAGCTGAAACAACATTTTGGAAGGATTATTGCAACAGGGCTGGCTGGACAGACCCTTATGAGGCTCCAAGTGAACGAACAATTCATTAATATCAAATCACACTATGAAATGGGAGCATGTCCAAAATATTTTGATAGGAGGCAAACCACGGCTATCCTCTATGCAATGCATAATTTAAGTCTAATTAGGAAGCTTTTTTTTCTTTTGACATGGGGAATAACAGGCTGAGGTTTTTTTCCCTTCAATTAAGTAACACAATCCCTTCCACATGAGAGGGAAAAAAACTGTTCTGTGAAAGGGATGAAATTACACTTCTCTATAATAATACAGCCTGTAGCCAAGCTCTACACCAGGTCTGGCTCTGTGTCATTAAATAGGGCACTGGAGGAGCTGTGCTGAGTCTGAGGCCCTGATCAGCTCCCACTTCCCCAACAGCGGTCAAGAAATTGAACAGTTTTCAGTCAGCACAACTGAATTGTGAAACTGCACATCAGGTTTATCATGTGAATATGAGTTCTCCAAATGAAGCAAGCCATTCTGCAAAAGGCTTCATAGAGGCTTTTGTAACAACCAGAACATGTGGACAGTTGAGCTACTGACAGCTTTCAGAAGGACCAAACGGAAGGAAAGCAGCCAAAGAAAACCCAGGGTACAGTAACTGTTTAGGTACACACCACCACCAAGAGGACAGGGATCCACGGTCAGGCATATTCCAGTAGCATATTTCTCCCCTAACAGAGGAAATACATGCCAAGCCCATCCTCCAGTTCATTCTTGATGAATACTTTCATCTAGGATCCATTATCCAAGATTTCCTGGCCTTCCAGGGCCTAAAGGAGCTCCAAGAGAGTTAAGAGGGACTTTGGACAAGTGCCTGGAAGAACAGGACAGGACAAGGGGGAATGGCTGTCCTCTGCCAGAGGGCAGGGCTAGATGGGATATTAGGAAGGAATTCTTGGCTGTGAGGGTGGTGAGGCCCTGGAACAGGATGCCCAGAGAAGCTGGGGCTGCTCCTTAATCTCTGGAAGTGTCCAAGGCCAGGTGGGATGGGACCTGAGCAACCCAGGATCGTGGAAGGTGTCCCTGCCCATGGCAGGGGGTTGGAACTGGACGAGTTTAAGGTCCTTTCCAATCCAAACCCTTCCAGAATTCTGTGATTTTCTGCTCAATTATAAGCTTCCTGGAAATTGAGATGTATTTCCCAGAAAGAATAATAGATAATATCAACAACATATTTTCAAACCAAACAAAAAACACTGCCTTTCTCTTCAAAACACTCGAGGGGTTTTATGTTTGGGTAGTTCTTTTATATTTTCCACTGAATTCCCTTCACACTGATAAAACCAAATACCATAAAGACCGTACATCAATTACAGTTTAAGAAAAGTTTAATTTGTCTTATTTTAAATGTACTGGGTTAATGTGTCTACATGAACCACAAAGAGAGAAAAAATGGAAATAAAGAAACTGGACATTCAACAGAAATATAAAAAATACTTCTAAAACACTGCAATAAGAAAACGATTTTACTTTGCTCTTTTGAAAACATCAGCAGATCATGCAGTCTAAGTGCCTCTCAAAGAGCTCAAGCCTCAAGTCAGAAATTTATCTTACTGCCAGCACTTATGATCTAATGCTCCAAGTATCTGGAAAACTAGAATATTCATTAGCTGAAAGAACTGTATCATCATTCATACATGCTGGAAAGCTGCTGTTCAGATAACCTCATCAGAGGGAACACAATTCAGCCCATGGATATGATCAAAGCTTTAAAACTAAAAGGGTGCCGGAGTTATGAACCAAAAATTTTGCTCATTTACTGTATTGAGTTGTAGGAATAGGTCCAGTCCAGCCTCCTGAGTGCATCTGGCATTACTGGGGTTGTTTGGTTTGGTTTTTTTGAGATGACCTTGAGGGTCCCTTCCAGCCCAAACAATTTTGTGTTTCTAAGATGGGCTGGATCTGCATTTCTGAGCACAATGCTCCTCTTGCTATTCCCAGGTACTCAGAGGCTGCTCAGGGCAGGTAGGAATCATCCTTTTATTGTTTTGTTCTGGTTGTTTCACTACTGGGAATGTGAAAGCCAAAAACCACAAAAGGAATGTAAATAACCAATCTTAGTCAACTCAATCAAGACCTTTTTCTACGGTTTATAAACTGAAAATAAACAGTGAAGCCATACATGCATCGCTACCTGAGATTCTGTGATCTCTTTTGCAATGAAGAGAGAAAATAAGCACAGCTCTGTTCCACTGAGGATGTACAGGGTGATGTTAAATAGTAAACAGCCAGAGGGGTTGATAAGGAGAAATTGGAAAGAAGCAAACATAACCAAAACTTATTTTTAATTAATATGGCATTGCTTCTGCTGTAATTACAAGGTTCAGCCTTTGACTTGAAAAAGGAGATAAGAAGATGGAACCACAAATGATTTTTAACTGTCCCCTCCTCTCTGAATCACCTTCTGGAAGAAATGAGCATATAAAGCTCTACAGCAGACCTGGCATTCCCAAAAATAGAGAGAACAGACACAGGTCATTAACAGCAAGTTGAATTTAAGCATAAAGAGATCTTAAGAGAAACTAGGGTTACTTAAATGGAGCACAGAGTTTGCATAACTAGTTGTAAACTCAGGTTAGATGCACAATTTAATACTGTTTTAAATTTATTTTTTTAAATACTCGCAATAAGAAGTTAACAGCAAGCATTTATTTTTTGCTTTTTTCCCTGAATTTTGTGGTTTAAACATATAAACTCCACACTCTGATGGATCTAAACACTTAGGATTCATGTCTGCTACTAGCCATATTGAATGATTTTCCAGTAAATTAATAAAAACATATCTTTATTGTACCTTATGGGGCAAGAAAACCTTTAAGCATTGAAACATCTGGAACACAAGACAGCAAATGAGAAAGAAAAGGCTAATCAATAATCCCTGGAGCTTCTGATAAGTCAGAACCTTGTTTATAAAGAGAACCATGTCAGGACATTCTCTACTATTTTAGGTTTTGAGAGCATAAGTTGTGTGGACTGGGTGCTCTCAGAAACACCCTCTGGGCCCCTTCCAGGAATTTTTTGACTGCCTGAAGGACTCTCATTTCTGGACAGTGCAAATCAAATGATTAAGTGTGTATTGTTTGCCATGGCTTTTTCCAATTTCCACTCCAGTGCTCACCCTACTAAAAGCTGGAGAATCACTTAAAAATGAGTGTTTTGCTTTTCCTATGCAAAGCACTACACACACAGAGAAACACAAACCAAATACCCAAGAACTTCACTTCGCAACACTGCAAGTCAACACCTGTTTTGTAACTTGACTGGGTCACTGCACTGATGAACATGTTGGTAAACAAGACACAGGCTTCATTACTTGTCTAAAAAACACTTTTCAGGAAGATACATGCAACTGACTTGGCAGGTTATCTACAGATTATCCAAAAAGTAACTGAAGACAAAGTCTTTGATTACAGTTGTACTCTTGTGTCCCAGTTAATCCACAAAAGCAACAGAGTGTTCAATGATTTTCCTACGGACAAGCTTTCCTGGCTCATTATGGCCTCTCACTTTCTCCATCACTAAATGGATAAACCAGCTAAAGCCTTGGTCACTTTCCCTACACCTTCCAATTATTTCTGACTTTTTTTGCTGCACATGTTTCTTCTGCCATAGAAGTGCTTCTTTACAGTAATTTCAATAGCAACTCTTTTTGATAGAAATGACGTGTCCTAAGGGTCTGCTTTCCAGCCATGCTGGGATACTGGAGGTGACTGCAGGCTGGGGGGGATTTCTGTGAGACCATCCAGTTAAAAGGGATGGAGCATGGCTGCTACAGGCACAGAAAAACTCAGGAGGAAAAACCAAACAGCTGTAAAGCCCCACCGCTCCTGAGGCAGTAGCACACCATGGGCACAGTCCTTTTCCCAATCCTTCCAGTGCTTTAAAGGGGACAGGGAGGTCACAGAGTGAAGCCCTCAAGAACCAGAATGATCCCAGCACTTTCAAATGCAGATGTTCCTGCATGGAAAGATTGCTTGTTCCCAGGCAGCTGAGTGGGAAATTCTCTTTCCACATGGTGTCCATTTGTTTGAGTAGATCAACCCTTAATGGTCTGTCCAGTCCTGCCTCCAAACCTTTCCTCTGTTAATTAGTGCTATCCAAACTGCCTTGATTCTTTCCCTTCTCCAATGCCAAGAGGCTCTTTCAGGCTGTTTACTATGCAGCTTGCTTGATCACAGCTTGCTTAATTATAATTAACCTGGCATTTTGTCTATCTGAAGTACCTCTCACTTCCACTGAGCCAGTAGTCAGTGCTGGCCAGGAGCTCTCCCGGTGTTCACAGCAAATCCAGCACAAATTAGTCCAAGAAGGTTCCTTTCTGCTTCCTGGTTTACAGCACTCAGCACTCCCTGGACCACAGGATGCTGCCTTTTCCCCACGGGTTTGGTATTTGCTTCTACTACAGCACTAAATACATAAATCCTGGTCTAAATGATGCTTTTTCCATATTAGCAATTACTGCTGAACCCACAGACATGTTTTGCAAGCAGGACTGAGAAGCAATTCACACAATTAAGAAGAGGTAAATAGATGCACACAACCCACTTCTTATAAAAAGTCAGTCCTCATCTTGGATAATTTGAGAGTCCCCAGTACTGAGTAAACAGAAGTTAAATCAACTTCAGCCCAATGAATTACAGCTTTGTGGGAAAGAGTTGCAGACAGCTACATCTCCAGTCTCTAATAGACAACCCCATTCTGCCGCTGTGAGACTACTAAAAAAAATTAAAATACTTACTCAAACCTGAAAAACAGTTATATTGAAAAATATATTTGCTTGTATTTTGAAAAGGCTTAATTATAAAACAGTATGGTAAATATAATTTTTATGCTCCTATGATGTATCTCCTTGTCCCAGATGCACCTTTCCAACTAGAGCATTAAATGTTTTCTTAACTGCTCTAAAACTAAATCCACCTCTGAAAATGAAGTTATGAAACCTATTTCTGACAGAAAATCAGACTCACAATTCATCTGAGATGTCAAAGGAGAAGAGAACCTCACGATTCTCTTGCAGCTGTCAGCACCCCACCTTCATCTAAGATGTGCACTGAGAAACTGCATCAGGTGAGATGTGCAAATATGAATCACATGCATAAAGATCGGATATCCTGAGGAAGGAGAATAATTTTCATAATTATCTCTTCTCATTAACCTTTCATTCCGAAAGCAATAGGGCTTTTTTAAATTTTAAAAAGTTATGAGGAAAATATTGCATAAAGCCATCTTGATTTCCAATGTATGCCAATTGAATATAGTGAAGTTTAATATAATCTTGACTACCAAACATATAAAATTATGGCAGCTCCCTTGCCAAAAGGCAAAATTAAACTTCCATATCTTGTATAAGTGAAACTGAGAAAAGTTTCCAGTATTACTGGAAATAGTGTATGTCATGCAGTATTTGCTCAATGGTAGAACTATTTCCCTTATTTTGTCAGGATTACAGATTATGGTTGAATATAAAAAATATGGTATTTTAAGCAACAATTTACACATCTCAAGTAAATCATACAAAACTATTCAAGCTGCTTTCATTTTTTTTTTTTCCAGAGGAAGAGTTGAAAAGGAAAATGGAGAATAAAGAATAAACTCTGTGTTGATGACTTTAGATATTACCCACAAAACCTATGCAGAAACCTCCAGAACAAGGCCTGCATTTGCTCCACCATTACCTACAGGGTAAAAGGGTACCCAGAAAATAAAATGAGCTTCTCAAAGTAGGAAAAAACCCCAAAAAACTGGTAAAGAGAGATTCTTTTCTGTTATTGCAAGTAACACTTTTCTAGCAATAGCATTCATTTACAGAGGATGATGGACAGGCAGAAGAAACCCATCTGGCAAAGAGAATTAAGACAAATTGAAAATAGTTCCTCTTAAAAAAATGTTCCTCACATTCTTATCAACCCATCTTAATGCATGGAATTGATATTTCAGCACATTGGATTTGTACACTGACCTCTTTCAAAATGCTTTATATTAGCTACAAGTCTCAGTGCAGTGTAGCTAAACATCAGAATACTTTTAAATTGGGGTATTAGGAATTTCAAGAGTTTAAATCTCTAGTTATTCTGGACTCTGATAAAATCTCCTCATGTTGCTATCTCTGAAAGACTCAGATACAACAAGTAATAAATAGTACAGGTATTTAGTACAGTTCTGGAGCAGTGATACATATTTCTTGGGCACTGCCCAAGAAATAGATTCTTCACCCTCTCCAGAAGTAAATCTGAGCAATTCTCTAGTTTTACTTTCAATCTTGGAACACAAAATCGAAATAGAAACACTTAAAGTATCAATCTGTACTACTGCATAATCCAAAAGCAGTTTAGGAGACTTAAACAGTTGTGGAGCAGAGTTGTTTCCATTGTTTGTAACAAACTTCCGACACCATGTTAAATTTTAGAACAAGCAAGTACAATAAACTCTGCCTACAGAACAGAAAACACTGTTCAGTTTGGTTTGTCTTGTCAGTAAATATTTTGTGGCTCTTGCTTAGTTCAGAAAAAACTTTCAGTATGCTCTACAATGGACACATTAATTTCTGTTCTCCAAACAGAGAACGGTTAGAGTCTTTAAACAATTTTCAGTAACAGCTTTAAAAGACACAGTTTGAACTCTCCCAGCATCTCCTAGTGAAGTTACATGAGCTACACAGAGAAAAAGCTACTCCAGGCAGTTGCATGGAGTTCAGTGGAACACAATATTACATTTAAGATCTTGGCATGAGAGTCAGAAGATGAATGGTTGAGTTTGTGACCCATTTACTGCTGACCTCTCTTCCTCTGTCCCCTTTTCCTATCACCACCTACCTACTGCAAAGTGAAGCTGCACAAGTGGTATTTGACAGGCTTGGCTACTTAGTAGCAATACCTCATCACAGCTAAGGATTATCATCTGAAGTCTCAAGAGCCTTTTACCACTTCTTTCAAAAACACCCAACAGAAAGAGTTGATATTACACTTTCAGCAAGGTGTCAGGATGGCCAGTTACAGGCTCCTAGCAGCAATTCCACACATTTCTGAGGCAACAAGTGACTGAATTTATATTCAGAACTTTTCCTCCTGTCCCCAACGGCAAAGAGAATCAAGAGCCTTTCTGTAATTTTGGAAAGATGCGTTACACATGCAGGTTAATTAAATTGCTTCCATGATCAGACAGGGACTAGGCTCCTAGGATTCCTCCTTGATATGAGTAATTCTTGTGGAAACTCCCAACTTCCGTGCTTACTCATAAACCAAGGAGCAAGAGTGCTGAGTAAGGACACAGCTGAGAATTGCACAGACAGGTAATCTGCCATTACAAATATTCACTACAGCACTACACTTACCAAAGCTCCCTTTCAACATCCTCCTTTCAATCTGAAACAAATTCACCAAACTTAATATCCAAGGGGCATCTCAAGAAGCTTGTAGATTATCTATCCACCTTTAAGATACACCTTTATAAAATTCTAAGACTTTTTTTTTTCTAAAGTTTTTCCTTTTAAGGCCTTTGAACAAGTAGGATGTTTGAATCTACCTCCAGGACAATCTGTTCAAGAGCTGAAGTACAGGTGAATGTAACTGCATTTTAGTTTGGCATAAGAAGACTACAGGCCAGGCTTGATGTAGATGTCAGCAGCACTTTAAATTTCAAGTTCTCAGTTGGTATTTTACACATTGTTAAGTGAAACCTATCTTTCCTACAAACCCCTGAAAACCCCCAGGCTTCCCCTATAAAAAATAATGGTAAGTAAACCAAGTTGAATACAAGGAATGATGGACAATGGAAATACCCAGGGAAGTGAAAAAAGAAAACTTAAAATAGAAAGACTGAATTTATTCTCTTCCTGGTTTTTGACCCATCACTAGCAAGGGTTTCATGTTCTTGACTCACCTACCTGTCTAGAGGGTATCCAAAGACAGACCAGTGACAAAACCAGCCTTAGAACATGTTCACTCTATTCATTCCCTTACACGCAAGCAAGGAATCACTTTGACAAGTTTCACAACACCTCAAAACCAAAAAATCTTTTACCTCAAGGAATGCTACAGCACAGGTTCTTTGTTTTCCTCCTGGTGCCAATGCCCAGCTCACCTCAGTTTCAGGAGGCACCTCTCCAGTAGGAAACAGCAGTGTTCCTTCAGGTTTCAACATTCATTGGACTCTACAAATGATGACTGAAACCTCATGTTCATGTCCCACATAAAGAACAGGGAGAGATTAGATTGCAAAGAAGCAATTGGTGACTGCTGCTACTACAGGGAGGGGTGCTAGTAACCATAAAAGTAGACAAGGTCCCAAGTTGAACTGTTTTCCTTTGACTCTGATCTCAAATGCACTATGACCCTGAGAAACCTTTTAACCTCTTTGTTCCTTAGCTTGAGCTAATAAAACAATATATATATATACTTGACAAAGTGCTTTAATTGTGAAGACTCACAACAGAAACTTTAATATTAAAAATAGGATTTGTTAACACCAACTCTCAATTTCAAACAAATGGCTCGTATTTACAGAGGAAAGCAAAACCACTTGGTCTGAATTAATCCTACAAATAACAGACACATGGAAGAGCCTACATTTTGAAATTGAAATTGTCAATCACAGCTGTGTCTGCAGAACAGCTAGCACAAGTCACCTAAATGGTGGAGATATGGCAAATAGGGTGCAGTAGCCTCTGGAGACTTTGTGGCATTAACCAGCTGTCAAAATACATTTCAGCTCCATGGGAACACACCAAACATTCCCAGACACACTGCCTGTAAGTTTACAAACACTCCATAAATAATGCTTAAGCATCTAGCAGGAGAGAGAGTCACACAACACTGAGAGCCAACAGTACAAGCAATGCAAACTACAATTTAAAATGAACAAATAGAGATAACCAGAGCTCCTGAAGAACTCAAGATTGTTTCCTTACAGGTATTTAGCAGGTGAAATAAATGTTCTGGACCACACTGTATGCAGAAAGAAGTCAGTAAGAGCCAACCCACAGAGCAAAAAAGGAAAGATCTAGACCTGGAACAAGCTACTTGAACATGTTTGAAAGACAAATTGTTAAGAGAGTTTAGATCACTGCCTGTCAATTTCATCTAGCAGGGGATTAAATATAGGCAACAGGTGGGAGGGAAAGACGGAGAGAAACTTGAAAATTTTTACTTATGTTCCTATCTTTCACCTGTGTCTTAATCATCCAGGGGACAGACCTTGATGGCCTGGACTTTGGGATACACACAATATAAATGATTTTTCCTTCTCAAGCAAACTAATAGATTGTAGATGCAGAGTTCTGGGTTATCAGAGATTTGAGTCTGCTTATGATTTTTTCAAGTAACAAACCCTAATTAAGTATATTTAGAAAAAATCTTTTCCTCTCATTATTTCTCCGTTAGTTCCCATAACTTCTGGAGAATTTTAACCCCTCTTTTTGGCATAGTTTGCAGACAAACATTCTTGCTCAAACAAACTATGGGAGAGTACATGGGAGCACAGAGTTTAATAAAAAACACAGTAAAGAAAAAGAAGCATCAACACCATGAGCACACTGATATGATACTGGAAATTCCTAGGTCTTGAAAATAGGAATTAAGTACTTCGGGGAAAAAACAGTTGTGCTGCAACTTGGGAATGAAGAACTCCACAATTCAAGGAACAAATAGCTCATGTGTGAGTGCTTGGACTACACTCCTTTGAGTGGCAGTGTCCTTGTCAGGATGCATTCCAGGGACCACAACTTCAGTTGAGTTCCTAAATCAGTATGTGTCTTCTTAGGAGGAGGCATCTGCCAGGAAGAGATCCGATGGATAAAGCAGCCCTGACTGGGACCCAGCTCCTCAGCAAAACTGAACTGTTTGACCTCTAAGCTTGGGGACTGGAGTGATGGGCCATCCCTGCTGCATGGGGGAGATGAAGCAGAGGGCTAGTCCTGGGCTGAAGAGGCAGGGAGAGTCCCCACACCATTTTAAGACTTTGGTCAAGGCCTTTTTTGTTTTTCTCTTCATCTTATTGTGAGGGAAGCTGGGCATTTTTTGTTTCAGAAGGAACGAAGCACCAATAGCAGAAAAGCAGCTATTTACTTTTTTTTTTTTTTAATCTTCCACCAGATGCTGAGCTATGGAAAATCATTAGATGGATCACTGGATTATTTCCAAACAATGGTTCCTCTCTTACCAGGAAGCTGAAGGATGATGCCTTCTGAGAAAACACTGAGCAACTTTTCTGGAAGTTGACTGACAGTTAATTGCATCTATTCCACTTGTGTTGGGTTTCATATAAATATTTCAGTGTGGCATCAGAAAGATAAAGCTCTCTCTGAATACATGCAGTTTAACCTATATAAGCACATACCTCTTTCAGATTGCTCCTCTCCCTTTGGAAACACATTTTTGAATGACAGACAGTAAAAACATACGATAATGCAGAAGTAGTTATCAGGTGGTTCCCATGCTCCGTGTACTTATGTACGCAACTACAAATTAAATTATGACCTCTGTTACTCAAATGACTCACTCAAAACAGCAGGAACAGCCTCTGACATGCACTACAGTCATGACTGCCAGCAAACTCCACTGAAGCTGCTTAACCTCTCTGATTAGTAGATGTGGTTTTGGTTACTTACAAGCATGTCTAATTTTAATCATGACACTGAAGTTCCACAGACATTGCAGGTTTTCTGCCTCAGAGGGACAGAGGAGTTTTTAAGTTTTATCAAAAAAAAAAAAAAAAAAAAAAATCTCTATTAGGATATGGTTATAAATTACCTGGAATGTACTCTGAAGACAGAGGTATAGCTGTGTCTCTCTCTAAAACATAAGATTAGTATCTCAAATAGATAAGAAACTTTTACTTTTCCTGTAACAATTCCCCTCTTTTAAAATGCAAAGAATTCTACCTCAATGACACTGGAATTACCCTGAAAGAAATTTAACTTACTCTAATCACAAACACACTGAACAAGAAAATTACTGACATTATCTTCAGAGCAGTTTAAGCAAATAAACAGAAAAACTCCAAAAAGAGACACCATTCCTACTAAATTAAAGAGAACAAAATCCCTCCACCTTCCTCCTCTCTTTACACATTTAAGGAAGGTACTACACTACTACAGACAGCCTCAGTTTTAGTCTGCATATTCATCTTCATTTGGGCACTTTCCAGCACTTTATAAACTCATTTTTCTGGCTAGCAATGGGAGACATGGTACACATACAATGTCTGGAACTGTCATGATTTAGGCCTCCTGGGTCCTTCCAGCATGCAATGAAATAAAATGATCTGTTCTACCAAGGGACAGGACAAAATTTCTATCCCACAGTATTCCTTGTTCTCAGTGACCTTGTTAGGCAATTATCTTCCCTGTAAGGTGGAAAGCTGGCAGCTTGCCCCTTCAAATAGCTGCATAATAAACAAAATTTCCTGCCAAGAGCACTCGCCTGTCATACCTGTCTTTCATACTTGGCAAAGATTTCACTCTGCCTTCTAAACCTCTTGGATAGGGGCCGTAACCATGCTTAGGCAAGGCAGAAACAGTCACATCATCGAGGGGGTATCTGGGATTTTTCCTTGAATACACAAGGTAGTCAATGAAAAATGCACTAACTCAAAAAGTCACCAAGTTTGTCTTTCTTAGGGAGCCCAGCGTAAGTCTGTGCTTCCTACCTGTTTCTAGTACAGCTTAACCACAAGAATTTCACTCTACTGAGTTAAACTCTATTAACTTGAACAATAAAGAACAGAAGAAATATTTTGCAGACTCACCGTTAACCTCTTTTCCTGAATTTTCTTTGTTAGTATCTTCCTAGACAGATGAGTTTTCTTCCAGGTAACGTACAACTTTTAAAGACCAGGCCATGGTAAATCTAAGCCACAGTGGCCAAGTCCTTCAGGACCAAGTGTTTGCACCTGGCAGGAAATTACAGCTGACCACTGAAACGAAGAATTCACTTAAATGAGTCTTGTAGCCTGAAAACTTTTCCTGCTTTTCCAGATAAACTGGGCAGAGCCACAAGAGAGAAGCTTTCCACATTGTAAATGGAGCAGCAGCCAAATGGAACTACTTCATCCTCACTCTCTTGAGCACTAACACTGTATCAAGAACAATTATTTGAAATACTGCATGTGGCTCTCTACAAGGAGACAGAGCTTCTTGCAACTGCTGTAGTTTATCATGACTAAATATCCTGAACTTAGACAATAACTCAAACATGAATGACAGAAACCAAGTGAAGGAACAATCAACAGAGGAATCCTTACGTTTCAAATGAAGCATCACCAGGAATCTTTTCTTTGTTCACAAAGAGCCAGATTGGAGGCAGAAAGTAAAATTATTAAAGCCTTGCCCTCACAGAGAAGAGTTAGGATTTAGCAAAAAACACAACTCTGCAAATGAAGCAAAGCACGTGACTGCTTCACTTATCTAACAAAGCCCTTTTTCAGTATGATTCCATATAAAGTTATATTAGTCCCTGAAAATAATCAGGACTTTGAACGTTGCCACAGGCACCAGGGAAAAAAGACCCAAATCAAACAAAAACACAAACCAGAAAACCAGGATCAGAGCACACAGTAAAGCGTCAGGCATCAAACTCTGGAGCCATAACAAAGGCTTTACAATCTAAAAAAGATTACATGGTTGCCATTTTCAAGTGTTTCTGTGAGTGAGAGATAAATGAGAACATGGTAAAGGTCCAAAATATACCAGCTGAATAAAACCCAATCTGTTACGTTTTCCAAGACAACGCTCTCTGAGACTGCTCTATGAGCTTTACTAGAAGCAGCATGGTGAGTGCAGCCAAATTTTCCTGAACAGGAAAACCTCAGACCCGTGTATCAATGGCAAGACGAGCCAAAGAGTGTAACAAAGACCCTTTTAAACATGGGAAAATCTAACCAGGAAGGACAAACCAGCTACTGTAAAAGAACCAAAACTTCTGTGCCCTAATCCATTTCCAGAGGTGGGGTTTTATAGGAATACATGACTTTATTTGTATAACTTTATACTTCGCACTAATGTCATATCAGCTCTTTCAAAGTATTTCACCAAATAAAACAAGCATGAACTGTGAGAGACTCAGAGTATACACTTGCAGAATTATTTGATCACAGTACAGTCACTCTGAATTTTACAGAGTTTTTACCCCTCCGTTGACTTTACAAAATATTTTGAAAGGGAAAACATCCAGCTGTGAGCAACTTCTGAATGCCAGCTCACTGTGCTACCCCTCTGCATTGCCTGCTAAATCATTAGGAAGGTTAGTAGCAAACTTCAGCAATTAAAAGGAGAAAAATCTTCGCAGTTGCTCCTTTGAAGAGAGTCACACAAATTAATTACTGTGACAGATCCTGGGAACATCTGATTGCAAACTGCTGAGGACTTGACAGCAGCACACTGGATTTTGTTCAGAAGAAAAAAGTGAGAAAAAAAACCCCCAAATACCCCCATTCCTTTATAAGGTGAACGGGACACTTAATTTTGGGCAAGTACATTTTACCTCATCACATGTTTTAATCTGGAGTTTTACCATCCATTTCTAAATAAACTAGATACTAACACTGTACACATTTTCAGAGACCATCAATTTGGTTTTTTTCTCCAAAACTGGGACACATGTAAACCCAGCAGTTTCCACATAACAAATTAAGGACAGAAAAAGATGACTCAAGGACTGATCTCAGAAATTCATTAAATTGCAGTACACTGCTTCCTTCTAGAATTACCATTGGAATTGGTTGTTTGTTTTAAAAATGGATTCGCTTCAGCGTTTCCTAGGAGCACCAGGGTAACTGCCATTAGTCTCTGGAAGGATTAAACTAAGAGGGAGAATCAAAGAAACCCAGTAAAGTTTCTTAAAATGAGGTTTTGACTGTTTGCTACCTAATGTATCCTAAAATACAGGAACCAAAGGTCAAGGCAGAGAGCTGGCTAAGAAACAGAAAATCAAAGCTTTCTGGACTTTCACGATTTGGAAGGTTTCACTGCAGAACTTCTTTGTATAACACACCTTTTAGGAAAAAAGGAATTGAACTGCATCTGTCTTTTAGCAAAGCACAGAAAGGCAAGGAAAAGAAAGTAGAGCACAGGAACACAAAGTGAAAAGTGAAAGATGAATTTCAATTCTGTGAAAATTGCTCTACTAGGACTGATGTCCCCAGAATGCCAAAACGTGTTTTAAAGTACAACATTTGAGATCTGAAATTGATTTCTCTCTTTCTTACGGCATTATTAAGATCATATTTTACTATTTTCACACTTCATCAAAAAAAGATGGGGGCTTTTTTCAGTGTTTGTTCTGGGGAGGTCACACATAGCCCACATCCCTTAATGGGTGCAATGTCACTGGTTAAAACCAATTGCAGCAGAAAGAAAAAAATCAGCTTCATTAACATTTTAATTAAATGAATTTTCTGGTTATAATCAGGGAAATTTCATTCTTGAATTTTGCAAGCAAAAAGTATGAATGTAAGAATTAATTTATTTCTCTGTCAATGATAGTGCTATCAAGCCAGGTAAATTATGGCCATACTGAAATCTTTGTAAACACAGCTACAGCAAAAGGAAAACTGGTTGTACTGCTTTCAATCTGGTTTTACTCAGACATTGTTCAAAGTCTGGCGAGCCCAAGTAACTCCAGTCACTATCTAATTCCTTCCTGATATGATGGGCTCTGCAGTATTTGAGATGTGTAGGCAAAGCAAAGTCTAACACCAACAGATAAACTTGAATGTCTTTGCAGCAGCCAAAGGCTCTGGGCAGGGTGAAGTACAGAGGTTTCTGCCTCTTGGCTGTGAAGTAAATAAATCAGCATTTTGTTTTCCCTGCTGGGTTTCTCCAGCACTGCTAGCAACTGGATGGAACTAAGAGGATGAAATTCATCTGCAGTCCCCTTTCCGCCCCCGGGCATCTCCCACCAGTGGAGATCCCTCAAGTAGCCCATGGCCACCTCCCTTCTACCACTTCAGCCCTTTCTACTGATGTACAAGGAATTTTGAACATTAAAGTGTTTTATTTGCACTGTTAGAATACACGACCAAACATCTAAGAACTGTTTCAAAGCAAAAGCTTACATTATAATTTTTTCTTAGTATTTACCAACACCTGTAAACAAAGAGAATTAACACTGTTCTCCAAAAGGCCAATTCAGAACATGGACAACTTTAACATATAAATGATGTGGGAATGAGCTTAGAAATGTGTTTATGAAATGCACAGTCAGAGACAATCAACCTCTGGATTCCAGGATCTACATTAAAGGAACAGAAGCAAGCAGCCTACTCCCTCTTAATACGTTGCTTGCTAGTGATTACTTATTACTTGTTTGCATTATTACTTATTGGCAGATGTTATTACTGCTCAGCTGAACATTTTCATTATTGATGAATGCCATACACACCTGATGTCACACAGTGCACACTGGAAAAGAGAAGAGCAATTTACTGTTTGAGTTTTTGGGGAGATGCAACTAATGGAAAAATGGTGCAGTCCTTCAGCCAATCCTCTCCATCTCCAGCTATCCAAGCCAAGCTGAACACAAACTACAAGAGTGCTAATTCTATATAGCACGGGAATATTGAGAAAAGTTTAATAAAAAATGCTGTAACAGTTGAAGTCATTGCATTGCATAAAGCACAAGTGCGTGAAAGGACATCTCCCATTCTTTGATCTACAACCTGAGACTTCAGCTTGTGGCTGCATCAAACACAAAACAGGGGCTTCCCATAGCTTCTGTCTTCCATTTCACCACACTTTGTCTCCAACAGGAAAGGGTTCTGCTGACTGATAACCAGAACATGCCCTTGCAGCAATTTATCAGATCAAGCACTCAGAAGATTCAAAATGAGAAATTCTGTACAGTTCAACATGAAGATTCACAAGCTCAGCAAACCACAGCCTCAGGTAAATGCGAGGACAGTATGATGCTGCTACCCTGGTTTTGTGCAAGGGCTTCCAGAAAGAAGCAGTCAGTATCAGAACATGGCTCCAAGTGATACTGAGCGAGTCCAGCTGGACTCTTTGGAAAGACAAAATGGACCAGAAAAGCTTTTCCAGCTTCTTTTCCCAGAGGACAAAACCCTCTCTGTTAATCCACTCGTTTTACCCCCATCTTAGTAACACACCTGCACAGTCACAAAATATGTGAATTATACATGTAAAACCTAACTTCGAGGAAAAGAAATCTGTCAGAAACTTTACAATCATAAAGTCACAAAGAAGGCACAGGAAAATTCATAAGTCTCAAGAGTATTTGCTTTTTCCCTAGGACGTTGGCAGAACATCTACTTGGTCTTTGTTCCAGCTTTGATACAATACTGTACTGTGTCAGTTACATGGAAATTTCTCCAGTTTGCCCCAGGGAAGGGCTCGGGCTGTGCGAGGACAGCAGTGGGTGTTGCTTTGCAGCACACGCAGCTGAGCTCAGCGGGCTCAGTCCCCACTGGTGGATGGGAGCTGTGGGCTGTGTCCCGGCTGGACAGCTCAGTGCTCAGCCTGGCAGAGATGGGGCAGGCAGCAAACCACGGGACACTGACAGTATTTGCTGGGGTATCCCAACCAGGCACCCACCCTTGAGCTAATGCAAGAGTAAAAACAAGCAAAAAAACCCTGAAAAAACCCAAACCACCACAACTAAATACCCAAAACCCTGAACAAACATAAGTTTCACTACCCGTGTTCTGGGCACGCAGCAAGCAATTACCCAAACCACTCAACTTGTCAGGGTCTAGCAGAAGCAGAACAATTCTGCTAGCCAGTACAACGGCCTTACCTCTCCAGAGTCCCACATCCAGCTCCAAACATTTCCCCCCGCTGCCCCTGCTTCCCCCCATTGCCTCTCACCTTGAGCACAGGGCAGATAGAGCTACACTGGGGTATTTATACACAGGCTTTAAAAGACTTACACAGTACAGACACTGATGGGTTGCAAAGTGGGGATTTTATTGTAACTTTCCTAAAAAATTACTTTGGGGGATTGAATAGTTAAGCAATTAAAAGGGGTATTAAGTGGACTTTGGAAAATAAAGAGCATTAAACCTGCTGCTCTCCATTTACCACGACTCCACCCACTAGAACTCCAAATAAGAGTTAAAGGACCACAGGAATAAAACTACAATCAGAGAGACATCAACAGGCAAAGTTTAACGTTACCTTTAAATTTTTTAGGCAGCAGGGTGCCCCTACTAACCAAAGCAAAACTAAACACAGCAGAACAGGGATAGGTTCTTCCACCTTGGCTGGCCTGGGTCACCTTGCCTACAGCAGAC
Source organism: Sitta carolinensis (assembly GCA_032173965.1). NCBI lineage: Eukaryota > Metazoa > Chordata > Aves > Passeriformes > Sittidae > Sitta > Sitta carolinensis. Next base: position 5,132,708 of record CM063293.1, read on the forward strand.
GTTTTCAATTACATGAGTCTGGCATCCCTATTTTTGTGCTTTTAAGAGGATAAAACACTAGATATGGCTGTCTTTCCTTTGAAGTATTTGAATGCTCAGTGTCTGAGATGCATTAAGTGGTCAGCCCAGCTTGGAGAGCTGTTAATTCAAAACAGAACCATGTAACCCGCACGGTTTGTTTAAAGCAAACAAAGAAAACATCCCTCTGTTTGAGACTTACTCAAAACTTCTTTAGTATTAGGATCAGCTTTATTCACTGGAAAGCAGAATGAAATAGCAGCAAGAAAACCAGATTTATGAAAAAAATAAAAAGCAAAGAAACAAAAGTATCCAAGCCATAATATGAGTAGATGTTTTTTGCAATCTAGAGTAGGAATAATGCTGAAACCCTTCCACAGCCCTCCAAACAAGATTTATTTGCCAGTTGGATGAAGTCTTAAATCAAGTATAAAGCCCTCCAGAATTCAAGCATGCCATCACACATGATATGTGTATCAAAACGTTTTAAAAGAATTTAGAGCCTTTTCCTCACCATCTATAGAAGTATTGTTTTTTAGCATATATATTCCAGTAACTGACAGATAAAGGAACTGAAAATAAATGTGGGGGTTTTTTCTACTGACTTGCATTAAAATCATCACAGATGTTATTAGTGTCCTGTAATTAAAAAAAAAAGAAAAAAAAAGAAAAAAAAAAAAGAAAAAAAAAAAAAAAAGAAAGAAAAAAAAAAAAAAGAAAGAAAGAAAAAGAACAAGTCATGACTTCCAAAGGAGTAATTTTCTGTTTGAGTGGGTCTCCTTGACAAAACCGAGATCATGCTATGTCATGATTTTCAGAGTACTTCTTACTGTAAAAAAATTGCCATTTTAGGTGATTATAGCCATAGAGTACTGCTGCTAAGTAAAATCAGTTGTGTTATCAACCAGACAAAGCTCAACTTGTTGCTGCTCTGGTAATTAATTCCTTAACATTTCACTTGGCCAGAAGGGGAAGAGAGGTTTCTTCCTGGATATTTTTTTTTCATTTAGAGCCCTAAATCAGTTTGCAAGTTTCATCCATCAACTACAGCAGCAGCAGAAATTGTATCCACACAAGCGGCAAGTCAGTTTATAAACATAAAGAACTGTTGTGTTTGCACAAGCTTTTGTATTTAACTACATCAATTTCAGAGCAGACTTAAAGTGGACTGGCACATATGCTTAGACAAGGCTTAGCTATGATAAACAGACTCAGTCATTAAATACCTATATCAGAGCTCATTTTCTTCAGGGAAAAGATGGAGATTAATTGCTAATTTAGCTATAAACACACATTATAGATGATGAATAGCTAGTTCATCCCTAGGGGAAAAAATTCACTAAAATAAGACTTCCCCTGCTTTTTGTGCTACATTAAGTATTTATCCACAAAATAAAACACTGGGAAATCCTGGTAAAGTCCTTTAATGATTTAAGCATTTGGAAAAAAAAAAAAAAAAAAAAAAAAGTAAAATTTGGTTCTTCTTAAAGTACATTAAGCAGTACTGCTCCTTGATCTATCAATAATTACCAACCTCACATTTGGTTTCAGCACTGATACAGATACTTCTTACAATTTTAGAAAAATAGATTTAACTCAATCTCTACTGTACCTAAACTGCAGTATTTTATACATTAAAATATATTTATATTCCCACAAACACACACTAATGTTTTACTCAGAACTGCTTACTAAATACACTAATGAGCTAGCACACTGGATTCCAAGTACTGCTTATTTTAATAATATATGCCTGAACTCAGCTTTGAATAAGATATGCACTAATTCCATATAAGAAATCTGCACGAAAGTAATTTTCAGTTAAAATTTGGCCCTGCAAGGACACAGGTATTATTATTGGAGGTAAAATACATATTACATTTCAAATAATCAGTATTAAAGACTTCCTGACGAGTTTTTTAAAAGGAGAAAGTAATGCTGTTACATGTCACATTCAAAATCAAAATACAGTTCTGGGAAGGTGAACACTGCTGCAAGAAGTCACCAGCTCCCTGCTTCAAAGTTTCAAAAGGAGGATTATGCAATACAGAGTTCTAGAGATGGAAAGATTGGGTTCACAGTTATTAACTGGTAAGAGAATAAGGAAATAAGTACAGAACAACACACAAAAAGTAGGACATTGAAACTAAAAGCAGATTTTGCTCACAAGAGGTTATTGTTCTTTTCTCCAGCTGCAAGATTCAAGACAAAAAGAACAGAATTCAACACACGGAGAGACAATGAAAAACTGGCCTATTTTGGCTTCTTCTCCTTAAATCCATATCAATATAAACTGTCAAGCAAATAAACATTTCTCTTTGCTTCAACTGCCACCCACTGGAAAAGGACAGCAACATGAATTCCAAATTGCAACACCCAAAATAGGTCAGAAAATCAATCTGACAGACACTGATACAGATTACATTAAAACCCTAGGGTTGCCTTGAAAAATCTTAGTGGCAGTGCAAGAAATCAGCAAGCTTGCAAATTAAACTGAAACAAAAACCAGGATACAGCAACAAACCAGAGCTGCACTCTCTCCACCCTCTCCTCTCTCCACCCTGGCCCTGGTGAGAGCATCTGGGTTGTACTACAGACGTTTTGGGGAGGAGTTGCCGAGGATGGAGAGGGAGCAGGGCTGGCAGCACGGGTGTGACATGGACGAGTGGCACCGCAGAGCCTGGCACTTCTCATCACTCTGGGCTGACCCTGCCAAGCTCCAGGTCCATGTCTACACTCCTCGTACTTCTCTTTCCCACCTGCTCTTGCCTTACAGTATTAATCAACCAACTTCCTTGGCCAAATGGCAGTTTCAGCATTCTTGTTTTCCCTTGTCAGCAATCCCCACGTTCCTTTCAATGGACACATGGGGCATCTATGGTGCAGATCTAAAAACTTCACCTTTTGAGAAACAGAACCACGTGGAAAGCTTGCTGAGAAAAAAACCCATATAGCTGCAACAGAGCATTCTCACTTACTTTGGACAAAACTTGTAACTGTAGATAAGATGAACCCACACATACACCTACAGCACTTCCCTAGGTCAGCCACGTGAGGTGTTTGCACACCAGCCTGCACTGCAGGTGCAGTAACAGCAGCTCAGCAGCACACTGCACATGTGCCACAAAACCCTCCCTCTCTGGGACTGACTGCTCCGAAGACAGGCAGCCCTGGGGAACCTGTGCCCAGGCTGCCACAGCTCAGCCAAGGAAGGCAAAAATCACCGCTGAGACTACTAAGGGAATGAGACTGACACACCCTGACTTCCTGGAAAAACCAACCTCTGGTGAAACGAGACCTAATAATGGGGAGAATCAGATTCCAGAGGACCTCAAATAGTCAATATATTCTAAGGTGCATGTGCAACAGAATAGATACTCAATCTGCAATTACAGATGAGCTGAGAAGTACAAACTGATTGCAGATTCTCTCACTGTAAGGGTCCAAGAAAACCAGTGAAAGGAAAAGAAGTCCTAAGAACCTCATACAAGCATGGTAGGGATTAAGAGAGAGACTACAAATAACATGTTTCTTCAAAAGGCCTTTAATTAAAAAAAAAAAATCCACCAGGAAAAATATACCTGGGAATATTGCCTCATGAAAATTCTCTTCTGTTAATGTAAAGATGAGGAATCCCCAGTGGAATGACTTCACTGGACCTGCACAACAAGAGATGCTTCTTTCACTGGGCAGAGCTGGGGCTATGATACCTGCCAAATTTGTAATACTGCTTCAAGCTGTGTCTCCTACTCTCTAGTTCCCCAACATGAGTTTTTCTAGGCAAATGTTGTCTGCTGACCACTGGTTTAACCTGTCCTTTCCTAACTTGTGCTAGGTTTGAAGAAATGAGATAGCTGGGGATGTTGCCATCTCCTTTTCAGCTGAGACAACAGGAGAAGACGTCCCAGTGCCAATGGCTCACTGGATTCAGTCCTTAGCAAAACTGGTTGAATTTTAGCTCTTAAGTTACCTGGCAAAATGTAGGTCCATAGCAAGATGCTCTTCCCCTGGGATGCTGCTTCTTATGTAAACTTGTCAAACAGAAGTAAACTTGTCAAACAGAAATCACAACGGTTCCTGTCAGCTACTGAGGAATGTAAGCAAATGTAACCTGAGAGGGCTCACAATTCCCTGACACAGTAATCTGCTCTGGATATTTGGCAATCAGCACCCCCGAGTCATTAGTGAGACTATCTGAGTTCAGCAAAGGCCACAGTCATCAGACACTTAAGGAAACAGCTGAACCCTTGTTGAGCAATTCACAGCTCAGCATGAGCACAGCATTACAGACCAGCTCACTGGATGGGAAGAAATGTAATCACCATTGATCAGCAAGTGCAGGAACCAGCATATTTAAAAATTCTTTAAAAAACACCAAATCCATTCATACTGAAAACATCTCTAGTCAAATCTACTCCTTCACCTGCAGAGATACTTGTTTGACTAAGGGTTTCAGATCTAGTTAAAGAGTTCGTTATCAAAATGATAGAAATCTGACTGCACCTGCTTGATGTAAGACAGCCATCTGTGCTCTTGCTTACAGAAATATACATAAAAAACTTTTTTTTTTTTTTTTTAATAGGCAAGAATACATCTTACTTTCACAAGAGTTTTTCAGTAAAATATTCAGACACACAACTGTGTTCCATAGCAAGCAAAACAGTTTCTCAATAGGCCCTAATGAAATCAGTGAGGTACAAAATACCCATTTTGGTTACAAAGTCACCCTAGCAAAATGCAGTCACCAAGAGGCATTCCAAAACATATCATAAACATCTTGAGATAAAACGTACAGGGCAGTCAGTGCCATATTTCAAACATGACAGTCTTTCAATGTTATTGCACTGTGTCTATTCATCTTGCTTTTCCATGACAATACAAGTTGAAAGCATATGATTAACACTGCTTTTTACTGGCTGGACCACATCTTCCTACCAAACTTTTGCACACAGGACTTTTTGAAAAGGAGGGTCTGTTTAATTTAAGAAAGAAATACAAGATCCATCTTTTGTTCAAGCAAGAATCAAATACTGTCTCCTAGAAAAGCCTAGTTCAGACATCAAACAATGTGTTAGCAATTGCTTAGCTGCCTTTGTACTCAGAATTTCCCACATAAAGGTAGACTTCAGAAGCCAAGCTGAACCTTAAGTTTGGCTCTTAAGAAAGTTTGACCATCTTTTCAAATATCTAGCCACATGTTCAAGCATCTAAATCTTGAAAAAAGTAAAAACTAAACTATCAGAAAGAAAAATCTAGTATCACAACCAAAAATCCTTCTTCCTTAAGCTGTTCCTCATAGTGAATATTGATACATTCAATGCACCAAAGTAAATTAAATAACCTTGAAATGAGCAACAAAGTGATCCTGACAAACAGATTTCAAGAGTTCCTTTGGCAGAAAAGCCATGGCAAAGCTTAAACTGCATTTCCTCAAGAAGCCAGAGAATATGATAGAGTCAAGTATACAAACAAGGATTTTATTAGATCTCTATTAAATAGGTGTTGATGGGGATAGGAGTAGATAAAAATCAAACACTCAGAGAGCAGCTCAACGCTTGAGTGCTAAACAGCCATGTAGTTTTCTCTTTGTCATCTCATCGATACAAATTTATCACAAAATAAACAACAAGGCTAAACCAACACAGATCTGGGCTTCAGCTCTAGATCAGCAGCATGAATTACTTCATAGCTCAGGGGAGTGGGAAAATAAGCTAAAGTTTAGATTTAATGCATATGTTTCAAGATGTGCTGTATCAATAGCAGGCAGCCAAGATTAAACCAAGTCCATAAATACCTAAATAATTTATGAGACTGCAAAGGACTAAACAAAATGCAAACCAAAGCCACTCATGTGGAAACATACATGATATTTTAGAGATTTCAGCCATCCACGAGGTGAGAAACAAGATATTAATTCAGATAACTCCTCTGAGCCCTGTGGGGTGGAAAGGATGTCAGCCCACATGCACCTCTTCAGAAAAGAGTTCTTAACAAGAGGTCTGGGAAGAGCCTGTTTTAGGAGGGTCTCTGCCACAGACACACGGTGTCCAGAGCAATGATACCCTGCCCTTTTATCCAGTCTCCAAGGAGCTCTCCCAACTCCACTCCCAGTGGGTAATAGAGAAACCACTTGGCTACATCTCAACCAAGTAAGACCACAGCCTGCTCACAGCTCTAAGCAAAAGTAGAAGAAGTAGCAGGATAGGTATATACATTACACATCTGCTTTGTTCTCAGAAGCAGGTAGCACCTTGGAATTCAGAATAACCTTGTTCTGAGGCATAGAGAGGTACTGCTGCTTTTTTTAAAGTTTGATAGTTGGCTGATTAAATGGGAGGAGATGGCAAGCACACACTCTCCTCCCTTGGCAGCCAGGCCAGTATCATCCAAGGCTAAAAGCTTAACATGGATCAGTTCCATGAAGTTATCTGTGAGAGTCATTCCCAGACTTTATGGATGGTGATTATTATCATATGAATACCAACTATGCTTAAGTATCCTTAAATAAACTTTTCCAGATACAGTATTGCACTCAATGGCAAAGCAATTACCAGAAAACACATTAATTTCAGTAAGAGGATACCATAAAAAGTATTCTGTGGTTTTATGCACTTTCTTGGCTTGAGCAGTATTTGCAAAGAATTTATTTCATTGCCTGTCTCTTGGATTTGCAGCTACTGATATAAATCTGTGCTGCATCACTTCCATCTTTTAGTCAGAAACAATCAGCTCTATTGTCAATCAGGAAAAAGCAACAGGTTCAAAACGTAACTTCACAGATGTCAGGGCACCTTGCTGTCACCAAAAGGCAGACATAATATTCCACTTGCATAAATTTTAACCAAAAGGAAAAAAAAAAAAGCCAACAGAAAACGATTTGAAGCACACAGATACACATGTCAGATTTCTATCCTCTGTAGCAATGTTACGTGTAATAACAGAGTCCAGTCTAGAGCAGACCAGAAAGAAATCCTGCCTGACTCTTGCCAAGGTCAGATTTGTGCAGTTCCCAGTGCTCCTGTGTGCCAGACCCCTCATTTCCCACCTTTCCTGCTGTGTCTGGTACAAGAGCAGCACACTGGGGCAGGCATAAAAGCAGTGTGGATAACCTAGGTGGCCCTGCAGAGTTAGAGGCCATACATCGCTTCCTATGGAGCAGATTTCTGCTGAAGTGCTCAAATACCATGAAAACCTGTTGGGGTAGCTCTGGTTTGAAGAGGCAGTGCCTCTTTAAGAAAGTGTAAAAATTCTTTCGGGTAGAAATAACTGCCTTTGAAATGAGAACACAACACACGGCACTTCAGCATTATTTTACCAAGGCTGTAAAGAACTCTCCCAGGCTCATTTCTGTTAATTGCATCTTTGCAAAGTGCAGCCAAGCGGAAGCAGAATGATTACTTGTGCTACCCAATGTGCTACCCAAATGGCTCTGAATGGTGCAGCTTTCCTCCTTTCCTTATTCCTGCTCCTTGCCCTTGGGCTCCACAGAGTTCTACAGAATTCTGCACTTGGATTACACAGATAAAGGCAGACTCTGAGAAAGATGGCAAGTTCTGTCACAGAGCAGCAGTTAAAAAACTAGTGGAACACAAACTGTTTCTGTGCTTTTCAGGCAGCTTTTGGACAGAACCTGATAAGCAGAATGGAGAAGCTGCATTCAATGCAAGGATAAAAAGATAAAGAAGAGTAAAAAGTCACATAATCTTTCTCATCAGTGATGATTAACAGAGGAATTTGGCTCCTAATGAAATCAGCCAGCCCCCAGACTCCACTGGTAAATCCCTTCTTGTCATCTTTCACATTCAGGTCTGACTCATCTGCAGCAAACAGTTCAATCCCCAGCCTGTACCTTTTCTCCTCCATTCTTTCTGCAGGAGTTAAAGTACATACTTTGCAAACACAGTGAAGGGGATGGTGGACTAAAGGCACACAGTGCACTAGGACTGTGTCAGGAAGACACACCTGAGTTAGCTTTGGGGAACTGAAATACCTGTGTCAATGAACATGATCCAGGCACATACCTCAGTGCTGGCCAACACCTGCAATATATTTACACTGCACAGGCCACGCTGGGGCTCGGGCCACTGCAGCTCCCTGTAGATCAGCTGCCCTGAGTGAACTTGGCACATCCACGCCTGCCACAGTCCCATCCAGCTCCAGGCACAGCCAGGGAGTGAGGTGAGGAAGGGGCTCCTCTTTTGGGGAGCAGCAGCCAGAGCTGAGCTCCAGCTAGGGAGGGGCAGAGTGCAGATCTGTGCCTCTGCACAGAGGCAGGGTGACAGTGAAACCCTTCAAATGGGAACAAGGATGGAGGGTTAATTTAAACTATAATGCCCTGAAGTACTCACCAAAATCATGGGCTGGTTAAGATTGGTAGGGACCTTAAAGATCATCCAGTTCCACTCCCCTGCCAAAGGCAGGGACACCCTCTAGTAGAGCAGCTTGCTCCAAGTCCTGTCCAGCCTGGCCTTGAACACTTCCAGGGATGGGATTTAATCTGAAAGGACTTTCATTGTAATGACTGGGGCTTTTAGACAGCAAAATAAACTCAGAGGCCTGAAAGCTTCTATGGTTTTCCCCGGAAATCAGTTACTTTTATAATAGATGGCATCTTTCCAAGATTTATTGTCATTTCCTATATAGCATCAATTAGCCATGTTCTCTTGGAGAGATTCTTCTAAAGATTTCTCTTTAAGAAAAGTGCCTAGAAAATTCCTTAAGTTTTTTAGTTTAGAAATAGTTTCTAAATAATTTCTTCTGTACAGAGTATCTTGGCATCTATGCTGTGTGATCAAAAGTAAAAAATATTACGCTATTTCATAGTTCCATTCAATAAAAAAACACAACCCTACTGTATGATTAGGTCTAATGAAAAGGTGGGTTATAATTCATGAGGCACAAAGTATCAAAAAAAATTAACAATGAGCTCTTTTCTGGTGAGAAGAATATGAGCATCTTCCTGATCAATTATGTCACACGTATTGGCTGAGCAGAATCACCTTATGACTTTCTCATTACCAACACAGAGATCACATCTGTGTATCTGAATATATTTTTCTGTATGTTTGTATCAGCCACTGAGTGGCAGCAATTCCTTCATACCTAAATCTGAATTATGAGATGTAGGATGAAAATCTCAAAGGATTCCCAAATTTTAATTTTTTGCTGCCCCTAAGTTCTTTTGCCTTTAGCAGTACAGGCAAATAATAACAACTAGTGAAATGTCTTATTGCAGCTTTCATGTTTTAGCTGTTGAAATTCCAAAAGTAATGCACTTCATTCTGAAAATCATACATCCTTAGAACTTGGAGGTGTTCAATTTTACAAAACAGTAAAACTATGTGAGTCAAAGAAACTGAAAATGCCAGCATTTAATAATTGCTTAAATTAAAGCACCCACCTGTATTTTATTATGAAATCCAAGGTAAGGATGAGAAACTTTTTAAAATTAAATCTAAAACTATGCTTTAGAGCCTTATTTGCAGGTTCCCACAGCAGTGACTTGAGGTGACCAAAATCTATCAGTCCAAAGACAAACAGCTCATTTTTAACAGCCATTTTCAGGAACTAAAATAAACAGGAAATCTTGCATATACACTTAAAAAAACGCTTATGAATTATTGCTTAACCACTTAAGAAGCACTTCTTCATAGTGTTCTTGCTCAGAAATCTATGTTGGTTATAGCTTCCTATTTGGTTAGCATAGTGCTGCACGGCATTATTTGGCAGATGGAAAGCTGAAGAGTTAATTTATATTACATTGTTAACTGTAGACTATTGACTGTTCAAGTCCAGAGCAAGGAAGATTTAAAAGGAACTAAACACACCACAAGTGTATCAAAGATTTTGATACTGATTATTTGTAGAGATACTAAACATTGCAGTTCAGGCTTTTAATAAGTCTCTAAAACTAGGTAAAGAAGTAAAGATGTAGCACTAGAACTGATTCTCCCACACCCATCTGCTCTGCGGTCAGTTCTCTCCTTGGACATAGCAAGGGATGGGATACAGGGCAACGGTATCCCTGCAGATAAACCTCCTGCAAGAGCTCCTAGGTCCAGAGCTACACTCAGCTCTGAGCTACTTTGACAATCTAGAAGTGAAGTGGTGCAACAGTCAGGGCCCGCAAGTAAAGAGGTGTCAGATGTAACCACAGAATGCTGTAATCCAATTATTTTAATATTTCATGCCCTAATGCAAACGGGGAATTCTCTACTGATGAACTGAAAATTGATTTTTAAATAGATGCACGCCTGGCATGTACGTACACAAAAGCAACAGGCATTCCTACTCCCACATTTCTTACTGTCTGTCGCCATTCAGCTGGAAACCTGACCATTTAAAAGACTGAATTTCATCTGCTCAAACTCACTGTGGCACGGAGACTGGAACAGACAGGGGCGGCTGGGTGGGAAAAAAAGTTGTTGGTATCAAAGTTGGCATTTCTGCCGGGAGGAAACTCCACGTTTCTGTCAGGGACCGACCCCGGGGATCTCGCCGCCTCCTGGCACGGGGCACGGCGCTCTCCCCCCGCAGCCCCCCGGGCTCGCCCCGCTCCAGGCCGTGCTTGCCCCGCTCCGAAGCGGCCGGTCCCGCCCGCAGCCCCCGAGGGGAGCCCGGGCGGGCCGGGGCCGCAGCCCCCTCCCCGCAGCCCAACATGGAGGCTCCGCGGCAGCAGCCCCGGGCCGGGGGCACGGCCCCGCCGCCTCCCGCCCCACCCCGGCGCCGCGGCGCTGCCCGGGGCACACGGCGGACCACGGCCGTGCCCCGGGGATCCTCAGCCTCCCTCCCTCTCGCCCTGCCCGCCGGGCGCCCCACGGAAGCCGGGCGGGCCGGAGGGAGCCGGAGCCCGTTTCGCTTCCTCCTTCACCCCAGGCGGGGCAGGAACTGCCGGGCGGCGGCAGCGCCGTGCCGGGGGCAGGTACGGGCACTCACCGCGTGCCGGGGAGCCGTCGGGAGCCGCGGCCGCCGCCGAGTTTCGGGCGCTGTCCCGGGAAGCAGAGAGCGAGGGAGTGCGGGCGGAGGGGCGGGAGAGAGCAGTGTGTGCCCGGCACGGCCCGGCGCTCCCCGCCCCGCGCTCCGCCCCCGGGCGCAGCTGTGGCCACGCTCACCTGCCGCTGCTGCCCCTCCTGCCGCTGCTCCGCCCCGGAGGTGCCGTGCCAGGCGCTGGCTGTCCCTGCCCGGGCTCCCCGCGGCTCGGCCCCTCCCTGCTGTCCCCTCTCCTGTGGCGGTGCCGCCTGTGGGAGCGGCCGAGCCCTCCGCGGGACCCCGCGCTGGGCCCCGCCCGAGGCTCCGCTCCGCACCTGGGCTGGGCGCTGGGCCGAGGCCGCGCTCCCGAGGTGTTCGGGGGTTTGAGGTTTTGGCCCGCTCGTCACTCGGACGCAGGGAAGCCGCGGGGTTTGAGGTGCCGGAGCTCGGAGCGAGCCCCTGCCCGGCGGAGAGCTGCTCTCAGGTGTCCTCAGCCTTTGCTGCGCGTTTGGTTAAAATATTCTGTAGTAGCTTCGAAGCTACGGATGTTGTTTTGTACCGGGGCGAGCCCCGTGGCTCTGTGGTCGCTGCCGTGCCCTCAGCGAGCTCCCGCGGAGCCCTTGGCGCGGGCCGGCGCCCCGGGGCTGAGGCCTGCACCGCGCCGCTCCGGTGCCGCGCTCCGCTCCGAGCCACGCGGCTCGGCTTTGCTGCAAGCGCTCTCAGGGGTTGTGTTAAAATCAGATGTTTTAGAGATGGGCTGCGGCACAGCAGTGTGTGAAGTGTAAGAACCAGAGAAAACACCTCCGTACTTCAAGGCAGACCTTTGTCATCACTTTTTAACTCGCGCAGGTCATGTACAGTTGCTCTCATGTTTTCATCTTAAATGACCTCATTCAGCTCTAGATGAAGAAAGTGATGAAATTCCCGGTGGTGCTGTGGTAAGTGGGTGTTTCTCCGGGCAGGTGCCAGCCCCCGGTGTGCAGTGGGGCTGGCAGCATTGCAGGGGCTGGGACCCAGCTGGTACATCGCTGCAGAGACCCTGCTGAAACGCCAAATTCCACCCGTTTGATGTCCAGCTTCTTTCCAGAACATTGCACTTGATAGTTATAAGGTAATGTCAAAGTTCTTGTTTGTTTTGTCTGACATCATCTTGGAAAGGCTAATATATATATATATATATATATATAAATTAGTCAATAGTTAGTTTTTTAGTTGGAGAGTCTAATTTGAAGAAACTTATTTAAAAATTGAGACCTCTAGGAGATATATTGCTAATCACAGTTTTGGTGAAAGCAAAGAAACAGAGTTATCTGAGGTAATTTCCATTTTACTTCTGCTGCAAATTAAACTATGTAGTATTTTGTACAGATACATGGTCTTACGCATGATTAAGTGTGGAGTTTTTTGGGTTTTTTTGGGTTGGAGCATCTGAATAATATTTTCCTGGTTTGGGACAGAATGTCATCTAATTAGCTATGATGCAGAATAAATTGTATGAGAACCCTCATTTAAAATTGTGTAAATTGCTGTTATGCCGAAATCTGGAGGAGCTTTATTTGCATGAGCAGTTCATGAATGTTGTCTTATAAAAGCAAAACTAAAACTAATTTGAATGAGGGGAGAAAAAGCAGAAGCTAATTGTGGCAAGGAGTTTTCCTCATTTCAATACTTCCAGTGAAGTTTGGAAACAGTACTTTAAAAGATATTTCATTTAATTTCGTGTTCTTTGGTTATTTAATGGCACGTAAGTGGACTGAGAGAGTCCATTTTCATTTGTGGCCTTCCCATATAATGTTGCAGCAAACCATTAGTTAACTACAGCTGTATTTCAATTATTTAGAGCATCACTTTTGTCCAAGTCTTTCTGAAACAGTCATTTCTCATTTGGAGTGTGGAAAATCTTGCAAGACCTAAAGAGCTTTGCCTCTCACACCTTTGTTCAGTCAATGGGTTCAAGTTGGATTAGGGCTGAGTAAAGATGTAATAATTTGATCCACAGGAAATGAAATGCAGAGTCTTCTCAACATATTAATGTGACCTTAGAA